>CM056730.1:62008923-64508923 GCA_029844215.1 Przewalskia tangutica
AGATGCAAGATCCTACGGGAAAATTGGGCAGCCTCTTCCACTGCGTCAAACTACACAAGTCTCATGTCTGATCCTAAGTAATTACTGATTCGATTCGATTCTTGGGCTTAAGTCCAAGGACATTGCCACAACATTAAGTTCAGTACTATATATAGTATACTTCAACTATATATTCTAACATTATGTAATTTCCAATTACAATAGAGGGACAAGATAATTACCTCGATAAGCCCATAATTATCCGAGTTTAATGTCGATCCTTAGCAAGGTTTAGCTCCAACTCCGAGCGCTCCAACCCGCTCTAAACCACCCTTAGAAGTTCTAACCAACTTCTACACAATACTCCAACGGACTATGGAGATTTTCCTAGGGTTTCGGTTTTGTGACTGACGGGAAGTATAATAGTATTTCTGGGCTTTTCGTAAAGGTATAACCTTAGAATACTACAAGGTATACGGCTAAGGTAATTTGGGCATTATAACAATACTTTTGAGAGTATTTCTACACCACAAAGGGGGGTATTATACGAAAGCAACAAGGCTAGGGGTACCACGGCTAGCACCTCAAAGGAGGAGGGCTCTCGGCCAAGGGTGGGAGGCTTAGGACGAACTCAACACAAGGGAGGAGGAAGGAGAGCTTTCAAGACTTAGGCAAATATTTGGATGAAGAAGTCTTCACTAAGGGGTATTTATAGGTCAAGTGAAGGCCAACCAATGGCCAAGATCTTTCCAAGTGCTATGCAAGTGTAGGGCGAGATCTTGCCAAGTGCACACTAGCCAACTAACACAAAAATATCCTACCAACCGCCGACCACAATGGCCAACTTTGGCCACTACATTATCACCAAGGTGTCCCAATGAGAGGGTGACAAGTGTCGCCTCTTGTTGGTCCAAAATGTTTCGTCTCTCGGAAAAATCCATAAAAATAAAAATGGCATAGCGGAAATTCCCTACGAAAATGTGGAAAAGCGTTTACGAAAAACGACTCTAATCGGGTGTTGTGCACAAAATTAAATCGGCCAAGCCTACTTGAAGTTCGAAATTTCCTACGTACGTCCCTGCGTACATACTCTGGAAATACGGGGTATAACATTCTCCCCTCCTTAGAAACATTCGTCCCGAATGTTCCTTCTAAGTCTCAAAACAAACGCGCCAAGATAGTCTTCACTACTATTCTTACGAGAACAAACGCCCACATCGGCCACGAAACACCCCGAAATACTTACATCTAAGTCCACGAAACACCTCTAACATCACCAAAATGATACTACTTTGTCACTTTGTCGCGAGCCTTGCTCCGACGACCCAACAAATGGTACCGGGCTGCATGCGATCACTGAAGCTGTCGTACACTCGAATTCTTACCACATTTCTGATACTGCTTTAGTATCCAAAACTCGGGGTTACTATCTCTTAACGTGGGCATCATTTACTGGGAACATTCTGGATGGATCTTCGATACTTTCCCGAACATAACAATACGAAAGACCGGACGTCCTGCCTCCTAAGTCGGACGGCAAATGCTAACATATAGGCAACCTGGCCTATTCTTCACATGAACTCACAAAGGCCCAAGTAACTCGGGCTAAGTTTCCTCTGTTTTCCCAAAGCTCGTCACACCCTGACCGGGGTGGTACTTTCAAGAAGACCGACCGTCGGCACAACTCTAAGCGTCGTCGCCGATTATCCATACGATTCCTCGAGCTGCCGAACTTCTTCTAGACAAGCTTCACTAACCACGGTCTCGAACAAGCTCAACCATTATCGAACCTTGCCAACATCGAACCAATCGACCAACTTACACTTCCGCTTTACAAGGCTTCATAAGCGACATCCGAACACCGCAATGGTAGCTAAAACACTTCTCTCTCTGAGACAACCATCCCCACAACTACCTCAAATCCAAACACGGCACGAGGCGAATGCGGTCTGAGACTCACCGAGTCCTTAACCTGCTGGTAAAACTTCCGGAAACAAAAGCGGTAGTATCCGGGCTCCACTGCGCCATAAGGTGAAGGTAGGCACCCCGTGCAGCCTTACAACCTTTCTGATGTATCAACACTGCCGAGTGAATGGTCCCGACCGAAGAACACGATGGGCTGCCCCCATCGGCCCGACCACTGGTCGAACGCATCCACGAACTCGTACGCTGGTTAACTAAACTTGGGCCTAACACCCTCGTGACCCTACCACAAGGCGGGACCACCACGGACCCCACCACCAAATATGCCGCGGGTTGACCGCAACGGCGGCCTCAACCCGACCCGGCGCAAAATACTATCCCGAAGGAACAATCTCACTAAACATGTATTCACGAAAACCTAGCGGTCTTCTTAGCTCAACTACCCTCTTTCATTCCACACTACTAGGGACCTATCCCAAACATAGCTCACGTGCACTAGGCACCCCGATAAGGATCAACATAACCATACGTCTTTTACTCTAGATGACCTTACCTCAAGGTCTCTACGTAACAAGACTCTAAGGTTTACACCTTCTCTATCCCCCCAATTCTTACTTGGTTAACTAACCAGGATTTCTAATCACAACTAACACAAAGCACTTAAGGTATACTCACCTTATCACATAAACAAAACTCTAGAGGGTTAAAGATATATCTATATCTACTGCTTCACTCCCCTTAGTCGTTCTAATCAAACCTGCCCCGTAGTAGGCGTGAGGAGATGACAAACTACCCACCGATCCTGAAGGCTAAGTCCTCCTACAAGGACACTCTTCGATACCAGACCCTGACGGTCATAGGTACAACAAGTACCAACCTAAAAGATGACATTCCCCGGGATGACGTCTGTCACACTGTGAACCGGAAGCCCTGGAGTTCTAACCAACTCCTGCATACCCCGAACGTCCTGAAATTCGTGGAAGACCACTCTGCACTGATGGATGTGCATAATCAAATCTGCTGGTGAGGTGACTCGCCTCGAAAGTTACCAAAGGACCTTGCTGCTCTGGCCCTCTTCTGTTGTCCTTCGTTAACCCGTCGATCTCTACGTTTCTCGGCCTGCTGCGCATAAGCCCGTACACAGGCCATGCTCAAGCCTAACTGAAGGATTACTCTTGCACAATCTTCTCTTAGGTAGTCATCAAGACTTGCGGTACAACGGTATACTCTTTGGTAGCCAAATCCATAGCTAGTAACAGGGTCGCCTTCTTGCAATCTAAATTCTCTGTTCCCGGTCGTGGAACCGAAGGTTCAAATATCATGGCGCGGTAAGCTGCCGTCGCCGTGCTAAACTCTGCTTGGGGCTAGTGATGTCGCGAATCCCCAAATGAAGCACCTAACTCGGGTGATGATTGGGCTGTGCCTCGTAACCCTCTCGAACTCTACTCGCAGCTCCTCCGCCTTGCCGCCTCCCGGGCGGGTTGCCTCTGCGGAGGCATAGCGGTAAGGAAAGAAATACGTTTAGAGGTCCAATTTACAACACGACTCTAAGGCACGATCTCGAGTGAGAAGAATAGAAACCAATCCTAAATATCCTATAGCCTCACGATTATTGGCGTGGTGCACAACACACCGATAATCAAGACTCTCTTGGATACTGATGCATAGACACTTTCAGGATTAAGCGCTCGATACCACTTTTGTCACGACCGAACTGGGCGTGATGGTGCCTTACCGGGCACCCTAGTGATACAACATCAGTGTCAGCGGAACATAAAACACATACATGAAACAAATGAAGTACAAAACGATGTCGAGGAAAACTTGCGAGGCATATATATAAATAACAACTCTTACAAATGAACAGTTTAATCCTTTTTACAAACCACACAAGCGATTACTACAGACTCTAAGAAATGATACGACAACAATGACGGGACGGGGCCGTCATACCACGAATGTAAGCACCTCTGACAACAGGACTATACGAAGATAAGCCTCGGAAAGCGGAGCTTTCCCAAACGCGAATCGTGACCCTAAGAGCGAGGATCAACGGCGGTGTACCTTTACTGCGGCATGAACGCGGCCCGAAGGAGGTCGATAACAGTGCAGTATGTGAACCGAAAATAAATCACGTAAATGAAATCATAGTAGTCTATAAAGCGGGAGACATGTATGATAACCAAACTACGATTCACAATAGCGATCATGTCAAGTCGTGGACTCACGCCTCAAAGTCATCACAATAAAACCGTGCGGGGTAAATGCGAAGGCATAACCGACTACTAAGACCCCGATTACCACAAATGCCATAAATCGTATCACGAGGTCTTTCTAGACCGCACCATGATCGGCCGCCACCGCCGCAGAGATCACTTTGTCGCGTCTATTCTCGAACTCTCGACTCGCATAGGTCACACGGACCCGCATGAGGTATTCCTCGAATCATGGTCCTGCATCGCTGAGGTATACCGCGTCGAGCGGCTTAACCCCGGTATCCGCTAGGCTCCGCACCCGCATAGTCTCAAAAGACCGCATAGTCTCAGCGGACCGCGGGAATCCCGCGTCGGGCTAAACACCGGAATGATCAATCCTCGGAGCTACGCGCTCCGCGTAGTCACAAGGACCGCATAGGCCGTAGAGACCGCGTCAAGGGTGGCAAGCCCTCGGTATAATAAGTCAAAGGGGTATGTGATACAATAATAGTACAACGGGCTTAACGTTTAACAACGTAAGCACAACAAGAATGACCCCCTTACACAACATCACAAGATACTAACACACGTAGCATCCTAACATGTTTACTTATCAAATCAACAAGAAAGTATTACAAGGCTATCACAAACCAACACAATCAAGTTATTCACACAAGGTACTTTATGCTAACAAGTTCGGGTATCTAACCCCAAAGTACTTCACACATTAAATCTTTAAAAGATCTGTTTCTTTCACATAAGTCACACAATACCCGTAGTATAAAATAGAGTGACTGTCTTTTTAAGTAAACTAAAACACTTACCTTTGTAAAATCAAGTAACAACATTATTTTCCAAACGTCCAAGTTTGCCTAATTTCAAATGTTCACGTTTCTTATTTTAGAAAGGTTTCGTAGTTCAAGGTCTTATTCATTTAAGAATATAATTCTCTTTTAAACAATCGGAGAAAACATAAGCCTTATATGTGAGTAGGATATTCTTGTTTATAACAATCTTATTACAGCAGCCATGATCTAGGAAATATCATTTTGTCTCATCTTAGTTTCTATGCAGATGGAAGTTTCTACTGGTTTTAATAATACTTAATTATTCAATACATTTTCCTTTATTAACGCTGCAGTGGTTTGTCGATACACATTTCTGATTTCCGAAATCAGTAAAACATTATCCCTTTTAAAAATCAAGTACTCATTACTCACGAATGAGGTTTCACACAAAATTCATATAATTTATTTAAGTTAAGTCTCTTATCTTACAAGATCAAGTCTCTTAACTTCTATAATAATTAAAATCATTCGTTTTATCTTTCTTAAGCCGTTATACCTAACTTCCCATAAAGCTAGTATAACTCTTAAGCTTTTAAAACCAAGTACACTCTTCTTTTAAAAACAGTTCTTAATTCTCTTGAACTACTTCAAGATTATTATTATTCGGGCTTAAGTCAAAAGACATTGCCGTACAACTACGTTCAAATAACATACGTACGTCTACCGTACTACATAGTTATACACACATCATTCTAGAAGAGATAGGAAGAGGTTCACATACCTCGCGACGATTATCGACTATTAGCAAATCGCTCCACGGCTATAACCCGGCTAGCCTGGTCCACCTTCTCAAGTAGCACATGCTACTCGCAGAACATTCAACCTATACAGGTTACACAAGTCTATCAAAGTCTAGACTACTCGGTAGAATAAATCTAGATGCAAGATCCTACGGGAAAATTGGGCAGCCCTTCCCTACCCGTCAAACTACACAAGTCTCATGTCTGATCCTAAGTAATTACTGATTCGATTCGATTCTTGAGCTTAAGTCCAAGGACATTGCCACAACATTAAGTTCAGTACTATATATAGTATACTTCAACTATATATTCTAACATTATGTAATTTCCAATTACAATAGAGGGACAAGATAATTACCTCGATAAGCCCATAATTATCCGAGTTTAATGTCGATCCTTAGCAAGGTTTAGCTCGACTCAGGCGCTCCAACCCGCTCTAAACCACCCTTAGAAGTTCTAACCAACTTCTACACAATACTCCAACTGACTATGGAGATTTTCCTAGGGTTTCGGTTTTGTATTGACGGAAGTATAATAGTATTTCCGGGCTTTTCGTAAAGGTATAACCTTAGAATACTACAAGGTATACGGCTAAGGTAATTTGGGCATTATAACAATACTTTTGAGAGTATTCCTACACCACAAAGGGGGTATTATCTAAAGCAACAAGGCTAGGGGGTACCCATGGCTAGCACCTCAAAGGAGGGGGGGAGGGCTCTCGGCCAAGGGTGGGGGAGGCTTAGGACGAACTCAACACAAGGGGAGGGAGAAGGAGAGCTTTCAAGACTTAGGCAAATATTTGGATGAAGAAGTCTTCACTAAGGGGGGGGTATTTATAGGTCAAGTGAAGGCCAACCAATGGCCAAGATCTTGCCAAGTGCTATGCAAGTGTAGGGCCAAGATCTTGCCAAGTGCACACTAGCCAACTAACACAAAAAATATCCTACCAACCCTTGACCACAATGGCCAACTTTCGGCCACTACATTACCGCCCAAGGTGTCCCAATGAGAGGGTGACAAGTGTCGCCCTCTTGTTGGTCCAAAATGTCGTCTCTCGGAAAAATCCGCAAAAATAAAAAATGGCATAGCCGGAAATTCCCCTACGAAAGCTGTGAAAACGTTTCGCCGAAAAACGACTCTAATCGGGTGTTGTGCACAAAATTAAATCGGCCAAGCCTACTTGAAGTTCGAAATTTCCTACGTACGTCCCTGCGTACATACTCTGGAAATACGGGGTATAACAAACTCCATACAAATAATGTCTCCAGATCTTCAAGGCGTGAATCACTGCTGCCAACTCTACGTCATGTGTGGGGTAGTTCTTCTAATGCTTCTTGAGCTGTCGAGATGCGTAAGCTATAACCTTGCCCTGCTGCATCAACACACATCCAAGCCCGATGCCCGACGCATCACAATAAACCACATAGCCGTCTGGACCCTCGGGAAGAGTAAGAACTGGGGCGATCGTCAACCTCTCCTTCAGTAACTGGAAGCCCTCCTCACAAGCATCCGTCCCGAAACTTAGCCGCATACGAGTCGGCTTGGTCAAATCTTTGAAATAGAAGCAAACTTCTCCACAAACCTCCGGTAGTAACCCGCAAGGCCCAAAAAGCTGCGCACCTCTGTCGGGGTAGTAGGTCTAGGCCAACTCCTGACTGCCTCGATCTTTGTCGTATCCACCCGAATACCATCGGCCCCGACAATGTGCCCCAGAAACGCCACCGAAGCCAACCAAAACTCACACTTCGAAAACTTGGCATACAACCGCTGGTCCCGGAGAACTCTCAGCACCGTCCTCAAATGCTCTGCATGCTCCTGCTCTGAGCGAGAATAAATCAAGATGTCATCAATGAATACTATCACAAACGTATCCAAAAATGGCTTGAACATTCGGTTCATCAAATCCATAAATCTTGCGAGCATTGGTCGCCGAAAGACATGACCACGAACTCATAGTGCGTCTGCAGGTCCGGAATGCGATCTAGGGACATCCGTCTCCTAACTCGTACTGATGGTAACGGATCGCAGTCTATCTTGGAGAAACACCTCGCACTGCCCGGTCGAACAGATCATCAATCACGGGAAGGGGTATCTGTTCTTAATAGTCACCTTGTTCACCGCAGTAATCGACACATGCGCAGCGTCCCATCCTTCTTCTTCACAAACAATACCGGCGCTCTCTAGGGAGAAACACTAGGCCTGATAAAGCCCTTCTCCAACAAATTTCTCAGCTGGTCCTTCAACTCTCTCAACTCGGCAGGTGCCATTCTGTATGGCGGAATGGATATAGGTCGAGTATCGTGCGAATATCAATGCAAACTCTATCTCCTCTCGGGAGGATACGGGAGGTCGTGCGGGAACACATCCGACACTCTCGACTACTAGAATCGATGAAGGTGCGGTGTCACGACCTCGATATCAAATACCGAATGAGATGGTAGATATACCCTTCGAACCATCTTCACGGCCGAGGTAAGAAATAAACTTACCCTCGGCGACACGGTGTTCCTCACTCGATAACCGGCTCCCCAGGAAACTGGAACCGTACCAACCGCTTCCTACAGTCTACATTGGCGTAGCAAGAAGCTAACCAATCCATACCCATGATCACATCAAAATCGGCCATATCCAACTCTATCAAGTCGGCTAGGGTCTGACGACTGCATATAGTCACTGGGCAAGCCCTATATACCCGCTCAGCTACCACTGAATCCCCCACTGGCGTAGCTACGTCAAAAAGGTCTATGGACTCAGGCTCTATCCCTATCCTACTAGCAATATGGGGAGATATATAGGACAAGGTAGAACCTGGATCTATCAAGGCATATACGCCACAACAAGAAACTGATAAAGTACCTGTGATGACATCCGGTGACGCCTCCTGGTCCTGGCGGCTGGACATGGCATAAATGCAGTTCTGAGGACCGCTGGAACTAGGACCCTTGCCACGAACTCTGCCGCGACCTGCTGGTCCATGAACACCCTGCCCTCCGGGGCGAGTAACTGTAGGAGATGAAGACCCGGCTAAAGACCCTGTAGGCTGAACCCTACCATCTGCGCTGCCGGTGGACGGTCTCTCGCAAAGTGACCTGGCGGCGCAAGTATAACAAGCTCCCGCAGTAGTACCACAACTCCCGTAATGGGATCTACCACATCGAACACACTGAGAGGAAGGTGGTCTCGATCGGTTAGCACCTCTGCTACCCTGGAAGTCCGAAGTCCTGGGGCACTGACCTGCCTCCGAATACCCTGGCTGCCCTGAAGATGGTGTAGGAGTGCTCTGAGCTGGCTGAGGTGCAAATCTAGTCTACTGCTGAGATCGTCCACCCCGAGAGCTACCAAAAGACCACTGCCCCGGCCTTACGCTGATATCTGTCAACCCGTCGGCCTCTACGCTCCTCACACCCAAGTGCATGAGCCTGCATGCGGACAATGTCCATGCCCGGCTGAAGAGCTACACCCGAGCAAGACTCTGCCAAGTAGTCATCAAGCCCTGTGACGTAGCGGTGCACTCTGTCCTCCATATATGCCACTAATGCGGGGACATACCGAGCCAATGAGTCGAACTCCACATTGTACTCCCGAACTGTGCGCCCTCTCTGTCTCAGCATCAAAAATCTATCGGCCCGAGCCCTCCTCATCTGGGGCGGCAAGAAATGGCCAAGGAATGCCTCTGAGAACTCGTCCCAAACAGCTGGAGGCGCATGCTCCCCCCGGGACAACTCCCATGAATCAAACCAGTCGACTGCAGTATCACGCAGCCGATGTGAAACTAAGACCACTGACTCGGTCTCCGAAGCCTTGATCACTCTCATGATCCGTCAGAATCGCTTGATGAACTCCTGCGGATCATCCTCGTGCCTCGACCCATAGAACTGCGGCGGTGCGGACTCGAGAAAGTCGAAGTCTCAAACTATCCGACCTCGGGTGAACCACGGGTACTCATCGAATCGAATCGATGATCCGGCCTATCTCCGTGCCTCGCCACGACCACGGCTAATAATCGGGCCATTTCGTAACCCATCTCCTGCTGCTCGGTGTGGGACTGGAGGCTCAGGTGCCGTGGCCTCAGTAGCCACTGTTGCGGCTCTAAACCCTGCTGGGGCCGGCGGCGTCGTGGAACTCGCCGTCTGGGGTATCACCTCGGGTAAAGGCTGGGCCTGGGCCCTCGTGACCCTCTGTGTCCTACTAGCAGCTCCCTCGGCTGCCTTGCCTTTCTGGGCTCGGGTTGCCTTGCGTGGAGGCATAACTGGTAAACAACAGAAATTCGTCAGAGGGGTCCAACTTATAACACAGCTCTAAGGCACGATCTCAGAATGAGAAGAATGGAAACCAATCCTAAATATCTCAGAGCCTCACGATTATTGGTGTGGTGCACAACACACCGATAATCAAGACTCTACTAGATAAGGTCTGTAGACACTTTCCGAGGATTTAACTGCTCTGATACCACTTTTGTCACGACCCGTTCCCGGGCTCGTGACTGGTGCCTTACCCGGGCACCCAAGTAGACATACATCAGAGTAACCAGCGGAATATAAACTTGCAAACATGAAACAGTGTAAAATAAGAACAGTCTATCCAAAGAAAAGTTGCCTTTCGGCATGTATATAAATACCAAAAGTGAGCGATTACATCCCAACTTTACAACGGGACTACGGACCTAAGAATGTGTAAACACTATGACGGGACGGGGCCCGTCATACCTGAATGTACAAAACATCTACATCACCGGGAGAACCGTGCAAAAGTCGAGCCTCGGAGAAATGGAGCTCACGACACTGAGTAAAGATCCTAAGAATGAGGATCCACCACCTGCTTTCCCTTCCCTGCGGCATGAACGCAGCCCCCCGAAGGAGGTCAATACAATAGGTACCAAGTATGTGAAACTGTAAAGTACTGATATATATAATTATAACATTTTAAAACCAATTCACAAATATGTACGAAACAACCAAGTTAACCGCACATAGTGCCACATCATAAACAAGAGCAAAAATAGATATAATGTGCGGTCTTTTCTAGGCCGCTAATGATCAAGCAAGGCCAATCACCCATAGTATCATTATGCGAGCCTAATCCTGGAACTTCCGATCGCATAGGCCCAGGCCGCATGAGGTATTCCTCGCATCGGGGTAGACCCGCGACATCGTCCCGACTCCGCGATCCGCAAGGCCACATAGACCGCATGAGGTATTCCTCGCATCGGCGTAACACACCCGGAGTGATCATCCTGGAACTCCCGCAGCTCCGCATAGGTCCCATGGACCCACACGAGGTATTCCTCGCATCGGGGGCGGCTAACCCACGGTATCGTAACAAGTCAGGAGGGTGAGTGATATAATACTAACACAACGGCTTATCGTTAAACAACATAAGCACAACAAGAATAACCTCCTTACACAAGCGTCACAAGATACTAACACACGTAGCATCATAACATGTTTATCAAACCAACTTACCATACCTTCAAACATCATTTCAAGCATTTGATAAACAAATAATTAAACCGTTTCTTATCTTTCTTAAGTCGTTATAGCTAACTTCCCATAAAGCTAGTATAACACTTAAACTTTTTATGAAAACCAAGTATTACTTTTCTTCCAAAATTATTCATAACTCTTTTTGAAATATTCAAGATTCTTATTAATTAGAACTCAAGTTCAAAGACATCAAAGTAAAGCCATATTTAGTTTAACACATGTACGTCTACCGTACTATATATATTTCACAAATATCATGCTCAAAGGGATAGGAAGAATCACATACCTCCTCGGCTAAATCCACTTGCCAAGTCGGATATGTCGCGCAGATGTCAACCTATAATAGTCAAAACACGCCTATCAACTTCTAGTTTTACGTGGGATTCTTCTAAGTAAGATTTCTCTTAGTCTACGAAAAATTGGGCAGCACCTCCCCCGTTTCTACTCAATTCTCCACCTTTTTCAAGGCCCAATAACAGTAACCAACATGCCATAAATAAGGCGCAATAATTCCAAAATTTAAAGAAGGGGATCACACGCCCAAACGGAACGCGATTAATAATCTTCCCCTTAACAACATCAATAATTAAAGAAGGGGATCACACGCCCAAACGGAACGCGATTAACAATCTTCCCCTTAACAACAACAATAATTAAAGAAGGGGATCACACGCCCAAACGGAACGCGATTAACAATCTTCCCCTTAACAACAACAATAATAAAAAAAGGGATCACACGCCCAAACGGAACGCGATTAACAATCTTCCCCTTAACAACAATGTAAATACAGTCAAAAGTAAATACAGTCCAAAGTAAATACAGTCCTTAAGTTGGGGTCCTTGGCCAACTTTTACAATTTTACTTATCCAATTACTTCATTAGTCTTCCAACTTATATTCCAATCGTTATATAAGTTATAGTTTCTTTGTTGTTAACTTCTTAGTAAGTAATGGATACATTTTTACCATTTTAATGGCTAATATGCCAATTCTCCTTTTAACATCTTAACAAGGTCCAAATCTTTCCTTATGTCTCATACTTCATAATATACTTCCAATATACATAATAATCAACTTCACAAAGAGGTTAAGGTTCATTACCTCAATTTAGCCCAAAAATATCCAAGAACTTAAAGTCGTTCCTAAGCAAGTTTTAGCTCCAAATCTTTGTGTTCCAAACCACCACAAGTCACCCTTAGAAGTTTCTAACCAACTTCTATTCAAGAATTAACTCCAAAAAGTGAAGAACACTAAAGTTCCAAATCTGTCCACTCTCGGCTTTGTGAGGGTTTTTGAGGCTAAGGGTGTGAAATCTTGTCTAACTCTTGGTTAATAATCTTCCTAATACATTAAGGAAGAACATTTATAAGTTTAAGAATTTTTGGACAACATTTTCTCAAGAAAGAGGGGGGTGGGACGAGAGCAACTAGGGAGGAGAGGAAAATATTTTCAAGTCTTGAAATATTCTAAGTGTGGAAGATTTCATCAACTAGAGGTGTTTATATAGGACAACCAAGGGGTAGGATTGAAACATGTGTATGATATAAATTGTTTGTGTAGGTTCCTTTCTCCACTTGTCCCACAAATGCCATGCAAGACTTTGACCATTTGACTTGCCCACTAACTTAAAAAAAAACGTCCCATTGCCATGCAAATGCCATGCAAGACTTTTGGCCACTTGTCTTGCCCACTTGTCTTGAAAAAAAACGTCCAACATGGCTCTTGGGGTGACACATGTCGCCCTCCCATTGGTCCAAAATATTTATCTCTCGGAAAAATTCCATAATTGGAAAAAATAATATTGAAAACGTAAAATTTCCTTCACAAGGTTCGGAATATTTTCCGTCGAAAAACAATTCTTTCATTCTTACCCTAAATAGGATTTATACATTCGTACGTACGTCCTTACATACATATTCCGGAACTACGGGGTATAACACCCGACCCCCTAGTGAGGGTCTCGATCGTACCCGGCCCCTTCTGGGACTCGGTGAAGTCATATAATGTGCACATACCGTACCCGACCCATTACAAGACTCGATTAATGTAGTCATCTCCATATATATACCGTACCCACCCCCCTAGTGAGGGTCTCGGTGAAATCCTCATATATGTACATACTCGGCCCATCATGTGACTCGATAGCCTAATCATCTAATATTAGACACGAATAGAATATCATTTGACCCCCAATAACATCCTTAAAATGAACTTTTATTTTAGAAAAAAAAACCCAATGCAATACCATGCCTTTCATTTTAGAAAAACTAAGACAATACAATGCCTTCCTTTTTAGAAATACCAAGACAATACCATGCCTTCTTTTTTAGAAATACCAAGACAATACCATGCCTTCCTTTTTAGAAATACCAAGACAATACCATGTCTTCCTTTTTAGAAATACCAAGGTACTATCACATCTTTCATTTTAAATCCTCTTTTGGTAAATCAAGACACTTATCATATCAAGTATCATTTTAAAGCCTCATTTGGTAAATCAAGATACTTATCAAATCAAGTATCACTTTAAATCCTCATTTGGTAAATCAAGACACTTATCAAATCAAGTATCACTTTAAATCCTCATTTGGTAAATCAAGATACTTATCAAATCAAGTATCACTTTAAAACCTCATTTGGTAAATCAAGATACTTATCAAATCAAGTATCACTTTAAAATTAAGATCCAATAAAACTACGTACGTCCACCATACACTTACTTCAAATAAACAACTTTCAAAAGAAGAAAGGATAGTTCACACACCATTTGTCGTCTGTACCAACTCGATAATCTAAATTCGTTTTGCTCCTCTGGCTAACATTATGGAAACATTTGCATAGTGATAACAGATCCGAATTGCCAAATTAATCCATTTTATGAGCCTTTAGCAGGTTATATATTAATAATGGTATTATCTAATCAGATGTGAACCTAGAAAGTGTAAAACGAACTGGTTAGATCTTAACTTATATGCAGATGTAAATTCTACTCATTTCAATATAATTGATTGTCGATTCCTTTTTCATTTAATGCTGCAGTGTCTTGTTCAATATCTTTTTTCATCAGTGCTGTAACTTAGCAAGATCAACCCGACTCCAATACTTCCTAAAAACTCTTACCAACATCTCCCAAAAGACTTGGTAAGGACTTAGGAATAATTTAGACATTGTTATACCCCGTATTTCCAGAGTATGTACGTGGGGGACGTACGTAGAAATTTTCGAACTTCATTAGGCTTGGCCGAATTCTTTTTGTGCACAACACCCGGTTAGAGTCGTTTTTTCGACGAAACGTTTCCACAGCTTTCGTAGGGGAATTTCCGGCTATGTCATTTATAATTTTTGCGGATTTTTCCGAGAGACGAAACATTTTGGACCAACAAGAGGGCGACACTTGTCATCCTCTAATTGGTGGGAGTGGGCGGTAATGTGATGGACGATTTGGCCTTGTTGGTCAAGGGGAGTTGGTAGGATATTTTGTGTGTTAGTTGGTCAAGGACACTTGGTTGAATCTTGGCCCTACACTTGCCTTGCACTTGGCAAGATCTTGGCCATTGATTGGCCTTCACTTGACCTATAAATACCCCTCTCCCTTTGATGAATTCTTCATCCTTTCCACAAATCTCTAAGTGTTAAAAATCTCTCTCTCTCCTCAACCTTGAAATCGTCCAACACCCCTCCCTTTGTTAAGGCCTTTGGCAGAGCCTCCACTCCCCTTTGTGGTGTCTAGCAGTGGGGTACCCCACTAGCCTAGTTGTTTTCGTATAATACCCCTTGTTGTTGTGGTATAGCAATACTCGCCTAGTATTGTTGTTATGTCCAAATACCTTGGCCCACATCCCTTGTAGTATTCCCAAGGTTACACTTATACAAAAGCCGGAAAATACGATTATACTTCCTTTTGCCACAAAAGCGAAACCCTAAGGAAATCTTCACCCGTTGTTGAAGTTGTAAGTAGAAGTTGGTTAGAACTTCTAAGGGTTGTTGAGCGCTCGGAGTAGGAGCTAAGCGTTGCTCGGGATCGACTTTATACTTGGATAATTTTGGGCTTATCGAGGTAAACACTCTTGTCCTTCTATTGTAATTGGAAATTACATGTTAGAATATATAGTTGAAGTATACTATATATAGAATGAACTTAGTATTGTGGCAATGTCTTTTGACTTAAGCTGAAGAATAAAGAATCGAGCTGTAATTACATAGGTGTATTGCGGTAGACTTGTGTAGTATTCGAGTAGAATTGTACACGTCGGTTAGGCGTATGAACCCCACTGGTTGGCTTGGTAGCCGGCCTCGATAGAGGAGGAGATTTCTGTTGTGTGGGAGAGTCTTTGCGAATTTTACGTAGAAAGATGAGAACTTGTGTTTAAGATTTAATAGACGTTTGTGGCCTTTATAGGTGAAAGTACTAAGAGTAGCGTATTCTACTCGAGGAGTGGAAAGGGCTAGCAAGGTTGTAATACTTGGAGCTTTTTGCTTATTGTCGATAATCGTCGCAAGGTATGTGAACCTCTTCCTATCTCTTCTAGCATGATATGTGTGAACTATGTAGTGCGGTAGACGCATGTGCTAAGTGTATTTGTTTGGCTTAAACATAAAGTGTTATAACGGCTTTATGGGAAGTTGGCTATAACAGCTTTATGTAGGTAAGAAAATGGGTTGTGGCTTTTAAAAGATAACTGATTTGATTTATAACTGGCTTGGGCGTTATAATAAAACTTGAAGTATTTCAAAAGATTTATGAATCGTTTTGAAAGAAGTGTAGTACTGTGTTTTGAAAACTTAAGAGTTATGCTAGCTTTATGGGGAGTTAGGTATAACGGCTTAAGAATGTTTCTTGATTTGAAATCGAATGTGTATCGACAAACCACTGCAGCGTTATAAAAGGAAAATGTACTGACTAATGAATTGTATTATTAAAACCAGTAGAAACCTCCATCTGCATAGAAACTAAGATAAGACAAAATGATATTACATTTTCTAGATCATGGCTGCTGTAATAAGAATGTTGTAAACAAGAATAACCTACTCTCACGTGAGACATATATTACTCAATTGTTCTAAAAAGGAATCAAGTGATTAAGTTTGGGAACTATGAAACCATTTGAAAATGAGAAGCTTGAGTAATTGAAACTAGGCAAACTGGAACTTAGGAAAAGAATGTTGTTACTTGATTTTGAAAAGGAATGTGGGTTGGTCATTCTAATACTACGGGTATCGGGTGACTTTTATAAAAGTAATGGATCTCTTTTAAAAGAACTTAACGTATGTAGTACTTTGGGGTTAAAAACCCGGACTTTGGCATAAAATGAAAGTACTTTGAGTTGTGTGAAACTTGCCTATGCTTGTTGTTGTGAAACTTGCCTATGCTTGTTGTTGTGAAACTTGCCTATGCTTGCTGTTGTGAAACTTGCCTATGCTTGGGATGATAGCCTTTGTTGTGCAAGTGTGGTATTTATGTATTCTGGCGTCTCGATAGAGGCGGTTGACTTATTGAGAACTTACTTGGGCGTCTTGGCGGTGATGGAGAATTCCACGGGTATGTTTCCATTTTGATTCTTGTCTTGTTGTTGATGTCACATGGACATGTCTGCCGTCACGATGTTAAGGGCATCGCGGCCATGCGGCGGGTTGATTCGATATATGGTTATTCTTGCAACATGGGCGTGTCTGCCGTCTGACGAGATTCGGGGCATGTGGCCATGCGGCGAGGTTGACCACCAGTATATTGTTATTGAGGTTACATGGGCATGTCTACCGTCACGATTCCGGGGCATGTGGCCATGCGGCCTTGTTATGTGTTGCATCATGGACATGTCTACACCGTCTGCGATTCCGGGGCATGCGGCCATGATGCGAACATGATGGATGTTGTGGGCGTGAGACCCATAGTTATATTTAGTGGTGACTTTGAGGCGTGAGTCCACGACTTGATCGCTTATGTTGCGTCTTGTATTTTGGTTATCATACATGTCTCGCTTTTTAGGCTATTATGATTTCATTTCTGATGTTGTGATTTCACATACTTGGTACTGTTATCGACCTCGCCTTGGCTGCGTTCATGCCGCGGTAGAAGTACATTAGGCCGATCCGCTTGTAGGATCACGTTCAGCGTTTTGGGAAGCTCCGTTCCTTGGAGGCTTATCTTTGGTAGGTTTCCACGAGTTGTAGGTTCTTGTACATTCGGGGTATGGCGGCCCTGTCCCGTCATAGGTTGTTATTCTCTTAAGTGCATGCCTTGTTGTGTGGCGGGGTTTGTAAAAGGATAACTGTTCGGGTTTTTATGTATTTATCTTGAAGGCAAGCTGTTTGGTTGCTTTGTTTATTTATTATGTCTCATTTCATGTTTAAAGTTTTTATTTCCGCTGGTTTTCTCGATGTTGTATCACTAGGGTGCAGGGGTAAGGCACGATCCGGGCCGGAATTCGGGCGTGACATAGTGGTATCGAAGCGATTAGTCCTCGGAAAGTGTCTGAACCGTGTCTAGTAGAGTCTTGATTATCGGTGTGTTGTGCACCACATCTATGTCGAGGAGGCTATAGGACATGTAGGATTGGTTTCTATTCTTCTCATTACGAGATCGTGCCTTAGAGTGAGTTGTAAGTTGGACCCTCCGATGTGTTTCATTTTACGTTATGCCTCCCGCGCAGCGACCGGTGCCCGAGAAGGGCAAGCGGGAGAGGCGCTAGTGGGATCTGAGAAGAAATGCGAGCGCGAGCGGTCGATCTGAAACGATGCTTGAGGCGAGTTTAGCGCCGCCCGGCACCAGCGAGTTTAGAGCGCGGCGATGGGCTGCTGAGACTCTGATACACGAGCCTCAGTCCACGATGCGGAAGCGGGAGATGGTCACAAGAGATGGCCCGATTATTGGCTAGGGTTGTGGCGGATATGAGGATAAGTGGGACGCAGCAGTTCGATGCACGATGGTTCACCCTAGATCGAGATAGTTTGAGGCTACGGGACTTTACGAGTTGTAGCCGCGAGTTTTATGGGTCGAGGCACGAGGATGATCGCGAGGAGTTCATCCGTCGATTCTGAAGAATCATGCGGGTGATCAAGGCTTGAGACCTAGTCTGTGACGCCGGTTCGCATCGTTGCGTGATACGCGATCGATTGGTTTTGATCGTGGGAGCTTTCGGGAGAGCATGCACCTCGGCAGGTATGGGATGAGTTTTGGGGCTTTTCTCACGCACTTCTTGCCTCGCGGATGAGAGAGGCGGGCGACAAATTTTATTCTTGAGGCAGAGGCGCCTGTCGGGGAGTACAATGTCGAGTTCGATTCTTTGGCTCGATATGTCCTGCGCTTTGCATATATGGAGGATAGGGTGCATCGCTACGTCACGGGCTAGATGATTATATGGCGAGTCTTGTGCGGGCGTTTCTCTTCAGGGCATGGACATTGCCGCGTTCGTGCTCATGCACTTGCGGAGTGCGAGCGCAGGTCGGCAGGTGGACCGCTTTCGAGAAGAAGGCCAAGACGGCCGGATATTTTGGCAACTTTGAGGCGGACCGCCTCGGCAGAACTAGTTATGTATCTCCGCCATTGCGAGTGGTCCTCCGCGACGCCGGGACCCAGGATATTCGAGGAGCGGTCGGGGCTCCCGGGTTTGAGATGTTCGAGGAGTAGGGTGTTGGCGGATCGATCACCCTACCTCGGTGTGGTCGATGTGGTAGCCGCATTTGAAGTGTCGTAGTACCAAGGAGCTTGTTATTCTTGCGGCCAGCGGGGCCATATGACGTCAGGCCGACCAGGGTAGCGGCGGTAGGATAGCACAGAACTACTAGCGATTGCGGGTTCTTCACCTTCCATAGCTAGGCGGGATGTTCATACACGGTAGTACGGTAAGTCGCGGTGGAAGTTCGATTTTAGCGGTCCTTGAACCGCCTAGTTTGAGTATATCCTTAACCACAGTAGATACTTGTATGTATTGATGTTAATGATGTGTTAAGTGTTATGTTCGGATAGCTTGTGCTATAGTGTGATTTAAAAATCTGGTTAGTGTGAGATGGAAGTGGTAGCTTCCATGATTGTTCCGTGTCGAGGAAGCGAAGTTGGCGCGGCGATGGGTCGGGTTGGGGCCATGTTGCGGGCCAACCCGGCGTCTGTTCGAGGAGGGTCAGCTGGGTGGTCGCCAGTGGCGAGGTCACGAGGTGCTAGGCCCAGTTTAGATGACCATCGTATGAGTTCGTGGATATGTTCGGCGAGAATCAGTTCGTGAAGGCGAGAATGGCCTTAGAGAAATCGAGGGTAGTAAGATGACCAAGTTTGGAGGTAGTAACTCGAGGGTTGGAAACGAACGTTGTGAAGTGTGGTACGGATACTAGAAAGAGCTCGAGTGTTCGAAGAAGTGCGACGAGATAGGGAAGAAGTGAGCGTGTGTGATCGTTTCTTTTGTGAAATGTAGGTGCGAAGGAGTATATTTTAGACCTTGGTGGGGACTTTTGTGCTAAGCGAGGTGGTTCCTCGTTGGCGTGGATTTGGGTTTCTTGCGCATGTTATTTTGTGGCGGTGTGGCATGTTTGATTCTCGTAAGTATAGTAGTGAAGACTATCTTGGCGCCGCGTCTGTTTGAGACTTAGAAGGAACATTCGGGACGAATGTTTCTAAGGAAGGAGAATGCTATACCCGTATTTCGGAGTATATGCGTGGGGGCGACGTAGAAATTTTCGAACTTCATTAGGCTTGGCGAATTCTTTTTGTTACCTGACACGGTTAAGTCGTTTTTTAAAAGCGTTTCTGACTTTCGTAGGGAATTTCCGCTATGTCATTTATAATTTTTTCGAATTTTTCCGAGAGACGAAAAATATTGGACCAACAAGAGGCGACACTTGTCACCCTCAATTGGTGGGAGTGGCGGTAATGTGATGGGCGATTTGGCCTTGTTGGTCAAGGAGTTGGTTGGATATTTTGTGTGTTTGTTGGTCGAGGACACTTGGTTGAATCTTGGCCTACACTTGCACTTGGCAAGATCTTGGCCATTGATTGGCCTTCACTTGACCTATAAATACCCTCTCCCTTTGATGAATTCTTCATCCTTTCCACAAATCTCTAAGTGTTAAAAATCTCACCTCTCCTCAACCTTGAAATCGTCCAACACCCTCCCTTTGTTAAGGCCTTTGGTAGAGTCTCCCCTCCCCTTTGTGGTGTCTGGCAGTGGGGTACCCCACAGCCTAGTTGTTTCGTATAATACCCCTTGTTGTGGTATAGAAATACTCTCCTAGTATTGTTGTTATGTCCAAATACCTTGGCCCCAAATACCTTGTAGTATTCCCGAGTTACACTTATACAAAAGCCCAGAAAATACGATTATACTTCCTTTTGCCACAAAAACGAAACCCTAAGGAAATCTTCACCCGTTGTTGAAGTTGTAAGTAGAAGTTGGTTAGAACTTCTAAGGGTTGTTGGAGCGCTCGGAGTAGGAGCTAAGCGTTGCTCATGATCGACTTTATACTTGGATAATTTTGGGCTTATCGAGGTAAATACTACTGTCCTTCTATTGTAATTGGAAATTACATGTTAGAATATATAGTTGAAGTATACTATATATAGAACTGAACTTAGTATTGTGGCAATGTCTTTTGACTTAATCCTGAAGAATAAAGAACTGAACTGAACTGTAATTACATAGGACTGTATTGCAGTAGACTTGTGTAGTATTACTGAGTAGAATTGTATACGTCCGGTTAGACGTATAAACACCCACGGTTGGCTTGGTAGCCGGCCTCGATAGAGGAGGAGATTTCTGTTGTGTGGAGGGAGAGTCTTTGCCGAATTTTACGTAGAAAGATGGGAACTTGTGTTTAAGATTTAATAGGCGTTTGTGGCCTTTATAGGTGAAAGTACTAAGAGTAGCGTATTCTACTCGAGGAGTGGAAAGTTTAGCAAGGTTGTAGTACTTGGAGCTTTTTCTTATTGTCGATAATCGTCGCGAGGTATGTGAACCTTTTCCTATCTCTTCTAGCATGATATGTGTGAACTATGTAGTGCGGTGACGTCATGTGCTAAGTGTATTTGTTTGGCTTAAACATAAAGTGTTATAACGGCTTTATGGGAAGTTGGCTATATGACTTTATGTAGGTAAGAAAATGGGTTGTGGCTTTTAAAGATAAGCGATTTGATTTATAAGCGGCAGGCGTTATAATAAAACTTGAAGTATTTCAAAAGATTTATGAATCGTTTTGAAAGAAGTGTAATCTTGTGTTTTGAAAACTTAAGAGTTATGCTAGCTTTATGGGAGTTAGGTATAACGGCTTAAGAATGTTTCTTGATTTGGAAATCGAGAATGTGTATCGACAAACCAACTGCAGCGTTATAAAAGGAAAATGTCTTGACTAATGAATTGTATTATTAAAACCAGTAGAAACCTCCATGCATAGAAACTAAGATAAGACAAAATGATATTACATTTTCTAGATCATGATTTCTTTGTAATAAGAATGTTGTAAACAAGAATAACCTACTCGCGTGAGACATATATTACTCAATTGTTCTAAAAAGGAATCAAGTGATTAAGTTTGGAAACTATGAAACCATTTGAAAATGAGAAGCTTGAGTAATTGAAACTAGGCAACTGGAACTTAGGAAAGAATGTTGTTACTTGATTTTGAAAAGGAATGTGGGTTGGTCATTCTAATACTACGGGTATCGGGTGACTTTTATAAAAGTAATGGATCTCTTTTAAAGGAACTTAACGTATGTAGTACTTTGGGGTTAAAAACCCGGACTTTGGCATAAAATGAAAGTACTTTGAGTTGTGTGAAACTTGCCTATGCTTGTTGTTGTGAAACTTGCCTATGCTTGTTGTTGTGAAACTTGCCTATGCTTGCTGTTGTGAAACTTGCCTATGCTTGGGATGATAGCCTTTGTTGTGCAAGTGTGGTATTTACGTATTCTGGCGTCTCTCGATAGAGGCGGTTGACTTATTGAGAACTTACTTGGACGTGCTGGCAGTGATGGAGAATTCCACGGGTATGTTTCCATTTTGATTACTGTCTTGTTGTTGATGTCACATGGACATGTCTACACCGTCACGATGTTCGGGGCATGCGGCCACGTGCGGCGGGTTGATTCGATATATGGTTATTGCGCAACATGGGCGTGTGCCGCCGTCTGGCGATTCGGGGCATGTGGCGTACGGCGGGGTTGACCACGAGTATATTGTTATTGAGGTTACATGGGCATGTCTACACCGTCACGATTCCGGGGCATGTGGCCATGCGGCCTTATTATGTGTTGCATCATGGACATGTCTACCGTCGCGATTCAGGGGCATGCGGCCATGATGCGAACATGATGGATGTTGTGGGCGTGAGACCCATAGTTATATTTGAGTGGTGACTTTGAGGGCGTGAGTCCCTGACTTGACTGCTTTTATGTTGCGTACTGTATTTTGGTTATCATACATGTCTCCTGCTTTTTAGGCTATTATGATTTCATTCTGATGTTGTGATTTCACATACTTGGTACTGTTATCGACCTCCTTGGGCTGCGTTCATCTGCGGTAGAAATCGTTAGCTGTCGATCCCCGCTTGTAGGATCACGTTCCAGCGTTTTGGGAAGCTCCGTTCCTTCGGAGGCTTATCTTTGGTAGGTTTCCCTGAGTTGTAGGTTCTTGTACATTCAGGGGTATGGCGGGGCCCTGTCCCGTCATAGGTTGTTATTCTCTTAAGTGCATGCTTTGTTGTGGGCGGGGTTTGTAAAAGGATAGCTGTTCGGGTTTTATGTATTTATCTTGAAGGCAATTGTTTGGTTGGCTGTTTATTTATTATGTCTCTCATTTCATGTTTAAAGTTTTTATTTCCATTGGTTTTTACGATGTTGTATCACTAGGGTGCGGGTAAGGCACGATCACGGGCCGAGTCGGGGCGTGTGATACGTCGTTAGCATAGAATCAATAACATGAATACTCCTTAACTTCTAAGAGTAGAATGAATCATGAAACAATACCACATGTATATTTCATACGTAGAACATGCCAAGAGAAGGAAGGAAAAGGTTCACATACCTTATTGACGACTAACCAACACGACAATCAGAATACGTCCCAAATAGGTACTTCAACCTATAATGACAACAACACGTCTATCAACTTCATGAATACTAGTATACACTTATACCACATAATAAATCTCCTTTTTCATAAAAATTCGGGCAGCACTTCCCCTACTTATACGTACTTTTCCACCTTTCAAAAAGGCCATTTCATCAACAACCAAGCCACAATTAAGGGCATAACTAACAGTTAACCAAGGTGATTCACACACCTATTTCTCATGTAAAACAGTCCACAATCTCGGCAAAACAGTCCATAAAAATAGTCCACAAATCAGTCCACAATACAACAATAACGAGGGTAAAATGTGAGGCCTTTCAACACCTTTCTATACCCTTATTCCTGTCACGACCCGACCCCGGGTCCGCGACTGGTGCCCTACCTGAGCACCCTTACAGGTATACATCAGAGAAAATCAGTGGAACATACATACAACTCTTAATAATAAAAAAAATCACTAAGGAATAAACAACAGGTTAGCCGATAAGGCTACCTCCCTAGATATATAAATACATAATCGAAAGCAGTTACCTCATTTCTTTTACAAACTGACCTACAACATATGACTACATACCTCTAAGAAATACATTTTTAGGTTTCTAAATCAAGTGACCCTTACTTTATAACTTTAAGCAATTGATGCCTTTAAATCAAATTGCCCTTCTTTATTTCAAGTCATTTATCTTTGTTTACCTTACTAGAATAAACCATTCTTTCAACTTTCCATAAAGTTGTTATAACCAACTTCACATAAAGCCGTTATACTAACTTTATGCTTTAGAAACTAAGACATTTTTCATCTTTTAAAATAAGTGAGTTAATTCTCTAACTCAACCAAACTTAGACATTCTTAGATTAAGTCAATGATACCAAAATGAAACCAAATTCCTTTAAAACTCGTACGTCCACCGTACTATACATTTGTAAAACTCATGCTCAAAAGATAGGGAAAGTTCTACATACCTCTTCGGTTCAATCCACTTGCTAAGTCTAATATGCCGCACGTAGTATGTCAACCTATAATGACCATAATACGTCTATCAACTTCTAGCTTTCTAACGTAGAATATTCTAAGTGTAAAGTCACTTATTCTACGGAAAATTGGACAGCACTTCCTTTGTTTCTGCGTACTTTTCCACCTTTTTCAAGGCTCGAAATCAATAACCAAACATGCCACATTTAAGGCTCAACAATGTAGCTAACAAAAGGGGATTACACGCCTAACAGGACGTGTAAAATTCTGCCCCACAATTAATGCCAAGTAGTTCAATAGTCAATGCCATTCTCGGCTACCAATGTACAACAACACAAAGTCTTTTCCAATTCTTTTTCAATCCAAGTTGTCGTTCTAACATGTTATATAGTCGCAACCATCTTTAACAACTATAATTCCTTCTTTATATAACATGCGACGACTAACACCAATAACTAAATTGAATTACAATTTCAAAGGCTAAACATGCTAGTTTCAGATTAGTGGTTCCAATATCCATAACACTTATCAATCTTCATTAAGTATATCTCATGCTTGTTAATATATATAACTACAACAACATGTAATCTTTAATCACTTAAGAGGACAAGATTGTTACCTTGTCAAGCCCTAATATAACTTCAAGATCCAAAGTCGCTCCTTAGAAACTTAGCTCCTTTCCTTCATGCTCCAATACGCCATTTGAAGCCCTTAGAAGTTCATAAACAACTTCCCTTCAATTCCCAACCAAAACTATGAAAACGACTTAGGTTTTCACCTTGCGACTAATGTAAATATGTAACTTTTTTGGGATCTTTCTATTGAGATAACCTTACAATACCTCTAGGAACATTGGTTTAAAGTATTGTGAATTATGAACATCAAACGAAATTTTTTTCTTCTTCCTCAAGAGCTTAGCCGAGAGCTCCCTTAAGTGCACACAAGTTTTCTTGAAAATTTACTAAGTGTTAGAAATTGTCTTGCTATATGGGTGTATATATAAATAAATGGAAGGTCAAGATTAAAACACTTGTGGGGATAGGATGAAGGAGATTAAAATATCAAGGGGCTAGTGGGCATATCCTCAAGTGTCTGGATAGTACGCTCTGCCTTTCCGTCGGTCTGAGGATAAAACACGGTACTGAGAATCACCTGTGTCTCTAACCCCTTCTAAAAAGACCTCCAGAAGTTAGCCGTAAACTGGGCTCCTCTGTCTAATATAATAGATGTAGGAACTCCGTGCTGTCTCACAATCTCCCTGATATAAAGTCTAGCCTAATCCTCAGTCGAATACGTAGTCCTGACTGGAAGAAAGTGGGCTGATTTTGTCAGCCTGTCTACAATAACCCAGATGGAATCACACTTCCTCTGAGTACGAGGTAACCCTGTAATAAAATCCATGTTGATCACCTCCCACTTCCATGTCGGAATATCAATCGCCTGCAATAGCCCACCGGGCTTCTGGTGCTCAACCTTGACCTGTTGAAAATTCGGACACTGAGCAACAAACTCTGTGTTACACCCCATAATTGCAGGACATGTTTTAAGAACGTAAATAAGAACTCACAAGTGTTAGGATTTAAGACTTGTAAATTTATCGGAATTATGAAATTGTCGGAAAACGTAAGTGTTGTGACGAATGGGAGGGCGACACGTGTCACCCCCCTTATGTGATGCCTTGGTCGAAATATGCAAGGGCAAGAGGGTCATTGGACCTTAGTCTTTCAACATGAGTAGCATGAGAAAGTTGACTAGTCAAAATGTCAATAAGTCTTGATCTTTTGTAAGACCACATCCAAGCCTCACATTTGTAATTATCTTGACCATCCAATTCTCTATTTAATACTAGTAGCAAGAGATGTCTTAACACTTAGAAAATTTTACACAAAATTTGGATGAACATAGGGCAAGCTCACGGGTTCACTAAGAAAAAGAAAGAAAATTTTTCGTTTCTTGTCCATTTGATTCCACACTTTAAACCAAGGTTCTTGAGGGTAGTGTAAGCATATCTCAATAGAAAAATATTGGAAAAAGATTGTTTTGGGTTAGTCATAGCGAAAACCTAAAGGGTCTTTCTAGGTTTTGCTTGGAGTTTTGAAGGATAATTGTTGGTATTGTTCTAAGGGTCTCAACAAGCGGATTGAGGTGTCTTGGAGAGGCTCTAAACTACTAAGGGCGACTTGGATTGGAGTTGGATTAAGAATCGTTGAGGTATAATCTTGTTCCTTGAAAGTATTACAAGATTACTTATATTGTTGTTGTTAGCTTTGTATGTTGCGAGCATGAAATTGTTATATTGAAGTTATAAAGATTATGGATTGATTATAGTCTTGGAAATCAAATGTAATGTAATCCATTACTAAGTTGAATTACAATTTAATCGTTGTTAGAATCGTCGCGTTATTGACTTGAAGATTATGGTAGTTATAACCAAATGCGACTTGATATCATTTTATGCTACCAATTTGGATTGAAATGGAAATTTGATAGAATTGGTATTGTTGAACTCAAGATGGCGATTTTGGACTACCTACATATATTTGTGAGCCAATTGGAAATTTTAGTTAGTTAGTCATTTGCATTGGACTACCTTCATTTATTTGTGAGCCAATTGGAAATTTGTTTAGTTAGTCATTTGCATTGGACTACCTTCTATATATTTGTGAGCCAATTGGGGCTGTTTAGTTAGTCATTTGCATTGGACTACCTACATATAAATTGTGAGCCAATTGGGGCTGTTTGGTTATTGTATTTTCGGCCTTGAAAGAGGTGGCAAAGTGAGTAAATACAAAGGAGAGTCTTTGTCAGATTTTCCGTAGAAATTAGATACTTAACACTTATAATATTCTACGTTTGAATTAAGGCTTTAATAGAAGTATTGTGAATATTATAGGTTGACATAATGCAGGCGGGACTTTGTACTTGGCAAGTGGTTTGACGACAAGGTATGTAGAACTTTTCCTATCTTTGAGCATGACTAGTTTCACGTATATAGTGCGGTGAGCGTCTGAGACTTTGACATTCCTTACTTGTTTTATGAAATGCCAAGTCGGGTGAGTTAGGAGATTAACTCACTTCTTTGAGAATATTAAAGATGTCTTAAGTCTTGTTAAAGATAAGGGACTTGAAGAATTTTAAAGTATGTAATACTTGGGTCGTTTTAAAGCGTATAAGTCCCTTGGATAGGAAATTGAGCATGACTAAGGTATAAAGTGAATATAACGACTTTATGGGGAGTTGGTTATATTGACTTTATGGAAAGATAAATGACTTGATTTAATGGAAGTCAATTCGATTTTAAGGCATCAATTGCCTAAGGTTTTATAAGATACGAGACACTTGATTTAGAAGCCATATTTTATTTCTAAAAGTATTGTGACTTGTCTTGAAAAGAAATTGTCACTTGATACTACGACTAGTAGTATCTTGGAAGTTTTATAATGAAATGAGTCATTTTAAAAGAATAGAAGTACGTAGTACTTTGGGTTAAATTCCCAGATTTTCATAAAGACATTTTAGTGCCTTAAGTAAACTAAAATGAGAGTGTATATGAACAAGAATAGTAAGAAGTTAGGGGATTTCTTAACTTGCTTATATATATTGTATGATAAGCCGATAGAGCTTATGTTATGTGTGATAGCCGGATTTGGGCTAGGGATATATTATTCGTTGCGGGGTCATTCCCCGGGATTGTGGCATTGTATATTTCCGTGGATTTGCTAACCACGATGCGAGGAATACATCATGCGAGTCCGTAAGGGCTTATGCGGGTGAAATAGTCCCATGCGGGCGGGTCCAGCCTATGCGAGGAATACCTCATGTGAGTCCGTAAGGGCTTATGCGGTGAAAATATCCCATGCGAGGAATACCTCACGCAGGTCCACTGGACCTATGCGGGTGAAATAGTCCCAGGAGTAGGATTCCAATCCTATTTTTCGTTGTAATTATACACCTATTTATACTCTCATTGTTAGTAAGGCACTGAGTACTGTAATTTCGTTAGCATACATGTCTCCGGCTTTCTTTTAAACTTATGATTGTAATTACAGTACTTTCTAGTTTTGCATACTTAGTACATATTGTGTCGACCCTTCTCGGGGCTGCGTTAAATCTGCGCGAGAAAAGTAGCGAGTTGCGGATCCACATTCTTAGGATCACTTATCGGACGTCGGAAGCTCCATCCTCGGAGGCTTGTCTTTCTTTTAGTACGATCTTGTCACGATGTTGTAGATTATGTACATTCGGGGTATGGCGGAACCCTTTCATACGATTGTTATTCTAAGTGCTGTATTCACTATGTGGTTGGGCTATAAGATGCGAGTTGTAAATTGTACTTTTGACTTTGTTTATATTATGGAAGCGGCTGATCGGCTAGCTTTGTGTTGTTTATTGTTTACACTGTGTTTATGTTGTGTATGTTCATTGCTATTCTCTCGATGTATACAGGCAGGTGCGGGTAGGGCACGATCGCGGCCGGTCGGGTCGTGACAAAAGTGGTATCGAGCGATTAGTCCTCGGAAAGTGTCTGAGCCGTGTCTAGTAGAGTCTTGATTATCGGTGTGTTGTGCACCACATCTATAATCGAGGAGGCTACAGGACATTTAGGATTGGTTTCCATTCTTCTCTCTGCGAGATCGTGCGATGAAATTTGTCTTATTAGGTTGAATCCTCTCTAACCTCTTCTTATGAAACAACTATGCCTCGGGAAGCAACCGGGGCCCGAAGGGCAAAGCGGCGGCAGAGGCTGCTAGCGGTACTCGAGAAGGTTACGGGCTCGAGCACGGACTATGCACGAGGTAGTAAGCGGGTCGGCGAGTTCAGCCACGCTGCGATTTTAGAAGGCCGAGGCGGCGGTAGCTCGAGAGATTCGGTACGAGCCTCGGTTCCACGGCCCGGTGCGATTATAGAGACTACGAGAGCAATTCGATTGTTGACGGTATAGTCGTCGGCGGCGAGCGAGAAGCCCACCTAGAGCCGGCGGTTTGCGGATTAGGGATTTTACGGATGTCATCCACACGAGTTTTATGGTTCGAGTGCGATGAGGATCCGAGGAGTTCATTCGGCAGCTCTGACGGACCTGCGAGTCCTTAGGGCTTGAGACGAGTGCATTACACTAGCCTCTTCTGGGTTGCGCGATATTGCGTTGAAGGTTTGAGTCGTGGTTTCTTTCGAGAGGTGATGATGCTCTTCCGGCTGTTTGGGAGGAGTTCTGAGGCCTTTATGGATCACTTTTACCTCCGAGATGAGGAGAGCCGGGTAGACAGTTTTTGACCTTGCGGCGAGCAGGAGGGCTGTTAGGGAGTCTGACACAGTTTGACTCGCTTGGCGAGCATGCTCACACTATTGTAGCTAGCATGGCGGATAGAGTTCATCGTTATGTGATGGGGCTAGGCCGTCATATGATTCTGATGTTTGGGGTGGCTCTTGGCCGGTATGGACATTGCTAGGATGCGAGCCTATGCTCGGGGATAGAGGATAGAAAGGGAGGACCAGTTAGCGAGCCAGCCCAGAGGCGAGGACATCGAGGTCTCGGGGCGATTATCGGCGGGCGGCCTCGGCGAACTAGGTCCACTTTCCGGCCCGACAGAGTGCTCGTCACGATTTTACGGCGGGAGTCCGATCAGCGGTCGATCGGGAAGCGGTCGGGGCTCGGTCTTGAGGTTTCGGGGAGGCGAGATCTCGCCGTCGAGACCACCGCGGCTTCGGTGTGCTCGTCGGCGAATCTCACCAGCGAGTGTCGTGTTCTGCGGAGGTTGTTACTCTTGTGGCGGTGGGCCATTTGAAGAGAGATTGTCCGTCTAGAAGCGGCATGGGTGGTGCACGGTAAGCGGGATCGATTCTTTGGGTCTTCTTCTCCTTACGTGGTTATGCGCCGGGCGAGTACTCACGGACATGCGAGCGCGGTAGAGGCGTGGTGGTGGTTCGATTCTAGCGGTCCCGAGCGCATATATTCTCTAACCGGCTAGGATCGAAGCTTCCACGGCGTCGTTACGGTACATTCGCGATTTGGTGTGATGTTTATGCATTGATAGATCCGGGTTCTACCTTGTCTACGTGTCCCTCTTGTGCGGGTAGAATCGGGATAGGCGGTGTCGATAGAGCCGTTTGAGGTAGCTACGCCGCGATGGGTGATTCGATGTTAGGCGGCGGGTGTATAGAGGTTGTCGGTATTTATTCTGATCGTCGGACCTTGCAGACTTGATAAATTTGGATATGTGATTTTGATGTCATTATGGGTATGGTGGTTGGCTTCTTGTTATGCCAACGTTGGTATGTAAGACAGTTGGTTCGGTTCGGTTTCTGGCGAGCGATTATCAGTGGAGGGCAACACGGCGTCGCAGAGGGTAGGTTTATTTCTTACCTCAAGGCTAGGAAGATGGTGCGGAAGGGTACATCTATCATCCGTTGGGTATTCGTCTGATGCGAGTGCAGTTCTTGATCGATGCCGATGGTTAGGAGTTTCGGATGTGTTCCCGGATGATCTTGGGTATCCTCACGAGAGGAGATCGAGTTTTGTATTGACACGTTGCGGACACTCGACCTATTTCCATTCCGCCATCTGAGGATGACACTTTCTGAGTTGAGGAGTGAAAGACCGGTGAAAGATTTCTTTGGAGAAAGGCTTTATCGGGCCTAGTGTATCTCCGCAGGGAGCCGGTGTTGTTTGTGAAGAAGAAGGATGGGGCCAGCTGCGTATGTGTGTTGACTACAGGCAGCTGAATAAGGTAACCATTAAGAATAGGTACCCCCTCCCCAGGATTGATGATTTGTTTGACCAGTTGCAGGGTGCGAGGTGTTTCTCAAAGATAGACTGCGATGCAGTTATCATCGAGTTCGAGTTCGAGAGGCGGACATCCCAAAGGCGCATTCGGGACCGGTATGGGCACTATGAGTTGAGGTTATGTCTTTCGGTTTGACCAACGCTCAGTGGTATTTATGGATTTGATGAACGGGTGTTCAAGTCATTCTTGGATACATTTGTGATTGTATTCATTGATGACATCTGGTTTATTCCGGACGAAGCAGGAGCATGCAGATCACTCGGTCAGAAATTTGGGATTCTCGGGCCGGCGATTATTCGCCAAGTTCTCCAAGTGTGAGTTTTGGTTGGCCTCGGTGGCATTCTGGGGCATATTATTGGGTGGCGATGTCACGACCCGTTCGAGAACGTGTTGGTGCCTTACGGGCACCCAGTAGTCATACATCAGAGAAATCAGCGGAATATAAAACAACCAAGATATGAAACAGTATAATTAAGACACAGTTTCTGGGAAAAAGTTGACTTTCGACATAAATGTATATAAATACCCCAAAATGAACAGTTACATCCCAACCTTACAACAGGTCTCTGGACCTAAGAGTTTAAAACAACAATGGCGGGACGGGGCCCGCCATACCTGAATGCAAATATCTACAACGACGAGGACCATACCAAAATGCTAAGCCTCGGAGAAGCGGAGCTTTTCCAATGAAAGCGGTGATCCTAAGGCGAGGATCAACGGTAGAGTACCTTTACTGCGGCATGAAAGCGGCCCGAAGGAGAGTCGATCTGGGTACCAAGTATGTGGCGAAAATCACGTAAATGAAATCATAGTAGTCTATACAAAGCGGGAGACATGTATGATAACCAAAACTACGATTCACAATAATTAGCGATCCACGTCAAGTCAGGGACTCACGCCCTCAAAGTCATCATAAAACCGTACGGGGTAAGTACGAAGGCATAACCGACTACTAAAACCCACAGTACAAACAAGGTCGTAAACTGTATCATGAGATCTGTCTAGACCGTCACATGATTAAAGCTGGCCACTCGCGCGATATCTAATGTGCGCGTCTAGCCACAGAACTTTCCGTAGCTCGCGTGGGCCACTCCAATGGCCCGCATGAGGTATTCCCGCATCGGTAGCTACTCCCCGGCGTCTGGACTCGCCGTCCGCGTAGCCGAAGACCGCATGACCACGGGGCGCGTACTAACACGGAACTCCGCGATTCCGCATGGCCATCTGAACTGCATAAGGTATTCTCGAATCATAGGTCACTAGACACTTTGAGTCTACCCGCGTCGGAGGCGGCTTAACCGGAATCATGAGTGATATAATATTAACATAACAACTTATCGTTAAACAACCTAAGCACAACAAGGGAAAACCCTTTTACACAAACATCACAAGATACTAACTCACGTAGCATCCTAACATGTTTACTTATCAAGTCAACAAGAAAGTATTACAAGACTATCACAAATCAATACAATCAAGTTATTCACACAAGGTACTTTCTACATTATGTTAACAAGTTCGGGTTTTTAGCCCCAAAGTACTTCATGTATTACTCTTTTAAAAGATCCGTTTCTTTCACAAAAGTCACACAATACCCGTAGTATAAAAATAGAGTGATTATCTTTTGAAGTAAATCAAAACACTTCTCTTTGTAAAATCAAGTAACAATATTCTTTTCCCAACGCTCAAGTTTGCCTAATTTCAATTACTCAAGTTTCTCATTTTCGAAAGGTTTCGTAGTTCATAGTTTTAATCCTTTAAAACAATTTGAGAAACATATACCTTATGTGTGAGTAGGTTATTATTGTTCATAACAATCTTATTACAATGACCATGATCTAGGAAATGTAATATCATTTTGTCTCATCTTAGCTCTATGCGGATGGAAGTTTCTCTGGTTTTAATAATACTTTATTAGTCAAAACATGTCCCTTTATTAGCTTCTTTGTGGTTTGTTCGACATTCATTACGATCGGTAAAACATCATTCCTTTTGAAAACCAAAAATACTATTTACTCACGAATGAGGTTTCACACTTTTCACATTAGTATAATTAAGTCAAGTCTCTTATGTTCTTAAATCAATAAATCATTCCTTTTTATCACTCTTAAGCCGTTATACCTAACTTCCCATAAAGCTAGTATAACTCTTAAGCTTTTAAAACTAAGTGTTACTCTTAAAAAGGTTTCTTAATTCTTTTGAACTACTTGATTCTTTTTATTCGGGCTTAAGTCAAAAGACATTGCCGTACTTATTATTCAGGCTTAAGTCCGAAGACATTGCCGTAATTATTATTCGGTTAACACACGTACGTCTACCGTACTATATACATATTCTTTAAAATATCATGCTCAAGAGGATAGGAAGAATCACATACCTTCTCGCGAAATCCACCGCTAAGTTGAATATGTCGTATGCAGAATCGACTATAATACCAACACGTCTATCAACGTCTAGATCAGATCGCATAAAGCTCTAGCGGAGGGTTCGCTATTCTATGGACATTTGGGCAGCACTTCCCTACCGGTGAGCTACTCGAGTTCATCGTGAAAACAGTCCCATGTAAGTACGCTTCTATTATTCTTCTTTAAACCTTCTAATCGTGATATCGGTCAATTCTATTCTTTAATATCCTTCTAAGTATTAATACTTATTCCTATACTTCTACAGTACGTATATTCTAATTACAAAAGGAGGATAAGGTTATTTACCTCGGTAAGCCCAATAATATCCTAGATAAAAGTCGCTCCTGAGCAAGGTTTAGCTCCTACTCCGCACGCTCCAATGCGCTCCAAGAACCCTTAGAAGTTCTTCACAACTTCAACTAAGTACTAAGGGGTTTGGGCTAGGGTAATTTGGGCATTATAACAATACTAGAAGGCAACATTTCTACCAAGGGAGGGGCGATTTCTAGGGTGAAGGGGAGTAGCCTCGGCTAAGCTTCTCACGGGGGGGAGGTGTGTTGGACGAAAAGGCTGGGAGAGGAGAGAGGATTTTAGACTTGGAAAGTTTGTTTGTGGATGAAGAACTCTTCATCACAAGAGGGGTATTTATAGGTCAAGGGATGGCCAACCAATGGCCAAGATTATGCCAAGTGCAAGGCAAGTGTAAGGCCAAGATTTGGGCAAGTGTACCTAGCCAACTTGCACACAAAATATCCTACCAACTCCAAGACAAAAATGGCTATCCAATTCGTCCCAATGGACGCCTCAAGTCCATCAATTGGAGGTGACAAGTGTCGCCCTCTCGTTGGGCCAACGTGTTTCGTCTCTCGTAAAAATCCGCAAAAATTAGAAATGACATCGCCGTATTTTATCCTACGCGTGTTGTGTAAAACTTTTCGTCGAAAAACGACTCTAATCGGGTGTTGTGCACAAATAATATTCGGCCAAGCCACCTAGGGGGGGGGGTGACACGTGTCGCCCTCCTACTCGTCCAAAATATTTCATCTTCCGAAAATATCCACAATGGCCAAAATCTCAAAAACAAAGTGGGCCCACAAAATCAGAATTTCTCAGTGGGCCCACGTGACCATTTCGAAAATAAAATTCCATAATTCTCTAATATTCCAAGAAGTCCGAATACCAAACTGGGAATCCAATTCCCATTAACGAACCTTTTTCCTTCACAAAACCGAAACTTTTCCGTGGAAAAAATCACCTCTTTCTTCCTTTCCAATTTCAATGTCGTATTCTCGCACGCACGCCCTCACATACATACCACGAACTACGGGTATAACATTCTCTCTCCTTAGAAACATTCGTCCCGAATGTTCCTTCTAAGTCTCAAACAAGCAGCGCCAGTATAGTCCTCACTGCTATACTTACGGAAACAACCATGCCACACCTGGCCACAACACAACAAGTGCACATACTTATCTCCAAGTCCACGAGGAATCACCTCTATCACAAAAGCTCCTACTCGAGGTCTAAAAAGATACTCCCTTCACACCTACTCTTTACAAACGAAATGATCACACCTATGCCTGTAATACATGCTCGCTTCTTCCCTTACTCGTCGTACCCTTCTCGTATCCTCGAACTCTTTATCAAAACTTACCATGTTTCTGGTACTGCTTCCCACTGACTCTGAGCTGCCAATAACCTCTTCTGGATAAGCTTCACCCTATCCACGCCCTGCTGAACAAGTATGAACCAACTATCTGCACCTTGCTTACATCGAATCAGTCGATCGGCAATCTTACACTAGCGCTTATAAAAAGGCTCCAAACGGAGACACCCGAATACTGAAACGGTAGCTATATAATACATACTCAACAAGAGGCAAAGAGTTCTTACAGCTACTCCCGAAATCCAACCACTTGCCCGAGGGTGAATGCGACACTGAGATTCACCTGAGTTCCTAACCTTGCCTGGTAACTCTTCCAGAAAAGAAACAGCCGTAACTTGGATTCCCCTGTCGGCCATAAGGTGAAGGTAGGCACCCCGTGCAGCCTTACAACCTTCTTGAAAATAATCATCTCGCAACTTACTACCGAGTACACGGTTTGACTAAAAGATAAGATGGTCTGACCTCATCGGCCCGACTACTGGTCGAACACACCCACAAACTCGTACAATGGTTAACTAAACCTGGGCCTAACACCCTCGTGACCCTAACACAAAGCGGGACCACCACAAACTGACCCCCACCACCATACAGGCCGCGGGTCGACCCGCCACATGGCCTCAACCCGACCCGGCAACGCGCAAAATACTAGCTCCCCGATCCGGAACAATCTCACTAATCACGTTACGAAAACCTAGCGGTCTTCTAAGCTCAACTACCCTCTTTCATTTCACATCACTCAGGGATTCATCCCACAAAAATATCTCACGTATACTATGCACCTCGATAAGGGTCAAACACGAAATAATTCTTTTACCAAAGATGGCCTCGCCTCTAAGGTCTCTACGTATAATATTCTAAGGCTCCCACTCTCTCTATCCCCCAATCTTACCCGGTTAACTAAAAAAAATTCTAATCACACTAACACCATGCTAACCGAAAACAATACTTAAGATATTCGCATCTTACTACACATATAAATCTCTAAAGGGTTAAGGATATACCTGTATCTACGCGGCACTTCCCCTAGGTCGTTTTAATCAAACCCGCCCTGCTGGGCGCATAGCTGGGGAAGGTGATGAACTATCCACTGATCCCGAAGGCTGAGTCCCTACATCCCCGCCAACTCTGGTTGGACAATTTCTCGCAAAATGGCCCTGCTGGCCGCAAACATAACAAGTTGTCGCAGAAGTACGACACTCCCCACGATGACATCGACCACAACGGCCACACCGAGGTGGGGGTGGCCTCCTCTGGCTAACACCCCTTCCTCTCCGCACCACTGAATCCGCAACTGATCTGGTAGGCTGAGTCTTCCTACTTGCATCCTTCCTCATAGAACATTCCCTCGCCATATGGCCCTGACGGCCGCAAGTAAAACAAGCACCAGTAAAAAGACGGCATTTCCCGGGATGACGCCTGCCACACTGTGAACACTGAGGAAAAACTGAACCCTGTAGAGGGACACTCTGCACTGGCGGAGGCGCATGTCTAATCTGCTGCTGAGGCGGTTCGCCTCGAGAGTTACCAAATGATCCTGCCAATCGGGCCCTCTTCTGCTGATCTTGGTTAATCTGTCGATCTCTACATCTCTCAGCCCGCTGCACATAATCCTGAACGCAAGCCTGGCTCATTCCTGACTGAAGAGCTACTTCCTCACCACCCTTCTTTAGATAATCATCAATATCCTTGGTATACCGGTACATAAAATACTCTCTGGCTGCCAAGTCCCTTGCTAGTAACAGGGCCGTCTCCTTCCAATCCATATTTTCTGCTCCAAGTCGTGGGCGAAGGTCGTCCAGATGTCATGGCGCAGAGGAATCGCCGCCGTGCAAACTCGCCTGGCTGTGGCGACGTCTCGTAACTCCCGCATGAAGCATCACCGGTGATGATTGGGCGGTGCTTCTAACTCTCTCAACTCCACTTGCGCCTCCTACGCCGCTTCTTCGGGCCCGAGTTGCTCGGCACGGAGGCATCACCGGTAAAGGAAAGGAATACGTTAGAGGGTCCAACTTATAACACCTCTAAAGCACGATCTCGAGTGAGAAGAATGGAAACCAATCCTAAATATCCTATAGCCTCACGATTATTGGTGTGGTGCACAACACACCGATAATCAAGACTACTAGATACGATGCAGACACTTTCCGAGGATTAATCGCTCGATACCACTGTTGTCACGACTGCCCGGTTCGGATCGTGCCTTACCCGCACCCAAGTAGTCATACATCGAGAAATCGGGAATATAAAACAACCAAGATATGAAACAGTATAATTAAGACACAGTTTCTGGGAAAAAGTTGACTTTCGACATAAATGTATATAAATACCCCAAAATGAACAGTTACATCCCAACCTTACAACAGTCTCTGACCTAAGAGAGTTTAAAACAATAATGGCGGACAGGCCCCGCCATACCCCAATGCAAATATCTACAACGACAGGGGACCATACCAAAATGCTAAGCCTCGGAGAAGCGGAGCTTTTCCAACGAAACGGTGATCCTAAGAACGGATCAACGGAGGAGTACCTTTACTGCGGCATGAACGCGGCCGAAGGAGGTCAAGACGACAGTACAGTATGTAAAGCGAAAATATCAGAATGAAATCATAGTAGTCTATACAAAGCGGAGACATGTATGATAACCAAAACTACGATCACAATAATTAAGCGATACGTCAAGTCGTGGACTCACGCCTCAAAGTCATCATAAAACCGCACGGTAAGTACGAAGGCATATCCGACTACTAAAACCCACAAGATAAACAAGGTCAAATCAGATCATGAGATCTGCCTGCATCGTCACATGATCAAAGCCGCCACTCGCGCGAAGATCTAATGTGCGCGTCTAGCCACGAACTTTCCGTAGCTCCGCATGGGCCACTCCAATGGCCCGCATGAGGTATTCCCCGCATCGAGGGTAGCTACTCCCCGGCAGCGTCCTGGACTCGCCGTCCGCATGGCCACAAAGACCGCATGACCACAGGGGCCGCATACTAACCTGGAACTCTCGCAGTTCCGCATAGGCCATACAGACCTACATAAGGTATTCTCGAATCATAGGTCACTAGACCCGCTGAAGTCTACCCCGACGGAGGCGCTTAACCGGAATCATGGTGATATAATATTAACATAACAGCTTATCGTTAAACAACCTAAGCACAACAAGGGAAAACCCTTTTACACAAACATCACAAGATACTAACTCACGTAGCATCCTAACATGTTTACTTATCAAGTCAACAAGAAATTATTACAAGACTATCACAAATCAATACAATCAAGTTATTCACACAAGGTACTTTCTACATTATGTTAACAAGTTCGGGTTTTTAGCCCCAAAGTACTTCATGTATTACTCTTTTAAAAGATCCGTTTCTTTCACAAAAGTCACACAATACCCGTAGTATAAAAATAGAGTGATTATCTTTTGAAGTAAATCAAAACACTTCTCTTTGTAAAATCAAGTAACAACATTCTTTTCCCAACGCTCAAGTTTGCCTAATTTCAATTACTCAAGTTTCTCATTTTCGAAAGGTTTCGTAGTTCATAGTTTTAATCCTTTAAAACAATTTGAGAAACATATACCTTATGTGTGAGTAGGTTATTGTTGTTCATAACAATCTTATTACAGCAGCCATGATCTAGGAAATGTAATATCATTTTGTCTCATCTTAGCTCCTATGCAGATGGAAGTTTCTACTGATTTTAATAATACTTTATTAGTCAAAACATGTCCCTTTATTAGCGCTGCTGTGGTTTGTTCGACATTCATTCTGATCGGTAAAACATCATTCCTTTTGAAAACCAAAAATACTATTTACTCACGAATGAGGTTTCACACTTTTTCACATTAGTATAATTAAGTCAAGTCTCTTATGTTCTTAAATCAATAAATCATTCCTTTTTATCACTCTTAAGCCGTTATACCTAACTTCCCATAAAGCTAGTATAACTCTTAAGCTTTTAAAACCAAGTGTTACTCTTAAAAAGGTTTCTTAATTCTTTTGAACTACTTCAGATTCTTTTTATTCAGGCTTAAGTCAAAAGACATTGCCGTACTTATTATTCAGGCTTAAGTCCGAAGACATTGCCGTAATTATTATTCGGTTAACACACGTACGTCTACCGTACTATATACATATTCTTTAAAATATCATGCTCAAGAGGATAGGAAGAATCACATACCTTCTCGAAATCCACCGCCAAGTTGAATATGTCGCGTGAGAGAATCGACCTATATGATCAAATCGTCTATCAGCGTCTAGGCATCAGTCTAAAGCTCTAGCGAGAGGGTTCGCTATTACATGGACATTTGGGCAGCACTTCCCTACCCGGTGAGCTACTCAAGTCTCTGTGAAAGCGATCTATGTAAATGAGTTCTATTATTCTTCTTTTAAACCGCCTACTTTGTGATATCGGTTCAATTCTATTCTTTAATATCCTTCTAAGTATTAATACTTATTCCTATACTTCTACGATGCGTATATTCTAATTACAAAAGGAGGATAAGGTTATTTACCTCGGTAAGCCCAATAATATCCTAGATAAAAGTCGCTCACGAGCAAGGTTTAGCTCTACTCCAAGACGCTCGATGCGCTCGAGAACCCTTAGAAGTTCTTCACAACTTCAACTAAGTACTAAGGGGTTTGGGCTAGGGTAATTTGGGCATTATAACAATACTAGAAGGCAACATTTCTACCAAGGGAGGGGGGTAGATTTCGGCTAGGCTAGAGGGGGATTAGCCTCGGCTAAGCTTCTCAAGGGGAGGTGTGTTGGGTGAAAGGCTTAAGGGAGAGGAGAGGATTTTAGACTTGGAAAGTTTGTTTGTGGATGAAGAACTCTTCATCACAAGAGGGGTATTTATAGGTCAAGGGATGGCCAACCAATGGCCAAGATTATGCCAAGTGCAAGGCAAGTGTAAGGCCAAGATTTGGGCAAGTGTACCTAGCCAACTTGCACACAAAATATCCTACCAACTCCAAGACAAAAATGGCTATCCAATTCGTCCCAATGGACGCCTCAAGTCCATCAATTGGAGGGTGACAAGTGTCGCCCTCCCGTTGGCCCAAAGTGTTTCGTCTCTCGGAAAAATCCGCAAAAATTAGAAATGACATAGCCGGAATTTATCCTACGCGAGTTGTGTAAAACGTTTCGTCGACAAACGACTCTAATCGGGTGTTGTGCACAAATAATATTCGGCCAAGCCACCTAGGGGGGGGGGTGACACGTGTCGCCCTCCTACTCGTCCAAAATATTTCATCTTCCGAAAATATCCACAATGGCCAAAATCTCGAAAACAAAGTGGGCCCCACAAAACCGTAAATTTCTCCCGTGGGCCCCACGTGACCATTTCCGAAAATAAAATTCCATAATTCTCTAATATTCCAAGAAGTCCGAATACCAAATCTGGGAATCCAATTCCCATTAACGAACCTTTTTCCTTCACAAAAACCGGAAACTTTTCCGTGGAAAAAATCACCTCTTTCTTCCTTTCCAATTTCAATGTCGTATTCTCGTACGTACGTCCTCGCATACATACCCTGGAACTACGGGGTATAACATGACGGTGTTCGCGTGGATACGGCAAAGATTGAGCGATCAGTCTTGGCGAGGCTCTTACTCCGGCCAAAGTGCGCGATTTCTTAGGACTAGCTGGTTATTATCGTAGGTTTGTGGAGCAGTTTGCTTCGATTTCAGCACCATTGACTAGGCTGACTCAGAAGGCAGCCAAGTTCCAGTGGACAGAGGCTTGCGAGAAGGGTTTCCAGTTGTTAAAGGAGAGGTTGACTACAGCCCCAGTTCTTACTCTTCCTGAGGGGTTAGACGGGTACGTGATCTATTGTGATGCCTCGGGTATCGGGCTAGGGTGTGTTTTGATGCAGCACGGCAAGGTTATAGCCTATGCTTCCGTGATTCTGGAAGCATGAGAGAATTACCCTACCCATGACTTAGAGTTGGCGCGGTTATACATGCCTTGAAGATTTGGAGACACTATTTATGCAGGGGTTCGTGTGGATATTTATCTGAGACCACAAGAGCCTCAGGTATATCTTGAGCGAGAGGAGGCGAACTTGAGGCGAGGCGGTGGTTAGAGTTGCTGAAAGATTATGATGTTGATATTCTATACCATCCGGGGAAGGCCAGCGTAGTTGCTGATGCCTTGAGTCGTAGATCGATGGGGAGCCTATCGGAGAATGCGGCGGAGAAAGCAGGACATGGTCGTCAGATCCACCGATTAGCGAGCCTTGGGGTTCGATTGATCAATACCGGCGATAGTAGATGCGGGTTCGTGAGGTTGCGAGTCTTCCATCGTTGATGAGGTGAAGAGGCGGCATTTGAGGACCCGGTGTTGGTACGATCTCGTGATGCGACTCTTGGGAGGAGAAGAGTCTATTCGAGGTAGCGCTGATGAGTCTTGAGATTTGAGTCGGTTGTGTGTTCCCGATGTATCGAGGACTTCGTCGGTCTGAGGAGAGGCACCTGCGCTCGATATTCTATTCATCCGGTCGACCAAGATGTACCATGACCTCGGATGTTTGTATTGGTGGGATGGCACGAAGAGGACGTGGCGAGTTTTGTTGCCTGATGTCCTAATTGCGGCAGTCAAGGTCGAGCACGAGGCCAGTGGTTTATTGCGGTCTATTGAGATTCCGACTTGGAAGTGGGAGATGATCAACATGGACTTTGTTCTGAGGTTACCTCGTACTCGGAGGAAATGCGACTCCATTTGGGTTATTGTTGTGGTGTGAAATCAGCCCATTTCCTTCGGTCGGGGCAGCGTTTTTGGTGAGGACTATGCAGTTGTACATCAGAGATAGTGAGGCTGCGGTGTTGCAGTGTCGATTATATCGATAGGGAGCCCGGTTCTGGCTAACTTCGGAGGTCTTTCCAGAAGGGTTTAGGGACACAGGTGAGTCTCAAGACAAACATTTCACCCTCGGTAGCGGGCGGCAGCGCACTATCGGACACGAGGATATCTTTGCGAGCTGCGTGATTGATTTGATGGTATGCAGGAGGATCATTTGCCTCTTGTAGGTTGCTTACAACAACGGCTACCATTCCGGCCTCTGAGATGGCGCCATACGAGGCTTTATATGGACGGAAATGCAGGTCGCCGAACGGTTGGTTCGGCGTGGGCGAGTGCGATTAGTTGGCGGACTTGGTACAGCAGGCTGTGGATAAGGTGAAGCTTATCCAGGAGAGACTGTTAGCAGCTCAGAGTCGGCAGAAGTCATATGCGGATAATCGGCGTCGGCATTTGGAGTTTCAGGTAGACGATTGGGTCTTCTTGAAGGTGTCACCCATGAAGGGTGTGATGAGATTCGGTAAGAAGGGGAAACTCAGCCCAAGATACATTGGGCCCTACCAGATCGTCCGTAGAGTGGGCAAGGTTGCCTACGAGTTGGATCTGCCATCAGAGTTAGAGGCGGTACATCCGGTCTTCCATGTTTCTATGTTGAGGAAGTGTATCGGAGATCCAGCGAGAGTTTTTCCTACTAGTGAGGTCCAGGTGGCAGAGGGGTTATCGTATGAGGAGAGTCCCATAGCGATACTCGATCGCGGTCGAGCGGCGCGGACCAAGGATGTAGCTTCGTCAAAGTCTGTGGAGAAATGATAACAGGAGAGATGACTTGGGAAGCGGAAGAGGACATGTTGAGAGGTATCCTCACTTATTTCCTATACCTTGGTATTTCATTTTTCCCTTACTTGTCAGGTTAATTGAAGTGTTCCTTTTGCTTAAATGCTTTTATGTGGCCATGAGTGGCATTTTTGGTATGTCGGGGCTGTGAAAGGAAACTATGTCGCAAATTGTAAGTGTGACTCCGAAAGAACATTCGGGGACGAATGTTTCTAAGGGGGGAAGAATGTTACACCCCGTAATTGCAGGACATGTTTTAAGAACGTAAATAAGAACTCACAAGTGTTAGGATTTGAGACTTGTAAATTTATCGGAATTATGAAATTGTCGGAAAACGTAAGTGTTGTGACGAATGGGAGGGCGACACGTGTCACCCCCCCTTATGTGATGCCTTGGTCGAAATATGCAAGGGCAAGAGGGTCATTGGACCTTAGTCTTGCAACATGAGTAGCATGAGAAAGTTGACTAGTCAAAAGGTCAATAAGTCTTGATCTTTTGTAAGACCACATCCAAGCCTCACATTTGTAATTATCTTGACCATCCAATTCTCTATTTAATACTAGTAGCAAGAGATGTCTTAACACTTAGAAAATTTTACACAAAATTTGGATGAACATAGGGCAAGCTCACGGTTCACTAAGAAAAGAAAGAAAATTTTTCGCTTGTCCATTTGATTCCACACTTTAAACCAAGGTTCTTGAGGGTAGTGTAAGCATATCTCAATAGAAAAATATTGGAAAAGATTGTTTTGGGTTAGTCGCAAACGAAAACCTAAAGTGGTCTTTCTAGGTTTTGCTTGGAGTTTTGAAGGATAATTGTTGGTATTGTTCTAAGGTCTTGTCACACCCGTAACCAAGCTCGTGGATGGTGCCCTACACAGGCACCATTCTACCTTAACAACACAAGTAAACTGCGGAAATTAAATAGCATCCTTTTTTTTTGAAAACCAATCGTGCGTGCAAGGGCAAAGCCGACAAGGCTGCCATATACAATACATAACAAAAGACGCTACACCGTACATGAGTCCAATCCCACATATGAATACAGACCTCTAGGAGTTAACTGAAATATGACGGGACAAGGCCCCGCCGTACCCAAAACTGCATAAAGCACGCATCAAGGATATATACCAAAAGATAAACTCCCGACAGAGGGAGCTATCCAAAAACCCTGAGCAGGATCCTACACCTGCCGATCACAAAACAGCGTACCTATACCTGAGGCATGAACGCAGCACCCCGAAGGAGGTCAGTACGAAGAATGTACCAAGTATGTGAGCGATGAAATGCTGTAATAAAATCATAACACTAAACAAAGCAGAGACATGTATGATAGCCAACCTACGACATAACACATAAGCGATCATATCAAGTCGGGGACGCAAGCCCTCAAAGTCATTACTCAAATATAACCATGGGTCTCACGCCCATAATATCATTCATGCGTGGAATCCTTCCTCACCGCGGCGATCCATGATATAATAACACCGATAAGGATACATGAACGCCAAGCCCCACTGTGTCCTAAATACTCGTGGTCTCATGCCGGAATCCCACATCGAAAAGCATGACCATACGGTAACACAAACAAATCCGGGACATATATGATAATCAAATTACAACACACTGCGTGCCTTACTAACAATGAGAGTAAGCGGAGTATCCTTACAATATAAAATAGGAAGCTCACGATCAAAGCAGACCACCCGCCGCAGATCACTTAGCAATCCTTTCTCGGGAATATTTCACCCGCATAGGTCACGTGGACCCGCGTGAGGTATTCCTCGCATGGGACTATTTCACCCGCATAAGCCCTTACGGACTCGCACGAGGTACTCGCATAGGTCGGACCCGCCGCGTGGGACTATTTCACCCGCATAAGCCCTACGGACTCGCATGAGGTATTCCTCGCATCGTGGGTAGAAAATCCACGGAAATATGCAATGCCACAACCCCGGGGAATGACCCCGGAACGACTGATATACCAATAGCACACAACCGGCTATTTCCAGCACACATAGGTAAATCCTCAATTAACAAGCCAAAGTCCTTACCAAGGCACACTTAGACTAATTCTCAATTAATCAAGCCAAAGTACTTATCAGGGCACACTTAGACTAATTCTCAATTAATCAAGCCAAAGTACTAATCAAGGCACCAATAGAATAATTCTCATTTAACAAGCCAAAGTACTTATTAAGGCACACTTAGACAAATCCTCAATTTATCAAGCCAAAGTACTAATCAGGGCACACATAGAATTATTCTCAATTAATCAAGTCAAAGTACTAATCAAGGCACACTTAGACAAATTCTCAATTTATCAAGCCAAAGTACTTATCGAGGCACCAATCGAATAATTCTCATTTAACAAGCCAAAGTACTTATTAAGGCACACTTAGACAAATCCTCAATTTATCAAGCCAAAGTACTAATCGGTAATACACATAGAATTATTCTCAATTAATCAAGTCAAAGTACTACGTACGTACATTCTTTTCAAAAGACTCTTTTTTATGTAAAATCCCAAGATACTAACACCCGTAGTATCAAGACATGTCTATTTTTCAAAATAAGTTACTACACGTTTAGAAAACTCATTTCAAGGCTTGAAATCAAGTAACTTCAAATTTTCACAATCTAGGCAACTTATGCCCTTTAATCAAAATAGACAACTTTCTAAACCTTCCATAAAGCCGTTATAACCAACTTCCCATAAAGCCGTTATAACCCTTTATGGTTTTAGACATATCCATTCCTTTTATAACCAAGAGACTTATACTATTAAAACCAAGTATCACATACTTACAAATCAAGTTCTTAACTTTCAAAACACTTCAAGTCTCTTAATATATAGAAAACAAGTTTCTTCTACTTTTAAACCTCAAGTAACTCACTCCTTTAAAACAAGTTACTTCTCTTAAATCATGTCATTTCTCCTCTTTTAAAACAATCAAGTAGATCACTCCTTTGACTCCCCTAAAGTCATTATAATGACCTTTAGGATTTTGGGACTAAGGCACTAGCCCAAATGATTTGGAAACCACTTCCTTTTCAAGACTCTATGTACTTTAAGTAAAATACTTTCACTTTTAAGAATCCAAACTTCACTAAGAAAATGGATTTTACAACTTACAATTTAAACATCAAAGTACAATCAAGGAAGTACATAGAACAAATTCTATTCTAGGCAATCCAAATACAAACAAGGAATGGATCATTTAAGGAGTAGAACATACTTTCTTAACCTTAAGGAATCATGCTAGAAGAGGAGATAGGTCACATACCTTTTCGGCTAAATCCACAAGCTAAGCCGAATACGCCGTACGTAGAAGTGTCAACCTATAATGGTCACAACAAGGCTATCAACTTCTAGTCTCTAACGTAGAATAAAACTAAGTGTACGGTCTCTAATTCTACGGAAAATCGGGCAAAGACTTCCTTTGTTTCTACTCACTTTGCCACCTTTTTCAAGGTCGAATACAATAACCAACACGCCACATTTAAGGCTCCAACAACAACCAAACAAAGGGGATTACACGCCTTACAATACGTGTAAAGTTCCGCCCCACAATTCATACCAAATAGTATAATACTTCACTAGCCATTCTCGGCCAACATACAACTAACAATTCAAAGTCTTTTCCAATCCTTTTCCGATTTCAAGTTCTTAGGTCTAACATGTTATATAGTCTAAACAACTTCAACAACTACACTTTCCTTCTTTATACAACATGCGACGCTTAAACTAATAATTGACTTGAATTGTAATCTTAAGGCTAAACATGCTAGTTTTCGGATTAGGGTTCCAATAGCCCATAAACATAACAAACTTCATACTATATAACACATGCTTGCTAAAATCCATAGCTACAACAATAAGTAAGTCTTAACTACTAAAACGACAAAATTATACCTTTCCAAGCCCTTAAAATTTCCAAGATCCAAAGTCGCGCCTTAGAAATTCTTAGCTCCTTTCCTTAAGTTCCAATCCGCTCCAAGCACTCCTTAGAGGCCTATGAAGAACCCATCTTCAAGTTCCAACTTCAAAGTCAAGAACTCCCTTAGTTTCCGCCATGACTAACGTGAAAACTCCGTTTTTCCGAAATCTTTCTATTGAGATAACCTTACAACACTCTTAGGAACCTTGGTTTAAAGTCTTGTGGACAAAGAAACAAAATTACAAAATCTTGTGTGAAGGGGATAGTGAACCCGAGAGCTAAGGAGCTTGCACAAGAGTTCTCTCAATTTTTTTCTAAGTGTAAAAGACCTTGTCTTGCACTAACTTAGTATATAACACATATTGGAGGGCTTAGACTTAAACAAATGGGTGGCTAAGATGAATTTCACTTGGATTAAGCCTATGTGGACAAGTTGACAAGTCAACAATGTCATGCTAGCAAGACTAATCTTCCAAGGTGGTCAATGACCATTTTGCCCCTTACCAATTTCGTCCAAGACCACTTGTGGGGGTGCCACGTGTCGCCCTCTCATTCGTCCATAAAATTCTGTAACCCTCGTGGGTCCCACAAAACGTAAAATTCCTCGGGTGGGCCCCACGTGACCAAATCCGTAAAAAAATAAATTTCCATTAGGTTAAGAGTTCCATACTCTTCAAATAATGCATTTTGAGAATCCAATTCTCAACAACGAACATTTTTCCTTTCCGACGTTCGGAAGATTTTCCGTCGGAAAAACAATTCTTCCTTTCGTACTAATTTCCAAGTCTTGTTTCACGCATTCTCTTATACATGTTCTGGACTTACGGGGTGTAACATTCTTCCCCCCTTAGAAACATTCGTCCCCGAATGTTCTTAGTCGGTTGTCACGCTACACAAACTCCGGCACAATCTCTATACTATGCCTATCAATCAATACTCCACAAGACTAACGACGCCACACCTGGCCATCGCCTAACATACGTAAACATATCAATGGACCTTCCGTCCGCTACCCCTTCTCACAAACTCGAAGGTTACAGTCTTCTAAAATACGGGATCCTTAGAGGTTCCTTTTTTTTCCTTACTTGTCATTCTTTCTCGCATTTCTAAACTCATTTAGTAAACGACAAAATCTCAAATTTTGTTTCGTTCTCCAACTCGAGTTACTAACCAAACTTGGCCATATCGTTACTTACATTCCCGTTAAGGCTTTTCTCGGTCCTTACGACCTAGTTCCGGTGGAACGCGTCCACAAACTCGTACCACGATTAACTAAACTTGGGCCTGGCATCCTCGTGACCCTATCACATAGCGGGACCACTACCAACTGACATCACCCCATTCTATACTACCGGCTGACCCGAAATGAGTCCATAACCCGACTCATCGTCACACTTCACTTCTCATTCTTAGTTTGAAATAAATTTCTCTATTATCTCAAGGTACTTCTTACCCTATCCTCCCATTCACTAGAGGTTAGTCACATAGGTCGAAGTATTTCTACCGTACATTCTGCCCTATTGGTCTTACACTGTCATGGGGCAATTACTACGTGTGAACTCTACACAACTATAGTCTCAGTTCACTTTATCATTCTTGTCAACATTCTTAACTCCTCACTCTACTAATCAAAGTATCCCTACTTCTGGGGTACTATCACTTTACAACTCTAGCAATAAGTGAAAACATATACGCTAGGGTAAAATCTGAATCTATCAATCCATGTATGATTCAAAAGAATCGACATATACCTGAAACCCCGTGCGGTGTCGCCTCCTGATCCTCGCCCATGAGTCACGTCATCTCTGCGGTTCAAGGACCGCGTAACTATAAACTTCACTCGACCTCTACCACTACTGGCCGGGCATCCAACACCTCGCTCGGGAACGCATACCGCGAGGAAAGGGAATCAACCATCGCTCATAGCCGAGCTACCTCACCTGCTCTTTCTAAAAGGACATACCCTCGAATATGGCGGACGGCCACAATAAAAACAAACACTGTGCATAACGGCATTTCCCGAATGACGCTTACCACATATGATACATCGAGGAATATGTGGCCTCGACCGAGAAAATCCTTCGCTCCTCGGTAACCTCTACCTCTGGAGCTTGACCGCTCCTAAATACCTTGTGGGGTCAAATCTCCCACCGTGAGCTGCGGGTATGTCTTGGGTAGGCCGAGACGAATATCTCACTCATTTCGAGGCAGCTCGTCCAAAACTCATCGGAATAACCAACCGGTCTAGCCTCTTACGCAGATCTTCGCCGCCTCTACCCTCTGACACCTGCTCAGCATCGCCGAATAACCTCCCGCCGAGGAAAGCAGAGCATTGCTATCTTGGTCAATAACATAATGGCTTCCTTCATGACCCTAAAGTCTGCCCCAATCGAGAAATCAGAGGCTCGTGCTGTGTTCTCAAAACTCGCGGCGAAGAAGAACTCGCATTGTGGAACCACATCCAGTATAACACAGGCATAAGCCCTATCAACTCTTCGAGTCGACTAGTAGCTCCTGCTACTCCTTTGCCCTTCTCGGGCGGTGTTGCCTCCTCGAGGCATAATCAGAACACAATAATACGTCGAGAGGAATTATCTTACTAACACGACTCTATGGCACGATCTAGAGTGAGAAGAATAGAAACCAACTCCTAAATGTCCCCGTAGCCTCCTGTTTATGGGTGTGGCGCGCAACACACCGATAATCAAGACTCTACTAGACACGATGCAGAGACATTCCGATGATCGATCGCCTGATACCACTCACACCTGTAACCCCAAAGCTCAGAATCGTGCCCTACCTGGGCACCCTTCTACCTTAACAACACAAGTAAACTGCGGAAATTAAATAGCATTTTTTTTTTTTTTTAAAACCAATCGTGCGTGCAAAGGCAAAGCCGACAAGGCTGCCATATACAATACATAACAAAAGACGCTACACCGTACATGAGTCCAATCCCACATATGAATACAGACCTCTAGGAGTTAACTGAAATATGACGGGACAAGGCCCCGCCGTACCCAAAACTGTACAAAGCCTGTACTGAAGGATATATACCAAAAAGATAAACTGCTGGACAGAGGGAGCTATCCAAAAACCCTGAGCAGGATCCTACACCTGCCGATCACCAAACAGCGTACCTATACCTGCGGCATGAACGCAGCCCCCCGAAGGAGGTCAGTACGAAGAATGTACCAAGTATGTGAACAGTAAGTACAGTAATAAAATCATAACAGTCTAAACAAAACAGGAGACATGTATGATAGCCAACCTACAGTACATAAAACATAAGTAGTCATATCAAGTCAGGGACGCAAGCCCTCAAAGTCATTACTCAAATATAACCATGGGTCTCACGCCCATAATATCATTCATGCCCGTGGAATCCTTCCTCACTGCCGGCAGTCCATGATATAATAACACCGATAAGGATACATGAACGCCAAGCCCCACCTGTGTCCTAAATACCTCGTGGTCTCATGCCCCGGAATCCCACATCGTAAAAGCATGACCATACGGTAACACAAACAAATCCGGGACATATATGATAATCAAATTACAACACATCGTGGCCTTACTAACAATGAGAGTAAACAGTAGTATCCTTACAATATAAAATAGGAAGCTCACGATCAAAGCAGGACCACCCGCCCGCAGTATCACTTAGCAATCCTTTTCCTGGAACTATTTCACCCGCATAGGTCACGTGGACCCGCGTGAGGTATTCCTCGCATGGGACTATTTTACCCGCATAAGCCCTTACGGACTCGCATGAGGTACTCGCCGATAGGCTGGACCCGCCCGCATGGGACTATTTCACCCGCATAAGCCCTACGGACTCGCATGAGGTATTCCTCGCATCGTGGGTAGCAAATCCACGGAAATATGCAATGCCACAACCCCGGGGAATGACCCCGAAACGACTGATATACCAATAGCACACAACCGGCTATTTCCAGCACACATAGGCAAATCCTCAATTAACAAGCCAAAGTCCTTACCAAGGCACACTTAGACTAATTCTCAGTTAATCAAGCCAAAGTACTTATCAGGGCACACTTAGACTAATTCTCAATTAATCAAGCCAAAGTACTAATCAAGGCACCAATAGAATAATTCTCATTTAACAAGCCAAAGTACTTATTAAGGCACACTTAGACAAATCCTCAATTTATCAAGCCAAAGTACTAATCAGGCAATACATAGAATTATTCTCAATTAATCAAGTCAAAGTACTAATCAAGGCACACTTAGACAAATTCTCAATTTATCAAGCCAAAGTACTTATCGAGGCACCAATCGAATAATTCTCATTTAACAAGCCAAAGTACTTATTAAGGCACACTTAGACAAATCCTCAATTTATCAAGCCAAAGTACTAATCAGGGCACACATAGAATTATTCTCAATTAATCAAGTCAAAGTACTACGTACGTACATTCTTTTCAAAAGACTCATTTTTATGTAAAATCCCAAGATACTAACACCCGTAGTATCAAGGCATGTCTATTTTTCAAAGTAAGTTACTACACGTTTAGAAAACTCATTTCAAGGCTTGAAATCAAGTAACTTCAAATTTTCACAATCTAGGCAACTTATGCCCTTTAATCAAAATAGACAACTTTCTAAACCTTCCATAAAGCCGTTATAACCAACTTCCCATAAAGCCGTTATAACCCTTTATGGTTTTAGACATATCCATTCTTTTTATAACCAAGAGACTTATACTATTAAAACCAAGTATCACATACTTACAAATCAAGTTCTTAACTTTCAAAACACTTCAAGTCTCTTAATATATAGAAAACAAGTTTCTTCTACTTTTAAACCTCAAGTAACTCACTCCTTTAAAACAAGTTACTTCTCTTAAATCTTGTCATTTCTCCTCTTTTAAAACAATCAAGTAGATCACTTCTTTGACTCCCCTAAAGTCATTATAATGACCTTTAGGATTTTGGGACTAAGGCACTAGCCCAAAAGATTTGGAAACCACTTCCTTTTCAAGACTCTATGTACTTTAAGTAAAATACTTTCACTTTTAAGAATCCAAACTTCACTAAGAAAATGGATTTTACAACTTACAATTTAAACATCAAAGTACAATCAAGGAAGTACATAGAACAAATTCTATTTTAGGCAATCCAAATACAAACAAGGAATGGATCATTTAAGGAGTAGAACATACTTTCTTAACCTTAAGGAATCATGCTAGAAGAGGAGATAGTTCACATACCTTTTCGGCTAAATCCACAAGCTAAGCCGAATACGCCGTACGTAGAAGTGTCAACCTATTGTTATACCCCGTATTTCCAGAGTATGTACGTGAGCGCGTACGTATTATAATTTGAGCCTTAAAAGTTGGCTAGTTTCGAAATTTGTACACAACACCCGAAAGGAGTCGTTTTTCGACGAAACGCTTTCACGACTTTCGTAGGGAAAATTCCGGCTATGTCATTAATAATTTTTGCGGATTTTTCCGAGAGACGAAACATTTTGGACCAACGAGAGGGCGACACTTGTCACCCTCTAATTGGAAGGAGTGGACGGACGAAATGGGCTAGTCTTGCACGTTTTTGGTGTTGAAATTTTGGTCAAGGGTTAGGTAGGATATTTTGTGTAGATGGATAAGGTAGCACATGGCTTAATCTTGGCCTTACACTTGCCTAACACTTGGATGGATCTTGGCCATTGGTTGGCCATTCCTTGACCTATAAATACCCCTCTAAGTTGAAGACTTTCTTCATCCAAAACTTGAGCAATCTATCTAAGTCTCAAATACTCCCTCCCTCTTGTCTTGCTATCGTCCAAAGTCCCCCGCCCCCCGGTGGGGCAGGCCCGTGGCCGAGCCTCCTCCCGCTGTGGTACCTCGCTGGGTACACCCCCTAGCCTTGTTGTCTCGTATAAATACCCCCTTTTTGTGGTATAGAAATACTCTCCTAGTATTGTTATAATGCCCAAAGACCTCGGCCTAAATACCTTGTAGTATTCCCAAGGTTACACTTTTACAAAAGCCCAGAAAATACTATTATACTTCCCTCAGTCACAAAAACGAAACCCTAAGTAAATCTTCACCCGTAGTTGAAGTCATAAGTAGAAGTTGGTTAGAACTTCTAAGGGTTGGTTGGAACGGATTGGAGCGCCCGGAGTAGGAGCTAAACGTTGTTCAAGATCGACATATAACTTGGATAATTTTGGGCTTAACGAGGTAAACACTCTTGACCTTCTGTTGTAATTGGAAATTACATGTTGTAGGAGTATATAGTTAAGTATACTATATATAGAACTGAACATAGTTGTGCGGCAATGTCTTTTGACTTAAGCCTGAATAATACTTACGGCAATGTCTTGCGACTTAAGCCTGAATTTAAAGAAGTGAATCGAATCAGTAATTACATAGATCGTATTACAAGAGACTTGTTTAGCATTACTGTGTAGTAGAAATGTACACGTCCGTTTAGATGTTAACCCCTGGTTGGCTTGGCAGCCTCGATAGAGAGGAGATTTACGCTGCCATGTGCGGGGAGGTCTTCGAATTTTCGTAGAATATTCTACGTCGATCTAAAGATATTAATAGGCGCCAGTGGCCTCTATAGGTTGAAATACTACGTGTGGCGCGATCTACTCGGCTTAAGGTGCAGCCGACGGTTTGAGGTACTTGGAGCGTTTTGCTATTAGTCGATAATCGTCGCGAGGTATGTGAACCTCTTCCTATCTCTTCTAGCATGATATGTGTGAACTATCTAGTACGGTAGACGTACATGTGCTAAATGTATTTGATTGGTTTAAAACATAAAGTGTTATAACGGCTTTATGGGAAGTTGGTTATAACAGCTTTATGTAGGTAAGAAAATACTTGTGGTTTTTAAGAGGTAACTGGTTTGAACTATAACTGGCTGGCTATGTGATAATAAAGAACTTGAAGTATTTCAAAAGATTTTTGAATCATTTTGAGAGAAGAAGTAATACTTGGTTTTTGGAAACTTGAGAGTTATACTAGCTTTATGGGAAGTTAGGTATAACGGCTTAAAATGTTTCTTGATTTGAAATCGAATGTGTATCGACAAACCATCGCAGCGTTAATAAAAGGAAATGTTTTGGACAGATTTAGTATTATTAAAACCAATAGAAACTTCCATCTGCATAGAAGCTAAGATGAGACAAAATGACATTTCCTAGATCATGGCTGCTTAATAAGATTGATTATAAACAAGAATAACCTACTCACTTATAAGACATAGGTTTCTCAAAACGTTTAAAGGAGAATTATGTTTTAAAGGATTTAAAACTATGAACTACGAAACCTTTTCTAAAATGAGAAACTTGAGCATTTGAAATTAGGCAAACTTGAACGTTTGGAAAATAAGGTTGTTACTTGATTTTACAAAGGAAAGCATTTTGGTTTACTTAACAATGTTAATCACTCTAATTTTATACTACGGGTATCGGGTGACCTTTGTAAAAGAAATGGATCTTAAAAGGAATTTAACGGACGTAGTACTTTAAGGTTAAAAATCCGGACTTTGACATAAAATGAAAGTACCTTGAGTTGTGTGTAACTTGCTTATGCTTGTTGTTATGAAACTTGACCATGTTACGTGTGATAGCCTTGTTGTGCAAGTATTGTGTTCTACTCGACACGGTTCATCCGAATGTATTTCACTTGATTCACGGTTCATCCGAATGTATTTCACTTGATTACCGGCTCATCCGGGATGTATTTCACTGACACGGTTCATCCGGGAATGTATTTCACTTGACTACCGGTTCATCCGGGAATGTATTTCACTTGACTACCGGTTCATCCGGGAATGTATTTCACTCGACTACCGGTTCATCCGGGAATGTATTTCACTCGACTACCGGTTCATGGGATGAACCGGGAATGTATTCCACACGTTTCTATATTGGGGCCATAAGATGGGCCGAGACCTGTTATACGTATCACATGATTTGTACCTAGATCGCGGTGAGGAAGAAGTTCCACGTACGGAGGATGACTTTGGCGTGAGTCCCCGACTTGACATGATCGCTTATGTTGTGAATCGTAGTTTGGTTATCATACATGTCTCCCGCTTTATATAGACTATTATGATTTCATTTACTGATTTTACGCTTCATACTTGGTACTGTTATCGACCTCTTCGGGGCCGCGTTCATGCCGCAGTAAAAGGTACATCGACCGCCGGTCCCCGCTTATAGGATCACATTTCAGCGTGTTGGAAGCTCCGTTCCTTCGAGGCTTATCTTTTGGTATGTTACCACAGTGCAGATTCTTATACATTCAGGGGTATGGCGGGGCCCTGTCCCGTCATTGCTGTTGTAAAAATCTTAGAGGTCTGTAGCACTGTTGTGGGCAGGGTTTGTAAAAAGGATAACTGTTCAGGTATTTATGTATATATGATGAAGGCAACTGTTTTGGTTGGCCTGTTTATTTATCTTTTCTCTTAATTCATGTTCATGTTTTTATTTCCGCTAATTTTCTCTGATGTTGTATCACTAGGGTGCCCGGTAAGGCACGACCACGCCCGGTTCGGTCGTGACAAAAGTGGTATCGAGCGATTAGTCCTCGGAAAGTGTCTACGCACCGTGTCAGTAGAGTCTTGATTATCGGTGTGTTGTGCACCACATCTATAATCGTGAGGCTATAGAACATTTAGGATTGGTTTCCATTCTTCTCATTACGAGATCGTGCCCTGTAGTGTGTGATAAGTTGGGCCCTCCGACGTATCCCTTTCTTTTACCGATTATGCCTCGCGTAAGGCAACCCAGGCCCAGATGGGCAAGGCAGTCGAGGGAGCTATTAGTGAGATACAGAGGAGTACGAGGGCGCAGGCCCGGTCAGTACCTGAGACAGTGCTTCCGACGGCGGGTTTCGCGACGCCGCCAGCACCAGCAGAGTTGAGAGCCGCAGCAGTGGCTGCTGAGACTACAGTACCTGAGCCTCCAGTCCCACAGCCTGGAGCAGATGAGATGGGTATGGAGATGGCTGGCCATCGCCGTGGTCGTGGCGATATGAGGATAGCTGGATGCAGCGATTCCACAATAGCACCCGTAGTTCACCCCGAGCGCATTTGAGGCTACGTGACTTTCTCGAGTTATAGCCCGCCAGTTTCTATGGATCGAGCCGAGGATGACCTCGGAGTTTATCCGACAGCTACAATGGATCATGAGAGTGATCGAGCCTCGCAGGCGAGTCGGTGGTATTGGGTTCGCATCACCGTGTGATCCGCAGCTGATCGTTTGATTCGTGGAGTTGTCCCGGAAGAGCATGCACTTCTAGCAGTTTGGGGACGAGTTCTCGAGGCATTTCTTGCACATTTCTTGCCTCCACAGATAAGGAGGGCTCGGGCCGATGATTTTTGACGTTGAGGCGGGGCGCGACGATTAGAGAGTACAATGTGGAGTTCGACTCATTAGCTCGGTATGTTCCCGCCAGAGTAGCGGATATGGAGGATGAGTACACCGCTACGCCACCGGCTGGACGACTTGGCGAGGCTTGTACGGTGTAGCTCTTCACCGCATGGACATTGCCCGCATGCAAGCTCATGCACTAGGATGTGAGGCACGGAGAGGTCGACGGAATGACCGAGATCGCAGAAGAGGCCGAGCAGGTCCTTTGGTAACTTTCGAGGCGGACCGCCTCAGCGATCTAGTTATGTACCTCCGCCAAGACGGAGTGGTCCTCCTCGCCTTCGGACGCTCAGGTATTCGAGCTGGTCGAGCTCCGTGGCTTCGTTCACAGTATACGTGAGTGCTAGCCACCGATTCGTCTCTCGCACGATGTGGCAAACATCATCCCGGAATGTCGCTTTTTATCGGTGCTTGTTTCCCTGCGGCCGTACATGTGGACGAGAGATCGTGCTTATAGGAGAGGTACCGCAGCTTGGCGCAGCTCACGGATCGATGGCGTGTTCATCGCTTTCGATACATGCGCCTGCAGGCGGACTTATGATTAGAGTGGAGCGGTAGCTTGGTATATCCTTAACCCTCTAGGCTTGTATGTTTTGATGTTATGTTAATGTTAAGTGTTATGTTCGGATAGCTTTGTGCTAAAATGTGATTTAGGAACCCGGTTGGGGAAAAGGGTAAGCTGGGGTGAGAAAATGATGAACCTTAGAATATTACGCTGAGACCTTAGATGTAAGGCCGTCTTGAGTACAAGATTTTGCGAGTGATCCTTGTCAGAGTGCATTTTATGCCTGGAATGTATTGTGTGATAAGTCCCTGGGTTGGGTAAATGAAAGTGGTATCTTTCCTGATGTGATTTAGCAAGGTTGTTCCGGATCGAGAAACGAGAGTCGCGTGACAGAGGCTCGGGTTGAGGACGTGTTGTGTGTCAACCCGTGGCCGGAATAAGGTGGGTCACCAGGTGGTCCCGCCAGGTGGTAGGGTCACGAGGGTGCTAGGCCCAAGTTTAGATGACCATCGTATGAGTTTGTGGATATGTTCGACCTGAAGCGGATCGTGAAGGCCGAAAGTGGCCTTAAGGAAGATTGAGGCTAGTAAGATAACCAAGTTGGAAGTGGTGACTCCAAGGGCTGGAAAACAGAAACATTGACGGAAGTGTGGTACGGATACTAGAAAGAGTCCGAGTGTTCGAGAAGGGTACAACGAGATGGGGGAGAAGTGAACGTGTGTGATCATTTCTTGTAAAGGGAGAAGGTGCGAAGCATGTATATTTTTGACCTCAGGGATCGCATGCAGTCCGGTACAATTTGTTGGGTCGCCGGAGTGACACTAGAACCTCGCGGCAAAGTGACAAAAGTTTGTGATGTTAGAGGTGTTTCCTCGTGGACTTGGATGTAAGTATTTGCGCAGTGTTTCGTGGCGGTGTGGCAGATTGTTCTCGTAAGTATAGTAGTGAAGACTATCTCGCGCATGTTTGTTTGAGGTTAGAAGGAACATTCGACGAATGTTTCTGCGAGGGGAGAATGTTATACCGTATTTCCGCAGTATGTACGTGAGCGCGTACGTATTATAATTTGAGCCTTAAAAGTTGGCTAGTTTCGAAATTTGTACACAACACCCGAAATGAGTCGTTTTTCGACGAAACGTTTCCACAGCTTTCGTAGGGAAAATTCTGGCTATGTCATTTATAATTTTTGCGGATTTTTCCGAGAGACGAAACATTTTGGACCAACGAGAGGGCGACACTTGTCACCCTCTAATTGGAAGGAGTGGACGGACGAAATGGGCTAGTCTTGCACGTTTTTGGTGTTGAAATTTTGGTCAAGGGTTAGGTAGGATATTTTGTGTAGATGGATAAGGTAGCACATGGCTTAATCTTGGCCTTACACTTGCCTAACACTTGGATGGATCTTGGCCATTGGTTGGCCATTCCTTGACCTATAAATACCCCTCTAAGTTGAAGACTTTCTTCATCCAAAACTTGAGCAATCTATCTAAGTCTCAAATACTCCCGCCCTCTTGTCGTGCTATCGTCCAAAGTCCCCCTCCCCCCCTTTGAGCAAGGCCCTTGGCCGAGAGCCTCCCCCTCCCCCTTTGTGGTACCCTAGCCGTGGGGTACACCCCCCCTAGCCTTGTTGTCTCGTATAAATACCCCCTTTTTGTGGTATAGAAATACTCTCCTAGTATTGTTATAATGCCCAAATACTCTACTAAATACCTTGTAGTATTCCCAAGGTTACACTTTTACAAAAGCCCGTAAAATACTATTATACTTCCTCACCACAAAAACGAAACCCTAAGTAAATCTTCACCCGTAGTTGAAGTCATAAGTAGAAGTTGGTTAGAACTTCTAAGGGTTGGTTGGAACGGATTGGAGCGCCCGGAGTAGGAGCTAAACGTTGTTCAGGATCGACATATAATTTGGATAATTTTGGGCTTAACTAGGTAAACACTCTTGACCTTCTGTTGTAATTGGAAATTACATGTTGTAGGAGTATATAGTTAAGTATACTATATATAGAACTGAACATAGTTGTGCGGCAATGTCTTTTGACTTAAGCCTGAATAATACTTACGGCAATGTCTTGCGACTTAAGCCTGAATTTAAAGAAGTGAACTCAACTGTAATTACATAGGACTGTATTACAGTAGACTTGTGTAGCATTACTGTGTAGTAGAAATGTACACGTCCGGTTAGACGTGTTAACCCCCCCTGGTTGGCTTGGTAGCCGGCCTCGATAGAGAGAGATTTACGCTGCCATGGGGGAGGTGCCGAATTTTACGTAGAATATTCTACGCCGATCTAAAGATATTAATAGGCGCCTTGTGGCCTCTATAGGTTGAAATACTACGTGTGGCGCGATCTACTCGGGCCAAGGTGCACTGACGGTTTGAGGTACTTGGAGCGCTTTTGCTATTAGTCGATAATCGTCGCGATGTATGTGAACCTCTTCCTATCTCTTCTAGCATGATATGTGTGAACTATCTAGTACCAGAGACGCATACGTGCTAAATGTATTTGATTGGTTTAAAACATAAAGTGTTATAACGGCTTTATGGGAAGTTGGTTATAATGACTTTATGTAGGTAAGAAAATACTTGTGGTTTTTAAGAGGTAAATCGTTTGAACTATAACCGTCGCTATGTGATAATAAAGAACTTGAAGTATTTCAAAAGATTTTGAATCATTTTGAGAGAAGAAGTAATACTTGGTTTTGAAACTTGAGAGTTATACTAGCTTTATGGGAAGTTAGGTATAACGGCTTAAAATGTTTTATCGATTTGAAATCGTAATGTGTATCGACAAACCACCGCAGCGTTAATAAAAGGAAATGTTTTGGACAGATTTAGTATTATTAAAACCAAGAGAAACTTCCATCCGCATAGAAGCTAAGATGAGACAAAATGACATTTCCTAGATCATGGTCGCTTAATAAGATTGATTATAAACAAGAATAACCTACTCACTTATAAGACATAGGTTTCTCAAAACGCTTTAAAGGAGAATTATGTTTTAAAGGATTTAAAACTATGAACTACGAAACCTTTTCTAAAATGAGAAACTTGAGCATTTGAAATTAGGCAAACTCAACGTTTGGAAAATAAGGTTGTTACTTGATTTTACAAAGGAAAGCATTTTGGTTTACTTAACAATGTTAATCACTCTAATTTTATACTACGGGTATCGGGTGACCTTTGTAAAAGAAATGGATCTTAAAAGGAATTTAACGGACGTAGTACTTTAAGGTTAAAAATCCGACTTTGACATAAAATGAAAGTACCTTGAGTTGTGTGTAACTTGCTTATGCTTGTTGTTATGAAACTTGACCATGTTACGTGTGATAGCCTTGTTGTGCAAGTATTGTGTTCTACTCGACACGGCTCATCCGAATGTATTTCACTTGATTACGGCTCATCCGAATGTATTTCACTTGATTACGGTTCATCCGGATGTATTTCACCGACACGGTTCATCCGGAATGTATTTCACTTGACTACCGGTTCATCCGAATGTATTTCACTTGACTACCGGCTTCATCCGAATGTATTTCACTCGATCACGGCTCATCCGAATGTATTTCACTCGACTACGGTTCATGGGATGAACCGGAATGTATTCCACACGCTTCTATATTGGGTCCATAAGATGGGCCGAGACCGTTATACGTATCACATGATTTGTACCTAGATCGCCAAGTGAGGAAGAAGTTCCACGCATGAGGGATGACTTTGAGCGCGAGTCCCCGACTTGACATGACCGCTTTATGTTGTGAATTGTAGTTTGGTTATCATACATGTCTCCCGCTTATATAGACTATTATGATTTCATTTACTGATTTTACGCTTTCACATACTTGGTACTTGCAGATCGACTCTCCTGGGGCCGCGTCATGCCGCAGTAAAAGGTACATCGATCGCCGATCCCCGCTTATAGGATCACATTTCAAATGTTGAAGCTCCGTTCCTTCGAGGCTTATCTTTTGTATGTTACTCGAGTCCGTAGATTCTTATACATTCTGTGGTATGGCGGCCCCGTCCCGCCATAGCCATGTAAAAATCTTAGAGGTCCAGAGTAATTGTTGCAGTGTGGTTTGTAAAAGGATAACTGTTCGGGTATTTATGTATATATGATGAAGGCAACTGTTTTGGTTGGCCTGTTTATTTATCTTTTCTCTTAATTCATGTTCATGTTTTTATTTCCGCTGATTTTCTCTGATGTTGTATCACTAGGGTACCCGGGGTAAGGCACCAGTCACGGGCCCGGGTTCGGGTCGTGACACCTATAATGGTCACAACAAGGCTATCAACTTCTAGTCTCTAACGTAGAATAAAACTAAGTGTACGGTCTCTAATTCTACGGAAAATCGGGCAGCACTTCCTTTGTTTCTACTCACTTTGCCACCTTTTTCAAGGTCGAATACAATAACCAACACGCCACATTTAAGGCTCCAACAACAACCAAACAAAGGGGATTACACGCCTTACAATACGTGTAAAGTTCCGCCCCACAATTCATACCAAATAGTATAATACTTCACTAGCCATTCTCGGCCAACATACAACTAACAATTCAAAGTCTTTTCCAATCCTTTTCCGATTTCAAGGTCTTAGGTCTAACATGTTATATAGTCTAAACAACTTCAACAACTACACTTTCCTTCTTTATACAACATGCGACGCTTAAACTAATAATTGACTTGAATTGTAATCTTAAGGCTAAACATGCTAGTTTTCGGATTAGGGTTCCAATAGCCCATAAACATAACAAACTTCATACTATATAACACATGCTTGCTAAAATCCATAGCTACAACAATAAGTAAGTCTTAACTACTAAAACGACAAAATTATACCTTTCCAAGCCCTTAAAATTTCCAAGATCCAAAGTCGCGCCTTAGAAATTCTTAGCTCCTTTCCTTAAGTTCCAATCCGCTCCAAGCACTCCTTAGAGGCCTATGAAGAACCCATCTTCAAGTTCCAACTTCAAAGTTGAAGAACTCCCTTAGTTTCCGCCTTGCGACTAATGTGAAAACTCCGTTTTTCCGAAATCTTTCTATTGAGATAACCTTACAACACTCTTAGGAACCTTGGTTTAAAGTCTTGTGGACAAAGGAACAAAATTACAAAATCTTGTGTGAAGGGGATAGTGAACCCGAGAGCTAAGGAGCTTGCACAAGAGTTCTCTCAATTTTTTCTAAGTGTAAAAGACCTTGTCTTGCACTAACTTAGTATATAACACATATCGAGGGCTTAGACTTAATCAAATGGGTGGCTAAGATGAATTTCACTGATTAAGCCCATGTGGACAAGTTGACAAGTCAACAATGTCACGCTAGCAAGACTAATCTTCCAAGGTGGTCAATGACCATTTTGCCCTTACCAATTTCGTCCAAGACCACTTGGGGTGCCACGCGTGTCGCCTCTCATTCGCCCATAAAATTCAGAACCTCGTGGGTCCCACAAAACGAAATTTCTGTGGGCCCCACGTGACCAAATCAGTAAAAAATAAATTTCCATTAGGTTAAGAGTTCCATACTCTTCAAATAATGCATTTTGAGAATCCAATTCTCAACAACGAACATTTTTCCTTTCCGACGTTCGGAATATTTTCCGTCGGAAAAACAATTCTTCCTTTCGTACTAATTTCCAAGTCTTGTTTCCTTACGTACATTCTCTTATACATGTTCTGGACTTACGGGGTAAAACATTTCAACAAGCGGATTGAGGTGTCTTGGAGAGGCTCTAAACTACTAAGGAGCGACTTCGGATTGGAGTTGGATTAAGAATCGTTGAGGTATAATCTTATTCCTTGAAAGTATTACAAGATTACTTATATTGTTGTTGTTAGCTTTGTATGTTGCGAGCATGAAATTGTTATATTGAAGTTATAAAGATTATGGATTGATTATAGTCTTGGAAATCCGAAATGTAATGTAATCCATTACTAAGTTGAATTACAATTTAATCGTTGTTAGAATCGTCGCATGTTATTGACTTGAAGATTATGGTAGTTATAACCAAATGCGACTTGATATCATTTTATGCTACCAATTTGGATTGAAATGGAAATTTGATAGAATTGGTATTGTTGAACTCAAGATGGCCGATTTTGGACTACCTTCATATATTTGAGCCAATTGGGTCATTTAGTTAGTCATTTGCATCGACTACCTTCATTTATTTGTGAGCCAATTGGGGCTGTTTAGTTAGTCATTTGCATCGGACTACCTTCTATATATTGTGAGCCAATTGGGGCTGTTTAGTTAGTCATTTGCATCGACTACCTTCTATATAAATTGTGAGCCAATTGGGATCGCTTGGTTATTGTATTTTCTACTTGAAAGAGGTGGCAAAGTGAGTAAATACAAAGGAGGTCGTCCGATTTTCCGTAGAAATTAGAGACTTAACACTTATAATATTCTACGTTTGAAGTAAAGCTTTAATAGACGTATTGTGAATATTATAGGTTGACATAGTACGGCGGACTTTGTACTTGGCAAGTGGTTTGACCCGACAAGGTATGTAGAACTTTTCCTATCTTTGAGCATGACTAGTTTCACGTATATAGTACTAGACGACAAGACTTTGACATTCCTTACTTGTTTTATGAAATGCCAAGTCGGGTGAGTTAGAGATTAACTCACTTCTTTGAGAATATTAAAGATGTCTTAAGTCTTGTTAAAGATAAGGGACTTGAAGAATTTTAAAGTATGTAATACTGGGTCGCTTTAAAAACGTATAAGTCCTCGGATAGGAAATTGAGCATGACTAAGGTATAAAGTGAATATAACGACTTTATGGGAGTTGGTTATATTGACTTTATGGAAAGATAAATGACTTGATTTAATGGAAGGCAATTCGATTTTAAGGCATCAATTGCCTAAGGTTTTATAAGATACGAGTCACTTGATTTAGAAGCCATATTTTATTTCTAAAAGTATTGTGACTTGTCTTGAAAAGAAATTGTCACTTGATACTACTTAGTAGTATCTTGGAAGTTTTATAATGAAATGAGTCATTTTAAAAGAATAGAAGTACGTAGTACTTTGGGTTAAATTCTGATTTTCATAAAGACATTTTAGTGCCTTAAGTAAACTAAAATGAGAGTGTATATGAACAAGAATAGTAAGAAGTTAGGGATTTCTTAACTTGCTTATATATATTGTATGATGTCGATAGAGCTTATGTTATGTGTGATAGCCGGATTTGGGCTAGGGATATATTATTCGTCATGGGTCATTCCCGGATTGTGGCATTGTATATTTCCGTGGATTTGCTAACCACGATGCGAGGAATACCTCACGCGAGTCCGTAAGGGCTTATGCGGGTGAAATAGTCCCACGCGGCGGTCCACCTATGCGAGGAATACCTCACGCGAGTCCGTAAGGGCTTATGCGGGTGAAATAGTCCCACGCGAGGAATACCTCACGCAGTCCACCGGACCTACGCGGGTGAAATAGTCCCGCGAGTAGGATTCCAATCCTATTTTTCGTAAGTATACACCTATTTGTTAGTAAGGCAATCGAGCAATCGTAATTTCGTTAGCATACATGTCCCGCTTTCTTTTAAACTTATGATTGTAATTACAGATTTCCGCTTTTGCATACTTAGTACATATTGTGTATCGACCCGCTTCTCGGGTGCCGCTCACGCCGCAGAAAGGGTAAGGTGCGGATCCACATTCTTAGGATCACTTATCTGGACGCCGGAAGCTCCATCCTCCGAGGCTTGTCTTTCTTTGGTACGCCTTGTCCCTGATGTTGTAGATTGTGTACATTCAGGGTATGGCGGGGCCCTGTCCCGCCACAGTTGTTATTCCTAGAGGTCTGTATTCACCTATGTGGTTGGGCTATAAGAACTGAGTTGTAAAATTGTACTTTTGACTTTGTTTATATTATGGAAGGCGGCCTGATCGGATAGCCTGTGTTGTTTTATTGTTTACACCTGTGTTTATGTTGTGTATGTTCCGCTGCTATTCTCTGATGTATACTCAACAGGTGCCCGTGTGGCACCGGGCCGCGCCCGGGGTCGGGTCGTGACACTCTGCTACGTCCCTCTTCAGGCCATCCCACCAATACATACATCTGAGGTTATGGTACATCTTAGTCGACCCCGGATGAATAGAGTAACGAGCATTGTGTGCCTCCCTCAGAACCTGCTGACGAAGTCCTGCAACATCGGGAACACACAATCTGCCCTCGTACCTTAGCACCCCATCAGGTGATACCTCAAATAAACTCTTCTCCTCTCGAAGAGCCGTATCTCGATATCGTATCAGAACTGGATCCTCATATTGTCGCTTCTTCATCTCCTCAACGATGGAAGACTCGAAAACCTCTCGGACCTGTACCCCATTATTATCGGTATCGACCAACCGAACCCCAAGGCTCGCTAGCTGATGGATCTAACGGACCATGTCCTATCTATCTGGATGTACCTCTGACAGACTCCCCATAGATCTACGACTCAGAGCATCTACAACCACGTTGGATTTTTCCGGATGGTATAGGATATCAACATCATAATCCTTCAGCAACTCTAACCATCGTCTCTGCCGCAAATTCAGCTCCCTCTGCCTAAAGATGTACTGGAGGCTCTTTTGGTCTGCATAAATATCCACATGAACCCCGTATAAATAATGTCTCCAAATCTTTAAGGCATGAATAACTGCTGCCAACTCTAAGTCGTGGGTAGGGTAACTCCTCTCATGCTTTCGTAGCTGCCGGGAAGCATAGGTTATAACCTTGTCGTGCTGCATCAATACGCACCCTAGCACGATACCCGAGGCATCACAATAAATCACATAGCCCTCTAATCCCTCGAGAAAAGTAAGAACTGGAGCCGTTGTCAACTTTTCCTTCAGTAACTGGAAGCCCTTCTCACAAGCTTCCGTCCACTGGAACTTAGCCGCTTTCTGAGTTAGCCTAGTCAATGATGCTGATATCGAAGAGAACTGTTCCACAAACCTACGATAATAACCTGCCAGCCCTAAGAAGCTGCGCACCTCCGTTGGAGTAGTAGGTCTCGGCCAAGTCTTGACCGCCTCAATATTTGCCGTATCAACCTGAACATCGTCAGCCCCGATAATGTGCCCCAAGAATGCCACTGAGGCCAACCAAAACTCACATTTGGAGAACTTGGCGTACAACTGTCGGCTCCGGAGGACTCCAAGTACCGTCCTCAAATGATCTGCATGCTCCTGCTCTGTGCGAGAATAAACCAGGATGTCATCAATGAATACTATAACAAACGTATCCAGAAATGGCTTGAACACCCGGTTCATCAAATCCATAAATACCGCTGGAGCGTTAGTCAAACCGAAAGACATCACCCTGAACTCATAGTGCCCATACCGGGTCCTGAATGCATTCTTCGGGATATATGCCTCTCAAACTCGCACCTGATGATAACCGGACCGTAGGTCTATCTTGGAGAAACACCTCGCACCCTACAACTGGTCAAACAAATCATCAATCCTGGGGAGGGGGTATCTATTTTTAATGGTTACCTTATTCAGCTGCCTGTAGTCAACACACATACGCAGCGTCCCATCTATATTTTTAACAAACAAAACCGGCGCTCCACAGGGAGAAATACTAGGCCTAATAAAGCCTTTTTCTAGCAAATCTTTCAACTGGTCCTTCAACTCCCTCAACTCAGCAGGTGCCATCATGTACGGCAGAATAGATATAGGCCGAGTGTCTGGCAGCACATCAATACAAAACTCTATCTCTCTCTCTGGAGGAATACCAGGGAGATCATCTGGGAATACATCCGGAAACTCTCTAACCACCGAAACTGACTGAAGAACTGGCACCTCAGCCTCAGTATCGAATACCCGAACCAGATGATAGATATACCCTTTCTGAACCATCTTCCTTTCCTTGAGGTAAGAAATAAACCCACCCCTCGGCGATGCTGTATTGCCCTTCCACTCGATAATCGGCTCACCGGGAAACTGGAATCGGACCAACCTGTCTCTACAGTCAACATTGGCATAACAAGAAGTCAACCAGTCCATACCCATAATGACGTCAAAATCTGTCATCTACAACTCTATCAAGTCTGCTAGGGTCTGACGACTGTATATGAACACCGGGAAATTTTTGTACACCCGCTCAGCTAACACCGAATCACCCACTGGCGTAGCTACCTCAAAAGGCTCTATCCCTATTCTACCAGCAATAAGAGGGGACACATAGGACAAGGTAGAACCTGAATCTATCAAAGCATAAACGTCACAACATGAAATCAATAATGTACTGGATTTACATCCGGAAGCCTTCCGATCCCGCTTACCGCTAAGGAATAAATGCGGTTTTGTGGACTGCTAGAACTAGGACCTCCACCACGACTCGCCGCGCCTATCGCCCGCGGAACACCTCGCCTCCGGCACATAACCACGTAAGATGAAGACCAAGAATCGACCCTGTAGGCTGAATCATACCACCCATGCTGCCTCTGGTCGGACAATCCCTCATCAAATGGCCCTGCTGGCCGCAAGAGTAACAAACTCCTGGAGAAATACGACACTCCCCACGATGGGACCTACCACATCGACCACACCGAGGTAAAGGTAGCCTCATCTGACTAGGACCCCGGTTCCCCTGGAAATCTGAAGCCCTGGAGCCCTGGCCTGCTCCCGAATAACCCGGCTGATCAAACCTCCTGCTAGAAAACCGAGAAAGAGCACTCTGTGCCGGCTGAACTGTCGACCTAGCCTGCTGCTGAGGATGTCCACCTCGAAAGTTACCCTGAAACCCTGCTGTCCTGGCCCTCTTGGGATGGCCTGGGTCTGGCTGGGCCTCTCTCTCTCTGTCCTCAATCCCCTGTGCATAAGCCTGCATCCTGACAATATCCATACCTGGCTGAAGGGCCACTCCCAGGCATGCAGTAACCATGTAGCAGTCTAGCCCCATCACATAGCGATGAACTCTATAAGCCATTTCAACCACAATAGTGAGCGCATTCCTGGCCAATGAGTCAAACTCTAGGTTGTACTCTCTGATGGTCCTTCAATTCTGCCTCAGCGTCAAGAACCTATCAACTCGGGCTCTCCTCATCTCAGGAGGCAAAAAGTGATCAAGGAAGGCCTCCGTGAACTCATCCCAAACAGCTGGAGGAGCACCCACACCTCTAGACAACTCCTATGACTCAAACAAGTTCAACGCAATATCGCGTAACCGGTAAGAAGCTAGCACCACTGACTCGGTCTCCGAGGCCCTAAGTACCTGCATAGTCCGATGTATCTGGAATGAACTCCTGAGGATCATCCTCAGATCTAGAACCATAGAACTCGGGTGGATTACAACCCAGAAAATCCCGAATCCTCAAACTGTCGACTCTAGGGTTAGCTACCGCTTCCCGCTTGCCGCCGCCACTATGCTAGTCAATAACCCGACCGCTTCCATAATCTCTATACTCGCCCGGCCGGTGGATCGAGGCTCAGGTATCGGAACCTCTGGAGCTACGGCCGCTCTCGGCTCCTCTAATACTATCGGTGTGGCTGAACTCGCCGACCGGCCCACAACCTCAGGCATAGTCTGGGCCTGAGTCCTAGTAACCCTCTGCGTACCACTAGCAGCTCCTGCTGCTGCCTTTCCCTTCTGGGCCCTGGTCGCCTTCCGTGGAGGCATAACTGATAAGAATAGGTTAGAGAGGATTCAACCTAATTAGACAGCTCTACTGCACGATCTCAGAGAGAGAAGAATGGAAACCAATCCTAAATGTCATACAGCCTCCTGATTATAGACGTGGTGCACAACACAACGTTAATCAAGACTCTACTAGACACGGTTTGTAGACACTTTTCGAGGACTAACTGCTCTGATATAACTTTTGTCACGACCCGACCCCGGGCCCGCGACTGGTGCCCTACTTGGGCACCCTTACTGGTATACATCAGAGAAAATCAGCGGAACATACATACAACTCTTAATAATAAAAAAATCAATAAGGAATAAACAACAGGTTAGCCGATAAGGCTACCTCCCTGGATATATAAATACATAACCGAAAGCAGTTACCTGCTTTCTTTTACAAACTGACCCACAACATATGACTACAGACCTCTAAGAGTTTTAACATAACAATTGTGATGGGACAGGGCCCCGTCATACCCCTGAATGTACATAAATCTACAACATCAAGGAAACCGTACCAAAAGACAAGCCTCCGGAGAAATTGAGCTTCTGACAACTGATCAGTGATCCTAAGAGTGAGGATCCACAACTCGCTACCCTACTGCGGCATTTAACGCAGCCCCGAGAAGCGGGTCAAGACAGATGTACCAAGTATGCGAAACTGAAAGTACTGAAATGAAATCATATAGTCTAAAATAAAGCTGGAGATATGTATGATAACCCAAATAACAGTACACTGTGCCTTACTAATAATGAGAGTAAACAAGAGTATACTTTACTGCTTAAAAAAATAGGAGGCTCATGATCAAATTAGGGCCACCCGCCCGTAGTATTATTAAGCAATCCTACTCCTGGGACTATTTCACCCGCATAGGTCATGTGGACCTGCAATGGAGTAATTTGCTCCGCATGGGACTATTTCACCTGCATGGGCCCGGTGGACCCGCAATGAGTACAAACGCCGCACTCGCATCGTGGGTAGCAAATCCACGGAATAAGAAGCAACCCGGGGGTTTACCCCGCAAAAATAACATAACACTAGCACAACCGGCCATCATACATAACATAAGCAAGCTAAGAAATCCCTTAACTTCTTATTAGACTTAATTATCATGCACTCTCATTTTATTTAACTTAAGGCACTAACATGACATGAAAAATCTGGGAATTTAACCCAAAGTACTGTTATACCCCGTATTTCCAGGGTATGTACGTAGGGACGTACGTAGAAAAATTTGAACTTGTGATTTAGGCTTGGCCGAATTCTTTTTGTTCACAACACCCGATTAGAGTCGTTTTTCGACGAAACGTTTTCACAGCTTTCGTAGGGGAATTTCCGGCTATGTCATTTTTAATTTTTGCGGATTTTTCCGAGAGACGAAACATTTTGGACCAACAAGAGGGCGCCACTTGGCACCCTCTCATTGGAGCACATTGTGGGCGGTTGGCTTGGACGATTGGTGACTATTTTTGTCAAGTAGTAGGTAGGATATTTTGTGTGTAGTTGGATAAGGTGCACTGGGCAAGATCTTGGCCCTACACTTGCCTTGCACTTGGCAAGATCTTGGCCATTGGTTGACCTTCACTTGACCTATAAATACCCACCCCTTTGAAGACTAATTCATCCACAAAATTGCCTAAGTCTTGAAAGCTTCTTCCTTCCCCCTTAGTGTAGTGTCTTGGCCGAGAGCCTCTCTCTCCCCCTTGGCCGAGAGTCCCCAGTGGGTAGGCCGAGGGCAGACACCCTCCTTGGGTGCTAGCCAGTGGTACCCCTAGCCTAGTTGTTTTCGTATAATACCCCCCCTCTTGGTAGAAATACTCTCAAAAGTATTGTTATAATGCCCAAATTACCTTAGCCGTATACCTTGTTGTATTCTAAGGTTATACCTATACAAAACCCAGTCGTACTATTATACTTCCCGTCAGTCACAAAACCGAAACCCTAAGGAAAATCTCCATAGTTAGTTGGAGTCATAAGTAGAAGTTGGTTAGAACTTCTAAGGGTTGTTTGGAGCGGGTTGGAGCACACGGAGTAGGAGCTAAACCTTGCTCAGGATCGACATTTAAACTCGGATAATTATGGGCTTATCGAGGTAAATATCTTGTCCCTCTATTGTAATTGGAAATTACATGTTGTTAGACTATATAGTTGAAGTATACTATATATAGAACTGAACGTTATTGTCGGCAATGTCTTTTGACTTAAGCCTGAATTATAAGAAACCTTTCGTTAAGAGTAATCGAATCGTATTTACATCGGAATGTATTATAGTAGACTTGTGTAGCTTTTCTGTGAGGTAGAATTGTGCACGTCCGGTTAGATGTATGAACCCCTGGTTGGCTTGATAGCCGCCCCGATAGAGAGAGAGATTTACGCTGCATGGGGAGGTGTCGAATTTTCCGTAGAATGTTCTACGGCGGATCTAAATGTTAATAAGCGCTACCGTGGCCTTATAGGTTGAAGTACTACGTGTGGCGCGATCTACTTGGCTTAAGGAGTAGCCGACGGTTTGAGGTACTTGGAGCGTTTTGCTATTAGTCGATACTCGTCGCGAGGTATGTGAACCTCTTCCTATCTCTTCTAGCATGATATGTGTGAACTATGTAGTACGGTAGACGTACATGTGCTAAATGTATTTGATTGGTTTAAAACATAAAGTGTTATAACGACTTTATGGGAAGTTGGTTATAAATTTTATGTTGGTAAGAAAATTGGGTTTTAAAAGGTAACTGATTTGAACTATAACTGGCTTGTTATGTGTTAATAAAGAACTTGAAGTAATACTTGGTTTTTAAAAACTTAAGAGTTATACTAGCTTTATGGGAAGTTAGGTATAACGGCTTAAGAATGTTTTACTGATTTCGGAAATCAGAATGTGTATCGACAAACCACTGCAGCGTTAATAAAAGGAAATGTTTTGACTAATTAAGTATTATTAAAACCAGTAGAAACTTCCATCTGCATAGAAGCTAAGATGAGACAAAATGATATTTTCTAGATCATGATCTTTGTAATAAGATTGTTATAAACAAGAATATCCTACTCACATATAAGGCTTATGTTTCTGATTGTTTAAAGGAGAATTATATTCTTAAATGAATAAGACTATGAACTACGAAACCTTTCTAAAATAAGAACCGTGAACATTGGAAATTAGGCAAACTTGAACATTGGAAAAGAATGTTGCTAATTGATTTTACAAAGAGAAGTAATTGATTTACTTTAAAAAGATAATCACTCTATATACTACGGGTATTGTGTGGTTTTTGTGAAGTAACGTATCTTTTAAAGATTTAATGCATGAAGTACTTTGGGGATAGATACCCGAACTTGTTAGCATAAAGTACCTTGTGTGAGTAGCTTGATTGTGTTGGTTTGAGATATCCTTGTAAATACTTTCTTGTTGATGTGATAAGTAAACATGTTAGGATGCTACGTGTGTTAGTATCTTGTGTGATCGTGATGTAAGGGGGTCATTCTTGTTGTGCTTACGTTGTTAAACGTTAAGCCCGCTGTACTATTATTATATCACCTACCCTTTGACTTATACCGAGGGCTTGCCACCCTTGACGCGGTCTTTACGCCTACGGTCCTTGTGACTACGCGGAGCGCGGTAGCTCCGTGGATTGATCATTCCGGTGTTTAGCCCGACGCGGGGATTCCTATGCGGTCTATCGAGACTATGCGGTCTTTTGAGACTATGCGGGTTGCGGAGCCTAGGTGGATACCGGGTTAAGTCGCCTCGACGCGGGTATACCTCAGCGATGCGGGGACCATGATTCGCGGCATACCTCACGCGGGTCCGTGTGCGACCTATGCGGAGCGGCGAGCGTTCCAGGGCTCGACGCGCACAGTGATATTGCGGGCGAGGGGCCCGCTTCGAGCCTGTGGTGCGGTCTAGAACGACCTCGGGATACGCTTTGTGGTATTTTGGCATCGCTGGTCTTAGTAGTCGGCTATGCCTTCGCATTGCCCCGCACGGTTGTATTGTGATAACTTTGGCGCGCGAGTCCCCGACTTGACATGACTACTTATTTATTGTGAATCGTAGTTTGTTATCATACATGTCTCCCGCTTATATAGACTACTATGATTTCATTTACGATCTATTTTCGCCACATACTTGGTACCAGATCGACCTCCTTCGGGCCGCGTCATGCCGCAGTAAAGGTACACCGCCGTTGATCCTCGCCTTAGGGTCACAGCCATCGTTGGGAAAGCTCCGCTTTCTCCGAGGCTTATCTTAGTATAGTCCCCGTCGTTGTAGGTATTTACATTCGTGGTATGCGGCCCGCCCCGCCATTGTTGTCGATCATTTCTTAGAGGTCCGTAGTAATCGTTGTGGCGTGGTTTGTAAGAAGGATTAAACTGCTCATTTTGTAAGAGTTGTTATTTATATATGCCGAAAGGCAAGTTTTCTCGACATCGCTTTGTACTTCATTTGTTTCATGTATGTGTTTTATGTTCCGATTACTGATGTTGTATCACTAGGTGCCCGGTAAGGCACCACCACGCCCAGTTCGGTCGTGACAAAAGTGGTATCAGAGCGCTTAATCCTGAAAGTGTCTACAGACCGTATCCAGTAGAGTCTTGATTATCGGTGTGTTGTGCACCACACCAATAATCAGGAGGCTATAGGATATTTAGGATTGGTTTCTATTTCTTCTCACTCTGAGATCGTGCCTTAGAGCTGTGTTGTAAGTTGGACCCTCTAACGTATTTCTTTCCCTTACCGTTATGCCTCCGCGTAGGGCAACCCGGGCCCAGGAGGGCAAGGCAGCCGAGGGAGCTGCGAGTAGAGTGCAGAGGGTTACGTGGGCACAGGCCCAATTATCACCTTGGGTGGTGCTTCATTCGGGGAGTTCTGCGACGTCACTAGCCCCAGCAGAGTTTAGCACGGCGGCAGCAGTTCCTACTGCGGCCATGATATTTGAACCTTCAGTTCCACGACCGGAAACAGAGAATATAGATTGCGAAAAGACAACCCTGTTACTAACTATGGATTTGACTACCAGAGAGTATACCGATGTACCGCGAGTCTTGATGACTATCTAAGAGAGGGTTGTGCAAGAGTAATTCTTCAGTTGGGCTTGAGCATGGCCTGTGTACGGGCTTATGCGCAGCAGGCCGAAAAACATAGAGATCGACGGGTTAACGAAGGACAGCAGAAGAGGGCCAGAGTAGCAAGGTCCTTTAGTAACTTTCGAGTCAAGTCACCTCACCAGCAGATTAGATTATGCACAGCCACCAGTGCAGAGAGGTCCTCCACGGAGTTTAGGACGTTCGGGGTATGCAGGAGTTGGTCAGAACTCCGGGGGTTTTTTTTTTTTTTTTGTTCACTGTGTGACAGACGTCATCCCGGGGAATGTCGTCTTTCGGTTGGTACTTGTTGTACCTACGACCGTCAGGGTCTGATGTTGAAAGAGTGTCCTTGTAGGAGGACTTAGCCTTCAGGATCGGTGGGTAGTTCGTCACCTTCCTTAGCTATGCGCCCTACGGGGCAGGTTTGATTAGAACGATTAAGGGGAGTGAAGCAGTAGATATAGATATATCCTTAACCCTCTAGAGTTTGTATATGTGATAAGGTGAGTATACCTTAAGTTTTATGTTCAGTTAGCATGGTGTTATTGTGATTAGAAATCATGGTGGGATAACCGAGTAAGATTTTGGGGGATAGAGAAGGTGTGAGCCTTAGAGTTTTATACGTAGAGACCTTAGAGGTAAGGCCATCTCGAGTAAAAGATGTGTTGTTTATGTTTGACCCTTATAGGAGTGCATAGTGCACGTGAGTTATGTTGGTGGGATTAGTCCCTGAGTAGTGTGGAATGAAAGAGGTAGTTGAGCTAAGAAGACCGCCAGGTTTTCGTAACGTGATTAGTGAGATTGTTCCGTCGGGAGCTAGTATGACGCGCGCTTGGGTCGGGTTGAGGCCACGTTGCGGGTCAACCCGCCGCAGTGGTGGGCGCGGTTGTGGTGGTCCCGCTTTGATTGGGGTTACGAGGGTGTTAGGCCCGAGTTTAGTTAACCAACGCATTTAATTCGCGTGGATGTATTCGACCGCAGTCGCCGGCGAGGTCACCGCCTTGTCTTCTAGCAAAGACCGTTTACTCGGCAGAGGTTATGCGAGATGATATATCGGAAAAGTTGTGAGATGCACGGTGCCTACCTTCACCTTATGGCGCATGCCGTGGTACGCATCGCTTTGTTTCGGAAGTTTACCAGCAGGTTAGGAACTCGTGAGTCTCAGACCGCATTCGCCTCGGGCCGTGGTCGATTTCGCGGGTAGTTGTGGAGATTGTTGTCTCCCGTGGAGGAGTGTTTAAGCTACCATTTCGCCGAATGTCGCCTTATGAGGCCTTGTAGGGCGGAAGTGTAAGCCGCCCGATTGGTTCGACGTTGGCAAGATTCAGATAGTTGGTTCAGGCTTGTTCCAGCAGACTATGGATAGAGTAAAGCTTGTCTAGAAGAGGTTCTAGCAGCTCAGGGAAATCGTACGGATAATCGGCGACGACGCTTAGAGTTCAGGTTGACGGTCGGTCTTCTGAAAGTACCACCGGATTGGTGTGACGAGCTTTGGAAAAACAGAGGAAACTTAGCCCGAGTTGTTTTGGGGCCTTTTAAGTTCATGTGAAGAATAGGCGGGTTGCCTATATGTTAGCTTTGCCGTCCGACTTAGGAGGCAAGACGTCCGGTCTTTTCGTATTGTTATGTTCGAAAGTATCGAGATCCATCCAGAGTGTTCCCGCTAATGATGACCACGTTAGAGATAGTAACCCGAGTTTTGGAAATCAAGCGATTTAAAATGTGGTAAGAGTTCGAGTGTACGTCACCTCGTGGATCGACGCAGCCGGTACCATTTGTTGGGTCGCCGAGTGAACCTCGCGCAAAGTGACAAAAGTGGTATCATTTCTTTTGAAAAGAGAAGGCGAAGGAAGTATATTTTAGACCCGGAGAGAGGTGTTTGTGGTGATGTTAGAGGCGTTTCTCGTGGACTCGAGGTAAGTATTTTGCGCAAGTTGGTTCCGTACGCGTGCGTGATTGTTTTCGTTAGTATAGCGGTGAGGACTATACCGCGCGCTTGTTTTGAGACTTAGAAGGAACATTCGACGAATGTTTCTGGCGAGGGAGAATGTTATACCGTATTTCCGTGGTATGTACGTAGGACGACGTGAAAAATTTGAACTTGTGATTTAGGCTTGGCCGAATTCTTTTTGTTCACAACACCCGATTAGAGTCGTTTTTCGACGAAACGTTTTCACAGCTTTCGTAGGGGAATTTCCGGCTATGTCATTTTTAATTTTTGCGGATTTTTCCGAGAGACGAAACATTTTGGACCAACAAGAGGGCGCCACTTGGCACCCTCTCATTGGAGCACATTGTGGGAGGTTGGCTTGGACGATTGGTGACTATTTTTGTCAAGTAGTAGGTAGGATATTTTGTGTGTAGTTGGATAAGGTGCACTTGGCAAGATCTTGGCCCTACACTTGCCTTGCACTTGGCAAGATCTTGGCCATTGGTTGGCCTTCACTTGACCTATAAATACCCACCCCTTTGAAGACTAATTCATCCACAAAATTGCCTAAGTCTTGAAAGCTTCTTCCTTCCCCCTTAGTGTAGTGTCTTGGCCGAGAGCCTCTCTCTCCCCCCTTGGCCGAGAGTCCCCAGCTGGCAGGCCGATGGGTAGACACCCTCCTTGGGGTGCTGGGTACCCCTAGCCAAGTTGTTTTCGTATAATACCCCCCCCCTCTTGGTAGAAATACTCTCAAAAGTATTGTTATAATGCCCAAATTACCTTAGCCGTATACCTTGTTGTATTCTAAGGTTATACCTATACAAAACCCAGTCGTACTATTATACTTCCCGTCAGTCACAAAACCGAAACCCTAAGGAAAATCTCCATAGTTAGTTGAGTCATAAGAAGTTGGTTAGAACTTCTAAGGGTTGTTTGGAGGGTGGAGCACACGAGTAGAGCTAAACCTTGCTCGGGATCGACATTTAAACTCGGATAATTATGGGCTTATCGAGGTAAATATCTTGTCCTCTATTGTAATTGGAAATTACATGTTGTTAGACTATATAGTTGAAGTATACTATATAGAACTGAACGCGTTGTTGTCGGCAATGTCTTTTGACTTAAGCCCAATTATAAGAAACCTTTTCGAAAGAAGAAATCGAATCAGATTTACATAGGGTGTATTACATGAGACTTGTGTAGCTTTTCCGAGGTAGAATTGTGCACGTCAGGTTAGATGTATGAACCCCAGGTTGGCTTGATGGCCTCCGATAGAGAGAGATTTACGTCATGCGGGAGGTCTTCGAATTTTACGTAGAATGTTCTACGAAGGGATCTAAATGTTAATAAGCGCTGGTGGCCTTATAGGTCAAGTACTACGTGTGGCGCGATCTACTTGGCTTAAGGAGTAGCCGACGGTTTGAGGTACTTGGAGCGCTTTTGCTATTAGTCGATACTGCCGCGAGGTATGTGAACCTCTTCCTATCTATTCTAGCATGATATGTGTGAACTATGTAGTACCAGAGACGATACGTGCTAAATGTATTTGATTGGTTTAAAACATAATGTGTTATAACGACTTTATGGGAAGTTGGTTATAACAGCTTTATGTTGGTAAGAAAATACTTGTGGTTTTTAAAAGGTGACTGATTTGAACTATAACTGGCTTGTTATGTGTTAATAAAGAACTTGAAGTAATACTTGGTTTTTAAAAACTTAAGAGTTATACTAGCTTTATGGGAAGTTAGGTATAACGGCTTAAGAATGTTTTACTGATTTCGGAAATCAGAATGTGTATCGACAAACCACTGCAGCGTTAATAAAACGAAATGTTTTGACTAATTAAGTATTATTAAAACCAGTAGAAACTTCCATCTGCATAGAAGCTAAGATGAGACAAAATGATATTTTCTAGATCATGGCTGCTGTAATAAGATTGTTATAAACAAGAATATCCTACTCACATATAAGGCTTATGTTTCTCAGATTGTTTAAAGGAGAATTATATTCTTAAATGAATAAGACTATGAACTACGAAACCTTTCTAAAATAAGAACCGTGAACATTGGAAATTAGGCAAACTTGAACATTGGAAAAGAATGTTGCTAATTGATTTTACAAAGAGAAGTAATTGATTTACTTTAAAAAGATAATCACTCTATATACTACGGTTATTGTGTGGTTTTTGTGATGTAACGTATCTTTTAAAGATTTTATTCATGAAGTACTTTGGGTATAGATACGAACTTGTTAGCATAAAGTACCTTGTGTGAATAGCTTGATTGTGTTGGTTTGAGATATCCTTGTAAATACTTTCTTGTTGATGTGATAAGTAAACATGTTAGGATGCTACGTGTGTTAGTATCTTGTGTGATCGTGATGTAAGGGGGTCATTCTTGTTGTGCTTACGTTGTTAAACGTTAAGCCCGTTGTACTATTATTATATCACCTACCCTTTGACTTATACCGAGGGCTTGCCACCTCGACGCGGTCTTTACGCCTATGCGGTCCTTGTGACTACGCGAGTCACGGTAGCTCTGGATTGATCATTCCGGTGTTTAGCCCGACGCGGGGATTCCTATGCGGTCTATCGAGACTATGCGGTCTTTTGAGACTATGCGGGTTGCGGAGCCTAGGTGGATACCGGGGTTAAAGCCGCTCGACGCGGGTATACCTCAGTGATGCGGGACCATGATTCGAGAAATACCTCATGCGGGTCCGTGTGACCTATGCGAGCTGCGAGAGTTCCAGTGGATAGACGCGCACATTGATATTGCGGGCGAGTGGCGGCCCGATCATGTGGTGCGTCTAGAAAGACCTCGGATACGATTTGGTATTTTGGCATCGCTGGTCTTAGTAGTCGGCTATGCCTTCGTACTTGCCCCTGCATTTGTATTGTGATAACTTTGGCGGCGTGAGTCCCCGACTTGACATGACTACTTATTTATTGTGAATCGTAGTTTGTTATCATACATGTCTCTCGCTTTATATAGACTACTATGATTTCATTTACGATCTATTTTCGTTTCACATACTGGTACTGTTATCTTGACCTCCTTCGGCCGCGTCACGCCGCAGTAAAGGTACACCGCCGTTGATCCTCGCTCTTAGGGTCACGTCAGCGTTGGGAAAGCTCCGCTTTCTCCGAGGCTTATCTTCGTATAGTCCTGTCGTTGTAGGTATTTACATTCGTGGTATGGCGGGCCCCGCCCCGCCATTGTTGTCGCATCATTTCTTAAGGTGCAGTAATCTTGTTGTGGTTTGTAAGAAGGATTAAACTGCTCATTTTGTAAGAGTTGTTATTTATATATGCCGAAAGGCAAGTTTTCCTCGACATCGCTTTGTACTTCATTTGTTTCATGTATGTGTTTTATGTTCCGCTGATTACTCTGATGTTGTATCACTAGGGTGCCCGGGGTAAGGCACCAGTCACGGGCCCAGGTTCGGGTCGTGACAAGTACTATGTACCTTTATCCTTTCAAAAATGATTCTTTCTCGTATAAAATCCCCAAGATACTAACACCCGTAGTATCAAGGCTTGTCTACATTTCAAACAAGTCACTACACTTTTAGAAATACATTTTTAGGCTTCTAAATCAAGTGACCCTTACTTTAAAACTTTAAGCAATTGATGCCTTTAAATCAAATTGCCCTTCTTTATTTCAAGTCATTTATCTTTGTTTACCTTACTAGAATAAACCATTCTTTCAACTTTCCATAAAGTTGTTATAACCAACTTCACATAAAGCCGTTATACTAACTTTATGCTTTAGAAACTAAGACATTTTTCATCTTTTAAAATCAAGTGAGTTAATTCTCTAACTCAACCAAACTTAGACATTCTTAGATTAAGTCAATGATACCAAAATGAAACCGAATTCCTTTAAAACTCGTACGTCCACCGTACTATACATTTGTAAAACTCATGCTCAAAAGATAGGGAAAGTTCTACATACCTCTTCGGTTCAATCCACTTGCTAAGTCCAATATGCCACACGTAGTATGTCAATCTATAATGACCATAATACGTCTATCAACTTCTAGCTTTCTAACGTAGAATATTCTAAGTGTAAAGTCACTTATTCTATGGAAAATTGGACAACACTTCCTTTGTTTCTGCGTACTTTTCCACCTTTTTCAAGGCCCGAAATCAATAACCAAACATGCCACATTTAAGGCTCAACAATGTAGCTAACAAAAGGGGATTACACGCCTAACAGGACGTGTAAAATTCTTCCCCACAATTAATGCCAAGTAGTTCAATAGTCAATGCCATTCTCGGCTACCAATGTACAACAACACAAAGTCTTTTCCAATTCTTTTTCAATCCAAGTTGTCGTTCTAACATGTTATATAGTCGCAACCATCTTTAACAACTATAATTCCTTCTTTATATAACATGCGACGACTAAAACCAATACCTAATTTGAATTACGCTCCAATCCGCCATTTGAAGCCCTTAGAAGTTCATAAACAACTTCCCTTCAATTCCCAACCAAAACTATGAAAACGACTTAGGTTTTCACCTTGCAACTAATGTAAAAATGTAACTTTTCCGGGATCTTTCTATTGAGATAACCTTACAATACCTCTAGGAACCTTGGTTTAAAGTATTGTGAATTATGAACATCAAACGAAATTTTTTTCTTCTTCCTCAAGAGCTTAGCCGAGGGCTCCCTTAAGTGCACACAAGTTTTCTTGAAATTTTACTAAGTGTTAGAACTTGTCTTGCTATATGGGTATATATATAATTAAATGGAGGGTCAAGATTAAAACACTTGTGGGGATAGGATGAAGAAGATTAAAATATCAAGGGTCAAGTGGGCTTATTGACTTGGTCAACAATGTCAAGCCTTGGCTTTCAAGACTTGACAAATTGGCCTTGTCCATTTCGTCCAAGCCCATAGAGTGGGGGGTGACACGTGTCACCCTCTCATTCATCCATAGTGTTTCGTTTCCCGACATTTCCATAATTCCGATAAATTCTATAAGTCTCAAATCTTAAAGTCCTGTTTTCTTACGTACGTCCGGGAATTACGGGGTGTAATAATTCCTTTAGGACTTACATTAGTTTTTACCACATTTAACATGCATATAGGTGGCTGAATTTCCAGCATTATACGCCACAAAACAGTTCCTTAAAACTGCATAACAATATCCAACAGTTTTATACAAGTCTCGGCCAAACAACCACAACCAAAGCCCTTTTCAATAATCCTTTATATCCAATTCACGTTTCAACACTTAATATAATCCATTTCAACTTATCAACAACAAGATTGCTTCATTTTATCATGCAATAGGTGACGATAATAACAATAATAACCAACGAATCCAACGACTCCAAAACTGTCCATTCTCGGCCAACATGCCAAAGTATCATATGCATTTCTTATTCTCCATTTCTCTTAACACAATTTCATTTATCAACTACTACAACATGTAATATCCAATTACTAAGGAAGAAGAAATCTTACCTTAAATCTTAGCCAAAACAGTCCACTAGTGTCTCGGCCCTAGCTCCCCTTTTTGCACTACTTCTTCAACTTCCAATCACACACATGTATCCACTACAAGCTTGTAACCATCTTGCCTTCTTGTTTCTCTTCCAAAAAGTTCATAAACAAGCTTAGGTTTCAAGACATTCTTGGCCCAAAACTGTGACCAACTATTGGTGTTACACCCCGTAATTCCAAGGCAATGAGATGAGAACGTATGTGAGGAAATTGAGATTTGAATTTTGGAAAGAAAGAAAGATTACTTTTTTCTTAAGGAAAAATATCGGGAAATTGTGAAGGAAAATGTTTATTAATTGAAATTTGGTTCTCAAATTTGGTATTTGGGACTTATAGATTATATTGGAATTTTGGGTTTTAAGTTCCGGATTTGGTCATATGGGGCCCACTGGAAAATTTTACGATTTTGTGGGGCCCACAATATTTTGAGATATTTTGGCCAAATATAGATATTTTGGGGAAGAAATAATTTTGGACCAATCGGAGGGCGACACGTGTCACCCCCACATGTCTTGAAAGTTGACTACACTTTATAGATATTTTGAAAGGAGGAAAAGTGGACAAGTGGGTCCCACTCCACTTGTCCATACACTTGGCTATATTATCCACGTCTTGGAAGACTTGGATTCATTATACACTTAGACCACATGAGCTCTCATCTCTTCTCCCTTAGCTCCATATTTTCGAAAATACTTAGGACAAGAACAACAAGATTAGTTAGTTTCTTTCATCCAAGATTAAGTCCCTAAACCAAGTGCTAAGCCAAGATCATTATTCCACAAGTTTTGTTGGTTTTGGCCGAGAATGAAGTGGAGAAAACCCTAAGTTTTATCGACTTTTTGGAAGAGAAACGTGAAGTGAAGTTGGTTATAAGCTTGTGATAGATTTATATATGTGATTGGAACTTGAGGAAGAGGAGCGAAATGAAAACTGCGGACCAATAAAGACCGGACTGTTTTGGGGAGTTTTTGGGCACAAAATGAGGTGAAAGTCCTTCTTCTTTTAATGTAATTGGATATTACTTATTGTTATAATGTATGGATGAACTTGTACTAAAAATAATGAGGATTAAAAGGTGTTTGGACAATTTTTTAAGGTTTGGCCGAGAGCTAGACTAATTTTGAGGTTTTCGGATTTCGTTGGTTATTGTCGTTATTTACACTTGGTACATGTTATATAATGAAGGAAATATTGTAGTTGATAGATTATATAACTTGTATAACATGTTGGAATTTGAATTGGAATAAAAGGAATTAAGGAAAATGACTTTGGATTGTTGTAGTTATTGTTGGACGAAAACTGCCCAAAACTGTTAGACGTTGTGATGTCATTTTATGGACTGTTTTGGGGTGCATATATTCTGGAAAATCAGCTCCTAACATGCATGTTTAATGTGGTAAAATGACTAGTGAATGTACTAAGGAATAAGAGTGTTAAAGGCTTCACATTGTACCCTTAATGTTGGTTTATTATGGACTATTTAGTGGACTGTTTTATGGACTATTTTGCTGACTGTGCTGTATAGATTGTGGGGCAGAATTTTACACGTCAAGTTAGGTGTGTAATCCCCTTTGGTTAACTGTTGGTTGTGCCTTAAATGTGGCTTATTGGTTGATGAATTCGGGCCTTGGTAAAGGTGGAAAAGTACGTAGAAACAAAGGAAGTGCTGCCTAAATTTCCGTAGAATTAGAGGGCCATTATTTGGTATAAGTCTTACACTAGCAAGCTTGATATTGATAGAAGTGTTATTGCCATTTTAGGTTGAAGCACTACGTGTAGCATAGCCTACGTGGCTTGAGGAATAGCCGATAAAAGTTGAAGTACATTGGGGCGTATGCTACTTGTCGTGTTGGTTAGTTGTCAACGAGGTATGTGAACTTCTTCCTTCTATCGGCATGATTGTGTCACGACCCGACCCCGGGCCCGCGACTGGTGCCCTACCTGGGCACCCCTTTCAGGTATACATCAGAGAATAGCAGCGGAACATACACAACACATATCCATACTTAGAAAATAAACATCAACAGGCTAGCCGATAATGCCACCTTCTGTAAAATGTACATAAACCAAAATACATCAAGATAACTCGTTTTAAAACCCAATCCACAAATATGACTACTGCACTTAAGAATAAAAAGCGTATGGACAGAACCCGCCATACCCCGAATGTACATAAATCTACAACATCGTGGAAAACCGTACTAAAAGACAAGCCTCCGAGAAACGAGCTTCGACACTGATCGGTGATCCTAAGAATGAGGATCCACCACTGATTACCCTACTGCGGATTTAACGCAGCCCCGAGAAAGGGGGTCGACACAATATGTACCATGTATGTAAATCGAAAAATACCGCAATTTACATCATAAGTCTAAAATAAAGCCGAGACATGTATGATAACCAAATTACGATAATCGTGCCTTACTAACAATGAGAGTAACCAAGTATATACTTTACTGCATAAAAATAGGAGGCTCATGATCAAAGTAGGGTCACCCGCCCGTAGTATCATTAAGCAATCCTACTCCTGGGACTATTTCACCCGCATAGGTCCTACGGACCCGCAATGGAGCGATGCGCTCCGCATGGGACTATTTCACCCGCACAGGACTATTTCACCCGCTTGGGCCCGATGGGCCCGCAATGAGTACAAACATCGCACTCGCATCATGGGTAGCAAATCCATGGAATTAGTAGTAACCTGGGGCTTTACCCCATAAGAATAACATAAACTAGTACAACCGGCTATCATACATAACATAAGCGCTACCGACTATAAGTAAGTTAAGAAATCCCCTAAATTTTTATTACGTTATTTATATACCCTCTCATTTTAGTTTACTTAAGGCACTAACATGTCATTTTAAAAATATTTGGGAATTTAACCCAAAGTTCTACGTACTTCAACCCATTTAAAATGACTCTTTTTCATATAAAACTTCTGAGATACTAATAACCATAGTATCAAGTCATAACTACTTTTCAAGACAAGTCACAATACCTTTTAGAAATACGTTTATAGGCTTCTAAATCAAGTGACTTCCTTCTTTTAAAACCTTAAGCAATTGATGCCTTCAAATCAATTTGCCTTTCATTATTTCAAGTCATTTATCATACTTACATTACTTAGGGTAAACCACTCCTTTTAACTTTCCATAAAGCTATTATAACCAACTTCCCATAAAGTCGTCATATTAACTTTATACTTTAGGAAATTACGTTCTTCCATATATCCAAGGGACTTATACTTTCAAACAAGACAAGTATCATATACTTTCAAAAATACTTCAAGTCCCTTAACTTTGAAAACTAAGACATCTTTAATACTTTTAAACAAGTGAGTTAATCTCCTAACTCAACCAACTTGGACATTCTTAAAACAAGTAAAGGATATCAAAATCTCGTACGTCTACCGTACTATATATGTACAACTACTCATGCTCAAGAGATAGGAAAGTTCCACATACCTCTTCGGGTCAATCCACTTGCTAAGTCCAATATACCGCACGTAGTATGTCAACCTATAATAACCATAATACGTCTATTAACTTCTTACTTCAAACGTAGAATATTTTAAGTGCAAAGTCACTAAAATTCTATGGAAAATCGGACAACACTTCCTTTGTTTCTACATAATTTTCCACCTTTTTCAAGGCCCGAATTCAATAGCCAAACACGCCACATTTAAGGCTCAACAATGTAATTACCAATAGGGGATTACACGCCTACAAGACGTGTAAAATTCCGCCCCACAATTGATATCAAACTAGTACAAACTACAAGGTCAATTCGACAACTTGAGGTACAACAACACAAATTCTTATCCAATTCCTTTTCAATCCAAATTGTTTAGTATAACATGATATCAAGCCACAATCGATTATAACTACTACAATCTTCAAGTAGGTAACATGCGACGATCCTAATTAACGACCAAATTGTATTTCAATTTCAAATGGCTAGAATGTCATTTAGGATTCTAGGCTTCTCCTATCCAAATCACTTATGAATCTTCAACACATAATACTTCATGCTAGCTAAAATGTAAGGCTACAACAATATGTAATCTTATAACACTTTTAAGAGAACAAGATGTTACCTCAATGAGCCTTATCCAACTTCAAGATCCGAAGTCGCTCCCTAGAAAATTAGAGCCTCTCCTTGACACTTCAATCCGCCACTTGAGACCCTTAGAAGATCACAAACAACTTTCCTTTAATCTTTCAATCCAAACCTATGAAAGCAACTAGGTTTTCACCTTGCGACTAATACAAAAACGCCACTTTTCCAGATATTTCTATAGAGATACCCTCACAATACACTTAGGAACCTTGGTTTAAAGTGGGGAGATTATTGGACAACAAACAAATTTTTTTCTTGTTTTGGAAACCTTGAACCCGAGAGCCCCTTAGTGCGTTCTTCAAATTTTCTTGAAAATTTAGCTAAGTGTGGAGCTTGTATTGCTACTAGTATACATATATAACATAATGGAGGGTCAAGATTAGTACAATTGTGTGGCTTGGATGAGTTTCACATGGATCTAGCCCAAGTGGCCCTTGGACTTAGTCAACAATGTCAAGCTTCAAGACTTAGCAAGACTTGGTCATCTATCTTATGGTCAAATAACCCTTTTACCCATGTCCAAATTGTCCAAGACCAATAAGGGGGGGGGGGGGTGACACATGTTGCCCTCCCATTAGTCGCAATATTCCGTTTTTTCGACAATTCCATAATTACGATAAATTTTTACTAGTCTCAAATCTTAATATTTGTGAGTTCTTACGTACGTTCTTATAAACAAGTCCTGTAATTACGGGGTGTAACAAGGGCCCCGCCATACCCCTGAATGTACAACAACCGACAATACCAGGGATCTGAACCAAGGATAAGTCTCCGGAGTAATGAAGCTTCTCAACAGCTGGACAGTGATCCTAAGAGTGAGGATCAACAACCTGTATACTCTACCTACGGCATGAACGCAGCCCCCCTGAGGAAAGGGGGACTGTACACAATAAGTACCAAATATGTAAAACTGGAAAATACTGCAATTTACATCATAAGTCTAAAATAAAGCTGGAGACATGTATGATAATAAAATTACAGTACACTGTGCCTTACTAACAATGAGAGTAAACAAGTGTATACTTTACTGCATAAAAATAGGAGGCTCATGATCAAAGTAGGGTCACCCGCCCGTAGTATCAATAAGCAATCCTACTCCTGAGACTATTTTACCCGCATATGTCATGTGGACCCGCAATGAGGTCATCCGCCTCGCATGAGACTATTTCACCCGCATAGGACTATTTCACCCGCATGGGCCCGGTGGGCCCGCAATGAGTACAAACCCCGCACTCGCATCATGGGTAGCAAATCCATGGAATAAGTAGTAACCTGGGGGTTTATCCCGTAAGAATAACATAACCTAGCACAACCAGCTATCATACATAACATAAGCACTACCGGCTTATCATACATAACATAAGCACCACCGGCTTATCATACGTAACATAAGCAAGTTAAGAAATCCCCTAACTTCTTATTAGCTTATTCATATACACTCTCATTTTAGTTTACTTAAGGCACTATCATGTCATTATAAAATCCGGGAATTTAACCCAAAGTACTATGTACTTCTATTCTTTTAAAATGACTCATTTTTCATATAAAACTCCAAGATACTAATAACCGTAGTATCAAGCCATATCTACTTTTCAAAACAAGTCACAATACCTTTTAGAACTACATTTAAAGACTTCTAAATCAAGTGACTTTTTACTTTAAAACTACATTTAAAGACTTCTAAATCAAGTGACTTTTTACTTTTTACTTTAAAACTTTAAGCAATTGATGCCTTCAAATCAATTTGTCTTTCTTCCTTTCAAGTCATTTTATCTTAATTTACATTGCTAGAGTAAACTATTCCTTTAACTTTCCATAAAGCTATTATAACCAACTTCCCATAAAGCAGTTATACTAACTTTATGCTTTAGACACTTACATTCTTCGTTATAACCAAGAGACTTATACTTTCAAAACCAAGTATCATATACTTTTAAAATACTTCAAGTATCTTAACTTTAGTAATCAATTTTCTTAACTTTAGAATAGCTCAAGGAATCAATACTTTCCAAATCAAGTATTCTATACATTTTCAAGTCAAGAAATCTTTGTTTATCTTATTAGAATAAACCATTCTTTTTACTTTCCATAAAGTTATTAACCAACTTTATGCTTTTGAAACCAAGGCATTTCTATCCTTTAAAAACAAGTGAGTTAATTCTCTAACTCAACCAACTTGGACATCCTTTAAACAAGTCAACGATATCAAATGAAACTTAATTCATTTAAATCTCGTACGTCTACCGTACTATATGTTTACAACTACTCATGCTCAAGAGATAAGAAAGTTCCACATACCTCTTCGGTTCAATCCACTTGCTAAGTCCAAAATGCCGTACGTAGTATGTCAACCTATAATGACCATAATACGTCTATTAACCTCTAGCTTCAAACGTAGAATATTCTAAGTGTAAAGTCACCAAAGTCTACGGAAAATCGGACAACACTTCCTTTGCTTCTACATACTTTTCCACCTTTTTCAAGGCCCAAATTCAATAACCAAACATGCCACATTTGAGGCTCAACAATGTAGTAAACAATAGGGGATTACACGCCTAATATGACGTGTAAAATTCTGCCCCACAATTGATATCAAACTAGTCCAAAAAGGCAATGCCATTCACGGCCAATAGGTGACAACATATCATCCTTTCTAATTCCTTTTCAATTCAAGTTGTTTAGTATAACATGTTATAAAGCCGCAATCGATTATAACAACTACAATCTTCAAGTAGATAACATGCGTCGATTCTAAATATCGACCAAATTGTATTTCAATTTCAAATGGCTAACAAGGTCATTTCGGATTTAGGCTTCCAATATCCATAACACTTATAAATCTATAATACATATATCTCATGCTTGTTAAAATGTATTACTACAACAATATGTAATCTTATGACACTAAGAGAACAAGATTGTTACCTTGACAAGCCTTAATCCAACTTCAAGATCCGAAGTCGCTCCTTAGAAACTTAGCTCCTCTCTTTGACACTCCAATCCGCCACTTGAAGCCCTTAGAAGTTCACACACAACTTTCCTTCAATTTCTAATCCAAACCTAGGAAAGTGACTTAGGTTTTCACCTTGCGACTAACGCAAAAACGACACTTTTCCGGGATCTTTCTATTGAGGAACCCTTAAAATACCCTTAGGAACCTTGGTTTAAAGTATGGAGATTATTGAACAACAAACGAAAATTCTTGTCTTGCAATTTGACCCAAACCCGAGAGCTCATCTTCTTGTCTTCAAAGTTTTTCAAATTTTCTCTAAGTATGAGAACTTGTCTTGCTAGTAGTGTTATTAAATAATAACATGGAGGGTCAAGATGAGAACAAATAGGTGGCTTGGATGCATTTTAATAAAAGATCAAGCCAAGTGACCTTTTGACTTAGTCAATGTTATCAAGCTCAAGCCTAGCAAGACTTGCTTATCTTAACATTGGTCAAATGACCATTAAACCCATGGTCCATTTCGTCCAAGATCAACTAAGGGGGGGGGGGGTGACACGTTTCGCCCTCCCATTCGTCGCAATATTTTGTTTTCCGACATTTCCATAATTCTGATAAATTTTTACTAGTCTCAAATCTTAACATTTTTGAGTTCTTACGTACGTTCTTAAAAACATGTCCTGGAATTATGGGGTGTAACAGATTGATTATTGGAGTATACATGACTTGTTTCTTGAAGTATACTTGCCTTGTTATTGGAGTATACATGACTTGTTTCTTGAAGTATACTTGCCTTGCTATTTGGAGTATACATGACTTGTTTCTTGAAGTATACTTGCCTTGTTATTGGAGTATACATGACTTGTTTCTTGAAGTATACTTGTCTTGCTATTTAGAGTATACATGACTTGTTTCTTGAAGTATACTTGCCTTGTTATTGGAGTATACATGACTTGTTCTTGAAGTATACTTGCCTTGATTTTAGAAGTATACTTGACTTGAGCTTTATAGAGTTCTATCGGAACCTAATCCTTAGTGATATACTTATTTGATAGTACTTTGGATTTCTTAAACTAGAAGTTGATCTATATATTCTTTGATAGTACTTTGGATTTCAAAAAGGGAAGTTCCTTCTTATGATTTGAAAAGTATAGATTACTTGATTTGGAAAGTATGGATTACTTGATTTGAAAAGTATAGATTACTTGATTTAAAGAGAACAAATGAATTGATTTGAAAAAAAGAAGTAACTTGATTTAAAGGTATAAGTTACTTGAATTTGAAAGAAGAAGTAATTTGATTTAAAGGTGTAGGTTACTTGATTTTGAAAGAAGAAGTACTTGATTTTAAAGGTATAAGTTACTTAAGTTTAAAAGTGTAAGTAACTTGATTTTGATAGTAAAAGTATTTTTGGGGTTCAACTCCCTAATATTGCATGAAATGATTCTTTTTATAAAGAATAGATGTACATAATACTTTTGGGTTTATTTCCCTAACATTACATGATTTGAGTATTCTTGTAAAGAATGGATGTACATAGTACTTTGGGTTCATTTCCCTAATGTTACATCACACGATAATGCGTTGGTTTTATTAAAAGGAAAGAGGTGATAGTGCATTGGTTTGTTTAAAACGAAAGATGTGTTAGTGCTTTAGTTTTCTAAAATGAAAGTTTGTTATAATGGCTTTATGGAAAGTTGTTATAACAGTTTTATGGAAAGTCAAAAGATGATTTAAATTGTACATAGTTGCTTGTGATAACTATATGTGCGCAGTCCTTTATATTTACACCGAGTCCCAGAATATGCCGGGGCATGTTGTACCTTGTTTGATCTATAGCACATTACACCGAGTCCCAGAATGGGCCGGGACATGTCGTACCTCGCATGACAGTATTGTTTTGTTTATTTTAGAAAGGAAGGCATGGTATTGTCTTGGTAATTCTAAAAAGGAAGGCATGGTATTGTCTTGGTAATTCTAAAAAGGAAGGCATGGTATTGTCTTGGTATTTCTAACAAAGAAGGCATGGTATTGCCTTGATTTTTCTAAAGAGGAGAGTACATCATATTTGTTCTAATGAGAGTCAAAGATTATTTTAACTTGCATATGTTTGCACATATAGCCATTCGTGCAAGTGTTATACTCCCATATCACCGCGTCCCTCAATAAAGGGCCGACAACATTGGTATTATTTACATGGACATGCTTACATGATGGAGGAATTCCATGGGCATGCTTCATTTATATATTTCATGGAGTAGCTCCCATGACGTGAGATGGTACACACTCATTGTGGGTATCCATATATACTCATGCGGGTTCAAATCCCAGGACACATTCCATGGACTAGCTATCCGTGATGCGGGTATCGTGTAACGATTTCCTATGCGGGTCCACAGGACCCATGAGTAGGATTGCATAATGATTCTGAGGGCGGATGACCCTGATTTTGACATAGCTTTCATATATTGAAATGGTATTGGTTTCATATTTGAAAGGGGTACGGTTGATTTCATATATTTGAAATGGTATTTGGAAATAATACGGAGGATCTCACTTTTTAAAAGGCATATTTTAAAAGGTTCAGTTGACTCTCATTAGTCTACTTTTTTTTAAAAAGGCACAGTGTGCTGGTAGTTGATTATTACACTTGTCTCTTGTTATCTGTTTGGCCTGTTATAATCTCATATACAGTAGTACAGTGGTACAGTGATACGAGGTACAATTGGCTCTGATTTTTATATGGCACGGTAGGATCTGGTATTTGATTTTCATACTTGCCCCTGTCATTCTTTTGTACAGTTATGATCTTATTTACTGTACTTTATTTCCGTTCCATACTTAGTACCTGTTGTACTGACCCCCTTCGGGGGGATGCGTTCATGCCCGCAGGTATTAGGTACTCCGTTGGGTGATCCGCGAGCTTAGGATCTCCACTCAGCTTTCAGTGAGACAACTCCACTACTCCGGAGTCTTGTCACGTTGGTACGGAGTTTGTATTAGAGTCTTGTACATGTATGGGTATGGCGGGGCCTTGTACCATCATAGTATTTGTCCAAACTCTTAGAGGTCTGTATTCATATGTGGGCTGGACTGGTGAGAGTTTTATTTATATTATTGTACGGTTGTAGACCCATTCGGGTGTTATATATATTATGACAGCCTTTTCGGCTTTGTCTTTGTTAAAAGAAAAAAAAGTATTATTTATCTTCCGTGGGATTACTTGTGTTGTATGAATAGAAGGGTGCCCAGGTAGGGCACCAGTCGCGGGCCCGGGGTTCGGGTCGTGACAGAGTGGTATCAGAGCAGTTAGTCCTCGGAATGTCTACAGACCGTGTATAGTAGAGTCTTGTTTATCGGTGTGTTGTGCACCACATCCATAAACCGGAGGCTATAGTACATTTAGGATTGGTTTCCCTTCTTCTCACTCTAAGATCGTGCGATAGAGCTGTGTTGTTAGGGTAGTCTCTCCCTAACGTATTATTGTGGTTGCAGCTATGAGAAAGACAACAGTAGCCCATAAAAGATTATATGGACTTCGTATTCAGGTTGGTAAAACTATTGTATAGTTGGTATAATGATGATATGTATCTGTACGAGCGTATTTATTTAGGGTCATATGTGTGTTGCCTAGAATGATTATGAGTTCCCATGAGTTGGTTAAGCCTTAATAATTACTTAGAAGGTGTGAAACAGTTTATTGAATCCACACCTAGGCTTTATATATGTACTGATTTGGAATAGTCATGAGGTAATGAACTGACTAAGATTGTGATAGACTCTTGAAAGATCAGGTTCAATTGACTTAAGGACATACCATGTTGTTAGATTAAGATGTGTTGTACGCTTAATTGATTGTGTGAATAATATTGGTATGGAGTGAATAGAGTTGTTGTGATTAAGACAACAGGATTTTGAGATTTTGAGAAACTACCTTACCCGTATGTGGGGACTGATAATGTAAGCTTGGGACATAGAATAATTGTGAACCTTAAAATATTGATAATCGCTGAGACATTAGATGTACAAGGCCTTCTCGGGTAGTAAGATTTATTTCAGACCAAGAATGAGAGATAAGTGCGACGATGGGTCGGGTTGTGGACCAATTTCGGGTCAACCCGTAGCATGGAATGGAGTGGGGTAAGTTGGAGGTAGTCCCGCTATGTGATAGGGTTACGAGGGTGCAAGGCCCAAGTCTAGTTAATCGTTGTACGAGTTCGTGGACGCGTTCCACCAGAACCGGGTCGTGGGGGCCGAGAATAGCCTTAAATTGTTGGATATTTTATGGACAGTGTGATCGAGTATCAAGGCAAGAATTGAAGTGTTTATAGTTATGACTAATGGTACGAAAAGAGAATCATTTTAGGCCATGAATGAGAGTTAATAGTGGTGATATACACTCTAGATTTGATCCCTCGTTTGGCTTTGATTGATGTATATGCATGTGTGATATATTGTGGTCATATGTGGCATAATTGGTTTCGTTGAGTGTAGTTTAAGGAGACTATACCAAGATTTGTTTAGCATAAACTTAGTATGAACATTCGGGACGAATGTTTCTAAGGGGGGAAGAATGTTACACCCCGTAGTTCCAAGGCAATGAGATGAGAACGTATGTGAGGAAATTGAGATTTGAATTTTGGAAAGAAAGAAAGATTACTTTTTCTTAAGGAAAAATATTGGGAATTTGTGAAGGAAAATGTTTATTAATTGGAATTTGGTCCTCAAATTTGGTATTTGGGACTTATAGATTATATTGGAATTTTGGATTTTAAGTTCCGGATTTGGTCATGAGGGGCCCACGGGAAAATTTTAGGGTTTTGTGGGCCCACAATATTTTGAGATATTTTGGCCAAATATAGATATTTTGGGGAAGAAATAATTTTGGATCAATCGGAGGGCGACACGTGTCACCCCCCACATGTCTTGAAAGTTGACTATACTTTATAGATATTTTGATAGGAGGACAAGTGGACAAGTGGGTCCCACTCCACTTGTCCATACACTTGGCTATATTATCCAAGTCTTGGAAGACTTGGATTCATTAAACACTTAGACCACATGAGCTCTCATCTCTTCTCCCTTAGCTCCATATTTTCGAAACTACTTAGGCCAAGAACAACAAGATTAGTTAGTTTCTTTCATCCAAGATTAAGCCCCTAAACCAAGTGCTAAGCCAAGATCATTATTCCACAAGTTTTGTTGGTTTTGGCCGAGAATGAGGTGGAGAAAACCCTAAGTTTTATCGACTTTTTGGAAGAGAAACGTGAAGTGAAGTTGGTTATAAGCTTGTGGTAGATTCATATATGTGATTGGAACTTGAGGAAGTGGAGTGAAAAGAAAATTGCGGACCAATAAATACCTGACTATTTTGGGGGGTTTTTGGGCACAAAATGAGGTAAAAGTCATTCTTCTTTTAAAGTAATTGGATATTAATTATTGTTATAATGTATGGATGAACTTGTACTAAAAATAATGAGGATTAAAAAGTGTTTGGACAATTTTTTAAGGCTTGGCCGAGAGCTAGACTAATTTTGAGGTTTTCGGATTTCGTTAGTTATTGTCGTTATTTACACTTGGTACATGTTATATAATGAAGGAAATATTGTAGTTGATAGATTATATAAATTGTATAACATGTTGAAACTTGAATTGGAATAAAAGGAATTAAGGAAAATGACTTTGGATTGTTGTAGTTATTGTTGGACGAAAACTGTCTGATAGACGTTGGGATATCGTTTTATGGACTGTTTTGGGGTGTATATATGCTGGAAAATTAGCCCCTAACATGCATCTTTAATGTGGTAAAATGACTAGTGAAATTCTAAGGAATAAGGGTGTTAAAGGCTTCACATTGTACCCTTAATGTTGGTTTATTATGGACTGTTTAGTGGACTGTTTTATGGATCGCTTATGGATCGTGTTGTATAGATTGTGGGGAAGAATTTTACACGTCAAGTTAGGCGTGTAATCCCCTTTGGTTAACTGTTGGTTGTGCCTTAAATGTGGCTTGTTGGTTGATGAATTCGGGCCTTGGAAAATGTAGAAAAATACGTAGAAACAAAGAAAGTGCTGCCCAAATTTCCATAGCATTAGAGGGCCATTATTTGGTATAAGTCTTACACTAGTAAGCTTGAAGTTGATAGAAGTGTTATTGTGATTTTAGGTTGAAGTACTTCGTATAGCATATTCTACTTGGCTTGAGGAATAGCCGATAAAGTTGAAGTACATTGTAGCGTATGGCTACTTGTCGTGTTGATTAGTCGTCAACGAGGTATGTGAACTTCTTCCTTCTATCTGCATGATTATTTGGAGTATACTTGACTTGTTTCTTGAAGTATACTTGCCTTGTTATTTGGAGTATACTTGACTTGTTTCTTGAAGTATACTTGCCTTGTTATTGAAGTATACATGACTTGTTTCTTGAAGTATACATGCCTTGTTATTGAAGTATACATGACTTGTTTCTTGAAGTATACTTGACTTTATTTTTATAAAGAGAAGTGATTCTACTCCTAGAAGTTAGGGGTATTCGTGTTGATGATTTTATACTAAATGCATGTCTAAGTTCTTCCTAAAGTCCTTACCAAGTCTTATGGGAGTTTTAGGAAGCATTGGAGTCGAGTTAATTGATTTAAAGAGAACAAGTTACTTGATCTTGAAAGAAGAAGTACCTTGATACTACAAGTGTTAGTATCATAGGGTTTATTACATGAAATGATTCTTTTATAAAGAATAGATGTGCGTAGTACTTTTGGGGTTCAAATCCTTAGTATTTCATGAAATGAAAATGCCTTGAGTTTATAAAATGGAGATTGTTATAACTATACCTTCGATAGTACTTTGAGATTTTAAAACGAAAGATTGTTATATCTATTTCATTGGTAGTACCTTGGGTTCTTAAATGGAAAGTTGTTCTACCTATAGTACTTTGGGTTTCAAAAGGGGTGAAGTGGATTGATTTGAAAAGTGTGAGTAACTTGGGTTTAGATTGAAAGTTACTTGGTGATAGAAAGTGGAAGTGTTGGAGACTACAGGTGTTAGTGTCTCGGGTGTTATAAGAGAGGGAACGTACGGCGGACGTACGTTGTATAGTTGAGCTTTATAGAGTAGAAGATGTGTATTTCCTTACACCCTTAATCTTTCATGTCATGATAACGCCTTAGGCTTTCTAAAGTAGAAGACGTGTCATACCTTCTAGTAAAGTGAAAAGATGATTTCTACTTATACATGGTTTCTCATGATGGTTATTCGTGCAAGTGTTGTATTTCACCTCACCGAGTCCCTCGCTTGGGGGGCCGGCCTTTGTTATATGTATACATGTGATATTGATTATATGTTATACTACGGATGTGCTGACAGTGATGTTGGAATTCCACGAGCATGCTTCTGTAGGGTTGATTTTATATTATATCATGGACTGCCGAAGTGATGTTGGAATTCCACGGGCATGCTCCAGTGATGCTGGTTTTATATTATATCATAGACTGCTGACAGTGACGTTGGAATTCCACGGGCATATTCCAGTGATGCTGATTTGATAGTATACCACGAACACGCCGATGCTGATGTTGGAATTCCACGCATGCTTCGCGAGGTTGACACGCCGATGTGATATTGGAATTCCACGAACGCTTCGACATCGCTATATATTGTTCTACGTATTAATCGACAATGATGTTGGAATTCCACGGACATGCTTCTGTGAGGTTGACATGCTGACAGTGATGTTGGAATTCCATGGGCGCGCTTCCTTGATACTGGCTATATATTGTTCTACAGACACGCTGACAGTGATGTTGGAATTCCACGGGCATGCTTCTGTGAGGTTGACACGCCGACAGTGATGTTGGAATTCCACGGGCATGCTTCCTGGATACTTGTTATATATTATAATTTGTACATGCCGATAATGATGTTGGAATTCCACATGCATGTTTCTCTGATGATGATTGTATATTATACTTGTTATATGCTGACAGTGATGGTGTATTCCACGAGCATGCTTCTGTGATATTATATTATGAGGGCAGGTGTCTCTGATTTTGACATGGCTTTCATATTTGAAAGTAGTACAGTGGTACAAGGTACAATTGGCACTTATTTTATATGACACGGTAGGATCTGGTAGTTGATTTTCGTACTTGACCCTGTCATTCTTTTGTACAATTATGATTTGTTTACTGTACTTTATTTCCGTTTCATACTTAGTACCTGTTGTACTGACCCCCTTCGGGGGGCTGCGTTCATTCCCGCAGGTTTAGGTACTCAGTTGTGGATCCGCGAGCTTAGGATCCTTGTTCAACATTTTGGGATAGCTCCAATGTTTCGGAGCTTGTCATTATGGTTAGGTATATTCAGAGGTACGGCGGGGCCTTGTCCCGTCATAGTTACTCTCCAAAATCTTAGAGGTCTGTATTCATATATGGGCTAGACTGGCGCGAGTTGTATTTACATTGTTGTACAGTTGTAGTCTCATTCGGGCGTTATATATTATGGCAGCCTTATCGGCTTTGCCTTTGTTTAAAGAAAAAAAATGAGTGTTATTTATCTTCCGCAGTTTACTTGTGTTGTATGAATAGAAGGGTGCTCAGGTAGGGCACCAGTCGCGGGCCCGGGGTTCGGGGCGTGACAATTGGTGTAGTGACCTTGGCTTAGAACTTGGTTAAAGTGCTTAATTTTGGAAGAAAATAAGTTGTCTTTGATCTTCACCTTTGCCATGGTTGGTTCGAAAAAAGCAAAGGAGAAGGGAGAGGATAAGGGTTTGAAGTGATGAAGATATTTGTAAGCTTAAGTCTTGCAAGACTTGTAATATAAGAGGTGTACAAGCCAAGTGGATGGGGGACCCTCTTGTCCACTTGTATGAAAATATCTTCCACACTATAATCTCTTCACAAAATTTTCATCCAACACTTAGCCAAAAATATTATAATTTTCGACCCCCCCCCCCTCCCAAATTGTGAAATTTTCAATTAGCTCATATTATTAATCCCAAGACTTCATAATACAATACTAAGTCCATAAATCCATATTAGGGAATCCAACTCCGAGTTAATAAAATTTTTTGGTCGTCACATTTTTTTCCAAAATTTTTCCGTATCCGAAAATGTAAATATATTTTCCTTCCAACCTTCACATCTTATTTCCATACTTACGTTCTCACTTATATGCCCTGGAACTACGGGGTGTAACATTCTTTCCCCCTTAGAAACATTCGTCCCTGAATGTTCATCCAAGGTCTCAAGCTATAAAACTTCGGCATAGTCCCCTTTAACTATACCTATCACCCAATACTCGTTAGTGTCAACACCGCGGTCCTGTATGTTGGCACCGCGGTTCCAAAATTCCTGCAGCTCTTTGAAGTTTCAGCACCGCGGTGTTGTGCCTGAAATTTTCACAGCACGCTTTTTCCACTTTATCGCTTCTTTTTTCTACAAGTTCCAACAATACTCAGCAAACCCAAAGATGGCACACCGTCCATAATATAACACATAGTCTCATTCTACTTCGGGTAGTCCTTAGCACATTGTACTTCCTTTGTAATCAAAGTCACATTCCTAAGGTCCTGTTGCAGTGCCTTAAAATCGATAATACCATTTCTAATCGACTCAACAATCACAAGTGGTTTATACTCAAACCAAGGAATCATCACCTCTAATATAGTCCACATATACCATATACTTTAACCACGATCACACATAAAATACATGATCTCTTAAGGGTTCATCACCCTCTCAGACAGCTCATCACTTCCTAATTACTCCAAATTAACACATATATAACCTTGATGTTGATTCATTAAACTGTTTCATACCTTTCATGCCATTATCAAAGCTTAACCATCTCATAATAACCCATAATCATTCTAGGCAACACACATATGACCAAAAATAATTATGTCCGTATAGATGCATGTCATCATCATACCAACTATAGAACGATTTTACCAACCTGTATACCAAGTCCATATATTCACTTTCTGGGCCGCTATCGCTTTGTCATAGCTGCAACCACAATAATACGTTAGGGAGGACTACCCTAACAACATAGCTCTATTACGGGGTCAATCCCCAGGTCATTTTGCATTTTGCATTTCCGTGTATTTGCTCCCCACGATGCGAGTATGACGTATATACTCATTGCGGGCCCACAGGGTCCATGCGGGTGAAATAGTTCTATGCGGGTGAAATAGTCTCATGCGGGGCAAATTTCCCTATACGGGTCCACAAGACCTATGCGGGTGAAATAGTCCCAGGAGTAGGATTGCATAATGATGCTACGGGCGGGTGGCCCTAATTTGATCATAAGCTTCCTATTTTTAAACGGTAAAGTTTACTCTTATATACTCTCATTATTATTAAGGCACGGTGTACTGTTAATTTGGTTATCATACATGTCTCCAACTTATTTTAGACTATATGATTTCATTACAAGTACTTTCAGTTTCACATACTTGGTACATATTTTGTACTGACCCTCTTTCCAGGGGGCTGTGTTCATGCCGCAGGTAGAGGTAAATAGGTTGCTGATCCTCACTCTTAGGATCACTGTTCACCTTTTGGGAAGCTCCATTACTCCGGAGGCTTATCTTTGGTACAGATCCCTGTTGTTGTAGATTTATGCATATTCAGGGGTATGGCAGGGCCCTGTCCCGTCATAGATAGGGTCCAAACTCTTAGAGGTCTGTAGCCATGTATGTGGGTTGGACTTGTAATAGATGTAACTCTTTTGTTTATGTATATATACAGAAAGGTGGCCTTATCGGCTAGCCTGTTTCTTGTTTCACATTGACGCATGTCTATGAGATTTATTTATATTCCGCTGGTTATCTCTGATGTATACTGCAGGGTGCCTGTGTAGGGCACGGTCGCATGCCCGGTCGGTCATGACAAAAGTGGTATCAGAGCAGTTAGTCCTCGGAAAGTGTCTACAGACCGTGTCTAGTAGAGTCTTGATTATCGGTGTGTTGTGCACCACATCTATAATCAGGAGGCTTTATGATATTTAGGATTGGTTTCCATTCTTCTCATTCTGAGATCGTGCAGTAGAGCTGTGTTATTAGGTTGATCTCTCTCTGACGTAATCTTGTGTATCAGTTATGCCTCCATAGAAGACAACAGCGGCCCAGAAGGGCAAGTCAGCAGTAGGAGCTGCTAGTAGGACGCAGAAAGTCACTAGGGCTCAGGACCAGACTATGCCTGAGGTTGTGGCCCAGTCGGCAATTCGGTTACACCGATAGTACCAGAGGAGCTTAGAGCAGCTGCAACTATAGAGGTTCCGATACTCGAGCCTTCAGTCCCTCAGCTAGGGGCAGATGATAGAGATTACGGAGATACAGTCCGGTTACTAGCCAGGATAGTGGCAGGGCAGCACCGACAGGAGCCGATAGCGAACCCTAGAGCAGAAAGTTTGAGAGTTCAGGATTTTCTGGGTTGCAATCCGCCAGAGTTCTATAGGTCGAGACCTGAGGATGATCCTCAGGAGTTCATTCGACAGATTCAGCGGACCATGCGAGTGATTAAGGCCTCGGAGGCCGAGTCAGTTGTACTAGCTTCTTACCGGTTATGCGATGTTGTAGTGAACTGGTTTGAGTCGTGGGAACTATCCAGAGGCGAGGGTGCTCCTCCATTCATTTGGGACGAGTTCACGGAGGCCTTCCTCGATCACTTCTTGCCTCATGAGATGAGGAGAGCCCGGGTTGATAGGTTTCTGACATTGCGGCAGGGTGGCAGGACCATCAGAGAGTATAGCCTAGAGTTCGACTCATTGGCTAGGTATGCACCCGTTATTGTGGCTAACAAGGCGGATAAAGTTCACCGCTACGTGATAGGGATAGACCGCTACTTGGTTGATGGATGCATGGCAGTAGCTCTTCAGTCAGGTATGGATATTGTCAGGATCCAGACATACGCACAGGGAGTGGAAGACAGACATAGAGGGAGTCAGCCAGATGGAGGCCAGTATAAGAGGGCCAGAACGGTAGGGTTTTCGGGTAACTTTCGAGGCAGACAACCTCGGCAGCAGGCTAGGTTTGCGTCTCAGCCATCACAGAGTGCTCCTCTCCAGTCTTCTGGCAGATAGTTTGATCAGCCGGGTTATTCGGGAGCAGGTCAGGGCTCCAGGGCTTCGGGTTTCCAGGGGAACAGGGTACTATCTAGATGAGGCCACCTTTACCTCAGTGTGGTCGATGCGATAGGTCCCATCGTTGGGAGTGTCGTATTGCTTCGGGAGCCTGTTTCTCTTGCGGCCAGCAGGGCCATTTGAAGAGGGATTGTCCGACCAGAGGCGACATGGGTAGTATGGCTCAACCTACAGGATCAGTTGTCGGGTCATCATCTTCTGTGGTTATGCACCCCGGAGGGCAGGGTGTTCACGGGCCAGCAGGCCGCGACAGAGGTCGTGGCAGAGGTCCTAGTTCTAGCGGTCCTCCGAACCGCATTTATGCCTTGGCCAGTCGGCACGATCAGGAGGCTTCGCCCGATGTCGTCACAAGTATCTTATTGATCTCATGTCATGATGTTTATGCTTTGATAGATCCGGGTTCTACGTTGTCCTATATATCTCCTCTTATTGCTGGTAGAATAGGAATAGAACCTGTGTCGATAGAACCGTTTGAGGTAGCTACGCCAGTGGGTGATTCGATGGTAGCTGAGCGGGCATAAATAAGAATTGCCCTGTGATTATACACAGTCGTCAGACCCTAGCAGACTTGATAGAGCTGAATATGATAGATTTTGATGTCATTATGGGCATGGACTGGTTGGCTTCTTGTTATGCCAATATTGACTGTAGAGACAGATTGGTCTGATTCCAGTTTCCCGGTGAGCCGGTTATTGAGTGGAAAGGGAATACTGCGTCGCCGAGGGGTAGGTTTATTTCTTAACTCAAGACTGGGAAGATGGTTCAGAAAGGGTATATTTATCATCTGATTTGGGTGTTCGATACAGAGGCTGAGGTGCCAGTTCTTCAGTCAATTCCTGTGGTTATAGAATTTCCGGATGTTTTTCCAGATGTCTCCCAGGTATTTCTCCAGAGTGGGAGATATAGTTCTGTATTGATGTTCTGTCAGATACTCGGCCTATATTTATTCCTCCGTACAGAATGACACCTGCTGAGTTGAAGGAGTTGAAGGACCAGCTGAAAGACTTACTGGAGAAAGACTTTATTAAGCCTAATACTTCACCTTGGGGAGCGCCGGTATTGTTTGTGAAGAAGAAGGATGGGATGCTGCATATGTGTATTGACTACAGGCAGCTAAACAAGGTAACCATCAAGAATAGGTACCCCCTTCCCAGGATTGATGATTTGTTTGATCAGTTGCAAGGTGCGAAGTGTTTCTCCAAGATCGACCTGCGATCCGGTTATCATCAGGTACGAGTTAGAGATGCAGATATCCCGAAGACTACATTCAGGACCCGGTACAGGCATTATGAGTTCAGGGTGATATCATTCAGATTGACTAATGCTCCAGCGGTATTTATGGATTTGATGAACCGGGTATTCAAGTCATTTCTGGATACGTTTGTTATAGTATTCATTGATGATATCCTGGTTTACTCTCGCACGGAGCAGGAGCATGCAGATCATTTGAGGACGGTATTTGGAGTCCTCCGGAGCCGACAGTTGTATGCCAAGTTCTCCAAGTGTGAGTTCTAGTTGGCCTCAGTGGCATTCTTGGGGCACATTATCGTGGCCTAGACCTACTACACCGACTGAGGTGCACAGCTTTTTGGGCCTTGCCGGTTATTACCGGAGATTTGTGGAAAAGTTCGCTTCGATCTCAGCACCTTTGACTAGGTTGACTCAGAAAGCGGCTAAGTTCCAGTGGACGGATGCTTGTGAGAAGGGCTTTCAATTATTGAAGGAGAAGTTGACGACGACTCCAGTTCTTACTCTTCCCGATGGATTAGAGGGTTATGTGGTTTATTGTGATGCTTCGGGTGTCGGACTTGGTTGTGTGTTGATGCAGCATGGTAAGGTTATAGCTTACGCGTCCCGACAACTCAGGAAGCATGAGAGGAACTACCCTACTCATGATTTGGAGTTAGCGGCAATGATACATGCTTTGAAGATTTGGAGGCATTACTTATATGGGGTTCATGTGGATATTTATACAGACCACAAGAGACTCCAGTATATCTTCAGACAGAGGGAGCTGAACTTGCGGCAGAGACGGTGGTTAGAGTTGCTTAAGGATTATGATGTTGATATCCTATACCACCCGGGGAAAGCCAATGTGGTTGCATATGCTCTTAGTCGTAGATCTATGGGTAGTCTGTCAGATGTACAGCCAGATAAAAGCGAAATGGTTTATGATATTCATCAGTTAGCGAGCCTTAGGGTTCGGTTGGTTGATTCCGATGATAGTAGAGTTTGGGTTCGAGAGGTTGCCGAGTCTTCCATCGTTGAGGAGGTGAAGAGGCGACAGTATGAGGATCCGGTTCTGGCACGGTATCGAGATACGGCTCTTCGAGAGGGGAAGAGTTCATTTGAGGTAGCACCTGATGGGGTGCTAAGGTACGAGGGTAGATTGTGTGTACCCGATATTGCAGGACTTCGTCAGCAGGTTCTAGGAGAGGCACACAATGCTCGTTATTCTATTCATCCGGGGTCGACTAAGATGTACGATGACCTCAGATGTGTGTATTGGTGGGATGGCCTGAAAAGGGACGTAGCAGAGTTCGTTGCTCAGTCCGACCGCCGCCAAGGTCAAGGTTGAGCACCGTAATCCCGTGGGTTATTACGCATTTATCGAGATTCCGACGTGGAAGTGGGAGGTGATCAACATGGATTTTGTTACAGGGTTACCTCGTACTCAGAGGAAGTGCTATTCCATCTGGGTTATAGTAGACAGGCTGACAAAATCAGCCCATTTTCTTCCGGTCAGGACTACTTACTCGGCTGAGGATTATGCTAGACTGTATATCAGGGAGATTGTGAGACTGCATGGAGTTCCTACATCTATTATATAAGACAGAGGGGCTCAGTTTACAGTTAACTTCTTGAGGTCTTTTCAGAAGGGGTTAGGGACACAGATGAGTCTCAGTACTGTATTTCACCCTCAGACCGACGGACAGGCAGAGCGTACTATCCAGACACTTGAGGATATGTTGCGGGCATGTATGATTGATTTTAGGGGTAGCTGGGAGGATCATTTACCTCTTGTCGAGTTTGCATATAACAACAGCTACCATTCCAGTATTCAGATGGCCCCGTGTGAGGCCTTATATGACAGGAAATGTAGGTCGCCGATTGGTTAGTTCGATGTTGGCGAGGTTCAGTTAGTTGGCCCAGACTTGATTCAGCAGGTTGTGGATAAGGTGAAGCTTATCCAGGAGAGGTTATTAGCAGCTCAGAGTCGACATAAGTCGTATGCAGATAATCGACGTCGACACTTGGAGTTTTAGCTTGACGATTGGGTTTTCTTGAATATCACCCATGAAGGGTGTGATGAGGTTTGGTAAGAAGGGGAAACTTAGCCCGAGGTATATTGGGCCTTACCAGATTATTCGTAGAGTAGACAAGGTTACCTATGAGTTAGATCTGCCATCCGATATGGAAGTAGTACATCCGGTCATCCATGTTTCTATGTTACGGAAGTGTATCGAAGATCCATCCAGAGTTTTCCCGGTTGATGATGTCCATGTGATAGAGGGGTTATCATATGATGAGAGTCATATAGCGATACTTGATAGCCAGGTCAGACGATTACGGACTAAGGACGTGGCTTCCGTCAAAGTCTTGTGGTGGAATGATAATAGGGAGGAGATGACTTGGGAAGCAGAAGAAGACATGATGAATAAGTATCCTCACTTATTCCCTACACCTACAGGTAATTCATTTCCCTACTTGTTGATTTGAATTAACGTATATGCATAAGTGTTATACTGTGGCCATGTGTGACATATTTGATTGTGTTGGGTATAGTTAAAGGGGACTATGTCGATATCGGTTTAGATTGAAATTAGTTAGAACATTCGGGACGAATATTTCTAAGGGGGAAAGAATGTTATACCCCGTAGTTCCAGGACATGTATATGAGGACGTACGTGAGAAATACGACTTTAAGTTTGAAACGAAAGAAATATTACTTTTTCCTACGAAAAATATTCCGAACCTCATGAAGGAAAAAGGTTTAATAATTGGAATTTGGTTCTAAAATTTGGTAGTTGAGACTTATAGAATTTATTAGAATTATGGAATTTTATTTTCAGATTTGGTCATGTGGGGGCCACCCGGGAAATTTTACGATTTTGTGGGGCCCACAAGGTTTTCGGTATTTTGACCAATTATTGAGAGTTTGGAGAGATAAAATATTTTGGACCAATAGGAGGGTACACGTGTCACCCCCACATGGCCCATGTTGGGCGAGAATGATGAGCCAAGTGGCTCAAGATATTTGTTTGACAAGTAGACTAATGGGACCCACACATAAGTGTCCACAATCTCAACCTTACACTTGTTTTAATCCTCTCCCTTGGTGTCACGACCCGTTCCGGGGCCCGTGACTGGTGCCTTACCCCGGGCACCCTAGTGATACAACATCAGAGTAATCAGCGGAACATAAAGACAATACATGAAACCAATGTAATAAGACAGTGAAATAAGAAGACAAAGCAACCAAAAACTATCACAAGATATATAAATAACAATTTGAACAGCATATCCCTTTCTACCACTCGCCCATAACGCATTACTGCACTTAAGAATGATATGACAACAACGACGGACAGGTTCCGCCATACCCCGAATGTAAGCACCTACAATCAACAGGGACTATACTAAGATAAGCCTCGAGGAACGGAGCTTCCCAAACGCCGAATCGTGACCCTAAGAGCGAGGATCAACGATCGCGTACCTTTACTCGCGGCATGAACGCAGCCCAAGGAGGTCAAGACAACAGTACCAAGTATGTGAAACATGAAGATATCAGAAATGAAATCATAGTAGTCTATAGAAAGCGGGAGACATGTATGATAACCAAACTACGATTCACACTAAATAAGCAAATATGTCTAGTCGTGACTCACGCCCTCAAAGTCATCACTCCAATATAACAATGGGTCTCACGCCCACAACATCAGTCATGCCCGTGGAATACCTTCCTCACTGCCGGCAGTCAATGATAGAAAAGCACCAAGGAATACATATGAACAGCAGGTCCCACCTGTGTCCAAATAAAACAGTACAGGGTAAGTACGAAGGCATAGCCGACTACTAACACCTACAAGATTAACAAGGTCATAAACTGTATCATGATATCTGTCTAGACCGTCACATGATCAAAGCTGGTCGCTCGCCCGCAATATCAAATGTGCGCGTCTAGCCCTGGAACTCCCCGCAGCACCGCATACGCCAATCTCATAGGCCCGTATTAGGTATAACCCCGCATCGAGGGTAGCTACTCCCCGGCATCGTCCTGGACTCGCAGTCCGCATGGCCACATAGACCGCATGACCATAAAGGCCGCACACTAACACGAACTCGTAGCTCGCGATAGGCCCCGGACCCGCATGAGGTATTCTCGAATCATGGTCCTGCATCGCCGAAGTCTACCCCGCGACGGAGGGCGCTTAACCCCTAAACACGGTGAGTAGTATAATACCAACATAACGCTTTATCGCTTAAACAACATAAGCACAATCAAGGGAAATCCCCTTTACACAAACATCACAGAATACTAACACACGTAGCATCCTAATATGATTACTTATCAAATCAACACGAAGGTATTACAAGGCTATCACAAACCAATACAATCAAGTTATTCACACATAAGGTACTTTCTACTATATGATTAACGAGATCGGGTTTTTATCCCCAAAGTACTTTATACAATAACTCTTTAAAGATATGTTACTTTCACAAAAGTCACACAATACCCGTAGTATATAACAATAGAGTGATTATCTTTTGAAGTAAATCAAAACACTTCTCTTTGTAAAACCAAGTAACAACATTCTTTTTCAAACGTCCAAGTTTGCCAAATTTCAAATGTTCACGTTTCTTATTTTAGAAAGGTTTCGTAGTTCCTAGCCTTATTCATTTAAGAATATAATTCTCTTTTAAACCATCTGAGAAACATAAGCCTTATGTGTGAGTAGGATATTCTTGTTTATAACAATCTTATTACAGCAGCCATGACCTAGGAAATATCATTTTGTCTCATCTTAGCTTCTATGCAGATGGAAGTTTCTACTGGTTTTAATAATACTTAATCACAAACATTTCCTTTTATTAACGCCGCAGTGGTTTGTCGATACACATTCGATTTCAAATCAAGAAACATTCTTAAGCTGTTATAACTTACTTCCCATAAAGCTAGTATAACTCTTAAGTTTTCAAAAACCAAGTATTATTCTTCTTTCGAAATGATTCAAAAATCTTTTGAAATACTTCAAGTTCTTTATTATCACATAACCCGCCAGTTATAGTTCAAATCAGTTACCTTTTAAAAACAACAAGTATTTTCTTACCTACATAAAGCTGTTATAACCAACTTCCCATAAAGCCGTTATAACACTTTATGTTTTAGACCAATCAAATACATTTAACACCTGTACGTCTACCGTACTACATAGTTACACATATATCATGCTAGAAGAGATAGGAAGAGGTTCACATACCTCGCGACGAGTATCGACTAATAGCAAAACGCTCCAAGTACTTCCAACCGTCGGCTACTCCTTAAGCCAAGTAGATCGCGCCACACGTAGTACTTCAACCTATAAGGCCACGCGCGCTTATTAACATCTAGATCTCTTCGTAGAACATTCTACGTAAAATTGGCAAAGACCTCCCCAAAGAACAACAGAAATCTCCTCCTCTATCTGGCCGCTACCAAGCCAACCAGTGGGGTTATACGCCTAATCCGGACGCACAATTCTATCTCTCGTAAAAGCTACACAAGTCTCATCAGAATACACCCTATGTAATTACTGATCAAGACTTTCTTTCAAAAGGTTTCTTATTATTCAGCTTAAGTCAAAAGACATTGCCGATAACTACGTTCAGCTCTATAGATCGTATACTTCAACTATATATTCTAACAATATGTAATTTCCAATTACAATAGGGGAACAAGAGAATTACCTCGATAAGCCCAAAATTATCCAAGTTATAATGTCGATCCCGAGCAAGGTTTAGCTCCTACTCCGTGCGCCCAATCCACTCCAAACAACCCTTAGAAGTTCTAACCAACTTCTACTTAAATACTTCAACCAACTATGAAGATTTCCTTAGGGTTTTGGTTGAGATTAAAAGGACAAAAGGTAGTATTTCCTGCTCTACGATAGAGGTATCTTTGGAATACTACAAGGTATACTGACTAAGGTAATTTGGGTATAGTAACAATATTATGGAGAGTATTTCTACCAAGAGGGGTGTATTCTACGAGAACAACAAGGCAAAGTGGGGTACCCCACTGCTTAACCCTAAAGGAAGGGGTGGTCTCGCCACACCACAAGGAGTGGCGCTACTCGCCAACTGGGGCCTCACGGTGCCGGGAGGGCTTTCAAGACTTGGGGAGTGAGGAGTGGATGAAGAAAACTCATCAAAGGGAGGGTATTTATAGGAAACCAAGGGCCAAGATCAAGCCACGTGGGTGCTGAGGGCCAAGATGTGCCCAAGTGCCCCCTAGTCCCTACTCCACAAAACAAGCCACAAAACATTGCACAAAACAAGGCCAAAACAAGGCACAAAAACGTGAACCAATCGGCCAAGGCCAACCACCCCTCTTTACCGTCCAATGAGGGTGACAAGTGTCACCCTCCCATTGGTCCAAAAATGTTTCATCTCTCGGAAAAATTCGCAAAAAATATAAATGACATAGCCGGAATTTTCCCTACGTAGTCGTGGAAACGCTTCAAAAAAACGACTCTAATCGGTGTTGTGAACAAATAATTTTCGCCCTTGCATTTTAAGGCACAAACTTTTCTACGCACGCCCCACGCATACTCGGAAATACGGTATAACATTCTCCCTCCTTAGAAACATTCGTCCCGAATGTTCCTTCTAAGTCCCAAACAAACGCCGCCAAAGATAGTCTTCACTACTATACTTACGAGAACAAACCCGCCACACCGCCATAGAAACACTGCGCAAATACTTACATCCAAGTCCACGAGGAAACACCTCTAACATCACCACCAACACCTCTCTCCGGGGTCTAGAATATACTTCCTTCGCACCTTCTCTTTTTAAAAAAAAAATTGATCACATCTATGCTCGCCATACATGCTCGCTTCTTCCCGATACCACTTTTGTCACTTTGCCGCGAGGTTCTAGTGTTACTCGGCGACCAACAATGGTACCGATCGCTTGCGATTCCTGAGGATGTCGTACACTTCTTGAACACTCGAACTCCTTCTTATAACCTATCACACTTCTGATACTGCTTCAATTTCCAAAACTCGGGGTTACTACCTCTAACGTGGTCATCATAAATCGAACACTGGATGGATCTCCGATACTTCCCGATCATAACAATACGAAGATCGGACGCATCGCTTCCTAAGTCGGACGCAATTGCTAACATATAGGCAACCCGCTTATTCTTCACATGAACTCGTGCGGCCCAAAGTACTCGGGCTAAGTTCTCTCGCTTTCCAAAACTCGCCACACCCAACCCGGTGGTACTTTCAAGAAGACCGATCAACTCGAACTCTAAGCGCCGTCGACGATTATCCGCGACGATTTCTCCGAGCTGAATCTCTTCTAGACAAGCTTTACCCTATTCACGATCCGGAACAAGCTCGAACCAACTATCTCAATATTGCCAACATCGAACCAATCGACGGCCGACTTACACATCCGCCCTACAAGGCTTCATAAGGCGACATCCGAACACCGTAATGGTAGCTTAAACACTCCTCCACAGAGACAACAATCCCACTACTACCCCCAAATCCACATACCGCCCGAGGGCGAATGCGATTCCGAGACTCACCCGAGTTCTTAACCCCGCTTGGTAAAACTTCCAACAAACAAAACAGCCGCACTGGCTCCACTGTCGTCATAAGGTGAAGGTAGGCACCGTGCAGCCTTACAACCTTTCGATTAATCAACACCGCCGAGTAAACGGCTTTGCTAAGACAAGACGGCCGACCTCTCGCCCGACCATCGGTCGAACGCATCCACGAACTCAGACTGGTTAACTAAACTCGGGCCTAACACCTCGTGACCCTACCACAAGGCGGACCACCACAACCGACCTCACCACCAAACATGCCGCGGGTTGACCCGCAACGCGGCCTCAACCCGACCCAAGAACGCGAAAAACGCTAGCTCCCGGGGAACACTCTCACTAATCACGCTACGAAAAACCTAGCGTCTTCTTAGCTCAACTACCCTCTTTCATTCCACACTACTCGTGACTTATCCCACAAACATAACTCACGCACTATGCACTCCTATAAGGGTCAAACATAAACAATACATCTTTTACTCGAGATGGCCTTACCTCTAAGGTCTCCACGTATAACACTCTAAGGCTCACACTTTCTCTATCCCCAATCTTTCCCTTACTAACCATGATTTCTAATCACAAATAACACACCGCTATCGTAACATAGCCCTTATGATATACCCATCTTATCACACCTCTCGATCTCTAGAGGTTAAGGATCTATTCAGATTTATCGCTTTACTCCCTTAGTCGTTCTAATAAAACTCGCCTGTAGGCGATAGCTGGGAAGATGACTTAACTACCCACCGATCTCAAGGCTAAGTCCTCTTACTAGGACATCCTTTCGACACATGGCCCGACGGCCGCAGTAAAACAAGTACCAACAAAAGACGACATTCCCGATGACGCTCACATCGCGAATACCGGGAGAAATCAATCCGCCGGCCGGAACCTACGTGTAGCCGCGAACCGAAAGCTCGAGCTCGACCAACTCCTCGCATACCCCGAACGCCCCGAACCCCGCGAGGACCTTTCAGATCGTGGATGTGCATATCAAGTCTGGCCGTGAGGTGATTCGCCTCGAAAGTTACCAAAGGACCTGCTCGCCATCTATCGCCCCTGTTAACCCGCCGATCTCTACGCTTTCACCGCGCATAAGCCCGCATAATGTGCCATGCTCAAGCCTAATCAAGAATTACTTTCGCACAACCTCTCTTAGATAGTCATCAAGACTCGCAGACATCGGTATACTCTCCGTAGCCAAATCCATAGCTAGTAATGGTCGCTTTTTGCAATCTATATTCTCGCCCCGCCGTGAACTGGCGTTCATATATCATGGCCGCAGAGAAACCGCCGCGCATGCTAAACTCATGGGCTAGTGACGCCGCAAAACTCCCGAATGAAGCACCACCCTGGTGATGATTGGAGTGTGCTCACGTAACCCTCAGCATTTACTCGCAGCCTCTGGCCGCTTTGCCTCCCGGGCCCGGTTGCCTACGCGAGGCATAGCGGTGGAAAGAAATACGTGAGAGGTCCAACTTACAACAGCCTCTAAGGCACGATCTCGAGTGAGAAGAATAGAAACCAATCCTAAATATCCTATAGCCTCACGATTATTGGTGTGGTGCACAACACACCGATAATCAAGACTTCATCGATACGGTCTCAGACACTTTCCGAGGATTAATCGCTCGATACCACTTCACATGACTGTTCCGGCCCGTGGATCGTGCCTTACCCCGCACCCTAGTGATACAACATCGAGTAATCACGAACATAAAGACAATACATGAAACCAATGTAATAAGACGGTTGAAATAAGCAAGACAAAGCTAACCAAAAACTATCACAAGATATATAAATAACAATTTGAAGTTACATCCCTTTCTACCACTCGCCCATAACAAGATCGCACTCTAAGAATGATATGACAACAACGACGGACAGTGTTCCGCCATACCCCGAATGTAAGCACCTACAATCAACAGGGACTATACTAAGATAAGCCTCCGAGGAACGAGCTTCCCAAACGCCGAATCGTGACCCTAAGAGCGAGGATCAACGATCGTGTACCTTTACTCGCAGATGAACGCAGCTCAAGGCGAGGTCGATAACAGTACCAAGTATGTGAAACATGAAGATATCAGAATGAAATCATAGTAGTCTATGTAAAGCGGGAGACATGTATGATAACCAAACTACATTCACACTAAATAAGCAAATATGTCTAGTCGTGACTCACGCCTCAAAGTCATCACTCCAATATAACAATGGGTCTCACGCCCACAACATCAATCATGCCCGTGGAATACCTTCCTCACCGCCAGCCAATGATAGAAAAGCACCAAGGAATACATATGAACAGCAGTCCCACTGTGTCCAAATAAAACAAGATGTGGTAAGACGAAGGCATAGCCGACTACTAACACCTACAAGATTAACAAGGTCATAAATCGTATCATGATATCTGTCTAGACTCACATGATCAAAGCCGGTCGCCGCTCGCATATCAAATGCGCGTTAGCCCCGAACTCCCGCAAGACCGCATAGGCCAATCTCATAGGCCCGCATGAGGTATAACCCCGCATCGAGGTAGCTACTCCCGCATCGCCCCGACTCGCACCGCATGGCCACATAGACCGCATGACCATAAAGGCCGCACACTAACTCGAACTCTCGTAGCTCGCATAGGCCCCGGACCCGCATGAGGTATTCTCGAATCACGGTCCTGCATCGCTCGAGTCTACCCCGCATCGGAGGGCTTTAACCCCTAAACACGGTGAGTGGTATAATACCAACATAACGCTTTATCGCTTAAACAACATAAGCACAATCAAGGAAAACCCTTTACACAAACATCACGAATACTAACACACGTAGCATCCTAATATGATTACTTATCAAATCAATACGAAGGTATTACAAGGCTATCACAAACCAATACAATCAAGTTATTCACACATAAGGTACTTTCTACTATATGATTAACGAGATCGGTTTTATCCCCAAAGTACTTTATACAATAACTCTTTAAAGATATGTTACTTTCACAAAAGTCACACAATACCGTAGTATATAACAATAGAGTGATTATCTTTTGAAGTAAATCAAAACACTTCTCTTTGTAAAACCAAGTAACAACATTCTTTTCAAACGTCCAAGTTTGCCAAATTTCAAATGTTCACGTTTCTTATTTTAGAAAGGTTTCGTAGTTCCTAGCCTTATTCATTTAAGAATATAATTCTCTTTTAAACCATCTGAGAAACATAAGCCTTATGTGTGAGTAGGATATTCTTGTTTATAACAATCTTATTACAGCAGCCATGACCTAGGAAATATCATTTTGTCTCATCTTAGCTTCTATGCAGATGGAAGTTTCTACTGGTTTTAATAATACTTAATCACAAACATTTCCTTTTATTAACGCCGCATGGTTTGTCGATACACATTCGATTTCAAATCAAGAAAACATTCTTAAGCCGTTATACCTAACTTCCCATAAAGCTAGTATAACTCTTAAGTTTTCAAAAACCAAGTATTATTCTTCTTTCGAAATGATTCAAAAATCTTTTGAAATACTTCAAGTTCTTTATTATCACATAACCCGCCAGTTATAGTTCAAATCAGTTACCTTTTAAAAACAACAAGTATTTTCTTACCTACATAAAGCTGTTATAACCAACTTCCCATAAAGCCGTTATAACACTTTATGTTTTAGACCAATCAAATACATTTAACACTGACGTCTACCGCACTACATAGTTACACATATATCATGCTAGAAGAGATAGGAAGAGGTTCACATACCTCGCGACGAGTATCGACTAATAGCAAAACGCCCAAGTACTTCCAACCGTCGCTACTCCTTGCAAAGTAGATCGCGCCACACGTAGTACTTCAACCTATAAGGCCACAAGGCGCTTATTAACATCTAGATCTCTTCAGAGAACATTCTACGTAAAATTCGGCAAAGACTCTCCCGCAACAGCAGAAATCTCCTCCTCTATCTGGGGCCGCTACCAAGCCAACCGGGTTATACGCCTAATCCGACGTGCACAATTCTATCTCACGTAAAAGCTACACAAGTCTAGTAATACACCCTATGTAATTACAACAAGACTCTTCTTCAAAAGGTTTCTTATTATTCAGCTTAAGTCAAAAGACATTGCCGATAACTACGCTCACTCTATATATAGTATACTTCAACTATATATTCTAACAATATGTAATTTCCAATTACAATAGGGGGACAAGATAATTACCTCGATAAGCCCAAAATTATCCAAGTTATAATGTCGATCCTGAGCAAGGTTTAGCTCCTACTCCGTGCGCTCCAATCCACTCCAAACAACCCTTAGAAGTTCTAACCAACTTCTACTTAAATACTTCAACCAACTATGAAGATTTCCTTAGGGTTTCGGTTTGAGATTAAAAGGACAAAAGGTAGTATTTCTGGGCTCTACGTATAGAGGTATCTTTGGAATACTACAAGGTATACGACTAAGGTAATTTGGGTATAGTAACAATACTATGGAGAGTATTTCTACCAAGAGGGGGGGTGTATTCTACTAGAACAACAAGGCAAAGTGGGGTACCCCACTGCTTAACCCTAAAGGAAGGGGGTGGTCTCGCCACACCACGAGGAGTGGGCGCTACTCGGCCACTGGGGGCCGCACGAAAAAGGGGAGGGGCTTTCAAGACTTGGGGGAGTGAGGTGGATGAATAAAACTCATCAAAGGGAGGGTATTTATAGGGAAACCAAGGGCCAAGATCAAGCCATGTGGGGCAAGTGGAGGGCCAAGATGTGCCCAAGTGCCCCTAGTCCCTACTCCACAAAACAAGCCACAAAACATTGCACAAAACAAGGCCAAAACAAGGCACAAAACGTGAACCAATCGCCAAGGCCAACCACCCTCTTTATCGTCCAATGAGGGTGACAAGTGTCACCTCCCATTGGTCCAAAATGTTTCGCCTCTGAAAAATCCGCAAAAATATAAATGACATAGTCGGAATTTTCCTACGTAGTCGTGGAAACGCTTTCGCCAAAAAACGACTCTAATCGGGTGTTGTGAACAAATAATTTTCGGCCCTTGCATTTTAAGGCACAAACTTTTCTACGTACGTCCTTACGTACGTACTCTGGAAATACGGGGTATAACACTTGGTTACATTATATATACACACATAGAGTAGCAAGACTCAACACTTACAAAATTTCAAGAAAACTTATGCACACACAAGAGGGTTCTTGGCCAAGCTTGCTCAAGAACAAAAAATTTCTTCAATCCTTGTTGATAAATCCCCATATTCAAACCAAAGATCCCTAGTGGTATACTAAGCATAACCAACCCCTTAAACCCCGAAAATACTATGTTAATCCGTTAGTCGCACCTTAAAACCCTAAGGTGTTCTTCATATTTGGGTTGGAACTTGAAGAGAAGTTGGTTATGAACTTCTAAGGGTTGCTTGGAGTGGATTGGAACGTAAAGAAAAGGAGCTAAAAGTTTCTAAGGATCGACTTTTAATCTTGGAATATTTTGGGCTTATTGAGGTGAGAATCTTTGTCTTCCAAATGTAATTGAAGATTACATGTTATAGTGGTATATACATGAACTTGTGATATAAGGAATGAAGATTAGTAAGTGTTAGGATATTTGGAGGGTTAAAATCGAGACATGTCATATTAGCCATTGAAGTTGTTAATCAATTTGGATGTTAGTTATAATCGTTACATGTTATACAAGAAAGGGAATATAGTTGTTATAATTGTTATGACGTATATAACATGTTGGAGTAACAACTTGGATTAAAGAATTGAAAAAGCACTATATGTTGTATTGTTGTTTGATTGTGGCCAAGAACACCTAAGTGTGTTGATTAAAAATGGACTAATTAATGGACTAGTTATATATGAATTGTGGGGCAGAATTTTACACGTCCAGCTAGGCGTGTAATCCCTTTTGGTTAGCTGATTGGTTGTGCCTTAAATGTGGCGTATTGGTTATTGATTTCGGGTCTTGAAAAAGGTGGAAAAGTACGTAGAAACAGGGGAAGTGCTGCCCAACTTTCCATAGAATAAGAGACATTATACTTAGTATTATTCTACCTTAGAAAGCTAGAAGTTGATAGACGTATTATGGTCATTATAGGTTGACATTCTACGTGCAGTGTATTCAACTTAGCGGGTGGATTAAGCCGAAGAGGTATGTGGAACTTTCCCTATCTTCTTGAGCATGAATCTTATAAATGTATAGTACGGTCGGCGTACATGTTTTAAATGAATTCGGTTTCATTTGGGTATCATTGGCTTGATTTAAAAATGTACAAGTTTAGTTGAGTTGGAGAGTTAAGCTCCCTGGTTTTAAAGGATATAAATGTCTTAGTATTCTAAAAGCATAAAGTTGTTATAATGGCTTTATGGGAAGTTAGTTATAACGACTTTATGGGAAGTTAAAAGAGTGGTTTACTTGAATGATTTAAAAGAGAATAAATGATTTGATTTTGAAAGAATGCGATACTTGATTTAAAGAGTATAAGTAACTTGATTTAAAGGTATAGGTTACTTGAGTTTGGAAAGTAGAAGTTACTTGATTTCAAAACATTGAAATGAATTTCTAAAGGTGTAGTAACTTGATTTGAAAAATAGACATGCCTTGATACTACGGGTGTTAGTATCTTGTGGTTTTTAATATGAATTTTTTAAAAGAATAGAAGTACGTAGTACTTTAGGGTTAAATTCCCGAATTTTTACATGATAGTGCATTAAGTTTAATTAGTGAGAGTTAAAGATTGCTAACTTGCATATGTTGTTCATGATAGCCATTAGTGCCAGTGTTATATTATTTATTACGGGATCAATCCCCGGGTCATTTTACATTTTGCATTTCCGTGGATTTTCTCCCCACGATGCGAGTTTGGCGTATATACTCATTGCGGGCCCACAGGGTCCATACGGGTGAAATAGTCCTATGCAGGTGAAATAGTCCCATGCGGGGCGAATTGCCCTATGCGGATCCACAAGACCTATGCGGGTGAAATAGTCCCAGGAGTAGGATTGCATAATGTTGCTACGGGCGGGTGACCCTAATTTGATCATAAGCTTCCTATTTTTAAACGGTAAAGTTTACTCTTATTAACTCTCATTATTAATAAGGCACAGTGTACTGTTAATTTGGTTATCATACATGTCTCCAGCTTATTTTAGACTATATGATTTCATTACAAGTATTTTCAGTTTCACATACTTGATACATATTTTGTACTGACCCCCTTTCCTCGGGGGCTGCGTTTATGCCGCATGTAGAGGTAAACAGGTTGCTGATCCTCACTCTTAGGATCACTGTTCACCTTTTGGGAAGCACCATTACTCCGGAGGCTTATCTTTTGGTACGGATCCCTGTTGTTGTAGATTTATGCACATTCAGGGGTATGGCGGGGCCCTGTCCCGTCATAGATAGGGTCCAAACTCTTAGAGGTCTGTAGTAATGTATGTGGGTTGGACTTGTAATAGATGTAGCTCTTTTGTTTATGTATATATACAGAAAGGTGGCCTTATCGGCTAGCCTGTTTCTTGTTTCACATTGATGCATGTCTATGAGCTTTATTTATATTCCGCTGGTTATCTCTGATGTATACTTGTAGGGGTTCCCAGGTAGGGCACCAGTCGCGGGCCTGGGGTCGGGTCGTGACAGCCCCTCCGTACCGCTGAATATACATAAGTCATAATGGAAGACCTATACCAAAATGACAAGCTCCGGAACATTAGAGCTATCCCAAAACGCTGAACCAGAATCCTAAGCTCATGGATCGCCCAACTGAGTACCTAATACCTGCGGGCATGAATGCAGCCCCCCGAAGGGAGTCAGTACAACAAGATACCAAGTATGTAAACATGAAGTACAGTAAATAAGATCATAACTGTACAAAAGATGACATGGGACAAGTATGGAAATCAACATACCAGATCTAACCGTGCTATATAAAATAAAAGTCAACTATACCTTTTACCATCAGATCATCGCTCCATCAGACATCGCATCACCGTACCATCAGACCTTATAAAACGAGAGTCATCGATTCGTTGTGATAACGTATCCCAGCCCATTCTGGGACTCGGTGGAATTATCAGTGTAACATGTATCGGCCCTTTAGTGAGGGACTCAGTGCATCACCCTACGTACCCGACCCATTTGTGGGACTCAGTGTATCACATAACATACCCGGCCCATTTGTGGGACTCGGTGTATCACCTAACGTACCCGGCCCATTTGTGGGACTCGGTGTATCATATAACGTACCCGGCCTATTTGTGGGACTCGGTGAATGAAGTCATATCCGTATACATACCATACCCGGCCCCCTAATGAGGGTCTCGGTCGTACCCGGCCCATTCTGTGACTCGGTGAAGTCATATAATATGCACATACCGTACCCGGACCATTACGGGACTCGGTGAATGTAGTCATCTCCATATATATACCGTATCTGGCCCCCTAGTTAGGGCTCGGTGAAATCCTCATATATGTACATACCCAGCCCATCATGTGCCTCGGTAGCCTAATCATCTCATATTAGGCACGAATAGAATATCATTTGACCCTCAATAACATCCTTAAAATGAACTTTCATTTTAGAAAAAAAAACAAGGCAATACCATGCCTTTCATTTTAGAAAAACCAAGACAATACCATGCCTTCCTTTTTAGAAATACCAAGACAATAACATGCCTTCTTTTTTAGAAATACCAAAACAATACCATGCCTTCCTTTTTAGAAATACCAAGGTACTATCACATCTTTCATTTTAAATCCTCTTTTGGAAAATCAAGACACTTATGATATCAAGTATCATTTTAAAGCCTCATTTGGTAATCAAGATACTTATCAAATCAAGTATCACTTTAAATCCACATTGGTAAATCAAGACACTTATCAAATCAAGTTTCACTTTAAATCCTCATTTGATAAATCAAGATACTTTTCAAATCAAGTATCACTTTAAAACCTCATTTGGTAAATCAAGATACTTATCAAATCAAGTATCACTTTAAAATTAAGATCCAATAAAACTACGTACGTCTACCATACACTTACTTCAAATAAATAACTTTCAAAAGAAGAAAGGATAGTTCACACACCACTTGTCGTCTGTACCAACTCGATAATCTAAATTCATCTCGCTCATCTGGCTAACATTATGGAAATATTTGCATAGTGATAACCGATCCGAATTGCCAAATTAATCCATTTTATGAGCCTTTAGCATGTTATATATTAATAATGATCTTATCTAATCAGATATGAACCTAGAAAGTGTAAAACGAACTGGTTATAAATTAGCTTCTATGCAGATGGAAATTCTACCCATTTCAATATAATTGATTGTCGATTCCTTTTTCATTTAACGCTGCAATGGCTTGTTCGATATCTTTTTTCGTTAGTACTGTAACTTAGCAATATCAACTCGACTCCAATACTTCGTAAAAACTCTTACCAACATCTCCCATAAGACTTGGTAAGGACTTAGGAATAATTTAGACATGCCTTTAGCATAGAATCAATAACATGAATACTCCTTAACTTCTAAGAATAGAATGAATCATGAAACAATACCACATGTATATTTCATACGTAGAACATGCCAAGAAGGAAGGAAGAGGTTCACATACCTTATTGGCGACTAACCAACACGACAAGTAGAATACGTCCCAAATAGGTACTTCAACCTATAATGACAACAACACGTCTATCAACTTCATGAATACTAGTATACACTTATACCACATAATGAATCTCCTTTCTCATAAAAATTCGGGCAGCACTTCCCCTACTTATACGTACTTTTCCACCTTTCAAGAAGGCCAATTTCATCAACAACCAAGCCACAATTAAGCACAACCAACAGTTAATCAAGGTGATTCACACACCTATTTCTCACGTAAAACAGTCCACAATCTCAGCAAAACAGTCCATAAAAACATTCCACAATCCAACAATAACGAGGGTAAAATGTGAGGCCTTTCAACACTTTTCTATACCCTTATTCCTTTAGGACTTACATTAGTTTTTACCACATTTAAACATGCATATAAGTGGCTGAATTTCCAGCATTATACGCCACAAAACAGTCCCTTAAAACCGTATAACAATATCCAACAGTTTTATACAAGTCTCGACCAAACAACCACAACCAAAGCCCTTTTCAATAATCCTTTATATCCAATTCATGTTTCAACACTTAATATAATCCATTTCAACTTATCAACAACAAGTTACTTCATTTTATCATGCAATAGGTGACGATAATAACAACAATAACCAACGAATCCAACGATGCCAAAACTGTCCATTCTTGGCCAACATGCCGAACTATCACATGCATTTCTTATTCTCCATTTCTCTTAACACAAGTTCATCTATCAACTACTACAACATGTAATATCCAATTACTTCAAAAGGAAGAAGAAATCTTACATTAAATCTTAGCCAAAACAGTCCACTAGTGTCTCGACCCTAGCTCCCATTTTTGCACCACTTATTCAAGTTCCAATCACACACATGTATCCACTACAAGCTTGTAACCATTTTGCCTTCATGTTTCTCTTCCAAAAAGTTCATAAACAAGCTTAGGTTTCAAGACATTCTTGGCCCAAAACCGTGACCAACTATTGGTGTAGTAACCTTGGCTTAGAACTTGGTTAAGGTGCTTAATCTTGGAAGAAAATAAGTTGTCTTTGATCTTCACATTTTCCATGGTTGGTTCGAAAATAGCTAAGGAGAAGGGAGAGGATAAGGGTTTGAAGTGATGAAGATATTTGTAAGCTTAAGTCTTGCAAGACTTGTAATTTAAGAGGTGTACAAGCCAAGTGGATGGGGGACCCTCTTTTCCACTTGTATGAAAATATCTTCCACGCTATAATCTCTTCACAAAATTTTCATCCAACACTTAGCCAAAAATATTATAATTTTCGAACCCCCCCAAAATTTTGAAATATTCAATTAACTCATATTCTTAATCCCAAGACTTCATAATACAATACTAAGTCCATAAATCCATATTAGGGAATCCAACTCCGTGTTAATAAATTGTTTTCGTCGTCACATTTTTCCAAAATTTTTCCGTATCCGAAAATGTAAATATATTTTCCTTCCGACCTTCACATCTTATTTTCTTACTTACGTTCTCACTTATATGCCCTGGAACTACGGGGTGTAACTGTCACGACCCAACCTCGGGCCCGCGACTGGTGCCCTACCCGGCACCACTGTGTATGCATCGTAGATAATCAATGAACATACATAACTTAACAATGAAATAATAAATAGGCTAGCCGACAAGGCTACCTTCCTGGATATAAACAAATCCAAAAGCAGTTACCTCAATTTTTTTTTTTAAAGTGACCCACAAGATATGAATACAGACCTCTAAGAGTTTACATAACAACTGTGACGGGACAGGGCCCCACCATACCCCTGAATGTACTAAAGTCTACAACTTCAGGGAACCATACCAACAGACAAGCCTCCGGAGAAATGGAGCTTTCCGAGTACTGAACCGTGACCCAAGGAGTGCGGATCAGCAAGCTATGTATCTCAACCTGCGGCATGAACGCAGCCCCCCGAAGGAGGTCAAGACAAAATATATACCAAGTATGCAAATCAAAGTATCGTAATTTAAATCATAATAGTCAAAAATACACCAAGACATATATGATAACCAAATTAACGATCGTGCCTCATCAAGTGGAAATAATGAAAGTCAATTTTACCTTATACACTGTCTCAACATATGAACAATAATACACTGTGGCTATGAACACCACTCAAATATCAAAGCGCGTCTGGATTCCCATCACAGCCGACCGCTAGGTGTAAAATCTAACTCTGTGACGCCCCCGTGGTACCCTACCTCACTGTCGGCGTACACACCTACAACACGTATTTACCGATATCCGCTGCCCGTGGAATCCCCATCATCGCCGATACCATAAGTACAATACAACCATGTGATGCGCGCTCGTGGCATCCTACCTCATCACGCATACACATACAACACATATATACCTATATCCTCCGCCTGGAATTCCGTCACACTACCGATACCAGAATGTAACTATACCCATGTGACGCACCCGTGGCATCCCACCTCACTGTCGGTGTACACATACATGTATATATATATATCATGCCCGTGGAATCCCTCATCTCGGGTACATGACTTCATTTAGTAATCCTACTCCTGGGACTATTTCACCCGCATAGGTCGTATGGACCCGCATGAGGTATTCCTCGCATAGGCTGTATCCGCCCGCATGAGACTATTTCACCCGCATAAGCCCATAAGGACTCGCATAAGGTATTCCTCGCATAGGCTGTATCCGCCCGCATGGGACTATTTCACCCGCATAAGCCCATAAGGACTCGCATGAGGTATTCCTCGCATCGTGGGTAACAAATCCACGGAAACAGGTGGTATAACGATCTTGGGGATTTACCCCTCATTTATGCTCTTACCCCTCAAACTACATGCCTCTAATCCTCATCGCAGCATGTCCACTGCAAGATACCCGTGGAATCCCACATCACCGACAAGATGTCCCAGAACCCATACTAAGACCATGGAAGCATACCCGTGGAATCCTCCATCACTGTCGGTACGTCCAGGTAAACTCATACTATGACCAGGGAAGCCTACCCCGTGGAATCCCACATCACCGCTTGCAGACGTCGGTAGACTCATAAGAAGGCAATGGAAGCATACCCGTGGAATCCTACATCATCGCTTCTGACGCCCAAGTAAGTTCACAACTTCTTAGACTTTCATTAACATACAAAATGGATCTCATTTTACGACCTTAGGCACTTTCCATATCACTTAACAAGTCCTGGGAAAATTCAACCCAAAGTACTATGTATTTCTATTCTTTCCAAGATCCCTTTTCCACATAAGACCCCAAGATACTAACACCCGTAGTATCAAGGCTTACCTACATTTCAAACAAGTCACTATACTATTAGAAATATGCGTCGGCTTCTAACTCAAGTGACCCTCATTTTAAACTTTTAAGCAATTGAGGCCTTTAAATCGAATTGCCTTTCTTAGTATCCATTCTTTTATCTAGGCTTACCTTATTCGAGAAAAACCATTTCTTTAAGCTTCCATAAAGTTATTATAACCAACTTCCCATAAAGCCGTTATACTAACTTTATGCTTTAGAACCAAGACATAATTATCCTCCCATAAAGCCGTCATAACTAACTTCCCATAAAGCCGTTATAACTCTTTATGTCTTAGACCACTTTTCTCTCTCTATAACCAAGAGGCTTGTACTTCAATTCAAGCTACACTACTTTCGAAATACTTCAAAAATCTTAACTTAGAAAACAAGTTTCTTAACTTAGGAACCAGGTCTCTTATCTTTAGAATAGTTCAAGAATCAATACTTCCCGAATCTAGTATTCTATACTTGACCATGTGAAGAAATCCTTGTCTACCTTATTAGGATAAACCATTCTTATAACTCTTCCTTAAGGACACGTGAGTTAATTCTCTAACTCAACCAACTAGACATCCTTAAAACAAGTCAAATATGTCAGATGACTTCACTTCATTTAAAATCACGTACGTCTACCGTACCATACAGTTATAACTACTCATGCTCAAGAGATAGGAAGAGTTCTACATACCTCTTTTGCTTAATCCACTTGCCAAGTCCAATATGACGTCCGTAGATGTCAACCTATAATGACCATAATACGTCTATTAGCTTCTAGCTTCAACGTAATATATTCTAATGAAAAGTCCCTTGTTCTACGGGAAATTTGGACATCACTTCCTTTGTTTCTACTTACTATGCCACCTTTTTCAAGGCCGACATTCAATAACCAACGCCACATTTAAGGCTCAATTCATTCAGCAATTACAAGGGGATTACACGCCTACTAATACGTGTAAAATTCCGCCCCACAACAACACAAAATAAACCAATAATTTCCATGCCATTCTTGGCCAACAATATAACCAATACTAAACCCCTTTCAACTCTTTCCAATCCCAGTTCTTAAGTCTAACATGATATCTAGCCCTAGACATCTTCAACAATTACAATCTCCCTTGACAACATGCGACGACCCAAATCCATTCAAATAAAACAGCCTCAGGCTCAACTCTATACTACTACAATAAAACAGCCTTAAGCTCAATTCTAAATCACTAAAATATAACAAATTTCTGTGCTCACATCTATACTACTAAAATATAATGACTTTAGCTCATAACCAAGAGAAAGGGGAAACTTTTACCTTAAGGAATAGCCCACAAAAGCCCCTTTTTCTTCCACCTCGTTCACAAAATCGCCCACCGCGCTTCCCACAAGTTTACCCACACTTTTCCTTCACGCCCAACAATTTCCTCTTAGGCTAGGTTTTCTTCAAAAATCAAGAGAGAAGGGAGAGGATCTTTCTTGGGAGGGTTTGAAATGAAATGGAAGACTTGGCCCTAAAATAGGACCACTTTCAGATAAAAAGGATGGGAGGGACACTTGTCACCCTCCCATAGGTTTAAAACAAAAATATCCCCTATTTTTCTTGTCACATCGCAAAAATCCGCCGCGCCGCGCTCTTCCACTCACGAATTCCTCGCATTTCGCGCCGCCTCAGATTCGGCGCGCTGCAACCTCGAAGGACTTTGAATTATCGCGCGCTTCGCTGACGGCGCAAGGCCGCGATGCTCGCTGGTAAAATCGTCCTTCGCGTCACCTCACGTAACTTCTAACGCCCGCAACTTCCTACCCCGATGTCCAATCGACGCGTGGTTGGTTGCGTCGGAAACTAGACTCAACAACCTTCATACTAGTCTTTAAAAACTCCTCACAACTCCTAAGAAACTAGGAGATGTACCGCTCCAAAGTTGACTGAAAGTCTCCTCACAACCTTTTGCCATCCCAACTTTCCACCTTCAAATCTTATTTCCTTTCGTGCGTTCTTAACTTAACCTCTTGAATTTACGGGGTGTAACATTCTTCCCCCCTTAGAAACATTCGTCCTCGAATGTTCTTTTGGAGTCAATCTAATAATTAGCGACACAGTTTCCTTTTACAACCCCTACATACAATACTTTTCTCACGGTTATCTAAAAGTGTAACTTACGGCATGACGATACCGAAGACCTTACCCGTCTTCTATCCTTCGTCTAACAACATGGGTACACATAACCTCATAATACGCAAAACTATCCTTTACGTGGGGGAGAGAACTTATCTCCATTAAATAAACCTTCTTTGGAGTCACAACCCAAATCACCGGGTCCTCTTGCAGTCCAGTAATTATCTAATCATCACGCACCGCCTTAAAGTCATGTAGATTTTCAAAACCTACCAAAGACGCCAAACTTTCCATGGCAAAGACTTCGTACCTATTTTATTCTTGTCTTGCACACTTTTCCAAAATTACCCGAAAGGTCGTGGCCATGACCGCCACACCAAACCAACTCCATGTACCTCCAAGGGCACTTAACATAAAATCCTTCAATAATTTTAATAAGTCAAGTCACATAGACTCCAAAATTTCATGTCAACGAAGGTAGTAACTTACAGTTTACTAGCACTTCCATTCCCCTCCCATCGATAACCGGCCACCGAACACCGAATCGAACCAGCTTTCTATAGTCAACCTTGGCATACCAGAAGCCCATTAGTCCACACCCATAAACGGGTACACTAACTTCTCATAACACCATAACCGTGTCGTCTTGATCATAACAACCATTACTTACTCCACACGGATCTCATCCGTACTATCATCTTAACCATACCACGTAGCTTAATTTACAAACATAGTCTCCTATTGGTCCCTTAATTAAACTTCTTAAGGTTCCATTACCTTTTTCCGACAACTCATCATCTCCTAATTATCTCAAATTAGCACGTAAAACCTCGATGAGAGTTCCTTAACTGTTCATACCCTCCCGATATCTATTTAATCCTTACCAAATCCTGGTAATCTAAAATCATTCTAGGCAACACATATGTGACCCTCATACATATATCCGTATAGCTGTATGTCACAATACCAACTATACTGCAAATATTACCAAACTGGATACGCAATCCACATAATCTTTCCTGGGTCATCACGCTTTCTCGTATGCAGAACAACATAACCTGTTAGGGAGAGACGACCCTAACCACACAGCTCTATCGCACGATCTTAGAGTGAGAAGAATGGAAACCTATCCTAAATGTCCTGCAGCCTCCTGATTATAGATGTGGTGCACAACACATCAATAATCAAGACTCTACTAGACACGGTCTGTAGACACTTTCCGAGGACTAACGACTCTGATACCACTTTTGTCACGACCCAACCTCGGGCCCGCGACTGGTGCCCTACCTGGGCACCCTTACAGGTATGCATCAGAGATAATCAGCGGAACATACATAACTTAACAATGAAATAATTAATAGGCTAGCCGATAAGGCTACCTTCCTGGATATAAACAAATCCAAAAGCAGTTACCTCAAAAAAAAAAAATTAAAGTGACCCACAAGATATGACTACAGACCTCTAAGAGTTTACATAACAACTGTGACGGGACAGGGCCCCGCCATACCCCTGAATGAACTAAAGTCTACAACTTCAGGGAACCATACCAACAGACAAGCCTCCGGAGAAATGGAGCTTTCCGAGTACTGAACCGTGACCCAAAGAGTGCGGATCAGCAAGCTATGTATCTCAACTTGTGGCATGAACGCAGCCCCCCGAAGGAGGTCAGTACAAAATATGTACCAAGTATGCAAAACTGAAAGTACTGTAATTTAAATCATAATAGTCGAAAATACAGCTGAAGACATATATGATAACCAAATTAACAGAATCTGTGCTCATCAAGTGGAAATAATGAAAGTCAATTTTTACCTTATACAGCCTGTCTCAACATATGAACAACAGTCACACCAGGGCTATGAACATCAGCCCTCAAATATCAAAGCGTGTCTGTGGGATTCCCCATCACAGCCGACCGCTAGGTGTAAAATCTAACTTTGTGACGCGCCCGTGGTACCCTACCTCACTGTCGGCGTACACACCTACAACACGTATATACCTATATCCTCTGCCCGTGGAATCCCCCCCATCACTGTCGACAGCCATAGAAGTACAATACAACCATGTGATGCGCCCGTGGCATCCTACCTCACTGTCAGCGTACACACATACAACACATATAAACCTATATCCTCTGCCCGTGGAATTCCCCGTCACTACCGACAGCCGTAAATGTAACTATAACCATGTGACGCACCCGTGGCATCCCACCTCACTGTCGGTGTACACATACATGTATATATATATATCATGCCCGTGGAATCCCTCATCTCGGGTACATGACTTCATTTAGTAATCCTACTCCTGGGACTATTTCACCCGCATAGGTCGTATGGACCCGCATGAGGTATTCCTCGCATAGGTCAGATCCGCCGCATGGGACTATTTCACCCGCATAAGCCCATAAGGACTCGCATGAGGTATTCCTCGCATAGGCTGTATCCGCCCGCATGGGACTATTTCACCCGCATAAGCCCATAAGGACTCGCATGAGGTATTCCTCGCATCGTGGGTAGCAAATCCACGGAAACAGGTGGTATAACGATCTTGGGGATTTACCCCTCATTTATACTCTTACCCCTAAAACTACATGCCTCTAATCCTCATCGCAAGCATGTCCACGGCGCATACCCGTGGAATCCCACATCACTGACAGTATGTCCCGGTAACCCATACTAAGACCATGGAAGCATACCCGTGGAATCCTCCATCACTGTCGGTACGTCCAGGTAAACTCATACTATGACCAGGGAAGCCTACCCCGTGGAATCCCACATCACTGTCGGTACGTCCCGGTAGACTCATAAGAAGGCAATGGAAGCATACCCGTGGAATCCTACATCACTGTCGGTACGTCCAAGTAAGTTCACAACTTCTTTAGACTTTCATTAACATACAAAATGGATCTCATTTTACGACCTTAGGCACTTTCCATATCACTTAACAAGTCCTGAGAAAATTCAACCCAAAGTACTATGTATTTCTATTCTTTCCAAGATCCCTTTTCCACATAAGACCCCAAGATACTAACACCCGTAGTATCAAGGCTTACCTACATTTCAAACAAGTCACTATACTATTAGAAATATGCTTCGGCTTCTAACTCAAGTGACCCTCATTTTAAACTTTTAAGCAATTGAGGCCTTTAAATCGAATTGCCTTTCTTAGTATCCATTCTTTTATCTAGGCTTACCTTATTCGAGAAAAAACCATTTCTTTAAGCTTCCATAAAGTTATTATAACCAACTTCCCATAAAGCCGTTATACTAACTTTATGCTTTAGAACCAAGACATCCTTATCCTCCCATAAAGCCGTCATAACTAACTTCCCATAAAGCCGTTATAACTCTTTATGTCTTAGACCACTTTTCTCTCTCTATAACCAAGAGGCTTGTACTTCAATTCAAGTTACACTACTTTCGAAATACTTCAAAAATCTTAACTTAGAAAACAAGTTTCTTAACTTAGAACTGTGTCTCTTATCTTTAGAATAGTTCAAGAATCAATACTTCCCGAATCTAGTATTCTATACTTGACCATGTCAAGAAATCCTTGTCTACCTTATTAGGATAAACCATTCTTATAACTCTTCCTTAAGGACACGTGAGTTAATTCTCTAACTCAACCAACTAGACATCCTTAAAACAAGTCAAATATGTCAGATGACTTCACTTCATTTAAAAACACGTACGTCTACCGTACCATACAGTTATAACTACTCATGCTCAAGAGATAGGAAGAGTTCTACATACCTATTTTGCTTAATCCACTTGCCAAGTCCAATATGACGTCCGTTGATGTCAACCTATAATGACCATAATACGTCTATTAGCTTCTAGCTTCAACGTAATATATTCTAATGAAAAGTCCCTTGTTCTACGGGAAATTTGGACAGCACTTCCTTTGTTTCTACTTACTATGCCACCTTTTTCAAGGCCGACATTCAATAACCAACGCCACATTTAAGGCTCAATTCATTCAGCAATTACAAGGGGATTACACGCCTACTAATACGTGTAAAATTCCGCCCCACAACAACACAAAATAAACCAATAATTTCCATGCCATTCTTGGCCAACAATATAACCAATATTAAACCCCTTTCAACTCTTTCCAATCCCAGTTCTTAAGTCTAACATGATATCTAGCCCTAGACATCTTCAACAATTACAATCTCCCTTGACAACATGCGACGACCCAAATCTATTCAAATAAAACAGCCTCAGGCTCAACTCTATACTACTACAATAAAACAGCCTTAGGCTCAATTCTAAATCACTAAAATATAACAGCCTCAGGCTCACATCTATACTACTAAAATATAACAGGCTCATAACCAAGAGAAAGGGGAAACTTTTACCTTAAGGAATAGCCCACAAAAGCCCCTTTTTCTTCCACCTGCTCCACAAAATCGCCCACCAGCGCTTCCCACAAGTTTACCCACACTTTTCCTTCATGCCGCCGCTCCAACAATTTCCTCTTAGGCTAGGTTTTCTTCAAAAATCAAGAGAGAAGGGAGAGGATCTTTCTTGGGAGGGTTTGAAATGAAATGGCCAAGTCTTCCAAGACTTGGCCCTAAAATAGGACCACTTTCAGATAAAAAGGATGGGAGGGACACTTGTCACCCTCCCATAGGTTTAAAACAAAATATCCTATTTTTCGTCACATCGCAAGAAAAATCCCGCCTCGGCACAAGGCCATGCGCTTCTTCCAAAGTTGACTGAAAGTCTCCTCACAACCTTTTGGCATCCCAACTTTCCACCTTCAAATCTTATTTCCTTTCGTACGTTCTTAACTTAACCTCTTGAATTTACGGGGTGTAACAGTAACATTCTTCCCCCCTTAGAAACATTCGTCCCCGAATATTCATCCAAGGTCTCAAGCTATATAAATTTCGGCATAGTCCCCTTTAACTATACCTATCACCCAATACTCGTTAGTGTCAGCACCACGGTCCTGTATGTCGGCACCACGGTTCCAAAATTCCTGCAGCTCTCTGAAGTTTCAGCACCGCGGTCCTGTCCTTGGGCACCGCGGTGCTGTGCCTGAAATTTTCACATCACATTTTTTCCACTTAATCTCTTCCTTTTTCTACAAGTTCCAATAATACTCAGCAAACCCAAAGATGCCACACCGGCCACAATATAACACATAGTCTCATTCTACTTCGGGTAGTCCTTAGCACATTGTACTTCCTTTGTAATCAAAGTCACATTCCTAAGGTCCTGTTGCAGTGCCTTAAAATCGATAATACCATTTCTAATCGGCTCAACAATGATCAACAACAATCACAAGTGGTTTATACTCAAACCAAGGAATCATCACCTCTAATATAGTCCACATATACCATGTACTTTAACCACGATCACACATAAAATACATGATATTTTAAGGGTTCATCACCCTCTCAGACATCTCATCACCTCCTAATTACTCCAAATTAGCACATACATAACCTTGATGTGGATTCATTAAACTGTTTCATACCTTCTAAGCCATTATCAAAGCTTAACCATCTCATGATAACCAATAATCATTCAAGGCAACACACATATGACCAAAAATAAATATGTCCCTATGGATGCATGTCATCATCATACCAACTATATAACGATTTTACCAACTTGTATATTAAGTCCATATATTCCCCTTCTGGGCCGTTGTCGCTTTGTCATAGCTGCAACCACAATAATATGTTAGGGAGGGACTACCCTAACAACATAGCTCTATCGCACGATCTTAGAGTAAGAATAATAGAAACCAATCCTAAATGTACTATAGCCTCCTATTTATGGGTGTGGTGCACAACACACCGATAACCAAGACTCTACTGCACACGGTCTGTAGACATTCCAAGGACTAACTTCTTTGATACCACTCTTGTCACGTCCCGAACACCGGGCCCGCAACTGGTGCCCTACCTGGGCACCCTTATACCCACACATCACATATAACCAACGGAAGCTCTAAGAAAACTCATGTAATAAAAACAGGCAAGCCGACAAGGCCGCCACTGTATATAGATATAACAAAAACTAGTACAACTCATATATGTCCAAATACATATACAACCCACACCTGTCTACAAGACCTATAAGAGTTTGATACAAACATGTGACGGGATAAGGCCCCGGCATACCCCTGAATATACATAAGTCATAATGGAAGACCAATACCAAAATGACAAGCTCCGGAACATTGGATCTATCCCAAAATACTGAACCAGGATCCTAAGCTCATGGATCACCCAACTGAGTACCTAATACCTGCGGGCATGAACGCAGACCCCCGAAGGGGGTCAGTACAACAAAGTACCAAGTATGTAAACATGAAGTACAATAAATAAGATCATAGTTGTACAAAAGATGACAGGGGACAATTATGGAAATCAACATACCAGATCTAACCGTGCCATATAAAATAAAAGACAACTGTACCTTTTACCATTGTATCACTGTACCACTGTATCACTGTCACGACCCGACCTCGGGCCTGCAACTGGCGCCTTACCCCGGGCACCCTAGTGATAATACATCAGAGAAAATCAGCGGAATAAAACTCATAGACATGTAACAACATAAAAGAAGAAACAGGCTAACCAATAAGGTCACCTTTCTGCATATATATAAACCCGAACAATTACATCCTTTACAAGCCGAACTTACAACAGGACTACAAACCTCTAAGAGTTTGATATAACAACTATGACGGAACAGGGCCCCGCCATACCCCTGAATGTACAAGAACCTACAATTTCAGGGAATCATACCAAAAGATAAGCCTCCAGAGAAATGGAGCTTCCCAAAACGCAGAACTGTGACCCTAAGAGCGAGGATCAACAATCGATATACCTCTACCTGCGCAGATGAACGCAGCTCAAGCGAGGTCAGTACAACAGGTACCAAGTATGTGAAACTGAAAATACTGTAATTAAATCATAACAGTCTATATAAAACAGGAGACATGTATGATAACCAAACTAAAATACACAATATATAAGCAGTCATGTCAATTTAGGGACGCATGCCCTCAAAGTCATCACTCAAATATAACCATGAGTCACACGCCCATAAATTCAATCATGCCCGTGGAATTCCTTCCTCACTGTCGGCAGTCCATGATATAATATAACACCAATATGTAAATATGAACACTAGGTCCCACTTATGTCATAAAAACCGTACGGGCCAAGTAGAAAAGCCAACCACTGATCCACCAGATCATAAAATCGACCGCAAGTACGGGCGCATAGCTATCGATCCACCAAGGCTATTAATCGATCGGCAAGACGAAGGCATAGCTATCGATCCAGCTGCGTCTATCAATCGACGGTAAGTACGGTTATCTACGAGCCTACCGTACCAACTATGATATAGAACTGACCGGGGCAAGTACGAATGCCAACTACGGATCCAACTCAGACAAGAATCGATCGGCAAGTACGGGGCTAGCTACGATCACCGCTGCGTCATCAACCTCATGGAGAGCTAGTCCATGGCATAACAATAACAATGGAAGCATACCCGTGGGCCACCCAACGTGTCAGTATGTCCAAGTAAATAACACGATAACAATCGTAGTGGAAGCATACCCGTGGACCATCCAGCAACGTCGGTATGTCCAAGTAAACAACAAGATAACCGACCCTCCATCGAGAGACGTGATAGCATAGAAATACATCACTTGCACAACAAAGGCTATCACAACTAGCATAGGCAAGTTTAATGTCACGACCCGAACCCGGGCCCGTGACTGGTGCCTTACCCCGGGCACCCTAGTGATACAACATCAGAGTAATCAGCGGAACATAAAACACATACATGAAATCAATGTAAGAAGGTTGAAATAAGAAGACAAAGCAACTAAAAACGACACACAAGGTATATATAAATAACAACTCTTTCCAAATGAACAGCTTTAATCCTTTTTACAAACCCCGCCACGCAAGATTACTGCACTTCTACGAATGATATGACAACAACGACGGACAGTGGCTCGCCATACCCCGAATGTAAGCACCTACAACAACAGGGACTATACCAAGATAAGCCTCCGAGAAGCGGAGCTTTCCCAAACGCTGAATCGTGACTCCTAAGAGCGAGGATCAACAATCGTGTACCTCAACTCATGCAGATGAACGCACTTCGGGCGAGGTCAAGATAACAGTACCAAGTATGTGAAACTAAAATATCAGTAAATGAAATCATAATAGTCTATACTGCAGGAGACATGTATGATAACCAAACTACGATTCACAATAAATAAGCGACATGTCTAGTCGTGACTCACGCCTCAAAGTCATCACTCAATATAACAATGGGTCTCACGCCCACAACACCAATCATGCCGTGGAATACCTTCCTCACCGGCAATCGATGATAGAAAAGCACCAAGAAATACACATGAACAGCAGTCCCACGTGTCCAAATAAAGCGATGCAGGTAATGCGAAGGCATAGCCGACTACTAACACCCGCAAGACTAACAAGGTCATAAACTGTATCATGATATCTGTCTAGACCGTCACATGATCAAAGCTGGTCGCTCGCCCGCAATATCAAATGTGCGCGTCTAGCCCTGGAACTCCCCGCAGATCCGCATAGGCCAATCTCATAGGCCCGCATGAGGTATAACCCAGCATCGGTGTAGCTACTCCGGCATCGCCCCGACTCGCGACCGCATGGCCACATGCATCGCGTGACCATAAAGGCCGCACACTAACCCGAACTCGTAGCTCGCATAGGCCCCCGGGACCCGCATGAGGTATTCTCGAATCATGGTCCTGCATCGCCGAGTCTACCCGCGACGGAGGGCAGCTTAACCGGAAACACGCGAGTGGTATAATACCAACATAACAGTTTATCGTTTAAACAACATAAGCACAATCAAGGGAAAACCCCTTTACAAAAACATCACAGAATACTAACACACGTAGCATCCTAATATGATTACTTATCAAATCAACACGAAGGTATTACAAGGCTATCACAAACCAACACAATCAAGTTATACACACAAGGTACATTCTATTATATGATTAACAAGATCGAGTATCTATTCCCAAAGTACTTCATACATTATTTTTTAAAAGATACGTTACGTTTACAAAAGTCACACAATAACCGTAGTATATGAAAACTAGAGTGATTATCTTTTGAAGTAAAGCAAAATACTCCTCTTTGTAAAATCAAGTAACAACATTATTTCTCAAACGTCCAAGTTTGCCTAATTTCAAATGTTCACGTTTCTTACTTTAGAAAGGTTTCGTAGTTCATAGTCTTATTCATTTAAGAATATAATTCTCTTTTAAACTATCTGAGAAACATAAGCCTTATATGTGAGTAGGATATTCTTGTTTATAACAATCTTATTACAGCAGCCATGATCTAGGAAATATCATTTTGTCTCATCTTAGCTTCTATGCAGATGGAAGTTTCTACTGGTTTTAATAATACTTAATCACAAAATATTTCCTTTTATTAACGCCGCATGGTTTGTCGATACACATTCGATTTCCAAATCAAGAAACATTCTTAAGCCGTTATTGCCTAACTTCCCATAAAGCTAGTATAACTCTTAAGTTTTCAAAAACCAAGTATTACTTCTTCTTTCGAAATGATTCAAAATCTTTTGAAATACTTCAAGTTCTTTATTAACACATAACAAGCCAGTTATAGTTCAAATCGATTACCTTTTAAAACCACAAGTATTTTCTTACCAACATAAAGATGTTATAACCAACTTCCCATAAAGCCGTTATAACACTTTATGTTTTAAACCAATCAAATACATTTAGCACATGTACGTCTACCATACTACATAGTTCACACATATCATGCTAGAAGAGATAGGAAGAGGTTCACATACCTCGCGACGAGTATCGACTAATAGCAAAACGCTCCAAGTACTTCCAACCGGCGGCTACTCCTTAAGCCAAGTAGATCGCGCCACACGTAGTACTTCAACCTATAAGGCCACAAGGCGCTTATTAACATCTAGATCTCTTCGTAGAACATTCTACGTAAAATTGGCAAGACCTCCCCGCAACAACAGCGTAAATCTCATCCTCTATCTGGCGGCTACCAAGCCAACCAGTGGGTTATACGTCTAAACCGGACGTGCACAATTCTACCTCACAGAAAATCTACACAAGTCTACTGTAATACAGTCCTATGTAATTACAGTTCAGTACTCTTCTTTCGAAAAGGTTTCTTATTATTCAGGCTTAAGTCAAAAGACATTGCCGATAACAACGTTCAGTACTATATATAGTATACTTCAACTATATAATCTAACAACATGTAATTTCCAATTACAATAGGCAAGATAATTACCTCGACAAGCCCATAATTATCCGAGTTTAAATGTCGATCCCGAGCTAGGTTTAGCTCCTACTCGCGGCCCGACCCGCTCCAAACAACCCTTAGAAGTTCTAACCAACTTCTACTTATAACTTCAACTACGGGTGAAGATTTACTTAGGGTTCGGTTTTGTGACTGACGGGAAGTATAATAGTATAACTGGGCTTTTTGTAAAGGTATAACCTTAGAATACTACAAGGTATATGGCTAAGGTAATTTGGGCATTATAACAATACTTTTGAGAGTATTTCTAACAAGAGGGGGGGTATTATACGAAGACAACTAGCAGTGGGGTACCCCACGGCTAGCACCCCAAAGAGTGGGGTGTCTACCCTACTACCCCACTGGGGACTCTCGCCGAGGGCTCACAAGGGGGAGGGGGACGAGAACTATACTACAAGGGAGGGAGGAATTTTAGACTTAGGAAATTATTTTAGGAATGGATGAAGAAGTCATCAAAGAGGGGGGTATTTATAGCACAAGCCAAGGCCAACCAATGGCCAAGATCTAGCCAAGTGCATAGCAAGTGTAGGGCCAAGATTCACCCATGTGTCCTTAACCAACTAACACACAAAAATATCCTACCAACTCCCCTCATCAAATCGTCCAAGGTCCGCCCCTCACGTCCGCCAATGGGAGGGTGCCAAGTGGCGCCCTCTCGTTGGTCCAAAATGTTTCGTCTCTCGGAAAAATCCGCAAAAATTAAAAATGACTGATCGGTGTATTTTATATACACTTTTTGAGTCATTTTTAATTAGTATTTTACTCATTTTATTTATGTTTAGTATAGTATTAGGGTCGTTTTCCTTTCTTTTGTGTCACAGCGGTCAGAAATGGAGAAATGACGAAAAGGAGATGAAATGAGCATAAAAGAGATGAAATTGCACACAAAAGGGCCAAGAAATGAAGTCTAAGAAGTTCCGGGAATTATAGAGAAAATCGATTTAAGTCCGACGAAAAGACGAAAACGGAATTCGCCAGAAAAATGTCACCGGCCATGGAAGTGTAGCCGCGCCCAAAGTCTTGAAAGTCCCGAGAGTTGCTGAATTTCAGCCGCGCCAGTCATAGGGTCGCGCGACGCGAATTGTGAAGTGTTGGGCCGAATTTGACATGTTTCAGAATCCTAAAGGGATAACTTTTCCTTCTTAAAGAGATAACTTTTCCTACCTAAAGGGAAACTTTTTCCTACCTAAAAACCCTTACCTAAAAGGATCCTAATAACTTTTCCTACCTACACAAATCTGTAACCCTTCACCTAAAGGATTCTTTGGCTATAAATACTCTACATCATTAGAAGAATTATTCATTCTCCATTCTACCATTCACCATTCTACATCCATCCTTCCACCAATCCACCTTGTAAATATTCCACAACACAACCCTTGGATGCTTGGCTTGGAGACTCATTCTTAGTAATTTTCTTTTCTTTCTTTTACTTTATTTCAGTTTTGTATGATGAACATGGAATTAGTTCTTGTCATATTTATGGCTAGGAACTAATTCTCTTATAGGGCTTTCTATGTTGAATTTCTTGAACCTTATGTTATAAATTAATGCATGCTTATGGTAATTATTCTTATTGAGAGATCTATCCAATAATTGAGTTGAATTCTTGGTAGCTAATTGACAACTAGTTATCACTATATGATTTCTAATCGATTACGAAAGGAGGATTGTGAATATCTTTGTAAGTTGGGTAGACGGTCTTGAATTGGGGATGAAAATACCTCAATTAGATTTGTAGCGTTGATGAGAGGCTTAACAACCCTAATTTTGCATTGCGTGACTGGCCAACTAGGTTTTGTGCTTAATCCTCCTATAGAGTTACCCTTATCAAAAGTTAGGTAAGGAACAATGGGGTTGAGTGTTTATATAACCTAACGGAGTATAAAACGATTTCAGTAAACCCGCTTTCTCCAAAAGAAGAACACCATAAGTTAGTGTATTAGTAAGTAACATAAGCGGATAGTAAGGATACATAGAAGCCCTATTCTCATCACATCTGAATTAAATCTTTATATTTAATTAGCTTTCATAACTCTTAGTTACAAACCAAACAATCAATCATTAATTCACCAAATAGATACTAGAAAATAGATAATCGATACTTGACCCTAATCCTAGAGGGCGATATTCGGTCTTATCCAAGACTATACTACTTGATACGATAACGCACTTGCGTTTAAAAGTGTGTGCATATTACGCGCATCAAGTTTTTGGCGCCGGTGGCGGGATTAGGCAATAGTTCAATATCAAATTATCTATTTTTAATTTCTAATTTGGTTTTAATTTTTTTATTTTTACGTTTTTCGTTATTAAAAAAAAAAAAAAAAATCGAGGTGCCGTGATTCGTTGTTGGTTTTGATTTATCTCAGGGATCCTTAAGACATGGATTTCATCACAATATGATCGAGCTCCAACCATAGAGGAAGAGAGGGAGGAATTACGAGAAACTCTACTCAGTCTCACGAGGTCCCAAGCTCAGTTCATGGACGAAATGAGGTTGGGTATAAAGAAGTTGGAAACGCAAATAGCAGAACTCGCGATCATATTCAACAGCGAACAGCAAATTGAGGAGCCTGAATCACACCCAACTATTGAGGAATCTGGCAAGACAGTTGGTGTAGAGAAGGAGAAGAGTGCAGAGATCCAATTATTCACCTTCTTGGATTCCTTGGAAAATCTTTTTCTTGTACCTATTGCAGAAGAAACACCACCAGCTGTCAAAGTTGACTCCCAAACAGGAAGTCAAAACCATCAAGGGCACCCCCTAGAGTTGAAAGATGTAGGGAATCTCACTGATCCCTACATTAGAGAGAACCTAAAAGACAAGCATGTCTTGTATACTTGGGGGATAATCGTATATTTGAGGCCCTTGTTTGAAGCAATTGTTGTAGTTGAAGTGAGACCTGCAACAATAACTCTGCGGATTGCAAGCAGTTCGCAGAAGGATCCAATGGGCACTCGGAAAGGTTAATTGCGTCCGGCTAAAAGACGTTAAAGACAGCGCTTGTTGGGAGGCAACCCAATGTTTTTAATTATGTTATTTTAATTTCGTCTTTATTTTATTTTATTTTGTCTTGAGCAGTCTCAGGGTCTTGGGTTCTTGTTTTGTGTTGTTGGATGGTGGGTGGTGAAAAAGTGAAACCAGGAAAAAGGAGCAACAAACGAAAAAAAGGAAGCGATCGTCATGGCGCCAGAATCGAGCAGCGCGGAACTCAGAGGGCTACAGTACTAGCGGCCGCGGCTCGAATCTCGGGGCGCGGCGCGGAACTCAGAGAGCCATATTTAGTGCAAATTCGAATTTTCATCCTAGACCTCCGTTATGACCGCTGTGTTGTGTCAGTAAGTTGTCATTTTTCTTTTATTTTCTTTGAGTCTTGCACACATTGGGGACAATGTGTGATTTAAGTTTGGGGGTGTTTTATTTGTGTCTTGTTATGTTTTATTTAAGTCTTTGTGATTGTTTTTGTGTTTATTTTGAGTCACCAAAAAAAAAAAAAAAACTTTTTTTTTGAGTCATAATTGACTGTCAAAGATCATGTATGCTGTAGTTGCTAGAAACACCTAGTGAAGGAAGGTGGAATAATGTAACGGAATTGAAGCAACTATCTAAACACCTAAGTTAGATATGCCAAAAACTCACAGAATCTGTCTATTTGGAGTTTCTTGCTTGAGTTATGCATGCTAAATGATAAATACTTATGTGTTATGAGTGCTTGCTATTTGAGGCGAAATAGTTAGGATATGCATGTTAGGGAAATGACTCAGGCATTTCTTTGATAGCCAATTTTTACCACTCTTTTCTACCCCGAACTTTAAAAGTATCCCTAGTCAGCCCCATTGAGCCTAAAAATTGAAACTTCTTCTTTGACACCCTATATTCCCAGTTGTGCCATAAGTAAAAATGTGAAGTAGTGGAATCAATTGTGTTAAAAAGAGACAAAAGAGTGAATGAGCTTGTTGCACCCCAATAAAAAAGTAATAAGAAAGAGGCAAAAGCCTAAGTTTGGGGGTGCTTGTTATTATAATACTCTTCATTCTCCCAAAACAAAAGAGGGAAAAAGATAGAATTGAAGTGAAGAAAAGAACAAAAAGAAAAGGGAAATACTGAAAAGCTAAAAGAGTTATGGTACACAAAATTGAGCCTAAATGCCTATTTTTACCAACCCCTACCTAAGCCTACATTACAACCCTTAAAGTCCTGAAGATCTCTTTTATGCATATCCAGGATTAGTGGAGAATAACAAGTAAGCATGCCATAGGATTTTTGAATTTATATGCATGATTTAGTATATTGACTTCCATTAAAGCATGATAAATATGAGTTTGCGAAATATCTAGCTCAATGTGTTTAGTGTGCTGAAAAATTTCATGCTACATGTTCCTGCATATTATTCTGCTAACCTTCATGTTTTTCTAGATAACACTAAATGCAGCAAAAAGTGATCAATGTCAGTGAGTCTTTTATTTTTCGTTTCTTGAGTCTTTTATTTCTTTTTTTTCTATCTTTGCTCGAGGACGAGCAAAGGTTAAGTTTGGGGGTATTTGATCGGTGTATTTTATATACACTTTTTGAGTCATTTTTAATTAGTATTTTACTCATTTTATTTATGTTTAGTATAGTATTAGGTCGTTTCCTTTCTTTTGTGTCACAATGTCGAAATGGAGAAATGACGAAAATGAGATGAAATGAGCATAAAGAGATGAAATTGCACACAAAGGGCGAAAATGAAGTCTAAGTTAAGGAATTATAGAGAAAATCGGCAAGTCCGGACGAGAAAAGGCATTTAAGCGGAATTCGCCAGAAAAATGTCACCAGCGCCATGGCTAAATCTTGAAAGTCCCGAGAGTTCTTGAATTTGGTATGTGGCTGATCTGCGAGTCATGGCGCCACGCGGAATTGTGAAGTCTTGGCGAATTTGACATGTTTCAGAATCCTAAAGGGATAACTTTTCCTTCTTAAAGAGATAACTTTTCCTACCTAAAGGGAAACCTTTTCCTACCTAAAAACCCTTACCTAAAAGGATCCTAATAACTTTTCCTACCTACACAAATCCTTAACCCTTCACCTAAAGGATTCTTTGGCTATAAATACTCTACATCATTAGAAGAATTATTCATTCTCCATTCTACCATTCACCATTCTACATCCATCCTTCCACCAATCCACCTTGTAAATATTCCACAACACAACCCTTGGATGCTTGGCTTGGAGACTCATTCTTAGTAATTTTCTTTTCTTTCTTTTACTTTATTTCAGTTTTGTATGATGAACATGGAATTAGTTCTTGTCATATTTATGGCTAGGAACTAATTCTCTTATAGGGCTTTCTATGTTGAATTTCTTGAACCTTATGTTATAAATTAATGCATGCTTATGGTAATTATTCTTATTGAGAGATCTATCCAATAATTGAGTTGAATTCTTGGTAGCTAATTGACAACTAGTTATCACTATATGATTTCTAATCAGATTCTGAAAAGGAGGGATTGTGAATATGCTGTAAGTTGGGTAGACGGTCTTGAATTGGGGATGAAAATACCTCAATTAGATTTGTAGCGTTGATGAGAGGCTTAACAACCCTAATTTTGCGCATTGTGCGTGACGGTCAACTAGGTTTTTGTGCTTAATCCTCCTATAGAGTTACCCTTATCGTAAAGTTAGGTAAGGAACAATCTGGGGTCGAGTGTTTATATAACCTAACGGAGTATAAAGCGATTTAAAACTGCTTTCTCCAAAAGAAGAACACCATAAGTTAGTGTATTAGTAAGTAGCATAAGCGGATAGTAAGGATACATAGAAGCCCTATTCTCATCACATCTGAATTAAATCTTTATATTTAATTAGCTTTCATAACTCTTAGTTACAAACCAAACAATCAATCATTAATTCACCAAATAGATACTAGAAAATAGATAACTGATACTTGGACCCTAATCCTAGAGGACGATATTCGGTCTTATCCAAGACTATACTACTTGATACGATAACGTGCACTTGCGTTTAAAAGTGTGTGCATATTACGCGCATCAATGATATAGCCGGAATTTTCCCTACGAAAGCTGTGAAAACGTTTCGTCGAAAAACGACTCTAATCGGGTGTTGTGAACAAATAAATTTCGGCCAAGCCTAATTCTCAAGTTCAAATTTTCTACGTACGTCCTTACGTACATACTCTGGAAATACGGGGTATAACATTCTCCCCTCCTTAGAAACATTCGTCCCGAATGTTCCTTCTAAGTCTCAAAACAAACGCGCGCCAGTATAGTCTTCACTACTATACTTACGAGAACAATCCTGCCACACATGGCCACAGAAACACCCGCGCAAAAACCTCCATCCAAGTCCACGAGGAAACACCTCTAACATTACCTCAAACACCTCTCTCCGGGGGTCTAAAATATACTTCCTCCACACTTTTTCCAAACAAAAGAAATGGTCACATCTCTGCTCGCAATACATGCTCGCTTCTCCCTTTACTCGTCGTGATACCACTTTTGTCACTTTGCCGCGAGGTTCTAGTGTCACTCCGGCGACTCAACAGATGGTATCGGGCTGTATGCGATCCCTGAGGCTATCGTACACTCGAACTCTTACCACATTTCTGATACTGCTTCAGTTTCCAAAACTCTGGGTTACTATCTCTAACGTGGTCATTATTAACTGGGAACACTCTGGATGGATCTCCAATACTTTCCTGATCATATCAATACGAAAGACCGGACGTACTGCCTCCTAAGTCGGACGGCAAATGCTAACATATAGGCAACCTGGCTTATTCTTCACATGAACTCAAAAGGGCCCAAAGTAACTCGGGCTAAGTTCCCTCTGTTTTCCAAAACTCGTCACACCCGGGGTGGTACCTTGAAGACCGACCGTCAACTGAACTCTAAGCGTCGTGCCGATTATCCATACGATTTCTGCTGCGGAACCTCTTCTAGACAAGCTTTACTCTATCCACGTCTGCTGGAACAAGCTGAACCAACTATTTGAATCTTGCCAACATCGAACCAATCGGGCGACTTACACATCCGCCCTACAAGGCTTTATAAGGCGACATCCGAACACCGAAATGGTAGCTTAAATACTCCTCCGGAGGAGACAACAATCCCACAACTACCTCGAAATCCACGCCGCGGCGGGGCGAATGCGGTCTGAGACTCACCGAGTTCTTAACCGCTTGGTAAAACTTCCGAAACCAAAACAGCCGTACTGCAGGCTCCGCATGCGCCATAAGGTGAAGGTAGGCACCCGTGCAGCCTTATAACCTTTCGATATATCATCTCGCATAACCCTGCCCGAGTAAGCGGTCTTTGCTAGAAGACAAGGCGGTGACCTCTCGGCCCGACCATCTTGGTCGAATCGTCCACGAATTCGTCTGTTGGTTAACTAAACTTGGGCCTAACACCTCATAACCCCAACCCAAAGCGGGACCACCACAACCGACCACCACCAACTCGCCGCGGGTTGACCCGCAACGTGGCCTCAACCCGACAGAACGCGCACCATACTAGCTCCCGATCCGGAACAATCTCACTAATCACGTTACGAAAACCTGGCGGTCTTCTTAGCTCAACTACCTCTTTCATTCCACACTACTCGGGGACTAATCCCACAAACATAACTCACGCGGCACTATGCACTCCTATAAGGGTCAAACATAAACAATACATCTTTTACTCGAGATGGCCTTACCTCTAAGGTCTCTACGCACAACACTCTAAGGCTCACACTTTCTATCCCCAAAATCCTGGGTTAACTAACCAAGATTTCTAATCACCATTTACACAATGCTATCAGAATATAACACTTAAGGTATACTCACCTTATCACACATATTAAACCCAGAGGTTAAAGATCTATCTGATTCATCGCTTCACTCCCTTAGTCGTTCTAATCAAACACGCCTGTAGGGCGCAGCTAAGGAAGATGACGAACTATCCACCGATCTCGAAGGCTAAGTCCTCCCACAAGGACACTCTTTCGACATCGCACTCGACGGTCATAGGTACAACAAGTACCAACTAAAAGACGACATTCCCGAGATGGCGCCGCCACACCGTGAACACCGAGAAAACCGAATCGGATGGCCGAACCTTCGTGATCGTGAACCGGAAGCTCGAGCTCACCAACTCGTGCATACCGAACGTCCCGAACCTCGGAGGACCTTTCTCGCATGGTGGATGTGCATAATCTAATCTGGCCGTGAGGTGACTCGCCAAAAGTTACTAAGGACCTTGCCGCTCGCCCTCTTCTCGCATCGTTCGTTAACCCGTCGATCTCTACGCTTGGCTGCTGCGCATAAGCCCGCATACGTGCCATGCTCGCTTCAATCAAGAACTTACTCTTGCACAACCTTCTCGTTGATATTCATCAAGACTCGCGTACATCGGTATACTCTCGGTAGTCAAATCCATAGTTAGTAACGTGGTCGCCTCTTGAAATCTATATTCTCTGTTCCCGGTCGTGGAACTGAAGGTTCAAATATCATGGCCACAGTAGGAACTGCTGCCGCCGTGCTAAACTCTGCTGGGGCTAGTGACGTCGCAAAACTCCCCGAATGAAGCACCACCCCAGGTGATGATTGGGCCTGTGCCCACGTAACCCTCGCATTTACTCGCAGCCTCCTCCGCTGCCTTGCCCTCCAGGCGGGTTGCCACATGCGAGGCATAGCGGTAGGGAAAGAAATACGTTAGAGGGTCCAACTTACAAACAAATTTCTAAGGCACGATCTCGTGAGTGAGAAGAAATAGAAACCAATCCTAAATATCCTATAGCCTCACGATTATGTGGTGCACAACACACCGATAATCAAGACTTATCGGATACTGCTCAGAGACACTTTCCGAGGATTAATCGCTCGATACCACTTTTGTCACGACCAACGGCCCGTGATCGTGCCTTACCGGGCACCCTAGTGATACAACATCGAGTAATCACGAACATAAAACACATACATGAAATCAATGTAAGAAGACGGTGAAATAAGAAGACAAAGCTAACCAAAAACGACATCCAAAGATATATAAATAACAACTCTTTCCAAATGAGCAGTTTAATCCTTTTACAAACCCCGCCACGATAAGATTACTGCACTCTACGAATGATATGACAACAACGACGGACAGGCTCGCCATACCCTCGAATGTAAGCACCTACAACAACAGGGACTATACGAAGATAAGCCTCCGAGAAGCGAGCTTTCCCAAACGCTGAATCGTGACCCTAAGAGCGAGGATCAACAATCGGTGTACCTCAACTGCGGATTTAACGCAGCTTCAAGGAGGTCGATAACAGTACCAAGTATGAAATGAAAATACTGTAAATGAAATCATAATAGTCTATACAGCAGGAGACATGTATGATAACCAAACTACAGTTCACAATAAATAAGCAGTCATGTCTAGTCAGGGACTCACGCCTCAAAGTCATCACTCCAATATAACAAAGGGTCTCACGCCACAACACCAATCATGCGTGGAATACCTTCCTCACCGCATGATCGATGATAGAAAAGCACCAAGAAATACACATGAACAGCAGTCCCACGGTCCAAATAAACAAGACAGGTGGCAAGGCATAGCCGACTACTAACACCCCCAGTACTAACAAGGTCCTAAACTGTATCATGATATCTGTCTAGACCGTCACATGATCAAAGCTGGTCGCTCGCCCGCAATATCAAATGCGCTGTTCAGCCCCGAACTCCCGCAGCCCGCATAGGCCAATCTCATAGGCCCGCATGAGGTATAACCCCGCATCGAGGGTAGCTACTCCCAAGATCGCCCCGACTCGCGATCCGCATGGCCACATAGACCGCATGACCATAAAGGCCGCACACTAACACGAACTCTCGTAGCTCGCATAGGCCGGGACCCGCATGAGGTATTCTCGAATCACGGTCCTGCATCGCTGAGTCTACCCCGCATCGGAGGCAGCTTAACCCGGAAACACGGTGAGTGGTATAATACCAACATAACGCTTTATCGCTTAAACAACATAAGCACAATCGAGGGAAAACCCTTTACAAAAACATCACGTATCACTAACACACGTAGCATCCTAATATGATTACTTATCAAATCAACACGGGTATTACAAGGCTATCACAAACCAACACAATCAAGTTATACACACAAGGTACATTCTATTATATGATTAACAAGATCGAGTATCTATTCCCAAAGTACTTCATACATTATTTTTTAAAAGATACGTTACGTTTACAAAAGTCACACAATAACCGTAGTATATGAAAACTAGAGTGATTATCTTTTGAAGTAAAGCAAAATACTCCTCTTTGTAAAATCAAGTAACAACATTATTAACATTCTTAACTTCTAAGTAACAACATTATAAGGAGTTAGAGAGAAGTTTCTCTCTCTAAGAAAACGCTCTCAACGTTTCCCTTAGTTGCTCCTTAGGTTTCTTCCTCTCTCCCCTTAGTTTTTTCGTTTGACTCATTATGTTTTGATTGTTATTGTCCAAAATATGAAAAAGTCTAAACGTTACACACGTTCTAGCAATGATTCAGGATGTTCAGGCAGTTCGGCTAAAGCTAGAACAAAGAAGAAAAAAGAATGGCGAGAGTCCAACAATTGCCGAGGAAAATCTTATTCCGCAATCTCGACCCTTCTGTGTTGGTTCATGTTACTCTGCATCGCGCTTTCCTTTAGAAAATGTAGTAGAAGATTCTATGCTACAAAGGATACATGAATGGGGCAAAATATCGAAATTGAAAGCTTGGATATTAGTGAGTTTGAAGGCGTAACTTCCGCAGACCATTGACGCCCTAATGCTACTATGGTGGTCGATCATTCCACGCCAATTTGTTGGTAAAGGGTTCATTTCGAAGAACTAGACAGTACTCCAAAGATTAGTACCCGACACTACCCGAAATTCTCTCGTGTTTGCCGGAAAAGGGTTGAAATCGGGCGGACATCGCATCAGCGAAAAGACACGATGGCATTCTCGAGTCTAAACCGCCGTATGCGTGGTCAAAGGTTCTTGGCGTCGCAGGGGTTCATGGGTCCAAGAGTAATCATGTCTTGTTTGATTCAAAGTCGGTTGAAAGCATTGATGGTACTTCTATCCCCAAGAAGTTCAACGCGGATGTCAAGAGAGCAAACTTCAACGCCCCGAAACGATGGGACTACTCCTATTACGGCCTGTCTTGGGTCAAGGCTAAGGCGGGTCACGAGGATAACAATGATACTAGGAATATGCACTCTATGCAAGGATCAAGATCAGATGTGGAATACGGCGGTTTCTAGCCCCAAGGTTTCAACGTCATAATTGAAGGAGCGAGGCGCCAAACTTTAACGCCGCGTATCAAGTTTACACTCCCAACTTCGCCTTAATGATGGTCTGATTTCCAAGGCGGGCAGGGATAACCTAGGGACATTAACTACCCCGCTTTACAAGGAGCTAAGTCAATGGTGGGTTCCAACGCTTTGATTGAGTGCCGAGGCGTCGCACATTTATGAGGCGTACCAACGACTCTCTCATTACTCCGGTTCTTTATGATGGTATTAGTTCCAAGACGGATCGTGGGATAATCTAGGGCATTGACTACTCACGCTACACGAAGAGCCAAGTCAATTGTGAGAAACAAAGCTATTTCTTTGTCGAGCTCAGGAACTCCACAACCATCAATATTACGAGAGCCGAGGGGTCGGCATTGAATGTGGCGGGTATCAATGACTCTCTAATAACTCCGGGACTTTATGATGGTCTTGGTTCCAAGACAGATCAGGGGGACAATCTAGGGGCATTGTCTACTCACGTTACACGAAGAGCCAAGTCAATTGTGAGAAACAAAGCTATTTCTATGTCCAAGGAGCCTAGGAACTCCATAACCATCAATGATGCAAGAGCCGAGGGGTCAACATTGAATGAGACGGCATTCAATGTGCCTTCTCGTGATTCAAGTCAACAACCCTGTTATACCCCGTATTTCCAGAGTATGTACGTAAGGACGTACGTAGAAAATTTGAACTTGAGAAAGTAGGCTTGGCCGATTTAATTTTGTGCACAACACCCGGTTAGAGTCGTTTTTAGGCGAAAAGTTTTAACAGCTTTCGTAGGGGAATTTCCGGCTATGCCATATTTTATTTTTGCGGATTTTTCCGAGAGACGAAACATTTTGGACCAACAAGAGGGCGACACTTGTCACCCTCTCATTGGAACACCTTGGGCGGTCAAGCTTGGCCGAAAGTTGGTCATTTTTGTCATGGAGTAGGTAGGATATTTGTGTGTTAGTTGGTTAAGGGACACTTGGGTGAATCTTGGCCTTACACTTGTGTAGCACTTGGCTCAATCTTGGCCATTGGTTGGCCTTCACTTGGCCTATAAATACCCATCCCTTTGAAGACTTATTCATCCATTCCTAAATGTTCCTAAGTGTTAAAATCCCTCCCTCTCCCCTCTTGTTGACTCTCGTCCAAGAGCCCCTCTCCCCCTTTGAAAGGCCCCCTTGGCCGAGAGCCCTCTCACCCCCCCTCCTTGTAGTGTGGCCGTGGGGTACCCCCCCCCCCTAGCCTAGTTGTCTCGTATAATACACCCCCCCTCTTGGTAGAAATACTCTCAAAAGTATTGTTATAATGCCCAAATTACCTTAGCCATATACCTTGTAGTATTCTAAGGTTATACTTATACGAAAAGCCCAGAAATACTATTATACTTCCCGTCTGTCACAAAACCGAAACCCTAGGAGAATCTCCATAGTCCGTTGGAGTATTGTGTAGAAGTTGGTTAGAACTTCTAAGGGTGGCTTAGAGCGGGTTGGAGCGCTCGGAGTTGGAGCTAAACGATTGCCCAGGATCGACTTTATACTTGGATAATTATGGGCTTATCGAGGTAAATATCTTGTCCCTCTATTGTAATTGGAAATTACATGATTGTTAGACTATATAGTTGAAGTATACTATGTATAGAACTGAACGTTGTTGTCGGCAATGTCTTTGGACTTAAGCCTGAATAATACGAAACCTTTTCGAAAGAAGAGTACTGAACTGTTTTTACATAGGACTGTATTACAGTAGACCTTGTGTAGCTTTTCTGTGAGGTAGAATTGTGCACGTCCGGTTAGATGTGTGAACCCCCCCCCTGGTTGGCTTGATAGCCGGCCCCCGTAGAGGAGATTTACGCTGTCATGGGGGAGGTGTCGCGAATTTTCTGTAGAATATTCTACGATTAGACCTAAATGTTAATAAGCGCCTTGTGGCCTTATAGGTTGAAGTACTACGTGTGGCGCGATCTACTTGGCTTAAGGAGTAGCCGACGTTTGGAAGTACTTGGAGCGTTTTGCTATTAGTCGATACTCGTCGCGAGGTATGTGAACCTCTTCCTATCTCTTCTAGCATGATATGTGTGAACTATGTAGTACGCAGACGCATACATGTGCTAAATATATTTGATTGGTTTAAAACATAAAGTGTTATAACGCTTTATGGGAAGTTGGTTATATGACTTTATGTTGGTAAGAAAATACTTGTGGTCTTTAAAAGGTAAATCGATTTGAACTATAATCGCTTGTTATGTGTTAATAAAGAACTTGAAGTATTTCAAAAGATTTTGAATCATTTTGAAAGAAGAAGTAATACTTGGTTTTGAAAAACTTAAGAGTTATACTAGCTTTATGGGAAGTTAGGTATAACGGCTTAAGAATGTTTCTTGATTTCGAAATCAGAATGTGTATCGACAAACCATCGCAGTTAATAAAAGGAAATGTTTTGACTAATTAAGAATTATTAAAACCGAGAAACTTCCATCCGCATAGAAGCTAAGATGAGACAAAATGATATTTCCTAGATCACTACTTGTAATAAGATTGTTATAAACAAGAATATCCTACTCACATATAAGACTTATGTTTCTGATTGTTTAAAAGAGAATTATATTCTTAAATGAATAAGACTATGAACTACTTAAACCTTTCTAAAATAAGAAACGTGAACATTTGAAATTAGGCAAACTTGACGTTTGGAAAATAATGTTGTTACTTGATTTTACAAAGGTAAGTGTTTTGGTTTATTTAAAAGACATACTCTATTTTATACTACGGTATTGTGTGACTTATGTGAAAGCAACGGATCTTTTAAAAGATTTAATGTATGAAGTACTTTGGGGTAGATACGAACTTGTTAGCTTATAGTACCTGTGTGTATAACTTGATTGTGTTGGTTTGTGATAGTCTTGTAATACTTTCTTGTTGATTGATAAGTAAACATGCTAGGATGCTACGTGTGTTAGTATTTTGTGATGTTGTGTAAAGGGTTTTCCTTTGTTGTGCTTATGTTGCTTAACGATAAGTCATTGTGTTGGTATTTTACATCACTCATCTCTTGAGATGATTCCGGTTAAGCCCTCCGACGCGGTAGACTCAGCGGTCGATGGACCTATGATTCGAGAATACCTCACGCAGTCCTGGGGCCTATGCGCGAGCTACGAGAGTTCCGTGTTAGTGTCGTCCTTTATGGGCACGCGTCCATGGCCACGCGATCGCGAAGTCCGTGACGATGCCGGAGTAGCTACCCTCGATGCGGAATGCCTCATGCGGCCGATGAGATTGGCCTATGCGCGAGTCGCGGAAGTTCCGAGACTAGACGCGCACATTAGATCTGCGGGCAAGTGGCGGCCTTTGATCATGCGACGGCCTAGACAGATCTTATGATACGATTCATGACCTTGTTGGTGCTGTGGTGTTAGTATCGGCTATGCCTTCGCACTTACCCCGCACGGTGTTATTATGGCACGTGGGACACGATGTTCATGTGAGTTCCTTGGTGCTTTTATATCATAAACCGCGTGAGGAAGGTATTCCACGCATGATTGATGTTGGGCGTGAGACCCATTGTTATGTTTGAGTGATGACTTTGAGGCGTGAGTCCTCGACTTGATATGATCGCTTGTTTATTGTGAATCGTAGTTTTGTTATCATACATGTCTCCCGCTTTATATAGACTACTATGATTCCATTTACGTGATTTTCGATTCACATACCTGCACTGTTATCGACCTCCTCGGGCCGCGTCATGCCGCAGTTGAGGTACACCGTCGTTGATCCTAGCTCTCGTGGTCACGATTTGGCGTTGGGAAGCTCCGCTTTCCCGAGGCTTATCGGTGGTATAGTCCCCGTCGTAGTAAGTGTTTACATTCGTGGTTTGGGCCCCGTCCCGCTGTGGTTGTCATATCATTCGTAGAGTGCAGTAATCTTGTGGCGGTGGTTTGTAAAAAGGATTAAACTGTTCATGTTGAAAAAGTTGTCATTTATATATATGCCGAAAGGCAAGTTTTCTCAGATTATTGTTTCATATTTCATAATATGTCTTGTATCGTTTTATGTTCCGCTGATTACTCTGATGTTGTATCACTAGGGTGCCCGGTAGGCACGATCCACGCCCTAATCGGTCGTGACAAAAGTGGTATCGTGAGCGATTAATCCTCGGAAAGTGTCTACGCATCGATTCGAGAGTCTTGATTATCGGTGTGTTGTGCACCACATCAATAATCAGGAGGCTATAGGATATTTAGGATTGGTTTCTATTCTTCTCACTCTGAGATCGTGCCTTAGAGCTGTGTTGTAAGTTGAACCCTCTAACGTATTTCTTTCCCTTATCGTTATGCCTCCGCGTAGGGCAAACCCGGCCCAGGAGGGCAAGGCAGCCGAGGGAGCTGCGAGTAGAGTTCAGAGGGTTACGAGGCATGTGCCCAATCATCACTGAGTTAGGTGCTTCATTCGGGATTTGCGACATCACTAGCCCAGAAAGTTTAGCACGGCGGGCGGTTCCATCTGCGGCCATGATATTTGAACCTTCGCCCACGACCAGAACAGAGAATATGGATTGCAAAGAGACAACCTCACATTAGCTATAGATTTGGCTACGGAGAGTATACCGATGTACCGCGAGTCTTGAGGACTATCTAAAAGAGGGTTGTGCAAGAGTAATTCTTGATTGGCTTGAGCATGGCTCGTATGCGAGCTTATACACGCAGCCGAGAAACGTAGAGATCGACGGGTTAACGGGCGACAGAGGAGGCCGAGCAAGAAGGTCCTTTGGTAACTTTCGAGGCAAGTCGCCTCACCCAGATTTGATATGCACCTCCGCCAGCGCAGTGGTCTTCCACGATATCGACGCTCGAGTATGCAGGAGTTGGTCGAACTCGTGGCTTCCGCTCATTCATGATGCACGCCATCCCGGAATGTCGTCTTTTAGTTGGTACTTGTTGTACTGCGCCGCCGAGGCCATGTCGAGAGAGTGTCCTTGTAGGAGGACTTAGCCTTCGTGATTGGGTAGTTCGTCATCTTCCTTAGCTATGCGCCTCACGGGCGTGTTTGATTTGAACGACTAAGGGAGCAAGAAGTAGATATAGATATATCTTTAACCTCTAGAGATCGATGTGTGATAAGGTGAGTATACCTTAAGTGCTATGTTACGATAATGTGTGTTAGTCGTGATTAGATCATGGTTGTTTAACCGAGTAAGATTTTGGGGGATAGAGAAGGTGTGAGCCTTAGAGTTTTTTTTTACGTAGAGACCTTAGAGGTGAGGCCATCTCGAGAAAAGGTGTAGTGTTATGTTTGACCCTTATCGGAAGTGCATAGTGCACGTGAGTTATGTTTGGGATAGGTCCCTAGTAGTGTGGAATGAAAGGGGGTAGTTGAGCTAAGAAGACCGCTAGGTTTTCGAAACGTGATTAGTGAGATTGTTCGGATCGGGAGCTAGTATTGTGCGCGTTGCCGGGTCGGGTTGAGGCCACGTTGCGGGTCAACCCGCGGTAGGTTTGGTGGTGGGGTCAGGTTGTGGTGGTCCCGCCTTGTGTTAGGGTTGTGAGGGTGTTAGGCCCAAGTTTAGTTAACCAGCATACGAGTTCGTGGATGCGTTCGACCAGTGGTCGGGCCGATGGGGGCAGCCCATCGTGTTCTTCGGTCAGGACCGTTTACTCGGCTGTGTTGTGTTATCAGAAAGGTTGTAGGGCTGCACGAGGTGCCTACCTACACCTTAAGACAGACAGTGGAGCCCAGGGTACGGCTGTTTTTGTTTCTGGAAAGTTTTACCAGGCAAGGTTAAGAACTCAGGTGAGTCTCGACCGCATTCGCCTCGGGCCGTGTTTGATTTCGGGGATAGTTGTGGGATTGTTGTCTCTGTGGAGGTAGTGTTTAAGCTACCATTTCGGTGTTCGGATGTCGCCTTTGAAGCCTTGTAGAGGCGGAAGTAAGTTGCCGGTCGATTGGTTCGATGTTGGCAAGGTTCGCATAGTTCAGCTTGTTCCAGCAGATCGTGTTAGTGAGAAGCTTGTCTAGAAGAAGTTCCGCAGCTCGGAGGAAATCGTGACGGATAATCGCGACGACGCTTAGAGTTCAGCCGACGGTCGGTCTTGAAGGTACCACCGGGTTGGGTGTGACGAGTTTTGGAAACAGAGGAACTTAGCCCGAGTTGTTTTGGGCCCTTTGAGTTCATGTGAAGAATAGGCCAGTTGCCTATATGTTAGCTTTGCCGTCCGACTTAGAGGCGATGTCCGATCTTTCGTATTGTTATGTTCGGAAAGTATCGGAGATCCATCCAGTGTTCCCGATTAATGATGACCGTTAGAGATAGTAACCGAGTTTCGAAATCAAGCGAGATCAAGAGTTTGGGTACGATACCGCAGCGATGATCGACGCGTCCAGCATCATTTGTTGGGTCGCTCGAGAAGGTTTATGCCTCGGGCAAAGTGACAAAAGTGGTATCATGTGGTAAGAATTCGAGTGTACGAGAAGCGGTACGACACGTAGGGAAGAAGCGGCGTGTATGGCGGCGTAGATGTGATCATTTCTTTTGTGTGGAGAAAGTGCGAAGAAATTATATTTTAGACCCTTGGATGGGAGCGTTTGTGATGTTGGAGGTGTGTCCTCGTGGACTTGAAGGTAAGTATTTTGCACAGTTGTTTCTGTGGCCATCAGGGCGGATTGTTTCGTAAGTATGGTAGTGAAGACTATCTTGGCGCACGCTTGTTTTGTGACTTAGAAGGAACATTCGACGAATGTTTCTAGGAGGAGAATGTTATACCGTATTTCGAGTATGTACGTGGGACGACGTAGAAAATTTGAACTTGAGAAAGTAGGCTTGCCGATTTAATTTTGTGCACAACACGGTTAGAGTCGTTTTTAGTGAAACGTTTTCACACTTTCGTAGGGAATTTCCGCTATGCCATATTTTATTTTGCGGATTTTTCCGAGAGACGAAACATTTTGGACCAACAAGAGGGCGACACTTGTCACCCTCTCATCGAACACCTTGCGGTCAAGCTTGGCGAAAGTTGGTCATTTTTGTCATGGAGTAGGTAGGATATTTGTGTGTTAGTTGGTTAAGGGACACTTGGGTGAATCTTGGCCTTACACTTGTGTAGCACTTGGCTCAATCTTGGCCATTGGTTGGCCTTCACTTGGCCTATAAATACCCATCCCTTTGAAGACTTATTCATCCATTCCTAAATGTTCCTAAGTGTTAAAATCCCTCCCTCTCCCCTCTTGTTGACTCGCCCAAGAGCCCTCTCCCCTTTGAAAGGCCCTTGGCCGAGAGCCCTCTCACCCCTCCTCAGTGTGGTAGGGGTACCCCTAGCCTAGTTGTCTCGTATAATACACCCCCCCTCTTGGTAGAAATACTCTCAAAAGTATTGTTATAATGCCCAAATTACCTTAGCCATATACCTTGTAGTATTCTAAGGTTATACTTATACGAAAAGCCCAGAAATACTATTATACTTCCCGTCTGTCACAAAACCGAAACCCTAGGAGAATCTCCATAGTCCGTTGGAGTATTGTGTAGAAGTTGGTTAGAACTTCTAAGGGTGGCTTAGAGCGGGTTGGAGCGCTGAGTCGAGCTAAACGATTGCCCAGGATCGACTTTATACTTGGATAATTATGGGCTTATCGAGGTAAATATCTTGTCCCTCTATTGTAATTGGAAATTACATGATTGTTAGACTATATAGTTGAAGTATACTATGTCTAGAATCAACGCGTTGTTGTCGGCAATGTCTTTGGACTTAAGCCTGAATAATACGAAACCTTTTCGAAAGAAGAGTACTGAACTGTTTTTACATAGGACTGTATTACAGTAGACCTTGTGTAGCTTTTCTGTGAGGTAGAATTGTGCACGTCCGGTTAGATGTGTGAACCCCCCCCTGGTTGGCTTGATAGCCGGCAGAGAGAGAGATTTACGCTGCCATGGGGTGTCGCGAATTTTACGTAGAATATTCTACGATTAGACCGAAATGTTAATAAGCGCCTTGTGGCCTTATAGGTTGAAGTAATACGTGGCGCGATCTACTTGGCTTAAGGAGTAGCCGACGTTTGGAAGTACTTGGAGCGTTTTGCTATTAGTCGATACTCGTCGCGAGGTATGTGAACCTCTTCCTATCTCTTCTAGCATGATATGTGTGAACTATGTAGTACGGTAGACGTACATGTGCTAAATGTATTTGATTGGTTTAAAACATAAAGTGTTATAACGGCTTTATGGGAAGTTGGTTATAACAGCTTTATGTTGGTAAGAAAATACTTGTGGTCTTTAAAAGGTAACTGATTTGAACTATAACTGGCTTGTTATGTGTTAATAAAGAACTTGAAGTATTTCAAAAGATTTTTGAATCATTTTGAAAGAAGAAGTAATACTTGGTTTTTGAAAACTTAAGAGTTATACTAGCTTTATGGGAAGTTAGGTATAACGGCTTAAGAATGTTTTACTGATTTCGGAAATCAGAATGTGTATCGACAAACCACTGCATACATTAAAAGGAAATGTTTTGACTAATTAAGAATTATTAAAACCAAGAGAAACTTCCATCCGCATAGAAGCTAAGATGAGACAAAATGATATTTCCTAGATCACTACTTTGTAATAAGATTGTTATAAACAAGAATATCCTACTCACATATAAGACTTATATTTCTCATTGTTTAAAAGAGAATTATATTCTTAAATGAATAAGACTATGAACATTTAAACCTTTCTAAAATAAGAAACGTGAACATTTGAAATTAGGCAAACTTGACGTTTGGAAAATAATGTTGTTACTTGATTTTACAAAGGTAAGTGTTTTGGTTTATTTAAAAAGACATACTCTATTTTATACTACGTATTGTGTGACTTATGTGAAAGCAACGGATCTTTTAAAAGATTTAATGTATGAAGTACTTTAGGGTAGATACCGAACTTGTTAGCTTATAGTACTTGTGTATAACTTGATTGTGTTGGTTTGTGATAGTCTTGTAATACTTTCTTGTTGATTGATAAGTAAACATGCTAGGATGCTACGTGTTAGTATTTTGTGATGTTGTGTAAAGGGTTTTCCTTTGTTGTGCTTATGTTGCTTAACGATAAGTCATTGTGTTGGTATTTTACATCACTCATCTCTTGAGATGATTCCGGTTAAGCCGCCTCCACGCGGGTAGACTCAGCGGTCGATGGACCTATGATTCGAGAATACCTCACGCAGTCCTGTGGGCCTACGCGAGCTACGAGAGTTCCGTGTTAGCGTGGCCTTTATGGGCACGCGTCCATGGCTACGCGGATCGCGGTCCGTGACGACGCCGGAGTAGCTACCCTCGACGCGGAATGCCTCATGCGGGCCGATGAGATTGGCCTATGCGCGAGTGCGGAAGTTCGGTGACTAGACGCACACATTAGATATCGCGGGCAAGTGGCCGCCTTTGATCATGCGACGCCTAGACAGATCTTATGATACGATTCATGACCTTGTTGGTACGCTGGGTGTTAGTAGTCGGCTATGCCTTCGCATTTACTACCCGTGACGGTGTTATTATGGCACAGTGGGACCCGATGTTCATGTGAGTTCCTTGGTGCTTTTATATCATAAATCGCCGCGTGAGGAAGGTATTCCACGCATGATTGATGTTGTGGGCGTGAGACCCATTGTTATGTTCGAGTGATGACTTTCGGCGTGAGTCACGACTTGATATGATCGCTTGTTTATCAGGAATCGTAGTTTTGTTATCATACATGTCTCCCGCTTTATATAGACTACTATGATTCCATTTACGATTTTCGGCCACATACTCTGCACTGTTATCGACCTCCTTCGGGGCCGCGTTCACGCCGCAGTCGAGGTACACCGCCGTTGATCCTAGCTCGTGTGGTCACGCTTCAGCGTTGGAAGCTCCGTTTCTCCGAGGCTTATCATGGTATAGTCCTCGTCGTAGTAAGTGTTTACATTCGGGGTTTGTGGGCCTCGCCCCGCTGGTTGTCATATCATTCGTAGAGGTGCAGTAGTAATCGCAAGTGTGGTTTGTAAAAAGGATTAAACTGTTCATGTTGAAAAAGTTGTCATTTATATATATGCCGAAAGGCAAGTTTTCTCAGATTATTGTTTCATATTTCATAATATGTCTTGTATCGTTTTATGTTCCGCTGATTACTCTGATGTTGTATCACTAGGGTGCCCGGGGTAAGGCACCAGTCACGGGCCCGGAATCGGGTCGTGACAAACCCCAGATTTCTTTAAGTGTCACCAATGAAGCCTTCCCTACTTTAGCTAGTTTGCTAAGTGGAGCCAATCTCAAGAATCACAACACTCCTTTCGTCTTTAACACTTCCTCGGATTCGAGTAGAGTCCTAAACTTCCCCCCTCTCTCATCTAATAACACTTCACTACTTCCTGAATTTCACAACACCACACCCCTTCTATCTCTTCTTCCTTCTATTCCTTCTGAAAACCAACACAAATTCCCTACCCTCCCAAATGGCACGCAAATCATCTCTTCTATCATGCCCAAGCTCACTCCCTTCTACCCTTCCCCCTCTGCCTATACCTCCAGATATACCTCCCAATGATTTACACACTAATGCACCTTCTAAACCACATCATTTCCCTACCACGGCCACAACTCACAACAATCTTCCCCCAAACCATGGCAAAGGTCCCTTCCCTCCTAAAAAGACTTATGCTGGAGTCTTTGCGGGAACTAGGATTGAGGCAAAAGGTATGAAGTTATAATTTATTGAACAACAAGGGGAGGAAGTAAATATAGATGCTGAGGATGAAGTTCCTTTCATAGAAACTTGGGGCTATTGCCTAATAGGTTGCTTCACGGGTCCTTTCCCGGGAATAGAAACATTGAATACGATTGTGAAAGGATGGGAGTTAAATGTCAGATTATACCATATGGCAAAGGTGGGATGTGTTCAAATTCATGACGGAGGAAGAGCGCACTAATGTACTTCACGGAGGCCCTTATATGGTCTACGGGAAAACCATGATGCTCAAGGCTATCAATAAAGGAGTTCTTATAACGGATGATTTGTTTATGGACATTCCTATTTGGGTCACTTTCCTGACATTCCCTTCTATTCGAGGTAACGGCCTTAGTAAGATTGCTTCACGGTAGGAAAACCTCTTTACACCGACCAATATACTAAGGAAAGGTCTAAAATGAACTATGCAAGAGTTCTAGGAAGTGGATGTTAGCAAGGAGCCGATAATGGACTTTGTCGTCCAATCTCCCCGATAACAGAAAGTATACTCAAAGGGTAAACTATGAGAATTACCCGGACTTTTGCTATCATTGTGCGGCTTTTGGACACAACCACTTGAAGTGTAGGAAGCTGAGGGATGATGTCAACATTGAAGAAGCTCCAAAAACATGCAATACTGAGGTCCCCCCTAACAACAAGGATGATTCTATTCATTTGAAGGCCAACAAAGGCAGGTGGAACCAACCTCCTCATCCACCAACTTCTCAACATCCCGTAGATGCCGATAACTTGATGGACATTGAAGAAACTGTGCACACAACACCTCCTGGTACCGGAAGCTTGGGAGAAGTATCACATGCCGCGGTCCTCGGATTTGGGTCATTCTCGCCCACCATGTTCATGGATTCTCTAGCAAAGTCCTCACCGCCTAATTCTCACAATGGCAAGACACAACATGTTAGGATGAGGGTGAGTCAAAACATTCTGATTCTCGAGATGCCTATGAACCCGCCACCTTCATTGGATGAAGTTACATTCAACTGCTACTAAAAGGCTCACCAGTGTCAAGTAACGTTAACTTTGAACGCTGGGAACATAGCTTGGCTGGTACACAAGTTATGGCTTCCAAAGAACAAAGATGATGGATGGCAAGAGGTTTTGTCCAAAAGAATGGGCCAAAAGCGTTGGGAAAGCGGCGCTAAGCGGAGGTGCTAATAAAACCTCCTTTGTTTCCTTATGAAAATACTTTGTTGGAATGTCCGTGGTCTTTGCGACAAAGGGATAAGGCTGCCACGCAAGCTCTAGTGTGTAGTATCACAAAACAGCATGATGCGCTATGATTTGTCTATTGGAAACTAAGCTATCTCAACCAAGAATGAGTCTTTCTACTAAAAGATTCAAAGCATGGAAGTTTTGCTCAAATTTGGAATTCATTGGAGGCGGTAGAATGCTATTACTTTGGGATCCATCCAGGTTTGTTGTGAAGTGCTTGGTATGGACTCTCAAAGATATCCATGTCCGTGCAAGTTGCAATATAACACAAGTGTCCTTCCTGCCACATTTGTGTACCGGCTTATAGCATCTCGGATAAGGATGCTTTGGCATCACCTTTCTCACTTGGGCGTGGGCATCAATAAGCCTTGGATGATTATGGGAGATTTCAACACTTACTGCAACCCTAATGATAAGGTGGGGGTCCTCCTCTCACGCCTTATGCACTTAGGGATCTTGAGATTTCAGGAATTCTCATGGACTAGAAGACGCTCCTTCATCCTGCCTTCTACACTGGACGAATGGTTCGATTTGGTCTAAGCTTGATAGAGTGTTGATGAATCAAAATTGGAGTGATTTGACCTTAGAATGCAAGGCCAATTTCATGCCTATGGAGCCTGTCTCGACCACCGTCCCGTGATAGCCACGATTATCGTGATCCTATAATGTTGGGAAACGCCTTCAAGTTCATGAATATGTGGCTTTCACCCACCTTTGAGAACATTATGACTTCATGTTGGAGACAAGACATATGGTATCGCTCAATTCGCCCTTGCCTCCAAATTGAAAGCCTCAAGCAACCTTTAAGGGCTTTGAACATAAGTGACTTTGGAGGTATCGAACAAAGAGCAAAAGGGGCAAACATAGAGTTCAAGGAGGCTATCAATGCACACATGGAAAATCCCTTTGATGAGGAGCTTAAAGCCAAGGTTAAGTACTCAAGAGCTAGAGCAAACACTCCATCGGAAGCTGAAAGACACTTCATAAGGCAGAAGTCAAGACAGAAGCACTTGATTGGAAGTGATAGATGTTCCAAATACTTTCATAGTTTGATCAAAAGGAGTAATGTCAGGAACTCCATTAACTTTCTTGTTAAAGCTAATGGTACTATCACTACATCACCAGAAGAAGTCAGGAAGTTGCTTGTTGAATTTTACAAGGATCTATTAGGTACTTCCCGACCCACTACCAACTTTGATCCTGATGTGTTCAACTATGGCCCAAAGCTGAGTGAAGAAGAGAGATTACAGCTTTTGCATTTCATCACCCCAAAGGAGATTTGGGAAGCACTCTCTGATATAGGCAATGACAAGGCACCTGGACCGGATGGTTATATACGGCTGTCTTCTTCAAGAATAGATGGAAAGATGTGGCCATGATGTTGTAAGATGTGTCCAAGAGTTCTTCTCTCGAGTTCTTTTGAAGCAGTTAATCATACCATCATTACCCCGCTACCAAAAACTGACCATGATCCCAAGGTAAATGATTTCGTGCCCATCGGATTGACTAATGTGATCTATAAGATCATCACAAAGATTCTAGCTAACAATGGCATTGATCCTTCCTTCTCTCATTGACAAATCCCAAGGGCTTTTGTGAAAGGAAGAAATATGATGGACAACGATATGTGGCACAAGAGCTTGTGAGAGGATTTAATAGAGCCGAGTCTCACCAAGATGTATGCTTATGGTGGACCTTCGTAAAGCATTCGACACAGTCTCTTGGAGCTTCCTCGAATTGGTACTAAGAAGTCTAAAATTTCTAGACAGATTTACAAGATGGATCATGGAATGTGTTAGCTCAACCTCCTTCTCCCTTTCTATCAATGGTGAGCTACATGGATACTTCAAAGGAAAGCGCGGCCTAAGACAAGGTGATCCTATGTCCCCTACTCTCTTTATCTTGTGCATGGAATACCTCTCAAGGCTGCTTAAAATGAAGGTCGAGGCAAGAGCTTTCATATTTTCCAAAGTGTAAGAAATTGGGCATTACTCATCTTGCATTCGCGGATGACCTCATGCTTTTGCCAAAGGAGATATATCTTCATTGGGATTCTTATGGATTGTCCGGAAGAGTTGGAGGTCGCCTCGGATTAACTCTTAACCCCGCTAAATCCTCTGTCTACTTAGCGGGAATGCATTCTACGATCGGGACTTGATATTGACGAGTGGGTTTCGCCATTGGTAGCTTTCGAAGACGATACTGGGGATCCCTTTGTCCCCAATTTCAGTCTCGGATCAATTTTCCCATTCACTAGTGCTATTTCGAATTACATTCAGAAATGGGGCACCACACTTTCTTACGCCGTGTAAGTCGAACTAATCAGTCGGTCGCCCGAGGGTTGAGAGCTTTTGGTTCCGGCACTTCCTATCCCGCCACTATTATCAACAAGGTAAGGTCCGCTTGTATTCAATTCTTATGGAAACCACCAAGAGTTGCTTGGGATATCATTTGCACGCCTCAAACCGAAGGTGGCTTTGGTCTTATGAACATCAAGGAATGGAATCATGCCCCGCTATCCAGACGATTTGGCAAACTCACACTAAGCCGATTCTCTATGGGTCCAATGGATCAATAGCCACTATTTGAGAGATATTACAATTTGGGACTATGAGGTACGCCCTGGGACTCCTTTATTCAAAAAGATTTGTGGGATTCGCGACAAATTTGTTTCTATCTTTGTAGCCATGGTGATGCTATTGACGCTTTACAAAATGTTGCCAACGGTATATTTGATTCAAGCTCAGATATGATATCTTATGACTCCGCAAGCTAAAAAGCCTTGGATGTCACAAATTTGGAAAGGATTCATTCCTCCCAAATTCTCTTTTACTATGTGGCTAAATTGCAGGAAGCGGTTAGCTACAAAGGATACTCTATCATTTCTCAACTTGGAGGATAAATCTTGCGGATTCTGCAAGCAAGCTAATGAAACAAGGGAACACCTCTTCTTTGACTGCCCCTATACACACATGATTTGGAAGAGCATAAAAGATTGGTTGGGTATTAGAAGAGAGATGACAATTGTTGAAAGCTCCCTTAAATGGATTAAGAAAGAACACCGCGGGACAAGCATCCGAGCCAAAGCTATTTTGCTTACTTTTTGCATAATGGTTTATGAGATTTGGAGGGCAAGAAACACAATGCTCTTTGAAGGCACAAGCTTGCCGGCAGAAGAGGTCATTGCAAGAATCAAAACAACATCTTATAGAGTTCTCTATGATTTTATCCCCTCTTGTAGTGGCACCTTTTGAGTGACCACCCCTCCCCTCTATCTCTTCTTGTTTGCATTACGTTGAGGCTTGAGATACCTCAACGACTGATTGTAGCCACTTCCTTTTCGTTATTAGTAATAATATTTGCATTTACCTGGAAAAAAAGTAACAACATTATTTCTCAAACGTCCAAGTTTGCCTAATTTCAAATGTTCACGTTTCTTACTTTAGAAAGGTTTCGTAGTTCATAGTCTTATTCATTTAAGAATATAATTCTCTTTTAAACTATCTGAGAAACATAAGCCTTATATGTGAGTAGGATATTCTTGTTTATAACAATCTTATTACAATGACCATGATCTAGGAAATATCATTTTGTCTCATCTTAGCTTCTATGCGGATGGAAGTTTCTCTGGTTTTAATAATACTTAATCACAAACATTTCCTTTTATTAACGCTGCAGATGGTTTGTCGATACACATTCGATTTCAAATCAAGAAAACATTCTTAAGCCGTATTGCCTAACTTCCCATAAAGCTAGTATAACTCTTAAGTTTTCAAAACCAAGTATTACTTCTTCTTCAAATGATTCAAAAATCTTTTGAAATACTTCAAGTTCTTTATTAACACATAACAAGCCGCTTATAGTTCAAATCGCTTAACTTTTAAAACCACAAGTATTTTCTTACCAACATAAAGTCGTTATAACCAACTTCCCATAAAGCCGTTATAACACTTTATGTTTTAAACCAATCAAATACATTTAGCACATGACGCTCACCGTACTACATAGTTCACACATATCATGCTAGAAGAGATAGGAAGAGGTTCACATACCTCGCGACGAGTATCGACTAATAGCAAAACGCCCAAGTACTTCCAACCGTCGGCTACTCCTAAGCCAAGTAGATCGCGCCACACGTAGTACTTCAAACTATAAGGCCACAAGCGCGCTTATTAACATCTAGATCTCTTCAGAGAACATTCTACGTAAAATTCGCAAAGACCTCCCCCGCAACAAACAGAAATCTCCTCCTCTATCCGGGCGGCTACCAAGCCAACCAGTGGGGGTTATACGCCTAAACCGGACGCAGACAATTCTACCTCGCGTAAAAGCTACACAAGTCCATCTGAATACACCCTATGTAATTTCGACAAGATTTTCTTTCGAAAAGGTTTCTTATTATTCAGCTTAAGTCAAAAGACATCATTGATAACAACGTTCAGTACTATATATAGTATACTTCAACTATATAATCTAACAACATGTAATTTCCAATTACAATAGGGGGGCAAGATAATTACCTCGACAAGCCCATAATTATCCGAGTTTAAATGTCGATCCTGAGCAAGGTTTAGCTCCTACTCAAGGCCCGACTCCGCCTCCAAACAACCCTTAGAAGTTCTAACCAACTTCTACTTATAACTTCAACTACGGTGAAGATTTACTTAGTGGTCTTGGTTTGTGATCGACGGAAGTATAATAGTATAACTGGCTTTTGTAAAGGTATAACCTTAGAATACTACAAGGTATATGGCTAAGGTAATTTGGGCATTATAACAATACTTTTGAGAGTATTTCTAACAAGAGGGGGGGTATTATACGAAGACAACTAGGCTAGGGGGGGGGTACCCCACGGCTAGCACCCCAAAGAGGGGGGGTGTCTACCCCTCGGCCTACCCCACTAGGGGGGGGAACTCTCGGCCAAGGGCTCACAAGGGGGAGGGGGACGAGAACTATACTACAAGGGAGGGAGGAATTTTAGACTTAGGAAATTATTTTAGGAATGGATGAAGAAGTCATCAAAGAGGGGGGTATTTATAGCACAAGCCAAGGCCAACCAATGGCCAAGATCTAGCCAAATGCATAGCAAGTGTAGGGCCAAGATTCACCCATGTGTCCTTAACCAACTAACACACAAAAATATCCTACCAACTCCCCTCATCAAATCGTCCAAGGTCCGCCCCTCACGTCCGCCAATGGGAGGGTGCCAAGTGGCGCCCTCTCGTTGGTCCAAAATGTTTCGTCTATCGGAAAAATCCGCAAAAATTAAAAATGACATAGCCGGAATTTTCCCTACGAAAGCTGTGAAAACGTTTCGTCGAAAAACGACTCTAATCGGGTGTTGTGAACAAATAAATTTCGGCCAAGCCTAATTCTCAAGTTCAAATTTTCTACGTACGTCCTTACGTACATACTCTGGAAATACGGGGTATAACATTTAACATACTCTTAGACTCTCATTTTATGCCAATAATCCGGGTTTTAACCCCAAAGTACTACATACTTCAATTCTCTTAAAAAGATCCCTTTTTAAGTAAAAACCACACGATACTAATACCCATAGTATTAAGACGTTTTCATGTTTAAATCAAGTACTTTATACTTTTTAAACCAAGTGGCTTACACATTTAAAACAACGTCAAGTATACTTTTAAAGCCCAAGTAACTCACTCTTTTAAGATCAAGGCACTCACACCTTTTAAAATCAAGCCACTTATACTTTTCCAATCAAGACAAGTTCAATATTTAAAAACAAGTTACTTACACTTTTAAACTCAAGTAACTTACTCTTTTCAAAACAAGTAACCTATACTTTTAAATCAAGTTACTTCTCCTTTCCCAAAATCAAGTCGTTTATAAATCAAGTCTCTTATCTTTCAATTTCAAGTCTCTTAACTTTCAAAATCAAGTCTCTTAACTTTCAAAGAAATCAAGTCTCTTATCTTTCAAGATCAAGTCTCTTAACTTTCAAAATCAAGTCTCTTAACTTTCAAAGAAATCAAGTCTCTTATCTTTTAAAATAATCAAGCCATTCTTTTATCTTCATAAAGTCGCTATAACTAACTTCCCATAAAGCCATTATAACACTTTATGTTTTAAACCAACCAATAACAACCACACTCATTTCTGAAATTAAGAGAACTTTATTCTTTTAAAGACCAAGTATCAATTTCTTTCCAACTAGTGTGATTATATAACACCACCAAGGGCTAGGATTAAAACATGTGTGTGGATGAGATTAGGGACAAGTGTGTGTGGGTCCCACAAGCCACTTGTCCACACAAATATCTCATAAAATATCTAGCACAAGACTTGTCCATTTTGTCATCTTTTTCGCCCAACATGGGCCCACTTGGGGTGACACGTGTCGCCGTTCTATTGGTACAAAATATTTTCATCTCCCAAAAACATCCATAATGGCCAAAATCTCGAAAATAATGTGGGCCCCACAAAACCGTAAATTCTCCCGTGGGCCCCACGTGACCAATTCTGGAAAATAAAATCCATAATTCTATTATATTCCAAGAAGTCCAAATATTAAAATTGAGAATCCAATTCCCAATAATAAACCTTTTTCCTTCACGAGGTTCGGAATATTTTCAGTCGGAAATTCAAAATTTTCTTCCCTTTCGTACTTAGTGTTATATTCTCGAACGTACGTTCTCACATACACACTCTGGAACTACGGGGTGTAACATTCTTCCCCCCTTAGAAACATTCTTCCCGAATGTTCCTTCTAAGTCTCCAAAAACACATGCGCCGGTATATTCTTCACTACGATACTTACAAAACCAATTATGCCACAAATGGCCATAAAACAACACACACGCAAATACTTAAATCCAAGCCAACGAGGAATCACCTCTAAAGTGTATAACATCACTATTAGCTCCCACCCATGGTCTAAAGGATACTCTCTTCGCACCTTCACTTCACAAAACTGATCACTTCCATTCTTTTAACACGTTTTCGCTTATTTTCTTACTCGTCATACCCTTCTCGTACACCCGAACTCTTTCTAGTACACGTACCACATTTCAGTCATCGCTTCAGTTTTCAAAACCTTAGAGTTACTACCTCCAAACTTGGTCATTATTAGCTTCAATTTCCTTTAAGGCCATTCTCGGCCTTCACGACTCGGTTCTGGTCGAACGCGTCTACGAACTCGTACAATGGTTACCTAGACTTGGGCCTTGCACCTTCATGACCCTATCACCTAGCGGGACCACCTCAAACTTACCCCCACTTCATTCTGGATTACGGGTTGACTCGCGATTGGTCCTCAACCCGACCCATAATCGCACTAAATTCTCATTCCTGGTCCGGAACAAATCTCACTATTCAAGTCATGAAAACCTAGTGGTCTTCTTAGCTTAACTACCCACTTTCATTCCACACAACCCATGGAATTATCACACTAATATACCCCACATATACTATGTACCTCGACCAAGATCAACCGTAAAATCTTTTACTCAAGACGGCCTTGCATCTAAGGTCTCCGCGGTTATCAATATTCTAAGGCTCACAATTTCCAGGCACCCAAACTTACCTTTCCTTCTAACCAGGTTGTCTTAATTCACAATTTACACAATACTACCCGTACATAACACTTAACATGCAACCATCTTATCAACACATACAATCTCTAAAGGGTTGAAGATATACCTGTAACTATTGCTTCACTTTCCCTTCGTCGCTCTAATCATAGTCCTGCCCTGCAGGGCACATAGCTAGAGAAGGCGATGAACCAGCCACTGATCCCGAAGGCTGAGTCTTAACATCCGCGCTACCTCTGGTCGGATAATTCTTCGCAAAATTGCCCTGCCGGCCGCAGGTAAAGCAAGCCCCCCGAACACCTTGACACTCCCCAGTATGGAACCTATCACAATGGCCACACTGAGGTAGGGGTGGTCTCATCTGACTAACATCTTTGTTCCCCCGAAAACCTGAACCCTTGGAGCCCTGACCTGCTCCTGAATACCCCAGACGTCTTGAAGATTGTAGAGGACCACTCTGTACTGGCGGAGGCACATAACTAGCCTGCTGATGAGGCGGTCCACCTCGAAAGTTACCAAAGGACCCTGCTGTCTTGGCCCTCTTATACTGATCTCGGTCATTTCGTCGACCTCTACGTTCCTTAGTCCCCTATGCATTAGTCTGTATGCGGGCAATGTCCATGTCCGGCTGAAGAGCTACTCCTGTACAACCCTCTTCTAGATAATCATCAACTCCTGTGATATATCGGTGCACTATATCCTCCATGTCCGCCACTAGAGTGGGGGCATACCGAGCTAATGAATTGAACTCTATGTTGTACTCCCGAACCGTCCGCCCATTCTGTCTTAACATTATAAAACTATCCACCCGGGCTCTTCTCATTTGTGGAGGCAAGAAGTGGTTAAGAAACGCCTCCGAGAACTCGTCCCAACCAGCTGGAAACGCACGCTCCCCTCGGGACAGTTCCCAAGAATCAAACCAGTTGACTGCAATATCCCGCAGCCAATAAGAACCCAGTACCACTGATTCGGCCTCTGAGGCCTTAATCACTCTCATGATCCGCTGCAGCTATCGAATAAACTCCTGAGGATCATCCTCATCTCTCGATCCATAAAACTCTGGTGGATTGCAACTCAAGAAGTCCCGAAGCCTCAAACTATCGGTTCTGGGGTGCACCACCGGTACTACCGGAACCACCGGCTCTCGTCTGTCCTCATGCCTAGCCACAATCCTAGCCAGAATCGGGCTATCTTTGTAACCCATATCTCGCCTCGACGTGGAATCGAGGCTCGATATCATGGCCTCGTGAGATATCGCCGCCACGCTTCTAAACTTTATTGCGGCTGGCGGCGTCGTAGAACTCCCCGTATGAAGCACTACCTAAGGTAATGATTGGGTCTGTGCCCTCGCAACCCTCTGTGTTCTACTCGCAGCTCTCTCTGCTGTCTTGCCCTTCTGGGCCCTGGTTGCCTTGCGTAGAGGCATAACTGGTGCATAAGAATACGTCAGAGGGAGTCCAATTTGTAACACAGCTCTATCGCACGATCTCAGAGTGAGAAGAATGGAAATCAATCCTAAATATCATGCAGTCTCCTGATTATAGGTGTGGTGCACAACATGCCGATAATCAAGACTCTACTAGATATGGTCTATAGACACTTTCGAGGACTAACTGCTCTGATACCACTTTTGTCACGACCCGACCTCGGGCCCGCAACTGGTGCCTTACCCCGGGCACCCTAGTGATAATACATCAGAGAAAATCAGCGGAATAAAACTCATAGACATGAAACAACATAAAAGAAGAAACATGTTAACCAATAAGGTCACCTTTCTGCATATATATATATATATAAACCCGAACAGTTACATCATTTATAAGCCCAACTCACAATAGGACTACAGACCTCTAAGAGTTTGATATAGCAACTATGACGGGACATGGCCCCGCTATACCCCTGAATGTACAAAAACCTACAATTTCAGGGAATCATACCAAAAGATAAGCCTCCGGAGAAACGGAGCTTCCCAAAACGCAGAACTGTCACCCTAAGAGCGAGGATCAACAACCGGTGTACCTCTACCTACGGCATGAACGCACTCGGGCGAGGTCAAGCATAATAGGTACTAAGTATGTGAAATCAAAATATCAGAATGAAATCATAACAGTCTATATAAAACAGGAGACATGTATGATAACCAAACTACAATACACAATATATAAGCAGTCATGTCAAGTCAGGGACGCATGCCCTCAAAGTCATCACTCAAATATAACCATGAGTCTCACGCCCATAATATCAATCATGCCCGTGGAATTCCTTCCTCACTGCCGGAAGTCCATGATATAATATAACACCAATATGTAAACATGAACACCAGGTCCCACCTGTGTCATAAAAACCGTACGGGCCAAGTAGGAAAGTCAACCACCAGATCCAGCCTGCATCATAAAACTGACCGGGGTAATTACGAAGGCATAACTACCAGATCCAGCCTGCGTCATCAACTCACCGGGGCAAGTACGAAAGCCAGCTACCAGATCCAGCCTGCCGTCACGAGATATGACTGGGGCAAGTACGGAAGCCATCTACCAAAGCCTATCGTACCAAACTATGCTATAGAACTAACCCGGGCAAGTACGAAAGCCAACCACCAGATCCAGCCTGCATCAAGAATCGATCGGGCAAGTACGGAAGTTAGCTACTGATCCACTCAAGGCCATCAACCTCATGGAGAGTTAGTCCATTGAATAACAATAATAATGGAAGCATACCCGTGGGCCACCCAACGTGTTAGTATGTCCAAGTAAATAACACGATAACAATCATAGTTGAAGCATACCCGTGGACTATCCAGCAGCGTCGGTATGTCCAAGTAAACAACAAGATAACCTACTCCATCGAGACGCCAGAGCATGTAAATACAACACTTGCACAACAAAGGCTATCACAACTAGCATAGGCAAGTTTAACATACTCTTAGACTTTCATTTTATGTCAACAATCCGGGTTTTAACCCCAAAGTACTACATACTTCAATTCTCTTAAAAAAAGATCCTTTTTTACGTAAAAACCACACGATACTAATACCCGTAGTATCATGACACTTTCATGTTTAAATTAAGTACTTTATACTTTTTAAACCAAGTGGCTTAAACTTTTAAAACAACTTCAAGTATACTTTTAAAACCCAAGTAACTCACTCTTTTAAGATCAAGGCACTCACACCTTTTAAAATCAAGCCACTTATACTTTTCCAATCAAGACAAGTTCAATATTTAAAAACAAGTTACTTACACTTTTAAACTCAAGTAACTTACTCTTTTCAAAACAAGTAACCTATACTTTTAAATCAAGTTACTTCTCATTTCCCAAAATCAAGTCGTTTATAAATCAAGTCTCTTATCTTTCAAGATCAAGTCTCTTAACTTTCAAAATCAAGTCTCTTAACTTTCAAAGAAATCAAGTCTCTTATCTTTCAAGATCAAGTCTCTTAACTTTCAAAATCAAGTCTCTTAACTTTCAAAGAAATCAAGTCTCTTATCTTTTAAAATAATCAAGCCATTCTTTTATCTTCATAAAGTCGCTATAACTAACTTCCCATTGTCACGACCCGACCTCGGGCCCGCAACTGGTGTCTTACCCTGGGCACCCTAGTGATAATACATCAGAGAAAATCAGCGGAATAAAACTCATAGACATGAAACAATGTAATACAAGAAATAGGCTAACCAAAACGGTCACCTTTCTGCATATATATCAAAAACCCGAACAGTTACATCCATTACAACCCCAACTCACAACATGACTACAGACCTCTAATAGTTTGATATAACAACTATGACGGGACAGGGCCCCGCCATACCCCTGAATGTACAAGTACCTACAATGACAGGGAACCATACCAAAAGATAAGCCTTCGGAGAAACGGAGCTTCCCAATACGCAGAACCGTGATCCTATGAGCGAGGATCAACAACCGGTGTACCTCTACCTGCGGCATGAACGCAGCCCCCCAAAGGAGGTCAGTACAATAGGTACCAAGTATGTGAAACTGAAAGTACTATAATGAAATCACATTTCATCCTTTTAAAAGACCCTTTCACAATAAATAAACAGTCATGTCAAGTCAGGTACGCATGCCCTCAAAATCAATGTTATACCCCGTAGTTCCGGAGTATGTATGTAAGGACGTACGTTCGTATGTATAAACCCTAATTAGGGTAAGAATGAAAGAATTGTTTTCCGACGGAAAATTATTCCGAACCTTGTGAAGGAAATTTTACGTTTTCAATATTTTTTTTTAATTTTTTCCGAGAGATAAATATTTTGGACCAATAGGAGGGCGACACGTGTCATCCCAAGTGGCCTTTGGACGTTTTTTTTGAAGATGAGTGGGCAAGTCAAATGGTCAAAGTCTTGCATGGTCTTGCATGGCATTTGTGGGACAAATGTACAAAGGAACATACATCCTAAATCTCTACCATACACATGTTTCAATCCTAACCCTTGGTTGTACTATATAAACCCCTTTAGTTGATGAAAATCTTCCACACTTAGTGTATTTCAAGACTTGAAAATATTTTCCTCTCCCTCCCTAGTGCTCTCATCCAACCCCCTTTATTTCTTGAGCAAATGTTGTCCAAAAATTCTTAAACTTATAAGTGTTCTTCCTTAATGTATTAGGAAGATTTTTAACCAAGAGTTAGACAAGATTTCACACCCCTAGCCTCAAACCCCCCCCCCCCCCTTGGCCGAGAGTGGGCAGATTTTCGTGACTGTTTTGGACAGATTTTTTTAGTCAAATTTGGAAGGGAATATCGCCTAGAATATTAGGAGTTTTTGGGTGTTTCAAAAGCCTAAAATGAAGTTCGTCGAGTCTAGTTTCCAACACAACAAACCTCTCTTCGATAGGACACTGGAATAGAGAGTTATCGACGTTACAAGTTCAGCTGACGAAGCAGTGGCTAAAAATCTGGACAGTCACGTTTTTTGGGCTATTTTGAGGTAATGAACCTTAACCTCTTTTTGAAGTTGATTATTATGTATATATGGATATTATACATATATTGGAAGTATATTATGAAGTATGAGATATAAGAAAAGATATGGATCATGTTAAGATGTTAAAAGGAGAATTGACATATTAGCCATTAAAATGGTAAAAATGTATCCATTACTTGCTAAGAAGCTAACAACAAAGAAACTATAACTTATATAAAGATTGGAATATAAGTTGGAAGACTAATGAAGTAATTGGATAAGTAAAAATTGTGAAAGTTGGCCAAGGACCCCAACTTAAGGACCGTATCTACTTTGGACCGTATCTACTTTGGACCGTATCTACTTTGGACTGTATTTACTTTGGACCGTATTTACATTGTTGTTGTGAAGGAGTGATTGTTAATCGCGTTCCGTTTGGGCGTGTTATCCCCTTCTTTAAATTTCGGAATTATTGCGCCTTATTTATGGCATGTTGGTTACTATTATCGGGCCTTGAAAAAGGTGGAGAATTGAGTAGAAACGGGGGAAGTGCTGCCCAATTTTTCGTAGACTAAGAGAAGTCTTACTTAGAAGAATCCCACGAAAAACTAGAAGTTGATAGGCGTGTTTTGACTATTATAGGTTGACACTCTGTGCGCGACATATCCAACTTGGCAAGTAGATTTAACCGAGGAGGTATGTGATTCTTCCTATCCTCTTGAGCATGATATTTGCAAACTATATATAGTACGGTAGACATACGTGTGTTAACTAAATTTGGTTTCACTTTGATGTCTTTTGACTTGAGTTTTAATTAATAAGAATTTTGAATATTTCAAAAAGAGTTATGAATCATTTTTGGAAGAAAAGTAATACTTGGTTTTTAAATAAAACTTAAGTGTTATACTAGCTTTATGGGAAGTTAGGTATAACGACTTAAGAAAGTTAAAAGGAACGATTTACTTATTTGTTTATAAAAGCCTTGTAATGATTTCTGAAGGTGTGGTAAGTTGGTTTGATAAATAAACATGTTATGATGCTAAGTGTGTTAGTATCTTGTGATGTTTGTGTAAGGAGGTTATTCTTGTTGTTCTTATGTTGTTTAACGATAAGCCGTGGTGTTAGTATTATCTTGTGATGTTTGTGTAAGGAGGTTATTCTTGTTGTGCTTATGTTGTTTAACGATAAGCCGTTGTGTTAGTACTATCTTGTGATGTTTGTGTAAGGAGGTTACTCTTGTTGTGCTTATGTTGTTTAACGATAAGCCGTTGTGTTAGTATTATATCACTCACCCCCCTGACTTGCTATGATGCCGGGGGTTAAGCTGCCCCCCGATTCGAGGAATACCTCATGCGGGTCCATAGGACCTATGCGGAGCTGCGGGAGTTCCAGGATTGTGATGCGAGGAATACCTCACGCGTTTATGTGCCATGCGGATCGCGGGAGTCCGTGACGATGTCGAGGGTTACCGCTCGCGATGCGAGGAATACCTACGCGGCCTACGCAGAATCGCGGAGTTCCAGATTAGACGCGCACAATGATATCGCGGGCGAGTGGCTCACCCGATCATCAGGCGGTATAGAAAGACCTTGTGATACGCTTTTATAGCATTGTTGGTATGGTGGGTTCTAGTAGGTTATGCCTTCGCATTTACCCCGCACGGTTTTATTAAGACACAGTGGACTCGTGTTCATGTATTTCTTGGTGTTTTATATATCATGGATCGCCAAGCGATGAGGCGAATTCCACGCATGATTGATATTGGGCATGAGACCCATGGTTATATTTGAGTGATGACTTTGAGGCGCGAGTCCTCGACTTGACATGATCGCTACATATTGTATATCGTAAATTGGTTATCATATATGCCTCATATTTTATATAGACTATTGTGATTTTAATTACGTGATTTTCGCCACATACTTGGTACCTGTTGTACTGACCTCCTTCGGGGGGCTGCGTTCATGCCGCAGGTAGAGGTACATCAGTCGTTGATCCTCGCTTAAAGGATCACAATTCAACATTTTGGGAAAGCTCCGTTTCTCCGGAGGCTTATCTTTTGGTATGATTCCCTGAGATTGTAGGTACTTGTACATTCAGGGGTATGGCGGGGCCCTGTCCCGTCATAGTTATTATAAAATTCTTAGAGGTCTGTAGTACTGTTGTGGGCAGGGTTTGTAAAGGATGTAAATGTTCAAGTTTTTGTTTATATATGCATGCCAAAAGGCGACATCTTCTCCGTTAGATCGTTTACTCTTTATTGTTTCATGTCTTTGATTTTATTTCGCTAATTTTCTCTCGATGTCAGGTCACTGGTGCCCGGTAAGGCACTGGGCCATGGGCCCGAACGGGTCGTGACAAAAGTGGTATCGAGCGCTTAGTCCTCGGAAAGTGTCTACGCATCGTGTCTAGTAGAGTCTTGATTATCGGTGTTGTGCACCACATCTATAATCGTGAGGTCGCAGGACATTTAGGATTAGTTTTCATTCTTCTCACTCGAGATCGTGCCTTAGAGTTGTGTTATAAGTTGGACCCTCTCGACGCATTTCTTACTAGTTATGCCTCGCGAAGGCAACCAGGCCCGTGGCAAGGCATCGTAAGGAGTCATGAGTAGAACACAGAGAGTACGAGGGCACATGCCCAGCCATCACCTGAGGTGGTACTTCATTTAGAGAGTTACGGACGCCGCCAAATTTCAAAGAGAGTTTAACACGCCGCAGCAGCTCATCGCGCTGTAGAGATGAGCCTTCGCCCACGCATCGAACCGAGAGTATGGATTACAAAGGACGGACTCACATTAGCTAGGATGTTAGCAAACAGAGAGTATAGAGTGCATCGATATATCACTGCCTAGACGATTATCTAGTAAAGGGTATACAAGAGTAGCTCTTCACAGCATGGACATTGCCCGCAGACAGCTTATGCACGCAGATCGAGGAACGAGAGATCGACGGATTAACCAAGATCGCGAAGAGGCCGTAATAGCAGGTCCTTTGGTAACTTTCGAGGCGGACCTCCTCGCAGAGATCGTTATGCGCCTCCGCCAAGATGCAGTGGTCCTCCACAGTGCCGTGGACGCTCGAGTATGCAGGAGTTGGTCGAGCTCCGTGGTTTTTGGTTCACGATTTACATAGGTTCTAGCCACCATTCGATTTTCTCGGTGTTCACTAGTGGTAGGCGCCATTCCGGAAATGTCGTCTTTTCACCAACGCTTGTTTTACTGCAATCGGCAGGCCACGTGAGGAGAGAATGTCCTAGTAGAGGGATACAAGTGGGATGACTCACCTACCAGTCGGCATGGATTCTGGTTCGAGAGAAAGGGTGTTAGCTGGAGAGGCCACCCCACCTCGGTGTGGACGTTGTGGTAGGTGTCATCGCGGGGAGTGTCGATTACTTCGACAACTTGTTATGCTTGCCCAGCAGGCCATTTTGCAGAAAGTGTCCGATCAGAGGCGCAGATGTTACGACTCACCTTTCCGGATCGATCGTTCATCATCTTCTTTTGTTATGCGCCCTGCAGGGCAGGACTATGATTAGAGTGAAGCAGTAGTTACAGGTATATCCTTAACCCTCTAGAGATTTGTATGCGTGATATGATGATTTTATGTTAAAGTGTTATGTTTGGATAAGCACTGTGTAAAATTGTGATTTAGAGAACATGGTTAGTTGAGAAGGTAAGTTTGTGAAGGTGAAATTGTGAGCCTTAGAATATTATAACAGTTGAGACCTTAGATGTGAGGTCGTCTTGAGTAAAAGATTTTACAGTTAGTCTTTGTCGAAGTACTTGGTATACGTGAAATGTATTGTGGGATAATTCCATAGGTCGAGCAAGATAAAAGTGGTAATTTTCATGACGAGAATAGGTAAGATTGTCCCGGACGGGGGACAAGAATTTAGAGCGATAATGGGTCGGGTTGAGGCAAGATCGCGGGTCAACCCGCAGCCCGGATTGAGGTGGGGTCAGTTTGAGGTAGTCCCGCTAGGTGATAGGATCACGAGGGTGTTAGGCCCAGGTTTAGGTAACCATCGTACGAGTTCGTGGATGCATTCGACCAATAGTCGGACCGATGAGGTCAGCCCATCTTGTCTTACCGTCAGGACTGTTTACTCGGCGGAGGGTTATGTGAGATGTTATATATCAGGAAGGTTGTAAGGCTGCACGGGGTTCCTACTTTTATTTTATGACAGGCAGTGGAGCCCAGTTTACGGCTATTTTCTTTTTTTTTTCTGGAGGTTTTACCAGGCGGGGTTAGGAACTCAGGTGAGTCTCAGTATTGCATTCACCCTCGGGCCGACGGACAAACATCACATTTTATCCAGACGGTTGAGGATAGGTTACGGGCCGGTGTTTTGACTTCAGCGGAGCGGTGAGGATTACTTGCCTCGTGTTGAGTGAGTATTATAATAACTACCATTTCAGTGTTCGGATGGCGCCTTATGAAGCCTTGTATAGGCGGAAGTATAGATTGTCGGTCGATTGGTTCGATATTGGCAAGGTTCAGATAGCTGGTCCATACTTGATTCAGCAGAATGTGGATAAAGCGAAATTTATCCAGAAGAGGTTATTAGCAGCTCAGAGTCAACAGAAGTCTTACGGATAATCGGCGTCAACACTTGGAGTTCAGGTTGACGGTGGGTCTTCTTGAAGGTACCACCCCGGAAGGGTGTGACGAGATGAAAGCAGGGAAACTTAGCCCGCGTACTTTGGGCCTTTTCAGATCATTTGTAGAATAGGCCAGTTGCCTATAAGTTAGCAATCGTCGTCCGACTTAGGAGGCAAGACGTCCGGCCTTTCATGTTGCTATGATTCTAAGAGTATCGAGATCCATCCAGTGTTCCGCTAATGACAACCAAGTCAAGATAGTAACCCCAGATTTTAAAAAAATCAAGCAATGACAGTAAATGTGATAATGATAGTAGAAAGAGTTCGAGTATACGAGGAGGGTACGACGAGTAAGAAAAGAGGCGAAGATGTGTGAAGAAAATGGAAGTGTCCGTTTTATAAAGTAAAGATGTGAAGAAAGTATCCTTTGGACCATGGGTGGAGCTAATAGTATTGTTATACGCTTTAGAATTGATTCTTCGTTGGCTCGGATGTGAGTTTTGCGCGTACGTTGTATTATGGCCATGAGTGGCATAATTGGTTTCGTAAGTATAGTAGGGAAGACTATACCGGCACAGGTATGTTTAGAGACTTAGAAGGAACATTCGGGACGAATGTTTCTAAGGGGGGAAGAATGTTATACCCCGTAGTTCCGGAGTATGTATGTAAGGACGTACGTTCGTATGTATAAACCCTAATTAGGGTAAGAATGAAATAATTGTTTTTCGACGGAAAATTATTCCGAACCTTGTGAAGGAAATTTTATGTTTTCAATATTTTTTTTTAATTTTTTCCGAGAGATAAATATTTTGGACCAATAGGAGGGCGACACGTGTCACCCCAAGTGGCCTTTGGACGTTTTTTTTGAAGATGAGTGGGCAAGTCAAATGGTCAAAGTCTTGCATGGTCTTGCATGGCATTTGTGGGACAAATGTACAAAGGAACCTACATCCTAAATCTCTACCATACACATGTTTCAATCCTAACCCTTGGTTGTACTATATAAACCCCTTTAGTTGATAAAATAAACCAAGACAATACTATGCCTTCTTTTTAAATCAAGTTATTTGTAAGTCAAGTCTCTTTACCTTCATAAAACGAAGCAAGGAGTTAGAGAGAAGTTTCTCTCACTAAGAAAACGCTCTCAACGTTTCCCTTAGTTGCTCCTTCGGTTTCTTCCTCTTCAAACCCCCCTTAGATTTTCGTTTGTTTCATTATGGTTTGATTGTTATTGTCCACAATATGAAAAAGTCTAAACGTTACACACGTTCTAGCAATGATTCAGGAGGTTCAGGCAGTTCGGCTAAAGCTAGAACAAAGAAGAAAAAAAAGAATGGCAGTAGTCCAACAATTGCCGAGGAAAATCTTATTCCGGCAATCTCGGACCCTTCTGTGTTGGTTCATGTTACTCCAGACTCGCGCTTTCCTTTAGAAAATGTAGTAGATGATTCTATGCTACAAATGATACATGAATGGGGCAAAAATATTGAAATTGAAAGCTTGGATATAAGTGAGTTTGAAGGCAGAACTTCCGGCAGGACCATTGACGCCCCTAATGCTACTATGGTGGTTGATCATTCCACGGGCCAATTTGTTGGTAAAGGGATCATTTCGGAAGAACTAGACGATACCCAAAGATTAGTACCCGACACTACCCGAAATTCTCTCGTTAGCGGAAAAGGGTTAAAATCTAGGCGGACATTGCAATTAGAGAAGCAAGACACGATGGCATTCTGCCCAAACCGGTCGGCGTGGTCAAGTTCATGGCGGTCGCAGTGTGTTCATGGGTCCAAGAGTAATCACGTCTTGTTTGATTCAAAGTCGGTTGAAAGCATTGATGGTACTCCTATCCTCAAGAAGTTCAACACTACCGCCAAGAGAGCAAACTTCAATGCCCCGAATCGATGCGATCGCTCCTATTACGGCCTGGTCTTGGGTCAGAAGGCTAAGGCGGGTCACGAGGATAATAATGATACTAGGAATATGCACTCTATACAAGGATCAAGATCGATGTGGAATACGGCGGGTTTCTATCCCCAGACTCTAACGCCATTATTGAGGGTGCCGAGGCGCCACACATTAACGCCGCGGTATCAACTTTTCACCACAACCACGCCTTTATGATGGTCTTATTTCCAAGCGCAAGGCGGGATAACCTAGGATATTAACTACCCCCGCTTTACGCGAGCTAAGTCAGTTGTGTTCTAACGCTTTTATTGAGGTGCCGAGGCGCCGCACATTTACGAGGCGGTACCAACGACTCTCTCATAACTCCGGGACTTTATGATGGTCTTAGTTCCAAGACGGATCAGGGGGATAATTTAGGGGCATTGACTACTCACGTTACACAAAGAGCCAAGTCAATTGTGAGAAACAAAGCTATTTCTATGTCCGAGCCTAGAACTCCATAACCATCAATAATGTGAGAGCGAGGGTCAAGATTGAATGACGCGGATTCAAAGTGCCCTCTCGTGATTCAAGACAACAACCCTGCATTTCTTTAAGTGTCACCAATGAAGCCTTCCCTACTTTAGCTAGTTTGCTAAGTGAGGCAATCTCAAGAATCACAACACTTTTCTGCCTTTAACACTTCCTGATTCGAATAGAGTCTTAAACATCCCCTCTCTCATCTAATACCACTTCACTACTTCCGAATTTCACAACACCTCACCCTTCTATCTCCTCTTCCTTCTATTCCTTCAAAACCAACACAAATTCCCTACCCTCCCAAATGGCACGCAAATCATCTCTTCTATCATGCCCAAGCTCACTCCCTTCTACCATTCCCTCTCTGCCTATACCTCCAGATATACCTCCCAATGACTTACACACTAATGCATCTTCTAAACCACATCATATCCCTTCCACGGCCACAACTCATAACAATCTTCCCCCAAACCATGGCAAAGGTCCATTCCCTCCTAAAAAGACTTACGCCGAGTCTCATGGAACTAGGATTGAGGCAAAAGGTATGAAGTTACAATTTATTGAACAACAAGGGCGGAAGTAAATATAGTTCGAGGATGAAGTTCCTTTCATAGAAACTTGGGCTATTGCCTAATAGGTTGCTTCACGGTCCTTTCCCGGAAGAGAAGCATTGAATACGATTGTGAAAGGATGGGGAGTTAAATGCCGATTATACCATATGGCAAAGGTCGGATGTTGTTCAAATTCATGACGGAGGAAGAGCGCACTAATGTACTTCACGGAGGCCCTTATATGGTCTACGGAAAACCATGATGCTCAAGGCTATCAATAAAGGAGTTCTTATAACGGATGATTTGTTTATGGACATTCCGATTGGGTCACTTTCCGACATTCCCTTTCTATTCGAGTGCAACGCCTTAGTAAGATTGCTTCACGTGTAGGAAAACCTCTTTACACTGATCAATATACTAAGGAAAGGTATAAAATGAACTATGCAAGAGTTCTAGTGGAAGTGGATGTTAGCAAGGAGCCGATAATGGATTTTGTCGTCAATCTCCCCGATAACAGAAGGTATACTCAAAGGGTAAACTATGAGAATTACCCGGACTTTTGCTATCATTGTGCGGCTTTTGGACACAACCATTTGAAGTGTAGGAAGCTGAGGGATGATGTCAACAATGAAGAAGCTCCAAAAACACGCAATACTGAGGTACCCCCTAACAACAAGGATGATTCTACTCGTTTGAAGGTCAACAAAGGCACGGGTGGAACCAACCCTCCTCCCCCTCATCCACCAACTTCTCAACATCCCGTAGATGCTGATAACTTGATGGACATTGAAGAAACTGAGCACACAGCCCCTCCTGGTACCGGAAGCTTGGGAGAAGTATCACATGCCGCGGGTCCTCCGGTTTTGGGTCATTCTGGCCCACCATGTTTGCGGGATTCTCTGGCAAAGTCCTCACTGCCTAATTCTCACAATGGCAGTACACAACATGTTAGGATGAGGGGTGAGTCAAAACATTCTGATTCTGAGATGCCTATGAACCCGCCACCTTCATTGGATGAAGTGACATACAACGGTGCTACGGAAAAGGCTCAGCTTGTGTCAAGTAACGTTAACTTTGAACGCGGGGAACATAGCTTGGCTGGTACATAAGTTATGGCTTCCAGCAACAAAGATGATGGATGGCAAGAGGTTTTGTCCAAAAAGAATGGGCCGAAAAGCAGTGGGAAAGCGAAGGCAGCTAAGCGCGGAGGTGCTAATAAAACCTCCTTTGTTTCCTAATGAAAATACTTTGTTGGAATGTCCGTGGTCTTTGCGACAAAGGATAGGCTGCCACGCAAGCTCTAGTGTGTAGTATCACAAAACAGCATGACGCGCTATGATTTGTCTATTGGAAACTAAGCTATCTCGCCATGACGTAGTCTTTCTCTACTCAAAGATTTAAAGCATGGAAGTTTTGCTCAAATTTGGAATTCATTGGAGGCGGTAGAATGCTATTACTTTGGGATCCATCCAGGGTTTGTTGTGAAGTGCTTGGTATGGACTCTCAGCATATCCATGTCCAGGCAAGTTGCAATATAACACAAGTGTCCTTCCTTGCCACATTTGTGTACCCGGTTTATAGCATCTCAGATAGAAGGATGCTTTGGCATCACCTTTCTCACTTGGGCGTTGGCATCACTAAGCCTTGGATGATTATGGGAGATTTCAACACTTATTGCTACCCTTATGATAAGGTGGGGGGTCCTCCTCTCACGCCTTATGCACTTAGGGATCTTGGAGATTTCAGGAATTCTCATGGACTGTAAGACGCCCTTCTTCCTGCCTTCTACACTGGACGAATGGTTCGATTTGGTCTAAGCTTGATAGAGTGTTGATGAATCAAAATTGGAGTGATTTGACCCTAGAATGCACAGCCAATTTCATGCCTATGGAACCTGTCTCGGACCACTGTCCTGTGATAGCCACGATTATTGCATCCTATAATGTTGGGAAACGCCCTTTCAAGTTCATGAATATGTGGCTTTCTCACCCAACCTTTGAGAACATTATGACTTCATGTTGGAGACAAGACATATTGGGAACCGCTCAATTGCCCTGCCTCCAAGTTGAAAGCCTCAAGCAACCTTTAAGGGCTTTGAACATAAGTGACTTTGGAGGTATCGAACAAAGAGCAAAAGGGGCAAACATAGAGTTCAAGGAGGCTATCAATGCACACATGGAAAATCCCTTTGATGAGGAGCTTAAAGCCAAGGTTAAGTCCTCAAGAGCTAGAGCAAACACCCATCGGAAGTGAAAGACACTTCATAAGGCAGAAGTCAAGACAGAAACACTTGATTGGAAGTGATAGATGTTCCAAATACTTTCATAGCTTGATCAAAAGGAGTAATGTCAGGAACTCCATTAACTTTTTTGTTAAAGCTAATGGTACTATCACTACATCACCAGAAGAAGTTAGGAAGTTGCTTGTTGAATTTTACAAAGATCTATTAGGTACTTCCCGGCCCACTACCAACTTTGATCCTGAAGTGTTCAACTATGGCCCAAAGCTGAGTGAAGAAGAGAGATTACAGCTTTTGCATTTCATCACCCCAAAGGAGATTTGGGAAGCTCTCTCTGATATAGGCAATGACAAGGCACCTGGACCAGATGGTTATACGGCGGCCTTCTTCAAGAATAGATGGAAAGATGTGGGCCATGATGTTGTAAGATGTGTCCAAGAATTCTTCTCTACTGGAGTTCTTTTTAAGCAGGTAAATCATACCATCATTACCCTGCTACCAAAGACTGATCATGATCCCAAGGTAAATGATTTCAGGCCAATCGGATTGACTAATGTGATCTATAAGATCATCACAAAGATTCTAGCTAACAGAATGGCATTGATCCTTCCTTCTCTCATTGACAAATCCCAAGGGGCTTTTGTGAAAGGAAGAAACATGATGGACAACGTATATGTGGCACAAGAGCTTGTGAGAGGATTTAATAGAACCAGAGTCTCACCAAGATGTATGCTTATGGTGGACCTTCGTAAAGCATTCGATACAGTCTCTTGGAGCTTCCTCGAATTGGTACTAAGAAGTCTAAAATTTCCAGATAGATTTACAAGATGGATCATGGAATGTGTTAGCTCAACCTCCTTCTCCCTTTCTATCAATGGTGAGCTACATGGATACTTCAAAGGAAAGCGCGGCCTAAGACAAGGTGATCCTATGTCCCCTACTCTCTTTATCTTGTGCATGGAATACCTCTCAAGGCTGCTTAAAATGAAGGCTGAGGCAAGAGTTTTCTCATATTTTCCAAAGTGTAAGAAATTGGGCATTACTCATCTGGCATTCGCGGATGACCTCATGCTTTTTGCCAAAGGAGATATATCTTCAGTTGGGATTCTTATGAATTGTCTGGAAGAGTTGGAGGTTGCCTCAAGATTAACTCTTAACCCTGCTAAATCCTCTGTCTACTTAGCGGGAATGCATTCTACAGTTCGGGACTTGATATTGTCCAGAGTGGGTTTCGCCATTGGAAGCTTTCCAGACGATACTGGGGATCCTCGTCCCCAATTTCTCTCTGGATCAATTTGCCCCATTCACTAGTGCTATTTCGAATTACATTCAGAAATGGGAATCACACTTTCTTACGCCGGGTGTCGAACTAATCAGGTCGGTTGTCCAAGGGGTTGAGAGCTTTTGGTTCCGGGCACTTCCTATCCCGGCCACTATTATCAACAAGGTACGGTCTGCTTGTATTCAGTTCTTATGGGGTGGGAAACCACCAAGAGTTGCTTGGGATATCATTTGCTTGCCTCAAACTGAAGGTGGCTTGGGTCTTATGAACATCAAGGAATGGAATCATGCCTTGTTATCCAGGACGATTTGGCAAACTCACACGGAAGCTGATTCTCTTTGGGTCCAATGGATCAATAGCCACTATTTGAGAGGTATTACAATTTGGGATTATGAGGTACGTCCTAGGGACTCCCCCTTATTCAAAAAGATTTGTGGGATTCGCGAAAAATTTGTTTCTATCTTTGGTAGCCATGGTGATGCTATTGACGACTTTATAAAATGTTGTGCCAACGGTATACTTGATTCAAGCCTCGTGTATGATATCTTGCGCACTCCGCAAGCTAAAAAGCCTTGGATGTCACAAATTTGGAAAGGCTTCATTCCTCCCAAATTCACTTTTACTATGTGGCTAAATTGCAGAAAACGGTTAGCTACAAAGGATACTCTATCATTTCTCAACTTGGAGGATAAATCTTGCGGGTTCTGCAAGAAAGCTAATGAAACAAGGGAACACCTCTTCTTTGCCTGCCCCTATACTCACATGATTTGGAAGAGCATAAAATATTGGTTGGGTATTAGAAGAGAGATGACAACTGTTGAAAGCTCCCTTAAATGGATTAAGAAAGAACACCGCGGGACAAGCATCCGAGCCAAAGCTATTTTGCTTACTTTTTGCATAATGGTTTATGAGATTTGGAGGGTAAGAAACACAATGCTCTTTGAAGGCACAAGCTTTCCGGCAGAAGAGGTCATTGCAAGAATCAAAACAACTTCTTATAGAGTTCTCTATGATTTTATCCCCTCTTGTAATGGCACCTTTTGAGTGACCACCCCTCTCCTCTTTCACTTCTTGTTTGCATTACGTTGAGGCTTGAGATACCTCAACGACTGATTGTAGCCACTTCCTTTTTGTTATTAGTAATAATATTTGCATTTACCTAAAAAAAAAAAGACTTGAAAATATTTTCCTCTCCCTCCCTAGTGCTCTCATCCAACCCCCTTTATTTCTTGAGCAAATGTTGTCCAAAATTTTTTAAACTTATAAGTGTTCTTCCTTAATGTATTAGGAAGATTTTTAACCAAGAGTTAGACAAGATTTCACACCCCTAGCCTCAACCCCCCCGCCCCTTGGCCGAGAGTGGGCAGATTTTCGGGACTGTTTTGGACAGATTTTTTTAGTCAAATTTGGAAGGGAATATCTCCTAGAATATTAGGCGTTTTTGGGTGTTTAAAATACCTAAAATGAAGTTCGTCGAGTCTAGTTTCCAACGCAACAAACCGCTCGTCGATAGGACACTGGAGTAGAGAGTTATCGACGTTACAAGTTCAGCTGACGAAGCAGTGGCTAAAAATCTGGACAGTCACGTTTTTTGGGCTATTTTGAGGTAATGAACCTTAACCTCTTTGTGAAGTTGATTATTATGTATATATGGATATTATACATATATTGGAAGTATATTATGAAGTATGAGATATAAGGAAAGATTTGGATCATGTTATGATGTTAAAAGGAGAATTGGCATATTAGCCATTAAAATGGTAAAAATGTATCCATTACTTGCTAAGAAGCTAACAACAAAGAAATTATAACTTATATAAAGATTGGAATATAAGTTGGAAGACTAATGAAGTAATTGGATAAATAAAAATTGTGAAAGTTGGCCAAGGACCTCAACTTAAGGACCGTATCTACTTTGGACCGTATCTACTTTGGACCGTATCTACTTTGGACTGTATTTACTTTGGACCGTATTTACATTGTTGTTGTGAAGGAGTGATTGTTAATCGCGTTCCGTTTGGGCGTGTTATCCCCTTCTTTAAATTTCGGAATTATTGCGCCTTATTTATGGCATGTTGGTTACTATTATCGGGCCTTGAAAAAGGTGGAGAATTGAGTAGAAACGGGGGAAGTGCAGCCCAATTTTTCGTAGACTAAGAGAAGTCTTACTTAGAAGAATCCCACGAAAAACTAGAAGTTGATAGGCGTGTTTTGACTATTATAGGTTGACACTCTGCGCGTGACATATCCGACTTGGCAAGTGGATTTAGCCGAGGAGGTATGTGATTCTTCCTATCCTCTTGAGCATGATATTTGCGAACTATATATAGTACGGTAGACGTACGTGTGTTAACTAAATTTGGTTTCACTTTGATGTCTTTTGACTTGAGTTTTAATTAATAAGAATCTTGAATATTTCAAAAAGAGTTATGAATCATTTTTGGAAGAAAAGTAATACTTGGTTTTTAAATAAAACTTAAGTGTTATACTAGCTTTATGGGAAGTTAGGTATAACGACTTAAGAAAGTTAAAAGGAACGATTTACTTATTTGTTTATAAAAGCCTTGTAATGATTTCTGAAGGTGTGGTAAGTTGGTTTGATAAATAAACATGTTATGATGCTAAGTGTGTTAGTATCTTGTGATGTTTGTGTAAGGAGGTTATTCTTGTTGTTCTTATGTTGTTTAACGATAAGCCGTGGTGTTAGTATTATCTTGTGATGTTTGTGTAAGGAGGTTATTCTTGTTGTGCTTATGTTGTTTAACGATAAGCCGTTGTGTTAGTACTATCTTGTGATGTTTGTGTAAGGAGGTTACTCTTGTTGTGCTTATGTTGTTTAACGATAAGCCGTTGTGTTAGTATTATATCACTCACCCCCCTGACTTGCTATGATGCCGGGTTGTCGCCCCGATTCGAGGAATACCTCACGCGGTCCATAGGACCTACGCGAGTCGCGGAGTTCCAGGATTGTGACGCGAGGAATACCTCACGCGATCTATGCGCTACGCGGATCGCGGAGTCGGTGACGATGCCGAGGGTTAGCTGCCCTGCGATGCGAGGAATACCTCATGCGGGCCTATGCGGAACTGTGGGAGTTCCAGGATTAGACGCGCACAATGATACTGCGGGCGAGTGGCTCAGCTTCGATCATTGGGTGGTATAGAAATACCTTGTGATACAGTTTTATAGCATTGTTGGTACGGTGTGTTCTAGTAGTCGGCTATGCCTTCGTACTTACCCCGTACGGTTTTATTATGACACAGGTGGGACCTGGTGTTCATGTGTATTTCCTTGGTGTTTTATATATCATGGACTGCCGGCAGTGAGGAAGGAATTCCACGGGCATGATTGATATTGTGAGCATGAGACCCATGGTTATATTTGAGTGATGACTTTGAGGGCGTGAGTCCCTGACTTGACATGACTGCTTACATATTGTATATCGTAAATTGGTTATCATATATGCCTCCTATTTTATATAGATTATTGTGATTTTAATTACAGTATTTTCAGTTTCACATACTTGGTACCTGTTGTACTGACCTCCTTCGGGGGGCTGCGTTCATGCCGCAGGTAGAGGTACATCAGTCGTTGATCCTCGCTCAAAGGATCACAGTTCAGCATTTTGGGAAAGCTCCGTTTCTCCGGAGGCTTATCTTTTGGTATGATTCCCTGAGATTGTAGGTACTTGTACATTCAGGGGTATGGCGGGGCCCTGTCCCATCATAGTTGTTATAAAATTCTTAGAGGTCTGTAGTACTGTTGTGGGCAGGATTTGTAAAGGATGTAAATGTTCAAGTTTTTGTTTATATATGCATGCCAAAAGGCGACATCTTCTCCGTTAGACTGTTCTTACTCTTTATTGTTTCATGTCTTTGATTTTATTTCCGCTGATTTTCTCTGATGTTGTGTCACTTGGGTGCCCGGGGTAAGACACCAGTCGCGGGCCCGAGAAAGGGTCGTGACAATCATCACTCACATATAACTATGGGTCTCACGCCCACAATATCAATCATGCCCGTGGAACTCCTTCCTCACTGCCGGCAGTACATGATGTAAAACAACACCCATATGTGTACCTAAACACTAGATCCTGCCTGCGTCATAAAACCGATCAGGCCAAGTTGAAGAGCCAACTACCAGATCCAATCTTGCATCATAAAACTTTACAGGCCAAGTACGGAAGCCAACTACCAGATCCAATCCTGCGTCACGCAACTGACCGGGGCAAGTATCTTAAGCCAACGTACCAGAGCATACCGTCTCACGAGATATGACCGGGGCAAGTATCTAAAGTTTTCCTGTAACTACATGTACAAATCAAGCCCGTGACCACTCATCACTGCGGCAAGCTTCATGGATAGCTAGTCCATGGACTAATAACATAACCTGGGAATTTAACCCGCACCATGGCCGCATGCCCCCGGACTCTTACATCGGTGTAAGCATGGCCATGGAACAATCCTAGTGGACGCATACCCGTGGACCATCCATCGTGTCAGTATGTCCAAAGGAACGATATTGTGGAAGCATACCCATGGGCCACCCAACGTGTCAGTATGTCCAAGGAAATAACAAGATAACACTCATAGTGGAAGCATACCCGTGGACCATCCAACAGCGTCGGTATGTCCAAGTAAACAACAAGATAACCGACCCTCCATCGAGAGACGCGGTAACATCGAAATACAACACTTGCACAACAAAGGCTATCACAAGTAGCATAGGCAAGTTTAACATACTCTTAGACTTTCATTAACATGTAAACTGATTCACCATTTTTATCAACTCAAAGTACTTTCATTTTATGCCAACAATCCGGGTTTTAACCCCAAAACACTACATACTTTAATTCTTTCAAAAATATTTCTTTTTACGCAAAAAGCCACATGATACTAATACCCGTAGTATCAAACACGTTTTCTTTTCAAACCAAATTACTACACCTTCAGAAAATCTTTACAAGGCCTTTAAAATCAAGTAAGTCAACCGTTCTTTTATCCTCCTCAAGTCGTTATAACTAACTTCCCATAAAGCTATTATAACACTTATTTTTCAAGCAATTCAAACCAACTACAATCATTTGGAAAACTAAGAGGACTTATTCTTTTCAAACCAAATATTAATTTCTTTCCAAATAATGATTCACAACTTTTTAGAATAATTCAAGGCCCTTTAAGATTTAGAAGTCGAGTCAAAGACATAAAAAAATGAAACCAAATTCATTTAACACACGTACGTCTACCGTACTATATATTTCACAACAATCATGCTCAAGAGGATAGGAAGAATCGCATACCTCCTCGGCTAATCCACTTGCCAAGTCGAATATGCCGCGCGTAGAATATCCACCTATAATAACCATAACACATCTATCAACTTCTAGTTTTCTTCGTAGAATATTTCTAAGTATAAGATTTCTTATTCTACGGAAAATTGGGCAGCACTTCCCCTGTATCTACGTACTTTTCCACCTTTTCAAGGCCCGATATCAATAGCCAACATGCCGTATTTAAGGCGCAGTAAACCAGTAACTCAAAGGGGATTACACGCCTAACTGGACGTGTAAAAGTTTGCCCCACAATATACAAAACAGTCTATTTCTTTTCAATCTTCCTTCCACATATATATTCAATTATAAACTAGTACAACATGTAATCTCCAATTACAATAGAAGGACAAAGATCATTACCTCGATAAGCCCAAAATTTTCCAATGATTAAAAGTCGATCCTTAGGAATCTTAGCTCCAATTCCTTACGTTCCAATCCACTCCAAGCAACCCTTAGAAGTTCCTAACCAACTTCTCTTAACACTTCACCCAAAAATATGAAGATCACCTTAGGGTTTCACTTTGCGACTATCGGATTAACGTAGTATTTCTGGGATTTTGTGTTGGGATATCTTTAGAACACTACTAGGGACACTTGGTTTAAGTGTTGGGATTTATCAACAACAATTGAACAAATTCTAAGCCTAAAGGGATGTTGGCCGAGAGCTATCTAAGAGGGAGGGAGCATTTTTGTCATGGAAAATAATTCTAAGTGTTGATGAAGTCTTGCTACAAGGGTGTATTTATAATAAAACCAAGGGCTAGGATCAAAGCAAGTGTGTGGATGAGATTGGGGACAAGTGTGTGTGGGTCCCACAAACCACTTGTCCAACACAAGACTTGGGACACTTGGCTTGCCACTTGTCATCTCAATTCGGCCACAATGCCACCTAAGGGGGTGACACGTGTCGCCCTCCTATTCGTCCAAAATATTTCATCTCCCGAAAACATCCATAATGGCCAAAATCTCAAAAATAATGTGGGCCCCACAAAACCGTAAATTTCCCCTGTGGGCCCCACATGACCAATTCCGGAAAATAAAATCCATAATTCTCTTATATTCCAAGAAGTCCAAATACCAAAGTTGAGAATCCAATTCCCACTAATAAACTTTTTCCTTCACGAGGTTCGGAATATTTTCCGTCGAAAATTCAAAATTTTCTTCCCTTTCGTACTTAGTGTTATATTCTCGTACGTATATCCTCACATACATACTCTGGAACTACGGGGTGTAACATTCTTCCCCCCTTAGAAACATTCATCCCGAATGTTCCTTCTAAGTCTCCAAACACACATGCGTCGGTATAGTCTTCACTACTATACTTACATAACCAATTATGCCATATGTGGCCATAATATAACACACGCGCAAAACTTAAATCCAAGCCAACGAGGAATCACCTTTATCGTGTATAACATCACAATTAGCTTCCACTCAAGGTCTAAAGGATACTCTCTTCGCACCTTTACTTCACAAAACTGATCACTTTCATTCTTTTAACACATGTTCGCTTCTTTTCTTACTCGTCGTATGCTTCTCGTACACCCGAACTCTTTCTAGTACACGTACCACATTTCAGTCATCGCTTCAGTTTTCAAAACCTTGGAGTTACTACCTCCAAACTTGGTCATTACTAGCTTCAATTTCCCTTAAGGCCATTCTCGGCCTTCACGACCCGGTTCTGGTCGAACACGTCTACGAACTCGTACAATGGTTACCTAAACTTGGGCCTTACACCCTCGTGACCCTATCACCTAGCGGGACCACCTCAAACTGACCCCACTTCATTCTGGGTTGCGGGTTGACCCACAATTTTCCCTCGACCCGACACATCTCACTAATCAAGTCATGAAAGCCTAGTGGTCTTCTTAGCTTAACTACCCACTTTCATTCCACACCACTCACGGAACTATCACACTAATATACCCCACGTATACTATGTACTCCGACCAAGATCAACCGTAAAATCTTTTACTCAAGACGGCTTTGCACCTAAGGTCTCAACGGTTATCAACATTCTAAGGATCACAATTTCTTTGTCCCCAAACTTACCTTTCCTACCAACCAGGTTTTCTAAATCACAATTACACCAAATTACCCGTACATAACACTTATTATAACCATCTTCACAACACATACTAGTCTCTAAAGGGTTAAAGATATACCTGTAACTACTGCTTCATTTTTCCCTTTGTCGCTCTAATCATAATCCTGCCCTGCTGGGCGCATAGCTATAGAAGGCGATGAACTAGCCACCGATCCCGAAGGATGACTCCTAACATCTGCGCTACCTCTGGTCGGACAATTCCTCGCAAAATGGCCCTGCTGGCCGCAGGCAAAACAAGTTCTTTGAATACCATAACACTCCCCCGCATGGGGGCTACCATATTGGCCACACCGAGGTAGGGGTGGCTTCATCTGGCCAACACCCCTACTCCTCAAAACTCGAACCTCGAGCCCCGACCGCCTCGAATACCCTGACGTCCTGAAGACTGTGGAGGACCACTCCGTACTGGCGGAGGCGCATAACTAGTCTGCTGCTGAGGTGGCCCGCCTCGAAAGTTACCAAAGGACCCTGCTGTCTTGGTCCTCTTATGCTGATCTCGGTCATTTCGTCGACCTCTACGTTCCTCAATCCCCTGTGCATAAGCCTGTATGCGGGCAATGTCCATGCCCGGCTGAAGAGCTACTCCTGTACAACCCTCTGCTAGATAACCATCAAGTCCCGTGGTACTTATTTTATGTATGATAAGTCGGTAGTGCTTATGTTATGTATGATAAGCCGGTAGTGCTTATGTTATGTATGATAAGCTGGTAGTGCTTATGTTATGTATGATAGCTGGTTGTGCTAGTGATATGTTGTTCATTACGGGGTCATTCCCCGGGTTTGTGGCATTTGCATATTCCGTGAATATACTACCCATGATGCGAGGAATACCTCATGCGAGTCCGTAGGGCTTATGCGAGTGAAATAGTCCTATGCGGGGCGGACCAGTCCTATGCGAGGAGATTACCTCATGCGGGTCCACACGACCTATGCGGGTTGATACAGTCTATGCGAGGAAATTACCACATGCGGGTCCATACGGCCTATGCAGGTGAAATAGTCCTAGGAGTAGGATTGCTTAATGATACTACGGGCGGGTGGCCCTACTTTGATCACGAGGCTCCTATTTTATGCAGTAAAGTATACTCTTGTTTACTCTCATTGTTAGTAAGACACAGTGTACTATTATTTGAGTTATCATACATGTCTCCAGCTTTATTTTTAGACTTTATGATTTCATTACAAGATTTCAGGCCACATACTTGGTATATGTTATCGACCTCACTGGGAGCCGCTCATGCCGCAGTAGAGTATACAAAGGTCGATCCTCACTCTTAGGATCACTGTTCAGCTGTTGAGAAGCTCCATTACTCCGGAGTCTTATCTTTGGTTCAGATATCTGGTATTGTCGGTTGTTGTACATTCAGGGGTATGGCGGGGCCCTGTCCCATCACAATTGTTATTCTTAGAGGTCTGTAGTCATGTCTTGTGGATTGGATTGTAAAGAAAAAAAAGATGTACTGTTTTATTTTGGATTATGTATATTTTACGGAAGGTGGCCTTATCGGCTAGCCTGTTGATATTTAATGTCTAAGTATTTTTATGAGTTGTGTATGTTCCGCTGCTATTCTCTGATGTATACGAAAGGTGCCTGTAGGCACGGGCCGCGCCCGGTCGGGTCGTGACAAAAGTGGTATCAGAGCAGTTAGTCCTCGGAAAGTGTCTATAGACCGTGTCTAGTAGAGTCTTGGTTATCGGTGTATTGTGCACCACATCTATAACCAGGAGGCTGCAGGACATTTAGGATTGGTTTCCATTCTTCTCACCGAGATCGTGCGACAGAGCCGTTGTTGTGGTCGCTCTCCCTAACGAGTTATGTTGATTGCAGCTATGAGAAAGGCAGCAGTGACCCAGGAAGGGCTATGTGGATTGCGTATCCAGGTTGGTAATGATTGTAGTATAGTCGGTATTATGACATACAGCTATACAGAGTTATGTATGAGGGTCAGACGCGTGTTGCCTAGAATAATTTTAGATTACCAGGATTTGGTAAGGACTAAATAGATACCGGGAAGGTATGGAACAGTTAATGAATTCTCGCCAAGGTCTTATGTTTTATTTGAGATAATTGGGAAATGATGAGCTGTCTAATAGGGTAGTGAACCCTTAAGAAGTCGTGTTAAGGAACTTAATGGAAGAATATGTTAATAGATTGAACTACATAGTGTGCTTAAGAGAATGGTACGGATGAGATCCGTATGGAGTAAGTATGGTTGTTGTGATCAAAACAACATGATTATGGTATTATTGTTATACCCCGTATTCTCAGGGTATGTATGCGAGGACGTACGTACGAGAGCACGACAGAAAAAAATTGGAAAGGAAGAAAGAGGTGATTCTTCCACGGAAAAAGTTTTCGGTTTTTGTAAGGAAAAATGTTCGTTGAAGGGAATTGGGTTCCCAGATTTGGAATTTGGGCTTATCGAGGTAATTATCTTGTCCCTCTATTGTAATTGGAAATTACATGTTTGTTAGAATATATAGTTGAAGTATACTATATGTGGAACTATACTTAGTATTCGGCAATGTCTTTTGACTTAAGCCTGAAGAATAAAGAACTGAACTGAACTGTATTTACATAGGACTGTATTGCAGTAGACTTGTATAGTATTACTGAGTAGAATTGTACACGTCCGGTTAGACGTGTAAACCCCCCCCTGGTTGGCTTGGTAGCCTACTGTTAGAGAGAGAGATTTACGCTGCCATGTGGGAGGTGCCGAATTTTCTGTAGAAGATAGAAACTTGTGTTTTGGGGTTAATAGACGTTTGTGACCTTTATAGTGAAAGTACTAAGAGTAGCGTATTCTACTCGAGTGGAAAGTGGCTAAGTTGTAGTACTTGGAGCATTTTGCTTATTGTCGATAAATCGTCGCGAGGTATGTGAACCTCTTCCTATCTCTTCTAGCATGATATGTGTGAACTATGTAGCACGGTAGACGCATACGTGTTAATCGTGTTTGATGGTTCTTAAAACATAAAGTGTTATAACGGCTTTATGGGAAGTTGTTATAACACTTTATGTAGGTAAGAAAATACTTTGTGGTTTTAAAAGGTAATCGATGTGAATTATAAGCGCTAGTTATAATAAAGAACTTGATGTATTTCAAAAGATTTATAAATCGTTTTGAAGGGAGAGTAACACTTGGTTTTAAAGGTTTTAAAAAGAGTTATACTAGCTTCATGGGGAGTTAGGTATAATGTCTTAAAGCGAGGTAAAGAAAATGGTTTACTGATGTTAGAAGTTAAGAGACTTGATCTTATAAGATAAGAGACTTAACTTATTTGTTTTAATGTGAATGTTTGTGTGAAACCTCATTCGTGAGTAATGAGTACTTGGTTTTATTTAAAGGGATAATGTTTTATCGATTTGAAATCGTAATGTATCGACTGCACCACCGCAAGCGTTAATAAAGGAAAATGTATTGAATAATGAGGTATCGTATTAAAACCGAGAAACCTCCATCTGCATAGAAACTAAGATGAGACAAAATGATATACATTTTCTAGATCAGGGCTGCTGTAATAAGAATGTTGTAAACAAGAATAACCTACTCTCACGTGAGACATATATTACTCAATTGTTCTAAAAAGGAATCAAGTGATTAAGTTTGGGAACTATGAAACCATTTGAAAATGAGAAGCTTGAGTAATCAAACTAGGCAAACCGGAACTTAGGAAAAGAATGTTGTTACTTGATTTTGAAAAGGAATGTGGGTTGGTCATTCTAATACTACGGTATCGGGTGACTTTTATAAAAGTAATGGATCTCTTTTAAAAGAACTTAACGTATGTAGTACTTTGGGGTTAAAACCCGACTTTGGCATAAAATGAAAGTACTTTGAGTTGTGTGAAACTTGCCTATGCTTGTTGTTGAAACTTGCCTATGCTTGTGATGATAGCCTTTGTTGTGCAAGTGTGGTATTTACGTGTTACCGCCTCTCGATAGAGGCCGTTGACTTGTTGAGAACTTACTTGGACGTCTGGCGTGATGGAGAATTCCACGTATGTTTCCATTTTGATTATCGTCTTGTTGTTGATGTCACATGGACATGTCTACACCGACGCAGATTCCGGCACGCGCCACGCGGCGGGTTGATTACCCAGATATGGTTATTATCGCAACATGGACGTGTCTACACCGAGGCGATTCCGGCACGTGGCTACGCGCGCAGGTTGACCACCCAGATATTGTTGATTGAGGTTACACGGCATGCCTACACCGAGGCGATTCGGGGTATGTGGCCATACGCCTTGTTATTATGGTTGCATCATGGACATGTCTACACCGGCGCAGATTCCGGGCACGCGCCGTGATGCGAACATGATGGATGTTGTGGCGTGAGACCCATAGTTATATTTGAGTGGTGACTTTGAGGCGTGAGTCCCCGACTTGATCGCTTTATGTTGCGTCTTGTATTTTGGTTATCATACATGTCTCCGCTTTTTAGGCTATTATGATTTCATTTACTGATTTGACGCCACATACTTGGTACTGTCAGATCGACTCCTTCGGGGCCGCGTTCATGCCGCAGTGAGGTACATCGGCCGTGGATCCTCGCCTAGGATCTCGGGCCATTGGGAAGCTCCGTTTCTCCGGAGGCTTATCTTTTGGTATGTGTTTCCCTGAGTTGTAGGTTCTTGTACATTCAGGGGTATGGCGGGGCCCTGTCCCATCATAGTCGTTGTAAATATTAGAGTTCTGTAGTAATCACAGGCGTGGTTTGTAAAAAGGATAAGCGTCGTTTTTATGTATATATACCAAGGCAAATCGCTTTGGTTGGCCTGCTTATTTATCATGTCTCTCATTTCATGTTTAAAGTTTTTATTTCCGTGGTTTTCTCGATGTTGTATCGCTAGGGTGCCCGGTAAGGCACGATCACGCCCGACCGGGGTGTGACAAAGTGGTATCGAGCGATTAATCCTCGGAAAGTGTCTACTGACCGTGTCTAGTAGAGTCTTGATTATCGATGTGTTGCACCACATCTATAATCGTGAGGCCGCAGGACATTTAGGATTAGTTTCCATTCTTCTCATTACGAGATCGTGCCTTAGAGTCATGTTGTAAGTTGGACCCTCCGACGTATCTCGCTTTTTACGATTATGCCTCCGCGCAAGGCAACCAGAGCCCGAGGGCAAGGCAGCCGAGGGTGCCGCTAGTGAGATCTGAGGAGTACGAGGCGCAGCCCGGCCAAGACTGAGATGCTTCCGACGGCGAAGTTTCAGGACGCCGCCAAATCAAAGAGAGGTTAGAGCGCAAAGAATGGCCGCCGAGACCGCAGCACCGAGCCTCCATCCCACACCGGGGCAGAGAGATGGGTTACAAGCGAGATGGCTTGATTGTTGGCCGGGTCATGGCCGATATGAGGATAGGCCGGACGCAGCAGCCTCGGGCCCAGAGCACCAGCCGTTCACCCCGAGCGAATAGTTTGAGGCTACGGACTTTCTCGAGTTGTAGCCCGCGAGTTTTATGGGTCGAGGCACGAGGATGATCCGCAGGAGTTCATCCGTCGCCATAGCCGATCATGCGGTGATCAAGGCTTCAGAGACCGAGTTCGTGACCTTTGTTCGCATCGGCCGCGTGATACCGCAATCGATTGGTTTGATTCATGGAGCTTTCGGGAGAGCATGCACTCCAGCAAGATGGGATGAGTTTTCGGGCTTTCTCACGCACTTCTTGCCTCCGCAGATGAGGAGGGCACGGGCCGGCGATTTTTGATGCTTAGACAGAGCGCGCACGGTCGGGAGTACAATGTGAGTTCGACTCATTGGCGAGACGCCGGCGTTGGTAGCTAGTATGGAGGATCGAGTGCACCGATATGTCACCGGCTAGATGATTACTTGACAGAGGCTTGTTCGGTGTAGCTCTTCACCGCATGGACATTGCCCGCACGCAGCTCATGCACAAGGATGTGAGGTACGAGAGGTCGACGGAATGACTGGATCGCCAGAAGAGGCCGTGACATCGTGGTCTTTGGCAACTTTCGAGGCGGACCGCCTCAAAGAAGACTAGTTTGCACCCCGCCAAGCAGAGTGGTCCTCCACCGCCTTCGTGAGAGCGTCGTGGCTCGAGGGTTCGTGTTTCGCGGAAGTAGGGTTGGCGGATGCGCCACCCCTACCTCGGTGTGGTCGATGTGGTAGACCGCATTTCGGGGAGTATCGTAGTACCAAGGGAGCTTGTTATTCTTGCGGCCAACGGGGCCATATGACGAGAGACTGTCTGACCAGGGGTAGCGCTGGTAGGATAGCACAAACTACTAGAGCGATTACGCCACGGTAGAGGTCGCGGTGGAAGTTCGATTTAGCGGCCTCAACCGCCTAGTTTGGTATATCCTTAACCCTGTAGATACTTGTATGTGTTGATGTTAATGATGTGTTAAGTGTTATGTTCGGATAGCTTTGTGCTATAGTGTGATTTAAAAAATCTGGTTAGTGTGAGATGGAAGTGGTAGCTTTCATGATGTGATTTAGCAGATTGTTCCGTGTCGTGGAACAAGGGCGTGACGCGATTGTGGTCGGGTTGAGGATGTGATACGGTCAACCCTTAGCCGGACATGGGGTGGGCAGTTCTGGGTGGTCCCGCCAGTGGTAGGGTCACGAGGATGCTAGGCCCAAGTTTGTATGATCATCGTATGAGTTCGTGGACGCGTTCGACCAGAAGCGGTTCGTAAAGGCCGGGAGTGACCTTAAAGAAGTTTGAGGTTAGTAAGATGACCAAGTTTGAGGTAGTGACTCCGCAGATTTTGGGAGCAAGTAATGACCGAAGTATGGTACGTCTTGGGAGAGTTCAAGTGTTTGAGAGGGGCACGACGAGTAAGAAAAGAAGAGGACGTGTGTTATTTCGTGGCCAAGCTGTGGCGTTGGCAACTTGTTAGAGGAACTTCATCGATATCCGTCTTGAGAAGGAACATTCGGGACGAATGTTTCGGAGAGGAGAATGTTATACCGTATTCTCGTGGTATGTATGCGAGGACGACGCATTTGAGCACGACAGAAAAAATTGGAAAGGAAGAAAGAGGTGATTCTTCCACGGAAAAAGTTTCCGGTTTTTGTAAGGAAAAATGTTCGTTGAAGGGAATTGGGTTCCCAGATTTGGAATTTGGGCTTATCGAGGTAATTATCTTGTCCCTCTATTGTAATTGGAAATTACATGTTTGTTAGAATATATAGTTGAAGTATACTATATGTGGAACTATTCTTAGTATTCTGCAATGTCTTTTGACTTAAGCCTGAAGAATAAATAATCGAATCGAATCAGATTTACATAGGATCAGTATTGCAAAGAGACTTTACGTAGTATTATCGAGTAGAATTGTACACGCCGGTTAGGCGTGTAAACCCCCGTGGCTTGGTAGCCTACTCGTTAGAGGAGATTTACGACGCCATGTGTGAAAGGTGCGAATTTTCTGTAGAAGATAGAAACTTGTGTTTTGGGGTTAATAGACGTTTGTGACCTTTATAGGTGAAAGTACTAAGAGTAGCGTATTCTACTCGAGGAGTGGAAAGGGCTAGCAAGGTTGTAGTACTTGGAGCATTTTGCTTATTGTCGATAAATCGTCGCGAGGTATGTGAACCTCTTCCTATCTCTTCTAGCATGATATGTGTGAACTATGTAGTACGGTAGACGTACATGTGTTAACTGTGTTTGATGGTTCTTAAAACATAAAGTGTTATAACGGCTTTATGGGAAGTTGGTTATAACAGCTTTATGTAGGTAAGAAAATACTTTGTGGTTTTAAAAGGTAACTGATGTGAATTATAACTGGCTAGTTATAATAAAGAACTTGATGTATTTCAAAAGATTTATAAATCGTTTTGAAGGGAGAGTAACACTTGGTTTTAAAGGTTTTAAAAAGAGTTATACTAGCTTCATGGGGAGTTAGGTATAATGTCTTAAAGCGAGGTAAAGAAAATGGTTTACTGATGTTAGAAGTTAAGAGACTTGATCTTATAAGATAAGAGACTTAACTTATTTGTTTTAATGTGAATGTTTGTGTGAAACCTCATTCGTGAGTAATGAGTACTTGGTTTTATTTAAAGGGATAATGTTTCCGATTTGGAAATCGAATGTGTATCGACAGCACCACCGCAGCGTTAATAAAGGAAAATGTATTGAATAATGAGGTATCGTATTAAAACCAAGAGAAACCTCCATCCGCATAGAAACTAAGATGAGACAAAATGATATCACATTTTCTAGATCATGGCCTTTGTAATAAGAATGTTGTAAACAAGAATAACCTACTCTCACGTGAGACATATATTACTCAATTGTTCTAAAAAGGAATCAAGTGATTAAGTTTGGGAACTATGAAACCATTTGAAAATGAGAAGCTTGAGTAATCAAACTAGGCAAACCGGAACTTAGGAAAAGAATGTTGTTACTTGATTTTGAAAAGGAATGTGGGTTGGTCATTCTAATACTACGTATCGGGTGACTTTTATAAAAGTAATGGATCTCTTTAAAAGAACTTAACGTATGTAGTACTTGGGGTTAAAACCCGACTTTGGCATAAAATGAAAGTACTTTGAGTTGTGTGAAACTTGCCTATGCTTGTTGTTGTGAAACTTGCCTATGCTTGTGATGATAGCCTTTGTTGTGCAAGTGTGGTATTTACGTGTTACCGCCTCTCGATAGAGGCGGTTGACTTGTTGAGAACTTACTTGGACGCGGCCGCGTGATGGAGAATTCCACGGTATGTTTCCATTTTGATTCTCGTCTTGTTGTTGATGTCGCATGGACATGTCTACACCACGCAAAGATTCCGGGGCACGCGCCACGCGTCGTTGATTACCCAGATATGGTTATTATCGCAACATGGACGTGTCTACACCGAGGCGATTCGGGGCATGTGGCCACGCGCGGCAGGTTGACCACCCGATATTGTTGATTGAGGTTACACGGGCATGTCTACACCGAGGCGATTCGGGGCATGGCCATACGCCTTGTTATTATGGTTGCATCATGGACATGTCTACACCGTCGCGATTCCGGGCACGCGCCATGATGCGAACATGATGGATGTTGTGGCGTGAGACCCATAGTTATATTTGAGTGGTGACTTTGGCGGCGAGTCCCCGACTTGATCGCTTTTATGTTGCGTCGTATTTTGGTTATCATACATGTCTCCCGCTTTTAGGCTATTATGATTTCATTTACGAGATTGTGATTTCACATACTGCGTACTGTCATCGACCTCCTTGGGCTGCGTACGCCAAGGTAGAGAGGTACATCGGCCGTGGATCCTCGCCTTAGGATCTCGGTTCGTTTTGGGAAGCTCCGTTTCTCCGGAGGCTTATCTTTTGGTATGTGTTTCCTTGAGTTGTAGGTTCTTGTACATTCAGGGGTATGGCGGGGCCCTGTCCCATCATAGTTGTTGTATATCTTAGAGGTCTGTAGTACTGTTGTGGGCAGGGTTTGTAAAAATGATAACTGTTCGGGTTTTTATGTATATATACCAAGGCAATCGCTTTGGTTGGCTGCTTTATTTATCATGTCTCGCATTTCATGTTTAAAGTTTTTATGTCCGCGGGTTTTCTCTCGATGTTGTATCGCTAGGTGCCCGGTAAGGCACGATCACGCCCGACCGGTGTGACAAAGTGGTATCGAGCGATTAATCCGGAAAGTGTCTACTGACCGTGTCTAGTAGAGTCTTGATTATCGATGTGTTGTGCACCACATCTATAATCGTGAGGCCGCAGACATTTAGGATTAGTTTCCATTCTTCTCATTCCGAGATCGTGCCTTAGAGTTGTGTTGTAAGTTGGACCCTCCGACGTATCTCGCTTTTACGATTATGCCTCCGCGCAAGGCAACCAGAGCCCGTGGCGGCAGGCAGCCGAGGGTGCTGCTAGTGAGATACTGAGGAGTACGAGGCGCAGCCCTGGCCAAGACTGAGACAAGCCCCGACGGCGAAGTTTCGTGACGCCGCCAAATTTCAAAGAGAGGTTAGAGCCGCAAAGAATGGCCGCCGAGACCGCAGCACTGAGCCTCCACCCCACACCGGGCGCAGGAGATGGGTTACAAGAGATGGCCCGATTGTTGGCGTGGTCGTGGCGATATGAGATAGGCCGGATGCAGCAGTTCAGCCCAGTGAGCACCGTGGTTCACCCCGAGCAGATAGTTTGAGGCTACGGGACTTTACGAGTCAGAGCCCGCGAGTTTTATGGGTCGAGGCACGAGGATGATCCGCAGGAGTTCATCCGTCGCCATTCCGATCACGCGGTGATCAAGGCTTGAGACCGAGTCGTGACCTTTAGTTCGTGACGGCCGCGTGATACCGCAATGATTGGTTTGATTCTAGGAGCTTTCCCGGGGAGAGCATTCAACTCCAGCAGTATGGGATGAGTTTTCGGGGCTTTCCTAACGCACTTCTTGCCTCCGCAGATGAGAGGCACGCCGGCAGATTTTTGATGCTTAGACAGAGCGCGCATGTTGCCGAGTACAATGTGAGTTCGACTCATCGTCTTGCGACGCCCCAGCGTTGTAGCTAGTATGGAGGATCGAGTGCACCGATATGTCACCGGCTAGATGATTACTTGACAGAGGCTTGTTCGGTGTAGCTCTTCACCGCATGGACATTGCCCGCATGCAGCTCATGCACGCGATGTGAGGTACGGAGAGGTCGGCGAATGACCGGATCGCCAGAAGAGGCCGTGACATCGTGGTCTTTGGCAACTTTCGAGGCGGACCGCCAAGAAGACTAGTTTTGCACCCCGCCAAGATGAGTGGTCCTCCACCGTCTTGAGGAGCAGTCGTGGCTCGAGGTTCAGTTTCCGGAAGTAGGGGTGTTGGCAGACGATCACCCTACCTCGGTGGTCGATGGTAGACCGCATTTCGGGAGTGTCGTAGTACCAAGGGAGCTTGTTATTCTTGCGCCAACAGGGCCATATGACGAGACTGTCCACTGTGGTAGCGCTGGTAGGATAGCACGCACTACTAGAGCGATTACGCCACGGTAGAGGTCGCGGAAGTTCAGCTTTAGCGGTCCTGAACCGCCTAGTTTCAGTATATCCTTAACCTCGTAGATACTTGTATGTGTTGATGTTAATGATGTGTTAAGTGTTATGTTGGATAGCTTTGTGCTATAGTGTGATTTAAAAAAATCGTTAGTGTGAGATGGAAGTGGTAGCTTTCATGATGTGATTTAGCAGATTGTTCCGTGTCGGAACAAGGCGTGACGCGATTGTGGTCGGGTTGAGGACGTGATACGGTCAACCCTTAGCCCGGATTAAGGTGGGGTCAGTTGGGGTGGTCCGCCAGGTGGTAGGGTCACGAGGATGCTAGGCCCAAGTTTGTATGATCATCGTATGAGTTCGTGGACGCGTTCGACGAAGCGGTTCGTAAAGGCCGGGAGTGACCTTAAAGAAGTTTGAGGTTAGTAAGATGACCAAGTTTGGAGGTAGTGACTCCAGAGATTTTGGGAACGGAAGTAATGACTGAAGTATGGTACGTACTGGGAGAGTTCAAGTGTTCGAGAAGGGCACGACGAGTAAGAAAAGAAGAGGACGTGTGTTATTTCGTGGCCAAGCTGTGGCGTTGGCAACTTGTTAGAGGAACTTCATCGATATCCGTCTTGAGAAGGAACATTCGGGACGAATGTTTCTAAGGAGGGGAGAATGTTATACCCCGTATTCTCAGGGTATGTATGCGAGGACGACGCATTTGCGAGCACGCAGTAAAAAAATTGGAAAGGAAGAAAGAGGTGATTCTTCCACGGAAAAAGTTTCCGGTTTTTGTAAGGAAAAATGTTCGTTGAAGGGAATTGGGTTCCCAGATTTGGAATTTGGGCTTATCGAGGTAATTATCTTGTCCCTCTATTGTAATTGGAAATTACATGTTTGTTAGAATATATAGTTGAAGTATACTATATGTGGAACTATACTTAGTATTCGGCAATGTCTTTTGACTTAAGCCTGAAGAATAAAGAATCGAATCGAATCAGTATTTACATAGGATCAGACGATGAGACTTGTATAGTATTATCGAGTAGAATTGTACACGTCCGTTAGACGTGTAAACCCTCGGTTGGCTTGGTAGCCTCGTTAGAGAGAGAGATTTACGCCATTGTGAGGTGCCGAATTTTCTGTAGAAGATAGAAACTTGTGTTTTGGGGTTAATAGACGTTTGTGACCTTTATAGGTGAAAGTACTAAGAGTAGCGTATTCTACTCGAGGAGTGGAAAGGGCTAGCAAGGTTGTAGTACTTGGAGCATTTTGCTTATTGTCGATAAATCGTCGCGAGGTATGTGAACCTCTTCCTATCTCTTCTAGCATGATATGTGTGAACTATGTAGTACGGCAGAGCATACGTGTTAATCGTGTTTGATGGTTCTTAAAACATAAAGTGTTATAACGGCTTTATGGGAAGTTGGTTATAACAGCTTTATGTATGTAAGAAAATACTTTGTGGTTTTAAAAGGTAACTGATGTGAATTATAACTGGCTAGTTATAATAAAGAACTTGATGTATTTCAAAAGATTTATAAATCGTTTTGAAGGGAGAGTAACACTTGGTTTTAAAGGTTTTAAAAAGAGTTATACTAGCTTCATGGGGAGTTAGGTATAATGTCTTAAAGCGAGGTAAAGAAAATGGTTTACTGATGTTAGAAGTTAAGAGACTTGATCTTATAAGATAAGAGACTTAACTTATTTGTTTTAATGTGAATGTTTGTGTGAAACCTCATTCGTGAGTAATGAGTACTTGGTTTTATTTAAAGGGATAATGTTTTACTGATTTCGGAAATCAGAATGTGTATCGACAGACCACTGCAAGCGTTAATAAAGGAAAATGTATTGAATAATGAGGTATCGTATTAAAACCAGTAGAAACCTCCATCTGCATAGAAACTAAGATGAGACAAAATGATATCACATTTTCTAGATCATGGCTGCTGTAATAAGAATGTTGTAAACAAGAATAACCTACTCTCACGTGAGACATATATTACTCAATTGTTCTAAAAAGGAATCAAGTGATTAAGTTTGGGAACTATGAAACCATTTGAAAATGAGAAGCTTGAGTAATCAAACTAGGCAAACCGGAACTTAGGAAAAGAATGTTGTTACTTGATTTTGAAAAGGAATGTGGGTTGGTCATTCTAATACTACGTATCGGGTGACTTTTATAAAAGTAATGGATCTCTTTAAAAGAACTTAACGTATGTAGTACTTTGGGGTTAAAACCCGACTTTGGCATAAAATGAAAGTACTTTGAGTTGTGTGAAACTTGCCTATGCTTGTTGTTGTGAAACTTGCCTATGCTTGTTGTTGTGAAACTTGCCTATGCTTGTGATGATAGCCTTTGTTGTGCAAGTGTGGTATTTACGTATTACCGCGTCTCGATAGAGAGGCCGGTTGACTTATTGAGAACTTACTTGGACGTCTTTGGCGGTGATGGAGAATTCCACGTATGTTTCCATTTTGATTATCGCTTGTTGTTGATGTCACATGGACATGTCTACACCGTCGCAGATTCCGGGCACGCGCCACGCGGTCGTTGATTACCCAGATATGGTTATTACCGCAACATGGACGTGTCTACACCGAGGCAGTATTCCGGGGGCATGTGGCCATGCTGCAGGGTTGACCACCTAGGATATTGTTGATTGAGGTTACATGGGAATGTCGACACCGGCGCGATTCCGGGGTACGTGGCAATACGGCCTTGTTATTATGGTTGCATCATGGACATGTCTACACCGATGCAGATTCCGGCACGCGCCGATGCGAACATGATGGATGTTGTGGGCGTGAGACCCATAGTTATATTTGAGTGGTGACTTTGAGGCGTGAGTCCACGACTTGATCGCTTATGTTGCGTACTGTATTTTGGTTATCATACATGTCTCCTGCTTTTTAGGCTATTATGATTTCATTACAGTATTTGACAGTTTCACATACTTGGTACTGTCAGATCGACCTCCTTCGGGGCCGCGTCATGCCGCAGGTAGAGGTACATCGGCCGTGATCCTCGCTCTAGGATCTCGGGCCAAGATTTTGGGAAGCTCCGTTTCTCCGAGGCTTATCTTTTGGTATGTGTTTCCGAGTTGTAGGTTCTTGTACATCTGTGGGGGTATGGCGGCCCGTCCCGTCATAGTTGTTGTATATCTTAGAGGTCTGTAGTACTGTTGTGGGCAGGGTTTGTAAAAAGGATAACTGTTCGGGTTTTTATGTATATATACTGAAGGCAACTGTTTTGGTTGGCCTGTTTATTTATCATGTCTCTCATTTCATGTTTAAAGTTTTTATTTCCGCTGGTTTTCTCTGATGTTGTATCGCTAGGGTGCCCGGGGTAAGGCACCAGTCACGGGCCCGAATTCGGGGTGTGACAATTATGAGAAGTTGTGATCAAGACAACACGATTATGATATTATGAGAAGTTATTGTACTCGTTTACGGCTGATAAGGTAGGCTTAGAGCATGGAAAATGCGAGCCTAAGAACATTGATAACCGCCGAGATCTTAGGTATATACGGCCTTCTCGGGTAGTAAAAATTTAAGTCAGACCAAGGATAAGAGTTAAGTGCGAGGCCGAGTCGGATTGAGGACCTATTAAGGGTCGCCCCATAGCCTGAAATGGAATGGGATCAGTTGGTAGTAGTCCCGCTACGTGACAGGGTCACGAGGGTGCAAGGCCCAAGTCTAGTTAATCGTTTGACAGGTTCGTGGACGCATTCCACCGGAACCAGGTTGTGAGAGCCGGAAAGGGCCTTATATTGTTTAATATAGTAACTCCAAAGATTGGAGGCCAGAATTAGTATGGAAGTTATGTACGTACGCTAGAATAAGTTTGGAAGTACGGGAAGAGTACGACCAGTAAGAAAGAGAGCAACCAAGTGTAAAAGAATAGAGCCTGAATCCATGAGAACCTTTCGAGGTGACTACACCCATGAGTGATGGGTGGTAGCTGAGCGACTATATATTAATTGCTCGGTGACGATACAGTCGTCGGACCCTAGCAGACCTAGTAGAGCTGATATGACAGACTTTGAGGTCATTATGGGTACGGGCTAGTTGGCCTCTTGTTATGCCAACATTGACTGCAAAGAGAGATCGGTTCGATTCCAGTTTTCTGGTAAGCCGGTTATCGAGTGGAAAGGAAGGGAAGTGGCGGTAACCAGTGAATTATCCTTCCTTCTTTGACATCATTGATTTTAATAAGTCTGTGTGACTTGTTCATTTGAGGTAAATTGATGCAGAAAGTAAGTAATACTTGAATTTGAAGGAGTTTATGTTAAGTGCCCTTGGAGGTACTTGGAGTTGGTTTGGTGTGGCGGTCAGGTCCACGACCTTCCAGATAATTTCAGGAAAGCGCGCACGGCAGGAATAAGATAAGTACGAGTGCTGTCTGCGGAAAACTGAAGACATTCTTGGTAGGTTTTGAGAATCTACACGATTTTAATGTGGTGCTTGATGATTAGATATTTACAGGACCGCAAGAGGACCCTGTGATTAGGGTTGTGACTTCAAGGAAAGATTATTAAAAGGAGATAAGCTCTCTCCCCCATATAAAAGGATAGTTTTACGTATTATGGGGTTATGTGTACCCATGTGGTTAGACGAAGGATATGAGACTGGTAAGGTCTTCAGTATCGTCATGCCATAGGTTACAGTTTTAGATAACCGTGGGAAAAGTATTGTGTTGGGGTAATTGAAGAACGACGTTAGGAAATGGTCGAGGAAGTGTCGTAAGGTTATAAATGCATGTAGTACACATGCATGAAACTGTATGATTATGAATCAAGATAGAAATACTTTTGCTAATAATAAGCATAAGGAAAGGTTATGACCAAAATGATAAAAGAGAATGCAACTGTGGTTATGTAAGTTGCACGAGATATGATTACCCCAGACTAGTGTATAGACCATTAGAAAAAGATGGGCAGTTAGGAATACCTCGACGAAAGTTGGCAAGCCTGTAATGACGGGCCAGACCATATGTATACGGGGAGGTAAGAGACCCCAGGGCAACTTGTAATGAAAAATAAAGGTAAGACGAGTAGATACTCTAACGATAAGAAATCTTGGCAAACCCTTAGACTATGTAATACCATGAATTGGGCTTGAACACCTGACTATAAGCTCTATGAGCTGGAAGAAAATAATACTACTTGACGAGTTCAAGGAAGTCTCCCCCTAAATTGTGATTGGCAGGAAGTCTTAGCCATGAGACAAGAAAAGGAATCAAATCTAAGTATAGTGACCAAGTTTGGTTGCAACAGAGAAAGGGAAACAGGAACCATAATTGAGATTAAGGGTGCCCGAATATTTCGCAAGTATGAGAAAGGCTTCCAGTTATTGGAAGATAAGTTGACCACGACTGCAGTTCTAACCCCTCCTGAGAGACTAGAGGGTTAGGTTATTATTGTAACACTTTGGGTGTTGGGCTAGGTTGTGTGCTGACGCAACACGATAACGTTAGAGCCTATGTTTCCCGGCGGTTAGGGAAGCATGAAAGGAATTACGCTACATACGATTTAGAGTCGGCGGCAGTTGATCGTGCCTTGAAGATTTGGAGGCATTCCTTATATAGACTTCATGTGGATATTTGTGCAGACCACAAGAGCCTCCGGTATATCTTCAGACAGAGGAAGCTGAATTTGCGACAAAGACGGTGGTTAGAGTTACTCAAGGATTGTGATATTGATATCCTATACCACCCGGGGAAAGCCGAGACAGTTACAGATGTTCTTAGTCGTGGATCTATGGGTAGTCTGTCAGATGGGAAGCCAGATAGACAAGACGTGGTCCGTGAGATTCATCAGCTACCGAGCCGAGGGGTTCGATTATTTGTTTCCAAGGTTAATGAAGTTTAGATCCGAGAGGTTGCCGAGTCTTCCGGCGTTGAGGAGGTAAAGAGGCGACAGTATGAGGATCCAGTTATGATACGGTATCGAGATACGACTCTTCGAGAGGAGGAGAGTTTATTTGAAGTAGCGCCTGATGGGGTGCCAAGATTCGAGGGCAGATTGTGTGCTCCCGATGTCGCAGGACTTCGTCAGCAGATTTTGGGGGAGACACACAGTGCTCGTTACTCTATTCATACGGGGTTGACTAAGATGTATCATGACCTCAGATGTATGTATGGGTAATATGACCTGAAGAGGGACGTAGCGGAGTTTTTTGCTTAGTGTCCGAGTTAGTAGCAGGTCAAGGTGGAACACCAGAAGCCCTGTGGGCTACTACAGGCGATTGAGATCCCAACTTAGATATGAGAGGTAATTAATATGGATTTTGTTACAGGGTGGAATCGTACTCAGAGGAAGTGTGACTCCCTGAGGGTCATAGTAAACAGGCTGACGAAACCAGCCCATGTCCTTCCGGTCATGACCACTTACGCGACTGAGGAGTATGCTAGATTATATAGCAGAAAGATTGTGAGACTGCAAAGGGTTCCTATATTTATGATGTTAGATGGATGAGCTCAGTTTACGGATAACTCTGGAGGTTTTACATAAGGGATTAGGGACACAGGTGAGTCTTAGTGTTGTATTTCACCCCCAGATCAACGGACAGGCAGAGCGTACTATCCAGACACTTGAGAATAGGTCGCGGTCCTGTGTTCTTGATTTCAGAGATAGCTGGAAGGATTATTATGCCTCTTGTTGAGTTACGTACGATAACAGATACCCTTTCAGTATTCAGATGGCCGGTATGAGGCTTGTTATGAAAGAAAGTGTAGATCGCCGGTCGGTTGGTTCGACGTAGGCAAGGTTCAGTTAATTGGCTCAGACTTGATTTCAGCAGGTCGTGGATAAAGCGAAGCTTAACCAGAAAAGATTATTAATAAAGCTCAGAGTCAGCAGAAGCTTTATGCAGATAACCGACGTCGACACTTGAAGTTAAGGTTGACGTTTTCATATAAGTATTGTTATGTGGCCATGTATGTCAAGTGTGATTATGCTGGGTATAGCCAAGAAACTATGCCAATATCCGTTTAGATGGGACTCCGGAAAAAAAACATTCGGGGACGAATGTTTCTAAGGAGGGGAGAATGTTACACCCCGTAATTCCAGGACACATATATAAGAACGTACGTAAGGAACCAGGATGTTAAAAATTTGAACGAAAGGAAGAATTGTTTTCCGAAGGAAAAATCTTCCGAACCTCGGCAAAGAGAAGTGTTTGTTAAAGGGAAGTGGGTTCTCGAGTTTGCTATTTGAGACATTTAGAATTTATCGGAGCTACGGAAGTTATTTACAGAGTTGGATACGTGTGTCCCACCCGAGAAATTTTACATTTTTGTGGGGCCCACGAGGTTTTCGATATTTTGACCAATTATGGAAATTTCGGGAAACGAAACATTATGGAGGAATGGGAGGGTGACACGTGGCAACCCCCCCCCCCCCCCCACACACACTTGAGCTTGGACAAAAATGGGCAAGAATGGGCCAAGTCTTTAAAGGCCAAGGCTTGACATTATTGACCAAGTCAATGAGCCCACATAACTTGATATTTAAATGAATTCATCCAAGCCACACAAATGTTCTAATCTATACCCTTGAATGTAGTATATATCTACACTAGTAGTGCAAGACTTTGTCATTTCAACACTTAGAGAAATTTTAAAAATCTTGTTCTTGCTCTCTAATGAGCTCTCGGCCATGAGGCCTTATGGAGGAGGAAATTTTGTAATTGTTGTTCAAAATTCACAATACTTCAACCCAAGGTTCCTAAGGATATTGTAAGGATATCTCAATAGAAAGATCCCGGAAAAACTACGTTTTCACGTTAGTCGCAAGGCGAAAACCTAATGAGTTCTTCCACTTTGAAGTTGGAACTTGAAGAGGAGTTCTTCATAAGCTTCTAAGGGTTGCTTGGAGTGGATTGGAATGTCGAAAAGAGGAGCTAGAGTTGCTACGGATCGACTTGTAATCTTGGATTATATTTGGGCTAAATGAGGTAATTATCTTCATCTTACTATTGTAATTGAAGATTCCATGTTATGATAAGTTAGAAATGAGCATGTGATATATGTTATGAAGATTGATAAGTGTTATGGAATTTTAGAAGCTCAAAAACCAAAAATGGCATGTTAGCCGTTAAGATTGTAATTCAAGTTAATTATTAATTATGATCGTCGTATGTTATTGAGAGAAGGGAATATAGTTGTTGTAATTGTTATTATGTATATAACATGTTGGAATAACAACTTGGATTGAAAAGGAATCGAACGGAAATTGACATTGTTGTAGGCATGGATTGTAGCCGAGAATTGCACTTATTATTGGACAGTTTTATATTAATTGTGGGGTAGAATTGTACACGTCCTGTTAGGTGTGTAATCCCCTTTGAATTGCTGAATTGTTGAGCCTTAAATGTGGCATGTTTGGTTATTGAATTCGGGCCTTGAAAAAGGTGGAAAAGTATGTAGAACAAAGGAAGTCTTTGTCAGATTTTAGTAGAATTTAGTGACTTTGCACTTAGAATATTCTACATTTGAAGTTAGAAGTTAATAGGCGTATTATGGTCATTATAGGTTGACATACTAAATGCGACATATTGGACTTAGCAAGTGGATTGAACGAAGAGGTATGTGGAACTTTCCTATCTCTTGAGCATGAGTAGTTGTAAATATATAGTACGGTAGACGTACGAGATTTTGATGAATCTAGTTTCATTTGATATCCTTGACTTGTTTTAAGAATGTCCAAGTTGGTTGAGTTAGGGAATTAACTCACTTGTTTTAAAGATTAAGGATATCTTAGTTTCTAAAGATAAGAGACTTGAAGTATTTTTGAAAGTATATGATACTTGGTTTTTGGAAAGTTTAAGTCTCTTGGTTATAAAGAAGAATGTAAGTGTCTAAAGCATAAAGTTAGTATAATGGCTTTATGGGAAGTTGGTTATAATAGCTTTATGGAAAGTTAAAAGAATGGTTTACTCTAGCAATGTAAATTAAGATAAAATGACTTGAAAGGAAGAAAGGCAAATTGATTTGAAGGCATCAATTGCTTAAAGTTTTAAAGTAAAAAGTCACTTGATTTAGAAGTCTTTGAATGTAGTTCTAAAAGGTATTGTGACTTGTTTTGAAAAGTAGATATGACTTGATACTACGGTTATTAGTATCTTGGATGTTTTATATGAAAAAAGTCATTTTAAAATAATAGAAGTACGTAGTACTTTGGGTTAAATTCCCGGATTTTATAATGACATGTTAGTGCCTTAATTAAACTAAAATGAGAGTGTATATGAACAAAGCTAATAAGAAGTTAGGGGATTTCTTAACTTGCTTATGATAATTGTGATAAGTCGGTGGTGCTTATGTTATGTATGATAAGTCGGTAGTGCTTATGTTATGTATGATAAGCCGGTAGTGCTTATGTTATGTATGATAAACTGGTAGTGCTTATGTTATGTATGATAGCCGGTTGTGCTAGTGATATGTTGTTCATTACGGGGTCATTCCCCGAGTTTGTGGCATTTGCATATTCCGTGGATTTGCTACCCATGATGCGAGGAATACCTCATGCGAGTCCGTAGGGCTTATGCAGGTGAAATAGTCCTACGCGGGGCGGACCAGTCCTATGCGAGGAGATTACCTCATGCGGGTCCACACGACCTATGCGGGCGGATACAGTCTATGCGAGAAAATTACCTCATGCGGGTCCATACGGCCTATGCGGGTGAAATAGTCTCAGGAGTAGGATTGCTTAATGATACTACGGACGGGTGGCCCTACTTTGATCACGAGCCTCCTATTTTTATGCAGTAAAGTATACTCTTGTTTACTCTCATTGTTAGTAAGGCACAGTGTACTGTTATTTGAGTTATCATACATGTCTCCAGCTTTATTTTTAGACTTTATGATTTCATTACAGTACTTTCAGTTTCACATACTTGGTACATGTTGTACTGACCTCCTTCGGGGGGCTGCGTTCATGCCGCAGGTAGAGTATACAGGTTGCTGATCCTCACTCTTAGGATCACTGTTCAGCTATTGAGAAGCTCCATTACTCCGGAGTCGTATCTTTGGTTTAGATCCCTGGTATTGTCGGTTGTTGTATATTCAGGGGTATGGCGGGGCCCTGTCCCGTCACAGTTGTTATTCTTAGAGGTTTGTAGTCATGTCTTGTGGATTGGGTTGTAAAGAAAAAAAAATGTACTATTTTATTTTGGATTATGTATATTTTACGGAAGGTGGCCTTATCGGCTAGCCTGTTGATATTTAATTTCTAAGTATTTTTATGAGTTGTGTATGTTCCGCTGCTATTCTCTGATGTATACCTGAAAGGGGTGCCCAGGTAGGGCACCAGTCGCGGGTCCGGGGTCGGGTCGTGACACATATAATGTGCACATACCGTACCCGACCCATTACGGGACTCAATGAATGTAGTCATCTCCATATATATACCGTACCCGGCCTCCTAGTGAGGGTCTCGGTGAAATTCTCATATATGTACATACCTGGCCCATCATGTGACTCGGTAGCCTAATCATCTTATAATAGGCACGAATAGAATATCATTTGACCCTCAATAACATCCTTAAAATGAACTTTCATTTTAGAAAAAAAAAACCAAGGCAATACCATGCCTTTCATTTTAGAAAAACTAAGACAATATCATGCCTTCCTTTTTAGAAATACCATGCCTTCCTTTTTAGAAATACCAAGACAATATCATGCCTTCCTTTTTAGAAATACCAAGGTACTATCACATCTTTCATTTTAAATCCTCTTTTGGAAAATCAAGACACTTATCATATCAAGTATAATTTTTCAGCATATAATCAATAACATGAATACTCCTTAACTTCTAAGAGTAGAATAACTATTGAAACAATACCTGTTATACCCCGTATTTCCAGAGTATGTACGTGAGGACGTACGTAGAAAAGTTGAAGCTTAAAGTATGCAAGGGCCGAAATTTTTTGTGCACAAGTACCGAAAAGAATCGTTTTCCGACGAAACGTTTTACAAAACTCGCGTAGGGTAAATTACGGCTATGTCATTTCTAATTTTTGCGGATTTTTCCGAGAGACGAAACATTTTGGACCAACGAGAGGGCGACACTTGTCACCCTCCAATTGGTGGACGTATGGGGCGGAAATGGGACGAATTGGATGGCCTTTTTTGTCAAGGAGTTGGTAGGATATTTTTGTGTAGTAGATAGAATGGACACTTGCCTAAATCCTCACCCTACACTTGCCTTGCACTTGGCATGATCTTGGCCATTGGTTGGCCATTGCTTGACCTATAAATACCCCTCCCCTTTGAAGACTTCTTCATCCAAAAATCATTTTCCAAGTCTTGAAATCCCTCCCCCTTTGAGAGTTGTTCTCGTCTAAGTCCCCCCCCCCATCTCTCAAGAGCTAGCCGAAACCAACCCCCCCTCCCTTAGTAGAAAATACTCTTCAAGTATTGTTGCTATGGCAAAATACTTTAGCCCTTACACTTTGTAGTATTTCCAAAGTCCCCTCTATACTAAAAGCCCAAATTCTATCTATACTTCCTTGGTCACAAACGAAACCCTAAGAGAAACTTCATTGTTGATTGAAGTAGTAAGTAGAAGTTGTGTAGCAACTTCTAAGGGTTCTTGGAGCGCATTGGAGCGTACGGAGTAGGAGCTAAACCTCGCTCAGGATCGACGTTTATACTTGGATAATATTGGGCTTATCGAGGTAAATAATCTTATCCTCCTTTTGTAATTAGAATTTACATACTGTAGAATTATTGGAATAAGTATTAAATACTTAGAAGGTATTACAGAATAGAATTGAATTGTTATCACTGTAGAAGGGTATAAAAGATGAATAATTGAACTGTACTTACATAGGACTGTATTTACTGATGATCGTATAGTTCTGGGTAGGAAGTCTGCCCAAATTTCCATAGAATAGAGAACCCTCGCTAGAGCTTTATGCGATCTGATCAGACGTTGATAGACGATTTGGTATTATAGTCGATTCTCTGCGCGACATATTCGACTTGGCGGTGGATTTCACGAGAAGGTATGTGATTCTTCCTATACTCTTGAGCATGATATTTTAAATATATATATAGTACGGTGAGCGTGCAGTGTTAACTGAATAATAATTACGGCAATGTCTTTTGACTTAAGCCTGAATAATAACTACGGCAATGTCTTCTGACTTAAGCCTGAATAATAAAGATCTTGAAGTATTTCAAAAGAGATAAGAAACCTTTTTGAAAGAAGAGTAATGCTTGGTTTTAAAAAGTTATACTGACTTTATGGAAAGTTAGGTATAACGACGTAAGAGAGATAAAAAGAATGGTTATTGATTTTAAAAGTTAAGAGACTTGATCTCATAAGACAATAGACTTGACTTAATTGAATTAACATGAAGTTTGTTAAAAGTGTGATACCTCATTCGTGAGTAATGAGTACTTGGTTTTTAAAGGAATAATCTTTTACTGATTTCGGAGATCAGACTAAGTATCGAACAAACCACTGCAGCGCTAATAAAAGGAAATGTACTGAATAATGAAGTATTATTAAAACCAGTAGAAACCTCCATCTGCATAGAAACTAAGATGAGACAAAATGATATTTCCTAGATCATGGCTGCTTTAATAAGATTGAATAACCTACTCACATATAAGGCATATGTTTCTCAAATCTTTTTAAAGGAGAATTATATCATTATGTGATTAAAACTATGAACCACGAAACCTTTCGAAAATGAGAAACTTGAGCATCTGAAATTAGGCAAACTTGAACATTTAGAAAAGAATGTTGTTACTTGATTTATAAAAAGGAAAGTGTTATGGTTTACTTAAAAATGTTAGTCACTCTATTACTACGGGTATCGGGTGACCTTTATAAAAGAAATGGATCTCTTAAAGAATTAATGTATGTAGTACTTTGGAGTTAGAACTTGGTTTTGTTAACGTAAACATTAAAGTACCTTGTGTGGTTAGCTTGTCTATGTTTTGCTGGTAATAGCCTTGTGATACCTTCCTTCTGGTTTGATAAGTGCCCATGTTATGATACTACGTGTGTTAGTGTCTTGTGATGTTATTCTTGTTGTGCTTACGTTGTTAAGCGTTAAGCGTAATCGTTATTATATCACATACCCTCGACTTATATCGGTGGCTTGCCACCCGATGCGGGTCTCTACGGCTACGCGGTCTGTGTGACTATGCGAGCAGCGGTATGCTCGTGATTGATCATTCCGGGTGTATTAGCCCGATGCGGGGATGCCCTATGCGGTCTGTGTGACTATGCGGTCTATTGAGACTATGCGGACTGCGGGAGTCCAGGAGGGTACCGGGGTGGGCTACCCCCGATGCGAGGAATACCTCATGCGGGTCTATGTGTGACCTATGCGGACTGCGGGAGTCCAGGGTTAGGCATGCATAATGATACTATGGGCGATTGGCCTTGCTTCGATCATTCGCGGCCTAGGAAAGACCTGTTACAGTTTACCTATTATTGCTCTTGTTTGTGATATGGCACTATGTGCAAATTGAACTAATTGTATTTACAAATGGTTTTAAATACTTTGATTTCATTTAAAGTACTTTACAGTTTCACATACTTGGTACCTGTTGATCGACCTCCTTGAAGTGCGTTCATGCCGCAGGTAAAGGTACTCCTGTTGTTGATCCCCGTTCTTAGGATCACCGTTTCAGCGTTGGAAAAGCTCCGTTTCTCCGGAGGCTTAGCATTTTGGTATGGTCCCCTGTCGTTGTAGGTATTTGCATTCAGGGGTATGGCGGGGCCCTGTCCCGCCATTGTTGTTTTAAACTCTTAGAGGTCTGTAGTCCTGTTGTAAAGTGGGATGTAACTGTTCATTTTGGGTATTTATATATATATATGCCGAAAGGCAACTTTTCCCCAGAAACTGTGTCTTATTTATACTGTTTCATATCTTGGTTGTTTTATATTCCGTTGATTACTCTGATGTATGACTACTTGGGTGCCCGGGTAAGGCACCAGTCACGGGCCCCAGAACGGGTCGTGACAATACCACAGTTATGGTTCATACGTAGAACATGTCAAAATAAAGAAGGAAGAAATTCACATACCTTATTGACGACTAACCAACATGATAAGTAGAATACGTCCCAAATAGGTACTTCAACTTATAATGACAACAACACGTCTATCAACTTCATGATACTAGTATACACTTATACCGCATAATGAATCTCCTTTCTTATAAAAATTTGGGCAGCACTTCCCCTATTTATACATACTTTTCCACCTTATAAATAAGGCCAATTACATCAATAACCAAGCACCAATTAAGGGCACAACCAAAACAACAACCAAGGTGATTCACACACCTACTTCTTATGTAAATCCGACCTCTTAATCCATACAAAACAGTTCACTAAAAAAACAAGCCATACTTCATCAATGATGAGGGTAGAATATGAAGCCTTTCTACACATTTCTACACCCTTATTCCTTTAGGACATGCATTAGCAATTACCACATTTAAACATGCATAATGGTAGCTAAATTTCGAGCATATAACACGTATAAAACAGCCCCTAAAACAGCACAACAACGTCTCACAATTTCATGCAGTTTTTCGGCCAACTACTACAACCAAAGCCATTTCCATAACTTCTTATAATCCAATTTACATTCCAACCCTTATATATAACACACATCCACTTGTAATAACAAGATTTCCTTCATTTTAACATGCAAGTAGTGACGATAACAACAACAATAAGCAACGAATCCAATCGACACCAAAACTGTCCCAATTCGGCTAACATGCCAAAAACTATGACATGTATATCTTATTCTCCATTTCACTTAACACAAGTTCATATATCAATTATAACATCATATAACTTCCAAATACTCCAAGAGGAAGAAGAAATATTACCTTAATCTTTGCACAAAAACAGTCCAAGCTTCACTATTTTGCACCACTTTTTCAAGTTCCAATCACACACATGTATCCTCTCCAAGCTTGTATCCATATTACTTCCATGTTCTTCTTTCAAAAAGTTCATAACAAGCTTAGGGTTTCAATATAGTTTTTGGTCCAAAACTGTGATCACTAAACTTGGAGAGTTAACTTGGCTTAGAACTTGATTAGGGAGCTTAATCTTGGAAAAACTTACACTTGTTCTTCACTTGTTCTATGGAATTTTCGAACTTGAGAGCTAAGGAAAGGGAGAAGAGAGGTTTGAAGATGAAGATATTTTTGTGAGCCTAAGTCTTCAAGACTTTGTATTATAACATGTGCACAAGCCAAGTGGATGGGGACCCTCTTGTCCACTTGTCTTTATGAAAATATCTTCCACACTAATCCCTTCACAAAATATTAATCCAACACTTAGCAAAATCTCACTATTTTCGATGGAACGCCCCCCCCCCCCCCCTCCCAAATTGTGAAATTTTCAATTGGCTCATATTCTTAATCCCAAGATTTAATAACACAATCCTAAGTCCATAACTCCATTTGGAAAGAATTCAACCACTAATATAATTTTCGTCGTCACATTTTTTTTGTATCAAAAAATTTTCCATATAGAAATGTAAATATACTTTCCTTCCAATCTTATTTCCTTACTTAAGTTCTCACTTATATGCCCTGGAACTTCGGGGTGTAACACCATCTTCCTTTCATGTTTTCCTTCCAAAAAGTTCCTATACAAGCATAGGGTTTCAAGACAACTTCCAAGCTAAAACCGTGGCACACTAGTTTGCAAGGTTAACTTGACTTAGAACTTGGTTAAGGTGCTTAATATTGTAAGATAAGTTGATCTTGTTCTTCACTTTTTCTAGGGATTTCGAACTTGAAGGAGAAGACAAGAGATATGAGAGCTTGGATGAGAAGATATTTGTGCTATAAAGTCTTGCTACACTTGTATAATATGGGTGTATGAAGCACAAGTGGAGGGGGACCCAAGTAGGCCCACTTGTCCACTTGTCACAAAATATCTTCCACACTTGACAATTTCCATGAAATTCCCGCCTTGGCACCGCGGTACTGTAGTCTGGCACCGCGGTGCCTAAAGTTTTGTGGCTCTCTGAAGTTGACCGCGGTGCTGCAACCTTTCGTCCCGATTAGCGAACTCTCGTACTTTATGTTTCGGGAGCTCATTTTCTGCCCCCACTCAATTGAAAAGAATTCAATACCAGTACTACTTCTCGTCGTCACATTTTATTTTACCCAAAAATTTTCCATATACGAAAATGTAAATATACTTTTCTTCCAACATTCAAACCTTATATCCTAACTTACGTTCTCACTTATATGTCGTGGAATTACGGGGTGTAACATCTAAAGGTTGTTGTGCAGAGGTTGATGCTATTATGCAGAAGTAGAAAGTTGTTGCTACTGTATGATGAGCAAGGAGAAAGTTGTTGTTGTTGTCGATATTGTATGATGATCATTAGTGGATTGATATTGATATTTGTTGACAATGAATATTTCTATTTGTGGTTTGTACATATTGGATGATATCTGATATGTGAGCTCATATTTTTTTCTTTTCTAATCCTATGAATCGATATACATATATTTACTTGTATGCCATCACATGTTAAGGGGGAACATGACCTTGAAATTGTTGATCACATATGTCGGACAACATTTGTGACAACATCCTAAGTCAATGTTACATTTTAATGAGTTTTGTAAAGAAAGACAAACAGGGGGAGATTGTTAATGTTGGATTTGGTGTTGTGACATATGACCCAACGCATCTCCTCAAGTATTGATATGTATGTGTATGTTGGGACAAATATTGCACAACATTCGGACCAACATGTTTTGAACATATTTTGCCTTACTTCGCGTGATGCAGTAATATTTGTGTAAATATTACTATGAGGTAAAAACTACTTGGCAAGGTAAAAAGAAGCTGGTAAAAACGAGTGAGGACTAAGTAAAAAGTTGTTGCTTGTTGTGAGGATCAAGCCAAAGCTATTGAGATTATTACTCCCTTATCTTCTCCAACCAATCCCACTAGAAGTCCACATTTCCCTCAACTTCCACAACCGATCAATGAGCAATTCAAGGAAGACTTTCTACTATAAATAGATAAGCTACTCACTACAAGAAAAAGGACTTACGGTAACGGTTAAAAACTGTCATCGGAGGGGATGAATGACAATTTTTGTAAGTGTCATTGTAGCATGTGTCACGAATAGATAACTGTTTAAATAACTGTCACATAATATGTGACGGTTATAAACCGTCACACATTTGGTCGTTGACTTTGACTATTTTCCGGTTTTTTTTATTTTTTCCCTGGTATTTACAAATTTTGGCGGTAAAAAATTTGAATTTTATTATTTTAATATATTTTTTCGCGGTAAATTTTTAAATAAATTTTAATTTTAATTAATTTAATTTAAATATAAAAAATTTGGGAAATTTGATTTTGACGCATTTTATATTTAATAATTAATTTAATTTAATTAATAGTTTTTAAATTTTTTCAATAATAGTTAAATTGGTGGGAAAATGACATATTATAACTAAAATGTAACTAATTAATCAAATCATTTTAATATATAATATTGAAACAATTACGATTGTAACTAAAATGTAACTAATTTATCAAATCGTGTTACAAATATTCTTGTTCCCAAATATATCCAAAACAAAATGAGCCTAAGTACATATTATTCAAACATCACGAAGGTGACACAACTTCTGTAGTACGGAGAATCTTTGAAAAATGATGCGCCCACTCATGCTGTGAAAACCCCTCTTTTCCATTGTACTGTTAAACACAATAGAGATCAATTAAAATTTCTAATCATAATAACACCATTATAATGTAATTACATCCAAATATAATTCAACATGTTAGATCAATTATAATACACAATAGAGATCAATTAAAGTATATATAGACAAGTATATAAACAAGAAATAATGTTAGATACTTACATTTTTTGGCAGCAGAGATAAATCATTCATGAGGTCTTTAATGAAATGCAACATATAGTAACCATACTCGTATCCATTAGGCTGTTTGTTACACCACGTAGTTCCAGGGTATGTTGTCACGACCCGAACCCGGGCCCGTGACTGGTGCCTTACCCCGGACACCCTAGTGATACAACATCAGAGTAATCAGCAGAATATAAAACAATAACATGAAATAACATGAAGTATGAAACAATAATCTGAGAAAAGCTGTCTTTCGGCATGTATATATGAACACTTAAATCCGAACAGTTACATCTCATTTACAACTCTGCCCACAACAAGATTACTCTGCACTCTAAGAATGATATGACAACAATGGCGTGAGGTTCTCGCCATACCCCGAATGTAAGCACTTACAACGATGTGGACTATACTGATAAGCCTCCGAGAAACGGAGCTTCCCAAACGCTGAATGTGACCCTAAGAGCGAGGATCAACACCGGTGTACCTCTACCGCGGCATGACGCGGCCCAAGGAGGTCGATAACAGTACCAAGTATGTGGAAACGAAAATCGTAAATGAAATCATAGTAGTCTATATAAAGCAGGAGACATGTATGATAACCAAACTACAGTTCAAAATAAATAAGCAGTCATGTCAAGTCAGGGACTCACGCCCTCAAAGTCATCACTCAAATACAACTATGGGTCTCACGCCCACAACATCAATCATGCCCGTGGAATACCTTCCTCACTGCCGGCAGTCTATGATATAAAAGCACCAAGGAATACACATGAACACCAGGTCCCACCTGTGTCATAAATAAACCGTACGGGGTAAGTACGAAGGCATAGCCGACTACTAACACCCCCAGTACCAACAAGGTCATAAACTGTATCATGAGATCTGTCTAGACCGTCACATGATCAAAGCTGGTCACTCGCCCGCAGTATCAAATGTGCGCGTCTAGCCCTGGAACTTCCCGCAGCTCCGCATAGGCCAACCTCATAGGCCCGCATGAGGTATTCCCCGCATCGAGGGTAGCTACTCCCCGGCATCGTCCTGGACTAGCAGTCCGCATGGCCACATAGAGCGCATGACTCTGATAGATACGGTCTGTAGACACTTTCCGAGGATTAAACTGGCTCTGATACCACTTTTGTCACGACCCGAACCCGGGCCCGTGACTGGTGCCTTACCCCGGGCACCCTAGTGATACAACATCAGAGAAATCAGCGGAATATAAAATAATAACATGAAACAACATGAAGTATGAAATAATAATCTGAGAAAAATTGCCTTTCGGCATGTATATATGAAAACTTAAATTGACGATTTACATCCGCGACAACCCCGCCACAACAAGATTACTCTGACTCTACGAATGATATGACAACAACGACGGGACAGGACCTAGTCATACCCCTGAATGTAAGCACCTACAACAACAGGGGACTATACCAAGATAAGCCTCCGGAGGAACGGAGCTTCCCAAACGCTGAACTGTGACCCTAAGAGCGAGGATCAACGACTGGTGTACCTTTACCTGCGGCATGAACGGCCCCGAAGGAGGTCGATAACAGTACCAAGTATGTGAACCGAAAATCGTAAATGAAATCATAGTAGTCTATATAAAGCGAGAGACGTGTATGATAACCAAACTACGATTCCTGATAAATAAGCAGTCATGTCAAGTCAGGGACTCACGCCCTCAAAGTCATCACTCAAATATAACAATGGGTCTCACGCCCACAACATCAATCATGCCCGTGGAATACCTTCCTCACTGCCGGCAGTCTATGATATAAAAGCACCAAGGAATACACATGAACACCAGGTCCCACCTGTGTCATCATAAAACCGTACGGGGTAAGTACGAAGGCATAGCCGACTACTAAAACCCACAGTACAACAATGTCATAAACTGTATCATGATCTGTCTAGACCGTCACATGATCAAAGCTGGCCACTCGCCCGCAGTATCTAATGTGCGCGTCTAGCCCCGAACTTCCGTAGCTCGCACGGGCCACCCAAGCCCGCATGAGGTATCCCCCGCATCGAGGGTAGCTACTCCCCGGCAGCGTCCTGGACTCGCCGTCCGCAAGGCCACATAGACCGCATGACCACAAAGGCCGCACACTAACCTGGAACTCCCGCAGTTCCGCATAGGCCACACAGACCCGCATAAGGTATTCTCGAATCATAGGTCACACACTACGCTGAGTCTACCCTGCGTGGAGGCGCCTTAACCCCCAGAATCATGAGTGATACAATACTAACATAACAGCTTATCGTTTAAACAACATAAGCACAATTAAGGGAAACCCCTTTACACAAACATCACAAGATACTAACCCACGTAGCATCCTAGCATGTTTACTTAACAAATCAAAAAGAAAGTATTACAAGGCTATCACAAACCAACACAATCAAGTTATACACACAAGGTACTTTCTACTATATGATTAACAAGATCGGGTTTTTATCCCCAAAGTACTTCATACATTAACTCTTTAAAAGATACGTTACTTTCACAAAAGTCACACAATACCCGTAGTATATGAAAATAGAGTGATTATCTTTTGAAGTAAATCAAAACACTTCTCTTTGTAAAATCAAGTAACAACATTCTTTTCCAAACGTTCCAAGTTTGCCTAATTTCAATTACTCAAGTTTCTCATTTTCGAAAGGTTTGTAGTTCATAGTTTTAATCCTTTAAAACAATTTGAGAAACATATACCTTATGTGTGAGTAGGTTATTCTTGTTCATAACAATCTTGATACAAATGACCATGATCTAGGAAATGTAATATCATTTTGTCTCATCTTAGCTTCTATGCAGATGGTAGTTTCTCTTGGTTTTAATAATACTTTATTAGTCAAAACATTTCCCTTTATTAGCCCGTGGTTTGTTCGATACTTATTCGATTCAAATCAAGAAACATAATTCCTTTTGAAAACCAAGTACTCATTACTCACGAATGAGGTTTCATACTTTTTAACGAAATTCAATTAAGTCAAGTCTCTTATCTTTTAAGATCAAGTCTCTTAACTTCTAAAATCAGTAAACCATTCTTTTTACTTCTCTTAAGCCGTTATACCTAACTTCCCATAAAGCTAGTATAACTCTTAAGCTTTTAAAACCAAGCATTACTCTTCTTAAAAAGGTTTCTTAACTCTTTTGAATTACTTCAAGATTCTTATTATTCAGGCTTAAGTCAAAAGACATTGCCGTAAAACTACGTTCAGTTACACACGTACGTCTACCATACTATATATATATTCTTTTAAAATATCATGCTCAAGAGGATAGGAAGAATCACATACCTCGCGACGATTATCGACTAATAGCAAATAGCTCCAAAGTACTGTAGTCCAGCTAGTCTTTTCCACCCTCCGAGTAGAATACGCTACTCGCAGTACTTCAACCTATAACGGTTATACAAGTCTATCAATGACTAGACTACTCGGTAGAATAAATCTAGATACAAGATTCTACGGAAAAATTGGGCAAAGACTTCCTACGTCAAACTTCACAAGTCATCAGTAAATCTGATCTATGTAAATCAGATTCAATTCCCTTCTTATATACCTTCCTGGTATATAACTTATACTTAATTCTTATACTTCAATAGTATGTAAACTCAATTACAATAGGGAGACAAGATATTTACCTCGATAAGCCCATAATTATCCAAGTTTAAATGTCGATCCTGAGCAACGTTTAGCTCCTACTCTGGGTGCTCCAACCCGCTCCAAACAACCCTTAGAAGTTCTACGCAACTTCTACTTAATACTTCAACCGGCTATGAAGATTTTCCTTAGGGTTTCGGTTTGAGACAAAAAGGACAAAAGGTAGTATTTCCGGGCTCTACGTATAGAGGTAACTTTTGGAATACTACAAGGTATAAGGCTAAGGTATTTTGGTATAGTAACTATACTTGGAGAGTATTTTCTACCAAGAGGGGGGGTGTTCTACGAGAACCACTAGGCAAGGGGGGGTACCCCTCGGCTTAGCACTACTAGGAGGGGGGTGTGTCTCGGCCACACCACAAGGAGGGGGAGGTGACAACTCTCGGCCAAGGGGGCCTCACGAAAAGGGGGAGGGGTTTTCAAGACTTAAGGAAGTGAGGAGTGGATGAAGAAAGCTTCACAAAGGGGGGGGGGTATTTATAGGGAGTTCAATGGCCAAGATCAAGCCATGTGGGGGGCAAGTGGAGGGCCAAGATTTGCCCAAGTTCCCCCTACCCCTACTCCACCAAACAAGGCACAAAACAAGGCACAAAACAAGCCACAATTTCATGCCCATCGTCCAAGGGGGGACGCCCACTTTTACCGTCCACTTGAGGGTGACAAGTGTCACCCTCTCGTTGGTCCAAAATATTACGTCTCTCGGAAAAATCCGCAAAAATTAAAAATGATATAGCCGGAATTTTCCCTTCGCAAGTTTTGTAAAACGTTTCGTCGAAAAACGATTCTAATCGGGTGTTGTGCACAAAATATTTTCGTCCATGCCTACTTAAAGTTCAAACTTTTCTACGTACGTCCCCACGTACATACTCTGGAAAAATGGGGTATAACATATGTATGTGAGGACGTACGTACGAGAATACAACATTAAGATTGAAAAGGAAGAAAGATTTGATTTTCCGACGGAAAATTTTCCGGATTTTGTGAAGGAAAAAGGTTCGTTAAAGGGAATTGGATTCCCAGATTTGGTATTCGGACTTCTTGGAATATTAGAGAATTATAGAATTTTATTTTCGGAATTGGTCACGTGGGCCCACGGGAGAAATTTACGGTTTTGTGGGGCCCACATTGTTTTCGAGATTTTGGCCATTATGGATATTTCCGGAAGATGAAATATTTTGGACGAATTGGATGGCGACATATGTCACCCCTTAGGTGGCATGTAGCCTAAATGGGTGGGACAAGTGGCTAGCCACTTGTCCATGTTGGCCGAAATGGCCTTGCCATTTGTCTCAAGTTTGTGTGGGACATGTGGTTTGTGGGGCCCACAAACACATGTCCCCAATCTACACCACACACTTGCCTTGATCCTAGCCTTTGATTGTCCTATAAATACCCCCCCCCCCCCCCTTAAGCTTGCAAGACTTCATCCCACACTTGAGAGTTTCCAAGACTTGAAATACTTCCTCCCCTCTCCTTGTTGCTCTCGGCAATAACCCTCCCCCTTGACCAAAAGTTGTCCAAAAATCCTTAAACTTTTAAGTGTTCTTCCTTAAGGTGTTAGGACGATTGTGAACCAAGTGTTAGAAAAGATTTCACACCCCTAGCCCTAAAATCCCACCTTGGCCGAAAGTTTCCACATTTGGAACCTAAGTGTTCTTCACTTTTTGGAGTTGAATCTTGAAGAGGAGTTGGTTAGGAGCTTCTAAGGGTTGCTTAGAGCGGATTGGAACGTAAGGAATTAGAGCTAAACGTTGCTAAGGATCGACTTTTGGAAAATTTTGGGCTTATCGAGGTAATGATCTTTGTCCTTCTATTGTAATTGGATATTACCTATTGTAGTAGTTTATAATTGAGTATGTGATATGTGGATAGAAGGTTGAAAAGAAATGGACTGTTTAGTATATTGTGGGGCAGAATTTTACACGTTCAGTTAGGCGTGTAATCCCCTTTGAGTTGTTGTATTATTGCGCCTTAAATATGGCATGTTGGCTATTGATATCAGGCCTTGAAAAAGGTGGAAGTACATAGTTACAGGGGAAGTGCTGCCGAATTTTCCGTAGAATAAGAAACCTTATACTTAGAAATATTCTACGAAGAGAACTAGGAGTTGATAGATGTGTTGTGGTTATTATAGGTGGATATTCTACGCGCGGCATACTCGACTTGGCTAGTAGATTAAGCCGAAGAGGTATGTGATTCTTCCTATTCTCTTGAGCATGATTATTTGTGAAATATATAGTGCGGTAGACGCACGTGTGTTAAAGGAGTTGGATTTCCTTTTTGTGTCCTTGACTGGATTCTAGAGTTAAGTGACTTGATCTGAAATATTAAGAACTTGAATTGTGTTACAAAGTTGTGAAACCTCATTCGTGATAAATGAGTACTTGGTCTTTAAAAAGAATAAAGTTATCTTGATTTCGGAAATGTGAGTAATTGTCCTTGGTTGGTTTAAAATATAAAGTGGTATAACAGCTTTATGGAAAGCTAGTTATAACGACTTTATGAAAACGAAAGAATCGTTGTATCATTGGATTTAAAATGGTAACTTGATATTTTTAAGAAGTGATGAGGCTTAAACTATTTTCAGAAGTATATTGTTACTTGACCTTTGAAAGAAGAAGTGTTTTGTTTAAAAAGAAGGCATGGTATTGTCTTGATTTGGTTTTGAAAGTTAAACGACTTGATTTTGAAAGATAAGAGACTTGACTTATAAACGACTTGATTTCGGAAAAGGAGAAGTAACTTGATTTAAAAGTATGGGTTACTTGTTTTGAAAAGAGTGAGTTACTTGGGTTTTTAAAAGTATACTTGATTTTAAAGGTCTTGTAAAGATTTTCTGAAGGTGTAGTAATTTGGTTTGAAAATAAAACGTGCTTTGATACTACGGGTATTAGTATTGTGTGGCTTTTACGTGAAAAGAGGTATTTTTGAAAGAATGAAAGTATGTAGTACTTTGGGGTTAAAACCCGGATTGTTGGCATGAAATGAAAGTACCTTGTGTGAGTAACTTGCCTATGTTTTGCTTTTGATAGCCTTGTAATGATTTCTGAAGGTGTGGTATGTTGGTTTGATAAGTAAACATGCTAGGATACTACGGGCATTAGTATCTTGAGACTTTTATGTGAAGGGTTTTTTTTCTTGTTGTGCTTATGTTGTTTATGATAAGCCGGTTGCGCTTGTATTATATCACATACCCCCCTGACTTGTTATGTTGTCGCGGGTTAGCTACCCCCGATGCGAGGAATATATCATGCGGGTCCATGTGACCTATGCGAACTCTGAGTCCAGAATCACTCGGGTGTGTTACGCGTCAAGAGAATACCTCATGCGGGTCCAAGTGGCCTATGCGGATTGCGGGAGTCCAGGAAATGCCACGGGTTAGCTACCCCCGATGCGAGGAATACCTCATGCGGGTCCACGTGACCTATGCGGACTACGGTAGTCCAAGAGTAGGACTCACACAATGATACTAAGGGCGAATGGCCCAACTTCGATCATTGGCGGTCTAGAAAGACCCCGTCAGTGTCGTGATACAGTTTTATAGCATTATTGGTACGGTAGGTTCTGGTAGCTGGCTTTCGTACTTGCCCCGGTCAGTTGATGATGCAGGGTGGATCTAGTAGCTATGCCTTCGTACTTGCCCCGTACGGTTTTATGACATAGGTGGGACCTGGTGTTCATGTGTACTCCTTGGTGTTATTATATCATAGACTGCCGGCAGTGAGGAAGGAATTCCACGGGAATAATTGATATTGTGGGCGTGAGACCCATGGTTATATTTGAGTGATGACTTTGAGGGCGTGAGTCCCTGACTTGACATGACGGCTGTTACACCCGTATTTACAGGACATGTGTTAAGAACGTACGTGAGAACTCCTAATGTTAAGAATAGAGACTTGTAAAAATTTATCAGAATTATGAAATTGTCGGAAAACGTAATATTGTGAAGAATGGGAGGGCGACACGTGTCACCCCCCCTTAAGTGAGCTTGGGCGAATTGAACATGGACAAGAGGGTCATTTGACCCTTGTTAGGAAGACAAGTCTTGCAACTTGAAGAGCTTGACATAATTGACTTGGTCAATGGGTCCACATAGTCTTGATATTTAGTAAGACCTCATCCTAGCCACCCAATTGTACACATCTTGACCCTCCATGTTACTATATAATACTACTAGTAGTGAGACAAGTTCCATACTTAGCCAAATTTACAAAAGAATTGGAAGAACATCACATAGTGCTCTCGGGTTCAAGCATTCAAGAAGAGAAAAAAAAATTGTTTCTTGTCCATTTAGCTCCACACTTTAAACCAAGGTTCATGAGGGTATTGTAAGTGTATCTCAATAGAAAAATCCCGGAAAAAGAGAGTTTTCGTATTAGTCGCAAGGTGAAAACCTAGTTGCTTTTCTAGGTTTTGTTTGGAAGTTTGAAGGAAAGTTGTTGGTATTGTTCTAAGGGTCTCAAGTAGCATATTGAAGTGTCTTGAAGGAGCTCTAAGTTGCTAAGGAGCAAATTCGGATTTGGAGTTGGATTGAGATTCGTTGAGGTATAATCTTGTCTCTTAAAAGTGTTACAAGATTATATATATATTGTTTGTTGTTAGCTTTACATGTTGCTAGCATGAAGTTTATATGTTAAAGTTTGATAAGTATTATGGTTTGATTGTAGTCTTAAATCCGAAATGTCATTTAAGCCTTGTGAAGTTGGATTACAATTTGGTCGTTTATTAGAATTGTCGCATGTTAATTACTTGAAGATTATAGTGGTTATAATCGATTGCGAGTTGATATCATGTTATTCCAAAAACTTGGATTGAAATAGGAATTTGATAAGAATTGGTGTTATTATACTCTATGTGGCCGAATTGGACTTGTAGGTTGTATTAGTTTGATATCGTTTGTGGGGCGGAATTTTACACGTCTAGTAGGCGTGTAATCCCCTATTGATTAATTTCATTGATTGGGCCTTTAATGTGGCGTGTTTGGTTATTGAATTCGACCTTGAAAAAGGTGGCAAAGTAAGTAAAAACAAAGGAGGTGTTGTCCGATTTTCCGTAGAATTTAGTGACTTAGCACTTGGAATATTCTACGTTTGAAGTAAGAGGTTAATGGACGCATGGTGACCATTATAGGTTGAAGCACTAAGTATAGCGTATCCTACTTGGAGAATGGAATAGCTCAAAGTTGAAGTACTTTGGAGCATTTTGCTACTTGTCGACAATCGTCGCGAGGTATGTGAACCTCTTCCTTCCTTTGGCATGATTTTATGTATGGAATATACATGTGGTATTATTTCATGTTTCCGTCTACTCTTAGAAGTTAAGAGATAGTTACGTTGATTTACTCTATGTAAAAGCTACGTCTAAGAAATCCTAAGTTTTTACCAAGTCTTATGGGGGATGTTGGTAAGAGTCGTTAGGAAGTACTTGGAGTCGAGTTGACTTGGCTAAATTACGGCACGAATGAGAATAAGTATCGAACAAGCCATTGCAGCGTAAATAAAGGAAAATGTAATGACAATTAATTATATTAAAACATGTAGAATCCTCCATCTGCATAGAAGCTAAGATAAGACAAAATTGTATTACATTTTCTAGATCATGGCTACTTGAATAAGATCGATATATTTAAGTATAACTTATTCACAACGCACCCAAATATGTGTTACTTAATTTAAAAGAGTTATGTATGAAGTTTTTAAGACTTTGAAACTTGTTTTCTTAAAAGTTAAGAGACTTGAGGTATTTGAAGCTATGTTATTTGATTTGAAAGTATAAGTCTCTTGGTTATAAAAGGAATGATTTTGTTGTTATACCCCGTATTTCCAGAGTATGTACGTGAGCGCGTACGTATTATAATTTGAGCCTTAAAGTTGGCTAGTTTCGAAATTTGTACACAACACCCGATTAAAGTCGTTTTTCGACGAAACGTTTCCACAGCTTACGTAGGGAAAATTCCGGCTATGTCATTTATTATTTTTGTGGATTTTTCCGAGAGACGAAACATTTTGGACCAACGGGAGGGTGAAAAGTGTCACCCTCACATTGGCCTTGAGTGGGCGGCTTAATGGACGATTTTGGGCTACTTTAGTTGGTAGGATATTTTGTGCAAGTTGTGTGGTAGATGGATAAGGTCCACATGGTTGAAATCTAGCCCTACACTTGCACCACACTTGTCTTCATCTTGGCCATTGGTTGGCCTTCACTTGACCTATAAATACCCCTCTAGTTGAAGACTTTCTTCATCCAAAAACTTGAGCAATCTATCTAAGTCTCAAAATACTCCCTCTCCCTTGAGCTTTCGTCCACCACACCCCCCTCCCCCTTTGAGAGCCCTTGGCCGAGAGCCACCTCCCTCCCCTTTGTGGTGTTTTGCCGTGGGGTACCCCCCCCCTAGCCTAGTTGTCTCGTATAAATACCCCCCTTTTGTGGTATAGAAATACTCTCCAAGTATTGTTATAATGCCCAAATACCTTGGCCCAAATACCTTGTAGTTTTCCCAAGGTTACACTTTTACAAGCCCAGAAAATACTATTATACTTCCCTCAGTCACAAAAACGAAACCCTAAGTAAATCTTCACCCGTAGTTGAAGTTATAAGTAGAAGTTGGTTAGAACTTCTAAGGGTTGGTTGGAGCGGGTCGGAGCGCACGGAGTAGGAGCTAAACCTTGCTCAGGATCGACATATAAACTCGGATAATTTTGGGCTTATCGAGGTAAACATTCTTAACCTTCTGTTGTAATTGGAAATTACATGTTGTAGGAGTATATAGTTAAGTATACTATATATAGAACTGAACATAGTTGTGCGGCAATGTCTTTTGACTTAAGCCTGAATAATACTTACGGCAATGTCTTGCGACTTAAGCCTGAATTTAAAGAAGAGAACTGAACTGTAATTACATAGGACTGTATTACAGTAGACTTGTGTAACATTACTGTGTAGTAGAATTGTACACGTCCGGTTAGACGTGTTAACCCCCCCTGGTTGGCTTGGTAGCCGGCCTCGCTAGAGGAGATTCTGTTATTCTTGGGAGTCTGCCGAATTTTCTGTAGGATATTCTCCATTGAGATCTAGATGTTAATAGGCGCCTTGTGGCATCTATAGGTTGAAGTACTACGTATGGCTTGATCTACTTGGCTTAAGGAGTTGCCATCGGTTTGAGGTACTTGGAGCATTTTGCTATTAGTCGATAATCGTCGCGAGGTATGTGAACCTCTTCCTATCCGTTCTAGCATGATATGTGTATAACTATGTAGTACGGTGACGCACTGTGTTTAATGTATTTGATGGTTTGAAACATAAAGTGTTATAACGGCTTTATGGGTAGTTGATTATAACGACTTTATGTAGGTAAGAAAATGTTTGTGGTTTCAAAGGGTAACTGACTTGACTTAATGGTATTATATGAATTTTGTTAAAAGTGTGAAAACTCATTCGTGAGTAATGAGTACTTGGTTTTAAGAGGAATAATGTTTCTTGATTTGAAATCGAGAATGAGTATCGACAAACCATCGCAGCGTTAATAGAGGAAAATGTATTGAATAATGAAGTATGGTATTAAAACCGGTAGAAACCTCCATCTGCATAGAAGCTAAGATAAGACAAAATGATATTACATTTCCTAGATCATCGCTTAATAAGATTGATTATAAACAAGAATAACCTACTCACATATAAGACATATGTTTCTCAAAACGTTTAAAGGAGAATTATGTTTTAAAGGATTTAAAACTATGAACTACGAAACCTTTTCTAAAATGAGAAACTTGAGCTTTTGAAATTAGGCAAACTTGAACGTTTGGAAAATAAGGTTGTTACTTGATTTTACAAAGGAAAGCATTTTGGTTTACTTAACAATGTTAGTCACTCTATTTTTATACTACGGGTATCGGGTGACCTTCGTAAAAGAAATGGATCTTTAAAAGGAATTTAACGTACGTAATACTTTAGGGTTAAAATCCGGACTTTGACATAAAATGAAAGTACCTTGATTTGTGTATAACTTGCCTATGCTTTTGTTATGAAACTTGACCATGTTACGTGTGATAGCCTTGTTGTGCAAGTATTGTGTTCTACTCAACTACCGGTTCATCCGGGAATGTATTTCACTTGATTACCGGTTCATCCGGGAATGTATTTCACTTGATTACCGGTTCATCCGGGAATGTATTTCACTTGACTACCGGTTCATCCGGGAATGTATTTCACTTGACTACCGGTTCATCCGGGAATGTATTTCACTTGACTACCGGTTCATCCGGGAATGTATTCCACACGTTTCTATATTGGGTCCATAAGATGGGCCGAGACCTGTTATACGTATCACATGATTTGTACCTAGACTGCCGGCAGTGAGGAAGGAGTTCCACGGGCATGAGGGATGACTTTGAGGGCGTGAGTCACGACTTGACATATCGCTTTTATGTTGTGAGCGTAGTTTGGTTCTCATCCATGTCTCCTGCTTTATATAGACTATTATGATTTCATTTACAGTATTTTACAGTTTCACATACTTGGTACCTGTTGTACTGACCTCCTTCGGGGGGCTGCGTTCATGCCGCAGGTAAAGGTACATCGACTGTCGATCCCCGCTTATAGGATCACATTCCAGCGTGTTGGGAAGCTCCGTTCCTTCGGAGGCTTATCTTTGGTATGTTACCACAGTGCAGTAGGTTCTTGTACATTCGAGGTATGGCGGGCCCTGTCGTCATAGTTCTTATCACTTCTTAGAGGTCTATAGTCTTGTTGTGGCGATGCGTAAAAAGGATAACCGTCGGGTATTTATGTATATATCTTGAAGGCAAGCTGTTTTGGTTGCTGTTTACTTATCATGTCTCTTAATTCATGTTCATGTTTTTATTTCCGCTGATTTTCTCGATGTTGTATCACTAGGGTGCCGGGGTAGGCACGATCCACGGGCCCGGGTTGGTCGTGACAAAAGTGGTATCGAGCCGAGTTAGTCCTCGGAAAGTGTCTCTGCACCGTGTCTAGTAGAGTCTTGATTATCGATGTGTTGTGCACCACATCTATAATCAGGAGGCTGCAGGACATTTAGGATTGGTTTCCATTCTTCTCATTCTGAGATCGTGCCTTAGAGCTGTGTGATAAATTGGACCCCTCTGACGTATTCCTTTCCTTTACCAGTTATGCCTCCGCGTAAGGCAACCTGAGCCTAGATGGGCAAGCGATCGAGAGCTGTTAGTGAGATACTGAGAGTACGAGCGCAGCCCTGGCCAAGACTGAGCAGTGCCGACGGCGGGTTTCGCGACGCCGCCCAGCCAAGAGTTTAGAGCGCGGCGATGGCTGCGAGACTACTGATACGAGCCTCGGTCCCCACACCGGAGCGATGAGATACAAGGAGATGGCGATTCGGCCATCGCCGTGGTCGGCCGATATGAGATAGGCCGACGCAGTTCGGATTCAAAGAGCACCGTAGTTCACCCCGGCGAGCGATTTGAGGCTACGTGACTTTACGAGTTGTAGCCCGCCGATGTTCTATGGATCGAGAGCGAGGATGACCTCGAGTTTATCCGAAGCCACTGATCATCGAGAGTGATCGAGTCTCGAGGCGAGTCGGTGGTATTGGGTTCGCATCACCGCGTGATCTGCGATTGATCGTTTGATTCGTGGGAGTTGTCCCGGAAGAGCATGCACTCGGCCGAATGGGACGAGTTCTCAAGGATTTTCTTGCACATTTCTTGCCCCGCAGATGAGAGGGCTCGGGTAAGATTTTTGACGCGTTGAGGCGGGGCGGGCGGGCGGTTAGAGAGTACAATGTGGAGTTCGACTCATTAGCTCGGTATGTTCCCGCGTAGTAGCCGATATGGAGGACAGTACACCGCTACGCCACGGCTGGATGATTACTTGGCGAGGCTTGCGGGAGTAGCTCTTCACGGGCATGGACATTGCCCGCGTCTGGCTCATGCACTAGGATGTGAGGCACGGAGAGGTCGACGGAATGACCGAGATCGCGAAGAGGCGAGCAGCGGTCCTTTGGTAACTTTCGAGGCGGACCGCCTCGGCGATCTAGTTATGTACCTCCACCATCTGAGTGGTCCCCTCGATCTTGGGGCGTTCAGGTATTCGGAGCTGGTCGAGCTCGAGGGCTTGGTTCCGCAGGTATACGTGAGTGCTAGCGGCGGGATTCATGTCCTCGGTGTACGATGTGGCAAACATCATCCCGGGGAATATCGTCTTTTTACTGGTGCTTGTTTCACCTGCGACCGTCAGGGCCATGTGACGAGAGACTGTGCTTATAGGAGAGTACCGTGACTTGGCGCGACCTGCCGGATCGATGGCGGGTTCATCGCGCCTACGATTATGCGCCCTGCAGGGCAGACTTATGATTAGAGTGGAGCGGTAGCTTCAGGTATATCCTTAACCCTCTAGAGATTTGTATGCATGATTGATGACCTTATTATTGTGTGCTACGTTCGGATAGCGTTATGTTGGTTATGAGTTAGAAATCTTGGCTAGTTGAAAGGATATGTATGGGGGCATGGAAAGTGTGAACTTTAAAATATTTCATGTTGAGACCTTAGATGTAAGGTCATCTTGAATAAAAGATTTTACGGTTAGTCCTTGTTGAAATACTTGGTTTGCGTATAAATGTATTGTGTGATAAGTCACAGGTTGGGTAAATGAAAGTGGTATCTTTCACGATGTGATTTAGCAAGGTTGTTCGGATCGAAACGAGAGAGTCGGCGTGTGAGGCTCGGGTTGAGGGCGTGTTGCGTGTCAACCGTGGCCGGAATGAGGTGGGGTCGGCTCGGGTGGTCCCGCCGGTGGTAGGTCACGAGGGTGCTAGGCCCAAGTTTAGATGACCATCGTATGAGTTCGTGGATATGTTCGACCGGCGGATCGTGAAGGCGGAAGTGGCCTTAAGGAAGATTGAGGCTAGTAAGATAACCAAGTTGGAGGTGGTGACTCAAGGTTTGGAGAAGCTGCGATGGTGAAGTGTGTGCATTATCTTGGAAGAGTTCAAGAGTTCGAGAAGAGTACGACGAGTAAGGGTAGGCGAGCATGTATTGCGAGCATAGATATGATCATTTCTTGTAAAGGGAGAAGGTGCGAAGGATGTATATTTTAGACCTCAGGAATCGCATGCAGTCCGGTACCATTGGTTGGGTCGCCGGAGTGACACTAGAACCTCGCGGAAAAGTGACAAAAGTTTGTGATGTTAGAGGTGTTTCCTCGTGGACTTGGATATAAGTATTTGCGTGCATGTGTTGTTTCGTGGCCAGTTGTGGCGTTGGCAACTTATTAGAAGAACTTTATCGTTATCCGTCTTGAGAAGGAACATTCGGGATGAATGTTTCTAAGGAGGGGAGAATGTTATACCCCGTATTTCGGTATATGCGTGGCGCGTCGTATTATAATTTGAGCCTTAAAGTTGGCTAGTTTCAAATTTGTACACAACACCCGATTAAAGTCGTTTTGACTAAACGTTTCCACGACTACGTAGGAAAATTCGGCTATGTCATTTATTATTTTTGCGGATTTTTCCGAGAGACGAAACATTTTGGACCAACGGGAGGGTGACAAGTGTCACCTCACATCGCCTTGAGTGGCGGCTTATTGGACGATTTTGGGCTACTTTAGTTGGTAGGATATTTTGTGCAAGTTGTGTGGTAGATGGATAAGGTCCACATGGTTGAAATCTAGCCCTACACTTGCACCACACTTGTCTTCATCTTGGCCATTGGTTGGCCTTCACTTGACCTATAAATACCCCTCTAGTTGAAGACTTTCTTCATCCAAAAACTTGAGCAATCTATCTAAGTCTCAAAATACTCCCTCTCCCTTGAGCTTTCGTCCACCACACCCCCTCCCCCGTTGAGAGCCCTGGGCCGAGAGCCACCTCCTCCCTTTGTGGTGTTTCTTGGTGGGGTACCCCCCTAGCCTAGTTGTCTCGTATAAATACCCCCTTTTTGTGGTATAGAAATACTCTCCAAGTATTGTTATAATGCCCAAATACCTTGGCCCAAATACCTTGTAGTTTTCCCAAGGTTACACTTTTACAAGCCCAGAAAATACTATTATACTTCCCTCAGTCACAAAAACGAAACCCTAAGTAAATCTTCACCCGTAGTTGAAGTTATAAGTAGAAGTTGGTTAGAACTTATAAGGGTTGGTTGGAGCGGCCGGAGCGCAAGGAGTAGGAGCTAAACCTTGCTCTGGATCGACATATAAACTCTGATAATTTTGGGCTTATCGTGGTAAACATTCTTACCCTTCTGTTGTAATTGGAAATTACATGTTGTAGGAGTATATAGTTAAGTATACTATATATAGAATGAACATAGTTGTGCGGCAATGTATTTGGACTTAAGACTGAATAATACTTACGGCAATTTATTGCGACTTAAGCCTGAATTTAAAGAAGAGAAATGCAATGTAATTAAATAGGAATGTATTAGAGTAGACTTGTGTAACATTACTGTGTAGTAGAATTGTACACGTCAGGTTAGGCGTGTTAACCCACCGGTTGGCTTGGTAGCGGCCTCGCTAGAGGAGGAGATTCTGTTGTGCGGGAGTCTTTGAATTTTACGTAGGATATTCTCCATTGAGATCTAGATGTTAATAGGCGCCTTGTGGCCTCTATAGGTTGAAGTACTACGTATAGCGTGATCTACTTGGCTTAAGGAGTAGCCGACGGTTTGAGGTACTTGGAGCATTTTGCTATTAGTCGATAATCGTCGCGAGGTATGTGAACCTCTTCCTATCTGTTCTAGCATGATATGTGTATAACTATGTAGTACGGTAGACGTACCTGTGTTTAATGTATTTGACTGGTTTGAAACATAAAGTGTTATAACGGCTTTATGGGTAGTTGGTTATAACAGCTTTATGTAGGTAAGAAAATGCTTTGTGGTTTCAAAGGGTAACTGACTTGACTTAATGGTATTATATGAATTTTGTTAAAAGTGTGAAAACTCATTCGTGAGTAATGAGTACTTGGTTTTAAGAGGAATAATGTTTCTTGATTTGGAAATCGAATGAGTATCGACAAACCACTGCAGCGTTAATAGAGGAAAATGTATTGAATAATGAAGTATGGTATTAAAACCAGTAGAAACCTCCATCTGCATAGAAGCTAAGATAAGACAAAATGATATTACATTTCCTAGATCATGGCTGCTTAATAAGATTGATTATAAACAAGAATAACCTACTCACATATAAGACATATGTTTCTCAAAACGTTTAAAGGAGAATTATGTTTTAAAGGATTTAAAACTATGAACTACGAAACCTTTTCTAAAATGAGAAACTTGAGCTTTTGAAATTAGGCAAACTTGAACGTTTGGAAAATAAGGTTGTTACTTGATTTTACAAAGGAAGGCATTTTGGTTTACTTAACAATGTTAGTCACTCTATTTTTATACTACGGGTATCGGGTGACTTTCGTAAAAGAAATGGATCTTTAAAAGGAATTTAACGTACGTAATACTTTAGGGTTAAAATCCGGACTTTGACATAAAATGAAAGTACCTTGATTTGTGTATAAATTGCCTATGCTTTTGTTATGAAACTTGACCATGTTACGTGTGATAGCCTTGTTGTGCAAGTATTGTGTTCTACTCAACTACCGGTTCATCCGGGAATGTATTTCACTTGATTACCGGTTCATCCGGGAATGTATTTCACTTGATTACCGGTTCATCCGGGAATGTATTTCACTTGACTACCGGTTCATCCGGGAATGTATTTCACTTGACTACCGGTTCATCCGGGAATGTATTTCACTTGACTACCGGTTCATCCGGGAATGTATTCCACACGTTTCTATATTGGGTCCATAAGATGGGCCGAGACATGTTATACGTATCACATGATTTGTACCTAGACTGCCGGCAGTGAGGAAGGAGTTCCACGCATGAGGATGACTTTGAGGCGTGAGTCACGACTTGACATGATCGCTTTTATGTTGTGAATCGTAGTTTGGTTATCATACATGTCTCTGCTTTATATAGACTATTATGATTTCATTTATAGTATTTCTGCTTTCACATACTTGGTACTGTTGTCTTGACCTCCTTGGGCTGCGTTCATCGCGAGTAAAGGTACATCATTATCGATCCCGACATAGGATCACATTTCAGCGTGTTGGGAAGCTCCGTTCCTTCGGAGGCTTATCTTTGGTATGTTACCCTGAGTCTGGAGGTTCTTGTACATTCAGGGGTATGGCGGGGCCCTGTCCCGTCATAGTTGTTGTCACTTCTTAGAGGTCTGTAGTACTGTTGTGGGCAGAGTCTGTAAAAAGGATAACTGTTCGGGTATTTATGTATATATACTGAAGGCAATTGTTTTGGTTGGCCTGTTTACTTATCATGTCTCTTAATTCATGTTCATGTTTTTATTTCCGCTGATTTTCTCTGATGTTGTATCACTAGGGTGCCCGGGGTAAGGCACCAGTCACGGGCCCGGGTTCGGGTCGTGACATTTGTCTAAGACATAAAGAGTTATAACGGTTTTATGGGAAGTTGGTTATAATAACTTTATGGAAGATTAAAAGAATGGTTTTCTTCAGTAATGTAAGCAAAGAAATGATTTGAAATTAAGAAGGGCAAATTGTTTTAAAGGTACCAATTGCTTAAGGTTTTAAAGAAGAAATCACTTGATTTAGAAGCCGGTAAGTGTATTTCTAAAAAGGTATTGTCACTTGTCTTGAAAGGTAGATATGACTTGATACTACGGTTGTTAGTATCTGGGAAGTTTTATTTGAAAAAGAGTCTTTCTAAAGGAGTAGAGGTGCGTAGTACTTTGGGTTAAATTCCCGGATTTTATATGACATTATCGTCCCTGAAATGGGCCGGGCAGTATACCTTTATGGGCAGACTATATGACATTATCGTCCCAGAAATGGGTCGGGCAGTATACCTTTATGGGCAGACTATATGACATTATCGTCCCAGAAATGGGCCGGGCAGTATACCTTTATGGGCAGACTATATGACATTATCGTCCCAGAAATGGGCGGCAATATACCTTTATGGGCGAACTATATGACATTATCGTCCCGAAATGGGCGGGCGATATACTGTCACGACCGTTCGGGGCCCGTGATCGTGCCTTACCGGGCACCCAAGTAGTCATACATCGAGTAATCGGCGGAAATATAAAGCAAGACATGAAACAGCTTTATAAAATAAGACACGCTTTATGTGAGAAAACATCGCCTTTCGGCATATATATATAAACATGGTTTAGCGATTACATCCGACAATGCATACATGACTACAGACCTCTAAGGAAATATACAACTATGGCGGGACGGGGCCCGCCATACCCTCGATCAGACAAAACTATCTACAGCGGGAGATCATACCAAAGTAGAGCCTCGGAAAGATGGAGCTCCGACACCAACGTAGAGATCCTAAGAATGTGGATCTAGCACTGCTTGCCCTTACTGCGGCATGAACGCAGCCCCGAAGGTCGAGACAACAGTACTAAGTATATGAAATCAGTAAAATACTTAAATGAAACATATCATTTTAAAAGCAGTTTTGCAAGTATGTATAAAACAACGAGGAAACCGCATAGTGCCACATCACAAACAAGAGCGTGATAGGTAAACGTATGCAGTCTTTTCTAGATGCGAATGATCGGCAGGTCAATTGCGTAGTATCACCATGCAAGCCTAATCCGGACTCCGTAGTCCGCATAGGCCAATCACATAGGCCCGCGTAGGTATATAACCGCATCGAGGTAGCTACTCCTCGGCATCGCCCCGACTCGTCGTCCGCATGGCCACATAGACCCCATGAGGTATAACCCCGCACACACGGAACTCCGTAGCTCCGCATAGGTCCCTTGGACCCGCATGAGGTATTCTCGAATCATGGTCCTGCATCACCGAGTCTACCAGCGTCGGAGGCGGCTTAACCCCGGTAATATGTCAAGAGGTGAGTGATGTTACACTAACCTAACAGCTTATCGTTAACAACATAAGCACAATAAGAATACTCTTTTACACAAACGTTACAAGACACTAACACACATAGCATCATATCATGTCTACTTATCAAACCATCTTATTATTCTTTTCACAATTCAATATAAGTCTGTTATAAACACATAGGCAAACTGTTTCTTTTATCAATCTTAAGTGGTTATACTTAACTTCCCATAAAGCTAGTAAAACTCTTAAGCTTCTGTTTAAAAACCAATTAGTTCTCTTCTGTTAAAAATGATTCAGTATTCTTATGAAATGCTTTGGATCTTTATTATTGGGCTTAAGTAGTGAGGCATTCAGTAAGTGTTATTCGAGCTTAAGCGTGAGGCATTCGTAAGTATTATTCAGCTTAAGTCAAAGACATTGCCGTAGTTATTATTCGTTAACACGTATGCGTCTACCGTACTATATATATTGTAAAATATCATGCTTTAGGAAGAATCACATACCTTCTCAATAAAACCACCGCCAAGTTGAATATGTCGCGCAGAGTCAACCTATAATAGTCACGCACATCTATCAAAGACTACTCAAGGTCATTCTAAACAGAGGGTTCACAATTCTATGGAAAGTTGGGCGTACTTCCCTACCGGTGAGCTATATAAGTCTCATCGTGAAAACAAATCTATGTAAGTAAATCTTTGATTATTCTTCTTTTAAACCCTTCATCGTGGTAGCAGTTCAATTCTATTCGTGATATTCTTCTAAGTATTTAATACTTATTCTAATACTACAACGATAAGTATTCTCTAATTCAAAAGAGGGTTAGGATTAGTTACCTCGGTAAGCGCCCAATAATATCCTAGATAAAGTCGCTACTGAGCAAGGTTTAGCTCCTAAGTTGTATGCGCTCAGAGTAGCTCGAGAAACCTTAGAAGTTCTTCACAACTTCTACTAAGTACTAAGGGATTTGGGCTAGGGTATTTTGGGCATTATAACAATACTAGAAGACAACTTTTCTACCAAGGGAGGGGGGTAGATTTTTGGCTAGGCTAGGGGGGGGCCTCGGCCAAACTACTAGGCTAGAGGGGGGGGGGTATTCGGCCAAGGGCCTTCACAAGGGGAGGGGGGAGGTGTTGGACGAAAAGGCTACAAAGGGAGAGGAGAGGATTTTCAAGACTTGGAAAGATTTGTGGATGAAGAACTCTTCATCTCTAAGGGGGTATTTATAGGTCAAGAAGTGGCCAACCAATGGCCAAGATTAAGACAAGTGCAAGGCAAGTGTAGGGTGAGGATTAACTATACACAAATATCCTACCAACTCCTTGAATTGTGCACAAGGCACAAAAAACGTGCTCACCATTGTCCAAATCGTCCAAATGGACGATTTCAAGTCCATCAATTGGAGGGTGACAAGTGTCGCCCTCCCGTTGGTCCAAAATGTTTCGTCTCTCGGAAAAATCCGCAAAAATTAGAAATGGCATAGCCGGAATTTACCCTACGAAAGCTGTGGAAACGTTTCGTCGGAAAACTATTCGTTTTGTGAGTTGTGCCCAAAAAAAACGTTTTGCCTAAACTTTAAGGCTAGACTTTTTGTACGTATTCCCTTACGTACATACTCTGGAAATACGGGGTATAACATTCTCCCCTCCTTAGAAACATTCGTCCCGAATGTTCCTTCCCAAGACAGTTAACGATAAGATTCTTCATAACTTAAACAGTTGCAAATGCCACACACGGCCACAGAACAACACTTAGGCGTAAAGCGATAACGAAAATTTACAAGTAGGAAAGTGAATTACCTGTAGGTGTGGGGAATAGGTGAGGATACTTCTGCCTCATGTCCTCCTCAGCTTCCCACGTCATCTCCTCCCTGAGCTCGTTCCGCCACAAGACTTTGACGGAAGCCACGTCCTTGGTCCGCAGACGCCTAACCTGACGATCGACTATCGCTATGGGAATCTCCTCATATGATAACCCCTCGGTCACCTGGACATCGTCAATCGGGTGTACCCTAGATGGATCCCCGATACATCTCCTCAGCATAGATACGTGAAAAACCGGATGCGCTGCCCGGATCGGACGGCAGATCCAACTCATAGGCAACCTTGCCTACCCTGCGGACAATCTGATACGGCCCAATGTACCTTGGGCTGAGTTTCCCTTCTTCCCGAATCTCATCACACCCTTTATGGGTGACTTAGGAAAACCCAATCATGAACCTCGAACTCCAGATGCCGACGACGATGATCTGCGTATGACTTACATCGACTCGAGTGTCGATAGCGCCTCGGATAAGCTTCACCTTATCCATCGCTGTACCAAATCTGGTCCCACTAGCGCACTTCGCCACATCGAACCAACCTATAGGCGTCTGCACTTCCTCCCATACAAGGCCTCATAAGGCGCCATCCGAATCTTGGAGTGGTAGCTATTATTATATGCGAACTCAACTAGAGGCAAATGATCCTCCCAACTACCATCGAAGTCAATAACACAGCTCGCAACATATCCTCGAGAGTGCGGATAGTGCGATCTGCTGTCCGTCTGCGTGGATGAAATGCGATTACTGTGCTCACTGCGTCCTAAACCCCTCGGAAGGACCTCGAAGTTAGCCGTAACCGGGCTCCACATGCGATATGATCGAAGTAGGGACTCCATGCAGTCTGACGATCTCTCGGATGTAAAGTCTGGCATAATCCTCAGCCGAAAAAGTCGTCCTGACGGGAAGAAAGTGGGCTGATTTCGTTAGCCTGTCGACGATAACCCATATAGAATCATGTCTCCTCTGAGTGCGAGGTAATCCTGTGATGAAGTCCATGTTGATTACCTCCCACTTCCAGGTCGGGATCTCAATCGTCTGTAACAAACCACCAGGCCTCTGGTGCTCTACCTTCACTGCCGACAACACGGGCGAGCTACGAACTCGCAACGTCCTCTTCAAGCCATCCCACTAATACGAGATCTAAGGTCGTGGTACATCTTGGTCGACCGGATGGATAGAGTAACGCAGCGTGTGCTTCCCAAGAACTCTGCCGAAGTCACGAAACATCCGGAACACACAATCGCCCTCAAACCTTAGCACCCCATCGGTGCTACCTCAAAGGACCCTTTCCTCACGAAGAGTTGTATCACGATATCGAGTCAAAGTGGATCTCGAGCGTTGCCTCTTCACCTCGCCGGCGATGGAAGACTCGGCAACCTCACGAACTCTAACCCCATCGCTATCGTAATCAATCAAGCGGACACCAAGGCTCGCTAAGCGATGCAAATCACGAACCATGTCCCTCCTCTCTGCTGCACATCGATAGCCTCCCATCGACCTACGACTAAGAGCATCGCCACAACATTGGCCTTCCGGGTGGTACAGGATATCAACATCGTAATCCTTAAGCAACTCTAACCACCGTCTCGCCGTAAGTTCGGCTCCTCTGGTGAAGATATCTTTGGAGGCTCTTGTGGTTTGTAAAAATATCCACGTGAACCCCATACAAATAGTGCCTCGGATCTTCAAAGCGTGAATCACGGCCTAACTCCAAATCATGGGTGGGGTAGTTCCTCTCGTGTTTCTTGGTGTCGGGATGCATATGCTATAACCCCGCCGTCGCATCAGCACATCCCAACCCGATGCCCGACGCATCACAATACGACATAACCATCCGGACCTCCGGAAGAGTAAGAAGCGGGCGGTCGTCGATCTCTCTTTCAAGAATCGAAACCACGCTCACAAGCATCACCATCAAACTTGGCCGCCTTACGAGTCACCTAGTCAATGGTGCGAGATAAAGCAAACTTCTCCACGAACCGCCGATAATAACTCGCAAGGCCCGAGCTGCGAACCTCTGCCGGAGTAGTAGGTCTAGGCCAAGTCATCGCTTCGATCTTGGCGTATCCACTCGAATGCCATCAGCCCCGACAATATGCCCAAGAAACGCCACTAAAGTCAACCAAAACTCACATTTGGAAAACTTGGCGCATAAGCTGGTCTGGAGAATCGGCCAAGATCCTCAAATGCTCGCGTACGCTCGCTCTGGCGAGAATAAACCAAGATATCATCAATTAACACTATCACAAACGTGTCCAAAAATGGTTTGAACACTCGGTTCATCAAATCCATGAATACTGCCGAGCATTGGTCAACCCAAAAGACATGACCACGAACTCATAATGCGTCACGGGTCCGAATGCGATCCTAGGGACATCCACCTCTCGACTCGCACTGATGATAGCCCGATCGCAGATCAATCTTGGAGAAACATCTCGCACTCGCAGAATCGGGTCGAACAAATCATCAATCACGGGAAGGGTATCATTCTTAATGGTCACCTTGTTCACCGTAATCAACACATGCGCGGCGTCGCCCTTCTTCTTCACGAACAATACCGGCGCTCCCGAGGAGAAACACTAGGCCCGATGAAGCCGCTTCTCCAAAGAAATCCCTCGGTGGTCCTTCAACTCTCTCAAATCGGCGGTGCCATTACGTATGGCGGAATGGAAATAGCCGAGTATCCGCAACACATCTATACAAAACTCGATCTCCTCTCGGGAGGATACCGAGGTCATCCGAAACACGTGCGGGAACTTCGTGACTCTCGGCCCGAAAATCTGGTACGCAGACTTGATATCAAACACCCAACGAGATGGTAGATATACCCTTCGCGCACCATCTTCCTAGCCTTGAGGTAGGAAATAAACCTACCTCTCGGCGATACCTGGTGCTCCTCCCACTCAACAACCGGCTCCTCAGGAAACTGGAACCGTACTACTCTCTCTGCAGTCTACATTGGCGTAGCAAGAAGCTAGCCAATCCATCCCCATGATCACGTCGAAGTCAATCATCTCTAACTCTATCAAGTCGGCTAGGGTCCGACGACTGTAAATGGTCACAGGACAAGCTCTATATACCCGCCGAGCTACCACCGAATCACCCACTGGCGTAGCTACCTCGAAAGGGTCTATGGACTCAGGCTCTATCCCTATCCTACTAGCAACAAGGGGAGATATATAGACAGTAGAACCCGGATCTATCAACGCATACACATCAAACCCAGAAACTGATAAAGTACCTGTGACGACATCAGGTGAGGCCTCCTGATCCTGTCGGCTGGACAAAGCATAAATGCGGTTCTGAGGACCGCTAGAATCGACCCGAGCCACGACCTCTGCGCGACCTGGCGACCCACGAGTACCACGCCTCCGGCGAGTAATCGTAGGAGATGAAGAAGACCGTGAAAGAACTCGTAGGTGACCCTACCATCAAGATCGCCTTGGTGGACAGTTCCTCGCATAGTGACCTGCGCCTGGCAATCAAACAAACTCCGTAGCACCACAACTCGGTGGGATCTGCATCGACGGCCACCGAGGGTGGTCCGTCGGCGATACCTCTGCGCCGGGCGTCACGAAGTCCTGGGGCCACAGTGCGCCCTCGAATATCCTGGCTGTGCTGAGGACGGTGCAGGAGTGCTCTGGGCTGGCTGTGGTGCAAATCTAGACTGCTGCTGAGGCCGCCCACCACGATAGCCACCAAAAGACCCTGCCGTCCTGGTCTTCTTCTGCTGCTGCCTGTCAACCCGGCGGTCTCTACGCTCCTCACATCCAAGAGCATGAGCCTGCATGCGGGTAATGTCCATACCCGGCTGAAGAGAAACACCCGCACATGACTCGGCCATATAGTCGTCTAGCCCGGTGACATAGCGGTGCACCCTATCCTCCATATCTGCTACCAATGCTGGGACATATCGAGCCAATGAATCAAACTCGACATTGTACTCCCTGACAGTGCGTCCTCTCTGCCTCAGTAGTAAAAATCTATCAGCCCGCGCCCTCCTCATCTGTGGAGGCAAGAAGTGAGTGAGGAAAGCCTCTGAGAACTCATCCCAAGTAGCTGGGGATGCGTGCTCTCCCCGGGATAACTCCCATGAATCAAACCAATCGACTGCGGTATCACGCAGCCTATGCGAACTGAAGGTCACAGACTCTGTCTCTGAGGCCTTGATCACCCTCATGATCCTCTGTAGCTGACGGATGAACTCCTGCGGATCATCCTCCGGCCTCGACCCGTAAAACTCTGGCGGGCTACAACTCAAGAAATCTCGTAGTCTCAAACTATCTGCCCTCGGGTGCACCACGGTGCGGCGAGCTGGAGCCGAGGCTGGAACGCGTCGATCTCTGCCGTGTCGGGCCTGACTTTAGCCAATAGTTGGGCCATCTCCTGTGCCTAACTCCTCCGCCCAGGTGTGGGGCGGGAGGTGTGGGTGCTGTGGTCTCTTTGGCTGGCGGCGTCATAGAACTCGCCGTCTCGGTATAGGCGGGCACGAGCCTCGTGACTCTGGGTGTCTCGCTAGCGGCTCCTCATTTGCCTTGCCGCCACGGGCGGGTTGCCTTACGTGGAGGCATAATCATTACGGAAAGGAATACGTTAGAGGGGTCCAACCTATAACACAGCTCTAAAGCACGATCTCAGAATGAGAAGAATGGAAACCAATCCTAAATATCCTATAGCCTCCTGATTATTGGTGTGGTGCACAACACACCGATAATCAAGACTCTACTAGATACGATGCGTAGACACTTTCGAGGATTAATCGCTCGATACCACTTTTGTCACGACCGTTCGGGGCGTGGTAGTCTTGCTGGGCACCCAAGTAGTCATACATCAGAGTAATCAGCGGAAATATAAAGCAAGACATGAAACAGTTTATAAAATAAGACACAGTTTATGTGAGAAAACATCGCCTTTCGGCATATATATATAAACATGGTTTAGCAGTTACATCCGACACTGTACAACATGACTACAGACCTCTAAGGAAATATACAACTATGGCGGGACAGGGCCCCGCCATACATACCGATCAGACAAAACTATCTACAACAGGGAGATCATACCCAAAAGTAGAGCCTCCGGAAAGGATGGAGCTCCTGACACCAACGTAGAGATCCTAAGAATGTGGATCTAGCACCTGCTTGCCCTTACCTGCGGCATGAACGCAGCCCCCCGAAGGAGGTCAGTACAACAGGTACTAAGTATATGAAACTGTAAAATACTTAAATGAAACATATCATTTTAAAAAACAGTTTTGCAAGTATGTATGAAACAACGAGAAACCGCGCATAGTGCCACATCACAAACAAGAGTGATAGGTAAATCAGAATGCAGTCTTTTCTAGGTGCGAATGATCAGCAGGCCAATTGCGTAGTATCACCATGCAAGCCTAATCTCGGACTCCGTAGTCCGCATAGGCCAATCACATAGGCCGCATAGGGTATATAACCCGCGTCGGTAGCTACTCCTCGGCATCGCTGGACTCGTCGTCCGCATGGCCACATAGACGCATGAGGTATAACCCGCACACTAACACGGAACTCCGTAGCTCGCGTAGGTCCGCGGACCGCATGAGGTATTCTCGAATCATGGTCCTGCACGCGAGTCTACCCGCGTCGGAGGCGACAACCCCTGTAATATGTCAAGAGGTGAGTGATGTTACACTAACCTAACGACTTATCGTTAACAACATAAGCACAACAAGAATACTCTTTTACACAAACGTTACAAGACACTAACACACATAGCATCATATCATGTCTACTTATCAAACCATCTTATTATTCTTTTTCACAATTCAATATAAGTCTGTTATAAACACATAGGCAAACTGTTTCTTTTATCAATCTTAAGTGGTTATACTCATTGTCCAAATCGTCCAAATGGACGATTTCAAGTCCATCAATTGGAGGGTGACAAGTGTCGCCCTCCCGTTGGTCCAAAATGTTTCGTCTCTCGGAAAAATCCGCAAAAATTAGAAATGGCATAGCCGGAATTTACCCTACGAAAGCTGTGGAAACGTTTCGTCGTAAAACTATTCGTTTTGTGAGTTGTGCCCAAAAAAAACGTTTTGCCTAAACTTTAAGGCTAGACTTTTTGTACGTATTCCCTTACGTACATACTCTGGAAATACGGGGTATAACAATACCTTTATGGGCAGACTATACGACATTATCGCGTCCCAGGAATGGGCCGGGCAGTATACCTGTATGGGCAGATTATGTGACTTTATCGCGTCCCAGTTTGGGCCGGATAGTATAGGCGTCCCTCCGTAAAGGGCCGGATTAAGTTATGAAAGTAAGTAAGTTATATGGTAATAAACTTGATGATGTTCCTAAGTATGTACGTAAGAAAGTGACTATAACTTTTATTGAAAAATGGGAAAAGATAATAAGGTACGATTAAGTTCACGAGATAGTAATGACATGGTAGGTTCAGGTATTTACTTCTTTTACACTTACCTCTGTCATGCTTTTATACAGGTATGTTTTAATTATTGTACCTTATTTTCGTTCCATATTCGGTACTGTTATCGACCCCTTGGGGCTGCGTTAAATGCCCGCAGTATTAGGTACACAGTTGGTGATCCTTGCTCTTAGGATCTCGGTTCAGTTTTTGGGAAAAAGCTCCATTTGCTCCGGAGGCTTATCTCTTGGTACGGTTTCCCCTGAGGCTGTAGATTCATGTATATTCAGGGGTATGGCGGGGCCACTGTCCATACGATTGTTATGTTAAAAACTCTTAGAGGTGCTGTAGTCACATATTGTGGGTCGATTTGTAAAGTAAAGGAGGCTGCTTGATTATTTATATATATGTCGGGAAGGTAGCCCTATCGGCTAACTGTTGTTTTATACATTGTTTTATTTTTTTAGTTTCATGTATGTTCGCTGATTTTCTCGATGTATACCGTAAGGGTGCCCTACCTCGATCGCGGGCGGAGTCGTGACAAAAGTGGTATCGAGCGATTAGTCCTCGGAAAGTGTCTAGGCCGTGTCTAGTAGAGTCTTGATTATCGGTGTGTTGTGCACCACATCTATAATCGTGAGGTGCAGGACATTTAGGATTGGTTTCATTCTTCTCTCTTTGAGATCGTGCGAGAGTTGTCCTAGTAGGTTGAATCCTCTCGACCCCTTCTTATGTACGATTATGCCTCCTCGGAGGCGACGGGGCCCAGAAGGGCAAGCGGCGGCGAGGCGCTAGTGGTCTGTGAGGGTTACGAGACTCGAGCACACTATGCCTGAGGTAGTAGGCGGATCGGTGAGTTCAGCCACGCAGCGATATTAGAGAGCCGAGGCGGCGGTAGCTCGCAGGTTCGTGCGAGCCTCCAGTCTCACAACCAGGAGCTGAGTATAGAGACTACGGAGAGAAGATCAGGCTATTGACTAGCATAGTGGTAGGGCAGCGCCGACAGGAGCAGGTAGCTAACCCTAGAGCTGACAGTTTGCGGATTCGGGATTTTCTGGGTTGTCATCCGCCCGAGTTTTATGGTTCGAGGTCTGAGGAGGATCCGCAGGAGTTCATTCGGCAGCTACAGCGGACTATGCAGGTTCTTAGGGCTTTGGAGACAGAGTCTGTTACGCTAGCCTCTTACCGGTTACGCGATATTGCGTTGAACTGGTTTGAGTCTTGGGAGCTGTCGAAAGGAGTAGGGGCTCGTCCAGCAGTTTGGGATGAGTTCACGGAGGCCTTTCTTGATCACTTTTTGCCTCCTGAAATGAGGAGAGCCCGTGTTGATAGGTTCTTGTCATTGAGGCAGAATGGGAGGACCATCAGGGAGTACATCCTGGAGTTTGACTCCTTGGCCAGGCATGCGCACACCATTGTAGCTAACATGGCGGATAGAGTTCATCGTTACGTAATGGGGCTAGACCGTCATATGATTACTGCATGCTTGGGGGTGGCTCTTCAGTCCGGTATGGACATTGCTGAGATCAGAGCCTATGCGCGAGGATAGAGGATAGAGAGGAGGATCAAATTGACTCGAGCCGGCCAAGAGGGCCGGGGCAGCGGTCTCGAGGCGATTTAGAGGCGGCCTCGGCAGAACAGTCTACATTGCAGCCAGCACCGAGTGCTCCTCCACAATTTTCCGGCGGGGGGTTTTACAACCCCGGGGATGCAGGGGTCGGTCAGGTCTCTAGAGCTTCAGAGTCTCAGAGAGATGGGGGTTCCAGTCAGTCGAGGCCACCTTTGCCTCAATGCGCCCAGTGTGGTAGGTTACATTCTGGGGTATGTCGCGCCGGTTCGGGTGCTTGTTTTTCTTGTGGCCGTCTAGGCCATAGGTTAAGAGAGTGTCCTTATAGAGGGGGTTCTTGTGGGACAACACCGTCTACTGGATCAGTTGCGGGTTCTTCGCCTTCAATAGCTAGGCAGGAGGTTCATGCACCGACAGGTCGTGGCAGAGGTCGTGGTGGGAGTTCACAATTTTAGCGGTCCTTTGAACCGCCTATATGATTTCAGGTATGTCTTTGGCCCTTTAGAAACTTGTATGCATGATAAAGTTATGGTATGTTTAAATATCATGAACAAATTATATTGAGACTATGTATGTGCTAGAAGGAGTTGGAAGTACGAAAAGATAATCTCTTTTGGGCTTATGATGGACGGATATGCGTGTGCGAGGTATTAGGGCCATGTGTGGCATTGTTGGTATGCCGGGGTTGTGAAAGGGAACTATGTCGCTAATTATAAGTTTGACTCCGAAAGAACATTCGGGGACGAATGTTTCTAAGGGGGGAAGAATGTTACACCAGTATTCTGAGGACGTGTGTTAGAGCGTGCGTGAGAACTCCTAATGTTAAGATTAGAGACTTGTAAAAATTTATCGGAATTATGAAATTGTCGGAAAACGTAATATTGTGACGAATGGGAGGGCGACACATGTCACCCCCCTTAAGTGAGCTTGGGCGAATTGAACATGGACAAGAGGGTCATTTGACCCTTGTTAGGAAGACAAGTCTTGCAACTTGAAGAGCTTGACATAATTGACTTGGTCAATGGGTCCACATAGTCTTGATATTTAGTAAGACCTCATCCTAGCCACCCAATTGTACACATCTTGACCCTCCATGTTACTATATAATACTACTAGTAGTGAGACAAGTTCCATACTTAGCCAAATTTACAAAAAAATTGGAAGAACATCACATAGTGCTCTCGGGTTCAAGCATTCAAAAAGAGAAAAAAAATTTGTTTCTTGTCCATTTAGCTCCACACTTTAAACCAAGGTTCATGAGGGTATTGTAAGTGTATCTCAATAGAAAAATCCCGGAAAAAGAGAGTTTTCGTATTAGTCGCAAGGTGAAAACCTAGTTGCTTTTCTAGGTTTTGTTTGGAAGTTTGAAGGAAAGTTGTTGGTATTGTTCTAAGGGTCTCAAGTAGCGTATTGAAGTGTCTTGAAGGAGCTCTAAGTTGCTAAGGAGCAAATTCGGATTTGGAGTTGGATTGAGATTCGTTGAGGTATAATCTTGTCTCTTAAAAGTGTTACAAGATTATATATATATTGTTTGTTGTTAGCTTTACATGTTGCTAGCATGAAGTTTATATGTTAAAGTTTGATAAGTATTATGGTTTGATTGTAGTCTTAAATCCGAAATGTCATTTAAGCCTTGTGAAGTTGGATTACAATTTGGTCGTTTATTAGAATTGTCGCATGTTAATTACTTGAAGATTATAGTGGTTATAATCGATTGCGACTTGATATCATGTTATGCTAACAACTTGGATTGAAATAGGAATTTGATAAGAATTGGTGTTATTATACTCTATGTGGCCGAATTGGACTTGTAGGTTGTATTAGTTTGATATCGTTTGTGGGGCGGAATTTTACACGTCTAGTAGGCGTGTAATTCCCTATTGATTAATTTCATTGATTGGGCCTTTAATGTGGCGTGTTTGGTTATTGAATTCGACCTTGAAAAAGGTAGCTAAGTAAGTAAAAACAAAGGAGGTGTTGTCCGATTTTCCGTAGAATTTAGTGACTTAGCACTTGGAATATTCTACGTTTGAAGTAAGAGGTTAATGGACGTATGGTGACCATTATAGGTTGAAGCACTAAGTATAGCGTATCCTACTTGGAGAATGGAATAGCTCAAGGTTGAAGTACTTTGGAGCATTTTGCTACTTGTCGACAATCGTCGCGAGGTATGTGAACCTCTTCCTTCCTTTGGCATGATTTTATGTATGGAATATACATGTGGTATTATTTCATGTTTCCGTCTACTCTTAGAAGTTAAGAGGTAGTTACGTTGATTTACTCTATGTAAAAGCTACGTCTAAGAAATCCTAAGTTTTTACCAAATCTTATGGGGGATGTTGGTAAGAGTCGTTAGGAAGTACTTGGAGTCGAGTTGACTTGGCTAAATTACGGCACGAATGAGAATAAGTATCGAACAAGCCATTGCAGCGTAAATAAAGGAAAATGTAATGACAATTAATTATATTAAAACAAGTAGAATCCTCCATCTGCATAGAAGCTAAGATACGACAAAATTGTATTACATTTTCTAGATCATGGCTACTTGAATAAGATCGATATATTTAAGTATAACTTATTCACAACGCACCCAAATATGTGTTACTTAATTTAAAAGAGTTATGTATGAAGTTTTTAAGACTTTGAAACTTGTTTTCTTAAAAGTTAAGAGACTTGAGGTATTTTGAAGCTATGTGATTTGATTTGAAAGTATAAGTCTCTTGGTTATAAAAAGAATGATTTTGTCTAAGACATAAAGAGTTATAACGGCTTTATGGGAAGTTGGTTATAACAACTTTATGGAAGATTAAAAGAATGGTTTTCTTCACTAATGTAAGCAAAGAAATGATTTGAAATTAAGAAGGGCAAATTGTTTTAAAGGTACCAATTGCTTAAGGTTTTAAAGAAGAAGTCACTTGATTTAGAAGTCGGTAAGTGTATTTCTAAAAAGGTATTGTGACTTGTCTTGAAAGGTAGATATGACTTGATACTGCGGTTGTTAGAAACTGGGAAGTTTTATTTGAAAAAGAGTCTTTCTAAAGGAGTAGAGGTGCGTAGTACTTTGGGTTAAATTCCCGGATTTTATATGACATTATCGTCCCAGAAATGGGCCGGGCAGTATACCTTTATGGGCAGACTATATGACATTATCGTCCCAGAAATGGGCCGGGCAGTATACCTTTATGGGCAGACTATATGACATTATCGTCCCAGAAATGGGCCGGGCAGTATACCTTTACGGGCAGACTATATGACATTATCGTCCCAGAAATGGGCCGGGCAGTATACCTTTATGGGCAGACTATATGACATTATCGTCCCAGAAATGGGCCGGGCAGTATACCTTTATGGGCAGACTATACGACATTATCGCGTCGAGAATGGCGGGCGATATACTGTATGGGCGATTATGTGACTTTATCGCGTCGATTTGGGTAGGGTAGTATAGGCGTCCCTCCGTAAAGGGCCGGATTAAGTTATGAAAGTAAGTAAGTTATATGGTAATAAACTTGATGATGTTCCTAAGTATGTACGTAAGAAAGTGACTATAACTTTTATTGAAAAATGGGAAAAGATAATAAGGTACGATTAAGTTCACGAGATAGTAATGACATGGTATGTTCAGGTATTTACTTCTTTTACACTTACCTCTGTCATGCTTTTATACAGGTATGTTTTAATTGTTGTACCTTATTTCCGTTCCATATTCGGTACCTGTTGTCGACCCGCCGAGTGCGTTCATTCCCGCAGGTATTAGGTACACAGGTTGGTGATCCTTGCTCTTAGGATCTCGGTTCTGTTTTTGGGAAAAAGCTCCATTTGCTCCGGAGACTTATCTCTTGGTACGGTTTCCCCTGAGGCTGTAGATTCATGTATATTCAGGGGTATGACGGGGCCCTGTCCCGCCACAGTTGTTATGTTAAAAACTCTTAGAGGTCTGTAGTCACATATTGTGGGTCAGTTTGTAAAGGAAAGAAGGCAACTGCTTCGGTTATTTATATATATGTCCATGAAGGTAGCCCTATCGGCTAACCTGTTGTTTTACTTCTGTTGTTTTATTTTTTTTAGTTTCATGTATGTTCCGCTGATTTTCTCTGATGTATACCTGTAAGGGTGCCCAGGTAGGGCACCAGTCGCGGGCCCGGGGTCGGGTCGTGACAACTGCTTATATATTGTGTACTGTAGTTTGGTTATCATACATGTCTCCTATTTTATATAGACTATTATGATTTCATTACAGTATTTTCAGTTTCACATACTTGGTACCTGTTGTACTGACCTCTTTCGGGGGGCTGCGTTCATGCCGCAGGTAGAGGTACACCGGTTGTTCCTCGCTCATAGGATCACGGTTCTGCGTATTGGGAAGCTCCGTTTCTCCGGAGGCTTATCTTTGGTATAGATTCTCTGTCATTGTAGGTACTTGTACATTCAGGGGTATGGCGGGGCCCTGTCCCGTCATGGTTGTTATCAAACTCTTAGAGGTGTGTAGTACTGTTGTGAGTTGGGCTTGTAAAGGATGTAACTGTTCAGGTTTATATATATATATACAGAAAGGTGACCGTTTTGGTTAGCCTGTTTCTTATTTCATATTGTTTCATGTCTATGAGTTTTTATTTCCGCTGATTTTCTCTGATGTATTATCACTAGGGTGCCCGGGGTAAGGCACCAGTCGCGGGCGCGAGGTCGGGTCGTGACACTGTTGTGGTACCTTAAAGCAAATTTAACTCATAAATTTACTTAACTGAACAAATTTGAACTTACATTACATGCAATTAAAGACTCGAATAAAATGACATACATGGGTCAAAACATATTAAAGAAGGGGAAGAAGCAATTGAGAGGTGTAGAAACCCAGAAAAAGCAAGCCCTTTAACCCCCCCCCCCCCCCTCTTTTTTCTTAGCATTTTAAAAATAGTTGGCCTAAATTGATTGTTAGTTACATAGTGAAGTTCAGCTCAGTGCACACTACAAACACAGTAGCTAGTATATTTCATGATAGACAACACACAATATTCCTATGGTCAAGCTTAAGAACATGCATCTAATCCCTTTGATAATTTGAGCAAGTTATATGTGATGAGGTATTTAACTACACTTCATGGTTTAAACATATAGCACTTGAAAAAACAAAACACATTCTGATTTTTTCACATAAACTGCAGGTTTCAACCTAATTTACAGACAACTTTCAACCTAATTTACAGACATGTTTCAGCCTAATTTACAGGTTTCAACCTAATTTATAGACATATTTCAGCCTAACTTAAACAACAATCAAGCAAAGTATCAAATCTTCAAGGTGATTTAGACTCAGTTGACATACAAAGGTCAAATGGACCTCTATGAACAATTTCCAAGTTAACAGAGAAAGTTTAGCTTAGTTTTCCAATTTAGCTTATGCAATAACACACAACAGTTAGCACATATATTATGAACTTCTCATCTTTTACCTAGATATGCATTGAAATAAACTAGATGTATTTTAAACATACAACGATAGCATGAACATATAGATAGATGCAAACAGTGAAGAGACCGAACAAATTTGAACTTACATTACATGCAATTAAAGACTTGAATAAAATGAAGTACCTTAACAATTTTCAGCATTATAGAAAAAGCCCATTTATGATTATAACCTTGAGTTGTGTACATGCGCATGGCGTTATACAAATAACAAAATATTAGAACATGCTTGTCAACATTCTTGAAATATAATTGACTAACAATATTAAAACAAGTTAGTAAATAATAACAAGTAAACTATATGTACTGTGTGATAAGTTTTACCAAGTCTTGATGAGGAGCATTATTAAGAGAATCCAGACAGTATACCTCAAATTTAGACACATAAAAAACAGTCAATATCCAATGATTCCTACAAATCATGTATATTCAGTAATACACAATCTAATTAAGGGAAAAAGAGACTTTAAATACAACATATAAAGAAAACAGAATTGGCATAACGAGGATTATATGACATGAAGATATATTGTCCGTCTTTCCCTTTCAACAAACGATCACATAGACTTACTGCCCTTTTTTTTAGGTGGACTGTTTGGTTTACCTTTTGGATTTATATTTGCACACACCAAACCAGGCAGCACAAACACAAATAGTCGCATTCTTCCTCTTCCCGACTGATTGTATTTCTCATGCAACAAGCTAAAATAGAAACATGGCCAATAAATGTCAATTGCACACATCACAACAGAACAAAATGTAATAGAAAAATAGCCAACAAATTAAAAGATGTACCAAATGTAAACTTCAATTTGATTAACACCTAACCAATCCATTTTGAGTAATGCCTCACATTCGTCTTTGCCAATATGAGCTTCGACATAGTTTGTGGTTTCAAAAATAGAATCATCCACAAGGTATGACACAGAATAGTATTCTAGCAACCTCATATCCACAATGTCCCCAAAAAGAGCAAGCACTTCATTATGTTCTCGTTGTTGCACTCCTGAATGTCATGTTTTTCTCATTGGATGTGGACGATTTCCAATTTTCTTTTTCCCTTTCTTCTTCTCCTTTTCTAAAATATTTGTCTGATCATTCAACACCACCATATCACCATCATCAAACTACAACTGTTTGTTGGTGGTAGGCTGATGCACTTCATCAACGACAAGCATTTGATCTTTCTTTGATGATTTTTCATGGCCACCAACATCAGCCTTATCATCATTGTCAGCAACTGGAGATGCATAGGAAAACTGGCCATGTATGAATGTTTAACATTCACTGCTTTAACTTGACCCCTCAGTTCCTCCAACTCACTCTCAACGTTAAATAGTCGCTGCTCTAATCTCTTATTGCATCCAGTCTCCGAAGATCCATTATATGTGTGAAAGTACAAAGTAGCAGTATAAAATTTACTTGTCCCTTTCATATGACCATTTTTGGAATCTTATTCATAACTCTTGCAAGTATGTCATTCTTTCCACGAACCTTGAGTTTACCCTCTTCGACATCCTTTCTAATCATTTCCTGTCAATACAATAATGTAAGATAGAATTCAGATCAGACATTTCATGAATAATGTTACATTTGTCAATTAAGGGATTATGTATTCTTATAATTGAGAGCTTACAATTTCGTTGACAATAACTTCCACTTTCTGGTCAAATTTATCATCTCACATCATCCGATCTTGCTTCCAAAGCTCACTCCTATCAATCTGCTCCTCTGAAACGCCGGATGAAGAGCACTGTCTATTAATAAAAAAAACCTCAGATGGTTCAAGTTCAAGCTCATTTTTCTACATTAAAACAAAAATATAAAACTTAATTTTTTTTCTATAAGCCCCGTATATCCTGCTCTGCTCAAGCGATGATTCAAATTATTCTTTTCTCTCTTTACTTTTGCAACTTTACATTTTTTCTGATTAAAGAAAATTTGAAAAGAATTATTTTTTCATTTATTGAACTACATTTAGTTTTGTTCATTTTCTCACCAGGAAATCTTCAGAAAGACGAGACTTCACAAACTTCTCCCAATCAGATTTGGTAATATGTTTGTGTTCAACTGGAGGAGTGTACAACAACTGACAATCATTTACACGTTGTACAATATATTTTCTGGTCAGTTTGTATTTGAATTTTTGGAACATATGTCCAATTCCTTGTAGAATTTGCTTCTTACTTCGTGGATGAACCATAAAATGTACCTGAAATGACATTTACACAAAAAATTTAGCCCCTTATCACTCACCAGTCACAAGTTTCTACAATCAGCCCACCAGACACAATAAGGTGAAGAGAAGAAGAGATTGAAGGTGAAGAGAAGAAGAGATACACGTAATCAAACATATTATGAAGTTACCTTAACAGATTCCCAAAGACGATCTTTTTCTTTTACCAGAATCAACCGCCAATCATCATGAAGTATAGACACTGTTGTGCGGGCCAAAACTCCTAAATGAGTGCATAAATCATTGCCTGATTCGCCTATTGGAATCCCCAACTTATTGTACCTAACCACAATTCTTCTACATTTTTTTCTTTTCATATTACGTTTATGGCGAACAGAAGCACCTCTACTACGGATGTTATCCTCTGGTTTTTCTCCATCACTTGTATCTTCTCCATCATCTTCACAATTTTCTGAATTTTCTCCACCAGAAAAATTAGGAATGGATTTAAGTTTGCATTGCACTGGAGCAGCATCATGCTCTTCATTTTCATTAGATACATCTGACAGCTGGTCATCATCATTGTTACAATATGCATCTTTCTTTGTACTCTTCTTCTTATTCATGTCAAAACAATAAAAATAATTCATAATTGATCATAATCAAGTCAAAACATAAAATGATTCATAAATGATCATAATCAAGTCAAAACATCAATTATGATTAATAATTGATCATAACCAAGTCAAAACATCAAAAAACTGATCTATACATACACCGAAACATGAACAACTAATTACACCCAAATTCCATCTTTTCCATCTCCTGTGTATACACCAAAGTGGTCATCATCATTCACCGATAATTCATTTGCAATGGGAGCATGATCCATCACATTGTCTATATCATCATTAGTACCTTTATTCGGCATATGACACACTACATACCATTTTTCATCACTTAGATCAGATACGTAAAACACTTGTATTACCTGCGAAGCCAAAATGAATTGTTCTGACTTATGGCATAATCATTTGAGATTTACAAGTGTGCATCCAAGCTTATCTTTTAATATGACGCCACCATCATTCTCTACCCAATCACACTTGAAAACTGCAACTTTAAACATATTGTAATTGATATCCCAAATCTGATCTATAACTCCGTAAAATCCCATGTCACGAGTTTTAGGATTTTGATCATTAGAACTCGCAACTTGCATGGTTGAAGTAATAATAGATTATTCTGTGTCTTTCGAATTGCGTCGTACTCACATGTTTGAAAATGATATCCATTCACATCATATCTAGAATATTTGTAAACAATGGGAGAATGACCATGAGACAACCAACGCAAAGTTTCTGAAACTTCAACACCATTGCGTATTAATTTATAAACCTAAGAAAGCAATTCATAATCAATAACATACAGACTAAAAGAAAAAATGTGAACCATAATATAACTATATGATTATGATATATTTTAACCTTATTTTTTAGCCAAGCAACAAAGTGTTTGTTGTGTTCAGTCTTACACCACTGCTCATATCTCTTTAAATGTTTTAGTCTTATGCACTCAAAATGCTCACTCCCTCATTAAATGAACAGAACAATCATGTATTTTAACTAATAAAATAATAAATTACCCAATAAACGATTGAATTTCAACTGTATTCTCCAAAATCCACAAGTGGGCTTGGAACAACAAAGCTGAATCAGGCTGGATTATTTCCAGTCCACCAGTTGATTTTTCAATTGATATACTCTGCATGTGTCCTTTCGGTACACCAACTGTTTTCATATCTGACATGTATGTGGAGAAAAATTCTAAGTCTTCCTCAGCAATATAACTCTCAGCAATACAACCTTCTGGACAATTATGATTCCTTACAGAACTCTTTAAGGTTTTCATATTTCTCTCGAAGGGATACATCCAACGAAGAAAAACAGGCCCACATTGTCTCTCAACAAGTGTACAATTAAATGGACCATTATATCGAAGAAAGATAGATGAAAACATTTTTCAAGAAAACACAAAGTTACTACAAGATCCTTCTCTAACTGATCCAAAATTGTGACATCAACAACTTTTGCACATAAAGCATTAAAAAAACATAACCTCATGACTGCCTTTTTAACATGTTTATTCTTCAAACTCCTTAATGCAATCGGCAAAAGTTGTTGCATTAAAACATGGAAGTCGTGGAACTTCAGTCCTTGAAGTTTCAATTGCTTCATACAAACTAGGCTCCGAATGTTGGAAGAATATCCTTTCGGAACTTTAATGTTTTTTAAACATTTACAAAAATATCCTTTTCTCTTCCTTTGACAATGTGTAACATGCTGGAGGAAGCCAAGTCTTGTTTTTTTCTTAACGTGCGGTGCTAACTGTCCCATAATTTTCAAAGCAACTAGGTCCATCCTTGACTTCAAGTCATCTTTAGACTTACCCGAAATATGAAGCAAAGTCCCATATACACTCTCACATACATTCTTTTCAATGTGCATAACATCTAATTAGTGTCTCATAAGTAAGTGCTGCCAATACTCTAAATTGTAGAATATAGATTTCTTCTTCCATCATAATCTCTCATCAGAATCATCCCCATATTTTCGCTTCTTCCAAATTTTCTTCCCCCATGTATTGTCAACATATTCAACTAAGTGTAATATTTCCTCACCATTCAACTGTACAGGAGCATTTTGCTCTTCTATTTCATTGTCAAAGACAGATTTTTGCCATCTGTATTTATTCCTTCTGGAAGCCAACGACGATGCCCAAGATACACATTTTTCTTGCTATGTCGAAGTCTACATCGAGGAATATCAACACCACAATATGAACATGCGTAATAACCCTTAATGGTACAGTCCACTAAATTCCCATGATCATTTATAGTCCACATCAAGCAAACCCGCAAATTGAATACCTCTCTCTTGAAAGAATCAAAACACTCAACCCCGTCTTCCCATAAGATTTGTAAATGTCATGACCCGACCTCGGGCCCGTGACTGGTGCCTTACCTCGGTCACCCTAGTGATACAATCATCAGAGAAAATCAGCGGAAATAAAAACTTAAGCATGAATCAAGACATAAAATACGCAATAGGCTAACCAAAACGGTTACCTTCCTGTATATATATATATATATCAAAATTGAACAGTTAAATCCCTTACAAACCACACTTGTGATGATCACTACAGACCTCTACGAATTTTATAACAACTATGACGGGGAGGTTCGCCATACCCCTGAATGTACAAGAACCTACAAACTCAGGGAATCATACCAAAAGATAAGCCTCCGGAGAAACGGAGCTTCCTAAAACGCTGAAATGTGATCCTATGAGCGAGGATCAACAACTGGTGTACCTCTACATGCGGCATGAACGCAACCCCGAAGAGGTCGATCTGCAGTACCAGTATGTGGCGAAAATCGTAAGTGAAATCATAACGATCTATATAAAGCGGGGGCATGTATGATAACAAACTACGATCCACGATAAATAGCGATCATGTCAAGTCAGGGACTCACGCCCTCAAAGTCATTACTCAAATATAACTATGGGTCTCACGCCCACAACATCAATCATGCCCGTGGAATACTTTCCTCACTGCCGGCAGTCTATGATATAATAACACCAAGGAGTACACATGAACACGTGTCCCACCGTGTCATAAAACCGTCTGGGGCAAATGCGAAGGCATAGCTACCAGATCCAACCTGCATCATCAACTGACCGGGGCAAGTACGAAAGCCAGCTACCAGAACCTACCGTACCAACAATACCAAATAACTATATCACGAAGCTGACACGTGGCAAATGCGATAGCCTCTACGGATCCTCCTGCGCCACGTAGGCGGCGGCAAGTAACCGAGCTAACCACCGATCACAACCGTAAGTCACGAAACTTCATCCAAACACCGACTCGCGAAGGCGACCGTGGCAAGTGTGATAGCCTCTGCAGATCCTCTGCGCCCACGTGGTGGCGGGGCAAGTAACGTGCTAACCACGGATCACAACCGTAAGTCACGAAACTTTGCGCGAAGGCGACACGTGGCAAGTCTATAGCCTCTACCAGATCCACTGCGTCCACGTAGGCGACGGCAAGTAACTAGGCTAACCACCATATCACAACCGTAAGTCACGAGACTTCGCCACAAAAGTGAACGGGGCAAGTATGAAGGCTAACTCGCAGAACCAAAGCCGAATCACCACGGCCGGCAAATCGAGCCAACTACCAGATACCAAAGTTGAATCAGTAAAACCTCATGGAGAGCTAGTCCATGGAATAACAATAATGGTCACATGCCCCCGGAATCCCTCATCAGTGTAGACATGCCCATGTGACAATAATAATGGAAGCATACCCGTGGAATCCTCGTCGGCTGCAGACGCGTCCAAGTAAGTTCACAATAAGTCACCACTCCATCGAGAGACGCGGTGGTATAGAAATACAATACTTGCACAACAAAAGATATCACAACTAGCATAGGCAAGTTCAACATACTTTTAGACTTTCATTAACATGTAAATTGATTCACCATTTATATAAACTCAAGTACTCCCATTTTGTACCAACAAATCCGGGTTTTAACCCTAAAGTACTACGTACTTAAATTCTTTCAAAAGATCCCTTTCTTTTTACAAAAGTCATACGATACCTATAATATCAAAAATAGAGTATTATCATTTCAAGTAAACAAAAACCATTTCCACACCTTCTTTTGAAATAAACCATTTTAAGACAAAACCATACCTTCTTTTTAAACCATTTTAAGACAAAACCATGCCTTTCTTTTAAACCAAAACACTTTAATTCCTCAAGTCTCCTTTCTTTTAGAAATCAAGTTCCTTACTTTGTGTTACACCCCGTAGTTCCAGAGTATGTATATGAGGACGTACGTACGAGAATACGACATTAAAGTTGGAAAGGAAGAAAGATGTGATTTTTCGACGAAAAAGTTTCCGGATTTTGTGAAGGAAAAAGGTTCGTTAATGGGAATTGGATTCCCAGATTTGGTATTCGGACTTTTTGGAATATTTAAGAATTATGAAATTTTATTTCCGGAATTGGTCACGTGGGGCCCACGGGAGGAATTTTACGGTTTTGTGGGGCCCACTTTATTTTCGGATTTTTGGCATTACGGATATTTTTCGGAAGACGGAATATTTTGGACGAGTAGGGGGGAGACACGTGTCACCCCCCTTGAGGCCCGTGTGGCGGTGTTGTGGAGTGTTGGGCGTTTTCTTGGTGGACGATGGCCCATTTTGTGGTGGCCACTTGTCCCATTGTTATGGTGGACAAATGGTTGGCCAACTACCCACACACATGTACCCCATCCTCACCACACACTTGCCTAGATCTTGGCCATTGATTTTCCTATAAATACCCCATTGATTTAAAGACTTCTTCATCCACTTAAATGTTTCTAAGTCAAAAATCCTCCTCCCTCCTGTGTAGCTCGTCAAATCCCCCACTTTGTGTAGAAAATACTTCAAGTATTGTTGTATTATCCCAAATACCTTAGCCTAGTATTCCTAGTAGTATTCCAAGTTATTTCAATAACTAAGAGCAGGAAAAATACTACTTTATTCCTATAGTCGCAAAAATGAAGCCTAGAAAAATCTTCATAGCCTAGATGAAGTGTTAAGAAGTTGTTTGGAAACTTATAAGGGTTGCTTGGAGGCGGGTTGGAGCGTCGAGAATGGAGCTAAACGTTGCTCGGGATCGACTTATATCTTGGATAATTTTGAGCTTATCGAGGTAATGATCTTTATCCCCCTATTGTAATTGGAAATTACATGTAGTAGTAGTTAATAATTGAGTATAAGATATATTGGAAGAATCAGTATAAAGAATTGAATCAGTATTTACATTATTGTATTCTGATGAGACTTGTAGTATTATTGTGGAGTAGAATTGTACACGTCAGGTTAGGCGTGTAACCCCGGGATTGTTGGTTTGGTAGCGGGCCTCGTTAGAGAGGAGTTTTATGTGGTTGCGGGGAGGTCGCTAGAATTTTCGTAGAATAAGGAATCTTGTATCTAGAATTATTCTCTGAAGAAATCTAGAGGTTGATAGGCGTTTGTGGCCTTTATAGGTTGAAGTACTACGAGTAGCGTATTCTACTTGAAGGATGGAAAAGGCGAGCAAGGTTAGAGTACTTTGGAGCGTTTTGCTAATTGTCGATAATCGTCGCGAGGTATGTGAACCTCTTCCTATCCTTTCTAGCATGATATTTGTGAAATATATTTAGTGCGGTAGACGCACGTGTGTTTAAAGGAAATTGATTTTCCTTTTGTGTCCTTGACTTGATTTCAAAGTTAGGTGACTTGTTATGAAATATTAAGGACTTGAATTATGTTAAAAAGTTGTAAAACCTCACTCGTGAGTAATGGGTGTGTGGTCTTTCAAAGAATAAAGTTATCTTAATTTCGAAAATAAGAATGGTTTTATCATTGGATTTAAAATGATAACTTGACTTATAAACAACTTGATTTTGGGAAAGGAGAAGTAACTTGATAGGTTACTTGTTTTTAAAAGAGTAAGAACCTTGGTTTAAAAAGTATATTGCTACTTGAGTTTTAAAGGAAAAGTGCCTTTGTTTTAAAAGAAGGTATGGAAATTGTTTTGGTTTTACTTTGATGTCGTTTGACTTGAGTTTTAAATAATAAGAATCTTGAAGTATATTAAAAGAGTTATTAACCATTTTTGAAAGAAAAGAAATACTTGGTTTCAAAAGCTTAAGTGTTATACTAGCTTTATGGGAAGTTAGGTATAACGACTTAAGGAAGATAGAAGGAACGGTTTACTTATTTGTTTATGAAAGTCTTGTATTGATTCTGGGAAGTGTAGTAAGATGGTTTGATAAGTAAACATGTTAGGATGCTACGTGTGTTAGTGCCTTGTGATGTTTGTGTAAATGGGTTTCCCTTGTTGTGCTTATGTTGTTTAACGATAAGCCATTATGTTAGTATTGTACCACTCACCTCTTGACATGATATACCGGGGGTTAAGCTGCCCCCCGATACGAGGGTTGCCTCATGCGGGTCCAGGGGACCTATGCGGAGCTACGAGAGTTCCAGGTTAGTGTGCGGGGAATACCTCATGCGGTCTATGTGGCTATGCGGACTACGAGAGTCCAGGACGATGCCGAGGAGTAGCTACCCTCGATGCGGGGAATACCTCATGCGGGCCTAGGTGGCCTATGCGGAGCTGCGGTGAGTTCGAGTTTGGCGCACATTGATGCGAGGCGAGTGACCCGATCGATCGTGGCGCGGTCTAGAAAGACCTCGTGATACAGTTTTATAGCATTGTTGGTACTGTGGGTTTTAGTAGTCGGCTATGCCTTCGCACTTACCCCGTACGGTTTTATTATGACACAGGTGGGACCTGGTGTTCATGTGTATTCCTGGGTGCTTTTATATCATGGATTTGGCGGTGAGGAAGGAATTCCGGCATGATTGATATTGTGGGCATGAGACCCATAGTTATATTTGAGTGATGACTTTAAGGCGTGAGTCACGACTTGACATATCGCTTACATGTGTGTATCGTAAATTGGTTATCATATATGTACATTTTATATAGACTATTATGATTTCATTTCTGATATTTTTAGTTTCACATACTTGGTACTGTTATCGACCTCCTTCGGGGGGCTGCGTTCATGCCGCAGGTAGAGGTACACCAGTTGTTGATCCTCGCTCATAGGGTCACAGTTCAGCGTTTTGGGAAGCTCCGTGTCTCCGGAGGCTTATTTTTTGTATAGTCCCCTGTCGTTGTAGGTACTTACATTCAGGGGTATGGCGGGGCCCTGTCCCGCCATTGTTGTTATAACATTCTTAGAGGTCTGTAGTACTGTTGTGGGCAGGGTTTGTAAAAGGGATGTAACTGTTCAAGTTTTTATATATGTATGCCGAAAGACAACTTTTCTCAGATAAACTGTTTCTCACTTCATATTGTTTCATGTCTTGTTTTATATTCCGCTGGTTACTCTGATGTATGTCTACTTGGGTGCACGGGTAAGGCACCAGTCACGGGCCCGGGTTCGGGTCGTGACACTTTGGAATTTTAAGAAAAATCAATACTTGTTATTAATGATCTTATTAAAGCAACCATGATCTAGGAAATGTAATACAATTTTGTCTTATCTTAGCTTTTATTCAGATGGAGGTTTCTACTTGTTTTAATATAATTAATTGTCATTACATTTTCCTTTATTAACGCTGCAATGGCTTGTTCGATACTCATTCTCATTTCTGAAATCAATATAACATTATTATTTAAAAACCAAGTACTTATTACTCACGAATGAGGTTTCATAACTTTTAACACAATTCAAGTCAAGTATAAGTCAAGTCTCTTATCTTTTAAAAACAATCAACCATTCTTTTACCTACATAAAGTCGTTATAATTAACTTTTCATAAAGCCATTATAACACTTTATGTTCTAAACCAACCAAATTCATTTAGCACACGTACGTCTACCGTACTATATAGTTTACAACAATCATGCTAGAAAAGATAGGAAGAGGTTCACATACCTCGCGACGATTATCGACAATTAGCAAAACGCTCCAAAGTACTATAACCCTGCTAGCCTTTTCCACCCTTCAAGTAGAATATGCTACTCGTAGTACTTCAACCTATAATGGCCATAAAACGTCTATTAACTTCTCGATCTCTTTGTAGAACAATTCAAAGTACAAGGTCCCTTATTCTATGGAAAATTCGGCAGCACCTCCCCCCTGTAACCACATAAATCTCCTCCTCTAACAAGGCCCGCTACCAAGCCAACAATTCCAAGGTGGTGTTGCACGTCTAACCGGACGTGCACATCACTTCCCCGCAATAATACAACAAGTCTACTGTAAATACAGTCCAATGTAAATACAGTTCAATTCTTTATAATTATCCTTCCAATAAATCTTATACTCAATTCTAAACTACTACAATATGTAATATCCAATTACAATAGGGGGACAAAGATCATTACCTCGATAAACCCAAAATTATCCAAGATTTATATGTCGATCCTGAGCAATGTTTAGCTCCAATTCCTTACGCTTCAACCCGCTCCAAGCAACCCTTAGAAGTTTCTAAACAACTTCTCTTAACACTTCAACCAACTAGGAAGATTTTTCTAGGGTTTCACTTTGTGACTAATGAATAAAGTAGTATTTTCGGGCTCTTAGTATAAAGATAACTTTGGAATACTACAAGGGGTTTCAAGGCTAAGGTATTTGGGACTATACCAACACTTGAAGAATTTTTCTACACAAGGGGGGGGTGTTTGGACGAGAATTACCTAAGGGAGGGAGTATAATTTTTGCCTTGGAAACTTTCTAAGTGGATGAATAAAGTCTTGCACTTAAGGGGATATTTATAGAGAAATCAATGGCCAAGATCTAGGCAAGTGTGTGGTGTAGATTGGGGACATGTGTGTGTGGATTCTACCAACCACATGTCCACCACAAAAATGGGACAAGTGGCTAGCCACTTGTCCCTCACCAAACGTCCATGGACACTTGTCGACTCGATCTACCACGTGGCCACATGGGGGTGACACGTGTCGCTCACCTACTCGTCCAAAATATTTCATCTTTCGAAAATATCCGTAATGCCAAAAATCTCGAAAATAAAGTGGGCCCCAAAAACCGTAAATTCCTCCTGTGGGCCCCACGTGACCAATTCCGAAAATAAAATTCCATAATTCTCAAATATTCCAAAAAGTCCGAATACCAAATCTGGGAATCCAATTCCCTTTAACGAACCTTTTTCCTTCACAAAATCCGGAAACTTTTCTGTCGAAAAATCACATATTTCTTCCTTTTTAATTTAAATGTCGTACTCTCGTACCTACGTTGTTATACCCCGTAGTTGCAGGGTATGTTTGTGAGGACGTACGTACGAGAGTACGGCAGAAATTTTGAAAAGAAAGAAAGATGTGAGTTTTCGACGGAAAAGTTTCCGGTTATTTGTGAAGAAAAAGGTTCGTTAACGGAATTGGATTCCCAATTTGGTATTTGGACTTCATAGATTATATTAGAATTTTGAGATTTTATTTTGGAAATGGTCACGTGGAACCACGAGAAATTCTGATTTTGTGGCCGCTTTGTTTCGAGATTTTAACCATTGTGGATATTTTTGAAAAGCGTTTTATGAGGGCCGTTAGGAGGGTGACACGTGTCACCCCGCTAAATGGCAGAAGTTACCTTGTCTGCCTGCTGGTTAGAGTCGTTTGACGAAACGTTTGCGTAACTTGCGAAGGAAAATTCGGCTATGTCGTTTTGTATTTTTGCGGATTTTTCGAGAGACGAAGCGTTTTGGACCAACGGGAGGGTGGCGTGTGTCACCTCACATTGGAAACAAGTGGCGTCAGTGAGCGAATGGTTCACGTTTTTGGCTTGATCTTTTGGCTCACGTTTTGTGCCTATTGGTTCCTTGTTTGTGCCTTGTTTTGGCCTTGTTTTGTGGCTTGTTTGGTGCAATGTTTTGTGGAGTAGGGGTTAGGGTGCACTTGGCTTGATCTTGGCCTTACACTTGCCTTGCACTTGGATAAATCTTGGCCATTGGTTGGCCTTTGGGTTTGCTATAAATACCCTTAGTTGATGAACTTTCTTCATCCAAAAATCATTTCAAGTCTTGAAATCTCTCCCCCTTTGTGAGTTGAAATTCGTCCAAGCCCTCCCACTTTGTGGAGCTTGGCGAGAAGGTCTCCCTTAGAGTGAGGCTTGGCCGTGGGGTACCCACTAGCCTAGTTACTTTGTATAATACCGCTTGTTGTGGTATAGAAATACTCTCTAGTATTGTTATAATGCCCAAAATATCTTAGCCTTATACCTTGAAGTATTCCAAAAGTTACCTCTATACGTAGAGTACGGAAATACTACCTTTTGTCCCTTTAGTCTCAAACCGTAACCCTAAGGAAACCTTCACTGTTGGTTGAAGTTTTGGAGTAGAAGTTGGTTAGAACTTCTAAGGGTTGTTTGGAGCGGATTGGAGCACTCGGAGTAGGAGCCAAGCGTTGCTCAGGATCGACTTTATACTTGGATAATTTTGGGCTTATCGAGGTAAACACTACTGTCCTTCTATTGTAATTGGAAATTACATGTTTGATTATATAGTTGAAGTATACTATATATAGAATAACTTAGTATTGTGGCAATGTCTTTTGACTTAAGCCTGAAGAATAAAGACCGAATCTGTAATTACATAGGGGCGTATTCTGAGACTTGTGTAGTATTCCTGTGTGGTAGAGTTGTGCGTCCGGTTAGACGTATAACAACCCCCCCCTGGTTGGCTTGGTCGCCGACCTCGATCGAGGAGGCGAATTACGCTGTATGTGGAGAAGTCTTTGCGAATTTTACGTAGAAAGATCGGAACTTGTGTTTTGGGGTTAATAGACGTTTGTGACCTTTATAGGTGAAAGTACTAAGAGTAGCGTATTCTACTCGAGGAGTGGAAAGGGCTAGCAAGGTTGTAGTACTTGGAGCATTTTGCTTATTGTCGATAAATCGTCGCGAGGTATGTGAACCTCTTCCTATCTCTTCTAGCATGATATGTGTGTAACTATGTAGTACGGTGAGCGTACGTGTGTTTAAAGTATTTGATTGGTTTGAAACATAAAGTGTTATAACGGCTTTATGGGAAGTTGGTTATATGACTTTATGTAGGTAAGAAAATACTTTGTGGTTTTAAAAGGTAACTGATGTGAATTATAACTGGCTTGTTATAATAAAGAACTTGATGTATTTCAAAAGATTTATAAATCGTTTTGAAGGGAAAGTAACACTTGGTTTTAAAGGTTTTAAAAAGAGTTATACTAGCTTTATGGGGAGTTAGGTATAATGTCTTAAGAGAGGTAAAGAAAATGGTTTACTGATGTTAGAAGTTAAGAGACTTGATCTTATGAGATAAGAGACTTAACTTATTTGTTTTAATGTGGATGTTTGTGTGAAACCTCATTCGTGAGTAATGAGTACTTGGTGTTATTTAAAGGGATAAAGTTTCTTGATTTGGAAATCGAATGTGTATCGACAGGACCCTGCAGCGTTAATAAAGGAAAATGTATTGAATAATGATGAATTGTATTAAAACCAGTAGAAACCTCCATCTGCATAGAAACTAAGATGAGACAAAATGATATTACATTTTCTAGATCATGGTCTTTGTAATAAGAATGTTGTAAACAAGAATAACCTACTCTCACGTGAGACATATATTACTCAATTGTTCTAAAAAGGAATCAAGTGATTAAGTTTATGAACTATGAAACCATTTGAAAATGAGAAGCTTGAGAAATTGAAACTAGGCAAACTGGAACTTAGGAAAAGAATGTTGTTACTTGATTTTGGAAAAGGAATGTGGGTTGGTCATTCTAATACTACGGGTATCGGGTGACTTTGATAAAAAGTAATGGATCTCTTTTAAGGAACTTAACGTACGTAGTACTTTAGGGTTAAAACCCGGATTTTGTCATAAAATGAAAGTACTTTGTTGTTGTGAAACTTGCCTATGCTTGTTGTTGTGAAACTTGCCTATGCTTGTTGTGATAGCCTTTGTTGTGCAAAGCGTTGTATTTCTGTGTTACGCGTCTCGATGGAGGTCGGTTGGTAGTTGAGAACTTACTTGGGCGTGTCGGCATTGTGGAGAAATTCCGCAGTGCGTTCCTGTTGATAGTATTATTGTTGTTAATCGCTTTGGACATACTGACACGATGCGTAGCGCACGGGTATGTTTCCATTTTGATTATCGTCTTGTGATTTCCTTTTGGACATACTGACCCGATGCGTAGCGCACGAGTATCGTCCATTTGGAATCTTTCTATTGTTTCCTTTGGACATCTTGACCCGATCGTAAGCGCCGAGTATCGTCCATTTGGAATGTTGTCTTATTGTTTCCCTTTGGACATCTCGACCGTCGTGAGCGCGCAGTATCGTCCATTTGGAATGTTGTCTTATTGTTCCCTTTGGACATCTTTGACACGATCACGTAGCGCGCGGGTATGCTTCCATTTGGATTGTTATCTTGATTATTATTGTTGCATCATGGACATATCTACACCGTCGATATTCGAGGGCATGCGGCCGTGATGCGAACATGATGGATGTTGTGGGCGTGAGACCCATAGTTATATTTAGTGGTGACTTTGAGGCGTGAGTCCACGACTTCTAACACATGTTGTGAGCGTAGTTTGGCTATCATACATGTCTCCTGCTTTGTATAGTGATATGATTTCATTCTGATATTATGCGGTTTCACATACTTGGTACTGTTATCTTGACCTCGCCCGGAAGTGCGTTCATCTGCAGGTAGAAGTACATCGTTCGTGGATCCTCGCTCTTAGGATCTCATTTCGGCGTGTTGGAAAGCTCCGTTCCTTGAGGCTTATCTTTGGTATGTTTCCACTGAGTTGTAGGTTCTTGTACATTCGGGGTATGGCGAGACCTGTCGTCATAGTTGTTGTAAATCTTAAGTGCATGCTTGTTGTGGCGGGGTTTGTAAAAAGGATAAGCTGTTCGGGTTTTATGTATATATCTGAAAGGCATTTTTGGTTGCTGTTTATTTATCATGTCTCATTTCATGTTTAAAGTTTTTATTTCCGCTGGTTTTCTCTGATGTTGGATCGCTAGGGTGCCCGGGGTAAGGCACCAGTCACGGGCCCGATTTTTGGGGTGTGACATACGTCCTCACATACATACCCTGGAACTACGGGGTGTAACAGTAAATCATCTACTCAAGGTGCTAAGGAGACATCAATGTCATTCCCCGATTTTTGTGGACCAGAAATTATGAGAGATAACATCAAGAATTTCCTTTTCATACAAGTAAGAACAATTGGCCAATAACTATATGTATTACTAAGGGAGCTATGTGGGTTGATTCCATCTGTTGATAAATCTAGACGGAGGTTCCTAGGATCTTTTGCCAATAAGAGAGGTATATATAATATTATAAACCACATAGGAAGTAAGTATTACATAACCAAATTTAAAGAATTTATGTACTTATCTCTTTTAGTTTTTGGTTATAATGACAAATGTGGGAAAATCAATTTCACTTGACTGACTTTGTTAGAAAAATCTATAAGTTCTATGACTTTATTGATACAAAAATAAGTTAAATACATTCACCCAATAATTTTTCACATACACTCTGCACTGTTTAGACCCATTTCCTTACCATACTAAACTAAAAACAAATTAGGTATTCTCAAAAATCTCGCACTTATGTTTAGGTGATGTTTGATCAAGCTTTTGAAAGTGTTTCTGTTTCTCAGAAATACCTTTTTGGTCAAACACCATTTTTTCAGAAATAGAAATAATTTTTCCAGAAGACAAAAAATGTTTCTAGATGAAAAGAGAAACAAAAACACCAATTTGGTGCTTTTTTGACCCATTTATCATTTTCTTTTCACAAAATTCCTTTTAATTTCATATAATATTCACATATAAAATAGAAATTTGGGAATAAGGGTAAGGGTAGGGCGGGAGGTAAGAAAAAAATTCAGTAGGGGATAGGGCTGGGGGTAAGAAAAAAATTTATTTTATTTTTATAAAAGTAACAAAAAATATGAAATAGAAATTTGTGGATTGGTAGGGCAATGGGGTGGGGGTACGGCGGGGGTAAGAAAAACAAATCATATTTTTTTTAATAAAAGTAACAGAAAATATGAAATAGAAATTTGAAGATGGGTAGGGCCCCCGTTAAGAAAAAAATTCATATTTTTTAATTTTTTTTTTTTTTATAAAAGTAACAAAAAATATGAAATAGAAATTTGGAGATGGGGTAGGGCAATGAAGTGGGGTGAGGTAGGGGTAGGGTGAGCGTAGGGCAGGGGTAAGAAAAAAATCATATTTTTTAATATTTTTTTTTATAAAAGTAACAAAAAATATGAAATAGAAATTTGAGGATGGGGTAGGGCAATGGGTGGGGGTGGGGGTAGAGGTAGGGCGGGGGGGAGGAGGTAAGATTTTTTTTTAATATTTTCAATCATTTTTTTTTTTATAAAAGTAACCAAAAATATGAAATAGAAATTTGAGGATGAGGTATGACAATGGGGTGGGGTTGGGGCGGGGGTAAGGGGGAAAGAAAAAAATTCATATTTTTTATAAAAGTAAAAAAAATATGACATAGAAATTTGAGGATGAGGTAGGGATATGTGTGGGTAGGGCGGGGGGTAGGTTTGGACATATTTGAGTCATTAACTATCATATTGTCGTTACATTTTTTATGTACAATATAATATTATTTTTTGATTAAATGTTGCAATTAAATAATTTAAAAAAAAATATTAAATTGTAAAGATAGACTAATTTTTAGAAACATATGATAGAAACGAATATTTTAAATAATTTTAAATGTATTAAAAAGAATATTCTAATAAATTTGCATAAATGTTGGCCAAGCAGAAGCATTTACATTTCTCGAAGACTTCTATAATTATAAGACCAAACACCCTAACTGTTTCTCCAGAAACAGTTTATGTAGAACTACTTCTGAGAAATAGAAACACCTTTCTAAAAGCTTGGCCAAGAAAGTGAGTGTATATAACTTTATCAAAGTTTTTTCCATAAAAAAACATGCAACAACCTCACTGTTTATTAGCTTTCTCCACCCAATACTACTAAGAATCCAATAAGTACTGAAGAATAAAAATCAACAAAGTGTAGAAAATTGAAGAAATGAATAAACTGCTTTCTTGAGCAAAACATACTTAAAACACCAAAGCAGAAGAAAATAGCTTTTCAATTAAATTATTCATTATTTAGAAATGACTAATTAAATTAAGTCGTAGAAGTATTAAGAAAAGGTGATTAGACGGGATATGATGCATATACGACTTACTGAGGACATGACTTTAGATGAAGGTTTGTGGAGAACACGAATTAGGGTTGAAGGGTAGTAGATAGTCGAGCGTAATCCTACTCATGCCCACAAAATGATAGTTGTAGTGTGAGCAATGTAGGCCCGATTAGCTCATCACACTTATAGGCCCATTATTGATTTATATTCCGTGTAGTTTGATTTCTGCGGCTATGTGCTCCCTAGTGTACGTTGTTATTATTTATTTGCGTTAGCTACTGCTTCCTTTTGACAGAATGCGCTACCATGACTTATTCGATTTTTGTTACCAGAAATTCGAGTTTCTAGTCTCGTTGCGTTCACGCTCCTCTCCTTCCTTATTCATATAGCTTTAATTTCTTGTCTATGACCGTTTATCTTACTATGCAATATTTTCTTTGATTGTGATTATGTTATGTCTTGAGTCGAGGGTCTCCCGGAAACATTCGCTTTATTTACCAAGGTAGAGATAAGGTCTGTGTATACTCTATCCTCCCCAGACCCTGCGTGATGAAATTTTAGTGAGTATGTTGTTGTTTTAATTAAATTAGTCATTATTTTATGTTTATAGAGTATAACGCACATGACACGCGGTAGCACCAAAAAAAAAGAGTAAGGCTCAACTTCCCAATCAAAATTCTGTTTTTTCCCCCTCCTCCCCCTGGTCCCGCGGGTTCCTTTATTCCTTCCACTCACAACTCCAAATTTTCTCTCCAACAACAACAAAAAAAGCTTCTTTCTTTCAAAAAATCTAAGGAGAAAATACTTCCTGAATATATCAAATTGGTTCGGTTTCGTTTCAATTCTTGTAAAACAAACATGGGTTTCTTCCTAGATGCTGCATTGGGTGTTTCTTTCATTGTTTGCTTTGCTCGATTTCAAAATAACAGATCCAAAGCTCGCATTGATTTGGTATTCTTTTCTCGTTTGGAATTCTTGTATTTTTCTTTTCAATGATTTAACAATCGTTTTTGAAAAATATTTGATAGGCAAAAGCCATAACAGCATTTTCCTGGATGACAGTTCAAGATTCAAGAAAACTTCTGCCACCTAAAGCATACCCTTCTTGGGTTGTCTTTTCACAGAAGCAAAAGTTGAGTTGCATTTGCTTAGTACTTTTTCTGTAATTGAGTAGTTATAAGTATTAGTAATGGGTTGTATTACCTTTTCTGAATTGCAGTTGAATTGGCTTACCAACACTTGGAAACAATTTGGCCTTATGTTGATGAGGTAATTGTGTTTTTGAAACTCAAGCACACCCACCCTCTTTCTTGTTTGTTTTGTCTTATTTTATGTTTGTCGGGTTAGGCAGCATCAGAGTTGATAAGAACCTCTGTGGAGCCAATTCTTGAGCAGTATAGACCATCTATCTTAGCTGCTCTCAAATTTTCAAAGCTCACATTGGGTACTGTGGCTCCATCATTCACAGGTTGTTCACTGGTTGCCACATTTTTTTTAAAGTATTGAATGTAGTACAAAGTCCATTTTTTATAATGATTAGCTTTGAATAAGCTGCTCTATGTATGATCAGAAATTGAGGCAGGTAGAGATTTCATGTTCTTCAGTAGTACTCCTGGTGGTTGTCACAGTTTTCTCGCATATACGATGTAGGACTAGTGCTTTCTGTTTGGAAAAAGTTAACTCCGACATCTCCTTTTGACATTTCAGGAGTTTCCATTCTTGATAGTGGTCCTGGGGAAATTGTTATGGAGTTGGAAATACAGTGGGATGGAAATACCAATATTGTGCTCGATATTAAGACTTTAGTTGGTGTAGGACTACCTATACAGGTACTTTTGACATCTTCGGTTTTGCAATAAATGAATAGCAGCTGATCATGATAAGCCAAACATTTTGATTCAAACAGGAAAATGAATAAATCCCATGAAACATTGGGTCTGAAAGTATAACTCACTTGCACTGGAAGAAATGTAGTCTAAGCTGCAAATGTCAAATTTGTTAGTGTAGAGATGTTTCTTAAAGCTGCAGGTGAAATAAATATGTGCTCTTGTGCGAATATATATCAGAGGAAAACCCTTATAGTAATCAAAATAATTCCTAGTTAGGGTCCCTCTAAGTCTTCTTCTGAATTGGTCAATCCTTCCATCTCAATGCTGATTTTCTGATTTTTCTTGTATGTACGTTCTGTACCACTTTCGCAACGTAATAACTCTAGAGAGGAACCTCATAAAAAAGAACCAAAAAAGAAAAACTAGAGAGCAATCTTAGCATCTTTCCTTTAAAAAATTAGTCCACATCCATCTTCTATGCGTTGTGTTAAATATTTTAAGAATTTTCCTGCTCCAAAGATTTCTAAGATACTTCCATTAATCGCCTGAAATCAACACTCATTTCTATTGAATAAATGCCCCAAAGACTTAGTATTCAAGTGTGAAGAGACTACAATGCATCCTCTCAACCAATGAGGGACTCTAACAGTCTTTATTGATATGTCTTTCAACGGAAATGAATATTTACTTCTTTGGTTTATCCTATTATCATCAGTTCAAGTGACACACACTGTCACGACCCGACCTCGGGCCCGCGACTGGTGCCTTACCTAGTGATACAACATCAGAGAAAATCAGCGGAAATAAAAACTTCAACATGAAACAAGACATAAAATAAGAAACAGGCTAACCAAAACGGTCACCTTCCTGTATATATATATCAAATCGAACAGTTAAACCCTTTACAAACCACATCGCACAAAGATGCTACAGACCTCTAAGAATTTTATAACAACTATGACGGGACAGGGCCCCGCCATACCCCTGAATGTACAAAAACCTTCAATCTCAGGGAATCATACCAAAAGATAAGCCTTCGGAGAAACGGAGCTTCCCAAGCGGCTGTGATCCTATGGCGAGGATCTGGCGGTGTACCTCGACTGCGGCATGACGCGGCCGAGAAGTCGATCTAACAGTACAGTATGTGAAATCGAAAATATGGTAATGAAATCATAACGATCTATATAAAGCGAGAGCATGTATGATAGCCAAACTACGATACCTGACATATAAGCGATCGTATCAAGTCGTGGACTCGCGCCAAAGTCATCACTCAAATATAACCGTGGGTCTCACGCCACAATATCAATCATGCGGTGGAATTCCTTCACCGCCATGCGATCATGATATAACAACACGAGAGTACACATGAACACGAGTCCTACGTGTCATAAACCGTCTGCGGGGCAATGCGAAGGCATAGCTACAAGATCCACCTGCATCATCAATCGTTGGCCGGCAAGTACGGCCGGCTACGGAACCTACCGTACTAACAATACTAAATAAGCGTATCACGAAGGTGGCCGGGCAAGTCGATAGCCTCTACGGATCCACTGCGTCACGTCGGCCGGGGCAAGTCGTAGGCTAACCACGGATCCACCGCGTCACGAAACCGTCCTAACATCGCTATAAAACTAACCCGACGGCGACGGGGAAAGTACGGGCCGACTACGGATACCACTGCGCGCCACGTGGTAGCGGCGGCAATCACGACCAACTACGGATACCAAGCGTAATCACGAGACTCGCCACAAACCCAGGCGGGGCAAGTACGAAGGCTAACTACCATATACCTCCTGCGTCACGCCAATGACGGGGGCAAGTACGAAAACCAACTACCAGATACCAAGCCGTATCAGTGAACCTCATGGAGGGCTAGTCCATGGAACAACAATCCTAATGGAACCATACCCGTGGGCCAACGTGTCGATGGGTCGAGGATATAACAAGATAACCGACCCTCCATCGAGAGACGCGGTAGCATAAAAATACAATACTTGCACAACAAAGGCTATCACAACTAGCATAGGCAAGTTACTCACACTCAAGGTACTTTCATTTCATGTCAACAAATCCGGGTTTTAACCCCAAAGTACTACATACTTCAACTCTCTTAAAAAGAACCCTTTTTAAGTACAAAATCACGCGATACTAATACCCGTAGTATCATTCATAGAGTAACTATCATTTTAAGTAAATCAAAACAACATCATGCCTTCCTTTAAAACAAAGACACTTCTCCTTTTTAAAGTCAAGTAGCAATATACTTTTTAAACCAAGTGTCTTACTCTTTTCAAAACAAGTAACCTATACCTTTAAATCAAGTTACTTCTCCTTTCCAAAATCAAGTTGTTTATAAGTCAAGTCTCTTTACTTTCAAAAATCAGTCTCATAATCTTTAAATCATATCTCATATCGTTTAAGGAAACCAACCTCCAACTTTTAAAATGTCAAGTTATCATTTTAAATCCAATAATAAAACCCTTCTTTTGTTTTCATAAAGTCGTTATAACTAACTTCCCATAAAGCTATTATAACACTTTATGTTTTAAACCAACCAAGGACAACTATTCTCATTTCCGAAATCAAGATAACTTTATTCTTTAGAAGACCAAGCACCCATTACTCACGAATGAGGTTTTACAACTTTTTAACATAATTCAAGTCCTTAATATTTCATAACAAGTCACTTAGCTTTAGAATCAAGTCAAGGACACAAAAGAAAAATCAAACTCCTTTAACACACGTGCGTCTACCGCACTATATATATTTCACAAATATCATGCTCAAGAGAATAGGAAGAATCACATACCTCTTCGGCTTAATCCACAAGCCAAGTCGAGTATGCCGCACGCAGAATAACCACCTATAATAACCACAACACATCTATCAACTTCTAACTCTCTTCGTAGAACATTAAGTATCTGATTCCTTATTCTACGGAAAATTGGCGGCACCTCCCCCGCAATCACAAAAATACCCTCTTATAATAGGGCCCGCTACCAAGCCAACAACTCCAAGGGGATTACACGCCTACAGGACGTCTAAAGCGTCCCGAAGTAATACTACGATCTACTGTAAATACGATCAATGTAAATCTGATTCAATTCTTTTTAATCATCCTTCCATATATCTTACTCAATTATAAACTACTACAATATGTAATTTCCAATTACAATAGAAGGACATAGATCATTACCTCGATAAACCCAAAATTATCCAAGATTATAAGTCGATCCTGAGCAACGTTTAGCTCCAAATCCTTACGCTCCAACCCGCTCCAAGCAACCTTTAGAAGTTTCTAAACAACTTCTCTTAACACTTCATCCAAGCTATGAAGATTTTTCTAGGGTTTCATTTTACGCTATTGGCATAAAGTAGTATTTCCGGGCTCTTATGTTGGGATTACTTTAGAATACTATTAGGGATATTAGGCTAAGGTATTTGGGATTATACCACAACAATTGAAGAAATTCTTCACAAGAGGGGGGGTTTGGACGAGAGCTTCACTAAGGGAGGGGGTATTATTTTTGCCTTGGAAACTCTTAAATGTGGATGAATAAGTCTTGCAACTTAAGGGATATTTATAGAACAATCAATGGCCAAGATCAAAGCAAGTGTAAGGTGTAGATTGGGGACATGTGTGTGTGGATTCTACCAACCATATGTCCACCACAACTTTGACACATGTGGCTAGCCGCATGTCTCCCTAAAAACGCCCCGTACAAGCAATTGACGCGAGGGCGCGTAGGGTGCCATGTGTCGCCCCATGTGTCGCCCTCCTATTCGTCCAAAATATTTCATCTCCCGAAAAATATCCAAAATCTCGAAAACAAAGTGGGCCCCACAAAACCGTAATTTTTTCTCCGTGGGCCCCACGTGACCAAATCCGGAAATAAAATTTCATAATTCTCTAATATTCCAAAAAGTCCGAATACCAAATCTGGGAATCCAATTCCCATTAACGAACTTTTTTTTCTTCACAAAATCCGGAAACTTTTCCGTCGAAAAATCACATCTTTCTTCCTTTCCAATTTTAATGTCGTATTCTCGTACGTACGTCCTCATATACATACCCTGGAACTACGAGGTGTAACACACACTTTCTTTCTTGACTCTTGAGTCTTGAACATAATCACTTTTACATATACTGGAGGTACGGAAATCCAAAATTTGCTGAAAGATCAAGATAATATGGAAACATAACAACTGATCAAGAATAGTCTTACATATTTTTCTTCCTTCTCCTATGTCACGACCCGACCTCGGGCCCGTGACTGGTGCCTTACCCCGGGCACCCTAGTGATAATACATCAGAGAAAAACCAGCGGAAATAAAAACTCAAACATGAAACAATGTAAAATAAGAAACAGACTAACCAAAACGGTCACCTTTCTGCATATATATATAAAAACTTGAACAGTTACATCCTTTACAAACCCTGCACACAACAGTACTACAAACCTCTAAGAGTTTTATAACAACAACGACGGGACAGGGCCCCGCCATACCCCTGAATGTATAAGAACCTACAATCTCAGGAAATCATACCACAAGATAAACCTCCGGAGAAACGGGGCTTCCCAAAACGCTGAACTGTGATCCTATGAGCGAGGATCAACAACTGGTGTACCTCTACCTGCGGCATGAACGCAGCCGAAGAGTCGATCTGGCCAGTGCAGTATGTGGCTGAAATCTCGAAATGAAATCATAATAATCGTATAAAAATAGGAGACATGTATGATAACCAACTACGATTACCTGATAAATAAGCGATCATGTCAAGTCGTGGACTCGCGCCTCAAAGTCATCACCCAAATATAACCATGGGTCTCATGCCCACAATATCAATCATGCCGTGGAATTCCTTCCTCATCACGGCGATCACGATATAATAACATCAAGGAATACATGAACACGAGTCCCACTGTGTCATAAACCGTCTGGGGTAAGTGCGAAGGCATAGCAAACTACTAGGACCTACCGGTACGATAATGCTATAAAGCGTATCGCGAGGTCTTTCTAAACCGCCAATGATCGGTGGGCCACTCGCCCTCGATATCATTGTGCGCGTCTAACCCCGGAACTTCGCGCGATTCGCGATAAACCCTAGGCGCGTTAGGTACTCACCGCGTCGGGGTAGCTAACGCGGCATTTTCTGGACTCCGCAATCCGCGTGGCCACATGGACGCGTGAGGTATTCTCGCATCGGCGTAACACGCGGAGTGATTCCCGGAACTCCGCGATTCGCGATAGGTCCCATGGACCCGCATGAGGTATTCCTCGCATCGGGGGTAGCTAACCCGCGGCAACATAACAAGTCAGGGGGGTATGTGATGTAATACAAGCGCAACCGGCTTATCGTAAACAACATAAGCACTACAATAAAACCCCTTTCACATAAAAAGTCCCAAGATACTAACGCCCGTAGTATCCTAGCATGTTTACTTATCAAACCAACAAGAAAGTATTACAAGGCTATCACAAGCAAAACATAGGCAAGTTACTCACACAAGGTACTTTTATTTCATGTCAACAAATCCGGGTTTTAATCCCAAAGTACTACTTACTTCAACTCTCTTAAAAAGAACCCATTTTAAGTACAAAATCACGCGATACTAATACCCGTTGTATCATTCATAGAGTAACTATCATTTTAAGTAAATCAAAACAACATCATGCCCTCTTTTTAAACCAAAACAAGACAATACCATGCCTTCCTTTAAAACAAAGACACTTTTCCTTTTTAAAGTCAAGTAGCAATATACTTTTTAAACCAAGTGTCTTACTCTTTTCAAAACAAGTAACCTATACCTTTAAATCAAGTTATTTATAAGTCAAGTCTCTTTACTTTCAAAAATCCGTCTCATAATCTTTAAATCATATCTCATATCTTTTAAGGAAACCAACCTCCAACTTTTAAAATGTCAAATTATCATTGTAAATCCAATAATAAAACCATTTTTTTGTTTTCATAAAGTCGTTATAACTAACTTCCCATAAAGCTATTATAACACTTTATGTTTTAAACCAACCAAGGACAACTATTCTCATTTCCGAAATCAAGATAATATTATTCTTTAAAAGACCACGCACCCATTACTCATGAATGAGGTTTTACAACTCTTTAACATAATTCAAGTCCTTAATATTTCATAACAAGTCACTTAACTTTATAATGAAGTCAAGGACACAAAAGGAAAATCAAATTCCTTTAACACACGTGCGTCTACCGCACTATATATATTTCACAAATATCATGCTCAAGAGAATAGGAAGAATCACATACCTCGCGACGATTATCGACAATTAGCAAAACGCTCAAGTACTATAACGCGCTAGCCTTTTCCACCCTTCAAGTAGAATACGCTACTCGTAGTACTTCAACCTATAATGGCCATAAAACGTCTATTAACTTCTAGATCTCTTCGTAGAACATTTCTAAGTACAAGGTTCCATATTCTACGGAAAATTTGGCAACACCTCCCCCCCCCCCCCCCCGTCTGTAACCACATAAATAACCTCCAATATCAAGGCCCGCTACCAAGCCAAAAACTCAAAGGGGATTACACGTCTAACCGGACGTGTACAATTCTGCCCTACAATAATACTACAAGTCTACTGTAAATACAGTTCAATTCTTTTTAATCATCCTTCCATATCTCATATACTCAATTATACATTACTACAACATGTAATCTCCAATTACATTAGGGGGATAAAGATCATTACCTCGATAAGCCCAAAATTATCCACAAAAAGTCGATCCTGAGCAACGTTTAGCTCCTATTCCTTACGCTCCAACCGCTCCAAGCAACCCTTAGACGCTCCTAACCAACCCTCTTCAAGATCTAACTCCAAAAAGTGAAGAACACCTTAGGCTCAAACTAGGCAATGTTTCGGCCAAGGGGGTGTATTAGGCTAGGGGTGTGAAATCTTTTCCAACTCTTGGTACACAATCTTCCTAACACCCTAAGGAAGAACACTTAAAAGTTTAAGAATTTTTGGACAACATTTGCTCCAAAAAAACAGCCCATGGCCGAGAGCACTACAACAAGGGAGGGAGAATTTTTGCCTTAGAAATAAATAAACTAAGTGTGTGATGAAGTCTTGCATCCAAAGGGAGAGGTATTTATAGAGAAATCAATGGCCAAGATCAAGGCAAGTGTGTGGTCTACATTGGGACATGTGTGTGTGGGCCCCACAAACCACATGTCCACACAAACATGGAGACAAGTGGCTTGCCACTTGTCCACCACAAAACGCCCAGAATGACACTGAATCCACCAAATTCAGCCACGTGGGGTGACACGTGTCGCCCCCCTACTCGTCCAAAATATTTCATCTTTCGAAAATATATTTAATGCCAAAAATCTCAAAAACAAAGTGGGCCCTACAAAATCGTAAATTTCCTCCCGTGGGCCCCACGTGACCATTTCCGAAAAATAAAATCCATAATTTTATTATAATCCAGGAAGTCCAAATACTAAATCTGGGAATCCAATTCCCAATAACGAACCTTTTTTCTTCACAACATCCGGAAACTTTTTCGTCGAAAAATCACATCTTTCTTTCTTTCCAATATTAATGTCGTATTCTCGTACGTACGCCCTCACATACATACCCTGGAACTACGGGGTGTAACATTTTTGCCCCCTTAAAAACATTCGTCCCGAATGTTCCTTCTAAGTCTCTAAACACGCATGCACTGTTATAGTCTTCACTACTATACTTACTACATCAATTATGCCACGTTTGGCCATAATATAACACCCATGCCTGTACGTCAATCCAATCGACAAGTACGGAGAGTGGGTTTTCCTGGAGGTATAGGTAAAAGGATGAGGATACCTCTGTATTATGTCATCCTCTGCCTCCGTGGACATCTCCTCCCTAATGCAACTCTGTCACAACTCTTTGACGGAAGCCCCGTCCCTATCTCATAATGGCCTGGCCTGTTGTTCACGCATCGCTATAGGACTATCCTCATACGATAACCCCCCTGTCACCCGGTCATCATTAACTGGGAACACTCTGGATGGATCTCCGATACACTTTCGAAATATAGCAACATGGAAGGCGGACGTCGCCTCACAAGTCGGACGGCGATGCTAACTTATAGGCAACCCGGCCTATTCTACAAGCGATTTGAAAAGGCCCAAGTACCTCGGGCTAAGTTTCCCTGCTTTCCAAATCTCGTCCACGCCAGGGTGGTACGCAAGAAGACCAGCGTCAACCTGAACTCCAAGTGTCGACGCCGATTATCCGTAAGACTTCTGTTGACTCTGAGCTGCTAATAACCTCTTCTGGATAAGCTTCACCTTATCCACATCCTGCTGAATCAAGTATGGACCAACTATCTGAACATTTCCAACATCAAACCAATCGACCGACAACCTACATTTCCGCCCATACAGGGCTTCATGAAGCGCCATCCGAATACTGAAATGGTAGCTATTATAATACTCACCCAACAAGAGGCAAATAATCCTCACTGCTACCCCTGAAATCAAAACACCGGCCCGTAACCTATCCTCAAATGTATGGATAATACGCGTTGTTTGTCCGTCGGCCCGAGGGTGGATGCGTCGAGACTCACCCGAGTTCCTACCCGCTGGTAAAACCTCAGAAAAAAGAAATAGTAAAATCGGGCTCAGCTGCGTGTCATAAAATAAAAATAGGAACCCGTGCGACGCTTACAACCCTCGCGATATATAACATCTCGCATAACCTCCGTCGAGTAAACGATCCGATGAAAGACAAGATGGTGACCTCATCCGCCGACATCGGTCGAACGCATCCACGAACTCGTACGATGGTTACCTAAACTTGGGCCTAACACCCTCGTGACCCTATCATCTAGCGGGACCACCTCAAACTGACCCCACCTCAATCCGGGCTGCGGGTTGACCCGCGATATGGCCTCAACACGACCCACTTCGTACTAAACTCTCGTTCCTGGTCCGGAACAATCTCACTATTCAAGTCATGAGAACCTAGTGGTCTTCTAAGCTCAACTACCCACTTCCATTTCACATCACTCATGGACTTATCACATGAATATACCCCACGTATACAATGTAACTCGACAAGGATCAAAAACGTAAAATCTTTTACTTAAGACGGCCTTGCATCTAAGGTCTCCACGTGTAATATTCTAAGGCTCACACCTTCCATGTCCCCATACTTACCCTTTCACTACCCATGTTTTCTAATCACAACTTACACAATGCTATCCGAACATAACACTTAACATTAAGTCATCATATCACGCATACTAGTCTCTAGAGGGTTAAGGATATACCTGCAACTACTGTTTCACTTTCCCTTTGTCGCTCTAATCCAAATCCTGCTCTGCTGGGCACATAACTATAGAAGGAGCCACTGATCCCGAAGGCTGAGTCGTAACATCCGCGCCACCTCTGGTCGGACAATTTCTCGCAAAATGGCCCTGCTGGCCGCAAGCAAAACAAGCATCAACAAAAAGACGACATTCCCCGGGATGACGCCTGCCATACTGTGAATACCGAGAAAATCGAATCGGTGGCTAGAACTATGTAAATCGTGAACGAAACCACGGAGCTCGACCAACTCCTGCATACCCCGAACGTCACGAGCTCGCGGAGGACCACTCAGATCTTGTGAGCGCATGCGATCTGCTGCGAGAAGGTGCGCCTCGAAAGTTACCAAGGACCTGCATTGCGGCCTCTTCTGCTGATCTTGGTTAATCCGTCGATCTCTACGTTCCTCAGTCTGCTGCGCATAAGCCTGTACGCGGGCAATGTCCATGCCTGACTGAAGAGCTACTCTTGTACAACCCTTCACTAGATAATCATCTAGACCCATGATATATCGGTGCACTCTATCCTCCATGTCTGCCACTAAAGCGGGGACATAACGAGCCAACGAGTCAAACTCTTCATTGTACTCCCGAACCGTCCGCCCGTTCTGCCTCAACATCAAAAATCTATCTGCCCGAGCTCTCCTCATCTGCGAGGGCAAGAAGTGTGTAAGAAATGCCTCTGAGAACTCGTCCCAACCAGCTGGAGGCGCATGCTCCCCCCGGGATAGTTCTCATGAATCAAACCAGTCGACTGCAGTATCACGCAGCCGATGTGAACCCAATACCACCGACTCTGTCTCTGAGGCCTTGATCACTTTCATGATCCGCGCATTGTCGAATAAACTCGAGGATCTTCCTCGGTTCTCGATCCATAGAACTCGGGTGGTGCGCTCAAGAAGTCGAAGTCTCAAAACTATCGGTTAGGGTGAACTGCGGTACTCTGGAACCTCCGACTCTTGCATCCTCATTCACAGCCACAAGCCTAGTTAGTAATCGGGCCATCTCCTGTAACTCATATCCTCGGCTCGCGGTCGTGGGCGGAGACTCGGTATCGTGGTCTTAGTAGCTCCGCCGCTGCTCTAAACTCTCACGGGGCTAGCGGCGTCAGAACTCCCATCCAAGTACCACCTAGATAAAGGCGGGCTGTGCCTGGTAACCCTCGTGCTCTACTCGGCTCCTCGCCTTGCCGCTTCGGGCTCTGGTTGCCTTGCGTAGAGGCATGGCGGTGAAAAGAATACGTCGGAGGAGTCCAACTTATAACACGGCTCTAAGGCACGATCTCGGAGTGAGAAGAATGGAAACCAATCCTAAATATCCTATAGCCTCACGATTATAGGTGTGGTGCACAACACGCGATAATCAAGACTCTACTAGATACGGTCTGTAGACACTTTCCGAGGATTAGCGCTCGATACCACTTTTGTCACGACCGACCTCGGGCGCGGCGGTGCCTTACCTAGTGATACAACATCGGAGAAAATCGTGAAATAAAACTCAAACATGAAACAATGTAAAATAAGAAAGCAACTAAAAGCGGTCACCTTTCGCATATATATATAAAAACTTGAGCAGTTACATCCTTTACAAACCCCGCACACAAGATCTACTGCACTTCTAAGAGTTTTATAACAACAACGGGACAGGGCCTCGCCATACCACGAATGTATAAGAACCTACAATCTCGAGAATCATACCACAAGATAAGCCTCCGGAAAGCGGAGCTTCCCAAACGCTGAATCGTGATCGTATGGCGAGGATCAACAACGGTGTACCTACTGCGGCGTGAACGCGACCTCGAAGGAGGTCGATCTGGCCAGTACAGTATGTGGCGAAATCTTGAAATGAAATCATAATAATCTGTATAAAAATAGGAGACATGTATGATAACCAAACTACAATACACAACATATAAACAGTCATGTCAAGTCAGGGACTCACGCCCTCAAAGTCATCACCCAAATATAACTATGGGTCTCATGCCCACAATATCAATCATGCCCGTGGAATTCGCCCGCCACGTGATCCGATATAATAACATGAAGGAATAAACATGTAAACGAGGTACCTACTGTGTCATAAGAACCGTACGGGGTAAGTACGAAGGCATAGCCAACTACTAGGACCTACCGTACCAATAATACTATAAAACTGTATCGCGAGGTCTTTCTAGACCACCAAATGATCGAAGCTGGGACACTCGCCCTCAGTATCATTGTGCGCGTCTAACCACCGAACTCACCGCGCGATTCGCGATAGCCACCTAGGCCGCATGAGGTACTCACCGCGACGGGGTAGCTAACCCGGCATCTTCCCGGACTCCCAATCCGCATGGCCACATGGACCGCGAGGTATTCTCGCGTCGCGTAACACACCCGGAGTGATTCCTGGAACTCCCGCAGTTCCGCATAGGTCCCATGGACCCGCATGAGGTATTCCTCGCATCGGGGGTAGCTAACCCGCGACAACATAACAAGTCAGGGGGGTATGTGATGTACTACAAACGCAACCGGCTTATCGTAAACAACATAAGCACAACAATAAAACCCCCTTCACATAAAAAGTCCCAAGATACTAACGCCCGTAGTATCCTAGAATGTTTACTTATCAAACCAACAAGAAAGTATTACAAGGCTACCACAAGCAAAACATAGGCAAGTTACTCACACAAGGTACTTTTATTTCATGTCAACAAATCCGGGTTTTAATCCCAAAGTACTACATACTTCAACTCTCTTAAAAAGAACCCCTTTTAAGTACAAAATCACGCGATACTAATACCCGTTGTATCATTCATAGAGTAACTATCATTTTAAGTAAATCAAAACAACATCATGCCCTCTTTTTAAACCAAAACAAGACAATACCATGCCTTCCTTTAAAACAAAGACACTTTTCCTTTTTAAAGTCAAGTAGCAATATACTTTTTAAACCAAGTGTCTTACTCTTTTCAAAACAAGTAACCTATACCTTTAAATCAAGTTATTTATAAGTCAAGTCTCTTTACTTTCAAAAATCCGTCTCATAATCTTTAAATCATATCTCATATCTTTTAAGGAAACCAACCTCCAACTTTTAAAATGTCAAGTTATCATTGTAAATCCAATAATAAAACCATTCTTTTGTTTTCATAAAGTCGTTATAACTAACATCCCATAAAGCTATTATAACACTTTATGTTTTAAACCAACCAAGGACAACTATTCTCATTTCCGAAATCAAGATAACATTATTCTTTAAAAGACCACGCACCCATTACACATGAATGAGGTTTTACAACTCTTTAACATAATTCAAGTCCTTAATATTTCATAACAAGTCACTTAACTTTAGAATGAAGTCAAGGACACAAAAGGAAAATCAAATTCCTTTAACACATGTGCGTCTACCGCACTATATATATTTCACAAATATCATGCTCAAGAGAATAGGAAGAATCACATACCTCGCGACGATTATCGACAATTAGCAAAACGCTCCAAAGTACTATAACCTTGCTAGCCTTTTCCACCCTTCAAGTAGAATACGCTACTCGTAGTACTTCAACCTATAATGGCCATAAAACGTCTATTAACTTCTAGATCTCTTCGTAGAACATTTCTAAGTACAAGGTTCCATATTCTACGGAAAATTCGGCAACCCTCCCCCCCGTCCGTAACCACATAAATAACCTCCAATATCAAGGCCCACTACCAAGCCAAAACTCGAAAGGGGATTACACGTCTAACCTGGACGTGTACAATTCGCCTCTGATAATACTACAAGTCATTGTAAATACGGTTCAATTCTTTTAATCATCCTTCCATATCTCATATACTCGATTATACATTACTACAACATGTAATCTCCATTACATTAGGGGATAAAGATCATTACCGATAAGCCCAAAATTATCCACAAAAGTCGATCACGAGCAACGTTTAGCTCCTATTCCTTACGCTCAACCGCTCAAGCAACCGCCAGCTCACAACCAACCTCTTCAAGATCTAACTCCAAAAGTGAAGAACACCTTAGGCTCAAACTAGGCAATGTTTCGCCAAGGGGTGTATTAGGCTAGGGGTGTGAAATCTTTTCAACTCTTGGTACACAATCTTCCTAACACCACAGGAAGAACACTTAAAAGTTTAAGAATTTTTGGACAACATTTGCTCCAAAAAAACAGCCCATGGCCGAGAGCACTACAACAAGGGAGGGAGAATTTTTGCCTTAGAAATAAATAAACTAAGTGTGGGATGAAGTCTTGCATCCAAAGGGAGAGGTATTTATAGAGAAATCAATGGCCAAGATCAAGGCAAGTGTGTGGTCTACATTGGGACATGTGTGTGTGGGCCCCACAAACCACATGTCCACACAAACATGGAGACAAGTGGCTTGCCAGTCATCCCAAAACGTCGAGAATGACATCCACAAATTCGGCCAACATGGCCACATGGGGGTGACACGTGTCGCCCCCCTACTCGTCCAAAATATTTCATCTTTCGAAAATATATTTAATGCCAAAAATCTCGAAAACAAAGTGGGCCCCACAAAATCGTAAATTTCCTCCCGTGGGCCCCACGTGACCATTTTCGGAAAATAAAATCCATAATTTTATTATAATCCAGGAAGTCCAAATACTAAATCTGGGAATCCAATTCCCAATAACGAACCTTTTTTTCTTCACAACATCCGGAAACTTTTCCGTCGAAAAATCACATCTTTCTTTCTTTCCAATATTAATATCGTGTTCTCATACGTACGCCCTCACATACATACCCTGGAACTACGGGGTGTAACATCCTAATCCCGTTCTTTAATGTAGGTCAAGAATATTGGATTCACTGGGGTTTTCCGGTTGATATTCAAACCACTGGTTGCGGAGCTTCCTTGTTTCGGAGCTATTTGTTACTCCTTGCGTCACAAGGTGAGCGTAAACTCTTCCTCTATGACTTGGTTTATGATGTTTTCATGGATATCAATTGTCCGGGATCACACTTTTGCTTTTATGTATTATTTAAGGCTCACAGGCTTGATGTAAGAACGGACTAAATGCTTGATCTGCATCTTAGATTTGTATTTGGTTCCGTTCTCATTCTCTTTTACAAGATTTTGTTTTCATAATATTGGTTCTGATATTATACTTCTCCTGAATGTTTCTGCCAGTAGAAAAATCTGGATTTCACTCTCAAAGTTGTGGGTGGTGATATCTCAGCTATTCCTGGAGTATCTGATGCCATTGAGGTTTGAAATGTCTCATGTGTTTGTTAACGAATGAACATAGACCTCTTTCTCACTCATGTACATTTCCCATATAACCTCTTTCTCACTCATGTACATTTCCCATATATAAATAGCCTATTTGTCGGGTTCTTATTTTATTTCCTTCCTTAGGTAACACACATTATTATATTGCTTACTTTTTGGGATGACATACAAGTTATTTCTCTATTACCATGTCTTTTACAGTTTTATTTCTTTCTTGTTCAGGTACAAATGAATTGAAAACTATAGAGTTATTCTTTACATTAATTAGTTCATCTTTCTCATACAACTACATTTTGCATGACCTTTCTTTCTGTTAAGTAGCATTTCAAGAATTTTCGTTTTTGATTTGAATTTAAAGTTTTATTGGCATGAGATATTCATAAACTGAGAAGAGTTGAAAGCTTGGATGGCGTCTCTTATTCTTCATCATTGGCCTTGCTCTCTTAATTTCTTGTAGTTAGTTGATTCACAATGAGTATTTATCACAATAAGTTTTTACAGCTAAAAGATTCCTGAATTCTAATTACGTATTTTGGTGATACAACAAAGCACTCTTAATTAAATGCAACTCCTTGATCTGCATGCACAGGGTACAATACGGGATGCAATTGAAGATTCTATCACTTGGCCTGTCCGCAACATTGTTCCCATATTACCAGGAGACTATAGGTGTGCCATTTTCCAAAGCAACGCTATACTCATTGCTAGATATTCTTTTACCACTTGAAACTAAAGGTTCTTTTCCGTTTGAACACGGGAGCTTCATTTAATAACAGATCTAAGAAAAAAGAGATACTATGTAAAATAGTTCTGCCATATAAATTGATGTTGCTCTCCCACTATAAGGTATATCCTAAGTGAATGATATGAACCATCTTCCCTTGAAGTAGATATATAACCTTTGCAACCTCTGGCTCCATCACTGCCCAATTGTTTCTTCTGATCATTTTATCAGTCAATATTGGTGACCTTTGTTAAAGTAGAAAACATCATGACTGAAACATTGAGTCGACAAAGGAATAAATCAAGATAAAGAAGGAGAAAAGTTAAATACCGTTACAAACTACACTAGATCTATTTCACATGAAACTATCTAAAATGATGTTGTATTTTTGTAGTGACCTGGAGCTAAAGCCGGTTGGTGTATTACAAGTCAAGCTCATTGAAGCCAAAGAATTGACTAATAAAGACCTCATTGGGAAATCTGATCCTTTTGTTGAGTTGTTTATACGTCCACTACGTGACAGGACAAAGACCAGCAAAGTTATTGTAAGAGGACTTGTGTCTCTTGTTGTCCTTGTTAATTTATTTATATCCTGATGAGGAATGTTTAACTCCAGATTTTGTTTGTTTGCTTTGTTAAGGATAACTGCTTAAATCCAATATGGAATGAGCACTATGAGTTCATTGTTGAAGACATATCGACTCAACATTTAACAATTAAAGTTTATGATGATGAAGGGATTCAGGATGCTGAATTCATTGGTTGCGCTCGAATAGATTTGAAAGACCTTGAGCCTGGTAAAGTGAAGGATGTGTGGCTGAAACTGCTGAAGGATTTGGAGATCCAGAGGGACAGCAAAAACAGAGGACAGGCAAGATCTTTCTCTCCAACAGTCTTGTCGGATTAGAATGCATCAAATCAAATTTGATTAGGAGAAGCAGCTGTGTCTGCCTCATTATATTTAGCTTGGAGCTTCCTGCAAATATTCTTGAATATTATTAGGATGAACTAAAGAATGACATCATTCATAATCATAACTGACTCTTTTGCTCTTTCTTCTTAAAATAGAATATAATCCTTAAGAGGAAAAGAGCTTGCTCACCTTCCTAGCCAATGAAAGCCTTTAGACCTCCCTAATGCTCTCTGTTTTGTGGTCTCCAACTATCATCTTTAATCTGTAGGAAAATAAATATACCAATCACTCAGTAGATATATTCTTCAACAATATAATTCAAAGGAACATGTGAAATTTGATTTTTGACCTACGGTAACTTGAGAGGTGTTTGAGTTCTTCAGCTGGCCAATCAATTGTTATTTCTATATTATGTCTCTTGATACAAATTAATCAAGCAGCTAGCACACCCTTCTCAAGGGCCATTTGTATATAAAGATGAGCAGCAATCTTTGATTCTTTCGAATGTTTTCAGGATATAAATAAATGAGATTTGAGATTATTTGTGGTTTTAGATTGGAACTCTTTTATCCTTTTTGTGTTGTCAAGTTCCGTCCTGCTACAACCTCTCTCGTTATGCTTCTTGTGAGACTTGATGCCAAACAAACTGTTTGCTTTTATATTATGCATTAACCTAAGAAATATTTGCTTGCTCACTCGTTCTGTAAAAGCATGCATCGTTCTGTGCAAGCCTCAAAGAAAGAAAAGAGAGTTAGAGAGTGCAATTGCCATGAAATAAATGATTTGTGGTCTAATTTATTTATTTTTATCTTATCCGGCATTTGCATATTATGAGGTCGTTGGCCCTGCATCAGAGACCAAATACTGATGCAACATTTGTTGGACACCAGGAATATGTTCTGCTGTAATTCTCTGTCAAAATTTTATGTTGTCTAATGGTCATTCCCTTAAATGTCATTGTTTGCAACAGATTTTCGATATGTGGAAAATAAACTGCAACCACAAATAAAATATGAAGAAACAAGAATTTTTCATAATAAATAGTGCAGGTGCAAATTTGTTTGTTCCCTTGATTCTTCTTTTCTATATATTTCCATAATTCAAGGACTGTTAGAAGCATATTTCTCGAACATAGGATGACCTCCTCGTGATGTATTTGATCTCCAAGAACGTCAGTTTGATATTTCAAGTTGATCTTGAGGAAGAATGTCTCTTGATTGCCTCGGCTTTGAGAAAGACAATATTTGATGCCTTGATCTTTATGTGAATATCCATGAGTTATGGGATATTTGAGATGTCTTTTCAAAGAAATATGTTCCCCTTTATATAAGCGTGATCTAGGATTTAGGGTAGAGTAGCCTCCAAGAAACTCTAATGGACCTTAGAGCTTGCAGATGGATTGGACTCGTCTTGTAAAGTCCTATTTTAAATACGATAAAATTTCGATGTCTACCGATGCCCCCTACTTCAATGTTTGTCGGGGTATAGGCTTGATGAAACTGGAAGACGTGACTTGAAGTACGCATAAAATGGAGCTTCCATCTTTACGGTTTTGTGGCTCCAAAGAATATATATAGCCAACCCCAACTTGCTTGGGATTGAGGCATAGTAGTTGTTATAGTTTTATGATGAGGGCAGGCCTTCTAAGAAAAATCTTCCTTTCACAACAAAAAAATTCTCAGTGTCACTGAAAGTCTGTAACAGAAGGCCTACTTGAACCCAAAAGAACTATGTACGGCCACCGTACATTCATTTTATAAAACGAATCATGCTAGTAGAAGAAAGGATTGTTTCACATACCGAACCAACTCAATAATCTGAATTCGTCTCGCCCCTCTGGCAAACATTATGGAACCATCTGAATGGCGATAACATATCCAAATTTACCTAATTAATACTTATATGAGTCGTTAGTAATTTATCATGAAATCTTATCTAATCAGCTGTGAACTAGAAAATGTAAAACAAATTGGTTATATCTTAGTTTCTATGTAGATGGCGTGCTAATCATTTCAGTATAATTGTTTGTCGATACCTTTTTCATTTAACGCTGCAATGACTTGTTTTAACACGTCTACTAATAACATACTTACTTATTATTAAACCAGTTCAGCACTTAATACATAATTATTCCTTTAAGTAAGAAGAGTCAACTCGGCTCTCATACTTACTAAAAACTCTTATCGACATTGTCACGACCCGACCCCGGGCCCGCGACTGGTGCCCTACCTGGGCACCCCTTTCGGTATACATCAGAGAATAGCAGCGGAACAATACACAACTGATAAAATGCTTAAACATAAAATAACAACAGACTAGCCGATAAGGCCACCTTCCGTAAACTATACAAATAAAACAATACATTTTTTTTTCTTTATAACCCAAACCACAATGTGACTACAGACCTCTAAGAATAACAACTCTGGCGGGACAGGGCCCCTCCATACCCCTGAATGTACAACAACCGACAATACCAGTGATAAGCCTCCGGAATAAAGGAGCTTCTCAATAGCTGAACAGTGATCCTAAGAGTGAGGATCGGCAGCACTCTACACTGCGGCGTGAACGGCCCGAAGGAGGTCGGTCTAACATGTACCAAATATGTGGCGAAATGCGTAATGAAATCATAAGTCTATAATAAAGCTGGAGCGGTATGATAACTCGATTAACGATTACGGTGCCTTACTAACAATGAGAGTAATCAAGAGTATACTTACAACATAAAAATAGGAAGCTCACGATCAGCGGGACCACCCGCGCGAGATCATTAAGCAATCCTACTCGTGAGACTATTTCACCGCATAGGTCGTGTGGACCCGCGTGAGGTATTCTCGCATAAATGTACCCCGCGTGGGACTATTTCACCGCGTAAGCCCATAAGGACTCGTATGAGGTATTCTCCGCGTCATGGGTAGCAAATCCACGGAATATGTGGTATAACGTCTTGGGGTTTACCCTCCGTTTATACTCTTACCACAGGCGGTGGTATAACGTCTTGGGGTTTACCCGCCGTTTATACTCGTAACCTAACTCAACCGCCATCATACATAACATAAGCCCTAAACTTATCATACATAACATAAGCACTACAGAACATCATACAATAAATAAGCAAGTTAAGAAATCCCAAACTTCTTATTAGTCTTATTCATATACACTCATTTTAGTTTACTTAAGACACTAACATGTCATTATAAAATCCGGGAATTTAACCCAAAGTACTACGTACTTCTATTCTTTTAAAAATGACTCTTTTCCATACAAAACTTCCAAGATACTAATAACCGTAGTATCAAGTCATAACTACATTTTTAGACAAGTCACAATACCTTTTAGAAATACATGTTCAGGCTTCTAAATCAAGTGACTTCTTTCTTTTAAAAACCTTAAGCAATTGGTGCCTTTAATCAATTTGCCTTTCTTTATTTCAAGTCATTTATCATACTTATATTACTTAGAGTAAATCACTCTTTTTAACCTTCCATAAAGCTATTGTAACCAACTTCCCATAAAGCCGTTACACTAGTTTTATACCTTAGAAACTTACACTCTTCTTTATAACCAAGAGGCTTAAACTTGCCAACAAAACAAGTATCAAAAATACTTTCAACATACTTAAAGTCTCTTAACTTTTGAAAACCAAGATATCCTTAATATTTAAACAAGTGAGTTAATTCCCTAACTCAACCAACTTGGACATTCTTAAAAATAAGCCAAGGATATCAAATGGACTAGATTGTCAAAATCTTGTATGTCTACTGTACTATACATTTACAACTTAATCATGCTCAAGAGATAAGAACGTTCCACATACCTCTTCGGGTCAAACCACTTGACAAGTACAATATCCCGCCCGTAGTATGTCAACCTATAATGTCCACAATATGTCTATTAACGTCTTACTTCAAACGTAGAATATTCCAAGTGCAAAGTCACTAAATTCTACGGAAAATCGGACATCACTTCCTTTGTTTCTACATACTTTGCCACCTTTTTCAAGGCCGAATTCAATAACCAAACACGCCACATTTAAGGCTCAACAAAGTAGTTAACAATAGGGGATTACACGCCTACAAGACATGTAAAATTCCGCCCCACAATATATAACAAACTAGTCTAAACTACCATGTCAATTCGGCAATTAGGGATAACAATACCAATTCTTCTTCCAATTTATTTTCAATCCAAGTTGTTTAGTATAACATGTTATAAGGCCGCAATTGATTATAACAACTATAATCTTCAAGTAGATAACATGCGACGATTCTAGTTAACGGCCAAATTGTAATTCAATTTCAAATGACTCAACATGTCATTTTCGGATTTGAGCTTCCAAATTTCCATAACACTTATCAAACTTCATAACACATATCACATGATCATTTCTAACATATAATAACATGGAATCTTCAATTACAAATGTAAGACGAAGATTATACCTCATTTAGCCCAAATATGATCCAAGATTGCAAGTCGATCCTTAGCAACTTTAGCTCCTCCTTTCGACGTTCCAAACCATTCCAAGCAACCCTTAGAAGCTTATGAAGAACTCATCTTCAAGTTCCAACTTCAAAGTTGAAGAACTCATTAAGTTTCCGCCTTGCGACTAATACAAAAACGCCACTTTTCCGGGATCTTTCTATTGAGATACACTTACAATACCCTTAGGTACCTTGGTTTAAAGTATGGAGCTTATTGGACAACGAACAAAAAAATTTCTCTCTTAAAGTGTGCTAAAGCCGAGAGCCCTCAAGGGTTTCTTCAAAATTCTTGAAATTTTTTCTAAGTGTTAAGCCTTGTCTTGCTACTAAGGAGCTTATATAACCAAATGGAAGGTCTAGATTAGAACAAATGGGTGGTTTGGATGCATTTCACAAGGATCAAGCCAAGTGGCATTTGACTTAGTCAATTTTATCAAGCTCTAGCTTTAGCAAGACTTGGACATTTAAATTATGGTCAAATGACCATTCTATCCATGCCATTTTCGTCCAAGACCACTAAGGGGGGTGACACGTGTCGCCCTCCCATTCGTCGCAATATTTCGTTTTCCGACAAATTCCAAAATTTCGATAAATTTTTACTCGTCTCAAATCTTAACATTTTTGAGTTCTTACGTACGTTCTTATTAACATATCCTGGAATTTCCGGGGTGTAACATTCTTCCCCCCTTAGAAACATTCGTCCCCGAATGTTCTTTTGGGAGTCAAACTTAAAAATAGCGACATAATCTTCTTTTACAACCCCTACATACCAATAATACCACACGAGGCCACATAACAATACTCATACTAAAATGTCAAACTGAACCCCATGAGTCAACGTCGGTTATCTGCATAAAGCTTCTGCTGACTCTAAGCTTACTAATAATCTTTCCCGGATAAGTTTCGCCTTATCCACAGCCCGCTGAATCAAGTCTGGACCAAATGACTGAACCTCGCCTATGTCGAACCATCCAACCGGTGATCTACACTTTCTTACACACAAGGCCTCATACAGGGCCATCTGAATACTGGAAGGGTATCTGTTATCGTACGTAACTCAACAAGAGGCAATTAACCCTCCCGGCTATTTCTGAAATCAAGAACACAGGCCCGCAACCTATCCTCAAGTGCCTGGATAGTACACTCTACCTGTCCGTCGGTCTGAGGGTGTAATGCATCATTGAGACTCACCTGTGTCCCTAAAACCCTTCTGAAAAACCTCCATAAGTTATCTGTAATCGAGCTCATCTGTCTGACATCATAAACGTAGGAACCCCGTGCAGTCTCACAATCCCCCTGCTATAAAAGCTAGCATGAACCTCAGCCGAGCAAGTGGTCCTAACCGGAAGAACACGGCTGGTTTCGTCAGCCTATTTACCATGACCCCCAGGGAGTCGCACTTCCTCTGAGTATGATGCCACCCTGTAACAAGATCCATTTTAATTACCTCTCATGTCTAAGTCGGGGTCTAAATCGCCTGTAATAGCCCACTGGGCTTCTGGAGTTCAACCATGACCTGCTACTAATTCAGATATTAAGCAACAACTCTGCTACGTCCATTTTTTCGGTCATCTTACCCATACATACATCTGAGGTCACGACACAACTTAGTCGACCCCGAACAATTTGAGCAATAAGCACTGCGTGCCTCCCCTAAAACATGCTGACTAGTCCTGCAGCACCGGGTACACACAATCTATCCTCATATCACAGCACCTCATCCGGTGCTACTCAAACAGGCTCTTCTCTTCTCGGAGAGCCGTATCTCGATACCGTATCATAACTGGATTCTCATACTGTCGCCTCTTTACCTCCTCAATGACGGAAGACTCGTCAACCTCTCGGATCTAAACTTCATTAACCTTGGAAATAAATAATCGAACCCCTAGGCTCGGTAACTGAAGAATCTCACGGACCACGTCCAGTCTATCTGGATGCCCATATGGCATACTACCCTTAGATCCGCGACTAAGAGTATCTTTAACTGTCTTGGCTTTCCCTGGGTGGTATAGGATATCGATATCACAATCCTTGAATAACTCTAACCACCGTCGTTGTCGCAAATTCTACTGCCTCAGTCTGCAGATATACCGGAGGCTTTTGTGGTCTGCACAAATATCCACATGAAGTCTATATATACGTCATGCCCCCAAATCTTCAAGGCATGATTTAAGCTGCGCCACTCTAAATCGGAGTGGCGTAATTTCCTTTCTGCTTCGCTAACTCCGGAAAACATAGGCTCTATCCTTATCGGGTTGCGTCAGCACACAACCTAGCCCAACACCCAACGTGCTATCATAATAACCTAACCCTCTAGTCTTTCAGGAGGAGTTAGAACTGTAGTCGAGTCAACTTATCTTCCAATAACTGGAAGCCTTTCTCATTCCTGCGAAATATTCGGGTATCCTTAATCTCACTTATGGTTCATGTTTCCCTTTCTCTGTTGCAACCAAACTTGGTCACTAAACTTAGATTTGATTCCTTTGCTTTCCCCATGGCTAAGACTTCCTGTCAATCACAATTTAGGGGGGGGGGATTTCCTTGATCTCGTAAAGTAGTAACCCGATTCTCCTTTCCCAGTTTGTAGAGCCTATAGCTAGGTGTTACCACATTTCCTCAAAATGTTCTTACTTCCCATTATTTACTAATGGTCTTTACACTAGTCTGGGGTAGTCATATCTCGTGCAACTTACATAACCATAGTCGTATTCTCTTTTATCATTCTGGTCATAACCTTACCTTATGCTTATTATTAGCAAAAATATTTCTATCTTGATTCATAATCGTACAGTTTCATATATGCGTACTACCTGCATTGTTATCCTTACGACACTTCCTCGACCATTTCGTATCGTCGTTCTTAATTACCCCAACACAATACTTTTCTGCGGTTATCTAAAGCAGAACCTATGGCATAGCGATCAAGACCTTACGGTCTCCTATCCTTCGTCTAACAATCATGGGTACACATAACCCCATAATCGTAAAAGCGTCGCTTACGTGGGGAGAGAACTTATCTCCACTAAATAAACTTTCCTTGGAGGCGCAACCCTAATCACAGGGTCCTCTTGCGGTCCAGTAAATTTCTAATCAACACGCACCGCCTTTAAGTTCGTGTAGATTTTCCAACCTACCAAATATGCCTCGACTTTCCATGGCAAAGACTCGTACTTATTTTATTCTTGCCTTGCACATTTTCCTGAAATTATCCGGAAGGTCGTGGCCCTGACCGCCACACCAAACCAACTCCAAGTACCTCCAAGGGCACTTAACATAAAATTCCTTCAAATTCAATTATTACTTACTTTCTGCGTCAATTTACCTCAAATGAACAAGTCACACAGACTTATAAAGAAAAACAATGATGCCAAAGAAGGAAGGATAATTCACTGGTTACTACCACTTCTCTTCCTTTACACTGGGTAATCAGCTTACCAGAAAACTGGAATCGAGCCAATCTCTCTCTGCAGTCAACGTTGGCATAACAAGAGGCCAACTAGCCCGTACTCATAATGACCTCAACATCTGTCATAATAGCTCTGCTAGGTCTGCTAGGGTCCAACGACTGCATCATTACCGGTAATTATTATCTACCCGCTCAGCTACCACCCAACACTCACGGGTGTAGTCACCACTAAAGGTCCTCATGGATTCAGGCTCCATTTATTTACACTTGGTTGCTCTCTTTCTTACTGGTCGTACTCTTCCCGTACTTCCCAACTTATTCTAGCGTACGTACATAGCCTTCATACTGATTCGGGCCTCCAATTTTTGGAGTTACTATTCTAAACAACATAAAGCCATTTCCGGCTCTCACAACCTGGTTTCGGTGGAACACGTCCACGAACCCGTAAAATGATTAACTAAACTTGGGCCTTGCACCCTCGTGACCCTGTCACGTAGCGGGACTACTACCAACTGATCCCATTTCATTTCAATCTATGGGGCGACCCTTAATAGGTCCCCAACCCGACTCAGTGTCGTATTTAACTCTTTTCCTTGGTCTGTCTTAACTTTTTACTACCCGAGAAGGCCTTATATACCTAAGGTCTCGGTGGTTATCACATTCTTAGGCTCGCAATTTCCATGCTCCATGCCTACCTTATCAGTCCCCGTAGCGGGTACAAAACTTATCGTAATACCATAATCGTGTTGTCTTGACCACAACAACCATACTTACTCCATACGGATCTCACCCGTACCATTCTCGAAATCCTACTACGTAGCTCAATCTATTAACATAGTCTTCCATTAATTCCCTTAATAATAACTTCTTAAGGGTCCCTTTTCTTCTCAGACAGCTCATTTTTCCTAATTATCTCAAATTAGCACGTAAAACCTTGCTGAGAGTCCATTAACTGTTCATACCTTCCCGGTATTTTTAGTCATTACCAATTCCTGGTAATCCATAATCATTCTAGGCAACACATATGTGACCCTCATACATAAATCTGTATAGCTGTATGTCACAATACCAACTATACTACTAATATTACCAACCTGGATACGCAATCCACATAATCTTTCTGGATCATCGCTTTGCCTTTCGTGGCTGCAAACAACATAACTTGTTGGGAGAGACGACCTAACCACGGCTATCGCACGATCTTAGAGTGAGAAGAATGGAAACCAATCCTAAATGTCCTGCGGCCTCTGGTTATAGATGTGGTGCACAACACACCGATAACCAAGACTCTACTAGACACGGTGCAGTAGACACTTTCCGAGTAATCGCTCGATACCACTTTGTCACGACCCAACCCGGGCATGGCGGTGCCTACACAGGCACCCCTTTCGGAATACATCAGAGAATAGCAGCGAAATAATACACAACTGATAAAATGCTTAAACATAAAATAACAACAGGCTAGCCGATAAGGCCACCTTCCGTAAACTATACAAATAAAACAATACATTTTTTTTTCTTTACAACCCAAACCACAATGTGACTCTGCACTTCAAGAATAACAACTGGCGGGACGGGGCCCGTTATACCGTATTTCTAGAGTATGACGTGTCACGACCGAACCGGGCCGTGATGGCGCTACCGGGCACCTAGTGATACATCATCGAGTAATCTGGAACATAAAACAATAACATGAAACCAATGCAATAAGACAGTGAAATAAGAAGACAGGCTAACCCAGCGGTTACCTTCATAATATATAACAATTTGAGCGATTCATCCCTTTCTACAACTCGCCCCCAGCGATACTACGGACCTACAGAATGATACGACAACAATGGCGGGCGGGGCCCGCCAAACCACGAATGTAAACACCTACTACGGCGGGGACTATACGTGATAAGCCTCGAGAAACGGAGCTTCCCAAACGCTGAGCGTGACCACGAGAGCTAGGATCAACGGCGGTGTACCTCAACTGCGGCATGAACGCGGCCGAAGGAGGTCGATCTGAGTACCAAGTATGTGGCCCGAAAATCGTAAATGAAATCATAATAGTCTATAAAGCGGGAGACATGTATGATAACCAAACTACGATTCCTGATAAATGGCGATCGTGTCAAGTCGAGGACTCACGCCTCAAAGTCATCACTCAAATGTAACTATGGGTCTCACGCCCATAACATCAATCATGCGTGGAATACCTTCCTCGCTGCCGATTTATGATATAAAAGCACCAAGAAATACACATGAACACGGGTCCGCTGTGTCCTAATAAAGCGATTACATGGTAAGTGCGAAGGCATAACCGACTACTAACACCCGGTACTAACGGTCATAAATCGTATCATGATATCTGTCTGGGCCGTCACATGATCAAAGATGGTCACTCGCGCGATATCAAATGTGCGCGTCTAGCCACGGAACTCTCCGTAGCTCGCGTAGGCCAACCTCGTAGGCGCGTGAGGTATTCTCGCGTCGGTAGCTACTCCGGCATCGCCCTGGACTCGCGATCCGCGTAGCCACAAAGACCGCATGACCACGAGGGCCGCAAACTAACTCGGAACTCCGTAGTTCGCATGGATCCCCGGACCCGCGTGAGGTATTCTCGAATCATGGTCCCGGACCGCTGAGTCTACCCGCGACGGAGGCGACTTAACCTCGGAGACAAGTCGAGGTGAGTGGTACAATACCAACATAACGGCTGAGAGTCAAACAACTTTAAGCGCAGTCGAGGGAAAACCCCCTTTACACAAAACATCACAAGATACTAACACACGTAGCATCCTAGCATGTTTACTTATCAAATCAACAAGAAAGTATTACAAGGCTATCACAAACCAACACAGTCAAGTTATACACACAAGGTACATTCTAATATATGATTAACAAGATCGGGTATCTATTCCCAAAGTACTTCATACATTATCTTTTAAAAGATACGTTACGTTTACAAAAGTCAAACAATACCCGTAGTATATGAAAATAGAGTGATTATCTTTTGAAGTAAATCAAAACACTTCTCTTCGTAAAATCAAGTAACAACATTCTTTTCCAAATGTTTCAAGTTTGCCTAATTTCAATTACTCAAGTTTCTCATTTTTCGAAAGGTTTCGTAGTTCATAATTTTAATCACTTAATGATATAATTCTCCTTTAAAAGAAATTTGAGAAACATATATACGATCATTGAGTAGGTTATTCTTGTTTATAACAATCTTATTTAAGCGACCATGATCTAGGAAATGTAACATCATTTTGTCTCATCTTAGTTTCTATGCGGATGGAAGTTTCTCTTGGTTTTACTAATACATTATTAGTCAAAACATTTCCCTTTATTAAGCTATTGTTGTGGTTTGTTCGATACTTATTACGATTTAAAATCGGTAAAACATTATTGCTTTTAAAATCAAGTACTCATTACTCGTGAATGAGGTTTTACAACATTTTTAACAAAATGTTAATTACTAAGTAAAACAAGTTAAGTCTCTTATCTTTAAGATTAAGCCTCTTAACTTTTAAAATCGATAAACCATTCTCTTTACCTCTCTTAAAACGTTATACCTAACTTCCCATAAAGCTAGTATAACTCTTCTTTATTATCACACATCAAGTCGTTACCTTTTAAAACCACAAAGCATTTTACACATGCGTCTACCGTACTACATAGTTATACACATATCATGCTAGAAAAGGTAGGAAGAGGTTCACATACCTCGCGACGATTATCGACTAATAGCAAAGCGCTCAAGTACCTCAAACCGTCGGCTACTCCTTAAGCCAGTAGATCGCGCCACGCGTGGTACTTGACCTATAAGGCCACGGCGCTTATTAACATCTAGGTCTAATCGTAGAACATTCTGAGAAAATTCGGCCACATCCCCGCACATGGCGTAAATCTCTCTCTATCGAGGCGGCTATCAAGTCAACCGGGGGTTTATACATCTAACCTGGGGCGTGTACAATTCTACTTCACAAGAATGCTACACAAGTCTCTTATGTCTGATCTATGTAATTCTGATTGATTTCTTTCTTTATATTCAGCTTAATTCAAAAGACATTGCCGCAAAGCTAGGTTCAGTTCTATATATAGTATACTTCAACTATATAATCTTACAACTGTAATTTCCAATTACAATAAGGGACAAGATATTACCTCGATAAGCCCAAAGTTATCCTAGTTTAATGTCGCTCACGAGCAACGTTTAGCTCAACTCGTGCGCTCGACCCGCTCCAACCACCCTTAGAAGTTCTAACCAACTTCTACTTAATACTCCAACTAACTATGGAGATTTTCCTTAGGGTTTCGGTTTTGTAGTGAAGGAAGTATAATAGTATTTACGGGCTTTTAGTATAAGTATAACCTTGGAATACTACAAGTATAAGGGCAGGTATTTTGGGTATAGTAACAATACTTTTGAGAGTATTTCTACCAAGGTGGGGTGTATTTATACGAGACAACACCACGAGGGGGTGTATACCCTCGCCAACCCACTAGGGGTACTCTCGACCAAGGGGAAAGGGCTCTCGGCCAAAGCCTCGCAAAGGGAACGAGAACACCACAAGGAGAGGAAAGCGAGAACACCACGAGGAGAGGGAAGGGATTTTAGACTTAGCACAATTTTTGGATGAAGAAGGTCATCTAAGGGGAGGGGTATTTAGAGGTCAAGCCATGGCTAACCAATGGCCAAGATCAAGCCAAGTGTGGTGCAAGTTTAGGGCAAAGATCATTCCAAGTGCACCTTATCCATCTACCACAAAATATCCTACTCTTACTTGACAAAAATGTCAAGGAATTCGTCCTTTACCGCCACACTCCACCAATGAGAGGGTGCCAAGTGGCGCCCTCGTGTTGGTCCAACACGTTCGTCTCTCGGAAAAATCCGCAAAAAATTAGAAATGACATAGCGGAATTTTCCCATGAAGTTATGTAAAGCGTTTAGTCGAAAAAGCGACTCTGTCGGGTGTTGTGCACAAAGTGAAATCGGCCAAGCCACTTTAAAAGCCCAAACTTTCTACGCACGTCCTACGCATACTGCGGAAATACGGTATAACATTCTCCTCGCTTAGAAACATTCGTCGAATGTTCCTTACAATCTCAAAGCGAGCGTGCGCCAGGTATAGTCTTCACTACTATACTTACGAACAATCCCGCCACTCGCCACAACAACACTGCGCAAAATACTTACATCCAAGTCCACGAGAAACACCTCTAACATCACAAACGCTCCCATCCAAGTGTCTAAAATATAATTCCTTCGCACTTTCTCCATACAAAAGAAATGGTCACATCTCTGCCGCAATACATGCTCGCTTCTCCTTTACTCGTCGTGATACCACTTTTGTCACTTTGCGCGAGGTTCTAGTGTCACTCCGTGACCTAACAAATGGTACCGGCTGCGTCGATCCACGAGGTGTCGTACACTCGAACTCTTACCACATTTACGATCGCTTGATTTCCAAAACTGGGTTACTATCTCTAACGTGGTCATCATTAGCGGGAACACTGGATGGATCTCGATACTTTCCGATCATAACAATACGAAAAGGCCGGACATCTCGCCTCCTAAGTCGGACGGCAAATGCTAACATATAGGCAACGGCCTATTCTTCACATGAACTCAAAGGGCCCAAAGTAACTCGGGCTAAGTTCCTCTGTTTTCCAAAACTCGTCACACCCAACGGGGTGGTACCTTGAAGACCGACCGTCAACTGAACTCTAAGCGTCGTCGTAGATAATCCGCACGATTTCTCCGGTGCCAAAAACCTCTTCTAGATAAGCCTCACTTTATCCACGATCTGTTGGAACAAGCTGAACCACTATTTGAACGCGCCAACATCAAACCAATCGGCCGTGAACTTACACTTCCATGCAAGGCGTCATAGCGACATCCGAATCTGAAATGGTAGCTACCAAAACACTCCTCAGCGGGAGAAAACAATCCTTAAAGCTACCCCGAAATCCACACCGCTGGCGGGGCGAATACGATCTGGAGACTCACTGAGTTCCTAATCACCGCTGGTAAAACTTCGAGAAAAAGCGGTAGTAACACAGGCTCCACTGCATCATAAGGTAAAGGTAGGCACCGTGCGACCTTACAACCTTTACGATATAACGCCATGACATACCACCGAGTACACGGTTTGGACTAAAAGATAAGGCGGTGACCTCGTCGGCCCATTTGCGATTGAGCAACGTCCACGAACTGCGTCTGGTTAACTAAACTTGGGCCTAACACCCTCATAACCCTAACACAAAGAGGACCACCACAACCGACCCGCGCATCGGGCGGCGGGTTGACCCGCAACGTGGCCTCAACCCGACCGCAACGCCGCAGACACTAGCTCCCGAACGGAAAACTCTCACTAATCACGTTACGAAAACCTGGCGGTCTTCTTAGCTCAACTACCCTCTTTCATTCCACACTACTCGGGGACTTATCCCACAAACATAGCTTACGTGCACTATGCACTCAGGCAAGGTCAAACATAAAATACTTCTTTACTCGAGATGGCCTTTCCTCTAAGGTCTCTACGTATAAAGCTCTAAGGCTCACACCTTCTATCCCCAAATCTTACTTGGTTAACTAACCAAGATTTCTAATTACAATTTACACAATGCTATCGAATATAACACTTAAGGTATACTCACCCTATCACACATACTAATCCTAGAGGGTTAAAGATCTATCTGTATTCTTCGCTTCACTCCTTAGTCGTTCTAATCAAACCGCCCAGTGAGGCGCATAGCTAAGGAGGTGACGAACTACCCACCGATCCTAAAGGTGAGTCCTCCTACTAGGACACCCATTCGACACACGTACGGCTGACGGCGCGGTATCTGAGCACCAACAAAAAGCGGCGTTCCGGGATGGCGTGCATCGCGCTATGAACAACGGGAAAAAGCGAATCCGGTGGTGGAACCTACGTGTAGCGTGAGCGGAAGCTCTGGAGCTCGACCCGACTCTGCGTACCGAACGTCACGAAACTGTGGAGGACCTTTACTGTTGGTGGATGTGCATAATCTAATCTGCGGTGAGGTGACTCGACTCGAAAGTTGCCAAGGACCTTTCGTCACGGCCTCTTCTGCATCGCCGTTAACGTCGATCTCTACGTTTCTTGGCTGCGCACAAGCAGTACAGGCCATGCTCGAAGCCTAATCGAAGAATTACTCTCGCACAACCCTTTCTAAGATATTCATCAAGACTCGCGGTATATCGGTATACTCTCGTAGCCAAATCCATAGTTGGTAGCAGTCGCCTTCTGCAATCTAAATTCTGTTCGGTCGTGGGCGAAGGTTCAAATGTCATGGCGCGGTAGGCTGCTGCTGTGCGTGTTAAACTCTTTGGGTGGTGGCGTAGCATAACTCCTGAACAAGCACCTAACTCGGGTGATGGTTGGGCTGTGCCCTCGTAACCTGCAGTACTCTGCTCGCGGCTCCTCGGTGTCTTGCCCTCCCGGGCGGGTTGCCTACGCGGAGGCATAGCGGTAAGGGAAAGAAATACGTGAGAGGTCCAACTTACAACACGGCTCACAAGGCACGATCTCGAGTGAGAAGAATGAAACCAATCCTAAATATCCTATAGCCTCACGATTATTGGTGTGGTGCGCAACACACCGATAATCAAGACTCTCGGATACGATGCGTAGACACTTTCCGAGGATTAGCGCTCACGATACCACTTTTGTCACGACCGAACGGGCGTGGATCGTGCCTACCGGGCAACCTAGTGATACATCATCAGTGTCAGTGGAACATAAAACAATAACATGAAACCAATGCAATAAGGCGGTGAAATAAGAAGGCGGTAACCCAGCGGTTACGCTTCGTAATATATAACAATTTGAGCGATTACATCCCTTTCTACAACTCTGCCCCCAGCGATTACTACGGCCTCTACAGAATGATACGACAACAATGGCGGGACGGGGCCCGCCAAACCACGAATGTAAACACCTACTACGACGGGACTATACCACCGATAAGCCTCGGAGAAGCGGAGCTTCCCAATGAGCGTGACCACGAGGCTAGGATCAACGGCGGTGTACCTCAACTGCGGCATGAGCGCGGCCCGAAGGAGGTCGATCTAACGGTACAGTATGTGGCCCGAAAATCACGTAAATGAAATCATAATAGTCTATAAAGCGGGAGACATGTATGATAACCAAACTACGATTCCTGATAAATAGCGATCGTATGTCAAGTCAAGGACTCGCGCCTCAAAGTCATCACTCAAATGTAACTATGGGTCTCACGCCCATAACATCAATCATGCGTGGAATACCTTCCCGCCATGGCCGTGATTTATGATATAAAAGCACCAAGAAATACACATGAACACGGGTCCCACTGTGTCCTAATAAAGCGATCTGGGGTAAATGCGAAGGCATAACCGACTACTAACACCTACAATACTAACGGTGTCATAAAGCGTATCATGATATCTGTCTGGGCGTCACATGATCAAAGCCGGTCACTCGCGCGATATCAAATGTGCGCGTCTAGCCACAGAACTCTCCGTAGCTCGCGTAGGCCAACCTCGTAGGCGCGTGAGGTATTCCTCGCGTCGGTAGCTACTCCGGCGATCGCCCCGGACTCGCGATCCGCGTAGCGCAAAGACCGCGTGACCACAAGGGCGCAAACTAACACGGAACTCCGTAGTTCGCATGGATCCCCGGACGCGTAGGGTATTCTCGAATCATGGTCCTGGATCGCGTGAGTCTACCCGCGTCGGAGGCAGCTTAACCTCCGAGACAAGTCAAGGTGAGTGGTACAATACCAACATAACGGTGAGAGTCAAACAACTTTAAGCGCGATCGAGGAAAACCCCGCTTTACACAAAACATCACAAGATACTAACACACGTAGCATCCTAGCATGTTTACTTATCAAATCAACAAGAAAGTATTACAAGGCTATCACAAATCAACACAATCAAGTTATACACACAAGGTACATTCTAATATATGATTAACAAGATCGGGTATCTATTCCCAAAGTACTTCATACATTATCTTTTAAAAGATCGTTACGTTTACAAAAGTCACACAATACGTAGTATATGAAAATAGAGTGATTATCTTTTGAAGTAAATCAAAACACTTCTCTTCGTAAAATCAAGTAACAACATTCTTTTCCAAATGTTTCAGGTTTGCCTAATTTCAATTACTCAAGTTTCTCATTTTCGAAAGGATTAGTAGTTCATAATTTTAATCACTTAATGATATAATTCTCCTTTAAAAGCAATTTGAGAAACATATATACGTCGTGAGTAGGTTATTCTTGTTTATAACAATCTTATTTAAGCAACCATGATCTAGGAAATGTAACATCATTTTGTCTCATCTTAGTTTCTATGCGGATGGAAGTTTCTCTTGGTTTTACTAATACATTATTAGTCAAAACATTTCCCTTTATTAAGCGCTTTGTGGTTTGTTCGATACTTATTATGATTTAGAAATCAATTAAAACATTATTGCTTTTAAAATCAAGTACTCATTACTCGTGAATGAGGTTTTACAACATTTTTAACAAAATGTTAATTACCAAGTAAAACAAGTTAAGTCTCTTATCTTTAAGATTAAGCCTCTTAACTTTTAAAATCGATAAACCATTCTCTTTACCTCTCTTAAACGTTATACCTAACTTCCCATAAAGCTAGTATAACTCTTCTTTATTATCACACATCAAGTCGATTACCTTTTAAAACCACAAAGCATTTTACACGTATGCGTCACGTACTACATAGTTATACACATATCATGCTAGAAAAGGTAGGAAGAGGTTCACATACCTCGCGACGATTATCGACTAATAGCAAAGCGCTCCAGTACCTCAAACCGTCGGCTACTCCTTAAGCCAAGTAGATCGCGCCACGCGTGGTACTTGACCTATAAGGCCACGGCGCTTATTAACATCTAGGTCTAATCGTAGAACATTCTACGAAAAATTCCAGCACCTCTCCCCACACATGGCGCGTAAATCTCTCCTCTATCGAGGCGGCTATCAAGTCAACCGGGGGTTTATATCTAACCGGACGTGTACAATTCTACTTCACAAGAATGCTACACAAGTCTCTTATGTCTGATCTATGTAATTACTGATTCATATTTCTTTCTTTATATTGAGCTTAATTCAAAAGACATTGCATGAAGCTAGGTTCAGTTCTATATATAGTATACTTCAACTATATAATCTTACAACTGTAATTTCCAATTACAATAAGGGATAAGATATTACCTCGATAAGCCCAAAATTATCCTAGTTTAATGTCGCTCACGAGCAACGTTTAGCTCGACTCCGTGCGCTCCACCGCTCCAAACCACCCTTAGAAGTTCTAACCAACTTCTACTTAATACTCCAACTAACTATGGAGATTTTCCTTAGGGTTTCGGTTTTGTAGTGAAGGAAGTATAATAGTATTTACAGGCTTTCGTATAAGTATAACCTTGGAATACTACAAGGTATAAGGGCCAAGTATTTTGGGTATAGTAATACTTTTGAGAGTATTTCTACCAAGGTGGGGTGTATTTATACGAGACAACACCACAGAGTGTATACCTCGGCCAACCCCACTTAGGGGTACTCGGCCAAGGGAAAGGACTCTCGGCCAAAGCCTCAAAGGGAAACGAGAACACCACGAGGAGAGGAAGGGATTTTAGACTTAGCACAATTTTTGGATGAAGAAGTTCATCAAAGGGAGGTATTTATAGGTCAAGCCATGGCTAACTAATGGCCAAGATCAAGCCAAGTGTGGTGCAAGTGTAGGGCCAAGATCATGCCAAGTGCACCTTATCCATCTACCACAAAATATCCTACCTACTACTTGACAAAAATGTCAAGGAATTCGTCCCCCTTTACCGCCCCACACTCCACCAATGAGAGGGTGCCAAGTGGTGCCCTCTTGTTGGTCCAACACGTTTCGTCTCTCGGAAAAATCCGCAAAAAATTAGAAATGACATAGCCGGAATTTTCCCATCGCAAGTTATGTAAAACGTTTCGTCGGCGACTCTGTCGGGTGTTGTGCACAAAGTGAAATCGGCCAAGCCACTTTAAAAGCCCAAACTTTTCTACGTCGTCCTTGCGTACATACTCTGAAATACGGTATAACGATGCGTGAGGCGTCGTCAAAAGTTTAAGCCTTAAGTAGGCAAAGGGGCGAAATTTGTTCCTGACTAGCGAAAGAATCGTTTCGGCGAAACGTTCGGACTGCGAAGGGAAAATTACGGTTGCAACATTTATTATTTTTGCGGATTTTCGAAGATGAAATATTTTGACCAACGAGAGGCGACAAGTGTCACCTCAGTGGGCGGAAATGTTGGACAAAACATGGCGTTTTTGGCCTTTATTTTTGGTCAAGGAGTTGGTAGGATATTTTGTGATATTTTGTGTAGTAGATGAGCAAGTGGGACCCACTCAACACTTGTCCAAATCTTCACCGTGCACTTGCCCACCACTTGCCTTAATCTTGGCCTTTGAAGACCCTATAAATACCCCCCTTAGTTGAAGGATTTCTTCATCCTCAAATGACTTCTAAGTCTTAAAATCCCTCCTCCTTGTAGTGAAACTCTCGTCCAAGTCCTCCCCCTCCCCCTTTGAGCAGCCTTGGCCGAAACCCCCCCGACCGGGAGTTGTGTTCGTGAAATACACCCCCCTTGGTAGAAAAGTATTCTCCAAGTGTTGTTACTATGCCAAAATACCTTGGCCCAAATACCTTGTAGAATTCCCAAAGTTACCTCTATACTAAAAGCCCGGAAAATACTACTATACTTCCTTTAGTCACTAAACGAAACCCTGGGGAAAAATCTTCATAGTAGGTTGAAGTATTAAGTAGAAGTTGTGTAAAACTTCTAAGGGTTTCTTGGAGCGTACAGAATAGGAGCTAAACCTTGCTCAGGATCGACTTTTTAACTTGGATAATTTTGGGCTTATCGAGGTAAATACTCTTACCCTTCTATTGTAATTGGAAATTACATACTATAGTAGTATAGAATTGAGTATAAGACGTATTTAAGGATGGTATAAAGAGAGAAGCTGCTGTACTTACATGGGAGTGTATTCTGATGAGACTTGTGTAGTTTGGCGGGTAGGGAAGTGCTGCCCAATTTTCCATAGAATAAAGAATCTTGTATCTAGAATCATTCTACAGAGTAGTCTAGACGTTGATAGACTTATATGACCGTTATAGGTTGAAGTACTGCAAGTAGCGTATTCTACTCGAAGGGTGGAAATGGCTAGCGGGATTCTGATGCTTTGGAGCTATTTGCTAATTGTCGATGTCGTCGCGAGGTATGTGATTCTTCCTATCCTCTTGAGCATGATATTTTAAAAGAATATATATAGTACGGTAGGCGTGCATTATGTTAAGCGAACGTGGTTTTACTTGATGTCTTTTGACTTGAGTTTTAAATAATAAAGAATCTTGAAGTATTTCAAAAGAATTAAGAATCGTTTTTGAAAGAAGAGTAATACTTGGTTTTGAAAGCTTAAGAGTTATACTAGCTTTATGGGAAGTTAGGTATAACGTCTTAAGAGAGATAAAAAGAATGGTTTATTGATCTTAAAAGATAAGAGACTTGACTTAATTGAATTGATATGAATTTTATTAAAAAAGTGTGAAACCTCATTCGTGAGTAATGAGTATTTGGTCTTTAAAAGAATAATGTTTTACTGATTTCGGAAATGAGAATAAGTATCGAACGAACCTCTGCAGCGTTAATAACGGAAAATGTATTGACAATTAAGTAATTATATTAAAACCAGTAGAAACCTCCATCTGCATAGAAGCTAAGATAAGACAAGATTGTATTACATTTCCTAGATCATGACTGCTTTAATAAGATTGTTATAAACAAGAATAACCTACTCACACATAAGGCATACATTACTCAATCGTTTTAAAAGAGATTATGTTATTAAGTGATTAAGACTATGAACTACGAAACCTTTCGAAAATAAGAGACGGGAATATTTGAAATTAGGCAAACTTGAACTTTGGAAAAGAATGTTGTTACTTGATTTTAAAAAGGAAAGTATGGAAGTTGTTTTGGTCTACTTAAAATGTTAGTCACTCTATTTTTAATACTACGGGTATCGGGTGACCTTTGTAAAAGAAATGGATCCTTTAAAAAGAATTTAACGTACGTAGTACTTTGGGGTTAAAACCTGGACTTTGGCATAAAATGAAAGTACCTTGAGTTGTGTGTAACTTGCCTATGTTTGCGTGTGATAGCCTTGTCGTGCTAGTATTGTATTTCTATACCACCGCGTCTCTCAATGGAGGGACGACTGATTTGTTATGATCTTACTTGGACGTACCGGCTATTACACCCCGTATTTACAGGACATGCTTTAAGAACGTACGTAAGAACTCACAGTGTTAATATTTGAGACTTGTAAAAAATTATCGGAATTATGAAATTGTCGGAAAACGTAATATTGTGGCGAATGGGAGGGCGACACGTGTCATTTGACCCTTGTTAGGAAGACAAGTCTTTCAACTTGAAAGCTTGAGAAAGTTGACTTGGTCAAGGACCCACAAGGCTTGATATTTAATGAGAGATCATCCAAACCACCCATTTGGTTGCATCTTAACCCTCCATGTTGCTATATAATACTACTAGTAGTGAGACTAGTTCCACACTTAGCCAAAATTACAAAAAAATTGGATGAACAAGAGCATGTTGCTCTCGGGTTCACTCCCTCTCCACATGATTTTTTTTTGTTTGTTGTCCAATAATTTTCCCACTTTAAACCAAGGTTCCTAAGTGTATTGTAAGCATATCTCAATAGAAAAATCTCGGAAAAAGATAGTTTTCGGGTTAGTCGCAAAGCGAAAACCTAGTTGTCTTCTAGGTTTTGTTTGGAAATTTGGAGGAACCTTGTTGGTATTGTTCTAAGGGTCTCAAGTAGCGGATTGAAGTGTCTTGAAGAGGCTCTAAGTTGCTAAGGAGCGACTTCGGATTTGGAGTTGGATTAAGATTCGTTGAGGTATAATCTTGTCTCTTAAAAGTGTCACAAGATTATTTATATTGTTGTTAGATTTACATGTTGCTAGCATGAAGTATATGTGTTGAAGTTATAAGTATTATGGATTGCTTGTAGCCTTAGAATCCGAAATGTAATGCAAGCCATGTGAAGTTGGATTACAAATTGGTCGTTATTAGAATCGTCGCATGTTAATTACTTGGAGATTATGGTAGTTATAATCAATTGCGACTTGATATCATGTTAGGCTAATAACTTGGATTGAAATGGAGATTGGATAAGAATTTATGTTGTAGTACTTCAAGTTAGCCGAATTGGCCTAGTAAGTTGTATTAATTTGATATCGTTTGTGGGGCGGAATTTTACACGTCTAGTAGGCGTGTAATCCCCTATTGTTAATTGCTTTGATTGGGCCTTAAATGTGGCGTGTTTGGTTATTGTATTCGGCCTTGAAAAAGGTGGCAAAGTAAGTAGAAACAAAGGAGGTGTTGTCCGATTTTCCGTAGAATTTAGTGACTTAGCACTTAGAATATTCTACGTTTGAAGTGAGAGGTTAATGGACGTATTGTGACCATTATAGGTTGAAGGACTAAGTATAGCGTATCCTACCTGAAGGATGGAATAGCTATCAAGGTTGAAGTACTTGAGAGCATTTTGCTACTTGTCGATAATCGTCGCGAGGTATGTGAACCTCTTCCTTCCTTTGGCATGATTCTATGTATGGAATATACCTGTGGTATCATTTCATGTTTCCTTCTACTCTTAGAAGTTAAGAGGTAGTTGTGTGATTTACTCTATGTAAAACTTTTCCTATCTTTTGAGCATGACTAGTTGCACGTATGTAGTGCGGTGAGCGTCTGACACCTTGATATCCTTTACTAGTTTTATGAATAGCCAAGTCAGGTGAGTTAGGAGATTAACTCACTTCTTTGAAAGTATTAAGGATGTCTAATGTTTTATTAAAGTTAAGGGACTTGAAGAGTTTTGAAGTATGTAATACTTGTTCCGTTTTAAACGTATAAGTCCCTTGGATAGGAAATTGTATTTGGCTAAGGTATAAAGTGAATATAACGACTTTATGGGGAGTTGGTTATATTTGCTTTATGGAAAGATAAATGACTTGATTTTTTTTATGAAAAGGCAACTTGATTTTAAGGCATCAATTGCCTAAGGTTTTATAATAAAAAGAGTCACTTGATTTCTAAAGGTTAAGAGACTAATTGTACTTTGAAAGTTAAGAGAATTTATTTGAAAGTATACAATACTTGGTTTTTAAAAAGTATAAGTCTTTCGGTTATAAAAGGAATGAGTTGGTCTAAAACCATAAAAGGTTATAACGGCTTTATGGGAAGTTGGTTATAACGGCTTTATGGAAGGTTAAGAGAATGGTTTTCTCTAATAATGTAAGCAAAGAATTGGTTTGAAATGAAGAAGGGCAACTGTCTTAATGGTATAAATCGTTTAATGTTTTGAGGAAGAAGTCACTTGATTTAGAAGCCGGTAAATTGTATTTCTAAGAAGGTATTGTGACTTGTCTTGAAGGTAGTATGACTTGATACTACGGTTGTTAGTATCTTGGAAGTTTTATTTGAAAAAGGGACTTTCTAAAAGAGTAGGAGTACGTAGTACTTGGGGTTTAATTCCCGGATTTTAATGTGTAAAACGAAAGTACCATGAGTTTATAAAGATGGAAGTCTAAAGGTTTAATGAACTTGCCTAGGTTTGCTTGTGATAGCTTTGAGTGCAAGTATTATATGTCTACGTTGTCGTGTCTCTCAGTTGGAGGGCCGACTGTTTTGTTGTAAGTTTGCTTGGACGTACCGACAGTGATGTGGGATTCCACGGGTATGCTTCCATCATGATTGATCCTTGGACATGCTTATACGATGTGGGATTCCGGGGCATGTGACCAGGATGCGGGTTAGATACCCGGACATTTTATTGGACGTCTGGCGGTGGCGGGGATTCCGCAGGTATGCTTCCATTGTGATTGATCTTGGCCATGCTTATCGATGAGGATCCGGCATTCGGCGAGATGCGGGTTAGATGCGCGCGTGTTATTACTCGTGGCGTACTTATACGATGTGGGATTAGGCATGCGACCATGTTATATTTTACTCCATGGGCTAGCTCCCGTGAAGACTGCGCTCACGATGAGGATGCGAGGCACGTTATGGCCATGCTTATACGATGTGGGATTCCGGGGTATGCAGCCGCGTTATATATATATACATATATGTGTTGTGTATGTGTACGCCGACAGTGAGGTGGGATGCCACGGGCGCGTCACATGGTTATAATTTACACTTATAGCTGTCGACAGTGATGGGGGATTCCACGGGCACGCTTTGATATTTGTGTGACTTGATCGCGTCCCAGATTGGGCCGGGTAGTATAGGCGCCCCTCCTTAAAGGGCCGGATTATGTTATGAAAGATAAGTGAGTTATATAGTAATGAACTTAATGATTTTTCCTAATCATGTGCATAAGAATGTGACTATAACTTTTATTGAAAATGGGAAAAGATAATAAGGTGCGATTAAGTTCATAAGTGGTAATGACACGGCATGATCTGGTATGTACTTTTTATACTTGTCCCTGTCAATCTTTTATCTGATTATGATCATTTCTTTATCGTTATTTCTTTTCCATATTAAATTTGTTGTCGACCCGCCTTGAGGCTGCGTTAAATGCCGCGAGTTTAGGTACCCAGGGTGGTGATCCTTGCTCTTAGGATCTCGGTTCAGTTTTGGGGAAAAAGCTCCATTTGCTCCGGAGGCTTATCTCTTGTTATGGTTTTCCCTGAGGTTGTAGATTCATGTATATTTACGGGTATGGCGGGGCCCTGTCCCGCCACAGTTGTTATGTTAAAACTCTTAGAGGTCTGTAGTCACATATTGTGGGTCAGTTTGTAAAGGAAAGGAGGCAACTGCTTCGGTTGTATATTATATGTCCAGGGAGGTAGCCTTATCGGCTAACCTGTTGATTTTATCTTTGATGATTTATTTATAAGTTTCATGTATGTTCGTGATTATCTCGATGTATACATGCTTGGTGCCCGGGTAGGGCACGATCGCGAGCAGGGTCGGGTCGTGACAAAAGTGGTATCAGAGCAGTTAGTCCTCGGAAAGTGTCTACAGACCGTGTCTAGTAGAGTGTTGATTATCGGTGTGTTGTGCACCACATCTATAATCAGGAGGCTGCAGGACATTTAGGATTAGTTTCCATTCTTCTCTCTTTGAGATCGTGCAGTAGAGCTGTCCTAGTAGGTTTGTTACACCCCGTAAATTCAAATATAAGATAAGTTGGCAACCATGTGTCGAACGGATTTTAAGTCTTCTTGGGAATGTTGTACCCCAATTTTTTTTTTTATTATTATGGGGTGTTTAGTTAGCCTAGTATTCAGTTGGATGAGTCTAGTTTCCAACGCAACAAACCACTCGTCGAGGGGACATCGGAGCGGAGGGGCATGGGAGTTAGAAATTCGATGGCGAGAGGAAGGATTTCGTATCAGTGTCTCGGCGCGGCTGCTAGTCTGAAGATCCTCGGAGGTTTGCGCCTTGGCCAGAAGCGAGCATGGCGCAGGCGGGGAATTTCTGCGGGAATTGCTAAAGCAGGATATTTTGAAAGAGCCTATGGGAGGGTGACAAGTGTCCCTCCCATCTTGTTGACCACGAAAGAGCCTATTTTAAGACCAAGTCTTGAAAGACTTGGTCATTTCACCTTGAACACCTAGAAACCCCTCTCCTTCTCTCTTGAGATTTGAGAAAGACTAGCTTAGTGGGTGTTGTTGAGCGGCGGTAAGAAGGCAAAGTCTTTGGTAAGCTTGTGGGAAACTCACGAGGGAGTTTGTGAGGTTAGAAGTTGAAGAAAGAGAGCTTTGGTGGGCTAACCCAAAGGTAAGAGACTTCCTCTCCTCTTAGAAATTGATAGAAATCCTTGTTAAAGTTGATATTGGCCACGTGAATCATGTTTTAGATTGATATGTATAATAGGTTTGGTGAGCCAATTGGGGCTGTTTAGTTATGCATTGTATTGGACTACTTTATGTAAATTGCGTGAGCCAATTGGGGCTGTTTGGTTATTGTATTCGGCCTCGAAAGAGGTGGCAAAATGAGTAGAAACAAAGGAGGTGCTGTCCGATTTTCCGTAGAAAATAGAGACTTAACACTTATAATATTCTACGATTGAAGCAAGGCTTTAATAGACGTATTGTGAATATTATAGGTTGACATACTACGGGCGGGACTTTGTACTTGGCAAGTGGTTTGACCCGACGAGGTATGTAGAACTTTTTCCTATCTTTTGAGCATGACTAGTCTCGCGTATATAGTACGGTAGACGTACAAGACTTTGACATTCCTTACTAGCCTTATAAAATGCCAAGTCGGGTGAGTTAGGAAGTTAACTCACTTCTTTGAAAATATTAAGAATGTCTTAAGTCTTAGTAAAGTTAAGGGACTTGTAGGGATTCAAAGTATGTGATACTTTTGTCGTTTTAATCGTATAAGTCCCTTGGATAGGAAAATGTACTTGACTAAGGTATAAAGTGAATATAATGACTTTATGGGGAGTTGGTTATATTGACTTTAGGCAAAGGTAAATGGCTTGTGTTAATGAAAGGCAAATTGATTTTAAGGTATCGATTGCCTAAGATTTTTAATAAGAAAAGGAGTCACTTGATTTAGAAACCGACTTTAATTCTAATGGTATTGTGACTTGTCTTGAAATGTAATTTGGGCTTGATAATAGGGTTACTAGTGTCTTGGAAGCTTTCTTCTAAAGAGTCATTTGTTTTAAAAGAATAGAAGTACGTAGTACTTTGGGTTAAATTCACTTATTCTTATAAAAGTCATGATAGTGCATTATGTAAACTAATTTGTGAGTGTAGATGAATAAGACTAATAAGAAGTTCGGGGGATTTCTAACTTGCTTAATTATAGTATGTGTAGGTTTTGAGATAGGGTAAGAGTATCGGTGAGGCAAACCCAGGCGCTATACCACCTTCTCCGGGATAAGAGTATAAATGAGGAAGCCCCAAGGCGTTATACCACTGCGTTACTATCTTACATAGGCTAAGAGTATAAATGAGGCAAACCCCAGGCGTTATACCACCCGCTTGGGGTAAGAGTATAAATGAGGTAGGCACCCCAGGCGTTATACCACTGTTTTTATGGGTTCGCTACCCATGGTATGATCGGAGAGGCTATTGTGATGTTATACGTATTCTCTGGATGTACTCTCATTGTTAGTAAGGCCTTTGTGTCTTTGTAATTTTGTTATCATACATGTCTACGGCTTTCTTTTAAACTTATGTTGTAATTCTGATACTACGATTTTACATACTTAGTACATATTGTGTCGACCCCCTTCCTCGAGCTGCGTTAAATGCCGAGAAAGGAGTAGCGAGTTGCGGATCCACGCTCTTAGGATCACTTATCGACGTCGGAAGCTCCATTCTCGGAGGCTTGTCTTTCTTTTAGTCTGATCTTTCCACGATGTTGTAGATTATGTACATTCGGGGGTATGGAGGGCCTGTCCGCCACGATTGTTATTCTAAGTGCGTATTCACATATGTGGTTGGGTACATGAACCGAGTTGTAAAGTTGTACTTTTGACTTTGTTTATATTATAGAAAGCGGCCTTATCGGCTGCTGTTGTGATATTGTTTACACTGATTATGTGTGTATGTTCGCTGCCGTTCTCGATGTATACAGGCAGGGTGCCCGGGTAGGGCACGATCGCGGCGAGGTCGGAGTCGTGACAAAAGTGGTATCGAGCGATTAGTCCTCGGAAAGTGTCTGAGGCCAGGTGTCTAGTAAGTCTTGATTATCGGTGTGTTGTGCACCACATCTATAATCGAGGCTGCGGGACATTTAGGATTAGTTTCCATTCTTCTCTCTGCGAGATCGTGCATTAGAGAGGTCTTATTAGGTTGAATCCTCTCGACCTCTTCTTATGAAACAGTATGCCTCCCGGAAGGCTACGGGGCCCGAAGGGCAAAGCGGCGAGGCTGCTAGCGGTACTCGAGAGGGTTACGGGCTCGAGCACGGACTATGCACGAGGTAGTAAGCGGGTCGGCAAGTTCAGCCACGCTGCGATTTTAGAGGCCAGGCGGCGGTAGCTCGAGAGGTTCGATACGGACCCTCGATTCCCGGCCCGGTGCGAGTATAGAGACTACGGGAAGCGGTCGGTTATTGACGATATAGTAGCGGCGGCGTAAGCGAGCATGCGACCGCACAGAGCCGGTTTGCGGATTAGGGATTTTTAGGATGTCATCCACGAGTTTTATGGTTAGTCAGGATGAGGATCGCGAGGAGTTCGTTCGGCGACTCTGACGGACCGTCACGGTTCTTAGGGCTTGAGACAGTGCATTACTAGCCTCCTACGGTTGCGCGATATTGCGTTGAACTGGTTTGAGTCGTGGTTGCTTTGAGAGGTGATGATGCTCTTCCGGTATTTGGGAGGAGTTCTGAGAGGCGCCATGGATCACTTTTGCCTCGAGATGAGAGAGCCGGGTAGACAGATTCTTGACCTTGAGGCGAGCAGGAGGGTGTCGGGAGTATAGCAGAGTTTGACTCCTTGGCGGTGCACGCATACTATTGTAGCTAGCATGGCGGATAGAGTTCATCGTTATGTGATGGGGCTAGACCGTCATATGATTACAACATGCTTGGGGTGGCTCTTGGCCGGTATGGACATTGCTAGGATGCGAGCATATGCTCGGGGATAGAGGATAGAGAGAGGAGGACCAGTTAGCGCGAGCCGGCCCGAGAGGCGAGACATCGGTCTCGGGGCGATTTCGAGCGGGCGACCTCGTGCGGCGAAATGAGTCCACGATCCGGCCGGCGCGAGTGCTCGTCCACGGTTTTACGGCAGAAGGTCGATCAGCCAGTCGATCGGGAAGCGGTCGAGGGCTCGGGACTCTGAGATTTCGGCGAGAGCGTCGCGTCGGGACCACCACGCCTCGGTGTGCTCGGTCGCGGTAGGTTCCACCGGCGAGTGTCGCGAGCCGGGAGCTTGTTACTTGTGTGGCGGCGGGGCCATTTGAAGAAGAGATTGTCCGTCTAGAAGCGGCATGGGTAGTCTGGCCACGGTAAGCGGGATCGATTCTTTGGTCTTCTTCTCCTTACGTGGTTATGCGCCCGGAGCGAGTACTCACGGACGAGCGGGCGCGGTAGAGGTCGAGTGGTGGTTCTAGTTCTAGCGGTCCTCGAGCGCGTATACTCGTTAACCCGGCCGCGAGGATCGGGAGGCTTCCACGGCGTCGTCCGCGGTACTTTCGATTTCAGGTGTGATGTTTATGCTTTGATAGATCGAGTTCTACCTTGTCCTATGTGTCCCTCTTGTGCGGGTAGAATCGGGATAGGCGGTGTCGATAGAGCCGTTTGAGGTAGCTACGCGATGGTGATTCGGTGTTAGGCGGCGGGTGTCTGAGGTTGTCCGATTTATATTCTGATCGTCGGACCACTTGCGAACTTGATAGAATTTGGAGATGTGATTTTGATGTCATTATGGGTATGGGTGGTTGGCTTCTTGTTATGCCAACGTTGGTATGTAGGGAGAGTTGGTTGGTTCGATTTCTGGCGAGCGATTATCAGTGGAGAAGCGGCGTCAGCGTAGAGGGTAGGTTTATTTCTTACCTCAAGGCTAGGAAGATGGTGCGAGAAGGGTTACATCTATCATCTGGTTGGGTATTTGTCTGAGAGTGCGATTCTTGATCGATGCCGATGGTTAGGGAGTTTCCAGATGGGTTCCCAGATGATCTTCTGGGTATCCCTCCAGAGAGGGAGATCGAGTTTTGCATTGACACATTGCCAGACACTCGACCTATTTCCATTCCGCCATCTGAGGATGGCACTTTGCGAGTTGAGAGAATTGAAGGACCGGTGAAAGATTTCTGGAAAAAGGCTTTGCTCGGGCCTAGTGTATCCCGCAGGGAAGCGGCGGTGTTGTTTGTGAAGAAGAAGGATGGGGCCAGCTGCGTATGTGTTGACTACTGACGGTGAATAAGGTGACCATTAAGAATAGGTACCCTCCCGGGATTGATGATTTGTTTGACGATTGCGAGTGCGAGTGTTTCTCAAAGATAGACTGCGATGCAGTTATCATCGAGTTCGAGTTCGAGAGCGGATATCCCAAAGCGCATTCGGGACCGGTATGGGCACTATGAGTTTAGGGTTATGTCTTTCGGTTTGACAGCGCTCGGTGGTATTTATGGATTTGATGAGCGGGTGTTCAAGCCATTTTGGATACATTTGTGATTGTATTCATTGATGACATCTGGTTTATTCACGCGGACGAGCGAGGCGCATGCAGATCGGCGAGGATTGTACCAGGATTCTCGGGCCGGCGATTATTCGCCAAGTTCTCCAAGTGTGAGTTTTAGTTGGCCTCGATGGCATTTAGGGCATATTATTGGGGTGATGGTGTTGGGTAGATACGGCAAAGGTGAAGCGATCAAGTCTTGGCGAGACCTCTTACTCGGCCAGTGCGCGATTTCTTAGGGTGGCGAGTTATTATCGCGAGTTTGTGGAAGCGGTTGCTTGATTTGTGCCGTTGACTAGGTGACTCGAAGCGGCCAAATTCCGATGGGCGAGAGGCTTGCGAGAAGGGTTTCAGTTGTTGAAGGAAAGGTTGACTACAACTCGGTTCTTACTCTTAGGAGGTTAGATGGAGTGCGTGGTCTATTGTGATGCCTCGGGTATCGGGCTAGGGTGTGTTTTGATGCGGACGGCAAGGTTATAGCCTATGCTTCCGGCGATTCTGGAAGCATGAGAGAATTACCCTACCCATGACTTGGAGTTGGCGCGGTTATTCATGCCTTGAAGATTTGGAGACACTATTTATGCAGGGTTCATGTGGATATTTATCTGAGACCACAGAGCCTCGGTATATCTTGAGCGAGGAGGCGAACACGAGGCGAGCGGTGGTTAGAGTTCTTTGAAAGATTATGATGTTGATATTCTCTACCATCAGAAACCCAGCGTAGTTCTTGATGCCTTGAGTCGTAGATCGATGGGAGCCTATCAGTGCGGCGGAGAGGCGGACATGGTCGTCGAGATCCACGATTAGCGAGCCTTGGGGTTCGATTGATCGTCTGAAGCGATAGTGGAGTGCGGGTTCGTGAGGTTGCGAGTCTTCCATCATTGATGAGGTGAAGATGCGATAGTTTGAGGACCCGGTGTTGGTGCGGTATCGAGAGCGGCTCTTGGGAGAGAAGAGTCTATTCGAGTAGCGCTGATAAGTCTTTGAGATTTGAGGCGGTTGTGTGTTCCGATGTGTTGGACTCCGGCATGGTCAGAGAGCCTGCGGTGCTCGTTATTCTATTCATCGAAGTCGACCAAGATGTACCATGACCTCGGATGTTTGTATTGGTGGGATGGCACGAAGAGGGCGTGGCGAGTTTTGTTGCCTGATGTCTAATTGCCCGGCGAGTTAAGGTCGAGCACGAGAGGCCAGATGGATTATTGCGATCTATTGAGATTCCGACTTGGAAGTGGGAGATGATCAACATGGACTTTATTCTGAGGTTACCTCGTACTCGGAGGAAATGCGACTCCATTTGGGTTATTGTTGTGGTGTGAAATCAGCCCATTTCCTTCGATCGGGACAACGTTTTGGTGAGACTATGCGGTGTACATCGGGAGATTGTGAGCTGCGGTGTCGAGTCGATTATTTACGATAGAGCCAGTTCTGGCTAACTTCAGAGTCTTTCGAGAAGGGTTTGGGGACACAGGTGAGTCTCGGTGACTTTTCATCCTCGGTGGCGGGCGGGCGGCGTACTATCGGACAACGAGGATATCTGCGAGCTGCGTGATTGATTTGATGGTAGTGGGAGGACCATTTGCCTCTTGTGGAGTTTTCTTACAACAACGGCTACCATTCCGGTATCTGAGATGGCGCCATACGAGGCTTTATATGGCGGAAATGTAGATCGCGATTGGTTGGTTCGGCGTGGCGAAATGCGATTGGTTGGCGGACTTGGTACGGAGTTGTGGATAAGGTGAAGCTTATCCGGGAAAAGCTGATAGCGGCTTCGAGTCGGCGAAGTCTTATGCGGATAATCGGCGTCGGCATTTGGAGTTTCGGGTAGGCGATTGGGTCTTGAAGGTGTCGCCCATGAAGGGTGTGATGAGATTCGATGAAGAAACTCGGCCCAAGGTACATTGGGCCTACCCGGATCGTTCGTAGAGTGGGCAAGGTTGCCTACAAGTTGGATCTGCCATCGAGTTGGAGCGGTACATCAGGTATTCCATGTTTCTATGTTGCGGAAGTGTATCGGTGATCGGCGAGTTTTCCTACTAGTAAGGTCGGTGTGGAGGGTTATCGTATGAGGAGAGTCCCATAGCGATACTCGATCGCCAGGTCAGGCGACTGCGGACCAAGGAAGTAGCTTCCGTCAAAGTCATGTGGAGGACTGATAACCGAGAGGAGATGACTTGGGAGGCGGAGGAGGGCGTGTTGAGAAGTATCCTCACTTATTTCCTACACGCCGGGTAATTCATCTTCCCTTACTTGTCAGGTTTTAATTGAAGTATTTCTTTTGCTTAAATGCTATGGTGTGGCATTCTTGGTATGTCGGGGTTGTGAAAGGAAACTATGTCGCTATTTAAGTTTGACTCCGAAAGAACATTCGGGGACGAATGTTTCTAAGGGGGGAAGAATGTTACACCCCGTAAATTCAAATATAAGATAAGTTGGCAACCATGTGTCGAACGGATTTTAAGTCTTCTTGGGAATGTTGTACCCCAATATTTTTTTTTATTATTATGGGGTGTTTAGTTAGCCTAGTATTCAGTTGGATGAGTCTAGTTTCCAACGCAACAAACCACTCGTCGAGGGCATCGGAGCGGAGGGCATGGGAGTTAGAAATTCGATGCAGCGCGAAGGAAGGATTTCGTGTCAGTGTCTGTGGCCGCGGCCGTCAGGAACGCGGCGCGCTAGTCTGAAGATCCTCGGAGGTTTGGCGCGCTTGGCCGAGCGAACATGGCGCCAAGGCGGGAATTTTCTGCGGGAATTGCTAAAAACAGGGGATATTTTCGAAAAGAGCCTATGGGAGGGTGACAAGTGTCCCTCCCATCTTGTTGACCACGAAAAGAGCCCTATTTTAAGACCAAGTCTTGAAAGACTTGGTCATTTCACCTGAACACCTAGAAACCCCTCTCCCTTCTCTTGAGATTTGAGAAAGACCTAGCTTAGTGGGTGTTGTTGGGCGGCGGTAAGAAGGCAAAGTCTTTGGTAAGCTTGTGGGAAACTCACAAGGGCGAGTTTGTGGGGTTAGAAGTTGAAGAAAGAGAGCTTTGGTGGGCTAACCCAAACGTAACAGACTGTCTCTCCTCTTGGAAATTGATAGAAATCCTTGTTAAACTTGCTATTGGCCACGAGAATCATGTTTTAGATTGATATGTATAACAGGTTTGGTGAGCCAATTGGGGTTGTTTAGTTATGCATTGTATTGGACTACTTTATGTAAATTGCGTGAGCCATTGGGGCTGTTTGGTTATTGTATTCGGCCTCGAAAGAGGTGGCAAAATGAGTAGAAACAAAGGAGGTCTTTGTCAGATTTTCCGTGAAAATAGAGACTTAACACTTATAATATTCTACGATTGAAGCAAGGCTTTAATAGGCGTATTGTGAATATTATAGGTTGACATACTACAGGCGGGACTTTGTACTTGGCAAGTGGTTTGACTGACGAGGTATGTAGAACTTTTCCTATCTTTTGAGCATGACTAGTCTCGCGTATATAGTGCAGTGAGCGTCTGAGACTTTGACATTCCTTACTAGCCTTATAAAATGCCAAGTCGGGTGAGTTAGGAAGTTAACTCACTTCTTTGAAAATATTAAGAATGTCTTAAGTCTTAGTAAAGTTAAAGGGACTTGTAGGGATTCAAAGTATGTGATACTTTTGTCGTTTTAATCGTATAAGTCCTTGGATAGGAAAATGTACTTGACTAAGGTATAAAGTGAATATAATGACTTTATGGGGAGTTGGTTATATTGACTTTAGGCAAAGGTAAATGGCTTGTGTTAATGAAAGGCAAATTGATTTTAAGGTATCAATTGCCTAAGATTTTTAATAAGAAAAGAGTCACTTGATTTAGAAACCGACTTTAATTCTAATGGTATTGTGACTTGTCTTGAAATGTAATTTGGGCTTGATAATAGGGTTACTAGTGTCTTGGAAGCTTTCTTCTAAGAGTCATTTGTTTTAAAAGAATAGAAGTACGTAGTACTTTGGGTTAAAGTCCCGGATTCTTATAAAAGACATGAAAGTGCCTTAAGTAAACTAAAATGAGAGTGTAGATGAATAAGACTAATAAGAAGTTAGGGGGATTGCTAACTTGCTTAATTATAGTATGGCCAGTAGGTTTTGAGATAGAGTAAGAGTATCGGTGAGGCAAACCCCGAGACGCTATACCACCTTCTCCGAGGATAAGAGTATAAATGAGGAAGCCCCAAGGCGTTATACCACTGCGTTACTATCTTTTATAGGCTAAGAGTATAAATGAGGGCAAACCCCAGGCGTTATACCACCGCTTGGGGTAAGAGTATAAATGAGGGTAGGCACCGAGGCGTTATACCACTGTTTTATGGGTTCGCTACCCATGGTATGATCGGAGCGCTATTGTGATGTTATACGTATTCTGGATGTACTCTCATTGTTAGTAAGGCCTTTGTGTCTTGTAATTTTGTTATCATACATGTCTCGGCTTTCTTTTAAACTTATGTTGTAATTACTGATTACTACTGATTTACATACTTAGTACATATGTGTGTCTTGACCCGCCGAAATTTGCGTTCATCCGTGAGAAAGGGTAGCGAGTTGCGGATCCACACTCTTAGGATCACTTATCGGGCGTCGGAGCTCCGTTCTCGGAGGCTTGTCTTTCTTTTAGTACGATCTTTCCACGATGTTGTAGATTATGTACATTCGAGGGTATGGCGAACCTGTCATACGATTGTTATTCGTAAGTGCGTATTCACATATATGGTTGGGCTGTAAGAACTGAGTTGTAAAGTTGTACTTTTGACTTTGTTTATATTATAGAAGGCGGCCTTATCGGCTAGCATGTGTTGTGATATTGTTTACACCTGTGATTATGTGTGTATGTTCATTGCCGTTCTCGATGTATACGAGCAGGGTGCCCGGGTAGGGCACGATCGCGGCCGGTCGGGTCGTGACAAGGTTGATCTCTCTCACTGCTTATAGCAATGTATCGGTAGTTGGCTCGTACTTGCCGAAGTCGTGGTGGATTCCGGTTGGTATCGGTAGTTAGCGCCGTACTTGCCGTTCGGTTTAGTGGCGAAGTCTCGTGATCTGACGCTTGGTATCAGTAGTTAGCCTCGTACTTGCCGATCAGCTCGTGACACGGCTTTGGTATCGGTAGTTGGATTCGTACTTGCCGTGTCGAACCGTGGTGAAGTCTCGTGATCTGACCTTGGTATCTGTAGTTAGCCACCGTGCTTGCACAGTCACTCGTGACACGGCTTTGGTATCGGTAGTTGGCTTTCGTACTTGCCGTGTCGCCTTTGTGGTTTGGTTGTATAATATTGTTAGTCGACTTTTGTATCACGGTAGTTGGCTTCGTACTTGCCGGTCGATTGATGATCGACTTTGGTATCAGTAGTTAGCGCCCGTACTTGCCGTCACGGTTTTATGACTCAGTGGGACACGGTGTTTATGTGTACTCCTTGGTGTTATTATATCATAGGCTGCCGGTGAGGAAGGTATTCCACGGGCATGGTGATGTTGAGGGCGTGAGACCCATAGTTATATTTGAGTGATGACTTTGAAGGCGTGAGTCCCTGACTTACGTGACTGCTTATTTATTGTGGACTGTAGTTTGGTTATCATACATGTCTCCTGCTTTATATAGACTACAATTATTTCATTTCTGATATTTTGATTTCACATACTTGGTACTGTTGTCTTGACCTCGCCCGGGGTTGCGTTCATGCGCGGTAGAGTACACGATTGTTGATCCTCGCTCATAGGACCACGATTCAACGTATTGGGAAGCTCGTTTCTCGGAGGCTTATCTTTTAGTATAGTCCTGTCATTTGTAGGTACTTGTACATTCGAGGGTATGGCGGGCCTGTCGTCATGTTGTAAAAACTCTTAGAGTGCATGTAATGCTGTTGTGGGCGAGTGTAATCGTTCAAAGTTTTTAGTTATATATATGCAAGAAGGTAACCGTTTGGTTGGCTGTTTTATTATCATATCTCTTGTTTCATGTTTAAGTTTTATTTATTGATTTTCTCACGATGTTGTATCACTAGGGTGCGAGGGTAAGACACGATCCACGGGCGAGGATCGGTCGTCACAAAAGTGGTATCGAGCGATTAATCCTCGTAAAGTGTCTGAGATCGTGTCTAGTAGAGTCTTGATTATCGATATGTTGTGCACCACATCTATAATCGTGAGTGCGGAGACATTTAGGATTAGTTTCCATTCTTCTCATTACGAGATCGTGCCTTAGAGCCGTGTTATAAGTTGGATCCCTCGGCGTATTTCGTTTTACGATTATGCCTCCGTGCAAGGCAACCGGGCAGATGGGCAAGCGGCGAGAAAGCGCTAGTAGGATCTGAGAAATCTGCAGCGCGAGCGGTCATTACACGAGATAGCGCTTGACGGCGAGTTTTGCGGCGCCGCCCGGCCAATGGGATTTAGAGCGCAGCGGTGGCTGCTGAGACCACAAGATACGAGCCTCGATCCGCAGCACTGGAAGCGAGGAGTTAAGTACAAAGAGATGGCCTAGTTATTGGCGGGATAGTGGCAAGGCACGAGGATAAAGCTGGATCTGGCGGTCCGATGCCGTAGTACCGTAGTTCACGAGGCGGATAGTTTGAGGCTGCGGGACTTTACGAGTTGTAGCCCGCGGTGTTTTATGGATCGAGGCTGAGGATGATCGCGAGAGTTCATCAAGCGATTCTGACGGATCGCGAGTGATCAAGCTTGGAGACCGAGTCGGTGGTCTTAGGTTCACATCGGTGTGTGATACATGATCGGTAGTTTGATTCGTGGGAAGCTGTCCCGGGAGCATGCGCCTCGGCTATTTGGGACGAGTTCTCGGAGGCATTTCTCGGCCACTTCTTGCCTCCGCGGATGAGGAGGCACGCGGTAAACAGTTTTTGATATTGAGCGGGGCAGGCGTGCGGTTCGGAGTACAATGTGGAGTTTGGCTCGCTGCTTCGATGCGTCCCAGCGTTAATGGCGACATGGGGGCGAAGTGCACCGCTACGTCACCGGGCTTGATGACTACTTGTCAGAGGCTTGTTCGGGTGTAGCTCTTCAGCCGGGCATGGACATTGCCCGCATGCAGGCTTATGCACTTGGGTGTGAGGAGCGGAGAGGTCGGCGGAATGACCGGGATCAACAGGAGCGGAGAGATCGGCGGACCGCCTCAGCAGCAGACTAGTTATGTACCTCACTTGATCTGAGTGGTCCTCGCGATCTTGGGACATTAGGGATATTCAGGGCAGTCGGGGCTCCCGTGTTTCAGATTTTGAGGAGTAGGAGTGCTCGCGGATGAGGCCACCCTTGTCTCGGTGTGGCGTTGTGGAAAAATTCATAAGGGTGAGTGTCGTACTAATTTGGGAGATTGTTATGCTTGCGGCCCAGCAGGGCCATTTGGCGAAGGCGTCCAGGCCAGTAGCTTGGTGGGATAGCACAGACTACGAGATCAGTTACGGGTTCTTCACCTTCCATAGCTAGGCAGGATGTTCATATATCGGCAGGCCACGACAGAGGTCACGGTGGAAGTTCCCAGTTTTAGCGATCCTTTGAACCGCCTATTTTTTTCCAGGTATATCCTTAACCCTCTAGAGATTAGCATGCGTGATACGATGATTATATGTTGAGTACTATGTACAGATAGCGTTGTGTATATTGTGGTTTAGAGACATAGTTAGTTGAAAGGATAAGTATGGGGACAGGGAAGGTATGAACCTTAGAATATTACACGTTGAGACATTAGATGTAAGGCCGTCTTGAATAAAAGATTTTACGGTTAGTCTTTGTCAAAATACTTGGTATGCGTAAATATATATTGTGGGATAATTCCATGGGTTGTGTAAGATGAAAGTGGTAGCTTTCAGGACTTGAATAGGTAAGATTGTTCCGGATCGGGGAACAAGAGTTTGGCGCGATTATGGGTCGGGTTGAGGACCATTCGCGGGTCGACCCGCTGCCCGGTTTGGGGTGGGGTCAGTTCGAGGTGGTCCCGCCGGGTGGTAGGGTCACGAGGGTGCTAGGCCCAGGTTTAGGTAACCATCGTATGAGTTCGTGGATATGTTCGACCAGAATCGGATCGTGAAGACCGGGAATGACCTTAAAGGAATTCAAGGCTAGTAAGATGACCAAGTTTGGAGGTGGTGACTCCAAAGTTTTGGAAACTGAAGCGATGACTGGAGTATGGAATGTGTACTAGGGAGAGAGTTCGGGTGTACGAGAAGGGTACGACGAGTAAGGAAAGAAGTGAACGTGTGTTAGCAGCATAAAAGAGATCATTTTGTTGTGAAGTGAAGATGCGAAGGGAGTATCCTTTAGACCAGGGTGGAAGCTTTTGTGATGTAGGAGTGATTCCTCGTTGACTTGGGTAAGTATTTGCGCGTGTGTTATTTTGTGGCCATGTGTGGCATTGGCAACTTGTTTAAGTTAAGAGGAACTTTATCGTTATCTGTCTTGAGAAGGAACATTCGGGACAAATGTTTCTAAGGAGGGGGGAATGTTATACCCCCTATTTCCAGAGTATGTACGTGAGGGCGTACGTACAAAAGTTTAAGCCTTAAGTAGGCAAAGGGACGAAATTTGTTCACAACTAGCGAAAAGAATTGTTTTCCGACGAAACGTTTTCCGGACTTTGCGAAGGGAAAATTACGGTTGCAACATTTATTATTTTTGCGGATTTTTTCCGAGAGATGAAATATTTTGGACCAACGAGAGGGCGACAAGTGTCATCCTCAAGTGGGCGGAAATGTTGGACGAAACATGGCACGTTTTTGGCCTTTATTTTTGGTCAAGGAGTTGGTAGGATATTTTGTGATATTTTGTGTAGTAGATGAGCAAGTGGGACCCACTCAACACTTGTCCAAATCTTCACCCTCCACTTGCCCACCACTTGTCTTAATCTTGGCCATTGAAGACCCTATAAATACCCCCCTTAGTTGAAGGATTTCTTCATCCCTCAAATGACTTCTAAGTCTTAAAAATCCCTCCCTCCCTTGTAGTGAAACTCTCGTCCAAGTCCTCCCCCTCCCCCTTTGAGAAGCCTTGGCCGAAACCCCCCCTACCTTGAGTTGTTTTCGTGAAATACACCCCCCTTGGTAGAAAAGTATTCTCCAAGTGTTGTTACTATGCCAAAATACCTTGGCCCAAATACCTTGTAGAATTCCCAAAGTTACCTCTATACTAAAAGCCCGGAAAATACTACTATACTTCCTTTAGTCACTAAACGAAACCCTGGGGAAAAATCTTCATAGTAGGTTGAAGTATTAAGTAGAAGTTGTGTAAAACTTCTAAGGGTTTCTTGGAGCGTACAGAATAGGAGCTAAACCTTGCTCAGGATCGACTTTTTAACTTGGATAATTTTGGGCTTATCGAGGTAAATACTCTTACCCTTCTATTGTAATTGGAAATTACATACTATAGTATAAATTGAGTATAAGCCTTATATAAGGATGGTATAAAAGAAGAGAACTGAACTGTACTTACATAGGGTGTATTCTGATGAGACTTGTGTAGTTTGGCGGGTAGGGAAGTGCTGCCCAATTTTCCATAGAATAAGGAATCTTGTATCTAGAATCATTCTACAGAATAGTCTAGACGTTGATAGACTTATATGACCTGTCACGACCCGAACCGGGCGTGGTAGTGCCTACCGGCACCCAGTAGACATACATCCAGTGTCATCGGAACATAAAACAAGACATGAAATAATAGGAAGTGTAAGGCGGTTTTTACTGCGAAAAGTTGCCTTTCGGCATATATATATAAAAACTTAAATCGACGATTACATCCCTTTTACAAACTCGCCCATGGTACTACGGACCTGCAAGAATGATAACAACAATGACGGGACGGGGCGCCCATACCTCGAATGTAAGTACCTGGCGGCGAGGACTATACCGCGATAAGCCTCGGAGAAAGCGGAGCTTCCCAAAAGCTGAATTGTGATCCTAGGCGAGGATCGACGATGGTGTACCTCTACTGCGGCATGAACGCAGCCCCGAAGAGTCGATCTGACGGTACCAAGTATGTGGCGAAAATCGTAAATGAAATCATAGTAGTCTATATAAAGCGGGAGACATATATGATAACCAAACTACGATTCGATAAATAAGCGATCATGTCAAGTCGTGGACTCGCGCCTCAAAGTCATCACTCAAATACAACTATGGGTCTCACGCCCACAACATCAATCATGCAGTGGAATACCTTTCTCACCGGCGATCTATGATATAAAAGCACCATGGAATACGCATGAACACGAGTCCGCTGTGTCATAATAAAACCGTGCGGGGTAAATGCGGAGGCATAGCCGACTACTAAAACCCAGTACCAACAAGGTCATAAAGCGTATCATGAGATCTGTCTGAGCGCCACATGATCGAAGCCCGCCACTCGCGCGATATCTAATGTGCGCGTCTAGTCACGGAACTTCCGCTGACTCGCGTAGGCCACTCGCATAGGCGCGTGAGGTATTCCTCGTATCGAGGGTAGCTAATCCGGCGTAAATCACGGACTCGCGATCCGTGTAGCCACATAGACCGCATGACCACAAAGGCGCACTAACACGGAACTCGTAGCTCGCATAGGTCACCTGGACCGCGTGAGGTATTCTCGAATCATAGGTCACGGACCGCTGAGTCTACCCGCGTGGAGGCGACTTAACCGAAATCATGTCAAGAGGTGAGTGATATAATACTACCATAACAACTTATCGTTAAACAACATAAGCACTGAGGAAACCCCTTTACACAAACATCACAAGATACTAACACACGTAGCATCCTAACATGTTTACTTATCAAATCAACAAGAAAGTATTACAAGGCTATCACAAACCAACACAATCAAGTTATTCACACAAGGTACTTTCTACTTTATGTTAACAAGTTCGGGTTTTTATCCCCAAAGTACTTCATACATTAACTCTTTAAAAGATCCGTTTCTTTCACAGAAGTCACACAATACCCGTAGTATAAAAATAGAGTGACTATCTTTTTAAGTAAACCAAAACACTTCCCTTTGTAAAATCAAGTAACAACATTATTTTTCCAAACGTTCAAGTTTGCCTAATTTCAAATGCTCAAGTTTCTCGTTTTCGAAAGGTTTCGTAGTTCATAGTTTTAATCACTTAATGGTATAATTCTCCTTTAAAACAATTTGAGAAACATATGCCTTATATGTGAGTAGGTTATTCTTGTTTATAACAATCTTGTTAAAGCAGCCATGATCTAGGAAATGTAATATCATTTTGTCTCATCGTATCTTCTATGCAGATGGAGGTTTCTACTGGTTTTAATAGTACTTAATTAGTCAAAACATTTCCCTTTATTAGCGCTGCTGTGGTTTGTTCGATACTTATTCTCATTTCCGAAATCAGTAAAATATTATTCCTTTTACAAACCAAGTACTCATTACTCACAAATGAGGTTTCACACTTTTTAACAAAATTCATATTAATTCAAGTCTCTTATCTTCTAAAATCAATAAACCATTCTTTTTATCTCTCTTAAGTCGTTATACCTAACTTCCCATAAAGCTAGTATAACTTTTAAGCTTTTAAAACCAGGTATTACTCTTCTTTCAAAAACGGTTCTTAATTCTCTTGAAATACTTCAAGATTCTTTATTATTCAGGCTTAAGTCAAAAGACATTGCCGTAAAACTACGTTCAGTTAACACACGTACGTCTACCGTACTATATATATTCTTTTTAAAATATCATGCTCAAGAGGATAGGAAGGATCACATACCTCGCGACGATTATCGACTAATAGCAAAATGCTCCACCGCTATAACCCGGCTAGCCTTGTCCACCTTTCAAGTATAACATGCTACTTGCAGAACTTTCAACCTATAATGGCATATACGTCTATCAACGTCTAGACTACTCTGTAGAATTGTTATACCCCGTATTTCCGGAGTATGTACGTGAGGGCGTACGTACGAAAGTTTGGCCTTAAAAGTTTAGGCATGACACGTTTTTTTGGGCACAACTCACTCAACGAATCGTTTTCCGACGAAACGTTTTACAAGACTCGCGTAGGATAAATTCCGGCTATGCCATTTCTAATTTTTGCGGATTTTTCCGAGAGACGAAACACTTTGGACCAACGAGAGGGCGACACTTGTCACCCTCTCATTGATGGATGTGAGGCGGAATTGAGGCCGATTGGAGTGTCCAATTTTGTCTTGGAGTTGGTAGGATATTTTGTGTGCAAGTTGGCCAAGGACACTTGCCCTAATCTTGACCTTACACTTGCCTTGCACTTGGCATAATCTTGGCCATTGGTTGGCCATCCCTTGACCTATAAATACCCCTCTTGTGATGAAGAGTTCTTCATCCACAAAGCCTTCAAGTCTAAAATCCTTCCTCTCCTTGAGCCTCTTTTCGTCCAAACACCTCCCTTTTGGAGAAGCTTAGCCGAGGCTACCCACTAGCCTAGCCGAAATCTACCCCTCCTTGGTAGAAAAGTTGCCTTCTAGTATTGTTATAATGCCCAAAATACCTAGCCCAAATCCTTAGTACTTAGTAGAAGTTGTGAAGAACTTCTAAGGTTTCCTTGAAGCTATCGGACGTCTAACTTAGGAGCTAAGCCTTGCTCGGATAGACTTTTTTCTAGGTTATTATTGGGGTTAACGAGGTAAATTATCCTAACCCTCTTTTTTATTAGTGAATACATACTGTAGTATTATAAGAATTACTATTAAATAATTAGAAGAATATTCTGAGAATAGAATTGATTGTTATCACGATGAAGGGTTTAAAGAAGAATAATCAAATGTACTTACTTAGAATTTGTTTTCACGATGAACTTGAGTAGCTCGGGTAGGAAGTGCTGCCCAATTTTAGTAGGATATAAAACCCTCTGCTTAGAAATTTCTGAGAATAGTGCGAGCGTTGATAGGCGTGTCGACTATTATAAATTGATTCTCTGCGCGACATATTCAACTTGACGGTGGATTTCGCAGAAGGTATGTGATTCTTCCTAAAGCATGATATTTTTAAAATATATAGTGCGGTGAGCGTACATGTGTTAACTGAATAATAACTACGGCAATGTCTTTCGACTTAAGCCTGAATAATACTTACGGCAATGTCTCGCAACTTAAGCCTGAATAATAAGGATCTGAAAACATTTCAAAAGATTACTGAATCATTTTTAACAGAAGAGAACTAATTGGTTTTTAAAACAGAAGCTTAAGAGTTATACTAGCTTTATGGGAAGTTAGGTATAACCACTTAAGAATGATAAAAGAAACAGTTTGCCTATGTGTTTATAACAGACTTATATTGATTTGTGAAAAGAATAAATAAGATGGTTGATAAGTAGACATGATATGATGCTATGTGTGTTAGTGTCTTGTAACGTTTGTGTAAGAGAGTATTCTTGTTGTGCTTATGTTGTTTAACGATAAGATGTTAGGTTAGTGTAATATCACTCACCTCTTGACATATTACCGGGGGTTAAGCTGCCTCCGTGCGGGGTAGACTCGGTGATGCAGGACCGTGATTCGAGAATACCTCATGCGGGTCGAGGACCTATGCGAGCTACGGAGTTCCGTGTTAGTGTGCGGGGTTATACCTCATGCGGTACATGTGGCCATGCGGACTACGAGTCGGGGCGATGCCGAGGAGTAGCTACCCTCGATGCGGGGTTATATACTATGCGGCTATGTGAGTGGCCTATGCGGACTACGAGTCGTGATTAGGCTTGCGTGGTGATACTACGGGCAATTGGCCTGCCCGATCATTCGCGACCTAGAAAAGACATTACAGATTTACCTATTGTTGCTCTTGTTTATGATGTGGCTATGTGCGGTTACCTTGGTTGTTTCATACGTATATATGGCGATTTTAAAAAATGATATGTTTTCATTTAAGTACTTCTGATTTCACATACTTAGTACTGTTGTCTTGACCTCCTTGGGCTGCGTTCATGCTGCATGGTAAGGCGGCAGTGCTAGATCCACATCCTTAGGATCTCGTTGCATTGGTGTCGGGAGCTCCATCTTCTAGGAGGCTCTCTTGTTGGGTATGCTCTCCTGTTGTAATTAGTTTTATCTGATCGGGGTATGGCGGGGCCTGTCGCCATAGTTGTTTACATTCCTAGAAGTGCGTAGTCCTATTGTACATTTGGGATGTAGCGCAAAACTTGGGTTATTTATATATATATCTTAGAAAGGCAAGCTTTTCTTGAGATAAAGCGTGTCTCATTTACAAGCTGTTTCATATCTTGTTTTATATTCCGTGATTACTCGATGTATGACTACTTGGGTGCGGGTAAGGCACGATCCACGGACCGGGCAGTCGTGACAAAAGTGGTATCCGGCGATTAATCCTCGGAAAGTGTCTGAGACCGTATCTAGTAAGTCTTGATTATCGGTGTGTTGTGCACCACACCAATAATCGAGAGGCTATAGGATATTTAGGATTGGTTTCCATTCTTCTCATTACGAGATCGTGCCTTAGAGGCGTGTTATAAGTCGGACCCTTCTAACGTATCCCTTTTACATGATTATGCCTCACGTAAGGCAACCGGGCGAGAAGGGCAAGGCGGCCAGGGAGGCGCTAGTGGGACACCTAGAGTCACGAGGGCTCGGGCGATCTATACGAGGAGCGGCGAGTTCTACGCCGCCGACCCCGAGAGGTTTAGGGCGCGGCATTGGGCGATGAGACCACAAGTACCTACACCTCGATCCACGGCTGGGCGGATGAGATGGGTTATAGAGATGGCCCGATTCTGGCCAGATCGTGGCGAACGTGAGGCAGTGGATCTGGCGGTTCGATCCGGCCCGGTCGTACCGTGGTTCACGAGGCGAGAGAGTTTGAGGCTACGAGACTTCTGAGTTGTAGCCCGCGAGTTTTACGGTGGCGGGAGGATGATCCGCAGGAGTTCATCCGTCGACTCTGAAGGATTTTGAGAGTGATCGGGCGTCGGAGACCGAGTCGTGATCTTTGGTTCACATAGGCTGCGTGATACGCGATCGATTGGTTTGATTCGTGGGAGTTATCCGGGAGAGCGCGTCCCAGCTACTTGGGATGAGTTCTCGGAGGCTTTCCTCACTCACTTCTTGCCTCGCGGATGAGGAGGCGCGGGTGATAGATTTTTCTGCGAGGCGAGAGAGGGCCTTGTCGAGTACAATGTCGAGTTTGATTCATTGGCTCGATATGTCCCGGCGTTGGTAGCGAATATGGAGGATAGGGTGCACCGCTACGTCAGGGCTAGATGATTATATGGCGCGTCATATGCGGGTGTTTCTCTTCGGCCGGGTATGGACATTACGCATGCGAGCTCATGCTCTTGGATGCGAGGCGTAGAGGCAAGCGGGTTGTGACGGCGATGAAGAAGACCGGGGCGGCGGTCTTTTGGTAGCTATCGTGGTGGCGGCCTCGGCAGCGATCTAGATTTGCACCACGGCTCGAGCACTCTGCCGTCCTCGGCCGGCCCGAGATATTCGGCGAACGGGGCCCGGGACTTGAGCGTCGAGCGGCGAAGTGCGGCGATCGGGACCACCCGCCGGTGTGGCCGTCACGGTAGATCCGCCGGGAGTTGTGGTGCGCTACGGAGCTTGTTTGATTGTGGCGGCGGTCACTATCGCGGCTTGTCAGGCGAGGCGATCTTGATGGTAAGTCGACCTACGAGTTCTTTCGCCGGTCTTCTTCCGTCCCAGCGGCTACTCTCCCGGAGAAAGGTACTCATGGACCAGCGGTCGCGGCAGGTCGTGGCGCGGGTCGCGATTCTAGCGGTCCTCGAACGCATTTATGCTTTGTCGGTAGATAGGATCGGGAGGCCTCGCGATGTCGTCACGGTACCTTATCGGTTTATGGGTTTGATGTGTATGCTTTGATAGATCGGGTTCTACTCTGTCTATATATCTCCCCTTGTTTCTAGTAGGATAGGGATAGAGCACGAGTCCATAGACCGCTTCGAGGTAGCTACGCGATGGGTGATTCGGTGGTAGCTCGGCGGGTATATAGAGCTTGTCTGTGACCATTCTGATCGTCGGACCTGGCGACTTGATAGAGTTGGAGATGATTGACCGGCGTGATCATGGGGATGGATTGGCTAGCTTCGCTACGCCAATGTAGGCTGAGAGAGAGAGTATGCGGTTCGGTTTCTGAGGAGGCCGGTTGTTGAGTGGGAGAACGCGGTATCACCGAGGTGAGTTTATTTCCTACCTCGAGGCTAGGAAGATAGTGCGAGAAGGGTATATCTACCATCTCGTTCGGGTGTTTGATCACGAGGTGCGGTGCGATTTTGATCGATTCGGTAGTCGAGAGAGTTCCCAGGGCGTGTTTCAGACGACCTCGGGTATCCTCACGAGAGGAGATTGAGTTTTGTATAGACATATTGCGGACACTCGGCTATTTCCATTCCGCCATACAGAATGGCACTGCCGAGTTGAGAGAGTTGAAGGATCGGCTTAGGGATTTCTTTGGAGAAAGGGCTTCATCGGGCTAGTGTTTCTCACAGGAAGCGCGGTATTGTTCGTGAAGAAGAAGGGCGGGGCCGCTGCGCGTGTGTTGATTCTGAGCGGTGAACAAGGTGACCATTAAACGAATACCCCTTCCCGAAATTGATGATTTGTTCGACCCGATTGCGAGTGCGAGATGTTTCTCCAAGATTGATCTGCGATCGGGCTATCATCAGTGCGAGTCGAGAGAGGTGGATGTCCCAGGGTGCATTCGGACGATGCGGGCATTATGAGTTGAGTCATGTATTTTGGGTTGACGATGCTCGTGGTATTCATGGATTTGATGAACGAGTTTTCAAACCATTTTTGGACCGCGTTTGTGATAGTGTTCATTGATGATATCTTGGTTTATTCTCGCTCAGGCGAGGAGCATGCGGCATTTGAGGCTGTCTTGTGATTCTCGAGACCAGCGATTATGCGCCAAGTTTTCCAAATGTGAGTTTTGGTTGACTTGGTGGCTTTTCTTGGGTATATTGTGGTGATGGCATTAGTGAATACGACCAAGATCGGCGATCGAGGACTTGGCCTAGACCTCTTACTCAAGCGAGGTTCGCGATTTTACGGGCCTTGCGAGGATATTATCGGTTCGTGGAGAAGTTTGCTTATCTACGCACCATTGACTAGGTGACTCGAAAGCGGCCAAGTTTGATGGTGATGCTTGTGGCGAGGTTTCGATTCTTTGAAAGAGGCCGACAGCCCGTTCTTACTCTTCCGGAGGTCGAGCGGTTATGTTGTGTATTGCGATCGTCGGGCATCGGGTTGGGATGTGTGTTGATGCGGCATGGAAAGGTTATAGCGTATCGTCCGACAAGCGAAGAAACACGAGGAACTACCCGCGCGATTTGGAGTTAGCGGCGGTGATTCACGCGCTGAAGATCCGGAGGCTTATTTGTATGGGGTTCATGTGGATATTTATCAGACCACAGAGCCTCGGTATATCTTCGGCGGAGGAGGTGAACTTACGGCGAGGCGGTGGTTAGAGTTGCTTAAGGATTACGATGTTGATATCTGTACCACGGGAAAGCGATGTTGTGGCGGATGCTCTTAGTCGTAGGTCGATGGGAGCCTATCGGATGTGCGGCTAGAGAGGAGGGACATGGTTTGTGATTTGCATCGATTAGCGAGCCTTGGTGTCCGTTTGATTGATTACGATAGCGGTGGGGTTCGAGTTCGTGAGGTTGCGAGTCTTCCATCGTCGAGGAGGTGAAGAAGCGGCGATTCGAGATCGATTTTGACCGTTATCATGATCTGACTCTTCGTGAGGCAAGGGTCCTTTTGAGGTAGCACGATGGGGTGCTAAGGTTTGAGGCGAGTTGTGTGTTCGGATGTTTGAGGACTTGACGCGAGTTCTTGGGGAAGCCTGCAGCGGCGGCGTTACTCTATCCGTCGAGTCGACCAAGATGTACCACGACCCAGATCGTGTATTGGTGGGATGGCTTGAAGAGGGCGTTGCGAGTTCGTAGCTCGGTGCGTGTTGTCGGCGGTAAAGGTAGAGCACGGAGGCACGGTGGTTTATTCTGACGATAGAGATCCCGACACGGAAGTGGGAGGTGATCAACATGGACTTCATCACGGGATTACCTCGCCTTTCGGAGGAGACATGATTCTATATGGGTTATCGTCGGCGGTGTGAAATCAGCCCACTTTCTTCCGTCGGGGCGACTTTTCGTAGAGGATTATGCCGAACTTTACATCAGAGATCGTCGGTGCATGGAGTCCCTATTTCGATCATATCAAGCGGAGTGTAATACCGTATTTCGGTATATGCGTGAGAATACGTCAAAAGTTTGGCCTTAGTTAGCCTTGGGCGTTTCTTTTGTACCTGACTCGCTACAAGAATCGTTTCACGAAACGTTTCCACGACTTTCGTAGAGTAAATTCGGCTATGCCATTTCTTATTTTGCGGATTTTTAGAGACGAAACATTTTGGACAACGGGAGGGTGACATGTGTCACCTCACATTGAAACAAGTGGGGTGGCTTTGGGCGATTGGGCGTCAAAGAGGGTGTTGGCCTTGGCGATTGGGTCCTTGTTTAGGCCTTGTTTTGTGCCATGTTTTGTGGAGTGTTTTGTGGAGTGTTTTGTGGAGTGTTTTGTGGAGTAGGAGTAGGGTGCACTTGGCTTGATCTTGGCCGTACACTTGCCTTGCACTTGTCTTCATCTTGGCGTTGGTTGGCCAGGCTTGAGCTATAAATACCCACTTAGAGATGAAGAGTTATTCATCCACAAAGTTATCTTCCAAGTCTAAAAATCCTCTCCTCTCCCTTAAGCTTTTCGTCCAAACACCTCTTCCCTCCTTGTGTTGTATGGTAGAGCTACCCCACTAGCTAATGAAATCTACCCCCTTGGTAGAAAAGTTGTCTTCTTGTATCGTTATAATGCCCAAAATACCTAGCCCAAATACCTTAGTACTTAGTAGAGGTTGTGAAGAACTTCTAAGGTTCTTGGAGCATACAACTTAGGAGCAAAACCTTGCTCAGTGCGACTTTTCTAGGATATTATTGGGCTTACCAGGTAATAATCCTAACCCTCTTTTGAATTAGAGAATACTTCTTTGTTATAGTATAAGAATGAGTATAAATACTTAGAAGTATATCACGAATAGAATTGAAGTGTTAATCACTTAGAAGGGTTTAAAGAAGAATAATCAAACTGTACTTACATGGAATTTGTTTTCTGATGAACTTATATAGCTCATGGGATAGGAAGTCTGCGACTTCTAGTAGAATTATGAACCCCTGTTTAGAATGACCTTGAGTAGTCTTTAATAGATATCTGTGACTATTATGGTGACTCTGCTGTGACATATTGACTTGGCGGTGGTTTTATTTGAGAAGGTATGTGATTCTTCCTAAAGCATGATATTTTACAATATAACTACTGGCAATGTCTTTGACTTAAGCTGAATAATACTTACGGCAATGCCTCACGGCTTAAGCTTTGAATAATACTTACGGCAATGCCTACGCTTAAGCTTTGAATAATAAAGAGCGAAAACATTTCAAAAGACTCTTGAATCATATTATGAAGAGAACTAATTGGTTTTTAAAACAGAAGCTTAAGAGTTATACTAGCTTTATGGGAAGTAAGTATAACCACTTAAGATTTATAAAAGAAACAAGTTTGCCTATGTGTTTATAACAGACTTGTATTGTGAAAAGAATAATAAAGATGGTTTGATAAATAGACATGATATGATGCTATGTGTGTTAGTATCTTGTAACGTTTGTATAGGTGAGTATCCTTGTTATGCTTATGTTGTTTAAAGATAAGTTGTTATGTTAGTATACTATCACTCACCTCTTGAGATGATACCGGGGGTTAAGCTGCCCTCCGATGCGGGGTAGACTCAGGCGGTCTGGGACCATGATTCGAGAATACCTCATGCGGGTCGAGGGGGCTATGCGGGCTACGAGTTCGAGTTAGTATGCGGGGTTATGCCTCATGCGATGCGTGTGGCCATGCGGACGGCGAGTCGGGGCGATGCCGAGGGTAGCTACCCTCGATGCGGGGTTATACCTCATGCGGGCCCGTGTGAGTGGCCTATGCGGACTCGGGAGTCGAGTTAGGCTTGCGAGAATGATGATGGGCGAGTGGCCTGTTCGATCATTCGCGGCCTAGACAAGACCTATTACGATTACTATTGTTGCTCTTGTTTGTGATGTGGCACTACGTGCGGTTTTCCTTGGTTGTTTCACACATATTTGTAACCGGTTTTAAAATGATATGTTTTCATTTAAGTATTTCTGATTTCGCATACTTAGTACTGTTGTCTTGACCTCCTTGAGCTGCGTTCATCCGCAGGTAAGGGCAGCAGTGCTAGATCCACATCCTTAGGATCTTTGCGTTGGTGTCGGGAGCTCCATCTTCTAGGAGGCTCTACTTTGGTATGATCTCTGTATTGTAGATAGTTTTATCTGATCGAGGTATGGCGGGGCCACTGTCCCGCCATAGTTGTTTACTTCCTTAGAGTGCAGTACTATTATGCAGTTGGGATGTAGCGCAAACCTTGAGTTATTTATATTATGCGAAAGGCAAGCTTTTCTTGAGATAAGCGTATGTCTTATTTTATAAAGCTGTTTCTGTCTTGTTTATATTCCTGGTTACTCGATGTATGACTACTTGGGTGCCGGTAAGGCACGATCACGGGCCAGGCAGTCGTGACAAAAGTGGTATCGAGCGATTAATCCTCGGAAAGTGTCTGACCGTATCTAGTAAGTCTTGATTATCGGTGTGTTGTGCACCACACGATAATCGAGGAGGCTATAGGATATTTAGGATTGGTTTCCATTCTTCTCATTACGAGATCGTGCTTTAGAGGCATGTTATAGGTTGGACCCTCTAACGTATTCCTTTCGTATATGATTATGCCTCGCGTAAAGCGGCCGGGCCCGAGAGCAAAGCGGTAGGAGGCGCTAGCGAGACACCAGTCACGAGGGCTCGAGCCCGATCTATACGAGAGGCGGCGAGTTCTATGGCGCCGCCGGCCCAGCCTGAGACCACGGTACCTACACCTCTGTCCCACGGCACAGGCGGAGAGTTAGGGTCTGAGAGATGGCCCGGCTTTTGGCTAAAGTTGTGGCCCGTCTGAGAGAGATTGGATCGCGGCGATTCGGTTCGGCTCAGCTCGGTCGTACCGTTGTTCACCCGAGGCGAGAGTTTGAGGCTACGAGACTTCTTGAGTTGTAGCCGCGGAGTTTTATGGGTGGCCGGAGGATGATCGCGGGAGTTCATCCGTCGGTTGAAGGATTTTGAGAGTGATCGGGCGTCGGAGACCGAGTCGTGATCTTTGGTTCACATAAATGCGTGATACATGATCGATTGGTTTGATTCATGGGAGTTATCGGGGAAACCGCAGCGTCCCAGCTTGGGACGAGTTCTCGAGGCTTTCCTCGCTCATTTCTTGCCTCGCGGATGAGGAGGCGGGCGGATAGATTTTTCTTCTTTGGCGAGAGAGGGCCTTGTCGGGAGTACAATGTCGAGTTTGATTCATTGGCTCGATATGTCCCGGCATTGGTAGCGGATATGGAGGATAGGGTACACGCTATGTCCATGGGCTGAAGCGACTATATGGCGAGTCATGTGCGGGGTTTCTCTCGGCCGGGTATGGACATTACGCATGCGAGCTCACGCCGCGGATGCGAGGCGCGGTCGGCAGTGGGCCGAGCATCCGAAGAAGGCGGGGCGGGAGGGTTTTACGGTGGTTATCGTGGTGGCGGCCTCGGCGGCGATCTGGGTCGCACCACGGCCCGGCTCGAGCACTCCTGCACGTCCTCGGCCGGCCCGAGTTTCGGCGACCAGGGGCCCGAGCTTGAGCGTCGAGTAGCGAAATGCGGCGATCGGGACCACCCCGGTGTGGCGTCGCGGGGATCCATTACGGGAAGTGTGGTACTACTTATGGATCTTATTCTGATTGTAGCGGCGAGTCACTTTGCGGCTGTCGGCCGAAGCGTGGCCCAGTGGTAGGGCCCGACGCCGAGTTACGTGGCGGCCATCATCTCCTACGATTACTCGCCGGGCGAGGTGCTCATGGGTCGGCCAGTGGCGAGTCGTGGCTCGAGTCGATTCTAGCGGTCCTCGAACCGCATTTATGCTTTGTCGGTAAGCGGGATCGGGAGGCCTCGCGATGTCGTCACGGTACCTTATCGGTTCTGGGTTTGATGTGTATGCTTTGATAGATCCGGGTTCTACTGCATCTATATATCTCCACTTGTTGCTAGTAGGATAGGGATAGAGCACGAGTCCATAGACCACTCGAGGTAGCTACGCGATGGGTGATTCGGTGGTAGCTCGGCGGGTATATAGAGCTTGTCTGTGACCATTCTGATCGTCGGACCTGGCGAGCTTGATAGAGTTGGAGATGATTGACCGGCGTGATTATGGGGATGGATTGGCTAGCTTCTTGCTATGCCAATGTAGCTATGAGAGAAAGTAATGCAGTTCAGTTTCGAGGCCGGTTGTTGAGTGGGAGAACGCGGTATCGTAGAGGTAGGTTTATTTCCTACCTCAAGGCTAGGAAGATGGTGCGAGAAGGGGTATATCTACCATCTAGTTCGGGTGTTTGATCACGAGGTGCGGTACCAGATTTTTGATCGATTCCGTAGTCGGCGAGTTCCCAGACGTGTTCCCGGATGACCTCGGTATCCCTCACGAGAGGAGATTGAGTTTTGTATTGACATATTGCGGATACTCGGCTATTTCCATTCCGCCATACGAGAATGGCACTGCCGAGTTGAGAGAGTGAAGGATCGGCTTAGGGATTTGCTAGAGAAGGGCCATTAGGCCCGGTGTTTCTCGCAGAAGCGCCGGTATTGTTCGTGAAGAAGAAGGGCGGGGCTGCGCATGTGTGTTGATTCTGAGCGGTGAACAAGGTGACCATTAAACAGATACCCGCCACGAGATTGATGATTTGTTCGACGATTGCGAGTGCGAGATGTTTCTCAAGATTGATCTGCGATCGGGCTATCATCAGTGCGAGTCGAGAGGTGGATGTCCCTAGGGTGCATTCGGACGTGCGGGCATTATGAGTTGAGTCATGTCTTTTGGGTTGACGATGCTCGGCGGTATTCATGGATTTGATGAACGAGTGTTCAAACCATTTTGGACACGTTTGTGATAGTGTTCATTGATGATATCTTGGTTTATTCGCTCGGGCGGGAGCATGCGGAGCATTTGAGAGGCTGTCTTGTGATTCTCGAGACCAGCGATTATGCGCCAAGTTTTCCAAATGTGAGTTTTGGTTGACTTGATGGCGTTTCTTGGGCATATTGCCGGGTGATGGCATTCGAGTTGTCTGGCGAATCGAAGCGATCGAGGACTTGGCGAGACCTCTTACTCAAGCAGAGGTTCGCGATTTTACGGGCCTTGCGAGTTATTATCGGCGGTTCGTGGAGAAGTTTGCTTCTATCTACGCACCATTGACTAGGTGACTCGAGAAGCGGCCAAGTTTGATGGTGATGCTTGTGGCGGGGTTTCGATTCTTTGAAAGAGAGGCCGGCCGCCCGTTCTTACTCTTCGGAGGTCGGATGGTTATGTCGTGTATTGTGATCGTCGGGCATCGGGTTGGGATGTGTATTGATGCGGCATGGCGGGGTTATAGCATATGCATCCGGCGGTGAAAGAAACGAGAGGAACTACCCGCGTGATTTGGAGTTAGCGGTAGTGATTCACGCTTTGAAGATCTGGAGGCACTATTTGTATGGGGTTCACGTGGATATTTATACAGACCACAGAGCCTCGGTATATCTTGACGAGAGGAGGCTGAACTTACGGCGAGAGCGGTGGTTAGAGTTGCTTAAGGATTACGATGTTGATATCTATACCACGGGAAGGCGATGTTGTGGCGGATGCTCTTAGTCGTAGGTCGATGGGAGCCTATCGGATGTGCGGCTAGAGAGGAGGACATGGTTCGTGATTTGCATCGATTAGCGAGCCTTGGTGTCCGTTTGATTGATTACGATAGCGGTGGGGTTAGAGTTCGTGAGGTTGCGAGTCTTCCATCGTCGAGGAGGTGAAGAGCAGCGATTCGAGATCGGCTTTGATTCGATATCGTGTCTGACTCTTGAGAGGGCAAGGGTCGCACGAGTAGCACTGATGGGGTGCTAAGGTTTGAGGCGGTATGTGTTCGGATGTTTGAGGACTTGTGAGTTCTTGGGAAGCACGGTAGCGCGTTACTCTATCCATCAAAGTCGACCAAGATGTACCACGACCTTAGATCGTGTATTGGTGGGATGGCTTGAAGAGAGCGTTGCGAGTTCGTAGCTCGGTGCGTGTTGTCGGCGGTGAAGGTAGAGCACGGAGGCACGGTGGTTTTATTCTGACGATTGAGATCGACACGGAAGTGGGAGGTAATCAACATGGACTTCATCACGGGATTACCTCGCACTCGGAGGAGACATGATTCTATATGGGTTATCGTCGGCGGTGGCGAAATCAGCCCACTTTCTTCCGTCGGGGCGACTTTTCGGTGAGGATTATGCGGACTTTACATCGAGAGATCGTCGGTGCATGGGGTCCCTACTCGATCATATCGACAGAGCCCGGTTCTGGCTAACGGAGGTCCTTCCAGAGGGTTTAGGGGCGGTGAGCACAGTCTTGCATTTCATCCTGAGCAGGCAGACGAGCGAGCGCACTATCCGAACTGCGAGGATATCTTTGCGAGCTGTGTTATTGACTTTAGTGGTAGTTGGGAGGATCATTTGCCTCTAGTTGAGTTCGCGTATAATAATAGCTACCACTCGGTATTCGGATGGCGCCTTATGAGGCCTTGTATGGGAGGAAGTGCAGATCGCCTATAGGTTGGTTCGATGTGGGCGGGGCGGCTAGTGGGACGGTTGGTGCAGCGGATGGATAAGGTGAAGCTTATCCGAGGCGGCTATTGACGGCTCGAGTCGGCCAAGTCGTATGCGAGATCACCGTCGTCGGCATCTTGAGTTCGAGGTTCATGGTAGGTTTTCCTAAAGGTGTCACCCATGAAGGGTGTGATGAGATTCGGGAAGAAGGAAGCTCGACCCAGGTACATTGGGCGTTTAGTTGTCGCGAGGGTAGGCAAGGTTGCCTCTGAGTTGAATCTGCCGTCCGTCTGGAAGCGGTCATCCGTGTTTCACGTATCTATCTTGAGGAGATGTATCGGGGATCCATCTAGGGTGCACCCGATTGGCGATGTCGGTGGCCAGGGGTTATCGTATGAGGAGATTCCCATAGCGATAGTCGATCGTCGAGTTAGGCGTCTGCGGACGAAGGGCGTGGCCGTCAAAGTCTTGTGGCGGAGCGAGCTCGAGGAGAGATGACATGGGAAGCAGGGAGGACATGAGGCGGAAGTATCCTCACTATTCCCGCCTCCAGGTAATTCACTTTCCTACTTGTAAATTTTCGTTATCATTTATGCCTAAGTGTTGTTTTGTGGCCGCGTGTGGCATTTGCAAACTGTTTAAGTTATGAAGAATCTTATCGTTAACTGTCTTGAGAAGGAACATTCGGGACGAATGTGTCTAAGGAAGGAGAATGTAATACCGTATTTCCAGTATATGCGTGGGAATACGTACAAAAAGTTTGGCCTTAGTTAGCCTTGGACGTTTCTTTTGTACACAACTCGCTACAAGAATCGTTTTCCGACGAAACGTTTCCACAGCTTTCGTAGAGTAAATTCCGGCTATGCCATTTCTTATTTTTGCGGATTTTTCAGAGAGACGAAACATTTTGGACCAACGGGAGGGTGACATGTGTCACCCTCACATTGGAAGCAAGTGGGGTGGCTTTGGACGATTGGGCGTCCAAAGAGGGGTGTTGGCCTTGGCCGATTGGGTCCTTGTTTAGGCCTTGTTTTGTGCCATGTTTTGTGGAGTGTTTTGTGGAGTGTTTTGTGGAGTGTTTTGTGGAGTAGGAGTAGGGTGCACTTGGCTTGATCTTGGCCTTACACTTGCCTTGCACTTGTCTTCATCTTGGCCATTGGTTGGCCAAGGCTTGAGCTATAAATACCCCCTTAGAGATGAAGAGTTATTCATCCACAAAGTTATCTTCCAAGTCTAAAAATCCTCTCCTCTCCCTTAAGCTTTTCGTCCAAACACCTCTTCCCTCCCCTTGTGTTGTATGGCCGAGAGCCTACCCCCCTAGCCTAGCCGAAATCTACCCCCCCTCCCTTGGTAGAAAAGTTGTCTTCTTGTATCGTTATAATGCCCAAAATACCCTAGCCCAAATACCTTAGTACTTAGTAGAGGTTGTGAAGAACTTCTAAGGTTCTTGGAGCATACAACTTAGGAGCAAAACCTTGCTCAGGCGCGACTTTTTCTAGGATATTATTGGGCTTACCGAGGTAATAATCCTAACCCTCTTTTGAATTAGAGAATACTTACTGTTATAGTATAAGAATGAGTATAAATACTTAGAAGTATATCACAGAATAGAATTGAAGTGTTAATCACTTAGAAGGGTTTAAAAGAAGAATAATCAAACTGTACTTACAGAATTGTTTTCTGATGAACTTATATAGCTCACCTGGATAGGGAAGTCTTGCCCGACTTACAGTAGAATTATGAACCTGTTTAGAATGACCTTGAGTAGTCTTTAATAGATATCTGTGACTATTATAGGTGACTCTGCTTGCGACATATTCAACTTGCGGTGGTTTTATTTGAGAAGGTATGTGATTCTTCCTAATGTATGATTTTTTACAATATAACTAGGGCAATGTATTTGTCTTAAGCCTGAATAATAATTTGGGCAATGCCTCACGGCTTATTCCTGAATAATACTTACGGCAATGCCTCACGGCTTAAGCCTGAATAATAAAGAACTGAAAACATTTCAAAAGACTACTGAATCATATTAACAGAAGAGAACTAATTGGTTTTTAAAACAGAAGCTTAAGAGTTATACTAGCTTTATGGGAAGTAATTATAACCACTTAAGATTTATAAAAGAAACAAGTTTGCCTATGTGTTTATAACAGACTTGTATTGTGAAAAGAATAATAAAGATGGTTTGATAAATAGACATGATATGATGCTATGTGTGTTAGTATCTTGTAACGTTTGTATAGGTGAGTATCCTTGTTATGCTTATGTTGTTTAAAGATAAGTTGTTATGTTAGTATACTATCACTCACCTCTTGAGATGATCACGGGGTTAAGGCGCCTCCGTCGCGGGGTAGACTCGGTGATGCAGGACCATGATTCGAGAATACCTCATGCGGGTCCAGGGGCCTATGCGCGAGCTACGAGTTCGTGTTAGTATGCGGGGTTATGCCTCATGCGATGTGTGGCCATGCGGACAGCGAGTCGGGGCGATGCCGAGGAGTAGCTACCCTCGATGCGGGGTTATACCTCATGCGGGCCCATGTGAGTGGCCTATGCGGACTCCGGGAGTCCAGGATTAGGCTTGCAGAATGATGATGGGGGCGAGTGGCCCTGTTTCGATCATTCGCAGCCTAGACAAGACCTATTACAGTTACCTATTGTTGCTCTTGTTTGTGATGTGGCACTACGTGCGGTTTTCCTTGGTTGTTTCACACATATTTGTAAACTGGTTTTAAAATGATATGTTTTCATTTAAGTATTTCTGATTTCGCATACTTAGTACTGTTATCTTGACCTCGCCCGGGGCTGCGTCATGCCGCGGTAAGGGCAAGCAGTGCTAGATCCACATACTTAGTATCTTTGCGTTGGTGTCAGGAGCTCCATCTTCTAGGAGGCTCTACTTTTGGGTATGATCTCCTGTATTGTAGATAGTTTTATCTGATCGAGGTATGGCGAGCCCCGTCCCGCCATAGTTGTTACTTTAGAGGTGCAGAGTACTATTATGCAGTTGGGATGTAATCGCAAACCTTGAGTTATTTATATTATGCGAAAGGCAAGCTTTTCTTGAGATAAACTGTCTTATTTTATAAAGCTTTCTGTCTTGTTTTATATTCCGGTTACTCGATGTATGACTACTGGGTGCCGGTGGGCACGATCACGCCCCGAACGGTCGTGACAGAGCCCGATTCTGGCTAACTTCTGGAGGTCTTTCCAGAGAGGTTTAGGGACGCAGGTGAGCCTGAGTACTGCATTCCATCCACAGACGGACGGACAGGCAGAGCGCACTATCCAGACTCTTGAGGATATGCTGCGAGCTTGTGTTATTGACCGTGGTAGCTGGGAGGATCATTTGCCTCTAGTTGAGTTTGCGTACAATAATAGCTACCACTCCAGTATTCAGATGGCGCCTTATGAGGCCTTGTATGGGAGGAAGTGCAGATCGCCTATAGGTTGGTTCGATGTGGGCGAGGTGCAGTTAGTGGGACCAGATTTGGTGCGTGAGCGATGGATAAGGCGAAGCTTATCCAGAGAGGTTCTCGATACCTTAGAGTCGGCAAGTCATATGCAGATCATCGTCGTCGGCATCCGGAGTTCGAGGTTCATGATTGGGTTTTCCTAAGGTGTCACCCATGGTGTGATGAGATTCGGGAAGAAGGAAACTCACCAAGGTATATTGGGCGTTTCAGATTGTCCGCAGGTAGGCAAGGTTGCCTACGAGTTGATCTGCCGTCCGATCCGGAGGCGCGCATCCTGTTTCATGTTTCTATCTTTGAGGAGATGTATCGGGGATCCATCTAGGGTACACCCGATTGACGATGTCCAGTGGCCGAGGGGTTATCGTATGAGAGATTCCCATGGCGATAGTCGATCGTCAAAGTTAGGCGTCTGACCAAGGACGTGGCTTCCGTCAAAGTCTTGTGGCGAACGAGCTCGGGAGGAGATGGCGTGGGAAGGCGAGGAGGACATGAGGCAGAAGTATCCTCACCTATTCCCACACCTCCGTAATTCACTTTCCTACTTGTAAATTTTCGTTATCGTTTTTGCCTAAGTGTTGTTACGTGGCCGTGTGGCATTTACAATCGTTTAAGTTATGAAGAACCTTATCGTTAATCGTCTTGGGAAGGAACATTCGGGATGAATGTTTCTAAGGAGGAGAATGTTATACCCCGTATTTCCAGAGTATGTACGTGAGGGCGTACGTACGAAAGTTTGGCCTTAAAAGTTTAGGCATGGCACGTTTTTTGGGCACAACTCACTCAAGGAATCGTTTTCCGACGAAACGTTTTACAAGACTCGCGTAGGATAAATTCCGGCTATGCCATTTCTAATTTTTGCGGATTTTTCCGAGAGGCGAAACACTTTGACCAACAAGAGGCGACACTTGTCACCCTCTCGTTGATGGATGTGAGGCGGAATTGAGGCCGATTGAGTGTCCAATTTTGTCTTGGAGTTGGTAGGATATTTTGTGTGCAAGTTGGCCAAGGACACTTGCCCTAATCTTGACCTTACACTTGCCTTGCACTTGGCATAATCTTGGCCATTGGTTGGCCATCCCTTGACCTATAAATACCCTCTTGTGATGAAGAGTTCTTCATCCACAAAGCCTTCCAAGTCTAAAATCCTTCCCTCTCCTTGAGCCTCTTTTCGTCCAAACACCTCCCCTTTGGAGAAGCTTAGCCGAGGCTACCCCCTAGCCTAGCCGAAATCTACCCTCCCTTGGTAGAAAAGTTGCCTTCTAGTATTGTTATAATGCCCAAAATACCCTAGCCCAAATCCCTTAGTACTTAGTAGAAGTTGTGAAGAACTTCTAAGGTTTCCTGAAGCTATCGGGCGTAAACTTAGGAGCTAAGCCTTGCTCGGATCGACTTTTATCTAGGATATTATTGGGCTTACCGAGGTAAATAATCCTAACCCTCTTTTGTATTAGAGAATACATCTTGTAGTAGTATAAGAATAAGTATTAAATACTTAGAAGAATATTCTGAATAGAATTGAACTGTTATCACGCAGAAGGGTTTAAAAGAAGAATAATCAAATCTGTACTTACTTAGGATTGTTTTCTGATGAGACTTGAGTAGCTCACCGTAGGGAAGTGCTGCCCAATTTTCCGTAGGATATAAAACCCTCGCTTAGAATCGCATGTAATAGTGCGAGCGTTGATGACGTGTTCGACTATTATAGGCTGATTCTCTGCGCGACATATATTCAACTTGGCGGTGGATTTCGAGAAGGTATGTGATTCTTCCTAAAGCATGATATTTTTAAAATATATAGTGCGTGAGACGCATACGTGTTAATCGAATAATAACTACGGCAATGTCTTTCGACTTAATCTGAATAATACTTACGGCAATGTCTCGCAACTTAAGCTGAATAATAAGGATGCAAAGCATTTCAAAAGATTCTTGAATCATTTTTAATGAAGAGAACTAATTGGTTTTAAAACAGAAGCTTAAGAGTTATACTAGCTTTATGGGAAGTTAGGTATAACCACTTAAGAATGATAAAAGAAACAGTTTGCCTATGTGTTTATAACAGACTTATATTGATTTGTGAAAAGAATAAATAAGATGGTTGATAAGTAGACATGATATGATGCTATGTGTGTTAGTGTCTTGTAACGTTTGTTTAAGAGAGTATTCTTGTTGTGCTTATGTTGTTTAACGATAAGCTGTTAGGTTAGTGTAATATCACTCACCTCTTGACATATTACAGGGGTTAAGTCGCCTCCGACGCGGGTAGACTCGGCGATGATGCAGGACCATGATTCGAGAATACCTCATGCGGGTCCAGGGGACCTATGCGGAGCTACGAGAGTTCCAGGTTAGTGTGCGGGGTTATACCTCATGCGGTCTATGTGGCCATGCGGACTACGAGTCCAGGACGATGCCGAGGAGTAGCTACCCTCGATGCGGGGTTATATACCCTATGCGGGCCTATGTGAGTGGCCTATGCGGACTACGGGAGTCCAGGATTAGGCTTGCATGGTGATACTACGGGCAATTGGCCCTGCTTCGATCATTCGCAGCCTAGAAAAGACCTGTTACAGTTTACCTATTGTTGCTCTTGTTTATGATGTGGCACTATGTGCGGTTACCTTGGTTGTTTCATACATATATGTAAACTGATTTTAAAAATGATATGTTTTCATTTAAGTACTTTACAGTTTCGCATACTTAGTACCTGTTGTACTGACCTCCTTCGGGGGGCTGCGTTCATGCCGCAGGTAAGGGCAAGCAGGTGCTAGATCCACATCCTTAGGATCTCTTTGCATTGGTGTCAGGAGCTCCATCTTCTAGGAGGCTCTCTTTGGGTATGCTCTCCCTGTTGTAATTAGTTTTGTACAGTCAGGGTATGGCGGGGCCCTATCCCGCCATAGTTGTTTACATTCCTAGAGGTCTGTAGTCCTATTGTACATTTGGGATGTAACTGCAAAACTTGGGTTATTTATATATATATGCCGAAAGGCAAGCTTTTCTTCAGATAAACTGTGTCTCATTTTACAACTGTTTCATGTCTTGTTTTATATTCCGCTGATTACTCTGATGTATGACTACTTGGGTGCCCGGGTAAGGCACCAGTCACGGACCCCGGAACGGGTCGTGACAAGAATATTCTAAGCAGAGGGTTCTCTATTCTACGGAAAACTGGGCAGCACTTCCCTACCCGTTAAGCTACACAAGTCTACTGTAATACAGCCCTATGTAAGTACAGTTTAATCTTCTTCTTTAATATTCTTCCGATGTGATTTCAGTTCAATTCTTTTCTGTAATATCCTTCTATTACAGTTCAATTCTCTTCTGTAATATCCTTCTATGAATCTTATATTCATTTCTATACTACTATAGTATGTAATTTCCAATTACAATATAAGGACAAGAGTATTTACCTCGATAAGCCCAAAATTATCCAAGTTTTAAAATGTCGATCCTGAGCAACGTTTAGCTCCTACTCTGGGCGCTCCAACCCGCTCCAAACAACCCTTAGAAGTTCTACGCAACTTCTTCTTAAAACTTCAACCGACTATGAAGATTTTCCTTAGGGTTTCGTTTTGTGACTGAAGGGAAGTATAATAGTATTTCTGGGCTTTTAGTATTGGTGTAACCTTGGAATACCACAAGGTATTAGGGCCAAGGTATTTTGGAATAGTAACTATACTTGGATAATACTTTCTACCAAGGGGGGGGGGGGGTACTTCACGAAAATCAACTTTAGGAAGGGGGTAGTTTCGACCAAGGCTCAAAAAGGGGGAGGGGTTTCGGCTAGCTTAACTAGGAAGGGGGGGAAGAGGTGCTCTCGGCTAGAGCTCTCAAGAGAGGGGGGGGGGGAAGGGATTTCAAGACTTAGAAAACATTTTGTGGATGAAGAAGTTCATCAACTAAGAGGGTATTTATAGGCCAACCAATGGCCAAGATCAAGACAAGTGGGGGGCAAGTGGATGGTGTGGATTAGGACATGTGTTAAGTGGGTCCCACTTGCTCATCTACCACACAAATATCCTACCAACTCCTTGACCAAAAATCAACACAAAAAACGTGCCAAGAACTCCCATGGCTTGCCGTCCACTTGAGGGCCAAGTGTCGCCCTCTCGTTGGTCCAAAATATTTCATCTCTCGGAAAAATCCGCAAAAATAATAAAAGACATAGCCGTAATTTTCCCTTCGCAAAGTTTGGAAAACGTTTCGTCGGAAAACGATTCTTTTCGTGTGTTGTGCACAAAATTTTCGGTCCTTGCCTAACTTAAGGCTTAAACTTTTATACGTACGCCCTCACGTACATACTCTGGAAATACGGGGTATAACATTCTCCCCTCCTTAGAAACATTCATCCCGAATGTTCCTTCTAAGTCTCAAAACACACATGCGCCCGTATAGTCTTCACTACTATACTTACGAAAACAAACATGCCGTACCTGGCCATAACACACGCGCAATTACTCAACTTCAAGTCCACGAGGAATCACCTCCATCACTACAAAAGCTCCCACCCAAGGTCCAAAAGGTACTCTCTTCGCACCTTTTCTTTACAAACGCAATGATCACTTCTATTCTCTTACTCGTCGTACCCTTCTCGTACACTCGAACTCTTTCTCATAACTTACCACATTTCTGCTACTGCTTCAGTTTTCCAAAAAAAATCTCGGGGTTACTATCTCCAACTTGGTCATCATTAACTGGGATCACTCTGGATGGATCTCCGATACTTTCCCGAACATAGCAACATGAAAGACCGAATGTACTACTTCCTAAGTCGGATGGCAATGCTAACTTATAGGCAACCTGGCCTATTCTTCACATGATATGAAAATGCTCCAAGTACCTCAGGATAAGTTTCCTCTGTTTTCCAAAACTCGTCGCACCCTTTCCGGGGTGGTACCTTCAAGAATACCGACCGTCAACCTGAACTTCAAGTGTCGACGTCGATTATCCGCATGACTTCTGTTGACTCTGAGCTGCCAATAACCTCTTCTGGATAAGCTTCACCCTATCCACATCCTGCTGAAACAAGTATGAACCAACTATCTGAACCTTGCCAACATCGAACCAATCGACCGACAACTTACACTTCTGCCCCTACAAGGTGTCATAAGGCAATATCCGAACACTGAAATGGTAGCTAAAAACACTCCCTCTACAGGAGGCAACAATCCTTACAGCTACCCCTGAAAACCAAACACTGGCCCGAGGATGAATGTGATACGGAGACTCACCTGAGTTCCTAACCCTGCCTGGTAAAACTTCCAGAAAAAGAAATAGTCGTAACCTGGGCTCCACTGCCTGTCATAAGGTAAAAGTAGGCACCTCGTGCAGCCTCACAACCTTCCAGATACAACATCTCGCATAACCCTCTGCCGAGTAAACGATCCTGACTAAAAGACAAGAGGGACTGACCTCATCGACCCGACTACTGGTCGAACGTATCCACGAACTCGTACGATGGTTAACTAAACTTGGGCCTAACACCCTCGTGACCCCACCACCTGGCGGGACCACCTCGAACTGACCCCACCAAATTACAGGCCGCGGGTTGACCCGCGATTGGTCCTCAACCCGACCTGCTATCGCGCAAAAACTCTTGTTCCCCGATCCGGAACGATCTCACCATCGAGTCACGAAAACCTAGTGGTCTTCTTAGCTCAACTACCCTCTTTCATATCACTCAGGGACTTATCTCACGAATACATCTCACGAGTACTAAGCACTCCGATAAGGGTCAAACATAAAATAAATCTTTTACTCGAGATGGCCTTGCCTCTAAGGTCTCCACGTATAATATTCTAAGGCTCACACTTTCCTTATCCCCAATCTTACCCTTTTAACTATCCATGATTTCTAATCACAATTAACACCATGCTATCTGAATATAACACTTAAGATACACTTATCTTATCACACATACAATCTCTAGAGGGTTAAGGATATACCTGAATCTACTGTTCCACTCCCCTCTGTCGTTTCAATCAATCCTGCCCGGCTGGGCGCATAGCAAAACAAGCTGTCGAAGAAGTACGATACTCCCCACAATGACATCTACCACAACGGCCACACCGAGGTGGGGGTGGTCTCCTCTGGCTAACACCCCTTCCTCTCCGAGCCACTGAATCCGCAACTGATCTGGTAGCTGAGTCCTCCTACTTGCATCCCTCCTACTAGGACATCTTTTCGACACATGGCCCTGACGACCGCAGGTAAAACGAGCACCATCAATAAGACGACATTCCCCGGGATGACGCCTGCCACACTGTGAACACTGAGGAAAACTGAACTCGGCTGGCTAGAACCTATGTGTATCTGTGAACCAGAAGCCCTGGAGCTCTGACCAACTCCGACATACTCTGAACGCCCTGAACCCTGTGGAGGACCACTCTGCACTGGTGGAGGTGCATATCTAATCTGCTGCTGAGGCGGTTCGCCCTGAAAGTTACCAAAGGACCCTGCCGATCTGGCCCTCTTCTGCTGATCTTGGTTAACCCGTCGATCCCTACGTTTCTCGGCCTGCTGTGCATAAGCCCGTACGCAGGCCATGCTCAAGCCTGACTGAAGAGCTACTCTTGCACAACCCTCTCTTAGATAGTCATCATGACTCGTGATAAATCGATACATCATATACTCTCTGGTAGCTACATCCTTAGCTAGTAACAGGGTCGTCTCTTTGCAATCTATACTTTCTGCTACTGGTCGTGGAACTGAAGGTTCAACTATCATGGCCGCAGTAGGAACTGCTGCCGCTGGGCTAAACTCTGCTGGGGCCGTGACGAGCGTAACTCCCCGACGCAGCGCCACCCGGTGATGATTGGGCTGTGCCTCGTAACCTCTCGTGTTTACTCGCAGCTCCCTCGGCTGCCTTGCCCTCCTGGGCCCGGGTTGCCTTACGCGGAGGCATAACTGGTAAGGGAAAGAAATACGCTAGAGGGGTCCAACTTATAACACAGCTCTAAGGCACGATCTCAGAGTGAGAAGAATGAAAACCAATCCTAAATATCTTATAGCCTCCTGGTTATTGGTGTGGTGCACAACACACCGATAATCAAGACTCTACTAGATACGGTCTGTAGACACCTTCCGAGGATTAACTGCTCCGATACCACTTTTGTCACGACCCGAACCCGGGCCCGTGACTGGTGCCTTACCCCGGGTACCCAAGTAGACATACATCAGAGTAATCAGCGGAACATAAAACAAGACATGAAATAATAGGAAGTGTAAGACGCTTTTTCATGAAAAGTTGCCTTTCGGCATATATATATAAAAACTTAAATCCGAATAGCATATCCCTTTTTACAAACTCGCCCATAACGATTACTGCACTCTAAGAATGATATAACAACAATGGCGGACGGGCCCGCCATACCTGAATGTAAGTACCTACAACGACAGGACTATACCCAAGATAAGCCTCCGAGAAGCGGAGCTTCCCAAACGCTGAATCTGTGACCCATGAGCGAGGATCAACACCGGTGTACCTCTACTGCAGATGAACGCGGCCGAAGGAGGTCGATAACAGTACCAAGTATGTGAAACTAAAAATATCGTAAATGAAATCATAGTAGTCTATATAAAGCGTAAGACATGTATGATAACCAAACTACAGTTCCACAATAAATAGCGATCATGTCAAGTCGTGGACTCACGCCTCAAAGTCATCACTCAAATATAACTATGGGTCTCACGCCCACAACATCAATCATGCCCGTGGAATACCTTTCCTCACGCCATAGCCTATGATATAGAAGCACCAAGGAATACATGAACACCGTGTCCCACCTGTGTCATAATAAAACCGCACGGTAAGTACGAAGGCATAGCCGACTACTAACACCCACGCACCAACAAGGTCATAAATCGTATCACGAGGTCTGCTAGACCGCCACATGATCGGCCGCCACTCGCCCGCGATATCAAATGTGCGCGCGTCTAGTCTCGACTTCCGCTGCCCGCATAGGCCACACGTAGGCCCGCATGAGGTATTCCGCATCGAGGGTAGCTACTCCGGCATCGCCCCGACTCGCACCGCATGGCCACATAGACCGCATGACCACAAAGGCCGCACACTAACACGAACTATCGTAGCTCCGCATAGGTCACATGCACCGCGTGAGGTATTCTCGAATCATAGGTCACACGCACTACCGAGTCTACCCCGCATCGGAGGGCAGCTTAACCCCCGGAATCATGTCAAGAGGTGAGTGATATAATACTACCATAACAGCTTATCGTTAAACAACATAAGCACAATAAGGGAAACCCCTTTACACAAACATCACAAGATACTAACACACGTAGCATCCTAACATGTTTACTTATCAAATCAACAAGAAAGTATTACAAGGCTATCACAAACCAACAGAATCAAGTTATTCACACAAGGTACTTTCTACTTTATGTTAACAAGTTCGGGTTTTTATCCCCAAAGTACTTCATACATTAACTCTTTAAAAGATCCGTTTCTTTCACAGAAGTCACAATACCCGTAGTATAAAAATAGAGTGACTATCTTTTTAAGTAAACCAAAACACTTCCCTTTGTAAAATCAAGTAACAACATTATTTTTCCAAACGTTCAAGTTTGCCTAATTTCAAATGCTCAAGTTTCTCGTTTTCGAAAGGTTTCGTAGTTCATAGTTTTAATCACTTAATGATATAATTCTCCTTTAAAACAATTTGAGAAACATATGCCTTATATGTGAGTAGATTGTTCTTGTTTATAACAATCTTGTTAAAGCAGCCATGATCTAGGAAATGTAATATCATTTTGTCTCATCTTAGCTTCTATGCAGATGGAGGTTTCTACTGGTTTTAATAGTACTTAATTAGTCAAAACATTTCCCTTTATTAGCGCTGCTGTGGTTTGTTCGATACTTATTCTCATTTCCGAAATCAGTAAAACATTATTCCTTTTACAAACCAAGTACTCATTACTCACGAATGAGGTTTCACACTTTTTAACAAAATTCATATTAATTCAAGTCTCTTATCTTCTAAAATCAATAAACCATTCTTTTTATCTCTCTTAAGTCGTTATACCTAACTTCCCATAAAGCTAGTATAACTCTTAAGCTTTTAAAACCAGGTATTACTCTTCTTTCAAAAACGGTTCTTAATTCTCTTGAAATACTTCAAGATTCTTTATTATTCAGGCTTAAGTCAAAAGACATTGTCGTAAAACTACGTTCAGTTAACACACGTACGTCTACCGTACTATATATATTCTTTTTAAAATATCATGCTCAAGAGGATATGAAGGATCACATACCTCGCGACGATTATCGACTAATAGCAAAATGCTCCACCGCTATAACCCGGCTAGCCTTGTCCACCTTTCAAGTATAACATGCTACTTGCAGAACTTTCAACCTATAAAGGCATATACGTCTATCAACGTCTAGACTACTCTATAGAATATTCTAAGCAGAGGGTTCTCTATTCTACGGAAAATTGGGCAGCACTTCCCTACCCGTTAAGCTACACAAGTCTACTATAATACATCCCTATGTAAGTCAAGTTTAATCTTCTTCTTTAATATTCTTCCGATGTGATTTCAGTTCAATTCTTTTCTGTAATATCCTTCTATTATAGTTCAATTCTCTTCTGTAATATCCTTCTATGAATCTTATATTCATTTCTATACTACTACAGTATGTAATTTCCAATTACTATATAAGGACAAGAGTATTTACCTCGATAAGCCCAAAATTATCCAAGTTTTAAAATGTCGATCCTGAGCAACGTTTAGCTCCTACTCTGGGCGCTCCAACCTGCTCCAAACAACCCTTAGAAGTTCTACGCAACTTCTTCTTAAAACTTCAACCGACTATGAAGATTTTCCTTAGGGTTTCATTTTGTGACTGAAGGGAAGTATAATAGTATTTCTGGGCTTTTAGTATAGGTGTAACCTTGGAATACCACAAGGTATTAGGGCCAAGGTATTTTGGAATAGTAACTATACTTGGAGAATACTTTCTACCAAGGGGGGGGGGGTACTTCACGAAAAACAACTTTAGGAAGGGGGGGGGGGGGGGTATTTTCGGCCAAGGCTCACAAAGGGGGAGGGGTTTCGGCTAGCTTAACTAGGAAGGGGGGAAGAGGTGCTCTCGGCTAGAGCTCTCAAGATAGGGGGGGGGGGGAAGGGATTTCAAGACTTAGAAAACATTTTGTGGATGAAGAAGTTCATCAACTAAGGGGGTATTTATAGGCCAACCAATGGCCAAGATCAAGACAAGTGGGGGGCAAGTGGATGGTGTGGATTAGGACATGTGTTAAGTGGGTCCCACTTGCTCATCTACCACACAAATATCTCACAAATATCCTACCAACTCCTTGACCAAAAATCAACACAAAAAACGTGCCAAGAACTCCCATGGCTTGCCGTCCACTTGAGGGCCAAGTGTCGCCCTCTCGTTGGTCCAAAATATTTCATCTCTCGGAAAAATCCGCAAAAATAATAAAAGACATAGCCATAATTTTCCCTTCGCAAAGTTTGGAAAACGTTTCGTCGGAAAACGATTCTTTTCGTGTGTTGTGCACAAAATTTTCGGTCCTTGCCTAACTTAAGGCTTAAACTTTTATACGTACGCCCTCACGTACATACTCTGGAAATACGGGGTAAAACATGACCGTTATAGGTTGAAGTACTGCAAGTAGCGTATTCTACTCGAAGGGTGGAAAAGGCTAGCAGGATTACAGTACTTTGGAGCTATTTGCTAATTGTCGGTAATCGTCGCGAGGTATGTGATTCTTCCTATCCTCTTGAGCATGATATTTTAAAAGAATATATATAGTACGGTAGACGTACGTGTGTTAACTGAACGTGGTTTTACTTCGATGTCTTTTGACTTGAGTTTTAAATAATAAAGAATCTTGAAGTATTTCAAAAGAATTAAGAATCGTTTTTGAAAGAAGAGTAATACTTGGTTTTGAAAGCTTAAGAGTTATACTAGCTTTATGGGAAGTTAGGTATAACGTCTTAAGAGAGATAAAAAGAATGGTTTATTGATCTTAAAAGATAAGAGACTTGACTTAATTGAATTGATATGAATTTTATTAAAAAGTGTGAAACCTCATTCGTGAGTAATGAGTATTTGGTCTTTAAAAGAATAATGTTTTACTGATTTCGGAAATGAGAATAAGTATCGAACGAACCACTGCAGCGTTAATAAAGGAAAATGTATTGACAATTAAGTAATTATATTAAAACCAGTAGAAACCTCCATCTGCATAGAAGCTAAGATAAGACAAGATTGTATTACATTTCCTAGATCATGGCTGCTTTAATAAGATTGTTATAAACAAGAATAACCTACTCACACATAAGGCATACGTTACTCAATCGTTTTAAAAGAGATTATGTTATTAAGTGATTAAGACTATGAACTACGAAACCTTTCGAAAATAAGAGACGGGAATATTTGAAATTAGGCAAACTTGAACTTTGGAAAAGAATGTTGTTACTTGATTTTATAAAGGAAAGTATGGAAGTTGTTTTGGTCTACTTAAAATGTTAGTCACTCTATTTTTAATACTACGGGTATCGGGTGACCTTTGTAAAAGAAATGTATCCTTTAAAAAGAATTTAACGTACGTAGTACTTTGGGGTTAAAACCTGGACTTTGGCATAAAATGAAAGTACCTTGAGTTGTGTGTAACTTGCCTATGTTTACGTGTGATAGCCTTGTCATGCTAGTATTGTATTTCTATACCACCGCGTCTCGATGAGGGTCGGCTGATTTGTTATGATCTTACTTGGACGTACCGGCAGTGACGGAGGATTCCACGGGTACGCTTCTGTTGATAGTGTTATTCCATGGACTAGCTCTCCATGAGGTTTTACTGATTCGGCTTTGGTATCTGGTAGTTGGCTCTCGTACTTGCCCCGAAGTCGTGGCTGATTCGGCTTTGGTATCTGGTAGTTAGCCTTCGTACTTGCCCCGTTCAGTTTAGTGGTGAAGTCTCGTGATACGGACGCGGTATCCGTAGTTAGCCTCACTTTGCCCCGGTCAGCTACGTGACACGACTTTGGTATCTGGTAGTTGGCTTTCGTACTTGCCCCGTATCAGCTTCGTGGCGAAGTCTCGTGATACGACCTTGGTATCTGGTAGTTAGCCCTCGTACTTGCCCCGGTCAGCTACGTGACACGGCTTTGGTATCTGGTAGTTGGCTTTCGTACTTGCCCCGTATCAGCTTCGTGGTTTGGTTGTATAGTATTGTTAGTACGGCTTTGGTATCTGGTAGTTGGCTTTCGTACTTGCCCCGGTCAGTTGATGATGCGGCTTTGGTATCTGGTAGTTAGCCTTCGTACTTGCCCCGTACGGTTTTATGACTCAGGTGGGACCTGGTGTTTATGTGTACTCCTTGGTGTTATTATATCATAGACTGCCGGCAGTGAGGAAGGTATTCCACGGGCATGACTGATGTTGAGGGCGTGAGACCCATAGTTATATTTGAGTGATGACTTTGAGGGCGTGAGTCCCTGACTTACGTGACTGCTTATTTATTGTGGACTGTAGTTTGGTTATCATACATGTCTCCTGCTTTATATAGACTACTATGATTTCATTTACAGTATTTTCAGTTTCACATACTTGGTACCTGTTGTACTGACCTCCTTCGGGGGGCTGCGTTCATGCCGCAGGTAGAGGTACACCAGTTGTTGATCCTCGCTCATAGGATCACAGTTCAGCGTATTGGGAAGCTCCGTTTCTCCGGAGGCTTATCTTTTGGTATAGTCCCCTGTCACTGTAGGTACTTGTACATTCAGGGGTATGGCGGGGCCCTGTCCCGTCATGTTGTAAAAAAAAACTCTTAGAGGTCTGTAGTACTGTTGTGGGCAGGGTGTAACTGTTCAAAGTTTTTAGTTATATATATGCAAGAAGGTAACCGTTTGGTTGGCCTGTTTTATTATCATATCTCTTGTTTCATGTTTAAGTTTTTATTTCCGCTGATTTTCTCTGATGTTGTATCACTAGGGTGCCCGGGGTAAGACACCAGTCACGGGCCCGGGATCGGGTCGTCACAGCCCCGCCATACCCCTGAATGTACAACAACCGACAATACCAGGGATAAGCCTCCGGAATAAAGGAGCTTCTCAACAGCTGAACAGTGATCCTAAGAGTGAGGATCAGCAATATGTACTCTACCTGCGGCATGAATGCAGCCCCCCGAAGGAGGTCAGTACAACATGTACCAAATATGTGAAACTGAAAGTACTGTAATGAAATCATAAGTCTATAATAAAACTGGAGACAGATATGATAACTCAATTAACGATACAAAGGCCTTACTAACAATGAGTAATCAAGAGTATACTTACAACATAAAAATAGGAAGCTCACGATCAAAGCGGACCACCCGCGACAGATCATTAAGCAATCCTACTCGCAGGACTATTTCACCCGATAGTCGTGTGGACCCGCATGAGGTATTCCTCGCATAGGTGTACTACCGCATGAGACTATTTCACCCGCATAAGCCCATAAGGACTCGCATGAGGTATTCCTCGCATCATGGGTAGCAAATCCACGGAACAGGTGGTATAACGTCTTCGGGGTTTACCCCTCATTTATACTCTTACCCTGAAGCAGGTGGTATAACGTCTGGGGGTTTACCCCTCATTTATACTCTTACCCTAACTCAACCGGCCATCATACATAACATAAGCCCTACCGGCTTATCATACATACCATAAGCACTACCGGCTTATCATACAATAAATAAGCAAGTTAAGAAATCCCCCTAACTTCTTATTAGTCTTATTCATATACTCTCTCATTTTAGTTTACTTAAGGCACTAACATGTCATTATAAATCCGGGAATTTAACCCAAAGTACTACGTACTTCTATTCTTTTAAAAATGACTCTTTTCCATACAAAACTTCCAAGATACTAATAACCGTAGTATCAAGTCATAACTACATTTTTAGACAAGTCACAATACCTTTTAGAAATACATGTTCAGACTTCTAAATCAAGTGACTTCTTTCTTTTAAAAACCTTAAGCAATTGGTGCCTTTAAATCAATTTGTCTTTCTTTATTTCAAGTCATTTATCATACTTATATTACTTAGAGTAAATCACTCTTTTTAACCTTCCATAAAGCTATTGTAACCAACTTCCCATAAAGTCGTTACACTAGCTTTATACCTTAGAAACTTACACTCTTCTTTATAACCAAGAGGCTTAAACTTTCCAACAAAACAAGTATCAAAAATACTTTCAACATACTTAAAGTCTCTTAACTTTTGAAAACCAAGATATCCTTAATATTTAAACAAGTGAGTTAATTCCCTAACTCAACCAACTTGGACATTCTTAAAAATAAGCCAAGGATATCAAATGGACTAGATTGTCAAAATCTTGTACGTCTATCGTACTATACATTTACAACTTAATCATGCTCAAGAGATAAGAACGTTCCACATACCTCTTCGGGTCAAACCACTTGCCAAGTACAATATCCCGCCTGTAGTATGTCAACCTATAATGTCCACAATACGTCTATTAACGTCTTACTTCAAACGTATAATATTCCAAGTGCAAAGTCACTAAATTCTACGGAAAATCGGACAACACTTCCTTTGTTTCTACATACTTTGCCACCTTTTTCAAGGCCGAATTCAATAACCAAACACGCCACATTTAAGGCTCAACAAAGTAGTTAACAATAGGGGATTACACGCCTACAAGACATGTAAAATTCCGCCCCACAATATATAACAAACTAGTCTAAACTACCATGTCAATTCGGCAATTAGGGACAACAATACCAATTCTTCTTCCAATTTCTTTTCAATCCAAGTTGTTTAGTATAACATGTTATAAGGCCGCAATTGTTTATAACAACTATAATCTTCAAGTCGATAACATGTGATGATTCTAGTTAACGACCAAATTGTAATTCAATTTCAAATGACTCAACATGTCATTTTCGGAATTGAGCTTCCAAATTTCCATAACACTTATCAAACTTCATAACACATATCACATGATCATTTCTAACTTATAATAACATGGAATCTTCAATTACAAAAGTAAGACGAAGATTATACCTCATTTAGCCCAAATATGATCCAAGATTGCAAGTCGATCCTTAGCAACTTTAGCTCCTCCTTTCGACGTTCCAAACCATTCCAAGAAACCCTTAGAAGCTTATGAAGAACTCATCTTCAAGTTCCCACTTAAAAGTTGAAGAACTCCTTAAGTTCCTTGCGACTAATACAAAAACGCCACTTTTCCGGGATCTTTCTATTGAGATACACTTACAATACCCTTAGGTACCTTGGTTAAAAGTATGGAGCTTATTGGACAACAAACAAAAAAATTTCTCTCTTAAAGTGTGCTAAAGCCGAGAGCCCTCAAGGGTTTCTTCAAAATTCTTGAATTTTTTTCTAAGTGTTAAGCCTTTTCTTGCTACTAAGGAGCTTATATAACCAAATGGAAGGTCTAGATTAGAACAAATGGGTGGTTTGGATGCATTTCACAAGGATCAAGCCAAGTGGCATTTGACTTAGTCAATTTTATCAAGCTCTAGCTTTAGCAAGACTTGGACATTTAAATTATGGTCAAATGACCATTCTATCCATGCCATTTTTGTCCAAGACCACTAAGGGGGGTGACACGTGTCGCCCTTCCGTTCGTCGCAATATTTCGTTTTCCGACAAATTCCGATAAATTTTTACTCGTCTCAAATCTTAACATTGTTGAGTTCTTACGTACGTTCTTATAATCATATCCTGGAATTTCCGGGGTGTAACAGACATATGTCTTATATGCCTTAATAAGGACTTAGGAACAATTAGACATGCTTTTAGCATATAATCAATAACATGAATACCCCTTAACTTCTAAGAGTAGAATGAATTATGAAACAATACCATAGGTATATTTCGTACGTAGAACATGCCAAAAGAAGAAGAGATAGTTCACATACCTTATAAGCTACACCAACACGATAAGTAGAATACGTCTCAAATAGGTACTTCAACCTATAATGACAAAAACACATCTATCAACTTCATGATACTAGTATACGCTATACCACATAATGACTCTCCTTTCATATAACAATCCGGGTAGCACTTCCCCTATTCATACGTACATTTCCACCTTACAAATAAGGCAAAAAAAAACGTCAATAACCAAGAACCAATTAAGGGCACAACCAAAACATCAACCAAGGTGATTCACACACCTACTTCTTATGTTAATCTGGCCTCGTAATCCATATAAAACAGTCCATAATCCAACACAACGAGGGTAAAATGTGAAGCTTTCTACACCTTTCTATACTCTTATTCCTTTAGGACATACGTTAGCCATTACCATATTAAACATGCATACTGGTAACCAAATTTTCAGCATAATAACTTCCACAAAACAATCTCTAAAACAGAACCACAATGGTCACACAGTTTCATGCAGTTTCGGCCAACAACCACAATACTAAAGCCCTTTTTATAATTCCCTCTAATCCAATTCATATAAAAACACTTCATATAAAGCACATCAACTTTCAATAACGAGATTCCTTCATTTTAACATGCAGTTAGTGACGATAATAACAACAACAACGACCATCGAATCTAATATAATAAAACTGTCCAGAATCGGCTAACTTGCCAAACTGTCATATGCACTTCTTATTCTCCATTTCACTTAAAAAAAGTTCATCTCTTAACTATAACAACATGTAACTTCCATTAATCTTAAAGAGGAAGAAGAAATCTTACTTTCACTTTAGCCAAAACAGTCCACAAGTTCTTGGCACACTACTTCACTTTAGCACCACTTCCACACGTTTCCACAACACACACGTATCCTCGGACTTGATAAAATATATTATTAGGCCCTTAGGCCAAACAACTCAAATGATAATGAATACGATAGAGGTACGAGCCACCAGGCCCATCAGTCATGCAAATGGGAAGAGAAGGCAGATGCGGGAGTTAGAACGCACCCAAAATTATCCATAAAGTAATGTAAATGAATAAACATTTAATGTGAAGGATCAAACATATAGAATAGTTACATAGATATAGCACAACATCCCCAATTAAAATCACACAAGCCCAAAACAATAGTCCAATAACAATCAGTAAGTGTTGGGCTTCATATTTAGGTAGATTCATAAGTTAGGGTGATATATTGAAGAGGTCCAAATGGATATGAGAAGTGTTTGTGGGTGATCAATTAATTTTGTACAGATTTGTCACGATAAGATAATTACTAGAATAATACACATAGTACGTTATTTGAAGGTTTAAGAGAAATTGGACAATATGTGTTGACAAAGTAGCTTCAGTTCGATAAAACAAAACTTGGATTTGGAATATGCGCAATCATCCATTTTCTATGGAAATGCTTAGAATTGGCTCAAAACAAGCTCTAATTCTTTTCTGGTTAGACGAAGCCATGATTTAGACTTGTGGTTTGTGAAAACATATTTTCTACAAATTCTTCGCATTAAGGACGATTGGAAGGTGTAGAAGAAATATAAGTACAATTAGAGTGTTTTACGATTACAAGTTTGATAATGGATGGCGATTTTGCTAAAGGATCGTGGAGACTTGAGGATAATTATGGAATCAACCTATTGCGTTCAGGGGTATGGCAAAAAGCAAAATCATGTATTTCAAGTGGAGTTGGATCAAATATGTGAGAATCAAACTATTGAGCCAACCTAAAGAAAGATTTGGCGGAGTAAGTGAAAAGCAAATTGCTATAGACTTATGGTAGGATTACCACGTATATTAGAAAAGTTTGGTACTATTTGGGTCATTGTGGACCGTTTGACTAAGTCATATCATTCGTACTGGTTTAGACTTCTTTTAATTCAGACTAATTGACCAGGATCTACATTCGGGAGATTGAATATTTGTATGGGGTGCCTATTTCTATAAGTTTAGGTAGGGCACACAATTTACATCTCATTTCCAGTGGTCTTTGCCGAAGGAGTTGAGCACTCGGGTAGAGCTTGCACAACATTTCACCCTAAAAAAATGGTCAGTCCGAGCAGTTATTCAGGTCCTTAAGAATATTTTTGTGAGCTTCTATGATTGGCTTTGGTGGTCATTTGAATCATCTCTTGCCTTTGGTAATGTTTTCTTACAACGATAGTTATTATTCAAGCATTAAGATGGCACGACTTGAGGCATTATGATAGGAGATTCGCTCTCCGTTTGCTTGGTATGATACATTTGAGGTTAGGCCTTAGGATACTGACTTGTTGTGAGATTCTTTGAACAATTCCAAATCAATTTAGAAAGGCTTCTCATAGCTTAGAGTAGACAAAAGAGTTATGTTGATCAGGAGGCTCATGATTTGGAGTTATGGTTGGCGAGTGTATTTTGTTGAAGGTTTCACCTATGAAGGGTATGATGAGGTTTGAAAAGAAAGGAAAGTTGAGTTTGATGTATTTGGTCCCTTTGGGATTGCTCAATTTATTGATGAGGTAGCCTATGAGTTAGTTTTGCGACCTAGATTTTTGGTTGTTCATCCCACATTTTATATTTCTATGCTCAAGAAGTACCATTTTGATAGTGCTTATCTGATTTATTAGGTTTCTCTTGATTATAATTTGACATTTGAGGAGGAGCTGGTAGCCATTATAGATAGACACCTTCAGTAGTTGCAATCCAAAATATAGTTTCAATGAAGGCTTAGTAGAGGCATCGTCTGGTCGAGGGGACTATTTGGGAGATTGAGTCTTCCATGCAAATTGGATATCCCCATCTTTTCAATAGTTTAGATATTTTTTTCTCTTTACGTTTGAGGACAAACATATGTTTAACTAGTGGATGATGTAAATACACATTAGGTTGTTTTAAGAACACTATTCTCTTTTCCCTAAATGACCCTTGCCATAACTTTAAAATGACGTTTTTGACTTGCGAAGTGACACAATTCTCGAGGCAATCCAGTAAGTATCGGAGAAGAACTAGTAAAATTTGGAAATTCTTAAGTTAAAAAATAGAAATGGTTGACCAAAGTCAGCAGTGGGGTAACAAACTCGTATGCAAATTTGAACTATTATGTTAGGTCAGCAATGTGATTTTTTACTTACTTTTGGTTTGGGTTCAGAGGGTATGAGTGTGATTTGAGTTGTTGATTGAGAAATTAGGTAAGTTAAGGATTTGAAGTTGACCTAAGACAACATCTGGTTAAGACGACCTCATTTGGGTATTTTGAGTATGCGAGCAGGTCTGAAGCGTATTTTATGACTGAAATTCATATTTAGTTTGTGTTCGGGGGGTCTATAATGAGTTTCAGGTGTCGACTCCAATTTTGGAGAACACTAGAAAAATATTATGTTCAGTTGTTGGTGTTGTTCTTTGCAATCACGCGGTGGGAGCCACAGTCACACGATTTAGGAATGAGCCCACGATTGTGTAGCGTGGTTCCGTAATCGCGAATAATATCATCACTTGGGCAGAATATAAATTCCCAGAAACGAACTTGGATATTTCATTCTATACATTGAGCTTTAGACTTTGGATTTCAGAGATATTTAAGGGATTTTCAAGATTCATTGTTGGGGTAAAATTCTAACTTTACTTGACTATATTTAAAGCTAGTGGTTGGTCTAAATGAATTAATAAAGAGGGATTTGTCATGACCCAAACCGGAGGGCCGCGACGGGCGCCCGGATCTTACCCATCTGGTATCCCAAAGCACACCATCACCGTATCACCACAATAAACACGGACTAAGCCGAAAAAAATTATGAAAGCTTTTGACGAGAAAACCAACGTATACATATATACATGACCATGCCAAGGCCGATAAGGCCATACAAACCCACTATCTACATGACATCTGTCTACAAGCCTCTAAAGAGTATATGCCATCAAAATAGCATACCAATACTAGACTACAACTCTGGAACAAATAGAGTGCTCCAACATCAGCTGAACCAACAACCTACCAATGTGAACCATTATTCTCTTTAACTGAACTTGCGGGCATGAAACGCAACATCCCCAACAAAAGGAATGTCAGTACGACTAATATACTGAGTATGTCAGGCATAAGAAATAACATAGCCAAGATATATCATAGTCTGAAACAGAAACACTGACAACAATACATACCTCTAAGAGCCCTAGTAAATATGTATAAATGTTATGCAATACCAATGCAGTATACCTGTTAGCGATTTTCCACACGCTTAACACAAGTGTACGTATCGGGACAAGTAATATAGTCTAGGTAAGACCCAATATCGTCCTCAGGGACTGGTGTTCAATTACCAAACATCTATTCTATGTTATCTATTTGGCTGTCGATAGTGTGTAGTTTTTATCTATAAACTACTGAACAATTGTAAAAGTTAACTATATTACTTTACTTAAATCAGATATGGTGGAAATAGGGCTTCCAATCTCCTCAACTATCCACTCGCCTTAATCCTTAATGCAACAATAAATGTTCTTCTTCTATGTTAAGATAGCAGGTTAACTAGACCGTTTTATATTCTGGTTGGGATATATAAACACTAAACCCGGTGCAGAAATATTCTATATTTCTATGACAGGTTTTACCACATAGGAGGATTAAGAATAATAACCTATAAAACTACACAAGTATCGGGGCACTTTCGTCCACGATTTTAACCTATGTTTATTCAACTATAGCATATTCAAATCTCTCCTTTCTGATTTCGATTCGAAATCATATAAGTGATGATAACTAGTGATCAGTTAATTACCAAGCAATCAAAACAACTATTGAATAAATCTTAACTATATGAAGAAGAAACCAAATTAATGCATTAAGTCATAAAGACGAGGTTCAAAAGATTCGAAAGGAAAGCCCTAAATAAAGTTTAGCTCCTAGCCATAGACATGCTAAGAACCAAAAGATTATCCAACATAAACTGAAAGTAAATAAAGTAAAGAAAGAAAAATACTTAAGAACAAGTCTCTAATCTTGAAGCCTCCAAGAACTAAGTTATGTTGTAAATAGAGGAATTGAGGAACCCTTGAAAAATCTGCCCAAAGGGCCTTTTATAGCTCTAAAAAACGTGTGCAACTTTTCCTTCATGGCCTTGGCCCATTCCTGCTCGGATCTGGCAATTTCCCTCCTTGGCGTCGCGGCCATGAACTCTGGCGCTGCGGATGCCAAACTTCTGCAGCCTCTCAGTACTTTAGGCGTCGTGGCCATGCAATCCTGTAGTTTGGCGCCATGTCGCCCAACTCCTGTGTTGCCAATTTTTGTCCATTTTTGGCTCGGGAACCTCCTTTTCTGCCCACTTTTTGCTCCTTTTCGTCATTTCACCGTTTAAACCACTTTGACTCAAAAGGAAGAAAAAATACCCTGAGACGATACATATTTACACAAAAATGGGCAAAATACTAACTAAAAATGACTCTAAAAGTGTATATAAAATACACCGATCAAATACCCCCTAACTTAACCTTTGCTCGCCCTCGAGTAAAGATCAAAATAAAATCAAAGACAAAAGAAAAGAAAATAAAGACTCAAAGACTCTGATCAATCTGCTGCACAATAGTCACTAGAAAAGCATGAAGGTTAGTTGGGATAATATACAGGAACAGGTATAGCATGAATTTTTAACATTATAAGCTTTCAAGTCAGATATATCGCAAATTCATTTCAATCATGTTCAATGGAAGTAAGAGCACCCAACCTATGCATGTTAATTTCAAAATTCTATGGCATGTTCACTTGCTATTCTCCACTAATCATGGACATACATACTAGAGATCTTCAGGACTTTTCAGGGTTGTAATGTAGGCTTAGGCAGGGGTAGGTAACAATAGGCATTTTAGGCTCAAATCACGTACCATAAGCTATTTTTATTCAACTCATTTTCCTTCTTTTTGATTTCCTTTTTAATCTCATCCCTATCTTTTCCCTCTTTTGTTTTGAGAGAGTGAGGTGCATTATGAATAACAGGCACCCCCAAACTTAGGCTTTTGCCTATTTTTCATTGGAGTGCATCAATTTTTACTCTCTTTTTGTTTTTCTTCTTCAATACTTTTCATTCCAAGAGTCTTTAATTTTTTTTTCTTATGGCACAAACATGGAATTATAGGGTGTCCACGAAAGATCTTATTTTAGGCTCAAAAGGGCTGACTAGTGATAAATTTTATTGTCAGGGATAGGCAGTGAATGGTAAGAAGGGCTAACAATGAATTGCCTGAGTCATCTCCCTAACATGTATATCCTAACTATTTCGCCTCAAATAACAAGCAAGCAGACACATATACTTTATCATTAACAATGCAGAAGTTAAGCACAGGTACCCCAAATAATTTGATTTCATGAATTTTTGGCATATCTCGCTTAAGCATTCAGATTTTTTGCTTCTAATTCCATTATATTATCTCACTTACTTCACTTAGGCGTTTCAAGTAACTACAACATGTATGATCATAAAAAAAAATTGACTCATATAAAACATAAACAAGACAATAAAATAGACACAAAAACACAAAAATAAACTAAGAACCCCCCCTAAACTTAAATCACACATTGTCCCTAATGTGTACAAGACGCAAAAATAAAAAGACGGGATGACTTACAGACTTGTGGTTTAAAATGGTGGCGGTGGCGGTAGTGGATGCATGGTCCATTGATCGAACCTGGAGCTCAAACCATCAACTCTTTGGGTCAAGGTATCCAGGCTCTGCATCATCTTCTGTTGGTTCATGAGTATCTGCTCCATCATTGGCACTGGAGGTTCCACTGCTAAAGGTGGTTGGTGGTTGGTGGCTGCTGCTGCCTACCTCATAATGAGCTGCTGTCTCAGGCTCTTCTTCTTCGATGGCAACCTCTGTTGCTGCTGCTGGTGCTCCTCTCATTGTTGCTGCTCTGGGGACTGGTTCAGGGAAAGAGAGCACTAAATTATATGTCACAGCAGGCTGACCCTTTTCAAAAGTATCAGTGACAAAGGTTGGGACTCCATGCCTAGCACATAAGGCACAAATGAGAGATCCATGTCCCAACCCACCAGTGGTGGTCAATCTGCTGATTTCTTTAATACTCTGCACTACTTCCTGCCCAATGTCAATTGTCTTTCCCTCCATGATTCCATATACCATCTTGATTCTATCTGCAGGAACTCTGGTGAAGTGTGTAGATGGAATCAGGCGAGCACTTACAAAATACAGCCAACCCTTGGCTGTTCTATTGAATTGACACCTGGCAAGTCCCCGAGCTCCATTGCGAGCAACCTCTTATTCAGCCCTTGGGTAGCACAATGTTCTTGCAACGGCGTCCCAATCGATGTGGCTGTAATCTCTAGACCATCTTCTGAAATAGTTTGGGTTATAGCCCCGTTCTTCAACGTCATATGTTCCCAACATTGCATTTACCACCTCAGAATTTACGGGTACATATTTCCCTCTCATAAAACATCTGCCATCTGTCTGCTCCAGATAGTTGGCATAGAATTCCCTTACCATGTTAGTATTCTGCGGTGGAATCCTTTTCGGATTGGTGAATCTTCTCCACCTATTGGCCTCGATCATGGCCCGAATTGGCTCATAGGCATCATTATCATCAAACGACTCTTTCTGGTAATCCATACCGCTCTCAGGTATCAAGGTCCTAGTGTTTATCCAGTTGTATCTATCCTCCGCTTCTTTGCTAGAGAATCTGGTAACATCATATTCAGGGGCAGATGTGGATGTGGACGCCCTGACAGATCTCTTTCGGGAAGACATTGTGAAATATGTTGGGAAAATTTCTACAGCGTTTCCTCTGTTTCCTTAAGTTTCGTAACTACTATGAACCACAACAATCAACACAACAACCCAACACAACAATATACTGTCACGACCCATTCCGGGGCCCGTGACTGGTGCCTTACCGGGGCACCCAAGTAGTCATACATCAGAGTAATCAGCGGAAATATAAAACAAGACATGCAACAGTTTATAAAATAAGACACAGTTTATGTGAGAAAACATCGCCTTTCGGCATATATATAAAAACATGGTTTAGCGATACATCCGACATCGCATAACATGACTACTGCACCTAAGGAAATATACAACTATGGCGGACAGGCCCGCCATACCTCGATCTGACAAAACTATCTACAACGGGAGATCATACCCAAAAGTAGAGCCTCGGAAAAGATGGAGCTCCCGACACCAACGTAGATCCTAAGAATGTGGATCTAGCACTGCCGCCTTACTGCGGCATGAACGCAGCCCAAGGAGGTCGATAACAGTACTAAGTATATGAAATCAGAAATACTTAAATGAAAACATATCATTTTAAAATCAGTTTTGCAAGTATGTATGAAACAACCAGGGACCGCGCATAGCCACACATCATAAACAAGAGCAACAATAGGTAAACTATAACAGCCTTTTTCTAGGTTGCGAATGATCGGCGGGGCCAATGCCCGTAGTATCACCATGCAAGCCTAATCTCGACTCGTAGTCCGCATAGGCCACTCACATAGGCCCGCATAGGTACATAGCCCCGCATCGAGGGTAGCTACTCCTCGCATCGCCCCGACTCGTAGTCCGCATGGCCACATAGACCGCGTGAGGTATAACCCCGCATCACTAACACGAACTCCGTAGCTCGCATAGGTCCCTGGACCCGCATGAGGTATTCTCGAATCATGGTCCTGCATCACTGAGTCTACCCCGTGACGGAGGCGCCTTAACCCCGAATATGTCAAGAGATGAGTGATAGTACACTAACATAACAGCTTATCCTTAAACAACATAAGCACAACAAGAATACTCTCTTATACAAACGTTACAAGACACTAACACACATAGCATCATATCATGTCTACTTATCAAACCATCTTATTATTCTTTTCACAATTCAATAAAAGTCTGTTATAAACACATAGGCAAACTGTTTCTTTTATCGTTCTTAAGTGGTTATACTTAACTTCCCATAAAGCTAGTATAACTCTTAAGCTTCTGTTTTAAAAACCAATTAGTTCTCTTCTGTTAAAAATGATTCAGTATTCTTTTGAAATGTTTTCAGTTCTTTATTATTCAGGCTTAAGCCGTGAGGCATTGCCGTAAGTGTTATTCAGGCTTAAGTCAAAGACATTGCCGTAGTTATTATTCAGTTAACACATGTACGTCTACCGTACTATATATATATTGTAAAATATCATGCTTTAGGAAGAATCACATACCTTCTCAGCGAAAACCACCTGCCAAGTTGAATATGTCGCGCGCAGAGAGTCAGCCTATAATAGTCACAGACATCTATCAAAGACTACTCTGAAGGTCATTCTAAACAGAGGGTTCACAATTCTACGGAAAGTCGGGCAGACTTCCTACGGTGAGCTATATAAGTTCATCGTGAAAACAGTCCTATATAAGCATAGTTCAATTATTCTTCTTTTAAACCCTTCTACTGTGATAACAGTTCAATTCTATTCTGCAATATTCTTCTAAGTATTTATACTTATTCTTATACAACAACAGTAAGTATTCTCTAATTCAAAAGAGGGTTAGGATTAGTTACCTCGGTAAGCCCAATTATATCCTAGATAAAGTCGCGCCTGAGCAAGGTTTTGCTCCTAAGTTGTATGCTCCAAGGAAACCTTAGAAGTTCTTCACAACTTCTACTATGCACTAAGGGATTTGGGCTAGGGTATTTTGGGCATTATAACAATACAAGAAGGCAACTTTTCTACCAAGGGAGGGGGGGTAGGTTTTGGCTAGGCTAGGGGGGGGGGGCCTCGGCCAAACTACTTAGGCTAGAGGGGGGGGGTATTCGGCCAAGGGCCTTCACAAGGGGAGGGGGAGGTGTTTGGACGAAAAAGGCTACAAAGGGAGAGAAGAGGATTTTCAAGACTTGGAAAGATTTGTGGATGAAGAACTCTTCATCTTAAGGGGGGTATTTATAGGTCAAGAAGTGGCCAACCAATGGCCAAGATTAAGACAAGTGCAAGGCAAGTGTAGGGTGAAGATTTACTCCACACAAATATCCTACCAACTCCTTGACTTGTGCACAAGGCACAAAAAACGTGCCAAGCTTCTCCAATTTCGTCCAATGGACGATTCAAGTCCACCAATTGGAGGGTGCCAAGTGTCGCCCTCCCGTTGGTCCAAAATGTTTCGTCTCTCGGAAAATCCGCAAAAATTAGAAATGACATAGCCGGAATTTACCCTACGAAAGCTGTGGAAACGTTTCGTCGGAAAACTATTCGCTTTGTGAGTTGTGCCCAAAAAAACGTCCAAGCCTAAACTTTAAGGCTAAACTTTTTAGACGTATTCCTTACGCACATACTGCGAAATACGGGTATAACATTCTCCCCTCCTTAGAAACATTCGTCCCGAATGTTCCTTCCCAAGACAGATAACGACAAGGTTCTTCATAACTTAAACAGTTTGCAAAAGCCACACACGCCACAAACAACACTTAGGCAAAACGATAACGAAAATTTACAAGTAGGAAAGTGAATTACCTGGAGGTGTGGGGAATAGGTGAGGATACTTCTGCCTCATGTCCTCCTCAGCTTCCCACGTCATCTCCTCCCTGAGCTCGTTCCGCCACAAGACTTTGACGAAAGCCACGTCCTTGGTCCGCAGACGCCTAACCTGACGATCGACTATCGCTATGGGAATCTCCTCGTACGATAACCACTCGGTCACCTAGACATCGTCAATCGGGTGTACCCTAGATGGATCCCCGATACATCTCCTCAGCATAGATACGTGAAAAACCGGATGCACTGCCTCCAGATCGGACGGCAGATCCAACTCATAGGCAACCTTGCCTACCTGCGACAATCCGAACGCCCAATGTACCTTGGCCGAAGTTTCCTTCCTCCCGAATCTCATCACACCCTTCATGGGTGACACCTTCAGAAAACCCAATCATCAATCGCGAACTCGGATGCCGACGACGATGATCTCGTGATACGACTGCCGACTCAGCCGCCAATAGCCGCCTCGGATAAGCTTCACCTTATCCATCGCTCTTTGTACCAAATCTGGTCCCACTAGCCGCACTCGCCCACATCGAACCAACCTATAGGCGTCTGCATTTCCTCCCATACAAGGCCTCATAAGGCGCCATCCGAATACCGGAGTGGTAGCTATTATTATACGCGAACTCAACTAGAGGCAAATGATCCTCCCAACTACCATCGGTCAATAACGGGCTCGCAGATATCCTCAAGAGTGCGGATAGTGCGCTCGCTGTCCGTCTGCTCGTGGATGAAATGCACGACTCAAGCTCACTGGCCCCTAAACCCCTCTGGAAGGACCTCTGAAGTTAGCCGTAAATCGGGCTCCTCATGCGATATGATCAAGTAGGGACTCCATGCACCGACGATCTCTCGGATGTAAAGTCCGCATAATCCTCACCAAAAGTCGTCCTGACGGGAAGAAAGTGGGCTGATTTTGTCAGCCTGTCGACGATGACCCATATAGAATCATGTCTCCTCTGAGTGCGAGGTAGTATTGTGATGAAGTCCATGTTGATCACCTCCCACTTCCGTGTCGATCTCTATCGCCGCAACAAACCACCGTGCCTCGTGCTCTACCTTCACTGCCGACAACACGGGCACCGAGCTACGAACTCGCAACGTCCCTTCAAGCCATCCCACCAATACACGATCTAAGGTCGTGGTACATCTTGGTCGACCCGGATGGATAGTAACGCGCGCGTGTGCTTCCCAAGAACTCCGCCAAGTCTGAAACATCCGGAACACACACCGCCTCAAACCTTAGCACCCCATCGTGCTACCAAAGGACCCTTGCCCTCACGGCGGGCTGTATCACGATATCGAATCAAAGCCGATCCTCGAATCGTTGCCTCTTCACCTCCTCGACGATGGAAGACTCGCAACCTCGCGAACTCTAACCCCATCGCTATCGTAATCAATCAAACGGACACGAAGGCTCGCTAAGCGATGCAAATCACGAACCATGTCCCTCCTCTCTAGCCGCACATCCGATAGCCTCCCATCGACCCACGACTAAGAGCATACGCCACAACATTGGCCTTCCCGTGGTACGGATATCAACATCGTAATCCTTAAGCAACTCTAACCACCGTCTCGTCAGAAGTTCACTCCTCCGTGAAGATATACCTGGAGGCTCTTGTGGTTTGTAAAAATATCCACGTGAACCCCATACAAATAGTGCCTCCATCTTCAAAGCGTGAATCACACCGCTAACTCCAAATCATGGGGGGTAGTTCTCTCGTGTTTCTTGGTGTCGGATGCATATGCTATAACCCCGCCATGCTGCATCAGCACACATCCCAACCCGATGCCCGACGATCACAATACACGACATAACCATCCGACCCTCCGGAAGAGTAAGAACGGGGCGCCGTCTCTCTTTCAAGAATCGAAACCCCGCCACAAGCATCACCATCAAACTTGGCCGCTTCGAGTCACCCTAGTCAATGGTGCAGAGATAAGCAAACTTCTCCACGAACCGCCGATAATAACTCGCAAGGCCCGTAAAATCGCGAACCTGCAGCCGAGTAGTAGGTCTAGGCCAAGTCCTGACTGCCTCGATCTTGGCCGTATCCACTCGAATGCCATCAGCCCCGATAATATGCCCAAGAAACGCCACTGAAGTCAACCAAAACTCACATTTGGAAAACTTGGCGTACAACTGCTGGTCCTGGAGAATCACAAGACAGCCTCAAATGCTCCGCATGCTCCTCGCCCGAGCGAGAATAAACCAAGATATCATCAATGAACACTATCACAAACGTGTCCGAAATGGTTTGAACACTCGGTCATCAAATCCATGAATATCGCCGAGCATCGTCAACCCAAAAGACATGACCACAACTCATAATGCCCGTACCGGGTCCGGAATGCAGTCCTAGGGACATCCACCTCTCTGACTCGCACCTGATGATAGCCCGATCGCAGATCAATTTTGGAGAAGCATCTCGCACCCTGCAACTGGTCGAACAAATCATCAATCCTGGGAAGGGTATTCGTTCTTAATGGTCACCTTGTTCACCGCTCGTAATCAACACACATGCGCAGCGCCCCGCCCTTCTTCTTCACGAACAATACCGACGCTCCCGGGGAGAAACACTAGGCTGATGAAGCCCTTTCTCCAAGAAATCCCTAAGCCGATCCTTCAACTCTCTCAACTCGGCGGTGCCATTCGTATGGCGGAATGGAAATAGGCCGAGTATCCGTAATATGTCAATACAAAACTCAATCTCCTCTCGGGAGGATACGGAGGTCATCCGAAACACGCCTGGGAACTCTCGACCATCGAATCGACGGAAAATCTGGTACCGCGGCCTCGTTATCAAACACGAACGAGATGGTAGATATACCCTTCCGCACCATCTTCCTAGCCTTGAGGTAGGAAATAAACCTACCCCTCGACGATACAGTGCTCCCCTCTCACTCAACAATCGGCTCCTCTGGAAACTGGAACCGCACTACTCGCTCTCTGCAGTCTACATTGGCGTAGCAAGAAGCTAGCCAATCCATCCACATGATATCGTCTAAGTCAATCATCTCCAACTCTATAAAGTCGGCTAGGGTCTGACGAATGTAAATGGTCAAATGACAATCTCTCTATACCCGCCGATCTACCACCGAATCACCCACTGGCGTAGCTACAACGAAATGGTCTATGGAATCATGCTCTATCCCTATCCTACTAGCAACAAGGTGAGATATATATGACAGAGTAGAACCTGTATCTATCAAAGCATACACATCAAACCTGAACCGATAAGGTACTCGTGACGACATCGTGAGGCCTCCCGATCCCGCTGGACAAAGCATAAATGCGTTCGAGGAGACCGCTAGAATCGGGACCGCCACGACCTGCCGCGCTCGCTGGTCCGTGAGTACCTTGCCTCCGTGGCGAGTAATCGCTGGGATGAAGACCGCGAAAGAACCTATAGTGACCTACCATCAAGATCGCTCGCTCTGACAGCCGCATAGTGACTCGCTGCCACAATCGAAACAAACTCCGTAGCACCACAACTCCCGGCGGATCTACCGTGACGCTACACCGAGGTGGTGGTCCCGACGGCGTAACCTCTCGCCGCTCAATGTCAAGTCACGGGCCTCAGTGCGCCTCGAATATCTCGGGTGGCTGAGGACGGTGCAGAGTGCTCGAGCCGGCCGTGGTGCACCCAGATCGCCGCCGAGGCCGCCACCACGATAGCCACCAAAAGACCGCCGCCCCGGCCTTCTCGCCGTCACAACCCGGCGTCTCTACGCCTCACATCCCGCAGCATGAGCTCGCATGCGGGTAATGTCCATACGGTGAAGAGAAACACCGCACACGACTCGCCATATAGTCATCTAGCGGTGGCGTGGCGGTGCACCCTATCCTCCATAATCGCTACCAATGCCGGGACATATCGAGCCAATGAATCAAACTCGACATTGTACTCCCGACAAAGGCCCTTCTCGCCTCGAGTAAAAATCTATCACCCGCGCCTCTCATCCGTGAGGCAAGAAGTGAGTGAGGAAAGCCTCGAGAACTCATCCCAAGTAGCCGGGACGCGTGCTCTCCCGGATAACTCCTATGAATCAAACCAATCGATCGCAGATCACGCGACTTATGCGAATCGGCGTCATCGACTGCTCTCGAGGCCTTGATCACCCGTGATGATCCTTCAGTGACGGATGAACTCCTGCGGATCATCCTCCGGCCTGGAGCCAGAAAACTCTGGCGGGCTACCACTCAAGAAATCTGGTCGCGTCAAACTATTCGCCTCGTGCACCACGGTGCGACCGAGCCGAGCTGAATCGAATCGCCGCGATTCACTTATCCTCGTATTCGCCACAACTCTAGCCAATAGCCGGGCATCTCTCCTTTCTAACTCTCCGCCCAGTGCCGCGGGAGCGAGGTGGTACGTGGTCTTCGCTGGGCCGGCGGGCCATAGAACTCGCCGTCTGCGGTATAGATCGGGCTCGAGCCCTCGTAACTCGGTGTCCGATCGCGCCTCTCGGCCGCTTTGCCCTTCGGGCGGGTTGCCTTTACGTGGAGGCATAATCGCATGTAAAAGGAATACGTTAGAGGGTCCAACTTTAACACAACTCTAAAGCACGATCTCGAGTGAGAAGAATGGAAACCAATCCTAAATATCTTATAGCCTCACGATTATTGGTGTGGTGCACAACACACCGATAATCAAGACTTACTAGATACGATCAGAGACACTTTCCGAGGATTAACTGCTCTGATACCACTTTTGTCACGACCCGTTCTGGGGCCCATGACTGGTGCCTTACCCGGGAACCCAAGTAGTCATACATCAGAGTAATCAGCGGAAATATAAAACAAGACATGAAACAGCTTTATAAAATAAGACACGCTTTATGAGAAAACATCGCTTTCGATATATATAAAAACATGGTTTAGCGATACATCCGATAATCGCATAACATGACTACTGCACTCTAAGGAAATATACAACTATGGCGACAGGCCCGCCATACCTCGATCGCATAAAACTATCTACAACAGGGAGATCATACCCAAAAGTAGAGCCTCCGGAAAAGATGGAGCTCCCGACACCAACGTAGAGATCCTAAGAATGTGGATCTAGCACCTGCTTGCCCTTAACTGCGGCATGAACGCAGCTTCAAGGCGAGGTCAAGCATAACAGTACTAAGTATATGAAATCAGAAATACTTAAATGAAAACATATCATTTTAAAATCAGTTTTGCAAGTATGTATGAAACAACCAAGGGGACCGCACGTAGTGCCACATCATAAACAAGAGCAACAATAGGTAAACTGTAACAGGCCTTTTTCTAGGCTGCGAATGATCGAAGCAGGGCCAATTGTCCGTAGTATCACCATGCAAGCCTAATCCTGGACTCTCGTAGTCCGCATAGGCCACTCACATAGGCCCGCATAGGGTACATAGCCCCGCATCGAGGGTAGCTACTCCTCGGCATCGTCCTGGACTCGTAGTCCGCATGGCCACATAGACCGCATGAGGTATAACCCCGCATCACTAACCTAGAACTCCCGTAGCTCCGCATAGGTCCCCTGGACCCGCATGAGGTATTCTCGAATCATGGTCCTGCATCGCTGAGTCTACCCCGACGGAGGCGCCTTAACCCCCGGTAATATGTCAAGAGATGAGTGATAGTACACTAACATAACAGCTTATCTTTAAACAACATAAGCACAACAAGAATACTCTCTTATACAAACGTTACAAGACACTAACACACATAGCATCATATCATGTCTACTTATCAAACCATCTTATTATTCTTTCACAATTCAATAAAAGTGCATTATAAACACATAGGCAAACTGCTTTCTTTTATCGTTCTTAAGTGGTTATACTTAACTTCCCATAAAGCTAGTATAACTCTTAAGCTTCGCTTTAAAACCAATTAGTTCTCTTCATAAAAATGATTCAAGATTCTTTTGAAATGTTTTGATTCTTTATTATTCGCTTAAGCCAGGCATTGCCGTAAGTGTTATTCGTGCTTAAGTCAAAGACATTGCCGTAGTTATTATTCGCTTAACACATGCACGCTTCACCGCTATATATATATTGTAAAATATCATGCTTTAGGAAGAATCACATACCTTCTCAAAACCACCGCCAAGTTGAATATGTCGCCAAGCAGAGTCGACCATAATAGTCACGCACATCTATCAAAGACTACTCAAGGTCATTCTAAGCAGAGGGTTCACAATTCTACGGAAAGTCGGGCAGCACTTCCCTACAGTGAGCTATATAAGTCTCATTGTGAAAGCAGTCCTATATAAGCATAGTTCAATTATTCTTCTTTTAAACCCTTCTACTGTGATAACCGTTCAATTCTATTCTGCAATATTCTTCTAAGTATTTATACTTATTCTTATACAACAACAGTAAGTATTCTCTAATTCAAATGAGGGTTAGGATTAGTTACCTCGGTAAGCCCAATAATATCCTAGATAAAGTCGCGCCTGAGCAAGGTTTTGCTCCTAAGTTGTATGCTCCAAGGAAACCTTAGAAGTTCTTCACAACTTCTACTAAGCACTAAGGGATTTGGGCTAGGGTATTTTGGGCATTATAACAATACAAGAAGGCAACTTTTCTACCAAGGGAGGGGGGGTAGGTTTTGGCTAGGCTAGGGGGGGCCTCGGCCAAACTACTTAGGCTAGAGGGAGGGTATTCGGCCAAGGGCCTTCACAAGGGGAGGGGGAGGTGTTTGGACGAAAAAGGCTACAAAGGGAGAGGAGAGGATTTTCAAGACTTGGAAAGATTTGTGGATGAAGAACTCTTCATCTTAAGGGGGGTATTTATAGGTCAAGAAGTGGCCAACCAATGGCCAAGATTAAGACAAGTGCAAGGCAAGTGTAGGGTGAAGATTTACTCCACACAAATATCCTACCAACTCCTTGACTTGTGCACAAGGCACAAAAACGTGCTGCTTTCTCCAATTTCGTCCATGGGCGATTGAAGTCCACCAATTGGAGGTGCCGTGTCGCCCTCCCGTTGGTCCAAAATGTTTCGTCTCTCGGGAAAATCCGCAAAAATTAGAAATGGCATAGCCGGAATTTACCCTACGAAAGCTGTGGAAACGTTTCATCGGAAAACTATTCGCTTTGTGAGTTGTGCCCAAAAAAACGTCCAAGCCTAAACTTTAAGGCTAAACTTTTTGTACGTATTCCCTTACGTACATACTCTGGAAATACGGGGTATAACATATACAACACAACAATTCAGCCCCAAATACACCAAAGCACACGTACATCACCCACAGTATTAAGTACAACACCCCATAATGGTAATACTCAACAATAATCTCCCACACAACCACACTATCCCAACAATAGTGTCACGACCCGACCTCGGGCCCGTGACTGATGCCTTACCCCGGGCACCCTAGTGATACAATCATCAGAGAAAATAAGCGGAAATAAAAACTTTAAGCATGAAACAATACATAAAATAAGCAACAGGCTAACCAAAACGGTTACCTTCCTGTATATATATATATATATATATATATATCAACATGAACAGTTAAATCCCTTACAAACCCTGCCCACAACAGTACTACAGACCTCTAAGAATGTAACCACAACTATGACGGGACAGGGCCGCCATACCACGAATGTACAAGTACCTACTATGACAGGACTATACCAAAGATAAGCCTCGGAGAAGCGAGCTTCCCAAAACGCTGAATTGTGATCCTATGGCGAGGATCAACAACCTGTACTCTACTGCGACATGAACGCAGCCCGGCGAGGTCGATAACAGTGCCAAGTATGTGAAATCAAAATATCAGAAATGAAATCATAATAGTCTATATAAAGCAGGAGACATGTATGATAACCAAACTACAGTACACAACATATAAGCAGTCAAGTCTAGTCAGGGACTCACGCCCTCAAGTCATCACTCATGCCCGTGGAATTCCTTCCTCACTGCCGGCAATCTATGACATAAATCATACTCATGTGACGCACCCGTGGCATCCTACCTCACTGTCAGCGTACACATATACAATACATATATATACCTCCTGCCCGTGGAATCCTCCACATCACTGCAATGTAGGTGTAACATATAACCATGTGACGCCATGGCATCCTACCTCACCGTCAGACACATATAAAACATATATATATATATATATATATATATATATATATATATATATATATATATATATAATACGCGACGCATGTCCCTAATCCTCATCTGTAACATGGCCATAACGTTCCTCGGCATCCTCATCGCAGCGCAGTCTTCATGGGAGCTAGCCCGTGGAATAATGATCGCACATACCATACCCCTAATCCTCATCGGTGTAGACATTTCTTCACGGGAGCTAGCCCATGGAATAATAGTAATGGTCACATGCCCGGAATCCTCATCGGTGTAGACATGCCCACGTGACAATAATAGTATACGGAGTTTAACGCATTGCATGGCCGCACGCCGGAATCCTCATCGGTGTAGACATGTCCATCCGATAATAACAATGGAAGTATACGTGGAATCCTCCACACGCCAGACATCCACGAAACGTCACGCATCTAACCCAGATCTCCGTCGCATGCCCGATTCTAATCGGTATAAGCATGGCCAAGATCAAACAAAATGGAAGCATACCCGTGGAATCCTCCGTCACTGCCGGTACGTCCAACAAATTCACAACAAGTCAGCCGGCCCTCCAACCGAGAGACGCGGTAACATAGTAATACCACCAAGGCTATCACAACTAGCATAGGCAAATTTAACATACTTTTAGACTTCCATTTTATGACAACAAATCCGGGTTTTAACCCCAAAGTACTACATACGTTAATCCTTTCAAAAAGATCTCTTTTTACGTAAACACAACTCGATACTATTATCCGTAGTATCAAACACGTTTATGTTTAAATCAAGTACTTTACACTTTTTAAACCAAGTGGCTTACACTTTTTAAAACAACGTCAAGTATACTTTTAAAACCCAAGTTACTAACTCTTTTAAGATCAAGGTACTCCTACCTTTTAAAACCAAACCACTTATATTTTTCTCATCAAGAAAAGTTCAATATTTGAAAATAAGTTACTTATACTTTTCCCAAAATCAAGTTACCAATTTAAATCCAATAATAAAACAAAACCCTGCCATTATTTTAAACCAAAACACTTCAAATTCTCAAGTCTCTTTTCTTTTAGAAATCAAGTTCCTTACTTTGGAATTTAAGAAAATCAGTACTTATTAAAAATGATCTTATTAAAGCAGCCATGATCTAGGAAATGTAATACAATTTTGTCTTATCTTAGCTTCTATGCAGATGGAGGTTTCTACTTGTTTTAATATAATTAATAGTCATTACTTTTTTCTTTATTAACGCTGCATTGACTTGTTCGATACTTATTTCCATTTCTGAAATCAGTGTAACATTATTCTTTAGAAACCAAGTACTCATTACTCACGAATGAGGTTTCACAACTATCTAATATAATTCTAGTTCTTCACATTTCATATCAAGTCAAAAATAAGTCCAGTCTCTTATCCTTTAAAATCAATAAACCATTATTTTACCTACATAAAGTCGTTATAATTAACTTCCCATAAAGCCATTATAACACTTTAGTTTTAAACCAACCAAATTTCGTTTAGCACACGTACGTCTACCGTACTACATAGTTCACAACATCATGCTAGAAAAGATAGGAAGAAGTTCACATACCTCGCGATGATTATCGACAAAAAGCAAAAAGCTCCAAAGTACTGTAACCTTGCTAGCCTTTTCCACCCTTCAAGTAGAATACGCTACTCGTAGTACTTCCACCTATAATGGCCATAAAACGTCTATCACTTCTTGATCTTTTTGTAGCGCAATTCAAAGCACAAGGTCATTATTCTACGGAAAATTCGGCAGCACCTCCCCCCCCCCCCCCGAAACCACATAAATCTCCTCCACTATCAAGGCCCGCTACCAAGCCAACAACTCAGAGGGGATTACACGTCTAACCGGACGTGTACAATTGTGCCCTACAATAATACTACAAGTCTACTGTAAATACAGTCCAGTGTAAATACAGTTCAATTCTTATCAATATTCATTCTATATATAGTATACTCAACTATACATTACTACAACATGTAATCTCCAATTACAATAGGAGGACAAAGATCATTACCTCGATAAGCCCAAAATTATCCAAGATTTATAAGTCGATCCTGAGCAACGTTTAGCTCCAATTCCTTATGCTCCAACCCGCTCCAAGCAACCCTTAGAAGTTTCTAAACAACTTCTCTTAACACTTCAACTTCAAAAAGTGAAGAACACTTAGGCTTTAAAAATGGCCACTTTCGGCCAAGGCAAGGTTTCAAGGCTAGGGGTTTGAAATCTTTTCCAACCCTTGGTACACAATCTTCCTAACACCCTAAGGAAGAACACGTAAAAAGTTTAAGAATTTTTGGACAACATTTTGGTCAAGATCTTAGCCAAAAACGAGAGCACTCACTAAAGGGGAGGGAGTATTTTTCAAGCTTGGAAATCTCTAAGTGTGGATGAATAAAGTCTTGCACTTAAGGGGGGTATTTATAGAGAAATCAAGGGCTAGGATTAAAGCAAGTGTAAGGTGAAGATTGGGTCCAAGTGTGAGTGGATTCTTCCAACCAAATGTCCACCACAACTTTGAGACATGTGGCCACCACATTAAAGAGACATGTGGCAAGCCACATGTCCCTAAAAACGTCCAAGACCAAGGGGGTGCGGTGTCGCCTCCTACTCGTCCAACATATTTCATCTCCCGAAAATATCCGTAATGCCAAAAATCCAAAAATAAAGTGGGCCCCATAAAATCGTAAATTTTCCCCGTGGGCCCCACGTGACCAATTCCGGAAATAAAATTCCATAATTCTCAAATATTCCAAAAAGTCTGAATACCAAATCTGGGAATCCAATTGCCATTAACGAACCTTTTTCCTTCACAAAATCCGGAAACTTTTCCGTCGAAAAATAACATCTTTCTTCCTTTGCAATTTTTGTGTCGTATTCTCATACGTACGTCCTCACATACATACCCTGTAACTACGGGGTGTAACATTCTTCCCTCCCTTAGAAACATTCGTCCCGAATGTTCCTTCTAAGTCTCAAAACATACATGCGCTGGTATAGTCTTCACTACTATACTTACAAAACCACTTATGCCACACCTGGCCATAATTTAACAAACGCGAAAAACTCAAATCCAAGCCAACGAGGAATCACCTCTAACATCACAAAAGCTTCCACCCATGGTCTAAAGGATACTCCCTTCGCATCTTCACTTCACAACAAATTGATCTCTTATTTTCTGTTAACACACGTTCACTTCTTTCCTTACTCGTCGTACCATTCTCGTACACCCGAACTCTCTCTAGTACACGTAACATACTCCAGTCATCGCTTCAGTTTCCAAAACCTTGGAGTCACTACCTCCAAACTTGGTCATTTTACTAGCCTCAAATTCCTTTAAGGCCATTCCCATCCTTCACGATCCGATTCTGGTCGAACACATCCACGAACTCATACGATGGTTACCTAAATCTGGGCCTAGCACCCTCGTGATCCTACCACCTGGCGGGACAACCTTGAACTGACCCCACCTCATTCCGGGTTGTGGGTTGACCCGCGATCTGGCCTCAACCCGACCCGCTATCGCGCCAAACTCTTGTTCCCCGATCCGGAACAATCTTACCTAATCAAGTCATGAAAGCTATCACTTCCCTCTCACACAACCCATGGAATTATCCCACAATAAATTTCACGCATACCAAGTACTTCGACAAAGACCAACCGTAAAATCATCCACTCAAGACGGCCTTGCATCCAAGGTCCTAACTGTTATAAATTCTAAGGCTCACAATCGTCTCGTCTCCAGACTTACCCTTTTTCAACTAACCATGTTTTCTAAATCACAAATATACACAATGCTATCCGTATATAACACTCAACATGTATCCACCATAACAACATATACAAGTCTCTTAAGGGCTAAAGATATCTCTGTAACTACTGCCTCACTTTCCCCTTGTCGCTCTAATCATAATCCTGCCCTGCAGGGCGCCTAGCTATATAAGGCGATGAACCAGCCACCGATCCCGAAGGCTGAGTCTCTACATCTGTGCTACCTCTGGTCGGACAAACTCTCACCAAATGGCCCTATTGGCCGCAAGCATACAAGCTGTCGAAGCAGTACGACACTCCCCATAATGGAGTCTATTACAACGGCCACAACGAGGTAGGGGTGACCTCATCTGACTAACACCCCCTTCTCCCGAACAACTGAACCCGCAACTGACCCGGTAGGCTGAGTCATCCCTGTTGTATTCCTCCTACTTGGACATCCACCCATCACATGGCCCTGACGGCCGCAAGTATAACAATCTCCCAAACTAGCACGACACCCTGAGGATCATCCTCAGCTCTCTATCCATAGAACTCTGGTGAACTGCAACTCAAGAAATCCCGAAGTCTCAGACTATCGGATCTAGGGTGAATCACTGCATGCTGAACTACCGGCCTGCTCTGTTCTCATTCCCACCACACCACTTAGCTAGTAATCGGGCCATCTCCTTGAACTCATATCCTCGGCTCGCCGCGAATCTGAGGCTCGGTATCGTGGCCTCGTGAGAAATCGCTGCCGCCGCCTAAACTCGCTGGTGCTAGCGGCGTCATAAAACTCGTGCGTCAAGTACTATCTCGTAATGACCGGGCTGTGCCTCGTAACCCTCGTGTTCTACTCGTAGCTCCTCTGCGCCTTGCCCATCTGGGCCCTGGTTGCCTGCAGAGGCATAGCGGTACATAAGAATACGCGAGGAGTCCAAATTATAACACAACTCTAAGGCACGATCTCGAGTGAGAAGAATGAAACCAATCCTAAATATCTCGTAGCCTCACGATTATAGATGGTGCACAACACACCGATAATCAAGACTCTACTAGACACGGTCAGACACTTTCCGAGGATTAGCGCTCACATAACGCTTTTTCACGACCCGACCTCGGGCGTGGATCGTGCCTTACCCTGTGCACCCTAGTGATACAATCATCGAGAAAATCAATGAAATAAAAACTTTAAGCATGAAACAATACATAAAATAAGCAATAAAGCAACTAAAAGCGGTTACCTTCCGTATATATATATATATATCAACACGAGCAGTTAAATCCCTTACAAACCCTACCCACAACGATTTACAAACCTCTAAGAATGTAACCACAACTATGACGGACGGGGCCGCCATACCCCTGAATGTACAAGTACCTACTATGACAGGGGACTATACCAAAGATAAGCCTCCGGAGAAACGGAGCTTCCCAAAACGCTAAACTGTGATCCTATGAGCGAGGATCAACAACCGGTGTACCTCTACCTGCGGCATGAACGCAGCCCCCCGAAGGAGGTCAGTACAACAGGTACCAAGTATGTGAAACTGAAAATACTGTAAATGAAATCATAATAGTCTATATAAAGAAGGAGACGTGTATGATTGTCACGACCCGTTCCGGGGCCCGTGACTGGTGCCTTACCCGGGCATCCCAGTAGTCATACATCAGAGTAATCAGCGGAATATAAAATAACCAAGATATGAAACAGTATAAATTGAGACACAGATATCTGAAGAAAGTTGCCTTTCGGCATAAATAATAATAACAACTCTTTCAAAATGAACAGTTTAATCCTTTCTTTACAAACCCCGCCACAACAAGACATGCACTCTACGAATGATATGACAACAACGACGGACAGGCCCGTCATACCCCGAATGTAGCACCTACAACAACAGGGACTATACGAAGATAAGCCTCCGAGGAACGGAGCTTCCCAAACGCTGAATCGTGACCCTAAGAGCGAGGATCAACGATCGTGTACTTTACCTGCAGATGAACGCACTTCGGGCGAGGTCAAGACAATAGGTACCAAGTATGTGAAACATGAAGATATTGTAAATGAAATCATAGTAGTCTATAGAAAGCAGGAGACATGTATGATAACCAAACTACAGTTCACAATAAATAAGCGATATGTCTAGTCGTGACTCACGCCTCAAAGTCATCACTAATATAACAATGGGTCTCACGCCACAACATCAATCATGCCAGTTGAATACCTTCCTAACTGCCTGCAGTCAATGATACAAAAGCACAAAGACATCCACATGAACAGCATGTCCCACCTGTGTCCAAATAAAACAGTACATGGTAAGTACGAAGGCATAGCCGACTACTAACACCTACGATTAACAAGGTCATAAATCAGATCGATATCTGTCTGCCGTCACATGATCAAAGCCGGTCGCCGCTCGCAATATCAAATGTGCGCGTCTAGCCCCGAACTCCCCGACTCCGCATAGGCCAATCTCATAGGCCCGCATGAGGTATAACCCGCATCGGTGGTAGCTACTCCCTAAGATCGCCCCGACTCGCACCGCACGGCCACATGTACCGCATGACCATAAAGGCCGCACACTAACACGAACTCTCGTAGCTCGCGATAGGCCGGGACCCGCGTGAGGTATTCTCGAATCATGGTCCTGCATCACTCGAAGTCTACCCCGCATCGGAGGGCAGCTTAACCCCCGGAAACACGGTAAGTGGTATAAATACCAACATAACAGTTTATCGTTTAAACAGCATAAGCACAATCAAGGGAAAATCCCTTTACACAAACATCACAGAATACTAACACACGTAGCATCCTAATATGATTACTTATCAAATCAACACGAAGGTATTACAAGGCTATCACAAACCAATACAATCAAGTTATTCACACATAAGGTACTTTCTACTATATGATTAACGAGATCGGGTTTTTATCCCCAAAGTACTTTATACAATAACTCTTTAAAGATATGTTACTTCACAAAAACCACACAATACCCGTAGTATATGAAAATAGAGTGATTATCTTTTGAAGTAAATCAAAACACTTACCTTTGTAAAATCAAGTAACAACATTATTTTCCAAACGTCCAAGTTTGCCTAATTTCAAATGTTCACGGTTCTTATTTTAGAAAGGTTTCGTATTTCATAGTCTTATTCATTTAAGAATATAATTCTCTTTTAAACTATCTGAGCAACATAAGCCTTATATGTGAGTAGGATATTCTTGTTTATAACATTCTTATTACAGCAGCCATGATCTAGGAAATATCATTTTGTCTCATCTTAGCTTCTATGCAGATGGAAGTTTCTACTGGTTTTAATAATACATAATCTGTCAAAACATTTCCTTTTATTACGCTGCAGTGGTTTGTCGATACACATTCTGATTTCCGAAATCAGTAAAACATTCTTAAGCCGTTATTACCTAACTTCCCATAAAGCTAGTATAACTCTTAAGTTTTCAAAACCAAGTTTTACTCTTCTTTCAAATGATTCAAAATCTTTTGAAATACTTCAAGTTCTTTATTAACACATAACAAGCGATTATAGTTCAAATCGATTACCTTTAAAACCACAAGTATTTCTTACCAACATAAAGCTGTGAGAACCAACTTCCCATAAAGCCGGTATAACACTTTATGTTTTAAACCCATCAAATACATTTAGCACATGTACGTCTACCGTACTACATAGTTCACACATATCATGCTAGAAGAGATAGGAAGAGGTTCACATACCGCGACGAGTATCGACTAATAGCAAACGCCCAAGTACCTCCAACCGTCGGCTACTCCTTAAGCCAAGTAGATCGCGCCATACGTAGTACTTCAACCTATAAGGCCACAAGGCGCTTATTAACATTTAGATCCCTTCAGAACATTCTACGTAAAATTCGCAAAGACCTTCCCCGCAACAGCGTAAATCTCCTCCTTTATCGAGGCTACCAAGCCAACCGTGGGGTTTGCACGCCTAACCTGGACGTGTACGATTCTACTACACAAAGAAAGCTACACAAGTCATCAGAATAATACCCCTATGTAATTACGACAAGATTTCTTTCGAAAAAGTTTCTTATTATTCAGGCTTAAGTCAAAAGACATTGCCGATAACTACGTTCAGTTCTATATATATTATACTTCAACTATATAATCATACAACATGTAATTTCCAATTACAATAGAGGGACAAGATATTTACCTCGATAAGCCCATAATTATCCGAGTTTAAATGTCGATCCTGAGCAAGGTTTAGCTCCTACTCCGTGCGCTCCGACCCGCTCCAAACAACCCTTAGAAGTTCTAACCAACTTCTACTTATTACTCCAACTAACCATGAAGATTTTCCTTAGGGTTTCGGTTTTGTGACTGACGGGAAGTATAATAGTATTTCTGGGTTTTTCGTATAGGTATAACCTTAGAATACAACAAGGTATACGGCTAAGGTAATTTGGGCATTATAACAATACTTTGGAGAGTATTTCTACACCACAAAGGGAGGGTATTATACAAAGTAACTAGGCTAGAGTGGGGTACACTCGGCTAGCACCCTTAGAGGGGGTGCTCGGCCACATGGGGAGGCCCTCTACGAACTCAACACAAGTGAGGAGGAGAAGGAGAGCTTTCAAGACTTAGGCAAATTATGGATGAATGAAGTCTTCAAGCCTAAGGGGGTATTTATAGCAAAACCCAAGGCCAACCAATGGCCAAGATCAAGCCATGTGCAAGGCAAGTGTAAGGCCTAGATCAAGCCAAGTGCACCCTAACCCTACTCCACCAAACATGGCACAAAACAAGCCACAAAACAAGCCACAAAACAAGGCCCAAAATAAGGGACCAATCGGCCAAGGCCAACCAACCCTTGACCGCCTCTAAATCGCCCAATGAGGGTGACAAGTGTCACCCTCCGTTGGCCCAAAAATGTTTCTCTCGGAAAAATCCGAAAAAATATAAATGACATAGCCGGAATTTTCCCTACGAAAGTCGTGGAAACGCTTTCAAAAACGACTCTAATCGGGTGTTGTGCACAAAGTGAAAATCGGCCAAGCCTACTTAAGCTTCAAAATTTCCTACGTACGTCCCTGCGTACATACTCTGGAAATACGGGGTATAACAATGATAACCAAACTACAGTACACAATATATAAGCAGTCAGGGACTCACGCCCTCAAGTCATCACTCATGCCCGTGGAATTCCATCCTCACTGCCGGCAGTCTATGACATAAATCATACTCATGTGACGCGCCTGTGACATCCTACCTCACTGTCGACGTACACATATACAATACATATATATACCTCCTGCCCGTGGAATCCTCGTCATCGCGGCAGTTAGGTGTAACATATAACCATGTGACCCGCCAGTGCCATCCTACCTCACTGTCGGCGTACACATATACAACATATATATATATATATATATATATATAATACGACGCATGTCCCTAATCCCTCATCTGTAACATGGCCATAACGTGCCTCGACATCCTCATCGCAGTGCAGTCTTCACGGGAGCTAGCCCATGGAATAATGATCGTACATACCATGCCCCCGGAATCCCTCATCGGTGTAGACATTTCTTCATGGGGAGCTAGCCCATGGAATAATAGTAATGGTCACATGCCCTCGGAATCCCTCATCGGTGTAGACATGCCCATGTGACAATAATAGTATACCGGGAGTTTAACCCGCTGTATGGCCGCATGCCCCCGGAATCCCTCATCTGTGTAGACATGTCCATGTGATAATAACAATGGAAGTATACCCGTGGAATCCTCCGTCACTGCCGATACATCCAATGAAACGTACGGGCATCTAACCCGTATCCTGGTCGCATGCCCCAGCATCTCTCATCGGTATAAACATGGCCAAGATCAAACAAAATGGAAGCATACCCGTGGAATCCTCCGTCACTGCCGGTACGTCCAATAAATTCACAACAAGTCAGCCGACCCTCCAACCGAGAGACGCGGTAACATAGTAATACCACTAAGGCTATCACAACTAGCATAGGCAAATTTAACATACTTTTAGACTTCCATTTTATGACAACAAATCCGGGTTTTAACCCCAAAGTACTACATACGTTAATCCTTTCAAAAAGATCTCTTTTTACGTAAACACAACTCGATACTATTATCCGTAGTACCAAACACGTTTATGTTTAAATCAAGTACTTTACACTTTTTAAACCAAGTGGCTTACACTTTTTAAAACAACGTCAAGTATACTTTTAAAACCCAAGTTACTAACTCTTTTAAGATCAAGGTACTCCTACCTTTTAAAACCAAACCACTTATATTTTTCTCATCAAGAAAAGTTCGATATTTGAAAATAAGTTACTTATACTTTTCCCAAAATCAAGTTACCAATTTAAATCCAATAATAAAACAAAACCCTGCCATTCTTTTAAACCAAAACACTTCAAATTCTCAAGTCTCTTTTCTTTTAGAAATCAAGTTCCTTACTTTGAAATTTAAGAAAATCAGTACTTATTAAAAATGATCTTATTAAAGCAGCCATGATCTAGGAAATGTAATACAATTTTGTCTTATCTTAGCTTCTATGCAGATGGAGGTTTCTACTTGTTTTAATATAATTAATAGTCATTACTTTTTTCTTTATTAACGCTGCATTGGCTTGTTCGATACTTATTTCCATTTCTGAAATCAGTGTAACATTATTCTTTAAAAACCAAGTACTCATTACTCACGAATGAGGTTTCACAACTTTCTAATATAATTCTAGTTCTTCACATTTCATATCAAGTCAAAAATAAGTCCAGTCTCTTATCCTTTAAAATCAATAAACCATTATTTTACCTACATAAAGTCGTTATAATTAACTTCCCATAAAGCCATTATAACACTTTATGTTTTAAACCAACCAAATTTCGTTTAGCACACGTACGTCTACCATACTACATAGTTCACAACATCATGCTAGAAAAGATAGGAAGAAGTTCACATACCTCGCGATGATTATCGACAAAAAGCAAAAAGCTCCAAAGTACTGTAACCTTGCTAGCCTTTTCCACCCTTCAAGTAGAATACGCTACTCGTAGTACTTCCACCTATAATGGCCATAAAACGTCTATCACTTCTTGATCTCTTTGTAGCGCAATTCAAAGCACAAGGTCATTATTCTACGGAAAATTCGGCATCACCTCCCCCCCCGAAACCACATAAATCTCCTCCACTATCAAGGCCCGCTACCAAGCCAACAACTCAGAGGGGATTACATGTCTAACCGGACGTGTACAATTGTGCCCCACAATAATACTACAAGTTCATCAGAATACAAATCCAGTTGTAAATACAGTTCAATTCTTATCAATATTCATTCTATATATAGTATACTCAACTATACATTACTACAACATGTAATCTCCAATTACAATAGGAGGACAAAGATCATTACCTCGAGAAGCCCAAAATTATCCAAGATTTATAAGTCGATCCTGAGCAACGTTTAGCTCCAATTCCTTACGCTCCAACCCGCTCCAAGCAACCCTTAGAAGTTTCTAAACAACTTCTCTTAACACTTCAACTCCAAAAAGTGAAGAACACTTAGGCTTTAAAAATGGCCACTTTCGGCCAAGGCAAGGATTCAAGGCTAGGGGTGTGAAATCTTTTCCAACTCTTGGTACACAATCTTCCTAACACCCTAAGGAAGAACACTTAAAAAGTTTAAGAATTTTTGGACAACATTTTGGTCAAGATCTTAGCCAAAAACGAGAGCACTCACTAAAGGGGAGGGAGTATTTTTCAAGCTTGGAAATCTCTAAGTGTGGATGAATAAAGTCTTGCACTTAAGGGGGGTATTTATAGAGAAATCAAGGGCTAGGATTAAAGCAAGTGTAAGGTGAAGATTGGGTCCAAGTGTGAGTGGATTCTTCCAACCAAATGTCCACCACAACTTTGAGACATGTGGCCACCACATTAAAGAGACATGTGGCAAGCCACATGTCCCTAAAAATGTCCAAGACCAAGGGGGGGGTGCCATGTGTCGCCCTCCTACTCATCCAAAATATTTCATCTCCCGAAAATATCCGTAATGCCAAAAATCCGAAAATAAAGTGGGCCCCACAAAATCGTAAATTTTCCCCGTGGGCCCCACGTGACCAATTCCGGAAATAAAATTCCATAATTCTCAAATATTCCAAAAAGTCTGAATACCAAATCTGGGAATCCAATTCCCATTAACGAACCTTTTTCCTTCACAAAATCCGGAAACTTTTCCGTCGAAAAATCACATCTTTCTTCCTTTCCAATTTTTATGTCGTATTCTCGTACGTACGTCCTCACATACATACCCTAGAACTACGGGGTGTAACAAATAGCCCTTACACCCCCAAACTTGCGAATTACTTCCTCTCTTTACCTTAAAATCTCAAAAAGAACGGTGAAAGTTACCTTTTTTAATCTTGCTCTTCACAATTGTCTTATCCCCAAATAGAAGAATGAAACAAGGATGAAAGATGGTGGATTTGTAGTGGTGATGCGTGTAAGGGATTGAAGGATTTGGGTTTGTTTTATGGGAGATTTTGAGTATGGGGTGGATATTTTTCGCAGGTTAGAGGTTTTTAGAGATTTGGGTTTGTGTGGGAGAGGGATTGGGGCTGTTAGGACTTTTTAATTTTATGAAATTCCGTCGCGGTGTCGCGTCCCTGCATTTCGGCGCCGTGGCGCCCAAACTTCTGCAGGTTCTCTAAAATTTTGGCGCCACGGCCCTGCTTCTGGGCGCCGTGGTCTGCACTATTTTTCTCCCTTCTCATTTTTCGTGCTCCACGTTTTAGCCTTGTACCTGTCATCACAACACCACAAACAATACCATACGTGAGCCTGTTCTAACTAAACTAATGTGCATAATTTAAAACATTTGGTTGCCTCCCAAGTAGCGCTGTCTTTAACGTCTTATAGCCGGACGCCGGTTCCTTATTAAGATCATTGGGGTAATTTAACACCACAGCCTATCCATTTCAGGATCATCTTTCTTTTTCGCATTCTACTTTTCTTTTTCTTCTTTTTCTCAAGTGGGGGTGTAGCAATACTTACCTGTGCTGGCGGACTGATCTCCTTGGCTTTGGCTTTGTCTTGCTCAATGATGTGTCACTATCCGATCGCGAGACATTTGCTTATAGATTAGGATTCAGTGGTGGGTTTAAACACCTTGAACACCATCTCATCATCCTCAACTCTCAGTTTTAGCTCGCCCTTTTCCACATCTATTAGGGCTCTCCCAGTTGCAAGGAATGTCCTTTCCAAGATGATGGGAATTTCATCTTCTTTCTCCAAGTCAAGGATGAGGAAGTCTGCTGGGAAGAAGAACTTCCCTACCTTGACAAGCACATCTTCAATGATACCTCTGGGATGCACCACTGTTCTGTCCGCAAACTGCAAATTAACCGTGGTTGGCTTGGCTTCACCCAAACCCAATCTCTTAAATACTGACAGAGGCATAAGGTTGATACTAGCACCCAAATCACACAGGGCCCTGTTGCATGTCACCCTACCAATAGTGCAGGGCAATGTGAAGCTCCCTGGGTCATTAAGCTTAGGAGGCAGTTTCTTTTACATGATGACACTGCACTCCTCTGACAAAGTCACAGTCTCATAATCCGCTAGCTTCCTCTTTTTCCCATGTATTTCCTTCATGAACTTAAAATATGCTTCCATCTGTTCTAGCTCCTCGATAAAGGGAATATTTATATGCAGCTTCTTGAACACCTCCAAGAATTTGAAGAATTGTTTATCAACTGCCTTCTTCTGTAGCCTCTGAGGGTAAGGAATTCTCTCAACATATTCCCTCAAATGTGTTGGTGGGACATTCTCAGCTGTGGGGTGGTCCTCAGTGACCCCCTTTTTCTCTACTTCAACTACCTTTTCACTTACCATTGCGGACTGGGGAGCAACTTGTTCCAACTGCTTCCCACTTCTTAGCATGACTGTCTGACACTGCTCTCTAGGATTCACCTCTATATTGCTCGAAAGAGTGCCCTGTGGCCTATTATTCACCATGTTGGCCATCTGCCCTACCTGGGTTTCTAAGTTTCTGATGGAGGACCTTGCTTCTGCCATGAATTGAGTTTGAGAATTGGTGAGTGTCAACAAAGCTGCCCTCAATTCATCTGATTTTTCGTGTGGGCCAGGTGAGCTAAATTGATGTGAAGATGAGGCCTGATTGAGTGGTGGCTGATTCTGCTACTAGCCTCTGAACTGAGTCTGATGTCCTTGGTCACCCCTCCATGTGAAATTCGGGTGATTTCTCCACCCTGGATTATAAGTGTTCGAATAGGGATTGTTCTGGGGCCTTTGGAAATTCCCCACTGCCTAACACTGAGCTTGCTCAATAGGAATGTTGTTTGGGTCAGCTGTTGGGAACCTGTCAAAAGTATGTGGACCCCCACAAATCTCACAAGTCACTGGCATCTGGACTGTGTTTACTGACACAGTGTTCTGCTGGAGCTGCTTGGTTAGGAGAGCAATTTGTGCACTTAATGTTGTGATGTCATCTAACTCATAAACTCCTATTGCTTTCCTTCCACCTATTCCCCTCTCATCTGGCAAGTGATTATTGGTGGCCATATCCTCTAGCAAGTCATGGGCCTCATGTGTTGTCTTTCTCATAAACGTACCACCTGCAGCTGCATCAATAATGGTTCTCGTGGTCCCACTTAGCCCATTATAAAAGATGTGCACCAAATTCCATTATTCAATGCCATGATGGGAACTTCCTCTGCAGATCTTTAAACCTCTCCCACGCTTCATACAGTGACTCCCCATTGGTCTGGTAGAAATTATTTAGCTCTCCTCTCAGCTTGGCTGCTTTCGAAGGCGGGAAGAACTTTGCAAGGAATTTTTGTGCTAGATCCTGCCATGTGAATATGGAATCTGTCGGCAGGGAGTTCAACCAAACCTTTGCCCTGTCCCTGAGTGAGAAAGGGAAAAGCCTCAACCGAATGGCATCATCAGTAATACCATTATATTTGAATGTTGCACATAACTCTAGAAAGTTCGCAATATGAAAGTGTGGATCTTCAGATGGTAATCCTCCGAACTGGACTGTGTGTTGCACCATGCTTAGGATTGCATGCTTTATTGCTGGGAGCCTTATGCATGTATGTGCTCCAGTAACTCTTGGAAGAACATAACCCAAGCTTCTCCCAGCTTGGACCTGAACCCGTTATTCTACATCTATAGGCAGCCCTTGGGGTCCCCTTTGGTTGGGTTGATGATTACCCACCCCTTCATTCATCTCATTATTGTTCTGTAGATCCCCCATGGCTATCAATTTAATAATCCGCGTGTTTCGCCGGTTCTGCTTGCATGTCTTTTCTATCTCAGGGTTGAAGGGGACCAGTGTATCTGCTCCTCTTCTTCATCGCATAAACTAGATCCCTGAAATAGATCAAAATCAACAAATAAATCACGGCGCACGGTTTCACAATTAAAAGAAATTAGTAAAAGAAAATAAAAGCCAAATTAGAAATTAAGAATAGATAATTTGATATTGAAACTACGCCAATCCCCGGCAACGGCGCCAAAAACTTGTTAGCGATTTTCCACACGCTTAACGCAAGTGTACGTATCGGGACAAGTAATATAGTCTAGGTAAGACCGAATATCGTCCTCAGGGACTGGTGTTCAATTACCAAATATATATTCTATGTTATCTATTTGGTTGTCGATAGTGTGTTGTTGTTTTTATCTATAAACTACTGAACAATTGTAAAAGTTAACTAAATTACTTTACTTAAATCAGATATGGTGGAAATAGGGCTTCCAATCTCCTCAACTATCCACTCGCCTTAATCCTTAATGCAACAATAAAGGTTCTTCTTCTATGTTAAGATGGCAGGTTAACTAGATCGTTTTATATTCTGGTTAGGATATATAAACACTCAACCCCGGTGCAGAAATCTTCTATATTTCTATGACAGAATTTACCACATAGGAAGGTTAAGAACAATAACCTATAAAACTACACAAGTATCGGGTACTTTCGTCCACGATTTTAACCTATGTTTATTCAACTATAGCATATTCAAATCTCCCCTTACGGATTTCTATTCGAAATCATATAAGTGATGATAACTAGTGATCAGTTAATTACCAAGCAATCAAAACAACTATTGAATAAATCTTAACTATATGAAGAAGAAACCAAATTAATGCATTAAGTCATAAAGACGAGGTTCAATTGATTCGAAAGGAAAGCCCTAAATAAAGTTTAGCTCCTAGCCATAGACATGCTAAGAACCAAAAGATTATCCAACATAAACTGAAAGTGAATAAAGTAAAGAAAGAAAAATACTTAAGAACAAGTCTCTAATCTTGAAGCCTCCAAGAACTAAGTTATGTTGTGAATAGAGGAATTGAGGAACCCTTGAAAAATCTGCTCAAAGGGCCTTTTATAGCTCTCAAAAACGTGTGCAACTTTTCCTTCATGGCCTTGGCCCATTTCTGCTCGGATCTGGCAATTTCCCGCCTTGGCGCCGCGGCCATGAACTCTGGCGCCGCGGCGCCCAAACTTCTGCAGCCTCTCAGTACTTTAGGCGTCGTGTCCATGCAATCCTGCAGTTTGGCGCCACGGCGCTCAACTCATGTGTTGCCAATTTTTGTCCATTTTTGGCTCGGGAACCTCCTTTTCTGCCCATTTTTTGATCCTGTTCTCCATTTCACCTTTTTAAACCACTTTGACTCAAAAGGAAGAAAAACTACCATGACACGACACATATTTACACAAAATGGGCAAAATACTAACTAAAAATGACTCTAAAAGTGTATATAAAATACACCGATCAATACCGATGGCCACACATGCGTATTTCTTTTCATAATAGCCTCTGTGGGCATAATATACATAATTGTCATGCATGATGCAAATGTGGTATACTATCTACTTCCCATAACCGCCACACAGGCTTTCGGTAGTATCGAAATCCTACTTTCCATGACCGCCACACAGGCTTTTGGTAGTATCGGAATCCTACTTCCCATGACCACCATGCAGGCTTTAGGTCCAATCATAACCGCCACACATGCTTTCGGTTATATCATATAAGTCATGCTGGCTTCAATGTTGGCCTCTTTTGTGATAATATGTACCAGATGCAGGTGGTGTGCGTATATAACACCTTTTCCCCTCTTTTTCCATTCCCCTACATATATATATATATATATAATATTTACCATATAGTAATGTGCATAGCACAAGTCGTCAAGGGTAATATGCGAATACAATGCAAATGAAATGCATGACTGGTAACACCATATTTCAACCTCAATAAGTGACATATTACTTTTGTACCTTTGATAATATTGAATATTATTTATTTATTTTTCATATGCCTCATTAAGGACTTAGAAACAATTTAGACATGCTTTCAACATAGGAATCAATAACATGATTATTCTTAACTTCTAAGAGTAGAATAAATTATGGAACAATACCACGGTTATATTTCATTTCATGAAACATGCCAAAAGAAAGAAATAATTTGTCTCAACATACCTTGAATCCAAGCTTACAAGTAGAGTAACCACATTGCTATGTATACCCTGTGCGATGCTTAATATATATTAAGCAAACTTTCTCTAATTTAGTACCAACTCGTCGTGCAACAAAGGGGAAATTAGCTTTTAAGATAATTCCTTTTGGATTCTTGCCCTTTGCCTATTGTATCACCCATCTCTATTCGTCATTCCAGCTTCCAATTTTTCTGTGCCATTGCAACAAACCTAAGAATCTAGAGCATATTAATTTAGTGCCGCTGCAATCAAAGAAAAAATGGGCAATAGTTTCAGATTTTGCTTGGCAGAACACGCACTTTCCATCAACAGTCATCCCTCAACTCAATAGTCTATCTTTTGTTCTCATCTTCTCATGTAATGCTATCCACAAAATTAATACTTTTTTTTTGGATCAACTATACTATTGTAAATGAGATGCTTCCATTCAATATTAGTAGCCTCACACCTCAAATATAACAAATTTTTCCCACACTCGAGTTTATTTCCATCATTTACGTGCTCAAATTATCGCCCAAAATTACGAGACGTTACATATTTTCCCGTTAGAAACATTCATCCTCAAATGGTGGGGTGATATATAACATAAACCACTACATCAGATCTCTCATGGTCTTTAAGCATTGATTACAATCTTAGGAATTGGAATTTACCTCATGCTTCTCCTGGAACCTCAGCGTTGGTCTGGAATAAGTGTGGATATTTGTGCATAATTTCTTCTTCCGCCTCACATGTCATCTATTTCACATTCCTATTTCGCCACAAGACCTTCACATAAGCCATCTTTTTAGTCATCAGCTTGCGGACTTGTCGATCTAGGATAGCAACAGGATCTCTTCATATGATAAATTCTATGTAACATGCACATCCTCTATTGGTACAATCCGAGAAGGATCTCCAACACATTCTCTTAACATAGAAACATGGAAAACAGATGAACAAACTCCAATTCTGACGGTAAATCCATTTCATAAGCTACCTCACCAATACGTCAAATTATTATGATATGATCCAATATACCTTGGACTGAGTTTTCCTTTCTTTCCAAATCTCATTACTCCCTTCATAGGTGAAATCTTCAGGAATACCCAATCATCTACCTGAAATTATAAGTTGAGTCGTCGCACAACTGAATATGATTTCTGATGACTTTGAGTCGTTAACAACCGTTCCTGGATAAGCTTCACCTTCTCTATGGCTTGATGAACTAAGTCAGGTCCAAATAACTCGGATTGGCCTACCTCGAACCAGCCAATAGGAGATCTACATCTCCGTCCGTACAAGGCTTTATATGAAGCCAATTTAATAGTAGTGTGATAGTCGTAATTGTACGCGAACTCAATAAGGGGTAAGTGATCATTCCAACTTCCCTTAAAGTCCAACACACAAGCTCGTAGCATGTCCTTGAGCGTCTGAATCGTTCGCTCGGCCTGACCGTCTGTCTGAGGATGGAAAGCCATACTTAAATTAACTCGGGCGTCTAACCCTTTCTGAAATGACTTCCAGAAGTTAGTTGTAGATTGAGTGCCTCAGTCAGATATAATAGAAATAGGCACACCATGGAGTCGAAAAATCTCCTTAATATATAACTTCGCGTAATCCTCAGCTGTGTAGGTAACTTTCACCTGCAAGAAATGAGCTGATTTAGTCAGTCTGTCAACGATCGCCCAAATGGAATCAAATTTACGAAAAGAACAAGGTAATACTGTAATGAAATCCATTAATCATTTCTCATTTCCATATCGGAATCTCGATGTTCGGAGCAAGCCACCGGGCTTTTGGTGTTCCAATATTCCTCTTCATGTCGCCCTACCAATACATACTCTTTTGAGATCATAATATATCTTAGTAGATCCATGGTGAATGAAATATTATGTTATACCCCGTATTTCCAGAGTATGTACGTGAGGGCGTACGTACAAAAGTTTAAGCCTTAAGTTAGGCAAGGGACGAAAATTGTGCACAACCCCCGAAAAGAATTGTTTTCCGACGAAAAGTTTTTCAAACCTTGCGAAGGGAAAATTACGGTTGCGACATTTATTATTTTTGCGGATTTTTCCGAGAGACGAAATAGTTTGGACCAACGAGAGGGCGACACTTGTCACCCTCAAGTGGACGGCAACAATGGGCAATTGTTGGCACGTTTTTTTGATGGAAAATGCCTTAAACACTTGGTCAATGTTTGCTAGATATTTTTGGAGTAGATGGATAAGTTCCACTTGCCCAAATCTCCACCATCCACTTGCCCTCCACTTGCCTTAATCTTGACCATTGGTGGTCCTATAAATACCCCCCCCCCCCTAAGTTGGAAGAATTCTTCATCCACAAATATTTTCCAAGTCTTGAAAACTCCCTTCTCTCTAGTGAGCTTCTCGTCCAAAGCCCTCTCCCCCCCTGTTATACCCCGTAGTTCCAGGGTATGTATGTGGGGACGTACGCACGAGAATACGACAGAAATTTTGGAAAGAAAGAAAGGTGTGATTTTTCGACGGAAAAGTTTCCGGGTTTTGTGAAGGAAAAAGGTTCGTTAATGGGAATTGGATTCCCAGATTTGGTATTTGGACTTCTTGGATTATATTAGAATTTTGGGATTTTATTTTCGGAAATGGTCACGTGGGGCCCACGGGAGAAATTTACGGTTTTGTGGGGCCCACTTTGTTTTTGAGATTTTCGGTATTTTGGATATTTTCGGAAGACGAAATATTTTGGACGAGTAAGGGGGCGACACGTGTCACCCCTTGAGTGGCCATGTGGGCCGAAATTGGTGGGACAAGTGGCTAGCCACTTGTCCCCTTGGCCGAAATGGCCATGACACTTGGGCTACATTTTCGTTGGCCATGTGGTGTGGTGGGACCCACACACACATGGCCCAATCTTGACCACACACTTGCCTTGATCTTGACCCTTGATTTCTCTATAAATACCCCCCCCCCCCTTAGTAGTGAAGACTTCATCATCCCACACTTAGTTTTTCCAAGGCAAAACTCCCTCCCCTTTCTCTTGTGTGCTCTCGGTTTTGGAGCCTCCCCTTGACCAAAAGTTGTCCAAAAATCCTTAAACTTATAAGTGTTCTTCCTTAGGGTGTTAGGAAGATTGTGTACCAAGGGTTGGAAAAGATTTCACACCCCTAGCCTTAGAATTACACCTTGGCCGAAACTTGCCAAAATTGAGCCTAAGTGTTCTTCACTTTTTTGAGTTAGATCTTGAAGAGGAGTTGGTTAGGAGCTTCTAAGGGTTGCTTGGAGTGGGTTGGAGCGTAAGGAATTGGAGCTAAACGTTGCTCATGATCGACTTATATCTTGGATAATTTTGGGCTTATCGAGGTAATGATCTTTACCCCCCTATTGTAATTGGATATTACATGTGGTAGTAATGTATATTTGAGTATACTATATGTAGAATGAATATAATAAAGGATTGAACTGTATTTACAATGGACTGTATTTACAGTAGACTTGTGTAGTATATCTGTGAAGTAGAATTGAACACGTCCGGTTAGACGTGTAATCCCCTGGGAGTTGTTGGCACAGTAGGCCCGAGTGAGTGAGGAGATTTATGTGGTTACTGGGGTAGGTGCCGAATTTTCTGTAGAATAAGGAGTCTTGTATTTAGAATATTCTACGAAGAGATCTAGAGGTTGATAGACGTTTTTGTTACCTTTATAGGTTGAAGTTCTACGACTAGCGTATTCTCCTTGAAGGGTGGAAAAGGCTAGCGGGGTTATAGTACTTGGAGCGTTTTGCTAATTGTCGATAACCGTCGCGAGGTATGTGAACCTCTTCCTATCTTTTCTAGCATGATTGTTGTGAACTATGTAGTACGGTAGACGTACATGTGCTAAGTGAATTTGGTTGGTTTATTGATTTTAAAAGATAAAGGACTTGACTTATATTTGACTTGACATTATATGTGAAATATATAGTGCGGTAGACGCACGTGTGTTAAGGGAGTTTGACTTCCTTTTTGTGTCCTTGACTTGATTTTAAAGTTAGGTGACTTGATGTGAAATGTTAAGGACTTGAGTGGATTTTTGTTGATTTTAAACATAAAGTGTTATAATAGCTTTATGGGAAGTTAGTTATAACGACTTTATGAAAATGAAAGAATGGTTTTATTATCGGATTTAAAATGGTAACTTGACATTTGTTTTAAAAGTGATGAAGCTTGATTTCCCAAGTTATGGGACTTGATTTAAAAGGTAAGAGACTTAAGAATTTGAAGTTATGAAGCTTAAACTAATTTGAAAAGTATATTGTCACTTGACTTTTAAAAGGAGAAGTGTTTTATGTAAAAAGGAAGGCATGGTTTTGTCTTAAGTTGGTTTAAAAAGAAGGTATGGAAATTGTTTTGGTTTACTTAAAAAGATAGTTACTCTACTTTGATACTACAGGTATCGTGTGACTTTTGTGAAAGAAATGGATCTTTCTAAAGAGTTAAAGTATGTAGGACTTTGGGGTTCAAACCCGGATTTTTGGCATAAAAAGAAAGTACCTTGAGTTGTGAGTAACTTTCCTATGTTTGCTTGTGATAGCCTTATTGTGTAAGTGTTGTATCCTTATGTTACCGCGTCTCTCGGTGGAGGGCCGATTATCTTGTCGTTACATGGACATGTTTACACCGATGAAGAATTCCGGGGGCATGCGGCCATGCGGCGGGTTAAACTCCCGGTCGTGTTATTCTTGATCATTTTGGACATACTGACACGATGGGCGGCCCACGGGTATGCTTCCACTATGATGGTCCATGGGCATACTGACTCGATGGATGGTCCACGGGTATGCTGCCATGATGAGGGTTTGTTTCCCTATTTGATAGTGTTATTCCATGGACTAGCTCTCCATGAGGTTTTACTGATTCGGCCTTGGTATCTGGTGGTTGGATTTCGTACTTGCCCCGTCTCGTGGCTGATTCGGCCTTGTACCTGGTAGTTAGCCTTCGCACTTGCCCCGTTCAGTTTAGTGGCGAAGTCTCGTGACACGGCCTTGGTATCTGGTAGTTAGTCTTCGTACTTGCCCCGGCCAGCTACGTGGCGCAGGCTTGGTATCTGGTAGTTGGCTTTCGTACTTGCCCCGTGTCAGCTTCGTGAGTTAGCTTATAGCTGTGGTGTGGCGAAGTCTCGTGATTCCGGCTTGGTATCTGGTAGTTAGTCTTCGTACTTGCCCCGGCCAGCTGTTATACCCCGTAGTCCCAGGGTATGTACGCGAGGACGTACGTACGAGAATACGACAGAAAGATTGGAAAGGAAGAAAGAGGCGATTTTTCCACGGAAAAGTTTCCGGTTTTTGTGAAGGAAAAAGGTTCGTTAATGGGAATTGGATTCCCAGATTTGGTATTCGGACTTCCTGGAATATTAGAGAATTATGGAATTTTATTTTCGAAAATGGTCACGTGGGGCCCACGGGAGAAATTTACGGTTTTGTGGGGCCCACTTTGTTTTCGAGATTTTGGCCATTATGGATATTTTCGGTAGAATGTTCTACGATGAGATCTAAATGTTAATAAGCGCCTTGTGGCCTTATAGGTTGATGTACTACGTGTGGCGCGATCTACGTGGCTTAAGGGGTAGCCGACGTTTGGAAGTACTTGGAGCGTTTTGCTATGAGTCGATACTCGTCGCGAGGTATGTGAACCTCTTCCTATCTCTTCTAGCATGATATGTGTGAACTATGTAGTACCAGACGCATACGTGCTAAATGTGTTTGAGTGGTTTAAAACATAAAGTGTTATAACGCTTTATGGGAAGTTGGTTATATGACTTTATGTTAGTAAGAAAATACATGTGGTTTTTAAAAGGTAATCGATTTGAACTATAAGCGGCTTGTTATAGGATAAGAACCAACTTCAAGAATTACACAAGATATTAGAATCATTTTGAAAGGAGCAGTAATACTTGGTGGTTGAAAACTGAAGAGTTATACTAGCTTTATGGGAAGTTAGGGATAACGGCTTAAGAATGCTTTCTTGATTTGGAAATCGAATGTGTATCGACAAACCACCGCAGCATTAATAAAAGGAAATGTTTTGAATAATTAAGTATTATTAAGACCAAGAGAAACTTCCATCCGCATAAGCTAAGATGAGACAAAATGATATTTCCTAGATCACGATCTGTAATAAGATTGTTATAAACAAGAATATCCTACTCACATATAAGGCTTATGTTTCTCGATTGTTTAAAAGAGAATTATATTCTTAAATGAATAAGACTATGAACTACGAAACCTTTCTAAAATAAGAAACGTGAACATTTGAAATTAGGCAAACTTGGGCGTTTGGAAAATAATGTTGTTACTTGATTTTACAAAGGTAAGAGTTTTGGTTTTCTTAAAAGGAGTCACTCTATTTTATACTACGGGTATTGTGTGACTTATGTGAAAGAAGCAGATCTTTTTTAAGATTTTAATGTGTGAAGTACTTTGGGGATAGATACGAACTTGTTAGTAGAAAGTACCTTGTGTGAATAACTTGATTGTATTGGTTTGTGATAGCCTTGTAATACTTTCTTGTTGCTTTGATAAGTAAACGTGTTAGGATGCTACGTGTGTTAGTATCTTGTGATGTTTGTGTAAGGGGTTTCCTTGATTGTGCTTATTAACTATCGATCGTTATGATAGTATTGTGGCATTCATCTCTTGAGATGATTAGGGTTAAGTCGCCTCCGACGCGGTAGACTCAGTGATGCAGGACCATGATTCGAGAATACCTCACGCGGGTCCCGGGGCCTATGCGGAGCTACGAGTTCCGTGTTAGTGTGCGTCCTTTATGGGCATGCGGTCCTTGTGGCTACGCGGACTCGAAAGTCGGGGCGATGCCGGGAGTAGTTACCCTCGATGCGGGAATACCTCATGCGGCCGATGAGATTGGCCTACGCGAGCTGCGGAAGTTCCAGACTAGACGCGCGACATTAGATACCGCGCAAGTGGCCGCCTTTGATCATGACGGCCTGCAGATCTTATGATACAGTTTATGACCTTGTTGGTACTGTGGGTGTTAGTAGTCGGCTATGCCTTCGTACTTACCCTGTACAGTTTTATTAGGACACAGGTGGGACCTGGTGTTCATATGTATTCCTTGGTGCTTGTATATCATAAATCGCGGTGAGGAAGGTATTCCACGCACGATTGATGTTGTGGCGTGAGACCCATTGTTAAATTTAGTGATGAATTGAGTGTGTGAGTCCCTGACTTGACATGACTGCTTATTTACGGTGAACTGTAGTTTGGTTATCATACATGTCTCCTGCTTTGTATAGACTACTATGATTTCATTTACAGTATTTATTTTTAGTTTCACATACTCGGTACCTGTTGTACTGACCTCCTTCGGGGGGCTGCGTTCATGCCGCAGGTTGAGGTACATCAGTCGTTGATCCTAGCTCTCAGGGTCACAGTTCAGCGTTTGGGAAGCTCCGTTTCTCCGGAGGCTTATCAGTGGTATAGTCCCCTGTCGTAGTAAGTGTTTACATTCAGGGGTTTGGCGGGGCCCTGTCCCGCCATTGTGGTCGTATCATTCTTAGGTCCAGTAGTACCATTGGGCGGTTTGGTAAAAGGATTAAGCTGTTCATTTGTAAAAGAGTTGATGGTTATATATATGCCGAAAGGCAAGTTTTCACAGATTATTGTTTTATATTTCTGTTATCTCATGTTGTTGTTTTATGTTCCGCTGATTACTCTGATGTTGTGTCACTAGGGTGCCCGGGGTAAGGCACCAGTCACGGGCCCAGTTTCGGGTCGTGACACCAGCTACGTGGCGCAGGCTTGGTATCTGGTAGTTGGCTTTCGTACTTGCCCTGGGTCAGCTTCGTGGTATGGTTATGTAGATTTATTGGTACGACTTTGGTATCTGGTAGTTGGCTTTCGTACTTGCACCGGTCAGTTGATGATGCGGCTTTGGTATCTGGTAGTTAGCCTTCGTACTTGCCCCGTACGGTTTTTTTATGACACAGGTGGGACCTGGTGTTCATGTGTACTTCTTGGTGTTTTTATATCATAGACTGCCGGCAGTGAGGAAGGTATTCCACGGGCATGATTGATGTTGTGGGCGTGAGACCCATAGTTATATTTGAGTGATGACTTTGAGGGCGTGAGTCCCTGACTTGACGTGGATCGCTTACATATTTTATCGTAGTTTGGTTATCATATATGTCTCTGCTTTATATAGACTACTATGATTCCATTTACTGATTTTCGCCACATACTTGGTACTGTTATCGACCTCCTCGGGGCTGCGTCATGCCGCAGTGTAGGTACATCGGTTGTGGATCCTCGCTCATAGGATCACAGTTCAGCATTTTGGGAAGCTCCGTTTCTCCGGAGGCTTATCTTTGGTATAGTCCCCTGTCAGTGTAGATACTTGTACATTCAGGGGTATGACGGGGCCCTGTCCCGTCATAGTTGTTGTTATGAAACTCTTAGAGGTCTGTAGTACTGTTGTGGGCAGGGTTTGTAAAGGATTTACTGTTCGATTTTGATGTATATTTACAGGAAGGTAACCGTTTTGGTTAACCTGTTTTTTTATTGTTATATATCCTGTTTCATGTTTAAATCATTATTTCCGCTGATTTTCTCTGATGTTGTATCACTAGGGTGCCCGGGGTAAGACACTTGTCACGGGCCGGAGGTCGGGTCATGATAAAACTGGTATCAGAGCAGTTAATCTTCGGAAAGTGTCTACAGACCGTGTCTAGTAGAGTCTTGATTATCGGTGTGTTGTGCACCACATCTATAATCAGGAGGCTACAGGATATTTAGGATTGGTTTCCATTCTTCTCACTCTGAGATCGTGCCTTAGAGCTGTGTTATAAGTTGGACTCCCTCGGACGTATTCGTATGTACCAGTTATGCCTCTGCGAAAGGCAACCTGAGCCCAGATGGGAAAGGCAGCAGAGGGAGCTGCGAGTAGAGCACATAGGGTTACGTGGGCACAGGCCCGGTCATTACCTGAGATAGTTCTTCAGACGACGAGTTTTATGATGCCTCTAGCCCTAGCAGAGTTTAGAGCGGCAGCAGTTTCTACGGAGGCCACGATACTAGAGCCTCCAGTTCCACGGCCAGGAGCCGAGGATATGAGTTCAAGGAAATGGCCCAGTTACTAGCTAGGCTGGTGGCTGGGAATGAGGATGGACGGGAGCCGGTGGTTCCGGCAGTACCAGTGATTCACCCTAGATCCGATAGTCTGAGACTTCGGGATTTCTTGAGTTGCAGTTCGCCAGAGTTCTATGGATAGAGAGCTGAGGATGGTCCTCAGGGTGTCGTGCTAGTTTGGGAGATTGTTATACTTGCGGTCGTCAGGGCCATGTGATGGGAGGATGTCCAAGTAGGAGGGATACAAGAGGGATGACTCGGCCTACCAGGTCAGTTGCGGGTTCAGTTGTTCGGGAGAAGGGGGTGTTAGTCAGATGAGGTCACCCCTACCTCAGTGTGGCCGTTGCAGTAAAATCCATAAGGGGGAGTGTCGTGCTGGTTTGGGAGGTTGTTTTATATGCGTCCAGCAGGGCCATTTTGCGAGAAATTGTCCGACCAGAGGTAGCGCGGATGTAGAGACTCAGCCTTCGGGATTGGTGGCTGGTTCATCGCCTTATATAGCTAGGCGCCCTGCAGGGCAGGATTATGGTTAGAGCGACAAAGAGGAAGTAAGGCAGTAGTTACAGAGATACCTTTAGCCCTTACGAGACTTGGTTATGTTGTTATGGTGATTTCGTGTGGAGTGCTATACGGATAGCATTGTGTTAAGTGTGAATTAGAAAACGTGGGTAGTTGAAAAAGGGTAAGTCTGGAGACGAGACAATTGTGAGCCTTAGAATTTATAACAGTTAGGACCTTGGATGCAAGGTCGTCTTGAGTGGATGATTTTACGGTTGGTCTTTGTCGAAGTACTTGGTATGCGTGAAATATATTGTGGGATAATTCCATGGGTAATGTGAGATGGAAGTGGTAGCTTTCATGACGTGAATTGGTAAGATTGTTCCGGATCGGGGAACAAGAGTTTTGGCGCGATAGTGGGTCGGGTTGAGGACCATTTGCGGGTCAACCCGTAGCCCGGAATAAGGTGGGGTCAGTTCGAGGTGGTCCCTCCAGGTGGTAGGGTCACGAGGGTGCTAGGCCCAAGTTTAGATAACCATTGTACGAGTTCGCGGATATGTTCGACTAGAATCGGATCGTGAAGGTCGGGAATGGCCTTGAAATAATTTGAGGCAAGTAAGATGACCAAGTTTGGAGGTAGTGACTCCAAAGTTTTGGAAACTGAAGCAATGACTGAAGTGTGGTACGTGTACTGGAAAGAGTTCGGGTGTACGAGAAAGGTACGACGAGTAAGAAAGGAAGCGAACATGTGTTAAGAGGATGGAAGTGATCATTTTTTTGTGAAGTGAAGGTGCGAAGAGAGTATCCTTTGGACCAGTAGTGAGAGTTAGTGTTGTTTTACATCTTCGAGGTGATTCCTCGTTGGCTTGGATTTGAGTTTTGCGCGCATATTATATTCTGGTCATTGGTGGCAAGATCGGTTTTGTAAGTGTAGTAATGGAGACTATACCGGCGCAAGTACGTTGGAGACTTAGAAGGAACATTCGGGACGAATGTTTCTAAGGGGGGAAGAATGTTATACCCCGTAGTTCCAGGGTATGTATGTGGGGACGTACGTACGAGAATACGACAGAAATTTTGGAAAGAAAGAAAGGTGTGATTTTTCGACGGAAAAGTTTCCGGGTTTTGTGAAGGAAAAAGGTTCGTTAATGGGAATTGGATTCCCAGATTTGGTATTTGGACTTCTTGGATTATATTAGAATTTTGGGATTTTATTTTCGGAAATGGTCACGTGGAGCCCACTGGAGAAATTTACGGTTTTGTGGGGCCCACTTTGTTTTTGAGATTTTCGGTATTTTGGATATTTTCGGAAGACGAAATATTTTGGACGAGTAAGGGGGCGACACGTGTCACCCCCTTGAGTGGCCATGTGGGCCGAAATTGGTGGGACAAGTGGCTAGCCACTTGTCCCCTTGGCCGAAATAGCCATGCCACTTGGGCTACATTTTTGTTGGCCATGTGGTGTGGTGGGACCCACACACACATGGCCCAATCTTGACCACACACTTGCCTTGATCTTGACCCTTGATTTCTCTATAAATACCCCCCCCCCCTTAGTAGTGAAGACTTCATCATCCCACACTTAGTTTTTCCAAGGCAAAACTCCCTCCCCTTTCTCTTGTGTGCTCTCGGTTTTGGAGCCTCCCCTTGACCAAAAGTTGTCCAAAAATCCTTAAACTTATAAGTGTTCTTCCTTAGGATGTTAGGAAGATTGTGTACCAAGGGTTGGAAAAGATTTCACACCCTTAGCCTTAGAATTACACCTTGGCCGAAACTTGCCAAAATTGAGCCTAAGTGTTCTTCACTTTTTGGAGTTAGATCTTGAAGAGGAGTTGGTTAGGAGCTTCTAAGGGTTTCTTGGAGTGGGTTGGAGCGTAAGGAATTGGAGCTAAACGTTGCTCAGGATCGACTTATATCTTGGATAATTTTGGGCTTATCGAGGTAATGATCTTTACCCCCTATTGTAATTGGATATTACATGTGGTAGTAATGTATAGTTGAGTATACTATATGTAGAATGAATATTATAAAGGATTGAACTGTACTTACAATGGATTGTATTTACAGTAGACTTGTGTAGTATATCTGTGAAGTAGAATTGAACACGTCTAACCCTGGGAGTTGTTGGCCTGGTAGCGGGCCTGAGTAGAGGAGGAGATTTATGTGGTTACGAGGGGGGGGGGGGGAGGTGCTGCCGAATTTTCTGTAGAATAAGGAATCTTGTATTTAGAATATTCTACGAAGAGATCTAGAGGTTGATAGACGTTTTTGTGACCTTTATAGGTTGAAGTTCTATGACTAGCGTATTCTGCTTGAAGGGTGGAAAAGGCTAGCGGGGTTATAGTACTTGGAGCGTTTTGCTAATTGTCGATAACCGTCGCGAGGTATGTGAACCTCTTCCTATCTTTTCTAGCATGATTGTTGTGAACTATGTAGTACGGTAGACGTACATGTGCTAAGTGAATTTGGTTGGTTTATTGATTTTAAAAGATAAAGGACTTGACTTATATTTGACTTGACATTATATGTGAAATATATAGTGCGGTAGACGCACGTGTGTTAAGGGAGTTTGACTTCCTTTTTGTGTCCTTGACTTGATTTTAAAGTTAGGTGACTTGATGTGAAATGTTAAGGACTTGAGTGGCTTTTTGTTGATTTTAAACATAAAGTGTTATAATAGCTTTATGGGAAGTTAGTTATAACGACTTTATGAAAATGAAAGAATGGTTTTATTATCGGATTTAAAATGGTAACTTGACATTTTTTTAAAAGTAATGAAGCTTGATTTCCCAAGTTATGGGACTTGATTTAAAAGGTAAGAGACTTAAGAATTTGAAGTTATGAAGCTTAAACTAATTTGAAAAGTATATTGTCACTTGACTTTTAAAAGGAGAAGTGTTTTATGTAAAAAGGAAGGCATGGTTTTGTCTTAAGTTGGTTTAAAAAGAAGGTATGTAAATTGTTTTGGTTTACTTAAAAAGATAGTTACTCTACTTTGATACTACGGGTATCGTGTGACTTTTGTGAAAGAAATGGATCTTTCTAAAGAGTTAAAGTATGTAGGACTTTGGGGTTCAAACCCGGATTTTTGGCATAAAAAGAAAGTACCTTGAGTTGTGAGTAACTTGCCTATGTTTGCTTGTGATAGCCTTGTTGTGTAAGTGTTGTATCCTTATGTTACCGCGTATCTCGGTGGAGGACCGGTTATCTTGTCGTTACATGTGCATGTTTACACCGATGAAGAATTCCGGCACGCGCCACGCGCGTTAAACTCCTGGCCGTGTTATTCTTGATCATTTTGGACATACCGACACGATGGGCGCCCACGGTATGCTTCCACTATGATGGTCCACGGGCATACCGACTCGATGGACGGTCCACGTATCGCCGCCACGATGAGGGTTTGTTTCCTATTTGATAGTATTATTCCATGGACTAGCTCTCCACGAGGTTTTACCGATTCGGCCTTGGTATCCGTGGTTGGATTTCGACTTGCCCCGCCTCGTGGTCGATTCGCCTTGTACCGTAGTTAGCCTTCGACTTGCCCGCTCAGTTTAGTGGCGAAGTCTCGTGACACGACCTTGGTATCCGTAGTTAGTCTTCAGACTTGCCCCGCCAACTACGCGCGCAGCTTGGTATCCGTAGTTGGCTTTCGACTTGCCTCGTGTCGCCTTCGTGAGTTAGATTATAGCCGTGGCGAAGTCTCGTGATTCCGGCTTGGTATCCGGTAGTTAGTCTTCAGATTGCCCCGCCAGCTACGCGCGCAGCTTGGTATCCGTAGTTGGCTTCGTACTTGCCCCGGGTCACCTTCGTGGTATGGTTATGTAGATTTGTTGGTACGACTTTGGTATCCGTAGTTGGCTTTCGTACTTGCCGGCCGATTGATGATGCGACTTTGGTATCCGGTAGTTAGCCTTCAGACTTGCCGCATTTACGATTTTTATGACACAGTGGGACTCGTGTTCACGTGTACTTCTTGGTGTTATTATATCATAGATCGCAGCTGAGGAAGGTATTCCACGCATGATTGATGTTGTGGGCGAGACCCATAGTTATATTTGAGTGATGACTTTGAGGGCGTGAGTCCCCGACTTGACGCGGATCACATATATTTTGTAATCGTAGTTTGGTTATCATATATGTCTCTGCTTTATATAGACTACTATGATTCCATTTACGATTTTCGATTCACATACTTGGTACTGTCAGATCGACCTCCTTCGGGGGCTGCGTTCATGCCGCAGGTAGAGGTACATCGGTTGTGGATCCTCGCTCATAGGATCACAGTTCAGCATTTTGGGAAGCTCCGTTTCTTCGGAGGCATATCTTTGGTATAGTCCCCTGTCAGTGTAGATACTTGTACATTCAGGGGTATGGCGGGGCCCTGTCCCGTCATAGTTGTTGTTATGAAACTCTTAGAGGTCTGTAGTACTGTTGTGGGCAGGGTTTGTAAAGGATTTACTGTTCGATTTTGATGTATATTTACAGGAAGGTAACCATTTTGGTTAACCTGTTTTTTATTGTTATATATCCTGTTTCATGTTTAAATCTTTATTTCCGCTGATTTTCTCTGATGTTGTATCACTAGGGTGCCCGGGGTAAGGCACCAGTCACGGGCCCGAGGTCGGGTCGTGACACCCCCCCTCTAGTGAGCTAGCCGAAACACCCCCCCCCCCCTTGGTAGAAAATACTCTCCAAGTATTATTACTATTCCAAAATACCTTAGCCTTATACCATTGTAGTATTCCAAAGTCCCCTCTATACTAAAAGCCCAGAAATACTATCTTATATCCATTAGTCACTAAACGAAACCCTAGGAGAAACTTCATAGTTGGTTGAAGTAGTAAGTAGAGGTTGTGTAGAAACTTCTAAGGGTTTCTTGGAGCGGATTGAGCGCATGTGACAGAGCTAAACCTTGCTCAGGATCGACTTTTAAACTTGGATAATTTTGGGCTAATCGAGGTAAATATCTTGTCCTTCTATTGTAATTGGAGATTACATACTATAGTAACATAGAATTGGGTATAAGATAACTAGAAGGATGGTATAAAAGAAGAGAATTGAACTGAAATCACATTAGAAGAATATAAACGAAGAATTGAACTGTACTTACATAGGACTGTATTTACAGTAGACTTGAGTAGTTTGACGGGTAGGGAAGTTCTGCCCAATTTTCCGTAGAATTAAGAACCTTCTGCTTAGAATATCCTACAGAGTAGCCTAGACGTTGATAGACATATTTGACTATTATAGGTTGATACTCTGCGCGCGACATACTCGACTTGGCAGGTGGATTTCGCCGAGAAGGTATGTGATTCTTCCTATCCTCTTGAGCATGATATTTTAAAATATATATATAGTACGGTAGACGTACGTGTGTTAACTGAACATGGTTTTACTTGACATCTTTTGACTTGAGTCTAAATAATAAAGAATCTTGAAGTATTTCAAAAGAATTATGAATCATTTTGAAAGAAGAGTAATACTTGGTTTTTAAACAAAAGCTTAAGAGTTATACTAACTTTATGGGAAGTTAGGTATAACGACTTAAGAAAGATATAAGGAACGGTTTACTTATATGTTTATAAAAGACTTGTATTGATTTCTGGAAGGTATAGTAAGATGGTTTGTTGAGTAGACATACTATGATGCTATGTGTGTTAGTATCTTGTAACATTTGTGTAAAGAGGTTATTCTTATGGTGCTTATGTTGTTTAACGATAAGCCGTTATGTTAGTATTATATCACTCACCTCTTGACATGATATACCGGGGGTTAAGCTGCCCCCCGATGCGAGGTACACCTCATGCGGTCTGTGTGACTATGATTCGAGAATACCTACGCGGGTCCAGGGACCTACGCGAGCTACGAGAGTTCCAGTGTGTGGGGGATTACCTCACGCGTCGATGTGGCCTACGCGACTACGAGAGTCCGGGCGATGCCGGTGAGTAGCTACCCTCGATGCGGAATACCTCATGCGCCTAGGCCTACGCGACTACGAGAGTCCGTGATTAGGCATGCATAATGATACTATGGGCGATTGGCCTTGCTTCGATCATTCGCGGCCTTAGAAAAGACCTCATAGCTTTACCTATTATTGCTCTTGTTTGTGATGTGGCACTATGTGCGGTTACATTGATTGTTTCGAACATATTTGTAAAATTGGTTTTAAAATGATATGATTTCATTTAAGTACTTTACAGTTTCACATACTTGGTACCTGTCAGATCGACCTCTCTCGGGCCGCTCACGCCGCAGTAAGGGAAAGCAGGTGCTAGATCCGCATCCTTAGGATCTTTACTTTGGTGTCAGGAGCTCCATCTTCTCCGGAGGCTCGACTTTTGGGTATGATCTCCCTGTTGTTGTAGATAATTTTGTACATTAAGGGTATGGCGGGGCCCTGTCCCGCCATAGTTGTTTACTTCCTTAGAGGTCTGTAGTCCTATTGTACAATTGGGTTGTAACTGCCAGACTTGGTTTGTATATATATGCCGAAATACGACTTTTTCTCAGATAAACTGTGTCTCATTTTACATTTGTTTCATGTCTTGTTTTTATATTCCGCTGATTACTCTGATGTATGACTACTTGGGTGCCCGGGTAAGGCACCAATCACTTTAATTTAACGGGTCGTGACAAAAGTGGTATCAGAGCAGTTAATCCTCGGAAAGTGTCTACAGACCGTATCTAGTAGAGTCTTGATTATCGGTGTTGTGCACCACACCAATAATCGTGAGGCTATAGGATATTTAGGATTGGTTTCCATTCTTCTCACTCCGAGATCGTGCCTTAGAGATGTTATAAGTTGGACCCTCTAACGATTTCCTTCTTTAATAGTTATGCCTCCACGTAAGGCAACCCGCCCGTGGCGGCAAGGCGGCGGAGTTGCTAGTAGGACACCGAGTCACGAGGCTCGTGCCCGCCTATACCCGAGGCGATACCGACGGCGAAGTTCCACGACGCCGCCCCAAAGAGGTTTAGAGCCGCAGCAGATGGGCGATGAGACCACAAGACTGCACCTCCATCCCACACCGGAGCAGATGATACGGGTTACGAGAGATGGCCCGCCATCGCCAGATCGTGGCCGAACATGAGGATAGGCCGACGCAGCTAGCCTGGCCCAAAGAAGCACTGTGGTTCACCCGAGATCGGACAGTTTGAGGCTACGGGATTTTCTGAGTTGTAGCCCGCCAGAGTTCTACGGGTCGAGGCCTGAGGATGATCCGCAGGAGTTCATTCGTCAGTTACAGAGGATCATGCGAGTGATCAAGGCTTCAGAGACCGAGTCCGTGATTTTCAGTTCGCATCGGCTGCGTGATACCGCAGTCGATTGGTTTGATTCGTGGGAGCTATCCCGAGGAGAGCATGCGCCTCCAGCAGTATGGGACGAGTTCTCTGAGGCATTTCTCACTCACTTCTTGCCTCCGCAGATGAGGAGGGCACGGGCCGACAAGTTTTTGATGCTGAGACAGAGAGGGCGCACAGTTAGGGAGTACAACGTCGAGTTCGATTCGTTGGCTCGATATGTCCCTGCGCTAGTAGCAGATATGGAGGACAGGGTGCATCGCTACGTCACCGGGCTAGACGATTATATGGCCGAGTCTTGTGCGGGTGTAGCTCTTCACCAGCATGGACATTACCCGCACGCAGCTCACGCACTGACGCGGCGAGCGCAGAGGCCGACGCCGTTGCACGCCAGCAGAAGGCCGTGATGGCGTGGTCTTTGGTAGCTCTCGGGGTGGACGGCCTCAACAGCAGTCTAGATTTGAACCACAACCACCGGAGCACTCCTACACCGCCTTCGAGGCGCACTGTGGCCCCGTGACTTCGCACTCCGGTAGCAGAGGTGCCGGCCGACGGACCACCCCTCGCCGGTGGGCCGATGCGGTAGATCCCATTACGAGAATTGTGGTACTACTCCGGGAGTTTGTTTCAGTTGCGGCCAGCAGGGTCACTTTGCGAGAGCCGTCCGATCGGCGGCGCCAGAGGTAGTGGTCACCTACGTGGTCTTTTGGTCTTCTTCATCTCCTACGATTACTCGCCCGAGGGCGAGTACTCATAGCCGCCAGGTCGCGGCAGGTCGTGGCGCGGTCTCAGCCTAGCGGTCCTCGAATCGCATATATGCCTTGTCCACCGGCAGACTGTGAGGCGCCGCTGATGTCGCTGTGTACTTTATCGGGCCGTTGTGATGTGTATGCCTTGATAGATCCGGTTCTACTGGCCCTATATATCCCCTTATTGCTAGTAGGATAGGGATAGAGCTGCGCCCATAGACCCTTTTCGAGGTAGCTACGCCATGGTGATTCGGTGGTAGCTCGGCGGTATATAGGGCTTGCCCAAAGTGACTTTACGCAATCGTCGACCTAGCCGACTTGATAGAGTTGGACATGACTGATTTCGATGTGATCATGGGCATGTATTGGTTAGCTTCGCTACGCCCGTGGACTGCAGGAAAGAGTGGTACGGTTCAGCTTCTCGGGAGCCGTTATTGAGTGGGAGGAACACCGTGTCGCCGGCGGTAAGTTTATTTCTTACCTCAAGGCCGTGAAGATGGTGCAGGCGGGTATATCTACCATCTCATTCGGTGTTTGATACGAGGTCGCGTACCAGATTTTCACCGGGCCCGGTAGTCGAGAGTTCCCGATGTGTTTCAGACGACCTCGCGTATCCTCCCGAGAGGAGATAAAGTTTTGTATCGATGTTGCGGACACTCGGCTATTTCCATTCCGCCATACGAATGTCACCGCCGAGTTGAGAGAGTTGAAGGACCACCGAGAGATTTCTTGGAGAAGCGGCTTCATCAGCCTAGTGTTTCTCCCCGGGAGCGCCAGATTGTTCGTGAAGAAGAAGGACGCCGCATGTGTGTGGATTACAGGCAGCTGAACAAGGTGACTATTAAGAACAGATACCCCCTTCCCAGGATTGATGATTTGTTCGACCAGTTGCAGGGTGCGAGATGTTTCTCCAAGATTGATCTGCGATCGGGCTATCATCAGGTGCGAGTTAGAGAGGCAGATATCCTTAGGACTGCATTCCGGACCCGGTACGGGCACTATGAGTTCAGGGTCATGTCTTTCGGTTTGACCAATGCTCCAGCGGTATTTATGGATTTGATGAACCGTGTGTTCAAGCCATTTTTGGATACGTTTGTGATAGTATTCATCCATGACATCTTGGTTAATTCTCGCTCAGAGCGGGAGCATGCGGAGCATTTGAGGACTGTGCTGAGAGTTCTCCAGGACCAGCAATTGTACGCCAAGTTTTCCAAATGTGAGTTTTGGTTAACTTCGGTGGCTTTTCTTGGGAACATTGTCGGGGCCGATGGTATTCAGGTGGATACGACTAAGATCGAGGCAGTCAGGACTTGGCCTAGACCTACTACACCGGCAGCAGTGCGCATTTCGGGCCTCGCAGTTATTATCTACGTTCGTGAAGAAGTTTGCTTCTATCTCTCGCACCATTGACTAGGCCGACTCGTAAGCGCTAAGTTTGATGGATCGATGCTTGTGAGCGTGGTTTCCGCCATCGGCGAGAGACCGACGACCGCCTCGCTTCTTACTCTTCCGCAGGTCCAGATGGTTATGTCGTGTATTGTGATGCGTCAGGCATCGGGCTGGGATGTGTGTTGATGTAGCAGGGCAAGGTTATAGAATACGCATCCCGACAGCTTAAGAAGTATGAGAGGAACTACCCCACCCATGATTTGGAGTTGGCAGCGGTGATTCACACCTTGAAGATCTGGAGGCACTATTTGTATGGGGTTCATGTGGATATTTATACAAACCACAAGAGCCTCCAGTATATCTTCACCGCAGGAGCCGAACTTACGGCAGACGGTGGTTAGAGCTGCTCAAGGATTACGATGTCGACATCCTGTACCACCCAGGGAAGGCCAATGTTGTGGCAGATGCCCTTAGTCGTAGGTCGATGGGGAGTCTATCAGATGTACAGCCAGAGAGGAGGGGCATGGTCCGCGAGTTGCATCAGCTAGCGAACCTTGGAGTCCGATTGATCGATTCTCATAGTAGTGGGGTTCGAGTTCGAGAGGTTTCCGAGTCTTCCATCGTCGAGGAGGTGAAGAGGCAACAGTTTGAGGATCCGGTTTTGACACGGTATCGTGATACGGCTCTTCGTGAGGGGAAGGGTCCTTTTGAGGTAGCACCTGATGGGGTGCTAAGGTTTGAGGGCAGGTTGTGTGTTCCAGATATTGCAGGACTTCGGCAGCAGGTTCTAGGGGAAGCACACAGCGCGCGTTACTCTATCCATCCGGGGTCGACCAAGATGTACCACGACCTCAGATCTGTGTATTGGTGGGATGGCTTGAAGAGGGACGTTGCAGAGTTTGTGGCTCAGTGCCCGTGTTGTCAGCAGGTGAAGGTAGAGCACCAGAGGCCTGGTGGTTTGTTGCAGACGATAGAGATCCCGACCTGGAAGTGGGAGGTGATCAACATGGACTTTATCACAGGGTTACCTCGCACTCCGAGGAAACATGATTCTATTTGGGTTATCGTCGACAGGCTGACGAAATCAGCCCACTTTCTTCCCGTCAGGACGACTTTTTCGGCTGAGGATTATGCCAGACTTTACATCCGAGAGATCGTCAGACTGCATGGGGTCCCTATTTCTATCATATCGCATGCAGGAGCCCGCTTACGCTAACTTCGGAGGTCCTTCCGAGGGATTAGGGACGCATGTGAGCTCGAGCATCGCATTCCATCCTCGCATGCAGACGGGCAGAGCGCACTATCCGCACTTTGAGGATATCTCGCGAGCCCGTTATTGACTTCGTGGTAGCCGAGGATCATTTGCCTCTAGTTGAGTTTGCGTATAATAATAGCTACCACTCCAAAGATTCGACGACGCCTTATGAGGCCTTGTATGGAAGGAAGTGCAGATCGATAGGCTGGTTTGATGTAGGCAAGGTGCGATTAGTAGGACCGCACTGTTCAGCAGCGATGGATAAGGTAAAGCTTATCCAGAGCGCATCGACACCGTAGTCGGCAAGTCGTATGCAGATCATCGCCGCCGTGATCCGAGTTCGAGGTTGATGATTGGGTTTTCTGAAGGTGTCACCCATGAAGGGTGTGATGAGATTCGGAAGAAAGGGAAACTCACCAAGGTACATTGGGCCTTATCGATTGTCCGCAGGTAGGCAAGGTTCATGAGTTGATCTGTCGTCCGATCCGAGGCGATGCATCCGGTTTTTCATGTTTCTATGCCGGCGAGATGTATCGGGATCCATCTAGGGTGCACCCAATTGACGATGTCCAGTGACCGAGGGGTTATCGTATGGAGATTCCCATGGCGATAATCGATCGTCGTTAGGCGCCCATGACCAAGGACGTGGCTTCCACAAAGTCTTGTGGCGAACAAGCTCGTGGAGGAGATGACGTGGGAAGTCGGCGAGGACATGAGGCAGAAGTATCCTCACCTATTCCCCACACCTCCAGGTAACTCACTTTCCTACTTGTAAATTTTCATTGACATATTTGCTTAAGTGTTGTTTTGTGGCCATGTGTGGCATTTGTAAACTGTTTAAGTTATGGGGGGCCTTATCGTTATCTGTCGTGGGAAGGAACATTCGGGACGAATGTTTCTGTTATACCCCGTATTTCCAGAGTATGTACGTGAGGGCGTACGTACAAAAGTTTAAGCCTTAAGAAGGCAAAGGGGCGAAATTTGTTCATAACTAGCGAAAAGAATTGTTTTCCGACGAAACGTTTTTCGGACCTTGCGAAGGGAAAATTACGGTTGCAACATTTATAATTTTTTCGGATTTTTCCAAGAGATAAAATATTTTGGACCAACGAGAGGGCGACACTTGTCACCCTCAAGTGGACGGCAATTGTGGGCAATCTTGGCACGTTTTTGTGGCCTAAAACTTTGGTCAAGGTTAGGTAGGATATTTGTGTAGTAGATGGATAAGGACACATGTGCAAATCTACACCCTCCACTTGCCTTAATCTTGGCCCTTGGTAGTCCTATAAATACCCCCCCTTAGTTGAAGACTTCTTCATCCACAAAAATTTCTAAGTCTTAAAATCCTTCCCCCTCCCTCTTGAAGCTCTCGTCCAACCTCCCCCTTTGTGAGGCCCTCGGCCGAAACACCCCCCCCCCTTGGTAGAAAAATACTCTCCAAGTATTGTTACTATTCCAAAATACCTTAGCCCAAATACCTTGTAGTATTCCAAAGTTATTTCAATACTAAGAGCCCGGAAATACTACTATACTTCCTTTAGTCACTAAACGAAACCCTAGGGAAAAATCTTCATAGTTGGTTGAAGTATTAAGTAGAAGTTGTGTAGAACTTCTAAGGGTTTCTTGGAGCGTATTGGAGCGTACTGATTAGGAGCTAAACCTTGCTCAGGATCGACTTTTTAACTTGGATAATTGTGGGCTTATCAAGGTAAATACTCTTGTCCTTCTATTGTAATTGGAAATTACATACTGTAGTAGTATAGAATTGAGTAAGATATATAGAAGGATGGTATAAGAGAAGAGAATTGAATTGAAGTCACATCAGAAGAATATTAAAGAAGAGAACTGAACTCTACTTACATAGGACTGTATTTACTGAGAGACTTGTAGTTTGACTGCAGAAGTCACGCCCAATTTTCCATAGAATAAGGAATCTTGTATCTAGAATCATTCTACAGAGTAGTCTAGACATTGATAGACTTATATGACCGTTATAGGTTAAAGTACTGCAAGTAGCGTATTCTACTCGAAGGGTGGAAAAGGCTAGCAGGATTACAGTACCTTGGACCTATTTGCTAATTGTCGGTAATCGTCGCGAGGTATGTGATTCTTCCTATCCTCTTGAGCATGATATTTTAAAAGAATATATATAGTACGGTAGTCGTACATGTGTTAACTGAACGTGGTTTTACTTCGATGTCTTTTGACTTGAGTTTTAAATAATAAAGAATCTTGAAGTATTTCAAAAGAATTAAGAATCGTTTTTGAAAGAAGAGTAATACTTGGTTTTGAAAGCTTAAGAGTTATACTAGCTTTATGGGAAGTTAGGTATAACATCTTAAGAGAGATAAAAAGAATGGTTTATTGATCTTAAAAGATAAGAGACTTGACTTAATTGAATTGATATGAATTTTATTAAAAAGTGTGAAACCTCATTCGTGAGTAATGAGTATTTGGTCTTTAAAAGAATAATGTTTTACTGATTTCGGAAATGAGAATAAATATCGAACGAACCACTGCAGCGTTAGTAAAGGAAAATGTATTGACAATTAAGTAATTATATTAAAACCAGTAGAAACCTCCATCTGCATAGAAGCTAAGATATTACATTTCCTAGATCATGGTTGCTTTAATAAGATTGTTATAAACAAGAATAACCTACTCACACATAAGGAATATGTTACTCAAATTATTTTAAAAAGAGAATTACGTTAATAAGTGATTAAGACTATGAACTATGAAATCTTTCGAAAATAAGAGACGTGAATATTTGAAATTAGGCAAACTTGAACTTTGGAAAAGAATGTTGTTACTTGATTTTAAAAAGGAAAGTATGGAAGTTGTTTTGGTCTACTTAAAGTGTTAGTCACTCTATTTTTTTTTTATAATACGGGCATCAGGTGACATTTGTAAAAGAAATGGATCTTTTAAGAAGAAGTTAACGTACGTAGTACTTTGGGGTTAAAACCTGGACTTTGGCATAAAATGAAAGTACCTTGAGTTGTGTGTAACTTGCCTATGTTTGCGTGTGATAGCCTTGTCATGCTAGTATTGTATTTCTATAACACCGCGTCTCTCAAACTAGCGTCTGCTGATTTGTTATGATCTTACTTGACGCATCAGCGGTGACGAGGATTCCACGCACGCTTCGTTGATAGTGTTATTCCATGGACTAGCTCTCCATGAGGTTTTACTGATTCGGCTTTGGTATGTGGTAGTTGGCTCTCATACTTGCCCCGAAGTCGTGGCTGATTCGGCTTTGGTATCTGGTAGTTAGACTTCGTACTTGCCCCGTTCAGTTTAGTGGCGAAGTCTCGTGATACAGCCTTGGTATCTGGTAGTTAGCCCTCGTACTTGCCCCGGCCACCACGTGACACGCTTTGGTATCCGTAGTTGGCCAGACTTGCCCCGTGACGCCTTCGTGGTGAAGTCTCGATACGCATTGTATCCGTAGTTAGCCCTCGCACTTGCCTCGGCCGCCACGTGACACGGCTTTGGTATCCGTAGTTGGCTTTCATACTTGCCCCGACGCCTTCGTGGTTCGTCAGTATAGTATTGTTAGTACGGCTTTGGTATCCGTAGTTGGCTTTGACTTGCCCGCCGATTGACGACGCTTTTGGTATCCGTAGTTAGCCTTCGCACTTGCCCCGCACGGTTTATGACTCAGTGGGACTGGTGTTTATGTGTACTCCTTGGTGTTATTATATCATAGATCACCGGCATGGCGAAGGTATTCCACGCATGATTGATGTTGAGGCGTGAGACCCATAGTTATATTTGAGTGATGACTTTGAGGCGTGAGTCCACGACTTACGGATCGCTATTTATTGTGGATCGTAGTTTGGTTATCATACATGTCTCCCGCTTTATATAGACTAATATGATTTCATTTACGATTTTCGGGCCACATACTTGGTACTGTTATCGACTCCTTCGGGCTGCGTTCATGCCGCATGTAGAGGTACACGCTTGTTGATCCTCGCCATAGGATCACAGTCAACAGATTGGGAAGCTCCGCTTTCTCCGAGGCTTATCTTTTGGTATAGTCCCATCGCATCAGAGGTACTTGTACATTCGTGGTATGGCGGCCCCGTCCCGTCATGTTGTATAAAAACTCTTAGAGGTGCAGAGTAATCGTTGTAAGTGTGGTTTGTAAGCGATGTAACTGTTCAAGTTTTTAGTTATATATACAAGAAGGTAACCGTTTGGTTGACTGCTTTATTATCATATCTCTTGTTTCATGTTTAAGTTTTTATTTCACGATTTTCTCGATGTTGTATCACCAGGGTGCCCGGTAGGCACGACCACGCCCGGATCGGTCGTGACAAAAGTTGTATCGAGCGATTAATCCTCGAAAAGTGTCTACGCACGGTTCAGTAGAGTCTTGATTATCGATGTGTTGTGCACCACATCTATAATCGTGAGGTCGCAGGACATTTAGGATTGGTTTCCATTCTTCTCATTACGAGATCGTGCCTTAGCCGTGTTATAAGTTGGACCCTCCGACGTATTTCGTTTTCACGATTATGCCTCCGCGCAAGGCAACCCGCCCAGATGGGCAAGGCGGCGAGGAGCCGCTAGTAGGATACAGAGGAGTACAAGGCGCAGCCCGATCATTACGAGATAGAGCTCAGACGGCGAAGTTTTGACGCCTAGCCCCAAAGAGTTTAGAGTCGCAGGTGGTGCCGAGACCACAAGACTCGAGCCTCCACCCCACACTGGAGCAGATGAGTTGGGTACAAAGAGATGGCCCGATTATTGGCCGTGATAGTGGCAAGGCACGAGGATAAACTCGACGCGATTTGTGACGGTAGTACCCGTAGTTCACCCGAGAGCGATAGTTTGAGATCGCGACTTTACGAGTTGCAGCCCGCCGTTGTTTTATGGATCGAGGCACGAGGATGATCCGCAGGAGTTCACCGACGCGATTCCGGATCATGAGAGTGATCAAGGCTTCGAGACCGAGTCGTGGTCTTAGGTTCACATCGGCCGCGTGATACCGCAATGATCGGCCAGTTTGATTCGCGGAGCTGTCCCGGGGAGCATGCGCCTATTTGGGACGAGTTCTCGTGAGGCATTTCTTGCACATTTCTTGCCTCCACGATTTATGAGGGCTCGGGCCGATTTTTGATATTGAGGCGGGGCGCGTACGGTTCGGGAGTACAATGTGGAGTTTGGCTCACTAGCTCGGTACGTCCCCGCGTTAGTAGCCGACATAGGGGACAGAGTGCACCGCTACGTCACCGGGCTCGATGACTACTTGGCAGAGGCTTGTTTGGGTGTAGCTCTTCAGCCGGGCATGGACATTGCCCACATGCAGGCTTATGCACTTGGATGTGAGGAGCGGAAAGGTCGACGGAATGACCGAGATCAGCAGAAGAGGGCCAGGACAGCAGGGTCTTTTGGCGACTTTCGAGGCGGACCGCCTCAGCATCAGACTAGTTATGCGCCTCCGCCAGTACAGAGCGGTCCTCCACAGTCTTCGGGACATTCGGGTTAATCAGGAGCAGGTTAGGGCTCCCAGGTTTCAGATTTTCAGGGGAGTAGGAGTGCTCGCCGGATGAGGTCACCCTTGTCTCAGTGTGGCCGTTGTGGAAAAATTCATAAGGGAGAGTGTCGTACTAATTTGGGAGATTGTTATGCTTGCGGCCAACAGGGCCATTTGGCGAGAGATCGACTGCAGGTAGCAATGGTGGGATAGCACAGACTACAAGGTCATTCATGTTCTTCACCTTCCATAGCTAGGCAGATGTTCATACACCGTGAGCCACGCAGAGGTCGCGGTGGAAGTTCGATTTTAGCGGTCCTTTGAACCGCCTATTTGTTTTCGGTATATCCTTAACCTCAGAGATTAGCATGCGTGATACGATGATTATATGTTGAGTACTATGTACAGATAGCGTTGTGTATATTGTGGTTTAGAGACATGGTTAGTTGAAAGGATAAGTATGGGGACATGGAAGGTATGAACCTTAGAATATTACACGTTGAGACCTTAGATGTAAGACCGTCTTGAATAAAAGATTTTACGGTTAGTCCTTGTCAAAATACTTGGTATGCATATAAATGTATTGTGGGATAATTCCATGGGTTGTGTAAGATGAAAGTGGTAGCTTTCAGGACTTGAATAGGTAAGATTGTTCCGGATCGGGAACAAGAGTTTGGCGCGACATGGGTCGGGTTGAGGACCATTCGCGGTCGACACCCGCAGCCGGTTTGGGGTGGCGCTTCATGTGGTCCCGCGGTAGGGTCACGAGGGTGCTAGGCCCAAGTTTAGGTAACCATCGTATGAGTTCGTGGATATGTTCGACTGATCGATCGTGAAGGCCGGAATGGCCTAAAAGGGGATTGAGGCTAGTAAGGTGACCAAGTTGGAGGTGGTGACTCCAAAGTGTTGGAAACTGAAGCGATGACTGAAGTATGGTACGTATACTAGAAAGAGTTCAAGTGTTCGAGAAGAGTACGACGAGTAAGGAAAGAAGTGAACGTGTGTTAGCAGAATAAAAGAGATCAATTTGTTGTGAAGTGAAGATGCGAAGGGAGTATCTTTTAGACCTTGGGTAGGAGCTTTTGTAATACTAGAGGTGATTCCTCGTGGACTTGGGTTAAGTATTTGCGCGTGTGTTATTATGTGGCCAGGTGTGACATTGGCAACTTGTTTAAGTTAAGAGGAACTTTATCGTTATCCGTCTTGAGAAGGAACATTCGGGACGAATGTTTCTAAGGAGGGGAGAATGTTATACCCCGTATTTCCAGAGTATGTACGTGAGGGCGTACGTACAAAAGTTTAAGCCTTAAGTAGGCAAAGGGATGAAATTTGTTCACAACTAGCGAAAAGAATTGTTTTCCGACGAAACGTTTTCCGGACCTTGCGAAGGGAAAATTACGGTTGCAACATTTATAATTTTTGCGGATTTTTCCGAGAGATAAAATATTTTGGACCAACGAGAGGGCGAAACTTGTCACCCTCAAGTGGACGACAATTGTGGGCAATCTTGGCACGTTTTTGTGGCCTAAAACTTTGGTCAAGGTTAGGTAGGATATTTGTGTAGTAGATGGATAAGGACACATGTGCAAATCTACACCTCCACTTGCCTCCACTTGCCTTAATCTTGCCCTCGTAGTCCTATAAATACCCCTTAGTTGAAGACTTCTTCATCCACAAAAATTTATAAGTCTTAAAATCCTTCCTCCTCTCAAGCTCTCGTCCAACCTCCCTTGTGAGGCCCTCGGCTAAACACCCCCCTCTTGGTAGAAAAATACTCTCCAAGTATTGTTACTATTCCAAAATACCTTAGCCCAAATACCTTGTAGTATTCCAAAGTTATTTCAATACTAAGAGCCCGGAAATACTACTATACTTCCTTTAGTCACTAAACGAAACCCTAGGGAAAAATCTTCATAGTTGGTTGAAGTATTAAGTAGAAGTTGTGTAGAACTTCTAAGGGTTTCTTGGAGCGTATTGTAGCGCATGACAGAGCTAAACCTTGCTCAGGATCGACTTTTTAACTTGGATAATTGTGGGATTATCGAGGTAAATACTCTTGTCCTTCTATTGTAATTGGAAATTACATACTGTAGTAGTATAGAATTGAGTAAGATATATAGAAGGAAGGTATAAGAGAAGAGAATTGAATTGAAGTCACATCAGAAGAATATTAAAGAAGAGAACTGAACTGTACTTACATAGGACTGTATTTACAGTAGACTTGTGTAGTTTGACGGGTAGGGAAGTGCTGCCCAATTTTCCATAGAATAAGGAATCTTGTATCTAGAATCATTCTACAGAGTAGTCTAGACATTGATAGACTTATATGACCGTTATAGGTTGAAATCGCAAGTAGCGTATTCTACTCGAAGCGGTGGAAAAGGCTAGCAGGATTACGCACTGGAGCTATTTGCTAATTGTTTAATCGTCGCGAGGTATGTGATTCTTCCTATCCTCTTGAGCATGATATTTTAAAAGAATATATATAGTACGGTAGACGTACGTGTGTTAACTGAACGTGGTTTTACTTCGATGTCTTTTGACTTGAGTTTTATATAATAAAGAATCTTGAAGTATTTCAAAAGAATTAAGAATCGTTTTTGAAAGAAGAGTAATACTTGGTTTTGAAAGCTTATGAGTTATACTAGCTTTATGGGATGTTAGGTATAACGTCTTAAGAGAGATAAAAAGAATGGTTTATTGATTTTAAAAGATAAGAGACTTGACTTAATTGAATTGATATGAATTTTATTAAAAAGTGTGAAACCTCATTCGTGAGTAATGAGTATTTGGTCTTTAAAAGAATAATGTTTTACTGATTTCGGAAATGAGAATAAGTATCGAACGAACCACTGCAACGTTAGTAAAGGAAAATGTATTGACAATTAAGTAATTATATTAAAACCAGTAGAAACCTCCATCTGCATAGAAGCTAAGATAAGACAAAATTGTATTACATTTCCTAGATCATGTCTGCTTTAATAAGATTGTTATAAACAAGAATAACCTACTCACACATAAGACATATGTTACTCAAATTGTTTTAAAAAGAGAATTACGTTAATAAGTGATTAAGACTATGAACTATGAAATCTTTCGAAAATAAGAGACGTGAATATTTGAAATTAGGCAAACTTGAACTTTGGAAAAGAATGTTGTTACTTGATTTTAAAAAGGAAAGTATGGAAGTTGTTTTGGTCTACTTAAAGTGTTAGTCACTCTATTTTTTTATAATACGGGCATCGGGTGACCTTTGTAAAAGAAATGGATCTTTTAAGAAGAAGTTAACGTACGTAGTACTTTGGGGTTAAAACCTGGACTTTGGCATAAAATGAAAGTACCTTGAGTTGTGTGTAACTTGCCTATGTTTGCGTGTGATAGCCTTGTCGTGCTAGTATTGTATTTCTATACCGCCGCGTCTCTCAATGGAGGGCCGACTGATTTGTTATGATCTTACTTGGACGTACCGGCAGTGACGGAGGATTCCACGGGTACGCTTCTGTTGATAGTGTTATTCCATGGACTAGCTCTCCATGAGGTTTTACTGATTCGGCTTTGGTATCCGTAGTTGGCTCGCACTTGCCCGAAGTCGTGGCTGATTCGGCTTTGGTATCCGTAGTTAGCCTTCAGACTTGCCCCGCTCGGTTTATTGGCGAAGTCTCGTGATACGCCATGGTATCCGTAGTTAGCCCTCAGACTTGCCCCGGCCACTACGTGACACGCTTTGGTATCCGTAGTTGGCAGACTTGCCCGTATCGCTTTGTGGCGAAGTTGTCACGACTGCCCGTTCGTGGCGTGCCTTACCCGGGCACCCAAGTAGTCATACATCAGAGAAATCAGCGGAATATAAAAACAAGACATGAAACAGTTGTAATATGAGACACAATTTTATCTGAGAAAATGTCGCCTTTCGGCATATATATATAAACAAAGCCCGGCAGTTACATCCCAACTGTACAATAGGACTACAAACCTCTAAGAAGATAAGCAACTATGGCGGGACAGGGCCCCGCCATACCCTGAATGTACAAAAGTATCTACAACAACAGGGAGATCATACCTAAAAGTCGAGCCTCCGGAGAAGATGGAGCTCCTGACACCAAAGCAAAAGATCCTAAGGATGCGGATCTAGCACCTGCTTCCTTACTGCGCATGAACGCAGCCTCAAGGAGGTCAAGACAACAGTACCAAGTATGTGAAATCAGAAAGTACTTAAATGAAATCATTTCATTTTAAAGCCAATTTTACAAATATGTATGAAATAACCAATGTAACCGCACATAGTGCCACATCACAAACAAGAGTAACAACAGGTAAACTGTAAAAGGTCTTTTCTAGGCTGCGAATGATCGAAGCAAGGCCAATCGCCCATAGTATCATTATGCATGCCTAATCCTGGACTCCCGTAGTCCGCATAGGCCACCTAGGCCCGCATGAGGTATTCCCCGCATCGAGGGTAGCTACTCCTCGGCATCGTCCTGGACTCGTAGTCCGCATGGCCACATAGATCGCATGGCCACATAGACCGCATACTAACCTGGAACTCTCGTAGCTCCGCATAGGTCCCCTGGACCCGCATGAGGTATTCTCGAATCATAGTCCTGCATCGCTCGAGGTATACCCGCATCGGAGGCGAAGCTATTATACCCGTATTTCAGTATATGCGTAAGGACGACGTAGAAAATTTGAAACTTGAGAATAAGGCTTGGCGAATTATTTTTGTGCACAACACTTGCTAGAGTCGTTTTCGAAACGTTTCCAGACTTCGTAGGGAAAATACGGCGATGTCATTTTTAATTTTTGCGGTTTTTTCCGAGAGACGAAACATTTTGGACCAACAAGAGGGCGCCACTTGGCACCCTCTCATTGGTGGCGGTAGAGTGGACGAATTGCTTGGCTTTTGTCAAGTAGTTGGTAGGATATTTTGTGGGTAGATGGATAAGGTGCACTTGGCATGATCTAGGCCCTACACTTGCATAGCACTTGGCTAGATCTTGGCCATTGGTTGACCTTGGCTTGTACTATAAATACCCCCCTTTGGAAGACTTCTTCATCCATTCCTAAAATTCCTTAAGTGTTAAAATCCTCCCTTCCTTTTGTGTTGTTGTTTCGTCCCACCCTCCCCCTTTGAGAAGGCCTTGTGGCCGAGAGTTCTCCCCTCGCCGAGAGTCCCCACAGTGGGTAGGCCGAGGTATACACCCCCTCTTGGTAGAAATACTCTCAAAAGTATTGTTATAATGCCCAAATTACCTTAGCCGTATACCTTGTAGTATTCTAAGGTTATACCTATACAAAAGCCAGCTTATACTATTATACTTCCCGTCACCACAAAACGAAACCCTAAGGAAAATCTCCATAGATAGTTGGAGTATTAAGTAGAAGTGGGTTAGAACTTCTAAGGGTGGTTGAGCGGGTTGAGCGCACGGAGTTGAGCTAAACGTTGCTCGTGAGCGACTTTAAACTAGGATAATTATGGGCTTATCGAGGTAAATATCTTGTCCTCTATTGTAATTGGAAATTACATGATTGTTAGACTATATAGTTGAAGTATACTATATATAGAATCGAACGTTGTTATCGGCAATGTCTTTGGACTTAAGCCCGAATAATACTTACGCAATGTCTTGCGACTTAAGCACGAATGTAAAGAAAGTCATCGAATCAGAATTACATGGGATCAGACATTAAGAGACTTGTGTAGTTTTTACGTGAGGTAGAATTGTGCACATACGGATTAGACGTATAACCCCTTGGCTTGGTAGCCGCCCGATAGAGAGGAGATTTACGGTCATGGGGAGGGGGAGGAATGCCGAATTTTCGTAGAATGTTCTACGAAGAGACCTAAATGTTAATAAGCGTCACTGTGGCCTTATAGGTTGAAATCGCGCGTGTGGCGCGATCTACTTGGCTTGGCGAGTAGCCGACATTGGAAGTACTTGGAGCGTTTGCTATTAGTCGATACTCGTCGCGAGGTATGTGAACCTCTTCCTATCTCTTCTAGCATGATATGTGTAACTATGTAGTACGATAGACGCACTGTTAAATGTATTTGATTGTCTAAAACATAAAGTGTTATAACGGCTTTATGGGAAGTTGGTTATAACACTTTATGTAGGTAAGAAAATACTTGTGGTTTTTAAAAAGTGGTAACCGATTTGAACTATAACCGTCGGTTACGTAATAATAAGAACTTGAAGTATTTCAAAAGATTTTGAATCATTTTGAAGGAAGTAATACTGGTCTTTGAAAACTTAAGAGTTATACTAGCTTTATGGGAAGTTAGGTATAACGGCTTAAGAATGTTTTATCGATTCGAAATCGAATGTATCGACAAACCATCGCAGCGTTAATAAAAGGAAATATTTTGACAGATTAAGTATTATTAAAACCAGAGAAACTTCCATCCGCATAAGCTAAGATGAGACAAAATGATATTTCCTAGATCACGGTCATTGTAATAAGATTGTTATAAACAAGAATATCCTACTCACATATAAGGCTTATGTTTTCTCAGATGGTTTAAAAGAGAATTATATCCTCAAATGAATAAGACTATGAACTACGAAACCTTTCTAAAATAAGAACCGTGAACATTTGAAATTAGGCAAACTTGACGCTTGGAAAATAATGTTGTTACTTGATTTTACAAAGGTAAGTGTTTTGATTTACTTCAAAAGATAATCACTTTATTTTTCATATACTACGGGTATTGTGTGACTTTTGTAAACGTAACGTATCTTTTAAAAGATAATGTATGAAGTACTTTGGGATTAGATACCCGATCTTGTTAATCATATATTAGAATGTACCTTGTGTGTATAACTTGGTTGTGTTGGTTTGTGATAGCCTTGTAATACTTTCTTGTTGATTTAATAAGTAAACATGCTAGGATGCTACGTGTGTTAGTATCCTGTGATGTTCTGTGTAAAGGGGGTTTTCCCTCGACTGCGCTTAAAGTTGTTTGACTCTCAGCCGTTATGTTGGTATTGTACCACTCACCTTGACTTGTCTCCGGAGGTTGTCGCCTCCGACGCGGGGTAGACTCAGCGGTTTGGGACCATGATTCGAGAATACCTCACGCGGTCCCGGGACCTATGGCGAGCTACGAGTTCCGTGTTAGTTTGCGGCCTTTATGGTCACGCGGTTTGTGGCTACGCGGATCGCGAGTCCAGGCGACGCCGGAGTAGCTACCTCGACGCGAGGAATACCTCACGCGGCCTACGAGGTTGGCCTACGCGAGCTACGGAGAGTTCCAGGCTAGACGCGCACATTTGATATCGCGCGAGTGACCGCCTTTGATGATGTGATGCCTAGACAGATATCATGATACGATTTATGACCCCGTTAGTATCGTAGGTGTTAGTAGCGGTTATGCCTTCGCATTTACCCTGCATCGTTTTATTAGGACACAGGGACCCGTGTTCATATGTATTTCGGTGGTTTTATATCATAAATCGCCATGAAGGAGAAGGTATTCCACGCATGATTAATGTTATGGGCGTGAGACCCATAGTTACATTTGAGTGATGACTTTGAGCGCGAGTCCCCGACTTGACATGATCGCCATTTATTGTGAATCGTAGTTTGGTTATCATACATGTCTCCCGCTTATAGACTATTATGATTTCATTTACTGATTTTCGGGCCACATACTTGGTACTGTTGTAATCGACCTCTCGGCCGCTCACGCCGCAGTCGAGGTACACCACCGCCGATCCTAGTTCTCGGGTCACGCCAACAGATGGGAAGCTCCGTTTCTCGAGGCTTATCGGTGGTATAGTCCCCGCCGTTGTAGGTATTTACATTCGTGGTATGGCGGCCCCGTCTCCGCCATTTTGTCGTATCATTCTTGAGGTCCGTAGTAACTGCAAGGCGAGTTGTAATGGGATGTAATCGTCCGGCTTTAAAATTGATTTTTATATATGCCGTAAGGCAAGTTTTCTCCGACATCGCTTCTTACTTCATAATATTTTCATGTCTTGTTTTATGTTCCACTGATTACTCGATGTTGTATCACCAGGGTGCCCGGTAAGGCACTACCACGCCCGGTTCGTTGTGACAAAAGTGGTATCGAGCGCTTAATCCTCGGAAAGTGTCTACGCATCCGTATCCAAGAGAGTCTTGATTATCGTGTTGCGCACCACACCAATAATCGTGAGGCTATAGGATATTTAGGATCGGGTTCTATTCTTCTCACTCGAGATCGTGCCTTAGAGCCGTGTTGTAAGTTGGACCTCTAACGTATTTCTTTCCCTTACCGCTATGCCTCCGCGCAGGCAACCCGCCCGGGAGGGCAAGGCAACCGAGGAGCCGCGAGCAGAGTACTGCAGGGTTACGAGGCACGTGCCCAACCATCACCCGAAAGTTAGGTGCTTCGTCGGGAGTTATGCTACGCCACCACCCCAGCAGAGTTTAGTACACGGCAGCAGCTCATCGCGGTCATGATATATGAACCTTCGCCCACGACCGGGACAGAGAATATAGATTGCAAAAAGGCGACCACATTAACTATGGATTTGACTACGCAGAGTATACCGATGTACCACGCAGTCTTGATGAATATCAACGAAGGTTGTGCAAGAGTAAGTTCTTCGATTAGGCTTCGAGCATGGCTCGCACGGGCTTATGCGCAGCAGCCGAGAAACGTAGAGATCGACGTTAACGGGCGACGCAGTAAGAGGCCGAGCGGCAGCGTCCTTTGGTAACTTTCGAGGCGAGTCGCCTCACCAAAGATTAGATTATACGCATCCACCGGGCGTAAAGGTCCTCCATGTGGTTCGTGACGTTCGGGTACGCAGGAGTTGGTCGAGCTCCGCAGCTTCCGCTCACGCCACACGAGGTTCCAACACCGGATTCGCTTTTTTTCCCGTGTTCACAGCTGCGATGCACGCCATCCCGGGAATGTCCTCTTTAGTTGGTACTTGTTTTACTGCGCCGTCAGGGCCATGTGTCGAAAGGATGTCCTAGTGAGGACTCAACCTTCAGATCGGTGGGTAGTTCGTCATCTCCCTAGCTATGTGACTTACGGGTAGGTTTGTTTAGAACGACTAAGAGAGTGAAGCAAGAGATACATATAGATCTTTAACCCTCAGTGGTTTAGTATGTGTGATAAGGTGAGTATACCTTAAGTGTTATATTCGATAGCATGGTGTAAATTGTAATTAGAAATCTTGGTTAGTTAACCAAGTAAGATTTGAGGAATAGAGAAGGGGTGAGCCTTAGAGTTTTATACGTGGAGACCTTAGAGGTAAGGCCACCTCGAGTAAAGGTGTAGTGTTCATGTTTGACCCTTATAGGAGTGCATAGTGCACGTAAGCTATGTCTTGGGATAAGTCCCTGAGTAGTGTGGAATGAAAGAGGGTAGTTGAGCTAAGACCGCCAGGTTTTCGTAACGTGATTAGTGAGAGTTTTTCTTCGAGCTAGCGTTTTGCGGCCGGTCGGTTAAGGCCACGCACGTCAACCCACGGCATGTATGGTGGGGTCGGTTTAGGTGGTCCCGCCTTGTGGTAGGTCACGAGGTGTTAGGCCCAAGTTTAGTTAACCAACAGACGAACTCGTGGACGATTCGACCAAAGAGTCGCCGGCGAGGTCACCGCCTTGTCTTCAGCAAAGACCGCTTTACTCGGCGGTGTTGATTTTATCGTAAAGGTTGTAAGGCTGCACGAGGTGCCTACCTTCACCTTATGTCGATAGTGGAGCCAGTGGTACGATCGCTTTTGTTTCGGAAGTTTTACCGCGAGGTTAAGAACTCGTGCAAGTCTCGACCGCATTCGCCTGCCGCGATGTGGATTACGAGGGTAGTTGTGGGGATTGTTGTCTCCTGTGGAGGAGTGTTTAAGCTACCATTTCGGTGTTCGGATGTCGCCTTATGAAGCCTTGTAGGGCGGATGTGTAAGTCGCGGCCTATTGGTTCGATGTTGGCAAGATTCAGATAGTTGGTTCAGCTTGTTCCACAGATCGTGGATAGAGTAAAGCTTGTCTAGAAGAGGTTCCGCAGCTAGAAATCGTGCGATGATCGGCGACGACGCTAGAGTTCGTGCCGACGGTCGGTCTTCTTGAAAGGACCACCCCGGGTTGGGTGTGACGAGTTCTGGAAAACAGAGGAAACTTAGCCCGAGTTACTTTGGGCCCTTTTGAGTTCATGTGAAGAATAGGCCAGGTTGCCTATATGTTAGCTTTTTCCGTCCGACTTGGAGGCAAGACGTCCGGTCTTTCGTATTGATATGTTCGGAAAGTATCGAGATCCATCCAGAGTGTTCGATTAATGATGACCACATTAGAGATAGTAACCCGAGTTTTGGAAACGAAGCGATCGTAAATATGGTAAGAGTTCGAGTGTACGACACCTCGTGGATCGCATGCATCCGGCACCATTTGTTGGGTCGGAGTGACACTAGAACCTCGCGCAAAGTGACAAAGGTGGTATCGCGGTATCGCGAGCATAGATGTGATCATTTTCTTTTTGTGTAAAAGAAGGTCTGAAGGAAGTATATTTTAGACCCGTGAGAGGTGTTTTATGGTGATGTTAGAGGTGTTTCCTCGTGGACTTGGAGGTAAGTACTTTGCGCAAGTTGGTTCCGTGGCCATGTGTGGCAGATTGTTCTCGCAAGTATAGCGTTGAAGACTATCTCGGCGCATGTTTGTTTTGAGACTTAGAAGGAACATTCGACGAATGTTTCTAAGAGGGAGAATGTTATACCGTATTTCCAGGGTATGTACGTAAGGACGTACGTAGAAAATTTGAAACTTGAGAATAAGGCTTGGCCGAATTATTTTTGTGCACAACACCTTAGAGTCGTTTTTCGACTAAACGCTTCATTAACTTTCGTAGGGAAAATTCCGGCTATGTCATTTTTAATTTTTGCGGATTTTTCCGAGAGACGAAACATTTTGGACCAACAAGAGGGCGCCACTTGGCACTCTCTCATTGGTGACGGTAGAGTGGACGAATTGCTTGGCTTTTGTCAAGTAGTTGGTAGGATATTTTGTGGGTAGATGGATAAGGTGCACTTGGCATGATCTAGGCCCTACACTTGCATAGCACTTGGTTAGATCTTGGCCATTGGTTGGCCTTGGCTTGTACTATAAATACCCCCCTTTGGAAGACTTCTTCATCCATTCCTAAAATTCCTTAAGTGTTAAAATCCTCCCTTCCTTTGTGTAGTTGTTTCGTCCCCACCTCCCCTTTGAGAAGGCCTTGTGGCCGAGAGTTCTCCCCTCGTCGAGAGTCCCCTAGTGGGGTAGGCCGAGGGTATACACCCCCTCTTGGTAGAAATACTCTCAAAAGTATTGTTATAATGCCCAAATTACCTTAGTCAGATACCTTGTAGTATTCTAAGGTTATACCTATACAAAAGCCCGCTTATACTATTATACTTCCCAATCCACAAAAACGAAACCCTAAGGAAAATCTCCATAGATAGTTGGAGTATTAAGTAGAAGTGGGTTAGAACTTCTAAGGGTGGTTCAGAGCGGGTTGGAGCGCACAGAGTTAGAGCTAAACGTTGCTCAGGAGCGACTTTAAACTAGGATAATTATGGGCTTATCGAGGTAAATATCTTGTCCTCTATTGTAATTGGAAATTACATGATTGTTAGACTATATAGTTGAAGTATACTATATATAGAATCAACGTTGTTATCGGCAATGTCTTTGGACTTAAGCTCGAATAATACTTACAGCAATGTCTTCGCGACTTAAGCTGAATGTAAAGAAAATCTCGAATCAGTAATTACATGGGATCAGACAGTAGACTTGTGTAGTTTTTCGTGAGGTAGAATTGTGCACATCCGATTAGACGTATAACCCCGTTGGCTTGGTAGCGGCCCGATAGAGGAGATTTACGCTGCCATTGTGGGAGGTGCCGAATTTTCTCGTAGAATGTTCTACGAAGAGACCTAAATGTTAATAGCGCCTTGTGGCCTTATAGGTTGAAGATCGCGTGTGGCGCGATCTACTTGGCTCGAGGAGTAGCCGACGGTTGGAAGTACTTGGAGCGCTTTTGCTATTAGTCGATACTGTCGCGGGTATGTGAACCTCTTCCTATCTCTTCTAGCATGATATGTGTGTAACTATGTAGTACGATAGACGCACTGCATGTTAAATGTATTTGATTGGTCTAAAACATAAAGTGTTATAACGCTTTATGGGAAGTTGGTTATATGACTTTATGAGGTAAGAAAATACTTGTGGTTTTAAAAAGTGGTAACTGATTTGAACTATAACTGGCTGGTTACGTAATAATAAGAACTTGAAGTATTTCAAAAGATTTTTGAATCATTTTGAAGGAAGAAGTAATACTGGGTCTTTGAAAACTTAAGAGTTATACTAGCTTTATGGGAAGTTAGGTATAACGGCTTAAGAATGTTTTACTGATTTCGGAAATCAGAATGTGTATCGACAAACCACTGCAGCGTTAATAAAAGGAAATATTTTGACAGATTAAGTAATATTAAAACCAGTAGAAACTTCCATCTGCATAGAAGCTAAGATGAGACAAAATGATATTTCCTAGATCATGGCTGCTGTAATAAGATTGTTATAAACAAGAATATCCTACTCACATATAAGGCTTATGTTTTCTCAGATGGTTTAAAAGAGAATTATATCCTCAAATGAATAAGACTATGAACTACGAAACCTTTCTAAAATAAGAACCGTGAACATTTGAAATTAGGCAAACTTGGACGTTTGGAAAATAATGTTGTTACTTGATTTTACAAAGGTAAGTGTTTTGATTTACTTCAAAAGATAATCACTTTATTTTTCATATACTACGGGTATTGTGTGACTTTTGTAAACGTAACGTATCTTTTAAAAGATAATGTATGAAGTACTTTGGGATTAGATACCCGATCTTGTTAATCATATATTAGAATGTACCTTGTGTGTATAACTTGGTTGTGTTGGTTTGTGATAGCCTTGTAATACTTTCTTGTTGATTTAATAAGTAAACATGCTAGGATGCTACGTGTGTTAGTATCCTGTGATGCTCGTAAAGGGGTTTTCCTCGATCGCGCTTTAAAGTTGTTTGACTCTCAGCCGTTATGTTGGTATTGTACCACTCACCTTGACTTGTCTCCGGAGGTTAAGCTGTCCTCCGATGCGGTGTAGACTCAGGCGGTCTGGGACCATGATTCGAGAATACCTCATGCGGTCCCGGGACCTATGCGAGCTACGAGAGTTCCGTGTTAGTTTGCGGCCTTTATGGTCATGCGGTCTTTGTGGCTACGCGGATCGCGAGTCGGGACGATGCCGGGAGTAGCTACCCTCGCGAGGAATACCTACGCGGGCCTACGAGGTTGGCCTACGCGGAGCTACTGAGAGTTCCGTGGCTAGACGCGCACATTTGATATCGCGCGAGTGACCAGCTTTGATCATGTGATGGTTCAGACAGATATCATGATACGATTTATGACCGTTAGTACCGCGGGTGTTAGTAGTCGGTTATGCCTTCGCATTTACCTGTCATCGTTTTATTAGGACACGTGGGACACGTGTTCATATGTATTGCTTGGTGCTTTTATATCATAAACTGCCAGTGAGGAAGGTATTCCACGGGCATGATTAATGTTATGGGCGTGAGACCCATAGTTACATTTGAGTGATGACTTTGAGGGCGTGAGTCCCTGACTTGACATGACTGCCTATTTATTGTGAATTGTAGTTTGGTTATCATACATGTCTCCTGCTTATAGACTATTATGAGTTCATTTACGATTTTCGCTTCACATACTTGGTACCGTTATCGACCTCCTTCGGCTGCGTCATGCCGCAGTTGAGGTACACCGCCGTTGATCCTAGTTCTCGGGTCACGATTACAGATGGGAAGCTCCGCTTTCTCCGAGGCTTATCGATGTATAGTCCCCGCGTTGTAGGTATTTACATTCGCGGTATGGCGGCCCCGTCCCGCCATTGTGTCGTATCATTCTTAGGTCCGTAGTACCGCTGGCGAGTTGTAATGGGATGTAATCGCTCGTTTAAAATTGATTTTTATATATGCCGTGAAGGCAAGTTTTCTCCGACATCGCTTTCTTACTTCATAATATTTTCATGTCTTGTTTTATGTTTCACGATTACTCGATGTTGTATCACCAGGTGCCCAAGCACGATCACGCCCGGTTCGGTCGTGACAAAAGTGGTATCGTGAGCGATTAATCCTCGGAAAGTGTCTACGCATCAGATCCAATGAGTCTTGATTATCGGTGTGTTGTGCACCACACCAATAATCGTGAGGCTATAGGATATTTAGGATTGGGTTCTATTCTTCTCACTCGAGATCGTGCCTTAGAGTCGTGTTGTAAGTTGGACCTCTAACGTATTTCTTTCCTTACCGCTATGCCTCCGCGTAGGCAACCCGCCCGGGAGGGCGCGCAGGAGTCGCGAGCAGAGAGTACGAGGTTACGAGGCACAGCCCAACCATCACCTGAGTTAGGTGCTTCGTCGGGGAGTTATGCTACGTCACCAGCCCCAGCAGAGTTTAGTACGGCGGCAGCAGTTCCTAATGCGGTCATGATATATGAACCTTCGCCCACGATCGGACAGAGAATATAGATTGCAAAGGCGACCACATTAACTATGGATTTGACTACCAGAGAGTATACCGATGTACCGCGAGTCTTGATGAATATCAACGAGAAGGTTGTGCAAGAGTAAGTTCTTCAGTTAGGCTTGAGCATGGCCTGTGTACGGGCTTATGCGCAGCAGGCCGAGAAACGTAGAGATCGACGGGTTAACGGGCGAAGAAGAGGCGAGCAAAGAAGGTCCTTTGGTAACTTTCGAGGCGAGTCGCCTCACCAGCAGATTAGATTATGCGCATCCACCAGTGCAGAAAGGTCCTCCACAGGGTTCAGGACGTTCGGGGTATGCAGGAGTTGGTCAGAGCTCCAGAGCTTCCGGTTCACAGCTACACGTAGGTTCCAGCCAGCCGGATTCAGTTTTTCCCCAGTGTTCACAGTGTGACAGACGTCATCCCGGGGAATGTCCTCTTTTAGTTGGTACTTGTTTTACCTGCGGCCGTCAGGGCCATGTGTCGAAAGGATGTCCTAGTAGGAGGACTCAACCTTCAGGATCGGTGGGTAGTTCGTCATCTCCCCTAGCTATGTGCCCTACGGGGTAGGTTTGTTTAGAACGACTAAGGAGAGTGAAGCAGTAGATACAGATAGATCTTTAACCCTCTAGGGTTTAGTATGTGTGATAAGGTGAGTATACCTTAAGTGTTATATTCTGATAGCATGGTGTAAATTGTAATTAGAAATCTTGGTTAGTTAACCAAGTAAGATTTGAGGGATAGAGAAGGTGTGAGCCTTAGAGTTTTATACGTGGAGACCTTAGAGGTAAGGCCACATCGAGTAAAGGTGTAGTGTTCATGTTTGACCCTTATAGGAGTGCATAGTGCACGTAAGCTATGTCTTGGGATAAGTCCCTGAGTAGTGTGGAATGAAAGAGGGTAGTTGAGCTAAGAAGACCGCTAGGTTTTCGTAACGTGATTAGTGAGAGTTTTTCTTCGGGGAGCTAGCGTTTTGCGCGTTGCCGGGTCGGGTTAAGGCCACGTTGCGGGTCAACCCGCGGCATGTATGGTGGTGGGGTCAGTTTGTGGTGGTCCCGCCTTGTGGTAGGGTCACGAGGGTGTTAGGCCCAAGTTTAGTTAACCAGCGTACGAACTCGTGGATGCATTCGACCGCAGGTCGGGCCGAGGAGGTCACCGCCTTGTCTTCAGCAAAGACCGTTTACTCGGCGATGTTGATTTTATCGTAAAAGGTTGTAAGGCTGCACGAGGTGCCTACCTTCACCTTATGTCAGACAGTGGAGCCCAGGGTACGACTGTTTTTGTTTCTGGAAGTTTTACCAAGCAGGGTTAAGAACTCAGGCAAGTCTCAGAATCGCATTCGCCCTCGGGCCAGTGTGTGGATTACAGGGGTAGTTGTGGGGATTGTTGTCTCCTGTGGAGGGAGTGTTTAAGCTACCATTTCAGTGTTCGGATGTCGCCTTATGAAGCCTTGTAGGGGCGGATGTGTAAGTCGCCGGTCTATTGGTTCGATGTTGGCAAGATTCAGATAGTTGGTTCAGGCTTGTTCCAGCAGACTATGGATAGAGTAAAGCTTGTCTAGAAGAGGTTCTGGCAGCTCAGAGAAATCGTGCGGATGATCGGCGACGACGCTTAGAGTTCAGGTTGACGGTCGGTCTTCTTGAAAGGACCACCCGGTCAGTGTGACGAGTTTTGGAAAACAGAGGGAACTTAGCCCGAGTTACTTTGGGCCCTTTTGAGTTCATGTGAAGAATAGGCCAGGTTGCCTATATGTTAGCTTTTGTCATCCGACTTAGGAGGCAGTACGTCCGGTCTTTCGTATTGATATGTTCGGGAAAGTATCGGAGATCCATCCAGAGTGTTCCCAGTTAATGATGACCACGTTAGAGATAGTAACCCCGAGTTTTGGAAACCAAGCGATTTCGAAATATGGTAAGAGTTCGAGTGTACGACGACCTCGTGGATCGCATGCGATCCGCACCATTTGTTGGTCGCGGAGTGACACTAGAACCTCGCGCAAAAGTGACAAAGGTGGTATCAGTGGTATCGCGAGCATAGATGTGATCATTTTCTTTTTTTTTTGTGTAAAAGAAGGTGCGAAGGAAGTATATTTTAGACCCCGGTGAGAGGTGTTTTATGGTGATGTTAGAGGTGTTTCCTCGTGGACTTGGAGGTAAGTACTTTGCGTAAGTTGGTTCCGTGGCCATGTGTGGCAGGATTGTTCTCGCAAGTATAGCAGTGAAGACTATCGGGCGCATGTTTGTTTTGAGACTTAGAAGGAACATTCGACGAATGTTTCTGGCGAGGAGAGAATGTTATACCGTATTTCCAGAGTATGTACGTAAGGACGTACGTAGAAAATTTGAAACTTGAGAATAAGGCTTGGCCGAATTATTTTTGTGCACAACACCCGGTTAGAGTCGTTTTGACGAAACGCTTTCCACGACTTCGTAGGGAAAATTCCGCTATGTCATTTTTAATTTTTGCGGATTTTTCCGAGAGACGAAACATTTTGGACCAACAAGAGGGCGCCACTTGGCACCCTCTCATCAGTGTAGAGTGGACGAATTGCTTGGCTTTTGTCAAGTAGTTGGTAGGATATTTTGTGGGTAGATGGATAAGGTGCACTTGGCATGATCTAGGCCCTACACTTGCATAGCACTTGGCTAGATCTTGCCATTGGTTGGCCTTGGCTTGTACTATAAATACCCCCTTTGGAAGACTTCTTCATCCATTCCTAAAATTCCTTAAGTGTTAAAATCCTCCTTCCCTTTGTGTAGTTGTTTCGCCCCACCCTCCCCTTTGAGAAGGCCTTGTGGCCGAGAGTTCTCCCCTCGCCGAGAGTCCCCTAGTGGTAGGCCGAGGGTATACACCCCCTCTTGGTAGAAATACTCTCAAAAGTATTGTTATAATGCCCAAATTACCTTAGCCAGATACCTTGTAGTATTCTAAGGTTATACCTATACAAAAGCCAGTTATACTATTATACTTCCCGTCACCACAAAAACGAAACCCTAAGGAAAATCTCCATAGATAGTTGGAGTATTAAGTAGAAGTGGGTTAGAACTTCTAAGGGTGGTTCGAGCGGGTTGAGCGCACGAGTCGAGCTAAACGTTGCTCGGGAGCGACTTTAAACTAGGATAATTATGGGCTTATCGAGGTAAATATCTTGTCCTCTATTGTAATTGGAAATTACATGATTGTTAGACTATATAGTTGAAGTATACTATATATAATCAACGTTGTTATCGGCAATGTCTTTGGACTTAAGCCTTAATAATACTTACGGCAATGTCTTGCGACTTAAGCCAGAATGTAAAGAAGAGTACGAATCAGAATTACATAGATCAGACATGAGACTTGTGTAGTTTTTACGTGAGGTAGAATGGTGCACATCCGGATTAGACGTATAACCCCGTTGGCTTGGCAGCCTACCCGATAGAGTAGGAGATTTACGCCATGTGTGGGGAAGGTGCCGAATTTTCTGTAATGTTCTACGAAGAGACCTAAATGTTAATAAGCGCCTTGTGGCCTTATAGGTCAAGATCGCGCGTGGCGCGATCTACTTGGCTTGAGGAGTAGCCGACGGTTGGAAGTACTTGAGCGCTTTGCTATTAGTCGATACTCGCCGCGAGGTATGTGAACCTCTTCCTATCTCTTCTAGCATGATATGTGTAACTATGTAGTACGATACGCGTACGTGTTAAATGTATTTGATTGGTCTGAAACATAAAGTGTTATAACGGCTTTATGGGAAGTTGGTTATAACAGCTTTATGTAGGTAAGAAAATACTTGTGGTTTTTAAAAAGGGTAACTGATTTGAACTATAACTGGCTGGTTACGTAATAATAAGAACTTGAAGTATTTCAAAAGATTTTTGAATCATTTTGAAGGAAGAAGTAATACTGGGTCTTTGAAAACTTAAGAGTTATACTAGCTTTATGGGAAGTTAGGTATAACGGCTTAAGAATGTTTTACTGATTTCGGAAATCAGAATGTGTATCGACAAACCACTGCAGCGTTAATAAAAGGAAATATTTTGACAGATTAAGTATTATTAAAACCAGTAGAAACTTCCATCTGCATAGAAGCTAAGATGAGACAAAATGATATTTCCTAGATCATGGCTGCTGTAATAAGATTGTTATAAACAAGAATATCCTACTCACATATAAGGCTTATGTTTTCTCAGATGGTTTAAAAGAGAATTATATCCTCAAATGAATAAGACTATGAACTACGAAACCTTTCTAAAATAAGAACCGTGAACATTTGAAATTAGGCAAACTTGACGCTTGGAAAATAATGTTGTTACTTGATTTTACAAAGGTAAGTGTTTTGATTTACTTCAAAAGATAATCACTTTATTTTTCATATACTACGTATTGTGTGACTTTTGTAAACGTAACGTATCTTTTAAAAGATAATGTATGAAGTACTTTGGGATTAGATACCCGATCTTGTTAATCATATATTAGAATGTACCTTGTGTGTATAACTTGGTTGTGTTGGTTTGTGATAGCCTTGTAATACTTTCTTGTTGATTTAATAAGTAAACATGCCAGGATGCTACGTGTGTTAGTATCCCGTGATGCTCTGTAAAGGGGGTTTTCCCTCGACTGCGCTTAAAGTTGTTTGACTCTCAGCGTTATGTTGGTATTGTACCACTCACCTTGACTTGTCTCCGGAGGTTAAGCTTCCTCCGACGCGGTAGACTCAGTGATGCAGGACCATGATTCGAGAATACCTCACGCGGTCACGGGACCTATGCGGAGCTACGAGTTCCGGTGTTAGTTTGCGGCCTTTATGGTCATGCGGTCTTTGTGGCTACGCGGATCGCGAGTCCGTGACGATGCCGGGAGTAGCTACCCTCGACGAGGAATACCTCATGCGGCCTACGAGGTTGGCCTACGCGAGCTACGAGAGTTCGTGGCTAGACGCGCACATTTGATATCGCGGCGAGTGACCGGCTTTGATCATGTGACGGCCTAGACAGATATCATGATACGATTTATGACCTCGTTAGTACCGCTGGGTGTTAGTAGTCGGTTATGCCTTCGCACTTACCTGCATCGCTTTTATTAGGACACAGTGGGACCCGTGTTCATATGTATTTCTTGGTGCTTTTATATCATAAACTGCCGGCAGTGAGGAAGGTATTCCACGGGCATGATTAATGTTATGGGCGTGAGACCCATAGTTACATTTGAGTGATGACTTTGAGGGCGTGAGTCCCTGACTTGACATGACTGCCTATTTATTGTGAACTGTAGTTTGGTTATCATACATGTCTCCTGCTTTATAGACTATTATGATTTCATTTACGATTTTCGCCACATACTTGGTACTGCATCGACCGACTTCCGGGGCCGCTCATGCCGCAGTTGAGGTACACCCGTTGATCCTAGTTCCTGGGTCACGATCAGCGTATGGAAGCTCCGTTTCTCGGAGGCTTATCGATGGTATAGTCCCCGCCGTTGTAGGTATTTACATTCGTGGTATGGCGGGCCCCGTCCCGCCATTGTTGTCGTATCATTCTTAAAGGTCCGTAGTAATCTTGTGGCGAGTTGTAATGGGATGTAACTGTTCGGTTTTAAAATTGATTTTTATATATGCCGTAAGGCAAGTTTTCTCCGATTACTGTTTCTTACTTCATAATATTTTCATGTCTTGTTTTATGTTCCGCTGATTACTCTGATGTTGTATCACTAGTGTTATACCCCGTATTTCCAGAGTATGTACGCAGGGACGTACGTAGGAAATTTCGAACTTCAAGTAGGCTTGGCCGATTTAATTTTGTGCACAACACCCGGTTAGAGTCGTTTTTCGAAACGCTTTCACGACTTTCGTAGGGGAATTTCCGCTATGCCATATTTTATTTTTGGATTTTTCCGAGAGACGAAACATTTTGGACCAACAAGAGGGCGACACTTGTCACCCTCTCATTGGAACACCTTGGGCGGTCAAGCTTGGCCGAAAGTTGGCCATTTTTGTCATGGAGTAGGTAGGATATTTGTGTGTTAGTTGGTTAAGGGGCACTTGGCAAGATCTTGGCCCTACACTTGCCTTGCACTTGGCATGATCTTGGCCATTGGTTGGCCTTCACTTGACCTATAAATACCCACCCCTTTGGAAGACAAATTCATCCACAAATTTGCCTAAGTCTTGAAAGCTCTCCTTCTCCTCCCTTTGTGTTGAGTTCGCCGAGGCCTCCTGTGGCCGAGAGCACCCCTCTAGGGGTGCTAGCCGAGAGTGTACCCCCCCTAGCCTAGTTGCTTTCGTATAATACCCCCCCCTTTGTGGTGTAGAAATACTCTCAAAAGTATTGTTATAATGCCCAAATTACCTTAGCCGTATACCTTGTAGTATTCTAAGGTTATACCTAAACGAAAAGCCCAGAAATACTATTATACTTCCCGTCTGTCACAAAACCGAAACCCTAGGAAAATCTCCATAGTCCGTTGGAGTATTGTGTAGAAGTTGGCTAGAACTTCTAAGGGTGGTTTAGAGCGGGTTGGAGCGCCTGAGTCGAGCTAAACGATTGCCCATGATCGACTTTATACTTGGATAATTATGGGCTTATCGAGGTAAATATCTTGTCCCTCTATTGTAATTGGAAATTACATGATTGTTAGACTATATAGTTGAAGTATACTATATATAGAACTGAACGTTGTTGTCGGCAATGTCTTTGGACTAAAGACTGAATAATTAGAAACCATTTCGAAAGAAGAATCGAATCGTTTTTACATAGGATCAGACAAAGAGACCTTGTGTAGCTTTTACGTGAGGTAGAATTGTGCACGCCAGGTTAGATGTATGAACCCCCATGGTTGGCTTGATAGCCGCCCGATAGAGAGGAGATTTACGCTGTCATGCGGGAAGTCTGCGAATTTTCGTAGAGAATGTTCTACGAAGGGATCTAAATGTTAATAAGCCGCTTGTGGCCGTATACGTGGAAGTACTACGTGGCGCGATCATCGCAAGGAGAGTAGCCGATGGTTTGAAGTACTTGAGCGCTTTTGCTATTAGTCGATACTGCCGCGAGGTATGTGAACCTCTTCCTATCTCTTCTAGCATGATATGTGTGAACTATGTAGTGCGGTAGACGCATACGTGCTAAATGTATTTGATTGGTTTAAAACATAAAGTGTTATAACGGCTTTATGGGAAGTTGGTTATAACGACTTTATGTTGGTAAGAAAATACTTGTGGTTTTTAAAAGGTAAATCGATTTGAACTATAATCGCTTGTTATGTGTTAATAAAGAACTTGAAGTAATACTTGGTTTTGAAAACTTAAGAGTTATACTAGCTTTATGGGAAGTTAGGTATAACGGCTTAAGAATGTTTTCTTGATTTGGAAATCGAATGGGTATCGACAAACCATCGCGTTAATAAAAGGAAATGTTTTGACTAATTAAGTATTATAAAAACCAAGAGAAACTTCCATCCGCATGTAAGCTAAGATGAGACAAAATGATATTTCCTAGATCATGGTCTTTGTAATAAGATTGTTATAAACAAGAATATCCTACTCACATATAAGGCTTATGTTTCTCGATTGTTTAAAGGAGAATTATATTCTTAAATGAATAAGACTATGAACTACGAAACCTTTCTAAAATAAGAACCGTGAACATTGGAAATTAGGCAAACTTGAACATTGGAAATTAGGCAAACTTGAGCAAAGGGAAAAGAATGTTGCTACTTGATTTTACAAAGAGAAGTAATTGATTTACTTTAAAAAGATAGTCACTCTATTTTTATACTACGTATTGTGTGACATTGTGAAAGTAACGTATCTTTTAAAGAGTTAATGTATGAAGTACTTTGGGGATAAAACCCGAACTTGTTGGCATATAGTAGAAAGTACCTCGTGTGTATAACTTGATTGTGTTGGTTTGTGATAGCCTTGTAATACTTTCTTGTTGATTGATAAGTAAACATGCTAGGACGCCACGTGTGTTAGTATCTTGTGATGTTTGTGTAAAGGGGTTTTTCCTTTGTTGTGCTTATGTTGTTTAACGATAAGTCGTTATGTTGGTATTTTACATCACTCATCTCTTGAGATGATTCCGGTTAAGCCGCCTCCACGCGGTAGACTCAGCGGTCGATGGACCTATGATTCGAGAATACCTCACGCAGTCCTGGGCCTACGCGAGCTACGAGTTCCGAGTTAGCGCGGCCCTTTATGGGCATGCGTCCATGCGGGCTACGCGATCGCGAAGTCCGTGAAGATGCCGGGAGTAGCTACCGATGCGGGAATACCTCATGCGGCCGATGAGATTGGCCTACGCGAGTGCGGAAGTTCCAGGGCTTGACGCGCGACATTAGATATCGCGCAAGTGGCGGCTTTGATCATGTGATGCCTAGACAGATCTTATGATACGATTCATGACCTTGTTGGTATTGTAGGTGTTAGTAGTCGGCTATGCCTTCGCATTTCTTACCCCGCACGGTGTTATTATGGCACGTGGGACCCGTGTTCATGTGTTCCTTTGTGCTTTTATATAATAAAGCGCTGGCGTGAAGGTATTCCACGCATGATTGATGTTGTGGGCGTGAGACCCATTATTATATTTGAGTAATGACTTTGAGGCGTGAGTCACGACTTGATATGATCGCTTGTTTATTGTGAATCGTAGTTTTGTTATCATACATGTCTCCGCTTTATATAGACTACTATGATTCCATTTACTGATTTTCGCCACATACTTGGTACTGTTATCGACCTCTTCGGCCGCGTTCACGCCGCAGTTGAGGTACACCGCCGTTGATCCTAGCTTTCGTGGTCACAGTTCAGTATGGAAGCCCGTTTCTCGGAGGCTTATCGGGTATATTCCCCGTCGTAATAGGTGTTTACATTCGTGGGTTTGGCCCCGTCCCGCCATTGCCGTGATCTTTTCTTAGAGGTGCAGAGTAATGCTGTTGTGGTTTGTAAAGAAAGGATTAAACTGCTCATTTTGAAAGAGTTGTTATTATTATGTATGCCGGGCGGCAAGTTTTCTAAAGATAATTGTTGTACGCTTCTTGTTATTTCATGTTGTTGTGTTATGTTCACGATTTCTCGATGTTGTATCACTAGGGTGCCCGGTAAGGCACGACCACGCCCGGTTCGGTCGTGACAAAAGTGGTATCGAGCGATTAATCCTCGGAAAGTGTCTCTGCATCAGATCCAAGAGAGTCTTGATTATCGGTGTGCGCACCACATCAATAATCGTGAGGCTATAGGGTATTTAGGATTGGTTTCTATTCTTCTCACTCGAGATCGTGCCTAGAGCCGTGTTGTAAGTCGACCCTCCGACGAAATTATTTCTTATCGTTATGCTCCGCGTAGGGCAAACCCGCCCAGAGGCAAGCGGCGGAGCCGCGAGTAGAGTTCGAGAGGGTTACGAGGCACAGCCCAATCATCACTTGAGTTAGGTGCTTCATTCGGGATTTCGCGACATCACTAGCCCCAAGAAAGTTTAGCACGGCGCATCGCTCCTACTGCGGCCATGATATTTGAACCTTCGCCCACGACCAGAACAGAGAATATGGATTGCAAAGAGGCGACGTTACATTAGCTATGGATTTAACTACCGCAGAGTATACCGATGTACCGCGAGTCTTGATGAATATCAATGAGAGGTTGTGCAAGAGTAGTTCTTCGATTAGGCTTGAGCATGGCCCGTATGCGAGCTTATACACGCAGCCGAGAAATGTAGAGATCGACGGTTAACCAAGGCGAGCAGAAGAGGCCGAGCAAAGAAGGTCCTTTGGTAACTTTCGAGGCGAGTCACCTCACCACAGATTTGATTATGCACATCCACAATGCAGAGTGGTCTTCCACGGATTTCGTGACGTTCGGGTACGCAGGATTTGGTTAGAACCTGTGGCTTCCGCTCATTGGGCCGCGCACGCCATCCCGGAATGTCGTCTTTTAGTTGGTACTTGTTGTACCTATGACCGCCGTGGTCCGATGTCGAAAGAGTGTCTGGTAGGAGGACTTAGCCTTCGTGATCGGTGGTAGTTCGTCACCTTCCTTAGCTGCCGCCTACGGGCGTGTTTGATTAGAACGACTAGGGAGTGAAGCAAGAGATCTGTGCATATCCTTAACCTCTAGAGTTCAAGATGTGTGATAAGACGGGTATATCATAAGTGCTATGTTTTGATAGCAGTGTGTTAATATTTGTGATTAGAAATCATGGTTAGTAACCGGGGAAGATTGGGGGATAGAGAAAGTGTGAGCCTTAGAGTTTTATACGTAGAAACCTTAGAAGTAAGGCCGTCTCGAGTAAAGGTGTAGTGTTATGTTTGATCCTTATCGGAGTGCATAGCACGTGAGCTATGTTTGTGGGATAAGTCCCGAGTAGCGTGATTTGAAAGAGGGTAGTCGAGCCAGAAGACCGCTAGGTTTTCAAACGTGATTAGTGAGATTGTTCCGATCGGGAGCTAGTATTGCGCGTTGCCGGTCGGGTTGAGGCCACGTTGCGTCAACCCGCGGTAGGTTTGGTGGTGCGGGTCGGTTGTGGTGGTCCCGTCTTGTGTTAGGGTTGTGAGGGTGTTAGGCCCAAGTTTAGTTAACCAGCATACGAGTTCGTGGATGCGTTCGACCAGTGGTCGGGCCGAGGAGGTCAGCCGTCTTGTCTTCTAGCAAAGACAGTTTACTCGGCAGTGTTGATTTTATCAGAAAGGTTGTAAGGCTGCACGGGGTGCCTACCTTCACCTTATGACAGACAGTGGAGCCCAGGGTACGGCTGTTTTTGTTTCTGGAAAGTTTTACCAGGCAAGGTTAAGAACTCAGGTGAGTCTCAGAATCGCATTCGCCCTCGGGCCAGTGTTTGGATTTCAGGGGTAGTTGTGGGGATTGTTGTCTCCTGGAGAGGGAAATGTTTTTAACTACCATTTCAGTGTTCGGATGTCGCCTTATGAAGCCTTGTAAGGGCGGAAGTGTAAGTTGCCGGTCGATTGGTTCGATGTTGGCAAGGTTCAGACAGTTGGTTCAGGCTTGTTCCAGCAGACTGTGGTTAGTGAGAAGCTTGTCTAGAAGAAGTTCTGGCAGCTCAGAGGAAATCGTACGGATAATCGGCGACGACGCTTAGAGTTCAGGTTGACGGTCGGTCTTCTTGAAGGTACCACCCCGGGTCGGGTGTGACGAGTTTTGGAAACAGAGGGAACTTAGCCCGAGTTGTTTTGGGCCCTTTTGAGTTCATGTGAAGAATAGGCCAGGTTGCCTATATGTTAGCTTTTGCCGTCCGACTTAGGAGGCAGTATGTCCGGTCTTTCGTATTGTTATGTTCGGGAAAGTATCGGAGATCCATCCAGAGTGTTCCCAGTTAATGATGACCCCGTTAGAGATAGTAACCCCGAGTTTCGGAAACTGAAGCAGTATCAAGAGTTTGGGTGTAGGACAGCCGCAGTGATCGTGACGCATCCGCACCATTTGTTGGGTCGCCTGAGAAGGTTTATGCCTCGGGCAAAGTGACAAAAGTGGTATCATGTGGTAAGAATTCGAGTGTACGAGAAGGGTACGACACGTAAGGGAAGAAGCGAGCGTGTATGGCGAGCGTAGATGTGATCATTTCTTTTGTGTGGAGAAAGTGCGAAGAAATTATATTTTAGACCCTTGGATGGGAGCGTTTGTGATGTTAGAGGTGTGTCCTCGTGGACTTGAAGGTAAGTACTTTGCGCAAGTTGGTTCCGTACGCGTGCGTGATTGTTTTCGTAAGTATAGCAGTGAGGACTATACCGGCGCGCGTTTGTTTTGAGACTTAGAAGGAACATTCGGGACGAATGTTTCTAAGGAGGGGAGAATGTTATACCCGTATTTTCCAGAGTATGTACGTAAGGACGTACGTAGGAAATTTCGAACTTCAAGTAGGCTTGGCCGATTTAATTTTGTGCACAACACCCGGTTAGAGTCGTTTTTCGGCGAAACGTTTTCACAGCTTTCGTAGGGGAATTTCCGGCTATGCCATATTTTATTTTTGCGGATTTTTCCGAGAGACGAAACATTTTGGACCAACAAGAGGGCGACACTTGTCACCCTCTCATTGGAACACCTTGGGCGGTCAAGCTTGGCCGAAAGTTGGCCATTTTTGTCATGGAGTAGGTAGGATATTTGTGTGTTAGTTGGTTAAGGGGCACTTGGCAAGATCTTGGCCCTACACTTGCCTTGCACTTGGCATGATCTTGGCCATTGGTTGGCCTTCACTTGACCTATAAATACCCACCCCTTTGGAAGACAAATTCATCCACAAATTTGCCTAAGTCTTGAAAGCTCTCCTTCTCCCTCCCCTTTGTGTTGAGTTCGGCCGAGGGCCTCCCCCTTGTGGCCGAGAGCACCCCCCCTCTAGGGGTGCTAGCCGAGAGTGTACCCCCCCTAGCCTAGTTGCCTTGATAATATCCCCTTTGTGGTGTAGAAATACTCTCAAAAGTATTGTTATAATGCCCAAATTACCTTAGCCGTATACCTTGTAGTATTCTAAGGTTATACCTATACGAAAGCCCGGAAATACTATTATACTTCCCGTCAGTCACAAAACCGAAACCCTAGGAAAATCTCCATAGTCCGTTGGAGTATTGTGTAGAAGTTGGTTAGAACTTCTAAGGGTGGTTTAGAGCGGGTTGGAGCGCCTGAGTCGAGCTAAACGATTGCCCAGATCGACTTTATACTTGGATAATTATGGGCTTATCGAGGTAAATATCTTGTCCTCTATTGTAATTGGAAATTACATGATTGTTAGACTATATAGTTGAAGTATACTATATATAGAACTGAACGTTGTTGTCGGCAATGTCTTTGGACTTAAGCCCAATAATAAGAAACCTTTTCAAAGAAGAAATCAACTATTTTTACATAGGATCAGACATGAGACCTTGTGTAGCTTTTACGCGAGGTAGAATTGTGCACGTCAGGTTAGATGTATGAACCCCTCGGTTGGCTTGATGGCGGCCCCGATAGAGGAGGAGATTTACGCTGCATGTGGGAGGTCTGCCGAATTTTACAGAGAATGTTCTACGGCGGATCTAAATGTTAATAAGCGCCTTGTGGCCTTATAGGTTGAAGTACCACGTGGCGCGATCTACGGCCAAGGAGTAGCCCGGTTTGAAGTACTTGAGCGCTTTTGCTATTAGTCGATACTGCCGCGAGGTATGTGAACCTCTTCCTATCTCTTCTAGCATGATATGTGTGAACTATGTAGCATGGTAGACGCATACGTGCTAAATGTATTTGATTGGTTTAAAACATAAAGTGTTATAACGCTTTATGGGAAGTCGTTATAACAACTTTATGTTGGTAAGAAAATACTTGTGGTTTTTAAAAGGTAAATCGATTTGAACTATAAGCGGCTTGTTATGTGTTAATAAAGAACTTGAAGTAATACTTGGTTTTGAAAACTTAAGAGTTATACTAGCTTTATGGGAAGTTAGGTATAACGGCTTAAGAATGTTTTATCGATTTCTAAATCGAATGGTATCGACAAACCATCGCAGCGTTAATAAAAGGAAATCTTTTGACACATTCATTATTAATAAAACCAGTAGAAACTTACAGCTCCATAGAAGCTAAGATGAGACAAAATGATATTTCCTAGATCATGGTCAGTAATAAGATTGTTATAAACAAGAATATCCTACTCACATATAAGGCTTATGTTTCTGATTGTTTAAAGGAGAATTATATTCTTAAATGAATAAGACTATGAACTACTAAACCTTTCTAAAATAAGAACCGTGAACATTGGAAATTAGGCAAACTTGAACATTGGAAATTAGGCAAACTTGAATGTGGAAAAGATTGTTGCTACTTGATTTTACAAAGAGAAGTAATTGATTTACTTTAAAAGATAGTCACTCTATTTTTATACTACGGTATTGTGTGACATTGTGAAAGTAACGATATCTTTTAAAGAGTTAATGTATGAAGTACTTTGGGGATAAAACCCGAACTTGTTGGCATATAGTAGAAAGTACCTCGTGTGTATAACTTGATTGTGTTGGTTTGTGATAGCCTTGTAATACTTTCTTGTTGATTGATAAGTAAACATGCTAGGATGCTACGTGTTAGTATCTTGTGATGTTTGTGTAAAGGGGTTTTTCCTTTGTTGTGCTTATGTTGTTTAACGATAAGTCGTTATGTTATTTTACATCACTCATCTCGAGATGATTCCGGTTGTCGCCTCCACGCGGGTAGACTCAGCGGTCGATGGACCTATGATTCGAGAATACCTCACGCAGTCCTGCGGGCCTACGCGAGCTACGAGTTCCGTGTTAGTGTGCCCTTTATGGGCACGCGGTCCATGCGGGCTACGCGGATCGCGGGTCCGTGATTTACGCCGGGAGTAGCTACCTCGACGCGGGAATACCTCACGCGGGCCGATGAGATTGGCCTACGCGGAGTCGCGGAAGTTCTGTGGCTTGACGCGACATTAGATATCGCGCAAGTGGCCGCCTTTGATCATGTGACGGTGCAGACAGATCTTATGATACGATTCATGACCTTGTTGGTACCAGGTGTTAGTAGTCGGCTATGCCTTCGCATTTACCCCGCACGGTGTTATTATGGCACAGTGGGACCTCGTGTTCATGTGTGTTCCTTGGTGCTTTTATATCATAAACCGCTGGCGAGGAAGGTATTCCACGCATGATTGATGTTGGCGTGAGACCCATTATTATATTTGAGTAATGACTTTGAGGCGTGAGTCCACGACTTGATATGATCGCTTGTTTATCAGGAATCGTAGTTTTGTTATCATACATGTCTCCCGCTTTATATAGACTACTATGATTCCATTTACGATTTCAGTTTCACATACTTGGTACCTGTTGTACTGACCTCCTTCGGGGGGCTGCGTTCATGCCGCAGGTTGAGGTACACCAGTCGTTGATCCTAGCTTTCAGGGTCACAGTTCAGCGTATGGGAAGCCCCGTTTCTCCGGAGGCTTATCAGTGGTATATTCCCCTGTCGTAATAGGTGTTTACATTCAGGGGTTTGGGCCCCGCCCCGCCATTCGCTCGTATCTTTTCAGAGGTGCATAGTATCTTGTGCAAGGTGGTTTGTAAAGAAAGGATTAAACTGCTCATTTTGAAAGAGTTGTTATTATTATTTATGCCGGCGGCAAGTTTTCTAAAGATAATTGTTGTACGCTTCTTGTTATTTCATGTTGTTGTGTTATGTTCCGCTGATTTCTCTGATGTTGTATCACTAGGGTGCCCGGGGTAAGGCACCAGTCACGGGCCCGGGTTCGGGTCGTGACAACTAGGGTGCCCGGGGTAAGGCACCAGTCACGGGCCCGGGTTCGGGTCGTGACATTAACCCCCGGTATATCATGTCAAGAGGTGAGTGATGTAATACTAGCATAACGGCTTATCGTTAAACAACATAAGCACAAATAAGAATAACCTCTTTACACAAACGTTTACAAGATACTAACACACATAGCATCACAATATGTCTACTCAACAAACCATCTCACTGCATTTCCGTAAATCAATACAAGTCTTTTATAAACACATAAGTAAACCGTTCCTTTTATCTTTCTTAAGTCGTTATACCTAACTTCCCATAAAGCTAGTATAACTCTTAAGCTTTTGTTTAAAAACCAAGTATTACTCTTCTTTAAAAAATGATTCATAATTCTTTTGAAATACTTCAAGATTCTTGTTATTTAGACTCAAGTAAAACCATGTTCAGTTAACACACGTACGTCTACCGTACTATATATATACTTTAAAATATCATGCTCAAGAGGATAGGAAGAATCACATACCTTCTCTACAAATCCACCGCCAAGTCGAATATGTCGCGCAGAGTATCAACCTATAATAGTCAACACGTCTATCAACGCCTAGACTACTCTGTAGAATAATCTAAGCAGAGGTTCTCTATTCTACGGAAAATCGGGCAAAGACTTCCCTACCCAGAAACTATACAAGTTCATCAGTAAATACAGTCCTATGTAAGTACAGTTCAATCTTCTTTAATTCTTCTGATGTGATTTCAGTTCAAGTCTCTTCTGTAATATCCTTCTATTACAGTTCAATTCTCTTCTGTAATATCCTTCTATGTATTTTACTTATTTCTATACTTATACAGTATGTATTCTCCAATTATAATAGAAGGATAGGATTATTATTTACCTCGATAAGCCCAAAATTATCCAAGATATAAGTCGATCCTGAGCAAGGTTTAGCTCCTAATCTGAACGCTCCAATCCGCTCCAAGAAACCCTTAGAAGTTTCTACACAACTTTTACTACTTCAACCAACTATGAAGTTTCTCCTAGGGTTTCGTTTAGTGACTAATGGAAGTATAGTAGTATTTTCCGGGCTCTAAGTATAGAGGTGACTTTGGAATACTACTAGGTATACGGCTAGGGTATTTTGGGGATAGTAACAATACTAGGAGAGTATTTTCTACCAAAGGGGGCTTTGCCGAGACCACTAGGAAGGGGAGAGGGTGTTTCGGCTAAGCTCTTCTCAAGAGGGGGGGGGGGGAGAAGTGAGGCTTGGACGAAAGCTCTCTAGAGGGGGAAGGGAGTTTTAAGACTTGAAAGATGATTTGTGGATGAAGAAGTCTTCAACTCAAGGGGGGTATTTATAGGCCATTCAAGGGTCAAGATGAAGGCAAGTGGAGGGCAAGTGGAGAGTGGAGATTCACCCATGTGTCCTTATCCATCTACTACACAAAATATCCTACCTAACCTTGACTAAAGCAAGGCCACAAAAACGTGCCAAGGTCGTCCAAGTTCCGCCAACTTGAGGGTGACAAGTGTCGCCCTCTCGTTGGTCCAAAATATTTCATCTCTCGGAAAAATCCGCAAAAAATATAAATGTTGCAGCCGTAATTTTCCCTTCGCAAGTCTTGAAAAACGTTTCGTCGGAAAACAATTCTTTTCGTGGGTTGTGCACAAATTTTCGTCCTATGCCTAACTTTAAGGCTAAACTTTTGTACGTACGCCCTCACGCATATACTCCGAAAATACGGTATAACACGAAGTCTCGTGATACGACCTTGTATCCGTAGTTAGCCCTCAGATTTGCCGGCCACCACGTGACACGACTTTGGTATCCGGTAGTTGGCTTTCGACTTGCCCCGTGACGCCTTCGTGGTTGTATAGTATTGTTAGTACGGCTTTGGTATCTGGTATTTGGCTTTCGTACTTGCCCCGGTCAGTTGATGATGCGGCTTTGGTATCTGGTAGTTAGCCATCGTACTTGCCCCGTACGGTTTTATGACTCAGGTGGGACCTGGTGTTTATGTGTACTCCTTGGTGTTATTATATCATAGATCGCAGCATGGCGGGAAGGTATTCCACGCATGATTGATGTTGAGGCGTGAGACCCAGAGTTATATTGGAGTGATGACTTTGAGGGCGTGGGTCCCTGACTTACGAGACTGCTTATTTATTGTGGACTGTAGTGTGGTTATCATACATGTCTCCTACTTTATATAGACTAATATGATTTCATTTACGATTTTCGCCACATACTTGGTACTTGTAGATCGACCTCCTTCGGGGCCGCGTCATGCCGCATGTAGGTACACGATTGTTGATCCTCGCTCATAGGATCACAACAACAGATTGGGAAGCTCCGTTTCTCCGAGGCTTATCTTTCGTATAGTCCTCACTGTAGTACTTGTACATTCGTGGTATGGCGGGGCCCTGTCCCGTCATGTTGTATAAAAACTCTTAGAGGTCTGTAGTACTGTTGTGGGCAGGGTTTGTAAGGATGTAACTGTTCAAGTTTTTAGTTATATATACAAGAAGGTAACCGTTTGGTTGGCCTGTTTTATTATCATATCTCTTGTTTCATGTTTAAGTTTTTATTTCCACTGATTTTCTCTGATGTTGTATCACTAGGGTGCCTGGGGTAAGGCACGACCACGCCCGGATCGGTCGTGATAGCTTCTAAGGAGGAGAATGTTATACCGTATTTCGCAGTATGTACGTGAGGGCGTACGTACAAAAGTTTAAGCCTTAAGTTAGGCAAGGGACGAAAATTGTGCACAACCCCCGAAAAGAATTGTTTTCTGACGAAAAGTTTTTCAAACCTTGCGAATGGAAAATTACGGTTGCGACATTTATTATTTTTGCGGATTTTTCCGAGAGACGAAATATTTTGGACCAACGAGAGGGCGACACTTGTCACCCTCAAGTGGACGACAACAATGGGCAATTGTTGGCACGTTTTTTTGATGGAAAATGCCTTAAACACTTGGTCAATGTTTGCTAGATATTTTTGGAGTAGATGGATAAGGTTCCACTTGCCCAAATCTCCACCATCCACTTGCCCTCCACTTGCCTTAATCTTGACCATTGGTGGTCCTATAAATACCCCCCCCCCCCCTAAGTTGGAAGAATTCTTCATCCACAAATATTTTCCAAGTCTTGAAAACTCCCTTCTCTCTAGTGAGCTTCTCGTCCAAAGCCCTTTCCCCCCCCCCCTCTAGTGAGCTAGCCGAAACACCCCCCCCGGTAGAAAATACTCTCCAAGTATTGTTACTATTCCAAAATACCTTAGCCTTATACCATTGTAGTATTCCAAAGTCCCCTCTATACTAAAAGCCCATAAATACTACCTTATATCCATTAGTCACTAAACGAAACCCTAGGAGAAACTTCATAGTTGGTTGAAGTAGTAAGTAGAGGTTGTGTAGAAACTTCTAAGGGTTTCTTGGAGCGGATTGGAGCGTACAGATTAGGAGCTAAACCTTGCTCAGGATCGACTTTTAAACTTGGATAATTTTGGGCTTATCGAGGTAAATATCTTGTCCTTCTATTGTAATTGGAGATTACATACTGTAGTAACATAGAATTGGGTATAAGATAACTAGAAGGATGGTATAAAAGAAGAGAATTGAACTGAAATCACATCAGAAGAATATAAACGAAGAATTGAACTGTACTTACATAGGACTGTATTTACAGTAGACTTGAGTAGTTTGACGGGTAGGGAAGTGCTGCCCAATTTTCCGTAGAATTAAGAACCTTCTGCTTAGAATATCCTACAGAGTAGTCTAGACGTTGATAGACGTATTTGACTATTATAGGTTGATACTCTGCGCGCGACATACTCGACTTGGCAGGTGGATTTCGCCGAGAAGGTATGTGATTCTTCCTATCCTCTTGAGCATGATATTTTAAAATATATATATAGTACGGTAGACGTACGTGTGTTAACTGAACATGGTTTTACTTGACGTCTTTTGACTTGAGTCTAAATAATAAAGAATCTTGAAGTATTTCAAAAGAATTATGAATCATTTTGAAAGAAGAGTAATACCTGGTTTTTAAACAAAAGCTTAAGAGTTATACTAACTTTATGGGAAGTTAGGTATAAAGACTTAAGAAAGATAGAAGGAACGGTTTACTTATGTGTTTATAAAAGACTTGTATTGATTTCTGCAAGGTATAGTAAGATGGTTTGTTGAGTAGACATACTATGATGCTATGTGTGTTAGTATCTTGTAACGTTTGTGTAAAGAGGTTATTCTTATGGTGCTTATGTTGTTTAACGATAAGCCGTTATGTTAGTATTATATCACTTACCTCTTGACATGATATACTGGGTTGTCGCCCCGACGCGAGGTACACCTACGCGGTCTGTGTGACTATGATTCGAGAATACCTCACGCGGGTCCAGGGGACCTACGCGAGCTACGAGAGTTCCGTGTTAGTGCGGGGATTACCTCATGCGGTCTATGTGGCTACGCGACCACGAGAGTCCGGGACGATCTTTGAGTAGCTACCCTCGTCGCGAATACCTCATGCGGGCCAAGGTGGCCTATGCGGACTACGGGAGTCCAGGATTAGGCATGCATAATGATATTATGGGTGATTGGCCTTGCTTCGATCATTCGCAGCCTAGAAAAGACCTGTTACAATTTACCTATTATTGCTTTTGTTTGTGATGTGGCACTATGTGCGGTTACATTGATTGTTTCGAACATATTTGTAAAATTGGTTTTAAAATGATATGATTTCATTTAAGTACTTTACCGTTTCACATACTTGATACCTGTTGTACTGACCTCCTTCGGGGGGCTGCGTTCATGCCGCAGGTAAGGGAAAGCAGGTGCTAGATCCGCATCCTTAGGATCTTTACTTTGGTGTCAGGAGCTCCATCTTCTCCGGAGGCTCGACTTTTGATTATGATCTCCCTGTTGTTGTAGATAATTTTTTACATTCAGGGTATGGCGGGGCCCTGTCCCGCCATAGTTGTTTACTTCCTTAGAGGTCTGTAGTCTTATTGTATAGTTGGGTTGTAACTGCCAGACTTGGTTTATATATATATGCCGAAAGACGACTTTTTCTCAGATAAACTGTGTCTCATTTTACATTTGTTTCATGTCTTGTTTTTATATTCCGCTGATTACTCTGATGTATGACTACTTGGGTGCCCGGGTAAGGCACCAGTCACGGGCCCCGGAACGGGTCGTGACATATTATGAACAATAGACCTCCGTAGTAATCATCTCTCGCTTTTGCAGCTTCACTGATGTCCTTTGAACAATCGATTTTCTGGACTAGGGGAAAAACCTCTTTTTCATAATTTTCCTCAAATTTTTGCAATCATGAGCAAGCTAACTGTTACACCCCGTATTTCCAGAGTATGTACGTAAGGACGTACGTAGAAAAGTTTGTGCCTTAAAGTGCTTGGCCGAAATTATTTTTGTGCACAACACCCGGTTAGAGTCGTTTTCGACGAAATGTTTCCACAGCTTTCGTAGGGAAAATTCCGGCTATGTCTTTTTTAATTTTTGCGGATTTTTCCGAGAGACGAAACATTTTGGACCAACGGGAGGGCGACACTTGTCACCCTCCAATTGGTGGACGTTGGGGCGGTGAAGTGGCCGATTGGTCTTGGCTTTTTGTCAAGTAGTTGGTAGGATATTTTGTGGGTAGATGGATAAGGTGCACTTGGCATGATCTTGGCCCTACACTTGCACCACACTTGGCTTGATTCGCCATTGTTAGCCATGGCTTGACCTATAAATACCCTCCCTTTGATGAACTTCTTCATCCAAAAATTGTGCTAAGTCTAAAATCCTTCCTCTCTTGTGGTGTTCGCCCAACACCCCTCCCCTCGCGAGGCCCTCGTCGAGAGCCCTCCCCTCGTCGAGAGTACCTCCCAGTGGGGTTGGCGAGGTATACACCCTTGTGGTGTTGTCTCGTATAAATACCCCCCATCTTGGTAGAAATACTCTCAAAAGTATTGTTACTATACCCAAAATACCTTGGCCCTTATACCTTGTAGTATTCCAAGGTTATACTTATACGAAAAGCCCAGAAATACTATTATACTTCCCTTCAGTCACAAAACCGAAACCCTAAGGAAAATCTCCATAGTTAGTTGGAGTATTAAGTAGAAGTTGGTTAGAACTTCTAAGGGTGGTTTGGAGCGGGTTGGAGCGCACGGAGTTGGAGATAAACGTTGCCCAGGATCGACTTTATACTTGGATAATTATGGGCTTACCGAGGTATTTATCTTGTCCCCCTATTGTAATTGGAAATTACATGTTGTTAGAATATATAGTTGAAGTATACTATATATAGAACTGAACGTAGTTATCGGCAATGTCCTTTGACTTAAGCCTGAATAATAAGAAACCTTTTCGAAAGAAGAGTACTGAACTGTAATTACATAGGACTGTATTACAGTAGACTTGTGTAGCTTTTCTGTGAGGTAGAATTGTGCACGTCCGGATTAGACGTATAACCCCCCCTGGTTGGCTTGGTAGCCGGCCCCGATAGAGGAGGAGATTTACGCTGTTGGGAAAGGTCCGCGAATTTTCTCAGAGAATGTTCTACGAAGAGACCTAAATGTTAATAAGCGCCTTGTGGCCTTATAGGTGGAATTACTATGCGTGGCGCGATCTACTTGGCTTAAGGAGTAGCCGCGGTTTGAGGTACTTGAGCGTTTTGCTATTAGTCGATAATCGTCGCGAGGTATGTGCACCTCGTCCTATCTCTTCTAGCATGATATGTGTGTAACTATGTAGTACGATAAACATACATGTGTTAAATATATTTGATTGGTTTAAAACATAAAGTGTTATAACGGCTTTATGGGAAGTTGGTTATAACAGCTTTATGTAGGTAAGAAAATACTTGTGGTTTTTAAAAGGTAAATCGATTTGAACTATAATATTTGGTTATGTGATAATAAAGAACTTGAAGTATTTCAAAAGATTTTTGAATCATTTTGAAAGAAGAGTAATACTTGGTTTTTGAAAACTTAAGAGTTATACTAGCTTTATGGGAAGTTAGGTATAACGGCTTAAGACTGTTTCTTGATTTGAAATCGAATGTGTATCGACAAACCACCGGCGTTAATAATAAAAGGAAATGTTTTGACAGATTAAGTATTATTAAAACCAGTAGAAACTTCCATCTGCATAGAAGCTAAGATGAGACAAAATGATATTTCCTAGATCATGGCTGCTGTAATAAGATTGTTATAAACAAGAATATCCTACTCACATATAAGGCTTATGTTTCTCAGATGTTTTAAAAGAGAATTATATTGTTAAATGAATAAGACTATGAACTACGAAACCTTTCAAAAATAAGAACCGTGAACATTTGAAATTAGGCAAACTTGGACGTTTGGAAAATAATGTTGTTACTTGATTTTACAAAGGTAAGTGTTTTGATTTACTTCAAAAGATAATCACTCTATTTTCATATACTACGGGTATTGTGTGGTTTTTGTGAAGTAACGTATCTTTTAAAGAGTTAATGTATGAAGTACTTTGGGGATAAAAACCCGATCTTGTTAATCATATAGTAAAAAGTACCTTGTGTATAAAACTTGATTGTGTTGGTTTGTGATAGCCTTGTAATACTTTCTTGGTGATTTGTTAAGTAAACATGCTAGGATGCGACGTGTGTTAGTATCTTGTGATGGTTGTGTAAAGGGGTTTTCCCTTCGACTGCGCTTAAGTTGTTTGACTATCAGCCGTTATGTTGGTATTGTACCACTCACCTTGACTTGTTTCCGGAGGTTGTCGCCTCCGACGCGGTAGACTCAGCGATGCAGGACCATGATTCGAGAATACCTACGCGGGTCCGAGGATCCATGCGAACTCGGGAGTTCCGGTGTTAGTTTGCGCCCTTGTGGTCATGCGGTCTTTGTGGCCATGCGGATCGCGAGTCGGGGCGATGCCGGAGTAGCTACCCTCGACGCGAGGAATACCTCACGCGGGCCTATGAGGTTGGCCTATGGAGCTACGAGAGTTCTGTGGCTGACGCGCACATTTGATCATCGCGCAGTGACCGGCTTTGATCATGTGACGGTCTATACAGATATCATGATCTGATTTATGACATCGTTAGTACTGCTGGTATTAGTAGTCGGTTATGCCTTCGCATTTACCCCTGCATCGTTTTATTAGGACACAGTGGGACTCGTGTTCATGTGTATTTCTTGGTGCTTTTATATCATAAATCGCCAGTGGCGGAAGGTATTCCACGCATGATTGATGTTATGGGCGTGAGACCCATAGTTACATTCGAGTGATGACTTTGGCGTGAGTCCTCGACTTGACATGATCGCTATTTATTGTGAATCGTAGTTTGGTTATCATACATGTCTCTGCTTTATAGACTATTATGATTTCATTTACGATTTTCGCCACATACTTGGTACTGTTATCGACCTCCTTCGGGTTGCGTCATGCCGCAGTAAAGGTACACGATGTTGATCCTCGCTCTTAGGGTCACGATTCAGATGGGAAGCTCCGCTTTCTCGAGGCTTATCAGTGGTATAGTCCCCTGTCGTTGTAGGTATTTACATTCAATGGTATGGCGGGGCCCTGTCCCGCCATTGTTGTCGTATCATTCTTAGAGGTCTGTAGTACTGTTGTGGGCAGAGTTGTAATGGGATGTAACTGTTCGGTTTTAAATTGATTATATATATATGCCGTAAGGCAAGTTTTCTCAGACTATTGTTTCATACTTCTTGTTATTTCATGTTATCGTCTTATGTTCCGCTGATTACTCTGATGTTGTATCACCAGGTGCCCGGTAGGCACGACCACGCCCGGTTCGGGTCGTGACAAAAGTGGTATCAGAGCAGTTAATCCTCGGAAAGTGTCTACAGACCGTATCCAGTAGAGTCTTGATTATCGGTGTGTTGTGCACCAAACCAATAATCAGGAGGCTATAGGATATTTAGGATTGGTTTCTATTCTTCTCACTATGAGATTGTGCCTTAGAGCTGTGTTGTAAGTTGGACCCTCTAAACGTATTTCTTTCCCTTACCGTTATACCTCCGCGTAGGGCAAACCCGGGCCCAGGAGGGCAAGGCAGCCAAGGGAGCTGCGAGTAGAGTACAGAGGGTTACGAGGGCACAGGCCCAACCATCACCTGAGTTAGGTATTTCATTCGGGGAGTTATGCTACGTCGCTAGCCCCAGCAGAGTTAGCACGGCGCGCAGCTTCCATCGCGCCATGATATTTGAACCTTCGCCCACGCATCGGAACAGAGAATATAGATTGCAAAGAGACAACCTCACATTAGCTATGGATTTGGCTACCGCAGAGTATACCGATGTACGCGAGTCTTGATGAAAATCTTAGAAAGGGTTGTGCGAGAGTAATTCTTCGCTAGGCTTGAGCATGGCACTGCACGCTTATGCGCAGCAGTCGAGAAACGAGAGATCGACGGGTTAACGGCGACGAAGAGGGCGAGCGGCAAGGTCCTGGTAACTTTCGAGTCGAGTCACCTCACCACAGATTAGATTATGCACATCCACCAAAGGCAGTGGTCTTCCACGGATTTCGGGACGCTCGGGTATACAGGAGTTGGTCGAACTCGAGCTTCCGTTCACGGCTACACGTAGTTCCGGCACGGATTGGTGTTCCTCGGTATTCACACGCGATGCACGCCATCCCGGGAATGTCGTCTTTAGTTAGTACTTGTTGTACCACGACCGCCGTGGTCTGATGTCGAAAGAGTGTCCTTGTAGGAGGACTTAGCCTTCAGGATCGGTGGGTAGTTCGTCATCTTCCTTAGCTATGCGCCCTACGGGGCAGGTTTGATTAGAACGACTAAGGGGAGTGAAGCAGTAGATATAGATATATCCTTAACCCTCTAGAGAAAACGTAAGCCTTAGAGCATTATACGTGAAGACCTTAGAGGTAAGGCCATCTCGAGTAAAAGACGTATGTTTATGTTTGACCCTTATAGGAGTGCATAGTGCACGTGAGCTATGTTTGTGGGATAAGTCCCTGAGTAGTGTGGAATGAAAGAGGGTAGTTGAGCTAAGAAGACCGCTAGGTTTTCGTAACGTGATTAGTGAGAGTTTTCCTTCGGGGAGCTAGCGTTTTGCGCGTTCGGGTCGCCGAGGCCACGTTGCGGGTCACCCGCGGCATGTATGGTGGTGGGGTCGGTTTGTGGTCCCGCCTTGTGGTAGGGTCACGAGGGTGTTAGGCCCAAGTTTAGTTAACCAGCGTACGAGTTCGAGGATGCATTCGACCAGTAGTCGGGCCGAGGAGGTCAGCCGTCTTGTCTTCTAGCAAATACCGTTTACTCGGCAGTGTTGATTTATCAGAAAGGTTGTAAAGGCTGCACGGGGTGCCTACCTTCACCTTATGACAGACAGTGGAGCCCAGGGTACGGCTGTTTTTGTTTCTGGAAGTTTTACCGCGGGTTAAGAACTTCGGGTGAGTCGCAAATCGCATTCGCCTCGCCGCGGTGTGGATTTCGTGGTATTGTAAGGATTGTTGTCTCTGTTGAGGAATGTTTTAATAGCTACCATTTCAGTATTCGGATGTCGCTTTATGGCGCTGCGCGGCGAAGTGTAAGTTGCGGTCGATTGGTTTGATGTTGGCAAGGTTCGGATAGTTGGTTGAGCTTGTTCCAATGCATGTGGATAAAGTGAGGCTTATCTAGAAGAGGTTTTTGGCGATTCGAGAAATCGGCGGATTATCGGCGACGACGCCAGAGTTCAGTTGACGGTCGGTCTTCAAGTACCACCGGTTGGGTGTGTGACGAGTTTTGGAAAACAGAGGAACTTAGCCCGAGTTACTTTGGGCCCTTTTGAGTTCATGTGAAGAATAGGCCAGGTTGCCTATATGTTAGCATTTGCCGTCCGACTTATGAGGCAGTACGTCCGGTCTTTCGTATTGTTATGATCGGGAAAGTATCGGAGATCCATCCAGAGTGTTCCCAGTTAATGATGACCACGTTAGAGATAGTAACCCCGAGTTTTGGAAATCAAGCGATGTCGAAATGTGGTAAGAGTTCGAGTGTACGACAGCCTCAGGGATCGCATGCAGCCCGGTACCATTTGTTGGGTCGCCGGAGTGACACTAGAACCTCGCGGCAAAGTGACAAAAGTGGTATCACGACGAGTAAAGGGAGAGGCGAGCATGTATGGCGAGCATAGATGTGATCATTTCTTTTGTAAGGAGAAGGTGCGAAGGAAGTATATTTTAGACCCCGGAGAGAGGTGTTTGTGGTAATGTTAGAGGTGTTTCCTCGTGGACTTGGAAGGAGGTATTTGCGCAGGTGTTTTTGTGGCCAGTTGTGGCAGGATTGTTCTCGTAAGTATAGTAGTGAAGACTATACTGGCGCACATTTGTTTTGAGATCTAGAAGGAACATTCGGGACGAATGTTTCTAAGGAGGGGAGAATGTTACACTCCGTATTTCCAGAGTATGTACGTAAGGACGTACGTAGAAAAGTTTGTGCCTTAAAGTGCTTGGCCGAAATTATTTTTGTGCACAACACCCGGTTAGATTCGTTTTAAACGCTTTCCACGACTTTCGTAGGAAAATTCCGCTATGTCTTTTTAATTTTTGTGGATTTTTCCGAGAGGAAACATTTTGGACCAGCGGAGGCGACACTTGTCACCCTCCAATTGGTGGGCGTTGGGGCGGTGAAGTGGCCGATTGGTCTTGGCTTTTGTCAAGTAGTTGGTAGGATATTTTGGGTGTAGGTGGTTAAGGTGCACTGCGCAACACCTTGGCCCTACACTTGCACCACACTTGGCTTGATTCGCCATTGGTTAGTCATGGCTTGACCTATAAATACCCCTCCCCTTTGATGAACTTCTTCATCCAAAAATTGTGCTAAGTCTAAAATCCCTTCCCCCTCTCTTGTGGTGTTCGTCCAACACCCCTCTCCCCCCCCTTGGTGAGGCCCCTTGGCCGAGAGCCCCTCCCCCCTTGGTCGAGAGTACTCCCCCTCCTAGTGGGGTTGGCCGAGGGGTATACACCCCCCCCTTGTGGTGTTGTCTCGTATAAATACACCCCCACCTTGGTAGAAATACTCTCAAAAGTATTGTTACTATACCGAAAATACCTTGGCCCTTATACCTTGTAGTATTCCAAGGTTATACTTATACGAAAAGCCCAGAAATACTATTATACTTCCCTTCAGTCACAAAACCGAAACCCTAAGGAAAATCTCCATAGTTAGTTGGAGTATTAAATAGAAGTTGGTTAGAACTTCTAAGGGTGGTTTGGAGCGGGTTGGAGCGCACGGAGTTGGAGCTAAACGTTGCCCAGGATCGACTTTATACTTGGATAATTATGGGCTTATCGAGGTATTTATCTTGTCCCCCTATTGTAATTGGAAATTACATGTTGTTAGAATATATAGTTGAAGTATACTATATATAGAACTGAACGTAGTTATCGGCAATGTCCTTTGACTTAAGCCTGAATAATAAGAAACCTTTTCGAAAGAAGAGTACTGAACTGTAATTACATGGGGTATCAGACATGAGACTTGTGTAGCTTTTCGTGAGGTAGAATTGTGCACGTCCGGATTAGGCGTATAACCCCTGGTTGGCTTGGTAGCCGCCCAGATAGAGAGGAGATTTACGCCATGTGGGGAGGTGCTGCGAATTTTCGTAGAATGTTCTACGAAGAGACCTAAATGTTAATAAGCGCTTGTGGCCTTATAGGTGGAAGTACTACGTGGCACGATCTACTTGGCTTAAGGAGTAGCCGCGGTTTGAGGTACTTGGAGCGTTTTGCTATTAGTCGATAATCGTCGCGAGGTATGTGAACCTCTTCCTATCTCTTCTAGCATGATATGTGTGTAACTATGTAGTACGATAAACATACATGTGTTAAATATATTTGATTGGTTTAAAACATAAAGTGTTATAACGGCTTTATGGGAAGTTGGTTATAACAGCTTTATGTAGGTAAGAAAATACTTGTGGTTTTAAAGGTAAGCGATTTGAACTATAAGGCTGGTTATGTGATAATAAAGAACTTGAAGTATTTCAAAAGATTTTGAATCATTTTGAAAGAAGAGTAATACTTTTTTTGAAAACTTAAGAGTTATACTAGCTTTATGGGAAGTTAGGTATAACGCTTAAGATCGCTTTCTTGATTTGAAATCGAATGTGTATCGACAAACCATCGCAGCGTTAATAAAAGGAAATGTTTTGTGATTAAGTATTATTAAAACCAAGAGAAACTTCCATCTGCATAGAAGCTAAGATGAGACAAAATGATATTTCTAGATCATGGTCACTTTGTAATAAGATTGTTATAAACAAGAATATCCTACTCACATATAAGGCTTATGTTTCTCAGATGTTTTAAAAGAGAATTATATTCTTAAATGAATAAGACTATGAACTACGAAACCTTTCAAAAATAAGAACCGTGAACATTTGAAATTAGGCAAACTTGGACGTTTGGAAAATAATGTTGTTACTTGATTTTACAAAGGTAAGTGTTTTGATTTACTTCAAAAGATAATCACTCTATTTTCATATACTACGGGTATTGTGTGGTTTTTGTGAAGTAACGTATCTTTTAAAGAGTTAATGTATGAAGTACTTTGGGGATAAAAACCCGATCTTGTTAATCATATAGTAAAAAGTACCTTGTGTACATAACTTGATTGTGTTGGTTTGTGATAGCCTTGTAATACTTTCTTGGTGATTTGTTAAGTAAACATGCTAGGATGCTACGTGTGTTAGTATCTTGTGATGGTTGTGTAAAGGGGTTTTCCCTTCGACTGCGCTTAAGTTGTTTGACTATCAGCCGTTATGTTGGTATTGTACCACTCACCTTGACTTGTTTCCGGAGGTTAAGCTGCCTCCGACGCGGGTAGACTCAGCGATGCAGGACCGTGATTCGAGAATACCTCATGCGGGTCCAGGGATCCATGCGGAACTACGGAGTTCCGGTTAGTTTGGCGCCCTTGTGGTCATGCGGTCTTTGGCTACGCGATGCGAGTCGAGATGATGCCGGGAGTAGCTACCCTCGATGCGAGGAATACCTCACGCGGCCTATGAGGTTGGCCTATGCGCGAGCTACGGAGAGTTCGGGCTAGACGCGCACATTTGATCTGCGGCGAGTGACCGGCTTTGATCATGTGATGCAGACAGATATCATGATAAAGTTTATGACTCGTTAGTACCGTGGTATTAGTAGTCGGTTATGCCTTCGCACTTACCTGTCATTGTTTATTAGGACACGTGGGACACGTGTTCATGTGTATTTCTTGGTGCTTTTATATCATAAACCGCCGGTGAGGAAGGTATTCCACGGGCATGATTGATGTTATGGGCGTGAGACCCATAGTTACATTTGAGTGATGACTTTGAGGGCGTGAGTCCCTGACTTGACATGACTGCCTATTTATTGTGAAATGTAGTTTGGTTATCATACATGTCTCCTGCTTTATAGACTATTATGATTTCATTTACAGTATTTTCAGTTTCACATACTTGGTACCTGTTGTACTGACCTCCTTCGGGGGGCTGCGTTCATGCCGCAGGTAAAGGTACACCAGTGTTGATCCTCGCTCTTAGGGTCACAGTTCAGCGTATGGGAAGCTCCGTTTCTCCGGAGGCTTATCAGTGGTATAGTCCCCTGTCGTTGTAGGTATTTACATTCAGGGGTATGGCGGGGCCCTGTCCCGCCATTGTTGTCGTATCATTCTTAGAGGTCTGTAGTACTGTTGTGGGCAGAGTTGTAATGGGATGTAACTGTTCGGTTTTAAATTGATTTATATATATGCCGTAAGGCAAGTTTTCTCAGACTATTGTTTCATACTTCTTGTTATTTCATGTTATCGTCTTATGTTCCGCTGATTACTCTGATGTTGTATCACTAGGGTGCCCGGGGTAAGGCACCAGTCACGGGCCCGGGTTCGGGTCGTGACACTAACTCAAGAAAATTTTACTTGTTGCAGTACGCAGTCCGTATATTATGCCAAACCTCCCGCACATCATTGATGAAAGATTCATGTGAATGTGAGCTTACTTCCTAAAGCCCCTTGGGAGGAAGGAATTTGTAAAGTATGTGGCATGGATAAAGATGACCTTAATGTTCTCATTTGCGATAAATGTGATTAGGAGTATCATACGTATTGCTTAGATCCTCCGCTTGTTTATGTTCCTAGCGGAAATTGGTAATTCCCAGATTGTGAAACTAAGAAATCACAATCCCTGAATGCTTCTTCCGGTTCTCATATTATTGGTCAATATGTTAAAAGGAGGTTGCACAGAAAAAAAACTAACTCTCAAGTTCATGGAAGCACTTTCTCGATTAACAAGCACCATGAAGGTATATTGGGAGCTTTCACGAGAGGATATAATTTTCCTTCTTAAATTCTTGTGTGATGAAGTGTTGAATTCATCCATTCTTCGTGATCACACCGAGCGCCTCTGTCATCGAGTTGCGGAAAAGTGCGTAGCCTCGGTCTTTGAATCAAGCTTCTAAAATGCAGGGAGGAAATTTTGACTGCAAGCCTTACAAAATTGAAGAGTAATGCTCGGAGTAGTGGAGACACAGGATCAGATGCATTAGCATCTCTCTGATCCAATGTCTGCAAACTGAAGGTGCAGGAGCCCGAACAGTGGAAGCTATAACTCGTTAATCTCTGGTGGTTGCACAGCTGGATGATACCATCAATCATATTAGAAACTCTCCTGATTCAATCAACCATTTACAACATCAGCAGTCTCCAAAGGATAATGCTCCCCTGCAAAATGTGGTACCAAAGAAGCTAGTTTGCAAAATGACGACTTGCTCATATCTCCCCTCCAACAAGAAAATAATCGAATTCCTGGCAATTGTTTGGAGTCAGCATAGAGTAGTTCAAATGGTCAGGTGTTATTTGTTGTTCGCTTGGTGCTTGGCAAAACTTTGCCAGGCTCCATGAGCAACCATACGTGTCACGCCCCGAACCCCGGGCCCGCGACTGGTGCCCCACCTGGGCACCCTTCTACCCATACAACACAAGTAAATCGCGGAAGATAAATAACACTCATTTTTTTTTCTTTAAAACAAAGGCAAAGCCGGAAAGGCTGTCATAATATATATAACACTCGAATGGGTCTACAACCGTACAACAATGTAAATACAACTCTCACCAGTCCAGCCCACATATGAATACAAACCTCTAAGAGTTTGAAAAAATACTATGACGGAACAAGGCCCTGCCGTACCCCTGAAATACACCACGGTCTACCAACCGCACCAATGGTAAGCTCCGAAGCAAGGAAGCTACCTCAATAGTTGAACCAGACCCTGTACACGTGGATTACCCAACTGCGAACCTAAACCTACGGGCATGAATGCAGCCCCCCGAAGGGGGTCAGTACAACAAGTACTAAGTATGGAACATAAATAAAGTACAGTATTAAAATCATGGCTGGCTAAGAAATGACAGGGACAAGCAAAATAATCAAATACCAGATTCAATCGTGTCATGTAAAATAAAATCCAACCGTACCTTGCATCACTGTATCACTGTACCACTGTCTCATTGTACCACTGTACTACTGTACTTTATATAAACAAATGAGAGTCAACTGAGCCTTTTAAAAATATATCCTTTTTTAAAAGTAAGACCAGCCGTGTCATTTCAAATTATGAAATCAATATCATTTCAAAATATGAAACCAACTGTACCCTTTCAAGATATGAAAGCCATGCCCAAATCAGGGACACCTGCCCTCGGAATATAACATCACGGGACTCGAACCCGCGTATGTATGTATATAGCATCATGGGACTCAAACCCACATATGTATAAATGGTAACATGGGATTTGAACCCAAATCATGGAGAGCTAGTCCATGGAATAATATAGTGTCATGGGACTCTAACTCACATACATCTATATATAATGTCGCCGGGAGAATAATATAATGTCGCCGGGAGAATAATATAATGTCATGGGACTCTAACCCACATACATATATAATGTCGCCGAGAGAATGATATAATGTCATAGGACTCTAACCCACATACATATATAATATCGCCGGGAGAATAATATAATGTCATGGGACTCTAACCCACATACATATATAATATCGTCGGGAGAATGATATGATGTCATGGGACTCTAACCCACATACATATATAAGTTAAATAATTTTTTACTCTCATTATCATAAAATGAATAAACCATCAGTTTAGCAAACCAAGACAATACTATGCCTTTCCTTTAAACCAAGACAATTACCATGCTTTCCTTTTCAACAAACCAAGACAATTACCATGCCTTCCTTTTAACCAAACCAAGACAATTACCATGCCTTCCTTTTAACCAAACCAAAACAATTACCATGCCTTCCTTTTAAGACAATCAAGACACTAGCACCCGTAGTATCAAGACACTTCCATTTTTAACAATCAAGTTACTACACGTTTTAACTCAGGTAAGTTATACCTTTCAAATCAAGTCAAGTATACTTTTAACACCAAGTAATTTATACATTTCAATTAGACAACCCAAGGTGTTATCAAGAGAATGGATAGAACAACTTCTATTTAGAAACTCAAGTACTATTAATGGAATAGATAGAACTACTTCCTAAAAACTCTTACCAACATCTCTCATATGACTTGGTAAGGACTTTTAGGAACCATTCTGGCATGCTTTAAACACCGAAACCACCACATGAATACCCTTAACTTCTAAGAGTAAAATAACTTCCCATTTTATAAAACCCAAAGATACTAGCACTGGTAGCATCAAAGTACTTTCACTTTTAAATCAAGTATTTTACACTTTTTAAACTAAGTGACTTATACTTTTAAAACCAAGTGAGTCTACACTTTTTAATATCAAGACAAGTATACTTTTCAAATCAAGGCAAGTATACTTCAAGAAACAAGTAATGTATACTCCAATAACAAGGCAAGTATACTTCAAGAACAATCATGCCGATAGAAGGAAAGAGTTCACATACCTCATTAACGACTAACCAACACGACAAGTAGCATACGCCCCAATGTACTTCAACCTTATTGGCTATTCCACATGCCAAGTAGAATATGCTACACGTAGTACTTCAACCTAAAATGGCAATAACACTTCTATCAACTTCAAGCTTACTAGTGTAAGACTTATACCAAATAATTGTCCTCTTATTCTTCGGAAATTTGGACAGCACTTCCTTTGTTTCTACGTACTTTTCCACCTTTTCCTAGGCCCGAATTCATCAAGCCACATTTAAGGCACAACCAGAAGTTAATCAAAGGGGATTACATGCCTAACTTGACGTGTAAAATTCTGCCCCACGATCACATTAAAACAGTCCACAATACAGTCCATAATAAACCAACATTAAGGGTACAATGTGAAGCCTTTAACACCCTTATTCCTTTGGACTTTCACTAGTCATTTTACCACATTAAACATGTATGTTAGGGGATGATTTTCCAGCATACCTACACCCTAAAACAGTCCATAAAAACTGCATAACAACATCCAACAGTTTTATAGATTCTACGACCAACAACTAGAATTCGATGTCCTTTTCCTTAGTTCCTTTTAATCAAATTTTCATTCCAACATGTTATATAAGTTATATAAACTATCAAAAACTATATTTCCTTCATTATATAACATGCGACAAGTGCTATTAACAACAATAATAATCAACTAATCCAGCGACGACAAACATATCCTAGTCTCGGCCAACTTGCCAAAAATGGCCCAAATACTTTTCAATCTTCATTCTTTTTAGTATAATATCATCTATACATGTCAACAACAAGTAATATCCAATTACTTTAAAAGAAGAAGAGATTTTACCTTCAAAAATCCTCAAAAATGCCCAAAATAGTCCGTAGATGTTTGGCCCGCAGTTTTCTTTTAGCTCAACTTCTTCAAGTTCCAATCACATATATGTGACCCCTATGAGCTTATACACAACTTCACTTTGTATTTCACTTCCAAATAGTCGACGGAACCTTAGGGTTTCACACCCTCTATTCTCGGCCATACCATGTTCTTGGGGTTTAAGGGGTTATATTGGCTTAGTACTCAATTAGGGAGCTTAGTCTTGGATTAGGGGATTTATCATCAAGGATTAAAGAATTTTGGTCCCTCATAATTACCCTTGGCCGAGAGCCTCACAAAGAGAAAGAGATAGAATGTTGTGAATTTTGGCTAAGTGTAGAAGTCTTGCACTCACTCTATGTATATATATAAATGTAATCCAAGTAGCAAGACAAGTGGAGTGGGACCCACATGGCCCACATCTCCACTTGTCTCTAAAATATCTAGCCAAGTCTTCCAAATATCTAAGTCAAATAGTCAAGCCAAGACAAGTGGGGGTGACACGTGTCTCCCTCCGATTCGTCCAAAATTATTTCATCTCCAAAAAATCCATAATTGGCCAAAATATCTCAAAATATTGTAGGCCCCACAAAACCGTAAAATTTTCCGGTGGGCGCCACGTGACCAAATCCGAACTAAAAAGTCCATAATTCCAATATTATCTGTAAGTCCTAAATACCAAATTTGAGAATCAAATTCCAAGTTGTTAACTTTTTACTTCACAAAATTTCCGAACATTTTCCTTAAGAAAAAGTAATTATTCTTTCCTTCCAAAATTCAAATCTTAAATCCTTAATCACGTTCTCAATTAGTAGCCCTGACATTACGGGGTGTAACAACCTTCCCCCCTTAGAAACATTCGTCCTCGAATGTTCATCCAAGGTCTCAAGCTATATAAATTCTCAATCGGCTCAACAATCATCAACAATAATTACTAGTGGTTTATACTCAAACTGTTACACCCCGTAATCTCAGGACATGTATATAAGAACGTACGTAAGAATCAGGACGTTAATGTTATACCCCGTATTTCCTGAGTATGTACGTGAGGGCGTACGTATAAAAATTTAAGCCTTAAAGTTGGCAAGGTTCGAAAATTTGGGCACAAGTGCCAAAAAGAATCGTTTTTCGACGAAACGTTTTTCTAAACTTGCGAAGGAAAAATTCCGGCTATGTCATTTCTTATTTTTACGGATTTTTCCGAGAGACGAAACATTTTGGACCAACGGGAGGGTGACATGTGTCACCCTCACATTGGAAGCTTAGGGACGGCAAAGTGGACGAAATGAGGCCTTGGGAGTTGGTAGGATATTTTGTGCAAGTTGGTGTGGTAGATGGATAAGGTGCACATGGTTTAAATCTAGCCCTACACTTGCCTTACACTTGGATGGATCTTGGCCATTGGTTGGCCATTTCTTGACCTATAAATACCCCCCCTAAGTGATGAACTTCTTCATCCTAAAATCATTTCCAAGTCTTGAAATCCCTCCCCCTTTTGTGAGTTGTGTTCGTCCTACACCCCCCCCCCCTTGTGAGAAGTTTTGGCCGAGAGGGTCCCCCCCCCTTTTGTAGTGTCTAAGCCGAGGGGTACCCCCCCTAGCCTAGTTGTTTTCGTATAATACCCCCCTTTTGTGGTATAGAAATACTCTCCAAGTATTGTTATAATGCCCAAATACCTTGTAGTATTCCCAAGGTTACCTCTATACGAAAAGTCCGGAAAATACTATTATACTTCTTTTAGCCACAAAACGAAACCCTAAGGAAAACCTTCATAGTCGGTTGAAGTGTTAAATAGAAGTTGCGTAGAACTTCTAAGGGTTGTTTGGAGCGGATTGGAGCACTCGGAGTAGGAGCTTAACCTTGCTCAGGATCGACTTTAAACTTGGATAATTTTTGGGCTCATCGAGGTAAATAATCCTATCCTTCTAGTGTAATTGGGAATTACATACTGTAGTTGTATAGAAATGAATATAAGATTCATAGAAGAGAATTGAACTGTAATAGAAGGATATTACAGAAAAGACTTGAACTGAAATCACATCAGAAGAATATATAAGTAGAAGATTGAACTGTACTTACATAGGACTGCATTCTGATGGTGATAACCTTTATTGGTTGAATGTGCTGCGAGTAGCATATACTACTTGGAAGGTGGACAAGGCTAGCCGGGTTATAGCCGTGGAGCGTTTTGTTTATAGTCGATAATTGTCGCGAGGTATGTGATTCTTCCTATACTCTTGAGCATGAAGTATTTTAAAAGGATATATATATAGTACGGTAGACGTACGTGTGGCAATGTCTTTTGACTTAAGCCTGAATAATATATAGTATGGTAGACGTACGTGTGCTAACTGAATATAGTTGTACGGCAATGTCTTTTGACTTAAGCCTGAATAATAAGAATCTTGAAATATTTTAAAGGAATATATATAGTACGGTAGACGTACATGTGTTAACTGAATGTAGTGTTACGGCAATGTCTTTTGACTTAAGCCTGAATAATAAAGAATCTTGAAGTATTTCAAAAGATTAAGAAACCGTTTTGAAAGAAGAGTAATACTTGGTTTTGAAAACATAAGAGTTATACTAGCTTTATGGGAAGTTAGGTATAACGTCTTAAGAGTGGTAAAGAGAATGGTTTACTGATTTTTAGAAGTTAAGAGACTTGATCTTAAAAGATAAGAGACTTGACTTAAAAGAATTAATATGAATTTTGTGTGAAACCTCATTCGTGACTAATGAGTATTTGGTTTTTAAAAGGAATAATGTTTTACTGATTTCGGAAATAAGAATGAGTATCGACAACCACTGCAACGTTAATAAAGGGAAATGTAATGACTAATGAAGTATTATTAAAACCAGTAGAAACCTCCATCTGCATAGAAGCTAAGATGAGACAAAATGATATTACATTTCCTAGATCATGGCTGCTTAATAATATTTATTATGAACAAGAATAACCTACTCACATATAAGGCGTATGTTTCTCAGATTGTCTTAAAAGAGAATTATATTCTTAAGTGAATAAAACTATGAACTATGAAACCTTTCTAAAATAAGAGACTTAAGTACTTGAAATTAGGCAAACTTGAACTTAGGGAAAAGAATGTTGTTACTTGATGTTGAAAAGGAAAGTGTTTGGGTTTACCTAAAAATGTGAGTCACCCTATTTTTATACTACGGGTATCGGGTGACCTTTATAAAAGAAATGAATCTATTAAAAAGAATCTAACATATGTAATACTTGGGGGTCAGAACCTGGACTTTGGCCTAAAATAAACTTGACTTGTGTGTAACTTGCCTATGTTTGTGTTTGATAGCCTTGTTGTGCAAATACTGTATTTCCATACCACCGCGTCTCTCGATGGAGCGCCGGCTGATTTGTTATGAACGATTCTTCACCGAGTCCCATGAGATGGGCCGGGACACGTATTTCATCTGATTATTCACCGAGTCCCACGAGATGGGCCGGGACACGTATTTCATCTGATTATTCACTGAGTCCCACGAGATGGGCCGGGACACGTATTTCATCTGATTATTCACCGAGTCCCACGAGATGGGTCGACACGATTTCATCTGATTCTTTACCGAGTCCCATGGGATGGGCCGGGACACGTACTCTACATGATTCTTTACCGAGTCCCACGGGATGGGCCGGGACACGTATTCCACACGATTTATACCTAGACTGCCGGCAGTGAGGAAGGAGTTCCACGGGCATGAGGGATGACTTGAGGGCGTGAGTGTTACACCCCGTAATTTCAGGACATGTTTTAAGAACGTAAGTAAGAACTCACAATGTTAAGATTTGAGACTTGTAAAATTTTGTCGGAATTATGAAATTGTCGGAAAGCGTAGTGTTATGACGAATGGGAGGGCGACACGTGTCACCCCCCCTTACTATGCCTTGGACGATTTTTATTAGCAAGGGCATAAGGGTCATTTGACCTTTGTTGCAAGACAAGTCTTGCAACTTGAGGCTTGATATTATTGACTAAGGTCAAAGGTCCCACTTGGTCTTGATTTTAATGTAAGACTACATCTTAGCCATCCATGTGTTCTTATCATAACCCTCCTTTGCACTATATAATACTAGTAGTGCTAGTGTGAGCTTAACACTTAGAAAAATTCTTGAAAACTTTGAAGAGCTATAGAGGGGTCTCGGGTTTGCCAAGGAAGGAGAGAAATTTTTTTTGTTTCTTGTTCATTCCACTCCCCACTTTAAACCAAGGGTCTTAGGTGTATTGTAAGCCTTTCTCAATAGAAAAATCTTGGAAAAAGATTGTTTTCGGGTTAGTCGCAAATGAAAACCTAAAGGGTCTTTCTAGGTTTTGCTTGGAGTTTTGAAGGATAATTGTTGGTATTGTTCTAAGGGTCTCAACAAGCGGTTGGAGGTGTCTTGAAGAGGTTCTAATCTTCTAAGGAGCGACTTCGATTTGGAGTTGGATTAAAAATCGTTAAGGTATAATCTTGTCTTTTAAAGGTGTACAAGATTGCATATTTATATTGTTGTTGATAGCTTTGTATGTTGCGAGCATGAAGTGTTATATAGAGGTTATAAGAATTATGGATTGGTTATAGCCTTGGAAATCCAAAATGTAATGTAAGCCATGACTAGTTGAATTACAATTTAATCGTTGTTAGAACCGTCGCATGTCTTTGACTTAAGGATTATGGTTATTATAATCAAATGCGACTTGATATCTTGTTATGCTACTAAATTGGATTGAAATGGAAATTGGATAAGAATTGGATTTGTTGATCAAGGTGGCCGAATTTGGAATGTAGTTTGTATTGGTTGGTTATTCAATTGTATTGAACTACTTTCTATATAATTGTGAGCCAATTGAGGTCGTAGTTATTCAATTGTATTGAACTACTTTCTATATAATTGTGAGCCAATTGGGGCTGTTTGGTTATTGTATTTTCGGCCTTGAAAAAGGTGGCGAAGTGAGTAAATACAAAGGAGGTGCTGCCCAATTTTCCGTAGAATTTAGAGACTTAACACTTATGATATTCTACGATTGTAGTAAGGCTTTAATAGACGTATTGTGAATATTATAGGTTGACATACTACGGGCGGGACTTTGTACTTGGCAAGTGGTTTGACCCGACGAGGTATGTAGAACTTTTCCTATCTTTGAGCATGACTAGTTTCACGTATATAGTACGGTAGACGTACAAGACTTCGACATTCTTTACTTGTTTTATGAAATGCCAAGTCGGGTGAGTTAGGAGATTAACTCATTTCTTTGAGAATATTAAAGATGTCTTAAGTCTTGTTAAAGATAAGGGACTTGAAGAATTTTAAAGTATGTAATACTTGTGTCGTTTCAATCGTATAAGTCCCTTGGATAGGAAAATGTACTTGACTAAGGTATAAAGTGAATATAACGACTTTATGTGGAGTTGGTTATATTGACTTTATGCAAAGGTAAATGGCTTGTGTTAATGAAAGGCAAATTGATTTTAAGGTATCAATTGCCCAAGGTTTAATAAGAAAATGAGTCACTTGATTTAGAAACCCGCTTAAATTCTAAAGGTATTGTATGGTCTTGAAATGTAATTTGGACTTGATACTATGGTTACTAGTGTCTTGGAATCTTTCTACTAAAATGAGTCATTTGTTTAAGGAGTAGAAGTACGTGGTACTTGGGGTTAAATTCCCGGATTCTTATAAAAGACATGATAGTGCCTTAAGTAAACTAAAATGAGAGTGTAGATGAATAAGACTAATAAGAAGTTAGGGGATTGCTAACTTGCTTAATTATTGTATGACAGTAGGTTGTGAGATAGGGTAAGAGTATCGGTGAGGCAAACCCCAAGACGCTATACCACCTTCTCCAGGATAAGAGTATAAATGAGGGGTAAGCCCCCAAGACGTTATACCACCTGCGTTACTATCTTCTCCAGGATAAGAGTATAAATGAGGGGTAAGCCCCCAAGACGTTATACCACCGCCAGGGGTAAGAGTGTAAATGAGGGTAAGAACTCCAAGACGTTATACCACTGCTTATGGGTTCGCTACCCATGATTTGATCTTGAGGCTATTATTATGTTTTAAGTATTCTCTTGATTTAATCTCATTGTTAGAAAGGCACTTTGTACTGTAATTTTGTTATCATTCATGTATCCTTCTTTCTATAAACTGATTTTGTAATTACAGTACTTTCCAGTTTTACATACTTAGTACATATTGCATCGACCCTTCCTCGAAATTTGCGTTCATGCCGCAGGAAAGGGTAAGCAGGTGGCATATCCACATTCTTAGGATCACCTATCAGACGTCGGAAGCTCCATTCTCCGGAGGCTTGTCTTTCTTTTGGTACAGTCTTTCCCTGATGTTGTAGATATATGTACATTCAGGGGTATGGCGGAACCCCGTCCCGCCGATTGTTATTCCTAGAGGTGCGTATTCACGTATGTGGTTACGTAAGAACTAAGTTGTAAGTTGTACTTTTGACTTTGTTTATATTATGGAAGGCGACCTTATCGGTTAGCTTGTGTTGTATATTGTTTACATATGTGTTTATGTTGTGTATGTTCCGCTGCTATTCTCTGATGTATACCTGAACAGGGTGCCCAGGTAGGGCACCAGTCGCGGCCCGGGTTCGGGTCGTGACAAAAGTGGTATCAGAGCCAGGTTGTCCTCGGAAAGTGTCTACAGACCGTGTCTAGTAGAGTCTTGATTATCGGTGTGTTGTGCACCACATCTATAATCAGGAGGCTGCAGGACATTTAGGATTGGTTTCCATTCTTCTCTCTCTGAGATCGTGCATTAGAGCTGTCTTATTAGGTTGAATCCTCTCTGACCTCTTCTTATGAAACAGCTATGCCTCCACGGAAGGCGACCAGGGTCCAGAAGGGGGCAAAGCGGCAGGAGGCGCTAGCGGTACTCGAGAGTTACGGGCTCGAGCACAAACTATGCCTGAGGTAGTAGGCGGGTCGGCGAGTTCAACCACGCCTGCAGTTTTAGAGGAGCCGAGAGCGGCAGTAGCTCCAGAGGTTCCGATACTGCACCCTCGGCCCACACCAGTGCCGAGTATAGAGACTACGGGGAATGTGATTCGATTGTTGATCAAGATAGTAGTCGGGCAAGCACAGAGCAGCACCCACCCAGAGCCGACAGTTTGCGGATTAGGGATTTTCTGGGATGTCATCCACCGGAGTTTTATGGTTCGAGGTCTGATGAGGATCCGCAGGAGTTCGTTCGACAGCTACAACGGACCATGCAGGTTCTTAGGGCTTCAGAGTCTGTTACACTAGCCTCTTACCGGTTGCGCGATATTGCGTTGAACTGGTTTGAGTCATGGTTGCTTTCGAGAGGTGATGCTGCTCTTCCACCTGTTTGGGAGGAGTTTACAGAGGCTTTCATGGATCACTTTTTGCCTCCCGAGATGAGAAGAGCCCGATTTGATAGATTTTTGACCTTGCGGCAGAACGGGAGGACTGTTAGGGAGTACAGCCTGGAGTTTGACTCTTTGGCCAGGCATGCTCACACTATTGTAGCTAGCATGGCGGATAGAGTTCATCGTTATGTGATGGGGCTAGACCGTCATATGATTACAACATGCTTGGGGGTGGCTCTTCAGCCCGGTATGGACATCGCCCGGATGCGAGCCTATGCACGAGGATAGAGGATAGAGAGAGGAGGACCAGATTGGCGAGCCACCAAGAGGGCGTGACATCGGGTCTCGGTAGTTTTCGAGGCGGACAGCCTCAGCAGCAGAGTAGGTCCACATTCCGCCCGGCCAGAGCGCTCGTCACGGTTTCGGCAAGAGGTCGACCACCAGTCGATCGGGAGCAGTCGGCTCGGGGACTACAGGATTTCGCGAGGCAGAACCGGCCACCGTCGGGACCACCCACACCTCGGTGTGCTCGATGCGGTAGGTTCCACGAGCAGTGTCGCGAGCTTCGAGCTTGTTACTCGTGTGGCGCAGGCCATTTGAAGAGGATTGTCCGCTCAGAGGCGGCATGGTGGTACAAAGACAAAGCGGGATCGATTCTCGGGTCTTCTCCTTCGTGGTTATGCGCCGAGGCGGTGGTACTCACGACAGGCGCGGTAGAGGTCGAGGTGGTGGTTCTAGTTCTAGCGGTCCACGTAACCGCATATACTCTCTAGCCACCGCCAGATCGGAGGCTTCCACGGCGTCGCAGTACATTACCGATTTGGTGTGATGTTTATGCATTGATAGATCCGAGTTCTACCTTGTCCTATGTGTCCCTCTTATGCGGGTAGAATCGGGATAGAGCCGTGTCGATAGAGCGTTGAGGTAGCTACACCGTGGGTGATTCGGTGTTAGCTGAGCGGGTGTATAGAGGTTGTCCAATATTTATTTACAGTGGTCAGACCCTTGCAGACTTGATAGAGCTGGAGATGACAGATTTTGATGTCATTATGGGTATGGATGGTTGGCTTCGTTACGCCAACGTGGACCGTAGGACAGTTGGTTCGGTTCGATTTCTGGCGAGCGATTATCGAGTGGGCAACACAAAGACGCCGAGGGGTAGGTTTATTTCTTACCTCAAGGCTAGGAAGATGGTGCGAAGGGTTACATCTATCATCCGTTCGGTATTTGTCTGAGGCCGAGGTGCCGTTCTTTAGTCAACGCCGGTGGTTAGGAGTTTCGGATGTGTTCCCGGATGATCTTAGGGTATCCTCCCGAGAGGAGATCGAGTTTTGTATTGACACGCCGGACACTCGACCTATTTCCATTCCGCCATACGAGGATGGCACTTTGAGTTAAGGGAGTGAAAGACCGGTGAAAGATTTCTTTGGAGAAAGGCTTTATCGGGCCTAGTGTATCTCCCGGGAGCGCGGTGTTGTTTGTAAAGAAGAAGGATGGGGCCACTGCGTATGTGTGTTAACTACAGCGGTGAATAAGGTAACCATTAAGAATAGTACCCTCCCGTGATTGATGATTTGTTTGACGATTGCGAAGTGCGAGGTTTTCTCAAAGATAGACTGCGATGCGGTTATCATCGTTCGAGTTCGAGAGGCGAGATATCCCAAAGATCGCATTCGGGACCGGTATGGGCACTATGAGTTGAGGTTATGTCTTTCGGTTTGACCAACGCTCCAAATGGGTATTTATGGATTTAATGAACCGTGTTCAAGCAATTTTGGATACGTTTGTGATTGTATTCATCGATGACATCTGGTTTATTCACGGACAGAGCAGAGCATCGCGACCACGAGGCGGTACTCGGGGTTCTCCGGAATCGCGATTATTCGCCAAGTTATCCAAGTGTGAGTTTTGGTTGGCCTCGATGGCATTTAGGGCATATTATTGATGGTGTTCGGGTAGATCGACAAAGATTGAGGCGATCAAGTCTTGGCGAGACCTACTACTCCGACCGAGGTGCGCAGATTTCTTAGGGTGGCGAGTTATTATCGCGAGTTTGTGGAGCGATTGGCCGATTTCAAAGACCGCTGACTAGTGACTCGGGCGCACCAAGTTCCGGCCGATGAGGCTTGCGAGAAGGGTTTCCGGTTGTTGAAGGAAAGGTTGACTACGACTCGATTCTTACTCTTAGGAGGGTTAGACGGGTACGTGATCTATTGTGATGCCTCGGGTATCGGGTTAGGGTGTGTTTTGATGCAGCACGGCAAGGTTATAGCCTATGCTTCCCGGCAGTTACGGAAGCATGAGAGGAATTACCCTACCCATGACTTAGAGTTGGCCGCAGTTATTCATGCCTTGAAGATTTGGAGACATTATTTATACGGGGTTCATGTGGATATTTATACAGACCACAAGAGCCTCCAGTATATCTTCAGGCAGAGGGAGCTGAACCTGAGACAGAGACGGTGGTTAGAGTTGCTGAAAGATTATGATGTTGATATTCTCTACCATCCGGGGAAAGCCAACGTAGTTGCTGATGCCTTGAGTCGTAGATCGATGGGGAGCCTGTCAGAGGTACTGCAGAGAGGCGGGACATGGTCGTCGATCCACCGATTAGCGAGCCTTGGGTTCGATTGATCGATACCGACGATAGTGGGCACGGTTCGTGAGGTTGCGAGTCTTCCATCATTGATGAGGTGAAGATGCGGCTTTGAGGACCCGTGTTGATCTGATCGGGATGCGGCTCTTGGGAGGAGAAGAGTCTATTCGAGGTAGCGCTGATGGGTGCCGAGATTTGAGGCGGTTGTGTGTTCCGATGTGGCGTGACTCGGCAGAGATTTCGGGAGGCACACGTGCTCGATATTCTATTCATCCGGTCGACCAAGATGTACCATGACCTCGAGATGTTTGTATTGGTGGGATGGCACGAAGAGGACGTGGCGAGTTTTGTTGCCTGATGTCCTAATTGCCGAGGTTAAGATCGAGCACGAGAGGCCGTGGTTTATTGCGATCTATTGAGATTTCGACTTGAAGTGGGAGATAATCAACATGGACTTTGTTCAGGTTACCTCGTACTCGGAGGAAGTACGACTCTATTTGGGTTATTGTTGACAGTCGAAAATCAGCCCATTTCCTTCGATGACGACGTTTTGCCGAGGACTATGCGGATTGTACATCGGGAGATTGTGTCGATTATTTACGATAGGGAGCCGGTTTACGGCTAACTCGGAGGTCTTTCCGAAGGGTTTGGGGACACAGTGAGTCTCGACAAAGATTTCATCCTCGGATCGACGGCAGCAGAGCGCACTATCCGGACAACGAGGATATCTGCGAGCTGCGTAATTGATTTCGATGGTAGTGGGAGGATCATTTGCCTCTTGTGGAGTTTGCTTACAACGGCTACCATTCCGGATACGAGATGGCGCCATACGAGGCTTTATATGGGCGGAAATGTAGATCGCCGATTGGTTGGTTCGGCGTGGGCGAGGTGCGATTGGTTGGCGGACTTGGTACAGTTGTGGATAAGGTGAAGCTTATCCAGAGAGGCGATAGCGGCTCGAGTCGGCGAAGTCATATGCGGATAATCGGCGTCGGCATTTGGAGTTTCAGGTAGACGATTGGGTCTTCTTGAAGGTGTCACCCATGAAGGGTGTGATGAGATTCGGTAAGAAGGGGAAACTCAGCCCAAGGTACATTGGGCCCTACCAGATCGTCCGTAGAGTGGGACAGGTTGCTTATGAGTTGGATCTGCCATCAGAGTTAGAGGCGGTACATCCGGTCTTCCATGTTTCTATGTTGCGGAAGTGTATCGGTGATCGAGCGAGAGTTTTCCCTACTAGTGAGGTCCAGGTGACAGAGGGGTTATCGTATGAGGAGAGTCCCATAGCGATACTCGATCGCCAGGTCAGGCGACTGCGGACCAAGGATGTAGCTTCCGTCAAAGTCCTGTGGAGAAATGATAACCGGGAGGAGATGACTTGGGAAGCGGAGGAGGACATGTTGAGGAGGTATCCTCACTTATTTCCTATACCTTCAGGTATTTCATTTTTCCTTACTTGTCAGGTTTTAATTGAAGCGTTTCTTTTGCTTAAATGCTTTTAAGTGGCCATTAGTGGCATTTTTGGTATGTCGGGGCTGTGAAAGGAAACTATGTCGTTAATTTAGTTTGACTCCGTAAGAACATTCGGGGACGAATGTTTCTAAGGGGGGAAGAATGTTACACCCCGTAATTTCAGGACATGTTTTAAGAACGTAAGTAAGAACTCACAATGTTAAGATTTGAGACTTGTAAAATTTTTCGGAATTATGAAATTGTCGGAAAGCGTAGTGTTATGACGAATGGGAGGGCGACACGTGTCACCCCCCCTTACTATGCCTTGGACGATTTTTATTAGCAAGGGCATAAGGGTCATTTGACCTTTGTTGCAAGACAAGTCTTGCAACTTGAGGCTTGATATTATTGACTAAGGTCAAAGGTCCCACTTGGTCTTGATTTTAATGTAAGACTACATCTTAGCCATCCATGTGTTCTTATCATAACCCTCCTTTGCACTATATAATACTAGTAGTGCTAGTGTGAGCTTAACACTTAGAAAAATTCTTGAAAACTTTGAAGAGCTATAGAGGGGTCTCGGGTTTGCCAAGGAAGGAGAGAAATTTTTTTTGTTTCTTGTTCATTCCACTCCCACTTTAAACCAAGTGTCTTCGCTGTATTTTAAGCCTTTCTAAATAGAAAAATCTTGGAAAAAGATTGTTTTCGGGTTAGTCGCAAATGAAAACCTAAAGGGTCTTTCTAGGTTTTGCTTGGAGTTTTGAAGGATAATTGTTGGTATTGTTCTAAGGGTCTCAACAAGCGGTTGGAGGTGTCTTGAAGAGGTTCTAATCTTCTAAGGAGCGACTTCGATTTGGAGTTGGATTAAAAATCGTTAAGGTATAATCTTGTCTTTTAAAGGTGTACAAGATTGCATATTTATATTGTTGTTGATAGCTTTGTATGTTGCGAGCATGAAGTGTTATATAGAGGTTATAAGAATTATGGATTGGTTATAGCCTTGGAAATCCAAAATGTAATGTAAGCCATGACTAGTTGAATTACAATTTAATCGTTGTTAGAACCGTCGCATGTCTTTGACTTAAGGATTATGGTTATTATAATCAAATGCGACTTGATATCTTGTTATGCTACTAAATTGGATTGAAATGGAAATTGGATAAGAATTGGATTTGTTGATCAAGGTGGCCGAATTTGGAATGTAGTTTGTATTGGTTGGTTATTCAATTGTATTGAACTACTTTCTATATAATTGTGAGCCAATTGGGGCTGTGTAGTTATTCAATTGTATTGAACTACTTTCTATATAATTGTGAGCCAATTGGGGCTGTTTGGTTATTGTATTTTCGGCCTTGAAAAAGGTGGCGAAGTGAGTAAATACAAAGGAGGTGCTGCCCAATTTTCCGTAGAATTTAGAGACTTAACACTTATGATATTCTACGATTGTAGTAAGGCTTTAATAGACGTATTGTGAATATTATAGGTTGACATACTACGGGCGGGACTTTGTACTTGGCAAGTGGTTTGACCCGACGAGGTATGTAGAACTTTTCCTATCTTTGAGCATGACTAGTTTCACGTATATAGTACGGTAGACGTACAAGACTTCGACATTCTTTACTTGTTTTATGAAATGCCAAGTCGGGTGAGTTAGGAGATTAACTCACTTCTTTGAGAATATTAAAGATGTCTTAAGTCTTGTTAAAGATAAGGGACTTGAAGAATTTTAAAGTATGTAATACTTGTGTCGTTTCAATCGTATAAGTCCCTTGGATAGGAAAATGTACTTGACTAAGGTATAAAGTGAATATAACGACTTTATGGGGAGTTGGTTATATTGACTTTATGCAAAGGTAAATGGCTTGTGTTAATGAAAGGCAAATTGATTTTAAGGTATCAATTGCCCAAGGTTTAATAAGAAAATGAGTCACTTGATTTAGAAACCTGCTTTAAATTCTAAAGGTATTGTATCGGTCTTGAAATGTAATTTGGACTTGATACTATGGTTACTAGTGTCTTGGAAGCTTTCTACTAAAATGAGTCATTTGTTTAAGGAGTAGAAGTACGTGGTACTTGGGGTTAAATTCCCGGATTCTTATAAAAGACATGATAGTGCCTTAAGTAAACTAAAATGAGAGTGTAGATGAATAAGACTAATAAGAAGTTAGGGGGATTGCTAACTTGCTTAATTATTGTATGACGGTCGGTTTTGAGATAGGGTAAGAGTATCAGTGAGGGGCAAACCCCCAAGACGCTATACCACCTTCTCCAGGATAAGAGTATAAATGAGGGGTAAGCCCCCAAGACGTTATACCACCTGCGTTACTATCTTCTCCAGGATAAGAGTATAAATGAGGGGTAATCCCCCAAGACGTTATACCACCTGCTTCAGGGTAAGAGTGTAAATGAGGGGTAAAAACTCCAAGACGTTATACCACCTGCTTTTATGGGTTCGCTACCCATGATTTGATTGCGAGACTGCTATTATGATGTTGTAAGTATTCTCTTGATTTACTCTCATTGTTAGTAAGGCACTGTGTCGTAATTTTGTTATCATACATGTCTCAGCTTTCTATAAACTTATGTTGTAATTACAGATTTTCGATTTACATACTTAGTACATATGTATGCGACTTCCTCTGGCTGCGTTCATGCCGCAGAAAGGGTAGCGGTGGCGATCCACATTCTTAGGATCACCTATCGACGTCTAAGCTCCATTCTCGAGGCTTGTCTTTCTTTAGTACGATCTTTCCCGATGTTGTAGATATATGTACATTCGTGGTATGGCGGCCCTGTCCCGCCGATTGTTATTCTGAAGTGCGTATTCACGTATGTGGTTGGGTCATAAGAACTAAGTTGTAAGTTGTACTTTTGACTTTGTTTATATTATGGAAGCGACCTTATCGGTTAGCTTGTGTTGTATATTGTTTACATATGTGTTTATGTTGTGTATGTTCATTGCTATTCTCCGATGTATACAGAGCAGGGTGCCTAGGTAGGGCACGATCGCGCGGGTCGGGTCGTGACAATGAGTCCGCTTGACATGATCGCTTTTATGTTGTGAATCGTAGTTTGGTTATCATACATGTCTCGCTTTATATAGACTATTATGATTTTATTTCTGATTTTCTGATTTCACATACTTGGTACTGTTATCGACCTCCTTGGGCCGCGTTCACGCCGCAGTAAATCGGTTGTAGATCCTCGCTCATAGGATCAAAGTGCAGTCTTTGGGAAGCCCCGTTTCTTCGGAGGCTTATCTTTTGGTATGTTACCCTGAGTCTGTAAGTTCTTGTACATTCAGGGGTATGGCGGGGCCCTGTCCCGCCATAATTGTCATTTCATTCTTAGAGGTCTATAGTACTGTTGTGGGCAGAGTTGCAAAAGGGATTAAACTGTTCGGGTTTTTATGTATATATACAGAAGGCAACTGTTTTGGTTGGCCTGTTTTTTTATCATGTCTCTTGTTTCATATTTATGTTTTATGTTCCGCTGATTTTCTCTGATGAATGACTACTTGGGTGCCCGGGTAAGACACCAGTCACGGGCCCCGGATCGGGTCGTGACAAAAGTGGTATTAGAGCAGTTAATCCTCGGAAAGTGTCTACAGACCGTGTCTAGTAGAGTCTTGATTATCGGTGTGTTGTGCACCACATCTATAATCAGGAGGCTGCAGGACATTTAGGATTGGTTTCCATTCTTCTCATTCTGAGATCATGCCTTAGAGCTGTGTTGTAAGTTGGACCCCTCTGACGTATTCCTTTCCTTTACCAGTTATGCCTCCGCGTAAGGCAACCCGCCCGAGGCAAGGCAGCCGAGGAGGCGTGAGTAGAGCACGGAGGTTTCTGGGCAGGCCCGGTCGTTACGAGATAGTGCTTCCGACGGCGAAGTTTTGCGACGCGGCAGCCACGGCAGAGTTTAGAGCCGCAGCGGTGGCTGCGAGACTCTGATACTGAGCCTCGGTCCCACACTGGAAGCGGATGAGATGGGTACAAGGAGATGGCGATTCTTGGCGGTCGTGGCGATATGAGAGAGGCTGGACGCAGCAGTTCATCCCCGAGCACCCGTAGTTCACCCCGAGCGCATTTGAGACTACGAGACTTTCCGAGTTGTAGCCCGCCGATGTTCTATGGATCGAGCCGAGGATGACCCTGAGTTTATCCGACATTCTGACGGATCATGAGTGATCGAGTCTCGCAGGCGGTGGTATTGGGTTCGCATCACCGCGTGATCTGCTGATCGGGTTTGATTCGTGGGAGCTGTCCCGGGGAGAGCATGCACTTCCAGCCATTTGGGACGAGTTCTCAAGGGCTTTTCTTGCACATTTCTTGCCCCCACAGATGAGGAGGGCTCGGGCCGACAAATTTTTGACGTTGAGGCAGGACGGGCGGACGGTTAGAGAGTACAATGTGGAGTTCGACTCATTAGCTCGGTATGTTCCCGCTGTGGTAGCTGATATGGAGGACAGAGTATACCGCTACGTCACCGGGCTAGATGATTACTTGGCAGAGGCTTATACGGGTGTAGCTCTTCAGCCGGGCATGGACATTGCCCGCATGCAAGATCATGCACTGGGATGTGAGGCACGGAGAGGTCGACGGAATGACCAGATCGCGAAGAGGCGAGCAGGTCCTTTGGTAACTTTCGGCGGGCCCTCGCCAGACTAGTTATGTACCTCCGCCCGCGAGTGGTCCTCCGCGCCTCTTGAGCTCGGTATTCGAGCCGGTCGTGGCTCGTGGCTTCAGTTCACAGATATACATAGGTTCTAGCGATCGGGTTCGAGTTTTCTCGGCAGCACATGGCGCACGTCATCCCGGAATGTCGTCTTTTTATCGGTTCTTGTTTTTCCTGCGCCTCGGGCCATGTGACGAGAAATCGCCCTAATAGGAAGGATGCGGCGGAATGACTCACCCTACGGTCGATGCGTGATTCATCGCCTTCTATAGCTATACTGCGCAGTAGGTGATTATTGTCACGACCGTTCGGCCCGTGGATCGTGTGTCTTACCCGGGCACCCAAGTAGTCATACATCAGAGAAATCAGCGGAAATATAAAACATAAAGATATGAAACAAGAGATAAGATAATGAAACAGGCCAACCAAATCGGTTGCCTTCTTGCATATATATTACACAAAACCCGAACAGTTATCCTTTTTACAAACTCTTCCCACAACAGTACTACAGACCTCTAAGAGTTTTATAACAACAACTATGACGGGACAGGGCCCCGCCATACCCCTGAATGTACAAGAACCTACAGACTCAGGGTAACATACCAAAGATAAGCCTCCGGAGAAACGGGGCTTCCCAACACGCTGAACTGTGATCCTATGAGCGAGGATCCACAATCGATGTACCTCTACCTGCGGCATGAACGCAGCCCCCCGAAGGAGGTCAGTACAACAGGTACCAAGTATGTGAAACTGAAAAATACTGAAAATGAAATCATAATAGTCTATATAAAACAGAAGACATATATGATAACAAAACTACAGTTCATAAAAGCAGTCATGTCAAGTCAGGGACTCACGCCCTCAAAATCTTCCCTCATGCCCGTGGAACTCCTTCCTCACTGCCGGCAGTCTAGGTATAAGTCAATGTGATACGTGTAACATGTCTCGGCCCATCTCATGGACTCGAGGTGAAATCGTATGGAATACATTCCCGGTCCATCTCATGGACTCGGTATCAAATCAGGTGGTATACATTCCCGGTTCATCCCATGAACGCGGTAGTCGAGTGAAATACATTCCCGGTTCATCTCATGAACGCGGTAGTCGAGTGAAATACATTCCCGGTTCATCTCATGAACGCGGTAGTCGAGTGAAATACATTCCCGGTTCATCTCATGAACGCGGTAGTCGAGTGAAATACATTCCCGGTTCATCCCATGAACGCGGTAGTCGAGTGAAATACATTCCCGGTTCATCCCATGAACACGGTAGTCGAGTGAAATACATTCCCGGTTCATCTCATGAACGCGGTAGTCGAGTGAAATACATTCCCGGTTCATCCCATGAACGCGGTAGTCGAGTGAAATACATTCCCGGTTCATCCCATGAACGCGGTAGTCGGATGGTTATAACATTTAAACGCTCTTTTAAGACAGATTAAAGTAATACCATATTTTCCTTTTAAAACAACTAAGGTAACATTATGCCCTTCTTTTTAAACCAAAACACTTTCCTTTTTAAAGTCAAGTAACAACCTTCTTTTCCAAAAGTTCAAGTTTGCCTAATTTCAAATATTCACATTTCTTATTTTTGAAAGGTTTCATAGTTCATAGTCTTAATCTTTAATAACGTAATTCTCCTTTTAAACAGTTGAGTAATATATGCCTGATGTGTGAGTAGGTTATTCTTGATTATAACAATCTTATTAAAGCAGCCATGATCTAGGAAATGTAATATCATTTTGTCTCATCTTAGCTTTTATGCAGATGGAGGTTTCTACTGGTTTTAATAATACTTTATTAGTCAATACATTTCCCTTTATTAACGCTGCTGTGGTTTGTTCGATACTTATTCTCATTTCCGAAATCAGTAAAACATTATTCCTTTTACAAACCAAGTACTCATTACTCACGAATGAGGTTTCACACTTTTTAACAAAATTCATATCAATTCAATTAAGTCAAGTCTCTTATCTTTTGAGATCAAGTCTCTTAACTTTTAAAATCAATAACCCATTCTTTTTATCTTCCTTAAGTCGTTATACCTAACTTCCCATAAAGCTAGTATAACTCTTAAGCTTTTAAAACCAAGTGTTACTCTTCTTTCAAAAAGGTTTCTTAATTCTTCTGAAATACTTCAAGATTCTTATTATTCAGGCTTAAGTCAAAAGACATTGCCGTAAAGCTACGTTCAGTTAACACACGTACGTCTACCGTACTATATATACTTTTAAAATATCATGCTCAAGAGTATAGGAAGAATCACATACCTTGAGACGATTATCGACTATTAGCAAATAGCTCCAAGTACTGTAATCCTGCTAGCCTTTTTGACTTCTTCGAGTAGAATACGCTACTCGCAGTACTTCAACCTATCACGGTCATACAAGTCTATCAACGTCTAGACTATTCTGTAAAATATTTCTAGATACAGATTCCTTTATTCTATGGAAAATTGGGCAGCACTTCCCTACCCGCCAAACTACACAAGTCTCATCAGAATACAAATTCATGTAAGTACTGATTTCTTCTCTTTAATATTCTGCTGAAGTGATCTATTCAATTCTATTCGGGAATATCCTTCTATTACAGTTCAATTCTCTTCTGTAATATCCTTCTATGTATCTTATATTCAATTCTATACTACTACAGTATGTAATTTCCAATTGCAATAGAAGGACAGTAGTATATACCTCGATAAGCCCAAAATTATCCAAGTTTAATGTCGATCCTGAGCAACGTTTAGCTCCTATTCCGTGCGCTCCAACCCGCTCCAAACAACCCTTAGAAGTTCTAACCAACTTCTACTCAAATACTTCAACCATCTATGAAGATTTCCTTAGGGTTTCGTTTAGTGGCTAAAGGAAGTATAATAGTATTTCTGGGCTTTTAGTATAGGTATAACCTTGGAATACTACAAGGTATTTGGGAATAGTAACAATACTTGGAGAGTATTTTTCTACCAAGGGGGGGTGTATTTTTCGAAAACAACTAGGCAAGGGGAGGGGGATACTTTCGGCCAAGGCTTCTCAAGGGGGAGGGGGACTTGGACGAAAACTTAAGAGGGAGGGAGAGGGATTTCAAGACTTGGAAATTGCTCAAGTGTGGATGAAATAAGTCTTCAACTAAGGGGGTATTTATAGGACTTTCAATGGGCAAGATCAAGCCAAGTGGGGGGCAAGTGGAGGGTCAAGATTTGGACATGTGTTTGTGGGTCCCACTTTCTCATCTACTACACAAAATATCCTACCAACTACTTGACAAAACTTGAAGGCAAAAACGCCCAAATCGTCCCACATTGTTTCGTCCACTTGAGGGTGACACTTGTCACCCTCTCGTTGGTCCAAAATGTTTCATCTCTCGGAAAAATCCGCAAAAATTATAAATGACATAGCCGTATTTTTCCCTTCGCAAAGTCCGGAAAACGTTTCGTCGGAAAACGACTCTTTTTGCTAGTTGTGCACAAATTTCGCCACTTTGCCTACTTAAGGCTTAAACTTTTGTATGTACGCCCTCACGTACATACTCTGGAAATACGGGGTATAACAATTATGATTAGAGCGACGAAGGGAAAGTAAAGCAGTTGATACAGGTATATCCTTAACCCTCTAGAGTTTTTGCATGCGTTATACGATGACTATTTGTTGAATACTTTGTACAGATAGCTTTGGGTATATTGTGGTTAGAAAGCATGGTTAGTTGAAAGGATATGTATGGGAGCATGGAAAGTGTGAACCTTAGAATATTTCATGTTGAGACCTTAGATGTAAGGTCATCTTGAATAAAAGATTTTACGGTTTGTTGAAATACTTGGTTTGCGTATAATGTGTTGTGGGATAAGTCCATGGGTAGTGTGAAATGGAAGTGGTGGCTTTCATGACCTGTATAGGTAAGATTATTCCGGATCGGGACACAAGAGCTTGATGCGTTAAGTAGGTCGGGTTGGGGCCATGTTGCGGGCCAACCCGCGGCCTGTTTCGAGGTGGGGTCAGCTCTGGGTGGTCCCGCCAGGTGGTAGGGTCACGAGGGTGTTAGGCCCAAGTTTAGATAACCATCGTATGAGTTCGTGGATATGTTCGACCAGAAGCGGATCGTGAAGGCCGGGAATGGCCTTAAGGGGAGATTGAGGCTAGTAGGATGACCATGTTTGGAGGTGGTGACTCCAAAGTTTTGGGAACTGAAGCGATGATTGAAGTGTGGTACTGTCACGACCCAACCCCGGGCCCGCGACTGATGCCCTACCTGGGCACCCTGTTCAGGTATACATCAGAGAATAGCAGCGGAACATACATGAAACTTATAACATAAATAACGAGAAATTAAACCACAGGTTAGCCGATAAGGCTACCTTCCTGGACACATATACATATACATAACAACAACAGTTACATCCCTTTCTTTTTACAAACCGACCCACAACATATGACTACAGACCTCTAAGAATTACAACTGCGGCGGGACAGGGCCCCGCCATACCCCTGAATGTACATAAGTCTACCACATCAGGGAAACCGTACCAAAAGATAAGCCTCCGGTGTGAAAGGAGCTTCTTTCCAAAAACTGAACAGAGATCCTAAGAGCAAGGATCACCAACCTGTGTACCTATCACCTGCGGGCATGAACGCAGCCCCCCGAAGGGGGTCAGTACAACAGGTACCGAGTATGGAACAGAAATAAAATGCAATAACCAAATCATATATGTATAAAAGAATGTCCTTTTTACTCCTGAAATCAATCATATATTAACCGTTCCTTTCCTCCTTTCAATAAGATTTAACAACATATTCTTACATACATACTTAAGAGTTTAATCCAGTCTTTTTCACATAACTTACATATCTTACATAACATAATCCGGCCCATTTGCGGGACACGGTGTACTGATGAATCATGTGACATAACCCGGCCGCTGTGGGGCTCGGTTATCGTGGAATCATGTAGCATAATCCGCCCTTGTGGGGCTCGGTGTAAGATGACGTAACCCGACCTATGTGTAGGCTCGGGGTAATATGGCGTAATCCGGCCTATGGGTAGGCTCGGTGTATCTCATAACGTAATCCGACCTATTTGTAGGCTCAGTGTACCTCATAACGTAATCCGGCCTATTTGTAGGCTCGGTGTATTCCATAACGTAATCCGGCCTATTTGTAGGCTCGGTGTACCTCATAACGTAATCCGGCCTATTTGTAGGCTCGGTGTACCTCATAACGTAATCCGGCTTATTTGTAGGCTCGGTGTATTCCATAACGTAATCCGGCCTATTTGTAGGCTCGGTGTGATTTTCCTTACGTAACATTTTAAACCGTCTTATTACTTCTTCTTAAGTCGTCATAACCACTTCCCAACAACCTTTCATTTTAGAGGACTTAATACATTTTTATTCTTACAACATTTAGGAAAACGGGATCCAAAGATACTACGTACATACATACTTAAAAAGAATCGTATCGCTTAAAACTTCATAATCCTTAAAAGACAATCAAAGTTCTTAGTCTTCAAACTTCATAACATACTTCCTTTAAAGCCCAATTACTTATACAAAAACATATAAAGTTCCATACCTTCCAAAACCAAGTAATTTATTCCCTTAAAATCATATAACTTCCACTTTTAAAATCAATCCCCTTTTCACATATAAATTCAAGTCATTTTCGAACATAAAATCCACTTACTTACTTTAAACAAATCAAGACACATAGCCTTTAAATCAAATCTCATAACTTCCTAACCGTTCTTACCAACGTCTCCCATAAGACCTAGTAAGGACTTAGGACAATTTAAACATACTCTTAACTTAGATTCAACAATGTAAATACTTCTTAACTTCTAAGAGTAGAAGGAATCTTGAAATACTATCACATGGAGATTTCATACGTAGGATCATGCCAAAGAAAGAAGAGGTTCACATACCTCGCGACGATTGTCGACAAGTAGTAAAATGCTCCAAAGTACTTCAACCTTGAGCTATTCCATTCTTCAAGTAGGATACGCTATACTTAGTTCTTCAACCTATCATGGTCACAATCCGTCCATTAACCTCTTACTTCAAACATAGAATATTCTAAGTGCTAAGTCGCCAAATTCTACAGAAAATTGGACAGCACCTCCTTTGTTTTTACTTACTTTGCCACCTTTTTCAAGGCCGAAATACAATAACCAAACAACCCCAATTGGCTCACATCAATATAGAAGGTAGTCCAATACAAATGAATAACTAAACAGCCCCAATTGGCTCACAATAATATAGAAGGTAGTCCAATACAAATGAATAACTAAACAGCCCCAATTGGCTCACAATTTAGAAAGTAGTCCAATACAAATGAATAACAAACTAAAAGTCCAAATTCGACCACCTAGAGTTCAACCATACCAATTCTTATCAAATTTCCATTTCAATCCAAATTGTTAACATAACATGCTATCAAGTCGCATTTGATTAAAACTACCACAATCTTCAAATCCATAACATGCGACGATTCTAATAACGACTAAATTGAAAACCAACTTAACATGGCTTACATTACATTCCGGATTTCCAAGGCTACAATCAATCCACAATCCTTATAAACTTCTACATATCAACTTCATGCTAGCAACACGTAAAGCTAACAACAACAATATAAATATATAATCTTGTAACACATTAAAGGACAAGATTATACCTCAACGAATCTTAATCCAATTACAATCCGAAGTCGCTCCTTAGTAGTTTAGAACCTCTCCAAGACACTTCAATCCGCTCGTTGAGACCCTTAGAACAACACCAACAACTTTCCTTTCCAAAACCTAGAAAGCCACTAGGTTTTCACTTTGCGACTAACCCATAAACTATCTTTTTCCAAGATTTTTCTATTGAGATACACTCACTATACACTTAGGAACCTTGGTTTAAAGTGGGGAGATTATTGGACAACAAACAAAAAAAAATTTCCTTTTTTCCTCCTTGAACCCGAGAGCTCCCTATGGGTGTTCTTCAAATTTTTGTGAATTTTGGCTAAGTGTTAGTCAAGTCTTGCACTACTAGTATTATATAGTGCATTGGAGGGTCATGCTACAAACAAATGGGTGGTTTGGATGAAAACTTATAAAATATCAAGACTTTGGACCCTTTGACTTAGTCAACTTTCTCAAGCTTGACTACTAGCAAGACTTGTCTTCCTAACAAGGGTCAAATGACCATTGTGTCCATGCTTCAATTCGTCCAAGACAACATAAGGGGGGTGACACGTGTCGCCCTCCCATTCGTCACAATATTACGTTTTTCCGACAATTCCATAATTCCGATAATTTTTACAAGTCACAAATCTTAACACTTGTGAGCTCTTACGTACTACCTTAAAACATGTCTTGTATATACGGGGTGTAACATGTACGTATACTAGAAGAGTTCAAGTGTTCGAGAAGGGCACGACGAGAAAGGAAGGAAGAGAACGTGTGTTATTTCATGGACAGGTGTGGCGTTAGCAACTTGTTAGAAGAACTTTATCGTTATCCGTCTTGAGAAGGAACATTCGGGACGAATGTTTCTAAGGAGGGGAGAATGTTATACCCCGTATTTCCTGAGTATGTACGTGAGGGCGTACGTATAAAAATTTAAGCCTTAAAGTTGGCAAGGTTCGAAAATTTGGGCACAAGTGCCAAAAAGAATCGTTTTTCGACGAAACGTTTTTCTAAACTTGCGAAGGGAAAATTCCGGCTATGTCATTTCTTATTTTACGGATTTTTTCGAGAGACGAAACATTTTGGACCAACGGGAGGGTGACATGTGTCACCCTCACATTGGAAGCTTAGGGACGGCAAAGTGGACGAAATGGGGCCTTGGGAGTTGGTAGGATATTTTGTGCAAGTTGGTGTGGTAGATGGATAAGGTGCACATGGCTTAAATCTAGCCCTACACTTGCCTTACACTTGGATGGATCTTGGCCATTGGTTGGCCATTTCTTGACCTATAAATACCCCCCCTAAGTGATGAACTTCTTCATCCTAAAATCATTTCCAAGTCTTGAAATCCCTCCCCCTTTTGTGAGTTGTGTTCGTCCTACACCCCCCCCCCTTTTTGAGAAGCTTTGGCCGAGAGGGTCCCCCCCCTTTGTAGTGTCTAAGCCGAGGGGTACCCCCCCTAGCCTAGTTGTTTTCGTATAATACCCCCCTTTTGTGGTATAGAAATACTCTCCAAGTATTGTTATAATGCCCAAATACCTTGTAGTATTCCCAAGGTTACCTCTATACGAAAAGCCCGGAAAATACTATTATACTTCTTTTAGCCACAAAACGAAACCCTAAGGAAAACCTTCATAGTCGGTTGAAGTGTTAAATAGAAGTTGCGTAGAACTTCTAAGGGTTGTTTGGAGCGGATTGGAGCACTCGGAGTAGGAGCTTAACCTTGCTCAGGATCGACTTTAAACTTGGATAATTTTTGGGCTCATCGAGGTAAATAATCCTATCCTTCTAGTGTAATTGGGAATTACATACTGTAGTTGTATAGAAATGAATATAAGATTCATAGAAGAGAATTGAACTGCAATAGAAGGATATTACAGAAAAGACTTGTATTTACAGTAGACTGATAACCTTTATTGGTTGAATGTGCTGCGAGTAGCATATACTACTTGGAAGGTGGACAAGGCTAGCCGGGTTATAGCCGTGAAGCGTTTTGCTTATAGTCGATAATCGTCGCGAGGTATGTGATTCTTCCTATACTCTTGAGCATGAAGTATTTTAAAAGGATATATATATAGTACGGTAGACGTACGTGTGGCAATGTCTTTTGACTTAAGCCTGAATAATATATAGTATGGTAGACGTACGTGTGCTAACTGAATATAGTTGTACGGCAATGTCTTTTGACTTAAGCCTGAATAATAAGAATCTTGAAATATTTTAAAGGAATATATATAGTACCAGACGCATACGTGTTAAGCGAATGTAGTGTTACGGCAATGTCTTTTGACTTAAGCCTGAATAATAAAGAATCTTGAAGTATTTCAAAAGATTAAGAAACCGTTTTGAAAGAAGAGTAATACTTGGTTTTGAAAACATAAGAGTTATACTAGCTTTATGGGAAGTTAGGTATAACGTCTTAAGAGTGGTAAAGAGAATGGTTTACTGATTTTTAGAAGTTAAGAGACTTGATCTTAAAAGATAAGAGACTTGACTTAAAAGACTTAATATGAATTTTGTGTGAAACCTCATTCGTGAGTAATGAGTATTTGGTTTTTAAAAGCAATAATGTTTCTTGATTTGAAATCAGAATGAGTATCGACAACCACTGCAGCGTTAATAAAGGGAAATGTAATGACTAATGAAGTATTATTAAAACCAGTAGAAACCTCCATCTGCATAGAAGCTAAGATGAGACAAAATGATATTACATTTCCTAGATCATGGCTGCTTAATAATATTTATTATGAACAAGAATAACCTACTCATATATAAGGCGTATGTTTCTCAGATTGTCTTAAAAGAGAATTATATTCTTAAGTGAATAAAACTATGAACTATGAAACCTTTATAAAATAAGAGACTTAAGTACTTGAAATTAGGCAAACTTGAACTTAGGGAAAAGAATGTTGTTACTTGATGTTGAAAAGGAAAGTGTTTGGGTTTACCTAAAAATGTGAGTCACCCTATTTTTATACTACGGGTATCGGGTGACCTTTTTAAAGAAATGGATCTATTAAAAAGAATCTAACGTATGTAATACTTGGGGGTCAGAACCTGGACTTTGGCCTAAAATAAACTTGAGTTGTGTGTAACTTGCCTATGTTTGTGTTTGATAGCCTTGTTGTGCAAATACTGTATTTCCATACCACCGCGTGTCTCGATGGAGGGCCGGCTGATTTGTTATGAACGATTCTTCACCGAGTCCCACGAGATGGGCCGGGATACGTATTTCATCTGATTATTCACCGAGTCCCACGAGATGGGCCGGGACACGTATTTCATCTGATTATTCACCGAGTCCCACGAGATGGGCCGGGACACGTATTTCATCTGATTATTCACCGAGTCCCACGAGATGGGCCGGGACACGTATTTCATCTGATTATTCATCGAGTCCCACGAGATGGGCCGGGACACGTATTTCATCTGATTATTCATCGAGTCCCACGAGATGGGCCGGGACACGTATTTCATCTGATTCTTTACCGAGTCCCATGAGATAGGCCGGGACACGTACTCCACATTATTCTTTACCGAGTCCCACGGGATGGGCCGGGACACGTATTCCACACGATTTATACCTAGACTGCCGGCAGTGAGGAAGGAGTTCCACAGTACGGAGGATGACTTGAGGCGTGAGTCCTCGCTCGACATGATCGCTTTTATGTCAGGAATCGTAGTTTGGTTATCATACATGTCTCCGCTTTATATAGACTATTATGATTTCATTTACTGATTTTACTGATTTCACATACTTGGTACTGTTATCGACCTCCTTCGGGCCGTTCATGCCGCAGTAAGTACATCGGTTGTAGATCCTCGCCATAGGATCAAAGTGCGTCCGGGAAGCCCCGTTTCTTCGGAGGCTTATCTTTTGGTATGTTACCCTGAGTCTGTAAGTTCTTGTACATTCAGGGGTATGGCGGGGCCCTGTCCCGCCATAATTGTCATTTCACTCTTAGAGGTCTGTAGTACTGTTGTGGGCAGAGTTGCAAAAGGGATTAAATTGTTCGGGTTTTTATGTATATATACAGAAGGCAACTGTTTTGGTTGGCCTGTTTGTTTATCATGTCTCTTGTTTCATATTTATGTTTTATGTTCCGCTGATTTTCTCTGATGAATGACTACTTGGGTGCCCGGGTAAGGCACCAGTCACGGGCCCCGGATCGGGTCGTGACAGTTAAGATTTGAGACTTGTAGAATTTTATCGGAATTATGGAAATGTCGGGAAACGAAATATTACGACGAATGGGAGGGTGACACGTGTCACCCCCCCTTGGTTGGTCTTGGACGAATAGACCAAGGGAAAAAAGGTCAATTGACCAAAGCTTAGATGATCAAGTTTTCACGACCCGAACCCCGAGCCCATGACTGGTGCCCTACTTGGGCACCCTTCTACCTAAATGACACAAGTAATCTTCAGAACTAAATAACACCTCGTTTTTTTTTTCTTTTTAAAACCAACAAACGTGCAAAGGCAAAGTCGACGAGGCTGCCATATAATATACAAAATAAAAAAGTACTACACTGTACATGAGTCCAATCCCACATATGAATACATACCTCTAAGAGTTTTACTGAACTATGACGGGACAAGGCCCCGCCGTACCCATAACTGTACAAAAACATGTACTGAAGGATCTATACCAAAATGATAAACTCCTGAACATATAGAGCTATCCAAAAACTCAGAGCAGGGTCCTACACCTGCAGATCACCAAACTGCGTACCTAAACCTGCGGTATGAACGCAGCCCCGCCGAAGGAGGTCAGTACGAAGAATGTACCAAGTATGTGAAACTGAAAATATTGTAATGAAATCATAACAGTCTATACAAAACAGGAGACATGTATGATAGCCAAACTACAATACATAATACATAAGCAGTCATATCAAGTCAGGGACGCATGCCCTCAAAGTCATTACTCAAGTATAACCATGGGTCTCACACCCATAACATCAATCATGCCCGTGGAATCCTTCCTCACTGCCGGCAGTCCATGATATAATATAACATCAATAAGCACAATGAACCTTGCAAACATGAGAGTAATGCAATCCTTTTTACCTTTTTAGTTATACTTTTAACAATAAGACCAACTGTTCCACTTTAAGTCATAAACACACTACACATTTTCATGTCAGGGTCAACCACCCTCTGTGTTATAATGCAATCTATCATAGGATTATTTCACCCGCAAGGGACTATTTCACCCGCATAGGTCATGTGGACCCGCAATGAGTCATCGGTACACGATACTCGCATCACGGATAGCTAATCCATGGCTCATGTATCCCGGGAATTTAACCCGCCCGAGTCAAAACCGACCCGCCGTGAGTGTGTACCACTCACCACCATGGGGAGCTACTCCATGATATCTCTTGAACCAAGTTGCCGGCCCTAGAAGAAGAGGAGATAGTTCACATACCTTTTCGGCTTAATGCACAAGCTAAGTCGAATACGCCGCACGTATAATTGTCAACCTATAATGGTCACAATACGACTATCAATTTCTAGTTCTAACGTAGAATGATACTAAGTATACGGTCTCTTATTCTACGGAAAATTGGGCAGCACCTCCTTTGTTTCTACGTACTTTTCCACCCTTTTAAAGGCCCGAAAATCAATAACCAACATTCCACATTTAAGGCTCAATTCATCAACCAATCAATGGGGATTACACGCCTTACAATACGTGTAAAAGTCTGCCCCACAATTCATATTAAACAATCCAACACTTATAAGGGCCTTCGGCCACCAATATAACCAATCCTAAGTCCTTTCCAATTCTTTTTCAATCCAAGTTCTTAGGTCTAACATGTTATATAGTCATAAACAACTTTAACAACTATAATTCCTTCTTTATTTAACATGCGACGACTAAACTAATAACCAAATTGAATTGTAATCTCAAAGGCTAAACATGCTAGTTTCGGATTAGGGTTCCAATATCCATAACACTTATCAAACTTCAATATATACATCTCATGCTTGCTAATATCCATAACTACAACAATAAATAATCTTTAATTACTAAAACGACAAGATTGTTACCTTGATAAGACCTTATAAAATTACAAGATTCAAAGTCGCTCCTTAGCAATTCTTAGCTCCTTTCCTTCACACTCCAATCCACTATTTTAAGCCCTTAGAAGTTCTCAAACAACTTCTCTTCCATTTCCAATCAAAACCTATGAAAACGACTTAGGTTTTCGCCTTGCGACTAACGTGAAAACGTCGTTTTTCTGAGATCTTTCTATTGATATATCCTTACAATACCCTTAGGGACCTTGGGTTAAAGTCTTGTGAATAATGAACCAAAATTACAAAAAAATTGTGTGGGAATTTTCTTGAACCCGAGAGCTCTCTATGAAGAACAATGTCTCTCTAATTTTTTCTAAGTGTTGAAGACTAAGTAATGCACTAGTGTAGTATATATAACACAATGGAGGGTCAAGATTACAACATATGTGTGGCTAGGATGAAGAATACTTAATATCTATACAAGTGGGCAAGTTGACTAAGTCAATAATCTCAAGCTTGCAAGACTTGATCATCTACATTGGTCAATGACCATTATACCCTTGGCCCATTTCGTGCAAGCCTATGTGGGGGTGACACGTATCGCCCTCCCATTCATTCATAAAATTTCGTAATCCTCGTGGGCCCCACAAAACGTAAAATTTCTCGGGTGGGCCCCACGTGACCAAATCCATAAAAATAAATTTCCACAATGTTAATAAATTCCATATTCCTCAAATAATGCATTTTGAGAATCTAATTCTCATCAACGAACATTTTTCCTTTCCGACGTTCGGAAGATTTTCCTTCCGAAAAACAATTCTTTCTTTCGTACCAATTTTTCAAGTCTTGTGTTCTCACGCCCATTCTTTTATACATGTCCTGGAATTACGGGGTGTAACATTCTTCCCCCCTTAGAAACATTTGTCCCCGAATGTTCTTAGTCGGTTGTCAAACTATACAAACTCCGGCACAGTCTCTTTACTATGCCTATCAATCTATTCTCCACGAGATCAACGATGCCACACATGGCCACCATATAACATACGTATACATATCAATGGACCTTCCATCCATGGTCCCTTCTCACAAAACTCGAAGGTTACAGTCTTCAAAATGGGATTCCTTAGAGGTTCCTTTCTTTTTCCCGTATAAAGGGATGACCCTGTCGTATTCTAAGTCATGGGACTAACACTATCTGAATCCTTCAGTCGGAATCCCACTCAGCTAACTGATGTGTTCCCCCCGTTTTACTTCCTCTCTCTGTCTCACTTAGTCACAATACTAGTTGGGACATGAACCTATAATCTGCCTAGCTTAGTTTACCAACCGGTGTAAACTCTAATACTAGTAGCATCTCAATCACGAGCACCTAAGGACAGTGTTACTGAACCTAAGGCGTGTGTATCATCACAATTAACTTCCACTCATGACCTAAAAGGATTCTCTTTACCCATCTACATTACTTATAACCATAATCATTATAGTTCTTTTAACCCTTGTTCCTTCCTTTTCTTACTTGTCATACTTTCTCGTACTTCAAAAATTATTTAGTATACGTACAAAATTTCAAATATTGTTTCTGTTCTCCAATCCTTGGAGTTACTATCCAAACTTGGCCATTTTGCTACTTGAATTTCCGCTAAGGCTCTTCTCGGCCCTTACGACCTGGTTCCGGTGGAACGCGTCTACGAACTCGTACAACGATTAACTATACTTGGGCCTTGAATCCTCATGACCCTATCACATAGCGGGACCATATCCAACTGACATCACCCCAATCCATACTACCGGTTGACCCGAAATGAGTCCACAACCCGACCCATCGCCACACTTAACTTCTCATTCTTAGTCTGAAATAAATCTCTCTTATCTCAAGGTACTTCTCATCCTATCCCCCTATTCACTAGAGGTTCGTCACATAGGCCGAAGTATTTCTACTGTACATCCTCCAATATCGGTCTTTACACTGTTACTGGGAAATTACAACTTGTGAACCCTACACAACTATAGTCTCAGTTCACTTTATCATTCTTGTCAACATTCTTCACTTTTCACTTTACTAATCAAAGTATCCCTACCTCTGGTGGTGCTATCAATTACAACTACTAGCAACAAGGGAAAACATATACGCTAGGGCGAAATCTGAATCTATCAATGCACGTATGATTCAAAAGAATTGAAATATACCTGTAACCCCATGCGATGTTGCCTCTTGATCCTGCCCAGTAGCCACGTCATCTATGCGGTTTGAAGGACCGCCATAACTATAAACTCCACTCTGACCTCTACCATGGCTGGCTGACATCTGAACACCCTGCCCTTGGGGGCGCACAGCTTTGGAGGAAAGGGAACCAACCACCGGCCTCATAGGCTGAGCCACCTCACCGGTGCTCTTTCTAAAAGAACATACCCTCAGTATATGGCCCGGACGGCCACAATAATAACAAACACCTGTGCCATGATGGAATTTCCCCAAATGACGCTTACTACATTGGAAACACTGAGGAATAAGTGACCCCGACTGAGAAAATCCTCTGCTCCTCTGAGAACCTCGACCCCTGGAGCTTGGACCGGCTCCTAAATACCTTGTGGGGTCCAATATCCCACCTGTGAGCTGCGGGGTATTACACCCCGTAAGTACAGGATATGTATAAGAGAATAGACGCGAGAACACAAGACTTGAGAAATTGGTATGAAAGAAAGAATTGTTTTTCCGACGGAAAAATCTTCCGAACGTCGGAAATGAAAAATGTTCGTTGATGAGAATTGGATTATCAAAATGCATTATTTGAGGAATATAGAATGTATTATCATTATGAAAATTTATTTTTACAGATTTGGTCACGTGGGGCCCACCCAAGAAATTTTACGTTTTGTGGGGCCTACGAGGGTTACGAAATTTTATGGACGAATGGGAGGGAGACACGTGGCACCCCCACATGGTCTTGGATTCCCAAAAGTGAAAGGAAGTGGTTTCCAAATCTTTTGGCTAGTGCCATAGTTCCAAAACCTTAAAGGTTGTTATAATGACTTTAGGAGAGTCAAAAGAGTGATTTACTTAATTGAGTTAAAAGTGGAGAAATGACATGATTTAAGAGAAGTAACTTGATTTAAAAGTATAAGTTACTTGATTTCTAAAGTTAAGAAACTTGATTTCTAAAGTTAAGAGACTTGAAGTATTTTGAAAGTTAAGAAAAATGGATTTGAAAGTATATGATACTTGGTTTTAAAAGTATAAGTCTCTTGGTTATAAAAGGAATGAATTTGTCTAAAATCATAAATGGTTATAACGGCTTTATGGGAAGTTAGTTATAACGACTTTATGGAAGGTTAAGAAAATTGTCTATTTTGATTCATAGGCATGAGTTGCCTAGGTTGTGAAATTTAAAGTTACTTAGTTTCAAAGCCTTGAAATGAATTTCTAAAGGTGTTGTAACTTATTTGAAAAATAGACATGCCTTGATACTACGGGTGTTAGTATCTTGGGGTTTTATACAAAAAGGAGTCTTTTGAAAGGAATGGACGTAGGTAGTACTTCGGCTTGTTTAAATGAGAATTATTCTATGTATGCCTTGATAGTACTTCGGCTTGTTTAAATGAGAATTATTCTATGTATGCCTTGATAGTACTTCGGCTTGTTTAAAAGAGAATTATTCTATGTGTGCCTTGATAGTACTTTGGCTTGCTTAAATAAAGCATGATAATTGTCTTGGTTTATGAAAAAAAAAGGCATGGTATTGTCTTGGTTTATGTAAAAAGGAAAGACATGGTATTGTATTGGTTTATGTAAAAAGGAAAGGCATGGTATTGTCTTGGTTTGCTTGCATATGGGTTGCTCATATAGACATTCGTGCAAGTGTCATATTTCCACATCTCTGCGTCCCTCCATAAAGGTCCGGCAACTTGTTTCAAGGATACCATGGGTTAGCTCCCCATGGGGGTGAGTGGTACACACTCACGGCGGGTAGGTATTTGACTCGGATGGGTTAAATTCCCGGGATATATATAAGCCATGGATTAGCTATCCGTGATGCGAGTATCATGTACCGATGACTCATTGCGGGTTCACATAACCTAAGCGGGTGAAATAGTCCCTTGCGGGTGAAATAGTCCCATGATAGGTTGCATTATAACACAGAGGGTGGTTGACCTTGGCACTGGCACGACCTTCATGTTTTGAAACGGTAGTGATTTCATTAATGAAAGGGTGCAGTGTGTTTATGACTTAAAAGTGGAACAATTGGTCTCATTGTTAAAAGTATAACTAAAAAGGTAAAAAGGATTGCATTACTCTCATGTTTGCAAGGTTCAGTGTGCTTATTGCTGCTATATTATATCATGGATTATCGGCAGTGAGGAAGGATTCCACGGGCATGATTGATATTATGGGCGTGAGACCCATGGTTATATTTGAGTAATGACTTTGAGGGCATGCGTCCCTGACTTGATATGACTGCTTATGTATTGTGTACTATAGTTTGGCTATCATACATATCCCCTGTTTTATATGTGAACTGTGTGATCTCCTTTACAGTACTTACTGTTTCACATACTTGGTACATTCTTCGTACTGACCTCCTTCGGGATGTTGCGTTCATGCCGCAGGTTTAGGTACGCAGTTTGGCGATCAGCAGGTGTAGGACCCTACTCAGAGTTTTTGGATAGCTCCATCTGTTCAGGAGTTTATCATTTTGGTATAGATCCTTCATTACAGGCTTTTGTACAGTTATGGGTACGGCGGGGCCTTGTCCCGTCATAGTTCAGTAAAACTCTTATAGGTCTGTATTCATATGTGGGATTGGACTCGTGTACATTATAGTGTCTGTTGATTATCTATATTATATGGCAGCCTTGTCAGCTTTGCCCTTGCATGTTCATTGGTTTTAAAGAAAAACAAATGAGGTGTTGTTTAGTTCCGCAGTTTACTTGTGTCAGTTAGGTAGAAGGGTGTCCAGGTAGGGCACCAGTCACGTGCCCGGGGTTCGGGGCATGACAGAGTGGTATCAAAGTAGTCAGTCCTCGGAATGTCTACAGACCATGTCTAGTAGAGTCTTGATTATCGGTGTGTTGCGCGCCACACCCATAAACAGGAGGCTACAGGACATTTAGGAGTTGTTTTCTATTCTTCTCACTCTAAGATCGTGCCATAGAGCTGTGTTATTAAGATAATTCCTCTCTGACGTATTTTTGTGTTATAGCTATGCCTCCAAGGAGGGCAACAATGCCTGAAGGGCAAAGCAGTAGCGAGCTACCGCAGCACTCAGAGTTGATAGGGCTCATGCCCGTGGTATATCGGATGTCAGGCCGCACCCGAAGTTCTTCACGCCTGAGTTTGAGGCCCCAGCACCAAAGCCTCCAGTTTCGCCAGGGAAGACTATAGGGTCATAAGGGAAGCAGTTATGTTATTGACCAAGATAGCGGTGCTACAGTTTCATCAGCAGGAGGTTATTCGGCCAGTACAGACAGGTGTACAGAGGGTAGAGGGCCAACGCAGAGATCAGCGTAAGAGGGCTAGACCGGTTGGTTATCCCGGTGAGTTTTTGGACGAGCAGCCTCAGCAGCGAGTGAGATATTCGTCCCAGCCTACCCAGTACATACCCCCGCAGCTCACAGGTGGGAGATTTGACCCCACAAGGTATTTAGGAGCCGGTCCGAGCTCCAGGAGTCGAAGTTCTCAGAGGAGCAGAGGATTTTCTCAGTCGAGGCCACCTATTCCTCAGTGTTTCCGATGTAGTAAACGTCATTTGGGGAAATGTCGTTATGGCACAGGTGTTTGTTTTTATTGTGGCCGTCCGGGCCATATATAGATGGTATGTCCTTTTAGAAAGAGCACCGGTGAGGTGGCTCAGCCTATGAGGCCGCTGGTTGGTTCCCTTTCCTCCACAACTGTGCGTCCCCCAGGGCAAGGTTTCAGATGTCAGCCAGCCGTGGTAGAGGTCAGGGTGGAGTTTATAGTTCTGGCGGTCATTCGAACCGCATAGATGACGTGACTACTGGACAGGATCCGGAGGAAACATCGCATGGGGTTACAGGTATATTTCGATTCTTTTGAATCATACGTGCATTGATAGATTCAGATTTTGCCCTAGTGTATATGTTTTCCCTTTGTTACTAGTAGTTGTAAAGTGATAGTACCACCAGAGGTAGGGATACTCTGATTAGTAAAGTGAAAAGTGAAGAATGTTGACAAGAATGATAAGGTGAACTGAGACTATAGTTGTGTAGGGTTCACAAGTTGTAATTACCCCATAACAGTGTAAAGACCGATAGGGAAGAATGTACAGTAGAAATACTTTGGCCTATGTCACGAACCTCTAGTGAATAGGGGGAAAGGGTGAGAAGTACCTGGAGATAAGAGAGAAATTTATTTCAGACTAAGAATGAGAAGTTGAGCGTGACGATGGGTCGGGTTATGGACTCAATTCGGGTCAACCGATAGTATGGAATGGGGTGATATCAGTTAGATATGGTTCCGCTATGTGATAGGGTCCCGAGGATGCAAGGCCCAAGCCTAGTTAATCATTGTACGAGTTTGTGGACGCGTTCCACCGGAACCAGGTCGCGAGGGCCGAGAAGAGCCTTAGCGGAAATTCAAGTAGCATAATGGCCAAGTTTGGATAGTAACTCCAAGGATCGGAGAACAAAATCAATACTCGAAATTTTGTACGTATGCTCAAATAAGTTTAGAAGTACAAGAAAGTATGACAAGTAAGAAAAAGAAGGAACAAGGGTTAAATGAACTATAGTAGTTATAGTTATGAGTAATGATGGTGCGTAGAAAGAATTCCTTTTTAGGACATGAGTGGAGGTTAATTGTGTTGATACACACGCCTTAGGTTCAGTAACACCGTCCATAGGTTCTCATGATTGAGATGCTACTAGTATTAGAGTTTACACCGGTTGGTAAACTAAGCTAGGCAGATTATAGGTTCCTGTCCCAACTAGTTTGGTGACTAACTGAGACAGAGAAGGGGGAGTAACACGGGGGAACACATCAGTTAGCTGAGTAGGAGTCCGACTGAAGGATGCAGATAGTGTTAGTCCCATGACTTAGAATACGTCAGGACCATCCCTTTATGCGGGGAAAAATAAAGGAACCTCTAAGGGTCCCGTGTTTGATAAGACTGTAACCTTCGAGTTTTGTGAGAAAGGACCGCGGACGGAATGTCCATTGATATGTTTAAGTATGTTATGTGGTGGCCATGTGTGGCATCGTTGGTCTCGTGGAGAATTGATTGATAGGCATAGTAAAGGGACTATGCCGGAATTTGTATAGCTTGACAACCGACTAAGAACATTCGGGGACGAATGTTTCTAAGGGGGGAAGAATGTTACACCCCGTAAGTCCAAGACATGTATACTTGATTTAAAAGTATAAGTTACTTGATTTCTAAAGTTAAGAAACTTGATTTCTAAAGTTAAGAGACTTGAAGTATTTTGAAAGTTAAGAAAAATGGATTTGAAAGTATATGATACTTGGTTTTAAAAGTATAAGTCTCTTGGTTATAAAAGGAATGAATTTGTCTAAAACCATAAAGGGTTATAACGACTTTATGGAAAGTTAGTTATAACGGCTTTATAGAAGGTTAAGAAAATTGTCTATTTTGATTCATAGGCATGAGTTTCCTAGGTTGTGAAATTTAAAGTTACTTAGTTTCAAAGCCTTGAAATGAATTTCTAAAGGTGTTGTAACTTATTTGAAAAATAGACATGCCTTGATACTACGGGTGTTAGTATCTTGGGGTTTTATACAAAAAGGAATCTTTTGAAAGGAATGGACGTAGGTAGTACTTCGGCTTGTTTAAATGAGAATTATTCTATGTATGCCTTGATAGTACTTCGGCTTGTTTAAATGAGAATTATTCTATGTATGCCTTGATAGTACTTCGGCTTGTTTAAATGAGAATTATTCTATGTGTGTCACGACCCGATCCCGGGGCTCGTGACTGGTGCCTTACCCGGGCACCCAAGTAGTCATACATCAGATAAATCAGCGGAATATAAAACATACAGATATGAAATAAGAGATAAGATAATAAAACAGGCCAACCAAAACGGTTGCCTTCTTGCATATATATAATAAATCTTGAACAGTTACATCCCTTTTACAAACCCTGCCCACAAAAGTACTACAGACCTCTAAGAATGTAACAACACCTATGACGGGACAGGGCCCCGCCATACCCCTGAATGTACAGAACCTACAACTCAGGGAAACATACCAAAAGATAAGCCTCCGGAGAAACGGAGCTTCCTAATACGCGAATCGTGATCCTATGAGCGAGGATCAACAACCGTGTACCTCTACTGCGCATGAACGCAGCCTCGAAAGAGGTCAAGATCACAGTACCAAGTATGTGAAATCAAAAATATCAAAAATGAAATCATAATAGTCTATATAAAATGTAAGACATATATGATAACAAAACTACGATTCATAAAAGCAAATATGTCAAGTCGGGGACTCACGCCTCAAAGTAATCCTCATGCCCGTGGAACTCCTTCCTCACCGCCAGCCTAGGTATAAGTTAGGTGATACGTGTAACATGTCTCGGCCCATCTCATGGACTCGAGGTGGAATCGTGTGGAATACATGTCTCGGCCCATCTCATGGGACTCGATAGGAATCGTATGGAATACATGTCTTGGCCCATCTCATGGGACTCGATAGAAATCGCACATGTCTCGGCCCATCTCATGGGACTCGATAGAAATCGCACATGTCTCGGCCCATCTCATGGGACTCGATAGAAATCGCACATGTCTCGGCCCATCTCATGGGACTCGATAGAAATCGCACATGTCTCGGCCCATCTCATGGGACTCGATAGAAATCGGATGGAATACATTCCCGGTTCATCCCATGAACGCGGTGTCGCATGAAATACATTCCCGGTCCATCTCATGGACTCGGTATCGAATCAGGTGAAATACATTCCGGTTTATCCCATGAACGCGGTGTCGTGTGGCCCTAACATCTAAACGCTCTTTTAAGATAGATTAAGATAATACCATGTTTTCCTTTTAAATCAACTAAGGCAATATTATGCCCTCCTTTTTAAACCAACACACTTTCCTTCTTAAAGTCAAGTAACACCATTCTTTTCCAAAAGTTCAAGTTTGCCTAATTTCAAATATTCACGTTTCTTATTTTCGAAAGGTTTCATAGTTCATAGTCTTAATCATTTAATAACATAATTCTCTTTTTAAAAACAGTTGAGTAATATATGCCTTATGTGTGAGTAGGTTATTCTTGTTTATAACAATCTTATTAGAGCAACCATGATCTAGGAAATGTAATACAATTTTGTCTTATCTTAGCTTCTATGCAGATGGAGGTTTCTACTGGTTTTAATATAATTACTTATGTGTCAATACATTTTCCTTTATTAACGCTGCAGTGGTTCGTTTGATACTTATTCTCATTTCCGAATCAGTAAGACATTATTCTTTTAAAAACCAAGTACTCATTACTCACGAATGAGGTTTCACACTTTTTAACAAAATTCATATCAATTTAATTAAGTCAAGCCTCTTATCTTTTGAGATCAAGTCTCTTAACTTCTAAAATCAATAACCCATTCTTTTTATTACTCTTAAGTCGTTATACCTAACTTCCCATAAAGCTAGTATAACTCTTAAACTTTCAAAACCAAGTATTACTCTTCTTTCAAAACGATTCTTAATTCTTTTTGAAATACTTCAAGATTCTTATTATTTAAAACTCAAGTCAGAAGACGTCAAGTAAAACCATGTTCAGTTAACACACGTACGTCTACCGTACTATATATACTTTAAAATATCATGCTCAAGAGGATAGGAAGAATCACATACCTCGCGACGATTATCGACTATTAGCAAATAGCTCCAAAGCAATCAGAATCCTCGCTAGCCTTTTCCACCCTTCCGAGTAGAATACGCTACTCGCAAAGATTTCAACCTATAACGGTCATACAAGTCTATTAGCGTCTAGACTACTCTGTAGAATACTTCTAGATACAGATTCCTTGTTCTACGGAAAATTGGGCAGCACTTCCCTACCCGCCAAACTACACAAGTTCATCAGAAAATACACCCATGTAAGTACTGATTCTCTTATTCTTTAATATTCTTCTGATGTGATTTCAGTTTAATTCTTTTTTGTAATATCCTTCTATTACAGTTCAATTCTCTTCTGTAATATCCTTCTATGTATCAATATTCATTTCTATACTACTACAGTATGTAATTTCCAATTACACTAGAAGGATAGGATTATTTACCTCGATAAGCCCAAAATTATCCAAGTTAAATGTCGGTCCTGAGCAACGTTTAGCTCCTACTCTGGGCGCTCCAACCCGCTCCAAACAACCCTTAGAAGTTCTACGCAACTTCTTCTTAATACTTCAACCCGCTATGAAGATTTCCTTATGGTTTCATTTTTGTGACTTAAGGGAATATAGTAGTATTTCCGGGCTCTACGTATAGAGGTAACTTTGGAAAGTACTACAAGGTATTTGGGCTAAAGTATTTGGGAATAGTAACAATACTTGGAGAATACTTTTCTACCAAGGGGGGGGGGTGTATTTTACGAAAACAACTAGGCAAGTGGTATACTCTCGCCGAGGGCCTTCTCGAGGGAGGGGGGGCTTTGGACGAAAACTTTAAGAGGGAGGGAGAGGGATTTCAAGACTTGGAAAGTGCTCAAGTGTGGATGAAATAAGTCTTCAACTAAGGGGTATTTATAGGCCAATCAATGGCCAAGATTAAGACAAGTGGTGGGCAAGTGTAGGGTCAAGATTTGGGCAAGTGTACCTTATCCATCTACCACCAAAATATCCTACCAACTCCTTGACTAAAAATTGTGCAAGAAACGTCCATAATATCGTCCACTTGAGGGTGACACTTGTCACCCTCTCGTTGGTCCAAAATATTTCATCTCTCGGAAAAATCCGCAAAAATTATAAATGTTGCAACCGTATTTTTCCTTCGCAAAGTCCGAAAACGCTTCGTCAGAAAAGCCACTCTTTCGCTAGTTGTGTACAAATTTCGTCTCTAATGCCTTCTTAATGCTAAAAACTTTTGTACGTACGCCCTCACGTACATACTCTGGAAATACGGGGTATAACATTCTCCCCTCCTTAGAAACATTCGTCCCGAATGTTCCTTCTCAAGACGGATAACGATAAAGTTTCTCTAACAAGTTGCCAACGCCACACCTGGCCATAAAAATAACATACGCGAAAATACTTAACCCAAGTCCACGAGAAATCATTCCTACATCACAAAAGCTTCCACCCTGGTCTAAAGGATACTCCCTTCGCATCTTCACTCCACAACAAAATGATCTCCTTTATTCTGCTAACACACATTCTCTTCTTTCCTCACTCGCCGTACTCTTCTCGAACACTTGAACTCTTTCTAGTATATGTACCATACCTCAGTCATCGCTTCTGTTTCCAAAATCTCCGGAGTCACTACCTCCAAACTTGGTCATCCTACCAGCCTCAATCTCCTTTAAGGCCATTCCCGGCCTTTACGATCCGATTCTTGGTCGAACATATCCACGAACTCATACGATGGTTACCTAAACCTGGGCCTAGCACCGTCGTGACCCTACCACCTGGCGGGACCACCCAGAACTGACCCCACCTTAATCCGGCCTACGGGTTGACCCGCAATACTTCCTCCGCCGTGCCGAACTCTCTTGTTTCTCGATCCGGAACAATCTCACAAATCAAGTCAGGAAAACCTAGTGGTCTTCTTAGCTCAACAACCCTCTTTCATCTCATACCACTCAGGGACTTATCACACAAATATATCCCACGTATACTATGCACTCTGATAAAGGTCAACACAAACATAAATCTTTTACTCAAGATGGCCTCGCATCTAAGGGTTCTACGTATAAAACTCTAAGGCTCACACTTTCCCTGCCCCCAAACTTACCCTTAACCATGTTTTCTAAACACAATTTTAACATAATGCTATCTGAACATAATACTTAGCACTTCATCATATCATCTACGCATACAAGTCTCTAGAGGGGTAAGAATATACCTGTACCATCTGCTCCACTCTAATCATAGGCACGCAGGCGCATAGTCCGTAAGGCGATGATCTCGCCATCGACCCAGTCGTGGTCATTCTACCTGTATCCCTTCTTTTAGGACAGTCCCTCGTCACATGGCCCTGACGGCCGCAGGTGAAACAAGCACCAGTAAGAAGACGACACTCCCCGGGATGACGTTTGTCGCATCGTGCACACTGAGGAAAGCATGAACTCGACTGGCTGGAACCCATGTATACCGCGAGACAAGCCCCGAGCTCGACCAGCCCCAAATACCGAACGCCTCAAGATCGCGAGGACCACTCATCGGGCGGAGGTACATAACTAGCTCGCCGAGGCGGTCCGCCTCGAAAGTTACCAAAGGACCTCACAGATCGCCTCTTCTCGCGATCTCGGCCATTCCGTCGACCTCTCCGCCTCACATCCAAGTGCATAAGCTCAGATGCGGCAATGTCCATGCCCGCCAAGAGCTACACCAACAAGCTCGCCAAGTAGTCATCGAGCCCGTGACGTAGCGGTGCACTCGCCCTCCATGTCGCTACCAATGCGGGACGCATCGAGCTAATGAGTCAAACTCCACATTGTACTCCAACCGCACGCCCGGCCCGCTCAACGTCAAAAACTGTTTACCCGAGCCCTTCTCATCCGCGAGGCAAGAAATGTGCAAGAAACGCCCCGGAGAACTCGTCCCATACGGCTGGAAGTGCATACTCTCGCCGGGATAGCTCCCACGAATCAAACCAGTCGACTGCAGTATCACGCAGCCGATGTGAACCTAAGACCACTGACTCGGTCTCCGAAGCCCTGATCACTCTCATGCTCCGTCAGAATCGCCGAATGAACTCCCGCGATCATCCTCGTGCCTCGACCGTAGAACTCAAGCGGCTACAACTCAGAAAGTCCCATAGCCTCAAACTATCCGATCTAGGGTGAACCATGGGTACTACAGAATCGAATCGCCGTGATCCAAATTTATCTCATGTTCGCCACGATCCCGCCAAGAATCGCCATCTCTTTGTAACCCATCTCCTCTCGCCTGTAGCCGGGACCGAGGCTCGTGTATCGTGGTCTCAGCAGCCCACCGCCGCGCTCCTAAACTCGTTGGGCCGGGCGGCGCAAAACTCGCCGTCAAGCACTATCTCGTAATGACCGGCTCGCGCCCGCACTCTCAGTATCCTACTAGCGCTCCTCGCTGCCTTGCCCATCTGGGCGGGTTGCCTGCGCGAGGCATAATCGTAAAAACGAAATACGCCATAGGGGTCCAACTTATAACACGCTTTCTAAGGCACGATCTCAGAATGAGAAGAATGGAAACCAATCCTAAATGTCCTGCAGCCTCCTGATTATAGATGTGGTGCACAACACACCGATAATCAAGACTCTACTAGACACGGTCTGTAGACACTTTCCGAGGATTAACTGCTCTGATACCACTTTTGTCACGACCCGATCCCGGGGCTCGTGACTGGTGCCTTACCCGGGCACCCAAGTAGTCATACATCAGAGAAATCAGCGGAATATAAAACATACAGATATGAAATAAGAGATAAGATAATAAAACAGGCCAACCAAAACGGTTGCCTTCTTGCATATATATAATAAATCTTGAACAGTTACATCCCTTTTACAAACCCTGCCCACAACAGTACTACAGACCTCTAAGAATGTAACAACACCTATGACATGTGGCTCTCACCATACCCTCAATGTACGTAACCTACAACTCAGTGGAAACATACCAAAAGATAAGCCTCCGAGAAACGGAGCTTCCTAATACGCCGAATCGTGATCCTATGAGCGAGATCAACAACCGGTGTACCTACCGCGGCATGAACGCAGCCCCGGGCGAGGTCAAGATAACAGTACCAAGTATGTGAAATCAAAATATCTGAAATGAAATCATAATAGTCTATATAAAATGTAAGACATATATGATAACAAAACTACAGTTCATAAAAGCAGTCATGTCAAGTCAGGGACTCACGCCCTCAAAGTCACCCCTCATGCCCGTGAAACTCCTTCCTCACTGCCGGCAGTCTAGGTATAAATTAGGTGATACGTGTAACATGTCTCGGCCCATCTCATGGACTCGAGGTGGAATCGTGTGGAATACATGTCTCGCCCATCTCACGGGACTCGATAGGAATCGTATGGAATACATGTCTCGCCCATCTCATGGGACTCGATAGAAATCGCACATGTCTCGCCCATCTCACGGGACTCGATAGAATCGCGACATGTCTCGCCCATCTCACGGGACTCGATAGAAATCGCACATGTCTCGCCCATCTCACGGGACTCGAGAAATCGCACACGTCTCGCCCATCTCACGGGACTCGGAGAAATCGGATGGAATACATTCCTGCTCATCCCATGAACGCGTGTCGCATGAAATACATTCGGTCCATCTCATGGACTCAGATCGAATCGGTGAAATACATTCCCTGCTCATCCCATGAACGCGGTGTCGTGCGCCCTAACATCTAAACGCTCTTTTAAGATAGATTAAGATAATACCATGTTTTCCTTTTAAATCAACTAAGGCAATATTATTCCTCCTTTTAAACCAACACACTTTCCTTCTTAAAGTCAAGTAACAACATTCTTTTCCAAAAGTTCAAGTTTGCCTAATTTCAAATATTCACGTTTCTTATTTTCGAAAGGTTTCATAGTTCATAGTCTTAATCATTTAATAACATAATTCTCTTTTTAAAAACAGTTGAGTAATATATGCCTTATGTGTGAGTAGGTTATTCTTGTTTATAACAATCTTATTAGAGCAGCCATGATCTAGGAAATATAATTCAATTTTGTCTTATCTTAGCTTCTATGCAGATGGAGGTTTCTACTGGTTTTAATATAATTACTTATTTGTCAATACATTTTCCTTTATTAACGCTGCAGTGGTTCGTTTGATACTTATTCTCATTTCCGAATCAGTAAGACATTATTCTTTTAAAAACCAAGTACTCATTACTCACGAATGAGGTTTCACACTTTTTAACAAAATTCATATCAATTTAATTAAGTCAAGTCTCTTATCTTTTGAGATCAAGTCTCTTAACTTCTAAAATCAATAACCCATTCTTTTTATTACTCTTAAGTCATTATACCTAACTTCCCATAAAGCTAGTATAACTCTTAAACTTTCAAAACCAAGTATTACTCTTCTTTCAAAACGATTCTTAATTCTTTTTGAAATACTTCAAGATTCTTATTATTTAAAACTCAAGTCAGAAGACGTCAAGTAAAACCATGTTCGCTAACACACGACGCTCACCGTACTATATATACTTTAAAATATCATGCTCAAGAGGATAGGAAGAATCACATACCGCGACGATTATCGACTATTAGCAAATAGCTCCAAAGCAATCGTAATCCCGCTAGCCTTTTCCACCCTTCGAGTGTAATACGCTACTCGCAAAGATTTCAACCTATAACGGTCATACAAGTCTATTAGCGCCTAGACTACTCAGAGAATACTTCTAGATACGCATTCCTTGTTCTACGGAAAATTGGGCAGCACTTCCCTACCCGCCAAACTACACAAGTTCATCAGAAAATACAAATCCATGTAAGTACATTCACTCTTATTCTTTAATATTCTTCCGATGTGATTTCGCTTAATTCTTTTTTGTAATATCCTTCTATTACAGTTCAATTCTCTTCTGTAATATCCTTCTATGTATCAATATTCATTTCTATACTACTACAGTATGTAATTTCCAATTACACTAGAAGGATAGGATTATTTACCTCGATAAGCCCAAAATTATCCAAGTTAAACGTCGGTCCCGAGCAACGCTTAGCTCCTACTCGGGCGCCCAACCCGCTCCAGCAACCCTTAGAAGTTCTACGCAACTTCTTCTTAATACTTCAACCCGCTATGAAGATTTCCTTAGGGTTTCATTTTTGTGACTTAAGGAATATAGTAGTATTTCCGGGCTCTACGTATAGAGGTAACTTTGGAAAGTACTACAAGGTATTTGGGCTAAAGTATTTGGGAATAGTAACAATACTTGGAGAATACTTTTCTACCAGGGGGGGGGGTGTATTTTACGAAAACAACTAGGCAAGGGGGGGTATACTCTCGGCCAAGGGCCTTCTCAAGGGGGAGGGGTGGCTTTGGACGAAAACTTTAAGAGGGAGAGAGAGGGATTTCAAGACTTGGAAATTGCTCAAGTGTGGATGAAATAAGTCTTCAACTAAGGGGGTATTTATAGGCCAATCAATGGCCAAGATTAAGACAAGTGGTGGGCAAGTGTAGGGTCAAGATTTGGGCAAGTGTACCTTATCCATCTACCACCAAAATATCCTACCAACTCCTTGACTAAAAATTGTGCAAGAAACGTCCATAATATCTTCCACTTGAGGGTGACACTTGTCACCCTCTCGTTGGTCCAAAATATTTCATCTCTCGGAAAAATCCGCAAAAATTATAAATGTTGCAACCGTATTTTTTCCTTCGCAAAGTCCGGAAAACGTTTCGTCGGAAAACGACTTTTTTCGCTAGTTGTGTACAAATTTCGTCTCTAATGCCTACTTAAGGCTAAAAACTTTTGTACGTACGCCCTCACGTACATACTCTGGAAATACGGGGTATAACAATGTGTGCCTTGATAGTACTTTGGCTTGCTTAAATAAAGCATGATAATTGTCTTGGTTTATGAAAAAAAAGGCATGGTATTGTCTTGGTTTATGTAAAAAGGAAAGGCATGGTATTGTCTTGGTTTATGTAAAAAGGAAAGGCATGGTAATTGTCTTGATTTGTGTAAAGGCATGGTATTGTCTTGGTTTGCTTGCATATGAGTTGCTCATATAGACATTCGTGCAAGTGTCATCTTTCCACATCTCCGCGTCCCTCCATAAAGGGTCGGCAACTTGTTTCAAGGATACCATGGGTTAGCTCCCCATGGGGGTGAGTCGTACACACTCACGGCGGGTCGGTATTTGACTCGGACGGGTTAAATTCCCTGGATATATATAAGCCATGGATTAGCTATCCGTGATGCGAGTATCGTGTACCGATGACTCATTGCGGGTCAACATGACCTAAGCGGGTGAAATAGTCCCTTGCGGGTGAAATAGTCTCATGATAGGTTGCATTATAACACAGAGGGTGGTTGACCCTGGAACTGGCACGACCTTCATGTTTTGAAACGGTAGTGATTTCATTAATGAAAGGGTGCAGTGTGTTTATGACTTAAAAGTGGAACAGTTGGTCTCATTGTTAAAAGTATAACTAAAAAGGTAAAAAGGATTGCATTACTCTCATGTTTGCAAGGTTCAGTGTGTTTATTGCTGCTATATTATATCATGGACTGCCGGCAGTAAGGAAGGATTCCACGGGCATGATTGATATTATGGGCGTGAGACCCATGGTTATATTTGAGTAATGACTTTGAGGGCATGCGTCCCTGACTTTATATGACTGCTTATGTATTGTGTACTGTAGTTTGGCTATCATACATATCCCATGTTTTATATGTGAACTGTGTGATCTCCTTTACAGTACTTACTGTTTCACATACTTGGTACATTCTTCGTACTTACCTCCTTCGGGGGGCTGCGTTCATGCCGCAAGTTTAGGTACGCAGTTTGGTGATCTGCAGGTGTAGGACCCTGCTCAGAGTTTTTGGATAGCTCCATCTGTTCAGGATTTTATCATTTTGGTATAGATCCTTCAGTACAGGCTTTTGTACAGTTATGGGTACGGCGGGGCCTTGTCCCATCATAGTTCAGTAAAAAACTTTTTGAGTGTTTTGTATTCATATGTGGGATTGGATTAAAGTCTTAGGGACCTTGGGTTAAAGTCTTGTGAATAATGAGATATCCTTAATCTTTCTATTGAGATATCCTTACAATACCCTTAGGGACCTTGGGCTAAAGTCTTGTGAATAATGAATCAAAATTACAAAAAAATTGTGTGGGAATTTTCTTGAACCCGAGAGCTCTCTATGAAGAACAAGGTCTCTCTAATTTTTTCTAAGTGTTGAAGACTAAGTCTTGCACTAGTGTAGTATATATAACACAATGGAGGGTCAAGATTACAACATATGTATGGCTAGGATGAAGAATACTTAATATCTATACAAGTGGGCAAGTTGACTAAGTCAATAATCTCAAGCTTGCAAGACTTGATCATCTACATTGGTCAATTACCATTACACCCTTGGCCCATTTCGTGCAAGCCTATGTGGGGGGGGGGGGGGGGGTGACCCGTGTTGCCCTCCCATTCGTCCATAAAAATTTGTAACCCTCGTGGGCCCCACAAAACGTAAAATTTCTCGGGTGTGTGTTATACCCCGTATTTCCGGAGTATGTACGTGAGGACGTACGTACGTTTGTACAAACCCTAATTAGGTTAAGAATGAAATTGTAAGCTGACTTAAAAAGATTTGAACTCGTGAAGGAAATTCTACGTTTTTAATATTTTAACCGATTACGGATTTTTCCGAGAGACGAAATATTTTGGACCAACGGGAGGGCGACATGTGTCACCCTTAGTTGGCATGGGATTGGACGAAAAATGGGGCCTAGTGGACAATTCAATTGGTCAAGTCTTGCAAGACATTTTTGGGTAGTGGGAGTAGGTAAGGTTGGACGTTTTTCTTGTGCTAGTGGAGTCCATATGGATCTTTGTTGTGGTGAGCATGTGTTCCAATATTGTGGTGGACATATGTCCAATTATTGTGGGAGACACTTGGTTGGAAGACCTCATCTTTCACATGGATCCTAATCCCAACCCTCCATTTGTTTTAATTTTGGCCTTTGAGGCCTCTATAAATACCCCCCTTGAGTTGAAGACTTCTTCATCCACTCCACATTTTCTATGTCTTAAAATCCTTCCCCCTTTGTGTAGAAGTCTCGTCCAAAGTCCTCTCCCACTTCCTAGTGGCTTCGGCCGAATACCCCCTTCCCCTTTTGTAGAAAGTTGCCTTCTAGTGTAGTTACTATTCCAAAATACCCTAGCCCAAATCACTTATAGTATTAAGTAGAAGTTGTTTAGAAACTTCTAAGGGTTTGTTGGAGCTTTCGGAGCGTGCAAATTAGGAGCTAAACCTTGCTCAGGATCGACATTTAACTTGGATAATTTTGGGCTTATCGAGGTAAATACTCTTGTCCTTCTATTGTAATTGGAGATTACATATAAGAATAGTTAAGAGTTAAGTATAAGATATAGAAGGATATTAAAGAATAGAATTGAACTGTAATCACCTTAGAAGGGTATTAAAGAAGAGAATTGAACTGTACTTACATAGGACTGTATTTACAGAAGACTTGAGTAGTTGACGGGTAGGGAAATGCTGCCCAATTTTCCGTAGAATAGAGAACCCTCTGCTTAGAACTTTTTACAGAATAGTCTAGACGTTGATAGACGTATTTGACTGTTATAGGTTGATACTCTGCGCGCGACATATTCGACTTGGCATGTGATTTTCGCCGAGGAGGTATGCGATTCTTCCTATCCTCTCGAGCATGATATTTTAAATATATATATAGTACGGTAGACGTACGTGTGTTAATTGAACATGGTTTTACTTGACGTCTTTCGACTTGAGTCTAAATAATAAGAACCTTGAAGTATTTCAAAAGAATTATGAATCATTTTTGAAAGAAGAGTAGTACTTGATTTTTAAACAGAAAGCTTAAGCTTAAGTTATACTAGCTATATGGGAAGTTAGGTATAACGACTTAAGAAAGATAAAAGGAACGGTTTACTTATTTGTTTATGAAAGTCTTGTATTGATTTTTGAAAAGCGTAGTAAGATGGTTTACATGTTATGATGCTACGTGTGTTAGTGTCTTGTGATATTGTGTAAGGGGGTTATTATTGTTGTGCTTACGTTGTTAAACGTTAAGATCATTATCAGATTTATATCACATACCCTCGACTTGTTATACCGAGGGCTTGCCACCCGACGCGGTCTATACGGCCTATGCGGTCTGGTGACTATGCGTCGTGGGAGTTCCGTGATTGATCATTCCGGTGTATTATCCCGACGCGAGGATGCCACGCGGCCGTGTGACTACGCGTTTATGTGACTACGCGATCGCGGAGTCCGAGGAGGTACCGGTTAGCTACCCCGACGCGAGGAATACCTCACGCGGTGCGTGTGTGACCTATGCGATCGCGGAAGTCCAGGAATAGGCACGCATAATGATACTATGGGCGATTGGCCTTGCTTCGATCATTAGCGGCCTAGAAAAGATCAGTTACATTATATCTATTTTGCTCTTGTTTATGTTGTGGCACTATGTGCAGTTGAACTGATTGTATTTGCAAATGGTTTTAAACACTTGATTTCATTTCGATTTTTACGCTTTCACATACTTGGTACTGTTGTAATCGACCTCCTTCGGGCCGCTCATGCCGTAGGTAAGGGAAAGCAGGTGCTAGATCCACATCCTTATGATCTCTACTTTGGTGTCAGGAGCTCCATCTTCTCCGGAGGCTCGACTTTTGTTATGGTTCTCCCTGATGTTGTAGATATATGTACATTCAGGGTATGGCGGGGCCCTGTCCCGCCATAGTTGTTTACATTCCTAGAGGTCTGTAGTCATGTTGTAAAGTTGGGATGTAACTGTTCACTCCTTATATATATATGCCGAAAGGCGACTTTTCCTCAGATAAACTGTGTCTCATTTTACATTGTTTCATGTCTTGTTTTTATATTCCGCTGGTTACTCTGATGTATGACTACTTGGGTGCAGGTAAGGCACCACCACAGCCTGAACGGTCGTGACAAAAGTGGTATCGTGAGCGCTTAATCCTGGAAAGTGTCTACAGACCGTATCTAGTAGAGTTCGATTATCGGTATGTTGTGCACCATACCAATAATCGTGAGGCTATAGGATATTTAGGATTGGTTTCATTCTTCTCACTCGAGATAGTGCTTTAGAGTCATGTTATAAGTTGGACCTCTAACGTATTCCTTTCTCATCTGCTTATGCCTCCGCAAGGCAACCCGGCCCATGGCAAGGCAAATGGCAGGAGTCGCTAGTAGGACACAGAGGATCACGAGGCACGCACCCGCTTCTACCCGAGGCGATACCTGCACGGCGAGTTCCATGACGCCGCCCCCAAAGAGAGACCACGCATTCGCACCTCCAGCCCCACACCGGCGAGGAGTTAGGGTACAAGGAGATGGCCCGCCATCGCCGTGATCGTGGCGCATACGAGGATAGGTGGATGCAGCAGCCTGGGGCCCAGCAGCACTGTGGGTTCACCCGAGATCAGATAGTTTGAGGCTACGGGATTTTCGGAGTTATAGCCCGCCAGAGTTCTACGGGTCGAGGCCTGAGGATGATCCGTAGGAGTTCATCCGTCAGTTACAGAGCATCATGCGAGTGATCAAGGCTTCGGAGACCGAGTCTGTGATCTTCGGTGCGCATCGGCTGCGTGATACCGCAGTCGACTGGTTTGACTCGTGTGAGCTATCCCGGGGAGAGCACGCGCCCCAAGCTATTTGGGACGAGTTCTCGGAGGCTTTTCTCACTCACTTCTTGCCTCCGCAGATGAGGAGGGCACGGGCCGACAAGTTTTTGATGCTGAGACAGAGAGGGCGCACAGTTAGGGAGTACAATGTTGAGTTCGATTCGTTGGCTAGATATGTCCCTGCGCTAGTAGCAGATATGGAGGACCGAGTGCACCGCTACGTCACTGGGCTAGATGATTATATGGCAGAGTCGTGCGCTGGTGTAACACTTCAGCCGGGCATGGACATTGCCCGCATGCAGGATCATGCACTTGGATGCGAGGAGCGTAGAGACCGACGGGTCGACAGATATCAACAGCAGAAGAAGGCCAAGACGGCCGGATCTTTTGGTAGCTCTTGGGGTGGACGGCCTCAACAGCAGTCTAGATTTGCACCCCAGCCAGCTCAGAGCACTCCGACACCGTCTTCAGTACAACCAGAGTATTCAGGGGCAGGTCAGGGCCCCAGGACTTCAGACTTCTAGGGTAGCAAGGGTACTAACCGATCGAGGTCCGCTCAGTGTGTCCGATGTGGTAGATTCCATTCAGGGAGTTGTGGTACTACGTCAGGAGTTTGCTACACTTGCGGCCAGCAGGGTCACTATGCGAGAGCCTGTCCGACCAGAGGCAGCGCAGATGGTAGGGGTCACGCTGTGGTCTTTCACGGATCTTCAAGACTCTGCTACTCGCCCGAGGGCGTGGTGCTCGAGGACGGCAGTCGCGCAGAGGTCGTGGCGCGGTCCCGATTCTAGCAAATCCTCGAATCGCATTTATGCCTTGTCCACCGGGCAGACCGTGAGGTGTCACCGATGTCGCCACACGTACTTTATCGGGCCATGTTGACGTGAATGCCTTGATAGATCCGGGCTCTACTCTGTCCTATATATCTCCCCTTATTGCTAGTCGGATAGGGATAGAGCCCGAGTCCATAGACCCTTTCGAGGTAGCTACGCCAGTGGGTGATTCAGTGGTAGCTCGACGGGTATATAGGGCTTGCCCAGTGACTTTATGCAGTCGTCAGACCCTAGACGACTTGACAGGATGACTTTTTCGGCTGAGGATTATGCCAGACTTTACATCCGAGAGATCGTCAGACTGCATGGGGTCCATATTTCTATCATATCGCATGCAGGAGCCCGCCACGCTAGCTTCCGAGGTCCTTCCGTAAGGTATTAGGGACGCAGTGAGCACGAGTAATCGCATTCCATCCTCGCATGCACGACAGCAGAGCGCACTATCCGCACTTCGAGGATATGTCGCGAGCTGTTATTGACTTCGTGGGTAGCCGAGGATCATTTGCCTCTAGTTGAGTTTCGTATAATAATAGCTACCACTCTAGTATTCGGATAGCGCCTTACGAGGCCTTGTATGAGGAAATGCAGATCGCCGATAGGCTGGTTTGATGGGGCGAGGTGCGAGGGACCGCACTGGTTCACTGTGCCGATGGATAAGGTGAAGCTTATCCAGAGGCGGCATCGACACTTCGAGTTGATGAAGTCGACGCAGATCATCGCCGTCGCATCTAGAGTTTGAGGTTGATGATTGGGTTTTCTGAAGGTGTCACCCACGGCGGTGTGATGAGATTCGGAAGAAGGAAACTCACCGGCGTACATCGGGCCGATCGATTGTCCGCAGGGTAGGCAAGGTTGCCTATGAGTTAGATCTGCCGTCCGATCTTGAGGCAGTGCATCCTGTTTTTCATGTTTCTATGCTGAGGAGATGTATCGGGGATCCATCTAGGGTGCACCCGATTGACGATGTTCAGGTGACCGAGGGGTTATCGTATGAGGAGATTCCCATAGCGATAATCGATCGTCGTTAGCGCTCGCGAACTAAGGACGTAGCTTCCGTCAAGGTCTTGTGGCGGAATGAGCACAGGGAGGAGATGACGTGGGAAGCTGAGGAGGACATGAGGCAGAAGTATCCTCACCTATTCCCCACACCTCCAGGTAACTCACTTTCCTACTTTTAAATTTTAATTATCATATTTGATTAAGTGTTGTATTGTGGCCATGTGTGGCATTTGCAAACTGTTAAGTTGTGAGGACCTATATCGTTATCTGTTTTGAGAAGGAACATTCGGGACGAATGTTTCTAAGGAGGGGAGAATGTTATACCCCGTATTTCCGGAGTATGTACGTGAGGACGTACGTACGTTTGTACAAACCCTAATTAGGTTAAGAATGAAATTGTAAGCTTTCGACGGAAAAGATTTCGAACCTTGTGAAGGAAATTCTACGTTTTTAATATTTTAACCGATTACGGATTTTTTCGAGAGACGAAATATTTTGGACCAACGGGAGGGCGACATGTGTCACCCTTAGTTGGCATGGGATTGGACGAAAAATGGGGCCTAGTGGACAAGTCAATTGGTCAAGTATTGCAAGACATTTTTGGGTAGTGGGAGTAGGTAAGGTTGGACGTTTTTCTTGTGCTAGTGGAGTCCACATGGCTCTTTGTTGTGGTGAGCATGTGTTCCCATATTGTGGTGGACATATGTCCAATTATTGTGGGAGACACTTGGTTGGAAGACCTCATCTTTCACATGGATCCTAATCCCAACCCTCCATTTGTTTTAATCTTGGCCTTTGAGGCCTCTATAAATACCCCCCTTGAGTTGAAGACTTCTTCATCCACTCCACATTTTCTATGTCTTAAAATCCTTCCCCCTTTGTGTAGAAGTCTCGTCCAAAGTCCTCTCCCCCCTTCCTAGTGGCTTCGGCCGAATACCCCCTCCCCCTTTTGTAGAAAGTTGCCTTCTAGTGTAGTTACTATTCCAAAATACCCTAGCCCAAATCACTTATAGTATTAAGTAGAAGTTGTTTAGAAACTTCTAAGGGTTTCTTGGAGCTTTCGGAGCGTGAAAATTAGGAGCTAAACCTTGCTCAGGATCGACATTTAACTTGGATAATTTTGGGCTTATCGAGGTAAATACTCTTGTCCTTCTATTGTAATTGGAGATTACATATAAGAATAGTTAAGAGTTAAGTATAAGATATAGAAGGATATTAAAGAATACAATTGAACTGTAATCACCTTAGAAGGGTATTAAAGAAGAGAATTGAACTGTACTTACATAGGACTGTATTTACAGTAGACTTGAGTAGTTGACGGGTAGGGAAATGCTGCCCAATTTTCCGTAGAATAGAGAACCCTCTGCTTAGAACTTTCTACAGAATATTCTAGACGTTGATAGACGTATTTGACTGTTATAGGTTGATACTCTGCGCGCGACATATTCGACTTGGCAGGTGATTTTCGCCGATGAGGTATGCGATTCTTCCTATCCTCTTGAGCATGATATTTTAAATATATATATAGTACGGTAGACGTACGTGTGTTAATTGAACATGATTTTACTTGACGTCTTTCGACTTGAGTCTAAATAATAAGAACCTTGAAGTATTTCAAAAGAATTATGAATCATTTTTGAAAGAAGTGTAGTACTTGATTTTTAAACAGAAAGCTTAAGCTTAAGAGTTATACTAGCTTTATGGGAAGTTAGGTATAACGACTTAAGAAAGATAAAAGGAACGGTTTACTTATTTGTTTATGAAAGTCTTGTATTGATTTCTGAAAAGTGTAGTAAGATGGTTTACATGTTATGATGCTACGTGTGTTAGTGTCTTGTGATATTGTGTAAGGGGGTTATTATTGTTGTGCTTACGTTGTTAAACGTTAAGACCGTTGTACTGTATTTATATCACATACCCCCTTGACTTGTTATACCGAGGGCTTGCCACCCTTGATGCGGGTCTATACGGCTACGCGATGCGTGTGACTATGCGAGCTGCGGGAGTTCTAGGATTGATCATTCCGGTGTATTATCCCGACGAGGATGCCTCATGCGATGCTGTGACTACGCGGTCTATGTGACTATGCGGTGCGAGAGTCGAGGAGAATGCAAGGGTTAGCTACCCCGTCGAGAATACCTCATGCGGGTCTGTGTGTGACCTATGCGGACTGCGGGAAGTCCAAGAATAGGCACGCATAATGATACTATGGGCGATTGGCCTTGCTTCGATCATTAGCGGCCTAGAAAAGACTAGTTACATTATATCTATTTTGCTCTTGTTTATGTTGTGGCACTATGTGCAGTTGAACTGATTGTATTTGCAAATGGTTTTAAACACTTGATTTCATTTCAGTACTTTACAGTTTCACATACTTGGTACCTGTTGTACTGACCTCCTTCGGGGGGCTGCGTTCATGCCGCAGGTAAGGGAAAGCAGGTGCTAGATCCACATCCTTAGGATCTCTACTTTGGTGTCAGGAGCACTATCTTCTCTGGAGGCTCGACTTTTGGTATGGTTCTCCCTGATGTTGTAGATATATGTACATTCAGGGTATGGCGGGGCCCTGTCCCGCCATAGTTGTTTACATTCCTAGAGGTCTGTATTCATGTTGTAAAGTTGGGATGTAACTGTTCACTCCTTATATATATATATGCCGAAAGGCGACTTTTCCTCAGATAAACTGTGTCTCATTTTACATTGTTTCATGTCTTGTTTTTATATTCCGCTGGTTACTCTGATGTATGACTACTTGGGTGCCCGGGTAAGGCACCAGTCACAGGCCCCGGAACGGGTCGTGACAGTGGGCCCCACGTGACCAAATCCGTAAAAATAAATTTCCACAATAAATTTCATATTCCTCAAATAATGCATTTTGAGAATATAATTCTCATCAACGAACATTTTTCCTTTCCGACGTTCGGAAGATTTTCCTTCGGAAAAAAAATTCTTTCTTTCGTACCAACTTTTCAAGTCTTGTGTTCTCGCACCCATTCTCTTATACATGTCCTGGAATTACGGGGTGTAACACAAGTCTTGCAAGCTCAAGCTTGATATAATTGACTAAGTCAAATGAGCCACTTGACTTGAGATATTTAAATCTCCTTCATCCAAACCCAACAAGTGTTATGATCTTAGCCCTCCATTTAATTATATATTCATCCTTAGTAGCAAGACTAGTCTCCATACTTAGAAAAAAATTCAAGAAAACCTTGTTCTTGCTAAGAAGCTCTCGGGTTTGCCCTATTTTGAAAGAGAAAAATTTTCGTTTGTGGTTCAATAATCCCAATACTTTAAACCAAGGTTCCTAAGGGTATTGTAAGGATATCTCAATAGAAAGATCCCAGAAAAACCACATTTTTACGTTAGTCGCAAGGTGAAAATCTAAGTCGCTTTCATAGGTTTTGTTTGGAAATTGAAGGAAATGAGCTAAGTTGCTAAGGAACGACTTTGAATCTTGAAGTTGGATTAAGGCTTGTCAAGGTAACAATCTTGTCCTCTTTGTAATTAAATACTACATGTTGTAGTAGATTGGTAATTGATCATGTGAATTACATTATGAAGATTGATAAGTGTTATGGAATATGTGGATGGAATCCGAATGTTGCATGATTTAGCCTTTAAGATTGTAATTCAACTGAGTTATTATTTTAGTCGTCGCATGTTATATAAAGAGAGGATTGTAGTTGTTATAATCGATTGCGGCTATATAACATGTTAAGACTAAACAACTTGGATTAAAAAGGAATTGGAAAATACTTTACTTTGTTGTTGCATTGTAGCCGATAATGGAATTGAAATGTTGGACTATTTGGATATCAATTGTGGGGCAGAATTTTACACGTCTTGTTAGGCGTGTAATCCCCTTTTGTTAGCTACATTGTTGAGCCTTAAATGTGGCATGTTTGGTTATTGAATTCGGGCCTTGAAAAAGGTGGAAAAGTACGTAGAAACAAAGGAAGTGCTGTCCGATTTTCCGTAGAATAAGTGACTTTACACTTAGAATATTCTAAGTTTGAAGCTAGAAGTTAATAGACGTATTATGGTCATTATAGGTTGACATACTACGTACGGCATATTGGACTTAGCAAGTGGATTGAACCGACGAGGTGTGTAGAACTTTCTCTATCTTTTGAGCATGAGTTTTACAAATGTATAGTACGGTGGACGTACGAATTTTAAAGGAATTCGGTTTCATTTGGTGTCCTTGACTTAATCTAAGAATGTCCAAGTTGGTTGAGTTAGAGAATTAACTCACTTGTTTTAAAAGTTAAAGATGTCTTAGTTCTATAGCATAAAGTTAGTATAACGGCTTTATGGGAAGTTTGTTATAACAACTTTATGGTAAGTTAAAAGAATGGTTTATTCTAGTAAGGTAAACTAAGATAAAGGACTTGAAATAAAGAATGACAACTTGATTTAAAGGTATCATTTGCTTAAAGTTTTAAAGTAAAGGTCACTTGATTTAGAAGCCTAAAATGTATTTCTAAAAATGTAGTGACTTGTTTAAAATGTAGACAAGCCTTGATACTATGGGCGTTAGTATCTTGGGGATTTTATACAAGAAAGAGTCATTTTTGAAAGGATAAAGGTGCATAGTACTTTGGGTTAAATTCCCGAATTTTTAATGACATGTTAGTGCCTTAAGTAAAATAAAATGAGAGTGCATGCTAATTAAGGCTAATAAGAAGTTAGGGATTTCTTAACTTGCTTATGATAATTATGATAAGCCGGTGGTGCTTATGTTATGTATGATAAGCCGGTGGTGCTTATGTTATGTATGATAGCCGGTTGTGCTAGTGTTATGTTATTCTTGCGGGGTAAACCCCCGGGTTACTACTTATTCCATGGATTTGCTACCCATGATGCGAGTGCGGCGTTTGTACTCATTGCGGGCCCACCGGGCCTAAGCGGGTGAAATAGTCCTGTGCGGGTGAAACAGTCCCATGCGGAGCAAATTGCTCCATTGCGAGTCCACGGGACCTATGCGGGTGAAATAGTCCCAGGAGTAGGATTGCTTAATGATACTATGGGCGGGTGACCCTAATTTGATCATAAGCCTTCTATTTTTATGCAGTAAGGTCTACCCTTGTTTACTCTCATTATTAGTAAGGCACAGTGTACTGTTATTTGAGTTATCATACATGTCTCCAACTTTATTTTAGACTATATGATTTCATTTTCAGTACTTTCAGTTTTACCTTACTTGGTACATCTGTTGTACTGACCCCCTTTCTTCGGGGGCTACGTTCATGCCGCAGGTAGGGGTAAGCAGGTTGTGGATCCTCACTCTTAGGATCACTGATCAGTTGTCAGAAGCACTATTTCTCCGGAGGCTTGTCTTTTGGTACGGTTTCTCTGATGTTGTAGATTTATGTACATTCAGGGGTATGGCGGGGCCCTGTCCCATCACAGTTGTTATTCTTAGAGGTCTGTAGTCATATCTTGTGGATTGGGTTGTAAGAACAAAAATGTAACTGTTTTTTTTTTGGGTTATGTATATTTCACGGAAGGTGGCCTTATCGGCTAGCCTGTTGATATTTACTATCTAAGTATTTTATGAGTTTATGTATGTTCCGATGTTATTCTCTGATGTATACCTATAAGGGGTGCCCAGGTAGGGCACCAGTCGCGAGTCCGGGGTCGGTTCATGACAAAAGTGGTATCAGAGCAGTTAGTCCTCGAAAAGTGTCTACAGACCGTGTCTAGTAGAGTCTTGATTATCGGTGTGTTGTGCACCACATCTATAATCAAGAGGCTGCATGACATTTAGGATTGGTTTCCATTTTTTCTCTCTGAGATCGTGCAGTAGAGCTGTCTTATTAGGTTGAATCCTCTCTGACCTATTCTTATGTATCAGTTATGCCTCCACGGAAGGCGACCAGGGCCTAGAAGGGCAAGGCAGCAGCAGGAGCTTCTAGTGGTTAGCAGAGGGTTACTAGGACTTAGGCCCAGACTATGCCTGAGGATGTGGGCCGGTCGGCGAGTTCAGCCACGCCGACAGTATTAGAGGAGCCGAGAGCGGTCGCAGCTCTAGAGGTTTCGATACCTGAGCCTCCAGTTCCGTAGCCAGGGGCAGAGTATAGGGATTATAGAGAGCATATCAGGTTATTGACTAGCATAGTGGCAGGGCAGCGCCGACAGAAGCAGGTAGCTAATCCTAGAGCCGACAGTTTGAGGATTCGAGATTTTTTGGGTTGTAATCCACCCGAGTTCTATGGTTCGAGACATGAGGATGATCCTCAGAAGTTCATTCGGCAGGTACAGCAGACTATGCATGTGCTTAGGGCCTCGGAGATAGAGTCAGTTGTGTTAGCTTCTTACCGGTTACGCGATATTGCGTTGAACTGGTTTGAGTCATGGGAGCTGTCTAGAGGTGTGGGTTCTCTTCCAGCTGTTTGGGATGAGTTCACAGAGGCCTTCCTTGATCACTTTTTGCCTCGTGAGATGAGGAGAGCCCACGTGGATAGGTTCTTGACATTAAGACAGAACGGGAGGACTATCAGAGAGTACAACCTGGAGTTTGACTCGTTGGACAGGTATGCGATCACTATTGTGGCTGACATGGCGGAAAGAGTTCACCGCTATGTGATGGGGCTAGACCGTTATATGATTACTGCATTCCTGGGAGTGGCCCTTCAGCCAGGTATGTATATTGACAGGATGCAGGCATATGCTCAGGGGATTGAGGACCGAGAGAGAGAGGACCAGCCAGATCGAGGCCAGCCCAAGAGGGCCAGGATGGCAGAGTTGCAGGGTAACTTTCGAGGCGGACAACCTCAGCAGCAGGCTAGGTCTACATTTCAGTCGGCACAGAGTGTTCCTTCCCGATTTTCTGGCAGGAGGTTTGATCGGCCGGGTTATTCAGGAGCACGTCAGGGCTCCAGGGCTTCGGGTTCCCAGGGGAACCGAGGTTCTAGTCAGATGAGGCCACCTTTACCTTGGTGTAGTCAATGTGGTAGGTCCCATCGTGGGGAGTGTCGTATTTTTCTAGGAGCTTGTTACTCTTGCGGCCAGCAGGGACATTTGAAGAGAGATTGTCCGACCAGAGGCAGCATGAGTGGTATGATTCAGCCTACAGGTCGGCTTGTGGTCTTCATCTTACGAGTACGCACCGGGCAGGGTGTTCACGGGCCGGTAGGCCGCGAAAGAGGTCGTGGTGGAGGTCCTAGTTCTAGCGGTCCACAGAATCACATATATTTCTTAGCCAGCCGGCAAGATCAGGAGGCCTCTCCGGATGTCGTCACAGGTACATTATTGATTTCATGCTGTAACGTTTATGCTTTGATAGATCTAGGTTCTACCTTGTCCTATGTGTCCTCTCTTATTGCTGGTAGAATAGGGATATAGCCGGTGTTGATAGAGCCTTTTGAGATAGCTACGCCAGTGGGTGATTCGGTGTTAGCTGAGCGAGTGTACAAAGATTGCCCGGTGTTTATATACAGTCGTCAGACCCTAGCGGACTTGATAGAGTTGGAGATGATAAATTTTTGACGTCATTATGGGTATGGACTGGTTGGCTTCTTGTTATGCCAACGTTGACTGTAGAGACAGGTTGGTCCGATTCCAGTTTCCCGGTGAGCCGGTTATCGAGTGGAAGGGCAATACAACGTCTTCGAGGTGTAGGTTTATTTCTTACCTCAAGGCTAGGAAGATGGTTCAGAAGGGGTACATCTATCATCTGGTTCAGGTAATCGATACAGAGGCTGAGGTGCCAGTTCTTCAGTCAGTTCCGGTGGTTAGAGATTTCCGGATGTATTCCCAGATGATCTCCCAGGTATTCCTCCCGAGAGGGAGATAGAGTTCTGTATTGATACGTTGCCAGACACTCGACCTATATCTATTCCGCCGTACAGGATGGCACCTGCTGAGTTGAGGGAGTTGAAGGACCAGCTGAAAGATTTGCTGGAAAAAGGCTTTATTAGGCCTAGTATTTCTCCCTGGGGAGCACCGGTCTTGTTTGTTAAAAAGAAGGATGGGACGCTGCGTATGTGTGTTGACTACATGCAGCTGAATAAGGTAACCATCAAGAATAGATACCCCCTCCCCAGGATTGATGATTTGTTTGACCAGTTGCAGGGTGCGAGGTGTTTCTCCAAGATAGACCTGCGGTCCGGTTATCATCAGGTGCGAGTTAGGGAGGCAGATATCCCGAAGACTGCATTCAGGACCCGGTATGGGCACTATGAGTTCAGGGTGATGTCTTTCGGTTTGACTAACGCTCCAGCGGTATTTATGGATTTGATGAACCGGGTGTTCAAGCCATTTTTGGATACATTTGTTATAGTATTCATTGATGACATCCTGGTTTATTCTCGCAGAGAGCAGGAGCATGCAGATCACTTGAGGACGGTACTTGGGGTCCTCCGGAGCCGGCAGTTGTATGCCAAGTTCTCCAAGTGTGAGTTCTGGTTGGCCTCAGTGACATTCTTGGGGCACATTATCGGGGTTGACGGTGTTCAGGTTGATACGGCAAAGATTGAGGCGGTCAAGACTTGGCCGTGACCTACTACTCCGACAGAGGTGCTCAGCTTCTTAGGGCTGGCAGGTTATTATCGTAGGTTTGTGGAGCAGTTCGCTTCGATATCAGCACCATTGACTAGGCTGACTCAGAAAGCGACTAAGTTCCAGTGGACAGAAGCTTGTGAGAAGGGCTTTCAGTTACTGAAGGAAAAGTTGACGATGGCTCCAGTTCTTACTCTTCCCGAGGGATTAGAGGGCTATGTGATTTATTGTGATGCCTCGGGTATCGGGTTAGGGTACATATTGATTGTTATACCCCGTATTTCCAGAGTATGTACGTGAGGACGTACGTACAAAAGTTTAAGCCTTAAGTAGGCCATGGGACGAAATTTTGTGCACAGCTACCAAAAAGAATTGTTTTCCGACGAAACGTTTTCCAAACTTTGCGAAGGGAAAATTACGGCTGCAACATTTATTATTTTTGCGGATTTTTCCGAGAGATGAAAGATTTTGGACCAACGAGAGGGCGACACTTGTCACCCTCAAGTTGGCGGACTCATGGACGAAACTTGGCACGTTTTTTGCCTTGTTTTTGGTCAAGGAGTTGGTAGGATATTTTGTGATATTTTGTGTGGTAGATGGATAAGGTACACTTGCCCAAATCCTCACCCTCCACTTGCCCACCACTTGTCTTGATCTTGGCCATTGATTGGCCTATAAATACCCCCCCTTAGTTGAAGACTTCTTCATCCACAAATCATTTTCCAAGTCTAAAAATCCCTCCCCTCTTAGCAAGGTTCTCGTCCAAACCCTTGGTGAGGCCTTGGCCGAAACCCCCCCCCCCCTCCTAGTGGTGCTAGCCGAAACATACCCCCCCTCCCTTGAGTTGTTCTCGTGAAATACACCCCCCCCTTGGTAGAAAAGTATTCTCCAAGTATTGTTACTATTCCAAAATACCTTGGCCCAAATACCTTGTAGTATTCCAAGGTTACACCTATACTAAAAGCCCAGAAATACTATTATACTTCCCTTCAGTCACAAAAACGAAACCCTAAGGAAAATCTTCATAGTCGGTTGAAGTATTAAGAAGAAGTTGCGTAGAACTTCTAAGGGTTGTTTGGAGCGGGTTGGAGCGCCCAGAGTAGGAGCTAAACGTTGCTCAGGATCGACATTTAAACTTGGATAATTTTGGGCTTATCGAGGTAAATACTCTTGTCCTTCTATTGTAATTGGAAATTACATACTGTAGTAGTATAGAATTGAATATAAGACACATAGAAGGATATTACAGAAGAGAATTGAACTGTAATAGAAGGATATTACAGAAAAGAATTGAACTGAAATCACTTCAGAAGAATATTAAAGAAGAAGATTGAACTGTACTTACATAGGGCTGTATTTACAGTAGACTTGTGTAGTTTGGCGGGTAGGGAAGTGCTGCCCAATTTTCAGTAGAATAAGGAATCTGTATCTAGAATTATTCTACAGAGAAGTCTAGACGTTGATAGACTTATATGACCGTTATAGGTTGAAGTACTGCGAGTAGCGTATTCTACTCGAGGGTGGAAAAGGCTAGCAGGATTACAGTACTTTGGAGCTATTTGCTAATAGTCGATAATCGTCGCGAGTTATGTGATTTTTCCTATCCTCTTGAGCATGATATTTTAAAAGAATATGTATAGCACGGTAGACGTACGTGTGTTAACTGAACATGGTTTTACTTCGATGTCTTTTGACTGGAGTTTTAAATAATAAAGAATCTTGAAGTATTTCAAAAGAATTAAGAATCGTTTTTGAAAGAAGAGTAATACTTGGTTTTAAAGCTTAAGAGTTATACTAGCTTTATGGGAAGTTAGGTATAACGACTTAAGAGTGATAAAAGGAACGGTTTACTTAATTGTTTTATGAAAGCCTTGTATGGATTTCGGAAATGAGAATAAGTATCGAACAAACCACAGCAGCACTAATAAAGGGATATGTATTGACTAATAAAGTATTATTAAAACCAGTAGAAACCTCCATCTGCATAGAAGCTAAGATGAGACAAAATGATATTACATTTCCTAGATCATGGCTTCTTTAATAAGATTGATTATGAACAAGAATAACCTACTCACATATAAGGCATATGTTGCTCAAATTGTTTTAAAAGAGAATTACATTATTAAATGATTAAGACTATGAACTATGAAATCTTTCGAAAATGTTATACCCCGTATTTCCAGAGTATGTACGTGGGGGCGTACGTACAAAAGTTCAACCTTAAAGTTAAGGCTTAGGACGAATTTGTGCACAACTCACTAAAAGAATCGTTTTCCGACGAAACGTTTAACAAAACTTGCATAGGGAAAATTACGGCTATGTCATTTCTAATTTTTGCGGATTTTTCCGAGAGATGAAATATTTTGGACCAACGAGAGGGTGACACTTGTCACCCTCAAGTGGACGGCAAGAGGGCCAAGGTTGGCACGTTTTTTGTGCCCTTGCACAAGTCAAGGAGTTGGTAGGATATTTGTGTAGTAGATGGATAAGGACACTTGCCTAAATCTCCACCTTACACTTGCCTACCACTTGGCTTCATCTTGGCCATTGCTTGGCCTATAAATACCCCCCTAAGTTGAAGAAGTTCTTCATCCACAAATTATCTTCCAAGTCTCAAATCCCCCTTCTCCCTCAAGAGCTCTCGGGCAAAGCTGTCTTTCCCTCCAAAAGAGCCTAGCCAAACACCTCTCCTCCCCTTCCTTGTAGTCTCGGCCAAAGTACCCCCCTCTTGGTAGAAATACTCTCCAAGTATTGTTGTTATCCTCAAATACCCTAGCCGTATATCCTTTAGTATTTCCAAAGTTACCTCTATACGTAGAGTCCGGAAATACTACCTTGTATTCCTATAAGTCACTAAACGAAACCCTAAGAGAAACTTCATAGTTGGTTGAAGTAGAAAGTAGAAGTTGTGTAGAAACTTCTAAGGGTTTCTTGGAGCGGATTGAGCGCACTGACAGAGCTAAACCTTGCTCAGGATCGACATTTATACTTGGATAATATTGGGCTTATCGAGGTAAATAATCTTATCCTTCTATTGTAATTGGAGAATACATACTGTAGATGTATAGAAATAAGTTTAAAATACATAGAAGGATATTAAAAGAGAGAATTGAACTATAATCACATCAGAAGATTTAAGGAAGATTGAACTGTACTTACATAGGGATCGTATTCTGATGAGACTTGTATAGCTTACCGGGTAGGGAAGTGCTGCCCGATTTTCCGTAGAATTAAGAACCCTCTGCTTAGAACTTTCTACAGAGTAGTCTAGACATTGATAGACGTACCTGACTATTATAGGTTGATTCTCTGCGCGCGACATATTCGACTTGGCAGGTGGATTTCGCCGAGGAGGTATGTGATTCTTCCTATACTCTTAAGCATGATATTTTAAAATATATATATAGTACGGTAGACGTACGTGTGTTAACTGGACGTAGTTTTACGGCAATGTCTTTTGACTTAAGCCTGAATAATAAGAATCTTGAAGTCTTTCAAAAGAATTATAAATCATTTTTGAAAGAAGAAGAATATTTGTTTTTAAAACAAAAAGCTTAAAGAGTTATACTAGCTTTATGGGAAGTTAGGAATAACGACTTAAGGAAGATAAAAGGAACAGTTTACTTGTGTGTTTATAAAAGGCTTGTATTGATTTCTGGAAAGTACAGTAAGATGGTTTGTTGAGTAGACATATTGTAATGCTATGTGTGTTAGTATCTTGTAACGTTTGTGTAAAGAGGTTATTCTTATTTGTGCTTATGTTGTTTAACGGTAAGCTGTTATGTTAGTATTATATCACTCACCTCTTGACATGATACCGGGGTTGTCGCCTCCGACGCGGGTAGACTCGGTGATGCGGGACCATGATTCGAGAATACCTCATGCGGGTCCAGGGGACCTATGCGGAGCTACGAGAGTTCCAAGTTAGTGTGCGGGGTTATACCTCATGCGGTCTATGTGGCCATGCGGACTACGAGTCCAGGACGATGCCGGGGAGTAGCTACCCTCGATGCGAGGAATACCTCATGCGGGCCTAGGTGGCCTATGCGGACTACGGGAGTCCAGGATTAGGCATGCATAATGATACTATGGGTGATTGGCCCTGCTTCGATCATTCGCAGCCTAGAAAAGACCTGTTACAGTTTACCTATTGTTGCTCTTTTTTATGATATGGCACTATGTGCGGTTACATTGGTTGTTTCATGCATATTTGTAAAATTGGTTTTAATGATATGGTTTCATTTAAGTACTTTACAATTTTACATACTTAGTACCTGTTGTACTGACCTCCTTCGGGGGGCTGCGTTCATGCCGCAGGTAAGGGCAAGCAGGTGCTAGATCCGCATCCTTAGGATCTTTGCTTTGGTGTCAGGAGCTCCATCTTCTCCGGAGGCTCGACTTTTGGTATGGTTCTCCCTGATGTTGTAGATATATGTACATTCAGGGTATGGCGGGGCCCTGTCCCGCCATAGTTGTTTACATTCCTAGAGGTCTGTAGTCATGTTGTAAAGTTGAGATGTAACTGTTCACTCTTTATATATATATGTCGAAAGGCGACATTTTTCTCAGATATAAACTGTGTCTCAATTTACATTTGTTTCATGTCTTGTTTTTATATTCCGCTGATTTCTCTGATGTATGACTACTTGGGTGCCCGGGTAAGGCACCAGTCATAGGCCCCGGAACGGGTCGTGACAAAAGTGGTATCAGAGCAGTTAATCCTCGGAAGGTGTCTACATACCGTATCTAGTAGAGTCTTGATTATCGGTGTGTTGTGCACCACACCAATAATCAGGAGGCTATAGGATATTTAGGATTGGTTTCCATTCTTCTCACTCTGAGATCGTGCCTTAGAGCTGTGTTATAAGATGGACCCCTCTAACGTATTCCTTTCTCATGCTTATGCCTCCACGTAAGGCAACCCGCCCATGGGCAAGACACCGAGGAGCTGCTAGTAGGACACCGAGAGTCACGAGGGCTCAGGCCCAGTCTATACCAGAGACGATGAGTTCCATGACGCCGCCGCCCCAAAGAGACTACAGCACCGCACCTCCGGTCCCACACCGGCGCAGGAGTTAGGGTATAAGGAGATGGCCCGATTATTGGCCGTGATTGTGGCTGCATACGAGGATAGGCCGGATGCGCAGCTCAGCCAAAGAGTACCGCGTTCACCCGAGATCAGATAGTTTGCGGCTACGGGATTTTCTGAGTTGTAGCCCGCCAGAGTTCTACGGGTCGAGGCCTGAGGATGATCCGCAGGAGTTCATCCGTCGCTGCAGAGATCACGCGAGTGATCAAGGCTTGAGACCGAGTCCGTGATCTTGGTTCACATAGGCCGCGTGATACCGCAATCGATTGTTCGACCGCGAGTTATCCCGGGAGAGCACGCGTCCCCGCTACTGGGACGAGTTCTGAGGCCTTTCTCACTTCGCTTGCCTCGCAGATGAGGAGGCACGGGCCGACAAATTTTTATTCTTGAGGCAGAGAGGACGCAGATTAGGAGTACAACGCTGAAGTTCGATTCGTTGGCTCGATATGTCCCTGCGCTGGTAGCAGATATGGTGGATGTGGTGCATCGCCACGCCACCGCTAGATGATTATATGGCCGAAGTCTTGTGCGGGTGTGGCTCTTCACCGTGCATGGACATTACCCGCATGCAGGCTCACGCACTTGGATGCGAGGAGCGTAGAGGCCGACGGGTTGAAAGACAGCAGCAGAAGAAGACCAGGACGGCAAGGTCTTTTGGTAGCTATCGGGGTGGACGGCCTCAACAGCAGTCTAGATTTGCACCACACCGGCTGAGCACTCCCGCTCGCCTTCAAGACATCCAGAGTATTCGGGCGGTCGTACCACAGACATCGACTTCCCGGGTAGCGAGGTGCTAACCGACGAGACCACCCCGCCGGTGTGGCCGACGCAGATCCCATCTCGAGTTGTGGTCCTACTTCAGAGGTTGCTACACTGTGGCAGCGCAGGCCACTTTGCGAGACTGTCCGACTAGGAGCGGCTGGGTGGTAGGGTCACCTACAGGGTCTTTCGCCGGGTCTTCTTCATCTCCTACAGTTACTCGCCCCAGAGGGCAGGGTTCTCAGGGACCAGCAGGTCGCGGCAGAGGTCGTGGCGCGGGTCCAAGTTCTAGCGGTCCTCAGAACCGCATTTATGCCTTATCCAGCCGGCAGACTGTGAGGCGCCGCCGACGCCGCCACAGTACCTTATCAAGATTCGTTATGATGTGTATGCCTTGATAGATCCGGGTTCTACTCTATCCTATATATCTCCCTTATCGCTAGTAGGATAGGGATAGAGCTCGAGTCCATGCACCTGCCATGACCGAACCGGCCCGTGGATCGTGTCTTACCCCGCACCCTAGTGATACAACATCGAGAAAATCAGCGGAACATAAAGCATAAATATGAAACAAGAGACATGATAAATAAAGCAAATAGGCAACCAAAACGGTGCCTCCCAACATATATATATAAACATTTGAACAAGCATAATCCTTACACCCGCCCACAACTGCTGCACTTAAGATTTATACAACAACTATGACGACAGGGCCCGCCATACCCCGAACGTACAGAACTTACAGACTGTGGTAACATACCAAAGATAAGCCTCCGACTAAACGGAGCTTCCCAAAAGCTGAAATGAGATCCTAAACGCGGATCGACGGTACCGATGTACTTACTGCGGCATGTAACGCAGCCGAAGGAGGTCGATAACAGTACCAAGTATGTGAAATCGTAAAGCATCAGAAATGAAATCATAATAGTCTATAAAAGCAGAGACAAGTATGATAACCAAACTACGATACACACATAACAGCTTATATCAATTCGTGGTCTCACGCCACAACATCAATCCCGCCCGCGAGTACCTTCTCATCGGCGATGCATGATATGATAACAACAAGACAAAGAATCCAAATGGGAGCATACCCGCGCCACGATCGTGTCAGTATGTCCAAAGGGAACAAATAAGACAACATTCCAAATGGAAGATACCCGCGCGCCACGATCGTGTCGATGAGGTCCAAAGGAAACAATAAGACAAAGATTCCAAATGGAAGCATACCCGCGCGCCACGATCGTGTCAAGATGTCCAAAGGGAACAATAAGACAACAAGCGGTAATCAAAGTGGAAGCATACCCGTGCGCCACGATCGTGGTCGGTATGTCCAAAGCGATTAGCAAAAGTAACACTATCAACAGGAACGTACCCGTGGAATTTCTCCGTTACTGCCGGCACGTCCAAATAAGTTCTCAACAAGTCAACCGACCCTCCATCGAGAGACGCGGTAGTATAGAAACACAATTCTTGCACAACAAGCATAGGCGAGTTTCACAACAACAAGCATAGGCGAGTTTCACAACAACAAGCATAGGCGAGTTTCACAACAACAAGCATAGGCAAGTTTCACAACAACAAGCATAGGCAAGTTTATACACAACTCGAAGTACTTTCATTTTATGCCCAAGTCCGGGTTTTAACCCTAAAGTACTACGTACGTTAAATTCTTTTTATAAAAGTCACCCGATACCCGTAGTATAAAAATAGAGTGACTTATATCTTTTAAGTAAACCAAAACAACTTCCATACTTTCCTTTTTAAAACCAAATTAAGGCAACACCATGCCTTCTTTTTTGACCAAAACACTTCTCTTTTTAAAGTTAAGTTACCACATTAAAACCAATGATAAAACCTTTCTTTTGTTTTCATAAGGTCGTTATAACCAACATCCCATAAAGCTGTTATAACACCTTATGTTTTAAACCATTTTAAGACAACACAATGCCTTTCTTTTCCCTAAAGTTCCAGTTTGCCTAATTTCAATTACACCAGTCTCTTTTTGAAAAGTTTCATAGTTCAATGTCTTAATCTCTTTTAAAACAATTGAGTAACATATGCCATAGGAGAGTAGGTTATTCTTGTTCATAATCAATCTTATTAAGCAGCCATGATCTAGAAAATGTAATATCATTTTGTCTCATCTTAGCTTCTATGCAGATGGAGGTTTCTCGGTTTTAATAATACTTAATTATTCAATACATTTTCCTTTATTAACGCCGTGGTTTGTCGATACACATTCGATTTCCAAATCAAAAACATTATTCCTTTCAAAACCAAGTACTCATTACTCACGAATGAGGTTTCACACAAACATCCATATTAAGTCAAGTCTCTTATCTTTTAAGAATAAGTCTCTTAACTTCTAAACCATTAAACCGTTCTTTTTATCTCTCTTAAGACGTTACACCTAACTTCTCATAAAGCTGGTATAACTCTTATGTTTTCAAGCCAAGTATACACTTCTTTCAAAAAGGTTTCTTAATCTTTTAGAATACGTCAAGGTTCTTTATTATCACACATCAAGTCGGTTATAAGTCAAATCAGTTATCTTTTAAAAAAAAACCACAAAGCATTTCTCTCTCATTTACATAGAGCTGTTATAACCAACTTCCCATAAAGCCGTTATAACACTTTATGTTTAAAAACAATCAAATACATTTAACACATGTACGTCTACCGTACTACATAGTTATACACATATCATGCTAGAACAGATAGGAAGAGGTTCACATACCTCGCGACGATTATCGACTAATAGAAAAACGCTCCAAGTACCTCAAACCGTCGAATACACTTTAAGCCAAGCAGATCACTCCACACGTAGTACTACAACCTATAGAGTCCACAAGGCTCCTATTAATATCTTTAGATCCCGACGTAGAATATTCTACAGAAAATTCGGCAGCACCTCCCCCCCCGCAACAGCGTAATTCTCCTCCTCTATCGGTGCCGCTACCAAGCCAACCAGGGGGTTTACACGTTTAACCGGACGTGTACAATTCTACTTCACGCAATTTATACAAGTCTCAGAATACACCCTAAGTAATTCAGATTCGCTTCTCTTCTTAAAGTTCAGCTTAAGTCGCAAGACATCTGTAAGTATTATTCAGGATTAAGTCAAAAGAAATTGGCGTAATTTTAATTCAATTCTATATATAGTATACTTCAACTATATATTCCAACAACATGTAATTTCTAATTACAATAGAAGGTCAAGAGTGTTTACCTCGATAAGCCCAAAATTATCCAAGTTATAAGTCGATCCTGAGCAAGGTTTAGCTCCTAATCGCACGCCCAGTGCTCCAATAAACCCTTAGAAGTTATACTCAACTTCTACTAAACACTTCAACTACTTATGAAGAGTTTTCCAAAGGGTTTCGTTTAGTGTCTAAAGGAAGTATAATAGTATTTGGGCTTTTGTATAAGTGTAACTCGGGAATACTACAAGGTATTTGTGCCAAGGTATTTGGGCATTATAACAATACTTGGAGTATTTCTATACCACAAAAAGGGGGGTATTTATAAGAGACAACTAGGCTAGGGGTACCCACGGCTAGAACACTACAAAGGGAGGAAGCTTTCGGCCAGGGCCTTTCTCAAAGGGAGGTTTGGACGATTTTAACTCACAAAGGGAAGAGATTTCAAGACTTGGAAAATGATTTTTGGATGAAGAAAGTTCATCAACTAAGGGTATTTATAGGTCAAGGAATGGCCAACCAATGGCCAAGATTCTTCCAAGTGTTAGGCAAGTGTAGGGCTAGGATTAAGCCATGTGCACCTTATCCATCTACCACACCAACTTGCACAAAATATCCTACCAACTAAAGTGCCCTTATTTCGTCCCATTGCGTCCTAAGCTTCCAATGTGAGGTGACACATGTCACCCTCCCGTTGGTCCAAAATGTTACCTCTCGGAAAAATCCGCAAAAATTATAAATGACATAGCGGAATTTTCCTTCGAAGTTTAGTAAAACGTTTAGCCGAAAACGATTCTTTTCGGCACTTGTGCCCAAATTTCGAATCTTGCCAAAACCTTAAGGCTCAAATTTAAATACGTACGCCCTACGTACATACTCTGGAAATACGGGGTATAACATTCTCCCCTCCTTAGAAACATTCGTCCCGAATGTTCTTTCTCGAAACAGATAACCAAGAAGTTCCTTCTAACAAGTTGTCAACGCCACACCTGGCCACGTAATAACACACGTTCTCTTCCCTCCTTACTCGTCGTGCTCTTCTCGAACACTTGAACTCTTCTAGTATACGTACCACACTTCAGTAATCGCTTCAGTTCCCAACACTTTGGAGTCACAACCTCCCAACTTGGTCATCTTACTAGCTTCACTTTCCTCTAAGGCCATTCCCGGCCTTCACGAACCGATTCTGGTCGAACATATCCACAACTCATACGATGGTCATCTAAACTTGGACCTAGCACCCTCGTGACCCTACCACCTGGCGGGACCACCCAGAGCTGACCCAACCCCAAAATAGGCCGCGGGTTGGCCCGCAGCATGGCCCCAACCCGACCCACTTAACGCATCAAGCTCTTGTTTCTCGATCCGGAACAATCTTACCTCTACAGGTCATGAAAGCTACCACTTCCATTTCACACTACCCAGGGACTTATCACACAATACATTCTAGGCATAAAATGCACTCCGACAAGGATCACTTGCAAAAACTTGTACTCAAGACGGCGCTTACATCTAAGGTCTCAATCGTAATATTCTAAGGTTCATCATTTTCTCACCCTGTGCTTACCCTTTTTCACAAACCGTGTTTCTAAATCACATTTTTGCACAAAGCTATCCGAACATAACACTTAACACATTATCATAACATCAATACATACAAGTCTCTGAGGGTTAAGGATATACGAAAATAGGCGATTGAGGACCGCTAAATCGAACTTCCATCGCGACCTCTCCGTGGCCGCCGGTGTATGAACATCCCGCTTGCTATGGAAGGTGAAGAACCCGCAATCGATCCGTGAGTCCGTGCTATCCTACCAGCACACTGGTCTGACAATTTCTCCCAAAATGGCCTGCCGCATGTAAAACAAATTCGGACTAGCACGACACCATCGCGAGTCTACCACGTCACAACGGTAGGGGTGGCTTCACCGTTAACACCCGCTTCTCCGAAAATCAACCTCGAGCCCGACCGCCTCGAAAACTCGACGCTCAAGATTGTAGAGGACCACTCAGATCGGGCGAGGCGCATAACTAGTCCGCTGGCGAGGTGGTTCGCCTCGAAAATCACCAAAGGACCTCGCGATTCGGCCTCTTCGCTGACTTTGGTCATTCCGCCGATTTCTCGCTCCTCACCTCCAGTGCATAATCCGCATGCGGGCAATGTCCATGCCCTGAAGAGCTACACCGAACAACTCTACGCTAGGTAATCATCGAGCCTCAGAACATATCGGTGGACTCGATCCTCCATACTAGCTACTAACGCGGGACGTCGCCAATGAGTCGAACTCCACATTGTACTCCCGCATCGCGCCGCTTCGCCGCAACACCAAAAATCGCCGGCGAGCCTCCTCATTTGTGGCGGCAAAGTGTTCAAGAAATGCCTTTGAGAACTCGTCCCGAAAGCGGAAGTGCATTCTCTCCCGACAGCTCACGAATCAAACCAATCGATCGCGGTATCACGCGGCCGACGCGAACTCAGACCACCGACTCGGTCTCCGAGGCCTTGATCACTCTCACGATCGTCAGAATCGCCGGATGAACTCCTGCGGATCATCCTCGTGCCTCGACCCATAAAACTCTGGCGTTACACTCGTAAAATCCCGTAGTCTCAAATCGCTCGGGGTTGAACTACGGTGCTCTGGATCAGGCTGCTGCGCCCGGCTTATCCTCAAGTTCGCCACAACGGCCATTAATCGGGCCATCTCTTGTAACCCATCTCCTCTCGCCTGTAGGGATCGAGGCTCAGTGCTTGTGGTCTCTGTAGAGGCCGCCGCTTACTCGTATCTCCTCTCACGCTTTGCCGCCGGGCCGGGTTGCCTTGCGCGGAGGCATAATCGTAAAATGAGATACGCCGGAGGGTCCAACTTACAACACAGCTCTAAGGCACGATCTCGTAATGAGAAGAATGGAAACTAATCCTAAATGTCCTATAGCCTCACGATTATAGATGTGGTGCCAACACACCGATAATCAAGACTTACTAGACACGGTGCAGACACTTTCCGAGGATTAATCGCTCGATACCACTTTGTCACGACTCAACCGGCGTGGATCGTGTCTTACCGGGCACCCTAGTGATACAACATCAGAGAAAATCAGCGGAACATAAAGCATAAATATTAAACAAGAGACATGATAAATAAAAGCAATTCGGCAAACCAAAACGACTGCCTCCCAACATATATATATAAACATTTGAACAAGCATAATCCTTACACGCCCACAACTTAGCATGCACTCTAAGATTTATACAACAACTATGACGGACAGGGCCCCGCCATACCCCTGAACGTACAAGAACTTACAGACTCAGGATAACATACCAAAGATAAGCCTTCGACGAAACGGAGCTTCCCAAAACGCTGAAATGAGATCCTAAACGCGGGATCGACGGTAGATGTACTCTACTGCGGCATGACGCAGCCCCGAAGGTCAAGATAACAAGTACCAAGTATGTGAAATCGTAAATGAAATGAAATCATAATAGTCTATAAAAGCAGAGACAAGTATGATAACCAAACTACGATACACACACATATGATTATATCAATTCGTGGTCTCACGCCCACAACATCAATCCCGCCCGTGAGTACCTTCCTCATGGCGATGCATGATATGATAACAACAAGACAACAATCCAAATGGGAGCATACCCGTGCGCTACGCATCGTGTCGATGTCCAAAGGGAACAAATAAGACAACATTCCAAATGGAAGCATACCCGCGCGCCACGCATCGTGTCGATGAGTCCAAGGAAACAATAAGACAAAGATTCCAAATGGAAGCATACCCGTGCGCTACGCATCGTGTCAGTATGTCCAAAGGGAACAATAAGACAACAAGGCGGTAATCAAAGTGGAAGCATACCCGTGCGCGTAGCTCGTGTCAGTATGTCCAAAGCGATTAGCAAAAGTAACACTATCAGCGAGGCGTGCGTGGAATTTCTCCGTTCTTTGCACGCGTCAAATAAGTTCTCAACAAGTCAACCGACCCTCCATCGAGAGACGCGGTAGTATAGAAACACAATTCTTGCACAACAAGCATAGGCAAGTTTCACAACAACAAGCATAGGCGAGTTTCACAACAACAAGCATAGGCGAGTTTCACAACAACAAGCATAGGCGAGTTTCACAACAACAAGCATAGGCAAGTTTATACACAACTCGAAGTACTTTCATTTTATGCCCAAGTCCGGGTTTTAACCCTAAAGTACTACGTACGTTAAATTCCTTTTATAAAAGTCACCCGATACCCGTAGTATAAAAATAGAGTGACTTATATCTTTTAAGTAAACCAAAACAACTTCCATACTTTCCTTTTTAAAACCAAATTAAGGCAACACCATGCCTTCTTTTTTGACCAAAACACTTCTCTTTTTAAAGTTAAGTTACCACATTAAAACCAATGATAAAACCTTTCTTTTGTTTTCATAAGGTCGTTATAACCAACTTCCCATAAAGCTGTTATAACACCTTATGTTTTAAACCATTTTAAGACAACACAATGCCTTTCTTTTCCTAAAGTTCGGTTGCCTAATTTCAATTACAGTCTCTTTTTGAAAAGTTTCATAGTTCAATGTCTTAATCTCTTTTAAAACAATTGAGTAACATATGCCATAAAGTAGAGTTATTCTTGTTCATAATCAATCTTATTAAGCGACCATGATCTAGAAAATGTAATATCATTTTGTCTCATCTTAGCTTATGCGGATGGAGGTTTCTACGGTTTTAATAATACTTAATTATTCAATACATTTTCCTTTATTAACGCCGCAATGGTTTGTCGATACATTCGATTTCGAAATCAAGAAACATTATTCCTTTCAAAAACCAAGTACTCATTACTCACGAATGAGGTTTCACACAAACATCCATATTAAGTCAAGTCTCTTATCTTTTAAGAATAAGTCTCTTAACTTCTAAACCATTAAACCATTCTTTTATCTCTCTTAAGACGTTACACCTAACTTCTCATAAAGTTCGTATAACTCTTATGTTTTCAAGCCAAGTATACACTTCTTTCAAAAAGGTTTCTTAATCTTTTAGAATACTTCAAGGTTCTTTATTATCACACATCAAGTCGGTTATAAGTCAAATCGCTTATCTTTTAAAAAACCACAAAGCATTTCTCTCATTTACATAGAAGTCGTTATAACCAACTTCCCATAAAGCCGTTATAACACTTTATGTTTAAAAACAATCAAATACATTTAACACACGACGTCACCGTACTACATAGTTATACACATATCATGCTAGAACAGATAGGAAGAGGTTCACATACCGCGACGATTATCGACTAATAGCAAAACGCCCAAGTACCTCAAACCGTCGAATACACTTTAAGCCGCGATCACTCCACACGTAGTACTATAACCTATAGAGTCCACAAGGCGCCTATTAATATCTTTAGATCCCGACGAATATTCTACGTAAAATTCGCAAGACCTCCCGCAACAGCGTAATTCTCCTCCTCTATCGAGGCCGCTACCAAGCCAACCGTGTGGGGGTTTACACGCTTAACCGACGTACAATTCTACTTCACAAGAATGCTATACAAGTCTATCGTAATACACCCTAAGTAATTACGTCGCTTCTCTTCTTAAAGTTCAGGCTTAAGTCGCAAGACATTGCCGTAAGTATTATTCAGGCTTAAGTCAAAAGACATTGCCGTAAGTATATTTCAATTCTATATATAGTATACTTCAACTATATATTCCAACAACATGTAATTTCTAATTACAATAGAAGGTCAAGAGTGTTTACCTCGATAAGCCCAAAATTATCCAAGTTATAAGTCGATCCTGAGCAAGGTTTAGCTCCTAATTGCACGCTCCAAGTGCTCCAATAAACCCTTAGAAGTTATACTCAACTTCTACTAAACACTTCAACTACTTATGAAGAGTTTTCCAAAGGGTTTCGTTTAGTGGCTAAAGGAAGTATATGTTATACCCCGTATTTCCAGAGTATGTACGTGAGCGCGTACGTATTATAATTTGAGCCTTAAAGTTGGCTAGTTTCGAAATTTGTACACAAGTGCCGAAAAGAGTCGTTTTCCGACGAAACGTTTCCACAGCTTTCGTAGGGAAAATTCCGGCTATGTCATTAATTATTTTTGCGGATTTTTCCGAGAGACGAAACATTTTGGACCAACGAGAGGGCGACACTTGTCACCCTCTAATTGGAAGGAATGGGCGGCATTTTGGACGAAAATGGTGAGTGGGGTTAGGTAGGATATTTTGTGCAAGTTGTTGTGGTAGATGGATAAGGTGCACTTGGCTTAAATCTAGCCCTACACTTGCACCACACTTGTCTTCATCTTGGCCATTGGTTGGCCTTCACTTGACCTATAAATACCCCTCTAAGTTGATGAACTTCTTCATCCTAAATTGTTCTAAGTGTTAAAAATCCCCTCTTAGCTTGAGCTTTCGTCCCTCTCCCCCCCTCCTAGTTGAGCTTGGCCGAGAGCCACCACACCCTCCCCCTTGTGAAGCCGTGGCCGAGGGGTACCCCCCCCGAGCCTAGTTATTTTTCGTATAATACCCCTTGTTGTGGTATAGAAAAACTTTCCTAGTATTGTTGTTATGTCCAAATACCTTGCCCAAATACCTTGTAGTAGTCCCAAGGTTACACTTATACAAACGCCCAAATACTATTATACTTCCTTTAGCCACTAAACGAAACCCTAAGGAAAACCTTCATAGTCAGTTGAAGTGTTAAGTAGAAGTTGCGTAGAACTTCTAAGGGTTGTTTGGAGCAAATCGAGCACTCAGAGTAGGAGCTAAACCTTGCTCAGATCGACATATAAACTCCTGATAATTTTGGGCTTACCGAGGTAAACATTCTTGACCTTCTCATTGTAATTGGAAATTTCATGTTGTAGAGTATATAGTTAAAGTATACTATATATTGAATTGAACATACCAAGCGGCAATGTCTTTTGACTTAAGCTCGAATAATACTTACGGAATGTCTTGCGACTTAAGCCCGAATTTAAATAAGAGAATCGAACTGTAATTACATAGATCAGACATGAGGCTTGTGTAGTATTATCGTGAGTAGAATTGTACACGCCCGGTTAGACGCAAACCCCCGGTTGGCTTGGTAGTCGGCCTCGATAGAGGAGAGATTTACGCTGTTGGGGGGAGGTGCTACGAATTTTCTCAGAGAATATGGAACGATGAGATCTAGATGTTAATAGCGCCTTGGCCTTATAGGTTGAAGTACTACGTGGCGCGATCTACGTGGCTTAAGGAGTAGCCGACGGTTTGAGGTACTTGGAGCGTTTGGCTATTAGTCGATAATCGTCGCGATGTATGTGAACCTCTTCCTATCTTTCTAGCATGATATGTGTATAACTATGTAGTACGGTAGACGTACATGTGTTAAATGTATTTGATTGGTTTAAAACATAAAGGGTTATAACGGCTTTATGGGAAGTTGGTTATAACAGCTTTATGTAGATAAGAAAAAGCTTTGTGATTGTAAAAAGGTAACTGATTTGACTTATAACTAACTTGACGTGTGATAATAAAGAACTTGAAGTCTTTCATTAAGAAACCCTTTTTGAAAGAAGAGTAATACTTGGTTTTGAGAACTTAAGAGTTATACTAGCTTTATGGGAAGTTAGGTATAACGTCTAAAAGAGATAAAAAGAATCGCTTATTTGATCTTAGAAGATAAGAGACTTGATCTTATAATATAAGAGACTTAACTTGATTAAATTGTTTTGAAAGTTGTAAGATGTGTGAAACCTCATTCGTGAGTAATGAGTACTTGGTTTTTGAAAGGAATAATGTTTTACTGATTTCGGAAATCAGAATGTGTATCGACAAACCACTGCAGCGTTAATAAAGGAAAATGTATTGAATAATTAAGTATTATTAAAACCAAGAGAAACCTCCATCCGCATAGAAGCTAAGATGAGACAAAATGGTATTACATTTTTAGATCATGGTCGCTTAATAATATTGATTATGAACAAGAATAACCTACTCTCCTATGGCATATGTTACTCAATTGTTTTAAAAGAGATTAAGACATTGAAATATGAAACTATTCAAAAAGAGACTTGCGTAATTAAAATTAGGCAAACTGGAACCTTAGGGAAAAGAAAGGCATCAGGTTGTCTTAAAATGGTTTAAAGCATAAGGTGTTATAACAGCTTTATGGGAAGTTGGTTATAACGACCTTATGAAAACAAAAGAAAGGTTTTATCATTGGTTTTAACGTGGTAACTTGACTTTAAAAAAGTATGGAAGTTGTTTTGGTTTACTTAAAAGATATAAGTCACTCTATTTTTATACTACGGGTATCGGGTGACTTTTATATAAAAGGAATAAATCTCTTTAAAAGGAATTTTAACGTGCGTAGTACTTTAGGGTTAAGACCCGGACTTAGGCATAAATGAAAGTACTTTGAGTTGTGAAACTTGCCTATGCTTGTTGTGGTGAAACTTGCCTATGCTTGTTGTTGTGAAACTTGCCTATGCTTGTTGTTGTGAAACTTGCCTATGCTTGTTGTGATAGCCTTTGTTGTGCAAAGATTGTGTTTCTATACTACCGCGTCTCTCGATGGAGGGTCGGTTGACTTGTTGAGAACTTACTTGGACGTGCCGGCAGTGACGAAGAAATTCCACGGGTACGTTCCTGTTGATTGTGTTACTTTTGCTAATCGCTTTGGACATACTGACACGATGCGTAGCGCACGGGTATGCTTCCATTTTGATACTGCCTTATTGTTTCCCTTTGGGCATACTGACACGATGCGTAGCGCACGGGTATGTTTCCATTTGGAATGCTGCTTTATTGTTTCCCTGTGGGCATACTGACACGATGCGTAGCGCACGGGTATGTTTCCATTTGGAATGCTGTCTTATTGTTTCCTTTTGGACATACTGACACGATGCGTAGCGCACGGGTATGCTCCCATTTGGATTGCTGTCTTGTTGATATCATATCATAGACTGCCGGCGGTGAGGAAGGAATTCCACGGGCACGAGTGATGATTTGGAGGGCGTGAGTCCCTGACTTTATATGACTGTTTATATGTCAGATATCGTAGTTTGGTTATCATACATGTCTCCCGCTTTATATAGATCGCTATGATTTCATTTACTGATTTTACGCTTTCACATACTTGGTACTGTTATCGACCTCCTTCGGGGCCGCGTTCACGCCGCAGTGTAAGTACATCGTCGCCGATCCCCGCTTAGGATCACCTTTCAACAGATTGAAGCTCGTTCTTCGAGGCTTATCTTTTGGTATGTGTTCCCGAGTTGTAGGTCCTTGTACATTCTGTGGTATGACGGGCCCGTCCGCCATAGTTGTTGTAAATCTTAGAGGTCCGTAGTAATCCGCTGTGGCGTGGTTGTAAAAGGATTAAACTGCTCGTGGTTTGTATATATTTACGCCAAGGCAACTGCTTGGTTGGCTCGTTATTTATTATATCTCTCATTTCATGTTCATGTTTTATTTCCGCTGATTTTCTCGATGTTGTATCACCAGGGTGCCCGGTAGGCACTACCACGCCCGGATCGGGTCGTGACAAAAGTGGTATCGAGCGCTTAGTCCTCGGAAAGTGTCTACGCACCGTGTCTAGTAGAGTCTTGATTATCGATGTGTCAGGCACCACATCTATAATCGTGAGGTCCGCAGACATTTAGGATTGGTTTCTATTCTTCTCATTACGAGATCGTGCCTTAGAGTTGTGTGATGAGTTGAACCCTCCGACGTATTCCTTTCCTTTACCGCTATGCCTCCGCGCAAGGCAACCCGCCCGTGGCGGCAAGACAGAGGAAGATACGAGTAGAGCAGCGGCAGTCTCTACAGAGACCACAAGACTCGAGCCTCCACCCCACAGCCGCGTATGAGACGGGTTACGCGAGATGGCCCGATTAACGGCCGTGGTCAGGCGACTTGAGGATAAGCTGGACGCAGCAGTTCCAGTCCCAGTAGCACCCGTAGTTCACCCCCGAGCAGACAGTTTGAGATTACGGGATTTTCTGAGGTGTAACCCGCCAGAGTTTTATGGGTCGAGGCCTGAGGATGATCCGCAGGAGTTCATCCGGCAGTTACAGCGGATCATGAGAGTGATCAAGGCATCAGAGACCGAGTCAGTGGCCCTAGGTTCGCATCGGCTGCGTGATACCGCAGTCGACTGGTTTGATTCGTGGGAGCTGTCCCGGGGAGAGCATGCACTTCCAGCTTTATGGGACGAGTTCTCAGAGGCCTTTCTTGCACACTTCTTGCCTCCGCAGATGAGGAGGGCTCGGGCCGACAGATTTTTGGTGTTGCGCGTAACGGTCGTACGGTTCGGGAGTACAATGTGGAGTTCGACTCATTGGCCCGGTACGTCCCCGCATTAGTAGCTAGTATGGAGGATCGAGTGCACCGATATGTTACAGGGCTCGATGATTACCTAGCAGAGAGTTGTTCGGGTGTAGCTCTTCACCGCACGGACATTGCCCGACGCAGCTTATGCACTGGAGGTGAGGAGCGGAGAAATCGACGGAATGACCAAGGTCGCAGAAGAGGGCCGAGCAGCAGGTCCTGGTGACTTTCGAGGCGGACCTCCTCAGAAGCAGACTAGTTACGCGCCTCCGCCAGTACAGAGTGGTCCTCCACAATCTTCAGAGCATCCAGAGTATTCAGGAGCAGGTCAGGGCTCCAAGGGTTCAAATTTTCGGGAGAGCAGGGGTGTTAGCCACCAAGCCACCCCTACCTCAGGATGACGTGTGGTAGACTCCACGTGGGAGTGTCGTGCTAGTCCGGAGTTTGTTTTACATGCGACAGCAGGCCATTTTGGGAGAAACTGTCCACCAGGGGGTAGCACTGGTAGGATAGCACAGACTACGAGATCGCTATGGTTCTTCACCTTCCACACTAGGCAGATGTTCATACACCGGCGGCCACTAGAGGTCGCGGTGGAAGTTCCAGCTTAGCGGTCCTCCGAACCGCCTACTTCTGTATATATCCTTAACCATCTAGAGTTTTGTATGTTATGATAATGTGTTAAGTGTTATGTTCGGATAGCTTTGTGCTAAAATGTGACTTAGAAACATGCTTAGTGAAAAGGGTAAGCAAAGGGGTGAGAAATGATGAACCTATTTATATTACAGTTGAGACCTTAGATGTAAGGCCGCTTGAGTACAAGTTTTTGCAAGTGATCCGTGTCGGAGTGCATTTTATGCCGAGGATGTCGTGGGTGATAAGTCCCTGGGGCGTGGGAACTGGAAGTGGTAGCTTTCATGACTGTAGAGGTAAGATTATCCGGACGGGAAACAAGAGCTTGACGCGTTAAGTGGGTCGGTTGGGCCGCTGCGCCAACCCGCGCCTGCTTTGGGGTTGGGTCAGCTGGGTGGTCCCGCAAGGTGGTAGGGTCACGAGGGTGCTAGGCCCAAGTTTAGATGACCATCGTATGATTTTGTGGATATGTTTGACCCGAATCGGTTCGTGAAGGACGGGAATGACCTTAGAGGAAAGTGAAGCTAGTAAGATGACCGTTTGAGGTTGTGACTCCAAAGTGTTGGGAATCAAGCGATGATCGGAGTGTGGAACGATACTAGAAGAGTTCAAGTGTTCGGCGAGGCACGACGAGTAAGGAGGGAAGAGAACGTGTGTTATTACGTGGCCAGGTGTGGCTTTGACAACTTGTTGAAGGAACTTCTTCGTTATCTGTTTCGAGAAGGAACATTCGGGACGAATGTTTCTAAGGAGGGGAGAATGTTATACCCCGTATTTCCAGAGTATGTACGTGAGCGCGTACGTATTATAATTTGAGCCTTAAAGATGGCTAGTTTGAAATTTGTACACAAGTGCAAAAGAGTCGCTTTCCGACGAAACGCTTTCCAGACTTCGTAGGGAAAATTCCGGCTATGTCATTAATTATTTTTGCGGATTTTTCCGAGAGACGAAACATTTTGGACCAACGAGAGGGCGACACTTGTCACCCTCTAATTGGAAGGAGTGGGCGGCATTTTGGACGAAAATGGTGAGTGGGGTTAGGTAGGATATTTTGTGCAAGTTGTTGTGGTAGATGGATAAGGTGCACTTGGCTTAAATGTAGCCCTACACTTGCACCACACTTGTCTTCATCTTGGCCATTGGTTGGCCTTCACTTGACCTATAAATACCCCTCTAAGTTGATGAACTTCTTCATCCTAAATTGTTCTAAGTGTTAAAAATCCTCCCCCCTCTTAGCTTGAGCTTTTCGTCCCTCTCCCCCCCTCCTAGTTGAGCTTGGCCGAGAGCCACCACACCCTCCCCCTTGTGAAGCCTTGGCCGAGGGGTACCCCCCCCCTAGCCTAGTTGTTTTTCGTATAATACCCCTTGTTGTGGTATAGAAATACTTTCCTAGTATTGTTGTTATGTCCAAATACCTTGGCCCAAATACCTTGTAGTATTCCCAAGGTTACACTTATACAAACGCCCAAATACTATTATACTTCCTTTAGCCACTAAACGAAACCCTAAGGAAAACCTTCATAGTCAGTTGAAGTGTTAAGTAGAAGTTGCGTAGAACTTCTAAGGGTTGTTTGGAGCAAATTGGAGCACTCGGAGTAGGAGCTAAACCTTGCTCAGGATCGACATATAAACTCGGATAATTTTGGGCTTACCGAGGTAAACATTCTTGACCTTCTGTTGTAATTGGAAATTTCATGTTGTAGGAGTATATAGTTAAAGTATACTATATATTGAATTGAACATAGCTGTGCGGCAATGTCTTTTGACTTAAGCCTGAATAATACTTACGGCAATGTCTTGCGACTTAAGCCTGAATTTAAATAAGAGAACTGAACTGTAATTACATAGGACTGTATTACAGTAGGCTTGTGTAGTATTACTGTGAGTAGAATTGTACACGTCCGGTTAGACGTGCAAACCCCCCCCCCCCCTGGTTGGCTTGGTAGCCGGCCTCGATAGAGGAGGAGATTTACGCTGTTGCGGGGGGGGGGGAGGTGCTGCCGAATTTTCTGTAGAATATGGAACGATGAGATCTAGATGTTAATAAGCGCCTTGTGGCCTTATAGGTTGAAGTACTACGTGTGGTGCGATCTACGTGGCTTAAGGAGTAGCCGACGGTTTGAGGTACTTGGAGCGTTTTGCTATTAGTCGATAATCGTCGCGAGGTATGTGAACCTCTTCCTATCTTTCTAGCATGATATGTGTATAACTATGTAGTACGGTAGACGTACATGTGTTAAATGTATTTGATTGGTTTAAAACATAAAGGGTTATAACGGCTTTATGGGAAGTTGGTTATAACAGCTTTATGTAGATAAGAAAAAGCTTTGTGATTGTAAAAAGGTAACTGATTTGACTTATAACTAACTTGACGTGTGATAATAAAGAACTTGAAGTCTTTCATTAAGAAACCCTTTTTGAAAGAAGAGTAATACTTGGTTTTGAGAACTTAAGAGTTATACTAGCTTTATGGGAAGTTAGGTATAACGTCTAAAAGAGATAAAAAGAACGGCTATTTGATCTTAGAAGATAAGAGACTTGATCTTATAAGATAAGAGACTTAACTTGATTAAATTGTTTTGAAAGTTGTAAGATGTGAAACCTCATTCGTGAGTAATGAGTACTTGGTTTTGAAAGGAATAATGTTTCTTCGATTTGAAATCGAATGTGTATCGACAAACCATGCAGCGTTAATAAAGGAAAATGTATTGAATAATTAAGTATTATTAAAACCGTAGAAACCTCCATCTGCATGAAGCTAAGATGAGACAAAATGGTATTACATTTTCTAGATCATGGCCGCTTAATAATATTGATTATGAACAAGAATAACCTACTACTTTATGGCATATGTTACTCAATTGTTTTAAAAGAGATTAAGACATTGAACTATGAAACTTTTCAAAAAGAGACTTGCGTAATTAAAATTAGGCAAACTGGAACCTTAGGGAAAAGAAAGGCATTGTGTTGTCTTAAAATGGTTTAAAGCATAAGGTGTTATAACAGCTTTATGGGAAGTTGGTTATAACGACCTTATGAAAACAAAAGAAAGGTTTTATCATTGGTTTTAACGTGGTAACTTGACTTTAAAAAAGTATGGAAGTTGTTTTGGTTTACTTAAAAGATATAAGTCACTCTATTTTTATACTACGGGTATCGGGTGACTTTTATATAAAAGGAATAAATCTCTTTAAAAGGAATTTTAACGTGCGTAGTACTTTAGGGTTAAGACCCGGACTTAGGCATAAATGAAAGTACTTTGAGTTGTGAAACTTGCCTATGCTTGTTGTGGTGAAACTTGCCTATGCTTGTTGTTGTGAAACTTGCCTATGCTTGTTGTTGTGAAACTTGCCTATGCTTGTTGTGATAGCCTTTGTTGTGCAAAGATTGTGTTTCTATACTACCGCGTCTCTCGATGGAGGGTCGGTTGACTTGTTGAGAACTTACTTGGACGCTTGCAGCGACGTGAAGAAATTCCACGCACGCTCCTCGCTGATTGTGTTCCTTTTGCTAATCGCTTTGGACATACTGACACGATGCGTAGCGCACGGGTATGCTTCCATTTTGATACTGCCTTATTGTTTCCCTTTGGGCATACTGACACGATGCGTAGCGCACGGGTATGTTTCCATTTGGAATGCTGCTTTATTGTTTCCTCGGGCATATCGACACGACGCGCGTAGCGCACGTATGTTTCCATTTGGAATGTCTTATTGTTTCCTTTTGGACATACCGACACGATCGTAGCGCACGGTATGCTCCCATTTGGATTGCTGTCTTGTTGATATCATATCATAGATCGCCACGGTGAGGAAGGAATTCCACGCACGAGTGATGATTTGGAGCGAGTCCTCGACTTTATATGATTGTTATATGTCAGATATCGTAGTTTGGTTATCATACATGTCTCCTCGCTTTATATAGATCGCTATGATTTCATTTACTGATTTTACGATTTCACATACTTGGTACTGTTATCGACCTCCTTCGGGGCCGCGTCACGCCGCAGTAGAAATACATCGTCGTCGATCCCCGCTTAGGATCACCTTTCGTATTGGAAGCTCCGTTCCTTGGAGGCTTATCTTTTGTATGTGTTCCCGAGTTGTAGGTCCTTGTACATTCGGGGTATGGCGGGGCCTGTCCGTCATAGTTGTTGTAAATCTTAGAGGTCCATAGTAATCTTTGTGGCGGTGGTTGTAAAAAGGATTAAACTGTTCAGGGTTTGTATATATTTATGCTGAAGGCAACTGTTTTGGTTGGCCTGTTTATTTATTATATCTCTCATTTCATGTTCATGTTTTATTTCCGCTGATTTTCTCTGATGTTGTATCACTAGGGTGCCCGGTAGGCACGACCACGCCCGGATCGGTCGTGACAAAAGTGGTATCAGAGCAGTTAGTCCTGGAAAGTGTCTACAGACCGTGTCTAGTAGAGTCTTGATTATCGATGTGTTGTGCACCACATCTATAATCAGGAGGCTGCAGGACATTTAGGATTGGTTTCTATTCTTCTCATTCTGAGATCGTGCCTTAGAGTTGTGTGATGAGTTGAACCCCTCTGACGTATTCCTTTCCTTTACCAGTTATGCCTCCGCGCAAGGCAACCCGGGCCCAGAAGGGCAAGACAGCAGAGGAAGATACGAGTAGAGCAGCGGCAGTCTCTACAGAGACCACAGTACCTGAGCCTCCAGTCCTACAGGCTGGGGCAGATGAGATGGGTTACAAGGAGATGGCGATTAATGGCCGTGGTCAGGCGACTTGAGGATAAATGGGCCGACGCAGCAGCCGATCCAGAGCACCGTAGTTCACCCCGAGCGCACGATTTGAGATTACGGGATTTTCTGAGGTGTAACCCGCCAGAGTTTTATGGGTCGAGGCCTGAGGATGATCCGCAGGAGTTCATCCGGCAGTTACAGCGGATCATGAGAGTGATCAAGGCATCAGAGACCGAGTCAGTGGCCCTAGGTTCGCATCGGCTGCGTGATACCGCAGTCGACTGGTTTGATTCGTGGGAGCTGTCCCGGGGAGAGCATGCACTTCCAGCTTTATGGGACGAGTTCTCAAAGGCCTTTCTTGCACACTTGCCTCCGCAGATGAGGAGGGCTCGCCGGCAGATTTTTGGTGTTGCGGCAGCAGGCGACGGTTCGGGAGTACAATGTGAGTTCGACTCATTGGCGAGACGTCCCGCATTAGTAGCTAGTATGGAGGATCGAGTGCACCGATATGTTACGAGGCTCGATGATTACCTAGCAGAGTTGTTCGGTGTAGCTCTTCACCGCATGGACATTGCCCGCATGCAGCTTATGCACTTGGAGGTGAGGCGGAGAAATCGACGGAATGACCAAGGTCGCGTAAGAGGCGTAACAGCGAGGTCCTTTGGTGACTTTCGAGGCGGACCGCCTCGGCAGACTAGTTACGCGCCTCCGCCAAGATCTGAGTGGTCCTCCACAATCTTCGTGAGCATCCAGAGTATTCGGGAGCAGGTCGTGGCTCCAAGGGTTCAAATTTTCGGAGAGCGGTGTTAGAGTGAAGCCACCTACCTCGTTGTGCCGTGTGGTAGACTCGCGTGGGAGTGTCGTGCTAGTCAGGAGTTTGTTTTACATGCGACCAGCAGGGCCATTTTGGGAGAAACTGTCCGACCAGGGGTAGCACTGGTAGGATAGCACAGACTACGAGATCAGTTGCGGGTTCTTCACCTTCCACAGCTAGGCAGGATGTTCATACACCGGCGGGCCACGGTAGAGGTCGCGGTGGAAGTTCCCAGTTTTAGCGGTCCTCTGAACCGCCTACTTCAGGTATATCCTTAACCATCTAGAGTTTTGTATGTTATGATAATGTGTTAAGTGTTATGTTCGGATAGCTTTGTGCTAAAATGTGACTTAGAAACATGCTTAGTGAAAAAGGGTAAGCCTGGGGGTGAGAAATGATGAACCTATTTATATTACAGTTGAGACCTTAGATGTAAGGCCGTCTTGAGTACAAGTTTTTGCAAGTGATCCTTGTCGGAGTGCATTTTATGCCTAGAATGTATTGTGTGATAAGTCCTCGGGTAGTGTGAAATGGAAGTGGTAGCTTTCATGACTGTAGAGGTAAGATTGTCCTGATCGGAAACAAGAGCTTGACGCGTGCTGGTCGGGTTGGGCCATGCGGGCCAACCCGCGGCCTGTTTTGGGGTTGGGTCAGCTCTGGGTGGTCCCGCCAGGTGGTAGGGTCACGAGGGTGCTAGGCCCAAGTTTAGATGACCATCGTATGATTTTGTGGATATGTTCGACCAGAATCGGTTCGTGAAGGCCGGGAATGACCTTAGAGGAAAGTGAAGCTAGTAAGATGACCAGTTTGGAGGTTGTGACTCCAAAGTGTTGGGAACTGAAGCGATGACTGGAGTGTGGAACGTATACTAGAAGAGTTCAAGTGTTCGAGGAGGGCACGACGAGTAAGGAGGGAAGAGAACGTGTGTTATTACGTGGCCAGGTGTGGCTTTGACAACTTGTTGAAGGAACTTCTTCGTTATCTGTTTCGAGAAGGAACATTCGGGACGAATGTTTCTAAGGAGGGGAGAATGTTATACCCCGTATTTCCAGAGTATGTACGTGAGCGCGTACGTATTATAATTTGAGGGCGTACGTATTTCTAAGCAGGAGTGATGATTTGGAGGGCGTGAGTCCCTGACTTTATATGACTGTTTATATGTTGTATACTGTAGTTTGGTTATCATACATGTCTCCTGCTTTATATAGACTGCTATGATTTCATTTACAGTATTTTACAGTTTCACATACTTGGTACCTGCAGATCGACCTCCTTCGGGGCCGCGTCACGCCGCAGTAGAAGTACATCGTCTGTCGATCCCCGCTTAGATCACCTTTCGCAGATTGGAAGCTCCGTTCCTTGAGGCTTATCTTTTAGTATGTGTTCCACGAGTTGTAGGTCCTTGTACATTCGGGGTATGGCGGCCCCGTCCGTCATAGTTGTTGTAAATCTTAGAGGTGCAGTAGTAATGTTGTGGCGTGTGGTTGTAAAAAGAATTAAACTGTTCAGGGTTTGTATATATTTATGCTGAAGGCAACTGTTTTGGTTGGCCTGGTTATTTATTATATCTCTCATTTCATGTTCATGTTTTATTTCCGCTGATTTTCTCTGATGTTGTATCACTAGGGTGCCCGGGGTAAGGCACCAGTCACGGGCCCGGGATCGGGTCGTGACAGTATAATAGTATTTGGGCTTTTGTATAAGTGTAACCTTGGGAATACTACAAGGTATTTGGGCCAAGGTATTTGGGCATTATAACAATACTTGGAGAGTATTTCTATACCACAAAAAGGGGGGTATTTATACGAGACAACTAGGCTAGGGGGGGGGGTACCCCACGGCTAGAACACTACAAAGGGGAGGGGGAAGCTTTGCCGGGCCTTTCTCACAGGGGGAGGTTTGGACGATTTTAACTCACAAAGGGGAAGAGATTTCAAGACTTGGAAAATGATTTTTGGATGAAGAAAGTTCATCAACTAAGGGGGTATTTATAGGTCAAGGAATGGCCAACCAATGGCCAAGATTCTTCCAAGTGTTAGGCAAGTGTAGGGCTAGGATTAAGCCATGTGCACCTTATCCATCTACCACACCAACTTGCACAAAATATCCTACCAACTAAAGTGCCCTTATTTCGTCCCATTGCCGTCCCTAAGCTTCCAATGTGAGGGTGACACATGTCACCCTCCCGTTGGTCCAAAATGTTACGTCTCTCGGAAAAATCCGCAAAAATTATAAATGACATAGCCGGAATTTTCCCTTCGCAAGTTTAGTAAAACGTTTCGTCGAAAAACGATTCTTTTCGGCACTTGTGCCCAAATTTCGAATCTTGCCAAAACCTTAAGGCTCAAATTTAAATACGTACGCCCTACGTACATACTCTGGAAATACGGGGTATAACAGACCCTTTCGAGGTAGCTACGCCAGTGGGTGATTCGGTGGTAGCTCGGCGGGTATATAGGGCTTGTCCAGTGACCATATGCAGTCGTCAGACCCTAGTCGACTTGATAGAGTTGGATATGACTGATTTCGATGTGATCATGGGTATGGATTGGCTAGCTTCTTGCTACGCCAATGTAGACTGCAGGGAGAGAGTGGTACGGTTCCAGTTTCCTGAGGAGTCGGTTGTTGAGTGGGAGGAACATCAGACGCCGAGGGTAGGTTTATTTCCTACCTCAAGGCTAGGAAGATGGTGCGAAGGGTATATCTACCATCTCGTTCGGGTGTTTGATACCGAGGCTGCGCAGATTTTCAGTCCGTTCGAGTCGAGAGTTCCCACGTGTTTCAGGCGACCTCGTATCCTCCGGAGAGGAGATAGAGTTTTGTATCGATGTCTGCGGATACTCGGCCTATTTCCATTCCGCCATACGAATGGCACCGCCGAGTTGAGAGAGTTGAAGGACCACCGAGAGATTTCTTTGGAGAAGCGGCTTCATCAGCCTAGTGTTTCTCCCGGGAGCGCCGTATTGTTCGTGAAGAAGAAGGACGAGACGCTGCGCATGTGTGTTGATTACAGGCAGCTGAACAAGGTGACCATTAAGAACAGATACCCCCTTCCCAGGATTGATGATTTGTTCGACCAGTTGCAGGGTGCGAGATGGTTCTCCAAGATTGATCTGCGATCGGGCTATCATCAGGTGCGAGTCAGAGAGGCGGATATCCCTAGGACTGCATTCCGGACCCGGTACGGGCATTATGAGTTCAGGGTTATGTCTTTCGGGTTGACCAATGCTCCGGCGGTATTCATGGATTTGATGAACCGAGTGTTCAAGCCATTTTTGGACACGTTTGTGATAGTGTTCATTGATGACATCTTGGTTTATTCTCGCTCAGAGCAGGAGCATGCGGATCATTTGAGGACTGTGTTGGGAGTTCTCCAGGACCAGCAGTTATACGCCAAGTTTTCCAAATGTGAGTTTTGGTTGGCTTCGGTGGCTTTTCTTGGGCATATTGTCGGGGCTGATGGCATTCGGGTGGATACGGCCAAGATCGAGGCAGTCAGGACTTGGCCTAGACCTACCACTCCGACAGAGGTACGCAGATTTCTGGGCCTCACAGGTTATTATCGGCGGTTCGTGGAGAAGTTTGCTTCTATCTCTGCACCATTGACTAGGCTGACTCAGAAGACAGCTAAGTTTTAGTGGACTGATGCTTGTGAGCAGGGTTTCGATTCTTGAAAGAGATCGACGACCGCCCGTTCTTACTCTTCCAGAGGGTCCAGACGGTTATGTAGTGTATTGTGATGCGTCAGGCGTCGGGCTCGGATGTGTGTTGATGCAGCTGGGCAAGGTTATAGCGTACGCATCCCGACAGCTTAAGAAGCATGAGAGGAACTACCCCACCCATGATTTGGAGTTGGCAGCGGTGATTCACGCCTTGAAGATCTGGAGGCACTATTTGTATGGGGTTCATGTGGATATTTATACAGACCACAAGAGCCTCCAGTATATCTTCATCCATAGGGAGCTGAACTTACGACAGAGACGGTGGTTAGAGTTACTCAAGGATTACGATGTTGATATCCTGTACCACCCAGGGAAGGCCAATGTTGTGGCAGATTCCCTTAGTCGTAGGTCGATGGGTAGCCTATCAGATGTGCAGCCGGAGAGGAGGGTCATGGTTCGCGATTTGCATCAGTTAGCGAGCCTTGGTGTCTGTTTGATTGATTCTGATAGCAGTGGGGTTCGAGTTCGAGAGGTTGCCGAGTCTTCCATCGTCGAGGAGGTGAAGAGGCAACAGTTTGAGGATCCGGTTTTGACGCGGTACCGTGATACGGCTCTTCGTGAGGGGAAGGGTCCTTTTGAGGTAGCACCTGATGGGGTGCTAAGGATCGAGGGCAGGTTGTGTGTTCCAGATATTACAGGACTTCGTCTGCAGGTTCTAGGGGAAGCACACAGCGCACGTTACTCTATCCATCCGGGGTCGACCAAGATGTACCACGACCTCAGATCTGTGTATTGGTGGGATGGCTTGAAGAGGGACATTGCAGAGTTTGTGGCTCAGTGCCCGTGTTGTCAGCAGGTGAAGGTAGAGCACCAGAGGCCTGGTGGTTTGTTGCAGATGATAGAGATCCCGACCTGGAAGTGGGAGGTGATCAACATGGACTTTATCACAGGATTACCTCGCACTCAGAGGAAGCATGATTCTATCTGGGTTATCGTCGACAGGCTGACGATATCAGCCCACTTTCTTCCCGTCAGGACGACTTTTTCGGCTGAGGATTATGCCAGACTTTACATCCGAGAGATCGTTAGACTGCATGGAGTCCCTGTTTCGATCATATCGCATGCAGGAGCCCGATTCACGGCTAACTTCGGAGGTCTTTCCGAAGGGTTTAGGGACGCAGTGAGCTCGAAATCGCATTCCATCCACGCAGACGGACAGCAGAGCGCACTATCCGCACTTCGAGGATATCTGCGAGCCTGTTATTGACCGAGGGTAGCCGGAGGATCATTTGCCTCTAGTTGAGTTTGCGTATAATAATAGCTACCACCCAGATTCGGATGACGCTTTACGAGGCCTTGTATGGAGGAAGTGCAGATCGCCGATAGGCTGGTTTGACGTGGGCGAGGTGCGATTAGTGGGACTAGATTTGCGCAGCAGTGCGGATAAGGTGAAGCTTATCCAGAGCGGTTCTTGGCGATACCGAGTCGATGAAGTCATACGCAGATCATCGCCGTCGATCCGGAGTTCGAGGTTGATGATTGGGTTTTCTGAAGGTGTCACCCATGGCGGTGTGATGAGATTCGGAAGAAAGGGAAACTCACCAAGGTACATTGGGTCAGATCGATTGTCCGCGAGGTAGGCAAGGTTGCCTATGAGTTGGATCTTCCGTCCGATCCGGAGGCGATGCATCCGGTGTTTCATGTTTCTATCTTTGAGGAGATGTATCGGATCCATCTAGGGTACACCCGATTGACGATGTCCGGTGACCGGGTTATCGATGAGGAGATTCCCATAGCGATAATCAATCGTCGTTAGGCGTCCGCGACCAAGGGCGTGGCTTTCACAAAGTCTTGTGGCGAACGAGCTCGGGGAGGAGATGCCGGGGAAGGCGAGGAGGACATGAGGCGAAGTATCCTCACCTATTCCCACGCCTGGGTAACTCACTTTCCTACTTGTAAATTTTCATTGACCTATTTGCTTAAGTGTTGTATTATGGCCATGTGAGGCATTTGCAAACTGTTTAAGTTATGAAGAACCTTATCGTTGTATGTCTTGGGAAGGAACATTCGGGACGAATGTTTCTAAGGAGGGGAGAATGTTATACCCCGTATTTCCAAAGTATGTACGTGGGGGCGTACGTACAAAAGTTCAACCTTAAAGTTAAGGCTTAGGACGAATTTGTGCACAACTCACTAAAAGAATCGTTTTCCGACGAAACGTTTAACAAAACTTGCGTAGGGAAAATTACTGTTACACCCCGTAAGTCCAGTACATGTATAAGAGAATGCACGTAAGGAAACAAGACTTGGAAATTAGTACGAAAGGAAGAATTGTTTTTCTGACGGAAAATCTTCCGGACGTCGGAAAGGAAAAATGTTCGTTGTTGAGAATTGGATTCTCAAAATGCATTATTTGAATAGTATGGGACTTAGTAATATTATGGAAATTTATTTTTACGGATTTGGTCACGTGGGGCCCACCCGAGGAATTTTACATTTTGTGGGGCCCACGAGGGTTACGGAATTTTATGGACGAATGAGAGGGTGACACGTGGCACCCCCACATGGCTTGGTCGAAATTTATGCAAGGGTAAAATGGTCATTGACCATGGTAGAAGATAAGTCTTCCAAAGCTTGATATTGTTGACAAGTCAACTTGTCCACCTAGGCTTGATCCAAGTGAAACTCATCCTAACCTCACATTTGTTTAAGTCTAAGCCCTCCATTGTGTTATAAGTATACTACTAGTGCAAAACTTGCCATTTAACACTTAGAAAAAAAAATCACACTAGTTGTTCTTCATGAACATGCTCTCAGCTTAGGTGCCATTCCCACACAAAAAATTTTAGTTTGTGATCCATTAGCCACAAGACTTTAAACCAAGGTTCCTAAGAGTATTGTAAGGTTATCTCAATAGAAAGATTTCGGAAAAAACGTATTTTTACGTTAGTCGCAAGGCGGAAACTAAGGGAGTTCTTCAACTTTGAAGTTGGAACTTGAAGATGGGTTCTTCATAGGCCTCTAAGGAGTGCTGGAGCGGATTGGAACCTAAGGAAAGGAGCTAAGAATTGCTAAGGCGCGACTTTGAATCTTGGAAATTTTAAGGGCTTGGAAAGGTATAAATTTTGTCGTTTTAGTAGTTAAGACTTACTTATTGTTGTAGCTATGGATTTTAGCAAGCATGAGTTATATAGTATGAAGTTTGATATGTTTATGGGCTATTGGAACCCTAATCCGAAAACTAGCATGTTTAGCTTTAAGATTGGAATTCAAGTTGATTATTAGTTTAAGTCGTCGCATGTTGAATAAAGAAGGAAATTGTAGTTGTTGAAGTTGTTTATGACTAAATAACATGTTGACCTAAGAACTTGAAATTGGAAAATGATTGGAAAAGACGTAGTGTTATTGGTTATATGTTGGCCGAGAATGGCTAGTGAAGTATTATACTATTTGGTATGAATTGTGGGGCGGAATTTTACACGTATTGTAAGGCGTGTAATCCCCTTTGTTTGGATGTTGTTTGGAGCCTTAAAATGTGGCTTGTTGGTTATTGTATTCGGCCTTGAAAAAGGTGGCAAAGTGAGTAGAAACAAAGGAGGTGCTGCCCGATTTTCCGTAGAATTAGAGACCGTATACTTAGTATTATTCTACGTTAGAGACTAGAAGTTGATAGTCTTGTTGTGACCATTATAGGTTGACACTTCTACGTACGGCGTATTCGGCTTAGCTTGTGGATTTAGCCGAAAAGGTATGTGAACTATCTCCTCTTCTAGCATGATTCCTTAAGATAAAGAAAGTAAGTTCTACTCCTCAAATGATCCATTCCTTGGTTGTACTTGGATTGCCTAATATAGAATATGTTCTATGAACTTCCTTGATTGTACTTTGATGTGTAAATTGTAAGTTGTATAATCCATTTCCTTAGTGAAGTTTGGATTCTTAAAAGTGAAAGTATTTTACTTAAAGTACATGGAGTCTTGAAAAAGAAGTGGTTTCCACACCTTTTGGCTAGTGCCTTAGTTCCAAAACCTAAAGGTCATTATAATGACTTTAGGGGAGTCAAAGGAGTGATTTACTTAATTGTTTTAAAAGAGGAGAAATGACATGATTTAAGAGAAGTAACTTGTCTTAAAGGTGTGAGTTACTTGAGGTTTAAAAGTAGAAGAAACTTGTTTTCTATATATTAAGAGACTTGAAGTGTTTTGAAAGTTAAGAACTTGATTTGTAAGTATGTGATACTTGGTTTTTAATAGTATAAGTCTCTTGTTTATAAAAGGAATGGATATGTCTAAAACCATAAAGGGTTATAACGGCTTTATGGGAAGTTGGTTATAACGGCTTTATGGAAGGTTTAAAAAGTTGTCTATTTTGAGTATTAGGCATAAGTTGCCTAGATTGTGAAAATTTGGAGTTACTTGATTTCAAGCTGTGAAATGAGTTTTTAAAAGTGTAGTAACTTACTTTGAAAAATAGACACGCCTTGATACTACGGGTGTTAGTATCGTGGGGCTTTACATAGAAGGGAGTCTTTTATAAAAGAATGTACGTACGTAGTACTTTGGCTTGTTTAATTGAGAATAATTCTAAGTGTGCCTTGATAAGTACTTTAGCTTGATTAATTGAGAATTACTCCATGTGATGCCTTGATAAGTACTTTGGCTTGTTAATTGAGAATTATTCTATTTGTGCCTTGATAAGTACTTTGGCTTGATTAATTGAGAATTAGTCTAAGGGTGCCTTGATAAGTACTTTGGCTTGTTAATTGAGAATTATTCCATGTGATGCCTTGATAAGTACTTTGGCTTGTTAATTGAGAATTATTCTATTTGTGCCTTGATAAGTACTTTGGCTTGATTAATTGAGAATTAGTCTAAGGGTGCCTTGATAAGTACTTTGGCTTGCTAAATGAGAATTATTCTATGTGTGCCTTGATAAGTACTTTGGCTTGTTTAGTTGAGAATTGCCTATATGTGCTGGAAATAGCCGGTTGTGTGCTATTGGTATATCACTGCTTCGGTCATTCCGGGTTTGTGGCATTTGGATATTCCGTGGAATTGCTACCCACGATGCGAGGAATACCTCATGCGGGTCCGTAACGACTTATGCGGGTGAAATAGTCCCACGCGGCGGTCCAAATTATGCGAGGAATACCTCACGCGAGTCCGTAAGGGCTTACGCGGTGAAATAGTCCCACGCGAGGATACCTCACGCTGGTCCACGCGCTACGCGGTGAAATAGTCCCGTGAGTAGGATGGCTAAATGATACTTGTCACGACCGAACCGGCCCGTGGATCGTGCCTACCCCGCACCCTAGTGATACAACATCGAGAAAATCGGAAATAAAAAAACCTTAAACATGAAATGAGAGACATGATAGATAAACAGGCCAACCAAAACAGTTGCCTTCAGTATATATACATAAAAACCCGAACAGTTCTCCTTTTTACAAAACCCTTCCCACAACAGTGCTACAGACCTCTAAGATTTTTACAACAACAATGACGGGACAGGGCCCCGCCATACCCCTGAATGTACAAGAGACTACAACTCAGGGAAACCTACCAAAGATAAGCCTCCGAAGGAACGGAGCTTTCCAACACGCTGAAATGTGATCCTAAGAGCGAGGACCCACGAACGACGATGTACTTACCGCGGCATGAACGCAGCCCTCAAGGAGGTCAAGACAACAGTACCAAGTATGTGAATCAGAAATATCAGAAATGAAATCATAGCAGTCTATATAAAGCAGGAGACATGTATGATAACCAAACTACAGTATACAACATATAAACAGTCATATTAAGTCAGGGACTCACGCCCTCCAAATCATCACTCGTTGTTATACCCCGTAGTTCCTGGGTATGTATGCGAGGACGTACGTACGAGAATACGACAGAAAGATTGGAAAGGAAGAAAGAGGTGATTTTTCCACGGAAAAGTTTCCGGTTTTTGTGAAGGAAAAAGGTTCGTTAATGGGAATTGGATTCCCAGATTTGGTATTCGGACTTCCTGGAATATTAGAGAATTATGGAATTTTATTTTCGGAAATGGTCACGTGGGGCCCACGGGAGAAATTTACGGTTTTGTGGGGCCCACTTTGTTTTAGAGATTTTGGCCATTGTGGATATTTTCGGAAGATGTTTTACTTTGGGCCAATAGGAGGGTGACACGTGTCACCCCGCCAGTGGCTCGCCGAATGGCATTTGTGCACAACACCGGTTAGAGTCGTTTTTCGACTAAACGTTTTACATAACTTGCGAGGGAAAATTCCGGCTATCTCTTTTCTTATTTTTCCGGATTGTTCCGAGAGACGTAACATATTGGACCAACGAGAGGCGGCACTGCACCCTCTCATGGTGGGCAAGGTGGGCGGCTTGACGACTTTGGGGTGTCAGTGGTAGATATTTGTGTAGATATTTGTGAGGGTTTTAAGGAGTAGGGTCTAGGGGCACTTGGGTGAATCTTGGCCTTACACTTGCTATACACTTGGCTAGATCTTGGCCATTGGTTGGCCTTGGCTTCAGGCTATAAATACCCTCTCTTTTGATGAACTTCTTCATCCTAAATATTTCCTAAGTGTTAGAATCCTCCCCCTCCGGTGCGTGTGGTTCTCGTCCCTCCCTCGTGGCCGAGAGCACCCCTCTAGGGGTGCTAGCGAGAGTGTACCCCACTAGCCTAGTTGCTTTCGTATAATACCCCTCATGGTGTAGAAATACTCTCAACAGGAGTGTTATAATGCCCAAATTACCTTAGCCGTATCCCGTGTAGTCTTCTAGGGTTATACGGCTACGAAAAGCCCGGAAATAATGTTATACTTTCCAGTACCACAAAACCGAAACCCTAGGGAAAATCTCCATAGTTAGTTGGAGTGTTATGTAGAAGTTGGTTAGAACTTCTAAGGGTGGTTTGGAGCGGGTTGGAGCGCCCGGAGTTGGAGTTAAACCTTGCTCAGGAGCGACATTAAACTCGGATAATTATGGGCTTATCGAGGTAATTATCTTGTCCCCCTATTGTAATTGGATATTACATGTTGTAGGAAATTATAGTTGAAGTATACTATGTATATAACTGAACATAGCTTGTGGCAATGTCTTTGGACTTAAGCTCAAGAATCGAATCGAATGCTTTTTACATAGGATCAGACAAAGAGCTTGTGTAGCTTTTCTGGGGAGTCGAAGTGTACCCGTTCGGGTTAGATGTAACCCGCGGTTGGCTTAGTAGCGGCCCCGTTAGAAGAGGAGATTTACGCTGTTGCGGGGGGGGGGAGGTGCTGCCGAATTTTCTGTAGAATGTTCTACGATAAGATCTTGATGTTAATAAGCGCCTTGTGGCCTTATAGGTTGAAGTACTACGTGTGGCGCGTTCTACTTGGCTTAAGGAGTAGCCGACAGTTGGAAGTACTTGGAGCGTTTTGCTATTAGTCGATACTCGTCGCGAGGTATGTGAACCTCTTCCTATCTCTTCCAGCATGATATGTGTGAACTATGTAGTACGGTAGACGCATACGTGCTAAATGTATTTGATTGGTTTAAAACATAAAGTGTTATAACGGCTTTATGAGAAGTTGGTTATAACGACTTTATGTTAGTAAGAAAATACTTGTGGTTTTTAAAGTGGTAACCGATTTGAACTATAACCGCTTGTTATGTGTTAATAAAAGAACTTGAAGTATTTCAAAAGGTTTTGATTCATTTTGTTAAGAGGTAATACTTGATTTGTTTTGAAAACTTAAGAGTTATACTAGCTTTATGGAAAGTTAGGTATAACGTCTTAAGAATGTTTTACCGATTTTGAAAATCAGAATGTGTATCGACAAACCACTGCTGCTAATAAAAGGAAATGTTTTGTGATTAAGTATTATTAAAACCAAGAGAAACTTCCATCTGCATGTAAGCTAAGATGAGACAAAATGATATTTCCTAGATCATGGTCATTGTAATAAGATTGTTGTAAACAAGAATATCCTACTCACATATAAGACTTATGTTTCTCGATAGTTTAAAAGAGAATTATATTCTTAAATGAATAAGACTATGAACTACGAAACCTTTCTAAATAAGAAACATGAACATTTGAAATTAGGCAAACTTGGACGTTTGGAAAATAATGTTGTTACTTGAGTTTTACAAAGAGAAGTGTTTTGATTTACTTCAAAAGATAATCACTCTATTTTCATATACTACGTATTGTGTGACTTTTGTGAGTAACGTATCTTTTAAAGAGTTAATGTATGAAGTACTTTGGGGATAAAACCCGAACTTGTTAGCATATAGTAGAAAGTACCTGGTGTATAACTTGATTGTGTTGGTTTGTGATAGCCTTGTAATACTTTCTTGTTGATTTGATAAGTAAACATGCTAGGATGCTACGTGTGTTAGTATCTTGTGATGTTTGTGTAAAGGGGTTTTTCCTTTGTTGTGCTTATGTTGTTTAACGATAAGCTGTTATGATAGTATTATACATCACTCATCTCTTGAGATGATTCCGGGTTAAGCGCCTCCGACGCGGGTAGACTCAGCGGTCGATGGACCTATGATTCGAGACTACCTCACGCGGGTCCAGGGGGCCTATGCGCGAATCGCGGAGTTCCGTGTTAGGACGCGCCCTCGTGGTCACGCGTCCTTGTGGCTACGCGGACGGCGAGTCCAGACGCCGCCGGGAGTAGCTACCGATGCGGGTTATACCTCACGCGGGCCGATCCGATTGGCCTACGCGGAGTCGCGGAAAGTTCTGTGGCTAGACGCGCACATTAGATATCTGCAAGTGGTCACTTTGATCATGTGACGGCAGACAGATCTTATGATACGATTCATGACCTTGTTGGGTACTGCTGGTGTTAGTAGTCGGCTATGCCTTCGCATTTACCTCAGACGTGTTATTATGGCACAGGTGGGACCTGGTGTTCATGTGTGTTCCTTGGTGCTTTTATATCATAAACTGCCGGCAGTGAGGAAGGTATTCCACGGGCATGAGTGATGACTTGAGGGCGTGAGTCCCTGACTTGACATGACTGCTTATTATTGTGAACTGTAGTTTGGTTATCATACATGTCTCCTGCTTTATAGACTATTATGATTTCATTTCTGATTTTTAGTTTCACATACTCCTGCACTGTTAGACCGACCTCCTTCGGGGCCGCGTCATGCCGCAGTAAAGGTACACCGTCATTGATCCTCGCCTTAGGGTCACAGTCGGCGTGGGAAAGCTCCGCTTTCTCGGAGGCTTATCGTGGTATAGTCCCCTGTTGTAGGTGTTTACATTCTGTGGTATGGCGGGCCCCGTCCCGCCATTGTTGTCGATCATTTCTTAGAGGTCCAGAGTAATCTTGTTGTGTGGTTTGTAAAAAGGATTAAAGCTGCTCATGTTGAAAAAGTTGTTGTTATATATATGCCGAAAGGCAAGTTTTTCTCGATTATTGTTTCATATTTTATAATATGTCTTGTATCGTTTATGTTCACTGATTACTCGATGTTGTATCACTAGGGTGCCCGGTAAGGCACGACCACGCCCGAATCGGTCGTGACAAAAGTGGTATCGAGCGCTTAATCCTCGGAAAGTGTCTACTGCATCCGATTCAAGAGTTCGATTATCGGTGTGTTGTGCACCACACCAATAATCGAGGAGGCTATAGGATATTTAGGATTGGTTTCTATTCTTCTCACTCGAGATCGTGCCTTAGAGCCGTGGTTGTAAGTTGACCCTCCGACGAAATTCATTCCTTATCGTTATGCCTCCGTAGGGCAACCCGCCCAGAGGCAAGGCGCCGGCGGAGCCGCGAGTTGAGTTCGGAGGGTCGAGGGCACAGCCCAATCATTACCTAGGTAGTGCTTCATTCGGGATTTCTACGACGCCACTAGCCCCGGAAAGTTTAGCACGGGCGGCGTTCCTCACGCGCCATGATATTTGAACCTTCGCCCACGACTGTGAACAGAGAATATGGACTGCAAAGAGGCGACCCTGTTACTAGCTATGGATTTGGCTACCAGAGAGTATACCGATGTATCGCGAGTCTTGATGACTACCTAAGAGAGGGTTGTGCAAGAGTAATTCTTCAGTTGGGCTTGAGCATGGCCTGTGTACGGGCTTATGTACAGCAGGCCGAAAAACGTAGAGATCGACGGGTTAACCAAGGACAGCAGGAGAGGGCCAGAGCAGCAGGGTCCTTCGGTAACTTTCAAGGTGAGTATACCTTAAGTGCTATGTTCTGATAGCAGTGTGGTAGTTGTGATTAGAAATCATGGTGGGTTAACCGAGTAAGATTTTGGGGGATAGAGAAGGTGTGAGCCTTAGAGTGTTATACGTACAGACCTTAGAAGTAAGGCCATCTCGAGTAAAGGTGTAGTGTTATGTTTGATCCTTATCGGAGTGCATAGTGCACGTGAGCTATGTTTGGGATAGGTCCCTAAGTGGTATGAAATGAAAGAGGGTAGTTGAGCTAAGAAGACCGCTAGGTTTTCGTAACATGTTTAGTAAAATTGTTCCTTCGGGAGATAGTATTTTGCGCTCGGGTCGGGTTGAGGCCACGCGGGTCAACCCGCGGCATGTTTGTGGTGCGGGTCTGCTGTGGTGGTCCCGCCTTGTGGAAGGGTCACGAGGGTGTTAGGCCCAAGTTTAGTTAACCAGCGTACGAGTTCGTGGATGCGTTCGACCGGTGGTCGGGTCGATGGGGGCAGCTCATCGTGTTCTTCGGTCAGGACCGTTCACTCGGCAGTGTTGATTTATCAGAAAGGTTGTAAGGCTGCACGGGGTGCCTACGTGCACCTTATGGCAGACAGTGGAGCCCAGGTTACGGCTGTTTTTGTTTCGAAAGTTTTACCAGTGGTTAAGGACTCAGTGAGTCTCGACCGATTCGCCTCGCCGCGGTGGATTTCGGGTAGTTGTGAGGATTGTTGTCTCTGTGGAGGAGTGTTTAAGCTACCATTCGGTGTTCGGATGTCGCCACGAAGCCTTGTAGGCAGAAGTGTAAGTTCCGGCCGATTGGTTCGATGTTGGCAAGGTTCGATAGTTGATCGAGCTTGTTCCGGCAGATCGTGGATAGGTAAAGCTCGTCTAGAAGAAGTTCGCGGCTCGGAGGAATCGTATGGATATTCGGACGACGCCAGAGTTCGTGTGACGGTCGGTCTTCTTGAAAGTACCACCGACGCGTGTGACGAGTTTTGGAAACTAAAGCGATCGTAAATGTGGTAGCGGTTCGAGCAGTCACGGCCTTCGTGGATCGCAGCACCGGCACCATTTGTTGGGTCGTCGAGCTAGGCTCGCGCAAAGTGACAAAAGTGTATTTGTGGTGATGTTAGAGGTGTTTCCTCGTAGACTTGGATATAAGTATGTTGCGCAGTATTTTACGTGGCGGTATGGCGAGATTGTTTCGTAAGTATAGAAGTGAAGACTATCTTGGCGCACGTATGTTTTGAGACTTAGAAGGAACATTCGGACGAATGTTTCTAAGGGGAAGAATGTTATACCCGTAGTTCCCGGTATGTATGCGAGGACGCACGAGAATAATGCAGAAAGATTGGAAAGGAAGAAAGAGTGATTTTTCCACGGAAAAGTTTCCGGTTTTGTGAAGGAAAAAGGTTCGTTAATGGGAATTGGATTCCCAGACGGTATTCGGACTTCCGGAATATTAGAGAATTATGGAATTTTATTTTTGAAATGGTCACGTGGGCCCACGGAGAAATTTACGGTTTTGTGGGGCCCACTTTGTTTTCGAGATTTTGGCCATTGTGGATATTTTCGGAAGATGTTTTATTTTGGGCCAATAGGAGGGTGACACGTGTCACCCCCGCCTAGGTGGATTGGCCGAATGGCATTTGTGCACAACACCCTGTTAGAGTCGTTTTTCGACGAAACGTTTTACATAACTTGCAGGGAAAATTCGGCTATGTCTTTTCTTATTTTGCGGATTTTTCCGAGAGACGGAACATTTTGGACCAACGAGAGGGCGCACTGCACCCTCTCATTGGGCAAGGTGGGCGGCTTGACGACTTTGGGTGTCAAGTGGTAGATATTTGTGTAGATATTTGCAGGGTTTTAAGGAGTAGGGTCTAGGGGCACTTGGGTGAATCTTGGCCTTACACTTGCTATACACTTGGCTAGATCTTGCCATTGGTTGGCCTTGGCTTGTGCTATAAATACCCCTCTCTTTTGATGAACTTCTTCATCCTAAATATTTCCTAAGTGTTAGAATCCTCCTCCCTTCCTTATGGTTCTCGCCCTCCCTTGTGGCCGAGAGCACCCACCCTCTAGTGGGTGCTAGCCGAGAGTGTACCCCCTAGCCTAGTTGCTTCAGATAATACCCCCCTTTGTGGTGTAGAAATACTCTCAAAAGTATTGTTATAATGCCCAAATTACCTTAGCCGTATACCTTGTAGTATTCTAAGGTTATACCTATACGAAAAGCCCGGAAATACTATTATACTTTCCGTTCAGTCACAAAACCGAAACCCTAGGGAAAATCTCCATAGTTAGTTGGAGTGTTATGTAGAAGTTGGTTAGAACGTCTAAGGGTGGTTTGGAGCGGGTTGAGCGCCTGAGTTGAGTTAAACCTTGCTCAGGAGCGACATTAAACTCGGATAATTATGGGCTTATCGAGGTAATTATCTTGTCCCCCTATTGTAATTGGATATTACATGTTGTAGGAAATTATAGTTGAAGTATACTATGTATATAACTGAACATAGCTTGTGGCAATGTCTTTGGACTTAAGCTCAAGAATCGAATCGAACTGCTTTTACATAGGTATCAGACATGAGGCTTGTGTAGCTTTTCGGAGTAGAATTGTACCGTTCGGGTTAGATGTAACCCCCTGGTTGGCTTCGGTAGCCGCCCCGTTAGAGAGGAGATTTACGCTGTCATGGGGAGGTCTTGCCGAATTTTCTCAGAATGTTCTACGATAAGATCTTGATGTTAATAAGTCACTTGTGGCCTTATAGGTCAAGTACTACGTGTGGCGCGTCTACTTGGCTTAAGGAGTAGCCGGCGTTGGAAGTACTTGAGCGTTTTGCTATTAGTCGATACTGCCGCGAGGTATGTGAACCTCTTCCTATCTCTTCCAAAGATGATATGTGTGAACTATGTAGTACGGTAGACGCATACGTGCTAAATGTATTTGATTGGTTTAAAACATAAAGTGTTATAACGGCTTTATGAGAAGTTGGTTATAACGACTTTATGTTAGTAAGAAAATACTTGTGGTTTTTAAAGCGGTAACCGATTTGAACTATAAGCGGCTTGTTATGTGTTAATAAAAGAACTTGAAGTATTTCAAAAGGTTTTGATTCATTTTGAAAGAAGAGGTAATACTTGATTTGTTTTGAAAACTTAAGAGTTATACTAGCTTTATGGAAAGTTAGGTATAACGTCTTAAGAATGTTTCTTGATTTTGAAAATCAGAATGTGTATCGACAAACCACTGCAGCGTTAATAAAAGGAAATGTTTTGACAGATTAAGTATTATTAAAACCAGTAGAAACTTCCATCTGCATAGAAGCTAAGATGAGACAAAATGATATTTCCTAGATCATGGCTGCTGTAATAAGATTGTTGTAAACAAGAATATCCTACTCACATATAAGACTTATGTTTCTCAGATAGTTTAAAAGAGAATTATATTCTTAAATGAATAAGACTATGAACTACTTAAACCTTTCTAAATAAGAAACATGAACATTTGAAATTAGGCAAACTTGGACGTTTGGAAAATAATGTTGTTACTTGAGTTTTACAAAGAGAAGTGTTTTGATTTACTTCAAAAGATAATCACTCTATTTTCATATACTACGGGTATTGTGTGACTTTTGTGAGAGTAACGTATCTTTTAAAGAGTTAATGTATGAAGTACTTTGGGGATAAAACCCCGAACTTGTTTAGCATATAGTAGAAAGTACCTTGTGTATAACTTGATTGTGTTGGTTTGTGATAGCCTTGTAATACTTTCTTGTTGATTTGATAAGTAAACATGCTAGGATGCTACGTGTGTTAGTATCTTGTGATGTTTGTGTAAAGGGGTTTTTCCTTTGTTGTGCTTATGTTGTTTAACGATAAGCTGTTATGATAGTATTATACATCACTCATCTCGAGATGATTCCGGGTTAAGCGCCTCCGATGCGGGGTAGACTCAGCGGTCGATGGACCTATGATTCGAGACTACCTCACGCGGGTCCAGGGCCTATGCGCGAATCGCGGAGTTCCAGTTAGATGCGGCCCTCGTGGTCACGCGGTCCTTGTGGCGTGCGGACGGCGAGTCCAGACGCCGCCGGGAGTAGCTACCCTCGATGCGGGTTATACCTCATGCGGGCCGATCTGATTGGCCTATGCGAGTCGCGGAAAGTTCCGTGGCTAGACGCGCACATTAGATCTGCGGGCAAGTGGTCGCTTTGATCATGTGACGATGCAGACAGATCTTATGATACGATTCATGACCTTGTTGCATGCTGGGTGTTAGTAGTCGGCTATGCCTTCGTATTTACCTCACGTGTTATTATGGCACAGTGGGACCCGTGTTCATGTGTGTGTTCCTTGGTGCTTTTATATCATAAACCGGCAGCGGTGAGGAAGGTATTCCACGGGCATGAGTGATGACTTGAGGCGTGAGTCCTCGACTTGACACGATCGCTATTATTGTGAATCGTAGTTTGGTTATCATACATGTCTCCCGCTTTATAGACTATTATGATTTCATTTACGATTTTTAGTTTCACATACCTGCACTGCCAGATCGACCTTCGGGGCCGCTCATGCCGCAGTAAAGGTACACCGCCATTGATCCTCGCTCTTAGGGTCACAACAACATGGGAAAGCTCCGCTTTCTCGAGGCTTATCAGTATAGTCCTGTTGTTGTAGGTGTTTACATTCGTGGTATGGCGGGCCCCTGTCCCGCCATTGTTGTCGTATCATTTCTTAGAGGTGCAGTAAATCGCAAGTGTGGTTTGTAAAAAGGATTAAAGCCGTCATGTTGAAAAAGTTGTTGTTTATATATATGCCGAAAAGGCAAGTTTTTCTCGATTATTGTTTCATATTTTATAATATGTCTTGTATCGCTTTATGTTCTGACACTCGATGTTGTATCACCAGGGTGCCCGGTAAGGCACTACCACGCCCTAATCGGTCGTGACAAAAGTGGTATCGTGAGCGCTTAATCCTCGGAAAGTGTCTACGCAGACCGTATCCAAGAGAGTCTTGATTATCGTGTGTTGTGCACCACACCAATAATCGTGAGGCTATAGGATATTTAGGATTGGTTTCTATTCTTCTCACTCGAGATCGTGCCTTAGAGCCGTGTTGTAAGTTGGACCTCCGACGAAATTCATTCCCTTATCGTTATGCCTCCGCATAGGGCAACCCGGGCCCAGGAGGGCAGGGCAGCCGAGGGAGCTGCGAGTTGAGTTCAGAAGGTTGCGAGGGCACAGGCCCAATCATTACCTAGGGTAGTGCTTCATTCGGGATTTCGCGACGCCACTAGCCCCAAAGTTTAGCACGGCGCGCAGCTCATCGCGCCATGATATTTGAACCTTCGCCCACGACCAGAACAGAGAATATGGATCGCAAAGAGGCGACCACATTAGCTATGGATTTGGCTACCAGAGTATACCGATGTATCGCGAGTCTTGATGACTACCTAAGAGAGGGTTGTGCAAGAGTAATTCTTCATTGGTTGAGCATGGCACGTGTACGCTTATGTACAGCAGTCGAAAACGAGAGATCGACGGGTTAACCAAGGACAAGCAGAGAGGCCGAAAGCAGGTCCTTCGGTAACTTTCAAGGTGAGTATACCTTAAGTGCTATGTTACGATAGCGGTGTGGTAGTTGTGATTAGAAATCATGGTGGGTTAACCGAGTAAGATTTTGGGGATAGAGAAGGTGTGAGCCTTAGAGTGTTATACGCATGCACCTTAGAAGTAAGGCCATCTCGAGTAAAGGTGTAGTGTTATGTTTGATCCTTATCGGAGTGCATAGTGCACGTGAGCTATGTTTGGGATAGGTCCGCAAGTGGTATGAAATGAAAGAGGGTAGTTGAGCTAAGAAGACCGCTAGGTTTTCGTAACATGTTTAGTAAAATTGTTCCTTCGGGAGATAGTATTTGCGCCTTAGGTCGGGTTGAGGCCACGCTGCGTCAACCCGCGCATGTTTGGTGGTGGGTCTGTTGTGGTGGTCCCGCCTTGTGGAAGCGGTCACGAGGTGTTAGGCCCAAGTTTAGTTAACCACGACGAGTTCGTGGATGCGTTCGACCGGTGGTCGTCGATGGGGCAGCTCATCGTGTTCTTCGGTCGACCGCTCACTCGGCAGGATGTTGATTTATCGAAGGTTGTAAGGCTGCACGGTGCCTACGTGCACCTTATGGCGCATGATGGAGCCTGTGTTACGGCTGTTTTGTTTCGAAAGTTTTACCAGGCAGGTTAAGGACTCGCAGTCTCGTAATCGCATTCTCCCCGCCGGTGTGGATTTCGCGGTAGTTGCGAGGATTGTTGTCTCTGTGGAGGGAGCGTTTAAGCTACCATTCGGTGTTCGGATGTCGCCTTACGAAGCCTTGTAGGCAGAAGTGTAAGTGCTTGGCCGATTGGTTCGATGTTGGCAAGGTTCGGATAGTTGATCGTGCTTGTTCCGCAGATCGTGGATGTGGTAAAGCTCGTCAGAAGTTAAGTTCGGCACCGGAGGAATCGTGCGGATATTCGGCGACGACGCCAGAGTTCGTGCCGACGGTCTTCTTGAAAGTACCACCTGACAGTGTGACGAGTTTTGGAAACTAAAGCGATCGTAAATGTGGTAAGGGTTCGAGTACGACAGCCTTCGTGGATCGCAGCGACGGCACCATTTGTTGGGTCGTCGAGCTAGGCTCGCGCAAAGTGACAAAAGTGTATTTGTGGTGATGTTAGAGGTGTTTCCTCGTAGACTTGGATATAAGTATGTTGCGCAGGTACTTTCTGTGGCCAGGTATGGCAGGATTGTTTCGTAAGTATAGAAGTGAAGACTATACTGGCGCACGTATGTTTTGAGACTTAGAATGAACATTCGGGACGAATGTTTCTAAGGGGGGAAGAATGTTATACCCCGTAGTTCCTGGGTATGTATGCGAGGACGTACGTACGAGAATACGACAGAAAGATTGGAAAGGAAGAAAGAGGTGATTTTTCCACGGAAAAGTTTCCGGTTTTTGTGAAGGAAAAAGGTTCGTTAATGGGAATTGGATCCCGATTTGGTATTCGGACTTCTGGAATATTAGAGAATTATGGAATTTTATTTTTGAAATGGTCACGTGGGCCCACGGAGAAATTTACTGGTTTTGTGGGGCCCACTTTGTTTTAGATTTTGGCCATTGTGGATATTTTCTAAGATGTTTTATTTTGGCCAATAGGAGGGTGACACGTGTCACCCCGCCAGTGGCTCGCCGAATGGCATTTGTGCACAACACCTTGCTAGAGTCGTTTCGACGAAACGCTTTACATAACTCATGAGGGAAAATTCCGGCTATGTCTTTTCTTATTTTTATGGATTTTTCCGAGAGACTAACATTTTGGACCAACGAGAGCGGCACTTGGCACCCTCTCATTGGTGGGCAAGGTGGCGGCTTGACGACTTTGGGGTGTCAAGTGGTAGATATTTGTGTAGATATTTGTGAGGTTTTAAGGAGTAGGGTCTAGGGGGCACTTGGGTGAATCTTGGCCTTACACTTGCTATACACTTGGCTAGATCTTGGCCATTGGTTGGCCTTGGCTTGTGCTATAAATACCCCTCTCTTTTGATGAACTTCTTCATCCTAAATATTTCCTAAGTGTTAGAATCCTCCCCCTCCCTTCCTTATGGTTCTCGTCCCTCCCCCTTGTGGCCGAGAGCACCCCCTCTAGGGGTGCTAGCCGAGAGTGTACCCCTAGCCTAGTTGCTTGTATAATACCCCTCAGGTGTAGAAATACTCAAAAGTATTGTTATAATGCCCAAATTACCTTAGCCAGATACCTTGTAGTATTCTAAGGTTATACCTATCTGAAAAGCCCTAAATACTATTATACTTTCCGTCACAAAACCGAAACCCTAGGAAAATCTCCATAGTTAGTTGGAGTGTTATGTAGAAGTTGGTTAGAACTTCTAAGGGTGGTTTGGAGCGGGTTGGAGCGCTTGAGTTGAGTTAAACCTTGCTCGTGAGCGACATTAAACTCGGATAATTATGGGCTTATCGAGGTAATTATCTTGTCCCCCTATTGTAATTGGATATTACATGTTGTAGGAAATTATAGTTGAAGTATACTATGTATATAACTGAACATAGCTTGTGGCAATGTCTTTGGACTTAAGCCCAAGAATCGAATCAACTGTTTTTACATAGGATCAGACATGAGGCTTGTGTAGCTTTTAGGAGTAGAATTGTACCCGTTCGTTAGATGTGTAACCCCTGGTTGGCTTCGTAGCCGCCCGTTAGAGAGGAGATTTACGCTGTCATGGGGAGGTGTGCCGAATTTTCGTAGAATGTTCTACGATACGAGCTGGATGTTACTAAGCGCGTGGCCTTATAGGTTGAAGTACTACGTGTGGCGCGTTCTACTTGGCTTAAGGAGTAGCCGACAGTTGGAAGTACTTGGAGCGTTTTGCTATTAGTCGATACTCGTCGCGAGGTATGTGAACCTCTTCCTATCTCTTCCAGCATGATATGTGTGAACTATGTAGTACGGTAGACGTACATGTGCTAAATGTATTTGATTGGTTTAAAACATAAAGTGTTATAACGGCTTTATGAGAAGTTGGTTATAACAGCTTTATGTTAGTAAGAAAATACTTGTGGTTTTTAAAGGGTAACTGATTTGAACTATAACTGGCTTGTTATGTGTTAATAAAAGAACTTGAAGTATTTCAAAAGGTTTTTGATTCATTTTGAAAGAAGAGGTAATACTTGATTTGTTTTGAAAACTTAAGAGTTATACTAGCTTTATGGAAAGTTAGGTATAACGTCTTAAGAATGTTTTACTGATTTTGAAAATCAGAATGTGTATCGACAAACCACTGCAGCGTTAATAAAAGGAAATGTTTTGACAGATTAAGTATTATTAAAACCAGTAGAAACTTCCATCTGCATAGAAGCTAAGATGAGACAAAATGATATTTCCTAGATCATGGCTGCTGTAATAAGATTGTTGTAAACAAGAATATCCTACTCACATATAAGACTTATGTTTCTCAGATAGTTTAAAAGAGAATTATATTCTTAAATGAATAAGACTATGAACTACGAAACCTTTCTAAATAAGAAACATGAACATTTGAAATTAGGCAAACTTGGACGTTTGGAAAATAATGTTGTTACTTGAGTTTTACAAAGAGAAGTGTTTTGATTTACTTCAAAAGATAATCACTCTATTTTCATATACTACGTGTATTGTGTGACTTTTGTGAGAGTAACGTATCTTTTAAAGAGTTAATGTATGAAGTACTTTGGGGATAAAACCCCGAACTTGTTTAGCATATAGTAGAAAGTACCTTGTGTGTATAACTTGATTGTGTTGGTTTGTGATAGCCTTGTAATACTTTCTTGTTGATTTGATAAGTAAACATGCTAGGATGCTACGTGTGTTAGTATCTTGTGATGTTTGTGTAAAGGGGTTTTTCCTTTGTTGTGCTTATGTTGTTTAACGATAAGCTGTTATGATAGTATTATACATCACTCATCTCTTGAGATGATTCCGGGTTGCCGCCTCCGACGCGGGTAGACTCAGCGGGTCGATGGACCTATGATTCGAGACTACCTCATGCGGGTCCAGGCCTATGCGGAATCGCGGAGTTCGAGTTAGACGCGCCCTCGTGGTCACGCGCGGTCCTCGCGGGCGCGACGGCGAGTCCAGACGCCGCCGGAGTAGCTACCCTCGATGCGGGTTATACCTCACGCGGGCCGATCCGATTGGCCTACGCGAGTCGCGGAAAGTTCCAGGCTAGACGCGCACATTAGATAATCGCGGGCAAGTGGTCGGCTTTGATCATGTGACGATGCAGACAGATCTTATGATACGATTCATGACCTTGTTGGTACCGTGGATGTTAGTAGTCGGCTATGCCTTCGTGATTTACCTCGCACGCGTGTTATTATATGGCACGTGGGACTCGTGTTCATGTGTTCCTTGGTGCTTTTATATCATAAATCGCCGGCAGTGAGGAAGGTATTCCACGCACGAGTGATGACTTGAGGCGTGAGTCCTCGACTTGACATGATCGCTATTATTGTGAATCGTAGTTTGGTTATCATACATGTCTCCCGCTTTATAGACTATTATGATTTCATTTATGATTTTTAGTTTCACATACTCTGCACTGTTATCGACCTCCTTCGGGGCTGCGTCATGCCGCAGTAAAGGTACACGATCATTGATCCTCGCCTTAGTGGTCACGATTACGTGGAAAGCTCCGCTTTCTCCGAGGCTTATCGATGGTATAGTCCCCGTTGTTGTAGGTGTTTACATTCGTGGTATGGCGGGCCCTGTCCCGCCATTGTTGTCGTATCATTTCTTAGAGGTGCAGAGTAATCGCAGGCGTGGTTTGTAAAAGGATTAAAGCTGCTCATGTTGAAAAAGTTGTTGTTTATATATATGCCGAAAGGCAAGTTTTTCTCGATTATTGTTTCATATTTTATAATATGTCTTGTATCGCTTTATGTTCACTGACACTCGATGTTGTATCACTAGGTGCCCGGTAAGGCACCACCACGGCCCGAATCGGTCGTGACACTCGTGTCTGGAATTCCTTCCTCACCGGCGAGCCTATGATATGATATCAACACGACAACAATCCAAATGGGAGCATACCCGCGCGCCACGATCGTGTCGTGATGTCCAAAGGGAAACAATAAGACAAAGATTCCAAATGGAAACATACCCGCGCGCCACGATCGTGTCGTGATGCCCAAAGGGAAACAATAAAGCAAAGATTCCAAATGGATACATACCCGCGCGCCACGATCGTGTCGATGCCCAAAGGGAAACAATAAAGCAAAGATTCCAAATGGAAACATACCCGCGCGCCACGATCGCGGTCGATGCCCAAAGGGAAACAATAAAGCAAAGATCAAAATGGAAGCATACCCGCAGCGCTACGATCGTGTCGGTATGTCCAAAGCGATTAGCAAAAGTAACACAATCAGCGAACGCATCTGCGGAATTTCTCCGCCACCGCAAGACGCCCAAGTAAGTTCTCAACAAGTCAACCAACCTCCATCGAGAGGCACGGTAGTATAGAAACACAATTCTTGCACAACAATGACTATCACGACAAGCATAGGCAAGTTTCACAACGACAAGCATAGTGTGTTTCACAACAACAAGCATAGGCAGGTTTCACAACAACAAGCATAGGCAGGTTTCACAACAACTCAAAGTACTTTCATTTTATGCCAAGGTCCGGGTTTTAACCCTAAAGTAATACGTACGTTAAATTCCTTTTAAGAGATTCATTCTTTTTATAAAAGTCACCCGATACCCGTAGTATAAAATAGAGTGACTTACATCTTTTAAGTAAACCAAATTAAGGCAACACTATGCCTTTCTTTTCCCTAAATTTCCAATTTGCCTAATTTCATTTACACAAGTCTCTTTTTAGGAAAGTTTCATAGTTCAATGTCTTAATCTCTTTTAAAACAATTTAGTAACATATGCCATAAAGTAGCAGTTATTCTTGTTCATAATCAACCTTATTAAGCAGCCATGATCTAGAAAATGTAATATCATTTTGTCTCATCTTAGCTTCTATGCAGATGGAGGTTTCTACTGGTTTTAATAATACTTAATTATTCAATACACTTTCCTTTATTAACGCTGCAGTGGTTTGTCGATACACATTCTGATTTCCGAAATCAGTAAAACATTATTCCTTTTTAAAACCAAGTACTCATTACTCACGAATGAGGTTTCACACATCTTACAACATTCAAATCAATTCAATTAAGTTAAGTCTCTTATCTTATAAGATCAAGTCTCTTAACTTCTAAGATCAAATAGCCATTCTTTTTATCTCATTTAGACGTTATACCTAACTTCCCATAAAGCTAGTATAACTCTTAAGTTCTCTAAACCAAGTATTACTCTTCTTTTAAAAAGGGTTTCTTAATGAAAGACTTCAAGTTCTTTATTATCACACATCAAGTCAGTTATAAGTCAAATCGCTTACCTTTTAACAATCACAAAGCTTTTCTTATCTACATAAAGTCGTTATAACCAACTTCCCATAAAGCCGTTATAACCCTTTATGTTTTAAATCAATCAAATACTTTTAACACATGTACGTCTACCGTACTACATAGTTATACACATATCATGCTAGAAAGATAGGAAGAGGTTCACATACCTCGCGACGAGTACCGACTAATAGCAAAACGCTCCAAGTACTTCAAACCGTCGGCTACTCCTTAAGCCACGTAGATCGCACCACACGTAGTACTTCAACCTATAAGGCCACAAGGCGCTTATTAACATCTAAATCTCATCGTTCCATATTCTACAGAAAATTCGGCAGCACCTCCCCCCCCGCAACAGCGTAAATCTCCTCCTCTATCGAGGCCGGCTACCAAGCCAACCAGGGGGGGTTTGCACGTCTAACCGGACGTGTACAATTCTACTCACAGTAATACTACACAAGCCTACTGTAATACAGTCCTATGTAATTACAGTTCAGTTCGCTTCTTAAAATTCAGGCTTAAGTCGCAAGACATTGCCGTAAGTATTATTCAGGCTTAAGTCAAAAGACATTGCCGATAACTACGTTCAGTTCTATATATAGTATACTTCAACTATATATTCCTACAATATGTAATTTCAAATTACAATAGAAGGTCAAGATAATTACCTCGATAAGCCCATAATTATCCGAGTTTAAATGTCGATCCTGGTCAACGTTTAGCTCCAACTCCGTGCGCTCCAACCCGCTCCAAACCACCCTTAGAAGTTCTAACCAACTTCTACTTAATACTCCAACTAACTATGGAGATTTTCCTTAGGGTTTCGGTTTTGTGACTGAAGGGAAGTATAATAGTATTTCTGGGCTTTTCGTATAAGTATAACCTTAGAATACTACAAGGTATACGGCTAAGGTAATTTGGGCATTATAACAATACTTGGAGAGTATTTCTACACCACAAAGGGGGGTATTATACGAAAGCAACTAGGCTAGTGGGTGTACACCCTCTACTACCCCACTAGGGGTACTCTCGCCAAGAAGGGGGAGAGGGCTCTCGCCACAAGGCCTCACAAAGGGGGAGGACGAGAACCATAAGGAAGGGAGGGGGAGGAAAGCTTTCAAGACTTAGAGATTTTTAGGATGAAGAAGTCTTCAAACTTAGGGGGTATTTATAGGTCAAGCCAAGGCCAACCAATGGCCAAGATTATGCCAAGTGCATAGCAAGTGTAGGGTCAAGATCATGCCAAGTGCACCTTATCCATCTACCATAAAAATATCCTACCAACTACTTGACAAAACCCACCCAAGTCGCCCACTTTCCCGCCACCAATGAGAGGTGCCAAGTGGCGCCTCTTGTTGGTCCAAAATGTTTCGCCTCTCGGAAAAATCCGCAAAAATTAGAAATGACATAGCCGGAATTTTCCCTACGAAAGTCGTGGAAAACGCTTCGTCGAAAAACGACTCTAAACGGGTGTTGTGAACAAAATAATTTTCGCCAAGCCACTTTGCCTACTCAAGGCTTTAAACTTTTATACGCACGCCTTCACGCATATACCCGGAAATACGGGTATAACAATCTGCGCGGATGGTCCTGCTTTTGATCATGAGCTTCATATTTTATATTGTAAGGATACTCATCGCTTACTCTCATTGTTAGTAAGGCACAATGTGTTGTAATTTGATTATCATATATGTCCCGATTTGTTTGTGTTACCCTATGGTCATGCTTTTACGATGTGGGATTAGGGCATGAGACCACGTGGTATTTAGGACACGGTGGGACTTGGTGTTCATGTATCCTTATTGGTGTTATTACATCATGGATCGCGGTGAGGAAGGATTCCACGCATGATTGATATTATGGGCGTGAGACCCATAGTTATATTTGAGTAGTGACTTTGAGGGCTGCCCCCGACTTGATATGACCGCTATGTATTGGTAATCGTAGGTTGGCTATCATACATGTCTCCCGCTTTGTTTAGACTGTTATGATTTCATTACGATTTCATCGCTCACATACTTGGTACATTCTTCGCATCGACCTCCTTCGGCCGCGTTCACGCCGCAGTTTAGGTACGCAGATTTGGTGATCGGCAGTGTAGGACCGCCGTAGTTTTTGGATAGCTCCTCTGCTCGTGAGTTTATCATTTTGGTATAGTTCCTCCAAGCATGTGCTTTGTACAGATTATAGGTACGGCGGGCCTTGTCCCGTCATATTTCAGTAAAAACTCTTAGAGGTCTGTATTCATATGTGGATTGGACTCATGTACAGTGTAGTGTCTTTTATTATGTATACTATATGGCAGCCTTGTCGGCTTTGCCTTGCACGTACGATGGAAAAAAAATGAGGTGTTATTTAATTTTCGCATCACTTGTGTTGTTGTTTTGTTAAGGGTGCCTGTGTGGTAGGCACCACCACGCCCTGGGTTCGGTGTGACAATTGGCTATGTCATTAATTTTTTTTTTTTTTTTCCGAGATGAAATATTTTGGACAACGAGAGGGTGACACTTGTCACCCTCAGTGACGGCAAGAGGCCAAGGTTGGCACGTTTTTTGTGCCCTTGCACAAGTCAAGGAGTTGGTAGGATATTTGTGTAGTAGATGGATAAGGACACTTGCCTAAATCTCCACCTTACACTTGCCTACCACTTGGCTTCATCTTGGCCATTGCTTGGCGTATAAATACCCCCCTAAGTTGAAGAAGTTCTTCATCCACAAATTATCTTCCAAGTCTCAAAATCCCCCTTCTCCTTAAGAGCTCTCGCCCAAAGCTCTCTTCCCCTCCAAAAGAGCCTAGCCGAAACACCCTCTCCCTCCCTCTTCCTTGTAGTCTCGGCCAAAGTACCCCCCTCTTGGTAGAAATACTCTCCAAGTATTGTTGTTATCCTAAAAAACCCTAGCCGTATATCCTTTAGTATTTCCAAAGTTACCTCTATACGTAGAGTCCGGAAATACTACCTTGTATTCCTATAAGTCACTAAACGAAACCCTAAGAGAAACTTCATAGTTGGTTGAAGTAGAAAGTAGAAGTTGTGTAGAAACTTCTAAGGGTTTCTTGGAGCGGATTGGAGCGCACTGACAGAGCTAAACCTTTCTCAGGATCGACATTTATACTTGGATAATATTGGGCTTATCGAGGTAAATAATCTTATCCTTCTATTGTAATTGGAGAATACATATTGTAGATGTATAGAAATAAGTTTAAAATACATAGAAGGATATTAAAAGAGAGAATTGAACTATAATCACATCAGAAGATTTAAGGAAGATTGAACTGTACTTACATAGGACTGTATTTACAGTAGACTTGTATAGCTTACCGGGTAGGGAAGTGCTGCCCGATTTTCCGTAGAATTAAGAACCCTCTGCTTAGAACTTTCTACAGAGTAGTCTAGACATTGATAGACGTACCTGACTATTATAGGTTGATTCTTCGCATACGACATATTCGACTCAAGGTGTGGATTTCGCCGAGGAGGTATGTGATTCTTCCTATACTCTTAAGCATGATATTTTAAAATATATATATAGTACGGTAGACGTACGTGTGTTAACTGGACGTAGTTTTACGGCAATGTCTTTTGACTTAAGCCTGAATAATAAGAATCTTGAAGTCTTTCAAAAGAATTATAAATCATTTTTGAAAGAAGAAGAATATTTGTTTTTAAAACAAAAAGTTTAAAGAGTTATACTAGCTTTATGGGAAGTTAGGATTAACGACTTAAGGAAGATAAAAGGAACAGTTTACTTGTGTGTTTATAAAAGGCTTGTATTGATTTCTGGAAAGTACAGTAAGATGGTTTGTTGAGTAGACATATTATAATGCTATGTGTGTTAGTATCTTGTAACGTTTGTGTAAAGAGGTTATTCTTATTTGTGCTTATGTTGTTTAACGGTAAGCTATTATGTTAGTATTATATCACTCACCTCTTGACATGATACCGGGGTTGTCGCCTCCGACGCGGGTAGACTCAGTGATGCAGGACCATGATTCGAGAATACCTACGCGGTCCAGGGACCTATGCGAGCTACGAGTTCCGTGTTAGTGCGGGTTATACCTCACGCGGTCTATGTGGCCACGCGGACTACGAGTCCAGGCGATGCCGGGAGTAGCTACCCTCGATGCGAGGAATACCTCACGGGCCTAGGTGGCCTATGCGACTACTGAGTCCGTGATTAGGCATGCATAATGATACTATGGGCGATTGGCTCGCTCGATCATTCGCGGCCTAGAAAAGACTATGGGCTTTACCTATCATTGTTGCTCTTGTTTATGATATGGCACTACGCATGTTACATCGTTGTTTCGTGCATATTTGTAAAATTGGTTTTAATGATATGATTTCATTTAAGTACTTTACAATTTCACATACTTAGTACCTGTTGTACTGACCTCCTTCGGGGGGCTGCGTTCATACCGCAGGTAAGGGAAAGCAGGTGCTAGATCCGCATCCTTAGGATCTTTGCTTTGGTGTCAGGAGCTCCATCTTCTCCGGAGGCTCGACTTTTGGTATGGTTCTCCCTGATGTTGTAGATATATGTACATTCAGGGTATGGCGGGGCCCTGTCCCGCCATAGTTGTTTACATTCCTAGAGGTCTGTAGTCATGTTGTAAAGTTAGGATGTAACTGTTCACTCTTTATATATATATGCCGAAAGGCGACATTTTTCTCAGATATAAACTGTGTCTCAATTTACATTTGTTTCATGTCTTGTTTTTATATTCCGCTGATTTCTCTGATGTATGACTACTTGGGTGCCCGGGTAAGGCACCAGTCATAGGCCCCGGAACGGGTCGTGACAGAAAATAAGAGACGTGAATATTTGAAATTAGGCAAATTTGAACTTTGGAAAAGAATGTTGTTACTTGATTATAAAAGGAGAAGTGTTTTGGTTTAAAAAGGAAAGTATGGAAGTTGTTTTGGTTTACTTAAAAATGTTAGTCACTCTAATTTTATAATACGGCCATCAGGTGACATTTGTAAAAGAAATGGATCTTTTAAAAAGAATTTAACGTACGTAGTACTTTGGGGTTAAAACCTGGACTTTGGCATAAAATGAAAGTACCTTGAGTTGTGTGTAACTTGCATATGTTTGCGTGTGATAGCCTTGTCGTGCTAGTATTGTATTTCTATACCACCGCGTCTCTCAATGGAGGGCCGACTGATTTGTTATGATCTTACTTGGACGTACCGGCAGTGACGGAGGATTCCACGGGTGCGCTCCTGTTGATAGTGTTATTCCATGGAATAGCTCTCCATGAGGTTTTACTGATTCAGCCTTGGTATCTGGTGGTTGACTTTCGTACTTGCCCCGTCTCGTGGCTGATTCGGCCTTGGTATCTGGTAGTTAGCCTTCGCACTTGCCCCGTTCAGTTTAGTGGCGAAGTCTCGTGATACGCTGGTATCCGTAGTTAGCCCTCAGACTTGCCCGGCCACCACGTGACACCGCTTTATCCGTAGTTGGCTTTCGACTTGCCTGATCGCCTTCGTGGCGAGTCTCGTGACGCGCTCGTATCCGTAGTTAGCCCTCAGATTGCCCCCGCCCACGTGACACGCTTTGGTATCCGTAGTTGGCTTTCATACTTGCCCCGCATCAGCTTCGTGGTTTGGTTGTTTAGTATTGTTAGTACGGCTTTGGTATCTGGTAGTTGGCTTTCGTACTTTCCCCGATCAGTTGATGATGCGGCTTTGGTATCTGGTAGTTAGCCTTCAGACTTGCCCCGCACGGTTTTATGACTCGTGGGACTCGTGTTTATGTGTACTCGGTGTTATTATATCATAGATCGCCGATGGCGGGCGTATTCCACCGCATGATTGATGTTGGGCGTGAGACCCATAGTTATATTTGAGTGATGACTTTGAGGCGTGAGTCTCCGACTTGACATGACCGCTTATTTATTGGATCGTAGTTTGGTTATCATACATGTCTCCCGCTTTATATAGACTACTATGATTTCATTTATAGTATTTTTCGCCACATACTGTACTGCCAGATCGACCTCTTCGGGCCGCTCATGCCGCAGTAAAGGTACATCGTTGTTGATCCTCGCCATAGGATCACAGTCAACAGACGTATTAGGAAGATCCGCTTCTCGAGGCTTATCTTTCGTATAGTTCCTCACCGTAGTACTTGTACATTCAGGGGTATGGCGGGGCCCTGTCCCGTCATGTTGTATAAAAACTCTTAGAGGTCTGTAGTACTGTTGTGGGCAGGGTTTGTAAGGATGTAACTGTTCAAACTTTGTATATATATATATATGCCGAAAGACGACTTTCTCTCTGATAAAATGTGTCTCATTTTACATTTGATTCATGTCTTGTTTTTATGTTCCGCTGATTTCTCTGATGTATGACTACTTGGGTGCCCGGGTAGCATCACCACGCCCCGAACGGGTCGTGACAAAAGTGGTATCAGAGCAGTTAATCCTCGGAAAGTGTCTACAGACCGTGTCTAGTAGAGTCTTGATTATCGATGTGTTGTGCACCACATCTATAATCAGGAGGCTGCAGGACATTTAGGATTGGTTTCCATTCTTCTCATTCTGAGATCGTGCCTTAGAGCTGTGTTATAAGTTGGACCCCTCTGACGTAATTTCGTTTTTACCAGTTATGCCTCCGCGCAAGGCAACCCGGGCCCAGATGGGCAAGGCAGCCGAGGGAGCTGCTAGTAGGATGCAGAGGAGTACGGGGGCGCAGGCCCAGTCATTACCTGAGATAGTGCTTCAGACAGCGAGTTTTGCGACGCCGCCAGCCCCAGCAGAGTTTAGAGCCGCAGCAGTGGCTGCTGAGACCACAGTACCTGAACCTCCAGTCCCACAGCCTGGAGCAGAGGAGATGGGGTACAAGGAGATGGCCCAGTTATTGGCCAGGATAGTGGCAAGGCACGAGGATAAGCTGGATGCAGCGATTCCGGTACCGGTAGTACCCGTAGTCCACCCGAGAGCGGATAGTTTGAGACTGCGGGACTTTCTGAGTTGCAGCCCGCCAGTGTTTTACGGGTCGAGGCCTGAGGACGATCCGCAGGAGTTCATTCGACAGTTACAGCGGATCATGAGAGTGATCAAGGCTTCGGAGACCGAGTCGGTGGTCTTAGGTTCGCATCGGCTGCGTGATACTGCAGTCGACTGGTTTGATTCGTGGGAACTGTCCCGGGGAGAGTATGCACTTCCAGCCGTATGGGACGAGTTCTCAGGGGCATTTCTTGCACATTTCTTGCCTCCACAGATGAGAAGGGCACGGGCCGACATATTTTTGATATTGAGGCAGAGCGGGCGTACGGTTCGGGAGTACAATGTGGAGTTCGACTCATTGGCTCGGTACGTCCCCGAGTTAGTAGCCGACATGGGGGACAGAGTACACCGCTACGTCACCGGGCTAGATGACTACTTGGCAGAGGCTTGTGCGGGTGTAGCTCTTCAGTCGGGCATGGACATTGCCCGCATGCAGGCTTATGCACTTGGGTGTGAGGAGCGGAGAGGTCGACGGAATGACCGAGATCAGCAGAAGAGGGCCAGGACAGCAGGGTCCTTTGGTAACTTTCAAGGCGGACCGCCTCAGCAGCAGGCTAGTTATGTACCTCCGCCAGTACAGAGTGGTCCTCCGCGCCTTCGGGCGCCCAGGTATTCGTGGAGCGGTCGTGGCTCCAAGGTTTTAGATATTCAGGGGAGTAGGAGTGCTCGCCAGATGAGGTCACCCTTGTCTCAGTGGCGCCAGGGAAAAATTCATGGGAGAGTGTCGTACTAATTTGGGAGATTGTTATGCTTGCGCCAACAGGCCATTTGGCGAGAGACTGTCCACCAGAGGTAGCATCGGTGGGATAGCAGACTACGAGATCGGGCCATGTTCTTCACCTTCCATAGCTAGGCAGATGTTCATACACCTACAGCTACCAGAGGTCGCGGTGGAAGTTCTCAGCTTTAGCGGCCTTGAACCGCCTATTTTTTTTTCCGTGTATATCCTTAACCTCTAGAGATTAGCATGCATGATACGATGTTTATATGATGAGCACTTTGTACGTATAATGTTGTGTATATTGTGGTTTAGAGACATGGTTAGTTGAAAGGATAAGTATGGGACGGGAAGGTATGAACCTTAGAATATTACACGTTGAGACCTTAGATGTGCGCCGTCTTGAGTAAAAGATTTATGTTTATGTTGACCTTTATCGAGTGCAAATGTATTGTGGATAATTCCATGGGTTGTGTAACATGAAAGTGGTAGCTTCGTGACTTGAATAGGTAAGATTGTTCCGGATCGGGAACAAGAGTTTGGCGCGACATTGGTCGGGTTGAGGACCATTCGCGGGTCAACCCGCTACCGTAGTATGGTGGGTCGGTTCGAGGTGGTCCCGCCAGTGGTAGGGTCATGAGGGTGCTAGGCCCAAGTTTAGATGACCATCGTATGAGTTCGTGGATATGTTCGACTGAGCGGATCGTGAAGGCCGGAATGGCCTTAAATAAGATCGAGGCTAGTAAGATGACCAAGTTTGGAGGTAGTGACTCGTAAATTTTGGGAATCAAGCAATGATCAAGTATGGTACGTATACTAGAAAGAGTTCAAGTGTTCGAGAAGAGTACGACGAGTAAGGAAAGAAGTGAACATGTGCTAAGAAAATAGAAATGATCATTTTGTTGTGAAGTAAAGGTGCGAAGAGGATATCATTTAGACCGTGGGTGGGAACTTTTGTGATGTAGGAGTGATTCCTCGTTGACTTGGGTTAAGTATTTTCGCGTGCGTTATTTTGTGGCCAGGTGTGGCATTGGCAACTTGTTTAAGTTAAGAGGAACGTTATCGTTACCCGTCTTGAGAAGGAACATTCGGGACGAATGTTTCTAAGGAGGGGAGAATGTTATACCCCGTATTTCCATAGTATGTACGTGAGGACGTACGTACAAAAGTTTAAGCCTTAAGTAGGCCAAGGGACGAAATTTTGTGCACAGCTACCAAAAAGAATTGTTTTCCGACGAAACGTTTTCCAAACTTTGCGGCGGAAAATTACTACGCAACATTTATTATTTTTGCGGATTTTTCCGAGAGATGAAAGATTTTGGACCAACGAGAGGGCGACACTTGTCACCCTCAAGTTGGCGGACTCATGGACGAAACTTGGCACGTTTTTTTGCCTTGTTTTTGGTCAAGGAGTTGGTAGGATATTTTGTGATATTTGGTGTGGTAGATGGATAAGGTACACTTGCCCAAATCCTCACCCTCCACTTTCCCACCACTTGTCTTGATCTTGGCCATTGATTGGCCTATAAATACCCCCCCTTAGTTGAAGACTTCTTCATCCACAAATCATTTTCCAAGTCTAAAAATCCCTCCCCTCTTAGTGAAGGTTCTCGCCCAAACCTGGTGAGGCCTTGGCCGAAACATCCCCTCCTAGTGGTGCTAGCCAAACATACCCCTCCTCGAGTTGTTCTCGTGAAATACACCCCCTTGGTAGAAAAGTATTCTCCCAGTATTGGTACTATTCCAAAATACCTTGGCCCAAATACCTTGTAGTATTCCAAGGTTACACCTATACTAAAAGCCCAGAAATACTATTATACTTCCCTTCAGTCACAAAAACGAAATCCTAAGGAAAATCTTCATAGTCGGTTGAAGTATTAAGAAGAAGTTGCGTAGAACTTCTAAGGGTTGTTTGGAGCGGGTTGGAGCGCCCAGAGTAGGAGCTAAACGTTGCTCAGGATCGACATTTAAACTTGGATAATTTTGGGCTTATCGAGGTAAATACTCTTGTCTTTCTATTGTAATTGGAAATTACATACTGTAGTAGTATAGAATTGAATATAAGACACATAGAAGGATATTACAGAAGAGAATTGAACTGTAATAGAAGGATATTACAGAAAAGAATTGAACTGAAATCACTTCAGAAGAATATTAAAGAAGAAGATTGAGCTGTACTTACATAAAAATGTATTTACTGAGACTTGTGTAGTTTGGCTAGGGAAGTGCTGCCCAATTTTCAGTAGAATAAGGAATCTGTATCTAGAATTATTCTACAGAGAAGTCTAGACGTTGATAGACTTATATGACCGTTATAGGTTGAAGTACTGCGAGTAGCGTATTCTACTTGAGGGTGGAAAAGGCTAGCAGGATTACAGTACTTTGGAGCTATTTGCTAATAGTCGATAATCGTCGCGAGGTATGTGATTCTTCCTATCCTCTTGAGCATGATATTTTAAAAGAATATGTATAGTACGGTAGACGACGCGTGTGTTAATCGAACATGGTTTTACTGATGTCTTTTGACCGAGTTTTAAATAATAAAGAATCTTGAAGTATTTCAAAAGAATTAAGAATCGTTTTTGAAAGAAGAGTAATACTTGGTTTTAAAGCTTAAGAGTTATACTAGCTTTATGGGAAGTTAGGTATAACGACTTAAGAGTGATAAAAGGAACGGTTTACTTAATTGTTTTATGAAAGCCTTGTATGGATTTCGGAAATGAGAATAAGTATCGAACAAACCACAACAAAGCTTAATAAAGTGGAAATGTATTGACTAATAAAGTATTATTAAAACCAGTAGAAACCTCCATCTGCATAGAAGCTAAGATGAGACAAAATGATATTACATTTCCTAGATCATGGCTGCTTTAATAAGATTGATTATGAACAAGAATAACCTACTCACATATAAGGCATATGTTGCTCAAATTGTTTTAAAAGAGAATTACATTATTAAATGATTAATACTATGAACTATGAAATCTTTCGAAAATAAGACACGTGAATATTTGAAATTAGGCAAATTTGAACTTTGGAAAAGAATGTTGTAACTTGATTTTAAAAGGAGAAGTGTTTTGGTTTAAAAAGGAAAGTATGGAAGTTGTTTTGGTTTACTTAAAAATGTTAGTCACTCTATTTTTATAATACGGGCATCGGGTGATCTTTGTAAAAGAAATGGATCTTTTAAAAAGAATTTAACGTACGTAGTACTTTGGGGTTAAAACCTGGACTTTGGCATAAAATGAAAGTACCTTGAGTTGTGTGTAACTTGCCTATGTTTGCGTGTGATAGCCTTGTCGTGATAGTATTGTATTTCTATACCACCGCGTCTCTCAATGGAGGGCCGGCTGATTTGTTATGATCTTACTTGGACGTACCGGCAGTGACAGAGGATTCCACGGGTGCGCTCCTGTTGATAGTGTTATTCCATGGACTAGCTCTCCATGAGGTTTTACTGATTCGGCCTTGGTATCTGGTGGTTGGCTTTCGTACTTGCCCCGTCTCGTGGCTGATTCGGCCTTGGTATCTGGTAGTTAGCCTTCGCACTTTCCCCGTTCAGTTTACTGGCGAAGTCTCGTGATACGGCCTTGGTATCTGGTAGTTAGCCCTCATACTTGCCCCGATCAGCTACGTGACACGACTTTGGTATCTGGTAGTTGGCTTTGACTTGCCCAGATCGCCGTGGCGGAGTCTCGTGACGCGCTTGGTATCCGTAGTTAGCCCTCGTACTTGCCCCGGTCAGCTACGTGACACGGCTTTGGTATCTGGTAGTTGGCTTTCGTACTTGCCCCGCATCAGCTTCGTGGTTTGGTTGTTTAGTATTGTTAGTACGGCTTTGGTATCTGGTAGTTGGCTTTCGTACTTGCCCCGATCAGTTGATGATGCGGCTTTGGTATCTGGTAGTTAGCCTTCGTACTTGCCCCGTACGGTTTTATGACTCAGGTGGGACCTGGTGTTTATGTGTACTCCTTGGTGTTATTATATCATAGACTGCCGGCAGTGAGGAAGGTATTCCACGGGCATGATTGATGTTGTGGGCGTGAGACCCATAGTTATATTTGAGTGATGACTTTGAGGGCGTGAGTCCCTGACTTGACATGACTGCTTATTTATTGTGGAATGTAGTTTGGTTATCATACATGTCTCCTGCTTTATATATGTCACGACCCGAACCCGGGCCCGTGACTGGTGCCTTACCCCGGGCACCCTAGTGATATAACATCAGAGAAAATCAGCGGAAATAGAAACATGAACATGAATTAAGAGAAAAGATAAATAAACAGGCCAACCAAAACAGTTGCCTTCATCATATATACATAAATACCCGAACAGTTATCTTTTTTACAAACCCTGCCCACAACAGTGCTACAGACCTCTAAGATTTTACAACAGCTATGACGGGACAGGGCCCCGCCATACCCCTGAATGTATAAGCATCTACAGACTCAGGGTAACATACCAAAAGATAAGCCTCCGAAGGAACGGAGCTTCCCAATATGCTGAAAGGTGATCCTAAAAGCGGGGATCGACAGCCGATGTACCTTTTACCTGCGGCATGAACGCAGCCCCCCGAAGGAGGTCGATAACAGTACCAAGTATGTGAAATCAGAAAATATCAGTAAATGAAATCATAATAGTCTATATAAAGCGGGAGACATGTATGATAACCAAACTACGATTCACAACATAGAAGCGATATGTCAAGTCATGGACTCAAGCCCTAAAAGTAATCCCTCATGCCCGTGGAACTCCTTCCTCACCGCCGCGCCTAGGTACAAATCATGTGATACGTATAATGTGTCTCGCCCATCTTATGGACCCAATATAGAAAAGGGTGGAATACATTCCTGTTCATCCCATGAACCGTAGTCGAGTGGAATACATTCGGATGAACCGGTAGTCAAGTGAAATACATTCGGATGAACCTGGTCCTCAAGTGAAATACATTCCTGATGAGCAGTAATCAAGTGAAATACATTCCGGATGAACCGGAGTCGAGTGAAATACATTCGGATGAACCGTAATCAAGTGATATACATTCTAGTATGACCCGGTAGTCAAGTGGTATACATTCCCGTATGAACCTGTAATAAAGTGATATACATTCCCGGATGACCCGGTAGTCAAGTGATATACATTCGGATGACCCGTAGTCAAGTGATATACATTCGGATGAACCGTAGTCGAGTAGAACACGATTTACACAACAAGGCTATCACACGTAACATGGTCAAGTTTCATAACAACAAGTATAAGCAAGTTACACACGACTCAAGGTACTTTCATTTTATGTCAACGTCCGGATTTTAACCTTAGAGTACTACGTCCGTTAAATTCCTTTTAAGATCCATTTCTTTTACAAAGGTCACCCGATACCCGTAGTATAAAATTGGAGTGACTAACATTGTTAAGTAAACCAAAATGCTTTCCTTTGTAAAATCAAGTGACAACCTTATTTTCCAAACGCTCAAGTTGCCTAATTTCAATGCTCAAGTTTCTCATTTTAGAAAAAGGTTTCAGTAGTTCATAGTTTTAAATCCTTTAAAACATAATTCTCCTTAAACGCTTTGAGAAACCTATGTCTTATAAGTGAGTAGGTATTCTTTGTTTATAATAAATCTTATTAAGCAACCATGATCTAGGAAATGTAATATCATTTTGTCTCATCTTAGCTTCTATGCAGATGGAGGTTTCTACTGGTTTTAATAATACTTCTTAGTCAATACATTTTCCTTTTATTAACGCCGCAGTTGGTTTGTCGATACACATTCGATTTAGAAATCAAGAAACATTCTAAGCCGTTATACCTAACTTCCCATAAAGCTAGTATAACTCTTAAGCTTTCAAAACCCCAAGAATACTCATTCTTTCAAAACGATTCATAAATCTTTTGAAATGCTTCAAGTCTTTATTAACACATATCATGGTTATTATTCAAATCAGTTACCTTTTTAAAAACCACAAAGTATGTGCTTATCCACATAAAGCTATTATAACCAACTTCCCATAAAGCCGTTATAACACTTTATGTTTTAAATCAATCAAATACATTTAGCACATGTACGTATACCGTACTACATAGTTCACACATATCATGCTAGAGAGATAGGAAGAGGTCCACATACCTCGCGACGATTATCGACAATAAGCAAAAAGCCCCAAGTACTACAACCTTGCTAGCCCTTTCCACTCCTCGAGTAGAATACGCTACTCTTAGTACTTTCACCTATAAAGGCCACAAACGCCTATTAATAACTTTAGATCCCGACGAATATTCTACGTAAAAATTCGAACATTTCCCGCAACAACAGTAAATCTCCTCCTCTATCGAGGCCGGCTACCAAGCCAACCAGTGGGGGTTAACACGTCCGACTGCACGCGCATAATTCTACAATATAGTAATGCTACACAAGTCTCTGTAATACAGTCTATGTAATTACGATCGCTTCTCTTTAAATTCAGCTTAAGTCGCAAGACATTGCCGTAAGTATTATTCAGCTTAAGTCAAAAGACATTGCCGACATTTATAATGTTCAGTTCTATATATAGTATACTTCAACTATATATTCCAACAACATGTAATTTCCAATTACAAATGGTCAAGAATGTTTACCTCGATAAGCCCAAAATTATCCGAGTTTATATGTCGCTCTGAACAAGGTTTAGCTCCTACTCCGTGCGCTCCCAAAACGCTCCAAGAAACCCTTAGAAGTGTCTACACAACTTCTACTTAATACTTCAACTACGGTGAAGATTTTTCCTTAGGGTTTCGTTTAGTGGCTAAAGGAAAGTATAATAGTATTTTCAAGCCAGATAAAAGGGTACTTTGGAAAGTACTACAAGGTATTTGGCTAAAGTATTTTGGGCATTATAACGATACTTGTAGAATACATTTCTACCAAGGGGTAGTATTTTGACTAGCACAACTAGGCTAGGGGTTGCTCTCGGCCAGAGCCACTAGGCAAGGGGGTACTTTCGCCAGGGGCCTTCTCAAAGGGGGAGGGTGTGGCGGACGACTACTACAAGGAGAGGGGAGGAGATTTCAAGACTTAGGAACATTTTGGATGAAGAACTATTCAAGCTTAGGGGTATTTATAGGTCAAGCCATGGCCAACCAATGGCCAAGATGAAGACAAGTGTGGTGCAAGTGTAGGGTTAGATTTCCACCATGTGTACCTTATCCATCTACCACACAACTTGCACAAAAATATCCTACCAACTAAAGCCCTCTTTTCGTCCACCATTGCCGCCCATTTGTTCCAATGTGAGGTGACACATGTCACCCTCCCGTTGGTCCACAATGTTTCGCCTCTGAAAAATCCGCAAAAATTATAAATGACATAGGGAATTTTCCCAACAAAAGTCATGGAAACGTTTCGAAAAACGACTCTAATCGGGTGTTGTGTACAAATTTGAAACTTGCCTAACTTAAGGCTCAAATTTTCTACGCACGCCCTCACGCATATACTCAAAATACTGGTATAACAATATAGACTACTATGATTTCATTTACTGATTTTTGATTTCACATACTTGGTACTGTTATCGACCTCCTTGGGCCGCTCATGCCGCAGTAAAGGTACATCGGTTGTTGATCCTCGCCATAGGATCACGCCAACAGATTGGGAAGCTCCGTTTCTCGGAGGCTTATCTTTGGTATAGTCCTCACATTTGTAGGTACTTGTACATTCAGGGTATGGCGGGCCCCGTCCCCATGTTGTATAAAAACTCTTAGAGGTGCAGTGTTGTGGCAAGGTGGTTTGTAAGGATGTAACTGTTCAAACTTTGTATATATATATATATGCCGAAAGGCGACTTTCTCTCTGATAAAATGTGTCTCATTTTACATTTGATTCATGTCTTTTTTTTATGTTCCGCTGATTTCTCTGATGTATGACTACTTGGGTGCCCGGGTAAGGCACCAGTCACGGGCCCCGGAACGGGTCGTGACATTGATGCAGCACGACAAGTTTATAGCCTATGCTTCCCGGCAGCTACGGAAGCATGAGAGGAATTACCCTACTCACGACTTAGAGTTGGCCGCAGTTATTCATGCCTTGAAGATTTGGAGACATTATTTATACGGGGTTCATGTGGATATTTATACAGACCACAAGAGCCTCCAGTACATCTTCAGGCAGAGGGAGCTGAATTTGCGGCAGAGACGGTGGTTAGAGTTGCTGAAGGATTATGATGTTGATATCCTCTATCATCCGGGAAAAGCCAACGTGGCTGCAGATGCTTTGAGTCGTAGATCTATGGGGAGTCTGTCAGAGGTACATCCACATAGAAAGGACATGGTCTGTGAGATCCATCAGCTGGCGAGCCTTGGGGTTCGATAGGTCGATACCGATGATATTGGGCTACGGGTTCGTGAGTTTGTCGAGTCTTCCATCGTTGAGGAGGTGAAAAGGCGATAGTATTAGGATCCAGCTCTGATATGATATCGAGATACGGCTTTTCTATAGGAGAAGAGTTTATTTGAGGTAGCGCCTGATGGGGCGCTAAGATTCGAGGGCAGATTGTGTGTTCCCGATGTTGCAGGACTTCGTCAACAGATTCTGGGGGAGACACACAGTGCTCGTTACTCTATTCATCCGGGGTCGACTAAGATGTACCATGATATCAGATGTATGTATTGGTGGGATGGCGTGAAGAGGGATGTGGCAGAGTTTGTGGCTCAGTGTCCGAATTGTCAACAGGTCAAGGTTGAGCACCAGAAGCCCGGTGGGCTATTGCAGGCGATTGATATTCCGAAATGGAAGTGGAAGGTGATCAACATGGATTTTGTTACAGGGTTACCTCGTACTCAGAGGAAGTGTGATTCCATCTGGGTGATTGTAGACAGGCTGACGAAATCAGTCCACTTTCTTCCAGTCAGGACTACGTATTCGGCTGAGGATTATGCTAGATTGTATATCAGGGAGATGTGAGACTGCACGGAGTTCCTATATCTATTATATCAGATAGAGTAGCCAAGTTTACAACTAACTTCTGGAGGTCTTTCCAGAAGGGGTTAGGGATACAGGTGAGTCTCAGTACCGCTTTTCATCCTCAGACCGACGGGCAGGCAGAGCGTACTATCCAGACACTTGAGGATATGTTGCGGGCCTGTGTTATTGATTTCAGGGGTAGCTGGGAGGATCATTTGCCTCTTGTTGAGTTTTCTTATAACAACAACTACAATTCTAGCATTCAGATGGTGCCATATGAGGCTTTGTATGAGCGGAAGTGTAGGTTGCCGATTGGTTGGTTCGACGTGGGCGAGGTTCAGTTAGTTAGCCCAGACTTGATTCAGCAGGATGTGGATAAGGTGAAGCTTATCCAGGAGAGACTGTTAGTAGCTCAGAGTCGGCAGAAGTCTTATACAGATAATCGGCGTCGACATTTGGAGTTTCAGGTTGACGATTGGGTCTTCTTGAAGGTATCACCCATGAAGGGTGTGATGAGGTTCGGAAAGAAGGGGAAACTTAGCCCAAGGTACATTGGGCCTTATCAGATCATCCGTAGAGTATGAAAGGTTGCCTATGAGTTGGAGCTGTCGTCCGACTTGGAGGCAGTACATCCGCTCTTCCATGTTTCTATGTTGCGGAAGTGTATCGGAGATCCATCTAGAGTTTTCCCAGCTAGTGACCTCCAGGTGACAGAGGGATTATCGTATGAGGAGAGTCTCATAGCGATACTCGATCGCCAGGTCAGGCGACTACGGACCAAGGATGTGGCTTTCGTCAAAGTCTTGTGGCGGAATGATAATAGAGAGGAGATGACTTTGGAAGCAGAGGAGGACATAATGAATAATTATCCTCACTTATTCCCTACACCTTCAGGTAATTCTTTTCCCCTACTTGTCGGTTTTAATTGACGTATTTTACTTAAGTGTTGTTATGTGGCATAATGGGTAAGTAGGGATTGCAAAAGGAGACTATGTCGCTATCTAATTAGATTGACTCCGAAAGAATATTCGGGGACGAATGTTTCTAAGAGGGAAGAATGTTACACCCCGTAATCCCAGGACATGTATATAAAAACATACGTAAGAATCACGACGTTAAGATTTGAGACTTGTAGAATTTTATCGAAATTATGGAAATGTCGGGAAATGAAATATTACGATGAATGGGAGGGTAACACGTGTCACCCCCCTTGGTTGGTCTTGGACGAATAGACCAAGGGCAAAAAGGTCAATTGACCAAAGCTTAGATGATCAAGTCTTGCAAACCCAGGCTTGATATAATTGACTAAGTCAAATGAGCCACTTGACTTGAGATATTTAAATCTCCTTCATCCAAACCCAACAAGTGTTATGATCATAGACCTCCATTTAATTATATATTCATCCTTAGTAGCAAGACTTGTCTCCACACTTAGAAAAAAATTCAAGAAAACCTTGTTCTTGCTAAGAAGCTCTCGGGTTTTCCCTATTTTGAAAGAGAAAAAATTTCGTTTGTGGTTCAATAATCTCAATACTTTAAACCAAGGTTCCTAAGGGTATTGTAAGGATATCTCAATAGAAATATCTCGGAAAAACCACATTTTTACGTTAGTCGCAAGGTGAAAACCTAAGTCGCTTTCATAGGTTTTGTTTGGAAATTGAAGGAAAAGGCTAAGTTGCTAAGGAGAGACTTTGAATCTTGAAGTTGGATTAAGGCTTGTCAAGGTAACAATCTTTTCCTCTTTGTAATTAAAGACTACATGTTGTAGTAGATTGGTAATTGATCATGTGAATTAATGTTATACCCCGTATTTCCAGAGTATGTACGTGAGGGCGTACGTACAAAAGTTTAAAACTTAAAGTTAGGCATAGGACGAAATTTGTGCACAACCCACGAAACAAATTGTTTTCCGACGAAACGTTTTCCAAAACTTGCGTAGGGAAAATTACGGCTATGTCATTTATAATTTTTGCGGATTTTTCCGAGAGATGAAATATTTTAGACCAATGAGAGGGTGACACTTGTCACCCTCAAGTGGACGGCAATATGGGCAAGGTTGGCACGTTTTTGTGGCATTTAGCATTAGTCAAGGTTAGGTAGGATATTTTTGTGTAGTAGATGGATAAGGACACATGGGTGAATCCACACCCTCCACTTGCCCTCCACTTGCCTTCATCTTGACCATTGGTGGTCCTATAAATACCCCCCTCCCCCCCCCCCCCTTAGTTGAAGAATTCTTCATCCACAAATTATCTTCCAAGTCTCAAAATCTCCCTTCTCCCTTAAGAGCTCTCGTCCAAACACCATCCCCCGCCCCTCTTGAAAGCCCTAGCCGAAACACTACCCCCCCTCTTGGTAGAAATACTCTCCAAGTATTGTTACTATCCCCAAAATACCTTAGCCAATCCCTTTTAGTATTTCCAAAGTTACCTCTATACGTAGAGTCCGGAAATACTACCTTGTATTCCTATAGTCACTAAACGAAACCCTAAGAGAAACTTCATAGTTGGTTGAAGTAGAAAGTAGAAGTTGTGTAGAAACTTCTAAGGGTTTCTTGGAGCGGATTGGAGCGTACAGATTAGGAGCTAAACCTTGCTCAGGATCGACTTATATCTTGGATAATATTGGGCTTATCGAGGTAAATAATCTTATCCTTCTATTGTAATTGGAGAATACATACTGTAGAAGTATAGAAATAAGTATAAAATACATAGAAGGGTATTACAGAAGAGAATTGAACTGTAATTACATCAGAAGAATATTAAAGAAGATTGAATCACTTACATGATTTGTATTTACTGAGAGACTTGTATAGTTTACCGGGTAGGGAAGTGCTACCCGATTTTCCGTAGAATAGAGAACCCTCTGCTTAGATTAATCCTACAGAGTAGTCTAGACGTTGATAGACGTATTTGACTATTATAGGTTGATACTCTGCGCGCGACATATTCGACTTGGCAGGTGGATTTCGCCGAGAAGGTATGTGATTCTTCCTATACTCTTAAGCATGATATTTTAAAGTATATATATAGTACAGTAGACGTACGTGTGTTAACTGAACATGGTTTTACTTGACGTCTTTTGACTTGAGTCTAAATAATAAGAATCTTGAAGTATTTCAAAAGAATTATGAATCATTTTTGAAAGAAGAGTAATACTTGGTTTTTTAAACAAAAGCTTAAGAGTTATACTAGCTTTATGGGAAGTTAGGTATAACGACTTAAGAAAGATAAAAGGAACGGTTTACTTATGTATTTATAAAAGACTTGTATTGATTTCTGGAAAGTACAGTAAGATGGTTTGTTGAGTAGACATATTGTGATGCTATGTGTGTTAGTATCCTGTAACGTTTGTGTAAAAAGGTTATTCTTGTTTGTGCTTATGTTGTTTAACGATAAGCCGTTATGTTAGTATTACATCACTCACCTCTTGACATGATATACCGGGGGTTAAGTTGCCCCGTCACGGGTATACCTCGTGCGATGCTGTGACTATGATTCGAGAATACCTCACGCGAGTCCAGGGACTATGCGAGCTACGAGTTCGAGGTTAGTGTGCGGGGATTACCTCATGCGGTCTATGTGGCCACGCGGACTACGAGTTCAGGGCGACGCCGATGAGTAGCTACCCTCGATGCGGGAATACCTCATGCGGGCCTAGGTGGCTATCACGGTGCGAGTCGTGATTAGGCATGCATACTGATACTATGGGCGATTGGCCTTGCTTCGATCATTCGCAGCCTAGAAAAGACATGTTACAGTTTACCTATTGTTGCTATTGTTTATGCTATGGCACTATGTGCGGTTACATTGGTTGTTTCGTGCATATTTGTAAAATTGGTTTTAAAATGATATGATTTCATTTAAGTACTTTGCAGTTTCACATACTTGGTACCTGTTGTACTGACCTCCTTCGGGGGGCTGCGTTCATGCCGCAGGTAAGGGAAAGCAGGTGCTAGATCCACATCCTTAGGATCCGTACTTTGGTGTCAGGAGCTCCATCTTCTCCGGAAGCTCGACTTTTGGGTATGACCTCCCTGTTGTGGTAGATAGTTTTGTACATTCAGGGTATGGCGGGGCCCTGTCCCGCCATAGTTGTTTATCTTCTTAGAGGTCTGTAGTCCTATTGTACAGTTGGGATGTAATAGGGCTTTGTTTATATATATATGCCGAAAGGCGACATTTTCTCAGATAAACTGTGTCTCAATTCACATTTGTTTCATGTCTTGTTTTTATATTCCGCTGATTACTCTGATGTATGACTACTTGGGTGCCCGGGTAAGGCACCAGTCACGGGCCCCGGAACGGGTCGTGACAATTACATTATGAAGATTGATAAGTGTTATGGAATATGTGGATGGAATCCGAATGTTGCATGATTTAGCCTTTAAGATTGTAATTCAATTGAGTTATTAGTTTAGTCGTCGCATGTTATATAAAGAGAGGATTGTAGTTGTTATAATCGATTGCGGCTATATAACATGTTAGACTAAACAACTTGGATTAAAAAGGAATTGGAAAAGACTTTACTTTGTTGTTGCATTGTAGCCGATAATGGAATTGAAATGTTGGACTATTTGGATATCAATTGTGGGGCAGAATTTTACACGTCATGTTAGGCGTGTAATCCCCTTTTGTTAGCTACATTGTTGAGCCTTAAATGTGGCATGTTTGATTATTGAATTCGGGCCTTGAAAAAGGTGGAAAAATACGTAGAAACAAAGGAAGTGTTGTCCAATTTTCCGTAGAATAAGTGACTTTACACTTAGAATATTCTACGTTTGAAGCTAGAAGTTAATAGACGTATTATGGTCATTATAGGTTGACATACTACGTACGGAATATTGGACTTAGCAAGTGGATTGAACCGACGAGGTATGTAGAACCTTCTCTATCTTTTGAGCATGAGTTTTACAAATGTATATTACGGTGGACGTACGAGTTTTAAAGGAATTCGGTTTCATTTGGTATCCTTGACTTAATCTAAGAATGTCCAAGTTGGTTGAGTTAGAGAATTAACTCACTTGTTTTAAAGGTTAAAGATGTCTTAGTTCTAAAGCATAAAATTAGTATAACGGCTTTATGGGAAGTTGGTTATAACAACTTAATGGTAAGTTAAAAGAATGGTTTATTCTAGTAAGGTAAACTAAGATAAAGGACTTGAAATAAAGAATGACAACTTCATTTAAAGGTATCATTTGCTTAAAGTTTTAAAGTAAAGGTCATTTGATTTAGAAGCCTAAAATGTATTTCTAAAAATGTAGTGACTTGTTTAAAATGTAGACAAGCCTTGATACTACGGGCGTTAGTATCTTGGGAATTTTATACAAGAAAGAGTCATTTTTGAAAGGATAAAGGTACATAGTACTTTGGGTTAAATTCCCGGATTTTTAATGACATGTTAGTGCCTTACGTTAAATAAAATGAGAGTGCATGATAATTAAGGCTAATAAGAAGTTAGGGAATTTCTTAACTTGCTTATGATAATTATGAAAGCCGGTGGTGCTTATGTTATGTATGATAAGTCGGTGGTTCTTATGTTATGTATGATAGCCGGTTGTGCTAGTGTTATGTTATTCTTGCAGGGTAAACCCCCGGGTTACTACTTATTCAATGGATTTGCTACCCGTGATGCGAGTGCGGCGTTTGTACTCATTGCGGCCCCACCGAGCCTAACTGGGTGAAATAGTCCTGTGCGGGTGAAATAGTCTCATGCGGAGCAAATTGCTCCATTGCGGGTCCACAGGACCTATGCGGATGAAATAGTCCCAGGAGTAGGATTGCTTAATGATACTATGGGCGGGTGGCCCTAATTTGATCATAAGCCTCATATTTTTATGCAGTAAGGTGTACCCTTGTTTACTCTCATTATTAGTAAGGCACAATGTTCTGTTATTTGAGTTATCATACATGTCTCCAGCTTTATTTTAGACTATATGATTTCATTTTCGCATTTCATTTCTGAGACTTGGTACATCTGTTATCGACCCCCTTTCCTCGGGGGCTACGTTCATGCCGCAGGTAGGGGTAAGCAGGTGGTGGATCCTCACTCTTAGGATCACTGATCAGTTGTCAGAAGCACTATTTCTCCGGAGGCTTGTCTTTTGGTACGGTTTCCCTGATGTTGTAGATTTATGTACATTCAGGGGTATGGCGGGGCCCTGTCCCATCACAGTTGTTATTCTTAGAGGTCTGTAGTCATATCTTGTGGATTGGGTTGTAAGAACAAAAATGTAACTGTTTTTTTTTTGGGTTATGTATATTTCACGGAAGGTGGCCTTATCGGCTAGCCTGTTGATATTTACTATCTAAGTATTTTATGAGTTTATGTATGTTCCGCTGCTATTCTCTGATGTATACCTGTAAGGGGTACCCAGGTAGGGCACCAGTCGCGGGCCCGGGGTCGGGTCGTGACACAAACGAAGGGATCATCACCCCTAATATACTTCACATATACCATGTACTTTACCCACAATCACACACAAAAATACTTTTGTTACACCCCGTAATTCCAGGATGAGTATATAAGAACGTGCGTAAGGAAACAAGTCTTGAAAATTTGAACGAAGGAAAGAATTGTTATTCTTAAGGAAAATTCTTCCGACCTCGGGAAGGAAAAATGGTTGTTAATGAGAATTGGGTTCTCAAATTTGTTATTTGAGACTTAAGGAAATTATTAGAATTATGGAAAATTATTTTCGGATTTGGTCACGTGGGGTCCACTCGGGAAATTTTACGTTTTGTGGGGCCCACGGGGTTTTCGATATTTCGACCAATTATGGAAATTTCGAGAAATGGAATATTTTAGATCAATAGGAGGGCGACACGTGTCACCGTCCACATGGCTTGGTCGAAAAGTCTTGGTCAAGAAAGACCAAGTGGAGATCTTGACATTATTGACTAATATTGACTAAGATCCTAGCCACACACTTGGTTTGATCATAGCCCTTGGTTGTGTTTATATAAGTATATACTAGTGCAAGACTAGATCATTTCAACACTTAGAAATGTAGTATGTAAGTTATTCCTTCCTTCTTTGACATGATAAATTGTGGAGTCTATGTGACTTGTTTCATTGAAGTGATTGATTTGAATTTGAACGTTAAGAGACGGAGATAAGAACGTACGATTATTGAAGGATTTTATGATAAGTACCCTTGGAGGTACTTGGATTCGGCTTAGTGTGGCAGTCAGAGCCACGACTTTCCGAATAAACTCCAAAAGATGCGCAAAGTAAGAATAAGATAAGTATGAGTGATACCGACGAAAACAGAAGACATCATTAAGTAGGTTTTGAAAATCTACATGATTTTTAAGGCGGTGCTTGATGATTTGAATTATAGAGGAAAGTGCAACAAGACCCTGTGAATAGGGTTGTAACTTCAAGGAAAGATTATGAAAGGGAGATAAGCTCTCTCCCCCATGTAAAAGGATAGTTTTACGTATTATTGAGGGTTATACGTACCCGTATTATTAGGTGATGGATATGAGACTGGTAAAGTCTTCCGTTTCGTTATGCAATGGGTTAAAAAATTTACATAACCTTTGGAAAAGTGTTGTGTTGGGGTAATTGAGGACGACACTAGGAAATGGTCGAAGAAGTGTCGTAATAATAGAAATGCAGGTTGTAAGCATGAATGGGACTGTATGATCAAGAATCAAGATAGAAATATTTTGGTTAATAATAAGTATAATGAAGGGTTATGACCAGAAATCTTGGAAAGCCATTGGATTATGTAATATCATGAATTGGGGTTTGAACGCCTGACTATAAGCTCTATGAGCTGGGGAGAATAAAAGGACTACTACTTGACGAGATCAAGGAAATATCCCCCTAAATTGCGATTGTCAGGAAGTCTTAGCCATGAGACAAGCGATGAAATTGAATCTAATTATAGTAACCAAGTTGGGTGTAACAACACCCAGGATGGTAAACAGGAATCATAATTGAGATTTTGGTTATAGCCGAATATTTCATAAGTGTGAGAAAGGCTTTCAGTTATTGGGAGATAAGCTGACTACGACTACAGTTCTAACCCCTCCTGAGGGACTAGATGGTTAGGTTATTATTGTAACACTTTGAGTGTTGGGCTAGGTTATGTGCTGATGCAACACGATAAGGTTATAGCCTATGCTTCCCGGCGGCTACGGGAGCATGAAAGGAATTACGCTACTCACGATTTGAATTGGCGGCAGTTAGGCATGCCTTGACGATTTGAAGGCATTACTTATATGGAGTTCATGTGGATATTTATGCAGACCACAAGAGCCTCCAGTATATCTTCAGACAGAGGCAGCTGAATTTGCGACAGAGACGGTGGTTAGAGTTACTCAAGGATTATGATGTTGATATCCTGTACCACCCAGGGAAAGCCAATATGGTTGCGGATGCTCTTAGTCATAGATCTATGGGTAGTCTGCCAAATAGATCGGACATAGTCCGTGAGATTCATCAGCTAGCGAGCCGAGGGGTTCGATTGTTTGTTTCCGATGATAATGGAGTTCGGGTCCGGGAGGTTGTCGAGTCTTCTCTCGTCGAGGAGGTGAAAAGGCGACAATATAAGAATCCAGTTTTAATACGGAATCGAGATACGGCTCTCCGAGAGGAGAATAGCCTGTATGAGATAGCACCTGATGGGGTGCTAGGATACGAGGGCAGGTGGTGTGTACCCGATGTTGCAAGACTTCGTCAGTAGGTTTTAGGGGAGGCACACAATGCTCGTTACTCTATTTATTCGGCGTCGACTAAGATGTATCATGACCTCAGATGTATGTATTGGTAAGATGGCCTGAAGAGGGACGTAGCAGAGTTGTTGCTCAGTGTCCAAATTGGCAGTGGGTCAAGGGTAAGCACCAGAAGCCTAGTGGGCTATTATCGACGCTTGAGATCCCGACTTGGTTGTGGGAGGTGATTAATATGAATTTTGTTACAGGGTTGCATCGTACTCAGAGGAAGTGCGACTCCTTGTGGGTTATAGTAGAGCGTAGCGAGGTCAGCCCATTTTTCTTCCGGTCAGGACTACTTACTCGGCTGAGAATTATGCTAGGTTATAAATCAGGAAGATTGTGAGACTGCACGGGGTTCCTACATTTTTTTATGACAGACAGATGAGCCCAGTTTATGGCTAACTTCTGGAGGTCTTTCCAGAAGGGATTGGGGACACAGGTGAGTCTCGATCGCGCATCTCACCCTTGGACGGCCATGCGAGCGAGCGTACTATCCAGACACTTGAGGATATATTGCGGGTCTGTGTATTGATTTCAGGGATGGCTGGGAGGATTATTTGCCTCTTGTTGAGTTATGTACGATAACAGATACCCTTCCAGTATTCAGATGGCCCTGTATGAGGCTTTGTATGGAAGGAAGTGTAAGTCGTCGATTGGTTGGTTTTTTTATTGGCCAAGTTCAGTTAGTTGGCCCAGATTTGATTCAGCAGGATGTGGATAAGGTGAAGCTTATCTAGGAAAGGTACATTGGGACTTATCAGATTATCCTTAAAATAGGCAAGGTTGCCTATAAGTTAGATCTGTTGTCCGATTTGGAGGCAGTACATCCGGTCTTCCATGTTTCTATGTTACGGAAGAGTATCGGAGATCCATCCAGAGTTTTCCCAGTTAGTGATGTCCAGGTGGCAGAGGGGTTATTGTATGAGGAGAGTCCTATAACGATACTTGATCGTCAGGTCAGGCGACTACGGACTAAGTGTCACGACCCGAACCGGGGCCCGTGACTGGTGCCTTACCCCGGGCACCCAAGTAGACATACATCAGAGTAATCAGCGGAACAAACACAACAATATGAGATAACAGAAGTATAAAACAATAATCTGTGAAAACTTGCCTTTCGGCATATATATAAATGACAACTTTTAACATGAACAGTTTAATCCTTTTTACAAACCCCGCAACAAGATTACTGGACCTAAGAATGATATGACAACAATGGCGGGACGGGGCCATGAAACCCCGAATGTAAACACTTACTACGGCGAGGACTACACCACCGATAAGCCTCGGAGAAACGGAGCTTCCCAGCTGAATGTGACCACGAGAGCTAGGATCAACGCATGGTGTACCTCAACTGCGGCATGAACGCGGCCCGAAGAGTCGATCTGACAGTGCGAAGTATGTGAAACTAAAAATACTGCAAATGAAATCATAATAGTCTATAAAGCAGGAGACATGTATGATAACCAAACTACAGTTTTACAATAACTAAGCAGTCATATCAAGTCAGGGACTCACGCCCTCAAGTCATCACCAAAGAACATAACAGTGGGTCTCACGCCCACAACATCAATCGTGCCCGTGGGACACATTCCTCACTGCCGGCAGTTTATGATATAAAAGTTCCAAGGAACACACATGAACACCAGGTCCCACCTGTGCCATAATAACACCGTACGGGGTAAGTACGAAGGCATAGCCGACTACTAACACCCACAGTACCAACAAGGTCATGAACTGTATCATAAGATCTGTCTAGACCGTCACATGATCAAAGCTGGCCACTTGCCCGCAGTATCTAATGTGCGCGTCTAGTCCTGGAACTTCCCGCAGCTCCGGATAGGCCAATCTCATCGGCCCGCATGGCGTCCGCGTCGAGGTAGCTACTCCGGCATCGTCACGACTTCGCGATCCGCATGGCGCGCGGACCGCGTGCCCGTAAAGGCGTCACTAACACGGAACTCTCGTAGTTCCGCATAGGCCGGGACTGCGTAGGGTATTCTCGAATCATAGGTCCATCGACCGCTGAGTCTACCCGCGTCGGAGGCGGCTTAACCGGAATCATCTCGAGATGAATGCCACAATACTATCATAACGACTGATAGTTAAGAATCACTATCAACTGAAAACCCTTCACAAAAACATCTCATGATACTAACACACGTAGCATCCCAACACGTTTACTTATCAACGCAATCAAGAAAGTATTACAAGGCTATCACAAACCAATACAATCAAGTTGTTCACACAAGGTACCTTCTACTATATGATTAACAAAATCGGGTTTTTATCCCCAAAGTACTTCATACATCAACTCTTTAAAAGATACGTTACTTTCACAATGTCACACAATACCCGTAGTATAAAATAGAGTGACTATCCTTTTAAAGTAAATCAATTACTTCTCTTTGTAAAATCAAGTAGCAACATTCTTTCCCATGATCAAGTTTGCCTAATTTCCAATGTTCAAGTTTCTTATTTTAGAAAGGTTTCGTAGTTCATAGTCTTATTCAATTAAGAATATAATTCTCTTTTAAACAATCGGAGAAACATAAGCCTTATATGTGAGTAGGATATTCTTGTTTATAACAATCTTATTACAAAGACCATGATCTAGGAAATATCATTTTGTCTCATCTTAGCTTACATGCGGATGGAAGTTTCTCTGGTTTTAATAATACTTAATTATTCAAAACATTTCCTTTTATTAACGCTGCGATGGTTTGTCGATACACATCACGATTTCCAAAATCAGTAAAACGTTCTTAAGCCGTTATACCTAACTTCCCATAAAGCTAGTATAGCTCTTAAGTTCTCAAAAACCAAGTATTACTTCTCTTTCAAAACGATTTCAGAAATCTTTTGAAATACTTCAAGTTCTTTATGATCACACATCAAGCCAGTTATAAACAAATCATTTACCTTTTAAAAACCACAAAGTGTTTTCTTATCTACATAAAGCTGTTATAACCAACTTCCCATAAAGCCGTTATAACACTTTATGTTTTAAACCAATCGAATACATTTAGCACATGTACGTCTACCGTACTACATAGTTCACACATATCATGCTAGAAGAGATAGGAAGAGGTTCACATACCTCGCGACGATTATCGACTAATAGCAAAATGCTCCGAGTACCTCAATGTCGGCTACTCGGCCAAGTAGAGCGCCACACGTAGTACTTGACCTATAAGGCCACAAGCGCTTATTAACATCTAGATCTTATCGTAGAACATTCTACAGAAAATTCGACAAAGACTCCCCGCAACAGCGTAAATCTCTCCTCTATCGGGTAGCCATCAAGCCAACCGGGGGTTATACGTCTAACCACTAACGTACAATTCTACTCCACGGTACTACTACACAAGTCTCATGTCTACGGTCCTATGTAATTACAGTTCAGTACTATATATAGTATACTTCTACTATATAATCTAACAACATGTAATTTCCAATTACAATAGGGGGACAAGATAATTACCTCGATAAGCCCATAATTATCCGAGTTTAATGTCGATCCTTAGCAAAGTTTTTGCTCGACTCAGCGCTCAACCCGCTCTAAACCACCTTAGAAGTTCTAACCAACTTCTACACAATACTCCAACGGACTATGGAGATTTTCCTAGGGTTTCGGTTTGTGGTAGTGGGAAGTATAATAGTATTTACGGGCTTTCGTAAAGGTATAACCTTAGAATACAACAAGGTATAAGGCTAAGGTAATTTGGGCATAACAACAATACTTTTGAGAGTATTTCTACCAAGAGGGGTATTTATACGAAAACACTAGGCTAGGGGGTACCCCACCACACCACAAAGGGAGAGGGGAGGCTCTCGGCCACAAAGGCCTATCTAGGGAGGGGGCTCTTGGACGAGAGTCAAACAAGAGGAGAGGAGGGACTTTAACACTTAGGAAATATTTGGAATGGATGAAGAAGTTCATCAACCTTAGAGGGTATTTATAGCACAAGCCAAGGCCAACCAATGGCCAAGATCTAGCCAAGTGCCTAGCAAGTGTAGGGCAAGATTCACCCATGTGTCTCAGCCAACTTGCACACAAAATATCTACCAAAAATATCTCCCACTTGCCTTCCCAAATCGTCCACGCCGCCACTTTGCCCACCAATGAGAGGGTGCCAAGTGCCGCCCTCTCGTTGGTCCAAAATGTTCCGTCTCTCGGAAAAATCCGCAAAAATACTAAATGACATAGCCGGAAAATCCCCTACGAAAGCTGTGAAAACGTTTCGTCGAAAACGACTTAACAGGGTGTTGTGCACAAACATATTTCGCCCAAAGGTGCCACGTGGGGTGACACGTGTCGCCCGATTCGCCCAAAATATTTCGTCTTAGAAAATATCCAAAACGGCCAAAATCTCAAAATCAAGCGGGCCCCACAAAGCCAGTAAATTTCTCAGTGGGCCCACGTGACCATTTCCGAAAATAAAATTCCATAATTCTCTAATATTCCAGGAAGTCCGAATACCAAATCTGGGAATCCAATTCCCATTAACGAACCTTTTTCCTTCACAAAAACCGGAAACTTTTCCGTGGAAAAATCGCCTCTTTCTTCCTTTCCAATCTTTCTGTCGTATTCTCAAATGCGTCGCCCTCGCATACATACCCTGGAACTACGGGGTATAACATTCTCCCCCCCTTAGAAACATTCGTCCCGAATGTTCCTTCTAAGTCTCAAAACGAACACGTGCCAGTATAGTCTTCACTACTATACTTACGAAACAATCCTGCCACAGCTGGCCATGGAAACACCTGCGCAAAACTTACATCTAAGTCCACGAGGAAACACCTCTACATCACCACAAATAATACTACTTTTGTCACTTTGTCGCGAGCCTTGCTCCGACGACCCAACAAATGGTACCGGGCTGCATGCGATCACTGAAGCTGTTGTACACTCGGATTCTTATCACATTTCTGATACTGCTTTAGTATCCAAAACTCGGGGTTACTATCTCTAACGTGGTCATCATTAACTGGGAACATTCTGGATGGATCTTCGATACTTTCCCGAACATAACAATACGAAAGACCGGACGTCCTGCCTCCTAAGTCGGACGGCAAAAGCTAACATATAGGCAACCTGGCCTATTCTTCACATGAACTCACAAAGGCCCAAAGTAACTCGGGCTAAGTTCCTTCTGTTTCCAAAACTCGTCACACCCTGTCCGGGGTGGTACTTTCAAGAAGACCGACCGTCAACTGAACTCTGGCGTCGTCGCCGATTATCCGCATACGATTTCTCGAGCCGCGGAACTTCTTCTAGACAAGCTTCGCACTATCCACAGTCTGCTGGAACAAGCCTGAACCAACTATCTGAACCCTGCCAACATCGAACCAATCGACCGGCAACTTGCATTTCTGCCCCCCACAAGGCGTCACAAGACGACATCCGAACACTGAAATGGTAGCTTAAACACTCCAACCGAGACAACGATCCTCGCGGCTACCCGAAATCAAAACAACGCCCGGCGGCGAATGCGTCTGAGGAGACTCGAAGTTCTAGCCTGCACTGGTACAAACTCCCGAGAAGAAAGCAGTAGTACCACAGGCTCCATCTGTCATAAGGTGAAGGTAGGCACCCGTGCAACCTCACAACCTTTTCGGATAACATCAACACCGCCGAGGAACGACACGGCCGAAGAACACGATAGGCTGCCCCATCGGCCCGACCAGCGGTCGAACGCATCCACGAACTTGCATTGGCTAACTAAACATGGGCCTAACACCCTCATGACCTAACACAAGAGGGACCACCAAAAACTGACCCCACCACCAAACCTACCTCGGGTTGAACCGTACGTAGCCTCAACCCTGACCCGGCTAGGCGCAAAATACCATCTCGCCGAAGGAACAATCTTACTATACACGTTACGAAAAACTGGCGGTCTTCTTAGCTCGACTACCTTCTTTCAAATCACGCTACTCGGGGACTTATCCCACGAACATAGCTCACGTGCACTATGCACTCTATAAGGGTCAAACATAACACTACACCTTTCTCGAGATGGCCTTACCTCTAAGGTCTTTACGTATAACACTCTAAGGCTCACACCTTCTCTCTCCCCCAAAATCTTACTCGGTTAACCCACCATGATTCCTAATCACAACTCACACCCTGCTATCAGAACGTAGCACTCCAGGTATACTCACCTTGAAAGTTACCGAAGGACCTGGCCGCTCCGGCCTCTTCGCGCCCTTGGTTAACCCGTCGATCTCGTTTCTCGGCCTGCTGCGCATAAGCCCGTACACAGGCCATGCTCAAGCCTAACTGAAGAATTACTCTTGCACAACCCTCTTTTAGATAGTCCTCAAGACTCGCGGTACATCGGTATACTCTCTGGTAGCCAAATCTATAGCTAATGTGAGGTTGTCCTTGGCAATCTATATTCTCTGTTCGGTCGTGGGCGAAGGTTCATATAACATGGCGCGATAGCACTGCTTTGCGCCGTACTAAACTCTTTGGGGCTAGTGGCGTCGCAAAACTCCCGATAGCAAGACTACCTAGGTAATGATTGGGCTGTGCCCTCGCCACCTCTGAACTCTACTCGCAGCTCTGCCGGTGCCTTGCCTCACGGGCGGGTTGCCTACGCGGAGGCATAACGATAAGGAAATAATTTCGTCGGAGGTCCAACTTACAACACGACTCTAAGGCACGATCTCGAGTGAGAAGAATAGAAACCAATCCTAAATATCCTATAGCCTCACGATTATTGGTGTGGTGCACAACACCCGATAATCAAGACTCTCGGATCTGATGCGTCAGACACTTTCCGAGGATTAATCGCTCGATACCACTTTTGTCACGACCAACCGGGGCGTGGTCGTGCCTACCGGGCACCCAGTAGACATACATCCAGTGTCAATGGAACAAACACAACAATATGAGATAACAGAAGTATAAAACAATAATCTGTGAAAACTTGCCCTTCGGCATAAATATAAATGACAACTTTTAACATGAACAGTTTAATCCTTTTTACAAACCCTGCCCACAACAGTACTACAGACCTCTAAGAATGATATGACAACAATGGCGGGACAGGGCCCATGAACCCCGAATGTAAACACTTACTACGACGGGGACTACACGTCGATAAGCCTCGAGAAAGCGGAGCTTCCCAAACGCTGTGACCCTGAGAGCTAGGATCAACGACTGGTGTACCTCAACCTGCGGCATGAACGCAGCCCCCCGAAGGAGGTCAGTACAACAGGTACCGAGTATGTGAAACTAAAAATACTGCAAATGAAATCATAATAGTCTATAAAGCAGGAGACATGTATGATAACCAAACTACAGTTTTACAATAACTAAGCAGTCATATCAAGTCAGGGACTCACGCCCTCAAGTCATCACCAAAGAACATAACGATGGGTCTCACGCCACAACATCAATCGTGCGTGGGACACATTCCTCACCTTGGCGGTTTATGATATAAAAGTTCCAAGGAACACACATGAACACCAGTCCCACGTGCCATAATAACACCGTGCGGGGTAAATGCGAAGGCATAGCCGACTACTAACACCAGCGGTACCAACAAGGTCATGAATCGTATCATAAGATCTGTCTGCACCGTCACATGATCAAAGCCGCCACTTGCCCGCAGATCTAATGCGCGCGTCTAGTCCTGGAACTTCCCGCACTCGCATAGGCCAATCTCATCGGCCCGCATGGCATCCGCGTCGAGGGTAGCTACTCCGGCATCGCCACGGACTTCGCGATCCGCATGGCCACAAGGACCGCATGCCCATAAAGGCGTCACTAACACGGAACTCTCGTAGTTCGCATAGGCCGGGACTGCGTAGGTATTCTCGAATCATAGGTCCATCGACCCGAAGTCTACCCCGCGTCGGAGGCGCTTAACCCGGAATCATCTCGAGATGAATGCCACAATACTATCATAACGATCGATAGTTAATAAGCACAATCAAGAAACCCTTCACACAAACATCACAAGATACTAACACACGTAGCATCCCAACACGTTTACTTATCAACGCAATCAAGAAAGTATTACAAGGCTATCACAAACCAATACAATCAAGTTGTTCACACAAGGTACCTTCTACTATATGATTAACAAAATCGGGTTTTTATCCCCAAAGTACTTCATACATCAACTCTTTAAAGATACGTTACTTTCACGATGTCACACAATACCCGTAGTATAAAATAGAGTGACTATCCTTTTAAAGTAAATCAATTACTTCTCTTTGTAAAATCAAGTAGCAACATTCTTTTCCAATGATCAAGTTTGCCTAATTTCCAATGTTCAAGTTTCTTATTTTAGAAAGGTTTCGTAGTTCATAGTCTTATTCAATTAAGAATATAATTCTCTTTTAAACAATCGGAGAAACATAAGCCTTATATGTGAGTAGGATATTCTTGTTTATAACAATCTTATTACTGACCATGATCTAGGAAATATCATTTTGTCTCATCTTAGCTTCTACATGCAGATGGAAGTTTCTCTTGGTTTTAATAATACTTAATTATTCAAAACATTTCCTTTTAATTAACGCGATGGTTTGTCGATACACATCCTGATTTCCAAAATCAGTAAAACGTTCTTAAGCCGTTATACCTAACTTCCCATAAAGCTAGTATAGCTCTTAAGTTCTCAAAAACCAAGTATTACTTCTCTTTCAAAACGATTTCAGAAATCTTTTGAAATACTTCAAGTTCTTTATGATCACACATCAAGCCAGTTATAAACAAATCATTTACCTTTTAAAAACCACAAAGTGTTTTCTTATCTACATAAAGCTGTTATAACCAACTTCCCATAAAGCCGTTATAACACTTTATGTTTTAAACCAATCGAATACATTTAGCACATGTACGCGTCACCGTACTACATAGTTCACACATATCATGCTAGAAGAGATAGGAAGAGGTTCACATACCTCGCGACGATTATCGACTAATAGCAAAATGCTCAGTACCTCGCCGTCGGCTACTCCTAAGCCAAGTAGAGCGCCACACGTAGTACTTGACCTATAAGGCCACAAGGCGCTTTATTAACATCTAGATCTTATCGTAGAACATTCTACCGAAAATTCGACAAAGACCTCCCCGCATGGCGTAAATCTCCTCCTATCGGGCCGGCTATCAAGCCAACCGGGGGTTATACGTCTAACCCTAGGGTACAATTCTACTCCACTACTACTACACAAGTCTCTGTAATGTCCTATGTAATTACAGTTCAGTACTATATATAGTATACTTCTACTATATAATCTAACAACATGTAATTTCCAATTACAATAGGGGGACAAGATAATTACCTCGATAAGCCCATAATTATCCGAGTTTAATGTCAAACCTTAGCAAAGTTTTTGCTCGACTCAGCGCTCAACCCGCTCTAAACCACCCTTAGAAGTTCTAACCAACTTCTACACAATACTCAACGGACTATGGAGATTTTCCTAGGGTTTCGGTTTTGTATTGTGGGAAGTATAATAGTATTTCTGGGCTTTTCGTAAAGGTATAACCTTAGAATACAACAAGGTATAAGGCTAAGGTAATTTGGGCATAACAACAATACTTTTGAGAGTATTTCTACCAAGAGGGGGGGGTATTTATACGAAAACACTAGGCTAGGGGAGGGGGGGTACCCCACGGCCACACCACACGTGGGCGAGGGGGGAGGCTCTCGGCGCCAAAGGCCTCTCTAGGGAGGGGGCTCTTGGACGAGAGTAAAAAAAGAGGGGATAGGGAGGGACTTTAAAACTTAGGAAATATTTGCAATGGATGAAGAATTAAATCAAACTTAGAGGGGTATATATAGCACAAGCCAAGGCGACCAATGGCCAAGATCTAGCCAAGTGCCTAGCAAGTGTAGGGCCAAGATTCACCCATGTGTCCTAGCCAACTTGCACACAAAATATCTACCAAAAATATCTCCCACTTGCCTTCCCCAAATCGTCCATGCCGCCCACTTTGCCCACCAATGAGAGGGTGCCAAGTGCCGCCCTCTCGTTGGTCCAAAATGTTCCGTCTCTCGGAAAAATCCGCAAAAATACTAAATGACATAGCCGGAAATTCCCCTACGAAAGCTGTGAAAACGTTTCGTCGAAAAACGACTCTAACCGGGTGTTGTGCACAAACATATTTCGGCCCAAAGGTGCCACATGGGGGTGACACGTGTCGCCCCCCGATTAAATCAAAATATTTCGTCTTAGAAAATATCCACAACGGCCAAAATCTCAAAATCAAAGCGGGCCCCACAAACCGTAAATTTCTCCCGTGGGCCCCACGTGACCATTTCCGAAAATAAAATTCCATAATTCTCTAATATTCCAGGAAGTCCGAATACCAAATCTGGGAATCCAATTCCCATTAACGAACCTTTTTCCTTCACAAAAACCGGAAACTTTTCCGTGGAAAAATCGCCTCTTTCTTCCTTTCCAATCTTTCTGTCGTATTCTCGTACGTACGTCCTCGCATACATACCCTGGAACTACGGGGTATAACACTAAGGACGTGGCTTCTGTCAAAGTCTGGTGGCGGAATGATAATAGAGAGGAGGTGACTTGGGAAGCAGTGGAGGACATGATTAAGAAACATCCTCACTTGTTCCCTACACCTCCAGGAAATTCGCTTCCCTACTTGTCGATTTTTATTGACATATTTACATAAGTGTTATTTATGTGGCCATGTGTGGCACATGAGATTGTGTTGAGTGTAGTTAAAGGGGACTATGCCGATATCTGTTTAGATTGAGCCTCGAAAGAACATTCGGGGACGAATGTTTCCAAGGGGGGGAGAATGTTACACCCCGTAATTCCATGACGAGTATATAAGAACGTGCGTAAGGAAACAAGACTTGAAAATTTGAACGAAGAAAAGATTTGTTATTCTTAAGGAAAATTCTTCCGAACCTCGGGAAGGAAAAATGATTGTTAATGAGAATTGGGTTCTTAAATTTGTTATTTGAGACTTAAGGAAATTATTAGAATTATGGAAAATTATTTTCAGATTTGGTCACGTCGGGCTCACTCGGGAAATTTTACGTTTTGTGGGGCCCACGGGGTTTTCGATATTTCGACCAATTATGGAAATTTTGGAAAATGGAATATTTTAGACCAATAGGAGGGAGACACGTGTCACCCTTCACATGGCTTGGTCGAAAAGTCTTGGTCAAGAAAGACCAAGTGGAGAGCTTGACATTATTGACTAATATTGACTAAGATCCTAGCCACACACTTGGTTTGATCATAGCCCTTGGTTGTGTTATATAAGTATATACTAGTGCAAGACTAGACCATTTCAACACTTAAAAAAAAAATGGGCAATGATCAAAGGAGCTCTCGACCATGAGCCCTCAAGAACAAAAAAAAAATTGCAATCTTGCTTCATAAATCCCAATACTCAAACCCAAGGTCCCTAAAGGTATTCTAAGGATATCTCAACACAAAAATCCCGGAAAAACTACGTTTTTACGTTAGTCGCTACATGAAAACCTAAGGGATTTTTCATAGTTGGAGTTGGAACTTGAAGAGGAGTTCTCCATAAGCTTCTAAGGGTTGCTTGGAGTGGATTGGAACATAAAGAAGATGAACTAAAGTTGCTAAGGATCGACTTTTTATCTTGGATTGTATTTGGACTTATTGAGGTAAAAATCTTCGTCTTACTATTGTAATTGAAGATTTCATGTTATGATAAGTTAGAAATGATCATGTGATATATAGAATTAAGATCTATTAATGTTATGGAATTTAGAAGCTCAACTCTGAGATTGGCATGTTAGCCATTAAGACTGTAAATCAATTTGGTCGAAAGTTATAATCGTCGCATGTTATATAATAAAAGGGAATATAGTTGTTGAAATTGTTATGACTTATATAACATGTTGGAATAACGATTTGGATTAAAAAGGAATTGAAAAAGGTTTTATCTCATATTGAATTGATAGTGGCCGAGAATGGCCCTAGAAATTGAAAGGAAATTGACATTGTTGTTGGCATTGATTATAGCCGAGAATTTTCTTAATTATTGGACAGTTTTATATTAATTGTGGGGCAGAATTTTACACGTCCGGTTAGGCGTGTAATCCCCTATTTGTGTCACGACCCATTCCGGGGCCCGTGACTGGTGCCTTACCGGGGCACCCAAGTAGTCATACATCAGAGTAATCAGCGGAAACATAAAGCAAGACATGAAACAGTTTATAAAACAAGACACAGATTATGTGAGAAAACATCGCCTTTCGGCATATATATATAATCATGTTTTAGCAGTTACATCCGACACTGTACAACATGACTACAGACCTCTAAGGAAATATACAACTATGGCGGGACAGGGCCCCGCCATACCCTGACTGTACAAAAACTATCTACGACAGGGAGATCATACCAAAAGTAGAGCCTCCGGAAGAGATGGAGCTCCTGACACCAACGTAGAGATCCTAAGGATGCGGATCTAGCACCTGCTTGCCCTTACCTGCGGCATGAACGCAGCCCAGAAGGAGTCGATAACAACAGTACTAAGTATGCGAAACTGTAAAGTACTTAAATGAAAACATATCATTTTAAAACCAGTTTACAAATATGTGTGAAACAACCAAGGAAACCGCACATAGTGCCACATCACAAACAAGAGCAACAATAGGTAACTGTAATACGTCTTGTCTAGGCTGCGAATGATCGAAACAGGGCCACTCGCCCACATCCTCATTCTGCAAGCCTAATCCTGGACTCCCGGAGTCCGCATAGGCCACTCGCATGGGCCCGCATGAGGTATAACCCGCATCGAGGTAGCTACTCCTCGGCATCGCCCCGGACTCATTGTCCGCATGGCCACATAGACCGCATGAGGCATAACCCGCATACTAACACGGAACTCTCGTAGCTCGCATAGGCCCCTGGACCCGCATGAGGTATTCTCGAATCATGGTCCTGCATCACCGAGTCTACCCCGCGTCGGAGGCGACTTAACCCGGTATCATCTCAAGAGGTGAGTGATAGTATACTAACATAACAACTTATCTTTAAGTAACATAAGCACAACACGGATACTCACCTATACAAACGTTACAAGATACTAACACACATAGCATCATATCATGTCTACTTATCAAACCATCTTATTATTCTTTTCACAATATAAGTCTGTTATAAACACATAGGCAAACTTGTTTCTTTTATCAATCTTAAGTGGTTATACTTACGTCCCATAAAGCTACTATACCTCTTAAGCTTCGTTTAAAACCAATTAGTTCTCTTACATTAATAAATGGTTGGTAGTCCTTTTGAAATGTTTTGATTCTTTATTATTTAGGCTTAAGCCGTGAGGCATTCCGTAAGTATTATTCAGGCTTAAGCGTGAGGCATTGCCGTAAGTATCATTCAGTTAACACGTACGCGTCACCGTACTATATACATATTGTAAAATATCATGCTTTAGGAAGAATCACATACCTTCCGTGAAATCCACCGCCAAGTCGAGTATGTCGCGCAGAGAATCACCTATAATAGTCACAGATATCTATCAAGGTCTAGACTATTCGTAGGTCATTCTAAGCAGAGGGTCCTCAATTCTACGGAAAGTCGGGCAGCACAACCCTACGGTGAGTTATATAAGTCTCATTGTGAAAACAGTCTATGTAAATCTGATTTGATTATTCTTCTTTTAATCCCTTCTAAGTGATTAACACTTCAATGCTATTCTGTGATATACTTCTAAGTATTGATATTATTCTTATTCTACCACAGTAAGTATTCTTTAATACAAAAGAGGGTTAGGATTAGTTCCCTAGGTAAGCTCCTTAATATCCTAGACAATGCGCGCCTGAGCCAGGTTTTGCTCCTACGTTGTATGCTCCAAGGAAACCTTAGAAGTTCTTCACAACTTCTACTAAGTGCTAAGGTATTTGGGCTAGGTATTTTGGGCATTATAACAATACTAGAAGGCAACTTTTCTACCACGGGAGGGGGTAGCTGTCGGCGAGGCTAGGGGGGGTAGCCTCGGCCAAGCTTCTCAAGGGGAGGGGTGTGTTTGGACGAAACAACAAGAGGGAGAGGGAGGGATTTGAGACTTAGGTAGATTGCTCAATTTAGGATGAAATAACTCTTCAACAAGGGGGGTATTTATAGGTCAAGACATGGCCAACCAATGGCCAAGATTGTGCCAAGTGCAAGGCAAGTGTAGGGTGAGGATTTAGGCAAGTGTCCTTGGCCAACTTGCACACAAAATATCTAGCCAACTTTATGACAAGGCTTGGCATCCATTCGGCCCTATTGCCGTGACAAGTCCACCAATGAGAGGGTGGAAAGTGTCGCCCTCTCATTGGTCCAAAGTGTTACGTCTCTCGGAAAAATCCACAAAAATAAGAAATGACATAGCGAATTTATCCTATGAAAGCCGTGGAAACGTTTAGTGGAAAACCGTTCGCTTTGTGAGTTGTGCCTAAAAATCGTCCAAGGCCTAATCTTTAAGACCAAAACTTTTTATGCGTATTCCTTTACGTACATACCACAAATCTGAGGGTATAACATTCTCCCCTCCTTAGAAACATTCGTCCGAATGTTCCTTTGAGCAGATAACGATAAGGTTCTTCAAAACTTAAGCGGTTTGCAAAAGCCACACACGGCCATAAACAACACTTAGGCATAAACGATAATGAAGATTTACAAGTAGGAAGCGAATTACGGAGGGTGGGAACAGGTGAGGATACTTACGCCTCATGTCCTCCTCGGCTTCCCACGTCATCTCCTCCGAGCTCGTTCGCCACAAGACTTTGTGGAAGCCACGTCCTTGCCCGTCAGACGCCTAACGACGATCGATTATCGCTATGGGAATCTCTCATACGATAACCCCCGGTCACTGGACATCGTCAATCGGGTGTACCTAGATGGATCCCCGATACATCTCCTCAAAGATAGATACGTGAAAAACCGGATGCCGCCTCCGGATCGGACGGCAGATCCAACTCATAGGCAACCTTGCCTACCTGCGGACAATCTGAAGCGGCCCAATGTACCTTGGGTGAGTTTCCCTTCTTCCGAATCTCATCACACCGCCATGGGTGACACCTTTAGGAAAACCCAATCATGAACCTCGAACTCAAGATGCCGACGACGATGATCTGCATCGACTTACGCCGACTACGGTGTCAATAGCCGCTCTCGGATAAGCTTCACCTTATCCACTGCCTGCTGCACCAAATCTGGTCCCACTAGCTGCACCTCGCCCACATCGAACCAACCTATAGGCGATCTGCACTTCCTCCCATACAAGGCCTCATAAGGCGCCATCTGAATACTGGAGTGGTAGCTATTATTATACGCGAACTCAACCAGAGGCAAATGATCCTCCCAACTACCACTGAAGTCAATAACGGGCTCGCATATCCTCGAGAGTGCGGATAGTGCGCTCTGCTGTCCGTGCATGCGTGGATGAAATGCGACTGTGCTCACCTGCGTCCCTAAACCCCTCTGGAAGGACCTCCAGAAGTTGGCCGTAAACTGGGCTCCTCTGTCTGAAATGATCGAAGTAGGGACTCCATGCAGTCTGACGATCTCTCGGATGTAAAGTCTGGCATAATCCTCAGCCGAAAAAGTCGTCCTGACGGGAAGAAAGTGGGCTGATTTTGTCAGCCTGTCGACGATAACCCATATAGAATCATGTCTCCTCTGAGTGCGAGGTAATCCTGTGATGAAGTCCATGTTGATTACCTCCCACTTCCAGGTCGGGATCTCTATCGCCTGTAACAAACCACCAGGTCTCTGGTGCTCTACCTTCACCTGCTGACAACACGGGCATCGAGCTACGAACTCGGAACGTCCTCTTCAAGCCATCCCACCAATACACGGATCTAAGGTCGTGGTACATCTTGGTCGACCCGGATGGATAGGTAACGCGCGTGTGCTTCCCAAGAACCTGCTGCGAAGTCACGAAACATCCGGAACACACAACTCGCCTCAAATCTTAGCACCCCATCAGGTGCTACCTCAAAAGGACCCTTGCCTCACGAAGAGTCGTATCGCGATAACGTGCCAAACCGGATCCTCGGCTGTTGCCTCTTCACCTCGCCGGCGATGGAAGACTCGGCAACCTCACGAACTCTAACCCGCGCTATCGTAATCAATCAAGCGGACACCAAGGCTCGCTAAGCGATGCAAATCACGAACCATGTCCCTTCTCTCTGCCGCACATCGATAGGCTCCCATCGACCTACGACTAGGGCATACGCCACAACATCGGCCTTGCGGGTGGTACGTGATGTCCACATCGTAATCCTTAAGCAACTCTAACCACCGTCTGCCGTAAGTTCGGCTCCTGCGGTGAAGATGTCTTGGAGGCTCTTGTGGTGCGTAAAAATATCCACGTGAACCCCATACAAATAGTGCCTCCGGATCTTGGCGTGAATCACGGTACGCGACTCCAAATCATGGGTGGGGTAGTTCCTCTCGTGTTTCTTCAGCTGTCGGGATGCATATGCTATAACTCTGCCATGCTGCATCAACACACATCCCAACCCGATGCCTGACGCATCACAATACACGACATAACCATCTGGACCCTCTGGAAGAGTAAGAACGGGGGCGGTCGTCAGTCTCTCTTTCAAAGCGAAACCACGCCACAAGCATCGGTCCATCAAACTTGGCTGCTTTCTGAGTCAGCCTAGTCAATGGTGCAGAGATAGAAGCAAACTTCTCCACGAACCGCCGATAATACCCTGCAAGGCCCAGAAAACTGCGAACCTCTGTCGGAGTAGTAGGTCTAGGCCAAGTCCTGACTGCCTCGATCTTGGCCGTATCAACTCGAATGCCATCAGCCCCGACAATATGCCCAAGAAACGCCACTGAAGTCAACCAAAACTCACATTTGGAAAACTTGGCGTACAACTGAGTCTGAGAAGCTCGGCAGATCGCCGAAATGCTCGCGTGCTCTGCTCTGGCGAGAATAAACCAAGATATCATCAATGAACACTATCACAAGCGTGTCCAAAAATGGTTTGAACACTCGGTTCATCAAATCCATGAATACCGCTGGAGCATTGGTCAACCCAAAAGATATGACCCTGAACTCATAATGCGTCACGGTCGAATGCGATCTAGGGACATCCACCTCTCTGACTCGCACCTGATGATAGCCCGATCGCAGATCAATCTTGGAGAAACATCTCGCACCCTGCAACTGGTCGAACAAATCATCAATCCTAGGAAGGGGTATCGTTCTTAATGGTCACCTTGTTCACCGCTGTAATGTCGACACACGTGCGCGGCGTCCCTTCTTCTTCACGAACAATCTGGCGCTCCCGGGGAGAAACACTAGGCCTAATAAAGCCCTTCTCTAGCAAATCCTAGTGATCCTTGACTCTCTCAACTCGGCGGGTGCCATTACGTATGGCGGAATGGAAATAGCCGAGTATCCGCAATACATCAATACAAAACTCGATCTCCTCTCGGGAGGATACCCGGAGGTCATCCGGAAACACGCCGTCGGGAACTCGGCGACTCTGGGCGACGGAAAATCTGGTACGCGACCTCGAGATCAAACACCGAACTAGATGGTAGATATACCCTTACGCACCATCTTCCTAGCCTTGAGGTAGGAAATAAACCTACCCTCGGCGTCTGGTGCTCCCCCACTCAACCACGGGCTCGCCGAAGCTGGAACCGTACTACTCTCTGCGGTCTACATTGGCATAGCAAGAGGCTAGCCAATCCATCCCCATAATCACGTCAAAGTCAATCATCTCCACTCTATCAAGTCGGCTGGTCGACGCATGTAAATGGTCACGGGCAAGCCACATATACCCGCCGAGCTACCACCGATCCCCATTGGCGTAGCTACCTCGAATGGGTCTATGGACTCAGGCTCTATCCCTATCCTACTAGCAACAAGGGGAGATATATAGGGCCAGTAGAACCGGATCTATCAAGGCATAAATATCAAACCCGAGCGATAAGGTACTGGCGACATCGGTGAGGCCTCACGATCTGTCGGTGGACAAAGCATAAATGCGGTTCTGAGGACCGCTAGAACTGGGACCCGAGCCACGACCTCTACCGCGACCTTCTGACCCATGAGCACCCTGCCCTCCGGGGCGGGTAACTGTAGGAGATGATGAAGCGGCAATGAACACGAAGGTGAGCCGCTTCCACCGTGCCCGGTCGGACGATCCGCCAAAGTGACCTGCTGCCTGGCTGTAACAAGATCCAAAAGTAGTACCACACTTCCCGTAATGGGATCTACCGCATCGGCCACACTGAGGTGGTCCCGGCGGCGATACCTCTGCTACTGGGCGTCACGAAGCCACAGGGCCACAGTGCCCTCAGCGTGGGTCTTGAGGGCGGTGCAGAGTGCTCTGTCTGGCGTGGTGCGAATCTAGGCTCGCTGCGAGGCCGCCCACGATAACCACGGAAGACCCTCCGTCCCGGCCTTACCTGGCTGTACGTCCACTCGTCGACCTCTGCGCTCGCCGCATCGAGGCGTGAGCTGCGTGCGGGTAATGTCCATACCGGTGGAGAAACCCCGCACATGACTCGGCCATATAGTCGTCTGGCAGGTGACATAGCGGTGCACCCTATCCTCCATATCTCTGCTACCAATCTTTGGGACATATCGAGCCAATGAATCAAACTCGACATTGTACTCACGGCGGTCGTCCTCTGCGCCTCGATGGTAAAAATCTATCGGCCGCGCCCTCGCCATCTGTGGAGGCAAGAAGTGAGTGAGGAAAGCCTCGAGAACTCATCCCAGTAGGCTGGGGCGTGCTCTCCCGGGATAACTCCGTGAATCAAACCAATCGATTGCGGTGTCACGCGACCTATGTGAACAAAGATCACGGACTCGGTCTCGGCGCCCGATCACTCTCAAAATCCTCTGAATCGGCGGATGAACTCCTGCGGATCATCCTCGGCCTCGACCCATAGAACTCCGTGGCTCTGACTCAAGAAGTCTCGTAGCCTCAAACTCTCGCCCTCGGGTGAACAAATGCACGGGTGGGCTGAGCTGCCGCATCGGCCTCTCTCGTGTCGGGCCTGACTTTAGCCAAAGTGGGCCATCTCCTTGTACCTAACTCCTCCGCCCGGTGTGGGGCGGGAGGTGTGTGCTGTGTCTGTCTTTGAAAGTGGCGTCATAGAACTCGCCGTCTGGTATAACCGGGCACGAGCCCTCGTGACTCTGGGTGTCTGCTAGCAGCTCCCTTTGCCTTGCCATACGGGCGGGTTGCCTTACGTGGAGGCATAATCATTACGAAAGGAATACGTTAGAGGGTCCACCTATAACACGGCTCTAAAGCACGATCTCGGAATGAGAAGAATGGAAACCAATCCTAAATATCCTATAGCCTCACGATTATTGGTGTGGTGCACAACACACCGATAATCGAACTACTAGATACGGTGCAGTAGACACTTTCAGGATTAATCGCTCCGATACCACTTTTGTCACGACCCATTCGGGGCGTGGTGGTGCCTGCAAGGGCACCCAAGTAGTCATACATCAGTGTAATCGGAAACATAAAGCAAGACATGAAACAGTTTATAAAACAAGACACAGATTATGTGAGAAACATCGCCTTTCGGCATATATATATAATCATGTTTTAGCAGTTACATCCGACACTGTACAACATGACTACAGACCTCTAAGGAAATATACACTATGGCGGGACAGGGCCCCGCCATACCACTCGATCATACAAAACTATCTACGACGGAGATCATACCAAAAGTAGAGCCTCGGAAGAGATGGAGCTCACGACACCAACGTAGAGATCCTAAGGATGCGGATCTAGCACACCTTGCCCTTACTGCGGCATGAGCGGCCCGAAGAGTCGATTACAACGGTACTAAGTATGCGAAGCGTAAAGTACTTAAATGAAAACATATCATTTTAAAACCGGTTTACAAATATGTGTGAAACAACGAGAAACGCACATAGTGCCACATCACAAACAAGAGCAACAATAGGTAACTGTAATACGTCTTGTCTAGGCTGCGAATGATCGAAACAGGGCCACTCGCCCACATCCTCATTCTGCAAGCCTAATCCTGGACTCCCGGAGTCCGCATAGGCCACTCGCATGGGCCGCGTGAGGTATAACCCGCGTCGAGGGTAGCTACTCCTCGGCATCCTGGACTCATTGTCGCATGGCCACATAGACCGCATGAGGCATAACCCGCATACTAACACGGAACTCGTAGCTCGCATAGGCCCCTGGACCCGCATGAGGTATTCTCGAATCATGGTCCTGCATCACCGAGTCTACCGCGTCGGAGGCGACAACCCGTGATCATCTCGAGGTGAGTGATAGTATACTAACATAACAACTTATCTTTAAGTAACATAAGCACAACAAAGATACTCACCTATACAAACGTTACAAGATACTAACACACATAGCATCATATCATGTCTACTTATCAAACCATCTTATTATTCTTTTCACAATATAAGTCCGTTATAAACACATAGGCAAACTTGTTTCTTTTATCAATCTTAAGTGGTTATACTTACTTCCCATAAAGCTAGTATAACTCTTAAGCTTACATTTAAAAACCAATTAGTTCTCTTACATTAATAAATGGTTCATAGTCCTTTTGAAATGTTTTGATTCTTTATTATTTAGGCTTAAGCGTGAGGCATTCCGTAAGTATTATTCAGAGCTTAAGCCGTGAGGCATTGCCGTAAGTATCATTCGATTAACACGTATACGTCTACCGTACTATATACATATTGTAAAATATCATGCTTTAGGAAGAATCACATACCTTCTCGAAATCCACCGCCAAGTCGAGTATGTCGCGCGAAGAATCAGCCTATAATAGTCACAGATATCTATCAAGGTCTAGACTATTCTGTAGGTCATTCTAAACAGAGGGTCCTCAATTCTACGGAAAGTCGGGCAGCACAACCCTACCCGGTGAGTTATATAAGTCTACTGTGAAAACAGTCCTATGTAAGTACAGTTTGATTATTCTTCTTTTAAACCCTTCTAAGTGATTAACACTTCAATTCTATTCTGTGATATACTTCTAAGTATTTATATTATTCTTATTCTACAACAGTAAGTATTCTTTAATACAAAAGAGGGTTAGGATTAGTTACCTCGGTAAGCCCAATAATATCCTAGAAAAAGTCGCGCCTGAGCAAGGTTTTGCTCCTAAGTTGTATGCTCCAAGGAAACCTTAGAAGTTCTTCACAACTTCTACTAAGTGCTAAGGTATTTGGGCTAGGGTATTTTGGGCATTATAACAATACAAGAAGGCAACTTTTCTACCAAGGGAGGGGGGGTAGGTTTCGGCTAGGCTAGGGGGGGGGTAGCCTCGGCCAAGCTTCTCAAGGGGAGGGGTGTGTTTGGACGAAACAACAAGAGGGAGAGGGAGCGATTTGAGACTTAGGTAGATTGCTCAATTTAGGATGAAATAACTCTTCAACAAGGGGTATTTATAGGTCAAGACACGGACCAATGGCCAAGATTGTGCCAAGTGCAAGGCAAGTGTAGGGTGAGGATTTAGGCAAGTGTCCTTGGCCAACTTGCACACAAAATATCTAGCCAACTTTATGACAAGGCTTGGCATCCATTCGGCCCTATTGCCGTGACAAGTCCACCAATGAGAGGGTGGAAAGTGTCGCCCTCTCATTGGTCCAAAGTGTTACGTCTCTCGGAAAAATCCGCAAAAATAAGAAATGACATAGCCGGAATTTATCCTATGAAAGCTGTGGAAACGTTTCGTCGGAAAACCGTTCGCTTTGTGAGTTGTGCCTAAAAATCGTCCAAGGCCTAATCTTTAAGACCAAAACTTTTTGTACGTATTCCTTTACGTACATACCCTGGAAATACGGGGTATAACAATTTGGTTAGCTGATTTGTTGAGCCTTAAAGATGGCATATTGGTTGTTGATTTCGGGCCTTGAAAAAGGTGGAAAAGTACGTAGAAACAAAGGAAGTGCTGCCCAATTTTCCGTAGAATAGGAAGCTTTTACACTTAGAATATTCTACATTAAAATCTAGAAGTTGATAGACGTATTATGGTCATTATAGGTTGACATTCTACGTGCGGCATATTCAACTTGGCAAGTGGATTATGTCGGAGAGGTATGTGGAACTTTCCCTATCTCTTGAGCATGAGTATTTACAAATGTATAGTACGGTAGACGTACGGGCTTTAAATGAATTCAGTTTCATTTTGATATCATTGACTTGATTTAAAGTATGTAAGTTTGGTTGAGTGGGAAAGTTAAACACATGTGATTTTAAAGAATGCAATGCTTGGTTTAGAAAGACATAAAGTGTTATAATGGCTTTATGGGAAGTTAATTATAACGACTTTATGGGAAGTTAAATGAGTGGTTTACTCAAATGATTTAAACAAGGATAAATGACTTGGTTTTAAGAAAGACAAGTTGATTTAAAAGCATAAGTTGCCTAAGTTTTGAAAGTAGAAGTCACTTGGTTTAAAAGCCTTGAAATGAATTTCTAAAGATGTTGTCACGACCCGAACCCCGGGCCCGTGACTGGTGCCCTACCTGGGCACCCTTCTACCTTAACAATACAAGTAAGCTGCGGAACTGAAATAAAACCTCTTTTTTTTTTTAAACAAACATACGTGCAAGGGCAAAGCCGACAAGGCTGCCATATATACATAAACAAAAGACACTACACCGTACATGAGTCCAATCCCGCATATGAATACAGACCTCTAGGAGTTAAACTGAACTATGACGGACAAGGCCCGCCCGTACCCATAAATGTACAAAAGCACATCTTGAAGGACATATACTAAAGATAAACTCGGAATAGAAGGAGCTTATCCAAAACCACAGCGAGGATCCTACACTGCCGATCACCGCTGCGTACCTAAACTGCGGCATGAACGCGGCCCGAAGGAGGTCGATCGAAGAATGTACCAAGTATGTGAGCGATGAAATCGTAATAAAATCATAACAGTCTAAATAAAACAGGAGACATGTATGATATCCAACCTACAGTACATAACACATAAGCAGTCATATCAAGTCAGGGACGCAGGCCCTCAAAGTCATTACTCAAATATAGCCATGGGTCTCACGCCCATAATATCAATCATGCCCGTGGAATCCTTCCTCACTGCCGGCAGTCCATGATGTAATAACACCAATAAGGATACATGAACACCCAGTCCCACCTGTGTCCTAAATACCACGTGGTCTCATGCCCCGGAATCCCACCTCGTAAAAGCATGACCATAGGGTAACACAAACAAATCCGGGGACATATATGATAATCAAAATACAACACATTGTGCCTTACTAATAATGAGAGTAAACAGTAGTATCCTTACAATATAAACTAGGAAGCTCATGATCAAGCAGGACCATCCGCCCGCAGTATCATTTAGCAATCCTATTCCTGGGACTATTTCACCCGCATAGGTCGCGTGGACCCGCGTGAGGTATTCCTCGCATAGGCTGGACCCGCCCGCATGGGACTATTTCACCCGCATAAGCCCTTTCGGACCCGCATGAGGTATTCCTCGCATAGGACTATTTCACCCGCATAAGCCCTTACGGACTCGCATGAGGTATTCCTCGCATAGGCTGGACCCGCCCGCATGGGACTATTTCACCCGCATAAGCCCTACGGACTCGCATGAGGTATTCCTCGCATCGTGGGTAGCAAATCCACGGAATTATGCAAATGCCACAAACCCGGGGAATGACCCCGAAACGACTGATATAACAATAGCACAACCGGCTATTTCCGACACATAGGCAAATCCTTAATTACAAGCCAAAGTCCTTACGAGGCATACTTAGAATAATTCTCTTTAACAAGCCAAAGTACTTATCAAGGCACACTTAGACAAATTCTCAATTTATCAAGCCAAAGTACTAATCAAGGCATACATAGAATCATTCTCTTTTAACAAGTCAAAATACTTATCAAGGCACACTTTAGACAAATTCTCAATTTATCAAGCCAAAGTACTAATCAAGGCATACATAGAATAATTCTCTTTTAACAAGTCAAAGTACTTATCACGGCACACTTAGACAAATTCTCAATTTATCAAGCCAAAGTACTACATACGTACATACATAGAATAATTCTCTTTTAACAAGTCAAAGTACTTATCAAGGCACACTTAGACAAATTCTCAATTTATCAAGCCAAAGTACTACATACGTACATTCTTTTATAAAAGACTTCTTTCTATGTAAAGCCCCAAGATACTAACACCCGTAGTATCAAGGCGTGTCTATTTTTCAAAGTAAGTTACTACACTTTTAGAAAACTCATTTCAAAGCTTGAAATCAAGTAACTCTAAATTTTCACAATCTAGGCAACTTATGCCGATTAATCAAAATAGACAACTTTCAAAACCTTCCCTAAAGCCGTTATAACCAACTTCCCATAAAGCCGTTATAACCCTTTATGGTTTTAGACGTATCCATTCCTTCAATAACCAAGAGACTTATACTATTAAAACCAAGTATCACATACTTACAAAACAAGTTCTTAACTTTCAAAATACTTCAAGTCTCTTAATAGTTAGAAAACAAGTTTTCTTCCACTTTTTAAACCTCAAGTAACTTCACCCTTAACGCAAGTTACTCCTCTTAAATCATGTCATTTCTCCTCTTTTAAATCAAATAAGTAAATCACTTCTTTGACTCCCCTAAAGTCATTATAATGACCTTTAGGTTTTAGAACTAAGGCACTAGCCAAAAGATTTGGAAACTACTTCCTTTTCAAGTCTCTATGTACTTTAAGAAAATATACCTTCACTTTTAAGAATCCAAACTTCCCTAAGGAAATGGATTATACTACTTACAATTTAAACATCAAAGTACACTCAAGGAAGTACATAGAACAAATTCTATTTTAGGCAATCCAAATACAAGCAAGGAATGGATCATTCGAGAGTAGAACTTACTTTCTTTATTCTAAGGAATCATGCTATAAGAGGAGATAGTTCACATACCTTTTCGGCTAAATCCACAAGCTAAGCCGAATACGCCGTACGTAGAAGTGTCAACCTATAATGGTCACAACAAGACTATCAACTTCTAGTCTCTAACGTAGAATAATACTAAGTATTTGGTCTCTAATTCTACGGAAAATCGGACAGCACTTCCTTTGTTTCTACTCACTTTGCCACCTTTTTCAAGGCCGAATACAATAACCAACAAGCCACATTTAAGGCTCCAAACAACAACCAAACAAAGGGGATTACACGCCTTACAATACGTGTAAAATTCGCCCCACAATTCATACCAAATAGTTTAATGCACACTAGCCAATTCTCGGCCAACTTACATAGCAACACTAAGTCTTTTCCAATCCTTTTTCCAATTCCAAGTTCTTAGGTCAACATGTTATTTAGTCATAAACAACTTCAACTACAATTTCCTTCATTATTCAACATGTGACGACTTAACTAATAATCGACTTGAATTGTAATCTTAAGGCTAACATGCTAGTTTTCGGATTAGGGTTCCAATAACCAATATCCTTATCAAAACTCATACTATATATCTCATGCTTGCTAATAACCATAGTTACAATCATAAGTAAGCCTTAACTATTAAAACGACAAAATTTATACCTTTCAAAGCCCTTAAAATTTCCAAGATTCAAAGTCGCGCCTTAGCAATTCATAGCTCCTTTCCTTAGGTTCCAATCCGCTCCAAGCACTCCTTAGAGGCCTATGAAGAACTCATCTTCAAGTCCCAACTTCAAAGTTGAAGAACTCCCTTAGTTTCCGCCTTGCGACTAACGTAAAAATACGTTTTTTCCGAAATCTTTCTATTGAGATATCCTTACAATACCCTTAAGGACCTTGGGTTAAAGTCTTGTGGCTAATGGACAACAAACTAAAATTTTTGTGTGGGAGACTATGCAAACCCGAGAGGTTCTCTATGAAGAACACAATGTTCTCTATTTTTTCTAAGTGTAAAATGAGCTTGTCTTGCTACTAGTTAGCATATAACACATATTGGAGGGCTTAGACTTAAACAAATGTGAGGCTAGGATTAAAATCACAAGGATCAAGCCTAAGTGGCAAGTTGACTAGTCAATTATGTCAAGCTAGCAAGACTAATCTTCCAAGGTGGTCAATGACCATTTTACCCTTGCATAAATTTCGACCAAGCCATGTGGGGGTGCCACGTGTCGCCCTCTCATTCGTCCATAAAATTTCCGTAACCCTCGTGGGCCCCACAAAAATGTAAAATTCCTCGGGTGGGCCCCACGTGACCAAATCCGTAAAAATAAATTTCCATAATATTAATAAGTTCCATATTCTTCAAATAATACATTTTGAGAATCCAATTCTCAACAACGAACATTTTTCCTTTCCGACGTCCGGAAGATTTTCCGTCGGAAGAACAATTCTTCCTTTCGTACATATTGTCCAAGTCTTGTTTCCTTATGTACATTCTCTTATACATGTCCTGGACTTACGGGGTGTAACAGATGTAGTGACTTGTTTTGAAAATTCCCGGATTTTGAAAAGAATAGAAGTACGTGGTACTTTGGGGTAAATTCCCGGATTTTTCATGACATGTTAGTGCCTTAAGTTAAATAAAATAAGAGTGCATGCTAATTAAGTCTAATAAGAGTTAAGGGATTTCTTAACTTGCTTATGATATTTATGGTAGCCGGTTGTGCTTATGTTATGTGATTATGATAGCCGATTGTGCTTATGTTACGTGATTATGTTAGCCGGTTATGTATGTGATATATTATTCATTATGGGGTCATTCCCCGGGGCATGTTTCATTTGCATATTCCGTGGATTTGCTCCCCACGATGCGAGGAAGTTACCTCATGCGAGTCCGTAGGGCTCATGCGGATGAAACAGTCCCATGCAGGGCGAACTAGTCCTATGCGAAGAAATTACCTCATGCGGGTTCATACGGCCTATGCGGGTGAAATAGTCTAAGTAGTAGGATTGCATAATGATACTACGGGCGGATGGCCCTAGGTTAATCATAAGCTTCCTGTTTTAAAACCGGCAAAGTTTATTCTTGTTCACTATCTTTGTTAATAAGGCACAAATGTACTGTTAATTTGGTTATCATACTTGTCTCCAGCTTTATGTCTAGACTTATGATTTAAATTGCAGTACTTTCAGTTTCACATACTTGGTACATATTTTGTACTGACCCCCTTTCCACGGGGGATGCGTTCATGGCGCAGGTAGAGTTAAACAGGTTGTTGATCCTCACTCTTAGGATCATTGTTCAGCTGTTGGGAAGCTCCATTACTCCGGAGACTTATCTTTGGTTCAGATCCCTGGTATTGTCGGTGGTTGTACATTTAGGGGTATGGCGGGGCCCTGTCCCGTCACAGTTGTTATGTCAAAACTCTTAGAGGTCTGTAGTCATATCTTGTGGGTCGGTTTTTAAAGAAAAAAAGATGTAACTGCTTTTGGCTATCTATATATATCCAGGAGGGCAGCCTTATCGGCTAGCCTGTTGTTTACTTCATATTGATTTAAGTTATGTGTTTTATGTATGTTCCGCTGATTTTCTCTTATGGTTACCTGTAAGGGTGCCCAGGTAGGGCACCAGTCGCGGGCCCGGGGTCGGGTCGTGACAAAAGTGGTATCAGAGTAGTTAGTCCTCGGAAAGTGTCTACAGACCGTGTCTAGTAGAGTCTTGATTATCGGTGTGTTGTGCACCACATCTATAATCAGGAGGCTACATGACATTTAGGATTGGTTTCCATTCTTCTCACTCTGAGATCGTGCGATAGAGCTGTGTTGTTAGGGTAGTCTCTCCCTAACGAGTTATGTTGATTGTAGCTATGAGAAAGGCAACAGTGACCCATAAAGGATTATGGATTGTGTATCCAGTGTTACACCCCGTAATTTCAGGACATGTTTAAGAGAATGTACCTAAGGAATCAGGACTTAAAATTTGGACGAAAGAAAGAGTTGTTATTTCTAAGGAAAAATCATCCGAACCTCGGGAAGGAAAAATGTTTGTTAGTAAGAATTGGATTCCCAGAATTGTCATTTGAGATTGTGGAAATTTATTTACGGATTTGGTCACGTGGGGCCCACACGAGAAATTTTACGTTTTTGTGGGGCCCACAAGGTTTTCGATATTTTGACCAATTATGAAAAATTTGGGAAATGAAATATTTTAGACGAATGGGAGGGTGACACGTGTCACCCTCCACATGGGCTTGTTGGATGAAAAGAAATGGACCAAGTCAACTAGACAAGTGTGGCTTGAGATAGTTGACCTCATCCTAGCTTTCCATTTGGATTAATCCTAGTCTTTGGTCTCATTATATATTACTACTACTACTAGTTAAAGACTAGCAATTCATACTTAGAAAAAAATCAAGAATATTGTGCAAAGTTTGAGAGGCTCTCGGCAATGGCACCCTTACCACACAAAAATTTTGCAATGTTGCTTCATAAATCCCAATATTCAAACCTAAGATCCCTAGAGGTATTCTAAGGATATCCCAGTACAAAAATCCCGGGAAAACTACGTTTTTACGTTAGTCGCAACATGAAAACCTAAAGGGGTTTTCATAGTTAGAGTTGGAACTTGAAGAGGAGTTCTTCATAAGCTTCCAAAGGTTGCTTGGAGTGGATTGAAACGTCAAGAAGGGAAGCTAAAGTTGCTAAGGATCGACTTTAGGTTTTGGATTGTAATTGGGCTTAAAGAGGTTGTTATACCCCGTATTTCCAAAGTATGTACGTGAGGGCGTACGTATAAGAATTTGAGCCTTAAGATTAGGCAAGGTTCGAAATTAGGCACAAGTGCCGAAAAGAGTCGTTTTCCACTAAAGCGTTTCCCACGACTTACGTAGGAAAATTAGGCTATGTCATTCATAATTTTTGCGGATTTTTCCGAGAGACAAAACATTTTGGACCAACGGGAGGGGGACAAGTGTCACCCTCCCATTGGAAGCAAGTGGACGGCAAAGCTTGATCATTGGCACGTTTTTGGTGTTGAAATTTTGGTCAAGGGTTAGGTAGGATATTTTGTGTAGATGGATAAGGTAGCACATGGCTAAATCTTGGCCTTACACTTGCTATGCACTTGTCTTCATCTTGGCCATTGGTTGGCCTTCACTTGACCTATAAATACCCCTCTAAGTTGAAGACTTTCTTCATCCAAAACTTGAGCAATCTATCTAAGTCTAAAAATACTCCCTCCCTCTTGTTATTTCGTCCACCACACCCCCCTCCCCCTTTGAGAAGGCCCTTTGGCCGAGAGCTTCCCCCTCCCCCTTTGTAGTGGTTAGCCGTGGGGTACCCCCCCTAGCCTAGTTGTTTTCGTATAATACCCCTTGTTGTGGTATAGAAATACTCTCCTAGTATTGTTGTAATGTCCAAATACCTTGGCCCAAATACCTTGTAGTTTTCCCAAGGTTACACTTATACAAAAGCCCAGAAAATACTATTATACTTCCTTTAGCCACTAAACGAAACCCTAAGGAAATCTTCATTGATAGTTGAAGTAATTGAGTAGAAGTTGGTTAGAACTTCTAAGGGTTGTTTGGAGCGGGTTGGAGCGCACGGAGTAGGAGCTAAACCTTGCTCAGGATCGACATATAAACTCGGATAATTTTGGGCTTATCGAGGTAAACACTCTTGACCTTCTATTGTAATTGGAAATTACATGTTGTAGGAATGTATAGTTGAAGTATACTATGTATAGAACTGAACATTATAATTGTGCGGCAATATCTTTTGACTTAAGCCTGAATAATACTTACGGCAATGTCTTGCGACTTAAGCCTGAATTTAAAGAAGAGAATCGAGTAATTATATAGGGGTGTATTCAGATGAGACTTGTGTAGCATTCTTTGTGTAGTAGAATTGTACACGTCAGGTTAGACGTGCAAACCCCACGGTTGGCTTGGTAGCGGCCTCGATAGAGGAGAGATTTACGCTGTCATTGCGGGAAGGTGAATTTTACGTAGAATATTCTACATTGAGATCTAAGATGTTAATAGGCGCCTTGTGGCCTCTATAGGTTGAAATACTGTGTGTGGCGTGGTCTACTTGGCTTAAGGTATAGCCGACGGTTTGAGGTACTTGGAGCGTTTTGCTATTAGTCGATAATCGTCGCGAGGTATGTGAACCTCTTCCTATCTGTTCTAGCATGATATGTGTATAATTATGTAGTACGGTAGACGTACATGTGTTAAGTGTATTTGATTGTTTTTAAACATAAAGTGTTATAACGGCTTTATGGGAATTTGGTTATAACAGCTCTATGTAAATGAGAAATGCTTTGTGGTTTTTAAAAGGTAAATGATTTGACTTATAACTGACTTGTTGTGTAATAGTAAAGAATCTTGAAGTATTTCAAAAGAATGCTGAATCATCTTTAACAGAAGAGTAATACTTGGTTTTGAAAACATAAGAGTTATACTAGCTTTATGGGAAGTTAGGTATAACGTCTTAAGAGAGAATGGTTTCTTGATTTTTAGAAGTTAAGAGACTTAATCTTAAAAGATAAGAGACTTGACTTGATATGGATGTTAGTGTGAAACCTCATTCGTGAGTAATGAGTACCTGGTTGTAAAAGGAATAATGTTTTACTGATTCGGAAATCAGAATAAGTATCGAACACACCACTGCAGCGCTAATAAAGGAAAATGTAATGACTAATGAAGTATTATTAAAACCAGTAGAAACCTCCATCTGCATAGAAGCTAAGATGAGACAAAATGAGATTACATTTTCTAGATCATGGCTGCTTAATAAGATTGATTATGAACAAGAATAACCTACTCGCCTAGGGCATATGTTACTCAATTGTTTTAAAAAGAGATTAAGACATTGAACTATGAAACTTTTCTAAAAAGAGACTGGCGTAATTGAAATTAGGCAAACTGGAACTTTAGGGTAAAGAAAGGCATTGTGTTGTCTTAAAATGGTTTAAAACATAAAGTGTTATAACAGCCTTATGGGAAGTTGGTTATAACAACTTTATGAAAACAAAAGAAGGGTTTTTATCACTGGTTTTAATGTGGTAACTTGACTTTAAAAAGAGAAGTGTTTTGGTTTACTTAAAAGAGATAAGTCACTCTATTTTATGCTACGGGTATCGGGTGACTTTTATAAAAAGGGAATGGATCTTTAAAAAGGAATTTAACGTACGTAGTACTTTAGGGTTAAAACCCGGACTTGACATAATTGAAAGTACCTTGAGTTGTGGATAACTTGCCTATGCTTGTGGTTGTGTAACTTGCCTATGCTTGTTGTGATAGCCTTTGTTATGCAAGAATTGTGTTCTATATTACCGCGTCTCTCAATGGAGGGCCGGTTGACTTGTTGAGGACTTACTTGGACGTACCGGCAGTGACGGAAAATTTCACGGGTATGCTCCTGCTGATAGTGTTATTTCATGGACTAGCTCTCCATGAGGTTTCTTACTGTTCGGCCTTGGTACCTGGTGGTCGGCTTTCGTACTTGCCCCGTCTCGTGGCTGATTCGGCCTTGGTACCTGGTAGTTAGCCCTCGCACTTGCCCCGTTCAGTGTAGTGGCGAAGTCTCGTGATACGGCCTTGGTACCCGGTGGTCAGCCCTCGTACTTGCCCCGGTCAGCTACGTGACCGGCCTTGGTATCTGGTAGTCGGCTATCGCATTTGCCCCGTGTCAGCTTCGTGGTTTGTTTGTATTGTATTGTTATTACGGCTTTGGCATCAGGTAGGACTTGGTGTTCAGGTGTACTTCTTGATGTTATCATATCATAGGCTAAGCGGTGAGAAGGTATTCCACGGGCATGGCCCGATGTTGTGGGCGTGAGACCCATAATTATATTTGAGTAAATGACCGGAGGCGTGAGACCCGACTTGATATAATCGTTATATGTGTATCGTAGTTTGGTTATCATACATGTCTCTGCTTTATATAGACTATTATGATTTCATTTCTGATATTCTGATTTCACATACTTAGTACTGTTATCTTGACCTCCTTCGGAAGTGCGTTCATCCGCAGTAGAAGTACATCGGTCGATCCGCTTTTAGGATCACCTTTCAGCGTATTGGGAAGCTCCGTTCCTTCGGAGGCTTATCTTTGGTATGTTACCCTGATGTCTGTAGGTTCTTGTACATTCAGGGGTATGGCGGGGCCCTGTCCCGTCATAGTTGTTGAAAAAAATCTTAGAAGTCTGTAGCACTGTTGTGGGCAGGGTTGTAAGGATTGTAACTGTTCAAACGTTTTTATATATATATGTTGAAAGGCAACTGTTTTGGTTGGCCTGTTTATTTATAATATCTCTCATTTCATGTTCATGTTTTATTTCCGCTGATTTTCTCTGATGTTGTATCACTAGGGTGCCCGGGGTAAGGCACGATCCACGGGCAGTTACGGTTGTGACAAAGTGGTATCGAAGCGATTAGTCCTCGGAAAGTGTCTGAGCCGTGTCTAGTAGAGTCTTGATTATCGGTGTGTTGTGCACCACATCTATAATCAGGAGGCTGCAGGACATTTAGGGTTGGTTTCCATTCTTCTCATTCTGAGATCGTGCCTTAGAGCTGTGTAATAAGATTTGACCCCTCTGACATACTTCGTTTTTACCAGTTATGCCTCCGCGTAAGGCAACCCGGGCCCAAAAGGGCAAGGCAGCAGAGGGAGCTGCGAGTAGAAGCGTGGCGAGACCACGATACACGAGCCTCGATCCGCGATGCGGAGCAAAGGAGATGAGTTACAAGTGGGCGATTAATGGCGGGGTTGTAGCGGACTTGAGGATAGGTGGGCCAGGCGATTCGATCGCGGTGGTTCACCCTAGATCGAGATAGTTCGAGGCTACGGGATTTTACGAGTTGTAGGCGCGAGTTTTATGGGTGAGCACGAGGATGATCGCAGGAGTTCATCAAGCGATTCTGACGGATCGTGAGTGATCAAGGCATCGGAGACCAGTCGGTGGTCCTAGGTTCGCATCGGTGCGTGATCTGCGATCGTGGTTTGATTCGTGGGAGCTGTCAGGAGAGCATGCACTTCCACTTTATGGGGCGAGTTCTCGAGAGGCCTTTCTTGCACATTTCTTGCCTCGCGGATGAGAGGCTCGGTACAGATTTTTGGTGTTGCGTGAAGCAGGCGTGCGGTTCGGGAAGTACAATGTGGAGTTCGACTCATTGGCGACGTCCCGCGTTGGTAGCTAGTATGGAGGATCGAGTGCACGATATATTCTGAGGCTCGATGATCACCTAGCCGAGTTGTTCGGTGTAGCTCTTGGTGGGCATGGACATTGCCGCGTGCGGCGTATGCACTTGGATGTGAGGCGGATAAATCGGCGGAATGACCAGGTCGTGAAGAGGCGAACAACGAGGTCCTTTGGTGACTTTCGAGCGGACCGCCTGTGAGCGATTATGCGCCTCCACCGATCTGAGTGGTCCTCCACGCCGGGACCTTTGGGATATTCGGGAAGCGGTCGGGCTCCCGGTTTCAGATTTTCGAGGAGTAAGTGCTCGCGGATGAGGTGCCCTTGTCTCGGTGTGGCGTTGTGGAAAACTTCATAAGGGAGAGTGTCGTCGACTTGGGAGATTGTTATTCTTGCGGCCAGGGCCATCCGGCAGAGAATTCGACCAGGTGTGTTGGTAGGATATCACAGACTACTAGAGCAGTTGCGGGTTCTACACCTTCCATATCCAGGAAGGATGTTCGTACACCGGCAGGCCCCGGTAGATGTCGCGGTGGGAGTTCCCAGTTTTAGCGGTCCTTTGAACCGCCTATTTTCAGGTATATCCTTAACCCTCTAGAGTTTTGTATGTATTGATGTTATGATGATGTGTTTAGTGTTATGTTCGGATAGCCTTGTGCTAAAATGTGATTTAGAAACCTGGTTGGTAAAAAGGGTAAGCCTGGGGGTGATAAAGTGATGAACCTTAGAATATTACAGTTGAGACCTTATATGTAAGGCCATCTTGAGTACAAGATTTTGCGGGGGATCGTTGTCAGAATGTGTAAGTATGCGTGGTGTAATTGTGGAAAAATTTCCTTGGGTGGTGTAAATGGAAGTGGTAGCTTTCATGACCTGTATAGGTAAGATTGTTCCGGATCGAGAAACGAGAGAGTCGGCGTGTGAGGCTCGGGTTGGGGGCGTGTGCGTGTCAACCCGTGGCTCGGAATGAGGTGGGGTCAGATCGAGGTGGTCCGCCAGGTGGTAGGTCACGAGGTGCTAGGCCCAGTTTAGATGACCGTCGTATGAGTTCGTGGTTATGTTCGACCGAGCGGATCGTGAAGGACGGGAATGGCCTTAGAGAGAGTGAAGCTAGTAAGATGACCAAGTTTGGAGGTGGTGACTCCAAAGTTTTGGGAAGCTGTAGCGATGGCGAAGTGTGATGCGTATACTAGAAGAGTTCGGTGTTCGAGAAGGGCCACGAGTAAGGAAGGAAGAGAACGTGTGTTATTTCGTGGCCAGGTGTGGCGTTGGCAATTTGTTAGAAGAACTTCATCGTTATCCGTCTTGAGAAGGAACATTCGGGACGAATGTTTCTAAGGAGGGGAGAATGTTATACCCCGTATTTCCAGAGTATGTACGTGAGGGCGTACGTATAATAATTTGAGCCTTAAGATTAGGCAAGGTTCGAAATTGGGCACAAGTGCCGAAAAGAGTCGTTTTCCGACGAAACGTTTCCACAGCTTACGTAGGGAAAATTCCGGCTATGTCATTCATAATTTTTGCAGATTTTTCCGAGAGACGAAACATTTTGGACCAACGGGAGGGGGACAAGTGTCACCCTCCCATTGGAAGCAAGTGGACGGCAAAGCTTGATCATTGGCACGTTTTTGGTGTTGAAATTTTGGTCAAGGGTTAGGTAGGATATTTTGTGTAGATGGATAAGGTAGCACATGGCTAAATCTTGGCCTTACACTTGCTATGCACTTGTCTTCATCTTGGCCATTGGTTGGCCTTCACTTGACCTATAAATACCCCTCTAAGTTGAAGACTTTCTTCATCCAAAACTTGAGCAATCTATCTAAGTCTCAAAATACTCCCTCCCTCTTGTTATTTCGTCCACCACACCCCCCTCCCCCTTTGAGAAGGCCCTTTGGCCGAGAGTTTCCCCCTCTCCCTTTGTAGTGGTTAGCCGTGGGGTACCCCCCCCCTAGCCTAGTTGTTTTCGTATAATACCCCTTGTTGTGGTATAGAAATACTCTCCTAGTATTGTTGTAATGTCCAAATACCTTGGCCCAAATACCTTGTAGTTTTCCCAAGGTTACACTTATACAAAAGCCCAGAAAATACTATTATACTTCCTTTAGCCACTAAACGAAACCCTAAGGAAATCTTCATTGATAGTTGAAGTAATTGAGTAGAAGTTGGTTAGAACTTCTAAGGGTTGTTTGGAGGCGGGTTGAGCGCACGGAGTAGGAGCTAAACCTTGCTCAGGATCGACATATAAACTCGGATAATTTTGGGCTTATCGAGGTAAACACTCTTGACCTTCTATTGTAATTGGAAATTACATGTTGTAGGAATGTATAGTTGAAGTATACTATGTATAGAACTGAACATTATAATTGTGCGGCAATGTCTTTTGACTTAAGCCTGAATAATACTTACGGCAATGTCTTGCGACTTAAGCCTGAATTTAAAGAAGAGAAGCTGACGTAATTACATAGGTGTATTCTGATGAGACTTGTGTAGCATTCTTTGTGTAGTAGAATTGTACACGTCAGGTTAGGCGTGCAAACCCCCAGTTGGCTTGGCAGTAGCGGCCTCGATAGAGGAGGAGATTTACGCTGTGTGTTGCGGAGAGTCTTGCCGAATTTTACGTAGAATATTCTACATTGAGATCTAAGATGTTAATAGGCGCCTTGTGGCCTCTATAGGTTGAAATACTGCGTGTGGCGTGGTCTACTTGGCTTAAGGTATAGCCGACGGTTTGAGGTACTTGGAGCGTTTTGCTATTAGTCGATAATCGTCGCGAGGTATGTGAAACTCTTCCTATATGTTCTAGCATGATATGTGTATAATTATGTAGTACGGTAGACGTACATGTGTTAAATGTATTTGATTGTTTTTAAACATAAAGTGTTATAACGGCTTTATGGGAAGTTGGTTATAACAGCTCTATGTAAATGAGAAATGCTTTGTGGTTTTTAAAAGGTAACTGATTTGACTTATAACTGACTTGTTGTGTAATAGTAAAGAATCTTGAAGTATTTCAAAAGAATGCTGAATCATCTTTATGTAAGAGTAATACTTGGTTTTGAAAACATAAGAGTTATACTAGCTTTATGGGAAGTTAGGTATAACGTCTTAAGAGAGAATGGTTTTACTGATTTTTAGAAGTTAAGAGACTTAATCTTTAAAGATAAGAGACTTGACTTGATATGGATGTTAGTGTGAAACCTCATTCGTGAGTAATGAGTACCTGGTTGTAAAAGGAATAATGTTTAGCGATTCGAAATCGAATAAGTATCGAACAAACCATCGCAGCGCTAATAAAGGAAAATGTAATGACTAATGAAGTATTATTAAAACCGGTAGAAACCTCCATCTGCATAGAAGCTAAGATGAGACAAAATGAGATTACATTTTCTAGATCATGGTGCTTAATAAGATTGATTATGAACAAGAATAACCTACTTTAGGGCATATGTTACTCAATTGTTTTAAAAAGAGATTAAGACATTGAACTATGAAACTTTTCTAAAAAGAGACTGGCGTAATTGAAATTAGGCAAACTGGAACTTTAGGGTAAAGAAAGGCATTGTGTTGTCTTAAAATGGCTTAAAACATAAAGTGTTATAATGACACTTATGGGAAGTTGGTTATATGACTTTATGAAAACAAAAGAAGGGTTTTTATCACTGGTTTTAATGTGGTAACTTGACTTTAAAAAGAGAAGTGTTTTGGTTTACTTAAAAGAGATAAGTCACTCTATTTTATGCTACGGGTATCGGGTGACTTTTATAAAAAGGGAATGGATCTTTAAAAAGGAATTTAACGTACGTAGTACTTTAGGGTTAAAACCCGGACTTGACATAATTGAAAGTACCTTGAGTTGTGGATAACTTGCCTATGCTTGTGGTTGTGTAACTTGTCTATGCTTGTTGTGATAGCCTTTGTTATGCAAGAATTGTGTTCTATATTACCGCGTCTCTCAATGGAGGGCCGGTTGACTTGTTGAGGACTTACTTGGACGTACCGGCAGTGACGGAAAATTTCACGGGTATGCTCCTGATGATAGTGTTATTCCATGGACTAGCTCTCCATGAGGTTTCTTACTGTTCGGCCTTGGTACCTGGTGGTCGGCTTTCGTACTTGCCCCGTCTCGTGGCTGATTCGGCCTTGGTACCTGGTAGTTAGCCCTCACACTTGCCCCGTTCAGTGTAGTGACGAAGTCTCGTGTCTACGCTTGGTACGGTGGTCGACCACCGTACTTGCCGATCGGCTACGTGACCGGCCTTGGTATCTGGTAGTCGGCTCTCGCACTTGCCCCGTGTCAGCTTCGTGGTTTGTTTGTATTGTATTGTTATTACGGCTTTGGCATCAGGTAGGACTTGGTGTTCAGGTGTACTTCTTGATGTTATCATATCATAGACTGCCGGCGGTGAGGAAGGTATTCCACGGGCATGGCGATGTTGTGGGCGTGAGACCCATAATTATATTTGAGTAAATGACCGGGGCGTGAGACCACGACTTGATATAATCATTATATGTGTATCGTAGTTTGTTTATCATACATGTCTCCTTCTTTATATAGACTATTATGATTTCATTTAAAGTATTCTGATTTCACATACTTGGTACTGTTATCTTGACCTCGCCCGAGCGGCGTTCATCTGCAGGTAGAAGTACATCATTGTCGATCCATTTTAGGATCACCTTTCAGCGTATTGAAGCTCCGTTCCTTGGAGGCTTATCTTTGGTATGCTACCACGATGTCATAGGTTCTTGTACATTCGAGGGTATGGCGGCCCCTGTCGTCATAGTTGTTGAAAAAAATCTTAGAAGTGCATGCTTTGTTGTAGGCGGGGTTGTAAGGATTATGCTATTCAAACGTTTTTATATATATATGTTGAAAGGCAACTGTTTTGGTTGGCCTGTTTATTTATAATATCTCTCATTTCATGTTCATGTTTTATTTCCGCTGATTTTCTCTGATGTTATATCACTAGGGTGCCCGGGGTAAGGCACCAGTCACGGGCCCGGATTCGGGTTGTGACAGAGGTAATAATCTCCGTCTTGCTATTGTAATTCAAGATTTCTTGTTGTAGTAGTTGATAGATGAGCATGTGATATTTAGAATGAATATTGATAAATGTTATGGAATTTGATAGCTTAAATCCGAGACATGGAATGATAGCCATTGAAGTTGTTAATCAATTTGATTGTTAGTTGAAATTGTTACATGTTATATAAGGAAGGGAATATAGTTGTTACAATTGGTTATGACTTATATAACATGTTATAATACCGACTTGGATTGAAAAGAATTGAAAAAGGGCTTTATGTTGTATTGAACTGGTTGTGGCCGAGAATGGCCCTAGAAATTGGTTTAAAATGGACAATATAAATGGACTGTTTATATTAATTGTGGGGCAGAATTTTACATGTCCAGTTAGGCGTGTAATCCCCTTTGAATTGCTGGTTTGTTGCTGTCACGACCCGACCCCGGGCATGGCCCGGTGCCTACACAGGCACCCCTACAGTATACATCGAGAGAATAGCAATGAACATACAAAACTCATAAAATACTTAAACAGTAAATATCAACAGGCTAGCCGATAAGGCCACCTTCGGGGAAATATATATAACCCAAAATAAAAACAATTACATTTTTTTTCTTACAACCCAATCCACAAGATATGACTACAGACCTCTAAGAATAACAACTGTGATGGGACAGGGCCCCGCCATACCCCTGAATGTACATAAATCTACAACATCAGGGAAACCGTACCAAAAGACAAGCCTCCGGAGAAATGGAGCTTCTGACACCTGATCAGTGATCCTAAGAATGAGGATCCACCACCTGCTTACCCCTACCTGCGGCATGAATGCAACCCCCGAGGAAAGGGGGTCAGTACAACAGATGTACCAAGTATGTAAAACTAAAAGTACTGAAATGAAATCATAAAGTCTAAAAATAAAGCTGGAGACATGTATGATAACTCAAATAACAGTACACTGTGCCTTACTAACAATGAGAGTAAACAAGGGTATACTTTACTGCATAAAAATAGGAGGCTCATGATCAAAGTAGGGCCACCCGCCCGTAGTATCATTAAGCAATCCTACTCCTGGTTATTTCACCCGCATAGGTCATGTGGACCCGCAATGAGGTCATCCGCCTCGCATGAGACTATTTCACCCGCATGGGCCCGGTGGGCCCACAATGAGTACAAACGCCGCACTCGCATCATGGGTAGCAAATCCATGGAATAAGTAGTAGCCCGAGGGTTTACCCCGTAAGAATAACATAACCTAGCACAACCGGCTATCATACATAACATAAGCACTATCGGCTTATCATACATAACATAAGCACCACCGGCTTATCATACATAACATAAGCAAGTTAAGAAATCCCCTAACTTCTTATTAGCTTTATTTATATACACTCTCATTTTAGTTTACTTAAGGCACTAAAATGTCATTATAAAATCCGGGAATTTAACCCAAGATACTAATAATCGTATAAAACTCCAAGATACTAATAATATTTCTATTCTTTTAAAATGTCATCATATTAGTTTACTTAAGGCACTAAAATGTCCTCATATTTCTATTCTTTTAAAATGACTTTTTTCATATAAAACTCCAAGATACTAATAATCGTAGTATCAAGTCATATCTACTTTTCAAGACAAGTCACAATACCTTTTAGAAATACATTTATAGGCTTCTAAATCAAGTGACATCTTTCTTTAAAACTTTAAGCAATTGATGCCTTCAAATCAATTTGCCTTTCTTCATTTCAAGTCATTTATCCTTATTTACATCACTAGAGTAAACCATTCTTTCAACTTTTCCATAAAGCTACTATAACCAACTTCCCATAAAGCCGTTATACTAACTTTATGCTTTAGAAACTTACATTCTTCTTTATAACCAAAAGACTTATACTTTCAAAAACCAAGTATCATATACTTTCAAAATACTTCAAGTCTCTTAACTTTAGAAACTAAGATATCTTTAATCTTTAAAACAAGTGAGTCAATTCCCTAACTCAACCAACTTGGACATTCTTAAAACAAGTCAAGGATATCAAATGAAACTAGATTCGTCAAAATCTCGTACGTCTACCGTACTATATATTTACAACTACTCATGCTCAAGAGATAAGAAAGTTCCACATACCTCTTCGGTCCAATCCACTTGCTAAGTCTAATATATCTGTTACACCCCATATTTACAGGACATGCTTTAAGAACGTACGTAAGAACTCGCAAGTGTTAAGATTTGAGACTTGTAAAAAATTTATCGGAATTGTGAAATTGTCGGAAAACGTAATATTGTGACGAATGGGAGGGCGACACGTGTCACCCCCCTTATGGTGCCTTGGACGAATTGTAGCATGGGCACAAGGGTCATTTGACCCTTGTTAGGAAGACAAATCTTGCTAATAGAGAGCTTGACAAAATTGACTAAGTCAAAGGGTCCAAAGTCTTGATATTTAATAAGACTTCATCCAAACCACCCATTTGTTTACATCTTGACCCTCCATGTCCCTATATAATACTACTAGTAGTGAGACAAGCCTAACACTTAGCCAAATTTACACAAAAATTGGATGAACAAGAGCATGTTGCTCTCGGGTTCACTCCCTCTCCACATGAAAAAAATTTGTTTGTTGTCCAATAATTTTCCCACTTTAAACCAAGGTTCCTAAGTGTATTGTAAGCATATCTCAATAGAAAAATCTCGGAAAAAGATAGTTTTCGGGTTAGTCGCAAAGCGAAAACCTAGTTGTCTTCTAGGTTTTGTTTGGAAGTTTGGAGGAACCTTGTTGGTATTGTTCTAAGGGTCTCAAGTAGAGGATTGAAGTGACTTGAAGAGGCTCTAAGTTGCTAAGGAGCGACTTCAGATTTGGAGTTGGATTAAGATTCGTTGAGGCATAATCTTGTCTCTTAAAAGTGTCACAAGATTATTTATATTGTTGTTAGCTTTACATGTTGCTAGCATGAAGTATATGTGTTGAAGTTATAAGTATTATGGATTGCTTGTAGCCTTAGAATCCGAAATGTAATGCAAGCCATGTGAAGTTGGATTACAAATTGGTCGTTATTAGAATCGTCGCATGTTAATTACTTGGAGATTATGGTAGTTATAATCAATTGCGACTTGATATCATGTTAGGCTAATAACTTGGATTGAAATGGAAATTGGATAAGAATTGATGATGTAGTACTTCAAGTTAGCCGAATTGGCCTAGTAAGTTGTATTAATTTGATATCGTTTGTGGGGCGGAATTTTACACGTCTAGTAGACGTGTAATCCCCTATTGTTAATTGCTTTGATTGGGCCTTAAATGTGGCGTGTTTGGTTATTGTATTCGGCCTTGAAAAAGGTGGCAAAGTAAGTAGAAACAAAGGAGGTGCTGTCCGATTTTCCGTAGAATTTAGTGACTTAGGCACTTGGAATATTCTACGTTTGAAGTAGGAGGTTAATGGACGTATTGTGACCATTATAGGTTGAAGTACTAAGAATAGCGTATCCTACTTGGAGGGTGGAATAGCTATCAATGTTGAAGTACTTTGGAGCATTTTGCTACTTGTCGATAATCGTCGCGAGGTATGTGAACCTCTTCCTTCCTTTGGCATGATTCTATGTATGGAATATACCTGTGGTATCATTTCATGTTTCCTTCTACTCTTAGAAGTTAAGAGGTAGTTGTGTGATTTACTCTATGTAGAACTTTTCCTATCTTTTGAGCATGACTAGTTGCACGTATGTAGTGCGGTGAGCGTCTGACACCTTGATATCCTTTAATAGTTTTATGAATAGCCAATTCGGGTGAGTTAGGAGATTAACTCACTTCTTTGAAAGTATTAAGGATGTCTAATGTTTTTATAAGTTAAGGGACTTAAAGAGTTTTGAAGTATGTGATACTTGTTACGTTTTAAATGTATAAGTCCCTTGGATAGGAAATTGTACTTTGGCTAAGGTATAAAGTGAATATAACGGCTTTATGGAAAGTTGGTTATATTTGCTTTATGGAAAGATAAATGACTCGTTTTTAATGAAAAGGCAACTTGAATTTTGAGGCATCAATTGCCTAAGGTTTTATAATAAAAGGATTCACTTGAGTTCTAAAGGTTAAGAGACTAATTGTATTTTTGAAAATTAAGAGAATTGATTTGAAAGTATATAATACTCGGTTTCAATAAGTAGAAGTCTCTTGGTTATAAAAGGAATGAGTTGGTCTAAAACCATAAAGGGTTATAACGGCTTTATGGGTACGTAAGGGCGTACGTATAATAATTTGAGCCTTAAAGTTAGGCTAAGTTCGAAATTTAGGCACAAGTGCCGGTTAGAGTCATTTTTCGACGAAACGTTTTACATAACTTGCGAAGGGAAAATTCCGGCTATGTCGTTTTGTATTTTTGCGGATTTTTCCGAGAGACGAAACCTTTTGGACCAACGGGAGGGTGACACTTGTCACCCTCATTGGACGGTTTGGAGGGGGCGGTCAAGGTGGGTTGGCCTTGGCCGATTGGCCCCTTGAAGTGTGCCTTGCTTTGTGGCTTGTTTTGTGGAGTGTTTTGTGGAGTAGGGTTTAGGGTGCACTTGGCTTAATCTTGCCCTTACACTTGCTATACACTTGGAAGGATCTTGGCCCTTGGTTGGCCTTTGGTTTTGCTATAAATACCCCCCTAAGTGTGAAGACTTCATTCATCCAAAACTTCCAAGTCTTGAAACCCTCTCCTCCCTTTGTGAGCTCTTAGCGAGAGCCTCCCACTCACTTTTCGTGTGGCCTTTGGCGAGGGTTTCCTTCCCCCTTTGTGGTGCGAGCCGTGGGGTACCCCCCCCTAGCCTAGTTGTTGTCGTATAAGAGCCCTCCCGTGTGGTATTGACATACTTCTCCTAGTATTGTTATAATGCCCAAAATACCTTAGCCTGTACCTTGTTGTATTCCCACAGTTACCTCTATCGTAGAGCAGGAAATACTACCTTTTGTCCTTTTAGTCTCAAACCGAAACCCTAAGGAAATCTTCATAGTTGGTTGAAGTATTTGAGTAGAAGTTGGTTAGAACTTCTAAGGGTTGTTTGGAGCGGATTGGAGCGCACGGAGTAGGAGCTAAACCTTGCTCAGGATCGACATTATAACTTGGATAATTTTGGGCTTATCGAGGTAATTATCTTGTCCCTCTATTGTAATTGGAAATTACATGTTTGTTAGAATATATAGTTGAAGTATACTATATATGGAACTATACTTAGTATTCGGCAATGTCTTTTGACTTAAGCCTGAAGAATAAAGAAGAGAACTGAACTGTGATTACATAGGACTGTATTACAGTAGACTTGTGTAGCATTGCTGTGTAGTAGAATTGTACACGTCCGGTTAGACGTGCAAACCCCCCCCCCTGGTTGGCTTGGTAGCCGGCCTCGATAGAGGAGGAGATTTACGCTGTTGCGGGGGGGGGGAGGTGCTGCCGAATTTTCTGTAGAATATTCTACATTGAGATCTAAGATATTAATAGGCGCCTTGTGGCCTCTATAGGTTGAAATACTACGTGTGGCGTGGTCTACTTGGCTTAAGGAGTAGCCGACGGTTTGAGGTACTTGGAGCGTTTTGCTTTTAGTCGATAATCGTCGCGAGGTATGTGAACCTCTTCCTATCTTTTCTAGCATGATAGGTGTGTAACTATGTAATGCGGTAGGCGTCTGCGTGCTAAATGTATTTGATTGGTTTGAGACATAAAGTGTTATAACGGCTTTATGGGAGGTTGGTTATAACAGCTTTATGTAGATAAGAAAATGCTTTGTGATTGTTAAAGGGTAACTGATTTGACTTATAACTGACTGGATGTGTGATAATAAAGCATTTGAAGTATTTTATTAAGAAACCGTTTTGAAAGAAGAGTAATACTTGGTTTTGAAAACATAAGAGTTATACTAGCTTTATGGGAAGTTAGGTATAACGTCTTAAGAGACTTGACTTGATATGGATGTTAGTGTGAAACCTCATTCGTGAGCAATGAGTACTTGATTTTAAAAGGAATAATGTTTTACTGATTCGGAAATCAGAATAAGTATCGAACAAACCACTACAGCGCTAATAAAGGAAAATGTAATGACTAACGAAGTATTATTAAAACCAGTAGAAACCTCCATCTGCATAGAAGCTAAGATGAGACAAAATGATATTACATTTTCTAGATCATGGCTGCTTAATAAGATTGATTATGATCAAGAATAACCTACTCGCCTAGGGCATATGTTACTCAATTGTTTTAAAAGAGATTAAGACATTGAACTATGAAACTTTTCTAAAAAGAGACTTGCGTGATTGAAATTAGGCAAACTGGAACTTTAGGGTAAAGAAAGGCATTGTGTTGTCTTAAAATGGTTTAAAACATAACGTGTTATAACAGCCTTATGGGAAGTTGGTTATAACGACTTTATGAAAACAAAAGAAGGTTTTATCACTGGTTTTAATGTGGTAACTTGACTTTAAAAAGAGAAGTGTTTTGGTCTAAAAAGAAGGCATGGTGTTGCCTTAATTTGGTTTTAAAAAGGATAGTATGGATGTTGTTTTGGTTTACTTAAAAGATATACGTCACTCTATTTTATACTACGGGTATCGGGTGATTTTTATAAAAGGGAATGGATCTTTAAAAGGAACTTAACGTACGTAGTACTTTAGGATTAAAACCCGGACTTTGGCATAAAATGAAAGTACCTTGAGTTGTGTATAACTTGCCTATGCTTGTTGTTGTGTAACTTGCCTATGCTTGTTGTTGTGTAACTTGCCTATGCTTGTTGTTGTGTAACTTGCCTATGCTTGTTGTGATAGCCCTTGTCGTGCAAGAATTGTGTTCTATATTACCGCGTCTCTCGATGGAGGGTCGGTTGACTCGTTGAGGACTTACTTGGACGTACCGGCAGTGACGGAGAATTCCACGGGTACGCTCCTGTTGATAGTGTTATTCCATGGACTAGCTCTCCATGAGGGTTCTTACTGTTCGGCCTTGGTACCTGGTGGTCGGCTTTCGTACTTGCCCCGTTTCGTGGCTGATTCGGCCTTGGTACCTGGTAGTTAGCCCTCGCACTTGCCCCGTTCAGTGTAGTGACGAAGTCTCGTGATCTGACCTTGGTACACAGTGGTCAGCCCTCGTACTTGCCGATCGACTCGTGACCGGCCTTGGTATCTGGTAGTCGGCTCTTGCCGTGTCGGCCGTGGTTTGGTTGTATTGTATTGTTACTACGGCTTTGGCATCGGTAGGACTTGGTGTTGGTGTACTTCTTGATGTTATCATATCATAAATGCCGGCGATGAGGAAGGTATTCCACGGGCATGGCGATGTTGTGGGCACGAGACCCATAATTATATTTGAGTAAATGACCGGAAGGCGTGAGACCACGACTTGATATAATCGTTATATGTGTGTCTTGTAGTTTGGTTATCATACATGTCTCTGCTTTATATAGACTATTATGATTTCATTCTGATATTCTGATTTCACATACTTGGTACTGTTATGCGACCTCCTTGGGAGTGCGTTCATGCCGGTAGAAGTACATCGGTCGGTCCCCTTTTAGGATCACCTTTCAGCGTATTGGGAAGCTCCGTTCCTTGGAGGCTTATCTTTGGTATGTTACCACGATGTCAGTAGGTTCTTGTGCGATCGGGGTATGGCGAAGCCACTGTCCGTCATAGTTGTTGTAAAAATCTTAAGTGCTGTAACCTTTGTTGTGGCGGGGTTGTAAGGATTATGCTATTCAAACGTTTATATATATATATGTTGAAAGGCAAGCTATTTTGGTTGCTTTGTTTATTTATTATATCTCATTTCATGTTCATGTTTTATTTGTGATTTTCTCGATGTTGTATCACTAGGGTGCGGGTAAGGCACGATCACGGGCAGATTCGGGGTGTGACAAAAGTGGTATCGAGCGATTAGTCCTCGGAAAGTGTCTCTGATCGTGTCTAGTAAGTCTTGATTATCGATGTGTTGTGCACCACATCTATAATCGAGAGTGCAGACATTTAGGATTGGTTTCATTCTTCTCATTACGAGATCGTGCCTTAGAGTGTAGTAAGATTGGACCCTCCGACATACGCCGTTTCTACGATTATGCCTCGCGTAAAACGCTTCGGGCGGAAGGGCAAAGCGGCGAGAGGAGGCTGCGAGTAAGCGTGGCGAGAGACCACAATACCCGAGCCTCGATCCGCGATCTAGAGCAGAGAGATGAGTTACAAGAGATGGCGATTCTTGGCGAGTCGTGGCCGATATGAGGATAATTTGGATCGTGATTCAGTTCAAAGAGCACGATGGTTCACCCCGGCGAGATAGTTTGAGGCACCGGGACTTTCTGAGTTGTAGCCCGCCAGAGTTTTATGGGTCGAGGCCTGAGGATGATCCGCAGGAGTTCATCCGTCAGTTACAGCGGATCATGCGGGTGATCAAGGCTTCAGAGACCGAGTCTGTGACCTTTGGTTCGCATCGGCTGCGTGATACCGCAGTCGATTGGTTTGATTCATGGGAGCTTTCCCGGGGAGAGCATGCACCTCCAGCAGTATGGGATGAGTTTTCGGGGGCTTTCCTCACGCACTTCTTGCCTCCGCAGATGAGGAGGGCACGGGCCGACAGATTTTTGATGCTTAGACAGAGCGGGCGTACGGTTCGGGAGTACAATGTGGAGTTCGACTCATTGGCCCGGTACGTCCCAGCGTTGGTAGCTAGTATGGAGGATCGAGTGCACCGATATGTCACCGGGCTAGATGATTACTTGACAGAGGCTTGTTCGGGTGTAGCTCTTCAGCCGGGCATGGACATTGCCCGCATGCAGGCTCATGCACAAGGATGTGAGGTACGGAGAGGTCGACGGAATGACCTGGATCAGCAGAAGAGGGCCAGGACATCAGGGTCTTTTGGCAACTTTCGAGGCGGACCGCCTCGTGAGACTAGTTTTGCACCCGCCCGATCTGAGTGGTCCTCCACCGCCTTGAGGCGGTCGGGGCTCGAGGTTCAGTTTCGAAGTAGGGTGTTGGCGGATCGATCACCCACCTCGGTGTGGTCGATGTGGTAGACCGCATTTGAAGTGTCGTAGTACCAAGGAGCTTGTTATTCTTGCGCCAACAGGCCATATGACGAGAGCTGTCCGACCGGTAGCGCTGGTAGGATAGCATGACTACTAGAGCGATTCACGCCACGGTAGAGTCGCGGTGGAAGTTCCCAGTTTTAGCGGTCCTTGAACCGCCTAGTTTCAGGTATATCCTTAACCCTGTAGATACTTGTATGTGTTGATGTTAATGATGTGTTAAGTGTTATGTTCGGATAGCTTTGTGCTATAGTGTGATTTAAAAAAATCTGGTTAGTGTGAGATGGAAGTGGTAGCTTTCATGATGTGATTTAGCAGGATTGTTCCGTGTCAGGGAACAAGGGCGTGACGCGATTGTGGGTCGGGTTGAGGACGTGATACGGGTCAACCCTTAGCCCGGATTGAGGTGGGGTCAGATCGAGGTGGTCCCGCCAGGTGGAAGGGTCACGAGGGTGCTAGGCCTAAGTTTAGATGACCGTCGTATGAGTTCGTGGTTATGTTCGACCAGAAGCGGATCGTGAAGGCCGGGAATGGCCTTAAGGAAGATTGAGGTTAGTAAGATGACCAAGTTTGGAGGTAGTGACTCCAAAGTTTTGGAAACTGAAGCGATGACTGAAGTGTGGTACATATAATAGAAGAGTTCAAGTGTTCGAGAAGGGCACGACAAGTAAGGAAGGATGAGAACGTGTGTTATTTCGTGGCCAGTTGTGGCGTTGGCAACTTGTTAGAAGAACTTTATCGTTATCCGTCTTGAGAAGGAACATTCGGGACGAATGTTTCTAAGGAGGGGAGAATGTTATACCCCGTATTTCCAGAGTATGTACGTAAGGGCGTACGTATAATAATTTGAGCCTTAAAGTTAGGCTAAGTTCGAAATTTAGGCACAAGTGCCGGTTAGAGTCGTTTTTCGACGAAACGTTTTACATAACTTGCGAAGGGAAAATTCCGGCTATGTCGTTTTGTATTTTTGCGGATTTTTCCGAGAGACGAAACCTTTTGGACCAACGGGAGGGTGACACTTGTCACCCTCATTGGACGGTTTGGAGGGGGCGGTCAAGGTGGGTTGGCCTTGGCCGATTGGCCCCTTGAAGTGTGCCTTGCTTTGTGGCTTGTTTTGTGGAGTGTTTTGTGGAGTAGGGTTTAGGGTGCACTTGGCTTAATCTTGCCCTTACACTTGCTATACACTTGGAAGGATCTTGGCCCTTGGTTGGCCTTTGGTTTTGCTATAAATACCCCCCTAAGTGTGAAGACTTCATTCATCCAAAACTTCCAAGTCTTGAAACCCTCTCCTCCCCCTTTGTGAGCTCTTAGCCGAGAGCCTCCCCCCTCCCCGTGTGGCCTTTGGCGAGGGTTTCCTTCCCCTTTGTGGTGCTAGTAGTGGGTACCACTGCTAGTTGTTTCGTATAATACCCTCCTTGTGGTATTGAAATACTTCTCCTAGTATTGTTATAATGCCCAAAATACCTTAGCCTTTACCTTGTTGTATTCCAAAAGTTACCTCTATACGTAGAGCCCGGAAATACTACCTTTTGTCCTTTTAGTCTCAAACCGAAACCCTAAGGAAATCTTCAGAGTGGGTTGAAGTATTTGAGTAGAAGTTGGTTAGAACTTCTAAGGGTTGTTTGGAGCGGATTGGAGCGCACGGAGTAGGAGCTAAACCTTGCTCAGGATCGACATTATAACTTGGATAATTTTGGGCATATCGAGGTAATTATCTTGTCCCTCTATTGTAATTGGAAATTACATGTTTGTTAGAATATATAGTTGAAGTATACTATATATGGAACTATACTTAGTATTCGGCAATGTCTTTTGACTTAAGCCTGAAGAATAAAGAAGAGAACTTAACTGTGATTACATAGGGTGTATTCTGATGAACTTGTGTAGCATTCTTTGTGTAGTAGAATTGTACACGTCCGGTTAGGCGTGCAAACCCCACGGTTGGCTTGGTAGCGGCCTCGATAGAGAGGAGATTTCTGCTGTTGCGGGAGAGTCTTTGAATTTTACGTAGAATATTATAAATTAAGATCTAAGATTTTAAAAGGCGCCTTGTGGCCTCAATAGGTTTAAATACTACGTGTGGCGTGGTCTACTTGGCTTAAGGAGTAGCCGACGGTTTGAGGTACTTGGAGCGTTTTGCTTTTAGTCGATAATCGTCGCGAGGTATGTGAACCTCTTCCTATCTTTTCTAGCATGATATGTGTGTAACTATGTAGTACGGTAGACATACACGTGCTAAATGTATTTGATTGGTTTGAGACATAAAGTGTTATAACGGCTTTATGGGAGGTTGGTTATAACAGCTTTATGTAGATAAGAAAATGCTTTGTGATTGTTAAAGGGTAACTGATTTGACTTATAACTGACTGGATGTGTGATAATAAAGCATTTGAAGTATTTCATTAAGAAACCGTTTTGAAAGAAGAGTAATACTTGGTTTTGAAAACATAAGAGTTATACTAGCTTTATGGGAAGTTAGGTATAACGTCTAAAGAGACTTGACTTGATATGGATGTTAGTGTGAAACCTCATTCGTGAGCAATGAGTACTTGATTTTAAAAGGAATAATGTTTTACTAATTCGGAAATCAGAATAAGTATCGAACAAACCACTGCAGCGCTAATAAAGGAAAATGTAATGACTAACGAAGTATTATTAAAACCAGTAGAAACCTCCATCTGCATAGAAGCTAAGATGAGACAAAATGATATTACATTTTCTAGATCATGGCTGCTTAATAAGATTGATTATGATCAAGAATAACCTACTCGCCTAGGGCATATGTTACTCAATTGTTTTAAAAGAGATTAAGACATTGAACTATGAAACTTTTCTAAAAAGAGACTTGCGTGATTGAAATTAGGCAAACTGGAACTTTAGGGTAAAGAAAGGCATTGTGTTGTCTTAAAATGGTTTAAAACATAACGTGTTATAACAGCCTTATCGGAAGTTGGTTATAACGACTTTATGAAAACAAAAGAAGGTTTTATCACTGGTTTTAATGTGGTAACTTGACTTTAAAAAGAGAAGTGTTTTGGTCTAAAAAGAAGGCATGGTGTTGCCTTAATTTGGTTTTAAAAAGGATAGTATGGATGTTGTTTTGGTTTACTTAAAAGATATACGTCACTCTATTTTATACTACGGGTATCGGGTGATTTTTATAAAAGGGAATGGATCTTTAAAAGGAACTTAACGTACGTAGTACTTTAGGATTAAAACCCGGACTTTGGCATAAAATGAAAGTACCTTGAGTTGTGTATAACTTGCCTATGCTTGTTGTTGTGTAACTTGCCTATGCTTGTTGTTGTGTAACTTGCCTATGCTTGTTGTTGTGTAACTTGCCTATGCTTGTTGTGATAGCCCTTGTCATGCAAGAATTGTGTTCTATATTATCGCGTCTCTCGATGGAGGGTCGGTTGACTCGTTGAGGACTTACTTGGACGTCTGCGTGTGGAGAATTCCGCAGTGCGCTCGCATTGATAGTGTTATTCCATGGACTAGCTCTCCGTGGGTTCTTCTTGTTCGGCCTTGGTACCGGTGGTGGCTTCGTGCTTGCCGTTTCGTGGCTGATTCGGCCTTAGTACACGGTAGTTAGCCCTCGCACTTGCCCGTTCGGTGTAGTGTGAAGTCTCGTGATACGCTTGGTACACGGTGGTCACCCCGTACTTGCCCGATCGGCTACGTGGCCGGCCTTGTATCTGTAGTCGGCTCTCGACTTGCCGTGTCGACCGTGGTTTGGTTGTATTGTATTGTTACTACGGCTTTGGCATCGTAGGACTTGGTGTTCGTGTACTTGATGTTATCATATCATAGATCGCCGGCGATGAGGAAGGTATTCCACGGGCATGGCGATGTTGTGGCGTGAGACCCATAATTATATTTGAGTAAATGACCGGAGGCGTGAGACCACGACTTGATATAATCGTTATATGTGTATCGTAGTTTGGTTATCATACATGTCTCTGCTTTATATAGACTATTATGATTTCATTTACGATATTCTGATTTCACATACTTGGTACTGTTATCGACCTCCTTGGGCTGCGTTCATCCGCAGTAGAAATCATCGGTTGCCGATCCCCGCTTTAGGATCACCTTTCGTATTGGGAAGCTCCGTTCCTTGAGGCTTATCTTTGGTATGTTACCACGATGTCATGAGTTCTTATGCGATCGGGGTATGGCGGGCCCCGTCCCATAGTTGTTGTAAAAATCTTAGAGTGCATGCAACCTTGTTGTGGCGGGGTTGTAAGGATTGTAACTGTTCAAACGTTTATATATATATATGTTGAAAGGCAACTGTTTTGGTTGGCCTGTTTATTTATTATATCTCTCATTTCATGTTCATGTTTTATTTCCGCTGATTTTCTCTGATGTTGTATCACTAGGGTGCCCGGGGTAAGGCACCAGTCACGGGCCCGGATTCGGGTCGTGACAAAAGGGTTATAACGGCTTTATGGGAAGTTGGTTATAACGGCTTTATGGAAGGTTAAGAGAATGGTTTTCTCTAATAATGTAAGCAAAGAATTGGTTTGAAATGAAGAAGGGCAACTGTCTTAATGGTATAAATCGTTTAATGTTTTGAGGAAGAAGTCACTTGATTTAGAATCCGGTAAATTGTATTTCTAAGAAGGTATTGTGACTTGTCTTGAAGTTAGTATGACTTGATACTACGGTTGTTAGTATCTTGGAAGTTTTATTTGAAAAAGGGACTTTCTAAAAGAGTAGGAGTACGTAGTACTTGGGGTTTAATTCCCGGATTTTAATGTGTAAAACAAAAGTACCATGAGTTTATAAAGATGGAAGTCTAAAGGTTTAATGAACTTGCCTAGGTTTTCTTGTGATAGCTTTGAGTGCAAGTATTATATGTCTACGTTGTCGTGTCTCTCATTTGGAGGGCATTTGTTTTGTTAATAAGTTTACTTGGGCGTCTGGCGATGATGTGGATTCCACGGGTATGCTTTCATTTTGATTGATCCTTGGACATGCTTATACCATGTGGGATTAGGGCATGTGACCAGATGCGGGTTAGACGCCGGACATTTTATTGGGCGTCGGCGTGTGGGGATTCCATGGGTATGCTTCCATTGTGATTGATCTTGGCCATGCTTATCGATGAGGATGCCGGCATGCGGCGAGACGCGTTAGATGTCCGCGTTTTATTACTCCATGGTCATGCTTATACGATGTGGGATTCCGGGGCATGCGACCATGTTATATTTTACTCCATGGGCTAGCTCCCCATGAAGACATGTACCGCGATGAGGATTCGGGGCATGTTATATTATTACTCCACGGGCTAGCTCGGCGAAGACTGCACCTACGATGAGGGATGCCGAGGGCACGTTATGGCCATGCTTATACGATGTGGGATTCCGGGGCATACGACCGCGATATATATATATATATATATATGTGTTGTATATGTGTACGCCGACAGTGAGGTGGGATGCCACGGGCGCGTCACATGGTTATATTTTACATTTATAGTTGTCGGCAGTGATGTGGGATTCCACGGGCAGGAGAGATATATATATGTGTTGTGTATGTGTAAGCCGACAATGAGGTGGGATGCAACGGGCGCGTCACATGGTTATATTTTACACTTATAGTTGTCGGCAGTGATGGGGGATTCCACGGGCACTCTTTGATATTTGTGTGACTTGGTTGCGTCCCAGATCGGGCCGGGTAGTAAAGGCGCCTCTCCTTAAAGGGCCGGATTATACTTATGAAAGATAAGTAAGTTATACGGTAATGAACTTAATGATTTTTCCTAATCATGTCCTTAAGATTGTGACTATAACTTTTATTGAAAATGGGAAAAGATAATAAGGTACGATTAAGTTCATAAGTGGTAATGACACGGCAGGATCTGGTATGTATTTTTTTTATACTTGTCCCTGTCATTCTTTTGTACTGATTATGATCATTTCTCACGTTATTTACATTCCATATTAAATTTGTTGTCGACCCCTTCGAGGATGCGTTCATGCCCGCAGGTTTTAGGTACCCAGGGTGGTGATCCTTGCTCTTAGGATCTCGGTTCAGTTTTGGGAAAAGCTTCATTTGCTCCGGAGGCTTATCTCTTGGTACGGTTTTCCCTGAGGTTGTAGATTTATGTTATTCAGGGGTATGGCGGGGCCCTGTCCCGCCACAGTTGTTATGTTAAAAACTCTTAGAGGTCTGTAGTCACATATTGTGGGTCTGTTTGTAAAGGAAAGGAGGCAACTGCTTCGTTTATGTATTTACTATCCAGGGAGGTAGCCTTATCGGCTAACCTGTTGATTTTGTCTTTGATGATTTATTTATAAGTTTCATGTATGTTCCGCTGATTATCTCTGATGTATACCTGTAAGGGTGCCCAGGTAGGGCACCAGTCGCGGGCCCGGGGTCGGGTCGTGACAAAAGTGGTATCAGAGCAGTTAGTCCTCGGAAAATGTCTACAGACCGTGTCTAGTAGAGTCTTGATTATCGGTGTGTTGTGCACCACATCTATAATCAGGAGGTTGCAGGACATTTAGGATTGGTTTCCATTCTTCTCACTCTGAGATCGTGCGATAGAGCTGTGTTGTTAGGGTCGTCTCTCCCTAACGAGTTATGTTGATTGCAGCTACGAGAAAGGCAGCAGTGACCCAGGAAGGACTATGTGGATTGCGTATCCAGGTTGGTAATGATATAGTATAGTTGGTATTGTGACATACATCTATACGGAGTTATGTATGAGGGTCATTTATGGGTTGCCTAGAATGGTTTTAGATTTACCAAGAGTGGTAAAGATTAACTAGATACCGGGAAGGTATGGAATAGTTAATGAATTTTCGCCAAGGTCTTGTGTTTTATTTTGAGATTATTGGGAAAGGATGAGCTGTCTGATAGGGTAGGGAACCCTTAAGACGCCATGTTAAGGAACTTAACGGAATGTCATGTTAATAGATTAAGCTGCGTAGTAGGCTTAAGAGAATTGTACGGATGATGTCCGTATAGAGTAAGTTATGGTTGTTGTGATCAACGACACGATTATGGTATTATGAGAAGTTTTTGTACTCGTTTACGGGGAGACTGATAAGATAGGCTTGGAGCATGGAAATTGCGAGCCTAAGAATGTTGAAGACCGCTGATGTCACGACCCGAACCCGGGCCCGTGACTGGTGCCTTACCCCGGGCACCCTAGTGATCCAACATCAGAGAAAATCAGCGGAAATAAAATATAAACATGAAACAAGAGATATGAATCAAGATAAAAGAAAATAGGCCAACCAAAAGGGTTGCCTTTCAGCATATATATATATATCGACCTTTGAACAGTTACAATCCTTACAACCCTGCCCACAACAGTACTACAGACCTCTAAGAAAGTGACAACAACTATGATGGGACAGGGCCCCGCCATACCCCTGAATGTACAAGAACCTACAGACTCAGGGTAACATACCAAAAGATAAGCCTCCGAAGAAATGGGGCTTCCCGACTCGCTGAACTGTGATCCTATGAGCGAGGATCCACAACCGTTGTAATTCTACCTGCGGCATGAACGCAGTCCCGAAGAGGTCGATAACAGTACCAAGTATGTGGCGTAAAATATCAGTAAATGAAATCATAGCAGTCTATATAAAGCAGGAGACATGTATGATAACCAAACTACAGTTCACGATAAATAAGCAGTCATGTAAGTCAGGGACTCACGCCCTCAGAGTCATCACTCAAATATAACTATGGGTCTCACGCTTGCAACATCAATCATGCCCGTGGAATACCTTCCTCCGCGGCGATCATGATATAATAACACCGCGAGTACATATGAACACCAAGACCTACCGATGCCAAAGCCGTACTAACAATACTATACAACCAAACCACGAAGTCGACACGGCAGGCAGTCTGCCGACTACCATATACCAAGGCGGTCACGTAGCTGATCGGGCAAGGGCTAACTACCAGGTACCAAGGCCGAATCAGCCACGAGACGGGGCAAATACGAAAGCCGACCACCAGATACCAAGGCCGAACAGTAAAACCTCATGGAGAGCTAGTCCATGGAATAACACTATCAACAGGAGCGTACCCGTGGAATTCTCCGTCACTGCCGGCACGTCCAAGTAAGTCCTCAACAAGTCAACCGGCCCTCCACCGAGAGACGCGGTAGTATAGAAACACAATTCTTGCACAACAAAGGCTATCACAACAAGCATAGGCAAGTTTCACAACAACAAGCATAGGCAAGTTATACACAACTCAAGGTACTTTCATTTTATGTCAAAGTCCGGGTTTTAACCCTAAAGTACTACGTACGTTAAATTCCTTTTAAAGATCCATTCCTTTTACCAAGGTCACCCGACACCCGTAGTATAAAAATAGAGTGACTAACATTGTTAAGTAAACCAAAATGCTTTCCTTTGTAAAATCAAGTAACAACATTATTTTCCAAACGTTCAAGTTTGCCTAATTTCAAATGCTCAAGTTTCTCATTTTCGAAAAGGTTTTGTAGTTCATAATTTTAATCCTTTAAAACATAATTCTCTTTTAAACAATTTGAGAAACATATGCCTTATATGTGAGTAGGTTATTCTTGTTTATAATCAATCTTATTAAGCAGCCATGATCTAGGAAATGTAATATCATTTTGTCTCATCTTAGTTTCTATGCAGATGGAGGTTTCTACTGGTTTTAATAATACTTCATTATTCAATACATTTTCCTTTATTAACGCCGATGGTTTGTCGATACTCATTCGATTTCAAATCAAAAACATTTCTCCTTTTAAAAACCAAGTACTCATTACTCACGTATGAGGTTTCACACAAAATTCATATTAATTCATTCAAGTCAAGTCTCTTATCTTTTAAGATCAAGTCTCTTATCTTTTAAGATCAAGTCTCTTATCTTTTAAGATCAAGTCTCTTAACTTCTAAAAATCAGTAAACCATTCTCTTTATCTCTCTTAAGACGTTATACCTAACTTCCCATAAAGCTAGTATAACTCTTATGTTTTCAAAACCAAGTATTACTCTTCTTTGAAGGTTTCTTAATTCTTTTGAAATACTTCAAGATTCTTATTATTCAGGCTTAAGTCAAAAGACATTGCCGTACAACTACGTTCTGTTAACACACGTACGTCTACCGTACTATATATATATTCTTGTAAAATACTTCCAGATTCTTATTATTCAGGCTTAAGTCAAAAGACATTGCCATACGTACGTCTACCGTACTATATATATATTCCTTTAAAATATCATGCTCAAGAGTATAGGAAGAATCACATACCTCGCGACGATTATCGACTATAAGCAAAACGCTCCACGGCTATAACCCGGCTAGCCTTGTCCACCTTCCAAGTAGTACATGCTACTCGCAGAACATTCAATCAATAAGGTTATAAGTCTACTGTAATTACAGTCCTATGTAAGTACAGTTTAAACTTCTACTTATATATTCTTCTGACGTGATATCAGTTCAATCCTTTTCTGTAATATCCTTCTATTACAGTTCAATTCTCTTCTATGAATCTTATATTCATTTCTATACTACTACAGTATGTAATTTCCAATTATACTAGAAGGATAGGATTATTTACCTCGGTAAGCCCAAAATTATCCAAGTTTAATGTCGATCCTGAGCAACGTTTAGCTCTACTCGAGTGCTCCATCCGCTCCAAACAACCCTTAGAAGTTCTACGCAACTTCTACTTAACACTTCAACCGACTATGAAGGTTTTCCTTAGGGTTTCGTTTAGTGGCTAAAGGAAGTATAATAGTATTTCCGGGCTCTACGTATAGAGGTAACTTTGGAAAGTACTACAAGGTATTTGGGCTAAAGTATTTTGGTATTATAACAATACTTGGAGAGTATTTCACTACCCGAGGGGGTAGGCTCGTAGGGCCTTTCTCAAAGGGAGGGGATGGCTTTGGACGAGCTCACACAAAGAGGGGAGAATTTTAACACTTAGAAAATGATTTTTGGATGAAGAAGTTCATCAACTAAGGGGGGTATTTATAGGTCAAGCAATGGCCAACCAATGGCCAAGATCAATCCAAGTGTAAGGCAAGTGTAGGGCTAGGATTTAACCATGTGTACCTTATCCATCTACCACACCAACTATCACAAATATCCTACCTAACCACAAGCCCAAGTCGTCCAACTTGCCGCCTAATCTCACATCAATGTGAGGTGACACATGTCACCCTCCCGTTGGTCCAAAATGTTTCGTCTCTCGGAAAAATCCGCAAAAATTATAAATGACATAGCCGTATTTTTCCCTTCGCAAGTCTTGTAAAACGTTTCGTCGAAAAACGACTCTTTTTGGTACTTGAGCCCAAATTTTCGGTCCTAGCCTAACTTTAAGGCTCAAACTTTTCTACGTACATCCTCACGTACATACTCTGGAAATACGGGGTGTAAAATTCTCCCCTCCTTAGAAACATTCGTCCCGAATGTTCCTTCTCAAGACGGATAACGATAAAGTTCTTCTTAACTTAAACAAGTTGCCAATGCCACATATGGCCACAAAAATAACACATGCTCCAGTACTTAACCCAAGTCAACGAGGAATCACCTCTAGCATTACAAAAGCTTCCACCCCCCGGTCTAACAGATATTCCTTCGCACCTTTACTTCACAAGGGTAACGATCATTTCTATTTTCTCAGCACATGTTCACATCTATCCTTACCCGTCGTACTCTTCTCGAACACTTGAACTTCTCTAGTATACGTACCATACTTGGCCATCGTCAGCTTCCCAAAACTTTGAGTCACCACCTCCAAACTTGGTCATCTTACTAGCCTCAATCTCCTTAAGGCCATTCCCGGCCTACACGATCCGCTTCTGGTCTAACATAGCCACGAAAACATACGATTGTCATCTAACTTGGGACTAGCACCCTCGTGACCCTACCACTGGCGGGACCACTGAGCTGACCCCACTCGAAAGCAGCCGCGGGTTGGCCCGTAACACGGCCCAACCCGACCCACTTAACGCATCAAGCTCTTGTTTCCCTATCCGGAACAATCTTACCTATACAGGTCATGAAAGCTACCACTTCCATTTTACACCACCCAAGGAATTTTCCCACAATTACTCCACGTATACTTACATTCTGACAAAGATCACCCGCAAAATCTTGTACTCAAGACGGCCTTACATCTAAGGTCTCAGTAATATTCTAAGGTTCATCATTTTCTCACCCCCAGGCTTACCCTTTTCACTAACCAGGCTTCTAAATCACATTTTTAGCACAAAGCTATCCGAACATAACACTAAACACATCCTTATAACATCAATACATACAAAACTCTAGAGGGTTAAGGATATACCTGAAAATAGGCGGTTCAAAGGACCGCTAAAACTGGGAACTTCCACCGCGACCTCTGTCGTGGCCTTCCGGTGTATGAACATCCTGCCTAGCTATGGAAGGTGAAGAACCATGCCCGATCCGTAGTGCATGCTATCCTACCAGCGCTACCACGGTCGGACGGTCTCTCGCCGGATACTGTTGGCCACAAGAATAACAATCTCCCAAGTTAGTACGACACTCTCCCTTATGAAGTTATCCACAACGGCCACACTGAGATAAGGGCGACCTCATCCGGCGAGCACTCCTACTCCCCTGAAAATCTGAAACACAGGAGCCCCGACCGCTCCTGAATATCCGAAGGTCGAAAGGCGTGGAGGACCACTCTGATCTTGCGAGGTACATAACTAGTCTGCTGAAGAGGTCTGCCTCGAAAGTTATCAAAGGACCCTGCTGTTCTGGCCCTCTTCTGCTGATCTTGGTCATTCCGTCGATTCCTCCGCTCCTCACATCCAAGTGTATAAGCCTGCATGCGGGCAATGTCCATGCCGGTGAAGAGCTACACCGAACAACTCTCGCTAGGTAATCATCGAGCCTGTAACATATCGGTGCACTCGATCCTCCATACTAGCTACTAACGCGAGGGCGTCTGGGCGATGAGTCGAACTCACATTGTACTCCCGGTATGCGCGGATTCTGCGCAACACCAAAAATCTGTCGGCCCGAGCCTCCTCATCCGTGGAGGCAAGAAATGTGCAAGAAAAGCCGCGAGAACTCGTCCCAAATGGTGGAAGTGCATGCTCTCCCGGGGCAGCTCCACGAATCAAACCGATCATTGCGATATCACGCGGCCGATGCGAACCTAGGACCACTCGGTCTCCGATGCCTTGATCACTCTCATGATCCGCTGTAACTGTCGGATGAACTCCTGCGGATCATCTTCAGGCCTCGACCCATAAAACTCTGGCGGGCTACAACTCAGAAAATCCCGTAGCCTCAAACTATCTGATCTAGGGTGAACCATCTGGTGCATCTTTGGGCTAGCTGCGTCGCCTATCCTCAAGTCCGCCTGACCACGGCAATAACTGGGCCCACTCTTTGTAACCCATCTCCTCTGCTCCCACGTGGACCGGAGGCTCGTGCATGTGGTCTTTGTAGAGGCCGCCATTGCTACTGCTCGCGACTCGCCTGCCTTGCCGCTTCGGGCGGGTTGCCTTACGCGGAGGCATAGCGGTAAAGGAAAGGAATACGTCGGAGGGTCCAACTTATCACACGGCTCTAAGGCACGATCTCGAATCGCGAAGAATGAAACCAATCCTAAATGTCCTATAGCCTCACGATTATAGATGTGGTGCACAACATCGATAATCAAGACTCTACTGACACGCGATCTGTAGACACTTTCGAGACTAATCGCTTCGATACCACTTTTGTCACGACCCGAACCCGGGCCCGTGACTGGTGCCTTACCCCGGGCACCCTAGTGATCCAACATCAGAGAAAATCAGCGAAAATAAAATGTAAACATGAAACAAGAGATATGAATCAAGATAAAAGAAAATAGGCCAACAAAAGTGCCTTTCAAATATATATATCGACCTTTGAGCATTACAATCCTTACAACCCCGCCACAAAAGATTACGGACCTCTAAGAAAGTGATAACAACTATGACGGGACAGGCCCGCCATACCCCTGAATGTACAAGAACCTGCTGACTCGTGGTAACATACCAAAAGATAAGCCTCAGAAGAAATGGGGCTTCCGACACACGAATCGTGATCCTATGGCGAGGATCCACAACCGTGTACTTCTACCGCGGCATGAACGCAGCCCCAAGGAGGTCGATAACAGTACAAAGTATGTGAAATCGTAAAATATCAGTAAATGAAATCATAGCGATCTATATAAGCGAGAGACATGTATGATAACCAAATTATAGTTCACGATAAATAAGCAGTCATGTAAGTCAGGGACTCACGCCCTCAGAGTCATCACTCAAATATAATTATGGGTCTCACGCCTGCAACATCAATCATGCCCGTGGAATACCTTCCTCACTGCCGGCAGTCTATGATATAATAACACCAAGGAGTACATATGAACACCAAGACCTACCTGATGCCAAAGCCGTACTAACAATACTATACAACCAAACCACGAAGCGGCAAGTCTGAAGCCGACTACGGATACCAAGGCGGGACACGTAGGTGGCGGGGCAAGTCGAGCTAACTACTGTGTACCAAGCGTATCACGAGACTTCGTCACTACACTGAGCGGGGCAAGTGCGAGGGCTAACTACTGTGTACAGGCGAATCAGCCACGAGGCGGGGCAAGTCTGAAGCCACCACCGGATACCAAGGCGAACAATAAAACCTCATGGAGAGCTAGTCCATGGAATAACACTATCAACAGGAGCGTACCCGTGGAATTCTCCGTCACTGCCGGCACGTCCAAGTAAGTCCTCAACAAGTCAACCGGCCCTCCACCGAGAGACGCGGTAGTATAGAAACACAATTCTTGCACAACAAAGGCTATCACAACAAGCATAGGCAAGTTTCACAACAACAAGCATAGGCAAGTTATACACAACTCAAGGTACTTTCATTTTATGTCAAAGTCCGGGTTTTAACCCTAAAGTACTACGTACGTTAAATTCCTTTTAAAGATCCATTCCTTTTACCAAGGTCACCCGACACCCGTAGTATAAAAATAGAGTGACTAACATTGTTAAGTAAACCAAAATGCTTTCCTTTGTAAAATCAAGTAACAACATTATTTTCCAAACGTTCAAGTTTGCCTAATTTCAAATGCTCAAGTTTCTCATTTTCGAAAAGGTTTCGTAGTTCATAGTTTTAATCCTTTAAAACATAATTCTCTTTTAAACAATTTGAGAAACATATGCCTTATATGTGAGTAGGTTATTCTTGTTTATAATCAATCTTATTAAGCAGCCATGATCTAGGAAATGTAATATCATTTTGTCTCATCTTAGTTTCTATGCAGATGGAGGTTTCTACTGGTTTTAATAATACTTCATTATTCAATACATTTTCCTTTATTAACGCTGCAGTGGTTTGTCGATACTCATTCTGATTTCCGAAATCAGTAAAACATTTCTCCTTTTAAAAACCAAGTACTCATTACTCACGAATGAGGTTTCACACAAAATTCATATTAATTCATTCAAGTCAAGTCTCTTATCTTTTAAGATCAAGTCTCTTATCTTTTAAGATCAAGTCTCTTAACTTCTAAAAATCAGTAAACCATTCTCTTTATCTCTCTTAAGACGTTATACCTAACTTCCCATAAAGCTAGTATAACTCTTATGTTTTCAAAACCAAGTATTACTCTTCTTTCAGAAAGGTTTCTTAATTCTTTTGAAATACTTCAAGATTCTTATTATTCAGGCTTAAGTCAAAAGACATTGTCGTACAACTACGTTCTGTTAACACACGTACGTCTACCGTACTATATATATATTCTTGTAAAATACTTTCAGATTCTTATTATTCAGGCTTAAGTCAAAAGACATTGCCACACGTACGTCTACCGTACTATATATATATTCCTTTAAAATATCATGCTCAAGAGTATAGGAAGAATCACATACCTCGCGACGATTATCGACTATAAACAAAACGCTCCACGGCTATAACCCGGCTAGCCTTGTCCACCTTCCAAGTAGTACATGCTACTCGCAGAACATTCAACCAATAAGGTTATAAGTCTACTGTAATTACAGTCCTATGTAAGTACAGTTTAAACTTCTACTTATATATTCTTCTGACGTGATATCAGTTCAATCCTTTTCTGTAATATCCTTCTATTACAGTTCAATTCTCTTCTATGAATCTTATATTCATTTCTATACTACTACAGTATGTAATTTCCAATTACACTAGAAGGATAGGATTATTTACCTCGGTAAGCCCAAAATTATCCAAGTTTAATGTCGATCCTGAGCAACGTTTAGCTCCTACTCTGAGTGCTCCAATCCGCTCCAAACAACCCTTAGAAGTTCTACGCAACTTCTACTTAACACTTCAACCGACTATGAAGGTTTTCCTTAGGGTTTCGTTTAGTGGCTAAAGGAAGTATAATAGTATTTCCGGGCTCTACGTATAGAGGTAACTTTGGAAAGTACTACAAGGTATTTGGGCTAAAGTATTTTGGTATTATAACAATACTTGGAGAGTATTTCTCTACCAAGGCGGGTAGGCTTGCGAGGCCTTTCTCAAAGGGGAGGGGGGATGGCTTTGGACGAGCTCACACAAAGAGGGGGGGAGGATTTTAACACTTAGAAAATGATTTTTGGATGAAGAAGTTCATCAACTAAGGGGGGTATTTATAGGTCAAGCAATGGCCAACCAATGGCCAAGATCAATCCAAGTGTAAGGCAAGTGTAGGGCTAGGATTTAACCATGTGTACCTTATCCATCTACCACACCAACTATCACAAATATCCTACCTAACCACAAGCCCAAGTCGTCCAACTTGCCGCCCCAATCTCACGTCCAATGTGAGGGTGACACATGTCACCCTCCCGTTGGTCCAAAATGTTTCGTCTCTCGGAAAAATCCGCAAAAATTATAAATGACATAGCCGTATTTTTCCCTTCGCAAGTCTTGTAAAACGTTTCGTCGAAAAACGACTCTTTTCGGTACTTGTGCCCAAATTTTCGGTCCTAGCCTAACTTTAAGGCTCAAACTTTTCTACGTACGTCCTCACGTACATACTCTGGAAATACGGGGTGTAACAGCTGAGACCTTAGATGTACAAGGTCTTCTCGGGTAGAAAGATTTATTATAGACCAAGAATAAGAGTTAAGTGCGGTGGCGGGTCGGGGTGAGGACCTGTTGCGGGTCTCCCCATGGCCTGGAATGGAGTGGGATCAGTTGGTAGTAGTTCCGCTACATGACAGGGTCACGAGGGTGCAAGGCCCATGTCTAGTTAATTGTTCTACGGGTTCGTGGACGCGTTCCACCGGAACCAGGTCGTGGGAGTCGGAAATAGCCTTATGTTGTTTAAAAGAGTGACTCCAAAAGATTGGAGGCCAACATCGGTATGGAAGTTATGTATACTAGTATGAGTTGGAAATACGAAAAGAGTGCGACCAGTAAGAAAGATAACAACCAAGTGTAAAGTAATAGAGCCTGAATCCATAAGAACCTTTCGAGGTAACTACACCCGTGAGTGTGTGGGGTGGTAGCTGAGCGGGGATATGAGGTTTTCCCGGAGATGATACAGTCGTCAGACCCTAGTAGACCTAGTAGAGAGGATTATGACAGACTTGGAGGTCATTATAAGTATGGGCTAGTTGGCTTCGTGAGTTCCAAGGTTGACATCTTAGTATAAATATTGTTATGTGGCCATGAGTGACATATGTTGTAAGAAGGGTGTAGTATAAGGAGACTATGTCGCGCTTTAATTAGATTGGACCACGAAAGAACATTCGAGGACGAATGTTTCTAAGGGGGGAAGAAAGTTGTCACGACCCGAACCCGGGCCCGTGACTGGTGCCTTACCCCGGGCACCCAAGTAGACATACATCGGAGTAATCAGCGGAACATAAAACAAGACATGAAATAATATGAAGTGTAAAACAGTTTTTCTGCGAAAAATTGCCTTACGGCATAAAGAAATATATTATTTGAATCCGAACAGTTACATCCCTTTTACAACTCTGCCCACAACAGTACTACAGACCTCTAAGAAAGATGTAATAACAATGGCAGGACAGGGCCCCGCCATACCTCTGAATGTAAGTACCTACAACGACAGGGGACTATACCAAAGATAAGCCTCCGAAGAAACGGAGCTTCCCAAAACGTTGAACTGTGACCCTAAGAGCGGGGATCAACGACTGGTGTACATCTACCTGCGGCATGAACGCAGTCCCCCAAAGGAGGTCAGTACAACAGGTACCAAGTATGTGAAACTGAAAAATACTGTAAATGAAATCATAGTAGTCTATATAAAGCAGGAGACATGTATGATAACCAAACTACAGTTCACAATAAATAAGCGAATATGTCAAGTCAGGGACTCACGCCCTCAAAGTCATCACTCAAATATAACTATGGGTCTCACGCCCACAACATCAATCATGCCCGTGGAATACCTTCCTCACTGCCGGCAGTTTATGATATAAAAGTACCAAGGAATACACATGAACACCAGGTCCCACCTGTGTCATAATAAAGCCGTACGGGGTAAGTACGAAGGCATAGCCGACTACTAACACCCACGGTACCAACGAGGTCATAAACTGTATCACGAGATCTGTCTAGACCGCCACATGATCGGCCGCCACTCGCCGCAGATCAAATGCGCGTCTAATCCTGGAACTTCCCGCAGCTCCGCATAGGCCACTCACATAGGCCCGCATGAGGTATTCCCCGCATCGAGGGTAGCTACTCCCCGGCATCGTCCTGGACTCGCAGTCCGCATGGCCACATAGACCGCATGAGGTATATCCCCGCACACTAACCTGGAACTCTCGTAGCTCCGCATAGGTCACACAGACCCGCATGAGGTATTCTCGAATCATAGGTCACACAGACCCGCATGAGGTATACCCCGCATCGGAGGGCAGCTTAACCCCCGGTATCATGTCAAGAGGTGAGTGATATAATACTAACATAACGGCTTACCGTTAAACAACATGAGCACAACAAGGGAAACCCCGTTACACAAACATCACAAGACACTAACACACGTAGCATCCTAACATGTTTACTTATCAAATCAACAAGAAAGTATTACAAGGCTATCACAAACCAACACAATCAAGTTATTCACACAAGGTACTTTCTACTTTATGTTAACAAGTTCGGGTTTTTATCCCCAAAGTACTTCATACATTAACTCTTTAAAAGATCTGTTTCTTTCACAAAAGTCATATAATACCCGTAGTATAAAAACAGAGTGACTATCTTTTTAAGTAAACCAAAACACTTCCCTTTGTAAAATCAAGTAACAACATTATTTTCCAAACGTTCAAGTTTGCCTAATTTCAAATGCTCAAGTTTCTCATTTTCGAAAGGTTTCGTAGTTCATAGTGTTAATCACTTAATAATATAATTCTCCTTTAAAACGATTTGAGAAACATATGCCTTATGTGTGAGTAGGTTATTCTTGTTTATAACAATCTTATTAAAGCAGCCATGATCTAGGAAATGTAATATCATTTTGTCTCATCTTAGCTTCTATGCAGATGGAGGTTTCTACTGGTTTTCATAATACTTAATCAGTCAATACATTTCCCTTTATTAGCGCTGCAGTGGTTCGTTCGATACTTATTCTGATTTCCGAAATCAGTAAAACATTATTCCTTTTAAAAACCAAGTACTCATTACTCACGAATGAGGTTTCACACTTTTTAACAAAATTCATATTAATATAATTAAGTCAAGTCTCTTATCTTTTAAGATCAAGTCTCTTAACTTCTAAAATCAATAAACCATTCTTTTTATCTCTCTTAAGTCGTTATACCTAACTTCCCATAAAGTTAGTATAACTCTTAAGCTTTTAAAACTTTTAAAACCAAGTGTTACTCTTCTTTCAAAAAGGTTTCTTAACTCTTTTGTAATACTTCAGATTCTTATTATTTAGACTCAAGTCAAAAGACATCGCAGTAAAACCACGTTTAGTTAACACGCGTACGTCTACCATACTATATATATTCTTTTAAAAATATCATGCTCAAGAGGATAGGAAGAATCACATACCTCGCGACGATTATCGACTATTAGCAAAACACTCCACCGCTATAACCCGGCTAGCCTTGTCCACCTTTCAAGTAGAACACGCTACTCGCAGTACTTCAACCTATACCTGTTATACAAGTCTATCAATGTCTAGACTACTCTGTAGAATAAATCTAGATACAAGATTCTACGGAAAATTGGGCAGCACTTCCCTACCCGTCAAACTTCACAAGTCTACTGTAAATACAGTCCTATGTAAGTACAGCTCAATTCCCTTCTTATATACCTTCCTTGTATATAACTTATACTTAATTCTTATACTTCAACAGTATGTAAACTCTAATTACAAAAGGGGGACAAGATATTTACCTCGATAAGCCCAAAATTATCCAAGATTAAATGTCGATCCTGAGCAACGTTTAGCTCCTACTCTGGGCGCTCCAACCCGCTCCAAACAACCCTTAGAAGTTCTACGCAACTTCTACTTAACACTTCAACCGACTATGAAGGTTTTCCTTAGGGTTTCGTTTTGTGACTGAAGGGAATATAAGGTAGTATTTTCGGGCTCTACGTATAGAGGTAACTTTGGAATACTACAAGGTATAAGGCTAAGGTATTTTGGAATAGTAACAATACTTGGAGAGTATTTCTCTACCAAAAGGGGGGGGGGGGGTATTTTCACGAGAACAACTCTCAAGAGGGGGGGTAGGTTTCGGCTAGCACCACTAGGAGGGGGGGTATATCTCTCGGCCAAGGGGCCTCTCAAAGGGGGAGGGGTTCTCTTTGGACGAGAACACTACACTAAGGGGGAGAGGGCTTCAAGACTTGGAATGTGTTTTTGGGATGAAGAAGTCTTCAACAAGGGGGGGAGGTATTTATAGGGAAACCAATGGCCAAGATCAAGCCAAGTGGGGGGGCAAGTGGAGGGTCAAGATTTGCCCAAGTGCACCCTAACCCTACTCCACAAATCCCTCACAAACATTGACCCTTGTTTTAGGCCCCAAAAAAATGCCAAGAAAACGCCCCACTTTCGGCCACCACAACCGTCCACTTGAGGGTGACAAGTGTCGCCCTCTCGTTGGTCCAAAATATTTCATCTCTCGGAAAAATCCGCAAAAATTATAAATGACATAGCCGTAATTTTCCCTTCGCAAGTTTTGTAAAACGTTTCGTCGAAAAACGATTCTTTTCGCTAGTTGTGAACAAATTTCGCCCCTTTGCCTACTTAAGACTTAAACTTTGTACGTACGCCCTCACTTACATACTCTGGAAATACGGGGTATAACAAATGTTACACCCCGTATTTACAGGACATGCTTTAAGAACGTACGTAAGAACTCGCAAGTGTTAAGATTTGAGACTTGTAAAAAAATATTTATCGGAATTGTGAAATTGTCGGAAAACGTAATATTGTGACGAATGGGAGGGCGACACGTGTCACACCCCCCCCCCTTATGGTACCTTGGACGAATTGTAGCATGGGCACAAGGGTCATTTGACCCTTGTTAGGAAGACAAGTCTTGCTAATAGAGAGCTTGACAAAATTGACTAAGTCAAAGGGTCCAAAGTCTTGATATTTAATAAGACTTCATCCAAACCACCCATTTGTTTACATCTTGACCCTCCATGTCTCTATATAATACTACTAGTAGTGAGACAAGCCTAACACTTAGCCAAATTTACACAAAAATTGGATGAACAAGAGCATGTTGCTCTCGGGTTCACTCCCTCTCCACATGAAAAAAATTTGTTTGTTGTCCAATAATTTTCCCACTTTAAACCAAGGTTCCTAAGTGTATTGTAAGCATATCTCAATAGAAAAATCTCGGAAAAAGATAGTTTTCGGGTTAGTCGCAAAGCGAAAACCTAGTTGTCTTCTAGGTTTTGTTTGGAAGTTTGGAGGAACCTTGTTGGTATTGTTCTAAGGGTCTCAAGTAGCGGATTGAAGTGTCTTGAAGAGGCTCTAAGTTGCTAAGGAGCGACTTCGGATTTGGAGTTGGATTAAGATTCGTTGAGGTATAATCTTGTCTCTTAAAAGTGTCACAAGATTATTTATATTGTTGTTAGCTTTACATGTTGCTAGCATGAAGTATATGTGTTGAAGTTATAAGTATTATGGATTGTTTGTAGCCTTAGAATCTGAAATGTAATGCAAGCCATGTGAATCTGGATTACAAATTGGTCGTTATTAGAATCGTCGCATGTTAATTACTTGGAGATTATGGTAGTTATAATCAATTGCGACTTGATATCATGTTAGGCTAATAACTTGGATTGAAATGGAAATTGGATAAGAATTGATGTTGTAGTACTTCAAGTTAGCCGAATTGGCCTAGTAAGTTGTATTAATTTGATATCGTTTGTGGGGCGGAATTTTACACGTCTAGTAGGCGTGTAATCCCCTATTGTTAATTTCTTTGATTGGGCCTTAAATGTGGCGTGTTTGGTTATTGTATTCGGCCTTGAAAAAGGTGGCAAAGTAAGTAGAAACAAAGGAGGTGCTGTCCGATTTTCGGTTGAATTTAGTGAATTAGGCACTTGGAATATTCTACGTTTGAAGTAGGAGGTTAATGGACGTATTGTGTCCATTATAGGTTGAAGTACTAAGAATAGCGTATCCTACTTGGAGGGTGGAATAGCTATCAAGGTTGAAGTACTTTGGAGCATTTTGCTACTTGTCGATAATCGTCGCGAGGTATGTGAACCTCTTCCTTCATTTGGCATGATTCTATGTATGGAATATACCTGTGGTATCATTTCATGTTTCCTTCTACTCTTAGAAGTTAAGAGGTAGTTGTGTGATTTACTCTATGTAGAACTTTTCCTATCTTTTGAGCATGACTAGTTGCACGATGTAGTACGGTGAGCGACAACACCTTGATATCCTTTAATAGTTTTATGAATAGCCAAGTCGGGTGAGTTAGGAGATTAACTCACTTCTTTGAAAGTATTAAGGATGTCTAATGTTTTTATAAGTTAAGGGACTTGAAGAGTTTTGAAGTATGTGATACTTGTTCCGTTTTAAACGTATAAGTCCCTTGGATAGGAAATTGTATTTTGGCTAAGGTATAAAGTGAATATAACGGCTTTATGGGAAGTTGGTTATATTTGCTTTATGGAAAGATAAATGACTCGTTTTTAATGAAAAGGCAACTTGAATTTTGAGGCATCCATTGCCTAAGGTTTTATAATAATAGGAGTCACTTGAGTTCTAAAGGTTAAGAGACTAATTGTATTTTTGAAAGTTAAGAGAATTGATTTGAAAGTATATAATACTCGGTTTCAAAAAGTAGAAGTCTCTTGGTTATAAAAGGAATGAGTTGGTCTAAAACCATAAAGGGTTATAACGGCTTTATGGGAAGTTGGTTATAACGGCTTTATGGAAGGTTAAGAGAATGGTTTTCTCTAATAATGTAAGCAAATAATTGGTTTGAAATGAAGAAGGGCAACTGTCTTAATGGTATAAATCGTTTAATGTTTTGAGGAAGAAGTCACTTGATTTAGAAGCCGGTAAATTGTATTTCTAAGAAGGTATTGTGACTTGTCTTGAAGGTAGTATGACTTGATACTACGGTTGTTAGTATCTTGGAAGTTTTATTTGAAAAAGGGACTTTCTAAAAGAGTAGGAGTACGTAGTACTTGGGGTTTAATTCCCGGATTTTAATGTGTAAAACGAAAGTACCATGAGTTTATAAAGATGGAAGTCTAAAGGTTTAATGAACTTGCCTAGGTTTGCTTGTGATAGCTTTGAGTGCAAGTATTATATGTCTACGTTGTCGTGTCTCTCAGTTGGAGGGCCGACTGTTTTGTTGTAAGTTTACTTGGACGTACCGACAGTGATGTGGGATTCCACGGGTATGCTTTCATTTTGATTGATCCTTGGACATGCTTATACGATGTGGGATTCCGGGGCATGTGACCAGGATGCGGGTTAGATGCCCGGACATTTTATTGGACGTACCGGCAGTGACGGGGGATTCCACGGGTATGCTTCCATTGTGATTGATCTTGGCCATGCTTATACGATGAGGGATGCCGGGGCATGCAGCCAGGATGCGGGTTAGATGCCCGCGCGTTTTATTACTCCATGGTCATGCTTATACGATGTGGGATTCCGGGGCATGCGACCATGTTATATTTTACTCCATGGGCTAGCTCCCCATGAAGACATGTACCCACGATGAGGGATTCCGGGGGCATGTTATATTATTACTCCATGGGCTAGCTCCCCATGAAGACCTGCACCTACGATGAGGGATGCCGAGGGCACGTTATGGCCATGCTTATACGATGTGGGATTCCGGGGCATGCGGCCGCGATATATATATATATATATATATATATATATGTTGTATATGTGTACGCCGACAGTGAGGTGGGATGCCACGGGCGCGTCACATGGTTATATTTTACATTTATAGCTGTCGGCAGTGATGTGGGATTCCACGGGCAGGAGATATATATATATGTGTTGTGTATGTCACGACGGTGAGGCGGGATGCCACGCGCCACATGGTTATATTTACACTTATAGTCGGCAGTGATGGGGATTCCACGCACGCTTTGATATTTGTGTGACTTGGTTGGCCCCGCATCGGGCCGGGTAGTAAAGGCGCCTCCTTAAAGGGCCGGATTATACTTATGAAAGATAAGTAAGTTATACGGTAATGAACTTAATGATTTTTCCTAATCATGTCCTTAAGATTGTGACTATAACTTTTATTGAAAATGGGAAAAGATAATAAGGTACGATTAAGTTCATAAGTGGTAATGACACTACAGATCCGTATGTATTTTTTTATACTTGTCCTCGCCATTCTTTGTATCGATTATGATCACATCAGACGTTATTTCGCTCCATATTCGGTACTGTCAGATCGACTTTCTTCGGGGCTGCTCACGCCCGCAGGTTTTAGGTACCCAGGGTGGTGATCCTTGCTCTTAGGATCTCGGTTCAGTGTTGAGAAAAGCTCCATTTGCTCCGGAGGCTTATCTCTTGGTACGGTTTTCCCTGAGGTTGTAGATTTATGTTATTCAGGGGTATGGCGGGGCCCTGTCCCGCCACAGTTGTTATGTTAAAAACTCTTAGAGGTTTGTAGTCACATATTGTGGGTCTGTTTGTAAAGGAAAGGAGGCAACTGCTTCGTTTATGTATTTACTAGCCAGGGAGGTAGCCTTATCGGCTAACCTGTTGATTTTGTCTTTGATGATTTATTTATAAGTTTCATGTATGTTCACGATTATCTCGATGTATACTGTAAGGGTGCCTGTGTAGGGCACGATCGCGCCCGGTCGGGTCGTGACAATATCGTACGTATTATGTCAACCTATAATGATCATAATACATCTATTAACCTCTAGCTTCAAACGTAGAATATTCTAAGTGTAAAATCACCACATTCTACGGAAAATCGGACAGCACTTCCTTTGTTTCTACGTAGTTTTCCACCTTTTTCAAGGTCCGAATTCAATAACCAAACATGCCACGTTTAAGGCTCAACAATGTAGTTAACAATAGGGGATTACACGCCTAACAAGACGTGTAAAATTCTGCCCCACAATTGATATCAAACTAGTCCAAAAGACAATGTCATTCTCGGTAATTGGGGTACAACAATACAAATTCTTTTCCAATTCTTTTTCAATCCAATTTGTTTAGTCTAACATGTTATATAGCCGCAATCGATTATAACAACTACAATCTTCAATTAGATAATATGCGACGATTCTAATTATCGACCAAATTGTATTTCAACTTCAAATGGCTAACAAGGTCATTTCGGATTTTAGGCTTCCAATATCCATAACACTTCTGAATCTACAATACATATATCTCATGCTTGTTGAAAATGTAAAGCTACAACAATATGTAATCTTATAACACTTAAGAGAACAAGATTGTTACCTTGACGAGCCTTAATCCAACTTCAAGATCCGAAGTCGCTCCCTAGCAACTTAGCGCCTCTCCTTGACACTCCAATCCGCCACTTGAAGCCCTTAGAAGTTCACAAACAACTTTGCTTCAATTTCCAATCCAAACCTATGAAAGCGACTTAGGTTTTCACCTTGCGACTAATGCAAAAACGACACTTTTCCGGGATCTTTCTATTGAGATACCCTTGCAATACCCTTAGGAACCTTGGTTTAAAGTATGGAGATTATTGAACAACAAACGAAAATTTTTCTTGTTGGAACCCTAGCAAACCCGAGAGCTATGTAAACAAGAACAAGATTTCTTGAATTTTTTTCTAAGTATGGAAACTTGTCTTGCTAGTAGTATGCTTATATAACCATATGGAGGGTCAAGATTATAACAAATGGGTGGCTTGGATGCATTTCAATAAAAGATCAAACCAAGTGGGCTCTTTGACTAAGTCAATAAACTCAAGCTCTTAGCTTCCAAGACTTGGTCATCTTTACATTGGTCAAATGACCATTAAGCCCATGGTCTAATTCGACCAAGACCAACCAAGGGGGTGACACATGTCGCCCTCCCATTCGTCGCAATATTACGTTTCCCGATATTTCCATAATTCCGATAAATTTTTACTAGTCTCCAATCTTAACATTTTTGAGTTCTTACGTACGTTCTTATAAACATGTCCTGGAATTACGGGGTGTAACATTCTTCCCCCCTTAGAAACATTCGTCCCCGAATGTTCTTTTGAGTCAAACTTATAGATAGCGACATATTCTCCTTTTACAACCCGCACATACCAATAATGCCACACGTGGCCACATGTCCACCTCTGCTTCCCAAGTCATCTCCTCCCTATTATCATTCCGCCACAAGACTTTGACGGAAGCCACATCCTTGGTCCGCAGTCGCCTGACCTGGCGATCGTGTATCGCTATGGGACTCTCTTCATACGATAATTCCTCTGTCACCTGGACCTCGCTAGCAGGGAAAACTCTCGATGGATCTCCGATACACTTCCGTAACATAGAAACATGGAATACCGGATGTACCGCCTCTAAATCCGATGGCAGATCCAACTCATAGGCAACCTTGCCTACTCTACGGATGATCTGGTAGGGCCCAATGTACCTTAGGCTAAGTTTACCCTTCTTTCCGAACCTCATCACACCCTTCATGGGTGATACCTTCAAGAAGACCCAATCGTCTACCTGAAACTCCAAATGTCGACGCCGATTGTCTGCATAAGACTTCTGCCGACTCTGAGCTGCAGTCTGTCACGACCCGACCCCGGGCCCGCGACTGGTGCCCTACCTGGGCACCCCTTACAGGTATATATCAGATAATAGCAGCGGAACTTACATAAACTCATAAAATACTTAGACTGTAAAAATATCAACAGGCTAGCCGATAAGGCCACCTTCCGTAAAATGTACATAACCCAGAAATAAAAACAACTACATCTTTGTTCTTACAACCCAAATCCACAAGATATGACTACAGACCTCTAAGAATAACAATTGTGATGGGGCAGGGCCCCGTCATACCCCTGAATGTACATCTATTTACAACATCAGGGAAACCGTACCAAAAGACAAGCCTCCGGAGAAATGGAGCTTATGACACCTGATCAATGATCCTAAGAGTGAGGATCCACCACCTGTGTAACCCTACCTGCGGCATGAACGCAGCCCCCCGAGGAAAGGGGGTCAGTACAACAGATATACCAAGTATGCAAAACTGAAAGTACTAAAAAGAAATCATAAATTCTAAAATAAAGCTGGAGACATGTATGGTAACTCAAATAACAGTACATTGTGCCTTACTAACAATGAGAGTAATCAAGAGTATACTTTACTGCATAAAAATAGGAGGCTCATGATCAAAGTAGGGCCACACGCCCGTAGTATCATTAAGCAATCCTACTCCTGGGACTATTTCACCCGCATAGGTCCCGTGGACCCGAAATGAGGTCATCCACCTCGCATGGGACTATTTCACCCGCATAGGACTATTTCACCCGCATGGGCCCGGTGGGCCCGCAATGAGTACAAACGCCGCACTCGCATCATGGGTAGCAAATCCATGGAATAAGTAGTAACCCGGGGGTTTACTCCGCAAGAATAACATAACCTAGCACAACCGGCTATCATACATAACATAAGCATTACCGGCTTATCATACATGACATAAGCACCACCGGCTTATCATACATAACATAAGCAAGTTAAGAAATCCCCTAACTTCTTATTAGCCTTATTTATATACACTCTCATTTTAGTTTACTTAAGGCACTAACATGTCATTATAAAATCCGGGAATTTAACCCAAAGTACTATGTACCTTTATCCTTTTAAAAATGACACTTTCTTGTATAAAATCCCCATGATACTAACACCCGTAGTATCAAGGCTTTTCTACTTTTCAAAACAAGTCACTATACCTTTAGAAATACATTTCAAGGCTTTAAAACCAAGTAACTTCTACGTTCACAACCTAGGCAACTCGTGCCTATAAATCAAGTAGACATTCTCTTAACTTTCCATAAAGCCGTTATAACTAAATTCCCATAAAGTCGTTATAACTCTTTATGTTTTATACAATTACATTCTTTTTATAACCAAGAGACTTATACTTTTAAAAATCAAGTATCATATACTTTCAAAATACTTCAAGTCCCTTAACTTTAGAAATCAAATTTCCTAACTTTAGAATAGTTCAAGGAATCAATATTTTCCAAATCAAGTATTCTATACATTTTCAAGTCATGAAATCTTTGTTTACCTTATTAGAATAAACCATTCTTTTTTACTTTCCATAGTTATTATAACCAATTTTATTCTTTTGAAACCAAGGAATTTCTATCCTTTAAAAACAAGTGAGTTAATTCTCTAACTCAACCAACTTGGACATCCTTAAAACAAGTTAAGGATATCAAATGAAACTAAATTCTTTTAAATCTCGTACGTCTACCGTACTATACATTTACAACTACTCATGCTCAAGAGATAAGAAAGTTCCACATACCTCTTTGGTTTAATCCACTTGCTAAGTCCAATATGTCGTACGTAGTATGTCAACCTAAAATTATCATAATACGTCTATTAACTACTAGCTTCAAACGTAGAATATTCTAAGTGTAAAGTCACCAAATTCTATGGAAAATCGGGCAGCACTTCCTTTGTTTCTACGTACTTTTCCACCTTTTTCAAGGCCCGAATTCAATAACCAAACATGCCACATTTAAGGCTCAACAATGTAGCTAACAAAAGGGGATTACACGCCTAACAGGACGTGTAAAATTCTGCCCCACAATTGATATCAAACTAGTCCAAAAGACAATGTCATTCTCGACAATTTGAGGTACAACAACACAAAGTCTTTTCCAATTATTTTTCAATCCAAGTTGTTTAGTCTAACATGCTATATAGCCTCAATCGATTATAACAACTACAATCTTCAATTAGATAACATGCGACGATTATAGTTATCGACCAAATTGTATTTCAATTTCAAATGGCTAACAAGGTCATTTCGGATTTAGGCTTCCAATATCCATAACACTTATAAATCTCCAATACATATATCTCATGCTTGTTAAAATGTATAACTACAACAATATGTAATCTTATAACACTAAGAGAACAAGATTGTTACCTTGACAAGCCTTAATCCGACTTCAAGATCCGAAGTCGCTCCTTAGCAACTTAGCTCCTTTACTTGACACTCCAATCCGCAACTTGAAGCCCTTAGAAGTTCACAAACAACTTTCCTTCAATTTCCAATCCAAACCTATGAAAGCGACTTAGGTTTTCACCTTGCGACTAATTAAAAATGATATTTTTTCGGGATCTTTCTATTGAGATACCCTTACAATACCCTTAGGAACCTTGTTTTAAAGTATTGTGAATTGTGGACAACAAACGAAAAAATTTCTTTTTCTTCACTTGCCAAACCCGAGAGCTCCCTCTTCAAGTCTTCAAACTTTTCTAATTTTTCTCTAAGTGTTAAAGACTTGTCTTTGTCACGACCCGTTCCCGGGCCCGTGACTGGTGCCTTACCCGGGCACCCAAGTAGACATACATCAGAGTAACCAGCGGAATATAAACTTGCAAACATGAAACAGTGTAAAATAAGAACAGTCTATCCAAAGAAAAGTTGCCTTTCGGCATGTATATAAATACCAAAAGTGAACAGTTACATCCCAACTTTACAACAGGACTACAGACCTCTAAGAAGGTGTAAACACTATGATGGGACAGGGCCCCGTCATACCCCTGAATGTACAAAACATCTACAACACCAGGGATAACCGTACCAAAAGTCGAGCCTCCGGAGAAATGGAGCTCCTGACACCTGAGTAAAGATCCTAAGAATGAGGATCCACCACCTGTTTTCCCTTACCTGCGGCATGTTATACCCCGTATTTCCAGAGTATGTACGCAGGGACGTACGTAGGAAATTTCGAACTTCAAGTAGGCTTGGCCGATTTAATTTTGTGCACAACACCCGATTAGAGTCGTTTTTCGACGAAAGCGTTTTCCACGACTTTCGTAGGGAATTTCGGCTATGTCGTTTTTAATTTTTTCGGATTTTTAGAGGCGAAACATTTTGGACCAACAAGAGGCGACACTTGTCACCTCTCATTGGAACCCCTTGGGCGGTCAAGCTGGGCCGAAAGTTGGCCATTTTGGTCATGGAGTAGGTAGGATATTTGTGTGTTAGTTGGTTAAGGGGCACTTGGCAAGATCTTGGCCCTACACTTGCCTTGCACTTGGCATGATCTTGGCCATTGGTTGGCCTTCACTTGACCTATAAATACCCACCCTTTTGGAAGACAAATTCATCCACAAATTGCCTAAGTCTTGAAAGCTCTCCTTCTCCCTTCCACTTGTGTTGAGTTCGGAGGCTTTCCCCTTGTGGAGAGCACCCCCTCTAGGGGTGCTAGCCGAGTGTACCCACTAGCCTAGTTGCTTTAGTATAATACCCCCTTTTGTGGTATAGAAATACTCTCAAGTATTGTTATAATGCCCAAATACCTTAGCCGTATACCTTGTAGTATTCTAAGGTTATACCTATACGAAAAGCCCAGAAATACTATTATACTTCCCTTCCTTCACAAAACCGAAACCCTAAGGAAAATCTCCATGGTTAGTTGGAGTAATAAGTAGAAGTTGGTTAGAACTTCTAAGGGTTGTTTGGAGCGGGTCGGGCGCTTGAGTAGGAGCTAAACCTTGCTCAGGATCGACATTTAAACTCGGATAATTATGGGCTTATCGAGGTAAATATCTTGTCCCTCTATTGTAATTGGAAATTACATGATTGTTAGACTATATAGTTGAAGTATACTATATATAGAACTGAACGTTGTTATCGGCAATGTCTTTTGACTTAAGCCTGAATATAAGAAACCTTTTCGAAAGAAGAATCGAATCTGTAATTACATAGGGTGTATTACTGATGAGACTTGAGTAGCTTTTACGTGAGGTAGAATTGTGCACGTCCGGTTAGATGTATGAACCCCCCCCTGGTTGGCTTGATAGCCGGCCTCGATAGAGGAGGAGATTTACGCGGTTGCGGGGGGGGAGGTGCTGCCGAATTTTCGGTAGAATGTTCTACGATGAGGTCTAAATGTTAATAAGCGCCTTGTGGCCTTATAGGTTGAAGTACTACGTGTGGCGCGATCTACTTGACTTAAGGAGTAGCCGCGGTTGGAGGTACTTGGGCGTTTTGCTATTAGTCGATACTCGTCGCGGTATGTGAACCTCTTCCTATCTCTTCTAGCATGATATGTGTGAACTATGTAGTGCGGTAGGCGTACAAGTGCTAAATGTATTTGATTGGTTTAAAACATAAAGTGTTATAACGGCTTTATGGGAAGTTGGTTATATGACTTTATGTTGGTAAGAAAATACTTGTGGTTTTGAAAAGGTAACTGATTTGAACTATAACTGGCTTGTTATGTGTTAATAAAGAACTTGAAGTATTTCAAAAGATTTTTGAATCATTTCGAAAGAAGAAGTAATACTTGGTTTTTGAAAACTTAAGAGTTATACTAGCTTTATGGGAAGTTGGGTAAGAACGGCTTAAGAATGTTTTACTGATTTCGGAAATCAGAATGTGTATCGACAAACCACTGCAGCGTTAATAAAAGGAAATGATTTGACAGATTAAGTATTATTAAAACCAGTAGAAACTTTCATCTGCATAGAAGCTAAGATGAGACAAAATGACATTTCCTCGATCATGGCTGCTTAATAAGATTGATTATAAACAAGAATAACCCACTCACTTATAAGACATAGGTTTCTCAAAACGTTTAAAGGAGAATTATGTTTTAAAGAATTTAAAACTATGAACTACGAAACCCTTTCTAAAATGAGAAACTTGAGCATTTGAAATTAGGCAAACTAGAACGTTTGGAAAATAAGGTTGTTACTTGATTTTACAAAGGAAAACATTTTGGTTTACTTAACAATGTTAGTCACTCTAATTTTATACTACGGGTATCGAGTGACCTTTGTAAAAGAAATGGATCTTAAAAGGAATTTAACGTACGTAGTACTTTAGGGTTAAAATCTGGACTTTGACATAAAATGAAAGTACCTTGAGTTGTGTATAACTTGCCTATGCTTGTCGTTATGAAACTTGACCATGTTACGTGTGATAGCCTTGTTGTGCAAATATTGTGTTCTACTCGACTACCGGTTCATCCGGAATGTATTTCACTCGACTACCGGTTCATCCGGAATGTATTTCACTCGACTACGGTTCATCCGAATGTATTTCACTTGATTACCGGTTCATCCGAATGTATTTCACTTGATTACCGGTTCATCCGAATGTATTTCACTCGACACGGTTCATCAGGAATGTATTTCACTCGACTACCAGGTTCATCCGGGAATGTATTTCACGACTACGGTTCATCCGAATGTATTCCACACGTTTCTATATTGGGTCCATAAGATGGGCGAGACACGTTATCGTATCACATGATTTGTACCTAGGCGCGGCGGTGAGGAAGGAGCTCCACGGGCATGAGGATGACTTTGAGCGTGAGTCACGACTTGACATATTTGTTTATTTATTGTGAACTGTAGTTTGGTTATCATACATGTCTCCTGCTTTATATAGACTACTATGATTTCATTTACAGTATTTATTTCAGTTTCACATACTCGGTACCTGTTGTACTGACCTCCTTCGGGGGGCTGCGTTCATGCCGCAGGTAAAGTTACATCAGTCGTGATCCTCGCTCTTAGGGTCACAGTTCAGCATTTGGGAAAGCTCCGTTTCTCCGGAGGCTTATCTTGGTATAGTCCCCTGTTGATTGTAGGTGCTTACATTCAGGGGTATGACGGGGCCCTGTCCCGTCGTTGTTGTCATATTATTCGTAGAGTGCAGAAATCTTGTTGTGGGCAGAATTTGTAAGAGGGTTGTAACTGTTCAAATTGCTATTTATATATATACTGAAGGTAACCGTTTTTGGTTAGCCTGTCTTCTTATTTCACTGTCATATTACATTGGTTTCATGTATTGTCTTTATGTTCCGCTGATTACTCTGATGTTGTGTCACTAGGGTGCCCGGGGTAAGGCACCAGTCGCGGGCCCGGATTCGGGTCGTGACAAAAGTGGTATCAGAGCAGTTAATCCTCGGAAAGTGTCTACAGACCGTATCCAGTAGAGTCTTGATTATCGGTGTGTTGTGCACCACATCAATAATCAGGAGGCTATAGGATATTTAGGATTGGTTTCTATTCTTCTCACTCTGAGATCGTGCCTTAGAGCTGTGTTGTAAGTTAGACCCTCTGAAGTATTTCTTTCCACTACCGTTATGCCTCGCGTAGGGCAAACGGGCCCGGGAGGCAAGGCGTAGGAGGCTGCGAGTAGAGTTCGAGGGTTGCGAGGGCACGGGTGTTATACCGTATTTCGAGTATGCGTGGGGGCGTGCGTAGAAATTTTGAACTTCTTTAGGCTTGGCGAATTCTTTTTGTGCACAACACCGGTTAGAGTCGTTTTTCAAAACGTTTTCCACGACTTTCGTAGGGAATTTCCGGCTATGTCATTTATAATTTTGCGGATTTTTCCGAGAGGCGTAACATTTTGGACCAACAAGAGGCGACACTTGTCACCTCAAATGGTGAAGGTGGGCGGCAATGGTGGGCGATTTGGGTGTCAATTTTTGACAAGCAGTTGCTAGGATATTTTGTGTAGTTGTTAGAATGGACACTTGCCTAAATCCTAGCCCTACACTTGCCTAACACTTGGATGAATCTTGGCCATTGGTTGGCCATTTCTTGACCTCTCAATACCCCTCGATCTTGATGACTGTCTTCATCCAAAATTGCCTAAGTCTTGAAATCCTGCCCTCCCCTCTTGAAGAGGTCTCGTCCGAGAGCCTCTACCCCCTCGAGAAGCTTTGGCAGAGGGTACCCCAGCCTAGTTGGTTTCGTATAATACCCCTTTGTGGTATAGAAATACTCTCAAGTATTGTTGTAATGTCCAAATACCTTGGCCCAAATACCTTGTAGTATTCGAGTTATACTTATCTGAAAGCTTGGAAAATACCATTATACTTTCCTTTAGCCACTAAACGAAACCCTAAGGAAAATCTTCACCCGTTGTTGAAGTATGGAGTAGAAGTTGCGTAGAACTTCTAAGGGTTGTTTGGAGCGGATTGGAGCACTCGGAGTAGGAGCTAAACCTTGCTCAGGAGCGACATTAAACTCGGATAATTTTGGGCTTATCGAGGTAAACACTACTGTCCTTCTATTGTAATTGGAAATTACATGTTGTAAGAATATATAGTTGAAGTATACTATATATAGAACTAAGCATAGTATTGTGGCAATGTCTTTTGACTTAAGCCTGAAGAATAAAGAACTGAACTGAACTGTAATTACATGGGGTGTATCAGATGAGACTTGTATAGCATTCTTGTGTTGTAGAATTGTACACGTCCGGTTAGGCGTGTAACCCCCATAGTTGGCTTGGTAGCGGCCTCGATAGAGGAGGAGATTTCTGTTGTTGCGGGGAGAAGTCTTTGCCGAATTTTATGTAGAAAGATGGGAACTTGTGTTTAAGATTTAATAGACGTTTGTGGCCTTTATAGGTGAAAGTACTAAGAGTAGCGTATTCTACTCGGAGTGGAAAGGGCTAGCGGTTGTAGTACTTGGAGCTTTTTGCTTATTGTCGATAATCGTCGCGAGGTATGTGAACCTCTTCCTATCTCTTCTAGCATGATATGTGTGAACTATGTAGTACGCAGACGCATACGTGTTAAGCGTGTTTGATTGTTTTAAAACATAAAGTGTTATAACGACTTTATGGGAAGTTGGTTATAACAGCTTTATGTAGGTAAGAAAATACTTTGTGGTTTTAAAAGGTAACTGATGTGAATTATAACTGGCTCGTTATAATAAAGAACTTGCTGTATTTCAAAAGATTTATAAATCGTTTTGAAGGGAGAGTAACACTTGGTTTTAAAGGTTTTAAAAAGAGTTATACTAGCTTTATGGGGAGTTAGGTATAATGTCTTAAGAGAGGTAAAGAAAATGGTTTACTGATGTTAGAAGTTAAGAGACTTGATCTTATAAGATAAGAGACTTAACTTATTTGTTTTAATGTGAATGTTTGTGTGAAAACCTCATTCGTGAGTAATGAGTACTTGGTTTTTTTAAAGGGATAATGTTTCTTGATTTGAAATCGTAATGTGTATCGACAGACCACTGCAGCGTTAATAAAGGAAAATGTACTGACTAATGAATTGTATTATTAAAACCAGTAGAAACCTCCATCTGCATAAAAACTAAGATAAGACAAAATGATATTACATTCTCTAGATCATGGCTGTTGTAATAAGAATGTTGTAAACAAGAATAACCTACTCTCACGTGAGACATATATTACTCAATTGTTCTAAAAAGGAATCAAGTGATTAAGTTTGGGAACTATGAAACCATTTGAAAATGAGAAGCTTGAGTAATTGAAACTAGGCAAACTGGAACTTAGGAAAAGAATGTTGTTACTTGATTTTGAAAAGGAATGTGGGTTGGTCATTCTAATACTACGGGTATCGGGTGACTTTGATAAAAGTAATGGATCTCTTTTAAAGAATGTAACGTACGTAGTACTTTTAGTTGCATAAAATGAATGTACTTTGAGTTATATGAACTAAACTATGCTTGTTGTGTGAAACTTGCCTATGCTTGTTGTTGTGAAACTTGCCTATGCTTGTTGTTGTGAAACTTGCCTATGCTTGTTGTTGTGAAACTTGCCTATGCTTGTTGTTGTGAAACTTGCATATGCTTGTGATGATAGCCTTTGTTGTGCAAGTGTGGTATTTCTGTGTTACCGCGTCTCTCGATAGAGGGCCGGTTGACTTGTTGAGAACTTACTTGGACGCGTCTTGGCGTGATGGAGAATTCCACGTATGTTTCCATTTTGATTCTTGTCTTGTTGTTGATGTCATATGGACATGTCTACACCGACGCAGATTCCGGCACGCGCCACGCGGCGTTGATTACCCGATATATGGTTATTATCGCAACATGGACGTGTTCACACCGTCGCAAAGATTCCGGGGCATGTGGCCACGCGCGTGGTTGACCACCCAAGATATTGTTATTGAGGTTACTTGGGCATGTCTACACCGTCACGATTCCGGTACGTGGCCATGCGGCCTTGTTATTATTGTTGCATCATTGACATGTCTACACCGTCGCGATTCCGGGCACGCGGCCATGATGCGAACATGATGAATGTTGTGGCGTGACCCATAGTTATATTTGAGTGGTGACTTTGAGGCGTGAGTCCACGACTGATCGCTTTTATGTTGCGTCTGTATTTTGGTTATCATACATGTCTCCCGCTTTTTAGGCTATTATGATTTCATTTCTGATTTGTGATTTCACATACTTGGTACCTATTGATCGACCTCCTTTGGCCGCTGCGTCACGCCGCAGTAGAGGTACATCGGTCGTGGATCCCCGCTCTTAGGATCTCATTTCGCGTGTTGAAAGCTCCGTTCCTTCGAGGCTTATCTTTGGTATGTTTCCGAGTCAGAGGTTCTTGTACATTCGTGGTATGGCGGCCCTGTCCCGTCATAGTTGTTGTAAATCTTAGAGGTCAGAGCCTCGCTGTTGTGGCGGGGTTTGTAAAGGATAACTGTTCGGTTTTTATGTATATACCGAAGGCAACTGCTTTTGGTTGGCCTGTTTATTTATTATATCTCTTGTTTCATGACTCGTGTTTTATTTTCCGCCGTTTTCTCGATGTTGTATCCCTAGGGTGCCCGGTAAGGCACGAATCGCCCGGTTCGGGCGTTACAAAGTGGTATCGAGCGATTAGTCTCGAAAGTGTCTACTGCATCGTGTTCAGTAGTCTTGATTATCGGTGTGTTGTGCACCACATCTATAATCGTGAGGCTATAGGACATGTAGGATTGGTTTCTATTCTTCTCATTCCGAGATCGTGCCTTAGAGCCGAGTTGTAAGTTGGACCCTCCGATGTGTTTCATTTTACCGATTATGCCCGCGAAGCGCAGTGCCCGAGGCGGCAAGGCACTGAGGAGGCTGCTAGTGGGATACAGGAGTACGGCGGGCGCAGCCGGCCAAGACTGAGCAGAGCTTCCGACGGCGAAGTTCGCGACGCCACAAGACCAACGAGGTTTAGAGCCGCGGCCGTGGTCGATGAGACTACAAGACTGAGCCTCCACCCCACACCGAGCAGGAGACGGGTCACGCGAGATGGCGATTATTGGCGTGGTTGTGACCAGATATGGCGACAGCCGGACGCGGCAGCCTCCAAAGAAGACTGCGTGCACCCGAGCAGATAGTTTGAGGCTACGGACTTTACGAGTTGTAGCCCGCCGAGTTTTATGGGTCGAGGCTCGAGGATGATCCGCAGGAGTTCATCCGTCGATTCAGAGGATCACGCGGTGATCAAGGCTTCAGAGACCGAGTCAGTGACCTTGGTTCGCATCGGCCGCGTGATACCGCAGCCGATTGGTTTGATTCGCGGAGCTTTCCGGGAGGCATGCACTCCAGCAGTATGGGATGAGTTTTCGGGCTTTTTCACGCACTTCTTGCCTCCGCAGATGAGGGCACGACCGGCGAATTTTTGTTCTCGAGGCAGGCGCGACCGTCGGGAGTACAATGTCGAGTTCGATTCTTTGGCTCGATATGTCCCTGCGCTAGTAGCAGATATGGAGGATAGGGTGCATCGCCACGCCACCGCTAGATGATTATATGGCCGAAGTCTTGTGCGGTGTTTCTTCACCGCATGGACATTGCCCGCATTCGTGCTCACACTTGGCGCGGCGAGCGCAGAGATCGGCGGTGGACCGCCACAGGTTAAGGCCAAGACGGCCGGATATTTTGACGACTTTCGAGGCGGACCGCCCCAGCAGCAGACTAGTTATGTACCGCCGCCAGTACAGAGCAGTCCTCCACAATCTTCAGGGCATCCAGAGTATTCAGGAGCAGGTCAGGGCTCCATGGGTTCGAGTTCGGGAAGTAGGGCGCTGGCTCACGATGCCACCCCTACCTCGGTGTGGTCGATGTGGTAGACCGCATTTCGGGGAGTGTCGTGGTACCAAGGGAGCTTGTTATTTTTGCGCCAACAGGCCATCCGTGAGAGATCGTCCGACTGTGAGCGATGGTAGGATAGCATGCACTACGGGATCGATTGGGTTCTTCACCTTCCATAGCTAGGCAGGATGTTCATGTACCGGCAGGCCACGGCAGAGGTCGCGGTGGAAGTTCCCAGTTTTAGCGGTCCTTTGAACCGCCTATTTTCAGGTACATCCTTAACCTTCTAGAGACTTGCATGTGTTGATGCTATGTTGATGTGTTTAGTGTTATGTTCGGATAGCTTTGTGCTATAGTGTGATTTAAAAATCTGGTTAGTGTGAGATGGAAGTGGTAGCTTCCATGATGTGTTCCGTCGGCGAGCGAAGTTGGCGCTCTGATGGTCGGGTTGGGGCCATGTTGCGCCAACCCGCCCCGTTCGGCGGCGGTCAGCTCGGTGGTCCCGCGGTGGTGGTCACGAGTGCTAGGCCCAAGTTTTGATGACCATCGTATGAGTTCATAGATATGTTCGACCAGAATCAGTTCGTGAAGGCCGAGAATGGCCATAGAGGAAATCGAGGTAGTAAGATGACCAAGTTTGAGGTAGTAACTCAAGGGTTGGAAACAAACGTTGACGGCGGTACGGATACTAGAAAGAGCTCGAGTGTTCGAGAAGCGGTACGTCGGGATAGGGGAGAAGAAGTGAACGTGTGATCGCTTCTTTTGTGAAATGTAGGTGCGGCGGAGTACATTTAGACCTTGGTGGGACTTTTGTGCTAACCGAGGTGGTTCCTCGTTGGCGTGGATTTGGGTTTCTGGCGCATGTTATTTTTGTGGCCAGTGTGGCATGTTTGATTCTCGTAAGTATAGTAGTGAAGACTATCCGACGACGCTTGTTTTGAGACTTAGAAGGAACATTCGGACGAATGTTTCTGGCGAGGAGAATGTTATACCGTATTTCCGCAGTATGCGTGGGTGGGGACGACGAGAAATTTTCGAACTTCTTTAGGCTTGGCGAATTCTTTTGTGCACAACACGGTTAGAGTCGTTTTCGACGAAACGTTTTCACGACTTTCGTAGGGAATTTCCGCTATGTCATTTATAATTTTTGCGGATTTTTCCGAGAGGCGTAACATTTTGGACCAACAAGAGGGCGACACTTGTCACCTCAAATGGTGAAGGTGGACGCAATGGTGGACGATTTGGGTGTCAATTTTTGTCAAGGAGTTGGTAGGATATTTTGTGTAGTTGTTAGAATGGACACTTGCCTAAATCCTAGCCCTACACTTGCCTAACACTTGATGAATCTTGGCCATTGGTTGCCATTTCTTGACCTATAAATACCCTCTAACTTGATGAATTTCTTCATCCAAAATTGCCTAAGTCTTGAAATCCTCCCCTCCCCTCTTGTCGAGTTCTCGCCCCAGAGCCTCTACCCCCTCGAGAAGCTTTGGCCGAGGGTACCCCTAGCCTAGTTGGTTTCAGATAATACCCCCTTTGTGGTATAGAAATACTCTCAAGTATTGTTGTAATGTCCAAATACCTTGGCCCAAATACCTTGTAGTATTCCAAGGTTATACTTATACGAAAAGCCCGGAAAATACCATTATACTTTCCTTTAGCCACTAAACGAAACCCTAAGGAAAATCTTCACCCGTTGTTGAAGTATTTGAGTAGAAGTTGCGTAGAACTTCTAAGGGTTGTTTGGAGCGATCGAGCACTCGGAGTAGGAGCTAAACCTTGCTCAGGAGCGACATTAAACTCGGATAATTTTGGGCTTATCGAGGTAAACACTACTGTCCTTCTATTGTAATTGGAAATTACATGTTGTAAGAATATATAGTTGAAGTATACTATATATAGAACTAAGCATAGTATTGTGGCAATGTCTTTTGACTTAAGCACAAGAATAAAGAATCGAATCAGTAATTACATGGATTGTATTCAGACGAGACTTGTATAGCACTTGTGTTGTAGAATTGTACACGTCAGGTTAGGCGTGTAAAACCCCAGTTGGCTTGTAGCCGGCCTCGATAGAGGAGATTTACGCTTCATGGGAGGTCGCCGAATTTTCTGTAGAAAGATGGGAACTTGTGTTTAAGATTTAATAGACGTTTGTGGCCTTTATAGGTGAAAGTACTAAGAGTAGCGTATTCTACTCGAGTGGAAAGGGCTAGCAAGGTTGTAGTACTTGGAGCTTTTGCTTATTGTCGATAATCGTCGCGAGGTATGTGAACCTCTTCCTATCTCTTCTAGCATGATATGTGTGAACTATGTAGTACGAGACGCATACGTGTTAACCGTGTTTGATTGTTTTAAAACATAAAGTGTTATAACGACTTTATGGGAAGTTGGTTATAAGACTTTATGTAGGTAAGAAAATACTTTGTGGTTTTAAAAGGTAATCGATGTGAATTATAAGCGCTCGTTATAATAAAGAACTTCTTTGTATTTCAAAAGATTTATAAATCATTTTGAAGGAGAGTAACACTTGGTTTTAAAGGTTTTAAAAAGAGTTATACTAGCTTTATGGGAGTTAGGTATAATGTCTTAAGAGAGGTAAAGAAAATGGTTTATCGATGTTAGAAGTTAAGAGACTTGATCTTATAAGATAAGAGACTTAACTTATTTGTTTTAATGTGAATGTTTGTGTGAAAACCTCATTCGTGAGTAATGAGTACTTGGTTTTTAAAGGGATAATGTTTCTTGATTTGGAAATCAGAATGTGTATCGACAGACCACTGCAGCGTTAATAAAGGAAAATGTACTGACTAATGAATTGTATTATTAAAACCAGTAGAAACCTCCATCTGCATAGAAACTAAGATAAGACAAAATGATATTACATTCTCTAGATCATGGCTGTTGTAATAAGAATGTTGTAAACAAGAATAACCTACTCTCACGTGAGACATATATTACTCAATTGTTCTAAAAAGGAATCAAGTGATTAAGTTTGGGAACTATGAAACCATTTGAAAATGAGAAGCTTGAGTAATTGAAACTAGGCAACCGAACTTAGGAAAAGAATGTTGTTACTTGATTTTGAAAAGGAATGTGGGTTGGTCATTCTAATACTACGGGTATCGGGTGACTTTGATAAAAGTAATGGATCTCTTTTAAAGAATTTAACGTACGTAGTACTTTAGGGTTAAAACCCGGACTTTGGCATAAAATGAATGTACTTTGAGTTGTGTGAAACTTGCCTATGCTTGTTGTGTGAAACTTGCCTATGCTTGTTGTTGTGAAACTTGCCTATGCTTGTTGTTGTGAAACTTGTCTATGCTTGTTGTTGTGAAACTTGCCTATGCTTGTTGTTGTGAAACTTGCCTATGCTTGTGATGATAGCCTTTGTTGTGCAAGTGTGGTATTTCTGTGTTACCGCGTCTCTCGATAGAGGGCCGGTTGACTTGTTGAGAACTTACTTGGACGCGTCTTGGCGGTGATGGAGAATTCCACGGTATGTTTCCATTTTGATTCTCGTCTTGTTGTTGATGTCACATGGACATGTCTACACCGACGCAAGATTCGGCACGCGCCACGCCGGTTGATTACCCGATATATGGTTATTACTGCAACATGGACGTGTCTACACCGATGCAGTATTCCGGGGGCATGTGGCCATGCGGCAGGGTTGACCACCCAGTATATTGTTATTGAGGTTACATGGGCATGTCTACACCACGCTGATTCCAGGGCATGTGGCCACGCGCCTTGTTATTATTGTTGCATCATGGACATGTCTACACCGATGCAGATTCCGGGGCACGCGCCATGATGCGAACATGATGAATGTTGTGGGCGTGAGACCCATAGTTATATTTGAGTGGTGACTTTGAGGCGTGAGTCCCCGACTGATCGCTTATGTTGCGATCGTATTTTGGTTATCATACATGTCTCCCGCTTTTAGGCTATTATGATTTCATTTACGTGATTTGACGCTTCACATACTTGGTACCGCCAGATCGACCTCCTTCGGGCCGCTCATGCCGCAGTAGAGGTACATCGATCGTGGATCCCCGCTCTAGGATCTCATTTCACGTGTTGAAAGCTCCGTTTCCTTCTGAGGCTTATCTTTGTATGTTTCGAGTTGTAGGTTCTTGTACATTCGTGGTATGGCGGCCCCGTCCCGTCATAGTTGTTGTAAATCTTAGAGTGCAGAGTAATCGTTGTGGCGGGTTTGTAAAAAGGATAACTGTTCGGTTTTTATGTATATACGAAGGCAAGCTTTTTGGTTGGCCTGCTTATTTATTATATCTCTTGTTTCATGACTCGTGTTTTATTTTCCGCTGGTTTTCTCGATGTTGTATCCCTAGGTGCCCGGTAAGGCACGATGAATGGCCCGGTTCGGGCGTTACAAAGTGGTATCGAGCGATTAGTCCTCGGAAAGTGTCTGCATCGTGTCTAGTAGTCTTGATTATCGGTGTGTCAGGCACCACATCTATAATCGTGAGGCTATAGGACATGTAGGATTGGTTTCTATTCTTCTCATTCGAGATCGTGCCTTAGAGCCGAGTTGTAAGTTGGACCCTCCGATGTGTTTCATTTTACCGATTATGCCTCCGCAAGCACGGCCAGTGGCGCAAGGCAGCCGAGGGAGCCGCTAGTGGGATACAAAGGAGTACGAGGCGCAGCCGGCCAAGACTGAGCAGTGCTTCCGACGGCGAAGTTTCGCGACGCCACAAGACCAGCAGGTTTAGAGCCGCGGCCGTGGTCGATGAGACTACAAGACACGAGCCTCCACCCCACACCGAGCAGGGAGACGGGTCACGCGAGATGGCCCGATTTTGGCCGTGGTGACCGATATGAGGACAGCCGACGCGGCGATTCGGTTCAGAAGACCGCGGTGCACCCGAGCAGATAGTTTGAGGCTACGGACTTTCCGAGTTGTAGCCCGCCGAGTTTTATGGGTCGAGGCTCGAGGATGATCCGCAGGAGTTCATCCGTCGATTCTGAGGATCACGCGGGTGATCGGCTTCAGAGACCGAGTCTGCGGACCTTCGGTTCGCATCGGCCGCGTGATACCGCGATCGATTGGTTTGATTCGTGAGCTTTCCCGGGGAGGGCATGCACCTCCAGCAGTATGGGATGAGTTTTCGGGGGCTTTTCTCACGCACTTCTTGCCTCCGCAGATGAGGAGGGCACGGTAAACGATTTTTGTTCTCGAGGCGAGGCGCACCGTCGGAGTACAATGTCGAGTTCGATTCTTTGGCTCGATATGTCCCTGCGCTAGTGCGAATATGGAGGATAGGGTGCATCGCCACGCCAGGGCTAGATGATTATATGGCGAGTCTTGTGCGGGTGTTTCTCTTGGTAGGGCATGGACATTGCCGCATTCAGCTCATGCACTTGGAGTGCGAGCGCAGATCGGCGGGTGGACGCTTTCAGAAGAAGGCCAAGGCGGCGGATATTTTAGCGACTTTCGGCGGACCGCCCGGAAGCGAACTAGTTATGTACCGCGCCATGCAGAGCGATCCTCCATAATCTTGTGGCATCCAGTATTCGGGAGCGGTCGTGGCTCCATGGGTTGAGTTCGGGAAGTAGGGTGTGGGCTGATCACGATCACCCTACCTCGGTGTGGTCGATGTGGTAGACCGCATTTGAGTGTCGTGGTACGAGGAGCTTGTTATTTTGCGGCCAACGGGGCCATCCGGTGAGCTGTCCACCGGGAGTGGCGGTAGGATAGCACGGACTACTGGGATCGATTGCGGGTCTCACCTTCCATAGCTAAGCGGCAGATGTTCATGTATGCAGGCACAGAGGTCGCGGTGGAAGTTCGGTCTTTAGCTTTGAACCGCCTATTTTCAGGTACATCATTAACCTTCTAGAGACTTGCATGTGTTGATGCTATGTTGATGTGTTTAGTGTTATGTTCGGATAGCTTTGTGCTATAGTGTGATTTAAAAATCTGGTTAGTGTGAGATGGAAGTGGTAGCTTCCATGATATGTTCCGTGTCGAGGAGCGGAAGTTGGCGCTACAGTGGGTCAGGTTGGGGCCATGTTGCGGGCCAACCCGCGTCCCGTTTCGAGGAAGGGTCAGCTCTGGGTGGTCCCGCCAGGTGGCAGGGTCACGAGGGTGCTAGGCCCAAGTTTTGATGACCATCGTATGAGTTCATAGATATGTTCGACCAGAATCAGTTCGTGAAGGCCGAGAATGGCCTTAGAGGAAATCGAGGGTAGTAAGATGACCAAGTTTGGAGGTAGTAACTCCAAGGGTTGGAAACAGAAACGTTGACGGAAGTGTGGTACGGATACTAGAAAGAGCTCGAGTGTTCGAGAAGGGTACGTCGGGATAGGGGAGAAGTGAACGTGTGTGATCGTTTCTTTTGTGAAATGTAGGTGCGAAGGGAGTACATTTAGACCTTGGTGGGGACTTTTGTGCTAACTGAGGTGGTTCCTCGTTGGCGTGGATTTGGGTTTCTTGGCGTATGTTATTTTTGTGGCGGTGTGGCATGTTTGATTCTCGTAAGTATAGTAGTGAAGACTATCTTGGCGCGCGTTTGTTTTGAGACTTAGAAGGAACATTGGACGAATGTTTCTAAGGAAGGAGAATGTTATACCGTATTTCAGTATGTACGTGGGGGCGTGCGTAGAAATTTTCGAACTTCTTTAGGCTTGGCGAATTCTTTTTGTACAACACGGTTAGAGTCGTTTTTACGAAACGTTTTCCACGACTTTCGTAGGGAATTTCGGCTATGTCATTTATAATTTTGCGGATTTTTCCGAGAGGCGTAACATTTTGGACCAACAAGAGGCGACACTTGTCACCTCAAATTGGTGAAGGTGGGCGGCAATGGTGGGCGATTTGGGTGTCAATTTTTGTCAAGGAGTTGGTAGGATATTTTGTGTAGTTGTTAGAATGGACACTTGCCTAAATCCTAGCCCTACACTTGCCTAACACTTGGATGAATCTTGGCCATTGGTTGGCCATTTCTTGACCTATAAATACCTCTACAACTTGATGAATTTCTTCATCCAAAATTGCCTAAGTCTTGAAATCCTCCCTCCTCTTGAAGAGTTCTCGCCCCAGAGCCTCTACCCCCTTGAGAAGCTTTGGCGAGAGGGTACCACTGCCTAGTTGGTTTCGTATAATACCCCCTTTGTGGTATAGAAATACTCTCCAAGTATTGTTGTAATGTCCAAATACCTTGGCCCAAATACCTTGTAGTATTCCAAGGTTATACTTATCTGAAAAGCTTGGAAAATACCATTATACTTTCCTTTAGCCACTAAACGAAACCCTAAGGAAAAACTTCACCCGTTGTTGAAGTATGGAGTAGAAGTTGCGTAGAACTTCTAAGGGTTGTTTGGAGCGGATTGGAGCACTCGGGTAGGAGCTAAACCTTGCTCGGGAGCGACATTAAACTCGGATAATTTTGGGCTTATCGAGGTAAACACTATTGTCCTTCTATTGTAATTGGAAATTACATGTTGTAGAATATATAGTTGAAGTATACTATATATAGAACTAAACATAGTATTGTGGCAATGTCTTTTGACTTAAGCCTGAAGAATAAAGAATCGAATGTAATTACATAGGGTGTATTCAGATGAGACTTGTATAGCATTCTTGTGTTGTAGAATTGTACACGTCAGGTTAGGCGTGTAAAACCCCACTGGTTGGCTTGGTAGCGGCCTCGATAGAGGAGGAGATTTCTGTTGTGCGGGAGAGTCTTTAGAATTTTACGTAGAAAGATGGGAACTTGTGTTTAAGATTTAATAGACGTTTGTGGCCTTTATAGGTGAAAGTACTAAGAGTAGCGTATTCTACTCGAGGAGTGGAAAGGGCTAGCAAGGTTGTAGTACTTGGAGCTTTTTGCTTATTGTCGATAATCGTCGCGAGGTATGTGAACCTCTTCCTATCTCTTCTAGCATGATATGTGTGAACTATGTAGTGCGGTGAGCGTACATGTGTTAACTGTGTTTGATTGTTTTAAAAACATAAAGTGTTATAACGACTTTATGGGAAGTTGGTTATAACAGCTTTATGTAGGTAAGAAAATACTTTGTGGTTTTAAAAGGTAACTGATGTGAATTATAACTGGCTCGTTATAATAAAGAACTTCTTTGTATTTCAAAAGATTTATAAATCATTTTGAAGGGAGTAACACTTGGTTTTAAAGGTTTTAAAAAGAGTTATACTAGCTTTATGGGGAGTTAGGTATAATGTCTTAAGAGAGGTAAAGAAAATGGTTTACTGATGTTAGAAGTTAAGAGACTTGATCTTATAAGATAAGAGACTTAACTTATTTGTTTTAATGTGAATGTTTGTGTGAAAACCTCATTCGTGAGTAATGAGTACTTGGTTTTTAAAGGGATAATGTTTCTTGATTTGGAAATCGAATGTGTATCGACAGGACCAACTGCGGCGTTAATAAAGGAAAATGTCTTGACTAATGAATTGTATTATTAAAACCAGTAGAAACCTCCATCTGCATAGAAACTAAGATAAGACAAAATGATATTACATTCTAGATCATGGTTCTTTGTAATAAGAATGTTGTAAACAAGAATAACCTACTCTCACGTGAGACATATATTACTCAATTGTTCTAAAAAGGAATCAAGTGATTAAGTTTGGGAACTATGAAACCATTTGAAAATGAGAAGCTTGAGTAATTGAAACTAGGCAAACTGGAACTTAGGAAAAGAATGTTGTTACTTGATTTTGAAAAGGAATGTGGGTTGGTCATTCTAATACTACGGGTATCGGGTGACTTTGATAAAAGTAATGGATCTCTTTTAAAGAATTTAACGTACGTAGTACTTTAGGGTTAAAACCCGGACTTTGGCATAAAATGAATGTACTTTGAGTTGTGTGAAACTTGCCTATGCTTGTTGTGTGAAACTTGCCTATGCTTGTTGTTGTGAAACTTGCCTATGCTTGTTGTTGTGAAACTTGCCTATGCTTGTTGTTGTGAAACTTGTCTATGCTTGTTGTTGTGAAACTTGCCTATGCTTGTTGTTGTGAAACTTGCCTATGCTTGTGATGATAGACTTTGTTGTGCAAGTGTGGTATTTACGTATTCCGCGTCTCTCGATAGAGGGCCGGTTGACTTGTTGAGAACTTACTTGGACGTGCTGGCAGTGATGGAGAATTCCACGGGTATGTTTCCATTTTGATTACTGTCTTGTTGTTGATGTCACATGGACATGTCTACCGTCTGATATTAGGGGCACGCGGCGTGCGGCGGAGTTGATTACCGATATATGGTTATTCTTGCAACATGGGCGTGTCTACACCGTCAAAGATTCCGGGGCATGTGGCCATGCGGCGTGGTTGACCACCCAATATATTGTTATTGAGGTTACATGGGCATGTCTACACCGTCACGATATCCGGGGCATGTGGCCATGCGGCCTTGTTGTGTTGCATCATGGACATGTCTACCGTCACGATATTAGGGCATGCGGCCGTGATGCGAACATGATGAATGTTGTGGGCGTGAGACCCATAGTTATATTTAGTGGTGACTTTGAGGCGTGAGTCCACGACTTGGCTTTTATGTTGCGTCTTGTATTTTGGTTATCATACATGTCTCTCGCTTTTTAGGCTATTATGATTTCATTCTGATGTTGTGATTCAGCATACTTGGTACTGTTGTCTTGACCTCCTTCGGGCTGCGTTCATCTGCGCGGTAGAGGTACATCGATCGTGGATCCGCTCTTAGGATCTCATTTCGGCGTGTTGGAAAGCTCGTTCCTTGGAGGCTTATCTTTGGTATGTTTCCACGAGTTGTAGGTTCTTGTACATTCGAGGTATGGCGAAGCCACTGTCCGTCATAGTTGTTGTAAATCTTAAGTGCATGCCTTTGTTGTAGGCGGGGTTTGTAAAAGGATAAGCTGTTGGTTTTTATGTATATCTGAAGGCAACATTTTGGTTGCTTTGTTTATTTATTATATCTCTTGTTTCATGACTCGTGTTTTATTTTCCATTGGTTTTCTCGATGTTGTATCCCTAGGGTGCCGGGGTAAGGCACGATGTGGCCGGGTTCGGGGCGTTACAAAGTGGTATCAGAGCAGTTAGTCCTCGGAAAGTGTCTGCAGACCGTGTCTAGTAGAGTCTTGATTATCGGTGTGTTGTGCACCACATCTATAATCAGGAGGCTATAGGACATTTAGGATTGGTTTCTATTCTTCTCATTACGAGATCGTGCCTTAGAGTGAGTTGTAAGTTGGACCCTCGATGTGTTTCATTTTACGATTATGCCTCGCGCAGGCGACCGGTGCCGAAGGGCAAGGCAGCGAGGAGGCGCTAGTGGGATACAAAGAGAATGCGAGCGCGAGCGGTCGATCACGAGGCAGTGCTTCCGGCGAGTTTAGCGGCCGTCGGCACCAGCGAGTTTAGAGCGCGGCCGTGGTGATGAGACTCTGATACTGAGCCTCGGTCCCGATGCAGGCGAGGGAGATGGGTCACGAGAGATGGCGATTATTGGCGAGTTGTGACGGATATGAGGACAGTGGATCGGCGATTCGGTTCAGCGGCTGTGGTGCACGAAGCGAATAGTTTGAGGCTACGGGACTTTACGAGTTGTAGCCGCGAGTTTTATGGGTCGAGGCACGAGGATGATCCGCGAGAGTTCATCCGTCGATTCTGAAGGATCGTCACGGGTGATCAAGGCTTGAGAGACCGAGTGCGTGACCGGTTCGCATCGGTGCGTGATACCGCGATCGATTGGTTTGATTCGTAGGAGCTTTCGGGAGGGCATGCACCTCGGCGGTATGGGATGAGTTTTGGGGCTTTTCTCACGCACTTCTTGCCTCCGCGGATGAGAGGCACGCGGGTAAATGATTTTTATTCTTGAGGCGAGAGGGCGCCTTGTCGGGAGTACAATGTCGAGTTCGATTCTTTGGCTCGATATGTCCACTGCGCTAATGCAGAATATGGAGGATAGGGTGCATCGCTACGCCACCGGGCTAGATGATTATATGGCGAGTCTTGTGCGGGTGTTTCTCTTCAGGGCATGGACATTGCCGCATTCGAGCTCGTGCACTTGGAGTGCGAGGCGCGAAGATCGGCGGGTGGACGCTTTCGTGAGAAGAAGGCCAAGGCGGATATTTTGGCGACTTCGAGGCGGACCGCGATGTGAACTAGTTATGTACGCGCCCGGATCTGAGCGATCCTCCACAATCTTGAGGGCATCGAGTATTGAGGGCGGTCGGGGCTCTATGGGTTCGAGGTTAGGGAAGTAGGGGTGTGGGCACGATGCGATCACCCTACCTCGGTGTGGTCGATGTAGTGAACCGCATTTCGGGAGTGTCGTGGTACGAGGAGCTTGTTATTTTTGCGGCCAGCGGGGCCATCGGTGAAGGCTGTCCGACCGGGAGTAGCGATGGTAGGATAGCCTGACTACGGGATCGATTGCGGGTTCTTCACCTTCCATAGCTAGGCGGGATGTTCGTATGCCGTGAGCCACGGCGGAGATGTTCATGTACCGCGAGCCACGGCAGAGGTCGCGGTGGAAGTTCCCAGTTTTAGCGGTCCTTTGAACCGCCTATTTTCAGGTACATCCTTAACCTTCTAGAGACTTGCATGTGTTGATGCTATGTTGATGTGTTTAGTGTTATGTTCGGATAGCTTTGTGCTATAGTGTGATTTAAAAATCTGGTTAGTGTGAGATGGAAGTGGTAGCTTCCATGATGTGTTCCGTGTCGAGGAGCGGAAGTTGGCGCTACAGTGGGTCGGGTTGGGGCCATGTTGCGGGCCAACCAGCGTCCGTTCGAGGAAGGGTCTGCAGGTGGTCGCCGGTGGCGAAGTCACGAGGGTGCTAGGCCCAGTTTTGATGACCATCGTATGAGTTCATAGATATGTTCGACCAGAATCAGTTCGTGAAGGCGAGAATGGCCTTAGAGGAAATCGAGGTAGTAAGATGACCAAGTTTGGAGGTAGTAACTCGAGGGTTGGAAAGCGAAGCGTTGTGAAGTGTGGTACGGATACTAGAAAGAGCTCGAGTGTTCGAGAAGGGTACGTCGGGATAGGGGAGAAGTGAACGTGTGTGATCGTTTCTTTTGTGAAATGTAGGTGCGAAGGGAGTACATTTAGACCTTGGTGGGGACTTTTGTGCTAACTGAGGTGGTTCCTCGTTGGCGTGGATTTGGGTTTTGCGCGCATGTTATTTTTGTGGCCAGGTGTGGCATGTTTGATTCTCGTAAGTATAGTAGTGAAGACTATCTTGGCCTTGCGTTGTTTTGAGACTTAGAAGGAACATTCGGGACGAATGTTTCTAAGGAGGGGAGAATGTTATACCCCGTATTTCCAGAGTATGTACGTGGGGGACGTACGTAGAAATTTTCGAACTTCTTTACGCTTGGCCGAATTCTTTTTGTGCACAACACCCGGTTAGAGTCGTTTTTCGACGAAACGTTTTCACAGCTTTCGTAGGGGAATTTCCGGCTATGTCATTTATAATTTTTGCGGATTTTTCCGAGAGACGTAACATTTTGGACCAATAAGAGGGCGACACTTGTCACCCTCAAATTGGTGAAGGTGGACGGCAATGGTGGACGATTTGGGTGTCAATTTTTGTCAAGGAGTTGGTAGGATATTTTGTGTAGTTGTTAGAATGGACACTTGCCTAAATCCTAGCCTACACTTGCCTAACACTTGGATGAATCTTGGCCATTGGTTGGCCATTTCTTGACCTATAAATACCCTCTAACTTGATGAATTTCTTCATCCAAAATTGCCTAAGTCTTGAAATCCTCCTCCCTCTTGAAGAGTTCGTCCTAGAGCCTCTACCCCACATGAGAAGCTTTGGCGAGAGGGTACCACAGCCTAGTTGGTTTCGTATAATACCCCTTTGTGGTATAGAAATACTCTCCAGTATTGTTGTAATGTCCAAATACCTTGGCCCAAATACCTTGTAGTATTCCAAGGTTATACTTATCTGAAAAGCTTGGAAAATACCATTATACTTTCCTTTAGCCACTAAGCGAAACCCTAAGGAAAATCTTCACCCGTTGTTGAAGTATGGAGTAGAAGTTGCGTAGAACTTCTAAGGGTTGTTTGGGCGGATTGGTGCACTCGGAGTAGGAGCTAAACCTTGCTCAGGATCGACATTAAACTATGATAATTTTGGGCTTATCTAGTTAAACACTCTTGTCCTTCTATTGTAATTGGAAATTACATGTTGTATAATATATAGTTGAAGTATACTATATATAGAACTAAGCATAGTATTGTGGCAATGTCTTTTGACTTAAGCTGAAGAATAAAGCTGAATCGTAATTACATGGGATCAGATGAGACTTGTATAGCATTCTTGTGTTGTAGAATTGTACACGTCAGGTTAGGCGTGTAAACCCCTGGTTGGCTTGGTGGCGGCCTCGATAGAGAGGAGATTTCTGTTTGTTGCGGGAAGTCTTTGAATTTTCGTAGAAAGATGGGAACTTGTGTTTAAGATTTAATAGGCGTTTGTGGCCTTTATAGGTGAAAGTACTAAGAGTAGCGTATTCTACTCGAGAGTGGAAAAGGGCTAGCAAGGTTGTAGTACTTGGAGCTTTTTGCTTATTGTCGATAATCGTCGCGAGGTATGTGAACCTCTTCCTATCTCTTCTAGCATGATATGTGTGAACTATGTAGTACGGTGAGCGTCGTGTGTTAAGCGTGTTTGATTGTTTTAAAACATAAAGTGTTATAACGACTTTATGGGAAGTTAGTTATAACGACTTTATGTAGGTAAGAAAATACTTTGTGGTTTTAAAAGGTAGCGATGTGAATTATAAGCGGCTCGTTATAATAAAGAACTTCTTGTATTTCAAAAGATTTATAAATCATTTTGAAGGAGAGTAACACTTGGTTTTAAAGGTTTTAAAAGAGTTATACTAGCTTTATGGGGAGTTAGGTATAATGTCTTAAGATAGGTAAAGAAAATGGTTTACTGATGTTAGAAGTTAAGAGACTTGATCTTATAAGATAAGAGACTTAACTTATTTGTTTTAATGTGAATGTTTGTGTGAAAACCTCATTCGTGAGTAATGAGTACTTGGTTTTTAAAGGGATAATGTTTCTTGATTTGGAAATCAGAATGTGTATCGACAGGACCAACTGCAGCGTTAATAAAGGAAAATGTCTTGACTAATGAATTGTATTATTAAAACCGGTAGAAACCTCCATCCGCATAGAAACTAAGATAAGACAAAATGATATTACATTCTCTAGATCATGGTCATTTGTAATAAGAATGTTGTAAACAAGAATAACCTACTCTCGCGTGAGACATATATTACTCAATTGTTCTAAAAGGAATCAAGTGATTAAGTTTGGGAACTATGAAACCATTTGAAAATGAGAAGCTTGAGTAATTGAAACTAGGCAATGGAACTTAGGAAAAGAATGTTGTTACTTGATTTTGAAAAGGAATGTGGGTTGGTCATTCTAATACTACGGGTATCGGGTGACTTTGATAAAAGTAATGGATCTCTTTTAAAGAATTTAACGTACGTAGTACTTTAGGGTTAAAACCCGGACTTTGGCATAAAATGAATGTACTTTGAGTTGTGTGAAACTTGCCTATGCTTGTTGTGTGAAACTTGCCTATGCTTGTTGTTGTGAAACTTGCCTATGCTTGTTGTTGTGAAACTTGTCTATGCTTGTTGTTGTGAAACTTGCCTATGCTTGTGATGATAGCCTTTGTTGTGCAAGTGTGGTATTTACGTATTCGCGTCTCTCGATAGAGGCGGTTGACTTATTGAGAACTTACTTGGGCGTCTTTGGCGGTGATGGAGAATTCCACGGGTATGTTTCCATTTTGATTCTTGTCTTGTTGTTGATGTCACATGGGCGTATCTACCGTCGCGATTCCAGGGGCATGCGGCACGTGCGGCGGGTTGATTACCGATATATGGTTATTGCGCAACATGGGCGTGTCTACCGTCACGATTCCGGGGCATGTGGCGTGCGGCGGGGTTGACCACCGATATATTGTTATTGAGGTTACATGGGCATGTCTACACCGTCGCGATGTCCGGGGCATGTGGCCATGCGACCTTGTTATTATTGTTGCATCATGGACATGTCTACACCGTCAAGATGCAGGGCATGCGGCCATGACGCGAACATGATGAATGTTGTGGGCGTGAGACCCGTAGTTATATTTGAGTGGTGACTTTGAGGCGTGAGTCACGACTTATCACTTTTATGTTGCGTCTTGTATTTTGGTTATCATACATGTCTCCGCTTTTTAGGCTATTATGATTTCATTCTGATGTTGTGATTTCACATACTTGGTACTGTTATGCGACCTCCTTGAAGTGCGTTCATCTGCGCAGTAGAGTACGTCGATCGTGGATCCTCTCTTAGGATCTCATTTCAGCGCTTTGGATAGCTCCGTGCCTTCGGAGGCTTATCTTTGTTATGTTTCCACGAGTTGTAGGTTCTTGTACATTCGGGGTATGGCGAGCCACTGTCCGTCATAGTTGTTGTAAATCTTAAGTGCATGCTTTGTTGTAGGCGGGGTTTGTAAAAGGATAAGCGTTCGGGTTTTATGTATATCGAAGGCAACTGTTTTGGTTGCTTTGTTTATTTATTATATCTCTTGTTTCATGACTCGTGTTTTATTTTCCGCTGGTTTTCTCGATGTTGTATCCCTAGGGTGCGGGGTAAGGCACGATGCGGGCCGGTTCGGGCGTTACAGCCAATCATTACCTAGGGTAGTGCTTCATTCGGGGATTTGCGGCGTCACTAGCTTGTGAGTTTAAGCACGGCGGCGCGGTTCTTCTGCGGCCATGATATGTGAACCTTGGTTCCACGGCCAGAGCAGAATTTAGATTGCAAAGAAACCACATTACTAGCCATGGGTTTGGCTACGGAAGTATACCGATGTATCGCGAGTCTTGATGACTACCTAAGAAGGTTGTGCAAGAGTAATCCTTGATTAGGCTTGAGCATGGCACGTATGCGGGCTTATGCGCAGCAGCGAAGGCGTAGAGATCGGCGGGTTAACGAAGGGCGAGAAGAGGGCGAGCGGCAAGGTCCTTTTGGTGACTTCGGCGAGTCACCTCACGATATATTAGATTATGCACATCCACCATGCGAGAGAGGTCCTCGCGGGGTTCGGGACGTTCGGGGTATCACGAGGGTTGGTGGAGCCCGGATCTTCCGGTTCACGGTGTAATGACGCCATCGGGAACGTCGTCTTTAGTTAATCGGTTGTACCTATGACCGTCGGTCGATGTTGAGAGAGTGTCCTGGTAGGAGGACTCAGCCTTCAGGATCGATGGGTAGTTCGTCATCTTCCCTAGCTATGCGCCCTACGGGGCAGGTTAGATTAGGACGACTAAGGGGAGTGAAGCGGTAGATGCAGGCATACCTTTAACCCTCTAGAGTTTTGTTTACGTGATAAGGTGAGTATACCTTAAGTGCTATGTTCTGATAGCAGTGTGCTAGTTGTGATTAGAAATCATGGTGGGTTAACCGAGTAAGATTTGGGGGATAGAGCAAGTGTGAGCCTTAGAGATTTATACGTAGAGACCTTAGAGGTAAGGCCATCTCGAGTAAAAGACGTATGTTTATGTTTGACCGCTTATAGGAGTGCATAGTGCACGTGAGTTATGTTTGTGGGATAAGTCCACGAGTAGTGTGGAATGAAAGAGGGTAGTTGAGCTAAGAAGACGCTAGGTTTTCGTAACGTGATTAGTGAGTTTTCCTTGGAGCCAGCGTTTAGCACGTTAGGGTTGGGTTGAGGCCACGTTGCGGGTCAACCAGCGGCATGTATGGTGGTGGGGTCGGTTTGTGGTGGTCGCCTTGTGGTAGGGTCACGGTGTTAGGCCCAAGTTTAGTTGACGTCTGAGTCCGTGGATGCGTTCGACCGATGGTCGGGCGATGGGCGACCCATCGTGTTCTTGATCGGGACCGTTCACTCGGCAGTGTTGTTGTATCAAAAAGGTTGTAAGGCTGCACGGGGTGCCTACCTTCACCTTATGGCGCAGTGGAGCCAGTGCTTGTTTTTGTTTGGAAGTTTTACAGCGGGGTTAAGAACTCGGTGAGTCTCGAGTCGCATTCGCCGCTTGGGCGGTGTGTGGATTTGAGGGTAGTTGTGGGATTGTTGTCTCCTGTGGAGGGAGTGTTTAAGCTACCATTTCGGTGTTCGGATGTCGCCTTATGAAGCCTTGTAGGGGCGGATGTGTAAGTCGCCAGTCGATTGGTTCGATGTTGGCAAGATTTAGATAGTTGGTTCAGGCTTGTTCCGGTGATGTGGATAGGGTAGAGCTTGTCTAGAAGAGGTTACGGCGCTCGGAGAAATCGTGCGGATAATCGGCGGCACGCTAGAGTTCAGTTGACGGTCGGTCTTCTTGAAAGTACCACCGGATAGGGTGTGGCGAGTTTTGAAAGCGAGTGAACTTAGCGAGTTACTTTGGGCCTTTTGAGTTCATGTGAAGAATAGGCCAGGTTGCTTATATGTTAGCTTTTGCCGTCCGACTTAGGAGACAGTATGTCCGGTCTTTCGTATTGTTATGTTCGGGAAAGTATCGAAGATCCATCCAGAGTATTCCCAGTTAATGATGACCACGTTAGAGATGGTAACCCCGAGTTTTGGAAACTGAAGCGATGCTCGAAATGTGGTAAGAGTTCGAGTGTCTGACGACCTCAGGGATCGCATGCAGCCCGGTACCATTTGTTGGGTCGTCGGAGCAAGGCTCGCAACAAAGTGACAAAAAGTGGTATTATTTTGGTGATGTTAGAGGTGTTTTCTCGTGGACTTGGATGTAAGCATTTTGCGCAAATTGTTTCTGTGGCCAGGTGTGGCAGGATTGATTCGTAAGTATAGTAGTGAAGACTATCTTGGCGCCGCGTTTTGGGACTTGAAGGAACATTCGGGGCGAATGTTTCTAAGGAGGAGAATGTTATACCGTATTTCCAGTATGTACGCGAGGACGTGCGTAGGAAATTCGAACTTCAAGTAGGCTTGGCGATTTAATTTTGTGCACAACACCCGATTAGAGTCGTTTTGACGAAACGTTTTCCTGACTTTCGTAGGGAATTTCGGCTATGTCGTTTTTAATTTTTGCGGATTTTTCCGAGAGGCGAAACATTTTGGACCAACAAGAGGCGACACTTGTCACCCTTTCATTGGAACACCTTGGCGGTCAAGCTTGGCGAAAGTTGGCCATTTTTGTCATGGAGTAGGTAGGATATTTGTGTGTTAGTTGGTTAAGGGCACTTGGCAAGATCTTGGCCTACACTTGCCTTGCACTTGGCATGATCTTGGCCATTGGTTGGCCTTCACTTGACCTATAAATACCCACCCTTTGGAAGACAAATTCATCCACAAATTGCCTAAGTCTTGAAAGCTCTCCTTCTCCCTTCCCTTATGTTGAGTTCGGCCGAGGGCTTCCACATGTGGTAGAGCACCCCTCTAGGGTGCTAGCCGAGTGTACCCCCAGCCTAGTTGCTTTCGTATAATACCCCCTTTTGTGGTATAGAAATACTCTCAGTATTGTTATAATGCCCAAATACCTTAGCCAGTATACCTTGTAGTATTCTAAGGTTATACCTATCTGAAAAGCCCAAATACTATTATACTTCCCTTCCGTCACAAAACCGAAACCCTAAGGAAAATCTCCATGGTTAGTTGGAGTAATAAGTAGAAGTTGGTTAGAACTTCTAAGGGTTGTTTGGAGGCGGGTCGGAGCGCCTGAGTAGGAGCTAAACCTTGCTCGGGATCGACATTTAAACTCGGATAATTATGGGCTTATCGAGGTAAATATCTTGTCCTCTATTGTAATTGGAAATTACATGATTGTTAGACTATATAGTTGAAGTATACTATATATAGAACTGAACGTTGTTATCGGCAATGTCTTTTGACTTAAGCTGAATATAAGAAACCTTTCGAAAGAAATCTTGAGCGTAATTACATAGGTGTATTACGGTAGACTTGTGTAGCTTTTACGTGAGGTAGAATTGTGCACGTCGGTTAGATGTATGAACCCCCGGTTGGCTTGATAGCGGCCTCGATAGAGGAGGAGATTCTGCGATTTGCGGGAGGCTGCTGCGAATTTTGGTAGAATGTTCTACGATGAGGTCTAAATGTTAATAAGCGCCTTGTGGCCTTATAGGTTGAAGTACTACGTGTGGCGCGATCTACTTGACTTAAGGAGTAGCCAGCGGTTGGAGGTACTTGGGCGTTTTGCTATTAGTCGATACTCGTCGCGAGGTATGTGAACCTCTTCCTATCTCTTCTAGCATGATATGTGTGAACTATGTAGTACGGTAGACGTACAAGTGCTAAATGTATTTGATTGGTTTAAAACATAAAGTGTTATAACGGCTTTATGGGAAGTTGGTTATAACAGCTTTATGTTGGTAAGAAAATACTTGTGGTTTTGAAAAGGTAATCGATTTGAACTATAACTGGCTTGTTATGTGTTAATAAAGAACTTGAAGTATTTCAAAATATTTTTGAATCATTTCGAAAGAAGAAGTAATACTTGGTTTTTGAAAACTTAAGAGTTATACTAGCTTTATGGGAAGTTGGGTAAGAACGGCTTAAGAATGTTTTCGATTTGGAAATCGAATGTATCGACAAACCATCGCAGTTAATAAAAGGAAATGTTTTGTGATTAAGTATTATTAAAACGAGAAACTTCCATCTGCATAGAAGCTAAGATGAGACAAAATGACATTTCCTAGATCATGGTTGCTTAATAAGATTGATTATAAACAAGAATAACCTACTCACTTATAAGACATAGGTTTCTCAAAACGTTTAAAGGAGAATTATGTTTTAAAGGATTTAAAACTATGAACTACGAAACCCTTTCTAAAATGAGAAACTTGAGCATTTGAAATTAGGCAAACTAGAACGTTTGGAAAATAAGGTTGTTACTTGATTTTACAAAGGAAAGCATTTTGGTTTACTTAACAATGTTAGTCACTCTAATTTTATACTACGGGTATCGAGTGACCTTTGTAAAAGAAATGGATCTTAAAAGGAATTTAACGTACGTAGTACTTTAGGGTTAAAATCCGGACTTAGACATAAAATGAAAGTACCTTGAGTTGTGTATAACTTGCCTATGCTTGTCGTTATGAAACTTGACCATGTTACGTGTGATAGCCTTGTTGTGCAAATATTGTGTTCTACTCGACTACCGGTTCATCCGGGAATGTATTTCACTCGACTACCGGTTCATCCGGGAATGTATTTCACTCGACTACCGGTTCATCCGGGAATGTATTTCACTTGATTACCGGTTCATCCGGGAATGTATTTCACTTGATTACCGGTTCATCCGGGAATGTATTTCACTTGATTACCGGTTCATTCGGGAATGTATTTCACTCGATTACCGGTTCATCTGGGAATGTATTTCACTCGACTACCGGTTCATCCGGGAATGTATTTCACTGACTACCGGTTCATCCGGGAATGTATTCCACACGTTTCTATTGGGTCCATAAGATGGGCCGAGACCTGTTATACGTATCACATGATTTGTACCTAGACTGCCGGCAGTGAGGAAGGAGCTCCACGCATGAGGATGACTTTGAGGCGTGAGTCACGACTTGACATATCGCTTATTTATTGTGAATCGTAGTTTGGTTATCATACATGTCTCCCGCTTTATATAGACTACTATGATTTCATTTACGTGATTTATTTCGCTTCACATACTCGCACTGTTGATCGACCTCCTTCGGGGGGCTGCGTTCATGCCGCAGGTAAAGTGGCCATGGTTGGCCGTTTCTTGTTGACACTTGGCTTTGGCCGAAATGGTGTGGACAAGTGGCAAGCCACTTGTCCCAAGTTTTGTGAAGCCATTTGGAGGGTGGGACCCACACACACTTGTCCCAAGATCTCACCACACACTTGCCTTGATCTTGGCCTTTGATTGTTCTATAAATACCCCATAGTGCAAGACATATTATTTCATCCACTTAAGAGCTTTCCAAGGCAAAAATATCCCTTTCCCTTTGTATAGTTTTCGTCCCCCTCCCCCTCTTGTGTAGAAATATTTGGAGTATTATTGTATAATCCCAAATACATTGGCCTAGTATCCCTAGTAGTATTCCAAAGTTATGTCAAATACTAGGAGCCCGGAAATACTACTTTATTCCAATAGTCGCAAAACGAAACCCTAGAAAAATCTTCATAGCTTGGTTGAAGTGTTAAGAGAAGTTGTTTAGAAACTTCTAAGGGTCGCTTGGAGCAGGTTGGAGCGTAAGGAATTGGAGCTAAACGTTTCCCAGGATCGACTTATAATCTTGGATAATTTTGGGCTTATCGAGGTAATGATCTGTGTCCCCCTATTGTAATTGGATATTACATGTTGTAGTAGTTATACTTGATTATATTATTTTGGAAGGATGATTATAAAGGATTGAACTGTATTTACATTGGACTGCATTTAGAGACTTGTAGTATTATTGTGAAGTTAGAATTGAACACGTCCGGTTAGGCGTGTAATCCTCGAGTTGTTGGCTAGCGGGCCTTGGTAGGGAGGAGATTTATGTGATAGCGGGGAGGTCTTTGCGAATTTGTCAGAGAATATGGAACCATGTATTTAAAATATTCTACGAAGAGATCTAGGAGTTGATAGGAGTTTTGTGGTCTTTATAGGTTGCAGTACTTCGAGTAGCGTATTCTACTTGAAGAGTGAAAAAGGCTTGCAGAGTTACAGTACTGTGGAGCGTTTTGCTAATTGTCGATAATCGTCGCGAGGTATGTGAACCTCTTCCTATCTTTTCTAGCATGATTATTGTGAACTATATAGTATGGTAGACGTACGTGTGTGAAGTGAATTTTGTTTGTTTAAAACATAAAGTGTTATAATGGCTTTATGGGAAGTTAGTTATAACGACTTTATGAGGATAAAAGAAAGACTTGACTTTGGCAGTAAAACGACTTGATTTTGAAAGTTAAGAGACTTGATCTTGAAAGATAAGAGACTTGACTTATAACGACTTGTTTTCGGAAAAAGAGAAGTAACTTGATTTTAAGTATAGGTTACGTGTTTTGAAAAGAGTAAGTTATTTGGGTTTTAAAAGAATACTTGTTGTTGTTTTAAAAGTAAAGAGACTTGTGGAATTAAAGAGTTTTTGGTTTAGAACATAAAGTGTTATAACAGCTTTATGGGAAGTTAGTTATAACGACTTTATGAAAACAAAGGAATGGTTTTTATCATTAGTTTTAAAATGGTAACTTGACTTTAAAAGGAGAAGTGTTTTTGTCTAAAAAGAAGGCATGGTATTGTCTTAATTTGGTTTTAAAAGGAAAGTCTGGAAGTTGTTTTGGTTTAATTAAAATGTTAGTCACTTTATTTTTATACTACGGGTATCGGGTGACTTTTGTAAAAGAAATGGATCTTCTATAAAGAATTTAACGTACGTAGTACTTTGGGGATTAAAACCTGGACTTTGTCATAAAATGAAAGTACCTTGAGTTGTGTGTAACGTGCCTATGTTTGCGTGTGATAGCCTTGTTGTGCAAGTGTTGTATTCTTATGTTACCGCGTCTCTCGATGGAGGGTCGGTCGTGTTATTCTTGATCATTTTGGACATACTGACTCGATGGCGCCCACGTATGCTTCCACTATGATAGTCCATGGGCATCTCGACTCGATGGATGGTCCACGGGTATGCGGCCATGATGAGGGTTCGTTTCCCTGTTGATAGTGTTATTCCATGGATTAGCTCTCCATGAGGTTTTACTGATTCGGCCTTGGTATCTGGTGGTTGGCTTTCGTACTTGCCCCGTCTCGTGGCTGATTCGGCCTTGGTACCTGGTAGTTAGCCTTCGCACTTGTCCCGTTCAGTTTAGTGGCGAAGTCTCGTGACACGGCCTTTGTACCTGGTAGTTAGCCTTCGTACTTGCCCGTCGACGTGACACGCCTTGGTACCAGTAGTCGGCTTTCGTACTTGCCCCGTGTCAGCTTCGTGGTTTGGTTGTATAGTATTGTTAGTACGGTTTTTATGACACAGGTGGGACCTAGTGTTCATGTGTACTTCTTGGTGTGATTATATCATAGACTGCCGGCAGTGAGGAAGGTATTCCACGGGCATGATTGATGTTGTGGGCGTGAGACCCATTGTTATACTTGAGTAATGACTTTGAGGCGTGAGTCCACGACTTGACATGATTGTTATATATTATGGATCGTAGTTTGGTTATCATACATGTCTCCCGCTTTATATAGACTATTATGATTTCATTTCTGATTTTACGTTCACATACTTGGTACTGTTATCTTGACCTCCTTCGGGGCTGCGTTCATGCCGCAGTAGAGGTACACCGCCGTTGATCTCGCCATAGGATCACAGCCAAAGATATCGGAAAGCTCCGCTTTCTCGAGGCTTATCTTTTGGTATAGTCCTGTCACTATAGTACTTGTACATTCGTGAGTATGGCGGGGCCTGTCCCACATGTTGTATAAAAACTCTTAGAGGTCTGTAGTGCACAAGTGTGGTTTGTAAAAAGGATTAAACTGTTCGGTTTGAAAGATTTGTATATATATTATTGAAAGGTGACCGTTTCGGTTATCATGTTCTTATCATATATCTTGTTTCATTTTTAAGTTTTTATTTCCGCTGATTTTCTCTGATGTTGTATCACTAGGGTGCCCGGGGTAAGGCACCAGTCACGGGCCCGGGATCGGGTCGTGACAAAAGTGGTATCAGAGCAGTTAGTCCTCGAAAAGTGTCTATAGACCGTGTCTAGTAGAGTCTTGATTATCGGTGTGTTGTGCACCACATCTATAATCAGGAGGCTGCAGGACATTTAGGATTGGTTTCCATTCTTCTCACTCTGAGATCGTGCCTTAGAGCTGTGTTGTAAGTTGGACTCCCTCTGACGTATTCTTTTAAATCAGTTATGCCTCCATGCAAGGCAACCAGAGCCCAGAAGGGCAAGGCAGCAGAGGGAGCTGCGAGTAGAGCACGGAGGGTTACTAGGGCAGAGGCCCAGTTTTTACCCGAGGTGGTGCTACAGACGGCGGATTCTACGATGCCGCCAGCCCCAGCAGAGTTTAGAGCCGCAGCAGTGGCTGCTGAGACCACAGTACCTGAGCCTCCAGCCCCACGGCCAGGAACAGAGGATATGTGTCACGACCCGAACCCGGGCCCGTGACTGGTGCCTTACCCCGGGCACCCTAGTGATACAACATCAGAGAAAATCAGCGGAAATAAAAACATGACCATGAATTAAGAGACAAGATAAATAAACAGGCCAACCAAAACAGTTGCCTTCATTAAATATACATAAATACCCGAACAGTTATCCTTTTTACAAACCCTGCCCACAACAGTGTTACATACCTCTAAGATTTATACAACAACTATGACGGGACAGGGCCCCGCCATACCCCTGAATGTACAAGGACCTGGACTGTGGTAACATACCAAAGATAAGCTCAAGGAACAGAGCTTCCCAATACGCTGAAAGGTGATCCTAAAGCGGATCGACGATCGATGTACTCTACTGCGCAGATGAACGCAGCTTCAAGGAGGTCGATAACAGTACCAAGTATGTGAAATCAGAAATATCTGTAAGTGAAATCATAGCGATATATAAAGCGGGAGACATGTATGATAACCAAACTACGAGACACAACATATAAATAGTCATATCAAGTCAGGGACTCACGCCCTCCAAATCATCACTCGTGCCCGTGGAGTTCCTTCCTCACCGCCGGCAGTCTATGATATGATAACCATAAGTCAGCAATCCAAATGGGAGCATACCCGTGCGCTACGCATCGTGTCAGTATGTCCAAAAGGAAACACTAAGATAACATTCCAAATGGAAGCATACCCGTGCGCTACGCATCGTGTCAGTATGTCCACAGGGAAACAATAAGACATCATTCCAAATGGAAGCATACCCGTGCGCTACGCATCGTGTCAGTATGTCCAAAAGGAAACAATAGGACAACAATCCAAAAAGGGAAACAATAAGACAGCAATCCAAAATGGAAACAATAAGACAGCAATCCAAAATGGAAACATACCCGTGCGCTACGCATCGTGTCAGTATGTCCAAAAAGGAACAACCAGACAGTAATCAAAATGGAAGCATACCCGTGCGCTACGCATCGTGTCAGTATGTCCAAAGCGATCAGCAAAAATAACCCTATCAAGAGGAGCGTACCCGTGGAATTTCTCCGTCACTGCCGGCACGTCCCAATAAGGTCTCAACAAGTCAACCGGCCCTCCATCGAGAGATGCGGTAGCATAGGAACACAATTTTTGCACAACAAAGGCTATCACAACAAGCATAGGCAAGTTTTACACAACTCAAGTACTTTCATTTTATACCAAAGTCCGGGTTTTAACCCTAAAGTACTACGTACGTTAAATTCTTTTAAGAGATCCGTTCCTTTATAAAAGTCACCCGTTACCCGTAGTATAAAAAAATAGAGTGACTTACATCTTTTAAGTAAACCAATACAACTTCCATACTTTTCCTTTTAAAACTGAATTAAGGCAATGCCATGCCTTCTGTGGGACCAAAATACTTCTCTTTAAAGTCAATTTACCACATTAAAACCAATGATAAAACCCTTCTTTTGTTCTCATAAAGTCGTTATAACTAACTTCTCATAAGGTCATTATAACACTTTATGTTTTACCAATTTTAAGACAAAACAATGCCTTTCTTTTCCCTAGAGTTCGGTTTGCCTAATTTCAATTACTCAAGTCTCTTTACTTTAGAAAAGTTTCATAGTTCGATGTCTTAATTTCCTTTAAAACAATTGAGTAACATATGCCATGCGAAGTAGGTTATTCTTGCTCATAAATCTTATTAAGCAGCCATGATCTAGGAAATGTAATGTCATTTTGTCTCATCTTAGCTTCTATGCAGATGGAGGTTTCTACTGGTTTTAATAATACTTCTTTATTCAATATATTTCCTTTATTAACGCTGCAGTGGTTTGTCGATACTCATTCTGATTTCCGAAATCAGTAAAACATTATTCCCTTTTAAAACCAAGTACTCATTTTCACACAAACATCCATATTAAGGCAAGTCTCTTATATTTTAAATCATTAAACCGTCTTTTTATCCCTCTTAAGCGTTATACCTACTTCCCATAAAGTTGGTATAACTCTTATATTTTCAAACCAAGTATTACACTTCTTTCAAAAAGGTTTCTTAATCTTTCAGAATACTTCAAGGTTCTTTATTATCACACATCAAGTCAGTTATAAGTCAAATCAGTTATCTTTTAAAAACCGCAAAGCATTTCTTATTTACATAGAGCTGTTATAACCAACTTCCCATAAAGCCGTTATAACACTTTATGTTTAAAAGCAATCAAATACATTTAACACATGTACGTCTACCGTACTACATAGTTATACACATATCATGCTAGAACAGATAGGAAGAGGTTCACATACCTCGCGACGATTATCGACTAATAGCAAAACGCTCCAAGTACCTCAAACCGTCGGCTACACTTTAAGCCAAGCAGATCACTCCACACGTAGTACTTCAACCTATAGAGGCCACAAGGCGCCTATTAACATCTTTAGATCCCGTCGTAGAATATTCTACAGAAAATTCGCAAAGACCTCCCCGCAACACAGCGTAAATCTCTCCTCTATCGAGGCCGCTACCAAGCCAACGGGGGTTTGCACGTCTAACCGGACGTGTACAATTCTACTCACGAATACTACATGCTTCACTGTAATACAGTCCTATGTAATTACAGTTCAGTTCACTTCTTAAAATTCAGGCTTAAGTCGCAAGACATTGCCGTAAGTATTATTCAGGCTTAAGTCAAAAGACATTGCCGTAAGTATTATAATGTTCAGTTCTATATATAGTATACTTCAACTATATATTCCTACAACATGTAATTTCCAATTACAATAGAAGGTCAAGAGTGTTTACCTCGATAAGCCCAAAATTATCCGAGTTTATATGTCGATCCTGAGCAAGGTTTAGCTCTTACTCCGTGCGCTCCAACCCGCTCCAACCAACCCTTAGAAGTTCTAACCAACTTCTACTTAAATACTTCAACTATCAATGAAGATTTCCTTAGGGTTTCGTTTAGAGGCTAAGAGGAAGTATAATAGTATTTTCTGGGCTTTTGTATAAAAAGGGTACTTTGGAAAGTACTACAAGGTATATGGGCTAAAGTATTTGGGCATTATAACAATACTAGGAGAGTATTTCTATACCACAAAAATGGGTATTATACGAAAACAACTAGGCTAGGGGGGGGGGGTGTACCCCACGGCCAAGCCTCTACAAAGGGGGAGGGGGAGGCCCTCTCGGCCAAAGCTTCTCAAGGGAGGGGGGAGGGGCTTTGGACGAAGCAAACAAGTGGGAGGGAGTATTTTGAGACTTAGATAGATTGCTCAAGTTTTGGATGAAGAATGTCTTCAACTAGAGAGGTATTTATAGGTCAAGTGAAGGCCAACCAATGGCCAAGATGAAGACAAGTGCATAGCAAGTGTAAGGCCAAGATTTAGCCATGTGCTACCTTATCCATCTACACAAAATATCCTACCTAACCCTTGACCAAAATTTCAACACCAAAAACGTGCAATGGCCAGCTTTGCCCCACTTGCTTCCAATGGGAGGGTGACACTTGTCCCCCTCCCGTTGGTCCAAAATGTTTCGTCTCTCGGAAAAATCCGCAAAAATTATTAATGACATAGCCGGAATTTTCCCTACGTAAGCTGTGGAAACGTTTCGTCGGAAAACGACTCTTTTCGGCACTTGTGCCCAATTTCGAACCTATGCCTACTTTAAGGCTTAAATTGTATACGTACGCCCTCACGTACATACTCTGGAAATACGGGGTATAAAATTCTCCCCTCCTTAGAAACATTCGTTCCGAATGTTCCTTCTCAAGACGGATAACGATAAAGTTCTTCTAACAAGTTGCCAACGCCACAACTGGCCACGAAATAACACATGCATGCAAATACTTATATCCAAGTCCACGAGGAAACACCTCTAACATCACAAACTCTTGTCACTTTGCCGCGAGGTTCTAGTGTCACTCCGGCGACCCAACAAATGGTACCGGACTGCATGCGATCCCTGAGGTCTAAAATATACATCCTCCGCACTTTCTCTCTTTACAAGAAATGATCATAACGATGCTCGTAATACATGCTCGCCTCTACCCTTACTCGTCGTACTCTTTTCGAATACTTGAACTATTGTAGTATACGTACCACACTTCCGTCAACGTTTCTGCTTTACAACCCTTGGAGTTACTACCTCCAACTTGGTCATCTTACTAACCTCGATTTCCTCTAAGGCCATTCTCGGCCTTCACGAACGGATACGATGGTCATCTAAACTTGGGCCTAGCACCCTCGTGACCCTGCCACCTGGCGGGACCACCCAGAGCTGACCCCACCTTGAAACAGGCCGCGGGTTGGCCCGCAACATGGCCCCAACCCGACCCACTGTCGCGCCAACTCTTGCTCCTCGACATGGAACAATCTTGCTAAATCACATCATGAAAGATACCACTTTCATTTACCCAACCCAGGGACTTATCACACAATACATTCTAGGCATAAAATGCACTCCGACAAGGATCACTTGCAAAAACTTGTACTCAAGACGGCCTCACATCTAAGGTCTCAACTGTAATACTCTAAGGTTCATCATTTTCTCACCCCCAGGCTTACCCTTTTTCACTAAGCATGTTTCTAAGTCACATTTTAGCACCAAGCTATCCGAACATATACTAGAACATAACACTTAACACATTATCATAACATACAATACATACAAAACTCTAGAGGGTTAAGGATATACCTGAAAATAGGCGGTTCAAAGGACCGCTAAAACTGGGGACTCCCACCGCGACCCTAGGGGCCCGGAGTGTATGAACATCCTGCCTGGCTATGGAAGGTGAAGAACCCGCAACTGATCCCGTAGTCTGTGCTATCCTACCAACGCTACCCCTGGTCGGACAATTTCTCCCAAAATGGCCCTGCTGGCCGCATGTAAAACAAACTCCCGGACTAGCACGACACTCCCCACTGTGGAGTCTACCACAGCGGTCACAACGAGGTATGGGTGGCTTCAGCTGGCTAACACCCCTGCTCTCCCGAAAATCTGAACCCTTGTAGCCCTGACCTGCTCCTGAGTGCTCTGGATGCCTTGAAGATTGTGGAGGACCACTGCGACCGGGCGAGGCGCATAACTAGTCTCTGGCCGAGGCGGTCCACCTCGAAAGTCACCAAAGGACCACTGCTCGCCCTTCTCACGACCTTGGTCATTCCGTCCGATTTCTCCGCTCCTCACCTCGAGTGCATAAGCTCGCATGCGGCAATGTCCATGCCCTGAAGAGCTACACCAACAACTCTTCGCTAGGTAATCATCGAGCCTGTAACATAACGGTGGACTCGATCCTCCATACTAGCTACTAACGCGGACGCATCGCCGATGAGTCGAACTCACATTGTACTCCCGAACCATACGCGGATTCGCGCAACACCAAAAATCTCGGCCCGAGCCCTCATCATCTGTGGAGGCAAGAAATGTGCAAGAATTGCCCTTGCGAACTGGTCCCATATAGCTGGAAGTGCATTCTCTCCCCGGGACAGCTCCCACGAATCAAACCAGTCGACTGCGGTATCACGCAGCCGATGCGAACCTAGGACCACTGACTCGGTCTCCAAGCCTTGATCACTCTACGATCCACGAATCGCTTGGATGAACTCCGGCGGATCATCCTCGAGCCTCGACCGTAGAACTCGCGGGCTACATCTCGAGAAGTCCCGTAGCCTCAAACTATCCGATCTAGGGTGAACCATCGGTGCTCTCGAATCGCTGCGTCCGGCCTATCTCATATCGCCACGAACACGGCAAGAATCGCCATCTCCTTGTACCTATCTCATCTGCTCCAGCCGTGGGACCGAGGCTCGAGGCGTAGTCTCGGCAGCCACCGCCGCGCTCTAAATCTCTGGTCTTTGCCGGGCGTCGCGAAACTTCGTCGTCGGCATCGTCTCGTGCATCGACGCTGCGCCTCGTACTTCTGTATCTCACTAACAGCTCCTTCGATCGCCTTGCCCATCTGGGCACAGGTTTTACGCGAGGCATAATCGTAAAGGAAAGGAATACGTCGAGGGGTCCAACTTATCACACGACTACAGGGCACGATCTCGTAATGAGAAGAATGGAAACCAATCCTAAATGTCATATAGCCTCACGATTATAGATGTGGTGCACAACACACCGATAATCAAGACTCTACTAGACACGATGCAGACACTTTCCGAGGATTAATCGCTCGATACCACTTTTGTCACGACCGAACTCGCCCGTGATCGTGCCTTACCGGCACCCTAGTGATACAACATCGAGAAAATCAGCGGAAATAAAAACATGAACATGAATTAACAGACAAGATAAATAAACAAAGCAACCAAAAATTTGCCTTCATTAAATATACATAAATACCCGAACAGTTATCCTTTTACAAACCACGCCACAGCAAAGTGTTACACTCTAAGATTTATACAACAACTATGACGGACGGGGCCCGCCATACCACGAATGTACAAGGACCTACGGACTCGGGTAACATACCAAAGATAAGCTTCGAAGGAACGGAGCTTCCAATACGTTGAAAGGTGATCCTAAAGCGGGATCGACGGCCGATGTACCTCTACTGCGGATGAACGCGGCCCCGAAGGAGGTCAGTACAACAGGTACCAAGTATGTGAAACTGTAAAATACTGTAAGTGAAATCATAGCAGTCTATATAAAGCAGGAGACATGTATGATAACCAAACTACAGTACACAACATATAAATAGTCATATCAAGTCAGGGACTCACGCCCTCCAAATCATCACTCGTGCCCGTGGATTTCCTTCCTCACCGCCGGCAGTCTATGATATGATAACCATAAGTCAACAATCCAAATGGGAGCATACCCGTGCGCTACGCATCGTGTCAGTATGTCCAAAAGGAAACACTAAGATAACATTCCAAATGGAAGCATACCCGTGCGCTACGCATCGTGTCAGTATGTCCACAGGGAAACAATAAGACATCATTCCAAATGGAAGCATACCCGTGCGCTACGCATCGTGTCAGTATGTCCAAAAGGAAACATTAGGACAACAATCCAAAAAGGGAAACAATAAGACAGCAATCCAAAATGGAAACAATAAGACAGCAATCCAAAATGGAAACATACCCGTGCGCTACGCATCGTGTCAGTATGTCCAAAAAGGAACAACCAGACAGTAATCAAAATGGAAGCATACCCGTGCGCTACGCATCGTGTCAGTATGTCCAAAGCGATCAGCAAAAATAACCCTATCAAGAGGGCGTGCGTGGAATTTCTCCACATCGCAAGACGTCCCAATAAGGTCTCAACAAGTCAACCGGCCCTCCATCGAGAGATGTGGTAGCATAGGAACACAATTTTTGCACAACAAAGGCTATCACAACAAGCATAGGCAAGTTTTACACAACTCAAGTACTTTCATTTTATACCAAAGTCCGGGTTTTAACCCTAAAGTACTACGTACGTTAAATTCTTTTAAGAGATCCGTTCCTTTATAAAAGTCACCCGTTACCCGTAGTATAAAAAAATAGAGTGACTTACATCTTTTAAGTAAACCAATACAACTTCCATACTTTTCCTTTTTAAAACCAGAATTAAGGCAATGCCATGCCTTCTTTGTGGGACCAAAATACTTCTCTTTTTAAAGTCAATTTACCACATTAAAACCAATGATAAAAACCCTTCTTTTGTTCTCATAAAGTCGTTATAACTAACTTCCCATAAGGCTGTTATAACACTTTATGTTTTACCAATTTTAAGACAAAACAATGCCTTTCTTTTCCCTAGAGTTCCAGTTTGCCTAATTTCAATTACTCAAGTCTCTTTACTTTAGAAAAGTTTCATAGTTCGATGTCTTAATTTCCTTTAAAACAATTGAGTAACATATGCCATAGGCGAGTAGGTTATTCTTGCTCATAAATCTTATTAAGCAGCCATGATCTAGGAAATGTAATGTCATTTTGTCTCATCTTAGCTTCTATGCAGATGGAGGTTTCTACTGGTTTTAATAATACTTCTTTATTCAATATATTTCCTTTATTAACGCTGCAGTGGTTTGTCGATACTCATTACGATTTCCAAATCAAGAAACATTATTCCCTTTTAAAACCAAGTACTCATTTTCACACAAACATCCATATTAAGGCAAGTCTCTTATATTTTAAATCATTAAACCGTTCTTTTTATCCCTCTTAAGACGTTATACCTACTTCCCATAAAGCTGGTATAACTCTTATGTTTTCAAACCAAGTATTACACTTCTTTCAAAAAGGTTTCTTAATCTTTCAGAATACTTCAAGGTTCTTTATTATCACACATCAAGTCAGTTATAAGTCAAATCAGTTATCTTTTAAAAACCGCAAAGCATTTCTTATTTACATAGAGCTGTTATAACCAACTTCCCATAAAGCCGTTATAACACTTTATGTTTAAAAGCAATCAAATACATTTAACACATGTACGTCTACCGTACTACATAGTTATACACATATCATGCTAGAACAGATAGGAAGAGGTTCACATACCGCGACGATTATCGACTAATAGCAAAACGCTCAAGTACCTCAAACCGTCGGCGACACTTTAAGCCAAGCACATCACTCCACACGTATTACTCCAACCTATCGAGCCCACAACTCGCCTATTAACATCTTTAGATCCCGTCGTAGAATATTCTTCAGAAAATTCGGCAGAACCTCCCCCCCCCGCAACAGCGTAAATCTCCTCCTCTATCGAGGCCGGCTACCAAGCCAACCAGGGGGGGTTTGCACGTCTAACGGACGTGTACAATTCTACTCACAGTAAGACTACATGCCTCATGTCTGATCCTATGTAATTCTGATTCAGTTCACTTCTTAAAATTCAGGCTTAAGTCGCAAGACATTGCCGTAAGTATTATTCAGGCTTAAGTCAAAAGACATTGCCGTAAGTATTATAATGTTCAGTTCTATATATAGTATACTTCAACTATATATTCCTACAACATGTAATTTCCAATTACAATAGAAGGTCAAGAGTGTTTACCTCGATAAGCCCAAAATTATCCGAGTTTATATGTCGATCCTGAGCAAGGTTTAGCTCCTACTCCGTGCGCTCCAACCCGCTCCAACCAACCCTTAGAAGTTCTAACCAACTTCTACTTAAATACTTCAACTATCAATGAAGATTTCCTTAGGGTTTCGTTTAGAGGCTAAGAGGAAGTATAATAGTATTTTCTGGGCTTTTGTATAAAAAGGGTACTTTGGAAAGTACTACAAGGTATATGGGCTAAAGTATTTGGGCATTATAACAATACTAGGAGAGTATTTCTATACCACAAAAATGGGTATTATACGAAAACAACTAGGCTAGGGGGGGGGTGTGTACCCCACGGCCAAGCCTCTACAAAGGGGGAGGGGGAGGCCCTCTCGGCCAAAGCTTCTCAAGGGAGGGGGGAGGGGCTTTGGACGAAGCAAACAAGAGGGAGGGAGTATTTTGAGACTTAGATAGATTGCTCAAGTTTTGGATGAAGAATGTCTTCAACTAGAGAGGTATTTATAGGTCAAGTGAAGGCCAACCAATGGCCAAGATGAAGACAAGTGCATAGCAAGTGTAAGGCCAAGATTTAGCCATGTGCTACCTTATCCATCTACACAAAATATCCTACCTAACCCTTGACAAAAATTTCAACACCAAAAACGTGCCAATGGCCAAGCTTTGCCGTCCACTTGCTTCCAATGGGAGGGTGACACTTGTCCCCCTCCCGTTGGTCCAAAATGTTTCGTCTCTCGGAAAAATCCGCAAAAATTATTAATGACATAGCCGGAATTTTCCCTACGTAAGCGTGGAAGCGTTTCGTGAAACGACTCTTTTCGGCACTTGTGCCCAATTTCGAACCTATGCCTACTTTAAGGCTTAAATTGTATATGTACGCCCTCACGTACATACTCTGGAAATACGGGGTATAACATTCTCCCCTCCTTAGAAACATTCGTCCCGAATGTTCCTTCTCAAGACGGATAACGATAAAGTTCTTCTAACAAGTTGCCAACGCCACAACTGGCCACGAAATAACACATGCATGCAAATACTTATATCCAAGTCCACGAGGAAACACCTCTAACATCACAAACTCTTGTCACTTTGCCGCGAGGTTCTAGTGTCACTCCGGCGACCCAACAAATGGTACCGGACTGCATGCGATCCCTGAGGTCTAAAATATACATCCTCCGCACTTTCTCTCTTTACAAGAAATGATCATAACGATGCTCGTAATACATGCTCGCCTCTACCCTTACTCGTCGTACTCTTTTCGAACACTTGAACTATTCTAGTATACGTACCACACTTCCGTCAACGTTTCTGCTTTACAACCCTTGGAGTTACTACCTCCAACTTGGTCATCTTACTAACCTCGATTTCCTCTAAGGCCATTCTCGGCCTTCACGAACTGATACGATGGTCATCTAAACTTGGGCCTAGCACCCTCGTGACCCTGCCACCTGGCGGGACCACCCAGAGCTGACCCCACCTTGAAACAGGCCGCGGGTTGGCCCGCAACATGGCCCCAACCCGACCCACTGTCGCGCCAACTCTTGCTCCTCGACATGGAACAATCTTGCTAAATCACATCATGAAAGATACCACTTTCATTTACCCAACCCAGGGACTTATCACACAATACATTCTAGGCATAAAATGCACTCCGACAAGGATCACTTGCAAAAACTTGTACTCAAGACGGCCTCACATCTAAGGTCTCAACTGTAATACTCTAAGGTTCATCATTTTCTCACCCCCAGGCTTACCCTTTTTCACTAAGCATGTTTCTAAGTCACATTTTAGCACCAAGCTATCCGAACATATACTAGAACATAACACTTAACACATTATCATAACATACAATGCATACAAAACTCTAGAGGGTTAAGGATATACCTGAAAATAGGCGGTTCAAAGGACCGCTAAAACTGGGGACTCCCACCGCGACCCCTACCGGGGCCCGCCGGTGTATGAACATCCTGCCTGGCTATGGAAGGTGAAGAACCCGCAACTGATCCCGTAGTCTGTGCTATCCTACCAGCGCTACCCCTGGTCGGACAATTTCTCCCAAAATGGCCCTGCTGGCCGCATGTAAAACAAACTCCCGGACTAGCACGACACTCCCCACTGTGGAGTCTACCACAGCGGTCACAACGAGGTAGGGGTGGCTTCAGCTGGCTAACACCCCTGCTCTCCCGAAAATCTGAACCCTTGGAGCCCTGACCTGCTCCTGAGTGCTCTGGATGCCTTGAAGATTGTGGAGGACCACTCTGCACTGGCGGAGGCGCATAACTAGTCTGCTGCTGAGGCGGTCCGCCTCGAAAGTCACCAAAGGACCCTGCTGTTCTGGCCCTCTTCTGCTGACCTTGGTCATTCCGTCGATTTCTCCGCTCCTCACCTCCAAGTGCATAAGCCTGCATGCGGGCAATGTCCATGCCCGGCTGAAGAGCTACACCCGAACAACTCTCTGCTAGGTAATCATCGAGCCCTGTAACATAACGGTGGACTCGATCCTCCATACTAGCTACTAACGCGGGGACGTACCGGGCCAATGAGTCGAACTCCACATTGTACTCCCGAACCGTACGCCCGTTCTGCCGCAACACCAAAAATCTGTCGGCCCGAGCCCTCCTCATCTGTGGAGGCAAGAAATGTGCAAGAAATGCCTCTGAGAACTCGTCCCATATAGCTGGAAGTGCATTCTCTCCCCGGGACAGCTCCCACGAATCAAACCAGTCGATTGCGGTATCACGCAGCCGATGCGAACCTAGGACCACCGACTCGGTCTCAAGCCTTGATCACTCTCATGATCCACAGCAATCGGATGAACTCCGGCGATCATCCTCGAGCCTCGACCGTAGAACTCGCGGGCTACGTCTCGGGAAGTCTGTAGCCTCAATCTATCCGTTCTAGGGTGAACCATCGGTGCTCGCAGGCTGCTGGCCCGGCCTATCCTCATATCGGCCACGACCACGGCGAATCGGGCCATCTCTTGTACTTATCTCATCCGCTCCAGTGTGGGACCGGAGGCTCAGAGGCGTAGTCTCGGCACCACCGCTGCGGCTCTAAACTCTTTGGTCTTTGGCGGCGTCGCAAACTCGTCGTCGGAAGCATCGCTCGTGCACCGACCGGCTCGCGCTCGTACTCTCTCTGTATCTCACTAGCCTTCGATCGCCTTGCCCATCCGGGCTCAGGTTTTACGCGAGGCATAACGGTAAAGGAAAGGAATACGTCGAGGGTCCAACTTATCACACGACTACAGGCACGATCTCGGAATGAGAAGAATGGAAACCAATCCTAAATGTCATATAGCCTCACGATTATAGATGTGGTACACAACACACCGATAATCAAGACTTACTAGACACGGTCAGACACTTTCCGAGGATTAATCGCTCGATACCACTTTTGTCACGACCGAACGCCCGTGGATCGTGCCTTACCGGGCACCCTAGTGATACAACATCGAGAAAATCAGCGGAAATAAAAACATGAACATGAATTAAGAGACAAGATAAATAAACAGCCAACCAAAGCAGTTGCCTTCATTAAATATACATAAATACGAACAGTTATCCTTTTTACAAACCCCGCCACAACAAAGGTTACTGCACTCTAAGATTTATACAACAACTATGACGGACAGGCCCCGCCATACCTGAATGTACAAGGACCTACAGACTGGGGTAACATACCAAAGATAAGCTCCAAGGAACGAGCTTCCAATACGAAAGGTGATCCTAAAAGGGGATCGACACGATGTACCTCTACTGCGGCATGAACGCAGCCCGAAGGAGGTCGACAACAAGTACCAAGTATGTGAAATCAGAAAAATCGTAAGTGAAATCATAGCAGTCTATATAAAGCAGGAGACATGTATGATAACCAAACTACAGTACACAACATATAAATAGTCATATCAAGTCAGGGACTCACGCCCTCCAAATCATCACTCGTGCCCGTGGAGTTCCTTCCTCACCGCCGGCAGTCTATGATATGATAACCATAAGTCAGCAATCCAAATGGGAGCATACCCGTGCGCTACGCATCGTGTCAGTATGTCCAAAAGGAAACACTAAGATAACATTCCAAATGGAAGCATACCCGTGCGCTACGCATCGTGTCAGTATGTCCACAGGGAAACAATAAGACATCATTCCAAATGGAAGCATACCCGTGCGCTACGCATCGTGTCAGTATGTCCAAAAGGAAACAATAAGACAACAATCCAAAATGGAAACAATAAGACAGCAATCCAAAATGGAAACAATAAGACAGCAATCCAAAATGGAAACATACCCGTGCGCTACGCATCGTGTCAGTATGTCCAAAAAGGAACAACCAGACAGTAATCAAAATGGAAGCATACCCGTGCGCTACGCATCGTGTCAGTATGTCCAAAGCGATCAGCAAAAATAACCCTATCAAGAGGCGTGCAGTGGAATTTCTCCACATCGCAAGACGTCCCAATAAGGTCTCAACAAGTCAACCGGCCCTCCATCGAGAGATGCGGTAGCATAGGAACACAATTTTTGCACAACAAAGGCTATCACAACAAGCATAGGCAAGTTTTACACAACTCAAGTACTTTCATTTTATACCAAAGTCCGGGTTTTAACCCTAAAGTACTACGTACGTTAAATTCTTTTAAGAGATCCGTTCCTTTATAAAAGTCACCCGTTACCCGTAGTATAAAAAAATAGAGTGACTTACATCTTTTAAGTAAACCAATACAACTTCCATACTTTTCCTTTTTAAAACCAGAATTAAGGCAATGCCATGCCTTCTTTGTGGGACCAAAATACTTCTCTTTTTAAAGTCAATTTACCACATTAAAACCAATGATAAAAACCCTTCTTTTGTTCTCATAAAGTCGTTATAACTAACTTCCCATAAGGCTGTTATAACACTTTATGTTTTACCAATTTTAAGACAAAACAATGCCTTTCTTTTCCCTAGAGTTCCAGTTTGCCTAATTTCAATTACTCAAGTCTCTTTACTTTAGAAAAGTTTCATAGTTCGATGTCTTAATTTCCTTTAAAACAATTGAGTAACATATGCCATAGGCGAGTAGGTTATTCTTGCTCATAAATCTTATTAAGCAGCCATGATCTAGGAAATGTAATGTCATTTTGTCTCATCTTAGCTTCTATGCAGATGGAGGTTTCTACTGGTTTTAATAATACTTCTTTATTCAATATATTTCCTTTATTAACGCTGCAGTGGTTTGTCGATACTCATTCTGATTTCCGAAATCAGTAAAACATTATTCCCTTTTAAAACCAAGTACTCATTTTCACACAAACATCCATATTAAGGCAAGTCTCTTATATTTTAAATCATTAAACCGTTCTTTTTATCCCTCTTAAGACGTTATACCTACTTCCCATAAAGCTGGTATAACTCTTATGTTTTCAAACCAAGTATTACACTTCTTTCAAAAAGGTTTCTTAATCTTTCAGAATACTTCAAGGTTCTTTATTATCACACATCAAGTCAGTTATAAGTCAAATCAGTTATCTTTTAAAAACCGCAAAGCATTTCTTATTTACATAGAGCTGTTATAACCAACTTCCCATAAAGCCGTTATAACACTTTATGTTTAAAAGCAATCAAATACATTTAACACATGTACGTCTACCGTACTACATAGTTATACACATATCATGCTAGAACAGATAGGAAGAGGTTCACATACCTCGCGACGATTATCGACTAATAGCAAAACGCTCCAAGTACCTCAAACCGTCGGCTACACTTTAAGCCAAGCAGATCACTCCACACGTAGTACTTCAACCTATAGAGGCCACAAGGCGCCTATTAACATCTTTAGATCCCGTCGTAGAATATTCTACAGAAAATTCGGCAGCACTTCCCTCCCCGCAACAGCGTAAATCTCCTCCTCTATCGAGGCCGGCTACCAAGCCAACCAGGGGGGGTTTGCACGTCTAACCGGACGTGTACAATTCTACTCACAGTAATACTACACAAGCCTACTGTAATACAGTCCTATGTAATTACAGTTCAGTTCACTTCTTAAAATTCAGGCTTAAGTCGCAAGACATTGCCGTAAGTATTATTCAGGCTTAAGTCAAAAGACATTGCCGTAAGTATTATAATGTTCAGTTCTATATATAGTATACTTCAACTATATATTCCTACAACATGTAATTTCCAATTACAATAGAAGGTCAAGAGTGTTTACCTCGATAAGCCCAAAATTATCCGAGTTTATATGTCGATCCTGAGCAAGGTTTAGCTCCTACTCCGTGCGCTCCAACCCGCTCCAACCAACCCTTAGAAGTTCTAACCAACTTCTACTTAAATACTTCAACTATCAATGAAGATTTCCTTAGGGTTTCGTTTAGAGGCTAAGAGGAAGTATAATAGTATTTTCTGGGCTTTTGTATAAAAAGGGTACTTTGGAAAGTACTACAAGGTATATGGGCTAAAGTATTTGGGCATTATAACAATACTAGGAGAGTATTTCTATACCACAAAAATGGGTATTATACGAAAACAACTAGGCTAGGGGGGGTGTACCCCACGGCCAAGCCTCTACAAAGGGGGAGGGGGAGGCCCTCTCGGCCAAAGCTTCTCAAGGGAGGGGGGAGGGGCTTTGGACGAAGCAAACAAGAGGGAGGGAGTATTTTGAGACTTAGATAGATTGCTCAAGTTTTGGATGAAGAATGTCTTCAACTAGAGAGGTATTTATAGGTCAAGTGAAGGCCAACCAATGGCCAAGATGAAGACAAGTGCATAGCAAGTGTAAGGCCAAGATTTAGCCATGTGCTACCTTATCCATCTACACAAAATATCCTACCTAACCCTTGACCAAAATTTCAACACCAAAAACGTGCCAATGGCCAAGCTTTGCCGTCCACTTGCTTCCAATGGGAGGGTGACACTTGTCCCCCTCCCGTTGGTCCAAAATGTTTCGTCTCTCGGAAAAATCCGCAAAAATTATTAATGACATAGCCGGAATTTTCCCTACGTAAGCTGTGGAAACGTTTCGTCGGAAAACGACTCTTTTCGGCACTTGTGCCCAATTTCGAACCTATGCCTACTTTAAGGCTTAAATTGTATACGTACGCCCTCACGTACATACTCTGGAAATACGGGGTATAAAAATATGGGTTGCAAGGAGATGGCCCAGTTACTAGTTAGGTTTATGGCGAGACTTGAGGACAGACGGGAGCCGGGGGTACCAGTAGTGCACCCCAGGGCCGATAGTTGGAGACTTCGGGACTTCTTAAGTTGCAGTCCACCAGTGTTCTATGGATCGAGAGCTGAGGATGACCCTCAGGAGTTTATCCGGCGATTCTGTGATCATGAGAGTGATCAAGGCCTCAGAGGCAGAGTCGGTGATATTGGGTTCGCATCGGCTGCGTGATACTGCAGTCGACTGGTTTGATTCATGGGAACTGTCCCGGGGGGAGCATGCGCTTCCAGCTGTATGGGACGAGTTCTCAGGGGCTTTTCTTGCACATTTCTTGCCCCCACAGATGAGGAGGGCTCGGGCCGACAGATTTTTGATGTTGAGACAGGACGGGCGTACGGTTCGGGAGTACAACGTGGAGTTCGACTCGTTGGCCCGATATGTCCCGGCGTTAGTGGCAAATATGGAGGACAGAGTGCACCGCTACGTCACGGGGCTCGATGACTACTTGGCAGAGGCTTGCTCGGGTGTAGCTCTTCAGTCGGGCATGGACATTGCCCGCATGCAGGCTTATGCACTTGGGTGTGAGGAGCGGAGAGGTCGACGGAATGACCGGGATCAGCAGAAGAGGGCCAGAACAGCAGGGTCTTTTGGCGACTTTCGAGGCGGACCGCCTCAGCAGCAGACTAGTTATGCGCCTCCGCCAAGTCTGAGCGGTCCTCCACGCCTTGTGGCATCCAGAGTATTCGAGGAGCAGGTCGGGGCTCCTGTGTTTCAGATTTTGGGGAGTAGGAGTGCTCGCGGATGAGGTCACCCTTGTCTCGGTGGCGTTGTGGAAAACTTCATAAGGCGAGTGTCGTACTAATTTGGGAGATTGTTATGCTTGCGGCCAACAGGGCCATTTGGCGAGATCGTCCGACGCAGGTAGCGCGGATGTTGAGACTCGCCTCGGGATCTGCATGCGGGTTCTTCGCCGATAGCTAGGCGGATGTTCATGCATCGCAGAGGCCACGCAGAGGTCGCGGTGGAAGTTCCCAGTTTTAGCAGTCCTTTGAACCGCCTATTTACAGGTATATCCTTAACCCTCTAGAGACTAGTATGTATTGATGATGTGTTAAGTGTTATGATCGGATAGAGTTGTGTTATTGATATGTTAGAAAACATGGTTAGTTGAAAGGATAAGTATGGGGACATGGAAGGTGTGAACCTTAGAATAGTACACGTTGAGACCTTAGATGTAAGGTCGTCCTGAGAAAAAGATTTTTACGGTTAGTCTTTGTCGAAACACTTGGTATGCGTGAAATGTATTGAGGGATAATTCCTTGGGTTGTGTAGGATGAAAGTGGTAGCTTTCAGGACTTGTATAGGTAAGGTTGTTCCGGATCGGGGAACAAGAGTCTGGTGCGATTATGGGTCGGGTTGAGGACCATTCGCGGGTCAACCCGCAGCCCGGTTTAGGGTGGGGTCAGTTCGAGGTGGTCCCGCCAGGTGGTAGGGTCACGAGGGTGCTAAGCCCAAGTTTAGGTAACCATCGTATGAGTTCGTGGATGTGTTCGACCAGAATCGAATCGTGAAGGCCGGGAATGGCCTTGAGGGAATTTGAGGTTAGTAAGATGACCAAGTTTGGAGGTGGTAACTCCAGGGTTGTAGAAATTGAAGCGGTGACTGAAGTGTGGTATGTGTACTAGAAAGAGTTCGGGTGTACGAGAAATGGGCGACGAGTAAGAAGAGAAGCGAACAATGTGTTATGAGAACGGAAGTGATCATTTCTTTTGTGAAGTGAAGATGCGAAGGGAGTACCCTTTAGACCATGGGTGTGAGCTTTTTGTGATGTAAGAGGTGATTCCTCGTTGGCTTGGATTTATATGATATACTATGGACATTGATGGCATGATTGGTTTCGTAAGTATAGTAGTGAAGACTATACCAGCGCATGTGTGTTTGGAGACTTAGAAGGAACATTCGGGACGAATGTTTCTAAGGGGGGAAGAATGTTATACCCCGTAGTTCCAGGGTATGTATGTGAGGACGTACGTACGAGAATACGACAGAAATTTTGGAAAGAAAGGAAGATGTGATTTTTTCGACGGAAAAGTTTCCGGTTTTTGTGAAGAAAAAGGTTCGTTATTGGATTCCCAGATTTGGTATTTGGACTTCTTGGATTATATTAGAATTATTGGATTTTATTTTCAGAAATGGTCACGTGGGGCCCACGGGAGAAATTTACGGTTTTGTGGGGCCCGCTTTGTTTTTGAGATTTTCGGTATTTTGGATATTTTCGGAAGACGAAATATTTTGGACGAGTAGGGGGGCGACACGTGTCACCCCCATGTGGCCATGGTTGGCCGTTTCTTGTTGACACTTGGCTTTGGCCGAAATGGTGTGGACAAGTGGCAAGCCACTTGTCCCAAGTTTTGTGAAGCCATTTGGAGGGTGGGACCCACACACACTTGTCCCAAGATCTCACTACACACTTGCCTTGATCTTGCCCTTTGATTGTTCTATAAATACCCCATAGTGCAAGACATATTATTTCATCCACTTAAGAGCTTTCCAAGGCAAAAATATCCCTTTCCCTTTGTATAGTTTTCGTCCCCCTCCCCCTCTTGTGTAGAAATACTTGGAGTATTATTGTATAATCCCAAATACATTGGCATAGTATCCCTAGTAGTATTCCAAAGTTATTTCAAATACTAGGAGCCCGGAAATACTACTTTATTCCAATAGTCGCAAAACGAAACCCTAGAAAAATCTTCATAGCTTGGTTGAAGTGTTAAGAGAAGTTGTTTAGAAACTTCTAAGGGTCGCTTGGAGCGGGTTGGAGCGTAAGGAATTGGAGCTAAACGTTGCCCAGGATCGACTTATAATCTTGGATAATTTTGGGCTTATCGAGGTAATGATCTGTGTCCCCCTATTGTAATTGGATATTACATGTTGTAGTAGTTATACTTGACTATATTATTTTGGAAGGATGATTATAAAGGATTGAACTGTACTTACAGTAGACTTGTGTAGTATTATTGTGAAGCAGAATTGAACACGTCCGGTTAGACGTGTAATCCTCGAGTTGTTGGCACAGTAGCGCCTTGGTAGTGAGGAGATTTATGTGATAGCGGGGGGGAGGTGCTGCCGAATTTGCTGTAGAATATGGAACCATGTATTTAAAATATTCTACGAAGAGATCTAGGAGTTGATAGGCGTTTTGTGGCCTTTATAGGTTGCAGTACTTCGAGTAGCGTATTCTACTTGAAGAGTGGAAAAGGCTAGCAGAGTTACAGTACTGTGGAGCGTTTTGCTAATTGTCGATAATCGTCGCGAGGTATGTGAACCTCTTCCTATCTTTTCTAGCATGATTATTGTGAACTATATAGTACGGTAGACGTACGTGTGTGAAATGAATTTTGTTTGTTTAAAACATAAAGTGTTATAATGGCTTTATGGGAAGTTAGTTATAACGACTTTATGAGGATAAAAGAAAGACTTGACTTTGGCAGTAAAACGACTTGATTTTGAAAGTTAAGAGACTTGATCTTGAAAGATAAGAGACTTGACTTATAACGACTTGTTTTCGGAAAAAGAGAAGTAACTTGATTTTAAGTATAGGTTACGTGTTTTGAAAAGAGTAAGTTATTTGGGTTTTAAAAGAATACTTGTTGTTGTTTTAAAAGTAAAGAGACTTGTGGAATTAAAGAGTTTTTGGTTTAGAACATAAAGTGTTATAACAGCTTTATGGGAAGTTAGTTATAACGACTTTATGAAAACAAAGGAATGGTTTTTATCATTAGTTTTAAAATGGTAACTTGACTTTAAAAGGAGAAGTGTTTTGGTCTAAAAAGAAGGCATGGTATTGTCTTAATTTGGTTTAAAAAGGAAAGTCTGGAAGTTGTTTTGGTTTAATTAAAATGTTAGTCACTTTATTTTTATACTACGGGTATCGGGTGACTTTTGTAAATGAAATGGATCTTCTATAAAGAATTTAACGTACGTAGTACTTTGGGGATTAAAACCTGGACTTTGTCATAAAATGAAAGTACCTTGAGTTGTGTGTAACGTGCCTATGTTTGCGTGTGATAGCCTTGTTGTGCAAGTGTTGTATTCTTATGTTACCGCGTCTCTCGATGGAGGGTCGGTCGTGTTATTCTTGATCATTTTGGACATACTGACACGATGGGCGGCCCACGTATGCTTCCACTATGATAGTCCATGGGCATCTGACTTCGATGGATGGTCCACGGGTACGCCATGATGAGGGTTCGTTTCCCTGTTGATAGTGTTATTCCATGGATTAGCTCTCCATGAGGTTTTACTGATTCGGCCTTGGTATCTGGTGGTTGGCTTTCGTACTTGCCCCGTCTCGTGGCTGATTCGGCCTTGGTACCTGGTAGTTAGCCTTCGCACTTGCCCCGTTCGGTTTAGTGGCGAAGTCTCGTGACACGCCTTGGTACCGGTAGTTAGCCTTCAGATTGCCCGGCCAACCACGTGACACGCCTTGGTACCGTAGTCGGCTTCGTACTTGCCGTGTCGCCGTGGTTTGGTTGTATAGTATTGTTAGTACGGTTGTTATGACACGTGGGACCTGGTGTTCATATGTACTTCTTGGTGTAATTATATCATAGACTGCCGGCAGTGAGGAAGGTATGATTGATGTTGTGGGCGTGAGACCCATTGTTATACTTGAGTAATGACTTTGGCGCGTGAGTCACGACTTGACATGTTGTTTATATATTATGGATGTAGTTTGGTTATCATACATGTCTCGCTTTATATAGACTATTATGATTTCATTTACTGATTTTACGCCACATACTTGGTACCAGACCGACCTTCGGGGGGCTGCGTTCATGCCGCAGGTAGAGGTACACCAGTCGTTGATCCTCGCTCATAGGATCACAGTTCAGCATATCGGGAAGCTCCGTTTCTCCGGAGGCTTATCATTTGGTATAGTCCCCTATCACTGTAGGTACTTGTACATTCTGGGGTATGGCGGGGCCCGGTCCCGTCATGTTGTATAAAACCTCTTAGAGGTCTGTAGTACTGTTGTGGGCAGGGTTTGTAAAAAGGATTAAACTGTTCGGTTTGAAAGATTTATATATATATATTATTGGAAGGTGACCGTTTTGGTTATCCTGTTCTTATCATTTATCTTGTTTCATTTTTAAGTTTTTATTTCCGCTGATTTTCTCTGATGTTGTATCACTAGGGTGCCCGGGGTAAGGCACCAGTCACGGGCCCGGGATCGGGTCGTGACAGCATCGTAACAAGTCAGGAGGGTGAGTGATATAATACTAGCACAACGGCTTATTGTTTGTTATACCCCGTATTTCCAGAGTATGTACGTGAGGACGTACGTACGAAAGTTAAGCCTTTAGATAGGCAAGGGTCGAAATTTGTGCACAACCCCCGAAAAGAATTGTTTTTCGACGAAACGTTTTCCAAACTTCGCGAGGGGAAAATTACAGTTGCGACTTTAATAATTTTTGCGGATTTTTCCGAGGGATGAAATATTTTGGACCAACGAGAGGGCGACACTTGTCACCCTCAAGTGGGCGGTCTTGTGGCCGAAAGTGAGCACGTTTCTTGAGCATGATATTTTAAAAGAATATATATAGTACGGTAGACGTACGTGTATTAACTGAACGTGGTTTTACTGCGATGTCTTTTGACTTAAGTCTAAATAATAAGAATCTTGAAGTATTTCAAAGAATTAAGAATCGTTTTTGAAAGAAGAGTAATACTTGGTTTTAAAAGCTTAAGAGTTATACTAGCTTTATGGGAAGTTAGGTATAACGACTTAAGAGTGATAAAAGGAACGGTTTACTTAATTGTTTTATAAAAGCCTTGTATGGATTTCGAAAATGAGAATAAGTATCGAACAAACCACTGCATCGCTAATAAAGTGATTTGTATTGACTAATTAAGTATTATTAAAACGAGAAACCTCTATCTGCACAGAAGCTAAGATGAGACAAAATGATATTACATTTCCTAGATCATGGCTGCTTTAATAAGATTGTTATGAACAAGAATAACCTACTCACACATAAGGCATATGTTTCTCAAATTGTTTTTAAAGAGAATTATATTATTAAGTGATTAAGACTATGAACTGCGAAACCTTTCGAAAATGAGAAACTTGAGCATTTGAAATTAGGCAAACTTGAACGTTTGGAAAAGAATGTTGTTACTTGATTTTACAAAAAGAAGTGTTTTGGTTTACTTAAAAAGATAGTCACTCTATTTTTATACTACGGGTGTTGTGTGACTTTTGTGAAAGAAACTGATATTTTAAAGAGTTAATGTATGAAGTACTTTGGGGATAAAAACCCGAACTTGTTGACATAAAGTAGAAAGTACCTTGTGTGAATAATTTGATTATGTTGGTTGGTGATAGCCTTGTAATACTTTCTTGTTGATTTGATAAGTAAACATGTTAGGATGCTACGTGTGTTAGTATCTTGTGATGTTTGTGTAAAGGGGTTTCCCTTGATTGCGCTTATGTTGTTTAATGATAAGCCGTTATGTTAGTATTGTACCACTCACCTCTTGACATGTTATACCGGGGGTTAAGCTGCCCTCCGATGCGGGGTACCTCAGGCGGTCTGTGTGACTATGATTCGAGATACCTCATGCGGGTCCAGGTGGCCTATGCGGAGCTACGAGAGTTCCAGGTTAGTGTGCGGTCTATATGGCCATGCGGTCTATGTGGCCATGCGGACCACGGGTCCAGGACGATGCCGGGGAGTAGCTACCCTCGATGCGGGGAATACCTCATGCGGGCCTATGAGTGTGGCCTATGCGGAGCTGCGGGAAGTTCCAGGATTTGACGCGCACATTGATACTGAGGGCGAGTGGCCCGCTTCGATCATATGGCGCGGTTTAGAAAGACCTCGTGATACAGTTTTATGGCATTGTTGGTACTGTGGGTTTTAGTAGTCGGCTATGCCTTCGTACTTACCCCGTACGGTTTTATTATAACACAGGTGGGACCTGGTGTTCATGTGTATTCCTTGGTGCTTTTATATCATAGACTGCCGGCAGTGAGGAAGGTGTTCCACGGGCATGATTGATGTTGTGGGCGTGAGACCCATAGTTATATTTGAGTGATGACTTTGAGGGCGTGAGTCCCTGACTTGACATGACTGCTTATTTATTGTGAACTGTAGTTTGGTTATCATACATGTCTCCTGCTTTATATAGACTACTATGATTTCATTTACAGTATTTTCAGTTTCACATACTTGGTACCTGTTGTACTGACCTCCTTCGGGGGGCTGCGTTCATGCCGCAGGTAGAGGTACACCAGTTGTTGATCCTCGCTCATAGGGTCAGATTGGCGTTTGGGAAGCTCCGTTTCTCGAGGCTTATCGATGGTATAGTCCTGTCGTTGTAGGTACTTACATTCGTGGTATGGCGCCCCGTCCCGCCATTGTTGTTATATCATTCTTAAGTGCATGTAATCTTGATGTGGGCAGAGTTTGTAAAAGGGATGTAACTGTTCGAGTTCAAGTTTTATGTTTATATATATGCCGGAAGGTAACTTTTCTCAGAAAAACTGTTCCTCGCTTCATTTTGTTTCATGTTTTGTTTTATATTCCGCTGATTACTCTGATGTATGTCTACTTGGGTGCCCGGGTAAGGCACCAGTCACGGGCCCCGGAATAGGTCGTGACAAAAGTGGTATCAGAGCAGTTAATCCTCAGAAAGTGTCTACAGACCGTATCTAGTAGAGTCTTGATTATCGGTGTGTTATGCACCACACCAATAATCAGGAGGCTATAGGATATTTAGGATTAGTTTCCATTCTTCTCACTCTGAGATCGTGCCTTAGAGCTGTGTTATAAGTTGGACCCCTCTAACGTAATTCCTTTCCTTTACCATTTATGCCTCCGCGTAAGGCAACCCGCCCGGCGGCAAGGCAGCGGCGGAGGCTGCAGTAGAAAACGAGAGTGTTACGAGGGCACAGGCCCAACCATCACCTGTGGTGGTGCTTCATTCGGGGAGTTCTGCGACGACGCCAGTCCCAGCAGAGTCTAGCGCAGCGGCAACAGTTCCTACTGCGGCCATGATATTTGAACCTTCAGTTCCACGACCAGTAGCAGAAAGTATGGACTTCAAAGAGACGACCCTGTTACTAGCTATGGATTTAGCAACCAGAAAATATATTATGTACCGATTTATCACGGGTCTTGATGAGTATCTAAGAGAGGGTTGTGCAAGAGTAGCTCTTGATCGGCGTGAGCATGGCTCGCAGTCGAGCTTATGCGCAGTCGAGAAACGTAGGGATCGACGGGTTAACCAAGATCGCAGAAAGGCGGCGAGGCGGTCCTTTGGTAACTTTCGAGAGAGGACCTACCGGCAGACGGGTTATGCGCCTGCCCGGTCTGCAGTGGTCCTCCACAGACTTCAGGACGTTCGGGGTATGCCGGAGTTGGTAAAAACTCCAGGGCTTCTGGTTCACGGCTATACGTAGGTTCTAGCCAGCCGGGTTGATTTTCCTCGGTATTCACAAGATGGTGGCGTCCCGGGAATGTCATCTTTTTGTTGGTGCTTGTTTTACCTGCGGATGTCAGGGCCATATGTCGAAAGGGTCTCCTAGTAGGAGGGATGCAAGTAGGAAGACTCAGCCTACGGATCGATTCTGGATTGATGGTTCGGAGAGGAAGGGGTGCTAGCGGAGAGGCCACCCCACCTCGGTGTGGCCATTGTGGTAGGTGTCATTGTGGGGAGTGTCATACTTCTTCGACAGCTTGTTATGCTTACGGCCAGCGGGGCCATTTTGCGGGAAATTGTCCGACCAGAGATGGCGCAAATGTAGAGACTCAGCCTTCAGGATCAGCGGCTAGTTCATCACCTTTCCTAGCTATGCGCCCAGCAGGGCAGGATTGATTGGGACGGCAGAGGGTAGTGAAGCAGTAGATACAGGTATATCCTTAACCCTCTAGAGATTTGTATGTGTGATAAGATGAGTATATCTTAAGTGTTATGTTCAGATAGCATTGTGTTAATTGTGATTAGAAATCATGGTTAGTTAAAAGGGTAAGATTGGGGATAGGGAAAGTGTGAGCCTTAGAATGTTATACGTGAAGACCTTAGAGGCAGGGCCATCTCGAGTAAAAGATTTATTTTATGTTTGACCCTTATCGGAGTGCATAGTACACGTGAGATATGTTTGTGTGATAAGTCCCTGAGTGGTATGAAGTGAAAGAGGGTAGTTGAGCTAAGAATGACCACTAGGTTTTCGTAACTTGATTAGTGAGATTGTTTCGGATCGGGGAACAAGAGTTTGGCACGATAGCGGGTCGGGTTGAGGACCGATCGCGGGTCAACCTGCGGCCTGTAATGTGGTGGGGTCAGTTCGAGGTGGTCCTGCCAGGTGGTAGGGTCACGAGGGTCTTAGGCCTAAGTTTTGTTAACCATCGTACGAGTTCGTGGATGCGTTCGACCAGTAGTCGGGCCGATGAGGTCAGCCCATCTTGTCTGTCGATCGGGCATTTACTTTCAGAGGGTTATGCGAGATGTTATATATATCAGGAAGGTTGTAAGGCTGCACGGGGTTCCTACTTTCACCTTATGACAGGCAGTGGAGCCCAGGTTATGGCTATTTCTTTTTCTTCTTTTTTTCTGGAAGTTTTACCAGGCAGGGTTAGGAACTCAGGGGAGTCTCCGTATCGCATTCATCCTCGGGCCAGTGTTTGGATTTCAGGGGTAGCTATGAGGATTGTTGCCTCCTGTTGAGGGAGTGTTTTTAGATACCATTTCAAGTGTTCGGATATCGCCTTATGACGCCTTGTATGGGCGGTAGTGTAGGTTTCCAGTCGATTGGTTCGATGTTGGCAAGGTACAGATTGTTGGCTCATACTTGATTCAGCAGGATGTAGATAGGGTGAAGCTTATCCAGGAGAGGTTATTGGCAGCTCAGAGTCAACAGAAGTCGTGCGGATGATCGACGTCGACACTTGGAGCTCAGGTTGACGGTCGGTCTTTCTGAAGGTACCACCCCGGAAAGGGTGTGACGAGTTTTGGAAAACGGAGGAAATTTAGCCTGAGGTACTTAGAGCGTTTTCAGATCCTTTGGAGGATAGGCCAGGTTGCCTATAAGTTAGCATTGTCGTCCGACGTAGGAGGCAGTGCGTCCGGTCTTTCTTATTGCTATGTTCGGAAGAGTATCGGAGATCCATCCAGAGTGTTCCCAGTTAATGACGACCAAGTTGGAGATAGTAACCCAGAGATTTTGGAAACTGAAGCAATAACAGAAATGTGGTAAGTGATGAGAAAGAGCTCGAGTGTACGAGGAGGGTACGCCGAGTAAGGGAAGAAGTGAGCATGTGTTAGGAGAATAGAAGTGATCATTTCTTTTGTGAAATGAAGGTGCGAAGGGAGTGTCTTTTAGACCTTGGGTGGGAGATTTTGTGGTAATAGAGGTGATCCCTTGTGGACTTGGATTTAGTAATTGCGCGTGTGTTATTTTGTGGCCAGGTGTGGCATTGGCAACTTGTTATGTTAAGAGGAACTTATCTTTATCTGTATCGAGAAGGAACATTCGGGACGAATGTTTCTAAGGAGGGGAGAATGTTATACCCCGTATTTCCAGAGTATGTACGTGAGGACGTACGTACGAAAGTTAAGCCTTAAGATAGGCAAGGGTCGAAATTTGTGCACAACCCCCGAAAAGAATTGTTTTCCGACGAAACGTTTTCCAAACTTCGCGAGGGGAAAATTACGGTTGCGACTTTGATAATTTTTGCGGATTTTTCCGAGGGATGAAATATTTTGGACCAACGAGAGGGCGACACTTGTCACCCTTAAGTGGGCGGTCTTGTGGCCGAAAGTGAGCACATTTCTTGAGCATGATATTTTAAAAGAATATATATAGTACGGTAGACGTACGTGTGTTAACTGAACGTGGTTTTACTGCGATGTCTTTTGACTTAAGTCTAAATAATAAGAATCTTGAAGTATTTCAAAGAATTAAGAATCGTTTTTGAAAGAAGAGTAATACTTGGTTTTAAAAGCTTAAGAGTTATACTAGCTTTATGGGAAGTTAGGTATAACGACTTAAGAGTGATAAAAGGAACGATTTACTTAATTGTTTTATAAAAGCCTTGTATGGATTTCGAAAATGAGAATAAGTATCGAACAAACCACTGCAGCGCTAATAAAGGGAAATGTATTGACTAATTAAGTATTATTAAAACCAGTAGAAACCTCCATCTACACAGAAGCTAAGATGAGACAAAATGATATTACATTTCCTAGATCATGGCTGCTTTAATAAGATTGTTATGAACAAGAATAACCTACTCACACATAAGGCATATGTTTCTCAAATTGTTTTAAAAGAGAATTATATTATTAAGTGATTAAGACTATGAACTACGAAACCTTTCGAAAATGAGAAACTTGAGCATTTAAAATTAGGCAAACTTGAACGTTTGGAAAAGAATGTTGTTACTTGATTTTACAAAAAGAAGTGTTTTGGTTTACTTAAAAAGATAGTCACTCTATTTTTATACTATGGGGGTTGTGTGACTTTTGTGAAAGAAACGGATCTTTTAAAGAGTTAATGTATGAAGTACTTTGGGGATAAAAACCCGAACTTGTTGACATAAAGTAGAAAGTACCTTGTGTGAATAATTTGATTATGTTGGTTGGTGATAGCCTTGTAATACTTTCTTGTTGATTTGATAAGTAAACATGTTAGGATGCTACGTGTGTTAGTATCTTGTGATGTTTGTGTAAAGGGGTTTCCCTTGATTGCGCTTATGTTGTTTAACGATAAGCCGTTATGTTAGTATTGTACCACTCACCTCTTGACATGTTATACCGGGGTTAAGCGCCTCCGATGCGGGTACCTCGGGGTGGTCGTGTGACTATGATTCGAGATACCTCATGCGGGTCCGTGGCCTATGCGGAGCTACGAGTTCCAGTTAGTGTGCGGTCTATATGGCCACGCGGTGCATGTGGCCATGCGGACCACGAGTCGGGGCGATGCCGGAGTAGCTACCCGACGCGGAATACCTCATGCGGGCCTATGAGTGGCCTATGGCGCGAGCCGCGGAAGTTCGAGATTTGACGCGCACATTGATACTGAGGGCGAGTGGCCCGCTTCGATCATATGGCGCGGTTTAGAAAGACCTCGTGATACAGTTTTATGGCATTGTTAGTACTGTGGGTTTTAGTAGTCGGCTATGCCTTCGTACTTACCCCGTACGGTTTTATTATAACACAGGTGGGACCTGGTGTTCATGTGTATTCCTTGGTGCTTTTATATCATAGACTGTCGGCAGTGAGGAAGGTGTTCCACGGGCATGATTGATGTTGTGGGCGTGAGACCCATAGTTATATTTGAGTGATGACTTTGACGGCGTGAGTCCCTGACTTGACATGACTGCTTATTTATTGTGAACTGTAGTTTGGTTATCATACATGTCTCCTGCTATATATAGACTACTATGATTTCATTTACAGTATTTTCGCCACATACTTGGTACTGTTATCGACCTCCTTCGGGCCGCGTTCATGCCGCAGTAGAGGTACTCGATTGTTGATCCTCGCTCATGTGGTCACGATTGGCGTTTGGGAAGCTCGTTTCTCGAGACTTATCGATGGTATAGTCCCCTGTCGTTGTAGGTACTTATATTCAGGGTATGGCGGCCCCGCCCGCCATTGTTGTTATATCATTCTTAGGTGCGTAGTTACATTTGTGGCGAGTTTGTAAAAGGGATGTAACTGTTCGAGTTCAAGTTTTATGTTTATATATATGCCGGAAGGTAACTTTTCTCATAAAAACTGTTCCTCACTTTATTTTGTTTCATGTTTTGTTTTATATTCCGCTGATTACTCTGATGTATGTCTACTTGGGTGCCCGGGTAAGGCACCAGTCACGGGCCCCGGAACGGGTCGTGACATTGTTAAACAACATAAGCACAACAAGAATAACCTCCTTACACAAGCGTCACAAGATACTAACACACGTAGCATCATAACATGTTTATCAAACCAACTTACCATACCTTCAAACATCATTTCAAGCATTTGATAACCAAATAATTAACCTGTTTCTTATCTTTCTTAAGTCGTTATAGCTAACTTCCCATAAAGCTAGTATAACACTTAAACTTTTAATGAAAACCAAGTGTTACTTTTCTTCCAAAATGATTCATAACTCTTTTTGAAATATTCAAGATTCTTATTAATTAGAACTCAAGTCCAAAGACATCAAAGTAAAGCCAAATTTAGTTTAACACACGTACGTCTACCGTACTATATATATATTTCACAAATATCATGCTCAAAGGGATAGGAATGTTATACCCCGTAGTTCCAGGGTATATTTGTGAGGATGTACGTACGAGAATACGACAGAAATTTTGGAAAGAAAGAAAGATGTGATTTTTCGACGGAAAAGTTTCCGGTTTTTGTGAAGAAAAGGTTCGTTAATGGGAATTGGATTCCCAGATTTGGTATTCGGGCTTCTTGGATTATTTTAGAATTATGAGATTTTATTTTCGGAAAAGGTCACGTGGGGCCCACGGGAGAAATTTACGGTTTTGTGGGGCCCGCTTTGTTTTTGAGATTTCCGATATTTTGGATATTTTCGGAAGATGAAATATTTTGGACGAGTCGGGGGGCGACACGTGTCACCCCCATGTGGCACCTTGGCTGAATTGGAGGGATGTCAGCCACTGTCCTCGCCGAATGGCCTTACAAGTGGCAAGCCACTGCCCTTTTCGTTGGCCATGTGGTGTGGGACCCACACACATGGCCCAATCTTGACCCTACACTTACCTTGATCCTAACCCTTGAATTCTCTATAAATAGCCCCTTAGGTTGAAGAGTATTTCATCCACACTTAAGAGCTTTCCAAAGCAAAATATTTTCCCTCCCTTTGTAAGTTGATTTCGTCCCCCTCCCCTCTTATGAAGAAAATACTTGGAGTATTATTGTATAATCCCAAATACCTTGGCCTAGTATCCCTAGTAGTATTCCATGTTGTTTCAATACTAGGAGCCCGGAAATGCTACTTTATTCCAATAGTCGCAAAATGAAACCCTAGAAAAACCTTCATAGCTTGGTTAAAGTGTTTAGAGAAGTTGTTTAGAAACTTCTAAGGGTCGCTTGGAGCGGGTTGGAGCGTAAGGAATTGGAGCTAAACATTGCCCAGGATCGACTTATAAACTTGGATAATTTTGGGCTTATCGAGGTAATGATCTATGTCCCCCTTTGGTAATTGGATATTACATGTTGTAGTAGTTATACTTGAGTAGATTATATTGGAAGGATGATTATAAAGGTTTGAACTGTATTTACATTGGACTGTACTTACAGTAGACTTGTGTAGAATTATTGTGAAGCAGAATTGAACACGTCCGGTTAGACGTGTAATCCACAGGAGTTGTTGGCACAGTAGCGGGCCTTGATAGTGAGTAGATTTATGTGACAACGGGGGAGGTGCCGAATTTTACGTAGAATAAGGAATCTTGTATTTAGAATATTCTACGAAGAGAACTAGAAGTTGATAGATGTATTGTGGCCTTTATAGGTGGATCTTCACGCGGCATACTTGACTTGGCTTGTGGTTTAAGCTAAAAGGTATGTGATTCTTCCTATACTCTTAAGCATGATTGTTGTGAACTATATAGTACGGTGACGCATACGTGAAATGAGTTTTGTTTGTTTTAAACATAAAGTGTTATAATGGCTTTATGGGAAGTTAGTTATAATGACTTTATGAAAATAAAAGAAAGATTTGATTTTGAAAGTTAAGAGACTTGATCTTGAAAGATAAGAGACTTGACTTATAAACGACTTGTTTTCGAAAAAGGAGAAGTAACTTGATTTAAGTATAGGTTACTTGTTTTGGAAAGAGTAAGTTACTGGGTTTTAAAGAGTATACTTGATGTTGTTTAAAAGAAAAGCACTTGGTTTTTAAAAGTATAGAGTTCTTGATTTTAAATCTTATAAAGATTTTCGGAAGGTGTAGTATTTTGGGTTTGAAACCCGGATTGTTGATTAAAATGAATGTATGTTGAACTTGCCTATGCTTGTTGTGATAGTATTTGGTGTGCAAGTGTTTTGTTGATATGCTGTCGTGAATCTCTGGGAGGGCCGGCTATCTGATTGATTGATTGGACATACTGACGTTGGGTGGTCCACGAGTATGCGTCCACTTTGAGTAATCGATCGATTGTTTCATCGCCGCGTGACTCTCTGGGAGGGCCGGCTATCTGATTGATTTCCTTTGGACATGCTGACGCGATGGATGTTCCACGGGCATGCGTCCAGTAGGATGGTTTCATGGCCATGACTTACGATATGAGATGTCGGGGCATGCGGTCATTGTGAGGTTCAGATTGTTAGTCCATGGACCGCTAATTATTCCTCCACGTAAGGCAACCAGAGCTTGATTTGTACGTGTGGTTCAGGCACACTTTAGATACTTGTTCTGGTCATTTTCTCGTGTACCGGTAGCCTCTGGTAGATAGCTTAAGATACTTGCCTCGGTCATATCTTGTGAGACGGTAGGCTATTGTACGTTAGCTTAAGATACTTTCCTTGGCCAGTTGTGTGGCTAGCTTTTGGACTGGTAGTTGGCTTTCGTACCTTGCCCGTGATGGGATATGACTAGCTTTTGGACTGGTAGTTGGCTATTCTACTTGGCCCGATCGGTTTTGATGACGCAGTCAGGATCTAGTGTTCAGGTTCACATATGGGTGTTGTTTTACATCATGTACTGCCGACAGTGAGGAATGAGTTCCACGGGCATGATTGATATTATGGGCGTGAGACCCATAGTTATGTGTGAGTGATCATTTTGGGATGTCGTCCTTACTTGACATAATCGTTTACTTATTGAGAAATTTTTTTATAAATTTATGAAATTTGATTTAATTACTGATTTTCAGTTTCACATACTTGGTACTGTTATCACGACTCCTTCGGGGCCGCGTTCATGCCGCAGTAGAGGTACATCGGTTGTGGATCCTCGCTCATGGATCACAGATTCAACGTATTGGGAAGCTCCGTTTCTCCGAGGCTTATCTTTTGGTATGTTTCCGAGTTGTAGGTTCTTGTACATTCGAGGTATGGCGGGCCCTGTCCCGTCATAGTTGTTATTACACTCTTAGAGGTCTGTAGTACTGTTGTGGGCAGGGTTTGTAAAGGATTGTAACTGTTCGGTTATGTATATATACATGAAGGCGACCATTTTGGTTGGCCTATTTTCTTATGATGTATCTTGTTCCTGTTTAAGTTTTTATTTCCGCTGATTTTCTCTGATGTTGTATCACTAGGGTGCCCGGGGTAAGGCACCAGTCGCGGGCCCGAGGTCGGGTCGTGACAAAAGTGGTATCAGAGCAGTTAATCCTCGGAAAGTGTCTACAGACCGTATCTAGTAGAGTCTTGATTATCGGCGTGTTGTGCACCACACCTATAATCAGGAGGCTATGGGATATCTAGGATTGGTTTCTATTTCTTCTCGCTCTGAGATCGTGCCTTAGAGCTGTGTTGTAAGTTGGACTCCTTCTGACGTATTCTTTTCTGCCAGTTATGCCTCCACGTAAGGCAACCAGAGCCCAGAAGGGCAAGGCAGCAGAGGGAGCTGCGAGCAGAACACAGAGGAGTACGAGGGCGCAGGCCCGGTCATTACCTGAGATAGTGCTTCAGACGGCGAGTTTTGTGACGCCGCCAGCCCCAGCAGAGTTTAGAGCCGCAGCAGTGGCTACAGAGACCACGGTACCTGAGCCTCCAGTCCCACAGCCTGGAGCAGAGGAGATGGGTTACAAGGAGATGGCCCAGTTACTGGCCAGGATCGTGGCCAGACACGAGGATAGGCTGGATGCAGCAGTTCCAGTTCCAGTAGCCCCCGTAGTTCACCCCAGATCGGATAGTTTGAGGCTACGGGATTTTCTGAGTTGTGTCCCGCCAGAGTTGTTATACCCCGTATTTCCAGGGTATGTACGTGAGGACGTAGGTACGAAAGTCTAGCCTTAAAGTTTAGGCACAAGACGTTTTTTTTGGGCACAACTCGCTAAAAGAATCGTTTTCCGACGAAACGTTTTACACAACTCGCGTAGGATAAATTCCGGCTATGCCATTTCTAATTTTTGCGGATTTTTCCGAGAGACGAAACACTTTGGGCCAACGGGAGGGCGACACTTGTCACCCTCCAATTGGTGGACGTGAGGCGTCAATATGGCCGAATGGAGTGGCTTAGGGATATTTTGTGTGCAAGTTGGCTAGGTACACTTGCCCAAATCTTGGCCTTACACTTGCCTTGCACTTGGCATAATCTTGGCCATTGGTTGGCCATCCCTTGACCTATAAATACCCCTCTTGTGATGAAGAGTTCTTCATCCACAAACAAACTTTCCAAGTCTAAAATCCTCTCCTCTCCCTTGAGCCTTTTCGTCTAACAAACCCCCCTCCTTGTGAAGCTTAGCCGAGGCTACCCCCCCCCCTAGCCTAGCCGAAATCTACCCCCCCTCCCTTGGTAGAAAAGTTTCCTTCTAGTATTGTTATAATGCCCAAAATACCCTAGCCCAAATCCCTTATTACTTAGTAGAAATTGTGAAGAACTTCTAAGGTTTCCTTGGAGCTATCGGAGCGTACAACTTAGGAGCTAAGCCTTGCTCCGGATCGACTTATATCTAGGATATTATTGGGCTTATCGAGGTAAATAAACTTGTCCTTCTTTTGTAATTAGAGAATACATACTGTAGATGTATAGAAATAAGTATTAAATACTTAGAAGGATATCACAAAATAGAATTGAACTGTTATCACAGTAGAAGGGTTTAAAAGAAGAATAATTGAACTATACTTACTTAGGACTGTTTTCACAGTAGACTTGAGTAGCTCACTGTAGGGAAGTCGCCCGATTTTCCGTAGAATAAAGGACCCTCTGCTTAGAACTGTTTACAGAGTAGTATAGACGTTGATAGACGTGTCTGACTATTATAGGTTGATTCTCTGTGCGCGACATATTCAACTTGGCAGGTGGTTTTCGCCGAGAATGTATGTGATTCTTCCTAAGCATGATATTTTAACATATATATATAGTACGGTAGACGTACATGTGTTAACTGAATAATAACTACGGCAATGTCTTTTGACTTAAGCCTGAATAATAACTACGGCAATGTCTCTTGACTTAAGCCTGAATAATAACAGATCTTGAAGCATTTCAAAAGAATACGGAATCAGTTTTAACAGAAAAGAAACAGTTGGTTTTTAAACAAATGCTTAAGAGTTATACTAGCTTTATGGGAAGTTAGGTATAACCCCTTAAGAATGATAAAAAGAACTGTTTACTTAATTGCTTATAAAAACCTTGTATTCTGTAAGGTGTAGTAAGATTGTTTGATAAATAGACATACTATGATGCTATGTGTGTTAGTGTCTCGTGATGTTGTGAAAGGGGGACATTCTTGTTGTGCTTACGTTGCTAGATGGTAAGTCAGTTGTACTGTTGTTATATCACCTACCCCCTCGACTGGTTATACCGAGGGCTTGCCACCCTTGATGCGGGTCTATACGGCCTATGCGGTCTGTGAGACTATGCGGAGTGGGAGCTCGGGATTGATCATTCCGGGTGTTTTAGCTTCACGGGGATGCCCTGCGCGATCAGTATGACTACGCGGTCTATTGAGACTATGCGGTGCGGAGTCGAGAGTACCGGGGTTAGCTACCCCGACGCGAGGAATACCTACGCGGTGCATGTGTGACCTATGCGGATGCGGAAGTCGAGACTAGGCACGCATAATGATACTATGGGCGATTGGCCTTGCTGCGATCATTCGCGGCCTAGGAAAGACCGATTACATTATATCTATTAGTGTTCTTGTTTGTGATATGACACTATGTGCAATTGAACTAATTGTATTTGCAAATGGTTTTAAATACTTTGATTTCATTTTAAGTACTTTATTTCACATACTTAGTACATTGTTATGCGACCTCCTTCTGCGTTCATGCCGCAGTAAGGGCAAGCAGTGCTAGATCCACATCCTTAGGATCTCTTTGCATTGGTGTCGGGAGCTCCATCTTCTAGGAGGCTCTATTTTGTATGATCTCCTGTATTGTAGATAGTTTTGTACATTCAGGTATGGCGAGCCCTGTCCCGCCATAGTTGTTTACTTCCTCAGAGGTGCAGAGTCCTAGTGTACAGATTGGGATGTAATCGCAAAACTTGGGTTATTTATATATATATGCGAAAGGCAAGCTTTTCATCGAGATAAACTGTCTCATTTACAATTGTTTCATGTCTTGTTTTTATATTCGATTACTCGATGTATGACTACTTGGGTGCGGGTAAGGCACGACCACGCCCCGAACGGGTCGTGACAAAAGTGGTATCGAGCGATTAATCCTCGGAAAGTGTCTACGACCGTATCTAGTAAGTCTTGATTATCGGTGTGTTGTGCACCACACCAATAATCGTGAGGCTATAGGATATTTAGGATTGGTTTCCATTCTTCTCACTCGAGATCGTGCTTTAGAGTGTGTTAAAGTTGGACCCTCTAACGTATTCCTTTCTCATAGCTTATGCCTCCACGTAAGACAACCCGCCGAGGCGGCAAGGCACCGAGGAGGCGCTAGTAGGACACCGAGATTACGAGGGCTCGAGCCCAGTCTATACCTCGACGGCGAGTTCTATGACGCCGCCCCAAAGAGACCACGCACCACACCTCGCGTCACACTGGGTGGAGGAGTTAGGTACAAGGAGATGGCCCGGCTATTGGCGAGATCGTGGCGACATGAGGACAGTGGATGCAGATTCAGTTCGGGCCCTACTGCACCGTGGTTCACCCGAGGCCAAGAGTTTGAGGCTACGAGATTTCTGAGTTGTAGCCCGCGAGTTTTACTGGTCGAGGCGGAGGATGATCCGCAGGAGTTCATCCGTCAGCTACAGAGGATTATGAGAGTGATCAGGGCGTCGGAGACCGAGTCCGTGATCTTTGGTTCGCATCGGCTGCGTGATACTGCAGTCGATTGGTTTGATTCGTGGGAGTTATCCCGGGGAGAGCACGCATCCCCAGCTACTTGGGACGAGTTCTCAGAGGCCTTTCTTACTCACTTCTTGCCTCCACGGATGATGAGGGCGCGGCCGACAGATTTTTATCACGAGGCAGAGGACGCGCCAGTGAGTACAATGTCGAGTTCGATTCTTTGGCTCGATACGTCCCAGCGTTGGTAGCAGATATGGAGGATAGGGTGCACCGCTATGTCACCGGGCTAGATGATTATATGGTCGAGTCTTGTGCGGGTGTTTCTCTTCAGCCGGGTATGGACATTACCCACATGCAGGCTCATGCACTTGGATGCGAGGAGCGCGGAGACCGACGAGTCGATAGATATCAGCATCAGAAGAAGGCCAGGACGGTCGGTTCTTTTGGTAGTTCTCGGGTGGGCGGCCTCGAAGAGCCTAGATTTGCACCCCAGCCAGCTCAGAGCACTCCCACATCATTGTCGATTCGGCAGAGTATTCGGGGCGTGTCGTGGCCCTAGGACTTGGACTTCGGTAGCAAGGGTGTTAACCGATCGAGGTCCGCTCAGTGTCCGTGGCGAGTTCCATTCGGGGTTGCGATTACTCAGAGCTTGCTACACTGTGGCCAGCAGGTCATTTGCGAGAGTCTGTCGAAAGGCAGCGCTGATGGTAGGAGTCAGCCTGCAGGGTCAGTTGCCGGTTCTTCATCCCCGACAGTTACTCGCCCCGGAGGGCAAGGTACTCATGGGCCAGCAGGTCGCGGCAGAGGTCGTGGCGCGGGTCCCAGTTCTAGCGGTCCTCAGAACCGCATTTATGCCTTGTCCAGCCGACAGGACCAGGAGGCCTCACCTGATGTCGTCACAGGTACCTTATCAGTCTCCGATATTGATGTGTATGCCTTGATAGATCCGGGTTCTACTCTGTCCTATATATCTCCCCTTGTTGCTAGTAGAATAGGGATAGAGCCTGAGTCCATAGACCCTTTCGAGGTAGCTACGCCAGTGGGTGATTCGGTGGTAGCTCGGCGGGTATATAGGGCTTGTCCAGTGACCATTTACAGTCGTCAGACCCTAGCCGACTTGATCGAGTTGGATATGACTGATTTCGACGTGATCATGGGTATGGATTGGCTAGCTTCTTGCTACGCCCACGTAGACTGCAGGGAGAGAGTAGTACGGTTCCAGCTCTGCGAGCCGGTTGTCGAGTGGGAGGAACATCAGACGCCGAGGGTAGGTTTATTTCCTACCTCAAGGCTAGGAAGATGGTGCGAGGCGGGTACATCTACCATCTCGTTCGGGTGTTTGATACGAGGTCGCGATACAGATTTTGATCGGTTCGATGAGTCAAAGAGTTCCCGACGTGTTTCGGGCGACCTCCCGGGTATCCCTCCTGAGAGGGAGATCGAGTTTTGTATAGATGTGATGCCAGACACTCGGCATATTTCCATTCCGCCATACAGAATGGCACCTGCCGAGTTGAAGGACCAGCTGAGAGATTTGCTGGAGAAGGGCTTCATCAGACCTAGTGTTTCTCCCTGGGGGGCGCCGGTATTGTTCGTGAAGAAGAAGGACGGGACGCTGCGCATGTGTGTTGATTCTGACGGTGAACAAGGTGACCATTAAGAACGATACCCCTTCCCGTGATTGATGATTTGTTCGACCAGTTGCGAGCGCGAGATGTTTCTCAAGATTGATCTGCGATCGGGCTATCATCAGTGCACGAGTCGAGAGGCGGATGTCCTAGATCGCATTCGGACGAGACGGGCATTATGAGTTCAGGGTCATGTCTTTTGGATTGACCAATGCTCCAGCGGTATTCATGGATTTGATGAACCGAGTGTTCAAACCATTTTTGGACACGTTTGTGATAGTGTTCATCGATGATATCTTGGTTTATTCTCGCCAGAGCAGAGCATGCGAGCATTTGGCGATCGTGGCCGGCGCTTCTCCGACCAGCGATTATACGCCAAGTTTTCCAAATGTGAGTTTTGGTTAACCGGTGGCTTTTCTTGGGCATATTGCGGCTGATGGCATTCGAGTGGATACGCCAAGATCGGCGATCAGGACTTGGCCTGACCTACTACTCGGCTGAGGTTCGCAGCTCGGGCCTTGCAGTTATTATCGGCGTTCGTAGAGAAGTTTGCTTCTATCTACGCACTATTGACTAGCCGACTCGAGAAGGAAGCTAAGTTTTGATGGTGATGCTTGTGAGCGGGGTTTCGATTCTTGAAGGAGAGATCGACGACCGCCCGCTTCTTACTCTTCCGCAGGTCCGCGTTATATGTCGTATATTGTGATCGTCGGGCATCGGGTTGGCATGTGTTTTGATGCAGAAGGGCAAGGTTATAGCCTATGCATCACGACAGAAGAAGAAACACGAGAGGAACTACCCCACCCATGATTTGGAGTTGGCGGTGATTCACGCCTTGAAGATCTGGAGGAACTATTTGTATGGGGTTCATGTGGATATTTATACAGACCACAAGAGCCTCCAGTATATCTTCAGCCAGAGGGAGCTGAACTTACGACAGAGACGGTGGTTAGAGTTGCTTAAGGATTACGATGTTGATATCCTGTACCACCCGGGGAAAGCCAATGTTGTGGCAGATGCTCTTAGTCGTAGGTCGATGGGGAGCCTATCAGATGTGCAGATAGAGAGGGACATGGTTCGTGATTTGCATCGATTAGCGAGCCTTGGTGTCCGCTTTGATTGATTACGATAGCAGCTGGTTCGAGTTCATGAGGTTGCCGAGACTTCCAACGTCGAGGAGGTGAAGACGCAACAGTTCGAGATCCAGATTGGCACGTTATCGTGATACGGCTCTTCGTGAGGAAGGGTCCTGAGGTAGCACCACGGGGGTGCTAAGGTTTGAGGGCGGTTGTGTGTTCCAGATGTTTGAGACTTGGCAGGAGTTCTTGGGGAAGCACACAATACAAGCGTTACTCTATCCATCCAGGGTCGACCAAGATGTACCACGACCTTAGATCTGTGTATTGGTGGGATGGCTTGAAGAGGGACGTTGAAGAGTTCGTAGCTCAGTGCCCGTGTTGTCAGCAGGTGAAGGTAGAGCACCGAGGCGTGATGGTTTATTCTGCACGATAGAGATCCCGACCTGGAAGTGGGAGGTGATCAACATGGACTTCATTACAGGATTACCTCGCACTCAGAAGAGACATGATTCTATATGGGTTATCGTCGACAGGCTGACAAAATCAGCCCACTTTCTTCCCGTTAGGACGACTTTTTCGGCTGAGGATTATGCCAGACTTTACATCCGAGAGATCGTCAGACTGCATGGAGTCCCTATTTCGATCATATCGCATGCAGGAGCCCGATTTACGCTAACTTCCGAGGTCTTTCGAAGGGTTTAGGGACGCAGTGAGCACGAGTCATGCATTCCATCCACGTGACAGACGACAGCAGAGCGCACTATCCAGACTCTTGAGGATATGCTGCGAGCCTGTGTTATTGACTTCAGGGGTAGCTGGGAGGATCATTTGCCTCTAGTTGAGTTTGCATACAATAATAGCTACCACTCCAGTATTCAGATGGCGCCTTATGAGGCCTTGTATGGGAGGAAGTGCAGATCGCCTATAGGCTGGTTCGATGTAGGCAAGGTGCAGTTAGTGAGACCAGATTTGGTGCAGCAGGCAGTGGATAAGGTGAAGCTTATCCGTAAGAGGTTGCCGACGCTCGAGTCGAAGTCATACGCAGATCATCGTCGTCGGCATCCGAGTTCGAGGTTCATGATTGGGTTTTCCTAAAGGTGTCACCTATGAAGGGTGTGATGAGATTCGGAAGAAGAAACTCACCAAGGTACATCGGGCCGCTTTAGATTGTCCGCAGGTAGGCAAGGTTGCCTATGAGTTGGATCTGCCGTCCGATCCGAGGCGTGCATCCGGTGTTTCATGTTTACGCCGAGGAGATGTATCGGATCCATCTAGGTACACCCGATTGACGATGTCGGTGTGACCGAGGGGTTATCGTATGAGGAGATTCCCATAGCGATAGTCGATCGTCGAGTTAGGCGTCGCGACCAAGGACGTGGCTTCCGTCAAAGTCTTGTGGCGGAACGAGCTCAGGGAGGAGATGACGTGGGAAGATGAGGAGGACATGAGGCAGAAGTACCCTCACCTATTCCCCACACCTCCAGGTAATTCACTTTCCTACTTGTAAATCTTCATTATCGTTTATGCCTAAGTGTTGTTTTGTGGCCGTGTGTGGCATTTGCAAAAAATTTAAGTTATGAGGAACCTTATTGTTATCTGTCTTGGGAAGGAACATTCGGGACGAATGTTTCTAAGAGGGGGAGAATGTTATATCCCGTATTTCCAGGGTATGTACGTGAGGACGTACGTACGAAAGTCTAGCCTTAAAGTTTAGGCACAAGACGTTTTTTTTGGGCACAACTCGCTAAAAGAATCGTTTTCCGACGAAACGTTTTACACAACTCGCGTAGGATAAATTCTGGCTATGCCATTTCTAATTTTTGCGGATTTTTCCGAGAGACGAAACACTTTGGGCCAACGGGAGGGCGACACTTGTCACCCTCCAATTGGTGGACGTGAGGCGTCAATATGGCCGAATGGAGTGGCTTATTTTGTCTTGGAGTTGGTAGGATATTTTGTGTGCAAGTTGGCTAGGTACACTTGCCCAAATCTTGGCCTTACACTTGCCTTGCACTTGGCATAATCTTGGCCATTGGTGGGCCATCCCTTGACCTATAAATACCCCTCTTGTGATGAAGAGTTCTTCATCCACAAACAAACTTTCCAAGTCTAAAATCCTCTCCTCTCCCTTGAGCCTTTTCGTCCAACACACCCCCTTTGTGAAGCTTAGCCGAGGCTACCCCCCCTAGCCTAGCCGAAATCTACCCCCCCTCCCTTGGTAGAAAAGTTGCCTTCTAGTATTGTTATAATGCCCAAAATACCCTAGCCCAAATCCCTTAGTACTTAGTAGAAGTTGTGAAGAACTTCTAAGGTTTCCTTGGAGCTATCGGAGCGTACAACTTAGGAGCTAAGCCTTGCTCCGGATCGACTTATATCTAGGATATTATTGGGCTTATCGAGGTAAATAAACTTGTCCTTCTTTTGTAATTAGAGAATACATACTGTAGAAGTATAGAAATAAGTATTAAATACTTAGAAGGATATCACATAATAGAATTGAACTGTTATCACAGTAGAAGGGTTTAAAAGAAGAATAATTGAACTATACTTACTTAGGACTGTTTTCACAGTAGACTTGTGTCACGACCCGACCCCGGGCCCGCGACTGGTGCCCTACCTGGGCACCCTGTTCAGGTATACGTCAGAGAATAGCAGCGGAACATACATGAAACTTATAAAATAAAATAACGAGAAATTAAACCACAGGTTAGCCGATAAGGCTACCTTCCTGGACACATATACATATACATAACAACAGCAGTTACATCCCTTTCTTTTTACAAACCGACCCACAACATGTGACTCAGCACTTAAGAATAACAATCACAAGTGACAAGGCCCCGCCATACCCCTGAATGTACATAAGTCTACCACATCAGGGAAACCGTACCAAAAGATAAGCCTCCGGAATGAAAGGAGCTTCTTTCCAAAAACTGAACAGAGATCCTAAGAGCAAGGATCACCAACCTGTGTACCTATCACCTGCGGGCATGAACGCAGCCCCCCGAAGGGGGTCAGTACAACAGGTACCGAGTATGGAACAGAAATAAAATGCAATAACCAAATCATATATGTATAAAAGAATGTCCTTTTTACTCCTGAAATCAATCATATATTAACCGTTCCTTTCCTCCTTTCAATAAGATTTAACAACATATTCTTACATACATACTTAAGAGTTTAATCCAGTCTTTTTCACATAACTTACATATCTTACATAACATAATCCGGCCCATTTGCGGGACACGGTGTACTGATGAATCATGTGACATAACCGCCTACCCGCCTGGGGCTTGCATCGTGGAATCATATAACATAATCCGCCCGCTGTGGGGCTCGGTGTCTTGTGGAATCATATAACATAATCCGCCCGCTGGGGCCTTTGCACGATGACGTAACCCGCCTATGTGTAGGCTCGGGTAATATATGGCGTAATCCGGCCTATGTGTAGGCTCGGTGTATCTCGTAACGTAATCCGGCCTATGTGTAGGCTCGGTGTATTTCATAACGTAATCCGGCCTATTTGTAGGCTCGGTGTGATTTTTCCTTACGTAACATTTTAATCAGTCTTATTACTTCTTCTTAAGTCGTCATAACAACTTCCCATAAAGCTGTTATAACAACCTTTCGTTTTAGAGAACTTAAGACACTTTATTCTTACAACAGTTAGGGAAACTGGATCCAAAGATACTACGTACATACATACTTAAAAAGAATCGTATCGCTTAAAACTTCATAATCCTTAAAAGACAATCAGAGTTCTTAGTCTTCAAACTTCATAACATACTTCCTTTAAAGCCCAATTACTTATACAAAGACATATAAAGTTCCATACCTTCCAAAACCAAGTAATTTATTCCCTTAAAATCATATAACTTCAAGTCTTTTTCGAACATAAAATCCACTTACTTACTTTAAACAAATCAAGACACATAGCCTTTAAATCAAATCTCATAATTTCCTAACCATTCTTACTAACGTCTCCCATAAGACCTAGTAAGGATTTAGGACAATTTAAACATACTCTTAACTTAGATTCAACAATGTAAATACTTCTTAACTTCTAAGAGTAGAAGAAATCTTGAAATACTTTCACATGGATATTTCATACGTAGGATCATGCCAAAGAAAGTAGAGGTTCACATACCTCGCGACGATTGTCGACAAGTAGTAAAATGCTCCAAAGTACTTCAACCTTGAGCTATTCCATTCTTCAAGTAGGATATGCTATACTTAGTTCTTCAACCTATCATGGTCACAATACGACCATTAACCCCCTTACTTCAAACATAGAATATTCTAAGTGCTAAGCCGCCAAATTCTACAGAAAATCGGACAGCACCTCCTTTGTTTTTACTTACTTTGCCACCTTTTTCAAGGCCGAAATACAATAACCAAACAGCCCCAATTGGCTCACAATAATAAAGAAGGTAGTCCAATACAAATGACTAACTTAATGACCCCAATTGGCTCACAATTTAGAAAGTAGTCCAAATTCGACCACCTAGAGTTCAACCATACCAATTCTTATCAAATTTCCATTTCAATCCAAATTGTTAACATAACATGATATCAAGTCGCATTTGATTAAAACTACCACAATCTTCAAATCAATAACATGCGACGATTCTAATAACGACTAAATTGAAATCCAACTTAACATGGCTTACATTACATTCCGGATTTCCAAGGCTACAATCAATCCAAAACCTTATAAACTTCTACATATCAACTTCATGCTAGCAACACGTAAAGCTAATAACAACAATATAAATATATAATCTTGTAACACATAAAAGGACAAGATTATACCTCCACGAATCATAATCCAATTCCAATCCGAAGTCGCTCCTTAGTAGTTTAGAACCTCTCCAAGACACTTCAATCCGCTTGTTGAGACCCTTAGAACCATACCAACAACTTTCCTTCAACTTCCAATCTAAAACCTAGAAAGACAACTAGGTTTTCGTTTTGCGACTAACCCGTAAACTATCTTTTTCCAAGATTTTTCTATTGAGATATGCTTACAATACCCTCAAGAACCTTGGTTTAAAGTGTGGAGTTGAATGAACAAGAAACGAAATTTTTTCTATCCTAAGGAGAGTGAACCCGAGAGCTAAGGCTAGGAGTTCTTCCATTTCTTGTGATATTTGGCTAAGTGTTAAGCCCTCTCTTGCTACTAGTAGTAATATAAAGCACATTGGAGGGTCATGATACAAACATTTGGGTGGCTAGGATAAGCTCTTATTAAATATCAAGCTAATTGTCTCCTTTGACTTAGTCAAAATTATCAAGCTACACTACTAGCAAGACTTAGTCATCCAAGACTATGGTCAATGACCATATTGGCCATGCCTATATCGTCCAAGGCATCACAAGGGGGGGTGACACATGTCGCCCTCCCATTCATCACAATATTACGTTTTTTCCGACAATTCCATAATTCCGATAAAATTTTACAAGCCTCAAATCTTAACACTTGTGAGTTCTTACGTACTATCTTAAAACATGTCCTCAGAATACTGGTGTAACATTCTTCCCCCCTTAGAAACATTCGTCCCCGAATGTTCTTATGGAGTCAAACTTATAATTAACGACATAGTTTCCCCTTTTTTTTTCCACCCCAACCTACCAATAATGCCACACATGGCCCTAATACCTCGCACACGCATATCCGTCTATCATAAGCCCAAAAGAGATTATCTTTTCGTACTCCCAACTCCTTCTAGCATATACATAGTCTCAATATAATCTGTTCATGACACTTAAACATACCACAACTTTATCATGCATACAAGTTTCTAATGGGTCAAGATATACCGAGATCATATAGCGGTTCAAAGGACCGCTAAAATCGGGAACTTCCACCACGACCTGCGCCACGGCCACGGTGTGAATATCCCGCCTAGCTACGAAGGAGAAGAACCCGCAATCGATCCTAAGAGTGTGGCTATCCTCCTGTAACTCTCCTACTAGGACAATCCCTCAACATATGGACCTGACGGCCACAGGCAAAACAGGCACCAGTAGCACGACGACATTCCCCATGGTGATGCCGGCCACACTGCGTGAACATCGAGGAAGAGGCCCCGATGCCTAGAACCCACGTGCGATACGAATCAAAGCCCTCGAGCTCGACGGCCCCGATTACGGCCGATCTAACCCTCCGCCGTAAAATCGAAGGAGCACTGCGCCGGGCCGAATCAGACCTAGCTGCGAGGCTCTCTCGCCTTGAAAATCACCTGAACCCTGTAGTCCCGCCTCTTGGGCTGGCTTGTCTTAGTCGGTCCTCTCTCCCCGCCTCAATCCCTCGCGGCATAAGTCTGCATCCCGCAATATCCATTCTGGTGAAGGCTACTCCTGTGCAAGCGGTGATCATATAACGCCTAGCCCCATAATATAGCGATGAACTCTATCACCATGTTAGCCACAATAGTATGCGATATGCGGCCAAGGAGTCAAACTCCAAGCTATACTCTGCGATAGTCCTCCCGCTCGCCTCAAGGTCAAGAATCTGTCACCCGGCTCTCTCATCTCGTGAGGCAAAAGTGATCCATGAAGGCCTCTCAGAACTCCTCCCAAACACTTTGGAAGAGCATCATCACCTCTTGAAAGCAACCACGACTCAAACCGGTTCAACGCGATATCGCAGAACCTGAGGAGGCTAGCGTAATGCACTCGTCTCGAAGCCCTAAGAACTCGCGTGGTCCGTAGCCGCCGAATGAACTCGCGGATCCTCATCGACCTCGAACCATAAAACTCGGTGGATGACATCCTAGAAAATCCCTAATCCGCAAACCGCCGGCTGCGGGTGGCCGCTTCCCGCTTACGCCCGACTACTATATCGTCCAATAATCGGATCGCCTCCCGTAGTCTCTATACTCGCACCCGGCCGCGGAATCGAGGCTCGCACGAACCTTCGAGCTACCGCCGCCTCGCCTCCAATCGCCGGCGTGGCTGAACTCGCCGACCCGCTTACTACCTCAGGCATAGTCTGTGCCCGACTCGTAACTCTGACCATCGCGCCTCGCCGCCGCTTTGCCCTTCTGGTCCCTGGTCGCCTTCCGTGGAGGCATAGCTGATTCACATACATAAGAATACGTCAGAGATGGATCAACCTATTAATACAGCTCTACTGCACGATCTCAGAGTGAGAAGAATGGAAACCAATCCTAAATGTCCTGCAGCCTCCTGATTATAGATGTGGTGCACAACACACCGATAATCAAGACTCTACTAGACACGGTCTGTAGACACTTTCCGAGGACTAATCGCTCGATACCACTTTGTCACGACCCCGGCCCGCGATCGTGCCCTACACAGGCACACTGTTCGTATACGTCGAGAATAGCAATGAACATACATGAAACTTATAAAATAGAATAACGAGAAATTAAACCACGTGTTAGCCGATAAGGCTACCTTCCCGACACATATACATATACATAACAACAATGATTTACATCCCTTTCTTTTTACAAAACGACCCACAACATGTGACTACTGCACTTAAGAATAACAAGCTGCGCGGACAGGGCTTCGCCATACCCCGAATGTACATAAATCTACCACATCGTGGAAACCGCACTAAAAGATAAGCCTCCGAATGAAAGGAGCTTCTTTCCAAAATCAACAGAGATCCTAAGAGCAAGGATCACCAACTCGTACCTATCACTGCGGCATGAACGCACTCGAAGGGGTCAGTACAACATGTACCGAGTATGGAACAGAAATAAAATGCAATAACCAAATCATATATGCATAAAAGAATAACCTTATTTACTCCTGAAATCAATCATATATTAACCGTTCCTTTCCTCCTTTCAATAAGATTTAACAACATATTCTTACATACATACTTAAGAGTTTAATCCAGTCTTTTCCACATAACTTACATATCTTACATAACATAATCCGGCCCATTTGCGGACACGCATCTTGATGAATCATGTGACATAACCCGCCCGTGGGGCTTGCATCGTGGAATCATATAACATAATCCGGCCCGCCTGTGGGGCTCGGTGTACTGTGGAATCATATAACATAATCCGGCCCGCCTGTGGGGCTCGGTGTACGATGACGTAACCCGGCCTATGTGTAGGCTCGGGGTAATATGGCGTAATCCGGCCTATGTGTAGGCTCGGTGTATCTCGTAACGTAATCCGGCCTATGTGTAGGCTCGGTGTATTTCATAACGTAATCCGGCCTATTTGTAGGCTCGGTGTGATTTTTCCTTACGTAACATTTTAATCAGTCTTATTACTTCTTCTTAAGTCGTCATAACAACTTCCCATAAAGCTGTTATAACAACCTTTCGTTTTAGAGAACTTAAGACACTTTATTCTTACAATGATAGGGAAGCTGATCCAAAGATACTACGTACATACATACTTAAAAAGAATCAGACGCTTAAAACTTCATAATCCTTAAAATACAATCAAAGTTCTTAGTCTTCAAACTTCATAACATACTTCCTTTAAAGCCCAATTACTTATACAAAGACATATAAAGTTCCATACCTTCCAAAACCAAGTAATTTATTCCCTTAAAATCATATAACTTCAAGTCTTTTTCGAACATAAAATCCACTTACTTACTTTAAACAAATCAAGACACATAGCCTTTAAATCAAATCTCATAATTTCCTAACCATTCTTACTAACGTCTCCCATAATACCTAGTAAGGACTTAGGACAATTTAAACATACTCTTAACTTAGATTCAACAATGTAAATACTTCTTAACTTCTAAGAGTAGAAGAAATCTTGAAATACTTTCACATGGATATTTCATACGTAGGATCATGCCAAAGAAAGTAGAGGTTCACATACCTCGCGACGATTGTCGACAAGTAGTAAAATGCTCCAAAGTACTTCAACCTTGAGCTATTCCATTCTTCAAGTAGGATATGCTATACTTAGTTCTTCAACCTATCATGGTCACAATCGACCATTAACCCCTTACTTCAAACATAGAATATTCTAAGTGCTAAGCCGCCAAATTCTACAGTAAAATCGGACAAAGACCTCCTTTGTTTTTACTTACTTTGCCACCTTTTCAAGGCGAAATACAATAACCAAACAGCCCCAATTGGCTCACAATAATAAAGAAGGTAGTCCAATACAAATGACTAACTAAACAGCCCCAATTGGCTCACAATTTAGAAAGTAGTCCAAATTCGACCACCTAGAGTTCAACCATACCAATTCTTATCAAATTTCCATTTCAATCCAAATTGTTAACATAACATGATATCAAGTCGCATTTGATTAAAACTACCACAATCTTCAAATCAATAACATGCGACGATTCTAATAACGACTAAATTGAAATCCAACTTAACATGGCTTACATTACATTCCGGATTTCCAAGGCTACAATAATCCAAAACCTTATAAACTTCTACATATCAACTTCATGCTAGCAACACGTAAAGCTAATAACAACAATATAAATATATAATCTTGTAACACATAAAAGGACAAGATTATACCTCAACGAATCATAATCCAATTCCAATCCGAAGTCGCTCCTTAGTAGTTTAGAACCTCTCCAAGACACTTCAATCCGCTTGTTGAGACCCTTAGAACCATACCAACAACTTTCCTTCAACTTCCAATCCAAAACCTAGAAAGACAACTAGGTTTTCGTTTTGCGACTAACCCGTAAACTATCTTTTTCCAAGATTTTTCTATTGCGATATGCTTAAAATACCCTCAAGAACCTTGGTTTAAAGTGTGGAGTTGAATGAACAAGAAACGAAAATTTTTCTATCCTAAGGAGAGTGAACCCGAGAGCTAAGGCTAGGAGTTCTTCAATTTCTTGTGATATTTGGCTAAGTGTTAAGTCCTCTCTTGCTACTAGTAGTAATATAAAGCACATTGGAGGGTCATGATACAAACATTTGGGTGGCTAGGATAAGCTCTTATTAAATATCAAGCTAATTGTCTCCTTTGACTTAGTCAAAATTATCAAGCTACACTACTAGCAAGACTTAGTCATCCAAGACTATGGTCAATGACCATATTGGCCATGCCTATATCGTCCAAGGCATCACAAGGGGGGGTGACACATGTCGCCCTCCCATTCGTCACAATATTACGTTTTTTCCGACAATTCCATAATTCCGATAAAATTTTACAAGCCTCAAATCTTAACACTTGTGAGTTCTTACGTACTATCTTAAAACATGTCCTGTAAATACGGGGTGTAACAACTTGAGTAGCTCACCGGGTAGGGAAGTGCTGCCCGATTTTCCGTAGAATAAAGGACCCTCTGCTTAGAACTGTTTACAGAGTAGTCTAGACGTTGATAGACGTGTCTGACTATTATAGGATGATTCTCTGCGCGCGACATATTCAACTTGGCAGGTGGTTTTCGCCGAGAAGGTATGTGATTCTTCCTAAGCATGATATTTTAACATATATATATAGTACGGTAGACGCATACGTGTTAATCGAATAATAACTACGGCAATGTCTTTTGACTTAAGCCTGAATAATAACTACGGCAATGTCTCTTGACTTAAGCCTGAATAATAACAGATCTTGAAGCATTTCAAAAGAATACTGAATCAGTTTTAACAGAAAAGAAACAATTGGTTTTTAAACAAAAGCTTAAGAGTTATACTAGCTTTATGGGAAGTTAGGTATAACCCCTTAAGAATGATAAAAAGAACTGTTTACTTAATTGCTTATAAAAACCTTGTATTCTGTAAGGTGTAGTAAGATTGTTTGATAAATAGACATACTATGATGCTATGTGTGTTAGTGTCTTGTGATGTTGTGAAAGGGGGACATTCTTGTTGTGCTTACGTTGCTAGATGGTAAGTCAGTTGTACTGTTGTTATATCACCTACCCCCTCGACTGGTTATACTGAGGGCTTGCCACCCTTGATGCGGGTCTATACGGCCTATGCGGTCTGTGAGACTATGCGAGTCGCGGAGCTCGAGGATTGATCATTCCGGTGTTTTAGCACGATGCGGGGATGCCTGCGGGTCCAGTATGACTATGCGGTCTATTGAGACTATGCGGACTGCGGGAGTCCAGGAGGGTACCGGGGGTTAGCTACCCCGATGCGAGGAATACCTCATGCGGGTCTGTGTGTGACCTATGCGGACTGCGGGAAGTCCAGGACTAGGCACGCATAATGATACTATGGGCGATTGGCCTTGCTGCGATCATTCGCGGCCTAGGAAAGACCAGTTACATTATATCTATTAGTGTTCTTGTTTGTGATATGACACTATGTGCAATTGAACTGATTGTATTTGCAAATGGTTTTAAATACTTTGATTTCATTTTAAGTACTTTACAGTTTCACATACTTAGTACTTGTAGATCGACTCCTTCTGGTGCGTCATGCCGCAGGTAAGGGCAAGCAGGTGCTAGATCCACATCCTTAGGATCTCTTTGCATTGGTGTCAGGAGCTCCATCTTCTCCGGAGGCTCTATTTTGGTATGATCTCCCTGTATTGTAGATAGTTTTGTACATTCAGGGTATGGCGGGGCCCTGTCCCGCCATAGTTGTTTACTTCCTTAGAGGTCTGTAGTCCTAGTGTACAGTTGGGATGTAACTGCAAAACTTGGGTTATTTATATATATATGCCGAAAGGCAAGCTTTTCATCAGATAAACTGTGTCTCATTTTACAACTGTTTCATGTCTTGTTTTTATATTTCGCTGATTACTCTGATGTGTAACTACTTGGGTGCCCGGGTAAGGCACCAGTCACGGGCCCCGGAACGGGTCGTGACAAGAGTTTTACGGGTCGAGCCCTGAGGATGATCCGCAGGAGTTCATCCTTCAGTTACAGAGGATCATGCGAGTGATCAAGGCTTCGGAGACCGAGTCCGTGATTTTCGGTTCGCATCGGCTGCGTGATACCGCGATGATCGGTTTGATTCGTGGGAGGTGTCGGGGGCATGCGCCCCCAGCTGTTTGGGACGAGTTCTCAGAGGCATTTCTCAGCCATTTCTTGCCTCCGCAGATGAGGAGGGCACGCCGAGTGCTCGACGCCGAGACAGGAGGACGCGATACCGGGAGTACAACGTAGAGTTCGACTCGTTGGCACGATATGTCCCTGCGTTAGTAGCTAATATGGAGGACAGAGTGCACCGCTACGTCACAGGCTTGATGACTACTGGAAGAGTCTTGTTGGTGTATCGCTCACCGGGCATGGACATTGCCCGCACGCAGCTCATGCACGAGGGTGTGAGGCACTGAGAGACCGACGGATTGACCAATACCATCAGAAGGCGGGCAGACGAGGTCCTTTGGTGACTTTCAAGGCGGACGCGCAGCGAGACTAGTTATACGCCGTCGCCAAGATGAGTGGTCCTCTACGCCTTCAAGGCCTCCAGAGTATTCAGGAGCGGTCGAGGCTCCAAGGGTTCGAGTTTTGAGGAGTTGGCGCCGGATGATGAAGCCACCCCGATCGTTATACCGTATTTTTGAGTATGCGTGAGGACGTCGTAGAAAATTTGAGCCTTAAGTTAGGCAAGTTTGAAATTTGTACACAACACCCGACAGAGTCGTTTTTCGACTAAACGCTTTCCACGACTTTTGTTGGGAAAATTCCGCTATGTCATTTATAATTTTGCGGATTTTTCCGAGAGGCGAAACATTTTGGACCAACGGAGGGCGACACTGCACCCTCCCATTGGGACTTGAACGCCCATTTGGACGAAAATGAACAAGGTTGGCACGTTTTGTTGCCTTGACAAAGTCAAGGTTAGGTAGGATATTTGTGTTTGGTAAATCCTAGCCCTACACTTGCCTAACACATGGATTGATCTTGGCCATTGGTTGGCTTTGGCTTGAACTATAAATACCCCATTAGTTGATGAGTTCTTTCATCCACAAATTGCCTAAGTCTTGAAAAGCCCTCTCCTCCTCTTGAGAATTCTCGCCCTAGCCCTCCCTTTCCCCTCGCCGAGAGCCACCCCCTCCCTTGGTGGTGTTTTCTGGGTACCCCTAGCCTAGTTGTCTCGTATAAATACCCCTTTGTGGTATAGAAATACTCTCCAAAGTATTGTTGTTATGTCCAAATACCTTGCCCAAATACCTTGTAGTATTCCCAAGGTTACACTTATAAAAGCCTAAAATACGATTATACTTTCCTTTAGCCACTAAACGAAACCCTACGGAAATCTTCATAGTTGTTTGAAGTACTTAAGAGAAGTTGGTTAGAACTTCTAAGGGTTGTTTGGAGTGGATTGAGCACTCGAGTAGAGCTAAACCTGCTCAGAGCGACATTAAACTCGGATAATTTTGGGCTTATCGAGGTAAACATTCTTGACCTTCATTGTAATTGGAAATTACATGTTGTAGGAATATATAGTTGAAGTATACTATATATAGAACTGAACATTATAATTGTGCGGCAATGTCTTTTGACTTAAGCTCGAATAATACTTACAGAATGTCTTGCGACTTAAGCTCAATTTAAATAAGAGAATCGAATGTAATTACATAGGACTGTATTACAGTAGACTTGTGTAGCATTCCTGTGTAGTAGAATCGTACACGTCCGGTCAGACGTGTTAACCCCTCGGTTGGCTTGGTAGCGCCTCGATAGAGGAGAGATTTACGCTGCATGGGGAGGTGTCGCCAATTTTACGTAGAATATTCTACGTCGGGATCTAAAGGTATTAATAGGCGCTTTGTGGCCTCTATAGGTGGTAGTACTACGTGGAGTGATCCACTGGCGGCAGGAGTAGCCGCGGTTTGAGGTACTTGGAGCGTTTTGCTATTAGTCGACAATCGTCGCGAGGTATGTGAACCTCTTCCTATCTCTTCTAGCATGATATGTGTGAACTATGTAGTACGGTAGACGCATACGTGCTAAATGTATTTGATTGGTTTAAAACATAAAGTGTTATAAAGGCTTTATGGGAAGTCGGTTATAACGACTTTATGTGGATAAGCAAATACTTTGTGGTTTCTAAAAGGTAATCGATTTGAATAATAAGCGCTTGATATGTGTTAATAAAGAACTTGAAGTATTTCAAAAGATTTATGAATCGTTTTGAAAGAATGAATAGTACTTGGTTTTGAAAGCTTAAGAGTTATACTAGCTTTATGGGAAGTTAGGTATAACGCTTAAGAATGTTTCTTGATTTGAAATCGAATGTGTATCGACAAACCACTGCAGCGTTAATAAAAGGAAAATGTATTGACTAATGAAGTATTATTAAAACCAGTAGAAACCTCCATCTGCATAGAAGCTAAGATGAGACAAAATGATATTACATTTCCTAGATCATGGCTGCTTAATAAGATTGATTATAAACAAGAATAACCTACTCACATATAAGATATATGTTTCTCAAAACGTTTAAAGGAGAATTATGTTTTAAAGGACTAAAACTATGAGCTACGAAACCTTTTTCTAAAATGAGAAACTTGAGCATTCGAAATTAGGCAAACTTGAACGTTTGGAAAATAAGGTTGTTACTTGATTTTTACAAAGGAAAGCATTTTGGTTTACTTAACAATGTTAGTCACTCAAATTTTATACTACAGGTATCGGGTGACCTTTGTAAAAGAAATGGATCTTAAAAGGAATTTAACGGACGTAGTACTTTAAGGTTAAAAATCCGGACTTTGATATAAAATGAAAGTACCTTGAGTCGTGTGTAACTTGCTTATACTTGTTGTTATGAAACTTGACCATGTTACGTGTGATAGCCTTGTTGTGTAAGTACTGAGTTCTACTCGACTACCGGTTCATCCGGGAATGTATATCACTTGACTACCGGGTCATCCGGGAATGTATATCACTTGATTACGGCTCATCCGAATGTATTTCACTCGACTACGGGTCATCCGGGAATGTGTTTCGCTTGATTACCGGTTCATCCGGGAATGTATTTTACTTGAGGACCGGTTCATCCGGGAATGTATTTCACTTGAGGACCGGTTCATCCGGGAATGTATTTCACTTGAGGACCGGTTCATCCGGGAATGTATTTCACTTGACTACCGGTTCATCCGGGAATGTATTCCACCCTTTTCTATATTGGGTCCATAAGATGGGCCGAGACCTGTTATACGTATCACATGATTTGTACCTAGACTGCCGGCAGTGAGGAAGGAGTTCCACGCATGAGGATGACTTTTAGGCGTGAGTCCCGACTTGACATGATCGCTCTTATGTTGTGAACTGTAGTTTGGTTATCTTTTATGTATACTTCTTTATAGACTATTATGATTTCATTTACTGATTTTTCGCTTCACATACTTGGTACTGTTAGATCGACCTCCTTCGGGGCCGCGTTCATGCCGCAGGTAAAAGGTACATCCACAGTCGAACCCCGCTTATAGGATCACATTTCAGCGAGTTGGAAGCTCCGCTCCTTCGAGGCTTATCTTTTGGTATGTTACTCGAGTGCGTAGATTCTTATACATCTGTGGTATGGCGGGCCCTGTCCCGCCATAGCCGTTGTAAAAATCTTAGAGGTCTGTGAGTAATCATTGTGTGGTTTGTAAAAAGGATAACTGTCGGTATTTTTATGTATATAGGATGAAGGCAAGCTGTTTTGGTTGACTGTTTATTTATCTTTTCTCTTAATTCATGTTCATGTTTTTATTTCGCTGATTTTTCTCCGATGTTGTATCACCAGGGTGCCTGTAGGCACGACCACGGGCCCGTTCGGTCGTGACAAAAGTGGTATCGAGCGATTAGTCCTCGGAAAGTGTCTACGCATCGTGTCTAGTAGAGTCTTGATTATCGGTGTGTTGTGCGCACCACATCTATAATCGTGAGGTCGCAGGACATTTAGGATTAGTTTCCATCCTTCTCATTCCGAGATCGTGCCTTAGAGGCGTGTGATAAATCGACCCTCCGACGTATTCCTTTCCTTTACCGATTATGCCTCCGCGTAAGGCAACCTGAGCCCAGATGGGCAAGGCAATGAGGAGTCGTTAGTGAGATACAGAGAGTACGAGGCGCAGCCCTGGCCAAGACTGAGACAAGATTTCCGACGGCGGTTTCGCCGCCAAAGACCAAAGAGAGTTTAGAGCCGCAGCAGTGGTTGCCGAGACTACAAGCACTGAGCCTCCACCCCACACCGGAGCCGATGAGACGGGGTACAAGGAGATGGCCCGCCATCGCCGTGGTCGTGGCGATATGAGGATAGCCGATGCAGCAGCCCAAATTTCGTGAGCACCCGTAGTACACCCCGAGCGCATTTGAGGCTACGTGACTTCGAGTTGTAGCCTCCGTTGTTCTATGGATCGAGAGCCGAGGCGACCTCGTGAGTTTATCCGACAACTACACGGATCATGAGAGTGATCGAGCCTCGAGGCGTAGTCGGTGGTATTGGTTCGCATCACCGCGTGATCCGCAGCTGATCGGTTTGATTCGTGAGCCGCCCCGGAAGAGCATGCACTTCCAGCATTTGGGACGAGTTCTCGAGGGCATTTCTTGCACATTTCTTGCCTCCACAGATGAGGAGGGCTCGGCCGGCGATTTTTGACGTTGAGGCGGGGCGGGCGACGGTTAGAGAGTACAATGTGGAGTTCGACTCATTAGCTCGGTATGTTCCAGTAGTAGCGGATATGGAGGACGAGTACACCGCTACGCCACGGCCGACGATTACTGCGAGGCTTGTACGGGTGTAGCTCTTCACCGGCATGGACATTGCCCGCATGCAAGCTCATGCACTAGGATGCGAGGCACGAGAGGTCGACGGAATGACCGAGATCGCAGAAGAGGGCGAGCAGGTCCTTTGGTAACTTTCGAGGCGGACCGCCTCACAGCTAGCCTAGTTATGTACCTCCACCAAGACAGAGTGGTCCCCTCGCCTTCGGACGTTCGGTGGTATTCGAGCTGGTCGAGCTCGTGGCTTCGGTTCGCGGTATACGTGAGTGCTAGCCACGGATTCATGTCCCTCGGTGCACGATGTGGCAAACATCATCCCGGAATGTCGTCTTTATCGGTGCTTGTTTCACTGCGGCCGTGTGGCCATGTGACGAGAGATGGCTTATAGGAGAGGTACCGCAGCTTGGCGCAGCCACGGATCGCAAGTGTTCATCGCTTTCATACGATTATGCGCAGGCGGACTTATGATTAGAGTGGAGCGGTAGCTTCTGTATATCCTAACCATCTAGAGGCTTGTATGTTTTGATGTTATGTTAATGTGTTAAGTGTTATGTTCGGATAGCTTTGTGCTAAAATGTGATTTAGGAACCCGTTGGGGAAAAGGGTAAGCCCGGGGGTGAGAAAATGATGAACCTTAGAATATTACAGATTGAGACCTTAGATGTAAGCGCCGTCTTGAGTACAAGATTCTGCGAGTGATCCTTGTCGAGTGCATTTTATGCCTAGAAAATATTGTGTGATAAGTCTCTGGTTGGGTAAATGAAAGTGGTATCTTTCATGATGTGATTTAGCAAGGTTGTTCGGATCGAGGAACAAGAGAGTTAGCGTGACGGAGGTCGGGTTGAGGCGTGTTGCGTGTCAACCCGTCGCCCAAATGAGTGGGTCACGGGTGGTCCCGCCAGTGGTAGGTCACCAGGTGCTAGGCCCAAGTTTTGATGACCTCGTATGAGTTCGTGGATACGTTCGACCGAAGTAGATCGTGAAGGCCGGAATAGCCTTAAGGAAGATCGAGGCTAATAGGATGACCAAGTTGGGAGGTAGTGACTCCAAGTTTGGAAACTAAAGTGTGGTACGATGCTAAAAGAGTTCAAGAGTTCGAGAAGAGTACGACGAGTAAGGGTAGAGGCGAGCATGTATTGCGAGCATAGATCTGATCATTTCTTGTAAAGGGAGAAGGTGCGAAGGATGTATATTTTAGACCTCGTGAATCGCATGCGATCCGGTACCATTTGTTGGGTCGCGAGTGACACTAGAACCTCGCGCAAAGTGACAAAAGTTTGTGATGTTAGAGGTGTTTTCTCGTGGACTTGGATATCAGTATTTGCGTGCATATGTTGTTTCGTGGCCAGTTGTGGCGTTGGCAACTTATTAGAAGAACTTTAGCGTTATCCGTCTTGAGGAGGAACATTCGGACGAATGTTTCTAGAGGGGAGAATGTTATACCAGTATTTTTCGAGTATGTACGTGAGGACGTACGTAGAAAATTTGAGCCTTAAGTTAGGCAAGTTTCGAAATTTGTACACAACACCCGATTAGAGTCGTTTTTCGACGAAACGTTTCATAGCTTTTGTTGGGAAAATTCCGCTATGTCATTTATAATTTTGCGGATTTTTCCGAGAGACGAAACATTTTGGACCAACGGAGGGCGACACTTGGCACCTCCCATTGGTGGACTTGAGCGCCCATTTGGACGAAAATGAACAAGGTTGGCACGTTTTGTTGCCTTGACAAAGTCAAGGTTAGGTAGGATATTTGTGTTTGGTAAATCCTAGCCCTACACTTGCCTAACACATGGATTGATCTTGGCCATTGGTTGGCTTTGGCTTGAACTATAAATACCCCATTAGTTGATGAGTTCTTTCATCCACAAATTGCCTAAGTCTTGAAAACCCCTCTCCTCCCTCTTGAGAATTCTCGCCCTAGCCCTCCCCTCGTGAGAGAGCCACCCTCCTTGGTGGTGTTTCAGTGGGTACCCCTAGCCTAGTTGTCTCGTATAAATACCCCTTTGTGGTATAGAAATACTCTCCAAAGTATTGTTGTTATGTCCAAATACCTTGGCCCAAATACCTTGTAGTATTCCCAAGGTTACACTTATAAAAGCCCAGAAAATACGATTATACTTTCCTTTAGCCACTAAACGAAACCCTACGGAAATCTTCATAGTTGTTTGAAGTACTTAAGAGAAGTTGGTTAGAACTTCTAAGGGTTGTTTGGAGCGGATTGGAGCACTCAGAGTAGGAGCTAAACCTTGCTCAGGAGCGACATTAAACTCGGATAATTTTGGGCTTATCGAGGTAAACATTCTTGACCTTCTGTTGTAATTGGAAATTACATGTTGTAGGAATATATAGTTGAAGTATACTATATATAGAACTGAACATTATAATTGTGCGGCAATGTCTTTTGACTTAAGCCTGAATAATACTTACGGCAATGTCTTGCGACTTAAGCCTGAATTTAAATAAGAGAACTGAACTGTAATTACATAGGATTGTATTACAGTAGACTTGTGTAGCATTGCTGTGTAGTAGAATTGTACACGTCCGGTCAGACGTGTTAACCCTCGGTTGGCTTGGTAGCCTACCGATAGAGGAGGAGATTTACGCTGTCATGGGAGGTCTTGCGAATTTTCGTAGAATATTCTACGCCGGATCTAAAGGTATTAATAGCGCCAGTGGCCTCTATAGGTGGTAGTACTACGTGTGGAGTGATCCACTTGGCTTAAGGAGTAGCCGGTTTGAGGTACTGAGCGTTTTGCTATTAGTCGACAATCGTCGCGAGGTATGTGAACCTCTTCCTATCTCTTCTAGCATGATATGTGTGAACTATGTAGTACGGTGACGCATACGTGCTAAATGTATTTGATTGGTTTAAAACATAAAGTGTTATAAAGGCTTTATGGGAAGTCGGTTATATGACTTTATGTGGATAAGCAAATACTTTGTGGTTTCTAAAAGGTAATCGATTTGAATAATAAGCGGCTTGATATGTGTTAATAAAGAACTTGAAGTATTTCAAAAGATTTATGAATCGTTTTGAAAGAATGAATAGTACTTGGTTTTGAAAGCTTAAGAGTTATACTAGCTTTATGGGAAGTTAGGTATAACGGCTTAAGAATGTTTCTTGATTTGAAATCGAATGTGTATCGACAAACCACCGCAGCGTTAATAAAAGGAAAATGTATTGACTAATGAAGTATTATTAAAACCAAGAGAAACCTCCATCCGCATAAGCTAAGATGAGACAAAATGATATTACATTTCCTAGATCATGGCTGCTTAATAAGATTGATTATAAACAAGAATAACCTACTCACATATAAGATATATGTTTCTCAAAACGTTTAAAGGAGAATTATGTTTTAAAGGACTAAAACTATGAGCTACGAAACCTTTTTCTAAAATGAGAAACTTGAGCATTCGAAATTAGGCAAACTTGAACGTTTGGAAAATAAGGTTGTTACTTGATTTTTACAAAGGAAAGCATTTTGGTTTACTTAACAATGTTAGTCACTCAAATTTTATACTACAGGTATCGGGTGACCTTTGTAAAAGAAATGGATCTTAAAAGGAATTTAACGGACGTAGTACTTTAAGGTTAAAAATCCGGACTTTGATATAAAATGAAAGTACCTTGAGTCGTGTGTAACTTGCTTATACTTGTTGTTATGAAACTTGACCATGTTACGTGTGATAGCCTTGTTGTGTAAGTACTGAGTTCTACTCGACTACCGGTTCATCCGGGAATGTATATCACTTGACTACCGTCATCCGAATGTATATCACTTGATTACGGCTCATCCGAATGTATTTCACTCGACTACGGTTCATCCGGAATGTGTTTCGATTACCGGTTCATCCGGAATGTATTTTACTTGAGGACCGGTTCATCCGGAATGTATTTCACTTGAGGACCGTTCATCCGGAATGTATTTCACTGAGGACCGGTTCATCCGGAATGTATTTCACTTGACTACGGTTCATCCGGAATGTATTCCACCCTTTTCTATATTGGGTCCATAAGATGGGCCGAGACACATTATACGTATCACATGATTTGTACCTAGATCGCCGGTGAGGAAGGAGTTCCACGTACGAGGGATGACTTTTAGGCGTGAGTCACGACTTGACACGATCGCTCTTATGTTGGAATCGTAGTTTGGTTATCATATATGTCTCTGCTTTATAGACTATTATGATTTCATTTACTGATTTTTACGCTTTCACATACTTGGTACTGTTATCGACCTCGCCGGGGCCGCTCATGCCGCAGTAAAAGGTACATCGACCGCCGATCCCCGCCATAGGATCACATTTCAGCGTGTTGAAGCTCCGCTCCTTCGAGGCTTATCTTTTGGTATGTTACCACAGTCCAGATTCTTATACATTCAGGGTATGGCGGGGCCCCGTCCGTCATAGCCGTTGTAAAAATCTTAGAGGTGCATGAGTAATGTGGGCGGGTGGTTTGTAAAAGGATAATCGTCGGTATTTTTATGTATATAGGATGAAGGCAACTGTTTTGGTTGACCTGTTTATTTATCTTTTCTCTTAATTCATGTTCATGTTTTTATTTCCGCTGATTTTTCTCTGATGTTGTATCACTAGGGTGCCCAGGGTAAGGCACCAGTCACGGGCCCGGGTTCGGGTCGTGACACCGACCTAAGTGTAGCCAGTGTGGTAAACCCCATTCGGGGGAGTGTCAGAGGACTTGTTTTACATGTGGCCAGCGGGGCCATTTTGCGAGAAATTGTCCTACTGCAGGTAGCGGATGTTGAGACTTCGGCCTTCGGATCTGCATTGCGGGTTCTTCGCCCGATAGCAGGCGGGTGTTCATATACTGCAGGCAGGCAGGGGTCGTGGTGGAAGTTCCCAGTTCTAGCGGTCCTTGAAACCGCCTATTCTTTTGATATCAGGTATATCCTTGACCCTCTAGAGACTAGTATGCATTTGTGATAAGATAAGTATATTTTAACTGTTATGTTCTGATAGCATTATGTTGTTGTGATTAGAAAACATGGTTAGTTAAGAGGGTAGTTGAGCTAAGAAGACCACTAGGTTTTCGTGACTTGATTAGGGAGATTGTTAGGATCGGGAACAAGAGCTTGGCGCGTAAATGGGTCGGCCGAGGCAAGGTTGCGTGTCAACCCGCAGCCCGGTTTGGGGTAGGGTCATTTTGTGGTGATCCCGCTTTGTGATAGGGTCACGAGGGTGCTAGGCCCAAGTTTAGATAACCATCGTACGGGTTCGTGGATGCGTTCGACCAGAATCGGATCGTGAAGGCCGGAGATAGGCCTTAGAGTAAATTGAAGCTAGTGGGAGTTGTGGTAAGATTAGAAATGATTTCCTCGTTGGCATGGATTTGAGTTTTGCGCACACGCTATTTCCGCCATTGGTGGCGTGATCGGTTTTGTAAGTATAGTAGTAGAGACTATACCGCACACGCTTGATTCGAGGCTTAGAAGGAACATTCGACGAATGTTTCTAAGGGGGGAAGAATGTTATACCCCGTAGTTCCAGGGTATATATGTGAGGATGTACGTACGATAATACGACAGAAATTTTGGAAAGAAAGAAAGATGTGATTTTTCGACGGAAAAGTTTCCGGTTTTTGTGAAGAAAAAGTTCGTTAATGGGAATTGGATTCCCAGATTTGGTATTCGGGCTTCTTGGATTATTTTAGAATTATGAGATTTTATTTTCTGAATGGTCACGTGGGCCCACGGAGAAATTTACGGTTTTGTGGGCCCGCTTTGTTTTGAGATTTTCGATATTTTGGATATTTTCTAAGACGAAATATTTTGGGCCAGTCGGGGCGACATGTCACCCCATGTGGCACCTTGGCGATTTGGAGGACAAGTGTCTAGCCACTGTCCTCGCCGAATGGCCTTACAAGTGGCAAGCCACTGCCACTGTTTCGTTGGCCATGTGGTGTGGTGGGACCCACACACACATGGCCCAATCTTGACCCTACACTTACCTTGATCCTAACCCTTGAATTCTCTATAAATAGCCCCTTAGGTTGAAGAGTATTTCATCCACACTTAAGAGCTTTCCAAAGCAAAATATTTTCCCTCCCTTTGTAAGTTGATTTCGTCCCCCTCCCCTCTTATGAAGAAAATACTTGGAGTATTATTGTATAATCCCAAATACCTTTGCCTAGTATCCCTAGTAGTATTCCAAGTTGTTTCAATACTAGGAGCGCGGAAATGCTACTTTATTCCAATAGTCGCAAAATGAAACCCTAGAAAAACCTTCATAGCTTGGTTAAAGTGTTTAGAGAAGTTGTTTAGAAACTTCTAAGGGTCGCTTGGAGCGGGTTGGAGCATAAGTACTTGGAGCTAAACATTGCCCAGGATCGACTTATAAACTTGGATAATTTTGGGCTTATCGAGGTAATGATCTATGTCCCCCTTTGGTAATTGGATATTACATGTTGTAGTAGTTATACTTGAGTAGATTATATTGGAAGGATGATTATAAAGGTTTGAATCAGATTTACATCGACCGTACTTACAGTAGACTTGTGTAGAATTATTGTGAAGTAGAATTGAACACGTCCGGTTAGACGCGTAATCCCCTGGGAGTTGTTGGCCTGGTAGCGGGCCTTGATAGGGGAGGAGATTTATGTGATAGCGGGGAGGTCTTGCGAATTTTACGTAGAATAAGGAATCTTGTATTTAGAATATTCTACGAAGAGAACTAGAAGTTGATAGATGTATTGTGGCCTTTATAGGTGGATCTTCTACGCGCGACATACTTGACTTGGCTTGTGGTTTAAGCTAAAAAGGTATGTGATTCTTCCTATACTCTTAAGCATGATTGTTGTGAACTATATAGTACGGTAGACGTACATGTGTGAAATGAGTTTTGTTTGTTTTAAACATAAAGTGTTATAATGGCTTTATGGGAAGTTAGTTATAACGACTTTATGAAAATAAAAGAAAGATTTGATTTTGAAAGTTAAGAGACTTGATCTTGAAAGATAAGAGACTTGACTTATAAACGACTTGTTTTCGGAAAAGGAGAAGTAACTTGATTTAAGTATAGGTTACTTGTTTTGGAAAGAGTAAGTTACTGGGTTTTAAAGAGTATACTTGATGTTGTTTAAAAGAAAAGCACTTGGTTTTTAAAAGTATAGAGTTCTTGATTTTAAATCTTATAAAGATTTTCGGAAGGTGTAGTATTTTGGGTTTGAAACCCGGATTGTTGATTAAAATGAATGTATGTTGAACTTGCCTATGCTTGTTGTGATAGTCTTTGGTGTGTAAGTGTTTTGTTGATATGTTGCCGTGACTCTCTGGGAGGGCCGGCTATCTGATTGATTGATTGGACATACTGACGTTGGGTGGTCCACGAGTATGCGTCCACTTTAGCATCGATCGGTTGTTTCAGATCGTCGTGACTCTGGGATGGCCGGCTATCTGATTGATTTCCTTTGGACATGCTGACGCGATGGATGTTCCACGAGCATGCGTCCAGTAGGATGGTTTCATGGCCATGACTTCCGATGTGAGATGCCGGGGCATGCGGTCATTGTGAGGTTAAGATTGTTAGTCCATGGACCGCTAATCCATGAAGCTTGCCGCGGTGACGAACGATCACGGGCTTGATTTGTACGTGTGGTTCAGGCACACTTTAGATACTTGTTCTGGTCATTTTCTCGTGTACCGGTAGCCTCTGGTAGATAGCTTAAGATACTTGCCTCGGTCATATCTTGTGAGACGGTAGGCTATTGTATGTTAGCTTAAGATACTTGCCTCGCCGATGCGTGGCTAGATTTTGGGTAGTAGTTGGCTTTCGTACCTTGCCCGTGATGGGATATGACTAGCTTTGACCGGTAGTTGGCTATTCTACTTGCCCGACGGTTTTGATGACGCAGCAGATCTAGTGTTGAGTTCACATATGGGTGTTGTTTTACATCATGTATCGCCAAGATGAGGAATGAGTTCCACGCATGATTGATATTATGGGCGTGAGACCCATAGTTATGCGCGAGTGATCATTTTGGGGATGTCGTCCCTTACTTGACATAATTGTTTACTTATTGCGAAATGGTTTTATAAAATGATGAAATGTGATTTCATTACTGATTTTCGCCACATACTTGGTACTGTTAGATCGACCTCCTTCGGGCCGCGTTCATGCCGCAGTAGAGGTACATCGGTTGTGGATCCTCGCTCATAGGATCACGTCAACAGATTAGGAAGCTCCGTTTCTCGGAGGCTTATCTTTTGGTATGTTTCCTGAGTTGTAGGTTCTTGTACATTCTGTGGTATGGCGGCCACGTCCGTCATAGTTGTTATTACACTCTTGAGGTGCAGAAATCACAAGTTGTGGGCAGGGTTTGTAAAGGATTGTAACTGTTCGGTTATGTATATATACATGAAGGTGACCGTTTTGGTTGGCCTATTTTCTTATGATGTATCTTGTTCCTGTTTAAGTTTTTATTCCCGCTGATTTTCTCTGATGTTGTATCACTAGGGTGCCCGGGGTAAGGCACCAGTCGCGGGCCCGAGGTCGGGTCGTGACAAGGAAGAATCACATACCTCCTCGGCTAAATCCACTTTCCAAGTCGGATATGTCGCGCGCAGAGTGTCAATCTATAATAGTCAAAACACGCCTATCAACTTCTAGTTTTACGTGGGATTCTTCTAAGTAAGATTTCTCTTAGTCTACGAAAAAATGGGCAGCACCTCCCCCGTTTCTACTCAATTCTCCACCTTTTTCAAGGCCCGATAACAGTAACCAACATGCCATAAATAAGGCGTAATAATTCCGAAATTTAAAGAAGGGGATCACACGCCCAAACGGAACGCGATTAACAATCTTCCCCTTAAGAACAACAATAATTAAAGAAGGGTATAACACGCCCAAACGGAACATGATTAACAATCTTCCCCTTAACAACAACAATAATTAAAGAAGGGGATCACACGCCCAAACGGAACGCGATTAACAATCTTCCCCTTAACAACAATGTAACCCTTAGAAGTTCCTAACCAAACGGAACGCTCCAAATCTTTGTGTTCCAAACCACCACAAGTCACCCTTAGAAGTTCCTAACCAACTTCTATTCAAGAATTAACTCCAAAAAGTGAAGAACACTAAGGTTCCAAATATACTAGCTCTCGGCCAAGGGGGAAATTTTGAGGCTAGGGTGTGAAATCTTGTCTAACTCTTGGTTACTAATCTTCCTAATATATTAAGGAAGAACACTTAGAAGTTTAGGAATTTTTGGACAACACTAGGTTAAGGGGAGGGGTGTTCGACGAGAGCGAGAAGAGAGGAAGGGAGAGGGAAATTATTTTCAAGTCTTGAAATATTCTAAGTGTGGAAGATTTTCATCAACTAGAGGTGTTTATATAGGACAACCAAGGGTTAGGATTGAAACATGTGTATGGTATAGATTTAGGACAAGTGTTTGTGTAGGTTCCTTTGTCCACTTGTCCCACAAATGCCATGCAATACTTTGACCATTTGACTTGCCCACTAACCTTGCAAAAACCGTCCATAATGCCATGCAAATGCCATGCAAGACTTTGGCCACTTATCTTGCCCACTAGTCTTGAAAAACGTCCACCCATGTCCACTTGGGGTGACACATGTCGCCCTCCTATTGGCCCAAAATATTTATCTCTCGGAAAAATTCCATAGTTGGTTAAAATATTGAAAACTTAAAATTTCCTTCACACGGTTCGGAATATTTTCCGTCGGAAAACAATTCTTTCATTCTTACCCTAATTAGGGTTTATACATTCGTACGTACGTCCTTACATATATACTTCGGAGCTATGGGGTATAACATTCTCCCCCCCTTAGAAACATTCGTCCCGAATGTTCCTTCAAGATTCAATTAAATCAGATAACGACATAGTCCCTCATAACTTGAACAATTTGCAAATGCCACATATGGCCACAATAGAACACTTAAGTACATATGACAATTAAGTTTTAACAAGTAGAAAAGTGAGTTACCTGGAGGTGTGGGGAATAAGTGAGGATACTTCTGCCTCATGTCCTCCTCTGCTTCCCACGTCATTTCCTCTCTGTTCTCGTTCCGCCATAAGACTTTGACGGAAGCCACATCCTTTTTCCGCAGTCGCCTAACCTGACGATCGAGTATTGCTATGGGAATCTCCTCATATGATAATCCCTTTGTCACCTGGACATCATCAATCGGGTGCACTCTATATGGATCTCCGATACATCTCTTCAGCATAGAAACATGAAAAACCGGATGTACTGCCTCCAGATCGGACGGCAGATCCAACTCATAGGCAACCTTTCCTATCCTACGGACAATCTGATAAGGCCCAATGTACTTTGGGCTGAGCTTCCCTTTCTTCCCAAACCTCATCACACCCTTCATGGGTGACACCTTCAGGAAAACCCAATCAGCAACCTCAAACTCCAAATGTCGACGCCGATGATCTGTATACGACTTATGTCGACTCGAGTATCGATAACCGCTCTGGATAAGCTTCACCTTATCCACCGTCACGAACCAAGTCCGCCCAACTAACTGCACCTCACCCACATCAAACCAGCCTATCGGTGACCTGCACTTCCTCCCATATAAGGCCTCATAAGGCGTCATCTGGATACTGGAGTGGTAGCTGTTGTTATACGCAAACTCTACTAGCGGAAAATAATCCTCCCAGCTACCCCTGAAATCAATAACACAGGCTCGTAGCATATCCTCGTTGTGCGGATAGTACGCTCCGCTGTCACTTGGCCCGAGGATGGAATGCGATCGAGGCTCACCTACGCCCTAATCCTTCCGAAAGACCTCCGTAAGTTAGCCAGAATCGGGATCCTCTGTCCGATATGATAGATATAGGGACCCCATGCAGTCTCACGATCTCTCGGATGTAAAGTCTAGCGTAATCCTCGGCCGAAAACGTCGTCCTGACGGGAAGAAAGTGGGCGGATTTCGTCAGCCTGTCGACGATAACCCAGATGGAATCATGTTTCTTCTGAGTGCGAGGTAACCCTGTAATAAAGTCCATATTGATCACCTCCCACTTCCATGTCGGAATCTCTATATCCTGCAACAACCCACTAGGCCTCTGATGCTCCACCTTGACCTGCTGACAACTCGGGCACTGAGCAACAAACTCTGCAACGTCCCTCTTCAGGCCGTCCCACCAATACACAGATCTGAGGTCGTGGTACATCTTTGTTGACCCCGGATGGATAGAGTAACGCGTGCTGTGTGCTTCCCATAGAACTGTCACGACCCGAACCGGGGCCCGTGACTGGTGCCTTACCCCGGGCACCCAAGTAGACATACCTCAGAGTAATCGTGAACAAACACAACAATATGAGATAGCAGTATAAAACAATAATCAGGAAACTTGCCTTTCGGCATATATATAAATGACAACTTAACATGAGCAGCTTTAATCCTTTTACAAACCCCGCCCACAACAAGATTTCATGCACTTAAGAATGATATGACAACAATGGCGGACAGGCCCCGCCAAACCCCGAATGTAAACACTTACTACGACGGGGACTACACCACCGATAAGCCTCCGAGAAACGGAGCTTCCCAAACGCTGAATCGGACTCGAGAGCTAGGATCAACGATGGTGTACCTCAACTCGCGCATGAACGCAGCCGGGCGAGGTCAAGACAACAAAAATTGAGTATGTGAAACTAAAAATACCGCAAATGAAATCATAATAGTCTATAAAGCGGAGACATGTATGATAACCAAACTACGCTTTACAATAACTAAGCAAATATATCAAGTCGTGGACTCACGCCTCAAGTCATCACCAAAGAACATAACATGGGTCTCACGCCACAACATCAATCGTGCCCGTGGACACATTCCTCACCGCTAGCTTTATGATATAAAAGTTCCAAGGAACACACATGAACACGTGTCCCACTGCGCTATAATAACACCGTGACGGTAAGTACGAAGGCATAGCCGATTACTAACACCCACGCACCAACAAGGTCATGAATCAGATCATAAGATCTGTCTGCATCATTACATGATCAAAGCCGCCACTTGCCCGCAGATCTAATGCGCGTCTAGTCCTCGAACTTCCCGCACTCCGCATAGGCCAATCTCATCGCCCGCATGGCATCCCCGCATCGAGGGTAGCTACTCCCGGCATCGCCCCGACTTCGCACCGCATAGCCACGCGACCGCATGCCCATAAAGGACGACACTAACTGGAACTCGTAGTTCCGCGATAGCCCGGGACTGCATGAGGTATTCTCGAATCATAGGTCCATCGACCCGCTGAGTCTACCCCGACGGAGGCGCAACCGGAATCATCTCAAGAGATGAATGCCACAATACTATCATAACGATCGATAGTTAATAAGCACTATCTGGAAACCCCTTTCACACAAACATCACAAGATACTAACACACGTAGCATCCCAACACGTTTACTTATCAACGCAATCAAGAAAGTATTACAAGGCTATCACAAACCAATACAATCAAGTTGTTCACACAAGGTACCTTCTACTATATGATTAACAAAATCGGGTTTTTATCCCCAAAGAACTTCATACATCAACTCTTTAAAAGATACGTTACTTTCACAATGTCACACAATACCCGTAGTATAAAATAGAGTGACTATCCTTTTAAAGTAAATCAATTACTTCTCTTTGTAAAATCAAGTAGCAACATTCTTTTCCAATGATCAAGTTTGCCTAATTTCCAATGTTCAAGTTTCTCATTTTAGAAAGGTTTCGTAGTTCATAGTCTTATTCAATTAAGAATATAATTCTCTTTTAAACAATCGGAGAAACATAAGCCTTATATGTGAGTAGGATATTCTTGTTTATAACAATCTTATTACAGCAGCCATGATCTAGGAAATATCATTTTGTCTCATCTTAGCTTCTATGCAGATGGAAGTTTCTCTTGGTTTTAATAATACTTAATTTATTCAAAACATTTCCTTTTATTAACGCCGCAGTTGGTTTGTCGATACACATCCCGATTTCCAAAATCAGAAAGCGTTCTTAAGCCGCTATACCTAACTTCCCATAAAGCTAGTATAACTCTTAAGTTCTCAAAACCAAGTATTACTTCTCTTCAAAACGATTTGAAATCTTTTGAAATACTTCAAGTTCTTTATGATCACACATCAAGCCGCTTGTAAACAAATCATTTACCTTTAAAACCACAAAGTGTTTTCTTATCTACATAAAGTCGTTATAACCAACTTCCCATAAAGCCGTTATAACACTTTATGTTTTAAACCAATCGAATACATTTAGCACACGTACGCTCACCGCACTACATAGTTCACACATATCATGCTAGAAGAGATAGGAAGAGGTTCACATACCTCGCGACGAGTATCGACTCATAGCAAAACGCTCCAGTACTTCCAAACGTCGGCTACCCCTTAAGCCACGTAGATCGCGCCACACGTAGTACATCCACCTATAAGGCCACAAGGCGCTTTATTAACATTTAGGTCTTATCGTAGAACTTCTACAGAAAAATCGCAGCACCTCCCCGCAAACAGAAATCTCCTCCTCTATCGAGGCCGCTACCAAGCCAACCGGGGTTATACATCTAACCCTAACGGTACAATTCTACTCCACGGTACTACACAAGTCTACTGTAATACAGTCCTAAGTAATTACAGTTCAGTTCTTCAGGCTTAAGTCCAAGGACATTGCCACAAGCTATGCTCAGTTATATATATATAGTATACTTTAACTATATATTTCTACAACATGTAATATCCAATTACAAAAGGGGGACAAGATAATTACCTCGATAAGCCCATAATTATCCAAGTATAAAGTCGATCCTGGGCAATCGTTTAGCTCCAACTCCGAGCGCCCAACCCGCTCTAAACCACCCTTAGAAGTTCTAACCAACTTACACAATACTCCAATCTGACTATGGAGATTTTCCTGTGGTTACTTTTGTGGATCGACGGAAGTATAATAGTATTTTACGGGCTTTTCAGATAGGTATAACCTTAGAATACTACAAGGTATACGGCTAAGGTATTTGGGCATTAACAATACTGGAGAGTATTTCTATACCACAAAGGGGGTATTATACGAAAGCAACTAGCAGTGGGTACCCCACGGCTAGCACCCCAGGAGGGGTGTCTACCCTCTACTACCCCACTAGGGGACTCTCGCCGAGGGGAGAGAGGGCTCTCGCCAAGACACCACACAAAGGGGGAAGGAAGAAGCTTTCAAGACTTAGGCAATTTGTGAATGAATTAGTCTTCAAAGGAGGGTATTTATAGGTCAAGTGAAAGCCAACCAATGGCCAAGATTACACCAAGTGTTAGGCAAGTGTAGGCCAAGATTCACCCATGTGTACCTAGCCAACTTGCACACAAAATATCTACCAAAAATATCTCCCACAAAGCCTTCCCAATCGCCCATGTACGCCATTAAAGCCCACCAATGAGAGGTGCCAGTCGCCTCTCGTTGGTCCAAAATGTTCCGTCTCTCGGAAAAATCCGCAAAAATACTAAATGTCATAGCCGGAAATTCCCTACGAAAGTCAGAAAACGCTTCGAAAAACGACTCTAACCGGTGTTGTGACAAACATAATTCGCCCAAAGGTGCCACGTGGGGTGACACGTGTCGCCCCGATTCGCCCAAAATATTTCGTCTCCAAAATATCCCAAAACGGCCAAAATCTCAAAATCAAAGCGGGCCCACAAAACAGTAAATTTCTCCGTGGCCCCACGTGACCATTTTCAAAATAAAATTCCATAATTCTCTAATATTCCAGAAGTCCGAATACCAAACTGGGAATCCAATTCCCATTAACGAACCTTTTTCCTTCACAAAACGGAAACTTTTCCGTGGAAAAAATCGCCTCTTTCTTCCTTTCCAATCTTTGCCGTATTCTCGCACGCACGCCCTCGCATACATACCACGGAACTACGGGTATAACATTCTTCCTTAGAAACATTCGTCCGAATGTTCCTTCTAAGTCTCAAACGAACGCGTGCGCAAGATAGTCTTCACTACTATACTTACGAAACAATCCCGCCACACCGCCATGGAAACACTGCGCAAAACTTACATCTAAGTCCACGAGGAAACACCTCTACATCACCACAAATAATACTACTTTTGTCACTTTGTCGCGAGCCTTGCTCCAACGACCCAACAAATGGTACCGGCCGCATGCGATCACCGGTCGCCAGACACTGAATTCTTACCACATTTCGATCATCGCTTTAGTATCCAAAACTCGGTTACTATCTCTAACGTGGTCATCATTAATCGGGAACATTCGGATGGATCTTCGATACTTTCCGAACATAACAATACGAAGACCGGACGCCCTTCCTCCTAAGTCGGACGGCAAATGCTAACATATAGGCAACCCGCCTATTCTTCACATGAACTCACAAAGGCCCAAAGTAACTCGGGCTAAGTTCCTTCGTTTCAAAACTCGTCACACCGTCCGGTGGTACTTTCAAGAAGACCGACCGTCAACTCGAACTCTAAGCGTCGCCGCCGATTATCCGCACGATTCCTCCGAGCCGCGTAACTTCTTCTAGATGAGCTTTACCCTATCCATCGCTCACCGGAACAAGCTCGATCCAACTATCTCAACGCCAACATCGAACCAATCGGCCGCAACTTACACTTCGCCCACAAGGCTTCGTAAGACGACATCCGAACACCGGAATGGTAGCTTAAACGCCTCCACAGGAGACAACAATCCTCACAACTACCCCAAATCCACACACCGCCCGAGGCGAACGCGATTCTCGAGACTCACCGAGTCCTTAACCCCGCTGGTAAAACTTCCAAACAAAACAGCCGTAACACGGCTCCACTGCTCGCCATAAGGTGAAGGTAGGCACCCCGTGCAGCCTTACAACCTTTCTGATAAAACAACACTGCCGAGTGAACGGTCCCGACCGAAGAACACGATGGGCTGCCCCCATCGACCGACCACTGGTCGAACGCATCCACGAACTCGTACGCTGGTCAACTAAACTTGGGCCTAACACCCTCGTGACCCTAACACAAGGCGGGACCACCACAACCAGACCCCACCACCAAACATGCCGCGGGTTGACCCGTAACATGGCCTCAACCCGACCAGATTGCAAGAAACACTAGCTCCCCGAAGGAACAATCTCACTAAACACGTTACGAAAAACCTAACGGTCTTCTTAGCTCAACTACCCTCTTTCATTTCATACCACTTAGGGACCTATCCCAAACATAGCTCACGTGCACTATGCACTCTGATAAGGATCAAACATAACCCTACACCTTTCTCGAGATGGCCTTACCTCTAAGGTCTTTACGTATAACACTCTAAGGCTCACACCTTCTCTATCCCCCAAAATCTTACTCGGTTAACCCACCATGATTCCTAATCACAACTCACACACTGCTATCAGAACGTAGCACTTAAGGTATACTCACCTTGAAAGTTACCAAGGACTCACGCTGCCGCCCTCTTCTCGCCCTTGGTTAACCCACAATCTCTACGCTTTCTACCTGCGCATAAGCCCGCATACGTGCCATGCTCAAGCCTAATCAAGAATTACTCTTGCACAACCTCTTTTAGATAGTCCTCAAGACTCGCAGACATCGGTATAATCTCTCGTAGCCAAATCTATAGCTAGTAAATGGTCGCTTTGCAATCTATATTCATCGCTCCTGGCCGTGGAACGAAGGTTCAAATATCGTGGACGCAGTAGAACCGCCGTCATCGTGCTAAACTCTGCGGGGCTAGTGACGCCGCAGAAATCCCGAATGAAGCACTACCCTAGGTAATGATTGGGCTGTGCCCTTGCCACCCTCCGAACTCTACTCGCAGCCTCTCTACGCTTGCCCTCCCGGGCCCGGTTGCCTACGCGAGGCATAACGATAAGTGGAATGAATTTCGTCGAGGTCCAACTTACAACATACCTCTAAGGCACGATCTCGAGTGAGAAGAATAGAAACCAATCCTAAATATCCTATAGCCTCACGATTATTGGCGTGGTGCACAACACACCGATAATCAAGACTTCATCGGATACGATGCAGTAGACACTTTCCGAGGATTAATCGCTCGATACCACTTTTGTCACGACCAACCGGGCGTGGATCGTGCCTTACCGGGCACCCAAGTAGACATACCTCGAGTAATCAAGGAACAAACACAATATGAGATAAATGTATATAAAACAATAATCAGGAAAACTTGCCTTTCGATATATATAAATGACAACTTAACATGAGCTTTAATCCTTTTACAAACCCCGCCCACAACAAGATTGCTGCACCTCTAAGAATGATATGACAACAATGGCGTGACAGGGCCCCGCCAAAACCCTGAATGTATACACTTACTACGACAGGGTACTGTACCAATGATAAGCCTCCGGAGAAACGGAGCTTCCCAAACGCCGAATCGTGACCGAGAGCTAGGATCAACGATCGTGTACCTCAACTCGCGCATGAACGCACTTCAAGGAGGTCGATAACAGTACCGAGTATGTGAAACTAAAAATACCGCAAATGAAATCATAATAGTCTATAAAGCAGAGACATGTATGATAACCAAACTACGCTTTACAATAACTAAGCAAATATATCAAGTCGTGGACTCACGCCTCAAGTCATCACCAAAGAACATAACGATGGTCTCACGCCACAACATCAATCGTGCGTGGGACACATTCTCACCGCCATAGCTTTATGATATAAAAGTTCCAAGGAACACACATGAACACCGAGTCCCACTGTGCCATAATAACACCGCACGGTAAGTACGAAGGCATAGCCGACTACTAACACCTACGCACCAACAAGGTCATGAATCAGATCATAAGATCTGTCTTGCATCACATGATCAAAGCCGCCACTTGCCCGCAGAGATCTAATGTGCGCGTCTAGTCTCGAACTTCCCGCACCCGCATAGGCCAATCTCATCGCCCGCATGAGGCATCCCCGCATCGAGGGTAGCTACTCCCGGCATCGCCCCGACTTCGCGATCCGCACGCCACAAGCGACCGCATGCCCATAAAGGACGACACTAACACGAACTCTCGAGTTCCGCATAGCCCCGGACTGCATGAGGTATTCTCGAATCATAGGTCCATCGACCGCCCGAGTCTACCCCAGACGGAGGCGCTTAACCCCTAATCATCTCAAGAGATGAATGCCACAATACTATCATAACGATCGATAGTTAATAAGCACTATCAAGGAAACCCTTCACACAAACATCACAAGATACTAACACACGTAGCATCCCAACACGTTTACTTATCAACGCAATCAAGAAAGTATTACAAGGCTATCACAAACCAATACAATCAAGTTGTTCACACAAGGTACCTTCTACTATATGATTAACAAAATCGGGTTTTTATCCCCAAAGAACTTCATACATCAACTCTTTAAAAGATCGTTACTTCACAATGTCACACAATACCCGTAGTATAAAATAGAGTGACTATCCTTTTAAAGTAAATCAATTACTTCTCTTTGTAAAATCAAGTAGCAACATTCTTTTCCAATGATCAAGTTTGCCTAATTTCCAATGTTCAAGTTTCTCATTTTAGAAAGGTTTCGTAGTTCATAGTCTTATTCAATTAAGAATATAATTCTCTTTTAAACAATCGGAGAAACATAAGCCTTATATGTGAGTAGGATATTCTTGTTTATAACAATCTTATTACAATGACCATGATCTAGAAATATCATTTTGTCTCATCTTAGCTTCATGCGGATGGAAGTTTCTCTGGTTTTAATAATACTTAATTTATTCAAAACATTTCCTTTTATTAACGCTGCAGATGGTTTGTCGATACACATCCCGATTTCCAAAATCAGAAAGCGTTTAAGCCGTTATACCTAACTTCCCATAAAGCTAGTATAACTCTTAAGTTCTCAAAACCAAGTATTACTTCTTTCAAAACGATTTGAAATCTTTTGAAATACTTCAAGTTCTTTATGATCACACATCAAGCCGGTTGTAAACAAATCATTTACCTTTTAAAACCACAAAGTGTTTTCTTATCTACATAAAGTCGTTATAACCAACTTCCCATAAAGCCGTTATAACACTTTATGTTTTAAACCAATCGAATACATTTAGCACACGTGACGTCACCGTACTACATAGTTCACACATATCATGCTAGAAGAGATAGGAAGAGGTTCACATACCTCGCGACGAGTATCGACTCATAGCAAAACGCCCAAGTACTTCCAAACGCTTACCCCTTAAGCCACGTAGATCGCGCCACACGTAGTACATCCACCTATAAGGCCACAAGCGCGCTTTATTAACATTTAGGTCTTATCGTAGAACTTCTACGTAAAAATCGCAAGACCTCCCGCAACAACAGAAATCTCCTCCTCTATCGAGGCCTGGCTACCAAGCCAACCGGGGTTATACATCTAACCCTAACTGTACAATTCTACTCCACGGACTACTACACAAGTCTCATGAATACACCCTAAGTAATTACAGTCGATTCTTGAGCTTAAGTCCAAGGACATTGCCACAAGCTATGCTCAGTTATATATATATAGTATACTTTAACTATATATTTCTACAACATGTAATATCCAATTACAAAAGGGGGACAAGATAATTACCTCGATAAGCCCATAATTATCCAAGTATAAAGTCGATCCTGGGCAATCGTTTAGCTCCAACTCCGAGCGCCAACCCGCTCTAAACCACCCTTAGAAGTTCTAACCAACTTCTACACAATACTCCAACTGACTATGGAGATTTTCCTGTGGTTACGGTTTTGTGGTCGACGGGAAGTATAATAGTATTTTCTGGCTTTTCGTATAGGTATAACCTTAGAATACTACAAGGTATACGGCTAAGGTATTTGGGCATTAACAATACTGAGAGTATTTCTATACCACAGGGGGTATTATACGAAAAGCAACTAGCAGTGGGTACCACTGGCTAGCACCCCAAAGGAGTGGGTGTCTACCCTCTACTACCCCACTAGGGGACTCTCGCCAAGGGAGAGAGGGGCTCTCGCCAAGACACCACACAAAGGGGAAGGAAGAAGCTTTCAAGACTTAGGCAATTTGTGAATGAATTAGTCTTCAAAGGGAGGGGTATTTATAGGTCAAGTGAAAGCCAACCAATGGCCAAGATTACACCAAGTGTTAGGCAAGTGTAGGGCCAAGATTCACCCATGTGTACCTAGCCAACTTGCACACAAAATATCTACCAAAAATATCTCCCACAAAGCCTTCCCAATCGTCCATGTGCCGCCCACAAAGCCCACCAATGAGAGGGTGCCAAGTGCCGCCCTCTCGTTGGTCCAAAATGTTCCGTCTCTCGGAAAAATCCGCAAAAATACTAAATGTCATAGCCGGAAATTCCCCTACGAAAGCTGTGAAAACGTTTCGTCGAAAAACGACTCTAACCGGGTGTTGTGCACAAACATAATTCGGCCCAAAGGTGCCACATGGGGGTGACACGCACGCCCCGATTCGCCCAAAATATTTCGTCTTAGAAAATATCCCAAAACGGCCAAAATCTCAAAATCAAAGCGGCCCCACAAAATCAGAATTTCTCCGTGGGCCCCACGTGACCATTTTCGAAAATAAAATTCCATAATTCTCTAATATTCCAGAAGTCCGAATACCAAACTGGGAATCCATTCCCATTAACGAACCTTTTTCCTTCACAAAACCGAAACTTTTCCGTGGAAAAAATCGCCTCTTTCTTCCTTTCCAATCTTTTCGCCGTGATTCTCGACGCACGTCCTCGCATACATACCCGGAACTACGGGTATAACAAGAACTCCGTCAAGTCCCGCAATATCCGAACACACAACTCCGCTCAAACCTTAGCACCCCATCAGTGCTACTCAAAAGGACTCTTCCTCATGAAGAGTCGTATCTCGATATCGTGTCATAATCGGATCCTCATCGCCGCTCTTCACCTCCTCGATGATGGAAGATTCGCAACCTCTCGAACCCAACCCCACTACTATCGTAATCAATCAATCGAACTCAAGGCTCGCTAGCCGATGTAACTCGCACTACGCCCTCCTCTCTGGCTGCACATCTGATAGACTACCCATCGACCTACGACTAAGGGCATCTGCCACTACATTGGCCTTCCCTGGGTGGTATAGGATATCGACATCATAATCCTTGAGTAGCTCTAACCACCGTCTCTGTCGCAAGTTCGACTCCTGGTGAAGATATACTTTGGAGGCTCTTGTGGTCTGTGTAAATATCCACATGAACTCCATACAAATAATGTCTCCAGATCTTCAAGGCGTGAATCACTGCTGCCAACTCTAAGTCATGTGTGGGGTAGTTCTTCTCATGCTTCTTGAGCTGTCGAGATGTGTAAGCTATAACCTTGCCCTGCTGCATCAACACACATCCAATCCCGATGCCCGATGCATCACAATAAACCACATAGCCGTCTGGACCCTCGGGAAGAGTAAGAACTGGGGCGGTCGTCAACCTCTCCTTCAGTAACTGGAAGCCCTCCTCACAAGCATCCGTCCACTGAAACTTAGCTTCCTTCTGAGTCAGCTTGGTCAAAGGTGCTGAAATAGAAGCAAACTTCTCCACAAACCTCTGGTAGTAACCCGCAAGGCCTAAAAAGCTGGGCACCTATGTCGGGGTAATAGGTCTAGGCCAACTCCTGACTGCCTCGATCTTTGCCGTATCCACCCGAATACCATCGGCCCCGACAATGTGCCCCAGAAATGCCACCGAAGCCAACCAAAACTCACACTTCGAAAACTTGGCATACAACCACTGGTCCCGGAGAACTCTCAGCACCGTCCTCAAATGCTCCGCACACAAAGAGGTTAAGGTTCATTACCTCAATTTAGCCCAAAAATATCCAAGAACTTAAAGTCGTTCCTAAGCAAGTTTTAGCTCCAAATCTTTGTGTTCCAAACCACCACAAGTCACCCTTAGAAGTTCCTAACCAACTTCTATTCAAGAATTAACTCCAAAAAGTGAAGAACACTAACCCTAGAGGAGCCCAGGGTAACCGCAGCTCCAGGAGTTCCGATACCTGAGCCTCCAGTCCCGCAGTAAGAGGCAGAGTATAGAGATTATGGAGAGCGGATCAGGTTATTGACCATCATAGTGGCAGGGTAGCGCTGACAGTAGCAGGTAGCTAACCCTAGAGCCGACAGTTTGAGAATTCGGGATTTTCTGGTTTGTAATCCACCCGAGTTCTATGGTTCGAGATCTGAGGATGATCCTCAGGAGTTCATTCGGCAGATGCAGCGGTGTATGCAGGTACTTAGGGCCTCGGAGGCCGAGTCAGTTATGCTAGCTTCTTACCGGTTGCGCGATATTCCAGTAAACTGGTTTGAGTCGTGGGAACTGTCTAGGGGTGTAGGTGCTCCTCCAGCTGTTTAGGACGAGTTCACAGAGGCCTTCCTTGATCACTTTTTGCCTCCTGAGATGAGGAGAGCCCGTGTGGATAGGTTATTGATGTTGAGACAGATGGAAGGTCCATCAGAGAGTATAACCTGGAGTTTGACTCATTGGCTAGGTATGCTCTCACTATTGTGGCTGACATGGCTGATATAGTTCATCGCTATGTGATGGAGCTAGACCGCTACATGGTTACTGCATGTCTGGGAGTGGCCCTTCAGCTAGGTATGGATATTGCCAGGATGCAGGCATACACACAGGGGATTGAAGACAGAGAGAGAGAGGACCAGCCAGACCGAGGCCAGCCCAAGAGGGACAGGACGGCGGGGTTTCTGGGAAATTTTCGAGGCGGACAGCCTCAGCCACAGGCTAGGTATACATTTTAGCCAGCACCGAGTGCTCCTCCACAGTTTTCCGGCGGGGGGTTTTACAACCCCGGGAATGTAGTGGCCGGTCAGAGCTCTAGAGCTTCAGGGTCTCAGGGAGATGGGGGTCCCAGTCAGTCGAGTCCATCTTTGCCTCAATGCACCCAGTGTGGTAGGTTCCATTCTGGGATGTGTCGCTCCGGTACGGGTGCTTGTTTTTCCTGTGCTCGTCTAGGCCATAGGATGAGAGAGTGTCCTCGTAGAGGTGGCACTGGAGGGATAGCACAGTCTACTAGATCAGTTGCGGGTTCTTCGCCTTCAATAGCTAGGCAGGATGTTCATGCACCGGCAGGCTGTGGCAGAGGTCGTGGTGGAAGTTCCCAGTTTTAGCGGTCCTTTGAACCGCCTATATGATTTCAGGTATATCTTTGACCCTTTAGATACTTGTATGAATAATAAGGTTGTTTTATGTTTAAGTGTCATGAACGGATAATAATGAGATTATGTAGGTATGCTAGAATAAGTTTGGAAGTACGAAAAGATAATCCTTTTAGGCCATGAATGGGAGTAAATGGGTGATGGTGCACACTTTGGATTTGTTTCCTCGTTTGGCTTATGATGGATGGATATGCATGTGCGATGTATTAGAGCCATATGTGGCATAATTAGGTTTCATTAAGTGTTGTTTTATGAGACTGCCGAGAAATGTTTAGATTGAGCTTCGAAATAACATTCGGGGACGAATGTTTATAAGGGGGAGGAATGTTACACCCCGTAATTCCAGGACATGTTTAAGAGAATGTACGTAAGGAATCATGACTTAAAATTTGAATGAAAGAAAGAGTTGTTATTTCTAAGGAAAAATCTTTCGAACCTCGGGAAGGCAAAATGTTTGTTAGTAAGAATTGGGTTCCCATAATTGTTATTTGAGATTGTGGAAATTTATTTACGGATTCGGTCACGTGGGGAGCACTCGGAAAATTTTACATTTTTGTGGGGCCCACAAGGTTTTCGATATTTTGACCAATTATGAAAAACTTGGGAAATGAAATATTTTAGACGAATGGGAGGGTGACACGTGTCACCCTCCACATGGGCTTGTTGGATGAAAAGAAATAGACCAAGTCAACTAGACAAGTGTGGCTTGAGATAATTGACCTCATCCTAGCCTTCCATTTAGATTAATCCTAGCCCTTGGTCTCATTATATATTACTACTACTACTAGTGAAAGACTAGCAATTCATACTTAGAAAAAAATCAAGAATATTGTGCAAAATTTGAGAGGCTCTCGGCAATGGCACCCTTACCACACCAAAATTTTGCAATATTGCTTCATAAATCTCAATATTCAAACCTAAGATCCCTAGAGGTATTCTAAGGATATCCAAATACAAAAATCCCGGAAAACTACGTTTTTACGTTAGTCGCAACATGAAAACCTAAGGTGGTTTTCATAGTTAGAGTTGGAACTTGAAGAGGAGTTCTTCATAAGCTTCCAAAGGTTGCTTGGAGTGGATTGAAACGTCAAGAAGAGGAGCTAAAGTTTCTAAGGATCGACTTTAGGTTTTGGATTGTAATTGGGCTTAAAGAGGTAATAATCTCCGTCTTGCTATTGTAATTCAAGATTTCTTGTTGTAGTAGTTGATAGATGAGCATGTGATATTTAGAATGAAGATTGATAAATGTTATGGAATTTGGAAGCTTAAATCTGAGACATGGCATGATAGCCATTGAAGTTGTTAATCAATTTGATTGTTAGTTGAAATTTTTACATGTTATATAAGGAAGGGAATATAGTTGTTACAATTGGTTATGACTTATATAACATATTAGAATAACGACTTGGATTGAAAAGAATTGAAAAATGGCTTTATGTTGTATTGAATTGGTTGTGGCCGAGAATGGCCCTAGAAATTGGTTTAAAATGGACAATATAAATGGATTGTTTTATTTAATTGCTGGTTTGTTGCGCCTTAAATGTGGCATGTTAGTTATTGATTTCGAGCCTTGAAAAAGGTGGAAAAGTACGTAGAAACAAAGGAAGTGCTGCCCAAATTTCTGTAGAATAAGAGACCTAACACTTAGTATTATTCCATGTTAAAAAGCTAGGAGTTGATAGACATGTTATGGTTATTATAGGTTAAAGTACTATGTATAGCGTATTCTACTTGAAGGGTGGAATAGCTATCAAGGTTGAAGTACTTTGGAGCATTTTGCTACTTGTCGATAGTCGTCGCGAGGTATGTGAACCTTTTCCTTCTTTTGCATGTTCTACGTATGAAATATACATGTGGTGTTATTTCATGATTCCTTCTACTCTTAGAAGTTAACATGTACGTATGTTGATTTACTCTATGTAAAAGGTATGTCTAAGTTATCCTGAGTTCTTACCAAGTCTTATGGGGGATGTTGGTAAGAGTCGTTAGGAAGTATTTGGATTCGAGTTGACTTTGCTAATTTACTACACTAATGAAAATAGGTATCGAACAAGCCATTGCAGCGTTAATAAAAATGTATCGACAATCAATTGTATTGAAATAAGTAGAATTCTCCATCTGCATAGAAACTAAGATAAGACAAAATTGTATTACATTTTCTAGATCATGGCTGCTTTAATAAGATCGTTATAAACGAGTATAACCTATTCACAGCTCATAAAACTATATGTTACTTAATTTAAAGAGTTTATGTTATGAAATTTTAAGACTATGAACCTTGATTTCTTAAAAGGTTATGAGACTTTATTTTTCAAGTTATGGGACTTGATTCTTAAAGGAAGGAATCTTGATTTAAAAAGTATGGCTTCCATGATTTAGTTCAAAAGTTAAGAGGCTTGATTTCAAAAGTGAATGTAACTTGAGTTTTAAAAAGAAGAAGTTTATTGATTTAAAAAAAAAAGGTGTGGCATGATTCTTTTATAAGTATGCATGTACGTAGTACTTTTGGGTTTAGTTTTCCCTAATGTTGTAGGCAATGAAAGTGTCTTAAGTTCTCCAAAATGAAAGGTTGTTATAATAGCTTTATGGGAAGTTGTTATAATGACTTAAGAAGAAGTAAGAAAAGAGATTTTAAAATGTTATGGATACAATACATCGAGTCCCGCAAATGGGCCGGGTTACATTATGTGACTTTACCGCGTCCCAGAATGGGCCGGGCAGTATACCTTTATGGGCAGACTTATGTGACTTTACCGCGTTCCAGAATAGGTCGGGCAGTATACCTTTATGGGCAGACTTATGTGACTTTCATCGTCCCCGCACTGGTAGGCAAAGATACCTTTATGGGCAGACTTATGTGACTTTACCGCATCCCAGAATGAGCCGGACAGTATATCTTTATGGGCAGACTTATGTGACTTTACCGCGTCCAAGAATGGGTCGGGCAGTATACCTTCGTGAGAAGACTTTTTATGAATTCACTGTGTCCCGCAAATGAGTCGGGTTACGTTATCACGTATGGATAATAAAAGTGAACTCCAAAATGAGACGTCCCTCCATAAAGGGCCAGATTATGTTATGCAAGATACGTAAATTATGTGTTTATGAACTTGATGAATTTTCCTAAGTATGTATGTAAGAATTTGATTATAACTCTTATTGAAAATGGGAAAAGATAATAATGTGTGATTAAGTTCATGAGTTGTAATAGCATAGTAGGATCTGGTATTTACTTTTTATACTTGCCCATGTCATTCTTTTGTACAGTTATGATTTGTTTACTGTACCTTATTTCTGTTCCATACTCGATACATGTCAGACCGACTTTCGGGCTGCTCATGCCCGCAGTATTAGGTACACGCTTGGTGATCCTCGCCTAGGATCTCTGCTCGCTGGGTAAAAGCTCCATTCACTCCGGAGGCTTATCTCTTGGTATGAATCCTTGTTGTTGTAGATTATGTACATTCAGGGGTATGACGGGGCCCTGTCCTGTCACATTTGTTATGTCAAAACTCTTAGAGGTCTGTAGTCATGTATGTGGATTGTATTTTGAAAATATGTAAGTTCTTTTGTCATGTATGTATGTATGGTGGTAGCCTATTCGGCTTTGCCTTAATGAGTGATATTTATCTTCCGCGTTTTACTTATGATGTATGATTAGAATGGTGCTCAGGTAGGGCACTAGTCACGGGCCCGGGATTCGGGGCGTGACAGAGTGATATCAAAGCAGTTAGTCCTTAGAAAGTGTCTACAGACCGTGTCTAGTAGAGTCTTGGTTATCGGTGTGTTGCGCACCACATCTATAACCAGGAGGCTACATGACATTTATTATTGGTTTCCATTCTTCTCACTCTGAGATCGTGCAATAGAGTTGTGTTGTTAGGTTGAGTCCTCTCTAACATACTCTTATGTATCAGTTATGCCTCCACGGAAGGCGACCAGAGCCCAGAAGGTCAAGGCAGCAGCAGGAGCTGCTAGTGGGACACAGAGGGTTACTAGGACTCAGGCCCAGACTATGCCTGAGGTTGTGACCCAGGAGGCGAGTTCAGTTACCCCAGCAGTACTATAGGAGCCCAGGGCAACCGCAACTCCAGTAGTTCCGATACCTGAGCCTCTAGTCCCGCAGCCAGAGGCAGAGTATAGAGATTATGGAGAGAAGATCAGGTTATTGACCAGCATAGTGACAGGGCAGCGCCGACATGAGCAGGTAGCTAACCCTAGAGCCAACAGTTTGAGAATTTTGGATTTTCTGGATTGTAATCCACCCGAGTTCTATGGTTTGAGATCTGAGGATGATCCTCAGGAGTTCATTCGGCAGATGCAATGTCTACGCAGTGCCGAGGCCCCGAGAGACCGAGTCGGTTAGCTTCTACCGTTGCGCGATATTGCAGTGAACTGGTTTGAGTCGTGGGAACTGTCTAGGGGTGTAGGTGCTCCTTTAGCTGTTTGGGACGAGTTCACAGAGGCCTTCCTTGATCACTTTTTGCCTCCTGAGATGAGGACAGCCCTTGTGGATAGGTTATTGACGTTGAGACAGATGGAAGGTCCATCAGAGAGTATAACCTATAGTTTGACTCATTGGCTAGGTATGCTCTCACTATTGTGGCTGACATGGCTAATAGGGTTCATCGCTATGTGATGGAGCTAGACCGCTACATGGTTATTGCATGTCTGGGAGTGGCCCTTCAGCTAGATATGGATATTTCCAGGATGCAGGCATACGCACAGGGGCTAGGTACGGGTGCTTGTTTTTCTTGTGGTCGTCTAGGCCATAGGATGAGAGAGTGTCCTCGTAGAGGTGGCACTGGAGGGATAGCACAGTCTACTAGATCAGTTGCGGGTTCTTCGCCTTCAATAGCTAGGCAGGATGTTCATGCACCGGCAGGCTGTGGCAGAGGTCGTGGTGGAAGTTCCCAGTTTTAGCGGTCCTTTTAACCGCCTATATAATTTCAGGTATATCTTTTGTTACACCCCGTAAATTCGAATATAAGATAAGTTGGCAATCATGTGTCGAACGGATTTTTTAAGGCTTATTTGGAGTGTGGTACCCCAATTATATATTTTTTTAGATGTATGGGGTGTTTAGCAAGCCTAGTATAAAGTTGGATGAGTCTAGTATTCAACGCGACAAACCGTTCGTCGATAGGACATCGGAGCGGAGAGGTATGGGTGTTAGAAATTCTGTAAGCAGGCGCAGAGGAAGGATTTTCGTAGCAGGAGTCACAGCGCCGCGGCGCCGTCAGCAGGGCCGCGGCGCCACTAATCCTGAAAATCCTTGGAGGTTTCGGCGCCAAGGCGGGATTTTGTCTGCGGGAATTGCTTAAAACAGGGGATATTTTCAAAAAGGGCCTATTGGAGGGTGACAAGTGTCCCTCCCATCTTGTTGACCACGAAAAGAGCCCTATTTTAAGACCAAGTCTTGAAAGACTTGGTCATTTCTCCTTTGAACACCTAAAAACCCCTCTCCCCTTCTCTCTTGAGATTTGAAGAAAACCTAGCTTAGTGGGTGTTGTTGGAGCGGCGGTAAGAAGACAAAGTGCTGGTAAGCTTGTGGGAAACTCACAAGGACGAGTTTGACGGGAATAGAAGTTGAAGAAAGAGAGCTTTAGTGGGCTAACCCAAAGGTAAGAGATTTCCTCTCCTCTTGGAAATTTGATAGTAATCCTTGTTAAAGTTGATATTGGCCACGTGAATCATGTTTTAGATGGATATGTATAATAGGTTTTGATAGCCATTTGAAATGTGAAAAACAAAGGAAATCGATAGTTGTGACTGTAACATGTATACAGACCTTACAAATGGATAAATTGTGGTGAGCCAATTGGGTCATTTAGTTATTCATTGTATTGACTACCTTATATAAATTGTGTGAGCCAATTGGGGCTGTTTGGTTATTGAATTCGCCTCGAAAGAGGTGGAAAAGTAAGTAGGAATAAAGGAGGTCTTTGTCCGATTTTCCGTAGAATTTAGCGACTTAACACTTATAATATTCTACATTGAAGTAAGGCGTTAATGGACGTATTGTGAATATTATAGGTTGACATTCTACGCGGGACTTTGTACTTGGCAACCGGTTTGACCCGACAAGGTATGTAGAACTTTTCCTATCTTTGAGCATGACTAGTTTCACGTATATAGTATTTAGAGACGTCAAGACTTTGACATACTTTACTTGTTTTACGAAATGCCAAGTCGGGTGAGTTAGGATATTTAACTCACTTCTTTGAGAATATTAAAGATGTCTTAAGTCTTGTTAAAGATAAGGGACTTGAAGAATTTTAAAGTATGTAATACTTGTGTCGCTTTAAAACGTATAAGTCCCTTGATAGGAAATTGTACATGACTAAGGTATAAAGTGAATATAACGACTTTATGGGAGTTGGTTATATTGACTTTATGGAAAGATAAATGACTTGATTTAATGGAAGGCAATTCGATTTTAAGGCATCAATTGCCTAAGGTTTTATAAGACACGAGTCACTTGATTTAGAAGCCATATTTTATTTCTAAAAGTATTGTGACTTGTCTTGAAAAGAAATTGTCACTGATACTACGGCTATTAGTATCTTGGAAGTTTTATAATGAAATGAGTCATTTTAAAAGCATAGAAGACGTAGTACTTTGGGTTAAATTCTGATTTTTATAAAAGACATGATAGTGCCTTAGGTAAACTAAAATGAGAGTGTATACGAGCAAGAACAAGTAAGTTGGGATTTCTTAACTTGCTTATATATTGTATGATGTCGATAGAGCTTATGTTAGGTGTGATAGCCGTATTTGGGCTAGTGATACATTATTCGTCATGGACATTCCCGAGATTGTGGCATTGCATATTTCCGTGGATTTGCTACCCACGACGCGAGGAATACCTCACGCGAGTCCGTAGGGCTTATGCGGTGAAATAGTCCCACGCGGCGGGTCCACCTATGCGAGGAATACCTCACGCGAGTCCGTAAGGGCTTATGCGGGTGAAATAGTCCCATGCGAGGTATACCTCACGCAGTCCACCGACCTACGCGGGTGAAATAGTCCCGTGAGTAGGATTCCAATCCTATTTTTCGTTGTAAGTATACACCTATCGTACTTCATTGTTAGTAAGGCAATCGCATCGTAATTTTGTTATCATACATGTCTCCCGCTTCGTTAAACTTATGTTGTAATTACGATTTTCCGCTTTACATACTTAGTACATATCAGGTATCGACCCCTTCCTGGGGCTGCGTTAAATGCCGTGGAAAGGGTAAGGTTGCGATCCACACTCTTAGATCACTTATCGACGCCTAAGCTCCATTCTCCGGAGGCTTGTCTTTCTTTGGTACGATCTTTCCCGATGTTGTAGATTATGTACATTCGTGGTATGGCGGCCCCGTCCCGCCACGCTTGTTATTCCTAGAGGTCCGTATTCACATATGTGGTTGGGCCGTAAGAACCGAGTTGTAAAGTTGTACTTTTGACTTTGTTTATATTATGGAAGCGGCCTTATCGCCAGCCTCGTGTTGATATATTATTTACACTGTGTTTATGTTGTGTATGTTCATTGCTATTCTCGATGTATCGACAGGGTGCCCAGTAGGGCACGATCGCGCCGGGCTCGGGTCGTGACAAAAGTGGTATCGAGCGATTAGTCCTCGGAAAGTGTCTACGCATCGCAGTAGTCCGAGGATTAATCGCTCGATACATCGTTGTCACGACCAACCCGCCCGCGGATCGTGCCTTACCTGGGCACCCTAGTGATACAACATCGAGTAATCACCGAACATAAAACAAGACATGAAAATATTATGAAGTAAGAAACGATGTCGGAGAAAACTCGCTTACGGATATATATATATAGATCAATTTAAAACCGAACAGCTACATCCTATTACAACTCGCCACACAAGACATGCACTCTAAGAAAGATATGACAACAATGGCGGGAAAGGGCCCAGCCATACCCCTGAATGTAAATACCTACAACGACAGGGGACTATACCACTGATAAGCATCCGGAGAAACGGAGCTTCCCATACGCCGAATCGTGACCGAGAACTAGGATCAACGATCGTGTACTCAACTGCGGCATGAACGCAGCTTCGAAGGAGGTCAAGACAACAGTACCAAGTATGTGAAATCAGAAAGTACTTAAATGAAAACATATCATTTTAAAATCGGTTTGCAAGTATGTATGAAACAACCAAGGTAACCGCATATAGTGCCATATCATAAACAAGAGCAACAATAGGTAAACTGTAATGTGTATTTTCTAGGTCGCGAATGATCAAGCAGGCCAATTGCGTAGTATCACCATGCAAGCCTAATCCTGGACTCCCGTAGTCCGCATAGGCCACTCATATAGGCCCGCATAGGGTATGTAACCCCGCATCGAGGGTAGCTACTCCTCGGCATCGTCCTGGACCCGAAGTCCGCATGGCCACAGAGACCGCATGACCACGCGGCCGCAACTAACCCGAACTCCGTAGTTCCGCATGGATCCTCGACCCGCATGAGGTATTCTCGAATCATGGTCCTGCATCACCGAGTCTACCCCGACGGAGGCGCCTTAACCTCGGAAATAAGTCAAGGTGAGTGGTACAATACCAACATAACGACTGATAGTCAAACAACTTTAAGCGCAGTCGAGGGGAAAACCCCTTTACACTAACATCACAAGATACTAACACACGTAGCATCCTAGCATGTTTACTTATCAATCATCAAGAAAGTATTACAAGGCTATCACAAACCAACACAATCAAGTTATACACACAAGGTACTTTCTACTATATGTCAACAAGTTCGGGTTTTTATCCCCAAAGTATTTCATACATTAACTCTTTAAAAGATACGTTACGTTTACAAAAGTCACACAATACCCGTAGTATATGAAAAAAAGAGTGATTATCTCAAGTAAATCAAAACACTTCTCTCAGAAATCAAGTAACAACATTCTTTTCCAAATGTTTCAAGTTTGCCTAATTTCAATTACTCAAGTTTCTCATTTTCGAAAGGTTTCGTAGTTCATAATTTTAATCGCTTAATGATATAATTCTCCCTTAAAAGCAATTTGAGAAACATATGTCTGATACGTGAGTAGGTTATTCTTGTTTATAACAATCTTATTTAAGCAGCCCTGATCTAGGAAATGTAACATCATTTTGTCTCATCTTAGTTGCTATGCAGATGGAAGTTTCTACTGGTTTTACTAATACATTATTAGTCAAAACATTTCCCTTTATTAGCGCTGCTGTGGTTTGTTCGATACTTATTCTGATTTTCGAAATCAGTAAAAGATTATTGCTTTTAAAATCAAGTACTCATTACTCGCGAATGAGGTTTTTCAACATTTTTTTTTTACAAAATGTTAATTACCAAGTAAAACAAGTTAAGTCTCTTATCTTTTAAGATCAAGTCTCTTAACTTTTAAAATCAATAAACCATTCATTTTACCATTCTTAAGACGTTATACCTAACTTCACATAAAGCTAGTATAACTCTTATGTTTTCAAAACCAAGTATTATTCTTCTGTTAAAAATGATTCAGCATTCTTTTGAAGTACTTCAAGATTCTTTATTATTACACATTAAGTCAGTTATAAGTCAAATCAGTTACCTTTTAAAACCATAAAGCATTTTCTTACTTACATAAAGCTGTTATAACCAACTTCCCATAAAGCCGTTATAACACTTTATGTTTCAAACCAATCCAATACGTTTAACAAATGTACGTCTACCGTACTACATAGTTATACACATATCATGCTAGAAAAGGTAGGAAGAGGTTCACATACCTCGCGACGATTATCAACTAATAGCAAAATGCTCCAAGTACCTCAAACCGCCGGCTACTCCTCAAGCCAAGTCGATCGCGCCACGCATAATACTTCCACCTATAAGGCCACAAGGCGCTTATTAACATTTAGGTCTCTTCGTAGAACATTCTACGTAAAATTCGAAGACCTCCCCGCAAACAGCGTAAATCTCCTCCTCTAACAGGCCGCTACAAGCCAACCAGTGGGGTTATACGCCTAACCTGACGTGCACAATTCTATCTCACGTAAAAGCTACACAAGTGTCTTTATGTCTGAATACGCACTCTCTTCTTTCAAAAGGTTTCTTATTATTCAGCTTAAGTCGCGAGACATTGCCGTAAGTATTATTCGGGCTTAAGTCCAAAGACATCACGATAACAACGTTTAGTTCTATATATAGTATACTTCAACTATATAGTCTAACAATCATGTAATTTCCAATTACAATAGGGGGACAAGATATTTACCTCGATAAGCCCATAATTATCCAAGTATAAAGTCGATCCTGGGCAACGTTTAGCTCCAACTCTGTGCGCTCCAACCCGCTCCGAACCACCCTTAGAAGTTCTAACCAACTTCTACTTAATACTCCAACTAACTATGGAGATTTTTCCTTAGGGTTTCGGTTTTGTGACTGAAGGGAAGTATAATAGTATTTCTGGGCTTTTCGTATAAGTATAACCTTAGAATACTACAAGGTATACGGCTAAGGTAATTTGGGTATAGTAACAATACTTTTGAGAGTATTTCTACCAAGAGGAGGGTATTTATACAAAAACAACTAGGCTAGGGGGGGTACCCCACGGCTAGCACCACAAGGAGGGGGGGTGTATACCCCTCGGCCTACCCCACTAGGGGGGGGTACTCGCCGAGGGGGAGAGGGCTCTCCGAACTCAACACACAGGGGAGGGAGGAGGATTTTAACACTTAGGAAATATTTGGAATGGATGAAGAAGTCTTCCAAAGGGGGGTATTTATAGGTCTAGCAAAGGCCAACCAATGGCCAAGATCATGCCAAGTGCATAGCAAGTGTAGGGCCAAGATCATGCCAAGTGCACCTTATCCATCTACCACCAAAATATCCTACCTACTACTTGACAAAAACTCACCCAATTCGTCCACCCTTGACCGCCCATGCCTATCCAATGAGAGGGTGACAAGTGTCGCCCTCTTGTTGGTCCAAAATGTTTCGTCTCTCGGAAAAATCCGCAAAAATTAGAAATGACATAGCCGGAATTTTCCCTACGAAAGCTGTGGAAACATTTCGCCGAAAAACGACTCTAACCGGGGGTTGTGCACAAAGAATAATTCGGCCAAGCCTATTCTCAAGTTCAAATTTTTCTACGTACGTCCTTACGTACATACTCTGAAAATACGGGGTATAACAGTAAGTATACACCTATTGTTACTCTCATTGTTAGTAAGGCACTGTGTACTGTAATTTTGTTATCATACATGTCTCCGGCTTTCTGTTAAACTTATGTTGTAATTACTGATTTTCCGCTTTACATACTTAGTACATATTGTATCGACCCCTTCCTGGGGCCGCGTCATGCCGCAGAAAGGGTAAGGGTTGCGGATCCACACTCTAGGATCACTTATCGACGCCTGGAAGCTCCATTCTCGGAGGCTTGTCTTTCTTTTCGTACGCTCTTTCCCCGATGTTGTAGATTATGTACATTCGTGGTATGGCGGGCCCCGTCCCGCCACGCTTGTTATTCCTAGAGGTCCGTATTCACATATGTGGTTGGTAAGAATCGAGTTGTAAAGTTGTACTTTGACTTTGTTTATATTATGGAAGGCGCACTTTATCGGCCAGCTCATGTTGATATATTATTTACACCTGTGTTTATGTTGTGTATGTTCCGCTGCTATTCTCTGATGTGTACCTGGACAGGGTGCCCAGGTAGGGCACCAGTCGCGGCCCGGGGTCGGGTCGTGACATCTTTGACCCTTTAGAGACTTGTATGAATGATAAGGTTGTTGTATGTTTAAGTGTCATGAACGGATAATATTGAGATTATGTACGTATGCTAGAATAAGTTTGGAAGTACGAAAAGATAATCCTTTTAGGCCATGAATGGGAGTAAATAGTGATGGTGCACACTTTGGATTTGTTTCCTCGTTTGGCTTATGATGGATGGATATGCATGTGCGATGTATTAGGGCCATATGTGGCATAATTAGGTTTCATTAAGTGTAGTTTTATGAGACTGTCGAGAAATGTTTAGATTGAGCTCCGAAAGAACATTCGGGGACGAATGTTTCTAAGGGGGGAAGAATGTTACACCCCGTAATTCCAGGACATGTTTAAGAGAATGTACGTAAGGAATCAGGACTTAAAATTTGAACGAAAGAAAGAGTTGTTATTTCTAAGGAAAAATCTTCCGAACCTCGGGAAGGAAAAATGTTTGTTAGTAAGAATTGGGTTCCCAGAATTGTTATTTGAGATTGTGGAAATTTATTTACGAATTCGGTCACGTGGGGACCACTCGGAAAATTTTACATTTTTGTGGGGGCCACAAGGTTTTCGATATTTTAACCAATTATGAAAATTTCGAGAAATGAAATATTTTAGACCAATGGGAGGGTGACACGTGTCACCCTCCACATGGGCTTGTTGTGTTATACCCCGTAGTTCCTGGGTATGTATGTGAGGACATATGTACGAGATTACGACAGAAATTTTGGAAAGAAAGAAAGAAGTGATTTTTCGACGGAAAAGTTCCGGGTTTTGTGAAGGAAAAAGGTTCGTTGATGGGAATTGGATTCCCAGATTTGGTATTTGGACTTCTTGGATTATATTAGAATTTTGGGATTTTATTTTGAGAAATGGTCACGTGGGGCCCATGGGAGAAATTTACGGTTTTGTGGGGCCCACTTTGTTTTTGAGATTTTCGGTATTATGGATATTTTCGGAAGACGAAATATTTTGGACGAATTGGGGGGCGACACGTGTCACCCCCATGTGGCACCCTTGTCGGGTGGGATGTTGGCTAGCCACTGTCTCTCGCCGAAATGGCCACTACACTTGGCACCATTTTCGTTGGCCATTTGGTGTGGTGGGACCCACACACACATGGCCCAATCTTGACCACCCACTTTCTATGATCCTAACCATTGTTTCCCCTATAAATACCCCCTTAGCTTGAAGCATAATTTCATCCACACTTAAGAGCTTTCAAGGCAAAAATAATACTCCCTCCTTTGTAGTTTTCGTCCCCCTCCCCCCACTTGTGTAGAAAATACTTCTTGTATTATTGTATAAATCCCAAATACCTTGGCCTAGTATCCCTAGTAGTATTCCAAAGTTGTTTTAATACTAGGAGCCCGGAAATGCTACTTTATTCCTATAGTCGCAAAAACGAAACCCTAGAAAATCTTCATAAGCTTGGTTGAAGTGTTAAGAGAAGTTGTTTAGAAACTTTTAAGGGTCGCTTGGAGCGGGTTGGAGCGTAAGGAATTGGAGCTAAACGTTGCCCAGGATCGACTTATAATCTTGGATAATTTTGGGCTTATCGAGGTAATAATCTATGTCCCCCTATTGTAATTGGATATTACATGTTGTAGTATATTATATTGGAAGGATGATTATAAAGGATTGAATCAGATTTACATTGACTGCATTTACGTGAGACTTGTGTAGTATTATTGTGAAGAATTGAACACGTCCGGTTAGACGTGTAATCCCACGGAGTTGTTGGCACGTAGCAGCCGCAGTAGAGGAGATTTATGTGGTTGCGGGGGGGGGGGGGAGGTGCTGCCGAATTTTCTGTAGAATAAAGGAATCTGGTATTTAGAATATTCTACGAAGAGATCTAGAAGTTGATAGACGTTTTTTTATGGCCAGTATAGGTGGAAGTACTACGAGTAGCGTATTCTACTTGAGGGGTGGAAAAGGCTAGCAAGGTTGTAGTACTTGGAGCATTTTGCTAATTGTCGATAATCGTCGCGAGGTTGTGAACCTCTTCCTATCTTTTCTAGCATGATTGTTGTGAACTATGTAGTACGGTAGACGTACATATTCTAAGTGAATTTGGTTGGTTTACTGATTTTAAAGGATAAAGGACTTGACTTATATTTGACTTAATATGATATATGAAGAACTCGAATTGTGTAGAAAGTTGTGAAACCTCATTCGCGAGAAATGAGTATTTGGTCTTTAAAAGGAACTTGATTTCTAAAAGAAAAGAGACTTGAGGGATTGAAGAGTTTTTGGTTTAAAAGAGAGACATGGTTTTGTCTTAAATTGGTTTAAAACATAAAGTGTTATAACAGCTTTATGGGAAGTTAGTTATAACGACTTTATGAAAGCAAAAGAATGGTTTTATCATTGGTTTTAAAATGGTAACTTGATTTAAGTATAGGTTACTTGTTTTGAAAAGAGTAAGTATTTGAGTTTTAAAGAGTATACTTGATGTGGTTTTAAAAGAAAGGCACTTGGTTTAAAGAGTATAGAGTACTTGATTTTAAAAGTCTTGTAAAGGTTTTTACGAAAGTAAAGTAATTTGGTTTGAAAAGGAAATGTGTTTTTGATACTACGAGTATTAGTATCTTTTGCGTAAAAAGAGGTCTTTTTGAAAGAATGAAAGTAGGTAATATGTTTGGGTTTGAAACCCGTATTGTTGACATAAAATGAAAGTACCTTGAGTCGTGTGTAACTTGCCTATGTTTGCGTGTGATAGCCTTGTCGTGCTAGTATTGTATTTCTATACCACCGCGTCTCTCGATGGAGGGCCGACTTATTTGTTATGATCTTACTTGGGCGTACCGGCAGTGACGGAGCATTCCACGGGTACGTTTCTGCGGTTATTATTCCATGGACTGGCTCTCCATGAGATTTTACTGATTCGGCTTGGTATCTGGTAGTTGGCTCTCGTACTTGCCCCGAAGTCGTGGTTGTTTCGGCTTGGTATCTGGTAGTTAGCCTTCGTACTTGCCCCGTTCAGTTTTGTGACGAAATCTCGTGATTCCGGCTTGGTATCTGGTAGTTAGTCTTCGTACTTGCCCCGGCCAGCTACGTGGCGCAGGCTTGGTATGTTATACCCCGTATTTCCAGAGTATGTACGTGAGCGCGTACGTATTATAATTTGAGCCTTAAAGTAAGCTAGTGTCGAAATTTGTACACAACCCCGACAGAGTCGTTCGACGAAACGCTTTCCACGCTTTCGTAGGAAAATTCGCTATGTCATTTTTAATTTTTGCGGATTTTTCCGAGAGACGTAACATTTTGGACCAACGAGAGGTGACACTTGTCACCTCGTGGCATGTTAGACGGACGAAATGGGCAAGGATTGGCACGTTTTTGTGTTGAATTGTGGTCAAGGGTTAGGTAGGATATTTTGTGTAGATGGATAAGGTTGCACATGGCTTAATCTTGGCCTTACACTTGCTATGCACTTGTCTTCATCTTGCCATTGGTTGGCCTTCACTTGACCTATAAATACCCCTTAGTTGATGAACTTTCTTCATCCAAAACTTGAGCAATCTACCTAAGTCTCAAAATACTCCCTCCTCTTACTTACTTTCGTCCGCCACACTACCCCCTCGAGAAGCCTTGCCGAGAGGTCTACCCCCTAGCCTAGTTGTTTTCAGATAATACCCTTTGTGGTATAGAAATACTCTCCTAGTATTGTTATAATGCCCAAAATACTTTAGCCAAATACCTTGTAGTACTTTCCAAAGTACCCTTTTTACAAAAGCCCGTAAAATACTATTATACTTTCCTCACTACCAAAACGAAACCCTAAGTAAATCTTCACCCGTAGAAGTTAAGTAGAAGTTGGTTAGAACTTCTAAGGGTTGTTTGAGCTGGCCTGAGCGCCTGAGTAGAGCTAAACCTTGCTCAGATCGACATTTAAACTCGGATAATTTTGGGCTTATCGAGGTAAACATTCTTGACCTTCATTGTAATTGGAAATTACATGTTGTTGGATTATATAGTTGAAGTATACTATATATAGAATCTGAACATAGTTGTGCGGCAATGTCTTGCGACTTAAGCTGAATTCAAATAAGAGAACCAATTGTAATTACATAGGATCAGACATGAGACTTGTGTAGCATTCTTGTGTAGTAGAATTGTACACTTCCTGGCCGACACGTTAACCCCTGGTTGGCTTGCAGGCCTCGATAGAGAGGAGATTTACGCTGCGGGGTGCCGAATTTTCTCAGTAGAAAGATGGAAACTTGTGTTTATGAGTTAATAGACGTTTGTGGCCTTTATAGGTGAAAGTACTAAGAGTAGCGTATTCTACTCGAGTGGAAAGGGCTAGTGCGTTGTAGTACTTGGAGCTTTTTGCTTATTGTCGATAATCGCCGCGAGGTATGTGAACCTCTTCTTATCTCTTCTAGCATGATATGTGTGAACTATGTAGTACGCAGAGACGATACGTGCTAAATGTATTTGATTGGTTTGAAACATAAAGTGTTATAACGACTTTATGGGAAGTCGGTTATAACAGCTTTATGTGGATAAGCAAATACTTTGTGGTTTCTAAAAGGTAACTGATTTGAATAATAACTGGCTTGATAGGTGTTAATAAAGAACTTGAAGTATTTCAAAAGATTTATGAATCGCTTTTGAAAGAATGAGTAGTACTTGGTTTTGAAAGCTTAAGAGTTATACTAGCTTTATGGGAAGTTAGGTATAACGGCTTAAGAATGTTTTATCGATTTTGAAATCGAATGTGTATCGACAAACCATCGCAGCGTTAATAAAAGGAAAATGTATTGACTAATGAAGTATTATTAAAACCAAGAGAAACCTCCATCCGCATAAGCTAAGATGAGACAAAATGATATTACATTTCCTAGATCATGGCCGCTTAATAAGATTGATTATAAACAAGAATAACCTACTCATATAAGACATATGTTTCTCAAAACGTTTAAAGGAGAATTATGTTTTAAAGGACTAAAACTATGAACTACGAAACCTTTTTCTAAAATGAGAAACTTGAGCATTCAAAATTAGGCAAACTTGAACGTTTGGAAAATAAGGTTGTTACTTGATTTTACAAAGGAAAGCATTTTGGTTTACTTAACAATGTTAGTCACTCCAATTTTATACTACTGTATCGGGTGACCTTTGTAAAAGAAATGAATCTTAAAAGGAATTTAACGGACGTAGTACTTTAAGGTTAAAATCCGGACTTTGACATAAAATGAAAGTACCTTGAGTCGTGTGTAACTTGCTTATGCTTGTTGTTATGAAACTTGACCATGTTACGTGTGATATCCTTGTTGTGCAAGTACTGTGTTCTACTCGACTACCGGTTCATCCGGGAATGTATTTCACTTGACACGGGTCATCCGAATGTATTTCACTTGATTACACGTCATCCGAATGTATTTCACTTGATTCTGGGTCATCCGAATGTATTTCACTTGATTACTGTCATCCGGAATGTATTTCACTTGATTACCGTCATCCGAATGTATTTCACTCGACTACCGGTTCATCCGGAATGTATATCACTGACTACGGTTCATCCGAATGTATTTCACGGACTACGGTTCATCCGAATGTATTCCACACGCTTTCTATATTGGGTCCATAAGATGGGCCGAGACACGTTATACGTATCACATGATTTGTACCTAGATGCGGCGGTGAGGAAGAAGTTCCACGCACGGAGGATGACTTTGAGGCGTGAGTCACGACTTGACATGATCGCTTCTATGTTGTGAATCGTAGTTTGGTTATCATACATGTATCTCGCTTTATATAGACTATTATGATTTCATTTATAGTATTTCTGATTTCACATACTGTAATTGTTGCATCGACTCCTTCGGCCGCGCGTCACGCCGCAGTAAAAGGTACATCGGTATCGATCCCCGCTAGGATCACCTTTCGTATTGAAGCTCAGTTCCTTCGAGGATTATCTTTTGGTATGTTACCCGAGTGTAGATGCTTATACATTCGTGGTATGGCGGCCCCGTCCGTCATAGCCGTTGTAAAATCTTAGAGGTGCAGAGTTGTAGGCGGTGGTTTGTAAAAGGATAACCGTCGGGTATTTATGTATATATGATGAAGGCAAATCGCTTTTGGTTGGCTGTTTATTTATCTTTTCTCTTAATTCATGTTCATGTTTTTATTTCCGTGATTTTCTCTAATGTTGTATCACCAGGGTGCCCGGTAGGCACATCACACGCCCGGTTCGGTCGTGACAAAAGTGGTATCGAGCGATTAGTCCTCGGAAAGTGTCTACGCACCGTGTCTAGTAGTCTTGATTATCGGTGTGTTGTGCACCACATCTATAATCGAGGCTGCAGGACATTTAGGATTAGTTTCCATTCTTCATTACGAGATCGTGCCTTAGCCGTGTGATAAATCGACCCTCCGACGTATTCCTTTCCTTTACCGTTATGCCTCCGCGTAAGGCAACCTGAGCCCGGATGGGCAAGCGCAATCGAGGAGCTTAGTGAGATACGAGGAGTACGAGCGCGCAGCCCTGGCCAAGACTGAGACAAGATTCGACGGCGGGTTTCGCGACGCCGCCAAAGACCAAAGAGAGTTTAGAGTCGCAGCGGGCTGCCGAGACTTCTGATACTGAGCCTCGGTCCCACACCGAGCCGATGAGATGGGTACAAGGAGATGGCGATCGCGGCGGTCGTGGGCGATATGAGAATAGGCCGGACGCAGCAGCCCCAATTTCAAAGAAGACCGTAGTTCACCCCGAGCGGTTTGAGGCTACGGACTTCCCGAGTTGTAGCCTCCGGTGTTCTATGGATCGAGAGCCGAGGCGACCTCGAGTTTATCCGGCACTCTGACGGATCATGAGAGTGATCGAGCCTCGAGGCGAGTCGGTGGTATTGGTTCGCATCACCGCGTGATCTGCAGCTGATGGTTTGATTCGTGAGCTGTCGGGAAGAGCATGCACTTCCGGCAATTTGGGACGAGTTCTCGAGGCATTTCTTGCATATTTCTTGCCTCCACGGATGAGGAGGGCTCGGCCGGCAGATTTTTGACGTTGAGGCGGGGCGCGAGCGGTTAGAGAGTACAATGTGGAGTTCGACTCATTAGCTCGGTATGTTCCAGCCGTAGTAGCGGATATGGAGGACGAGTACACCGCTACGCCACCGGGCCGACGATTAGCGAGGCTTGACGGTGTAGCTCTTCACCGCATGGACATTGCCCGCACGCAAGCTCATGCACTAGGATGCGAGGCACGGAGAGGTCGACGGAATGGCCGAGATCGCAGGAAGGGCGCAACAGCAGGTCCTTTGGTAACTTTCGAGGCGACCGCCTCGGCAGCCTAGTTATGTACCTCGCCCGATGCAGTGGTCCTCCGCGCCTTGGTCGTCGGTATTCGAGCTGGTCGAGCTCGGGCTTCGGTTCGCGAGTTTACGTGAATGCTAGCTGCCAGGATTCACGTCCTCTGTGCACGATGTGGCAAACATCATCCCGAAATGTCGCTTTTTATCGGGTGCTTGTTTCACTGCGGCCGTCGAGGGGCCATGTGACGAGAGATCGTGCTTATAGGAGGTACGGCGGCTGGCGCAGCCTTACGGATCGATGGCGTGTTCATCGCCTTCTACGCATACTGCAGGGCAGACTTATGATTAGAGTGGAGCGGTAGCTTCAGGTATATCCTTAACCATCTAGAGGCTTGTATGTTTTGATGTTATGTTAATGTGTTAAGTGTTATGTTCGAATAGCTTTGTGCTAAAATGTGATTTAGGAACACAGTCAGGGAAAAGGGTAAGCACGGGGGTGAGAAAATGATGAACCTTAGAATATTACAGTTGAGACCTTAGATGTAAGGCCGTCTTGAGTACAAGATTTTGCGAGTGATCCTTGTCAGAGTGCATTTTATGCCTAGAAAATATTGTGTGATAAGTCTCTGGGTTGGGTAAATGAAAGTGGTATCTTTCATGATGTGATTTAGCAAGGTTGTTCGGATCGAGAAACGAGAGTCGGCGTGTGAGGCTCGGGTTGAGGGCGTGTTGCGTGTCAACCGTGGCCGGAATGAGGTGGGTCAGCTGGGTGGTCCCGCCAGCGGTAGGGTCACGAGGGTGCTAGGCCCAAGTTTAGATGACCATCGTATGAGTTCGTGGATATGTTCGACTGAGCGGATCGTGAAGGCCAAGTGGCCTTAAGGAAGATCGAGGCTAGTAAGATGACCAAGTTTGGAGGTAGTGACTCCAAAGTTTTGGAACCAAGTATGGCACGTATACTAGAAGAGTTCGAGTGTTCGAGAAGAGTACTGAGTAAGATTAGAGACGAACATGTATTGCGAGCATAGATATGATCATTTCTTGTGAAGGGAGAAGGCGAAGGATGAATATTTTTAGACCTCAGGGATCGCATGCAGTCCGGTACCATTTGTTGGGTCGCCGGAATGACACTAGAACCTCGCGGCAAAGTGACAAAAGTTTGTGATGTTAGAGGTGTTTCCTCGTGGACTTGGATGTAAGTATTTGCGGGTGTTTCGTGGCGGTTGTGGCGTTGGCAACTTATTAGAAGAACTTTATCGTTATCTGTCTTGAGAAGGAACATTCGGGACGAATGTTTCTAGAGAGGAGAATGTTATACCGTATTTCCAGTATGTGCGTGGCGCACGTATTATAATTTGAGCCTTAAAGTAAGCTAGTGTCGAAATTTGTACACAACCCCGACAGAGTCGTTTTACGGCGAAACGTTTCCACGACTTTCGTAGGAAAATTCGGCTATGTCATTTTTAATTTTTGCGGATTTTTCCGAGAGGCGTAACATTTTGGACCAACGATAGGGTGACACTTGTCACCTCGCCGCATGTTGGACCAGACGAAATGGGCAAGGATTGGCACGTTTTTTGTGTTGAATTGTGGTCAAGGGTTAGGTAGGATATTTTGTGTAGATGGATAAGGTTGCACATGGCTTAATCTTGGCCTTACACTTGCTATGCACTTGTCTTCATCTTGGCCATTGGTTGGCCTTCACTTGACCTATAAATACCCCTTAGTTGATGAACTTTCTTCATCCAAAACTTGAGCAATCTACCTAAGTCTCAAAATACTCCTCCTCTTACTTACTTTCGTCCGCCACACTACCCCCTCGAGAAGCCTTGGCCGAGAGGTCTACCCCTAGCCTAGTTGTTTCGTATAATACCCCTTGTTGTGGTATAGAAATACTCTCTAGTATTGTTATAATGCCCAAAATACTTTAGCCAAATACCTTGTAGTACTTTCCAAAGTACCCTTTTACAAAAGCCAGAAAATACTATTATACTTTCCTCACTACTAAAACGAAACCCTAAGTAAATCTTCACCCGTAGTTGAAGTTAAGTAGAAGTTAGTTAGAACTTCTAAGGGTTATTTGGAGTCGGGCCTGAGCGCCTGAGTAGGAGCTAAACCTTGCTCAGGATCGACATTTAAACTCGGATAATTTTGGGCTTATCGAGGTAAACATTCTTGACCTTCTGTTGTAATTGGAAATTACATGTTGTTGGATTATATAGTTGAAGTATACTATATATAGAACTGAACATAGTTGTGCGGCAATGTCTTGCGACTTAAGCCTGAATTCAAATAAGAGAACTGAACTGTAATTACATAGGACTGTATTACAGTAGACTTGTGTAGCATTGCTGTGTAGTAGAATTGTACACTTCCGGTCAGACATGTTAACCCCCCCCCTGGTTGGCTTGGTAGCCGGCCTCGATAGAGGAGATTTCTGTTGTTGCGGGGAGGTCTTTGCGAATTTTCTGTAGAAAGATGGAAACTTGTGTTTAAGAGTTAATAGACGTTTGTGGCCTTTATAGGTGAAAGTACTAAGAGTAGCGTATTCTACTCGAGGAGTGGAAAGGGCTAGCAAGGTTGTAGTACTTGGAGCTTTTTGCTTATTGTCGATAATCGTCGCGAGGTATGTGAACCTCTTCCTATCTCTTCTAGCATGATATGTGTGAACTATGTAGTACGGTAGACGTACATGTGCTAAATGTATTTGATTGGTTTAAAACATAAAGTGTTATAACGGCTTTATGGGAAGTCGGTTATAACAGCTTTATGTGGATAAGCAAATACTTTGTGGTTTCTAAAAGGTAACTGATTTGAATAATAACTGGCTTGATAGGTGTTAATAAAGAACTTGAAGTATTTCAAAAGATTTATGAATCGTTTTGAAAGAATGAGTAGTACTTGGGTTTTGAAAGCTTAAGAGTTATACTAGCTTTATGGGAAGTTAGGTATAACGGCTTAAGAATGTTTTACTGATTTTCGGAAATCAGAATGTGTATCGACAAACCACTGCAGCGTTAATAAAAGGAAAATGTATTGACTAATGAAGTATTATTAAAACCAGTAGAAACCTCCATCTGCATAGAAGCTAAGATGAGACAAAATGATATTACATTTCCTAGATCATGGCTGCTTAATAAGATTGATTATAAACAAGAATAACCTACTCACATATAAGACATATGTTTCTCAAAACGTTTAAAGGAGAATTATGTTTTAAAGGACTAAAACTATGAACTACGAAACCTTTTTCTAAAATGAGAAACTTGAGCATTCGAAATTAGGCAAACTTGAACGTTTGGAAAATAAGGTTGTTACTTGATTTTACAAAGGAAAGCATTTTGGTTTACTTAACAATGTTAGTCACTCCAATTTTATACTACGGGTATCGGGTGACCTTTGTAAAAGAAATGGATCTTAAAAGGAATTTAACGGACGTAGTACTTTAAGGTTAAAATCCGGACTTTGACATAAAATGAAAGTACCTTGAGTCGTGTGTAACTTGCTTATGATTGTTGTTATGAAACTTGACCTTGTTACGTGTGATAGCCTTGTTGTGCAAGTACTGTGTTCTACTCGACTACCGGTTCATCCGGGAATGTATTTCACTTGATTACCGGGTCATCCGGGAATGTATTTCACTTGACCGGGTCATCCGTGAATGTATTTCACTTGATTACCGGGTCATCCGGGAATGTATTTCACTTGATTACCGGGTCATCCGGGAATGTATTTCACTTGATTACCGGGTCATCCGGGAATGTATTTCACTCGACTACCGGTTCATCCGGGAATGTATATCACTTGACTACCGGTTCATCCGGGAATGTATTTCACTGACTACCGGTTCATCCGGGAATGTATTCCATACGTTTCTATATTGGGTCCATAAGATGGGCCGAGACCTGTTATACGTATCACATGATTTGTACCTAGATCGCGGTGAGGAAGAAGTTCCACGGGCGTGAGGATGACTTTGAGGCGTGAGTCACGACTTGACATATCGCTTCTATGTTGTGAATCGTAGTTTGGTTATCATACATGTCTCTGCTTTATATAGACTATTATGATTTCATTTACTGATTTTTCTGATTTCACATACTTGGTACTGTTATCTTGACCTCCTTGAAGTGCGTTCACGCTGCAGTAAAAGGTACATCGGCCGTCGATCCCCGCTTTTAGGATCACCTTTCGTATTGGAAGCTCCGTTCCTTGGAGGCTTATCTTTTGGTATGTTACCACGAGTGCGTAGATGCTTATACATTCGGGTATGGCGGGGCCCTGTCCGTCATAGCCGTTGTAAAATCTTAGAGCAGAACCGCTTGTGGCGGGGTTTGTAAAAGGATAACGTCGGGTATTTATGTATATATGAAGGCAAGCATTTTGGTTGGCCTGTTTATTTATCTTTTCTCTTAATTCATGTTCATGTTTTTATTTCCGCTGATTTTCTCTGATGTTGTATCACTAGGGTGCCCGGGGTAAGGCACCAGTCACGGGCCCGGGTTCGGGTCGTGACATGGTATCTCGTAGTTGGCTTTCGTACTTGCCCTGGGTCAGCTTCGTGGTATGGTTATGTAGATTTGTTGGTACGACCTTGGTATCTGGTAGTTGTCTTTCGTACTTGCCCCGGTCCGTCGAGGATGCGGCAGTATCCGTAGTTAGCCTTCGTACTTGCCGTCACGGTTTTATAACACGTGGGGACCTGGTGTTCATGTGTACTTCTTGGTGTTGTTATATCATAGACTGCCGGCAGTGAGGAAGGTATTCCACGGGCATGATTGATGTTGTGGGCGTGAGACCCATAGTTATAATTGAGTAATGACTTTGAGGGCGTGAGTCACGACTTGACGTATCTTACATATTATGTATCGTAGTTTGGTATCATATATATGTCTCTGTTTTATATAGACTACTATGATTTCATTTACTGATTTTCGCCACATACTTGGTACATTGTCAGACCTCGACCGAAGGCTGCGTTCATGCCGCAGGTAGAGGTACATTGGTTGTGGATCCTCGCTCATAGGATCACATTTCAGCATTTTGGGAAGCTCCATTTCTCCGGAGGCTCATCTTTGGTATAGTCCCCTGTCAGTGTAGTTACTTGTACATTCAGGGGTATGGCGGGGCCCTGTCCCGTCATAGTTATGGTTACATTCTTAGAGGTCTGTAGTACTGTTGTGGGCAGGGTTTGTAAAAGGATTTAACTGTTCAGTTTGATATGTATATATTCAGGAAGGTGGCCGTTTTGGTTAGCCTGTTTCATACTTTATGTCTTGTCTCATGTTTTAGTTTTTATTTCCGCTGATTTTCTCTGATGTTGTATCACTAGGGTGCCCGGGGTAAGGCACCAGTCGCGGGCCCGAGGTCGGGTCGTGACAAAAGTGGTATCAGAGCAGTTAATCCTCGGAGAGTGTCTACAGACCGTGTCTAGTAGAGTCTTGATTATCGGTGTGTTGTGCACCACATCTATAATCAGGAGGCTGCAGGACAGTTAGGAATGGTTTCCATTCTTCTCACTCTGAGATCGTGCCTTAGAGTTGTGTTGTCAGTTGGACTCCCTCTAACGTATTCTTCTATATCAGTTATGCCTCCACGCAAGGCAACGAGCCCGAAGAAGGCGAGCGTGAGGAGTTGCGAGTAGAGCACGGAGGGTTACCAGGGCAGAGGCCCAGTTTTTACCCAGGGTGGTGCTACAGACGGCAGATTCTACGATGCCGCCAGCCCCAGCAGAGTTTAGTACAGCAGCAGTAGCTTCTGAGGCCACGATATCTGAGCCTCCAGTCCCACGGCCAGGAACGGAGGATATGGTTGCAAGGAGATGGCCCAGTTACTAGTTAGGTTTATGGCGAGACTTGAGGACAGACGGGAGTCGGTGGTACCTGTAATGCACCCCAGGGCCGATAGTTGGAGACTTCGGGACTTCTTAAGTTGCAGTCCACCAGTGTTCTATGGATCGAGAGCTGAGGATGACCCTCAGGAGTTTATCAAGCGATTCTGACGGATCATGAGAGTGATCAAGGCCTCAGAGGCAGAGTCGGTGGTATTGGGTTCGCATCGGCTGCGTGATACTGCAGTCGACTGGTTTGATTCATGGGAACTGTCCCGGGGAGCATGCGCTTCCGGTGTATGGACGAGTTCTCGGGGCATTTCTTGCCCACGGATGAGAGGCTCGGGCCGGCGATTTTTGATGTTGAGGCGGGGCGCGCACGGTTCGGAGTACAACGTGGAGTTCGACTCGTTGGCGATATGTCGGCGTTAGTGGCAAATATGGAGGACGAGTGCACCGCTACGTCACGGCTCGATGACTACTTGGCGAGGCTTGCTCGGGTGTAGCTCTTCACCGGCATGGACATTTCCCGCATGCAGGCTTATGCACTTGGGTGTGAGGAGCGGAGAGGTCGGCGGAATGACCAGGATCAACAGAAGAGGGCCAGGACAGCAGGGTCTTTTGGCGACTTTCGAGGCGGACCGCCTCAGCAGCAGACTAGTTATGCGCCTCCGCCAGTACAGAGCGGTCCTCCACGCCTTGAGGCATCGAGTATTCGGAGCGGTCGGGGCTCGAAGGGTTCGGGGGAGTAGTGGTGTTGACCAGATGAGGCTACCCTTACCTCAGTGTGGCCGTTGCGGTAGAATCCATAAGGGAGAGTGTCGTGCTGGTTCAGGAGGTTGTTTTGCATGCGGCAGGCCATTTTGCGAGAAATTGTCCGACCAGAGGTAGCGCGGATGTAGAGACTCGGCCTTCAGGATCTTTGGCTGGTTCATCACCTTCTACAGCTATGCGCCCTGCAGGGCAGGCCTATGATTAGAGTGAAGCGGTAGATACAGGTATATCCTTAACCCTCTAGAGATTAGTATGATTGATATGGTGATCTTCTTATTGTGTGCTATGTACGGATAGCGTTGTGTTATTGATGTGTTAGAAAACATGGTTAGTTGAAAGGATAAGTTTGGGGGTATGGAAGGTGTGAACCTTAGAATATTACGCGTTGAGACCTTAGATGTAAGTTCGTCTCGAGTACAAGACTTTGCGGGTAATCCTTGTCGGAGAGCATTACATACATAGGGTGTATTAGTGGGATAATTCCTTGGGTTGTGTAAGATGAGAGTGGTAGCTTTCAGGACTTGTGTAGGTAAGATTGTTCCGGATCGGGGAACAAGAGTCTGGTGCGATTATGGGTCGGGTTGAGGACCATTCGCGGGTCAACCCGCAGCCCGGTTTGGGGTGGGGTCAGTTCGAGGTGGTCCCACTGTGTGATAGGGTCACGAGGGTGCTAGGCCCAAGTTTAGGTAGCCATCGTATGAGTTCGTGGATGCGTTCGACCAGAATCGGATCGTGAAGGCCGGGAATGGCCTTAGAGGAATTGAAACTAGTAAGATGACCAAGTTTGGAGGTAGTAACTCCAGGGTTGTGGAAATTGAAGCGGTAACTGAAGTGTGGAACGTATACTATAGAGAGTTCGGGTGTACGAGAAGGGTACGACGAGTAAGAAGAGAAGCGAACATGTGTTATGAGAACGGAAGTGATTATTCTTTTGTGAGGTGAAGATGCGAAGGGAGTATCCTTTAGACCATGGGTGGGAACTTTTTGTGATGATTGGAGGTGTTTCCTCGTTGGCTTGGATTTGAGTTTTGCGCACATGTTATATTCTGGCCAGTGGTGGCATGATCGGTTTTTATGTAAGTATAGTAGTGGAGACTATACCGGCACACGTTTGATTAGAGACTTAGAAGGAACATTCGGGACGAATGTTTCTAAGGGGGGAAGAATGTTATACCCCGTAGTTCCTGGGTATGTATGTGAGGACATATGTACGAGATTACGACAGAAATTTTGGAAAGAAAGAAAGAAGTGATTTTTCGACGGAAAAGTTCCGGGTTTTGTGAAGGAAAAAGGTTCGTTGATGGGAATTGGATTCCCAGATTTGGTATTTGGACTTCTTGGATTATATTAGAATTTTGGGATTTTATTTTCAGAAATGGTCACGTGGGGCCCACGGGAGAAATTTACGGTTTTGTGGGGCCCACTTTGTTTTTGAGATTTTTGGTATTTTGGATATTTTTGGAAGACGAAATATTTTGGACGAATCGGGGGCGACACGTGTCACCCCCATGTGGCACCCTTGGCCGAATTGGAGGGACAAGTGGCTAGCCACTTGTCCCCTTGGCCGAAATGGTCACTACACTTGGCACCATTTTCGTTGGCCATGTGGTGTGGTGGGACCCACACACACATGGCCCAATCTTGACCACCCACTTGCTATGATCCTAACCCTTGTTTCCCCTATAAATACCCCCTTAGCTTGAAGCATAATTTCATCCACACTTAAGAGCTTTCAAGGCAAAAATAATACTCCCTCCTTTGTAGTTTTCGTCCCCCTCCCCCCACTTGTGTAGAAAATACTTCTTGTATTGTTGTATAATCCCAAATACCTTGGCCTAGTATCCCTAGTAGTATTCCAAAGTTGTTTTAATACTAGGAGCCCGAAAATGCTACTTTATTCCTATAGTCGCAAAAATGAAACCCTAGAAAATCTTCATAAGCTTGGTTGAAGTGTTAAGAGAAGTTGTTTAGAAACTTCTAAGGGTCGCTTGGAGCGGGTTGGAGCGTAAGGAATTGGAGCTAAACGTTGCCCAGGATCGACTTATAATCTTGGATAATTTTGGGCTTATCGAGGTAATAATTTATGTCCCCCTATTGTAATTGGATATTACATGTTGTAGTATATTATATTGGAAGGATGATTATAAAGGATTGAACTGTATTTACATTGGACTGTACTTACAGTAGACTTGTGTAGTATTATTGTGAATCAGAATTGAACACGTCCGGTTAGACGTGTAATCCCATGGGAGTTGTTGGCCTGGTAGCGGGCTAGAGTAGAGGAGGAGATTTATGTGGTTGCGGGGGGGGGGGGGGAGGTGCTGCCGAATTTTCTGTAGAATAAAGGATCTGGTATTTAGAATATTCTACGAAGAGATCTAGAAGTTGATAGACGTTTTTTTATGGCCAGTATAGGTGGAAGTACTACGAGTAGCGTATTCTACTTGAGGGGTGGAAAAGGCAAGCAAGGTTGTAGTACTTGGAGCATTTTGCTAATTGTCGATAATCGTCGTGAGGTATGTGAACCTCTTCTTATCTTTTCTAGCATGATTGTTGTGAATATGTAGTACGGTAGACGTACATGTTCTAAGTGAATTTGGTTGGTTTACTGATTTTAAAGGATAAAGGACTTGACTTATATTTGACTTAATATGATATATGAAGAACTCGAATTGTGTAGAAAGTTGTGAAACCTCATTCGCGAGAAATGAGTATTTGGTCTTTAAAAGGAACTTGATTTCTAAAAGAAAAGAGACTTGAGGGATTGAATAGTTTTTGGTTTAAAAGAGAGACATGGTTTTGTCTTAAATTGGTTTAAAACATAAAGTGTTATAACAACTTTATGGGAAGTTAGTTATAACGACTTTATGAAAGCAAAAGAATGGTTTTATCATTGATTTTAAAATGGTAACTTGATTTAAGTATAGGTTACTTGTTTTGAAAAGAGTAAGTATTTGAGTTTTAAAGAGTATACTTGATGTGGTTTTAAAAGAAAGGCACTTGGTTTAAAGAGTATAGAGTACTTGATTTTAAAAGTCTTGTAAAGGTTTTTACGAAAGTAAAGTAATTTGGTTTGAAAAGGAAATGTGTTTTTGATACTACGAGTATTAGTATCTTTTGCGTAAAAAGAGGTCTTTTTGAAAGAATGAAAGTAGGTAATATTTTTGGGTTTGAAACTCGTATTGTTGACATAAAATGAAAGTACCTTGAGTCGTGTGTAACTTGCCTATGTTTGCGTGTGATAGCCTTGTCGTGCTAGTATTGTATTTCTATACCACCGCGTCTCTCGATGGAGGGCCGGCTGATTTGTTATGATCTTACTTGGACGTACCGGCAGTGACAGAGTATTCCACGGGTACGTTTCTGCGGTTATTATTCCATGGACTATCTCTCCATGAGGTTTTATTGATTCGGCTTGGTATCTGGTAGTTGCCTCTCGTACTTGGCCCGAAGTCGTGGCTGTTTCGGCTTGGTATCTGGTAGTTAGCCTTCGTACTTGCCCCGTTCAGTTTTGTGACGAAGTCTCGTGATTCCGGCTTGGTATCTGGTAGTTAGTCTTCGTACTTGTCCCGGCCAGCTACGTGGCGCGCAGCTTGGTATCCGTAGTTGGCTTTCGTACTTGCCACGGGCCTTCGTGGTATGGTTATGTAGATTTGTTGGTACGGCCTTGGTATCTGATAGTTGGCTTTCGCACTTGCCCCGGTCCGTCGAGGATGCGGCTTGGTATCTGGTAGTTAGCCTTCGTACTTGCCCCGTACGGTTTTTATAACACAGGTGGGACCTGGTGTTCATGTGTACTTCTTGGTGTTGTTATATCATAGATCAAGACCGGCGGGAAGGTATTCCACGCATGATTGATGTTGTGGGCGTGAGACCCAGATTTCTAATTGAGTAATGACTTTGAGGCGTGAGTCACGACTTGACGCGTATCGCCACATATTATGTACTGTAGTTTGGTTATCATATATGTCTCCTGTTTTATATAGACTACTATGATTTCATTTACAGTATTTTCAGTTTCACATACTTGGTACTTGTTGTACTGACCTCCTTCGGGGGGCTGCGTTCATGCCGCAGGTAGAGGTACATCGGTTGTGGATCCTCGCCATGTGGATCACGATTCAGCGTTTTGGGAAGCTCCGTTTCTCGGAGGCTCATCTTTGGTATAGTCCTGTCGGTGTAGTTACTTGTACATTCGTGGGTATGGCGAGCCCTGTCGATCCATAGTTATGGTTACATTCTTAGGTCCGTAATCTGCAAGGTGGGTTTGTAAAAGGATTTAACTGTTCAGTTTGATATGTATATATTCAGGAAGGTGATCGTTTTGGTTAGCCTGTTTCATACTTTATGTCTTGTCTCATGTTTTAGTTTTTATTTCCGCTGATTTTCTCTGATGTTGTATCACTAGGGTGCCCGGGGTAAGGCACCAGTCGTGGGCCCGAGGTCGGGTCGTGACATGTTGGATGAAAAGAATGGACCAAGTCAACGAGACAAGCGTGGCTTGAGATAATTGACCTCATCCTAGCATTCCATTTAGATTAATCCTAGCCCTTGGTCTCATTATATATTACTACTACTAGTGAAAGACTAGCAATTCATACTTAGATAAAAATCAAGAATATTGTGCAAAGTTTGAGAGGCTCTCGGCAATGGCACCCTTACCACACCAAAATTTTACAATCTTGCTTCATAAATTCCAATATTCAAACCTAAGATCCCTAGAGGTATTCTAAGGATATCCAAATACAAAAATCCCGGAAAAAAACTATGTTTTTACGTTAGTCGCAACATGAAAACCTAAGGGGGTTTTCATTGATAGAGTTGGAACTTGAAGAGTAGTTCTTCATAAGCTTCCAAAGGTTGCTTGGAGTGGATTGAAACGTCAATAAGAGGAGCTAAAGTTTCTAAGGATCGACTTTAGGTTTTGGATTGTAATTGGGCTTAAAGAGGTAATAATCTTCGTCTTGCTATTGTAATTCAAGATTTCTTGTTGTAGTAGTTGATAGATGAGCATGTGATATTTAGAATGAAGATTGATAAATATTATGGAATTTGGAAGCTTAAATCCGAGACATGGCATGATAGCCATTGAAGTTTTTAATCAATTTGATTGTTAGTTGAAATTGTTACATGTTATATAAGGAAGGGAATATATTTGTTAAAGGAAGGAATCTTGATTTAAAAAGTATGGCTTCCATGATTTAGTTCAAAAGTGAAGAGGCTTGATTTCAAAAATGAATGTAACTTGAGTTTTAAAAAGAAGAAGTTTATTGATTTTTAAAAAAAAAAAGGTGTGGCATGATTCTTTTATAAGTATGCATGTACGTAGTACTTTTGGATTTAGTTTTCCCTAATGTTGTAGGCAATGAAAGTGCCTTAAGTTCTCCAAAATGAAAGGTTATTATAATAGCTTTATGGGAAGTTGTTATAACGACTTAAGAAGAAGTAAGAAAAGATGGTTTAAAATGTTATGGATACAATACATCGAGTCCCGCAAATGGGTCGGGTTACGTTATGTGACTTTACCACGTCCAAGAATGGGCCGGACAGTATACCTTTATGGGCAGACTTATGTGACTTTACCGCGTCCCAGAATGGGTCGGGCAGTATACCTTTATGGGCAGACTTATGTGACTTTACCGCGTCCTAGAATGGGCCGGGAAGTATACCTTTATGGGCAGACTTATGTGACTTTACCGCGTCCTAGAATGGGCCGGACAGTATACATTTATGGGCAGACTTATGTGACTTTATCGCGTCCCAGAATGGGTCGGGCAGTATACACTTTTTATGAATTCACCGTGTCTCGCAAATGAGTCGGGTTACGTTATCACGTATGGTGTTATACCCCGTATTTCCAGAGTATGTACGTAGGGACGTACGTAGAAAATTTGAACTTTTAAATAAGGCTTGGCCGAATTATTTTTGTGCACAACACCCGATTAGAGTCGTTTTTCGACGAAACGTTTCCACAACTTTCGTAGGGAAAATTCCGGCTATGTCATTTTTAATTTTTGCGGATTTTTTCCGAGAGACGTAACATTTTGGACCAACAAGAGGGCGCCACTTGGCACCCTCTCATTGGTGTGATAGAGTGGGCAATTGCTTGGCTTTTGTCAGTAGTTGGTAGGATATTTTGTGGGTAGATGGATAAGGTGCACTTGGCATGATCTAGGCCCTACACTTGCATAGCACTTGGCTAGATCTTGGCCATTGGTTGGCCTTGGCTTGTCTTATAAATACCCCCTGGAAGACTTCTTCATCCATTCCAAAAATTCCTTAAGTGTTAAAATCCTCCCTTCCCTTTGTGTAGTTGTTTCGTCCCACCCGCCCGCTGAGAAGGCCTTGTGGTAGAGTTCTTTCCCCAGCGGCGAGAGTCCCCACAGTGGGGTAGGCGTAGGTATACCCACTCTTGGTAGAAATACTCTCAAAAGTATTGTTATAATGCCTAAATTACCTTAGCCGTATACCTTGTAGTATTCTAAGGTTATACAATACAAAGCCAGTTATACTATTATACTTTCCGTCAGTCACCAAACCGAAACCCTAAGGAAAATCTCCATAGTTAGTTGGAGTAGTATGTAGAAGTTGGTTAGAACTTCTAAGGGTGGTTTAGAGCGGGTTGGAGCGCACGGAGTTGGAGCTAAACGTTGCCCAGGGTCGACTTTATACTTGGATAATTATGGGCTTATCGAGGTAAATATCTTGTCCCTCTATTGTAATTGGAAATTACATGATTGTTAGACTATATAGTTGAAGTATACTATATATAGAATCGAGCGTTGTTATCGTGATGTCTTTTGACTTAAGCTGAATAATAAGAAACCTTTTCGAAAGAAAATCTTGAGCTGTAATTACATAGGGTGTATTCTGAGACTTGTGTAGCTTTTCTGTGAGGTAGAATTGTGCACGTCCGGTTAGATGTATGAACCCCCCCCCCCCTGGTTGGCTTGATAGCCGGCCTCGTTAGAGGAGGAGATTTACGCGGTTGCGGTGGGGGAGGTGCTGCCGAATTTTCGGTAGAATGTTCTACGATGAGGTCTATATGTTAATAAGCGCCTTGTGGCCTTATAGGTTGAAGTACTACGTGTGGCGCGATCTACTTGGCTTAAGGAGTAGCCGACGGTTGGAAGAACTTGGAGCATTTTGCTATTAGTCGATACTCGTCGCGAGGTATGTGAACCTCTTCCTATCTCTTCTAGCATGATATGTGTGAACTATTTAGTACGGTAGACGTACATGTGCAAAATGTATTTGATTGGTTTAAAACATAAAAGTGTTATAACGGCTTTATGGGAAGTTGGTTATAACAGCTTTATGTAGGTAAGAAAATACTTGTGGTTTTTAAAAGGTAACTGATTTGAACTATAATCGGTGGTTATGTGATAATAAAGAACTTGAAGTATTTCAAAGATTTTTGAATCATTTTGAAAGAAGTAATACTTGGTTTTGAAAACTTAAGAGTTATACTAGCTTTATGGGAAGTTAGGTATAACGGATTAAGAATGTTTCTTGATTTGGAAATCGAATGTGTATCGACAAACCAACTGCGGCGTTAATAAAGGAAATGTTTTGTGATTAAGTATTATTAAAACCAGTAGAAACTTCCATCTGCATAGAAGCTAAGATGAGACAAAATGATATTTCCTAGATCATGGCTGCTGTAATAAGATTGTTATAAACAAGAATGTCCTACTCACACATAAGATTTATGTTTCTCAGATTGTTAAAAGAGAATTATATTCCTAAATAAATAAGACTATGAACTACGAAACCTTTCTAAAATAAGAAACGTAAACATTTGAAATTAGGCAAACTTGGACGTTTGGAAAATAATGTTGTTACTTGATTTTACAAAGGTAAGTATTTTGATTACTTAAGAAGACAGTCACTCTATTTTATACTACGGGTATTGTGTGACTTATGTGAACGAAACGGTTCTTTTAAAGATTTAATGTGTGAATTACTTTGGGGATAGGTACCCGAACTTGTTAGTAGAAAGTACCTTGTGTGAATAACTTGATTGTATTGGTTTGTGATAGCCTTGTAATACTTTCTTGTTGATTTGATAAGTAAACATGTTAGGATGCTACGTGTGTTAGTATCTTGTGATTATTATGTAAGGGGGTCACTCTTGTTGTGCTTACGTTGTCAAACGTTAAGCCCGTTATCTTGTTATTATATCACATACCCTCGACTTGTTATACCGAGGGCTTGCCACCCTTGATGCGGGTCTATACGGCTATGCGATCCTTGTGACTACGCGGAGTTGCGGGAGCTCGGGATTGATCATTCGGGTGTTTAGCCCGATCACGGGGATGCTATCACGGTCTTTGAGGACTATGCGGTCTTTGAGGACTATGCGCGTGCGGGAGCCTAGGTGGATCCGGGGTTAACGCCCTCGACGCGGGTATACCTCGGTGATGCAGGACCATGATTCGAGAATACCTCATGCGGGTCCGTGTGTGACCTATGCGGGCTGCGGTAGTTCGAGGATAGACGCGCATTGATCTGCGAGGCGAGTGGCGGCCGATCGATCATGTAGTGCGGTCTAGAAAGACCTCGTGATGCGCTTTATGGTATTTTGTTTGTCTTTGCGGGTCTTAGTAGTCGGTTATGCGCCGTACTTACCGTGCGGTTCTATTGTGATGACTTGAGGCGTGAGTCACGACTTGACATATTGTTTATTTATTGTGAGCGTAGTTTGGTTATCATACATGTCTCTGCTTTATATAGACTACTATGATTTCATTTACGATGTTATTTGATTTCACATACTACTGTTATCTTGACCTCGCCCGAAGTGCGTTCATGCCGCAGTAAAGGTACACGATCGTTGATCCTCGCTCTTAGGGCCTGATTCAGCGTTTGGGAAAGCTCCGTTTCTCGGAGGCTTATCTTGGTATAGTCCTGTTGTGGTAGGTGCTTACATTCAGGGTATGGCGGGCCCGTCCGTCGTTGTTGTCATATTATTCGTAAGTGCAGTAATCTTGTTGTGGGCGAATTTGTAAGAGGGTTATGCCATTCAAATTGCTATTTATATATATACCGAAGGTAACCGTTTTAGTTGCTTTGTCTTCTTATTTCACCATATTATTACATTGGTTTCATGTATTGTCTTTATGTTCCGCTGATTACTCTGATGTTGTGTCACTAGGGTGCCCGGGGTAAGGCACCAGTAACGGGCCCCGGAACGGGTCGTTACATATGGATAATCAAAGTGAACACCAAAACGAGACGTCCCTCCATAAAGGGTCGGATTATGTTATGCAAGATACGTAAGTTATGTGTTTATGAACTTGATGATTTTTCCTAAGTATGTATGTAAGAATTTGATTATAACTCTTATTGAAAATGGGAAAAGATAATAATGTGTGATTAAGTTCATGAGTTGTAATGGCACGGTAGGATCTGGTATTTACTTTTTATACTTGCCCATGTCATTCTTTTGTACAGTTATGATTTGTTTACTGTACCTTATTTCCATTCCATACTCGGTACATGTTGTACTGACCCCCTTCGGGGGGCTGCGTTCATGCCCGCAGGTATTAGGTACACAGTTTGGTGATCCTCGCTCTTAGGATCTCTGTTCAGTTTTGGGTAAAAGCTCTATTCACTCCGGAGCCTTATCTCTTGGTATGAATCCTTGTTGTTGTAGATTATGTACATTCAGGGGCATGACGGGGCCCTGTCCTGTCACATTTGTTATGTCAAAACTCTTAGAGGTTTGTAGTCATGTATGTGGATTGTATTTTGAAAAGATGTAAGTTTTTTTGTTATGTATGTATGTATGGTGGCAGCCTATTCGGCTTTGCCTTAATGAGTGATATTTATCTTCCGCGTTTTACTTATGATGTATGATTAGAAGGGTGCCCAAGTAGGGCACCAGTCACGGGCCCGGGATTCGGGGCGTAACAGAGTGGTATCAAAGCAGTTAGTCCTCAAAAAGTGTCTACAGACCGTGTCTAGTAGAGTCTTGGTTATCGGTGTGTTGTGCACCACATCTATAACCAGGAGGCTACATGACATTTAGGATTGGTTTCCATTCTTTTCACTCTGAAATCGTGCAATAGAGTTGTTGTTATACCCCGTATTTCCTGAGTATGTACGTAAGGGAATACGTACAAAAGTCTAGCCTTAAAGATAAGCCTTGGACGTTTTTTTTGTGCACAACTCGCTAAAAGAATCGTTTTCCGACGAAACGTTTCCACAGCTTTCGTAGGGTAAATTCCGGCTATGCCATTTCTAATTTTTGCGGATTTTTCTGAGAGACGAAACATTTTGGACCAACGGGAGGGCGACACTTGGCACCCTCCAATTTGTGGACTTGAATCGTCCATTGGACGAAATTGGAGAGCATTGGCACGTTTTTTGTGCCTTGTGCACAAGTCAAGGAGTTGGTAGGATATTTGTGTATAGTTAATCCTCACCCTACACTTGCCTTGCACTTGTCTTAATCTTGGCCATTGGTTGGCCACTTCTTGACCTATAAATACCCCCCTTAAGATGAAGAGTTCTTCATCCACAAATCTTTCCAAGTCTTGAAAATCCTCTCCTCTCCCTTTGTAGCCTTTTCGTCCAAACACCTCCTCCCTTGTGAAGGCCCTTGGCCGAATACCCCCCCCCCCTCTAGCCTAAGTAGTTTGGCCGAGGCCCCCCCCTAGCCTAGCCAAAACCTACCCCCCCTCCCTTGGTAGAAAAGTTGCCTTCTTGTATTGTTATAATGCCCAAAATACCCTAGCCCAAATACCATAGTACTTAGTAGAAGTTGTGAATACCTTCTAAGGTTCTTGGATCATACAACTTAGCAGAAAAACCTTGCTCATGCGCGACTTTTCTAGGATATTATTGGGCTTCTTGAGGTAACTAATCTTAACCTCTTTTGAATTAGAGAATACTTCTTGTTGTAGTATAAGAATAAGTATAAATACTTAGAAGAATATTGCGAATAGAATTGAACTGTTATCACAGTAGAAGGGTTTAAAGAAGAATAATTGAACTATGCTTATATAGAATTGTGTTCACGATGAACTTATATAGCTCACCGGGTAGGAAGTGCTGCCCGACTTTCCGTAGAATTGTTAACCCTCTGTTTAGAATGACCTTCAGAGTAGTCTTTGATAGATGTCTGTGACTATTATAGGCTGACTCTCTGCGCGCGACATATTCAACTTGGCAGGTGGTTTTCGCTGAGAAGGTATGTGATTCTTCCTAAAGCATGATATTTTATAATATATGTAGTACGGTAGACGTCGTGTGTTAATCGAATAATAACTCGACAATGTCTTTGACTAAAGCTGAATAATACTTACGGCAATGCCTGGCTTAAGCACGAATAACACTTACGCGATGCCTGGCTTAAGCCTGAATAATAAAGATCTGAAAGCATTTCAAAAGAATACTGAATCATTTTTTTAACAGAAGAGAACTAATTGGTTTTTAAACAGAAGCTTAAGAGTTATACTAGCTTTATGGGAAGTTAAGTATAACCACTTAAGATTGATAAAAGAAACAGTTTGCCTATGTGTTTATAACAGACTTATATTGAATTGTGAAAAGAATAATAAGATGGTTTGATAAGTAGACATGATATGATGCTATGTGTGTTAGTGTCTTGTAACGTTTGTGTAAAAGAGTATTCTTGTTGTGCTTATGTTGTTTAACGATAAGCTGTTAGGTTAGTGTAACATCACTCACCTCTTGACATATTCTGGGGTTAAGCCCCCGACGCGGGTAGACTCAGGTGATGCAGGACCATGATTCGAGAATACCTCATGCGGGTCCAAGGGACCTATGCGAGCTACGGAGTTCCGTGTTAGTGTGCGGGGTTATACCTCACGCGGTCTATGTGGCCATGCGGACTACGAGTCGGGGCGATGCCGAGTAGCTACCTCGATGCGGGTTATATACCCTATGCGGGCCTATGTGATTGGCCTATGCGGACTACGAGTCGAGAATTAGGCTTGCGGGGTGATACTACGGGCAATTGGCCTGCTCGATCATTCGCGGCCTAGAAAAGACTGCTACGCTTTACCTCTGCTGCTCTTGTTTGTGATGTGGCACTATGTGCGGTTTCTGGTTGTTTCATACATATTTGTAAACCGGTTTTAAAAATGATATGTTTTCATTTACGTACCTTACGATTTCACATACTTAGTACTGTTGTCGACCTCGCCTTGGTGCGTTCATGCCGCAGGTAAGCGGCAGTGCTAGATCCGCATCCTTAGGATCTTTTGCTTTGGTGTCGGAGCTCCATCTTCTCGGAGGCTCTACTATGGGTATGATCTCCTGTTGTAGATAGTTTTGTCTTGTCGAGGGTATGGCGGGGCCTGTCCGCCATAGTCGTTATTTCCTTAGAGTGCGTAGACACGTCTGATTGGGATGTAACTGCAAAAAACTTTGTATATATATATATGCCGGAAGGCACCCTTTTCTCAGAAACTGTGTCTCATTTACAATTGCTTCATGTCATGTTTTTATATTAGCTGATTTTCTCGATGTATGACTACTTGGGTGCGGGTAAGGCACGATCCACTGCCGGGCAGGTCGTGACAGTTGTGTTGTTAGGTTGAGTCCTCTCTAACATACTCTTATGTATCAGTTATGCCTCCACGGAAGGCGACCAGAGCCCAGAAGGGCAAGGCAGCAGCAGGAGCTGCTAGTGGGACACAGAGGGTTACTAGGACTCAGGCCCAGACTATGCCTGAGGTTGTGGCCCAGGCGGCGAGTTCGATTCTTGTCACACCCGAACCGGGCGTGGATCGGTGCCCTACCTGGGCACCCTTCTACCTTAACAACACAAGTAAACTGCGGAAATTAAATACACCTCATTTTTTTTTTAAAACCAACGTACGTGCAAGGGATAAGCCGATAAGCCTGCCATATAATGTACATAATCAAAAGGCACAACGCTGTACATGAGTCCAATCCCACATATGAATACAAACCTCTAAGAGTTTTACTGAAATATGACGGGACAAGGCCCCGCCGTACCCATAACCGTACAAAAGCCTGTACTGAAGGAACTATACCAAAAAGATAAACTCCTGAACAGAGGGAGCTATCCAAAAACTCTGAGCAGGGTCCTACACCTGGAGATCACCAAACAACGTACCTAAACCTGCGGCATGAACGCATCCCCCCGAAGGCGGTCAGTACGAAGGATGTACCAAGTATGTGAAACAGTAAGTACTGGAATGAGATAACAGTCTAAACAAAACAGGAGACATGTATGATAGCCAACCTACTGTACACAATACATAAGCAGTCATATCAAGTCAGGGACGCATGCCCTCAAAGTCACTACTCGAATATAACTATGGGTCTCACGCCCATAATATCAACCATGCCCGTGGAATCCTTTCTCATCGCGATCCATGATATAACAATATCCTCGTGGTCGCATGCCGGAATCCCACATCGTATAAGCATAACCATGGGTAATACAAACAACCGAATCAAACCCGCTCCCGTCACATGCCCCAGAATCCCACATCGTATAAGCATGTCCAAGGAGTATCCCTCGTGGTCGCATGCCCCGGAATCCCACATCGTATAAGCATGACCATGGGGTAACACAAATAATGGAAGCATACCCGTGGAATCCCACCTCACTGTCGGTACGTCCAAGTAAACTTACAACAAGGCAGCCGACCCTCCAACCGAGAGTCGCGGTAACGTAATAAAACATAATACTTGTACTCAAATGCTATCACCAGCACACATTGGCAATTCTCAATTAAACAAGCCAAAGTACTTATCAAGGCACACATAGAATAATTCTCAATTAAACAAGCCAAAGTACTACGTACGTACATTCTTTTCAAAATACTCATTTCTATGTAAAACCCCAAGATACTAACACCCGTAGTATCAAGGTGTGTCTATTTTTCAAAGTAAGTTACTACACTTTTAGAAAACTCATTTCAAAGCTTGAAATCAAGTAACTTCAAATTTTCACAATCTAGGAAACCTATGCCCATTAATAAAAAATAGACAACTTTCTTAACCTTCCATAAAGCCGTTATAACCAACTTCCCATAAAGCCGTTATAACCCTTTATGGTTTTAGACATATTCATTCCTTTTTATAACCAAGAGTCTTATACTTAAAACCAAGCATCACATACTTACAAATCAAGTTCTTAACTTTCCAAATACTTCAAGTCTCTTAATATTTAGAAAACAAGTTTCTTCTACTTTTAAACCTCAAGTAACTCACACCTTTAAAACAAGTTACTTCTCTTAAATCATGTCATTTCTCCTCTCTTAAAACAATTAAGTAAATCACTCCTTTAACTCCCCTAAAGTCATTACAACAACCCTTAGGTTTTGGAACTAAGGCACTAGCCAAAAGGTTTGGAAACCACTTCCTTTTCAAGACTCTATGTACTTTAAGTAAAATACTTTCACTTTTAAGAATCCAAACTTCACTAAGGAAATGGATTATACAACTTACAATTTAAACATCAAAGTACAATCAAGGGAGCACATAGAACAAATTCTATTTTAGGCAATCCAAATACAACCAAGGAATGGATCATTTAAGGAGTTGGACATACTTTCTTTATCTTAAGGAATCATGCTAGAAGAGGAGATAGTTCACATACCTTTTCGGCTAAATCCACAAGCTAAGCCGAATACGCCGCACGTAGAAGTGTCAACCTATAATGGTCACAACAAGACTATCAACTCCTAGTCTCTAACGTAGAATAATACTAAGTATACAGTCTCTAATTCTACGGAAAATCGGGCAACACCTCCTTTGTTTCTACTCACTTTGCCACCTTTTTCAAGGCCGAATACAATAACCAACACGCCACATTTAAGGATCAACACAACAACCAAACAAAGGGGATTACATGCCTTACAATACGTGTAAAATTTCGCCCCACAATTAATACGAAGTAGTTCCATATTCAAACCATTTTCGGCCAACAACATAACCAACAATTCAAAGTCTTTTCCAATCCTTTTCCAATTCCAATTTCTAAGGTCTAACATGTTATATAGTCATAAACAACTTCAACAACTACACTTTCCTTCTTTATACAACATGCGACGACTTAAACTAATAATCGACTTGAATTGTAATCTTAAGGCTAAACATGCAAGTCTTCGGATTAGGGTTCCAATAGCCAATAAACTTATCAAACCTTATACTAAATACCTCATGCTTGCTAATATCCATAGCTACAACAATAATTAAGTCTTAACTACTAAAACGACAAAATTTATACCTTTATAAGCCCTTAAAAATTCCAAGATTCAAAGTCGCTCCTTAGCAAATTCTTAGCTCCTTTCCTTATGTTCCAAATCCGCTCCAAGCACTCCTTAGAGCCTATGAAGAACCCATCTTCAAGTTCCAACTTCAAAGTTGAAGAACTTCTCAAGTTTCCGCCTTGCGACTAATACGAAAACGTCATTTTTCCGAAATCTTTCTATTGAGATAACCTTATAATACCCTTAGGGGCATTGGGTTAAAGTCTTGTGAATAATAGATCAAAACTACAAATTTTTTGTGTGGGAACCCCTCCAAACCCGAGAGCAATATAGTGAACAAGAAAATGTTGTGATAAATTATAAGTGTTAGAAGAGCTTGTCTTGCACTAGCTTAGTATATATAACACAATGGAAGGCTTAGATTGCAACACATGAGTGGCTAGGATGAGTTTCACTAGGATCAAGCCCAAGTGACAAGTTGACTTTGGTCAATAATATCAAGCTTTGAAGACTTATCTTCTACCATGGTCAATGACCATTTTACCCTTACAAAATTTCGACCAAGACCAAGTGTGGGGGTGCCACGTGTCACCTTCTCATTCGTCCATAAAATTCCGTAACCCTCGTGGGCCCCACAAAAATGTTAAATTCCTCGGGTGGGCCCCACGTGACCAAATCCGTAAAAATAAATTTCCATAATGTTAATAAGTTCCATACTCTTCAAATAATGCATTTTGAGAATCCAATTCTCAACAACGAACATTTTTCCTTTCCGACGTCCGGAAGATTTTCCGTCGGAAAAACAATTCTTCCTTTCGTACCAATTTCTAAGTCTTGATTCCTTACATACATTCTCTTTTACATGTCCTGGACTTACGGGGTGTAACATTCTTCCCCCCTTAGAAACATTCGTCCCCGAATGTTCTCAGTCGGTTTTCAATCTATACAAACTCCGGCATAACCTCTATACTATGCCTATCAATTAAAACTGCACAAGACCAACGATGCCACACATGGCCACCACAACATACGTACACATATCTATGGACCTTCCATTCGCGACCCCTTCTCACAAAACTCGAAGGTTACAGTCCTCTAAAACACGGGATCCTTAGAGGTTCCTTTCTTTCCTTACTTGCCATACTTTCTCATACTTCTAAACTTATTTAACATACGTACAAAATCTCAAATATTGTTTCTGTCCTCCAATCCTTGGAGTTACTATCCAAACTTGGCCACTATGCTACTTACATTACCGTTAAGACTCTTCTCGGTCCTTACGACCTGATTCCAGTGGAACGCGTCCACGAACTCGTACAACGATTAACTAGACTTGGGCCTTGCACCCTCGTGACCCTATCACATAGAGGGACCATATCTAACTGACACCACCCGATTCCATACTATCGATTGACCCGAAATGAGTCCATAACCCGACCCATCGTCACACTTAACTTCTCATTCTTAGTCTGAAATAAAATTTCTCTCTTATCTCAAGGTACTTCTCACCCTATCCCCCTATTCACTAGAGGGTCGTCACATAAGTCGAAGTATTTCTATCGTACATCCTTCCCTATTGGGTCTTACATCACATGGGGCAATTACTACTTGTGAACTCTACACAACTATAGTCTCAGTTCACTTACCATTCTTGTCAACATTTTAAACTTTTCACTTTACTAATCAAAGTATTCCTACCTCTGGGGTACTATCACTTACAACAGCTAGAAACAAAGGAAAACATATATGCTAGGGCGAAATCTGAATCTAACAATGCACGTATGATTCCAAAGAATCAAAATATACCAGAACCCGTGCGATGTCGCCTCCGATCCCGCTTGAGAGTCACATCATCTCGCGGTCCGAAGGACCGCCAGAACTATAAACTCCACCCTGACCTCTACCACGGTGGTGACATCCAACACCTGCTCGGGGGCCTTGCAATGGAGGAAAGGGAACCAACTACCGGCCTCATAGGCTGAGCCACCTCACCGGTGCTCCTTCTAAAAGGACATACCCTCAGAATATGGCCCGGACGGCCACAATAAAAACAAACACCTGTGCCATAACGGCATTTCCCCGAATGACGCTTACCACATCTGAAACACTGAGGAATAGGTGGCCTCGACCGAGAAAGTCCTCTGCTCCTCTGAGAACCTCGACCCCTGGAGCTTGGACCGGCTCCTAAATACCTCGTGGGGTCCAATCTCCCACCTGTGAGCTGCGGGGGTATGTACTGGGTAGGCTGGGACGAATATCTCACTCGCTGCTGAGGCTGCTCGTCCAAAAACTCACCGGGATAACCAACCGGTCTAGCCCTCTTACGCTGATCTCCGCGTTGGCCCTCTACCCTCTGTACACCTGTCTGTACTGGCCGAATAACCTCCTGCTGATGAAACTGTAGCACCGCTATTGTCACGACCCGAACCGGGGCCCGTGACTGGTGCCTTACCCGGGCACCCAAGTAGACATACATCAGAGTAACCAGCGGAATATAAAACAAGACATAAAATAATATGAAGTGAGAAACAGTTTATCTGAGAAAAGTTGTCTTTCGGCATATATATATAAAAACTTGAACAGTTACATCCCTTTTACAAACCTGCCTGCAAAGATTACTCTGGACCTCTAGAATGTTATAACAACAATGGCGGGACGGGGGCCCGCCATACCACGAATGTAAGTACCTACGACGGGGACTATACGAAAGATAAGCCTCGGAGACACGGGCTTCCCAAAAATGTTGAGCGTGACCACATGGCGAGGATCAACAATCGGTGTACCTCTACTGCGGCATGAACGGCCCCGAAGGAGGTCGATACAACAGTACCAAGTATGTGGCGAAAATCAGTAAGTGAAATCATAATAGTCTATATAAAACAAAAGACGTATATGATAACCAATTTACGATACACGATATATGCGATCATGTTAAGTCGTGGACTCACGCCCTAAAGTCATCACTCAAATATAACCACTGGGTCTCACGCCCACAATATCAATCATGCGGTGGAATTCCTTCCTCACCGCCGTGATCCATGATATAAAAGCACCAAGGAATACATGAACACGAGTCCCACTGTGTCATAATAAATCATGCGGGGTAAGTATGAAGGCATAGCCGACTACTAAAACCCACGGTACCAACAATGCCATAAAGCGTATCACGAGGTCTTTCTGCCGCGCCACATGATCGGCGGCCACTCGCCCTCGGTATCGATGTGCGCGTCTAATCTGGAACTTCCGCGACTCGCATAGGCCACACATAGGCCCGCATGAGGTATTCCTCGCATCGTGGCAGCTAACCCGCGGCATCCTCTGGACTCTCGTAGTCGCATGGCGCATAGACCGCGTGAGGTAATTACCCCGCACTAACACCGGAACTCTCGTAGCTCCGCATAGGTCCCCTGGACCCGCATGAGGCATCCCTCGCATCGGGGGGCAGCTTAACCCCCGGTATATCATGTCAAGAGGTGAGTGGTACAATACTAACATAACGGCTTATCGTTAAACAACATAAGCACAATCAAGGGAAACCCCTTTACACAACCATCACAAGACACTAACACACGTAGCATCCTAACATGTTTATTTATCAAACCAACAAGAAAGTATTACAAGGCTATCACAAACCAACATAGTCAAGTTATTCACACAAGGTACTTTTTATGTCAACAAGTTCGGGTTTTTAGCCCCAAAGTACTTCATACATTAACTCTTTAAAAACCAAGTACTCATTACTCACGAATGAGGTTTCACAAAATTCATATCAAGTCAACTAAGTCAAGTCCCTTATCTTTTAAGATCAAGTCTCTTATTTTCAAAAGATTCATAGATCATAGTTTTAAACACTTAATAACGTAATCTCCTTTTTTAAAACAATTTGAGTAACATATGCCTTATGTGTGAGTAGGTTATTCTTGTTTATAGCAATCTTATTAAGGCAGCCATGATCTAGGAAATGTAATACAATTTTGTCTTATCTTAGCTTATGCGGATGGAGGTTTCTCTGGTTTTAATAATACTCAATTTGTCAATACATTTTCCTTTATTAGCTATGATGGTTTGTTCGATACTTATTCTCATTTCCGAAATTAATACAAGGCTTTCATAAACAATTAAGTAAACCGTTCCTTTTATCTCTCTTAAGTCGTTATACCTAACTTCCCATAAAGCTAGTATAACTCTTAAGCTTTTAAAACCAAGTATTACTCTTCTTTCAAAAAGGATTCTTAATTCTTTTGAAATACTTCAAGATTCTTATTATTTAAAACTCAAGTCAAAAGACATCGAAGTAAAACCACGTTCAGTTAACACACGTACGTCTACCGTACTATATATATTCTTTTAAAATATCATGCTCAAGAGGATAGGAAGAATCACATACCTTCTCGTGAAATCCACTGCCAAGTCGAATATGTCGCGCGAGTATCAACCTATAATAATAGTCAAATACGCCTATCAACGCCTAGACTACTCTGTAGAATATTCTAAGCGAAGGTTCTTATTGTTACGGAAAATCGGGCAAAGACTTCCCTACAGTCAAAATACACAAGTCTCTCATGTCTGATACCCCATGTAATTACAGTTCAATTCTCTTCTCTTATACCATCCTTCTATACATCTTATACCCAATTCTAAACTTCTACAATATGTAATCTCCAATTACAATAGAAGGATAAGATTATTTACCTCGTTAAGCCCAAAATTATCCAAGTTTAAATGTCGATCCTGAACAACGTTTAGCTCCTAATCCGTGCGCTCCAATTCGCTCCAAGAAACCCTTAGAAGTTCTACACAACTTCTACTTATGTCACGACCCGACCCCGGATCCGTGACCGGTGCCTTAACCCGGGCACCCTTGTGACACAACATCAGAGAAAACCAGCGGAATATAAACTCATAATAAACAACCATAATGATATAAATAGTCTAGCCCAAAATGGCTACCCCCAAAAGTACATAAAACCGAACAGTTACATCCTTAAACAAACCAAGTTATGACAAGACTACAGGCCTCTAAGAAGGAGTAACACTATGACGGGACAGGGCCCCGTCATGCCCCTGAATGTACAGAACATCAACAACACCAGGGAGAACCATACCAAAAGTCGAGCCTCCGAAGAAATGGAGCTCCTGACACCTGAGTAAAAGATCCTAGGAATGAGGATCTACCACCTGCTTTCCCTTACCTGCGGCATGAACGCAGCCCCCGAGGAAGGGGGTCAGTACACAACGTACCAAGTATGTAAAACTGGAAAATACTGTAGTAATATCATAAGTCAAAATAAGCCGGAGTCATAGATAAAAATCAATTTCCTTGCACTGTGCCTTACTAACAATGAGAGTAACAAGTATAAAACTTATAGCATAAAAATAGGAGGCTCACGATCAAAACAGGGTACCTCGCCCGTAGTATCATTAAGCAATCCTACTCCTGGGACTATTTCACCCGCATGGGTCCTGTGGACCCGCATGAGGTCATCCGCCTCGTCATGGGACTATTTCACCCGCATGGGACTATTTCACCCGCATGGATCCTGTGGACCCGCATGAGTACCATCGCCGTACTCGCATGAGACTATTTCACCCGCATGGATCCTGTGGTCCGGATCCGCATGAGTGCAAGCGCCGCACTCGCATCATGGGTAGCAAATCCATGGCATAGATAATAACCCGGGGTTTACCCCATAATAATACAAATATATAACATAGCTCATCCAGCTATCATACATAACATAAGCACTACCGGCCTATCATATCATACATAAGCACTACCGACCTATCATATCACAACATAAGCAAGTTAAGAAATCCCCTAACTTCTTATAACATTATTAATATATCCTCTCATTTTAGTATCCTAAGGCACTAACATGTCTTTTAATAGAAAATCCGGGAATTCAACCCAAGTATCATGTACTTCTAACTTTTTAAGAAATAACTTTTTTTATACAAAAATTCCAAGATACTAATCACAATAGTATCAAGTTACGATTTCTTTTCAAGACAAGTCACATTTCCTTTTAGAAATATAATAGGCTTCTAAATCAAGTGACTTCATTTCCTTTAAAACCTTAGGCAACCAATGCCTAAAAATCAATTCACCTTTCTTAGTTTCAAATCCTTTACCCGTACTTGTTTTAATTAGAGTAAACCTTTCTTTGTGAACCTTTGAAGAAAACTAATATAACCAACTTTCCATAAAGTCATTATATTAGCGTTATCCCTTTGGCAAATACATTTTCCCTAAATCCAAGGGACTTATACTTTTGAAATGAAACAAGTAGCATATAATTTTAAAACAAGTGAAAGATATCAAATCTTGTACGTCTACCGTACTACATAGGTACAACTACTCATGCTCAAGAGATAGGAAAGTTCCACATACCTCTTTGGTCAATCCACTTGCTAAGCTCAACTACCGCAAGTAATATTTCAACCTATAATAATCATGATACGTTTGTTAACCTCTAACCTCAAAGTAGAACAATCCAAGTTCAAAGTCACTAAATTCTATGGAAAATTGGGCGGCATTTCCTTTGTTTCTACTCACATTGCCACCTTTTCAAAGGCCGATTTTTAACACTCAAATGCCACATTTAAGGCCCAACATCCAAACCAACACAAAGGGGATTACACACCTAAATTTGGGTGTGTAAAATTCTGCCCCAAAAGTTATAACAATTAATCTTAACAAGTTTAAGGTAATTTTTAGGCTACAACATACTCACATAACCTCTTTAGCCAAATCCTTCATACCCAAACCACATTTCTTGCATGAAATGACTCTAAGAGCATTATTTACTACCACAAGTTCTTTCTTCTTAACATGCAACACTAAAAACTAATTATAAAGGAAGAATCATTACCTTAGGGCTTTAGCCAAAACTATTCCAACAATTTGCTAGCCTCCTTTTCAAGAATACCACCACAATAACCTCCACAAGCTTGCAAATAACTTTCCTTCTTAACACCCTTTTCAGATTTTCCTTAAGCTTGGAGTTTCTCTTGATTTTCTAGAGAGAAGGGAGAGCTTTTTAGCTTAGAGAGAGAGAGAGAGAGAGATGAAAGATGAAAGATGAAAGATGACCAAGTCTTCAAGACTTGGTCAATATAAGGCATGCAACATTTCAGATGGGGGGGACACTTGTCACCCACCCATGACCTCTTTTAAAACAAAACAGTGCAGAAATTTTCACTAACTCTCGCAGATCCCGCCTCGGCCATACGGAAACTCTGCCGCGCCTAAGGACTTTCCGCGCGACCTGCTTCGGAGCCGCGGCTGAAACTTCAATGACCCTCGGATCTTCCGCGGCCACGTCTTCCGGCGCGCCTACAATCACCCGCCGCGCGCGCAGCGCCACTCTGGCGCGCTGGCCTGAGGCCCCCGCGATCGGACCCGAACCACGGGGTATAACATTCTCCCCCCCTTAGAAACATTCATCCCGAATGTTCCTTCTAGGCTTACTCGAATCACAAATCGACGTAGACGCTCTTAACTACTCTTTTGCAAATAAAGATGCTCCCCACGGCCACAACAATACTTAAGCACAATTGCTAAATCAAAACTAACAAGCAGGAAAGTGGGTTACCTGGAGGTGTAGGGAATAAGTGAGGATACTTCTTCATCATGTCATCCTCTGCTTCCCACGTCATTTCCTCCCTGTTCTCGTTCCGCCATAAGACCTTAACGGAAGCCACGTCCTTCGTCCGAAGTCGCCTAACCTGTCGATCGAGTATCGCTATGGGACTCTCCTCATACGATAACTCCTCTGTCACTTGGACATCATGAACCGGGTGCAATCTAGATGGATCTCCAATACATTTCCGCAACATGGACACATGGAAAACTGGATGTACCGCCTCCAAATCGGATGGCAGATCTAACTCATAGGTAACCACCGCCTACCGACAATCGATACGACCCAATGTACCTTGGGCTAAGCTTCCCTTCTTTCCAAATCTCATCACGCCGCCATGGGAGATACCTTTAAAACGCAATCATCTATCTCAAATTCCAAGTGTCGCCGATGATCTGCATACGACTTCTGCCGACTCGAGCGCCAACAACCGCTCTGGATAAGCTTCACCTTATCCATCGCTGAACTAAGTCCGGCCCGACTAATCGAACTTCTCCACCTCGAACCAGCTATCGGTGACTGCACTTCCTCCGTATAAGGCCTCATAATGTGCCATCCCGAATCTTTGGAATGGTAGCCGTTGTTGTAAGCAAACTCCACAAGAGGCAAATGATCCTCCCGGCTACCCACGAAATCAATAACACAAGCCCGCAACATATCCTCAAGTGTCGGATAGTGCGCTCGGCCGTCCGTCGATGCGAGGGTGAAATGCGATCGAGACTCACATGTGTCCCTAATCCTTCCGAAAAGACCTCCGAAGTTAGCGAGAACCGGGCTCCTCTATCTCGATATAATCGACACCGGGACTCGTGCGGTCTCACAATCTCTCTAATATATAATCGGCATAGTCCTCGGTGAAGCGTCGTTACGGCCAGGAAGAAAATGGGATGATTTCGTCAGTCTGTCGACAATCACCCAAATGGAATCATGCTTCCTCTGAGTGGTAGGTAGCCCTGTAATAAAATCCATATTTATCACCTCCCAATTCTAAGTCGGAATATCAATAGCCTGCAATAGCCCACCGGGCTTTTGGTGCTCAATCTTGATCTGCTGATAATTAGGACACTGTGCAACAAAACCTGCCACGTCCCTCTTCAGGCCATCCCACCAATACACACACCTGAGGTCATGGTACATCTTAGTCGACCCCGGATGAATAGAATAACGAGCACTGTGTGCCTCCCCCAGAATCTGCTGACGAAGTCCTGTCACATCGGAAACACACAACCGGCCCTCGAATCTTAGCACCCCATCAGGCGCTACCTCAAATAGACCCTTCTCTTTCTGAACAGCGGCATCTCGGTACCGTACCAAAATCGGATCCTCATACTGTCGCCTCTTCACCTCCTCGACGATAGAAGACTCGGCAACCTCTCAAACACGAATTCCATCACTATCAGAATCAACCAAACGAACCCCAAGCTGATGCAACTCTTGGACCATATTCCTCTTCTCTGGCTGAACATCAGACAGACTACCCATCGATCTGCGACTAAGGGCATCTACAACTACATTGGCCTTCCCTGGGTGGTATAGAATATCAACATCGTAATCCTTAAGTAGCTCCAACCACCGTCTCTGTCGCAAGTTCAGCTCCCTCTGGCTGAAGATATACTGGAGACTCTTGTGGTCTGTGTAAATGTCCACATGAACTCCATATAAATAATGTCTCCAGATCTTCAAGGCATGAATCACTGCTGCCAATTCCAAGTCATGTGTGGGATAATTTTTCTCATGCTTCCTAAGCTGTCGAGATGCATAAGCTATAACCTTGCCGTGCCGCATCAGCACGCACCCAAGACCGACACCTGATGCGTCACAATAAACCACATATCCCTCTAAGCCCTCTGGAAGAGTAAGAACTGGGGCGGTCGTCAACTTCTCCTTTAGCAACTGGAAACTTTCCTCACAAGTATCCGTCTACCGGAACATAGCTGCCTTCTGAGTCAGCTTAGTCAAAGGTGCTGAAATAGAAGCAAACTTCTCCACAAACCTCCGATAATAACCTACAAGGCCCAAAAAGCTGCGCACCTCCGTCGGTGTAGTGGGTCTGGGCCAAGTCTTGACTGCTTCAATCTTAGCTGTATCAACCCGAATACCATCGGACCCGATAACATGCCCTAAAAAAGCCACTGAAGCCAGCCAAAACTCGCATTTCGAGAACTTGGCATACAACTCTCGGTCACTGAGGACTCCCAATACCGTCCTCAAATGATATGTATGCTCCTGCTCTGTGCGCGAATACACCAAGTGTTACACCCCGTAAATTCAAGAAGATAAGATAAGAACATACCAAGAAGTATAAGAGTTGAAAGTTGAAAGATAAGTTGACAAACATGTGTTGGACAGATTTTGAGTCTACCTTGGAGTGTTGTACCCCAGTTGTTAAGAATTTTTTTGGTGTTTCCAAAAGCCTAGTGTGTAGTCCGTTAAATCTAGATCCCAACGCAACAAACCGTTCGTCGATAGGACATCGGAGACAAAAGTTATGGAAGTTTCAAGTTTGGTGCGTGATCGAGCAAAGCGATGGTTTCGGTTCGAAGTGCAGCGCATGGCCTGGAATGCGAGGCGGCGCGCGGTTGTCTTGAGGGTTCGCGGGGTTTCAGCCGCGGCCGAATCGAGTCGCGACGCCGGAATGCGGGTAATTATTCTCTGAAGTGGAAGCGCCGCGGCACCGAGGCGGGATTTTTCTGCGATAAAAGACGAAAATCAGGGGATATTTTGTTAAAAGCCTATGGGAGGGTGACAAGTGTCCCTCCCATCATTTTGACCAGGAAAGGGGCCTATTTTAGGGCCAAGTCTTGGAAGACTTGGCCATTTCTTCTCAAAACCCTCCCAAGAAAAATTCTCTCCCTTCTCTCTAGATTGTTGAAGAAAACCTAGCTTAAGAGGAAATTGTTGGAGCGGCGGCAAGAAGGAAAAGTGTGGGTAAACTTGTGGGAAGCGCTGGTAGACGAGTTTGACGGAAAAGAAGTGGAAGAAAGGGGCTTTTGTGGGTTTCTCCAAAGGTAAAAGTTTCCCCTTCTCTTGGATATGAGTTATACTTGTTATAGTAGTTTAGAAATGAGCCTGAGGCTGTTATATTTTAGTAGTTTAGAATTGAGCCTGAGGCTGTTATAGTTGAATAGATTTGGATCTTGTTGTCTTGTTGAAAACTGAAATGGGCATGTTAACCTTAAGTTGATAACTTCAATTTGGTTACTAAATTGGTCGTCGCATGTTGTAAAGGGGGATTGTAGTTGTTGAAGATGTCTAGGGCTATATATCATGTTAGACTTAAGAACTTGGATTGGAAAAGAGTTGAAAGGGGTTAGTATTGGTTATATTGTTGGCCAAGATTGGCATGGAAATTATTGGTTTGTTTTGTATCATTGTGGGGCGGAATTGTACGCGTCCTGTAAAGGCGTGTAATCCCCTTTGTGGTTAGCTGAATTGTGTGCCTTAAATGTGGCGTTGGTAATTGGAATTCGACCTTGAAAAAGGTGGCAAAGTTAGTAGAAACAAAGGAAGTTCTATCCACATTGCCGTAGAATTTAGGGACTTTGCACTTAGTTTATTCTACGTTCGAAGCTAGAGTTTTATAGACGTTTTATGACCCTTATATAATTGAAGTACTACGAGTAGCGTATCCTACTTGGAGGGTATAATACTGTGGAGCCTTTTGCTAATTGTCGACAATCGTCGCGAGGTATGTGATTCTTCCTATCCTCTTCAGCATGATTATTTGTAAAATATATAGTGCAGTAGATGCACGAGTGTTAAAGGAAATTTGATTTCCCTTGTTGTGCCTTGACTTGATATGAAGTGTAAATGTCCTGATTGTGTGAAAAAGTAGGAAAACCTTATTCGTTAGTAATGGATACTCAGTCGTTAAGAATAAGCCCTCTTGATCTCATAAAGGCTTATAGTTGTGATTGGTTGGTTTAAAACATAAAGTGTTATAACAGCTTTATGGGAAGTTAGTTATAATGACTTTATAGGAGTAAAGGAATTGATTCATTATTGGATTTTAAATGGTATACTTGACGTTGTGCTAAAAAGTGTTTAAAGTGCTTTATTTAAACCTGAATGTGTTCGATACTACAGGTGTTAGTATCGTGTGGCTTTTACGTGGAAAGAGGTCTTTGTTTTGAAGGAATGAAAGTATGTAGTATTTTGGGGTTGAAACCCGGAATTGTTGACATGAAATGAAAGTACGTTGAACTGGCCTATGCTTGTTGTGATAGCTTTTGTTGTGCAAGTGTTGTATTTATGTGCTACCGCGTCTCTCGTTGGAGGGCCGGCTATCTGGTTGATTGATGAACATACTGACACGTTGGGTAGCCCACGGGTATGCTTCCACTATATCGGTTCTTGATGGACATGCCGACACGTTGGGTAGCTCCGGTATGCTTCGGTGAGTAGTATCTTGTTATTTGATTGGACATACTGACACGTTGGGTAGCCCACGGGTATGCTTCCACAGTGAGTATTATCTTGTTATTTGATTGGACATACTGACACGTTGGGTAGCCCACGGGTATGCTTTCACAGTGAGTATTGTTTTGATAGTTGTTTGGACATACTGACACGTTGGGTGGCCCACGGGTATGCTTCCACAGGGATTGTTATCTTGTTACTTACTTTGGGCATACCGACACGTTGGATGGTCCACGGGTATGGGCCCACTAGGACGGTTCTAGGGCCATGCTTATACCGAGGTGAGATGCCGGGGCATGCGACCATTGTGCGGGTTAAGTTCCCGGGTTGTATTTGAGTGATGATTTTACGGGCATGAGTCCCTGACTTGGCATGACTACTTTTATGTGGTATTGTAGTTTGGTTATCATACATGTCTCCTGCTTTATATAGACTATTATGATTTCATTTCTGATATTTTTGATTTCACATACTTGGTACTGTTGTCTTGACCTCGCCCGGGCTGCGTTCATGCCGCGAGTTGAGGTACATAGCTGGCGATCCGCACTCTAGGATCATTGTTCGGTTCTCGGAAAGCTCCATATCTCGGATGCTTGTCACGTAGTGCAGTTCCACAAGTAGTAGACTTTTGTACATTCAGGGGCATGGCGGGGCCCTGTCCCGTCATTATGGTTTTAAAATTCTTAGAGGTCTGTAGCACTGTTGTGGGCAGAGTTTGTAAGGATGTAACTGTTCAAGTTTTCATTTATGTACTAAAGGTAACCGTTTGGGTTAGCTTGTTTTCTTATTTCACTGTTTCTTTCATAAGTTTTTATTTCCGCTGGTTTTTCTCTGATGTTGTATCACTAGGGTGCCCGGGGTAAGGTACCAGTCACGGGCCCGAGGTCGGGTCGTGACAAAAGTGGTATCAGAGCAGTTAATCCTCGGAAAGTGTCTACAGACCGTATCTAGTAGAGTCTTGATTATCGGTGTGTTGTGCACCACATCTATAATCAGGAGGCTATAGGATATTTAGGATTGGTTTCCATTCTTCTCACTCTGAGATCGTGCCTTCTGATTGTGTTATAAGTTGGACTCCTCGACGTATTCTTTGTATACGGTGATGCCTCCGCCAAGGCAACGAGCCCAGGCAAAAGGCAGGCAGAGGGAGCTGCGAGTAGAGCAGCAGCGGTCTCTCCTGAGACCACGGCACCTGAGCCTCCAGTCCCACAGCCTGGGGTAGAGGAGATGGGTTACAAGGAGATGGCCAGGTTTTTGGGGGAGCAGGGACGTTAGTCAGATGGGGCCACCCCTACCTCGTTGTGGCCGTTGTGGTAGGCTCCATGATGGGGAGTGTCGTGCTGGAATGGGAGTTTGCTTTGCATGCGGCCAGCAGGGCCATTTTGCGAGGAATTGTCCAACCAGAGGTAGCGCGGATGTAGAGACTCAGCCTTCGGGATCAGTGGCTGATTCATCTCCTCCTTTTGTGCGCCGTGCAGGGAAGGAACATGAGTAGAACGACAGAAAGGGGAAGTGAAGTAATAGTTACATGTATATTCTTAACCCTTTAGGGACTAGTATGCATTGATGTTATGGTGACGTGTTAAGTGTTATGTTCGGATAACTTTGTGTTAAAAAAATGTGATTTAGAATCTTGGCTAATGAAAAAGGGTAAGTCTGGGGGTGAGAAAATTTTGAACCTTAGAATTTATAACAATCGAGACCTTAGAGGTAAGGCCAGCTAGAGTAAAAGATTTTACAGTGATCTTTGTCGGAGTACATAGTTTACGGGGAGTTTATTCGGGTGATAAGTCCATGAGTGGCATAACTGATTCTTTATAAGTGCAGTGGTGAAGACTATACCGGCGTCTGCGTTTTGGAGACTTAGAGGGAACATTCGGGACGAATGTTTCTAAGGGGGGAAGAATGTTACACTCCGTAAATTCAAGAAGATATGATAAGAACATACCAAGAAGTATAAGAGTCGAAAGTTGAAAGATAAGTTGACAAACATGTGTTGGACGGATTTTGAGTCTACCTTGGAGTGTTGTACCCCAGTTGTTAAGAATTTTTTTGGTGTTTCCAAAAGCCTAGTGTGTAGTCCGTTAAATCTAGATCCCAACGCAACAAACCGTTCGTCGATGGGACATCGGAGTCAAATGTTATGGAAGTTTCAAGTTTGGTGCTGATCGTGCAAAGCGATGGTTTCGGTTCGAAGTGCAGTGCGGCCAGAATCTGGAGGCAGCGGCGCGGTTGTCTTGGGGGTTCTCACGAGTGGAAGCGGCGGGATTTTTCTGTGATAAAAGACTAAAATCAGGGGATATTTTGTTAAAAGCCTATGGGAGGGTGACAAGTGTCCCTCTCATCATTTTGACCAGGAAAGGGGCCTATTTTAGGGCCAAGTCTTGGAAGACTTGGCCATTTCGTCTCAAAACCCTCCCAAGAAAAATCCTCTCCCTTCTCTCTAGATTGTTGAAGAAAACCTAGCTTAAGAGGAAATTGTTGGAGCGGCGGCAAGAAGGAAAAGTGTGGGTAAACTTGTGGGAAGCGCTGGTAGACGAGTTTGACGGAAAAGAAGTGGAAGAAAGGGGCTTTTGTGGGTTTCTCCAAAGGTAAAAGTTTCCCCTTCTCTTGGATATGAGTTATACTTGTTATAGTAGTTTAGAAATGAGCCTGAGGCTGTTATATTTTAGTAGTTTAGAATTGAGCCTGAGGCTGTTATAGTTGAATAGATTTGGATCTTGTTGTCTTGTTGAAAACTGAAATGGGCATGTTAACCTTAAGTTGATAACTTCAATTTGGTTACTAAATTGGTCGTCGCATGTTGTAAAGGGGGATTGTAGTTGTTGAAGATGTCTAGGGCTAGATATCATGTTAGACTTAAGAACTTGGATTGGAAAAGAGTTGAAAGGGGTTAGTATTGGTTATATTGTTGGCCAAGATTGGCATGGAAATTATTGGTTTGTTTTGTATCATTGTGGGGCGGAATTTTACGCGTCCTGTAAAGGCGTGTAATCCCCTTTGTGGTTAGCTGAATTGTGTGCCTTAAATGTGGCGTTGGTTATTGGAATTCGACCTTGAAAAAGGTGGCAAAGTTAGTAGAAACAAAGGAAGTTCTATCCAAATTGTCGTAGAATTTAGGGACTTTGCACTTAGTTTATTCTACGTTCGAAGCTAGAGTTTGATAGACGTTTTATGACCCTTATAGGATTGAATTACTACGAGTAGCGTATCCTACTTGGAGGGTATAGTACTGTGGAGCCTTTTGCTAATTGTCGACAATCGTCGCGAGGTATGTGATTCTTCCTATCCTCTTCAGCATGATTATTTGTAAAATATATAGTGCAGTAGATGCACGTGTGTTAAAGGAAATTTGATTTCCCTTGTTGTGCCTTGACTTGATATGAAGTGTAAATGTCCTGATTGTGTGAAAAAGTAGGAAAACCTTATTCGTTAGTAATGGATACTCGGTCGTTAAGAATAAGCCCTCTTGATCTCATAAAGGCTTATAGTTGTGATTGGTTGGTTTAAAACATAAAGTGTTATAACGGCTTTATGGGAAGTTTGTTATAACCACTTTATGTAGGTAAAAGAATGGTTTGTTGATTTCGAAAGATAAGAGACTTGACTTATAATTAACCTAAATGGTGTTGAAAAGTGTGAAACCTCATTCGTGAGAAATGAGTACGTGGTTTTAAATGAATAATGTTACATAAATTTGAGAATGGGAATAAGAATCGAACAAGCCAATGCAGCGTTAATAAAGGAAATGGTAATGTGATCAATTATATTAAAACCAGTAGAAACCTCCATCTGCATAGAAGCTAAGATAAGACAAAATTGTATTACATTTCCTAGATCATGGCTGCTCTAATAAGAACTATTGTAATCAAGTGTGGATTTTCTTAAAAATTCCAAAGTAAGGAACTTGATTTCTAAAAGAAAAGAGACTTCAGAAAGTGAAGTGTTTTGTTTTAAAAAGAAAGGCATGGTTTCGCCTTGGCTTGTTTTTTTTTAAAAACATAAAGTGTTATAACAACTTTATGGGAAGTTAGTTATAATGACTTTATAGGAGTAAAGAATGGATTCATTATTGGATTTTAAATGGTATACTTGACGTTGTGCTAAAAAGTGTTTAAAGTGCTTGATTTAAACCTGAATGTGTTCGATACTACGGGTGTTAGTATCGTGTGGCTTTTATGTGGAAAGAGGTCTTTGTTTTGAAGGAATGAAAGTATGTAGTATTTTGGGGTTGAAACCCGGAATTGTTGACATGAAATGAAAGTACGTTGAACTGGCCTATGCTTGTTGTGATAGCTATTGTTGTGCAAGTGTTGTATTTATGTGCTACCGCGTCTCTCGTTGGAGGGCCGGCTATCTGGTTGATTGATGGACATATTGACACGTTGGGTAGCCCACGGGTATGCTTCCACTATATCGGTTCTTGATGGACATGCCGACACGTTGGGTAGCCCACGGGTATACTTCCACAGTGAGTAGTATCTTGTTATTTGATTGGACATACTGACACGTTAGGTAGCCCACGGGTATGCTTCCACAGTGAGTAGTATCTTGTTATTTGATTGGACATACTGACACGTTGGGTAGCCGGGTATGCTTTCCTGATGAGTATTGTTTTGATAGTTGTTTGGACATACTGACACGTTGGGTGGCCCACGGGTATGCTTCCACAGGGATTGTTATCTTGTTACTTACTTTGGGCATACCGACACGTTGGATGGTCCACGGGTATGGGCCCACTAGGACGGTTCTAGGGCCATGCTTATACCGAGGTGAGATGCCGGGGCATGCGACCATTGTGCGGGTTAAATTCCCGGGTTATATTTGAATGATGATTTTACGGGCATGAGTCCCTGACTTGGCATGACTACTTTTATGTGATATTGTAGTTTGGTTATCATACATGTCTCCTGCTTTATATAGACTATTATGATTTCATTTACAGTATTTTTCAGTTTCACATACTTGGTACCTGTTATCGACCTCCTTGGGCTGCGTTCATGCCGCGAGTTGAGGTCTGAGCTTGCCGATCGCGCTCTAGGATCTGCTCGATTCTCGAAAGCTCCATATCTCGGAAGCTTGTCATGTGGTACGGTTCCCTGAGGTAGTAGACTTTTGTACATTCAGGGGCATGGCGGGGCCCTGTCCCGTCATTATGGTTTTAAAATTCTTAAGTGCAGTAGCCTTTGTTGTGGGCAGAGTTTGTAAGGATGTAACTGTTCAAGTTTTCATTTATGTACTAAAGGTAACCGTTTGGGTTAGCTTGTTTTCTTATTTCACTGTTTCTTTCATAAGTTTTTATTTCCACTGGTTTTCTCGATGTTGTATCACTAGGGTGCCGGGTAAGGCACGATCCACGGGCCGAGGTCGGTCGTGACAAAAGTGGTATCAGGCGATTAATCCTCGGAAAGTGTCTCTGAACCGTATCTAGTAGAGTCTTGATTATCGGTGTGTTGTGCACCACATCTATAATCAGGAGGCTATAGGATATTTAGGATTGGTTTCCATTCTTCTCACTCTGAGATCGTGCCTTAGAGCTGTGTTATAAGTTGGACTCCCTCTGACGTATTCTTTGTATACCAGTGATGCCTCCACGCAAGGCAACCAGAGCCCAAAAGGGCAAGACAGCAGAGGGAGCTGTGAGTAGAGCAGCAGCGGTCTCTCCTGAGACCACGGCACCTGAGCCTCCAGTCCCACAGCCTGGGGTAGAGGAGATGGGTTACAAGGAGATGGCCAGGTTTTTGGGGGAGCAGGGACGTTAGTCAGATGGGGCCACCCCTACCTCGTTGTGGCCGTTAGTGTCGTGCTGGAATGGGAGTTTGCTTTGCATGCGGCCAGCAGGGCCATTTTGCGAGGAATTGTCCAACCAGAGGTAGCGCGGATGTAGAGACTCGACGCCGGGATCGATGGTGATTCATCTCCTCGCTTTTATGCGTGCGCGAGAAGAACATGAGTAGAAACGAGAGAAGGAAGTGAAGTAATAGTTACATGTATATTCTTAACCCTTTAGGTACTAGTATGCATTGATGTTATGGTGACGTGTTAAGTGTTATGTTCGGATAACTTTGTGTTAAAAAAATGTGATTTAGAATCTTGGCTAGTGAAAAAGGGTAAGTCTGGGGCTGAGAAAATTTTGAACCTTAGAATTTATAACAATCGAGACCTTAGAGGTAAGGCCGACTAGAGTAAAAGATTTTACAGTGATCTTTGTCGGAGTACATAGTTTACGGGGAGTATATTCGGGTGATAAGTCCATGAGTGGCATAACTGATTCTTTATAAGTGCAGTGGTGACGACTATACCGGCGTCTGCGTTTTGGAGACTTAGAAGGAACATTCGGGACGAATGTTTCTAAGGGGGGAAGAATGTTACACCCCGTAAATTCAAGAAGATAAGATAAGAACATACCAAGAAGTATAAGAGTTGAAAGTTGAAAGATAAGTTGACAAACATGTGTTGGATGGATTTTGAGTCTACCTTGGAGTGTTGTACCCCAGTTGTTAAGAATTTTTTTGGTGTTTCCAAAAGCCTAGTGTGTAGTCCGTTAAATCTAGATCCCAACGCAACAAACCGTTCGTCGATAGGACATCGGAGTCAAAAGTTATGGAAGTTTCAAGTTTGGTGCGCAGTCAGGCAAAGCAGTGGTTTCGGTTCAGGGGTACAGCGCCGCGGCGCCGGAATGCAGGGCCGCGCCGCCGGTTTTACTGGGGGTTCGCAGGGGTTTCAGCGCCGCGGCGCCGAGGCGGGATTTTTCTTCGATAAAAGACGAAAATCAGGGGATATTTTGTTAAAAGCCTATGGGAGGGTGACAAGTGTCCCTCCCATCATTTTGACCAGGAAAGGGGCCTATTTTAGGGCCAAGTCTTGGAAGACTTGGCCATTTCTTCTCAAAACCCTCCCAAGAAAAATCCTCTCCCTTCACTCTAGATTGTTGAAGAAAACCTAGCTTAAGAGGAAATTGTTGGAGCGGCGGCAAGAAGGAAAAGTGTGGGTAAACTTGTGGGAAGCGCTGGTAGACGAGTTTGACGGAAAAGAAGTGGAAGAAAGGGGCTTTTGTGGGTTTCTCCAAAGGTAAAAGTTTCCCCTTCTCTTGGATATGAGTTATACTTGTTATAGTAGTTTAGAAATGAGCCTGAGGCTGTTATATTTTAGTAGTTTAGAATTGAGCCTGAGGCTGTTATAGTTGAATAGATTTGGATCTTGTTGTCTTGTTGAAAACTGAAATGGGCATGTTAACCTTAAGTTGATAACTTCAATTTGGTTACTAAATTGGTCGTCGCATGTTGTAAAGGGGGATTGTAGTTGTTGAAGATGTCTAGGGCTAGATATCATGTTAGACTTAAGAACTTGGATTGGAAAAGAGTTGAAAGGGGTTAGTATTGGTTATATTGTTGGCCAAGATTGGCATGGAAATTATTGGTTTGTTTTGTATCATTGTGGGCGGAATTTACTGGCGTCTGTAGCGTGTAATCCCCTTTGTGGTTAGCTGAATTGTGTGCCTTAAATGTGGCGTTGGTTATTGGAATTCGACCTTGAAAAAGGTGGCAAAGTTAGTAGAAACAAAGGAAGTTCTATCCAAATTGCCGTAGAATTTAGGGACTTTGCACTTAGTTTATTCTACGTTCGAAGCTAGAGTTTGATAGACGTTTTATGACCCTTATAGGATTGAATTACTACGAGTAGCGTATCCTACTTGGAGGGTATAGTACTGTGGAGCCTTTTGCTAATTGTCGACAATCATCGCGAGGTATGTGATTCTTCCTATCCTCTTCAGCATGATTATTTGTAAAATATATAGTGCAGTAGATGCACGTGTGTTAAAGGAAATTTGATTTCCCTTGTTGTGCCTTGACTTGATATGAAGTGTAAATGTCCTGATTGTGTGAAAAAGTAGGAAAACCTTATTCGTTAGTAATGGATACTCGGTCGTTAAGAATAAGCCCTCTTGATCTCATAAAGGCTTATAGTTGTGATTGGTTGGTTTAAAACATAAAGTGTTATAACGGCTTTATGGGAAGTTTGTTATAACCACTTTATGTAGGTAAAAGAATGGTTTGTTGATTTCGAAAGATAAGAGACTTGACTTATAATTAACCTAATTGGTGTTGAAAAGTGTGAAACCTCATTCGTGAGAAATGAGTACGTGGTTTTTAAATGAATAATGTTACATAAATTTCGAGAATGGGAATAAGAATCGAACAAGCCAATGCAGCGTTAATAAAGGAAATGGTAATGACAGTCAATTATATTAAAACCAGTAGAAACCTCCATCTGCATAGAAGCTAAGATAAGACAAAATTGTATTACATTTCCTAGATCATGGCTGCTCTAATAAGAACTATTGTAATCAAGTGTGGATTTTCTTAAAAATTCCAAAGTAAGGAACTTGATTTCTAAAAGAAAAGAGACTTCAGAAAGTGAAGTGTTTTGTTTTAAAAAGAAAGGCATGGTTTCGCCTTGGCTTGTTTTTTTTTAAAAACATAAAGTGTTATAACAACTTTATGGGAAGTTAGTTATAATGACTTTATAGGAGTAAAGAATGGATTCATTATTGGATTTTAAATGGTATACTTGACGTTGTGCTAAAAAGTGTTTAAAGTGCTTGATTTAAACCTGAATGTGTTCGATACTACGGGTGTTAGTATCGTGTGGCTTTTACGTGGAAAGAGGTCTTTGTTTTGAAGGAATGAAAGTATGTAGTATTTTGGGGTTGAAACCCGGAATTGTTGACATGAAATGAAAGTACGTTGAACTGGCCTATGCTTGTTGTGATAGCTTTTGTTGTGCAAGTGTTGTATTTATGTGCTACCGCGTCTCTCGTTGGAGGGCCGGCTATCTGGTTGATTGATGGACATATTGACACGTTGGGTAGCCCACGGGTATGCTTCCACTATATCGGTTCTTGATGGACATGCCGACACGTTGGGTAGCCCACGGGTATACTTCCACAGTGAGTAGTATCTTGTTATTTGATTGGACATACTGACACGTTAGGTAGCCCACGGGTATGCTTCCACAGTGAGTAGTATCTTGTTATTTGATTGGACATACTGACACGTTGGGTAGCCCACGGGTATGCTTTCACAGTGAGTATTGTTTTGATAGTTGTTTGGACATACTGACACGTTGGGTGGCCCACGGGTATGCTTCCACAGGGATTGTTATCTTGTTACTTACTTTGGGCATACCGACACGTTGGATGGTCCACGGGTATGGGCCCACTAGGACGGTTCTAGGGCCATGCTTATACCGAGGTGAGATGCCGGGGCATGCGACCATTGTGCGGGTTAAATTCCCGGGTTATATTTGAATGATGATTTTACGGGCATGAGTCCCTGACTTGGCATGACTACTTTTATGTGATATTGTAGTTTGGTTATCATACATGTCTCCTGCTTTATATAGACTATTATGATTTCATTTCTGATATTTTTGATTTCACATACTTGGTACTGTTATCGACCTCCTTGAGGCTGCGTTCATGCCGCGAGTTGAGGTCTGAGCTTGGCGATCCGCACTCTAGGATCGTTGTTCGGTTCTCGAAGCTCCATATCTCGGAAGCTTGTCACGTGTACGGTTCCAAGTAGTAGACTTTTGTACATTCAGGGGCATGGCGGGGCCTGTCCGTCATTATGGTTTTAAAATTCTTAGAAGTGCAGTAACCTTTGTTGTGGCGAGTTTGTAAGGATATGTGTTCAAGTTTTCATTTATGTACTAAAGGTAACCGTTTGGGTTAGCTTGTTTTCTTATTTCCTTTGTTTCTTTCATAAGTTTTTATTTCATTGGTTTTTCTCGATGTTGTATCACTAGGGTGCCGGGGTAAGGCACGATCCACGGGCGAGGTCGGTCGTGACAAAAGTGGTATCAGCGATTAATCCTCGGAAAGTGTCTGAACCGTATCTAGTAGAGTCTTGATTATCGGTGTGTTGTGCACCACATCTATAATCGAGGAGGCTATAGGATATTTAGGATTGGTTTCCATTCTTCTCACTCGAGATCGTGCCTTAGAAGCTGTGTTATAAGTTGGACTCCTCCGCGTATTCTTTGTATACGGTGATGCCTCCACGCAGGCAACGAGCCCAGGCAAAGGCAAGCGAGAGGAGGCGTGAGTAGAGCGGCGGTCTCTCACGAGACCACGGCACTGAGTCTCGATCCAGCGGCACAGGGTAGAGGAGATGGGTTACAAGGAGATGGCCAGGTTTTTGGGGGAGCAGGGACGTTAGTCAGATGGGGCCACCCCTACCTCGTTGTGGCCGTTAGTGTCGTGCTGGAATGGGAGTTTGCTTTGCATGCGGCCAGCAGGCCATTTGCGAGGTGTCCAACCAGGTAGCGCGGATGTAGAGACTCGACGCCGGGATCGATGGTGATTCATCTCCTCCTTTTGTGCGCCGTGCAGGGAAGGAACATGAGTAGAACGACAGAAAGGGGAAGTGAAGTAATAGTTACAGGTATATTCTTAACCCTTTAGGTACTAGTATGCATTGATGTTATGGTGACGTGTTAAGTGTTATGTTCGGATAACTTTGTGTTAAAAAAATGTGATTTAGAATCTTGGCTAGTGAAAAAGGGTAAGTCTGGGGCTGAGAAAATTTTGAACCTTAGAATTTATAACAATCGAGACCTTAGAGGTAAGGCCGACTAGAGTAAAAGATTTTACAGTGATCTTTGTCGGAGTACATAGTTTACGGGGAGTATATTCGGGTGATAAGTCCATGAGTGGCATAACTGATTCTTTATAAGTGCAGTGGTGACGACTATACCGGCGTCTGCGTTTTGGAGACTTAGAAGGAACATTCGGGACGAATGTTTCTAAGGGGGGAAGAATCTTACACCCCGTAAATTCAAGAAGATAAGATAAGAACATACCAAGAAGTATAAGAGTTGAAAGTTGAAAGATAAGTTGACAAACATGTGTTGGATGGATTTTGAGTCTACCTTGGAGTGTTGTACCCCAGTTGTTAAGAATTTTTTTGGTGTTTCCAAAAGCCTAGTGTGTAGTCCGTTAAATCTAGATCCCAACGCAACAAACCGTTCGTCGATAGGACATCGGAGTCAAAAGTTATGGAAGTTTCAAGTTTGGTGTGATCGAGCAAAGCGGTGGTTTCGGTTCGAAGTGCAGTGCCGCGGCCGAATCTGAGGGCAGCGCCGGTTTCTTGAGGTTCGCAGGGGTTTCAGCGCCGCGGCGCCGAGGCGGGATTTTTCTTCGATAAAAGATGAAAATCAGGGGATATTTTGTTAAAAGCCTATGGGAGGGTGACAAGTGTCCCTCCCATCATTTTGACGAGAAGGGGGTTTATTTAGGGCCAAGTCTTGGAAGACTTGGCCATTTCTTCTCAAAACCCTCCCAAGAAAAATCCTCTCCCTTCACTCTAGATTGTTGAAGAAAACCTAGCTTAAGAGGAAATTGTTGGAGCGGCAAGAAGGAAAAGTGTGGGTAAACTTGTGGGAAAGCTGTTTGGTAGGCGAGTTTGTGGAAAGAAGTGGAAGAAAGGGGCTTTTGTGGGTTTCTCCAAAGGTAAAAGTTTCCCCTTCTCTTGGATATGAGTTATACTTGTTATAGTAGTTTAGAAATGAGCCTGAGGCTGTTATATTTTAGTAGTTTAGAATTGAGCCTGAGGCTGTTATAGTTGAATAGATTTGGATCTTGTTGTCTTGTTGAAAACTGAAATGGGCATGTTAACCTTAAGTTGATAACTTCAATTTGGTTACTAAATTGGTCGTCGCATGTTGTAAATGGGGATTGTAGTTGTTGAAGATGTCTAGGGCTAGATATCATGTTAGACTTAAGAACTTGGATTGGAAAAGAGTTGAAAGGGGTTAGTATTGGTTATATTGTTGGCCAAGATTGGCATGGAAATTATTGGTTTGTTTTGTATCATTGTGGGGCGGAATTTTACGCGTCCTGTAAAGGCGTGTAATCCCCTTTGTGGTTAGCTGAATTGTGTGCCTTAAATGTGGCGTTGGTTATTGGAATTCGACCTTGAAAAAGGTGGCAAAGTTAGTAGAAACAAAGGAAGTTACGTCCAGTGCCGTAGAATTTAGGGACTTTGCACTTAGTTTATTCTACGTTCGAAGCTAGAGTTTGATAGACGTTTTATGACCCTTATAGGATTGAAGTACTACGAGTAGCGTATCCTACTTGAAGGGTATAGTACTGTGGAGCCTTTTGCTAATTGTCGACAATCGTCGCGAGGTATGTGATTCTTCCTATCCTCTTCAGCATGATTATTTGTAAAATATATAGTGCAGTAGATGCACGTGTGTTAAAGGAAATTTGATTTCCCTTGTTGTGCCTTGACTTGATATGAAGTGTAAATGTCCTGATTGTGTGAAAAAGTAGGAAAACCTTATTCGTTAGTAATGGATACTCGGTCGTTAAGAATAAGCCCTCTTGATCTCATAAAGGCTTATAGTTGTGATTGGTTGGTTTAAAACATAAAGTGTTATAACGGCTTTATGGGAAGTTTGTTATAACCACTTTATGTAGGTAAAAGAATGGTTTGTTGATTTCGAAAGATAAGAGACTTGACTTATAATTAACCTAAATTGTGTTGAAAAGTGTGAAACCTCATTCGTGAGAAATGAGTACGTGGTTTTTAAAAGAATAATGTTACATAAATTTCGTAAATGGGAATAAGAATCGAACAAGCCAATGCAGCGTTAATAAAGGAAATGGTAATGACAGTCAATTATATTAAAACCAGTAGAAACCTCCATCTGCATAGAAGCTAAGATAAGACAAAATTGTATTACATTTCCTAGATCATGACTGCTCTAATAAGAACTATTGTAATCAAGTGTGGATTTTCTTAAAAATTCCAAAGTAAGGAACTTGATTTCTAAAAGAAAAGAGACTTAAGAAAGTGAAGTGTTTTGTTTTAAAAAGAAAGGCATGGTTTCGCCTTGGCTTGTTTTTTTTTAAAAAACATAAAGTGTTATAACAGCTTTATGGGAAGTTAGTTATAATGACTTTATAGGAGTAAAGGAATGGATTCATTATTGGATTTTAAATGGTATACTTGACGTTGTGCTAAAAAGTGTTTAAAGTGCTTGATTTAAACCTGAATGTGTTCGATACTACGGGTGTTAGTATCGTGTGGCTTTTACGTGGAAAGAGGTCTTTGTTTTGAAGGAATGAAAGAATGTAGTACTTTGGGGTTGAAACCCGGAATTGTTGACATGAAATGAAAGTACGTTGAACTGGCCTATGCTTGTTGTGATAGCTTTTATTGTGCAAGTGTTGTATTTACGTGCTCTGGCGTCTCGTTGGAGGGCCGGCTATCTGGTTGATTGATGGACATACTGACACGTTGGGTAGCCCACGGGTATGCTTCCACTATATCGGTTCTTGATGGACATGCCGACACGTTGGGTAGCCCACGGGTATGCTTCCACAGTGAGTACTATCTTGTTATTTGATTGGACATACTGACACGTTGGGTAGCCCACGGGTATGCTTTCACAGTGAGTAGTATCTTGTTATTTGATTGGACATACTGACACGTTGGGTAGCCCACGGGTATGCTTCCACAGTGAGTAATGTTTTGATAGTTGTTTGGACATACTGACACGTTGGGTGGCCCACGAGTATGATTCCACAGGGATTGTTATCTTGTTACTTACTTTGGGCATACCGACACGTTGTGTCACGACCCGAACCGGGGCCCGTGACTGGTGCCTTACCCCGGGCACCCTCGTGATACAACATCAGAGAAAATCAGCGGAAATAAAAACATAAACATGAAACAAGGGACATGATAAATAAACAGGCCAACCAAAACAGTTGCCTTCTGTAAATATACATAAAAACCCGAACAGTTATCCTTTTTACAAACTCGCCACAGCGGTACTGGACCTCTAAGTGACAACAACTATGACGGGACAGGGCCCCGCCATACCCCTGAATGTACAAGAACCTACAGACTCAGGGTAACATACCAAAAGATAAGCCTCCAAAGAAACGAGGCTTCCCAACACGCTGAACTGTGATCCTATGAGCGAGGATCCACAACCGATGTACCTCTACCTGCGGCATGAACGCAGCCCCCCGAAGGAGTCGATCTGGCCAGTACCAAGTATGTGGAATCGAAAATCGTAAATGAAATCATAACAGTCTATGAGACATGTATGATAACCAAACTACATCTCATAACATAAAAGCAGTCATGTCAAGTCAGGGACTCACGCCCTCAAAGTCATCACTCCGTGCGTGGAACTCCTTCCCACCGCTAGCGATCTAGGTATAAATTGTGTGGAATACGTGTCTCGGCCCATCCATGGGACTCGATAAAGAACCGGTGGAATACGTGTCTCGGCCCATCTCGTGGGACTCGATAAAGAATCGGTGGAATACGTGTCTCGGCCCGTCTCGTGGGACTCGATAAAGAATCGGTGGAATACGTGTCTCGGCCCATCTCATGGGACTCGATAAAGAATCGGTGGAATACGTGTCTCGGCCCATCTCGTGGGACTCGACAAAGAATCGAATTGAAATCGTGTCTCGGCCCATCGTGGGACTCGATAAAGAATCGGTGGAATACGTGTCTCGGCCCGTCTCATGGGACTCGATAAAGAATCATTCATAACAAATCAGTAGCCCTCCAGAGGCAGCGGTAGCACAGAAATACAACACTTGCACAACAAAGGCTATCACCACAAGCATAGGCAAGTTCAACATACTCATGGACTTATATTTTATTACAACAAATCTGGGTTTTAACCCCAAAGTACTACATACATTAACTCTTTTCAAAAGATCCGTTTCTTTCACAAAAGTCACACGATATCCGTAGTATGAAAATAGAGTGACTATCTTTTTAAGTAAACCAAAACACTTCCCTTTGTAAAATCAAGTAACAACATTATTTTCCAAATGTTCAAGTTTGCCTAATTTCAAATGCTCAAGTCTCTTATTTTAGAAAGGTTTCATAACTCATAGTCTTAATCCCTTTTAAAACAATTGAGTAACATAAGTCTTATGTGTGAGCGTTTATTCTTGTTTATAACAATCTTATTCTGACCATGATCTAGGAAATGTGTCACGACCGATCCGGGCGTGGATCGTGCCTACCGGGCACCCTAGTGATACAACATCGAGAGAAAACGTGGAAAATAAAACTTAAACAAGAAACAAGATATATGATCATAAAACAGGCCAACCAAGCGGTTACCTTCCATAAAATATATATAAACAACTCTTTCAAAACGAGCAGTTTAATCCTTTTTACAAACCACACTTGTGATTACTACGGACCTCTAAGAGTTTTATACAACATGACGACGGGGCCCGCCATACCACGAATGTACAGAACCTACAACTCGGGGTAACATACCAAAAGATAAGCCTCGGAGAAGCGGAGCTTCCTAACGTGAATTGTGATCCTAGGCGAGGATCAACTACCGATGTACTCTACTGCGGCATGACGCGGCCCCGAGAGTCGATCTGGCATGTACCAGTATGTGAAATCGAAAATCTGCGATTAAATCATAACAGTCTACATAAAGCGGGAGACATGTATGATAACAAAAATACAGTACGCAACATAAAAGCAGTCAAGTCAGGGACTCACGCCCTCAACGTCATCACTCAATATAACTATGGGTCGTACCCACAAAATCAATCATGTTCGCATCATGGCGCGTGCCGGAGTCTGCATCGGTGTAGACATGTCCATGATGCAACAATAATAACAATGCCGCGTGGCCACATGCCCCTGACCGCCCGGTGTAGACATGTCCATGTAACATCAACAACAATATCTTTGGGTGATCAACCCGCGTGGCCACATGCCGGAATGCATCGGTGTAGACATGTCCATGTAACCACAATATCACTATATCAGGTAATCAACCCTGCCACATGGCCACATGCCCCCGGAATTCTGCATCGGTGTAGACATGTCCATGTAACGTCAACAACAATATACCGCACAACCACGCTATCACAAACAAGCTCAAGCAAATTACCATACTTCTAGACTTTTATAAAAGATCCACTCTTTCTCAAGAAGTCACCTGATATCAACATTTGCACAACAAAGGCTATCTCAACAAGCATAGGCGAGTTACACAACAACAAGCATAGGAAAGTTATACAACAACAAGCATAGGCAAGTTATACATAACTCAAGGTACTTCCATTTTATATCAAGGTCCGGGTTTTAACCCTAAAGTACTACGTACGTTAAATTCCTTTTAAAGAGATCCATTCATTTTATAAAGGTCACCCGATAGGGTAGTATAAAAATAGAGTGACTCACATTTTTAGGTAAACCAAAACACCTTCCTTTTCAACAACATTCTTTCCCCTAAAGTTCCAGTTTGCCTAATTTCAATTACTCAGGTCTCTTTATTTTAGAAAAGTTCCATAGTTCATAGTCTTAATAATTTAAGAATATAATTCTCTTTTAAACAATCTGAGAAACATATGTCTTATACGTGAGCCTGTTTATTCTTGTTTACAACAATCTTGTTACAGCAACCATGATCTAGGAAATGTAATACAATTTTGTCTTATCTTAGCTTCTATGCAGATGGAGGTTTCTACTGGTTTTAATAACAATTAGTTATTTGCCAATACACTTTCCTTTATTAGCGCTGCTGTGGTTTGCTCGACACTTATTCTCATTTCCGAAATCAGTAAAACATTATTCTTTTTAAAACCAAGTACACATTACTCGCGAATGAGGTTTCACAACACTTTTAACAAAATGTTAATAACCAAGTAAAACAAGTTAAGTCTCTTATCTTTCAAGATCAAGTCTCTTAACTCCTACAATCAATAAACCAATCTTTTACCTACATAGATGTCACGACCCGAACCCGGGCCCGTGACTGGTGCCTTACCCCGGGCACCCTAGCGATACAACATCAGAGAAAACCAGCGGAAATAAAAAACTTTAAACATGAAATGAGAGACATGATAAATAAAAGCAACCAACCAAAGCGGTTGCCTTGGTATATATATATAAAAACCCGAACAGTTATACTTTTTACAAACCACGCCCAACAATTACTCTGCACTCTAAGATTTACAACAACCATGACCAGGCGGGGCCACGCCATACCACGAATGTACAAGAACCTACAACTCGGAAACATACCAAAGATAAGCCTCGAAGGAACGAGCTTTCCACCACTGAAATGAGATCCTAAGAGCGGGGATCCACGGCCGATGTACCTCTACTGCGGCATGAACGCGGCCAGAAGGAGGTCGACAACAGTACCAAGTATGTGGCTGTCAAATCAGTAAATGAAATCATAATAGCTTAAAAGCGGGAGACATGTATGATAACCAAAATACTGACGCAACATAAAAGCGATCAGTCGTGGACTCACGCCTCAAAGTCACCACTCAAATATAACTATGGGTCTCACGCCACAACATCCATCATGTTCGCATCATGGCGCGTGCCGGAATCTGCATCGGTGTAGACATGTCCATGATGCAACAATAATAACAAGGCGCGTGGCCACGTACCGGAATCTTGCGACGGTGTAGACATGCCCATGTAACCTCAATAACAATATCTGGGTGGTCAACCTGCGCGCGCCACATGCCCCGGAATCTGCGTCGGTGTAGACACGTCCATGTTGCGGTAATAACCATATATCGGGTAATCAACGGCGCGTGGCGCGTGCCGAATCTGCGTCGGTGTAGACATGTCCATGTGACATCAACAACAAGACAAGAATCAAAATGGAAACATACGTGGAATTCTCCATCACCGCCAAGACGCGTCAAGTAAGTTCTCGACAAGTCAACCGGCCTCTATCGAGACGCGGTAATACGTAAATACCACACTTGCACAACAAAGGCTATCATCACAAGCATAGGCAAGTTTCACAACAACAAGCATAGGCAAGTTTCACAACAACAAGCAAAGGCAAGTTTCGCAACAACCAGCAAAGGCAAGTTTCGCAATAACAAGTAAAGGCAAGTTTCGCAATAACAAGTAAAGGCAAGTTTCACAACAACTCAAAGTACTTTCATTTTATGCCAAAGTCCGGGTTTTTAACCCCAAAGTACTACATACGTTAAGTTCTTTTAAAAGAGATCCATTACTTTTATAAAAGTCACCCGATACCCGTAGTATTAGAATGACCAACCCACATTCCCTTTTTCAAAATCAAGTATGACGATTCTTTCCTAAGTTCCAGTTTGCCTAGTTTCAATTACTCAAGCTTCTCATTTTCAAATGGTTTCATAGTTTCCAAACTTAATCACTTGATTCTTTTTTTGAACAATTGAGTAATATATGTCTCACGTGAGAGTAGGTTATTCTTGTTTACAACATTCTTATTACAAAGACCATGATCTAGAAAATGTATATCATTTTGTCTCATCTTAGTTTCTATGCGGATGGAGGTTTCTCTTGGTTTTAATACAATTCATCATTATTCAATACATTTTCCTTTATTAACGCTGCAGTGGTCTGTCGATACACATTCTGATTTCCGAAATCAGTAAAACATTATCCCTTTAAATAAAACCAAGTACTCATTACTAACGAATGAGGTTTCACACAAACATTCACATTAAAACAAATAAGTTAAGTCTCTTATCTTATAAGATCAAGTCTCTTAACTTCTAACATCAGTAAACCATTTTCTTTACCTCTCTTAAGACATTATACCTAACTCCCCATAAAGCTAGTATAACTCTTTTTAAAACCTTTTAAAACCAAGTGTTACTCTCCCTTCCAAAACGGTTTATAAATCTTTTGAAATACATCAAGTTCTTTATTATAACTAGCCAGTTATAATTCACATCAGTTACCTTTTAAAACCACAAAGTACTTTCTTACCTACATAAAGCTGTTATAACCAACTTCCCATAAAGCCGTTATAACACTTTATGTTTTAAGAACAATCAAACACAGTTAACACATGTACGTCTACCGTACTACATAGTTCACACATATCATGCTAGAAGAGATAGGAAGAGGTTCACATACCTCGCGACGATTTATCGACTTATAGCAAAACGCTCCGAGTACCTCAAACCGTCGGCTACTCCTTAAGCCAAGTAGATCGCGCCACACGTAGTACTTCAACCTATAAGGCCACAAGGCGCTTATTAACATCTAGATCTCAACGTTCCATAATCTACAGAAAATTGGCGCCTCACATGGCGGCGTAAATCTCCTCCTTTATCGAGGTGGCTACGAAGCCAACCGGGGGTTAACACGTCTAACCGGGCGTGCAATTCTACTACACGGTAATGCTATACAAGTCTCATGTCTGACCTATGTAATTACGATTCGATTGATTCTTTATTCTTCAGGCTTAAGTCGCAAGACATTGCCGGAAGGATTATTCAGGCTTAAGTCAAAAGACATTGCCGACTACTACGTTCAGTTCTTTATATAGTATACTTCAACTATATATTCAACAATATGTAATTTCCAATTACAAATAGAAGGACAGTAGTGTTTACCTCGATAAGCCCAAAATTATCCGAGTTTAATGTCGCTCCTGAGCAAGGTTTAGCTCCAACTCCGAGTGCTCCAATCCGCTCCAAACAACCCTTAGAAGTTCTACGCAACTTCTACTCCATACTTCAACAACGGGTGAAGATTTTCCTTAGGGTTTCGTTTAGTGGCTAAAGGAAAGTATAATGGTATTTTAAGGCTTTCAGATAAGTATAACCTTGGGAATACTACAAGGTATTTGGGCAGGTATTTGGACATTATAACGATACTAGGAGAGTATTTCTATACCACAAGGGGGTATTATCTGAAAACAACTAGGCTGAGGGTACCCACGGCTAGCACCACTAGGAGGGGATACTTTCGGCCAAGGGGACTTCTCTAAAGGGAGGGGTGTGGCGGACGACTACTCTGAGAGAGGAGGAGATTTCAAGACTTAGGCACATTTTTGGATGAAGACCTCCTCAACCATAGGGGGGTATTTATAGGTCAAGCCATGGCCAACCACTGGCCAAGATGAAGACAAGTGTGGTGCAAGTGTAGGGTTAGATTTCCACCGTGTACCTTATCCATCTACCACACAACTTGCACAAAATATCCTACCAACTAAAGCCCTCTTTTCGTCCACCATTGCCGCCCCATTTGTTCCAATGTGAGGTGACACATGTCACCCTCCGTTGGTCCACAATGTTTTCTCTCGGAAAAATCCGCAAAAATTATAAATGACATAGCGGAATTTTCCCAACAAAGCTAATGGAAACGTTTAGTCGAAAACGACTCTAATCGGGTGTTGTGTACAAATTTGAAACTTGCCTAACTTAAGGCTCAAATTTTCTACGTCGTCCTCACGTGCATACTCACGAAAAATACGGTATAACAATGAGTCGTTATAACTAACTTCCCATAAAGCTATTATAACACCACATGTTTTAAACCAACCAACTCATTTAACACGTATGCGTCTACCGTACTACATAGTTTACAAAGCATCATGCTAGAAAGGATAGGAAGAGGTTCACATACCTCGCGACGATTATCGACAATAAGCAAAACGCTCGCGATCTTGTAACGACTAGCCTTTTCCACTCTTCAAGTAGAATACGCTACTCGTAGTACTTCCACCTATAAGGCCACAAACGTCATTAACTTCTAACCGCATGGTTCCATATTCTACAGAAAATTCGGCAGACTACTTCCCGCACATCCCGCGTAAATCTCTCCTCTATCGAGGCCGACTACCAAGCCAACCGGGGGTTGTCGCCTAACCGACGTATACAATTCTACTACATAGAATACCACCAAGTCTCATGTCTGATCTATGTAATTACAGTTCAGTTCTCTTCTTTATATTCAGGCTTAAGTCAAAAGACATTGCCGCAAAGCTATGTTCAGTTCTATATATAGTATACTTCAACTATATAATCCTACAACATGTAATCTCCAATTACAATAAGGGGACAAGAATATTTACCTCGATAAGCCCAAAATTATCCAAGTTATAATGTCGATCCTGAGCAAGGTTTAGCTCCTACTCCGTGCGCTCCAAACAACCCTTAGAAGTTCTAACCAACTTCTATTTAAATACTTCAACCAACTATGAATATTTCCTTAGGGTTTCGGTTTGAGACTAAAAGGACAAAAGGTAGTATTTCCGGGCTCTACGTATAGAGGTAACTTTTGGAATACTACAAGGTAAAGGCTAAGGTATTTTGGGCATTATAACAATACTTGGAGAAGTATTTCAATACCACAAGGGAGGGGGTATTATACGAGAACAACAAGGCAAGGGGGGGTGTACCCCTCGGCCAACACAACTAGGAGGGGGGGTACCCTCTCGGCCACAAGGCCTCTCAAAGGGGAGGGGGTGTGGCGGACGAACACAACAAGAAGAGGGGAGGGAGATTTCAAGACTTGGAAACATTTGTGGATGAATGAAGTCTTCACAAAGGGAGGGGTATTTATAGGGAAGCCAAGGGCCAACCAATGGACAAGATCAAGCCATGTGCAAGGAAAGTGTAAGGCCTTGATCAAGCCAAGTGCACCCTAACCCTACTCCACAAAACAAGGCACCAAACAAGCCATAAAACAAGGCACAAAACAAGGCCAAAACAAGGAGCCAATCGGCCATGAAAACGTGACCCAATAGGCCAACCCAACGTCCACTTGAGGGTGACAAGTGTCACCCTCCCGTTGGTCCAAAACATTTCGTCTCTCGGAAAAATTCGCAAAAATCAAAAAGGACATAGCCGGAATTTTCCCTTCGCAAGCTTTGTAAAACGTTTCGTCGAAAAACGACTCTAACCGGGTGTTGTGCACAAAATTCGATCCAATGCCTAACTTAAGGCTCAAACTTTCGTACGTACGTCTCCACGTACATACTCAGGAAAATACGGGGTATAACAAAATGTAATACAATCTTGTCTTATCTTAGCTTCTATGCAGATGGAGGTTTCTACTGGTTTTAATAACAATTAGTCAATACATTTCCTTTATTAACGCTGCAATGGTTTGTTCGATACTTATTCTCATTTCCGAAATCAGTAAAACATTATTCTTTAAAAGCCAAGTACTCATTACTCACGAATGAGGTTTCACAACTTTTTAACAAAATTCATAGTTCTTAACATTTCATAAAACGTCATTTATAAGTTAAGTCTCTTATCTTTCAAGATCAAGTCTCTTAACTTCTAAAATCAATAAATCATTCTATTACTCACATAAAGTCGTTATAACTAACTTCCCATAAAGCTATTATAACACTATATGTTTTAAACCAACCAAAACTCGTTTAGCACACGTACGTCTACCATACTACATAGTTCACAACAATCATGCTAGAAAGGATAGGAAGAGGTTCACATACCTTGCGACGATTACCGACAACTAGCAAAACGCTCCAAGTACTTCAACCCGTCGGCTACTCCTTAAGCCAAGTAGATCACGCCACACGTAGTACTCCACTCCTAAAACGGTCATAGTATTTCTATCAAACCTTTTTACCATTGAAGACTTATACCAATAAAAAGTCCTCTAATTCTACGGAAAATTGGCAAGACTTCCCGTTTTACTCACTTTTCCATCTTTCTCCAAGGCCCGAATAACCGTAATATATATACCATATATATATAAGGCGTAATAATTAAACAACATAAAGAAGGGGATTACACGCCCAAACGGTAACGCGGTTTACTATCACGTCTTCATAATAACAATAAGTAAAAGAAGGGGATTACGCGCCCAACCAGTAACGCGGTTTACTATCACACCTTCATAACAACAATAATTAAAAAGGGGATCACACGCCCAAACGGAACGCGATTGAAAAATCTTCCCCTTAACAGAAATGTAAATACAGTCCAATGTAAATACAGTCCAAAGTAAATACGGTCCAAAGTAAATACAGTCCTTAAGTTGGGGTCCTTGGCCAACTTTGTCCATTTTATTTATCCAATTTACTCATTAGTCATCCAACTTATATTCCATCTTAATATAAGTTATAGTTACTTTGTTAATTACTTCTTCACAAGTAAGATACGTTTTTACCATTTTAATGGCAAACGGCCAATCCTTCTTTTTAACAAGTTAACAAGATCCAACTCTTCCAAACTTTACTCCATATATTACATAATCCATAATATACTTATAATATATGTATAATGACCAATTCACAAAGAGGTTTAAGATTCACTACCTCAAAATGCCCAAAATTTTCCAAGAACTTAATGTCGCTCCAAGCAAGTCTTAGCTCCAATATTTATGTTACAAACCACCACAAATCACCCTAAGAAGCTCCTAACCATCATCTCTTCAAGAACCAACTCAAACATGTGAAGAACACTTAGGCTTTTCTTCCAAGAGCTCTCGGCCAAGGTGACTTTTTAGAGGCTAGGGGGTGAAATCTTTTCCAACTTTTGGTTAATAGTCTTCCTAATACACTAGGGAAGAACACTTAGGAGTTTAGGAATTTTTGGACAAGGTTAGGTTAGAGAGGGGGGGTGTTCGACGAGAGCTAGGAGAGAGGGAGGGAGATGAACATCTTTCTCAAGTCTTGAAATATCTAAGTGTGCAAGATTTCATCAACTAAGGGTGCATATATAGGACAACCAAGGGCTAGGATGAAGGCAAGTGTGTGGTTGAGATTGGAGACAAGTGTATGTGGGCCCCACAAGCCACTTGTCCAACTAAAAATATCTTGCAAGACAAGGCCACTTGTCTTGCCACTTGTTAGAAAATTTCGGCCAAGAGCCACCTAGGGGGGTGACACGTGTCGCCCTCCTACTCGTCCAAAATATTTCATCTTCCGAAAATATCCATAAAGGCCAAAATCTCGAAAACAAAGTGGGCCCCACAAAACCGTAAATTTCTCCCGTGGGCCCCACGGGACCAATTCCGGAAATAAAATTCCATAATTCTAATATAATTCAAGAAGTCCGAATACCAAATCTGGGAATCCAATTCCCATCAACGAACATTTTCCTTTACAAAAACCGGAAACTTTTCCGTCGAAAAATCACGTCTTTCTTTCTTTGCAATATTAATGTCGTATTCTCGTACGTACGTCCTCACATACATACCCTGGAACTACGGGGTGTAACACGTTGGATGGTCCACGGGTATGGGCCCACTAGGACGGTTCTAGGGCCATGCTTATACCGAGGTGAGATGCCGGGGCATGCGACCATTGTGCGGGTTAAATTCCCGGGTTGTATTTGAGTGATGATTTTACGGGCATGAGTCCCTGACTTGGCATGACTACTTTTATGTGGTACTGTAGTTTGGTTATCATACATGTCTCCTGCTTTATATAGACTATTATGATTTCATTTCTGATATTTTCGATTCACATACTTGGTACTGTTGTCTTGACCTCGCCCGGGCTGCGTTCATGCCGCAGGTTTAGGTACATAGCTTGCTGGTCCGCACTCTAGGATCGCTGTTCAATTCTCGGAAAGCTCCATATCTCCTAAGCTTGTCACGTGGTACGGTTCCACAAGTAGTAGACTTTTGTACATTCGGGGGCATGGCGGCCCCTGTCCGTCATTATGGTTTTAAAATTCTTAAGTGCATGCTTTGTTGTGGCAGAGTTTGTAAGGATGTAACTGTTCAAGTTTTCATTTATGTACTAAAAGTAACCGTTTGGGTTAGCCTGTTTTCTTATTTCACTGTTTCTTTCATAAGTTTTTATTTCCGCTGGTTTTTCTCTGATGTTGTATCACTAGGGTGCCCGGGGTAAGGCACCAGTCACGGGCCCGAGGTCGGGTCGTGACACCAAGATATCATCAATGAACACTATAACGAACATATCCAAGAATGGCCTGAACACCCTATTCATCAAATCCATGAATACTGCTGGAGCGTTGGTCAATCCGAAAGACATCACCATGAACTCATAGTGCCCATCTGGGTCTGAATGCGATCTTTGGGATATCCGCCTCTAACTCGTGCACGATGGTAACCACGCGCAGTCTATCTTGGAAAAGCATCTCGCACCTGCCCGATCAAACAAATCATCAATCACGGGAGGGGATATCGTTCTTGATAGTTACCTTGTTCACCGTAATCAATACACATCTGTGGCGTCCCATCCTTCTTTACAAATAACACCGGCGCTCCACGGGGAGAAACACTAGGCACGATAAAGCCTTTTCCGGCAAATCTTTGGTGGTCCTTCAACTTTCTTAACTTCGGCGGGTGCCATTACGTATGGCGGAATAGATATCGGTCAGTGTCCGCGCCAAATCGATGCAAAACTCAATCTCCTCTCGGGAGGATACGGAAGCTTCGTCGGTACGTGCGGAAACTCTCTAACAACCGGAACTGACTGAAGGTCCGGTATCTCCGCCTCAGTATCGAATACTTGAACCAAATGGTAAATATACCCCTTCTGTACCATTTTCCTAGCCTTGAGGTAAGAAATAAACCTACCCCTCGGCGATGCAGTATTCCCCTTCCACTCGATAAGCTCGGCGGAAGCGGAACGAACTAACCTCTCTACAGTCCACATTGGCATAGCAAGACGCTAGTCAATCCATACCCATAATCACATCAAAGTCGATCATATCCAACTCTATCAAGTCAGCTAGAGTCCGACGACTATCTACAGTCACTGGGCAAGCCTTATATATCCGCTCAGCTACCACCGAAGCACCTACCGGCGTAGCCACCTCAAAAGATTTTATGGAGTCGGGCTCTATCCCTATTCTACCAAAGAATATGAGGAGATATATAGGACAAGGTAGAACACTGGTCTATCAAAGCATAAACATCACAACAAGCAACCAACAATGTACCTGTGACGACATCAGGTGACGCCTCCTGATCCTGGAGGCTGGACATAGCATAAATGCGGTTCTGAGGACCGCTGGAATTGGAACCCCTGCCACGACCCTGCCGGCGCTGCTGGCCCGTGAACACCACGCCTCGGCGCATAACTGCGAAGATGAAGACCGAGCAACTGAACTGGTCGGCTGAGCCATAGCATTTCCGCCGCCTCTGGTCGGACAATCTCTCTTCAAATGGCCCTGCTGGCCACAAGAGTAACAAGCTCCTGGAGGAACACGACACCCCCCATAATGGCAATCACCACATCGACCACGCAGGCATAGGTGGCCTCATCATTGGAACTCTGGTCCTGCAGAGCCGAAGCCACGGAACCTGTCCCGCTCACGAATACTCTGGACCGGTGTGGTGCAAATCTCTGGTCTTCTTTGGGGTTGTCTACCCTAAAACTACCAGAGGACCTGCTGTCCCGGCCTCTTCTGGCGATACACATCGATCGTCGGCCCTGCGTTCCTCACACCCAAGTGCATATGCCTGCATGCGGGAAATGTCCATGCCCGGCTGAAGAGACACTCCCGTGCAACTCTCGGCCAAGTGATCATCGAGTCCTGTGACATAGCGGTGCATCCTGTCCTCCATGTCTGCTACCAAAGCGGGCACATACCGAGCCAATGAGTCAAACTCCACGTTGTATTCCCGGACCGTCCGCCCACTCTGTCTCACTGTCAAAAATCTGTCGGCCCATGCTCTCCTCATCTGTGGCGGCAAGACATGGCCAATGCGCCTCCGAGAACTTCGTCCCAAGCAGTGAAGCGCATGCTCCCCAGGGCGGTTCCATGAATCATACCAATCAAGCTGCGGTGTCCGCGGCCCGATGCGAACCTAGTACCACCGACTCGGTCTCGAAGCCCGATCACCCTCGTGATCCAGAATCGAGCGGATAAACTCCTGAGGATCAGCCTCAGGCCTCGAACCATAAAACTCGGTGGGCAGAACTCAAAAGTCCTCGGTCTCAAGCTAGCGACTCTGTCTTTGAACTACGAATGCAATGGAGCTGCATCTCGACTATCCTCGTTCGGCCCACGATCACGGCGATGGCGGGCCATCTCCTTGTAGCCCATATCCTGCGCCTTCGCTTGCTGGAGGCTCGGTACGCGGTCTCGATGGCGCTGCTGCCTCGGACTCACGGGGTTGGCGACGTTGTAGAACTCGCCGTCTGAAACACCTCATCCGGTAAGGTGGGCACGTGCCTGTAACCCTCGGTACCTTACTAGTAGTTCCCTCTACTGCCTTGCCCTTCTGGGCCGCGGTTGCCTTGCGTGGAGGCATAACTGATACAGGAAAAATATGTCAGAGGAAATTCAACCTATAACACAGCTCTATTGCACGATCTTAGAGTGAAAGAATGGAAACCAATCCTAAATATCCTGCAGCCTCCTGATTATAGATGTGGTGCACAACACACCGATAATCAAGACTCTACTAGATACGGCCTGTAGACCCTTTCCGAGGATTAACTGCTCTGATACCACTTTTGTCACGACCCGACCCCGGATCCGTGACCGGTGCCTTAACCCGGGCACCCTTGTGACACAACATCAGAGAAAGTACTCATAATAAACAACCATAATGATATAAATAGTCTAGCCCAAAATGGCTACCCCAAAAGTACATAAAACCGAACGGTTACATCCTTAAACAAACCAAGTTATGACAAGACTACAGGCCTCTAAGAAGGAGTAACACTATTACGGGGCGGGCCGTCATGCCTGAATGTACAAAACATCAACAACACCGGGGAGAACCATACCAAAAGTCGAGCCTCAGAAGAAATGGAGCTCACGACACTGAGTAAAAGATCCTAGGAATGAGGATCTACCACACCTTTCCACCTGCGGCATGAGCGGCCCCAGGAAGGGGTCGATTACACAACGTACCAAGTATGTAAAAGCGGAAAATCGTAGTAATATCATAAGTCAAAATAAGCCGGAGTCATAAATAAAAATCAATTTCCTTGCACTGTGCCTTACTAACAATGAGAGTAACAAGTATAAAACTTATAGAATAAAAATAGGAGGCTCACGATCAAAACAGGGTACCTCGCCCGTAGTATCATTAAGCAATCCTACTCCTGGGACTATTTCACCCGCATGGGTCCTGTGGACCCGCATGAGGTCATCCGCCGTCGTGGGACTATTTCACCCGCGTGGGACTATTTCAACAGCATGGATCGTGTGGACCCGCATGAGTAACTTCGGCGTACTCGCATGGGACTATTTCACCGCGTGGATCACGTGGTGGGATCGCGTGAGTGCTGCGCGCGCATCATGGGTAGCAAATCCATGGCATAGATAATAACCCGGGGTTTACCCCATAATAATACAAATATATAACATAGCTCATCCGGCTATCATACATAACATAAGCACTACCGGCCTATCATATCATACATAAGCACTACCGGCCTATCATATCACAACATAAGCAAGTTAAGAAATCCCCTAACTTCTTATAACATTATTAATATATCCTCTCATTTTAGTATCCTAAGGCACTAACATTTCTTTTAATAGAAAATCCGGGAATTCAACCCAAGTACCATGTACTTCTAGCTTTTTAAGAAATAACTATTTTTATACAAAAATTCCAAGATACTAATCACCATAGTATCAAGTTACGATTTCTTTTCAAGACAAGTCACATTTCCTTTTAGAAATATAATAGGCTTCTAAATCAAGTGACTTCATTTCCTTTAAAACCTTAGGCAACCAATGCCTAAAAATCAATTCACCTTTCTTAGTTTCAAATCCTTTACCCGTACTTGTTTTAATTAGAGTAAACCTTTCTTTGTGAACCTTTCAAGAAAACTAATATAACCAACTTCCCATAAAGTCATTATATTAGCGTTATCCCTTTGTCAAATACATTTTCCCTAAATCCAAGGGACTTATACTTTTGAAATGAAACAAGTAGCATATACTTTTAAAACAAGTGAAAGATATCAAATCTTGTACGTCTACCGTACTACATAGGTACAACTACTCATGCTCAAGAGATAGGAAAGTTCCACATACCTCTTTGGTCAATCCACTTGCTAAGCTCAACTACCGCAAGTAATATTTCAACCTATAATAATCATGATACGTTTGTTAACCTCTAACCTCAAAGTAGAACAATCCAAGTTCAAAGTCACTAAATTCTATGGAAAATTGGGCGGCATTTCCTTTGTTTCTACTCACTTTGCCACCTTTTCAAAGGCCGATTTTTAACACTCAAACGCCACATTTAAGGCCCAACATCCAAACCAACACAAAGGGGATTACACACCTAAACTTGGGTGTGTAAAATTCTGCCCCAAAAGTTATAACAATTAATCTTAACAAGTTTAAGGTAATTTTTAGGCTACAACATGCTCACATAACCTCTTTAGCCAAATCCTTCATACCCAAACCACATTTCTTGCATGCAATGACTCTAAGAGCATTATTTACTACTACAAGTTATTTCTTCTTAACATGCAACACTAAAAACTAATTATAAAGGAAGAATCATTACCTTAGGGCTTTAGCCAAAACTATTCCAACAATTTGCTAGCCTCCTTTTCAAGAATACCACCACAATAACCTCCACAAGCTTGCAAATAACTTTCCTTCTTAACACCCTTTTCAGATTTTCCTTAAGTTTGGAGTTTCTCTTGATTTTCTAGAGAGAAGGGAGAGCTTTTTAGCTTAGAGAGAGAGAGAGAGAGAGAGAGATGAAAGATGAAAGATGAAAGATGACCAAGTCTTCAAGACTTGGTCAATATAAGGCATGCAACATTTCAGATGGGGGGGGGGACACTTGTCACCCACCCATGACCTCTTTTAAAACAAAACAGTGCAGAAATTTCCACTAACTCTCGCAGATCCCGCCTCGGCGCGCGCGCATTCGGCGCCGCTGAAACTCTGCCGCGCTTCTAAGGACTTTCGTGGCGCGCTGCCATCTTCGTGCGCGCCAATCACCGCGCGCTTGGCGCGCCTCTGCGCCCGATGCTGAGCCACGACGCGGTCGGACCGAACCACGGGGTATAACAACTTAATACTTCAACCACTATGAAGATTTTTCCCTAGGGTTTCGTTTTGTGACTAAAGAAAGTATAGTAGTATTTTCGGGCTCTTAGTATTGAAATAACTTTGGAATACTACAAGGTATTTGGGCTAAGGTATTTTGGAATTGTAACAATACTTGGAGAATACTTTTCTACCAAGGGGGGGGGTGGTATTTCATGAGAACTATCAAGAGGGGGGGTACTTCGGCCGAGGGCCTTCTCAAGGGGGAGGGGTGGTTTGGACGAGAGCTTCAAGAGGGAGGGGGAAGGATTTTAAGACTTAGAATTATTTTGTGGATGAAGAAGTCTTCAACTAAGGGGGGGTATTTATAGGACTACCAAGGGCCAAGATTAAGGCAAGTGGAGGGTGGGGATTTGGGCAAGTGTAACCTTATCCATCTACTCCATAAATATTACAAAAATATCCTACCTAACCTTGACCAATGTTCAAGGCATTTTTCTTGACAAAAACGTGCCAAACAATTGCCCACAATGTCGTCCACTTGAGGGTGACAAGTGTCGCCCTCTCGTTGGTCCAAAATATTTCATCTCTCGGAAAAATCCGCAAAAATTAAATTATTGAACACGCAAAATTCCCTTACAAGGTTCGGAAAATATTTCGCCGGAAAAACAAATCTTTTTCGCTAGTTGTGCACAATTTCGTCCCTTTGCCTAATTAAGGCTTAAACTTTTGTACGTACGTCCTCACATACATCCTCTGGAAATACGGGGTATAACATTCTCCCCTCCTTAGAAACATTCGTCCCGAATGTTCCTTCTCAAGACAGATAACGATGAAGTTCCTTTTAACTTAACAAGTTGCCGATGCCACACATGGCCACTAAATAACACACGCGCAAATACTGAAATCTAAGTCCACGAGGAATCACCTCTATCATCACAAAAGCTCCCACTTCAAGGGCTAAAAGATACTCCCTTCGCACCTTTACTTCACATTAGAAATGATCACTTTTATTCTCTTAACCTATGCTCGCTTCTCCCCTTTCTCGTCGTACCCTCGAACTCTTCCTACTATACGTACCACCTTTCTGTTATTGCTTCAGTTTCCAACATCTCGGGGTTACTATCTCCAACTTGGTCATCATTAACTAGGAACACTCTGGATGGATCTCCGATACTTTCCCGAACATAGCAACATGAAAGACCGGACGTACTGCCTCCTACGTCGGACGACAAAGATAACTTATAGGCAACCTGGCCTATTCTCCAAATGATCTGAAAACGCTCAAGGTACCTCGGGCTAAGTTTCCCCTACTTTCCAAACCTCGTCACGCCCTTCCGGGGTGGTACCTTCAAGAAAACCCACCATCAATCTGAACTCCAAGTGTCGACGTCGATTATCCGCATGACTTCTGTTGATTCTGAGCTGCCAATAACCTCTCCTGGATAAGCTTCACCCTATCCACATCCTGCTGAATCAAGTGGACCAACTATCTGAACCTTGCCAATATCGAACCAATCGACCGGCAACCTACACTTCCGCCCCTACAAGGCTTCATAATGTGACATCCGAATACTGAAATGGTAGCTATAATGATACTCACTCAACGAGAGGCACATAATCCTCACTGCTACTCCTGAAATCAAAACACCGGCGAGGTGAATGTATCTTGAGACTCACTTGAGTTCCTAACCTTGCTGGTAAAACCTCCATAAAAGAAATAGCGTAAGCGGGCTCGATTATGCATGTCATAAGTAAAATTAGGAACCGTGCGATCTTACAACCTTCGATAAATAACATCTCGCATAACCTCTAGGAGTAAGCGATTCCGATGAAAGACAAGATGGGCTGACCTCATCGGCCCGACTACTGGTCGAACGCATCCACGAACTCGTACGATGGTAAACTTAAACTTGGGCCTAGCACCCTCGTGACCCTATCACAAATCGGGACCACCACAATTTTTCCTTTCTTCAAATCGGGCTGCGAGTTGACCCGCAATCTGGCCTCAACCCAACCCATTTATCGCGCCAAACTCTTGTTTCCCGATCCGGAACAACCTCACCAACAAGTCACGAAAACCTAGTGGTCTTCTTAGCTCAACTACCCTCTTTCATTTCACACTACCCAGGGACTTATCACACCAATATATCTCACGTATACTATGCACTCCGATAAGGGTCAAACATAGAAATAAATCTTTTACTCAAGATGGCCTTGTCTCTAAGGTCTCCACGTATAAAACTCTAAGGCTCACACTTTCCCTATACCCAATCTTACCCTTTTAACTAACCATGATTTCTAATCACAATTAACACAATGCTATCTGAACATAACACTTAAGATATACTCATTTTATCACACATACTAATCTCTAGAGGGTTAAGGATATACCTGTATCTACTGCTTCACTCCCCTTTGTCGTTCTAATCAATCCTGCCCTGTTGGGCGCATAGCTAGGGAAGGTGATGAACTAGCCACTGATCCTGAAGGCTGAGTCTCTACATCCGCGCCACCTCTGGTCGGACAATTTCTCGCAAAATGGCCCTGTTGGCCGCAAGAATAACAAGCTGTCGAAGAAGTACGACACTCCCCACAATGACATCTACCACAACGGCCACACCGAGGTGGGGGTGGCCTCCTCTAGCTAACACCCCTTCCTCTCCGAACCACTGAATTCGCAACTAATCTGGTAGGCTGAGTCCTCCTACTTGCATTCCTCCTACTTGAACATTCTTTCGTCATATGGCCCTGACGGCCGCAGGTAAAACAAGCACCAACAAAAAGACGACATTCCCCGGGATGACGTCTGCCACACTGTGAACACTGAGGGAAAATTGAATCCGGCTGGCTGGAACCTACGTGTATCTGTGAACCAGAAGCCCTGGAGCACTGACCAACTCCTGCATACCCCGAACGTCCTGAAGTCTGTGGAGGACCACTCTGTACTGGCGGAGGCGCATAACCAGTCTGCTGCTGAGAAGGTCCGCCTCGAAAGTTACCAAAGGACCCTGCTGTTCTGGCCCTCTTCTGCTGATCTTGGCTAACCCGTCGATCCCTACGTTTCTCGGCCTGCTGCGCATAAGCCGTCTGTGAGCCATGCTCAGCTTGACCGAGAGCTACTCTTGCACAACCCTTTCTTAGATAATCATCAAGGCCCGCGATAAATCGGTACATAATATACTCTCTGGTTGCTAAATCCCTAGCTAGTAACAGGGTCGTCTCTTTGCAATCCATACTTTCTGCTACTGGTCGTGGAACTGAAGGTTCAAATATCATGGCCGCAGTAGGAACTGCTGCCGCTGTGCTGAACTCTGTTGGGGCTGGCGACGTCGCAGAACTCCCCGAATGAAGCACCACCTCAGATGATGATTGGGCCTGCGCCCTCGTAACCCTCAGCGCTCTACTCGCAGCTCCCTCGGCTGCCTTGCCTTTCTGGGCCCGGGTTGCCTTGCGCGGAGGCATAAATGGTAAGGGAAAGAATTATGTTAGAGGGGTCCAACTTATAATCACAGCTCTAAGGCACGATCTCAGAGTGAGAAGAATGGAAACCAATCCTAAATATCCTATAGCCTCCTGATTATTGGTGTGGTGCACAACACACCGATAATCAAGACTCTACTAGATACGGTCTGTAGACACTTTCCGAGGATTAACTACTCTGATACCACTTTTGTCACGACCCGAACCGGGGCCCGTGACTGGTGCCTTACTCGGGCACCCAAGTAGACATACATCAGAGTAACCAGCGGAATATAAAACAAGACATGAAATAATATGAAGTGAGAAACAGTTTATCTGAGAAAAGTTGTCTTTCGGCATATATATATAAAAACTTGAACAGTTACATCCCTTTTACAAACACGCCTGGCGATACTACAGGACCTGCAGAATGTTATAACAACAATGGCGGGACAGGGCCCCGCCATACCCCTGAATGTAAGTACCTACAACGACAGGGGACTATACCAAAGATAAGCCTCCGGAGACACGGAGCTTCCCAAAAATGCCACTGGGTCTCATGCCCACAATATCAATCATGCCCGTGGAATTCCTTCCTCACTGCCGGCAGTCCATGATATAAAAGCACCAAGGAATACACATGAACACCAGGTCCCACCTGTGTCATAATAAACCGTACGGGGTAAGTACGAAGGCATAGCCGACTACTAAAACCCACAGTACCAACAATGCCATAAACTGTATCACGAGGTCTTTCTAGACCGCGCCACATGATCGAAGCTGGCCACTCGCCCTCAGTATCAATGTGCGCGTCTAATCCTGGAACTTCCCGCAGCTCCGCATAGGCCACACATAGGCCCGCATGAGGTATTCCTCACATCGGGGGCAGCTAACCCGCGACATCCTCACGGACTCGTAGTCCGCATGACCACATAGACGCGTGAGGTAATTACCCCGCACACTAACACGGAACTCGTAGCTCTGCATAGGTCCTCTGGACCGCGTGAGGCATCCTCGCGTCGGGGCAGCTTAACCGGTATATCATGTCAAGAGGTGAGTGGTACAATACTAACATAACGGCTTATCGTTAAACAACATAAGCACAATCAAGGGAAACCTTTTACACAACTATCACAAGACACTAACACACGTAGCATCCTAACATGTTTATTTATCAAACCAACAAGAAAGTATTACAAGGCTATCACAAACCAACATAGTCAAGTTATTCACACAAGGTACTTTTATGTCAACAAGTTGGGTTTTGAGCCCCAAAGTACTTCATACATTAACTCTTTAAAAACCAAGTACTCATTACTCACGAATGAGGTTTCACAAAATTCATATCAAGTCAACTAAGTCAAGTCCCTTATCTTTTAAGATCAAGTCTCTTATTTTCAAAAGATTCATAGATCATAGTTTTAAACACTTAATAACGTAATCTCCTTTTTTAAAACAATTTGAGTAACATATGCCTTATGTGTGAGTAGGTTATTCTTGTTTATAACAATCTTATTAAGCGACCATGATCTAGGAAATGTAATACAATTTTGTCTTATCTTAGCTTCTATGCAGATGGAGGTTTCTACTGGTTTTAATAATACTCAATTTGTCAATACATTTTCCTTTATTAGCGCTGCAGTGGTTTGTTCGATACTTATTCTCATTTCTGAAATTAATACAAGGCTTTCATAAACAATTAAGTAAACCATTCCTTTTATATCTCTTAAGTCGTTATACCTAACTTCCCATAAAGCTAGTATAACTCTTAAGCTTTTAAAACCAAGTATTACTCTTCTTTCAAAAAGGATTCTTAATTCTTTTGAAATACTTCAAGATTCTTATTATTTAAAACTCAAGTCAAAAGACATCGAAGTAAAACCACGTTCAGTTAACACACGTACGTCTACCATACTATATATATTCTTTTAAAATATCATGCTCAAGAAGATAGGAAGAATCACATACCTTCTCGTGAAATCCACCGAGTCGAATATGTCGCGGCAGAGTATCAACCTATAATAGTCAAATCGTCTATCAACGCCTAGACTACTCAGTAGAATATTCTAGCGAAGGTTCTTATTGCTACGGAAAATCGGGCGTGACACTTCACGTCAAAATACACAAGTCTCATGTCTGATCCCATGTAATTACTGATTCAATTCTCTTCTCTTATACCATCCTTCTATACATCTTATACCCAATTCTAAACTTCTACAATATGTAATCTCCAATTACAATAGAAGGATAAGATTATTTACCTCGTTAAGCCCAAAATTATCCAAGTTTAAATGTCGATCCTGAACAACGTTTAGCTCCTAATCCGTGCGCTCCAATTCGCTCCAAGAAACCCTTAGAAGTTCTACACAACTTCTACTTAATACTTCAACCACTATGAAGATTTTTCCCTAGGGTTTCGTTTTGTGACTAAAGAAAGTATAGTAGTATTTTCGGGCTCTTAGTATTGAAATAACTTTGGAATACTACAAGGTATTTGGGCTAAGGTATTTTGGAATTGTAACAATACTTGGAGAATACTTTTCTACCAAGGGGGGGTATTTCACGAGAACTATCAAGAGGGTACTTGGTAGGGCCTTCCGAGGGGAGGGTGTTATACCCGTATTTCCATAGTAATATGCGTGAGAATACGTACAAAAAGTTTGGCCTTAAAGTTAGCCTTGGACGTTTTTTTTGTACACAACTCACTAAAAGAATCGTTTTCCGACGAAACGTTTCCACAGCTTTCGTAGGGAAAATTCCGGCTATGCCATTACTAATTTTTGCGGATTTTTCTGAGAGACGTAATATTTTGGACCAACGGGAGGGCGACACTTGGCACCCTCCCATTGATGAACAGATCGATCCATTGGACGAAATTGGAGAGGAAGTGCACGTTTTTTGTGCCTTGTGCACAAGTCAAGGAGTTGGTAGGATATTTGTGTGGAGTAAATCTTCACCCTACACTTGCCTTGCACTTGTCTTAATCTTGGCCATTGGTTGGCCACTTCTTGACCTATAAATACCCCCCTTAAGATGAAGAGTTCTTCATCCACAAAGTTATCTTCCAAGTCTAAAAATCCTCTCCTCTCCCTTGAGCCATTTCGTCCAAACACCTTCCCCCCCCCCTTTTGAGTAGTTGGCCGAGGCTTCCTCCCCCCCTAGCCTAGCCAAAACCTACCCCCCTCCCTTGGTAGAAAAAGTTGCCTTCTTGTATTGTTATAATGCCCAAAATACCTAGCCCAAATACCTTAGTACTTAGTAGAAGTTGTGAAGAACTTCTAAGGTTTCCTGGAGCATACAACTTAGGAGCAAAACCTTGCTCAGCGACTTTTCTAGGATATTATTGGGCTTACCGAGGTAACTAATCCTAACCCTCTTTTGAATTAGAGAATACTTCTTGTTGTAGTATTAGAATAAGTATTAAATACTTAGAAGAATATCACGAATAGAATTGAACTGTTACCACAGAGAAGGGTTTAAAGAAGAATAATCAAAGCTGTACTTACATAGAATTGTTTTCACGATGAACTTATATAGCTCACGGGTAGGGATGTCGCCCAACTTTCCATAGAATTGTGAACCCCTGTTTAGAATGACCTTGAGTAGTCTTTGATAGATGTGCGTGACTATTATAGGTGACTCTCTGCGCGACATATTGACTTGGCGGTGGTTTTCATTGAGAAGGTATGTGATTCTTCCTAAAGCATGATATTTTACAATATATATAGTGCGGTGAGGCGTACATGTGTTAACTAAAATATAACCACGGCAATGTCTTTGACTTAAGCCTGAATAATACTTACAGGATGCCTCGGCTTAAGCTTTGAATAACACTTACGGCAATGCCTCACGCTTAAGAATAATAAAAATCGAAAACATTTCATAAGAATCTTGAATCATTTTTATGAAGAGAACTAGCGGTTTTTAAAAGCGAAGCTTAAGAGTTATACTAGCTTTATGGGAAGTTAAGTATAACCACTTAAGATTGATAAAAGAAACAAGTTTGCCTATGTGTTTATAATGGACTTATGTTGAATTGTGAAAAGAATAATAAGATGGTTTGATAAGTAGACATGATATGATGCTATGTGTGTTAGTATCTTGTAACGTTTGTATAAGAGTATCCTTGTTGTGCTTATGTTGTTTAAAGATAAGTTGTTATGTTAGTGTACCATCACTCACCTCTTGAGATGATCTGGGGTTAAGCGCCCTCCGACGCGGGTAGACTCGGCGATGCAGGACCATGATTCGAGAATACATCATGCGGGTCCGGGGGCCTATGCGGAGCTACGAGTTCGAGGTTAGTATGTGGGGTTATGCCTCACGCGGTACATGTGGCCATGCGGACAACGAGTCGGGGCGATGCCGGAGTAGCTACCTCGATGCGGGGTTATACCATGCGGGCCCGTGTGAGTGTCTATGCGGACTCGAGTCCGTGATTAGGCTTGCAGAGTGATAATGCGGGCGAGTGGCCCTGCTTCGAATCATTCGCAGCCTAGAAAAGACCTATTACAGTTTACCTATTGTTGCTCTTGTTTGTGATGTGGCACTATGTGCGGTTCCCTTGATTGCTTCATACATATTTGTAAACTGGTTTTAAAAAGTGTTATGATTTCATTTAAGTACTTTCTGATTTCACATACTTAGTACTGTTATCGACCTCTCCCGGGAGGCTGCGTTCATCTTGCGGTAAGGGCGGCAGTGCTAGATCCACATTCTTAGGATCTCTACGTTGGTGTCGGAGCTCCATCTTCTCGGAGGCTCTACTTTTGGGTATGATCTCCTGTTGTAGATAGTTTTGTCTGATCGAGGTATGGCGGGGCCCCTGTCGCCATAGTTGTATATTTCCTTAAGTGCGTAGTCATGTTATGCGATGTCGGATGTAGCGCTAAACCATGTTTATATATATATCTAGAAAGCGATGTTTTCTCACATAAAGCGTGTCTTATTTTATAAAGCGTTTCATGTCTTGCTTTATATTTCCGTGATTACTATGATGTATGACTACTTGGGTGCCGGTAAGGCACGATCCACGCCCGGCAATTCGTGACAAAAGTGGTATCGAGCGATTAATCCTCGGAAAGTGTCTCTGATCGTATCTAGTAGAGTCTTAATTATCGGTGTGTTGTGCACCATACCACTAATCAGGAGGCTATAGGATATTTAGGATTGGTTTCCATTCTTCTCATTCTGAGATCGTGCTTTAGAGTTGTGTTATAGGTTGGACCCCTCTAACGTATTCCTTTCTGTACGATTATGCCTCTACGTAAGGCAACCGGGCCCGAGAAAGGCAAGCGAGGAGGCGCTAGAAGGACACCCAGTCACGGGGCTCGTGGCCCGTCTATACGAGAGGCAGCGAGTTCTATGACGCCGCCCGGCCCAGCGAGACCACAGTACCACACCTCGTCCCACGGCTGGGCGGAGAGTTAGGGTACAAGAGATGGCCAACTATTGGCTAAAGTTGTGGCCCGTCACGAGAGAGATGGATGCGGCGGTTCAGTTCGGCTCGGCTCGGTCGCACCGTAGTGCACGAGGCGAATAGTTTGAGACTACGAGATTTCCTTAGTTGTAGCCGCGAGTTTTACGGGTTGAGGCGGGAGGATGATCGCGAGAGTTCATCCATCAGCCTGAGAGAATCATGAGGGTGATCAAGGCCTCGGAGACAGTCTGTGACCTTTGGTTCGCGTCGGTGCGTGATACCGCGATCGATTGGTTTGATTCATGGGAGTTATCGGGAGAGCACGATCCCCACTACTTGGGATGAGTTCTCGAGGCTTTCCTCACTCACTTCTTGCCTCGCGGATGAGGAGGCGCGGTGATAGATTTTACCACGGCGAGAGAGGGCCGCCGTCGAGTACAATGTCGAGTTTGATTCATTGGCTCGATATGTCCCGGCATTAGTAGCAGAATATGGAGGATAGGGTGCACCGCTATGTCACCGGGCTAGATGACTATATGGCGAGTCATGTGCGGGTGTTTCTCTCGGCCGGGTATGGACATTACGCGTGCGAGCTCACGCCGCGGATGCGAGGCGCGAAGGTCGGCGAGTGGGCGACGGCGAGAAGAAGGCCGGGGCGGGAGGTCTTACGGTGGTTATCGTGGTGGCGGCCTCGGCGATCTAGATCGCACCGCGGCGGCTCGAGCACTCTGCACCGTCCTCGGCACGGCCCGAGTTTTCGAGGCGCACGGGGCCCTGGGCTTGGGCGTCCGAGTAGCGAGAGTGCGGCGATCGGGACCACCCGGTGTGGCGATCGGTAGATCCCATTACGAAATGTGGTACTACTTTTGGAGCTTGTTACTGATTGTGGCGGCGGTCACTTTGCGAGGCTTGTCGGCCGAGCGTGGCTGGTGGTAGGCTCGACGCCGAGTTACATTGCGCTTCATCATCTCCTACGATTACTCGCCCGGGGCGAGGGGTACTCATGGGTCGGCCAGTCGCGGCGAGGTCGTGGCTCGGGTCGATTCTAGCGGTCCTCGAACCGCATTTATGCTTTGTCGGTAACCGGGATCGGGAGGCCTCACCGATGTCGTCACGGTACCTTATCGGTTCTGGGTTTGATGTGTATGCTTTGATAGATCGGGTTCTACTCTGTCCTATATATCTCCCTTGTTGCTAGTAGGATAGGGATAGAGCACGAGTCCATAGACCACTTTCGAGGTAGCTACGCGATGGGTGATTCGGTGGTAGCTCGGCGGGTATATAGAGCTTGTCTGTGACCATTTACGATCGTCGGACCACTGGCCGACTTGATAGAGTTGGAGATGATTGACCGGCGTGATTATGGGGATGGATTGGCTAGCTTCTTGCTACGCCAATGTAGACTGCAGAGAGAGTAATGCAGTTCGGTTCGTGAGAGCCGGTTGTTGAGTGGGAGCACGCGGTATCGCCAGAGGTAGGTTTATTTCCTACCTCAAGGCTAGGAAGATGGTGCGAGAAGGGTATATCTACCATCTCGTTCGGGTGTTTGATCTTGAAGGCTGCGGTACAGATTTTCCGTCGATTCGATGGTCGAGAGAGTTCCCAGACGTGTTTCAGGCGACCTCCGGGTATCCTCCCGAGAGGAGATTGAGTTTTGTATTGACATATTGCGGACACTCGGCTATTTCCATTCCGCCATACAGAATGGCACTGCCGAGTTGAGAGAGTGAAGGACCACCGAGAGATTTCTTTGGAGAAGGGTTTTATCGGACCTAGTGTTTCTCGCAGAAGCGCCGGTATTGTTCGTGAAAAAGAAGGGCGGGACATCTGCGCATGTGTTGACTCTGACGGTGAACAAGGTGACCATTAAACGAATACCCTTCCTGGATTGATGATTTGTTCGACGATTGCGAGCGCGAGATGTTTCTCCAAGATTGATCTGCGTTGGGCTATCATCGAGTTCGTGTCGAGAGGTGGATGTCCCTAGATTGCATTCGGACGATGCGGGCATTATGAGTTGGTCATGTCTTTTGGGTTGACCAATGCTCGTGGTATTCATGGATTTGATGAACGAGTGTTCAAACCATTTTGGACACGTTTGTGATAGTGTTCATTGATGATATCTTGGTTTATTCGCTCGGAGCGAGAGCACGCGAGCATTTGAGGCTGTCTTGTGATTCTCCAGACCAGCGATTGTACGCCAAGTTTTCCAAATGTGAGTTTTGGTTGACTTGATGGCGTTTCTTGGGCATATTATCCGGTGATGGCATTCGAGTTGATCTGGCCAAGATCGGCGATCGGACTTGGCCTAGACCTACTACTCCGGCGAGGTTCGCGATTTCGGGCCTTGCGAGGATATTATCGGCGGTTCGTAGAAGTTTGCTTCTATCTACGCACCATTGACTAGGTGACTCGAGAAGCCAAGTTTGATGGTGATGCTTGTGGCGGTGGTTTCGATTCTTGAAAAGAGGCGGCGACGCCCCGTTCTTACTCTTCGGAGGTCGGATGGTTACGTCGTGTATTGCGATCGTCGGGCATCGGGTTGGGATGTGTGTTGATGCAACATGGCGGGGTTATAGCATATGCATCCCGGTGAAGAAACACGAGAGGAACTACCCGCATGATTTGGAGTTGGCGGTGTGATTCACGCCTTGAAGATCTGGAGGCACTATTTGTATGGGGTTCACGTGGATATTTTTATAGACCACAAGAGCCTCGGTATATCTTCGAAGAGGAGCTGAACTTACGGCGAGGCGGTGGTTAGAGTTGCTTAAGGATTACGATGTTGATATCTGTACCACGGGAAGGCCATGTTGTGGCGGATGCTCTTAGTCGTAGGTCGATGGGAGCCTATCGGATGTGCAGCTATGGAGGAGGACATGGTTCGTGATTTGCATCGGTTAGCGAGCCTTGGTGTCCGCTTGATTGATTACGATAGCGGTGGGGTTAGAGTTCGTGAGGTTGTCGAGTCTTCCATCGTCGAGGAGGTGAAGAGGCAACGATTCGAGGATCCACTTTGATTCGATATCGTGATACTGACTCTTCGTGAGGGCAAGGGTCCTTGAGGTAGCACGATGGGGTGCTAAGGTTTGAGGCGGTGTGTGTTCGGATGTTTGAGGACTTGGCAGAGTTCTTGGGGAAGCACACGGTACGCGTTACTCTATCCATCGAAGTCGACCAAGATGTACCACGACCTTAGATCGTGTATTGGTGGGATGGCTTGAAGAGGACGTTGCGAGTTCGTAGCTCAATGCGTGTTGTCGGCGGTGAAGGTAGAGCACCGAGGCACGGTGGTTTGTTCTGACGATTGAGATCGACACGGAAGTGGGAGGTAATCAACATGGACTTCATCACGGGATTACCTCGCTTTCGGAGAGACATGATTCTATATGGGTTATCGTCGACGGTGGCGAAATCAGCCCACTTTCTTCCGTCGGGGCGACTTTTGGTGAGGATTATGCGGACTTTACATCGAGAGATCGTCGGTGCATGGAGTCCCTACCCGATCATATCGCAGAGGAGCCCGGTTCTGGCTAACTTCGGAGGTCCTTCGAAGGGTTTAGGGGCGGTGAGCACAGTCGCATTTCATCCACGCAGACAGACGGACAGCAGAGCGCTATCCGGACTCTTGAGGATATCTGCGAGCTTGTGTTATTGACTTGATGGTAGTTGGGAGGATCATTTGCCTCTAGTTGAGTTCGCGTATAATAATAGCTACCACTCCAGTATTCAGATGGCGCCTTATGAGGCCTTGTATGGGAGGAAGTGCAGATCGCCTATAGGTTGGTTCGATGTGTGCGAGGTGCAGCTAGTGGGACGATTTGGTACAGAGCGATGGATAAAGTGAAGCTTATCAGGCGGCTATTAATGACTCGAGTCGGCGAAGTCGTATGCAGATCATCGTCGTCGGCATCTTGAGTTCGAGGTTCATGATTGGGTTTTCCTGAAGGTGTCACCCATGAAGGGTGTGATGAGATTTGGGAAGAAGGAAACTCAAAGGTACATTGGGCGTTTGATTGTCCGCAGGTAGGCAAGGTTGCCTATGAGTTGGATCTGCCGTCCGATCTGGAGGCAGTGCATCCGGTTTTTCACGTATCTATGCTGAGGAGATGTATCGGGGATCCATCTAGGGTACACCCGATTGACGATGTCCAGGTGACCGAGGGGTTATCGTATGAGGAGATTCCCATAGCGATAGTCGATCGTCAGGTTAGGCGTCTGCGGACGAAGGACGTGGCTTGCGTCAAAGTCTTGTGGTCGAACGAGCTCGGGAGGAGAGATGACGTGGGAAGCCGAGGAGGACATGAGGCAGAAGTATCCTCACCTATTCCCCACACCTCCAGGTAATTCACTTTCCTACTTGTAAATTTCCATTATCATTTATGCCTAAGTGTTATTTTTTTGTGGCCATGTGTGGCACTTACAAACTGTTTAAACTTCATCGATAACTGTCTTGAGAAGGAACATTCGGGACGAATGTTTCTAAGGAGGGGAGAATGTTATACCCCGTATTTCAGTATATGCGTAAGGAATACGTCACAAAAGTTTGGCCTTAAAGTTAGCCTTGGGCGTTTTTTTGTACACAACTCACTAAGAATCGTTTCCGGCGAAACGTTTCCACGACTTTCGTAGGGAAAATTCCGGCTATGCCATTACTAATTTTTGCGGATTTTTCCGAGAGACGAAACATTTTGGACCACCGGGAGGGCGACACTTGGCACCCTCCCATTGATGGACTTGAATCGTCCATTGGACGAAAATGGAGAAGGAAGTGCGTTTTTGTGCCTTGTGCACAAGTCAAGGAGTTGGTAGGATATTTGTGTGGAGTAAATCTTCACCCTACACTTGCCTTGCACTTGTCTTAATCTTGGCCATTGGTTGGCCACTTGACCTATAAATACCCCTTAAGATGAAGAGTTCTTCATCCACAAAGTTATCTTCCAAGTCTAAAATCCTCTCCTCTCCTTGAGCCATTTCGTCCAAACACCTTCCCCTTTGGAGTAGTTGGCGAGGCTTCCTCCCCTAGCCTAGCCAAAACCTACCCTCCCTTGGTAGAAAAAGTTGCCTTCTTGTATTGTTATAATGCCCAAAATACCTAGCCCAAATACCTTAGTACTGAGTAGAAGTTGTGAAGAACTTCTAAGGTTTCCTTGGAGCATACAACTTAGGAGCAAAACCTTTCTCAGGCGCGACTTTTTCTAGGATATTATTGGGCTTACCGAGGTAACTAATCCTAACCCTCTTTTGAATTAGAGAATACTTACTGTTGTAGTATTAGAATAAGTATTAAATACTTAGAAGAATATCACGAATAGAATTGAACTATTACCACGATAGAAGGGTTTAAAGAAGAATAATCAAACAGTACTTACATAGAATTTGTTTTCTGATGAACTTATATAGCTCACGGGTAGGGATGTCTCGCCCAACTTTCCATAGAATTGTGAACCCCTGTTTAGAATGACCTTGAGTAGTCTTTGATAGATGTGCGTGACTATTATAGGTGACTCTGCGCGACATATTGACTTGGCGGTGGTTTTATTTGAGAAGGTATGTGATTCTTCCTAAAGCATGATATTTTACAATATATAGTACGGTAGACGTACATGTGTTAACTAAAATATAACCACGGCAATGTCTTTGACTTAAGCCTGAATAATACTTACGGCAATGCCTCACGGCTTAAGCCTGAATAACACTTACGGCAATGCCTCACGGCTTAAGCCTGAATAATAAAAATCAAAACATTTCATAAGAATCTTGAATCATTTTTATGAGAAGAGAACTAAGCGGTTTTTAAAAGCGAAGCTTAAGAGTTATACTAGCTTTATGGGAAGTTAAGTATAACCACTTAAGATTGATAAAAGAAACAAGTTTGCCTATGTGTTTATAACAGACTTATGTTGAATTGTGAAAAGAATAATAAGATGGTTTGATAAGTAGACATGATATGATGCTATGTGTGTTAGTATCTTGTAACGTTTGTATAAGAGTATCCTTGTTGTGCTTATGTTGTTTAAAGATAAGTTGTTATGTTAGTGTACCATCACTCACCTCTTGAGATGATCTGGGGTTAAGCGCCTCCGTCGGGGTAGACTCGGTGATGCAGGACCATGATTCGAGAATACCTCAATGCGGGTCGGGGGCCTATGCGGAGCTACGAGAGTTCGAGTTAGTATGCGGGGTTATGCCTCATGCGGTGCATGTGGCGTGCGGACAACGAGTCGGGGCGATGCCGAGGAGTAGCTACCTCGATGCGGGGTTATACCTCATGCGGGCCCGTGTGAGTGGCTATGCGGACTCGGGAGTCGAGATTAGGCTTGCGAGTGATATCTGGGCGAGTGGCCTGCTTGAATCATTCGCGACCTAGAAAAGACCTATTACGGTTTACCTATTGTTGCTCTTGTTTGTGATGTGGCACTATGTGCGGTTCCTCGATTGCTTCATACATATTTGTAAACCGGTTTTAAAAAGTGTTATGATTTCATTTAAGTACTTTACGATTTCACATACTTAGTACTGTTGTCGACCTCCTTGGGCTGCGTTCATGCCGCGGTAAGGGCGGCAGTGCTAGATCCACATTCTTAGGATCTCTACGTTGGTGTCGGGAGCTCCATCTTCTCGGAGGCTCTACTTTTGGGTATGATCTCCTGTTGTAGATAGTTTTGTGCGATCGAGGGTATGGCGGGCCACTGTCCGCCATAGTTGTATATTTCCTAGAGTGCGTAGTCATTTATGCAGTGTCGGATGTAGCTCGCTAAACCATGTTTATATATATATCGAAAGCGATGTTTTCTCACATAAAGCGTATGTCTTATTTTATAAACTGTTTCATGTCTTGCTTTATATTTCCGCTGATTACTCTGATGTATGACTACTTGGGTGCCCCGGTAAGGCACCAGTCACGGGCCCCGAAACGGGTCGTGACAAGGGGTGGTTTGGACGAGAGCTTCAAGAGGGAGAGGGAAGGATTTTAAGACTTAGAATTATTTTGTGGATGAAGAAGTCTTCAACTAAGGGGGGGTATTTATAGGACTACCAAGGGCCAAGATTAAGGCAAGTGGAGGGCAAGTGGAGGGTGGGGATTTGGGCAAGTGTAACCTTATCCATCTACTCCATAAATATCACAAAAATATCCTACCTAACCTTGACCAATGTTCAAGGCCTTTTTCTTGACAAAAACGTGCCAAACAATTGCCCACAATGCCGTCCACTTGAGGGTGACAAGTGTCGTCCTCTCGTTGGTCCAAAATATTTCATCTCTCGGAAAAATCCGCAAAAATTAAATTATTGAACACGCAAAATTCCCTTACAAGGTTCGGAAAATTTTCCGCCGGAAAAACAAATCTTTTTCGCTAGTTGTGCACAATTTCGTCCCTTTGCCTAATTAAGGCTTAAACTTTTGTACGTACGTCCTCACATACATACTCTGGAAATACGGAGTATAACAGCTATCTTGGTCAATAACATAACTGCTTCCCTCATGACCCTATAGTCTTCTTCTAACTGAGAAACTGGAGGCTCTGGTGCTGGGGCCTCAAAACCTGGCGCAGAAGAACTCGCCGACTGCGGAACAACATCCGGTATACCCTGGGCACGAGCCCTATCAACTCTCTGAGTCTGACTAGTAGCTCCTGCTACTCCTTTGCCCTTCTGGGCGGCTGTTGCCCTCCTTGGAGGCATAACTGTACACAAAAATACGTCAGAGAGGAATTATCTTACTAACACAGCTCTATGGCACGATCTTAGAGTGAGAAGAATAGAAACCGACTCCTAAATGTCCTGTAGCCTCCTGTTTATGGGTGTGGCGCGCAACACACCGATAATCAAGACTCTACTAGACACGGTCTGTAGACATTAGAGGCCGATCGCTCGATACCACTCTGTCACACCGAACCGGGCGTGGTGGTGCCCTACCTAGGCACCCTTCTACCTTAATAACATAAGTAAACTGCGGAAATTAAATACACCTCATTTTTTTTTAAAACCAACGTACGTGCAAGGGCAAAGCCGACAAGGCTGCCATATAATGTACATAATCAAAAGACACAACGCTGTACATGAGTCCAATCCCACATATGAATACAGACCTCTAAGAGTTTTACTGAAATATGACGGGACAAGGCCCCTGTCACGACCCGAACCCGGGCCCGTGACTGGTACCTTACCCCGGGCACCCTAGTGATATAACATCAGAGTAATCAGCGGAATATAAAACAAGAGATGAAAAATATTATGAAGTAAGAACAGTAATCTGAGAAAACTTGCCTTTCGGCATATATATAAATCAATTTAAAACCGAACAGTTACATCCCATATACAACTCTGCCCACAACAGTACTACAGACCTCTAAGAGTGACATGACAACAATGGCGGGACAGGGCCCCGCCATACCCCTGAATGTAAGCACCTACTACGACAGGGGACTATACCACTGATAAGCCTCCGGAGAAACGGAGCTTCCCAAACGCTGAACTGTGACCCTGAGAGCTAGGATCAACGACTGGTGTACCTCAACCTGCGGCATGAACACAGCCCCCCGAAGGAGGTCAGTACAACAGGTACCAAGTATGTGGCGAAAATCACGTAAATGAAATCATAGCGATCTATATAAAGCAGAGACATGTATGATAACCAAACTACGATTCCTGATAAATAAGCGATCATGTCAAGTCGTGGACTCACGCCTCAAAGTTATCACTCAATATAACTATGGGTCTCACGCCATAACATCAATCATGTTCGCATCACGGCGCGTGCCGGAGTGCGCCGGTGTAGACATGTCCATGATGCAACAATAATAACAATGTCGCATGGCCACGTACCGGAATGCCGCCGGTGTAGACATGTCCATGTAACATCAACAACAATATCTTGGGTGATCAACCCGCGCGTAGCCACATGCCCCCGGAATTCTGCATCGGTGTAGACATGTCCATGTAACCACAATAACAATATATCGGGTAATCAACCCTGCCGCATGGCCACATGCCCCCGGAATTCTGCATCGGTGTAGACATGTCCATGCAACCATAATAACAATATATCGGGTAATCAACCCTGCCGCATGGCCACATGCCCCCGGAATTCTGCATCGGTGTAGACATGTCCATGCAACCATAATAACAATATATCGGACAACCAGGCTATCACAAACAAGCTCAAGCAAATTACCATACTTCTAGACTTTTATAAAAAGATCCACTCTTTCTCAAGAAGTCACCTGATATCAACACTTGCACAACAAAGGCTATCACAACAAGCATAGGCGAGTTACACAATAACAAGCATAGGCAAGTTATACAACAACAAGGTACTTCCATTTTTTTATCAAAGTCCGGGCTTTAACCCTAAAGTACTACGTACGTTAAATCTTTAAAGATCCGTCCCTTTCACAAAAGTCACACCATACCCGTAGTATAAAAATAGAGTGACTATATTTTTAAGTGATTCAAAACACTACTCTTTGTAAATTCAAGTAACAACATTCTTTTCCAAACGTTCAAGTTTGCCTAATTTCAATTACTCAAGTTTCTCATTTTCGAAAGATTTGTAGTTCATAGTATTAATCACTTAATAATATAATTCTCCTTTAAAACAATTTGAGAAACATATACCTTATATGTGAGTAGGTTATTCTTGTTTATAACAATCTTATAACAGCAGCCATGATCTAGGAAATGTAATATCATTTTGTCTCATCTTAGCTTCTATGCAGATGGAAGTTTCTACTGGTTTTAATAATACTTGATTAGTCAATACATTTCCCTTTATTAGCGCTGCTGTGGTTTGTTTGATACTTATTCTCATTTCCGAAATCAGTAAAACATTATTCTTTAAACTCAAGTACTCATTACTCGCGAATGAGGTTTTACAACATTTTTAACAAAATGTTACACATCAAGTCAATTAGGTTAAGTCTCTTATCTTTCAAGATCAAGTCTCTTAACTTCTACAATAAATAAACCATTGTGTTACCTACATAGAGTCGTTATAACTAACTTCCCATAAAGCTATTATAACACCCTATGTTTTGAACCAACCAAACTCATTTAGCACATGTACGTCTACCGTACTACATAGTTTACAAAACATCATGCTAGAAAGGATAGGAAGAGGTTCACATACCTCGCGACGATTATCGACAATAAGCAATACGCTCCACAGTACTGAACCCCTGCTAGCCTTTTCCACTCATCAAGTAGAATACGCTACTCGCAGTACTTCCACCTATATAAGCCACAAACGTCTATTAACATTCGGTCCCATATTCTATCGAAAATTCGGCAGCACCTTCCCCACAGCGTAAATCTCCTCCTCTATCGAGGCCGGCTACCAAGCCAACCAGGGGGGTTTATACGTCTAACCGGACGTATACAATTCTACAACACAGTAATACCACACAAGTCTACTGTAATACAATCCTATGTAATTACAGTTCAGTTCTCTTCTTTATTCAGGCTTAAGTCAAAAGACATTGCCGCAAAGCTATATTCAGATCTATATATAGTATACTTCAACTATATAATCATGCAACATGTAATTTCCAATTACAACAAGGGGACAAGAATATTTACCTCGATAAGCCCAAAATTATCCAAGTATAAAGTCGATCCTGAGCAACGTTTAGCTCCTACTCCGGGTGCTCCAACCCGCTCCAAACAACCCCTAGAAGTTCTACGCAACTTCTTCTTAATACTCCAACCAACTATGGAGATTTTCCTTAGGGTTCGGTTTGAGACAAAAAGTACATAGGGTAGTATTTTCGGGCTCTACGTATAGAGGTATCTTTGGAATACTACAAGGTATACGGATAAGGTAATTTGGGTATAGTAACAATACTTTGGAGAGTATTTCTACCAAGAGGGGGGTGTATTTATACGAGACAACACCACAAGGGGGGTGTGTACCCCTCGGCCAACCCCACTAGGAGGGGGGGAAAACTCTCGGCCAAGGGGGGAGGGGGTGCTCTCGGCCAAAGGCCTCACAAAGGGGGGAGGGACTCTCGGCCAAGACACTATACTAAGGGGGAGGAAGAAAGCTTTCAAGACTTAGAAGTTTTGAGATGAAGAAGTCTTCACAAGGGAGGGGTATTTATAGGGAGTTTAATGGACAAGATCAAGCCATGTGGGGGGCAAGTGGAGGGCCAAGATGTGCCCAAGTGCCCCCTAGTCCCTACTCCACAAAACAAGCCACAAAACATTGCACAAAACATTGCACAAAACAAGGCCAAAACAAGGCATGAAATCGTCCCACTTGAGCCTCACTTTACCGTCCACTTGAGGGTGACAAGTGTCACCCTCTCGTTGGTCCAAAATGTTTCGTCTCTCGGAAAAATCCGCAAAAATTAGAAATGACATAGCCGTAATTTACTGTCACGACCCGAACCCGGGCCCGTGACTGGTGCCTTACCCCGGGCACCCTAGTGATACAACATCAGAGAAAATCAGCGGAAATAAAAACATGAATATGAATTAAGAGACAAGATAAATAAACAGGCCAACCAAAACAGTTGCGCCATCATATATACATAAATACCGAAACGATTATCCTTTTTACAAACCACCGCCACAATTACTCTGCACTCTAAGATTTTTACAAACTATGACGGACAGGCCCCGCCATACCACGAATGTATAAGAATCTACAGACTCAGGGTAACATACCAAAAGATAAGCCTCCGAAGAAATGGGGCTTCCCGACACGCTGAACTGTGATCCTATGAGCGAGGATCCACAACCGATGTACTTCCACCTGCGGCATGAACGCAGCCCCCCGAAGGAGGTCAGTACAACAGGTACCAAGTATGTGAAACTGTAAAAGACTGTAAATGAAATCATAATAGTCTATATAAAGCAGGAGACATGTATGATAACCAGATGAAATACGTGTCCCGGCCCATCCTGTGGCACTCGGTGTATAATCAGATAAAATACGTGTCCCTGCCCATCTCGTGGGACTCGGTGTAAAATCGGATGAAATACGTGTCCCTGCCCATCTCGTGGGACTCGGTGTATAATCAGATGGAATACGTGTCCCTGCCCATCTCGTGGGACTCGGTGTATAATCAGATGAAATACGTGTCCCTGCCCATCTCGTGGGACTCGGTGTATAATTAAATGAAATACGTGTCCCTGCCCATCTCGTGGGACTCGGTGTAGAATCGTTCATAACAAATCAACCGGCCCTCCATCGAGAGGCGGTGCGAAATACAACAAAGGCTATCACAACAAACATAGGCAAGTTTCACAACAACAAGCACAGGCAAGCTTCACAACAACAAGCATAGGCAAGTTATACACAACTCAAAGTACTTTCATTTTATGCCAAAGTCCGGGTTTTAACCCTAAAGTACTACGTACTTTAATTTCCTTTTAAAAATCCATTTATTTTACAAAGGTCACCCGATACCCGTAGTATAAAAATAGAGTGACTAACATTGTTAAGTAAACCAAAATGCTTTCCTTTGTAAAATCAAGTAACAACCTTATTTTCCAAACGTTCAAGTTTGCCTAATTTCAAATGCTCAAGTTTCTCATTTTAGAAAAGGTTTCGTAGTTCATAGTTTTAATCCTTTAAAACATAATTCTCCTTTAAACGTTTTGAGAAACATATGTCTTATATGTGAGTAGGTTATTCTTGTTTATAATCAATCTTATTAAGCAGCCATGATCTAGGAAATGTAATAACATTTTGTCTCATCTTAGCTTCTATGCAGATGGAGGTTTCTACTGGTTTTAATACCATACTTCATTATTCAATACATTTTCCTTTATTAACGCTGCAGTGGTTTGTCGATACTCATTCTGATTTCCGAAATCAGTAAAATATTATTCCTTTTAAAACCAAGTACTCATTACTCACGAATGAGGTTTCACACTTTTAACAAAATTCATATTAATACCATTAATTCAAGTCTCTTATCTTCTAAAAATCAGTAAACCATTCTTTTTATCACTCTTAAAACGTTATACCTAACTTCCCATAAAGCTAGTACAACTCTTATGTTTTCATAGCCAAGTATTACTCTTCTTTAAAAAGGGTCTTTTTTGGAACACTTCAAGTTCTTTGTTACTACACATCAAATCCGTTATAAGTCAAATCAGTTATCCTTTGAAACCACAAAGCATTTTCTTACCTACATAAAGTTGTTATAACCAACTTCCCATAAAGCTGTTATAACACTTTATGTTTCAAACCAATCAAATACATTAAACACATGTACGTCTACCGTACTACATAGTAATACACATATCATGCTAGAACAGATAGGAAGAGGTTCACATACCTCGCGACGATTATCGACTAATAGCAAAGTGCTCCAAGTACCTCAAACCGTCGGCTACTCCTTAAGCCAAGTAGATCACGCCAATACGTAGTACTTCAACCTATAGAGGCCACAAGGCGCCTATTAACATCCTAGATCTCAATGTAGAATATTCTACAGAAAATTGTGCAAGACTCTCCCCGCAACAGCGTAATCTCCTCTCTATCGAGGCGGCTACCAAGCCAACCAGGGGTTTGCACGCCTAACCGGGCGTGTACAATTCTACTCACGATAATGCTACACAAGTCTCATGTCTGATCCTATGTAATTACTGATTCGATTCTCTTATTTAAATTCAGGCTTAAGTCGCAAGACATTGCGTAAGTATTATTCAGGCTTAAGTCAAAAGACATTGCCGCACAACTATGTTCAATTCTATATATAGTATACTTAACTATATACTCCTACAACATGTAATTTGCAAATACCACAGAAGGTTAAGAATGTTTACCTCGATAAGCCCAAAATTATCCGAGTATAAATGTCGATCCTGAGCAAGGTTTAGCTCCTACTCCGTGCGCTCCAACCCGCTCCAAACAACCCTTAGAAGTTCTAACCAACTTCTACTTATAACTTCACCTCCGGGTGAAGATTTACTTAGGGTTTCGTTTTTGTGACTGAGGGAAGTATAATAGTATTTTCTGGGCTTTTGTATAAGTGTAACCTTGGGAATACTACAAGGTATTTGGGCCAAGGTATTTGGACATTATAACAATACTAGGAGAGTATTTCTATACCACAACAAGGGGTATTATACGAAAACAACTAGGCTAGGGGGGGGGGTACCCCACGGCCAAGCCTCACTCAAGGGGGTTTGCCTCGGCCAGGCTCTCAAAGGGAGGTACTTTCGGCCAAGGGGAGGGGGTGTGGTGGACGAAACTCAAGAGGGAGAGGGAGGGATTTTTAACACTTAGCAAAAGATTTTTGGATGAAGAAAGTTCATCACTTAGAGGGGTATTTATAGGTCAAGACATGGCCAACCAATGGCCAAGATCCATCCAAGTGTTAGGCAAGTGTAAGGTCAAGATCAAGCCAAGTGCACCTTATCCATCTACCACCAAAATATCCTACCTAACCCTTGACCAAGAATCAACACAAAAAACGTGCCATTGATGCCTTTGCCGTCCACTTCTCACGCCCAATGTGAGGGTGACACATGTCACCCTCCCGTTGGTCCAAAATGTTTCGTCTCTCGGAAAAATCCGCAAAAATTATAAATGACATAGCCGGAATTTTCCCTACGAAAGCTGTGGAAACGTTTCGTCGGAAAACTATTCGTTTTGTGAGTTGTGCCAAAAAAAAAACGTTTTTTATAATTCCGGTCCGAGGGAGCTGCTAGTGGGACACCTAGAGTCACGAGGGCTCGAGCCCAGTCTATACCGCAGACGGCGAGTTTTATGACGCCGCCGGCCCCAGCAGAGACCACAGTACCCACACCTCGCTCCCCACGGCTGGGCGGAGGAGTTAGGAAAGGAGAGATGGCCCTATTGGCTAGAGTTGTGGCGAGATACGAGATAGGCCGGATCGGCGATTCGATTCAGCTCAGCGTCGGTCGCGCGTGGTGCACCAGGCGAATAGTTTGAGGCTACGAGATTTCTTGAGTTGTAGCCCGCGAGTTTTACTGGTCGAGGCGGGAGGATGATCCGCAGGAGTTCATCCGTCGCCTCTGAGAGGATCATGCGGGTGATCAAGGCCTCGTGAGACAGTCTGACGCCGGTTCGCATCGGCTGCGTGATACCGCAGTCGATTGGTTTGATTCGTGGGAGTTATCCCGGGGAGAGCACGCGTCCCCAGCTACTTGGATGAGTTCTCGGAGGCTTTCCTCACTTCTTGCCTCGCAGATGATGAGGCGCGGTGATAGATTTTCCGCCGAGGCGAGAGGACGACCTTGTCGGGAGTACAATGTCGAGTTTGATTCATTGGCTCGATATGTCCCAACGTTGGTAGCAGTTATGGAGGATAGGGTGCACCGCTACGTCACCGGGCTAGATGATTATATGGCGAGTCATATGCGGGTGTTTCTCTTCAGGTATGGACATTACCGCGTGCGAGCTCATGCTCTCGGATGTGAGGCGTAGAGACGGCGGGTTGTGACGCAGCGAGAAGAAGACGGGGCGCGAGGTCTTTGGTGGCTATCGTGGTGGCGGCCTCGGCCGATCTAGATTTGCACCACGGCCGGCTGAGCACTCTGCCGCCGTCCTCGGCCACGGCGGAGATATTCGAGGCGCACCAGGGCCCAGGACTTGAGCGTCGAGCGGCAGAGTGATCGGCGATCGGGACCACCCCCCTCAGTGTGGCCGATGCGGTACATCCCAATTCCGGAGTTGTGTTGCTACGGGAGATTGGTTCAGTTGTGGCCAGCACGGTCACTATGCGGGAACTGTCAGGCCAAAGGCGATCTTGATGGTAAGTCACTACGAGTTCTTTCGCGGTCTTCTTCATCCCAGCGATTACTCGCCACGGAGGCAAGGTACTCATGGACCAGAGGTCGCGGCAGAGGTTGTGGCGGGTCCAGATTCTAGCGGTCCTCGAACCGCATTTATGCCTTGTCCAAGCGGGATCGTGAGGCCTCACCGATGTCGTCCACAGTACCTTATCGGTTGGTTTGATGTGTATGCTTTGATAGATCCGGGTTCTACTCTGTCTATATATCTCCCTTGTTGCTAGTAGGATAGGGATAGAGCACGAGTCCATAGACCCTTTCGAGGTAGCTACGCGATGGGTGATTCGGTGGTAGCTCGGCGGGTATAGAGCTTGTCTGTGACCATTTACGATCGTCGGACCTAGCCGACTTGATAGAGTTGGAGATGATTGACTTCGACGTGATCATGGGGATGGATTGGCTAGCTTCTTGCTACGCCAATGTAGGCAGAGAGAGAGTAAATGCAGTTCCAGTTCACGAGGAGCCGGTTGTTGAGTGGGAGGAGCACGGTATCGCAGAGGGTAGGTTTATTTCCTACCTCAAGGCTAGGAAGATGGTGCGAAGGGGTATATCTACCATCTCGTTCGGGTGTTTGATCTTGAAGGCTGCGGTACCAGATTTTCCGTCGATTCGAGTGAGAGAGTTCCCAGGCGTGTTTCGGACGACCTCGGGTATCCTCCCGAGAGGAGATTGAGTTTTGTATTGACATATTGCGGACACTCGGCTATTTCCATTCCGCCATACGAATGGCACTGCCGAGTTGAGAGAGCGAAGGATCAGCTTAGAGATTTCTTGGAGAAGGGCTTCATCGGGCCTAATGTTTCTCCCCGAGGCGTCGGTATTGTTCGTGAAGAAGAAGGGCGGGGACGCTGCGCATGTGTGTTGATTACAGCGGTGAACAAGGTGACCATTAAACAGATACCCTCTTCCTGTGATTGATGATTTGTTCGACCCGATTGCGAGTGCGAGATGCTTCTCAAGATTGATCTGGTCGGGCTATCATCAAAGTGCGAGTCGAGAGAGGTGGATGTCCCTAGGGCATTCGTGACTGTGCACGCATTATGAGTTCGTCATGTCTTTTGGGTTGACCAATGCTCGGCGGTATTCATGGATTTGATGAACCGAGTGTTCAAACCATTTTGGACACGTTTGTGATAGTGTTCATTGATGATATCTTGGTTTATTCGCTCGAGCGGGAGCATGCGAGCATTTGAGGCGATCTTGTGATTCTCCAGACCAGCGATTTACGCCAAGTTTTCCAAATGTGAGTTTTGGTTGACTTTAGTGGCGTTTCTTGGGCATATTGTCGGGGCTGATGGCATTCGAGTGGATACGACCAAGATCGAGGCAGTCAGGACTTGGCCTAGACCTCTTACTCCGCGCAGGTTCGCGATTTCGGGCCTTGCGAGATATTATCGCGGTTCGTGGAGAAGTTTGCTTCTATCTTCGCACCATTGACTAGGCTGACTCGAGAAGCGGCCAAGTTTGATGGTGATTCTTGTGGCGGGGTTTCGATTCTTTGAAAGAGAGGCGGCAGCCGCCCGTTCTTACTCTTCCAGAGGGTCCAGACGGTTATGTTATGTATTGCGATGCGTCAGGCATCGGGTTGGGATGTGTGTTGATGCAGCATGGCAGGGTTATAGCATATGCATCCCGACAAATTGAAGAAACACGAGGAACTACCCGCATGATTTGGAGTTGGCGGCTGTGATTCACGCTTTGAAGATCTGGAGGCACTATTTGTATGGGGTTCACGTGGATATTTTTACAGACCACAAGAGCCTCCAGTATATCTTCAGCCAGAGGGAGCTGAACTTACGACAGAGACGGTGGTTAGAGTTGCTTAAGGATTACGATGTTGATATCCTGTACCACCCGGGGAAGGCCAATGTTGTGGCAGATGCTCTTAGTCGTAGGTCGATGGGGAGCCTATCAGATGTGCAGCTAGAGAGGAGGGACATGGTTCGTGATTTGCATCAGTTAGCGAGCCTTGGTGTCCGTTTGATTGATTCTGATAGCAGTGGGGTTAGAGTTCGTGAGGTTGCCGAGTCTTCCATCGTCGAGGAGGTGAAGAGGCAACAGTTCGAGGATCCAGCTTTGATTCGATATCGTGATACAACTCTTCGTGAGGGCAAGGGTCCTTTTGAGGTAGCACCTGATGGGGTGCTAAGGTTTGAGGGCAGATTGTGTGTTCCAGATGTTTCAGGACTTCGGCAGCAGGTTCTTGGGGAAGCACACAGCGCGCGTTACTCTATCCATCCGGGGTCGATCAAGATGTACCACGACCTTAGATCCGTGTATTGGTGGGATGGCTTGAAGAGGACGTTGCGAGTTCGTAGCTCGATGCCGTATTGTCGGCAGTGAAGGTAGTGTTATACCCGTAGTTCCGTGGTATGTATGCGAGGGCGACGCACGAGAAAAGCAGCGAAAGATTGGAAAGGAAGAAAGAGGTGAATTTTCCACGGAAAAGTTTCGGTTTTGTGAAGGAAAAAGGTTCGTTAATGGGAATTGGATTCCCGATTTGGTTTTGGACTTCTTAGATTATATTAGAATTATGGAATTTTATTTTGAAAATGGTCACGTGGGGCCACGGAGAAATTCTGGTTTTGTAGGGCCACTTTGTTTTCGAGATTTTGGCCATTATGGATATTTTGGAAGATGTTTTATTTTGGGCCAATAGGAGGGTGACACGTGTCACCCCCGCCTAGGTGGCTTGGCCGAATGGCATTTGTGCACAACACCCGGTTAGAGTCGTTTTTCGACGAAACGTTTTTAATAACATGCGAGGGGAAAAATACGGCGATGTCTTTTATTATTTTTGCGGATTTTTCCGAGAGACGGAACATTTTGGACCAACGAGAGGGCGACACTTGGCACCCTCTCATTGGTGGGCAAGGTGGGCGGCCCTTGGACGATTTGGGAAGGCAAGTGGGAGATATTTTTGGTAGATATTTTGTGTGCAAGTTGGCTAGGTACACATGGGTGAATCTTGGCCCTACACTTGCCTAACACTTGGTGTAATCTTGGCCATTGGTTGGCTTTCACTTGACCTATAAATACCCCCCCTTTGAAGACTAATTCATTCACAAAATTGCCTAAGTCTTGAAAGCTTGTTCCTTCCCCTTAGTGTAGTGTCTTGGCAGAGCCCCTCTCCCCCCATGGCGAGTCCCCTAGTGGGGTAGGCCGAGGGGTAGACACCCCCCCCTAGCCTAGTTGCTTTCGTATAATACCCCCCTTTGTGGTATAGAAATACTCTCCAAGTATTGTTATAATGCCCAAATACCTTAGCCGTATACCTTGTAGTATTCTAAGGTTATACCTATACGAAAAGCCCAGAAATACTTTTATACTTCCCGTCAGTCACAAAACCGAAACCCTAGGAAAATCTCCATAGTCCGTTGGAGTATTGTGTAGGAGTTGGTTAGAACTTCTAAGGGTGGTTTAGAGCGGGTTGGAGCGCTCGGAGTTGGAGCTAAGCGTTGCTAAGGATCGACATTTATACTTGGATAATTATGGGCTTATCGAGGTAATTATCTTGTCCCCCTATTGTGATTGGATATTACATGTTGTAGGAATATATAGTTGAAGTATACTATATATATAGTACTGAACTTAATGTTGTGGCAATGTCCTTGGACTTAAGCCTGAATAATATGAAACCTTTTCGAAAGAAAATCTTGTTGTAATTACATAGGGTGTATCAGACATGAGACTTGTGTAGCTTTCCTGTGAGGTAGAATTGTGCACGTCCGGATTAGACGTATAACCCCCCCCCTGGTTGGCTTGGTAGCCGGCCCCGATAGAGGAGGAGATTTACGCTGTTGCGGGGGGGGGAGGTGCTGTCGAATTTTCGGTAGAATGTTCTACGATAAGATCTAGATGTTAATAAGCGCCTTGTGGCCTTATAGGTTGAAGTACTACGTGTGGCGCGTTCTACTTGGCTTAAGGAGTAGCCGGCGAAGGTACTCGGAGCATTTTGCTATTAGTCGATAATCGTCGCGAGGTATGTGAACCTCTTCCTATCTCTCTAGCATGATATATGTGAACTATGTAGTACGGTAGACGTACATGTGCTAAATGTGTTTGAGTGGTTTAAAACATAAAGTGTTATAACGGCTTTATGGGAAGTTGGTTATAACAGCTTTATGTTAGTAAGAAAATACATGTGGTTTTTAAAAGGTAACTGATTTGAACTATAACTGGCTTGTTATATGATAAGAAAGAAGTTGAAGTATTTTCAAAAGATTTTTGAATCATTTTGAAAGAGAAGTAATACTTGGTGTTTGAAAACTTAAGAGTTATACTAGCTTTATGGGAAGTTAGGTATAACGGCTTAAGAATGCTTTACTGATTTCGGAAATCAGAATGTGTGTCGACAAACCACTGCAGCGTTAATAAAAGGAAATGTTTTGAATAATTAAGTATTATTAAAACCAGTAGAAACTTCCATCTGCATAGAAGCTAAGATGAGACAAAATGATATTTCCTAGATCATGGCTGCTGTAATAAGATTGTTATAAACAAGAATATCCTACTCACATATAAGGCTTATGTTTCTCAGATTGTTTAAAAGAGAATTATATTCTTAAATGAATAAGACTATGAACTACGAAACCTTTCTAAAATAAGAAACGTGAACATTTGAAATTAGGCAAACTTGGACGTTTGGAAAATAATGTTGTTACTTGATTTTACAAAGGTAAGAGTTTTGGTTTTCTTAAAAGGATACCACTCTATTTTATACTACGGGTATTGTGTGACTTATGTGAAAAAACAGATCTTTTTTGAGTTTAATGTGTGAAGTACTTGGGGATAGATGCGAACTTGTTAGTAGAAAGTACCTTGTGTGAATAACTTGATTGTATTGGTTTGTGATAGCCTTGTAATACTTTCTTGTTGCTTTGATAAGTAAACGTGTTAGGATGCTACGTGTGTTAGTATCTTGTGATGTTTGTGTAAGGGGTTTCCGCGATTGTGCTTATTAACTATCGGTCGTTATGATAGTATTGTGGCATTCATCTCTTGAGATGATTCCGGGGTTAAGCGCCCTCCGTCTGGGGTAGACTTCGGTGATGCAGGACCATGATTCGAGAATACCTCATGCGGGTCACGGGGGCCTATGCGAGCTACGAGTTCGAGTTAGTATCGTCCTTTATGGGCATGCGGTCGCGTGGCCATGCGGACTCGAAAGTCGGGGCGATGCCGGGAGTAGCTACCGATGCGGGGAATACCTCATGCGTGCGATGAGATTGGCCTACGCGAGCTGCGGGAAGTTCCAGGACTAGACGCGCGCATTAGATCTTTGCGGGCAAGTGGCGGCTTTGATCATGTGATGCAGACAGATCTTATGATACGATTTATGACCTTGTTGATGCGTAGGTGTTAGTAGTCGGCTATGCCTTCGTACTTACCTGCAGTTTTATTAGGACACAGTGGGACTCGTGTTCATATGTATTCCTTGGTGCTTGTATATCATAAACTGCCGGCAGTGAGGAAGGTATTCCACGGGCACGATTGAGGGTGTGGGCGTGAGACCCCGTGTTAAAGTGAGTGATGACTTGAGGGTGTGAGTCCCTGACTTGACATGATCGCTTATTTATGGTGGCGTAGTTTGGTTATCATACATGTCTCCTGCTTTGTATAGACTACTATGATTTCATTTACAGTATTTATTTTTAGTTTCACATACTCGGTACTTGTTGTACTGACCTCCTTCGGGGGGCTGCGTTCATGCCGCAGGTTGAGGTACATCAGTCGTTGATCCTAGCTCTCAGGGTCACAGTTCAGCGTTTGGTAAGCTCCGTTTCTCGAGGCTTATCGTGGTATAGTCCCCGTCGTAGTAAGTGTTTACATTCGGGGTTTGGCGGGCCTGTCCGCCATTGTGGTCGTATCATTCTTAGAAGTGCTGTAATCTTGTTGTGGCGGGGTTGGTAAAAAGGATTAAGCTGTTCATTTGTAAAAGAGTTGATGGTTATATATATGCCGAGAGGCAAGTTTTCACAGATTATTGTTTTATATTTCTGTTATCTCATGTTATTGTTTTATGTTCCGCTGATTACTCTGATGTTGTGTCACTAGGGTGCCCGGGGTAAGGCACGATCCACGCCCACTTCGGTCGTGACAAAAGTGGTATCGAGCGCTTAATCCTCGGAAAGTGTCTACGCATCGTATCAGATGAAGTCTTGATTATCGGTGTTGTGCACCACACCAATAATCGTGAGGCTATAGGATATTTAGGATTGGTTTCTATTCTTCTCACTCGAGATCGTGCCTTAGAGCCGTGTTGTAAGTTGGACCCTCGACGAAATTATTTCCTTATCGTTATGCCTCGCGTAGGGCAACCCGGCCCAGAGAGGCAAGCGTAGGAGGCGCGAGTAGAGTTCAGAGGGTGGCGAGGCACGGGCCAAATCATTACCTAGGGTAGTGCTTCATTCGGGATTTCTGCGGCGTCACTAGCAAAGAGAGTTTAAGCATGGCGACGGCGGTTCCTCTGCGGCCATGATATGTGAACCTTCGCCCACGACCAGAACAGAGAATATAGATTGCAAAGAGGCAACCTCGTTACTAGCCATGGATTTGACTACGGAGAGTATACCGATGTATCGCGGGTCTTGATGACTACCTAAGAAAGGGTTGTGCAAGAGTAATTCTTGATTGGGCTTGAGCATGGCACGTGTGCGGGCTTATGCAGCAGCCGAGAAACGTGGAGATCGACGGGTTAACCAAGGGCGGCGAAGAGGGCGGGAGCGTGAGTCCTTGGTAACTTTCAAAGTGAGTATACCTTAAGTGCTATGTTACGATAGCGGTGTGTTAGTTGTGATTAGAAATCATGGTGGGTTAACGAGTAAGATTTTGGAGGATAGAGAAAGTGTGAGCCTTAGAGCTTTATACGCAAAGACCTTAGAGGTAAGGCCATCTCGGGTAGAGACGTATGTTTATGTTTGACCCTTATAGGAGTGCATAGTGCACGTGAGCTGTGTTTGGGATAAGTCCCTAAGTAGTATGAAATGAAAGAGGGTAGTTGAGCTAAGAAGACCGCTAGGTTTTCGTAACGTGTTTAGTAAGATTGTTCCTTGGGAGATGGTATATCGCGCCTTGGGTCGGGTTGAGGCTACGTGCGGGTCAACCGCGGTAGGTTTTGGTGGTGGGTCAGTTTGTGGTGGTCCCTCTTTGCGTTAGGGTCATGAGGTGTTAGGCCCATGTTTAGTTAGCCGTGCAAGTTCGTGGATGCGTTCGACCGGTGGTCGGGCGATGGGGGCGACCTATCGTGTTCTTGGTCGAGTCGTTCCTCGGCGGTGTTGATGTTATCGAAAGGTTGTAAGGTTGCACGGGTGCCTACCTTCACCTTATGGCGAGATGGAGCCTGTGTTACGGCTGTTTTTGTTTCTGGAAGTTTTACCAGGCAGGGTTAAGGACTCAGGTGAGTCTCAGAATCGCATTCGCCCTCGGGCCAGTGTGTGGATTTCAGGGGAAGTTGCGAGGATTGTTGTCTCCTATGGAGGGAGCGTTTAAGCTACCATTTCAGTGTTCGGATGTCGCCTTTTGAAGCCTTGTAGGGGCGGAAGTGTAAGTTGCCAGTCGATTGGTTCGATGTTGGCAAGGTTCAGTTAGTTGGTTCAGGCTTGTTCCAGCAGACTGTGGATAGTGCGAAGCTTGTCTAGAAGAAGTTCTGGCAGCTCAGAGAAATCGTGCGGATAATCGGCGACGACGCTTAGAGTTCAGGTTGACGGTCGGTCTTCTTGAAAGTACCACCCCGGTTAGGGTGTGACGAGTTTTGGAAACAAAGGGAACTTAGCCCGAGTTACTTGGGGCCCTTTTTAGTTCATGTGAAGAATAGGCCAGGTTGCCTATATGTTAGCTTTTGCCGTCCGACTTAGGAGGCAGTACTTCCGGTCTTTCGTATTGTTATGATCGGGAAAGTATCGGAGATCCATCCAGAGTGTTCCCAGTTAATGTTGACCACGTTAGAGATAGTAACCCCGAGTTTTGGAAACTGAAGCCGTATCAGAATGTGGTAAGAGTTCGAGTGTACGAGATCCTCCGGGATCGCAAGCAGCCCGGTACCATTTGTTGGGTCGTCGGAGCAAGGCTCGCGACAAAGTGACAAAAGTGGTATCAGTGACTAAGGAAGTATATTTTGACCCCGGGAAGAGGTATTTGTGGTGATATAGAGGTGTTTTCCTCGTAGACTTGGATATAAGTATGTTGCGCAGGTATTTCTGTGGCCAGGTATGGCAGGATTGTTTCGTAAGTATAGTAGTGAAGACTATACTGGCGCACGTTTGTTTTTGAGACTTAGAAGGAACATTCGGGACGAATGTTTCTAAGGAGGGAAGAATGTTATACCCCGTAGTTCCAGGGTATGTATGCGAGGACGTACGTACGAGAAAGCATGTAAAGATTGGAAAGGAAGAAAGAGGTGAATTTTCCACGGAAAAGTTTCCGGTTTTTGTGAAGGAAAAAGGTTCGTTAATGGGAATTGGATTCCCAGATTTGGTTTTTGGACTTCTTAGATTATATTAGAATTATGGAATTTTATTTTCGAAAATGGTCACGTGGGGCCCACGGGAGAAATTTACGGTTTTGTAGGCCCTTTGTTTTGAGATTTTGGCCATTATGGATATTTTGGAAGATGTTTTATTTTGGGCCAATAGGAGGGTGACACGTGTCACCCCGCCTAGGTGGCTTAGCGAATGGCATTTGTGCACAACACCGGTTAGAGTCGTTTTAAACGTTTTACATAACTTGCGAGGAAAATTCGGCTATATCTTTTCTTATTTTTGCGGATTTTTCCGAGAGGCGGAACATTTTGGACCAACGAGAGGCGACACTTGGCACCTCTCATTGGTGGCAGGTGGCAAGGCGACTTGACGATTTGGGAAGGCAAGTGGGAGATATTTTTGGTAGATATTTTGTGTGCAAGTTGGCTAGGTACACATGGGTGAATCTTGGCCCTACACTTGCCTAACACTTGGTGTAATCTTGGCCATTGGTTGGCTTTCACTTGACCTATAAATACCCCCTTTGAAGACTAATTCATTCACAAAATTGCCTAAGTCTTGAAAGCTTCTTCCTTCCCCCTTAGTGTAGTGTCTTGGCCGAGAGCCCCTCTCCCCCCCCTTGGCCGAGAGTCCCCCCTCTAGTGGGGTAGGCCGAGGGGTAGACACCCCCCCCCTAGCCTAGTTGCTTTCGTATAATACCCCCCTTTGTGGTATAGAAATACTCTCCAAGTATTGTTATAATGCCCAAATACCTTAGCCGTATACCTTGTAGTATTCTAAGGTTATACCTATACGAAAAGCCCAGAAATACTTTTATACTTCCCGTCAGTCACAAAACCGAAACCCTAGGAAAATCTCCATAGTCCGTTGGAGTGTTGTGTAGGAGTTGGTTAGAACTTCTAAGGGTGGTTTAGAGCGGGTTGGAGCTCTCGGAGTTGGAGCTAAGCGTTGCTAAGGATCGACATTTATACTTGGATAATTATGGGCTTATCGAGGTAATTATCTTGTCCCCCTATTGTGATTGGATATTACATGTTGTAGGAATATATAGTTGAAGTATACTATATATATAGTACTGAACTTAATGTTGTGGCAATGTCCTTGGACTTAAGCCTGAATAATATGAAACCTTTTCGAAAGAAATCTTGGCTGTAATTACATAGATGTATTCTGAGACTTGTGTAGCTTTCTGTGAGGTAGAATGTGCACGTCCGGATTAGGCGTATAACCCCCTGGTTGGCAGTGGCGGCCAGATAGAGAGAGAGATTTCTGTTGTTGCGGGGAAGTCTTTGTCGAATTTTCGGTAGAATGTTCTACGATAAGATCTAGATGTTAATAAGCGCCTTGTGGCCTTATAGGTTGAAGTACTACGTGTGGCGCGTTCTACTTGGCTTAAGGAGTAGCCGACGGCTTGAGGTACTCGGAGCATTTTGCTATTAGTCGATAATCGTCGCGAGGTATGTGAACCTCTTCCTATCTCTCTAGCATGATATATGTGAACTATGTAGTACGGTGACGCATACGTGCTAAATGTGTTTGAGTGGTTTAAAACATAAAGTGTTATAACGGCTTTATGGGAAGTTGGTTATAACGACTTTATGTTAGTAAGAAAATACATGTGGTTTTAAAAGGTAATCGATTTGAACTATAACCGGCTTGTTATATGATAAGAAAGAACTTGAAGTATTTTCAAAAGATTTTTGAATCATTTTGAAAGAAGTAATACTTGGTGTTTGAAAACTTAAGAGTTATACTAGCTTTATGGGAAGTTAGGTATAACGGCTTAAGAATGCTTTCTTGATTTGGAAATCGGAATGTGTGTCGACAAACCATCTGCGGCGTTAATAAAAGGAAATGTTTTGAATAATTAAGTATTATTAAAACCAAGAGAAACTTCCATCTGCATGAAGCTAAGATGAGACAAAATGATATTTCCTAGATCATGGTCATTGTAATAAGATTGTTATAAACAAGAATATCCTACTCATATAAGGCTTATGTTTCTCAGTTGTTTAAAAGAGAATTATATTCTTAAATGAATAAGACTATGAACTACGAAACCTTTCTAAAATAAGAAACGTGAACATTTGAAATTAGGCAAACTTGGGCGTTTGGAAAATAATGTTGTTACTTGATTTTACAAAGGTAAGAGTTTTGGTTTTCTTAAAGGGCGATCACTCTATTTTATACTACGGGTATTGTGTGACTTATGTGAAAGAAAGCAGATCTTTTTTGAGTTTAATGTGTGAAGTACTTGGGGATAGATACCCGAACTTGTTAGTAGAAAGTACCTTGTGTGAATAACTTGATTGTATTGGTTTGTGATAGCCTTGTAATACTTTCTTGTTGCTTTGATAAGTAAACGTGTTAGGATGCTACGTGTGTTAGTATCTTGTGATGTTTGTGTAAGGGGGTTTCCCTTGATTGTGCTTATTAACTATCAGTCGTTATGATAGTATTGTGGCATTCATCTCTTGAGATGATTCCGGGTTAAGCCCTCCGTCTGGGGGTAGACTCGGTGATGCAGGACCATGATTCGAGAATACCTCATGCGGGTCTGAGGGCCTATGCGGAGCTACGAGAGTTCCAGGTTAGTATGCGTCCTTTATGGGCATGCGGTCCTTGTGGCCATGCGGACTCGAAAGTCCAGGACGATGCCGGGGAGTAGCTACCCTCGATGCGGGGAATACCTCATGCGGGCCGATGAGATTGGCCTATGCGGAGCTGCGGGAAGTTCCAGGACTAGACGCGCACATTAGATACTGCGGGCAAGTGGCCAGCTTTGATCATGTGACGGTCTAGACAGATCTTATGATACAGTTTATGACCTTGTTGGTACTGTGGGTGTTAGTAGTCGGCTATGCCTTCGTACTTACCCTGTACAGTTTTATTAGGACACAGGTGGGACCTGGTGTTCATATGTATTCCTTGGTGCTTGTATATCATAAACTGCCGGCAGTGAGGAAGGTATTCCACGGGCACGATTGATGTTGTGGGCGTGAGACCCATTGTTAAATTGAGTGATGACTTGAGAGTGTGAGTCACGACTTGACATGGCCTTATTTATGGTGAATCGTAGTTTGGTTATCATACATGTCTCTCGCTTTGTATAGACTACTATGATTTCATTCTGATGATTTATTTTTAGTTTCACATACTAAATTTTTGTTATCGACCTCCTTGAGGCTGCGTTCATGCCGAGTTGAGGTACATCGATCGTTGATCCTAGCTCTCGGTCATGATTCGGCGTTTGGGAAGCTCCGTTTCTCGGAGGCTTATCGTGGTATAGTCCCTGTCGTAGTAAGTGTTTACATTCGGGGGTTTGGCGGGGCCACTGTCCCGTTGTGGTCGTATCATTCTTAGAGTGCAGTAATCTTGTTGTGGCGGGGTTGGTAAAAAGGATTAAGGTTCATTTGTAAAAGAGTTGATGGTTATATATATGCGAGAGGCAAGTTTTCCTGATTATTGTTTTATATTTACATTATCTCATGTTATTGTTTTATGTTCGTGATTACTCGATGTTGTGTCACTAGGGTGCGGGGTAAGGCACGATCCACGCCCACTTGGTCGTGGCAGTAGAGCACCGAGGCACAGTGGTTTGTTCTGACGCATTGAGATCCCGACGGAAGTGGGAGGTAATCAACATGGACTTTATCACGGATTACCTCGCACTCGGAGGAGACATGATTCTATATGGGTTATCGTCGACAGTGGCGAAATCAGCCCACTCTCTTCCGTCGGGGCGACTTTTCGGTGAGGATTATGCGGCACTTTACATCCGAGAGATCGTCGGTGCGCATGGAGTCCCTATTTCGATCATATCGCATGCAGGAGCGGTTCACGGCTAACGGAGGTCCTTTAGAGAGGTTTAGGGATGCGGTGAGCACGATCGCATTCCATCCACGCATGACGACAAAGCCGAGCGCACTATCCGGACTCTTGAGGATATCTTTGCGAGCTGTGTTATCGACTTCGGTAGTGGGAGGATCATTTGCCTCTAGTTGAGTTCGCGTACAATAATAGCTACCACTCGGATTGGATGGCGCCTTATGAGGCCTTGTAGGGGAGGAAGTGCAGATCGCCCATAGGTTGGTTCGATGTGGGCGAGGTGCAGCTAGTGGGACCAGATTTGGTGCAGCAGGCAGTGGATAAGGTGAAGCTTATCCGAGAGCGGCTATTGACAGCTCAGAGTCGACAGAAGTCGTATGCAGATCATCGTCGTCGGCATCCGAGTTCGCGATTCATGATTGGGTTTTCCTAAAGGTGTCACCCATGAAGGGTGTGATGAGATTCGGAAGAAGAAACTCGGCCCAAGTACATTGGGCTGTTTTGATTGTCCGCGAGGTAGGCAAGGTTGCCTATGAGTTGGATCTGCGTCCGATCCGGAGGCGGTGCATCCGGTTTTTCACGTATCTATCTTGAGAGATGTATCGGGATCCATCTAGGTACACCCGATCGACGATGTCCAGTGACCAGGGGTTATCGTATGAGGAGGTTCCATAGCGATAATCGATCGTCGAGTTAGGCGTCTGCGGACGGGGCGTGGCTTCCGTCAAAGTCTTGTGGCGAACGAGCTCGAGAGGAGATGACTTGGGAAGCGAGGAAGACATGAGGCGAAGTATCTCACCTATTCCCACACCTCCGGGTAATTCACTTTTCCTCTTGGTAAATCTTCATTATCGTTTATGCCTAAGTGTTGTTCGTGGCGTGTGTGGCATTTGCAATCGCTGTTTAAGTTATGAAGAATCTTATCGTTAATCTTGGGAAGGAACATTCGGACGAATGTTTCTATGGAGGAGAATGTTATACCGTATTTCAGTATGTATGTAAGGGAATACGCATAAAAGTCTAGCCTTAAAGTTTAGGCACAAAGCGTTTTTTTGGCACAACTCACAAAACGAATAGTTTTCCGACGAAGCGTTTCCACAACTTTCGTAGGGTAAATTCCGGCTATGCCATTTCTAATTTTGCGGATTTTTAGAGAGGCGAAACATTTTGGACCAACGGGAGGCGACACTTGGCACCTCCATTGGTGGACTTGAAATCGCCCATTTGGACGAATTGGACAATGAAGTGCGTTTTTGTGCCTTTGCACAAGTCAAGGATTAGGTAGGATATTTTGTGTGCAAGTTGGCCAAGGACACTTGCCCTAATCTTGACCTTACACTTGCCTAGCACTTGGCTAAATCTTGGCCCTTGGTTGGCCATGTCTTGACCTATAAATACCCTCTTTGGGATGAAGAGTTCTTCATCCACAAATCAATTTCAAGTCTTGAAAAATCCCTCCCTCTCTCTAAAGCTTTTCGTCCAAAGCCTCCTACCCCCTCCCTTTTGAAGTTTGGCGAGGCCCCCTTAGCCTAGCCGAAATCTACCCCTCCCTTGGTAGAAAAGTTGCCTTCTTGTATTGTTATAATGCCCAAAATACCCTAGCCCAAATCCTTAGTACTTAGTAGAAGTTGTGAAGAACTTCTAAGGTTTCTGGAGCATACAACTTAGGAGCAAAACCTTGCTCAGTGCGACTTTATCTAGGATATTATTGGGCTTACAGGGTAACTAATCCTAACCCTCTTTTGAATTAGAGAATACTTACTGTAGTAGTATAAGAATAAGTATTAGATACTTAGAAGAATATTGCGAGAATAGAATTGAACTATTATCACGGTAGAAGGGTTTAAAGAAGAATAATCAAATCGTACTTACATGGGAATTTTCACTGATGAACTTGAGTAGCTCAGGGTAGGAAATCGCCCAATTTTCCGTAGGATATAGAACCCTCTGTTTAGAATCTGTTTACAAAGTAGTGCGAGCGTTGATAGGCGTGTCGACTATTATAGGTGATTCTCTCGTGCGACATATTCAACTTGGCGGTGGTTTATTTGAGAAGGTATGTGATTCTTCCTAAAGCATGATATTTTACAATATATATATAGTACGGTAGACGTACATGTGTTAACTGAATAATAACTACGACAATGTCTTTGACTTAAGCCTGAATAATACTTACGGCAATGCCTCACGGCTTAAGCCTAAATAATACTTACGGCAATGCCTTACGGCTTAAGCCTGAATAATAAAGAACTGAAAGCATTTCAAAAGAATACTGAATCATTTTTAACAGAAGAGAACTAATTGGTTTTTAAAACAGAAGCTTAAGAGTTATACTAGCTTTATGGGAAGTTAAGTATAACCACTTAAGAATGATAAAAGAAACAGTTTGCCTATGTGTTTATAACAGACTTATTTTGAATTGTGAAAAGAATAATAAGATGGTTTGATAAGTAGACACGATATGATGCTATGTTTGTTAGTGTCTTGTAACATTTGTATAAGAGAGTATTCTTGTTGTGCTTATGTTGTTTAAAGATAAGTTGTTATGTTAGTGTACTATCACTCACCTCTTGACATATTACCGGGGGTTAAGCTGCCCTCCGATGCGGGGTAGACTCAGGCGGTCTGGGACCATGATTCGAGAATACCTCATGCGGGTCCAGGGGACCTATGCGGAGCTACGGGAGTTCCAGGTTAGTGATGCGGGGTTATACCTCATGCGGTCTATGTGGCGTGCGGACTACGAGTCGGGGCGATGCCGAGAGTAGCTACCTCGACACGGGGTTATGTACCCTATGCGGGCCTATGTGAGTGGCCTATGCGGACACGGAGTCGAGGATTAGGCTTGCATGGTGATACTACGGGCAATTGGCCTGCTCGATCATTCGCACCTAGAAAAGACACTTACTGATTTACCTATTGTTGCTCTTGTTTATGATGTAGCACTATATGCGTTCCCTCGTTGTTTCATACATACTTGCAAAACGATTTTAAAAATGATATGTTTTCATTTAAGTATTTCTGATTTCATATACTTAGTACTGTTATCGACCTCCTTGGGCGGCGTTCATGCCGCAGTAAGAGCAGTGCTAGATCCACATTCTTAGGATCTCTACTTTGGTGTCAGAAGCTCCATCCTTTCCGGAGGCTCTACTTTTGGGTATGATCTCCCTGTTGTAGATAGTTTTGTCTGATCGGTATGGCGGGCCCTGTCCGCCATAGTTGTATATTTCCTTAAGTGCCAGTCATGTTATGCGATGATCGGATGTAAGCTAAACCATGTTTATATATATATATGCCGAAAGCGATGTTTTCTCACTTAAACTGTGTCTTATTTTATAAACTGTTTCATGTCTTGTTTTATATTTCCGCTGATTACTCTGATGTATGACTACTTGGGTGCCCCGGTAAGGCACCAGTCACGGGCCCCGGAATGGGTCGTGACAAAAGGAAAGGAATACGTCAGAGGGGTCCAACTTATCACACAGCTCTAGGGCACGATCTCAGAATGAGAAGAATGGAAACCAATCCTAAATGTCCTATAGCCTCCTGATTATAGATGTGGTGCACAACACACCGATAATCAAGACTCTACTAGACACGATGCTCAGACACTTTCCGAGGACTAATCGCTCTGATACCACTTTTGTCACGACCGAACCGGGCGTGGATCGTGCCTTACCGGGCACCCTAGTGATACAACATCGAGAAAATCAGCGGAAATAAAAACATGAATATGAATTAAGAGACAAGATAAATAAGCAGGCCAACCAAACAGTTGCCTTCATCATATATACATAAATACCCGACGATTATCCTTTTTACAAACCACAACAAGGTGCTGCACTCTAAGATTTTTACAGCGGTATGACGGACAGGCGCCATACCTGAATGTATAAGAATCTCTGACTCGAGGTAACATACCAAAAGATAAGCCTCGAAGAAAAGGGCTTCGACACGAATCGTGATCCTATGAGCGAGGATCCACAACCGATGTACTTCCACTGCGCGTATGAACGGCCAAACGAGAGGTCGATAACAGTACCAAGTATGTGAAAAAAAATATCAGAATGAAATCATAATAGTCTATATAAAGCGGGAGACATGTATGATAACGGATGAAATACGTGTCGGCCCGTCATCCATGCACTCGGTGTATAATCAGATAAAATACGTGTCCCTGCCCATCTCGTGGGACTCGGTGTAAAATCGGATGAAATCGTGTCCTCTGCCATCTCGTGGGACTCGGTATAATCAGATGGAATACGTGTCCCTGCCCATCTCGTGGGACTCGGTGTATAATCAGATGAAATACGTGTCCCTGCCCATCTCGTGGGACTCGGTGTATAATTAAATGAAATACGTGTCCCTGCCAATCTCGTGGGACTCGATGTAGAATCGTTCATAAAAATCAAGGCCTCCATCGAGAGGCGGGTGCAGAAATACAACAAAGGCTATCACAACAAACATAGGCAAGTTTCACAACAACAAGCATAGGCAAGCTTCACAACAACAAGCATAGTCAAGTTATACACAACTCAAAGTACTTTCATTTTATGCCAAAGTCCGGGTTTTAACCCTAAAGTACTACGTACGTTAATTTCCTTTTAAAAATCCATTTATTTTACAAAGGTCACGATACCGTAGTATAAAAATAGAGTGACTAACAACATTAAGTAAACCAAAATGCTTTCCTTTGTAAAATCAAGTAACAACCTTATTTTTCAAACGTTCAAGTTTGCCTAATTTCAAATGCTCAAGTTTCTCATTTTAGAAAAGGTTTCGTAGTTCATAGTTTTAATCCTTTAAAACATAATTCTCCTTTAAACGTTTTGAGAAACATATGTCTTATATGTGAGTAGGTTATTCTTGTTTATAATCAATCTTATTAAGCAGCCATGATCTAGGAAATGTAATATCATTTTGTCTCATCTTAGCTTCTATGCAGATGGAGGTTTCTACTGGTTTTAATACCATACTTCATTATTCAATACATTTTCCTTTATTAACGCTGCAGTGGTTTGTCGATACTCATTCTGATTTCCGAAATCAGTAAAACATTATTCCTTTTAAAACCAAGTACTCATTACTCACGAATGAGGTTTCACACTTTTAACAAAATTCATATTAATACCATTAAGTCAAGTCTCTTATCTTCTAAAAATCAGTAAACCATTCTTTTTATCACTCTTAAGACGTTATACCTAACTTTCCATAAAGCTAGTACAACTCTTATGTTTTCAAAGCCAAGTATTACTCTTCTTTAAAAAGGGTCTTTTTTGGAACACTTCAAGTTCTTTGTTACTACACATCAAATCTGTTATAAGTCAAATCAGTTATCCTTTGAAACCACAAAGCATTTTCTTACCTACATAAAGCTGTTATAACCAACTTCCCATAAAGCCGTTATAACACTTTATGTTTCAAACCAATCAAATACATTAAACACATGTACGTCTACCATACTACATAGTAATACACATATCATGCTAGAACAGATAGGAAGAGGTTCACATACCTCGCGACGATTATCGACTAATAGCAAAGTGATCCAAGTACCTCAAACCGTCGGCTACTCCTTAAGCCAAGTAGATCACGCCAATACGTAGTACTTCAACCTATAGAGGCCACAAGGCGCCTATTAACATCCTAGATCTCAATGTAGAATATTCTACAGAAAATTCGGCGACCTCCCCGCACAAATGCGTAATCTCTCCTCTATCGAGGCGGCTACCAAGCCAACGGAGGGTGTCACGACCCATTCGGGGCGTGGATCGTGCCTTACGTGGGCACCCAAGTAGTCATACATCACAGTAATCAGCGGAAATATAAAACAAGACATGAAACAGTTTATAAAATAAGACACGATTTATGTGAAAACGTCGCCTTTCGGCGTATATATATAAACATGGTTTTGCGATTACATCCGATCTTGTACAACATGACTACAGACCTCTAAGGAAATATACAACTATGGCGGACAGGGCCCGCCATACTCGATTGCACAAAACTATCTACAACAGGGAGATCATACCCAAAAGTAGAGCCTCCGGAGAAGATGGAGCTCCTGACACCAACGCAAGAGATCCTAAGGATGTGGATCTAGCATCTGCTTGCCCTTACCTGCGGCATGAACGCAGCCCCCCGAAGGAGGTCAGTACAACAGGTACTAAGTATATGAAACTGTAAAGTACTTAAATGAAAACATATCATTTAAAAATCAGTTTTGCAAGTATGTATGAAACAACGAGGTAACCGCGCATAGTGCCATATCATAAACAAGAGCAACAATAGGTAAATCATGCGAGTCCTTTCTAGGTCGCGAATGATCGAGCGGGCCAATTGCCCGTAGTATCACCATGCAAGCCTAATCCTGGACTCCCGTAGTCCGCATAGGCCACTCATATAGGCCCGCATAGGGTATGTAACCCCGCATCGAGGGTAGCTACTCCTCGGCATCGCGGACTCGTAGTCGCATGGCCACATAGACCGCATGAGGTATAACCCGCATCACTAACACGGAACTCCGTAGCTCGCGTAGGTCCCTTGGACCGCGTAGGTATTCTCGAATCATGGTCCTGGACCTGAGTCTACCCGCATCGGAGGCACAACCCCTGTAATATGTCAAGAGGTGAGTGATAGTACACTAACATAACAACTTATCTTTAAACAAATGAAGCACAACAAGAATACTCTTATACAAACGTTACAAGACACTAACACACATAGCATCATATTATGTCTACTTATCAAAACATCTTATTATTCTTTTCACAATTCAATATAAGTCTGTTATAAACACATAGGCAAACTGTTTTCTTTATCAATCTTAAGTGGTTATACTTAACTTCCCATAAAGCTAGTATAATTTTTAAGCTTCTGTTTTAAAAACCAATTAGTTCTCTTCTGTTAAAAATGATTCAGTATTCTTTTGAAATGCTTTCAGTTCTTTATTATTCAGGCTTAAGCCGTGAGGCATTGCCGTAAGTATTATTCAGGCTTAAGCCGTGAGGCATTGCCGTAAGTATTATTCGATTAACACGTATGCGTCTACCGTACTACATATATATTGTAAAATATCATGCTTTAGGAAGAATCACATACCTTCTCAAGAAAACCACCGCCAAGTTGAATATGTCGCGCGAAGAATCGACCTATAATAGTCGACACGCCATCAACGCGTCGACTACTTTGTATGATTCTAAACAGAGGGTTCTATATCCTACGGAAAATTGGCCAGCACTTCCCTACCCGGTGAGCTACTTAAGTCTACTGTGAAAACAGTCCTATGTAAGTACAGTTTGATTATTCTTCTTTTAAACCCTTCTACTGTGATAACAGTTCAATTCTATTCTGCAATATTCTTCTAAGTATTTAATACTTATTCTTATACTACTACAGTATGTATTCTCTAATTCAAAAGAGGGTTAGGATTATTTACCTCGGTAAGCCCAATAATATCCTAGATAAAAGTCGCGCCTGAGCAAGGTTTTGCTCCTAAGTTGTACGCTCCAAAGAAACCTTAGAAGTTCTTCACAACTTCTACTAAGTACTAAGGGATTTGGGCTAGAGTATTTTGGGCATTATAACAATACTAGAAGGCAACTTTTCTACCAAGGGAGGGTAGATTTCGGCTAGGCTAGGGAGGCCTCGCCAACTTTACTCAAAGGGGAAAGGTGTTTGGACGAAATGGCTTAAGGGAGAGGAGAGGATTTTTCAAGACTTGGAAGTAATTTTGTGGATGAAGAACTCTTCATCTAAGGGGGTATTTATAGGTCAAGCCATGGCCAACCAAGGGTCAAGATGATGCCAAGTGCAAGGCAAGTGTAGGGTGAAGATTTAGGCAAGTGTCCATTCTATCTACTACACACAAATATCCTACCAACTCCTTGACTTGTGCAAAGGCACAAAAAACGTGCCAACCTTGTCCAATTCGTCCAATGGACGATTTCAAGTCCACCAATTGGAGGGTGCCAAGTGTCGCCCTCCCGTTGGTCCAAAATGTTTCGTCTCTCGGAAAAATCCGCAAAAATACTAAATGACATAGCCGGAATTTTCCCTACGAAAGCTGTGGAAACGTTTCGTCGGAAAACGATTCTTTTAGTGAGTTGTGCATAAATAAAAAAACGTCCAAGGCTTAAACTTCTAAGGCCAAACTTTCGTACGTACGCCCTTACGTACATACTCCGGAAATACGGGGTATAACAGGGGGTTTGCACGTATAACCGGACGTGTACAATTCTACTCACAGTAATGCTACACAAGTCTCATGAATACGATCTATGTAATTGATTCGATTCTCTTATTTAAATTCAGGCTTAAGTCGCAAGACATTGCCGTAAGTATTATTCAGGCTTAAGTCAAAAGACATTGCCGCACAACTATGTTCAATTCTATATATAGTATACTTAACTATATACTCCTACAACATGTAATTTGCAAATACCACAGAAGGTTAAGAATGTTTACCTCGATAAGCCCAAAATTATCCGAGTATAAATGTCGATCCTGAGCAAGGTTTAGCTCCTACTCCGTGCGCTCCAACCCGCTCCAAACAACCCTTAGAAGTTCTAACCAACTTCTACTTATAACTTCAACTACGGGTGAAGATTTACTTAGGGTTTCGTTTTGTGGTGAGGAAGTATAATAGTATTTTAGGCTTTTGTATAAGTGTAACCTTGGGAATACTACAAGGTATTTGGGCAGGTATTTGGACATTATAACAATACTAGGAGTATTTCTATACCACAACAAGGGTATTATCTGAAAACAACTAGGCTAGGGGTACCCACGCCAAGCCTCACTCGAGGGGTTTCTGGCTAGGCTCTCAAAGGGGAGGGTACTTTCGGCGGGGAGGGTGGGGTGGTCGAAACTCAAGAGGGAGAGGGAGGGATTTTTAACACTTAGCAAAAGATTTTTGGATGAAGAAAGTTCATCACTTAGAGGGGTATTTATAGGTCAAGACATGGCCAACCAATGGCCAAGATCCATCCAAGTGTTAGGCAAGTGTAAGGCCAAGATCAATCCAAGTGCACCTTATCCATCTACCACCAAAATATCCTACCTAACCCTTGACCAAGAATCAACACAAAAAACGTGCCATTGATGCCTTTGCCGTCCACTTCTCACGCCCAATGTGAGGGTGACACATGTCACCCTCCCGTTGGTCCAAAATGTTTCGTCTCTCGGAAAAATCCGCAAAAATTATAAATGACATAGCCGGAATTTTCCTACGAAGTCGTGGAAACGTTTCGTCGAAAAACGACTCCTATCGGGTGTTGTGTACAAATTTCGAAACTTGCCTAACTTAAGGCTCAAATTATTATACGTACGCCCTCACGTACATACTCTGGAAATACGGGGTATAACATTTACCCCTCGCAAGCTTTGTAAAACGTTTCGTCGAAAAATGACTCTAACCGGGTGTTGTGCACAAAAAAATCGAACCTATGCCTAACTTTAAAGCCCAAACTTTTCTACGTACGTCCTACGTACATACTCTGGAAATACGGGGTATAACAGCCCCGTCGTACCCATAACCGTACAAAAGCCTGTACTGAAGGAACTATACCAAAAAGATAAACTCCTGAACAGAGGGAGCTATCCAAAACTACGGCGTGGTCCTACACCGCAGATCACCAAACAGCGTACCTAAACTGCGGCATGAGCGGCCCCGAAGGAGGTCGAGACGAAGAATGTACCAAGTATGTGAAAGCGAGTGCGGAATGAGATCATAACGATCTAAACAAAGCAGGAGACATGTACGATAGCCAACCTACGATTACACAATACATAAGCGATCATATCAAGTCGTGGACGCGTGCCTCAAAGTCACTACTCGAATATAACTATGGGTCTCACGCCCGTAATATCAACCATGCGTGGAATCCTTTCTCACGGCGATCCATGATATAACAATATCCTCGTGGTTGCATGCCGGAATCCCATCGTATAAGCATGACCGTGGGGTAATACAAACAAATCAGAATCAAACCCGCTCCTGGTCACATGCCCCGGAATCCCACATCGTATAAGCATGTCCAAGGAGTATCCCTCGTGATCGCATGCCCCGGAATCCCACATCGTATAAGCATGACCATGGGGTAACACAAATAATTGAAGCATACCCGTGGAATCCGCTCACCGCTTCGACGCGTCGAGTAAACTTACAACAAGGCGTGACCCTCCAACCGTAAGTCGCGCAACGTAATAAAACATAATACTTGTACTCAAATGCTATCACCAGCACACATTGGCAATTCTCAATTAAACAAGCCAAAGTACTTATCAAGGCACACATAGAATAATTCTCAATTAAACAAGCCAAAGTACTTATCAAGGCACACATAGAATAATTCTCAATTAAACAAGCCAAAGTACTACGTACGTACATTCTTTTCAAAATACTCCTTTCTATGTAAAACCCCAAGATACTAACACCCATAGTATCAAGGTGTGTCTATTTTTCAAAGTAAGTTACTACACTTTTAGAAAACTCCTTTCAAAGCTTGAAATCAAGTAACTTCAAATTTTCACAATCTAGGCAACCTATGCCCATTAATCAAAAATAGACAACTTTCTTAACCTTCCATAAAGCCGTTATAACCAACTTCCCATAAAGCCGTTATAACTCTTTATGGTTTTAGACATATTCATTCCTTTTTATAACCAAGAGTCTTATACTTAAAACCAAGTATCACATACTTACAAATCAAGTTCTTAACTTTCCAAATACTTCAAGTCTCTTAATATTTAGAAAACAAGTTTCTTCTACTTTTAAACCTCAAGTAACTCACACCTTTAAAACAAGTTACTTCTTTTAAATCATGTCATTTCTCCTCTCTTAAAACAATTAAGTAAATGACTCCTTTAACTCCCCTAAAGTCATTACAACAACTCTTAGGTTTTGGAACTGAGGCACTAGCCAAAAGGTTTGGAAACCACTTCCTTTTCAAAACTCTATGTACTTTAAGTAAAATACTTTCACTTTTAAGAATCTAAACTTCACTAAGGAAATGGATTATACAACTTACAATTTAAACATCAAAGTACAATCAAGGGAGCACATAGAACAAATTCTATTTTAGGCAATCCAAATACAACCAAGGAATGGATCATTTAAGGAGTAGGACATACTTTCTTTATCTTAAGGAATCATGCTAGAAGAGGAGATATTTCACATACCTTTTCGGCTAAATCCACAAGCTAATCCGAATACGCCGCACGTAGAAGTGTCAACCTATAATGGTCACAACAAGACTATCAACTCCTAGTCTCTAATGTAGAATAATACTAAGTATACGGTCTCTAGTTCTACGGAAAATCGGGCAACACCTCCTTTGTTTCTACTCACTTTTCCACCTTTTTCAAGGCCGAATACAATAACCAACACGCCACATTTAAGGCTCAACACAACAACCAAACAAATGGGATTACACGCCTTACAATACGTGTAAAATTCCGCCCCACAATTAATACGAAGTAGTTCCATATTCAAACCATTTTCGGCCAACAACATAACCAACAATTCAAAGTCTTTTCCAATCCTTTTCCAATTCCAAGTTCTAAGGTCTAACATGTTATATAGTAATAAACAACTTCAACAACTACAATTTCCTTCTTTATACAACATGCGACGACTTAAACTAATAATCGACTTGAATTGTAATCTTAAGGCTAAACATGCAAGTCTTCGGATTAGGGTTCCAATAGCCAATAAACTTATCAAACCTTATACTAAATACCTCATGCTTTCTAGTATCCATAGCTACAACAATAATTAAGTCTTAACTACTAAAACGACAAAATTTATACCTTTATAAGCCCTTAAAAATTCCAAAATTCAAAGTCGCTCCTTAGCAAATTCTTAGCTCCTTTCCTTATGTTCCAAATCCGCTCCAAGCACTCCTTAGAGCCTATGAAGAACCCATCTTCAAGTTCCAACTTCAAAGTTGAAGAACTTCTCAAGTTTCCGCCTTGCGACTAATACGAAAACGTCGTTTTTCCGAAATCTTTCTATTGAGATAACCTTATAATACCCTTAGGGACATTGGGTTAAAGTCTTGTGAATAATAGATCAAAACTACAAATTTTTTGTGTGGGAACCCCTCGAGCAGGAAGCAATATAGTGGACAAGAAAATGTTGTGATAAATTCTAAGTGTTAGAAGAGCTTGTCTTGCACTAGCTTAGTATATATAACACAATGAAAGGCTTAGATTGCAACACATGAGTGGCTAGGATGAGTTTCACTAGGATCAATCCCAAGTGGCAAGTTGACTCTGGTCAATAATATCGAGCTTTGAAGACTTATCTTCTACCATGGTCAATGACCATTTTACCCTTACAAAATTTCGACCAAGACCAAGTGTGGGGGTGCCACATGTCGCCTTCTCATTCGTCCATAAAATTCCGTAACCCTCGTGGGCCCCACAAAAATGTTAAATTCCTCGGGTGGGCCCCACGTGACCAAATCCATAAAAATAAATTTCCATAATGTTAATAAGTTCCATACTCTTCAAATAATGCATTTTGAGAATCCAATTCTCAACAACGAACATTTTTCCTTTCCGACGTCCGGAAGATTTTCCGTCGGAAAAACAATTCTTCCTTTCGTACCAATTTCCAAGTCTTGATTCCTTACATACATTCTCTTTTACATGTCCTGGACTTACGGGGTGTAACATTCTTCCCCTCTTAGAAACATTCGTCCCCGAATGTTCTCAGTCGGTTTTCAATCTATACAAACTCCGGCATAACCTCTATACTATGCCTATCAATTAAAACTGCACAAGACCAACGATGCCATACATGGCCACCACAACATACGTAAACATATCTATAGACCTTCCATTCGCGACCCCTTCTCACAAAACTCGAAGGTTACAGTCCTCTAAAACACGGGATCCTTAGAGGTTCCTTTCTTTCCTTACTTGCCATACTTTCTCGTACTTCTAAACTTATTTAACATACGTACAAAATCTCAAATATTGTTTCTGTCCTCCAATCCTTGGAGTTACTATCCAAACTTGGCCACTATGCTACTTACATTCCCCTTAAGACTCTTCTCGGTCCTTACGACCTGATTCCAGTGGAACGCGTCCACGAACTCGTACAACAATTAACTAGACTTGGGCCTTGCACCCTCGTGACCCTATCACATAGCGGGACCATATCTAACTGACACCACCCGATTCCATACTATCGATTGACCCGAAATGAGTCCATAACCCGACCCATCGTCACACTTAACTTCTTAGTCTGAAATAAAATTTCTCTCTTATCTCAAGGTACTTCTCACCCTATCCCCCTATTCACTAGAGGGTCGTCACATAAGTCGAAGTATTTCTATCGTACATCCTTCCCTATTGGTCTTACACTGTTATGGGGCAATTACTACTTGTGAACTCTACACAACTATAGTCTCAGTTCACTTACTATTCTTGTCAACATTTTAAACTTTTCACTTTACTAATCAAAGTATTCCTACCTCTGGGGTACTATCACTTACAACAGCTAGAAAAAAAGGAAAACATATATGCTAGGGCGAAATCTGAATCTAACAATGCACGTATGATTCCAAAGAATCAAAATATACCTGTAACCCCGTGTGATGTCGCCTCCTGATCCTGCCCAGTAGTCACGTCATCTCTGCGGTCCGAAGGACCGCCAGAACTATAAACTCCACCCTGACCTCTACCGGTGATGGCATCCGAACACCTGCTCGGGGACGCATTTGTGGAGGAAAGGGAACCAACTACCGGCCTCATAGGCTGAGCCACCTGCTCCTTCTAAAAGGACATACCCTCAGAATATGGCCCGGACGGCCACAATAAAAACAAGCACTTGTGCCATAACGGCATTTCCCCGAATGACGCTTACCACATCTGAAACACTAAGGAATAGGTGGCCTCGACCGAGAAAGTCCTCTGCTCCTCTAAGAACCTCGACCCCTGGAGCTTGGACCGGCTCCTAAATTCCTCGTGGGGTCCAATCTCCCACCTGTGAGCTGCGGGGGTATGTACTGGGTAGGCTGGGATGAATATCTCACTCGCTGCTGAGGCTTCTCATCCAAAAACTCACCGGGATAACCAACCGGTCTAGCCCTCTTACGCTGATCTCCGCGTTGGCCTCTACCTCTGCACCTATCTCATCGGCCGAATAACCTCCTGGCGATGAAATCAGCACCGCTATTGTCACGACCGAACCGGGCCGTGGATCGTGCCTTACCCGGGCACCCAAGTAGACATACATCAGAGTAACCAGCAGAATATAAAACAAGACATGAAATAATATGAAGTGAGAAACAGTTTATCTGAGAAAAGTTATCTTTCGGCATATATATATAAAAACTTGAACAGTTACATCCCTTTTACAAACCCTGCCCACACAGTACTACAGACCTCTAAGAATGTTATAACAACAATGGCGGGACAGGGCCCGCCATACCACGAATGTAAGTACCTAACGGCGGGGACTATACGAAAGATAAGCCTCGGAGACACGGGCTTCCCAAAATCTTTGAGCTGACCCTATGGCGAGGATCAACAATCTGGTGTACCTCTGCGGCATGAACGCGGCCTCGGAAGGTCGATAACAGTACCAAGTATGTGGCGAAAATCATGGCGAAATCATAATAGTCTATATAAAACAGAAGAAGTATATGATAACCAATTTACGATACACAATATGTAAGCAGTCATGTCAAGTCAGGGACTCACGCCCTTAAAGTCATCACTCAAATATAACCACTGGGTCTCATGCCCACAATATCAATCATGCCCGTGAAATTCCTTCCTCACTGCCGGCAGTCCATGATATAAAAGCACCAAGGAATACACATGAACACCAGGTCCCACATGTGTCATAATAAACTGTACGGGGTAAGTTCGAAGGCATAGCCGACTACTAAAACCCACAGTACCAACAATTCCATAAACTGTATCACGAGGTCTTTCTAGACCGCGCCACATGATCGAAGCTAGCCACTCGCCCTCAGTATCAATGTGCGCGTCTAATCCTGGAACTTCCCGCAGCTCCTCATAGGCCACACATAGGCCCGCATGAGGTATTCCTCGCATCGAGGGCAGCTAACCCGCGACATCCTCCTGGACTCTCGTAGTCCGCATGGCCACATAGACCGCATGAGGTAATTACCCCGCACACTAACCTGGAACTCTCGTAGCTCCGCATAGGTCCCCTGGACGCGTGAGGCATCCTCGTGACGGGGCGACAACCCCAGTATATCATGTCAAGAGGTGAGTGGTACAATACTAACATAACGGCTTATCGTTAAACAACATAAGCACAATCAAGGGAAACCCCTTTACACAACCATCACAAGACACTAACACACGTAGCATCCTAACATGTTTATTTATCAAACCAACAAGAAAGTATTACAAGGCTATCACAAACCAACATAGTCAAGTTATTCACACAAGGTACTTTTTATGTCAACAAGTTCGGGTTTTTAGCCCCAAAGTACTTCATACATTAACTCTTTAAAAACCAAGTACTCATTACTCACGAATGAGGTTTCACAAAATTCATATCAAGTCAACTAAGTCAAGTCCCTTATCTTTTAAAATCAAGTCTCTTATTTTCAAAAGATTCATAGATCATAGTTTTAAACACTTAATAACGTAATCTCCTTTTTTAAAACAATTTGAGTAACATATGCCTTATGTGTGAGTAGGTTATTCTTGTTTATAACAATCTTATTAAGGCAGCCATGATCTAGGAAATGTAATACAATTTTGTCTTATCTTAGCTTCTATGCAGATGGAGGTTTCTACTGGTTTTAATAATACTCAATTTGTCAATACATTTTCCTTTATTAGCGCTGCAGTGGTTTGTTCGATACTTATTCTCATTTCCGAAATTAATACAAGGTTTTCATAAACAATTAAGTAAACCGTTCCTTTTATCTCTCTTAAGTCGTTATACCTAACTTCCCATAAAGCTAGTATAACTCTTAAGCTTTTAAAACCAAGTATTACTCTTCTTTAAAAAAGGATTCTTAATTCTTTTGAAATACTTCAAGATTCTTATTATTTAAAACTCAAGTCAAAAGACATCGAAGTAAAACCACGTTCAGTTAACACACGTACGTCTACCGTACTATATATATTCTTTTAAAATATCATGATCAAGAGGATAGGAAGAATCACATACCTTCTCGGCGAAATCCACCTGCCAAGTCGAATATGTCGCGCGCAGAGTATCAACCTATAATAGTCAAATACATCTATCAACGTCTAGACTACTCTGTAGAATATTCTAAGCAGAAGGTTCTTATTGCTACGGAAAATCGGGCAACACTTCCCTACCCGTCAAAATACACAAGTCTACTGTAATACAGTCCTATGTAATTACAGTTCAATTCTCTTCTCTTATACCATCCTTCTATACATCTTATACCCAATTCTAAACTTCTACAATATGTAATCTCCAATTACAATAGAAGGATAAGATTATTTACCTCGTTAAGCCCAAAATTATCCAAGTTTAAATGTCGATCCTGAACAACGTTTAGCTCCTAATCCGTGCGCTCCAATTCGCTCCAAGAAACCCTTATAAGTTCTACACAACTTCTACTTATGTCACGACCCGACCCGGATCCGTGACTGGTGCCTTAACCCGGGAACCCTTGTGACACAACATCAGAGAAAACCAGCGGAATATAAACTCATAATAAACAACCATAATGATATAAATAGTGTAGCCCAAAATGGCTACCCCCAAAAGTACATAAAACCGAACAGTTACATCCTTAAACAAACCAAGTTATGACAAGACTACAGGCCTCTAAGAAGGAGTAACACTATGACGGGACAGGGCCCCGTCATGCCCGTGAATGTACAGAACATCAACAACACCAGGGAGAACCATACCAAAAGTCGAGCCTCCGAAGAAATGGAGCTCCTGACACCTGAGTAAAAGATCCTAGGAATGAGGATCTACCACCTGCTTTCCCTTACCTGCGGCATGAACGCAGCCCCCGAGGAAGGGTCGATACACAACGTACAGTATGTAAGCGGAAAATATCAGAGTAATATCATAAGTCAAAATAAGCCGGAGTCATAGATAAAAATCAATTTCCTTGCACTGTGCCTTACTAACAATGAGAGTAACAAGTATAAAACTTATAGCATAAAAATAGGAGGCTCACGATCAAAACAGGGTACCTCGCCCGTAGTATCATTAAGCAATCCTACTCCTGGGACTATTTCACCCGCATGGGTCCTGTGGACCCGCATGAGGTCATCCGCCTCGTCATGGGACTATTTCACCCGCATGGGACTATTTCACCCGCATGGATCATGTGGACCCGCATGAGTACCATCGCCGTACTCGCATGGGACTATTTCACCCGCATGGATCCTGTGGTCCGAATCCGCATGAGTGCGCGCTTTCGCATCATGGGTAGCAAATCCATGGCATAGATAATAACCGGGGTTTACCAGTAATAATACAAATATATAACATAGCTCATCCGGCTATCATACATAACATAAGCACTACCGGCCTATCATATCATACATAAGCACTACCGACCTATCATATCACAACATAAGCAAGTTAAGAAATCCCCTAACTTCTTATAACATTATTAATATATCCTCTCATTTTAGTATCCTAAGGCACTAACATGTCTTTTAATAGAAAATCCGGGAATTCAACCCAAGTATCATGTACTTCTAACTTTTTAAGAAATAACTTTTTTTATACAAAAATTCCAAGATACTAATCACCATAGTATCAAGTTACGATTTCTTTTCAAGACAAGTCACATTTCCTTTTAGAAATATAATAGGCTTCTAAATCAAGTGACTTCATTTCCTTTAAAACCTTAGGCAACCAATGCCTAAAAATCAATTCACCTTTCTTAGTTTCAAATCCTTTACCCGTACTTGTTTTAATTAGAGTAAACCTTTCTTTGTGAACCTTTCAAGAAAACTAATATAACCAACTTTCCATAAAGTCATTATATTAGCGTTATCCCTTTGTCAAATACATTTTCCCTAAATCCAAGGGACTTATACTTTTGAAATGAAACAAGTAGCATATAATTTTAAAACAAGTGAAAGATATCAAATCTTGACGTCTCAGTACTACATAGGTACAACTACTCATGCTCAAGAGATAGAAAAGTTCCACATACCTCTTTGGTCAATCCACTTGCTAAGCTCAACTACCGCAAGTAATATTTCAACCTATAATAATCATGATACGTTTGTTAACCTCTAACCTCAAAGTAGAACAATCCAAGTTCAAAGTCACTAAATTCTATGGAAAATTGGGCGGCATTTCCTTTTTTTCTACTCACTTTGCCACCTTTTCAAAGGCCGATTTTTAACACTCAAACGCCACATTTAAGGCCCAACATCCAAACCAACACAAAGGGGATTACACACCTAAACTTGGGTGTGTAAAATTCTGCCCCAAAAGTTATAACAATTAATCTTAACAAGTTTAAGGTAATTTTTAAGCTGCAACATGCTCACATAACCTCTTTAGCCAAATCCTTCATACCCAAACCACATTTCTTGCATGCAATGACTCTAAGAGCATTATTTACTACCACAAGTTCTTTCTTCTTAACATGCAACACAAAAAACTAATTATAAAGGAAGAATCATTACCTTAGGGCTTTAGCCAAAACTATTCCAACAATTTGCTAGCCTCCTTTTCAAGAATACCACCACAATAACCTCCACAAGCTTGCAAATAACTTTCCTTCTTAACACCCTTTTCAGATTTTCCTTAAGCTTGGACTTTCTCTTGATTTTCTAGAGAGAAGGGAGAGCTTTTTAGCTTAGAGAGAGAGAGAGAGAGAGATGAAAGATGAAAGATGAAAGATGACCAAGTCTTGAAGACTTGGTCAATATAAGGCATGCAACATTTCAGATGGGGGGGACACTTGTCACCCACCCATGACCTCTTTTAAAACAAAACAGTGCAGAAATTTCCACTAACTCTCGCAGATCCCGCCTTGGCGCCGCGGCCCTGATGTCGGCGCCGCGGCGCTGAAACTTCTGCCTCCTTCTAAGGACTTTCCGGCGCGACCACCTTCGCAGCGCGCTGCGCTGAAACTTCAGCGACCGAGATCTTCCGCGCGGCCACGTCTTCGGCGCGCGGCCTACAATCACCCGCCTTGGCGCTGGGCCGAGGCCCCGATCGCGGTCGGACCGAACCACGGGGTATAACATTCTCCCCCCCTTAGAAACATTCGTCCCGAATGTTCCTTCTAGGCTTACTCGAATCACAAATCGACGTAGACGCTCTTAACTACTCTTTTGCAAATAAAGATGCTCCCCACGGCCACAACAATACTTAAGCACAATTGCTAAATCAAAACTAACAAGCAGGAAAGTTGGTTACCTGGAGGTGTAGGGAATAAGTTGTTACACCCCGTAATTGCAGGACATGTTTTAAGAACATAAGTAAGAACTCACAAGTGTTAAGATTTGAGACTTGTAAATTTATCGGAATTATGAAATTGTCGGAAAACGTAAGTGTTGTGACGAATGGGAGGGCGACACGTGTCACCCCCCCTTAGCAATGCCTTGGACGAAATGGCATGGCCATTATGGTCATTTACCATAAGTCTTCTATGACTAAAGTCTTGCAAGTTGTGGCTTGACAATCTTGACTAAGTCAAATGGTCAATAAGTCTTGATATTTTGCTAAGAGATTATCCAAGCCAACCATTTGGATGCATCTTAACCCTCCATGACCCTTTATATAATACTAGTAGCAAGAGAGGACTTAACACTTAGAAAATTTTACACAAAATTTGGATGAACATAGAGCAAGCTCTCGGGTTCACTAAGAAAAAAGAAAGAAAAATTTTCGTTTCTTGTCCATTTGATTCCACATCTTTAAACCAAGGTTCTTGAGGGTAGTGTAATCATATCTCAATAGAAAAATCTTGGAAAAAGATTGTTTTCGGGTTAGTCGCAAACGAAAACCTAATGGTCTTTCTAGGATTTGTTTGGAGTTTTGAAGGATAATTGTTGGTGTTGTTCTAAGGGTCTCAACAAGCGGATTGAAGTGTCTTGGAGAGGCTCTAAACTACTAAGGAGCGACTTCGGATTGGAGTTGGATTAAGAATCGTTGAGGTATAATCTTGTTCTTTGAAAGTATTACAAGATTATTTATATTGTTGTTGTTAGCTTTGTATGTTGCGAGCATGAAGTTTTTATATTGAAGTTATAAGGATTATGGATTGATTATAGCCTTGGAAATCCGAAATGTAATGTAAGCCATGACTAAGTTGAATTACAATTTAATCGTTGTTGGAATCGTCGCATGTTATTGACTTGAAGATTGTGGTAGTTATAACCAAATGCGACTTGATATCATATTATGCTACCAATTTGGATTGAAATGGAAATTGGATAAGAATTGGTATTGTTGAACTCAAGGTGGCCGAATTTGGACTTGTAGTTTGTATTAGTTTGTTATTCATTTGTATTGGACTACCTTCTATATAATTGTGAGCCAATTGGGGCTGTTTAGTTATTCATTTGTATTTGGCTACCTTCTATATAATTGTGAGCCAATTGGGGATGTTTAGTTATTCATTTGTATTTGGCTACCTTCTATATAATTGTGAGCCAATTGGGGCTGTTTAGTTATTCATTTGTATTGGACTACCTTCTATATAATTGTGAGCCAATTGGGGCTGTTTGGTTATTGTATTTCGGCCTTGAAAAAGGTGGCAAAATGAGTAAAAACAAAGGAGGTGTTGTCCGATTTTCCGTAGAAAATGGAGACTTTACACTTATAGTATTCTACCTTTGAAGTAAGGCGTTAATAGACGTATTGTGAATATTATAGATTGATATACTACGGGCGGGACTTTGTACTTGGCAAGTTGTTTGACCCGACAAGGTATGTAGAACTTTTCCTATCGTTTGAGCATGACTAGTTTCACGTATATAGTGCGGTGAGCGTCTGAAGACTTTGACATTCTTTACTTGTTTTATGAAATGCCAAGTCGGGTGAGTAGGAGATTAACTCACTTCTTTGAGAATATTAAAGATGTCTTAAGTCTTGTTAAAGATAAGGGACTTGAAGAATTTTAAAGTATGTAATACTTGTGTCGTTTTAAAAACGTATAAGTCCCTTGGATAGGAAATTGTACATGACTAAGGTATAAAGTGAATATAACGACTTTATGGGGAGTTGGTTATATTGACTTTATGGAAAGATAAATGACTTGATTTAATGGAAGGCAATTCGATTTTTAGGCATCAATTGCCTAAGGTTTTATAAGACACGAGTCCCTTGATTTAGAAGCCATATTTTATTTCTAAAAGTATTGTGACTTGTCTTGAAAAGAAATTGTCACTTGATACTACGGCTATTAGTATCTTGAAAGTTTTATAATGAAATGAGTCATTTTAAAAGAATAGACGTACGTAGTACTTTGGGTTAAATTCCCGGATTTTTATAAAAGACATGATAGTGCCTTAGGTAAACTAAAATGAGAGTGTATATGAACAAGAATAGTAAGAAGTTAGGGGATTTCTTAACTTGCTTATATATTGTATGATAAGCCGATAGAGCTTATGTTATGTGTGATAGCCGGATTTGGGCTAGTGATATATTATTCGTTGCGGGGTCATTCCCCGGGATTGTGGCATTGTATATTTCCGTGGATTTGCTAACCACGATGCGAGGAATACCTCATGCGAGTCCGTAAGGGCTTATGCGGGTGAAATAGTCCCATGCGAGGAATAACTCACGCAGGTCCACTGGACCTATGCGGGTGAAATAGTCCCAGGAGTAGGATTCCAATCCTATTTTTCGTAATAAGTATACACCTGTTTATACTCTCATTGTTAATAAGGCACTGAGTACTGTAATTTTGTTAGCATACATGTCTCCGGCTTTCTTTTAAACTTATGTTGTAATTACAGTACTTTCCAGTTTTGCATACTTAGTACATATTGTGTACTGACCCCCTTCTCGGGAGTGCGTTCATGCCGCATGAAAGTGGTAAGCGAGTTGCGGATCCACACTCTTAGGATCACTTATCGCACGCCTAAGCTCCATTCTTGGAGGCTTGTCGTTCTTTTAGTACGATCTTTCCACGATGTTGTAGATTATGTACATTCGGGGTATGGCGGGCCCCTGTCCGCCACGCTTGTTATTCCTAAGTCCGTATTCACATATGTGGTTGGTAAGAACCGAGTTGTAAAGTTGTACTTTTGACTTTGTTTATATTATGGAAGCGGCCTTATCGGCTTTGTATTGATATATTGTTTACACATGTGTTTATGTTGTGTATGTTCATTGCTATTCTCGATGTATACCGACAGGTGCGGGTAGAGGCGCGATCGCGGCGAGTCGGTCGTGACAAAAGTGGTATCGAGCGCTTAGTCCTCGGAAAGTGTCTACAGCCGTGTCTAGTAAGTCTTGATTATCGGTGTGTTGTGCACCATCTATAATCGGAGTGCAGGACATTTAGGATTGGTTTCCATTCTTCTCTCGAGATCGTGCATTAGAGTGTCTTATTAGGTTGAATCCTCTCGACCTCTTCTTATGAAACAGCTATGCCTCGAAAGAAAGCGACCAGAGCCTGGAAGGGCAAGCGGCGGCGAGGCGCTAGCGGTACTCGAGAGGTTACAGGCTCAGCACGCACTATGCCCGAGGTAGTAGGCGGTCGGCGAGTTCAGCCACGCTGCGCTTTTAGAAGGCCGAGGCGGCGGTAGCTCCAGAGGTTCCGATACTGACCCTCCATTCCCGGCCAGTGCGAGTATAGAGACTACGGAGCAGATTCGGTTATTGACGATATAGTAGCGAGGCGGCAAGCGAAGCGGCAGCCACCCTGAAGCCGGTTTGCCATGGATTAGGGATTTTACGGGATGTCATCCACCGAGTTTTATGGTTAGTGCGATGAGGATCCGCAGGATTTCATTCGAAGAACTACACGGACCATGCAGTCCTTAGGGCTTGAGAGACAGTGCATTACGCTAGCCTCTCTACCGGGTTGCGCGATATCATTGGCCCGGTTTGAGTCGTGGTTGCTTTCGAGAGGTGATGATGCTCTTCCAGCTATTTGGGAGGAGTTTACAGAGGCTTTCATGGATCACTTTTTGCCTCCCGAGATGAGGAGAGCTCGGGTAGACAGATTCTTGACCTTGAGACAGAACGGGAGGACTGTCAGGGAGTATAGCTTGGAGTTAGACTCCTTGTCCAGACATGCGCATACTATTGTAGCTAGCATGGCGGATAGAGTTCATCGTTATGTGATGGGGCTAGACCGTCATATGATTACAGCATGCTTAGGGGTGGCTCTTCAGCCCGGTATGGACATCGCCCGGATGCATGCCTATGCACAGGGGATCGAGGATAGAGAGAGGGAGGACCAGATTGACGCAGGCCAGCCTAAGAGGCCGAGACATCGTGGTCTCGAGGCGATGAGGCGGGCGGCCTCGGTGATCGGGTCCTCTTTCCAGCCAGCACAGAGTGCTCCATCACGGTTTTATGGTAGGAGATCTGATCAGCAAGGCCATTCAGGAGCAGGTCAGGGCTCCAGGACTTCGGGGTTTCAGGGAGGCAGAGATCCTCGCCGATCGAGACCACCCACACCTCGGTGTGCTCGATGTGGTAGGTCTCACGTGCGAGTGTCGTGTTCTGCGGGAGGTTGTTACTCTTGTGGCGGTGGGCGCTTGAAGAGGATTGTCGTCTAGAGCGGCATGGGTGGTACAAAGATAGCCGACGGGATCGATTCTCGGGTCTTCTCCTTACGTGGTTATGCGCCGGGAGCGTGTACTCACGGACAGCAGGCGCGGTAGAGTCGTGGTGGTGGTTCGATTAGCGGTCCCCGAACCGCATATATTCTCTAGACCGCCAGATCGTGAGGCTTCCACAGCGTCGTCGCGGGTATTGCGATTTGGTGTGATGTTTATGCTTTGATAGATCCAGTTCTACCTTGTCCTATGTGTCCCCTCTTATGCGGGTAGAATCGGGATAGAGCGGTGTCGATAGAGCCGTTTGAGGTAGCTACGCCATGGGTGATTCGGTGTTAGGCGAGGTGTATAGAGATTGTCCGGTATTCATTTACTGATCGCCGGACTTTGCAGACTTGATAGAGTTAGAGATGACGATTTTGATGTCATTATGGGTATGGGTGGTTGGCTTCGTTATGCCAACGTTGATCGTAGGACAGGTTGGTTCGGTTCAGTTTCTGAGAGCGATTATCGAGTGGAGGGCAACACAAAGATCGCCGAGGTAGGTTTATTTCTTACCTCAAGGCTAGGAAGATGGTGCGAAGAAGTACATCTATCATCCGGTTGGGTATTCGTCTGAGGCCGAGATGCCGCTTCTTGATCGGTGCGATGGTTAGGAGTTTCGGATGTGTTCCCGGATGATCTTCTGGGTATCCTCCCGAGAGGAGATCGAGTTTTGTATTGACACGTTGCGGACACTCGACCTATTTCCATTCCGCCATACGAGGATGGCTTTCTTGAGTTGAGGAGCTGAAAGACCGGTGAAAGATTTCTTTGGAGAAAGGCTTTATCGTGCCTAGTGTATCTCCCCGGGAGCGCGGTGTTGTTTGTGAAGAAGAAGGATGGGGCGCTGCGTATGTGTGTTGACTACAGCGGTGAATAAGGTAACCATTAAGAATAGGTACCCTCCCGTGATTGATGATTTGTTTGACGATTGCGATGTGCGAGTGTTTCTCAAAGATAGACTGCGATGCAGTTATCATCGTGTTCGAGTTCAAGCGACATCCCAAAGATCGCATTCAGGACCGGTATGGGCACTATGAGTTTAGGGTTATGTCTTTCGGTTTGACCAACGCTCGTGGTATTTATGGATTTGATGAACGGGTGTTCAAGCCATTTTGGATACATTTGTGATTGTATTCATTGATGACATCTGGTGTATTCACGGACAGGCGGGAGCATGCAGATCAACGAGGATGCGCAGGATTCTCGGAGCCGATTATTCGCTATGTTCTCCAGTGTGAGTTTTGGTTGGCCTCGGTGGCATTCTGGGGCATATTATTGGGGTGCGGTGTTCGCGTGGATACGACAAAGATTGGCGATCAAGTCTTGGCGAGACCTCTTACTCGGCCGAGTGCGCGATTTCTTAGGGTGGCGGGTTATTATCGTAGGTTTGTGGAAGCGCTTTGCTTCGATTTGTGGCCGTTGACTCAGGTGACTCAAAAGCGGCCAAGTTTCGGTGGGCGAGGCTTGCGGCGGGGTTTTGATTCTTTGAAGGAGAGGTTGACTCTGACCCGATTCTTACTCTTCTGAGGGTTAGGCAGTGCGTGATCTATTGTGATGCCTCGGGTATCGGGCTAGGGTGTGTTTTGATGCAGCACGACAAGGTTATAGCCTATGCTTCCCGGCAGTTGCGGAAGCATGAGAGGAATTACCCTACCCATGACTTAGAGTTGGCCGCGGTTATTCATGCCTTGAAGATTTGGAGACACTATTTGTACGGGGTTCATGTGGATATTTATACAGACCACAAGAGCCTCCAGTATATATTGAGCGAGAGGAGTGAATTTGAGACAGAGACGGTGGTTAGAGTTGCTGAAAAGACTATGATGTTGATATTCTATACCATCCGGGGAAAGCCAACGTAGTTGCTGATGCCTTGAGTCGTAGATCGATGGGGAGCCTATCGGAGTGCGGGAGAGAGCGGGACATGGTCGTCGAGATCCACCGATTAGCGAGCCTTGGGGTTCGATTGATCGATCTGACGATAGTGGATGCAGGTTCGTGAGGTTGCCGAGTCTTCCATCGTTGATGAGGTGAGGAGGCGACAGTTTGAGGACCCAGTGTTGGTACGGTACCGTGATGCAGCTCTTAGGGAGGAGAAGAGTCTATTTGAGGTAGCGTCTGATGGGGTGCTGAGATTTGAGGGCCGGTTGTGTGTTCCTGATGTATCAGGACTTCGTCAGCAGATTCTGGGGAGCACCGGCGCCGATATTCTATTCATCCGGTCGACCAAGTTGTACCATGACCTCGGATGTTTGTATTGGTGGGATGGCACGAAGAGGACGTGGCGAGTTTTGTTGCCTGATGTCCTAATTTCCAGCGAGTTAAGGTCGAGCACGAGGCCGATGGATTATTGCGATCTATTGAGATTCGACTTGGAAGTGGGAGATGATCAACATGGACTTTGTTCTGAGGTTACCTCGCACTCATGGAAATGCGACTCCATTTGGGTTATTGTTGTGGTCGACTAAATCAGCCCATTTCCTTCGGTCGGGACGGCGTTTTGGTGAGGACTATGCAGATTGTACATCCGAGAGATAGTGAGGCTGCGCGGTGTTCGTGTCGATTATATCGATAGGGAGCCGGTTCTGGCTAACTCGGAGGTCTTTCCGAATGGTTTGGGGACACGGTGAGTCTCGGACATCATTTCATCCTCGGATCGGGCATGCAGAGCGTACTATCGGACAACTTGAGGATATCTGCGAGCTGCGTGATTGATTTGATGGTAGTGGGAGGACCATTTGCCTCTTGTAGAGTTTGCTTATAATAACGGCTACCATTCCAAGATATCTGAGATGGCGCCATACGAGGCTTTATATGGCGAAAATCTGGTCGCCGTCGGTTGGTTCGGCGTGGCGAGTATAGTTAGTTGGCGGACTTGGTACAAGGTCGTGGATAAGGTGAAGCTTATCCAGAGAAGCTGATAGCGGCTCGAGTCGGCAGAAGTCATATGCGGATAATCGGCGTCGGCATTTGGAGTTTCAGGTAGACGATTGGGTCTTCTTGAAGATGTCACCCATGAAGGGGGTGATGAGATTCGATAAGAAGGGGAAACTCAGTCCAAGATACATTGGGCCCTACCAGATCGTTGGTAGAGTGGGCAAGGTTGCCTATGAGTTGGATCTGCCATCAGAGTTGGAGGCGGTACATCCGGTCTTCCATGTTTCTATATTGCGGAAGTGTATCGGTGATCCAGCGAGAGTTTTCCCTACTAGTGAGGTCCAGGTGACAGAGGGGTTATCGTATGAGGAGAGTCCCATAGCGATACTCGATCGCCAGGTCAGGCGACTGCTGACCAAGGATGTAGCTTCCGTCAAAGTCCTGTGGAGAAATGATAACCGGGAGGAGATGACTTGGGAAGCGGAGGAGGACATGTTGAGGAGGTATCCTCACTTATTTCCTATACCTTCAGGTAATTCATTTTCCCTTACTTGTCAGATTATAATTGAAGTGTTTATTTTTCTTAAATGCTTTTATGTGGCCATGAGTGGCATTTTTGGTATGTCGGGGCTGTGAAAGGAAACCATGTCGCTAATTGTAAGTGTGACTCGGAAAGAACATTCGGGGACGAATGTTTCTAAGGGGGGAAGAATGTTACACCCCGTAATTGCAGGACATGTTTTAAGAACATAAGTAAGAACTCACAAGTGTTAAGATTTGAGACTTGTAAATTTATCGGAATTATGAAATTGTCGGAAAACGTAAGTGTTGTGACGAATGGGAGGGCGACACGTGTCACCCCCCTTAGCAATGCCTTGGACGAAATGGCATGGCCATTATGGTCATTTACCATAATTCTTCTATGACTAAAGTCTTGCAAGTTGTGGCTTGACAATCTTGACTAAGTCAAATGGTCAATAAGTCTTGATATTTTGCTAAGAGATTATCCAAGCCAACCATTTGGATGCATCTTAACCCTCCATGACCCTTTATATAATACTAGTAGCAAGAGAGGACTTAACACTTAGAAAATTTTACACAAAATTTGGATGAACATAGAGCAAGCTCTCGGGTTCACTAAGAAAAAAGAAAGAAAATTTTTCGTTTCTTGTCCATTTGATTCCACACTTTAAACCAAGGTTCTTCCTAATGGTCTTTCTAGGTTTTGTTTGGAGTTTTGAAGGATAATTGTTGGTGTTGTTCTAAGGGTCTCAACAAGCGGATTGAAGTGTCTTGGAGAGGCTCTAAACTACTAAGGAGCGACTTCGGATTGGAGTTGGATTAAGAATCGTTGAGGTATAATCTTGTTCTTTGAAAGTATTACAAGATTATTTATATTGTTGTTGTTAGCTTTGTATGTTGCGAGCATGAAGTTGTTATATTGAAGTTATAAGGATTATGGATTGATTATAGCCTTGGAAATCCGAAATGTAATGTAAGCCATGACTAAGTTGAATTACAATTTAATCGTTGTTAGAATCATCGCATGTTATTGACTTGAAGATTGTGGTCGTTATAACCAAATGCGACTTGATATCATATTATGCTACCAATTTGGATTGAAATGGAAATTGGATAAGAATTGGTATTGTTGAACTCGAGGTGGCCGAATTTGGACTTGTAGTTTGTATTAGTTTGTTATTCATTTGTATTGGACTACCTTCTATATAATTGTGAGCCAATTGGGGCTGTTTAGTTATTCATGTGTATTTGGCTACCTTCTATATAATTGTGAGCCAATTGGGGTTGTTTAGTTATTCATTTGTATTTGGCTACCTTCTATATAATTGTGAGCCAATTGGGGCTGTTTAGTTATTCATTTGTATTGGACTACCTTCTATATAATTGTGAGCCAATTGGGGCTGTTTGGTTATTGTATTTCGCCCTTGAAAAAGGTGGCAAAGTGAGTAAAAACAAAGGAGGTGCTGTCCGATTTTCCGTAGAAAATGGAGACTTTACACTTATAGTATTCTACCTTTGAAGTAAGGCGTTAATAGACGTATTGTGAATATTATAGGTTGATATACTACGGGCGGTACTTTGTACTTGGCAAGTGATTTGACCCGACAAGGTATGTAGAACTTTTCCTATCCTTTGAGCATGACTAGTTTCACGTATATAGTACGGTAGACGTACAAGACTTTGACATTCTTTACTTGTTTTATGAAATGCCAAGTCGGGTGAGTAGGAGATTAACTCACTTCTTTGAGAATATTAAAGATGTCTTAAGTCTTGTTAAAGATAAGGGACTTGAAGAATTTTAAAGTATGTAATACTTGTGTCGTTTTAAAAACGTATAAGTCCCTTGGATAGGAAATTGTACATGACTAAGGTATAAAGTGAATATAACGACTTTATGGGGAGTTGGTTATATTGACTTTATGGAAAGATAAATGACTTGATTTAATGGAAGGCAATTCGATTTTTAGGCATCAATTGCCTAAGGTTTTATAAGACACGAGTCCCTTGATTTAGAAGCCATATTTTATTTCTAAAAGTATTGTGACTTGTCTTGAAAAGAAATTGTCACTTGATACTACGGCTATTAGTATCTTGGAAGTTTTATAATGAAATGAGTCATTTTAAAAGAATAGAAGTACGTAGTACTTTGGGTTAAATTCCCGGATTTTTATAAAAGACATGATAGTGCCTTAGGTAAACTAAAATGAGAGTGTATATGAACAAGAATAGTAAGAAGTTAGGGGATTTCTTAACTTGCTTATATATTGTATGATGTCGATAGAGCTTATGTTATGTGTGATAGCGGATTTGGGCTAGTGATATATTATTCGTTGCGGTCATTCCGGGATTGTGGCATTGTATATTTAGTGGATTTGCTAACCACGATGCGAGGAATACCTCGTGCGAGTCCGTAAGGGCTTATGCAGTGAAATAGTCCCACGCGGGCGGATCCGACCTATGCGAGGAATACCTCATGCGAGTCCGTAAGGGCTTATACGGGTGAAATAGTCCCATGCGAGAATACCTCACGCAGTCCACCGACCTATGCGGGTGAAATAGTCCCAGGAGTAGGATTCCAATCCTATTTTTCGTAATAAGTATACACCTGTTTATACTCTCATTGTTAGTAAGGCACTGAGTACTGTAATTTTGTTAGCATACATGTCTCCGGCTTTCTTTTAAACTTATGTTGTAATTACAGTACTTTCCAGTTTTACATACTTAGTACATATTGTGTACTGACCCCCTTCCTCGGGGGCTGCGTTCATGCCGCAGGAAAGGGTAAGCAGGTTGCGGATCCACACTCTTAGGATCACTTATCAGACGTCGGAAGCTCCATTCTCCGGAGGCTTGTCGTTCTTTTAGCGATCTTTCCCGATGTTGTAGATTATGTACATTCAGGGTATGGCGGGCCACTGTCTGCCCACGCTTGTTATTCCTAGAGGTCTGTATTCACATATGTGGTTGGGCTGTAAGAACTGAGTTGTAAAGTTGTACTTTTGACTTTGTTTATATTATGGAAGGCGGCCTTATCGGCTAGTCTGTGTTGATATATTGTTTACACCTGTGTTTATGTTGTGTATGTTCTGCTGCTATTCACTGATATATACCTGGACAGGGTGCCCAGGTAGGGCACCAGTCGCGGCCCGGAGTCGGGTCGTGATATAAGTGAGGATACTTCTTCATCATGTCATCCTCTGTTTCCCACGTCATTTCCTCCCTGTTCTCGTTCCGCCATAAGACCTTGACGGAAGCCACGTCCTTCGTCCGAAGTCGCCTAACCTGTCGATCGAGTATCGCTATGGGACTCTCCTCATATGATAACTCCTCTGTCACTTGGACATCATGAACCGGGTGCAATCTAGATGGATCTCCAATACATTTCCGCAACATGGACACATGGAAAACTGGATGTACCGCCTCCAAATCGGACGGCAGATCTAACTCATAGGCAACCCTGCCTACCCTACGGACAATCTGATACGGCCTAATGTACCTTGGGCTAAGCTTCCCCTTCTTTCCAAATCTCATCACGCCCTTCATGGGAGATACCTTTAGAAAAACCCAATCATCTATCTCAAATTCCAAGTGTCGATGCCGATGATCTGCATACGACCTGCGACTCGAGCCGCCAACAACCGCTCTCGGATAAGCTTCACCTTATCCATCGTCACTGAACTAAGTCCGCCCGACTAATCGAACTTCTCCCACTCGAACCAGACTATCGGTGACTGCACTTCCTCCGTATAAGGCCTCATAAGGCGTCATCCGAATCTGGAATGGTAGCATTGTTGTAAGCAAACTCCAAGAGGCAAATGATCCTCGGCTACCTCTCAAATCAATAACACAAGCTGCGCAAAGATATCCTCAAGTGTGCGGATAGTGCGCTCGGCTGTCCGTCGGTGCGAGGTGAAATGCGATCGAGACTCACATGTGTCCCTAATCCCTTCGAAAAGACCTCCGGAAGTTAGCGAGAACCGGGCTCCTCTATCGATATAATCGACACCGACTCGTGCGGTCTCACAATCTCTCTAATATATAATCGGCATAGTCCTCGGTGAGAACGTCGCTCGATCGGAAGAAAATGGGCTGATTTCGACTGTCGACAATCACCCAAATGGAATCATGCTTCCTCGAGTGGTAGGTAGCCCTATAATAAAATCCATATTTATCACCTCCCACTTCCAGTCGGAATATCAATAGCTCGCACAGCCCACCGGGCTTTTGGTGCTCAATCTTGACTGCGACAATTAGGACATCAGGCAACAAAACCGCCACGTCCCTTCGTGCCATCCCACCAATACACACTGAGGTCATGGTACATCTTAGTCGACCCCGGATGAATAGAATAACGAGCACTGTGTGCCTCCCCCAGAATCTGCTGACGAAGTCCTGTCACATCGGGAACACACAACCGGCCCTCGAATCTTAGCACCCATCAAAGTGCTACCTCAAATAGACCCTTCTTTACGAGCAATGGCATCTCGATGCCGTACCAAAATCGGATCCTCATCGTCGCCTCTTCACCTCCTCGACGATAGAAGACTCGCAACCTCTCGAACCGAAGTCCATCACTATCAGAATCAACTAAACGAACCCCAAGGCTCGCTAGCTGATGCAACTCTCGGACCATATTCCTCTTCTCTGGCTGAACATCAGACAGACTACCCATCTATCTGCGACTAAGGGCATCTACAACTACATTGGCCTTCCCTGGGTGGTATAGAATATCAACATCGTAATCCTTAAGTAGCTCCAACCACCGCCTCGCCGCAAGTTCACTCCTCCGGTGAAGATATACTGGAGACTCTTGTGGTCTGTGTAAATGTCCACATGAACTCCATATAAATAATGTCTCCAGATCTTCAAGGCATGAATCACTGCTGCCAATTCCAAGTCATGTGTGGGATAGTTCTTCTCATGCTTCCTAAGCTGTCGAGATGCATAAGTTATAACCTTGCCGTGCTGCATCAGCACGCACCCAAGACCGACACCTGACGCGTCACAATAAACCACATATCCCTCTAAGCCCTCTGGAAGAGTAAGAACTGGGGCGGTCGTCAACTTCTCCTTTAGCAACTAGAAACTTTCCTCACAAGTATCCGTCAACCGGAACATAGCTGCCTTCTGAGTAAGCTTAGTCAAAGGTGCTGAAATAGAAGCAAACTTCTCCACAAACCTCCGATAATAACCTGCAAGGCCCAAAGCCGCGCACTCAGTCGGTGTAGTGGTCCAGGCCAAGTCTTGACGCCTCAATCTTAGCCAGATCAACCCGAATACCATCGCCCCGATAACATGCCCTAAAAAGCCATCAAGCTACCAAAACTCGCATTTCAAGAACTTGGCATACAATCGCGGTCCTCGAGGACTCGATACCGTCCTCAAATGATCTGTATGCTCCTTCTCTGTGCGCGAATACACCAAGATATCATCAATGAACACTATAACGAACATATCCAAGAATGGCCTGAACACCCTATTCATCAAATCCATGAATACTGCTGGAGCGTTGGTCAATCCGAAAAACATCACCCTGAACTCATAGTGCCCATACCGGGTCCTGAATGCAGTCTTTGGGATATCCGCCTCTCTAACTCGTACCTGATGGTAACCTGACCGCAGGTCTATCTTGGAAAAGCATCTCTCACCGTGCAACTGATCAAACAAATCATCAATCCTGGGGAGGGGATATATGTTCGTGATAGTTACCTTGTTCAGCTGCCTGTAATCAATACACATACGCAGCGTCCCATCCTTCTTCTTTACAAATAACACTGGCGCTCCCCAGGGAGAAACACTAGGCCTGATAAAGCCTTTTTCCAGCAAATCTTTCAGCTGGTCCTTCAACTCTCTTAACTCGGCAGGTGCCATTCTGTATGGCGGAATAGATATCGGTCGATTGTCTGGCGCCAAGCTCAAATCCGAAAATGACATGTTTAGCCATTTGAAATTGAAATCCAATTTGATCGATAAATTGAATTGTCGCATGTTACCTACTTGAAGAATGTAATAGCTATAATAGATTGCGGCTTGATATCATGTTATACTAAACAACTTGAATTGAAAAGGAATTGGAAAGATTGTTATGTTGTTACACCTTTGGTCGAGAATGACATTATATGTTGGACTAGTTTGTTATAAATTGTGGGGCGGAATTTTACACGTCTTGTAGACGTGTAATCCCCTATTGATAACTACATTGATTGAGCCTTAAATGTGGCGTGTTTGGTTATTGAATTCGTCCTTGAAAATGTGGCAAAGTATGTAGAAACAAAAGGAAGTGCTGTCCGATTTTCCGTAGGATTTAGTAGCTTTGCACTTGGAATATTCTACGTTTGAAACTAGAAGTTAATAGACGTACTATGGTCATTATAGGTTGACATACTACGCACGGTGAATTGGACTTAACAAGTGGATTAATCTGAAGAGGTATGTGGAACTTTCTTATCTCTTGAGCATGAATAAGTTGTAAATGTATAGTACGGTAGACGTACAAGATTTTTACAATCTAGGTCCATTTGATATCCTTGGCTTATTTTAAGAATGTCCAAGTTGATTGAGTTAGGGAATTAACTCACTTGTTTAAATATTAAGGATATCTTGGTTTTCAAAAGTTAAGAGACTTAAGTATGTTGAAAGTATTATTGATACTTGTTTTGTTGGAAAGTTTAAGTCTCTTGGTTATAAAGAAGTATGTAAGTTGCTAATGTATAAAGCTAGTATAACGACTTTATGGGAAGTTGGTTATAATAGCTTTATGGAAAGTTAAAAAGAGTGATTTACTCTAAGTAATTTAAGTATGTTAAATGACTTGAAATAACGAAAGGCAAATTGATTTAAAGGCATCAATTGCTTAAGGTTTTAAAAGAAAGAAGTCACTTGATTTAGAAGCCCGAAAATGTATTTTCTAAAAAGGTATTGTGACTTGTCTTAAAATGTAGTTATGACTTGATACTACGGTTATTAGTATATTGGAAGTTTTATATGAAAATGAGTCATTTTAAAAGAATAGAAGTACGTAGTACTTTGGGTTAAACTCCCGGATTTATAATGACATGTTAGTGCCTGAAGTAAACTAAAATGAGAGTGTATATGAATAAGGCTAATAAGAAGTTAGGGGGATTTCTTAACTTGCTTATTTATTGTATGATAAGCTGGTAGTGCTTATGTTATGTATGATAAGTCGGTAGGGCTTATGTTAGGTATGATGGCCTGTTGAGATAGGGTAAGAGTATATCTGAGGGGTAAATCCCCAAGATCGTTATACCACCTTCTCCAGGGTAAGAGTATATCTGAGGGGTAAATCCCCAAGATCGTTATACCACCTGCTTCAGGGTAAGAGTATAAATGAGGGGTAAATCCCCAAGATCGTTATACCACCTGTTTCTGTGTATTTGCTACCCATGATGCGAGGAATACCTAATGCGAGTCCTTATGGGCTTATGCGAGTGAAATAGTCCCATGCGGGCGGGTACAGCCTATGCGAGGAATACCTCATGCGGGTCCACACGACCTATGCAGGTGAAATAGTCTCAGGAGTAGGATTGCTTAATGATACTGCGGGCGGGTGGTCCTGCTTTGATCGCGAGCTTCCTATTTTTATGTTGTAAGTATACTTTTGATTACTCTCATTGTTAGTAAGGCACTTTGTACTGTTAATTGAGTTATCATATATGTCTCCAGTTTTATTATAGACTTATGATTTCATTATGCATTTCGCCACATATTTGGTACATGTTGTCGACCTCCTCGGGGCCGCGTTCATGCCGCAGTAGTCTGAGTTCTGATCCTCGCTCTTAGGATCACTGCTCGGTGGTGAAGCTCCTTTATTCCGAGGCTTATCCCAGTATTGTCGGTTGTCGTACATTCAGGGTATGGCGGGGCACATCCCTTGAGTTGTTATTCTTAAGTGCAGTAGTCACATTGTGGATTGGGTTGTAAAGAAAAGAAAAAATGTCTGCTTTATTTGTATAGCTTACGGAAGGTGGCCTTATCGGCTATTTGTTGTGATTTTATCTTTGAGCATTTTTATCGATTGTGTATGTTCACGCTATTCTCGATGTATACGAAAAGTGCCCTGTGTAGGGCACGATCGCGAGCCCGGTGGTCGTGACAAAAGTGGTATCAGAGCAGTTAGTCCTCGGAAAGTGTCTACAGACCGTGTCTAGTAGAGTCTTGATTATCGGTGTGTTGTGCACCACATCTATAATCAGGAGGCTGCAGGATATTTAAGATTGGTTTCCATTCTTCTCACTCTAATATCGTGCGATAGAGCTGTATGGTTAGGGTCGTCTCTCCCTAACAAATTATGATTGTTTGCAGCTACGAGAAAGGCAGCAGTGACCCATGAAAGATTATATGGATTGTGTATCCAGGTTGGTAATGTTTTTAGTTGGTATTGTGACATACAACTATATGGATTTATGTATGAGGGTCAGACGCGTGTTGCCTAGAATGATTTTAGATTACCAGGATTTGGTAAGGACTAAATAAATACCGGGAAGGTATGAAACAATTTAATGAATTCTCATCAAGGTTTTACGTACTAATTTGAGATAATTAGGAAATGATGAGCTGTCTGAGAATGGAATGTACCCTTAAGAAGTTATTATTAAGGGAATTAATGGAAGACTATGTTAATAGATTGAGCTACGTAGTAGGATTTCGAAAATGGTACGGGTGAGATCCGTATGGAGTAAGTATGGTTGTTGTGGTCAAGACAACACGATTATGGTATTACGATAAGTTTTGTACCCGTTTACGGGGGGACTGATAAGGTAGGCCTTCTCGGGTAGTAAAAAGTTAAGACAGACCAAGGAAAAGAGTTAAATACGACGCCGAGTCGGGTTGGGGACCTATTAAGGGTCTCCCCATAGCTTGTATGAAATGGGATCAGTTGGTAGTAGTCCCGCTACGTGACAGGGTCACGAGGGTGCAAGGCCCAAGTTTAGTTAATCATTTTACGGGTTCGTGGACGTGTTCCACCGGAAGCAGGTTGTGAGAGCCGGAATGGGCCTTATATTGTTTAATTTAGTAACTCCAAAGAGAGGAGACCAGAATTAGTATGGAATTTATGTACGTATGCTAGTATAAGTTTGGAAGTACGAAAAGAGTACGACCAGTGAAAAAGAGAGCAACCAAGTGTAGAGAAATGGAGCTTGAATCCATGAGGACCTTTCGTGGTGACTACACCCGTGAGTGTTGGGTGGTAGCTGAGCGGGTAGATAATTGCCGGTAACAATACAGTCGTGGGACCCTAGCAGACCTAGCAGAGCTGTTATGACAGACATTGAGGTCATTATGAGTACGGGCTAGTTGGCCTCTTGTTATGCCAATGTGGACTACAGAAGAGAGATGGATTCGGTACCATTTCCCGGTAAGACGGTTATCGAGTGGAAAGGAAGAGAAGTGGTGGTAACCAGTGAATTATCCTTCCTTCTTTGACATTGTTTTTCTTCCTAAGTATGTGTGACTTGTTCACTTGAGGTAAATTGACACAGAAAGTAGGTAATAATTGAATTTGAAGGGATTATGTTAAGTGCCCTTGGAGGTACTTGGAGTTTGTTTGGTGTGGCGGTCAGGGCCACGACCTTCTGGATAAGTTCAGGATAGCGCGCAAGCAAGAATAAGATAAGTACGAGTGTGGCTGCGGAAAATAGAAGACATCGTTGGTAGATTTTGAAAAATCTATACATTTAAAGTGTCGCTTGATGATTTAGATTTTGATAGATAGATAAGTTCTCTCCCCAACGTAAAAGGACAGTTTTGCGTATTATGGGGTTATGTGTACCCATGTTGTTAGAAGAAGGATAGGAGACTGGTAAGGTATTCGGTATCGTCACGCCATAGGTTACAGTTGTGGATAACCGTGGGAAACGTGTTGTGTTGGGGTAATTAAGAACGACGTACGAATTGGTCGAGGAAGTATCGTAAAGATATAAATGCAGGTTGTACGCTTGTATGAAACTGTACGATTATGAATCAAGATAGAAATACTTTTGCTAATAATAAGCCTAAGGTAAGGACATGGCCGGAATGATAAAGGAGAATACGACTATGGTTATGTAAGTTGCACGAGATATGACTACCCCAGACTAGTGTAAAGACCATTAGTAAATAATGGGAAGTAAGAACATTTCGAGGAAATATGGTAACACCTAGCTATAGGCTCTACAAACTGGGAAAGGAAAATCGGGTTACTACTTTACGAGATCAAGGATGTTATACCCCATGTGAGAACGTACGTACAATTGTGTAAGCTCGAATTATGTTAAGGACGAAATTGTGCACATCCACGAGAAAGATTTGTTTTTCCGAACCTTGTAAAGGAATTTTACGTTTTCAAGAAAATATTTATTTTGAATTTTTCCGAGAGATGAAATATTTTGGACCAACGAGAGGGCGACATGTGTCACCCTTAGGTGGCAAGGTTGGACGGTTTGGAGGGCAAGGAGTGGCACGTTTTTCACATGAAAAAGGCCTTAAACATTTGGTCAATGTTTTGTAGATATTTGTGGAGTAGATAGATAAGGTTGCACATGTACAAATCTACACCATCCACTTGCTTTGATCTTGGCCATTGAATGTCCTATAAATACCCCTTGTGTGCAAGACTTTTTCTTCATCCCTTAAACATTTTCCAAGTCTCAAAATCCCTTTCCCCCTCTTAGAAGCTCTCGTCCAAACTACACTCTCCCTTTGTGAAGCCCTCGGCCGAAACACCCCCCCCCCCTTGGTAGAAAAGTATTCTCCAAGTATTGTTACTATCCCAAAATACCTTAGCCAAATACCTTGTAGTATTCCAAAGTCACCTCTATACTAAAAGCCCAGAAATACTACCTTATATCCATTAGTCACGACGAAACCCTGGGGAAATCTTCATAGTTGGTTGAAGTATTAAGTAGAAGTTGTTTAGAAACTTCTAAGGGTTTCTTGGAGCTATCGGAGCGTGCAAATTAGGAGCTAAACGTTGTTCAGGATCGACATTTAAACTTGGATAATTTTGGGCTTATCGAGGTAAATACTCTTGTCCTTCTATTGTAATTGGAGAGTACATATAAGAGTAGTTTAGATTTGAGTATAAGATATAGAAGGATATGAAAGAAGAGAATTGAACTGTACTTACATGGATTTGTATTCTGATGAGACTTGTGTAGTTTGTGGGTAGGAAGTGCTGCCAATTTTAGTAGAATTAAAACCTTACCTTAGAATATTCTACAGAGTAGTCTAGACGTTGATAGACGTATTTGACTATTATAGGTTGATACTCTGCGCGCGACATATTCGACTTGGCAGGTGGATTTCGCCGAGGAGGTATGTGATTCTTCCTATCCTCTTGAGCATGATATTTTAAAAAGAATATATATATAGTACGGTGAGCGACGTGTGTTAACTGAACGTGGTTTTACTTCGATGTCTTTTGACTTGAGTTTTAAATAATAAGAATCTTGAAGTATTTCAAAAGAATTAAGAATCGTTTTTGAAAGAAGAGTAATACTTAGTTTTAAAAGCTTACGAGTTATACTAGCTTTATGGGAAGTTAGGTATAACGACTTAAGAGAGATAAAAGGAACGGTTTACTTAATTGTTTATGAAAGCCTTGCATTTATTTCGGAAATGAGAATAAGCATCGAACAAACCACTGCAGCGCTAATAAAAGAAAATGTATTGACAAATAATTAATTATATTAAAACCAGTAGAAACCTCCATCTGCATAGAAGCTAAGATAAGACAAAATTGTATTACATTTCCTAGATCATGGCTGCTTAAATAAGATTGTTATAAACAAGAATAAACTACTCACACATAAGATATATGTTACTCAATTTTGTTAAAAGAAGAAATTTCGTTGTTAAGACTATGAACTATGAAATCTTTTGAAAATAAGAGACTTAAGTATTAAAAAAATATGCAACTTGAACTTTTGGAAAAGAATGTTGTTACTTGACTTTAAAAAGGGAAAATGTGTTGGTTTAAAATGAAGGCATGGTATTGTCTTAATCTGTCTTAAAAGAGGGTTTAAATGTTATGGACAATTCTTTACCGAGTCCCATGGGATGGGCCGGGACATGTATTTCACACGATTCTTTACCGAGTCCCATGGGATGGGTCGGGACATGTATTTCACACGATTCTTTACCGAGTCCCATGGGATGGGCCGGGACATGTATTCCATACGATTCTTTACCGAGTCCCATGGGATGGGTCGGGACATGTATTCCATACGATTCTTTACCGAGTCCCATGGGATGGGCCGGGACATGTATACCACACGATTCCACCTCGTGTCCCATGGGATGGGCCGAGACATGTTATACTTATCATACGATTTATACCTATCGCTGGCGGTGAGGAAGGAGTTCCACGGGCATGAGGATGACTTTGAGGAGTGAGTCCACGCTTGACATGACTACTTTTATGTTGTAAAGCGTAGTTTGGTTATCATACATGTCTCTGTTTTATATAAACTGTTATGATTTGATTCTGATATTTTCGATTTCACATACTTGGTACTTGTTGTCGACCTCCTTCGGCTGCGTTCATCCGCATGAGTAAGTACACGATTGTTGATCCTCGCTCATGAGTCACGATTCATCATTTGGGAAGCTCGTGTCTCGGAGGCTTATCTTTAGTATAGTCCTGTCGTTGTAGTACTTCCATTCGAGGTATGGCGGGCCTGTCCCGTTGTTATTATAACATTCTTAAGTGCAGTAATCTTATTGTGGGCGGGGTTCGTAAAAGGGATGTAGCTGCTCAAGTTTATATATATATATCTAGAAAGGCAACTTTTCTCGAATAAAGCTGTTTCTCACTTCATATTGTTTCATGTCTTGTTTTATATTATTGGTTACTCTGATGTATGTCTACTTGGGTGCCGGGTAGGCACGATCCACGGGCAGGTTGGGTCGTGACAAGAAATCCTCCTAAATTGTGATTGTGAAGTCTTAGCCAGGGCAAGCAAAGAAATTACGCCACTTCCGATTTAAGTGGCGGCGGTTAAATCATGCCTTGAAGATTTGGGGGCATGACGTATATATAGACTTCGTGTGGATATTTATGCGGACCACAAAGCCTCGGTATACCTTGAGCAGGTAGTAGAATTTGCATTGCGGCGGTGGTTAGAGTTATTCAAGGATTGTGTTATCAATATCCTATACCATCAGGAAAGCGAGGCGATGTGAGATACTCTTAGTCGTGGAGTACATGGGTAGTTCGGATGGGCAGCGGTAGGCGGGGCGTGGTGCGTGAGATTCGTTAGCTAACGGCGGGGTTCGATTATTTGTTTCCAAGGTTAATGAAGTTTAGATCCGAGAGGTTGCCGAGTCTTCCATCGTTGAGGAAGTAAAGAGACGACAGTATGAGGATCCAGTTATGACACGGTATCGAGATACGGCTCCCCGAGAAGAGAAGAGCCTGTTTGAGTAGCACCGGATGAGGTGCTGTGAGATGAGGATAGATTGCGTGTACCCGGTACTGCAGGACTAGTCAGCAGGTCTTAGGGGAGTCACGCAGTGCTTATTGTTCTAATTGTTCGGGGTCGACTAAGTTGTGTCGTAACCTCAGATGTATGTATGGGTAAGATGACCGGAAAAGGGACATAGCGGAGTTTACTGCTTAGTGTCTGAATTTGTAGCAGGTCATGGTTGAGCACCAGAAGCCCAGTGGGCTGTGCGAGCGATTTAGATCCGACTTAGATGTGGGAGGTAATTAAAATGGATCTTGTGACAGGGTGGCATCGTACTCAGAGGAAGTGCGACTCCCTGTGGGTCATGGTAAATAGGCTGGCGAAACCGGTCGTGTTCTTCCGGTTTGGGACCACTTACTCGGCTGAGGATTTATGCTAGCTTGTATAGCAGGGGGATTGTGAGACTGCACGGGGTTCCTACGTTTATGATGTCAGACAGATGATGTTATACCCCGTATTTCCAGTGTATGTACGTAAGGACGTACGTAGAAAATTTGAAACTTGTACTAAGGCTTGGCCGAATTAATTTTGTTCACAACACCCGTTTTGAGTCGTTTTTTTGAAAGCGTTTTCCACGACTTTCGTAGGGAATTTCGGCTATGTCATTTTTAATTTTTGCGGATTTTTCGAGAGGCGAAACATTTTGGACCAGCGGGAGGGTGACATGTGTCACCTCACATTGAAACAAGAGCGGCAACCCTTGGCGAAATGGACCACTTTATGGCCTTGAATTGTGCCTTGTTTGTGCCTTGTTTTGTGGAGTGTTTTGTGGAGTAGGGTTAGGGTGCACATGGCTTGATCTTGGCCTTACACTTGCCTTGCACATGGCTTGATCTTGGCCATTGGTTGGCCTTTGGTTTTGCTATAAATACCCCTAAGCTTGAAGACTTCATCCATTCAAAAATCACCAAGTCTTGAAAGCCTTCCTCCCTTTCTTGTGCTCTGGCCGTGAGCTACCCTCCCCTTTTCGTGAGGCCTAGTGGCCGAGAGGGTACTCCCCTCACCAGTGGCCTTGGTAGAGCACACCCACTACCTTGGGGTGTTCTCGTGAGTACCCCTTAGTGGTGTAGAAATACTCTCGATAGTATTGTTATAATGCCCAAATTTCCTTAGCCAATACCTTGTAGTATTCTAAGGTTATACCTACAAAAAGCCGGATATACTATTATACTTCCGTCAAGTCCTGGCAAACCACAGGGAAATCTCCATAGTCAGTTGGAGTATTGTGTAGAAGTTGGTTAGAACTTCTAAGGGTGGTTTAGAGCGGGTTGGGCGCTCGGAGTTGGAGCTAAGCGATTGCCGGGATCGACTTTAAGCTAGGATAATTATGGGCTTATCGAGGTAATTATCTTGTCCTCTATTGTAATTGGAAATTACATGATTGTGAATATATATAGTTGAAGTATACTATATAATAGAATCGAACATAGTTATCGGCAATGTCTTTTGACTTAAGCACGAATTTAAAGAAAGTCTTTGACTGTAATTACATAGGGTTGTATTACTGAGACTTGTGTAGTAGTGCAGTGGAGTAGAATTGTACGTTAGGGTTAGATGTATAACCCCACGGTTGGCTTGGTAGCGGCCTCGATAGAGAGAGGAGATTTCTGTTGTTGCGGGGAGTCTTTGCCGAATTTTCGGTAGAATGTTCTACGATGAGATCTATATGATAATAAGCGCGCTTGTGGCCTTATAGGTTGAAGTACTATGCGTGGCGCGATCTACTTGGCTTAGGTAGTAGCGGCGGTTTGAGGTACTTGGAGCGTTTTGCTATTTATTCGATAATCGTCGCGAGGTATGTGAACCTCTTCCTATCTCTTCTAGCATGATATGTGTGAACTATGTATGCGGTGAGCGTCACGTGTGCTAAATGTATTTGATTGATTTAAAACATAAAGTGTTATAACGGCTTATGGGAAGTTGGTTATAACGACTTTATGTTAGTAGAAAAATACATGTGGTTTTTAAAAGGTAACTGATTTGAACTATAACTGGCTTGTTATGTGTTAATAAAGAACTTGAAGTATTTCAAAAGATTTTGAATCATTTTGAAAGAAGAAGTAATACTTGGTTTGTGAAAACTTAAGAGTTATACTAGCTTTATGGGAAGTTAGGTATAACGGCTTAAGAATGTTTCTTGATTTGAAATCGAGAATGTGTATCGACAAACCAACTGCGGCGTTAATAAAGGAAATGTTTTGACTAATTAAGTATTATTAAAACCAGAGAAACTTCCATCATAGAAGCTAAGATGAGACAAAATGATATTTCTAGATCATGGTCTTTGTAATAAGATTGTTATAAACAAGAATGTCCTACTCACATATAAGACTTATGTTTCTCAGATAGTTTTAAGGAGAATTATATTCTTAAATGAATAAGACTATAAACTACGAAACCTTTCTAAAATGAGAAACTTGAACATTGGAAATTACGCAAACTTGATCATTGGAAAAGAATGTTGCTACTTGATTTTACAAAGAGAAGTAATTGATTTACTTTAAAAGGATAGTCACTCTATTTTATACTACGGGTATTGTGTGACATTGTGAAATTAACGTATCTGTTAAAGAATTAATGTATGAAGTACTTTGGGGATAAAAAACCCGATTTTGTTAATCATATAGTAGAAGGTACCTTGTGTGAACAACTTGATTGTATTGGTTTGTGATAGCCTTGTAATACTTTCTTGATTTCGTTGATAAGTAAACGTGTTGGGATGCTACGTGTGTTAGTGTCTTGTGATGTTTGTGTGAAGGGTTTCCGCGATTGTGCTTATTAACTATCGGTCGTTATGATAGTATTGTGGCATTCATCTCTTGAGATGATTAGGGGTTAAGGCGCCTCCGTGCGGGGTAGACTCAAAGGGTCGATGGACCTATGATTCGAGAATACCTCACGCAGTCCCGGGCTATGCGAGCTACGAGAGTTCGAGGTTAGTGTCGTCCTTTATGGGCATGCGGTCCGTGGCCATGCGGTGCGAAGTCGGGGCGATCGCGGGAGTAGCTACCCTCGATGCGGGAATACCTCATGCGGGCGATGAGATTGGCCTATGCGGGCTGCGGGAGTTCGAGGTTAGGCGCGTACATTGATCTGCGGGCAAGTGGCGGCTTTGATCATGTGGCGGTCTGAGCAGATCTTATGATCTGATCCATGACCTTGTTGGTGCGTGGGTTTTAGTAGTCGGCTATGCCTTCGTACTTACCCATCTGATTTTATTATGACACAGTGGGACACGGTGTTCATGTGTGTTCCTTGGTGCTTTTATATCATAGGCTGGCGGTGAGGAAAGGTATTCCAGGCATGATTGATGTCGTGGGCACGAGACCCATTGTTATACTTGAGTGATGACTTGAGGCGTGAGTCCCTAACTTGACATATTGCTTTGTTGTAAGCGTAGTTTGGTTATCATACATGTCTCTCGCTTTATATGGCTGCTATGATTTCATTTACGATATGTATTTTGATTTCACATACTCAGTACTGTTATGCGACCTCGCCCGGGCTGCGTTCATCCGCAGTTGAGGTACACGATCGTTGATCCTAGCTCTCGAGTCCACAGTTTGGTGTTTGGGAAGCTCCGTTTCTCGGAGGCTTATCAGTGGTATAGTCCCATCGTCGTAAGTGTTTACATTCGGGGTTTGGCGGGCCTGTCCGCCATTGTTGTCGTATCATTCTTAGAGTGCAGCAATGCTATTGTGGCGGGGTTTGTAAAAGATTAAACTGTTCATGTTGAAAAAGTTGCTATTTATATATATATCTGAAGGTAACCGTTTTGGTTGCTTTGTCTTCTTATTTCCTTGTCTTATTACAGGTTTCATGTATTGTCTTTATGTTCGTGATTACTCGATGTATGTCTACTTGGGTGCGGGGTAAGGCACGATCACGGGCAGGTTGGTCGTGACAAAAGTGGTATCGAGCGATTAATCCTCGGAAAAGTGTCTGAGCCGTATCGATGAAGTCTTGATTATCGGTGTGTTGTGCACCACGCCAATAATCGAGGCTATAGGATATTTAGGATTGGTTTCTATTCTTCTCACTCGAGATCGTGCCTTAGAGGTGTTGTAAGTTGGACCCTCGGCGAAATTCTTTCCCTTATCATTATGCCTCGCGTAGGCAACTTTGAGCCCGGGAGGGCAAAGCGGCCGAGGAGGCTGCAGTAGAGTTGAGAGGGTTGCGAGGCACAGGCCCAAAACTTTACCTAGGGTAGTGCTTCGTTCGGGGATTTCTGCGACGTCACTAGCCGAGAGTTTGCAGCGTGGCGATCCTGCTGCGGCCATGATATTTGAACGCCCGATTCGCAGGGGGCAGAGAATTTAGATTGCAAAGGCGACCATTACTAGCTATAGATTTGGCTACCAGAGAGTATACCGTTGTCTGCGAGTCTTGAGACTATCTAAAGAGGTTGTGCAAGAGTAATTCTTGATTGAAGCGAGCATGGCACGTATGCGGGCTTATGCGTGGCCGAGGCGATGTAGATCGGCGAGTTAACGAAGGACACGAAGAGGGCGAGCGGCAAGGTCCTTTGGTAACTTTCGGCGAAGTCGCCTCGCCAAATTGATTTGCACCTCCGCCCGGTCGAGTGGCCTTGCGATTTCGGGGCGTTCGGGGTGTGCGGAGTTGGTCGAACTCCGTGGCTTCCGTTGATGTGAGGCGTCATCGGGAATGTCATCTTTTAGTTGGTACTTGTTGTACACGGCCGTCGAGGGCAGTGTCGAATAGGTGACCTAGTAAGGACTTTGCCTTGATGTCGGTGGGTAGTTCGTCATCTTCCTTAGCTATCGCCTAGGCGAGTTTGATTAGAGCGACTAAGGGAGTGAAGCGATAAATATAGATATATCTTTAACCCTCACAGAGATCGGTATGTATGATAAGGTGAGTATACCTTAAGTGCTATGTTACGATAGCGGTGTGTTAGTCGTGATTAGATCATGGTTGCTTAGCAGAGTAAGATTTTGGGGATAGAGAAGGTGTGAGCCTTAGAGCTTTTACCTAGAGACCTTAGAGGTGAGGCCATCTCGAGAAAGGTGTAGTGTTATGTTTGACCCTTATTGGGAGTGCATAGTGCACGTGAGTTATGTTTGGGATAGGTCCAGTAGTGTGGGATGAAAGAGGTAGTTGAGCTAAGAAGACCGCTAGGTTTTCAAACGTGATTAGTAAGATTGTTCGGTTCGGGAGCTAGTATGATGCGGCGTTGCGGGTCGGGTTGAGCCGCGTTGCGGGTCAACCCGCGGCGGGTTTGGTGGTGGGGTCGGTTGTGGTGGTCGCCTTGTGGTAGGTCACGAGGTGTTAGGCCCATATTCGATTAACGTGACGAGTTCGTGGATCGTTCGGCCGGTGGTCGGTCGATGAAGCAGACCCATCGTGTTCTTCGTTCGGGGCCGTTTACTCGGTGTGTTGAGTTATCGAAGGGTTGAAAGGCTGCGGGTGCCTACCTTTACCTTATGTCGACAGTGAAGCCCGAGTTGTGGTTATTTTCGTTTTCTAAAAAGTTTACCAGCGGGGTTAAGAACTTCGGTGAGTCTCGAGAATCGCGTTCGCCTCGGGCGGTCGTGGATTTCGAGGATAGTTGTGGGGATTGTTGTCTCTGTGGAGGTAGTGTTTGATCTACCATTTGGTGTTCGGATATCGCCTTATGAAGCCTTGTAGGCGGAAGTGTAAGTTCTTGGTCGATTGGTTCGAGGTTGGCAAGGTTGAATAGTTAGTTCAGCTTGTTCCGTGACGGTGGATAGTGAAGCTTGTCTAGAAGTAGTTCGGCGGCTCGGAATTGTGCGGATAATCGGTGACGACGCTTAGAGTTGAGTTGACGGTCGATCTTGAAAGTACCACCGGGTTTGGGTGTGACGAGTTTGGAATCTGAGAGGAACTTAGCGGGTTACTTTGGGCCTTTTGAGTTCATGTGAAGAATAGGCGGGTTGCCTATATGTTAGCTTTTGCCGTCCGACTTAGGAGGCGATCGTCGATCTTCGTATTGTTATGATCGGGAAAGTATCGGAGATCCATCAGTGTTCGATCAATGATGACCGTTAGAGATAGTAACCGAGTTTTGGATCTTGTGCGATGCGGAAATGTGGTAAGAGTTCGAGTGTCGCGGCGAACTACGTGATCGCGTGCGACTGGTACCGCTTGTTGGGTCGCTGAGAAGGTTGATGCCTCGGGCAAAGTGACAAAGGTGGTATCATGTTGGTGATGTTGGAGTGTTTCCTCGTGAACTTGGATGTAAGTACTTGCGTGGGTGTTTACGTGGCGGATGTGGCGAGTTTGTTCTCGTAAGTATAGTAGTGAAGACTATCTTGCGCAGCGTTTGTTTGAGACTTAGAAGGAACATTCGGGGCGAATGTTTCTAAGGAGGAGAATGTTATACCCGTATTTCCGGTGTATATGCGTGGGGCGTCGTAGAAAATTTGAAACTTGTACTAAGGCTTGGCGAATTAATTTTGTTCCTGACGCGTTTTGAGTCGTTTTTCGACGAAAGCGTTTTCCACGACTTTCGTAGGGAATTTCCGGCTATGTCATTTTTAATTTTTGCGGATTTTTCCGAGGCGAAACATTTTGGACCAACGGGAGGGTGACATGTCACCTCACATTGGAAGCAAGGGCGGCAACCCTTGGCGAAATGGACCACTTTATGGCCTTGAATTGTGCCTTGTTTTGTGCCTTGTTTTGTGGAGTGTTTTGTGGAGTAGGGTTAGGGTGCACATGGCTTGATCTTGGCCTTACACTTGCCTTGCACATGGCTTGATCTTGGCCATTGGTTGGCCTTTGGTTTTGCTATAAATACCACTAAGCTTGAAGACTTCATCCATTCCAAAAATCACCACGTCTTGCAAGCCTTCCTCCCTGTCTTGTGCTCTTGCGGTGAGCTACCCCCTCCCTTTTCGTGAGGCCTAGTGGCCGAGGGTACTCCCCCTCCCAGTGGCCTTCTGAGAGCACACCACTGCACCTTGGGGTGTTCTCGTGAGGTACCCCCCTTAGTGGTGTAGAAATACTCTCAATAGTATTGTTATAATGCCCAAATTTCCTTAGCCAATACCTTGTAGTATTCTAAGGTTATACCTTTACAAAAAGCCCAGATATACTATTATACTTCCCGTCGGTCCTGGCAAAACCAGGAAATCTCCATAGTCAGTTGGAGTATTGTGTAGAAGTTGGTTAGAACTTCTAAGGGTGGTTTAGAGCGGGTTGGAGCGCTCGGAGTTGGAGCTAAACGATTGCCCAGGATCGACTTTAAGCTAGGATAATTATGGGCTTATCGAGGTAATTATCTTGTCCCTCTATTGTAATTGGAAATTACATGATTGCTTGAATATATATAGTTGAAGTATACTATATAATAGAACTGAACATAGTTATCGGCAATGTCTTTTGACTTAAGCCTGAATTTAAAGAAGAGTGTTGAACTGTAATTACATAGGGTTGTATTACAGTAGACTTGTGTAGTAGTACCGTGGAGTAGAATTGTACCCGTTAGGGTTAGATGTATAACCCCCCCCCCTGGTTGGCTTGGTAGCCGGCCTCGATAGAGGAGGAGATTTCTGTTGTTGCGGGAGAGTCTTTGCAATTTTCGGTAGAATGTTCTACGATGAGATCTATATGATAATAAGCGCCTTGTGGCCTTATAGGTTGAAGTACTATGCGTGGCGCGATCTACTTGGCTTAGGGAGTAGCCGGCGGTTTGAGGTACTTGGAGCGTTTTGCTATTTAGTCGATAATCGTCGCGAGGTATGTGAACCTCTTCCTATCTCTTCTAGCATGATATGTGTGAACTATGTAGTACGGTAGACGTACATGTGCTAAATGTATTTGATTGATTTAAAACATAAAGTGTTATAACGGCTTATGGGAAGTTGGTTATAACAGCTTTATGTTGGTAAGAAAATACATGTGGTTTTTAAAAGGTAACTGATTTGAACTATAACTGGCTTGTTATGTGTTAATAAAGAACTTGAAGTATTTCAAAAGATTTTGAATCATTTTGAAAGAAGAAGTAATACTTGGTTTGTGAAAACTTAAGAGTTATACTAGCTTTATGGGAAGTTAGGTATAACGGCTTAAGAATGTTTCTTGATTTGAATCGAATGTGTATCGACAAACCAACTGCGAGCGTTAATAAAAATGTTTTGACTAATTAAGTATTATTAAAACGGTAGAAACTTCCATCTGCATAGAAGCTAAGATGAGACAAAATGATATTTCCTAGATCATGACTTTGTAATAAGATTGTTATAAACAAGAATGTCCTACTCACATATAAGACTTATGTTTCTCAGATAGTTTTAAGGAGAATTATATTCTTAAATGAATAAGACTATAAACTACGAAACCTTTCTAAAATGAGAAACTTGAACATTGGAAATTACGCAAACTTGATCATTGGAAAAGAATGTTGCTACTTGATTTTACAAAGAGAAGTAATTGATTTACTTTAAAAGGATAGTCACTCTATTTTATACTACGTATTGTGTGACATTGTGAAATTAACGTATCATTAAAGAATTAATGTATGAAGTACTTTGGGGATAAAAAACCCGATTTTGTTAATCATATAGTAGAAGGTACCTTGTGTGAACAACTTGATTGTATTGGTTTGTGATAGCCTTGTAATACTTTCTTGATTTCGTTGATAAGTAAGCGTGTTGGGATCTACGTGTGTTAGTGTCTTGTGATGTTTGTGTGAAGGGTTTCCCTTGATTGTGCTTATTAACTATCGATCGTTATGATAGTATTGTGGCATTCATCTCTTGAGATGATTAGGGTTAAGGCGCCCTCCGTCACGGGGTAGACTCAGCGGGTCGATGGACCTATGATTCGAGAATACCTCATGCAGTCCGGGGCTATCGCGAACTACGAGAGTTCGAGGTTAGTGTCGTCCTTTATGGGCATGCGGTCCATGTGGCCATGCGGTGCGAAGTCGGGGCGATGCGGGAGTAGCTACCCTCGATGCGGGAATACCTCATGCGGGCGATGAGATTGGCCTATCGCGGGCTGCGGGAGTTCGGGGTTAGGCAGCGTGCATTGATCTGCGGGCAAGTGGCGGCTTTGATCATGTGACGGTCTGAAGCGAGATCTTATGATCTGATCCATGACCTTGTTAGTGCGTGGGTTTTAGTAATCGGCTATGCCTTCGTACTTACCCATCTGATTTTATTATGACACGGGTGGGACTGGTGTTCATGTGTGTTCCTTGGTGCTTTTATATCATGACTTGGCGGTGAGGAAGGTATTCCACGGGCATGATTGATGTCGTGGGCACGAGACCCATTGTTATACTTGAGTGATGACTTGAGGCGTGAGTCCCTAACGACATATGCTTTGTTGTAAAGCGTAGTTTGGTTATCATACATGTCTCCTGCTTTATATGCGCTATGATTTCATTTCTGATATGTATTTTGATTTCACATACTAAATTTTTGTTATCGACCTCGCCCGGGAAGTGCGTTCATCCGCGAGTTGAGGTACACCGATCGTTGATCCTAGCTCTCGAGTCACGATTTCAGCGTTTGGGAAAGCTCCGTTTCTCGGAGGCTTATCGATGGTATAGTCCGCATGCGTCGTAAGTGTTTACATTCGGGGTTTGGCGGGGCCTGTCCGCCATTGTTGTCGTATCATTCTTAAGTGCATGAAATCTTTGTTGTGGGCGGGGTTTGTAAAAAGGATTAAAGCGTTCATGTTGAAAAAGTTGCTATTTATATATATATCTTGAAAGGTAACCGCTTTTTAGTTGCTTTGTCTTCTTATTTCAACATCTTATTACACTGGTTTCATGTATTGTCTTTATGTTCGATTACTACGATGTATGTCTACTTGGGTGCCGGGTAGGCACGATCACGGGCAGGTTGGGTCGTGACAGATGAGCTCGATCTGAGATAACCGGAGGTTTTGAGAAGGGTTTTAGGGACACTGGTGAGTCTCGGTGTTGCATTACACCTCGAGGCCAGACGACGGAGCGTACTATCCCGACACTTGAGGATAGGTTGTGGGCCTGTGTCCTTGATTTCAGAAATAGTCGAGAGGGTTATTTGCCTCTTGTTGTGTTACGTACGATAACAGATACCCCTTCCAGTATTTCAGATGTCCCTGTATGAGGCCTTGTATGTAAGAAAGTGTAGATCGCCGGTTGGATGGTTCGACATAGGCGAGGTTCAGTTATTTGGTCCAGACTTGATTCAGCGGGCTGTGGATAACGCGAAGCTTATCCGGGAAAGATTATTAGTAAGCTTAGAGTCAGCAGAAGCGTTATGCAGATAATCGACATTGTCACATGGGGGTTCAGGTTGACATTTTTAGTACGAGCATTGTTATGTGGCCACGTGTGGCATTATTGGTATGTAGGGGTTGTAAGGAGACGTTATGGCTATCTTTAAGTTTGACTCCCAAAAGAACATTCGAGGACGAATGTTTCTAAGGGGGGAAGAATGTTACACCCCGGAAATTCTAGGATATATTTATAAGAACGTACGTAAGAACTCGAAAATGTTAAGATTTGAGACGAGTAAAAACTTATCGGGATTATGGAATTATCAGAAAACGAAATATTGCGATGAACGGGAGGGCGACATGTGTCACCCCCCTTACTTGGTCTTGGACGAAAAATACATGGATAGGATGGTCATTTGACCATAATTTAAATGACCAAGTCTTGCAAAGACAAATAGCTTGATATTGTTGACTTAGTCAAGGCCACTTGGCTAGGATCCTTGTGAAACTCATCTAGGCCACCCATTTTGTTATACCCCGTATTTCCCGAGTATGTACGTAAGGACGTACGTAGAAAATTCGAATTTGAGGATTAGGCTTGGCCGAAATTTATTTGTTCACAACACCCGGTTAGAGTCGTTTTTCTGAAAGCGTTTTCCACGACTTCGTAGGGAATTTCGGCTATGTCATTTATAATTTTTGCGGAATTTTTCGAGAGGCGAAACATTTTGGACCAACGGGAGGGTGACATGTGTCACCTCACATTAACATGAGTGAAGCGGTAATGGTGGGCGAAAAAGAGCTTTAGTTGGTAGGATATTTTGTGCAAGTTGTGTGGTAGATGGATAAGGTACACATGGTGGAAATCTAGCCCTACACTTGCTATACACTTGGATGCATCTTGGCCATTGGTTGGCCTTTGCTTGACCTATAAATACCCACTTTGGAAGACTTCTTCATCCAAAAATCTTCCTAAGTCTTGAAGTTCTCTTCCTCCTCCCTTGTGTAGTTAACCACCACTTCCCTCCTCTTTGAGAGCCCTTGGCGAAACACCCACTCCACTTTGTGGTGTTTTGCCGTGAGGTACCCCACAGCCTAGTTGCTTTCGTATAATACCCCTTTGTGGTGTAGAAATACTCTCCTAGTATTGTTATAATGTCCAAATACCTTGGCCCCAAATACCTTGTAGTATTCCCGAGGTTACACGTATCAAGCCAGAAAATACCGTTATACTTTCCCTCGGTCACTAAAGCGAAACCCTAAGGAAATCTTCACCCGTTGTTGAAGTTGTAAGTAGAAGTTGGTTAGAACTTCTAAGGGTAGTTGGAGGCGGGTTGGAGCGCACGGAGTTGGAGCTAAACCTTGCTCGGGAGGCGACTTTAAACTAGGATAATTTTGGGCTTATCGAGGTAAATATCTTGTCCTCTCTTGTAATTGGAAATTACATATTGTTGAATATATAGTTGAAGTATACTATATAAAGAATCTGAACGTAGTAGTCGTAATGTCTTTTGACTTAAGCTGAATAATACTTACAGTGATGTCTTTGCGACTTAAGCTGAATTTAAATAAGAGAACTGAGCGTATTACAGTAGACTTGTGTAGTAGTGCAGTGGGTAGAATTGTACCCGTTAGGGTTAGATGTATAACCCCACTGGTTGGCTTGATGGCGGCCTCGATAGAGGAGGAGATTAATTTATTGCGGGAGAATCCGCCAAATTTTACGTAGAAATATGGAACTTGTGTCTAAGATATTAATAGCGCTTTGTGGCCTCTATAGGTTGTAGTACTACGTGTGGGTGATCCGCTTGGTGAGAGTGTAGCCGAGCGGTTTGAGGTACTTGAGCGTTTTGCTTTCGTCGATAATCGTCGCGAGGTATGTGAACCTCTTCCTATCTCTTCTAGCATGATATGTGTGAACTATGTAGTGCGGTGAGCGTACGTGTGCTAATTGTTTTGATTGGTTTAAAACATAAAGTGTTATAACGGCTTTATGGGAAGTCGGTCATAATAGCTTTATGTGGATAAGTAAATACCTTGTGGTTTTTAAAAGGTAAGCGATTTGAATAATAAGCGACTTGATATGTGTTAATAAAGAACTTGAAGTATTTCAAAAGATTTATGAATCGTTTTGAAAGAATGAGTATTACTTAGGTTTTGAAAGCTTAAGAGTTATACTAGCTTTTTGGGAAGTTAGGTATAACGGCTTAAGAATGTTTTAGATGTTAGAAGTTAAGAGACTTGATCTTATAAGATAAGAGACTTAACTTATTTGTTTTAATGTGGATGTTTGTGTGAAACCTCATTCGTGAGTAATGAGTACTTGGTTTTATTTAAGGGGATAATGTTTCTTGATTGAAATCGAGAATGTGTATCGACAGCACCAACTGCGGCGTTAATAAAGGAAAATGTATTGAATAATGATGTATCGTATTAAAACCGGTAGAAACCTCCATGCATAGAAACTAAGATGAGACAAAATGATATTACATTTCCTAGATCATGGTGCTTAATAAGATTGATTATAAACAAGAATAACCTACTCACATATAAGACATATGTTTCTCAAAGCGTTTAAAGGAGAATTATGTTTTAAAGGATTAAAACTATGAACTACTGAAACCTTTTCTAAAATGAGAAACTTGAGCATTTGTAATTAGGCAAAGAACTTTAGGAAAAGAATGTTGGTACTTGAGTTTAAAAAGAAAGTGTTCTGGTTTACTTAATAATGTGAATCACTCTAGTTTTATACTACGGGTATCGGGTGACATTTATAAAATGAATGTATCTCTTTTAAAAGGATTTAGTATGTAGTACTTTGGGGTTAAAAACCGGACTTTGGCATAAAATGAAAGTACTTTGAATTGTGTGAAACTTGCCTATGCTTGTTGTTGTGAAACTTGACCATGTTACGTGTGATAGCCTTGTTGTGCAAGTACTGTGTTCACTTGACGACCGGTTCATCCGGGAATGTATCTCACTTGATTCTGGGTTCACGGGAATGTATTTCACTTGATTACCGGTTCACCCGGGAATGTATTTCACTTGATTACCGGTTCACCCGAGAATGTATTTCACTTGACGACCGGTTCATCCGGGAATGTATTTCACTTGATTACGGTTCACCCGAATGTATTTCACTTGACGACCAGGTTCATCCGAATGTATTTCACTTGACTCTGGTTCATTCCGGGAATGTATTCCTCGACTTGGCATGATTGCTTTTATGTTGTGAGCGTAGTTTGGTTATCATACATGTCTCTGCTTTATCTGAACTATTATGATTTGATTCTGATATTTCTGATTTCACATACTTGGTACTGTTATCGACCTCGCCCGGGCTGCGTTCATCTGCGAGTAAAGGTACATCATCATCGATCCGACTTATAGGATCACATTCGGCGTGTTGGGAAGCTCCGTTTCTCGGAGGCTTATCTTTTAGTATGTGTTCCACGAGTTGTAGGTTCTTGTACATTCAGGGGTATGGCGGGGCCCTGTCCCGTCATAGTTGTCGTAAATCTTAGAGGTCTGTAGAACTGTTGTGGGCAGGGTTTGTAAAAAGGACAAGCTGTTGGTATTTATGTATATATATGATGAAAGCAATCGTTTTGGTTGCTTTGTTTATTTATCTTGTCTCTTAATTCATGTTCATGTTTTTATTTCCGCTGATTTTCTCGATGTTGTATCACTAGGGTGCCCGGTAGGCACGATCACGGGCAGGTTGGTCGTGACAAAAGTGGTATCGAAGCGATTAGTCCTCGGAAAGTGTCTCTGCACCGTGTCTAGTAGAGTCTTGATTATCGGTGTGTTGTGCACCACATCTATAATCGTGAGGCTATAGGACATTTAGGATTGGTTTCCATTCTTCTCATTACGAGATCGTGCCTTAGAGGCTGTGATAAGTTGGACCCTCGATGTATTTCATTTTACGATTATGCCTCGCGTAAAACCTGCACCAGACAGGCAAAGCGGCGAGGCGCTAGTGGGATCTGAGAGAAATGCGAGCGCGAGCGATCGAGACACAGGCAGTGCCCGGCGGGTTTCGTAGCGCCGCCCGGCACCAGCAGAGTTTAGGCGCAGCGGTGGCTGCCGAGACTCTGATACTGAGCCTCGGTCCAGCTGGAAGCGAGATGAGATAAGTACGAGAGATGGCGATTCTGGCGGTCGTGGCGAATATGAGATCGGTGGAATCTGGCGATTCCAGCCCGTAGCACCGTAGTTCACCCCGGCGAGCAGTTTGAGGCTACGTGACTTTACGAGTTGTAGCCCGCCGATGTTCTATGGATCGAGGCGAGGCGACCTCGGAGTTTATCCGACAGCTCAATGGATCGTAAGTGATCGAGCCTCGAGGCGTAGTCGGTGGTATTAGGTTCGCATCAGTGCGTGATCTGCGATTGGTAGTTTTGATCGTGGGAGTTGTCGGGAAGAGCAGGCACCTCCAGCCGTATGGGACGAGTTCGCAAGGCTTTTCTTGCACATTTCTTGCCCTGCGAGATGAGAGGGCTCGGTAAGCAATTTTTGGCGTTGAGGCGGGGCGGGCGGGCGGTTAGAGAGTACAATGTGAGTTCGACTCATTAGCTCGGTATGTCCCATTGTAATGGCGATATGGAGGGCGAGTACACCGCTACGTCACCGGCTGGATGAGTACTGCGAGGCTTGTTGGTGTAGCCGCCCGGTAGGGCATGGACATTGCCGCGTGCGAGCTCATGCGCTAGGATGTGAGGCACGCGGAGATCGGCGGAATGGCCGAGTCGTGAGAAGAGGGCAGGCGGCGAGGTCCTTTGGTAACTTTCAAGGCGGACCGCCTCGGCGAGCTAGTTATGTACCTCCACGATGCAGTGGTCCCCGCGATCGTCGGGGCGTTCGAGGTATTCGGGCCGGTCGAGCTCGGGGCTTAGTTCGCGAGATATACATGGGTTCTAGCCAACAGGATTCACGTCCCCCTCAGTGTGCACGATGTGGCAAACATCATCCCGGGGAATGTCGTCTTTTTACTGGTGCTTGCTTCACCTGCGGCCGTCAGGGCCATGTGACAAGAAGCGTGCTTATAGGAGAATGCGGCGGCTTAGCGCGACCTAGGATCGATGGCGGGTTCATCGCCTTCTACGATTATGCGCCTGCGGGGACTTACGATTAGAGTGGAGCGGTAGCCGGTATTTCCTTAACCCTCTAGAGGCTTGTATGTTTTGATGTTATGTTAATGTGTTAGGTGTTATGTTCGGATAGCTTTGTGCTAAAATGTGATTTAGGAACCTGGTTGGGGAAAAAAAAAAAAAAAAAAAAAAAAGGGTAAGCCTGGGGGTGAGGGAATGATGAACCTTAGAATATTACAGTTGAGACCTTAGATGTAAGGCCGTCTTGGGTACAAGATTTTGCGAGTGATCCTTGTCAGAGTGCATTTTATGCTGAAAGTATTGTGTGATAAGTCCAGGTTGGATAAATGAAAGTGGTATCTTTCATGATGTGATTTAGCAAGATTGTTCCGTGTCGAGGCAAGAGTTGGCGCGACGATGGGGCGGGTTGGGGCCATGTTGCGGGCAACCCGCGGCTGTTCGAGGTGGGGTCGGCTGCGGGTGGTCCCGCCGGTGGTAGGGTCACGAGGGTGCTAGGCCCAGTTTTGGTAACCATCGTATGAGTTCGTGGATATGTTCGACGAGCGGTCGTGAAGGCGGGAATGGCCTTAAGGAAAATGCGTGTGTTATGTTTGTGGCGTGTGTGGCGTGGAAACTTGTTAGAAGAACTTCATCTTTTCGCCTTGAGAAGGAACATTCGGACGAATGTTTCTAAGGAGGGAGAATGTTATACCGTATTTCCAGGTATATGCGTGGGGCGTGCGTAGAAAATTCGAATTTGAGGATTAGGCTTGGCGAAATTTATTTGTTCACAACACGGTTAGAGTCGTTTTTTTGAAGCGTTTTCCACGACTTTCGTAGGGAATTTCCGGCTATGTCATTTATAATTTTTGCGGAATTTTCAGAGACGAAACATTTTGGACCAACGGGAGGGTGACATGTGTCACCTCACATCGCCTTGAGTGAAGCGGTAATGGTGGGCGAAAAAGAGAGCTTTAGTTGGTAGGATATTTTGTGCAAGTTGTGTGGTAGATGGATAAGGTACACATGGTGGAAATCTAGCCCTACACTTGCTATACACTTGGATGCATCTTGGCCATTGGTTGGCCTTTGCTTGACCTATAAATACCCACCCTTTGGAAGACTTCTTCATCCAAAAATCTTCCTAAGTCTTGAAGTTCTCTTCCTCCCTCCTCTTGTGTAGTTCGTCCACCACACCCCTCCTCTTTGAGAGCCCTTGGCGAGAGCCACCCCCTCCACTTTGTGGTGTTTCTTGTGAGGTACCCACAGCCTAGTTGCTTTCGTATAATACCCTTTGTGGTGTAGAAATACTCTCTAGTATTGTTATAATGTCCAAATACCTTGGCCCAAATACCTTGTAGTATTCCCAAGGTTACACGTATACAAGCCCAGAAAATACCGTTATACTTTCCCTCAGTCACTAAAACGAAACCCTAAGGAAATCTTCACCCGTTGTTGAAGTTGTAAGTAGAAGTTGGTTAGAACTTCTAAGGGTAGTTGGAGCGGGTTGAGCGCCGCGGAGTTGAGCTAAACCTTGCTCGGGAGCGACTTTAAACTAGGATAATTTTGGGCTTATCGAGGTAAATATCTTGTCCTCTCTGTAATTGGAAATTACATATTGTTGAATATATAGTTGAAGTATACTATATAAAATCGAACGTAGTAGTCGGCAATGTCTTTTGACTTAAGCTGAATAATACTTACAATGATGTCTTGCGACTTAAGCTGAATTTAAATAAGAGAATCGAGCGTATTCTGAGACTTGTGTAGTAGTACAGTGGAGTAGAATTGTACCGTTAGGGTTAGATGTATAACCCCACTGGTTGGCTTGATGGCGGCCTCGATAGAGGAGGAGATTAACATTGCGGGGAGAGTCTTCAAATTTTCTGTAGAAATATGGAACTTGTGTCTAAGATATTAATAGGCGCTTTGTGGCCTCTATAGGTTGTAGTACTACGTGTGGAGTGATCTGCTTGACTGAGAGTGTAGCCGACGGTTTGAGGTACTTGGAGCGTTTTGCTTTCGTCGATAATCGTCGAGGTATGTGAACCTCTTCCTATCTCTTCTAGCATGATATGTGTGAACTATGTAGTACGGTAGACGTACATGTGCTAATTGTTTTTGATTGGTTTAAAACATAAAGTGTTATAACGGCTTTATGGGAAGTCGGTCATAATAGCTTTATGTGGATAAGTAAATACCTTGTGGTTTTAAAAGGTAAGCGATTTGAATAATAAGCGACTTGATATGTGTTAATAAAGAACTTGAAGTATTTCAAAAGATTTATGAATCGTTTTGAAAGAATGAGTATTACTTGGGTTTTGAAAGCTTAAGAGTTATACTAGCTTTTTGGGAAGTTAGGTATAACGGCTTAAGAATGTTTTACTGAGGTTAGAAGTTAAGAGACTTGATCTTATAAGATAAGAGACTTAACTTATTTGTTTTAATGTGGATGTTTGTGTGAAACCTCATTCGTGAGTAATGAGTACTTGGTTTTATTTAAAGTGATAATGTTTCTTGATTCGAAATCGAATGTGTATCGACAGGACCCGCTGCGGCGTTAATAAAGGAAAATGTATTGAATAATGATGTATCGTATTAAAACCAGTAGAAACCTCCATCTGCATAGAAACTAAGATGAGACAAAATGATATTACATTTCCTAGATCATGGCTGCTTAATAAGATTGATTATAAACAAGAATAACCTACTCACATATAAGACATATGTTTCTCAAAACGTTTAAAGGAGAATTATGTTTTAAAGGATTAAAACTATGAACTACGAAACCTTTTCTAAAATGAGAAACTTGAGCATTTGTAATTAGGCAAACCGGAACTTTAGGAAAAGAATGTTGGTACTTGAGTTTAAAAAGAAAGTGTTCTGGTTTACTTAATAATGTGAATCACTCTAGTTTTATACTACGGGTATCGGGTGACATTTATAAAATGAATGTATCTCTTTTAAAAGGATTTACCGTATGTAGTACTTTGGGGTTAAAAACCCGGACTTTGGCATAAAATGAAAGTACTTTGAATTGTGTGAAACTTGCCTATGCTTGTTGTTGTGAAACTTGACCATGTTACGTGTGATAGCCTTGTTGTGCAAGTACTGTGTTCACTTGACGACCGGTTCATCCGGGAATGTATCTCACTTGATTACCGGTTCACCCGGGAATGTATTTCACTTGATTACCGGTTCACCCGGGAATGTATTTCACTTGATTACCGGTTCACCCGGGAATGTATTTCACTTGACGACCGGTTCATCCGGGAATGTATTTCACTTGATTACCGGTTCACCCGGGAATGTATTTCACTTGACGACCGGTTCATCCGGGAATGTATTTCACTTGACTACCGGTTCATTCCGGGAATGTATTCCACTCGACTTGGCATGACTGCTTTTATGTTGTGAACTGTAGTTTGGTTATCATACATGTCTCCTGCTTTATCTGAACTATTATGATTTGATTCTGATATTCTGATTTCACATACTTGGTACTGTTATCGACCTCGCCCGAGGCTGCGTTCATCCGCAGTAAAGTACATCGATCGTCGATCCCGCTTATAGGATCACATTCAGCGTGTTGGGAAGCTCCGTTTCTCCGGAGGCTTATCTTTTGGTATGTGTTCCCTGAGTTGTAGGTTCTTGTACATTCAGGGGTATGGCGGGGCCCTGTCCCGTCATAGTTGTCGTAAATCTTAGAGGTCTGTAGAACTGTTGTGGGCAGGGTTTGTAAAAAGGACAACTGTTCGGGTATTTATGTATATATATGATGAAGGCAAGCTTTTTGGTTGCTTTGTTTATTTATCTTGTCTCTTAATTCATGTTCATGTTTTTATTTCCGCTGATTTTCTCTGATGTTGTATCACTAGGGTGCCCGGGGTAAGGCACCAGTCACGGGCCCGGGTTCGGGTCGTGACACATTTGTTCTAATCTTGACCCTCTATTATGTTATATATGTATACTAGTAGCAAAACTAGTTCCCACACTTAGTCATATTTCAAGAAATCTTGAAGAAAACATTGAGGGGCTCTCGGGTTTGGGGATCAAGGGGCAAGAAAAATTTTCAATTTTTGTCCAATAATCTCCCCACTTTAAACCAAGGTTCCTAAGAGTATTGTAAGGTTATCTCAATAGAAAAATCCCGGAAAAATGGTGTTTTCGTATTAGTCGCAAGGCGAAAACCTAAGGAGTTATTCAACTTTGAAGTTGGAACTTGAAGATGAGTTTTTCATAAGCTTCTAAGGGTTGCTTGGAGTGGATTGGAACATCGAAAGGATGAGCTAAAGTTGTTAAGGATCGACTTGTAATCTTGGAGCATATTTGGGCTAAATGAGGTATAATCTTCGTCTTACTTTTGTAATTGAAGATTCCATGTTATTATAAGTTAGAAATGATCATGTGATATGTGTTATGAAGATTGATAAGTGTTATGGAAATTTGGAAGCTCAAATCCGAAAATGACATGTTTAGCCATTTGAAATTGAAATCCAATTTGATCGATAAATTGAATTGTCGCATGTTACCTACTTGAAGAATGTAGTAGCTATAATCGATTGCGGCTTGATATCATGTTATATTAAACAACTTGAATTGAAAATGAATTGGAAAGATTGTTATGTTGTTACACCTGTGGCCGAGAATGACATTATATGTTGGACTAGTTTGTTATAAATTGTGGGGAGGAATTTTACACGTCTACACTATTGATAACTACATTGATTGAGCCTTAAATGTGGCGTGTTTGGTTATTGAATTCGGCCTTGAAAAAGGTGGCAAAGTATGTAGAAACAAAGGAAGTGTTGTCCGATTTTCCGTAGGATTTAGTAGCTTTGCACTTGGAATATTCTACGTTTGAAACTAGAAGTTAATAGACGTACTATGGTCATTATATGTTGACATACTACGTACGGTGAATTGGACTTAGCAAGTGGATTAAACCGAAGAGGTATGTGGAACTTTCTTATCTCTTGAGCATGAATAAGTTGTAAATGTATAGTACGGTAGACGTACAAGATTTTGACAATCTAGGTCCATTTGATATCCTTGGCTTATTTTAAGAATGTCCAAGTTGATTGAGTTAGGGAATTAACTCACTTGTTTAAATATTAAGGATATCTTGGTTTTCAAAAGTTAAGAGACTTAAGTATGTTGAAAGTATTATTGATACTTGTTTTGTTGGAAAGTGTCACGACCCGACCCCGGGCCCGTGACTGGTGCCTTACCCCGGGCACCCTAGTGATACAACATCAGAGTAACCAGCGGAAAATAAAACAAGACATGAAGCAATATGAATGAGAAACAGTTTATCTGAGAAAAGTTGTCTTTCGGCATATATATATATATATATAAAAACTTGAACAGTTACATCCCTTTTACAAACCCTGCCCACAACAGTACTACAGACCTCTAAGAATGTTATAACAAAAATGACGGGACAGGGCCCCGCCATACCCCTGAATGTAAGTACCTACAACGACAGGGGACTATACCACAGATAAGCCTCCGGAGAAACGGAGCTTCCCAAACGCTGAACTGTGACCCTATGAGCGAGGATCAACAACTGGTGTACCTCTACCTGCGGCATGAACGGCCCCAAGGAGGTCGATACAACAGTACCAAGTATGTGGCGAAAATCAGTATGTGAAATCATAATAGTCTATGTAAAACAGAAGACATATATGATAACCAATTTACGATGCACAATATGTAAGCAGTCATGTCAAGTCAGGGACTCACGCCCTTAAAGTCATTACTCAAATATAACCATGGGTCTCATGCCCACAATATCAATCATGCCCGTGGAATTCCTTCCTCACTGCCGGCAGTCCATGATATAAAAGCACCAAGGAATACACATGAACACCAGGTCCCACCTGTGTCATAATAAAACCGTACGGGGTAAGTACGAAGGCATAGCCGACTACTAAAACCCACAGTACCAATAATGTTATAAAACTGTATCATGAGGTCTTTCTAGACCGCACCACATGATCGAAGCTGGCCACTCGCCCTCAGTATCAATGTGCGCTTCTAATCCTGGAACTTACCGCGACTCGCGATAGGCCACATAGGCCCGCATGAGGTATTCCTCGCGTCGGGGTAGCTAACCCACGGTACCTCCCGACTCCGCGATCCGCATAGTCACATAAACGGCATAGTCACACGGACGCATAAGGCACTTTCGTGACGGGATAATACACGAAATGATCAATCCGAACTCCCGCACTCCGCGATAGTCACACTGCATAGGCCGTATAGACCCGCATCAAGGGTGGCAAGTCCTCGGTATAACAAGTCAGGGGGAGTATGTGATATAATAACAGTACAACGGGCTTAACGTTTAACAACGTAAGCACAATAAGAATAACCCCCTTACACAACATCACAAGACACTAACACGCGTAGCATCATAACATGTTTACTTATCAAACCAACAAGAAAGTATTACAAGGCTATCACAAACCAACATAGTCAAGTTATTCACACAAGGTACTTTCTATTTTATGTCAACAAGTTCAGGTTTTTATCCCTAAAGTACTTCATACATTAACTCTTTAAAAACCAAGTACTCATTGCTCACGAATGAGGTTTCACACTTTTTAACAAAATTCATATCAAGTCAATTTAGTCAAGTCTCTTATCTTCAAAAGATTCATAGATCATAGTTTTAAACACTTAACAACGAAATCTCTTTTTAAAATAATTTGAGTAACATATGTCTTATGTGTGAGTAGGTTATTCTTGTTTATAACAATCTTATTAAAGCAGCCATGATCTAGGAAATGTAATACAATTTTGTCTTATCTTAGCTTCTATGAAGATGGAGGTTTCTACTGGTTTTAATAATCCTTAATTAGTCAATACATTTTCCTTTATTAGCGCTGCAGTGGTTTGTTCGATACTTATTCTCATTTATGAAATCAATATAAGGCTTTCGTAAACAATTAAGTAAACCGTTCCTTTTATCTTTCTTAAGTCGTTATACCTAACTTCCCATAAAGCTAGTATAACACTTAAGCTTTTAAAACCAACTATTACTCTTATTTCAAAAACGATTCTTAATTCTTTTGAAATACATCAAGATTCTCATTATTTAAAACTCAAGTCAAAAGACATCGAAGTAAAACCATATTCAGTTAACACACGTACGTCTACCGTACTATATATATTCTTTTAAAATATCATGCTCAAGAGCATAGGAAGAATCACATACCTCCTCGGCGAAATCCACCTGCCAAGTCGAATATGTCGCGCGCAGAGTACCAACCTATAATAGTCAAATACGTCTATCAACGTCTAGACTACTCTGTAGAATATTCTAAGCAGAAGGTGCTTATTGCTACGGAAAATCGGGCAAAGACTTCCTACCCGTCTAACTACACGATCTCATGTCTGAATAGCCCTATGTAATTACAGTTCAATTCTCTTCTTTTATACCATCCTTCTATATCTTATACTCATTTATAAACTACTATACGTAATCTCCAATTACAATAGAAGGACAAAGATATTTACCTCGATAAGCCCAAAATTAACCAAGTTTAAATGTCGATCCTGAACAACGTTTAACTCCTAATCCGTGCGCTCCAATTTGCTCCCAGAAACCCTTAGAAGTTCTACACAGCTTCTACTTAATACTTCAACCACTATGAAGATTTTTCTAGGGTTTCGTTTTGTGACTAAAGAAAGTACAGTAGTATTTTCGGGCTCTTAGTATTAAAATAACTTTGGAATACTACAAGGTATAAGGGCTAAGGTATTTTGGAATTGTAACAATACTTGGAGAATACCTTTCTACCAAGGGGGGGGAGGCTTTTGACGAGACAACTAGGAAGGGAGGGAAAGGGGTGTTTCGGCTAGCTCTTCTCAAGAGGGGGGGGGGGGGAACTTGGACGAGACTTCTACTCGAAGGGAGAAGGATTTTGAGACTTAGAAAAATGTGGAGTGGATGAAGAAGTCTTCAACTCAAGGGGGGTATTTATAGAACACCCAAGGGTCAAGATTAAAACAAATGGAGGGTGGGGATTAGGATCCATGTGAAAGATGAGATCTTCCAACCAAGTGTCCACCACAATGTTGGGACATATGTCCACCACAACATTGGGACATATGTCCCCCACAACAATGAGCCATGTGGCCTCCACTATCTCACAAAAACCGTCCAACCTTACCTACCCCCACTACCCAAAAATATCTTCCAAGACTTTGACCACTTGACCATGTCCACTTGGCCTACTAGTTCGTCCAACCCATGCCAACTAAGGGTGACACATGTTGCCCTCCCATTGGTCCAAAATATTTCGTCTCTCGGAAAAAATCTGTAATCGGTTAAAATATTAAAAACGTAGAATTTCCTTCACAAGGTTCGGAATATTTTCCGTCGAAAGTTCACAATTTCATCCTTAACCTAAATAGGGCTTGTACAAACGTACGTACGTCCTCACATACATACTCTGGAAAATACGGGGTGTAACATTCTCCCCTCCTTAGAAACATTCGTCCCGAATGTTCCTTCTCAAGACAGATAACGATAAAGTTCCTCATAACTTAAACAGTTTGCAAATGCCACACATGGCCACAATAACACACGCGTAAATACTTAACTCCAAGTCCACGAGGAAACACCTCTAACATCACAAAAAGCTCCTACCCAAGGTCTAAAAGATACTCTCTTCGCACCTTTACTTCATATAAGAATTGATCACTTCTATACTCTTAACCCATGCTCGCTTCTCCCCTTACTCGTCGTACCTTCCTCGAACATTCGAATTCTTCCGGATAAACTTACCACATTTCTGTTATTGCTTCAGTTTCCAAAATCTCAGGGTTACTATCTCCAACTTGGTTATCATTAACTGGGAACACTCTGGATGGATTCTCCGATACTCTTCCGAACATAGCAACATGAAAGACCGGACGTATTGCCTCCTACGTCGGACGGCAAAGATAACTTATAGGCAACCTAGCCTATTCTCCAAATGATCTGAAAACGCTCAAAGTACCTCGGTCTAAGTTCCCCCTGCTTTCCAAATCTCGTCACGCCCTTCCGGGGTGGTACCTTCAAGAAAACCCACCGTCAACCTGAACTCCAAGTGTCGACATCGATTATCCGCACGACTTCTGTTGACTCTGAGCTGTCAATAACCGTTCCTGGATAAGCTTCACCTTATCCACTGCCTGCTGTATCAAGTCTGGAACAACTATCTGAACCTTGCCAACATCGAACTAATTGACCGGCAACCTACACTTCCGCCCATACGAGGCTTCAGAAGGCGACATCCGAATACTGAATATGGTAGCTATAATGATACTCACTCAACAAGAGGCACATAATCCTCACTGTACCCCTGAAATCAAAACATCGGCCCGAGGGTGAATGCAATACTGAGACTAACCTGAGTTACTAACCCTGCCTGGTAAAACCTCCAGACACAAAAGAAATAGCCGAAAGCGGCTCCACCGTCATCACAAAAAGTAAAAGTAGGAACCCGTGCGATCTTACAACCTTCCCGATATATAACATCTTGCATAACCCTCGAGTAGTATGCGATCGAAAGACAAGATGGGCTGACCTCATCGGCCCGACTACTGGTCGAACGCATCCACGAACTCGTACGATGATTAACTAAACTTGGGCCTAACACCCTCGTGACCCCATCACAAAGCGGGACCACCACAATTTTTCCTCTCTTCAAACCGGGCTACGGGTTGACCCCCAATATGGCCTCAACCCGACCCATTTATCGCGCCAAGCTCTTGTTTCCCGATCCGGAACAATCTCACCATTGAGTCACGAAAACCTAGCATTTCACACTACTCAGGGACTTATCACACAAATCTATCCCCACGTATACTAAGCACTCCGATAAAGGTCAACATAAATAAATCTTTACTCGAGATGGCCTCGCCTCTAAGGTCTCCACGTATAAAACTCTAAGGCTCACACTTTCCCTATCCCCAATCTTACCCTTTTAACTAATCATGATTTCTAATCACAATTAACACAATGCTATCTGAACATCACACCTAAAATATACTCATCTTATCACACATACAAATCTCTAGAGGGTTAAGGATAAACCTGTATCTACTGCTTCACTCTCCTTTGTCGTTCTAATCAATCCTGCCCTGTTGGGCGCATAGCTAGGGAAGGTGATGAACTAGCCACTGATCCTGAAAGCTGAGTCTCTATATCCGCGCCACCTCTGGTCGGACAATTTCTCGCAAAATGGCCCTGCTGGCCGCAGGCATAACAAGCTGTCGAAGAAGTACGACACTCCCCACAATGACACCTACCACAACGGCCACACCGAGGTGGGGGTGGCCTCCTCTGGTTAACACCCCTTCCTCTCCGAACCACTGAATCCGCAACTAATCTGGTAGGCTGAGTCCTCCTACTTGCATCCCTCCTACTTGAACATTCTTTCGTCACATGTACGGCGGCGCGAGTAAAACAAGCACCAACGAAAAGCGACATTCCCGGGATGGCGCTGCCTTGTGAACACCGAGGAAGCGAATCAACTGTTTGGAACCTACGTGTATCTGTGAACCAGAAGCCCTGGAGCTCTGACCAACTCCTGCATACCCCGAACGTCCTGAACCCGGTGGAGGACCACTCTGCACTGGCGGAGGTGCATATCCAGTCTGCTGCTGAGGTGATTCGCCTCGAAAGTTACCAAAGGACCCTGCTGATCTGGCCCTCTTCTGCTGATCTTGGTTAACCCGTCGATCCCTACGTTTCTCGGCCTGCTGCGCATAAGCCCGTACGCAGGCCATGCTCATGCCTGACTGAAGAGCTACTCTTGCACAACCCTCTCTGGTTGCTAAATCCCTAGATAGTAACAGGGTCGTCTCTTTGCAATACATACTGTCTGCTACTGGTCGTGGAACTGAAGGTCCAGATATCATGGCCGCAGTAGGAACTGCTGCCGCTGTACTAAACTCTGTTGGGGCTGGCGACGTAGCAGAACTCCCCGAATGAAGCACCACCTCAGGTGATGGTTGGGCCTGTGCCCTCGTAACCCTATGTGCTCTACTCGCAGCTCCCTCGGCTGTCTTGCCCTTCTGGGCCCGGGTTGTCTTGCGCGGAGGCATAACTGGTAGGGGAAAGAATTACGTTAGAGGGGTCCAACTTATAATCACAACTCTAAGGCACGATCTCAGAGTGAGAAGAATGGAAACCAATCCTAAATATCCTATAGCCTCCTGATTATTGGTGTGGTGCACAACACACCGATAATCAAGACTCTACTAGATACGGTTTGTAGACACTTTCCGAGGATTAACTGCTCTGATACCACTTTTGTCACGACCCGACCCCGGGCCCGTGACTGGTGCCTTACCCCGGGCACCCTAGTGATACAACATCAGAGTAACCAGCGGAAAATAAAACAAGACATGAAGCAATATGAATGATAAACATTTTATCTGAGAAAAGTTTCCTTTCGGCATATATATATATATAAAAACTTGAACAGTTACATCCCTTTTACAAACCCTGCCCACAACAGTACTACAGACCTCTAAGAATGTTATAACAAAAATGACGGACGGGGCTCGCCATACCACAGATGTAAGTACCTCTGGCGAGGACTATACACATCGATAAGCCTCCGGAGACACGGAGCTTCCCAAACGCTGAACTGTGACCCTATGAGCGAGGATCAACAACTGGTGTACCTCTACCTGCGACATGAATGCAGCCCCCGAAGGAGGTCAGTACAACCGGTACCAAGTATGTGAAACTGAAAATACTGTATGTGAAATCAAAATAGTATATGTAAAACAGAAGACATAAATGATAACCAATTTACAATGCACAATATGTAAGCAGTCATGTCAAGTCAGGGACTCAAGCCCTTACTAAAATATAACCATGGGTTTCAAACCCACAATATCAATCATGCTCGTGGAATTCCTTCCTCACTGCCGGCAATCCATGATATAAAATCACCAAGGAATACACATGAACACCAAGTCCCACCTGTGTCATAATAAAACTGTACGGGGTAAGTACGAAGGCATAGCCGACTACTAAAACCCACAGTACCAATAATGCTATAAAACTGTATCACGAGGTCTTTCTAGACCGCACCACATGATCGAAGCTGGCCACTCGCCCTCAGTATCAATGTGCGCGTCTAATCCTGGAACTTACCGCAGCTCCGCATAGGCCACACATAGGCCCGCATGAGGTATTCCTCGCATCGGGGGTAGCTAACCCGCGGTACCCTCCTGGACTCCCGCAGTCCGCATAGTCACATAGACCGCATAAGGCACTCCTCGCATCGGGATAATACACCCGGAATGATCAATCCTGGAACTCCCGCAGCTCCGCATAGTCACACAGACTGCATAGGCCGTATAGACCCGCATCAAGGGTGGCAAGTCCTCGGTATAACAAGTCAGGGGGAGTATGTGATATAATAACAGTACAACGGGCTTAACGTTTAACAACGTAAGCACAACAAGAATAACCCCCTTACACAACATCACAAGACACTAACACGCGTAGCATCATAACATGTTTACTTATCAAACCAACAAGAAAGTATTACAAGGCTATCACAAACCAACATAGTCAAGTTATTCACACAAGGTACTTTCTATTTTATGTCAACAAGTTCATGTTTTTATCATAAAGTACTTCATACATTAACTCTTTAAAAACCAAGTACTCATTGCTCACGAATGAGGTTTCACACTTTTTAACAAAATTCATATCAAGTCAATTTAGTCAAGTCTCTTATCTTCAAAAGATTCATATATCATAGTTTTAAACACTTAACAACGAAATCTCTTTTTAAAATAATTTGAGTAACATATGCCTTATGTGTGAGTAAGTTATTCTTGTTTATAACAATCTTATTAAAGCAGCCATGATCTAGGAAATGTAATACAATTTTGTCTTATCTTAGCTTCTATGCAGATGGAGGTTTCTACTGGTTTTAATAATCCTTAATTAGTCAATACATTTTCCTTTATTAGCATTTGCGATGGTTTGTTCGATACTTATTCTCATTTCCGAAATCAATATAAGGCTTTCGTAAACAATTAAGTAAACCGTTCCTTTTATCTTTCTTAAGTCGTTATACCTAACTTACCATAAAGCTAGTATAACACTTAAGCTTTTAAAACCAACTATTACTCTTCTTTCAAAAACGATTCTTAATTCTTTTGAAATACATCAAGATTCTCATTATTTAAAACTCAAGTCAAAAGACATCGAAGTAAAACCACGTTCAGTTAACACACGTACGTCTACCGTACTATATATATTCTTTTAAAATATCATGATCAAGAGAATAGGAAGAATCACATACCTCCTCGGCGAAATCCACCTGCCAAGTCGAATATGTCGCGCGTAGAGTACCAACCTATAATAGTCAAATACGTCTATCAACGTCTAGACTACTCTGTACCCAAAAATATCTTCCAAGACTTTGACCACTTGTGTCACGACCCATTCCGGGGCCCGTGACTGGTGCCTTACCCGGGCACCCCAGTAGTCATACATCAGAGTAATCAGCGGAATATAAAAACAACCAAGATAAGAAACAGTATAAATTTGAGACACAGTTATCTGAAGAAAGTTGCCTTTCGGCATATATATATATCAATACCCAAAATGAACAGTTACATCCCAACTTTACAACAGGACTACAGACCTCTAAGAGTTTTAAAACAACAATGGCGGAACAGGGCCGCCCGTACCCCTGAATACAAATATCTACAACGACAGGGGACCATACCAAAATGCTAAGCTTCCGGAGAAACGGAGCTTTCCCAACGCTGAAACGGTGATCCTAAGAACGGGGATCAACAGTAGGAGTACCTTTACCTGCGGCATGAACGCAGCCCCCCGAAGGAGGTCAGTACAACAGGTACCAAGTATGTGAAACGAAAATCAGTAAATGAAATCATAGTAGTCTATATAAAGCGGGAGACATGTATGATAACCAAAACTACGATTCATAATAAATAGCGATCATGTCAAGTCGTGGACTCACGCCTCAACGTCATCATAAAACCGTGCGGGGTAAATGCGAGGCATAGCCGACTACTAAAACCCACGGTACAAACAAGGTCGTAAATCGTATTACGAGATCTGTCAGGCGTCACATGATCAAAGCCGCCACTCGCGCGGTATCTAATGCGCGCGTCTAGCCCCGAACTTCCCGTAGCTCGCATGGGCCACTCCAATGGCCCGCATGAGGTATTCCCGCATCGGTAGCTACTCCCGGCGGCGTCCCGGACTCGCCGTCCGCGTAGCCACAAAGACCGCATGACCACAAGGCGCATACTAACCGGAACTCCGTAGCTCGCGATAGGCCATCTGCACTGCATAAGGTATTCTCGAATCATAGGTCACTAGACCACTGAGTCTACCCGCGTGGAGGGCTTAACCCGGAATCATGAGTGATATAATATCAACATGACGGTTTATCGTTAAACAACCTAAGCACAATAAGGAAAACCCTACACAAACATCACAAGATACTAACTCACGTAGCATCCTAACATGTTTACTTATCAAGTCAACAAGAAAGTATTACAAGACTATCACAAATCAATACAATCAAGTTATTCACACAAGGTACTTTCTACATTATGCTAACAAGTTCGGGTTTTTAGCCCCAAAGTACTTCATGTATTACTCTTTTAAAAGGTCCGTTTCTTTCACAAAAGTCACACAATACCCGTAGTATAAAAATAAAGTGATTATCTTTTGAAGTAAATCAAAACATTTCTCTTTGTAAAATCAAGTAACAACATTCTTTTCCCAACGCTTAAGTTTGCCTAATTTCAATTACTCAAGTTTCTCATTTTCGAAAGGTTTCGTAGTTCATAGTTTTTAATCCTTTAAAACAATTTGAGAAACATATACCTTATGTGTGAGTAGGTTATTATTGTTCATAACAATCTTATTACAGCGACCATGATCTAGGAAATGTAATATCATTTTGTCTCATCTTAGCTCCTATGCAGATGGAAGTTTCTACTGGTTTTAATAATACTTTATTAGTCAAAATATTTCCCTTTATTAGCGCTGCAGTGGTTTGTTCGACATTCATTCTGATCGGTAAAACATCATTCCTTTTGAAAACCAAAAATACTATTTACTCACGAATGAGGTTTCACACTTCTTAACAAAATTCATATTAGTATAATAAGTCAAGTCTCTTATTTCCTTAAATCAATAAATCGTTCTTTTTATCACTCTTAAGCCGTTATACCTAACTTCCCATAAAGCTAGTATAACTCTTAAGCTTTTAAAACCAAGTGTTACTCTTCTTTCAAAAAAAGGTTTCTTAATTCTTTTGAACTACTTGATTCTTTTATTGGGCTTAAGTCAAGACATTGCCGTAATTATTCTTCAGGCTTAAGTCCGAAGACATTGCCGTAATTATTATTCAGGCTTAAGTCCGAAGACATTGCCGTAATTATTATTCAGTTAACACACGTACGTCTACCGTACTATATACATATTTATTTAAAATATCATGCTCAAGAGTATAGGAAGAATCACATACCTTACCGTGAAATCCACCGAGTTGAATATGTCGCGCAGAGAATCGACCTATAATATCAAATCGTCTATCAACGTCCGGTATCAGCTTGTACAAAGCTCTAGCGGAGGGTTCGTTATTCTATGGACATTTGGGCAGCACTTCCCTACGGTGAGCTACTCAAGTCTCATGTGAAAACGATCCCATGTAAGTCTGATTCTATTATTCATCTTTTAAACCCTTCTACTGTGATAACAGTTCAATTCTATTCTTTAATATCCTTCTAAGTATTTAATACTTATTCCTATACTTCTACAGTATATATACTCTAATTACAAAAGGAGGATAAGGTTATTTACCTCGGTAAGCCCAATAATATCCTAGATAAAAGTCGCGCCTGAGCAAGGTTTAGCTCCTAAGTTGTACGCTCCGATAGCTCCAAGGAAACCTTAGAAGTTCTTCACAACTTCTACTAAGGACTAAGGGATTTGGGCTAGGGTATTTTGGGCATTATAACAATACTAGAAGGCAACTTTTCAACCAAGGGAGGGGGGGTAGGTTTCGGCTAGGCTAGGGGGGGTTGCTCTCGGCTAGAGCTTCTCAAAGGGGAGGGGTGTGTTTGGACGAAAACAACACGAGGGAGAGGGAGGGATTTGAGACTTAGAAAGAGTGCTCAATTTAGGATGAAATAACTCTTCAACAAGGGGGGTATTTATAGGTCAAGGGATGGCCAACCAAGGGCCAAGATGGTGCCAAGTGCAAGGCAAGTGTAGGGTGAGGATTTAGGCAAGTGTCCTTGGCCAACTTGCACACAAAATATCCTACCAACTACATGACAAGAATGGCCATCCATTCGGCCCTAATGCCGTGACAAGTCCCAATGAGAGGGTGACAAGTGTCGCCTCTCGTTGGTCCAAAGTGTTCGTCTCTCGGAAAAATCCGCAAAATTAGAAATGGCATAGCGGAATTTATCTACGCGAGTCTTGTAAAGCGTTTCGTCGACGACTCTAGCGGGTGTTGTGCACAAAGAAATCGCCCAAGCCAACTAGGGGGTGACACGTGTCGCCTCCTACACGTCCAACATATTTCATCTTCCGAAAATATCCACAATGGCCAAAATCTTGAAAACAAAGTGGGCCCCACAAAACCGTAAATTTCTCCCGTGGGCCCCACGTGACCATTTCCGAAAATAAAATTCCATAATTCTCTAATATTCCAAGAAGTCCGAATACCAAATCTGGGAATCCAATTCCTATTAACGAACCTTTCTCCTTCACAAAAACCGGAAACTTTTCCGTGGAAAAATCACCTCTTTCTTCCTTTCCAATTTCAATGTCGTATTCTCGTACGTACGTCCTCGCATACATACCCTGGAACTACAGGGTAAAACAACTTGACCATGTCCACTTGGCCTACTAGTTCGTCCAACCCATGCCAACTAAGGGTGACACATGTTGCCCTCCTATTGGTCCAAAATATTTCGTCTCTCGGAAAAAATCCGTAATCGGTTAAAATATTAAAAACGTAGAATTTCCTTCACAAGGTTCGGAATCTTTTCCGTCGAAAGTTCACAATTTCATCCTTAACCTAAATAGGGCTTGTACAAACGTACGTACGTCCTCACATACATACTCTGGAAAATACGGGGTGTAACAGAAAGTTTAAGTCTCTTGGTTATAAAGAAGTATGTAAGTTGCTAATGTATAAAGCTAGTATAACGCCTTTATGGGAAGTTGGTTATAATAGCTTTGTGGAAAGTTAAAAAGAGTGGTTTACTCTAAGTAATTTAAGTATGTTAAATGACTTGAAATAACGAAAGGCAAATTGATTTAAAGGCATCAATTGCTTAAGGTTTTAAAAGAAAGAAGTCACTTGATTTAGAAGCCCGAAAATGTATTTTCTAAAAAGGTATTGTGACTTGTCTTAAAATGTAGTTATGACTTGATACTACGGTTTTTAGTATCTTGGAAGTTTTATATGAAAATGAGTCATTTTAAAAGAATAGAAGTACGTAGTACTTTGGGTTAAACTCCTGGATTTATAATGACATGTTAGTGCCTGAAGTAAACTAAAATGAGAGTGTATATGAATAAGGCTAATAAGAAGTTAGGGGGATTTCTTAACTTGCTTATTTATTGTATGATAAGCTGGTAGTGCTTATGTTATGTATGATAAGCCGGTAGGGCTTATGTTAGGTATGATGGCCAGTTGAGATAGGGTAAGAGTATATCTGAGGGGTAAATCCCCAAGATCGTTATACCACCTTCTCCAAGGTAAGAGTATATCTGAGGGGTAAATCCCCAAGATCGTTATACCACCTGCTTCAGGGTAAGAGTATAAATGAGGGGTAAATCCCCAAGATCGTTATACCACTTGTTTCCGTGGATTTGCTACCTATGATGCGAGGAATACCTCATGCGAGTCCTTATGGGCTTATGCGGGTAAAATAGTCCCATGCGGGCGGGTACAGCCTATGCGAGGAATACCTAATGCGGGTCCACACGACCTATGCGGGTGAAATAGTCCCAGGAGTAGGATTGCTTAATGATACTGCGGGTGGGTGGTCCTGCTTTGATCGCGAGCTTCCTATTTTTATGTTGTAAGTATACTTTTGATTACTCTCATTGTTAGTAAGGCACTGTGTACTTGTCACGACCCGAACCTGGGCCCGTGACTGGTGCCTTACCCCGGGCACCCTAGTGACACAACATCAGAGTAATCAGCGGAACATAAAGACAATACATGAAACCAATGTAATATGACAGTGAAATAAGAAAACAGACTAACCAAAAATGGTTACCTTCGGTATATATATAAATAGCAATTTGAACAGTTACAACCCTCTTACAAATTCTGCCCACAACAGTACTACAGACCTCTACGAATAATATGACAACAACGACGGACGGGGCCGTCATACCCCGAATGTAGCACCTACCACAACGGGGACTATACGAATAAGCCTCGAGAAAGCGGAGCTTTCCCAAACGTTGAGCGTGACCCTAAGAGCGAGGATCAACGGCGGTGTACCTTTACTGCGGCATGAACGCGGCCCGAAGGAGGTCGATAACAGGTACCAAGTATGTGAAAATACATCACGTAAATGAAATCATAGTAGTCTAAATAAAGCAGGAGACATGTATGATAACCAAACTACAGTTCACAATAAATCAGTAGTCATGTCAAGTCAGGGACTCACGCCCTCAAGCCATCACAATAGAACCATACGGGGTAAGTACGAAGGCATAGCCGACTACTAAGACCAGCGATACCAAAAATGCCATAAATTATATCACGAGGTCTTTCTAGACGCACTACATGATCGGCTGGCCACTCACCGCAATATCATTGTGCGCGTCTATCCTCGAACTCCGCGACTCCGCATAGGTCACACGCGAACCCGCATGAGGTATTCCTCGAATCATGGTCCTGCATCGCTGAGGTATACCCGCGTCGAAGCGGCTAACCCTCGGTATCCGCCTAGGCTCCGCACTCGCATAGTCTCAAAAGACCGCATAGTCTCAACAGACCGCATAGGGAATCCCCCGCATCAGGCTAAACACCCGGAATGCTCAATCCTGGAGCTCCCGCACTCCGCATAGTCACGAGGACTGCATAGGCCGTATAGACCGCATCGGGTGGCAAGCCCTCGGTATAATAAGTTAAGGGTATGTGATACAATAACAAGATAACGGGCTTAACGTTTGACAACGTAAGCACAACAAAGTGACCCCTTACATAATAATCACAAGATACTAACACACGTAGCATCCTAACATGCTTACTTATCAAATCAACAAGAAAGTATTACAAGGCTATCACAAACCAATACAATCAAGTTATTCACACAAGGTACTTTCTACTAACAAGTTTGGGTACCTATCCCCAAAGTACTTCATACATTAAATCTTTAAAAGATCGTTACTTCACAAAACCACACAATACGTAGTATATGAAAATAGAGTGATTATCTTTTTAAAGTAAATCAATTACTTCTCTTTGTAAAATCAAGTAGCAACATTCTTTTCCAATGTTCAAGTTTGCCTAATTTCCATGTTCAAGTTTGCCTAATTTCCAATGTTCAAGTTTCTCATTTTAGAAAGGTTTAGTAGTTCATAGTCTTATTCATTTAAGAATATAATTCTCCTTTAACAATGAGAAACATAAGCCTTATATGTGAGTAGGATATTCTTGTTTATAACAATCTTATTACAATGACCATGATCTAGGAAATATCATTTTGTCTCATCTTAGCTTCATGCGGATGGAAGTTTCTCTTGGTTTTAATAATACTTAATTATTAAAAACATTTCCTTTTTATTAACGCTGCAGTGGTTTGTCGATACACATTCTGATTTCCAAAATCAGTAAAACATTCTTAAGCCGTTATACCTAACTTTCCATAAAGCTAGTATAACTCTTAAGTTTTCTAAAAAAATCAAGTATTGCCTCTTCTTTCAAAATGATTCAAAAATCTTTTGAAATACTTCAAGTTCTTTATTAACACATAACAAGCCAGTTATAGTTCAAATCAGTTACCTTTTAAAAGCCACAAGTATTTTCTTACCAACATAAAGCTGTTATAACCAACTTCCCATAAAACCGTTATAACACTTTATGTTTTAAACCAATCAAATACATTTAGCACATGTACGTCTACCGTACTACATAGTTCACACATATAATGCTAGAAGAGATAGGAAGAGGTTCACATACCTCGCGACGAGTATCGACTAATAGCAAAACGCTCCAAGTACTTCCAACCGTATTGGCTACTCCTTTAAGCCAAGTAGATCGCGCCACACGTAGTACTTCAACCTATAAGGCCACGGCGCTTATTAACATTTAGATCCGCCGTAGAACATTCTACGAGAAAACTCGAAAGCACCTCCCCCCGCGTAACAGCGTAAATCTCCTCCTCTATCGGGGCTACCAAGCCAACCGGGGTTATCGTTAATCCGGACGTGCACAATTCTACCTCATAGAAAAGCTACACAAGTCTACTGTAATACAGTCCTATGTAAAAACAGTTCAGTACTCTTCTTTCGAAAAAGTTTCTTAATATTCAGGCTTAAGTCAAAAGACATTGCCGATAACAACGTTCAGTTCTATATATAGTATACTTCAACTATATAGTCTAACAATCATGTAATTTCCAATTACAATAGAGGGACAAGATATTTACCTCGATAAGCCCATAATTATCCGAGTTTAAATGTCGATCCCGAGCAAGGTTTTGCTCTACTCAGTGCTCAGGCCGCTCCAAACAACCCTTAGAAGTTCTAACCAACTTCTACTTATTACTCCAACTAACCATGGAGATTTTCCTTAGGGTTTCGGTTTTGTGACGGAAGGGAAGTATAATAGTATTTCTGGGCTTTTCGTATAAGTATAACCTTAGAATACTACAAGGTATCTGACTAAGGTAATTTGGGCATTATAACAATACTTTTGAGAGTATTTCTAACAAGAGGGGTATTATACGAAGACAACTAGGCTAGGGGGTACCCCGGCTAGCACCTGAGGAGGGGAGGGCTCTCGGCCAAGGGGGAGGGGGATGGTGTTGGACGAGAACACTACTAAGAGAGGGGGAGGATTTTAACACTTAGAAATATTTTAGGAATGGATGAAGAAGTCATCAAAGAGGGGGGTATTTATAGGTCTAGCAAAGGCCAACCAATGGCCAAGATCTTGCCAAGTGCAAGGCAAGTGTAGGGCCAAGATCTTGCCAAGTGCACCTTAACCAACTACACACAAAATATCCTACCAACCCTTGACCACTTTAACCACACTTTCGGCCACCCCTTTACCGCCAAGCCTAACCAATGAGAGGGTGACAAGTGTCGCCCTCTTGTTGGTCCAAAATGTTTCGTCTCTCGGAAAAATCCGCAAAAAATAAAAATGGCATAGCCGGAATTTTCCCTACGAAAGCTGTGGAAACGTTTCGTCGAAAAACGACTCTAACCGGGTGTTGTGAACAAAAATAATTCGGCCAAGCCTTAATTACAAGTTCAAATTTTCTACGTACGTCCTTACGTACATACTCTGGAAATACGGGGTATAACATTCTCCCCTCCTTAGAAACATTCGTCCCGAATGTTCCTTCTAGGTCTCGAAACAAACGTGCGCCAGTATAGTCTTCACTACTATACTTACGAGAACAATCCTGTCACACATGGCCACCGAAACAACTGCGCAAAATACTTATATCCAAGTCCACGAGGAAGCACCTCTAACATCATAAAGCATACCACTTTTGTCACTTTGCCGCGAGGTTCTAGTGTCACTCCGGCGACCCAACAAATGGTACCGGGCTGCATGCGATCCCTGAGGCTGTCGTATACTCGAACTCTTACCACATTTCTGATACTTCTTCAGTTTCCAAAACTCGGGGTTACTATCTCTAACGTGGTCATTATTAACTGGGAACACTCTGGATGGATCTCCGATACTCTCCCGATCATAACAATACGAAAGACCGGACGTCTCGCCTCCTAAGTCGGACGGCAAATGCTAACATATAGGCAACTGGCCTATTCTTCACTGAACTCAAAGGGCCCAAAGTAACTCGGGCTAAGTTCCTCTGTTTTCCAAAACTCGTCACATGACGGGGTGGTACTTTCAAGAAGACCGACCGTCAACCTGAACTCTAAGCGTCGTCGCCGATTATCCGCACGATTTCTCTGAGCTGCCAGAACCTCTTCTAGACAAGCTTTACCCTATCCACAGTCTGCTGGAAAAAAAACCTGAACCAACCATTTGAATCTTGCCAACATCGAACCAATCGACCGGCGACTTACACATCCGCCCCTACAAGGCTTTATAAGGCGACATTCGAACACTGAAATGGTAGCTTAAACACTCCCTCCACAGGAGACAACAATCCCCACAACTACCTCTGAAATCCACACGCGGCAGAGGCGAATGCGGTCTGAGACTCACCTGAGTTCTTAACCCTTCTTGGTAAAAACTTCCAGAAACCAAAAACAGCCGTACCCTGGACTCCACTGTCTGCCATAAGGTGAAGGTAGGCACCTCGTGCAGCCTTACAACCTTTATGATATATCATCTCGCATAACCCTCTGCCGAGTAAACGGTCTTTGCTAGAAGACAAGACGGCTGACCTCGCCGGCGACTCTGGTCGAATCGTCCGTGAATTCATCGTTGGTTAACTAACCTCGGGCCTACCACCCTCGGGACCCTACCACAACGCGGGACTACCACCACCTGACCCCACCAAACATGCCGCGGGTTGACCCGCAACATGGCCTCAACCCGACCCGGCAACGCGCTAAACGCTAGCTCTCCGAAGGAAAACTCTCACTAATCACGTTACGAAAACCTAGCGGTCTTCTTAGCTCAACTACCCTCTTTCATGCCACACTACTCAGGGACTTATCCCGTAAACATAGCTCACGTGCACTATGCACTCCTATAAGGGTCAAACATAAACATACGTCTTTTACTCGAGATGGCCTTACCTCTAAGGTCTCTACGTATAAAACTCTAAGGCTCACACCTTCTCTATCCTCCAAATCTTCCTTGGTTAACTAACCAAGATTTCTAATCACAATAAACACTCATGGTATCTGAACATAACACTTAAGGTATACTCACCTTATCACGTATACAAAGCTCTAGAGGGTTAAAGATATACCTGAATCTCTTCTTGCTCCCTTAGTCGTTCTAATCAAACTCGCCCGTAGAGGCGTAAGCAAGGAAGATGACAAACTACCCACCGATCACGAAGGCTAAGTCCTCCGCGAGACACTCTTTCGACATCGACCACGGCGGTCATAGGTACAACAAGTACCAACTAAAAGACGACATTCACGAGATGGCGCTGCGCCTGTGAACACCGAAAAAGCTGAATCGGATGGTTTGGAACGCCCGTGTGTGAGCGGAAGCTCTGGAGCTCGACCAACTCTGCATACCGAGCGTTACGAACCCCGTGGAGGACCTTTACGCACTAGTGGATGCGCATGTCGATATCTTTGGTGAGGCGACTACTCGAAAGTTACCAAAGGACCTTCTTTGCTCGGCCTCTTCTGCGTTCTTCGTTAACCCGTCGATCTACGTTTCTCGACTGCTGCTGCGCATAAGCCCGCATACGAGCCATGCTCAAGCCTAATCGAAGAACTTACTTTTGCACAACCGTTGATATTCATCAAGACTCGCGGTACATCGGTATACTCTCTGGTAGTCAAATACAGGGTCGCCTCCTTGAAATCTATATTCTCTGTTCCTTGTCGTGGAACTGAAGGTTCAAACATCATGGCCGCAGTAGGAACTGCTGCCGCCGTGCTAAACTCTCTTTGGGGCTAGTGACGCCGCAAAACTCCCGAATGAAGCACCACCCGGTGATGATTGGGCTGTGCCACGTAACCTCTGTACTCTACTCGCAGACTCGCCGGCTGCCTTGCCCTCACAGGCGGGTTGCCTACGCGGAGGCATAGCGGTAAGGAAAGAAATACGTTAGAGGTCCAACTTACAACACACTCTAAGGCACGATCTCGAGTGAGAAGAATAGAAACCAATCCTAAATATCCTATAGCCTCACGATTATTGGTGTGGTGCACAACACACGATAATCAAACTTCATGGATACGATGCGTAGACACTTTCAGAGATTAATCGCTCGATACCACTTTTGTCACGACCGAACACGGGCGTGGTGGTGCCTTACCGGGCACCCTAGTGACACAACATCGAGTAATCGAACATAAAGACAATACATGAAACCAATGTAATATGACGGTGAAATAAGAAAACAGACTAACTAAAATGGTTACCTTGGTATATATATAAATAGCAATTTGAGCGATTTACAACCCTTACAAATTCTGCCCACAACAGTACTACAGACCTCTACGAATAATATGACAACAACGACGGGACAGGGCCCCGTCATACCCCTGAATGTAAGCACCTACCACAACAGGGGACTATACCAAGATAAGCCTCCGGAGAAACGGAGCTTTCCCAACGTTGAATTGTGACCCTAAGAGCGAGGATCAACGGCGGTGTACCTTTACTGCGGCATGAACGGCCCGGAAGGTCGAGACAACAGTACCAAGTATGTGGCTGAAAATACATACTGTAAATGAAATCATAGTAGTCTAAATAAAGCAGGAGACATGTATGATAACCAAACTACAGTTCACAATAAATCAGCAGTCATGTCAAGTCAGGGACTCACGCCCTCAAGCCATCACAATAGAACCATACGGGGTAAGTACGAAGGCATAGCCGACTACTAAGACCCACAGTACCAAAAATGCCATAAATTATATCACGAGGTCTTTCTAGACCGCACCACATGATCGAAGCTGGCCACTCACCCGCAATATCATTGTGCGCGTCTATCCTTGGAACTCCGCGACTCGTATAGATCACACATGGACCGCATGAGGTATTCCTCGAATCATGGTCCTGCATCGCTGAGGTATACCGCGTCGAAGGCGGTTAACCCTCGGTATCCGCCTAGGCTCCGCGGCCGCATAGTCTCAAAAGACCGCATAGTCTCAGCAGACCGCGCATAGGAATCCCCGCGTCAGGCTAAACACCGGAATGATCAATCCCGAGCTCCGCTCCGCGTAGTCACGAGGATCGCATAGGCGTATAGACCGCATCAAGGGTGGCAAGCCCTCGGTATAATAAGTCAGGGTATGTGATACAATAACGATTACAACGGCTTAACGTTTGACAACGTAAGCACAACAAGAGTGACCCTTACACAATAATCACAAGATACTAACACACGTAGCATCCTAACATGCTTACTTATCAAATCAACAAGAAAGTATTACAAGGCTATCACAAACCAATACAATCAAGTTATTCACACAAGGTACTTTCTACTAACAAGTTTGGGTACCTATCCCCAAAGTACTTCATACATTAAATCTTTAAAAGATACGTTACTTCACAAAAACCACACAATACCCGTAGTATATGAAAATAGAGTGATTATCTTTTTAAAGTAAATCAATTACTTCTCTTTGTAAAATCAAGTAGCAACATTCTTTTCCAATGTTCAAGTTTGCCTAATTTCCAATGTTCAAGTTTGCCTAATTTCCAATGTTCAAGTTTCTCATTTTAGAAAGGTTTCGTAGTTCATAGTCTTATTCATTTAAGAATATAATTCTCCTTTAACAATCTGAGAAACATAAGCCTTATATGTGAGTAGGATATTCTTGTTTATAACAATCTTATTACAATGACCATGATCTAGGAAATATCATTTTGTCTCATCTTAGCTTCTATGCGGATGGAAGTTTCTCTTGGTTTTAATAATACTTAATTATTAAAAACATTTCCTTTATTAACTGCGATGGTTTGTCGATACACATTCGATTTCCAAAATCAAGAAAACATTCTTAAGCCGTTATACCTAACTTTCCATAAAGCTAGTATAACTCTTAAGTTTTCTAAAAAAATCAAGTATTACCCCTTCTTTCAAAATGATTCAAAAATCTTTTGAAATACTTCAAGTTCTTTATTAACACATAACAAGCCGCTTATAGTTCAAATCAATTACCTTTTAAAAGCCACAAGTATTTTCTTACCAACATAAAGCTGTTATAACCAACTTCCCATAAAGCCGTTATAACACTTTATGTTTTAAACCAATCAAATACATTTAGCACATGTACGTCTACCGTACTACATAGTTCACACATATCATGCTAGAAGAGATAGGAAGAGGTTCACATACCTCGCGACGAGTATCGACTAATAGCAAAACGCTCCAAGTACTTCCAACTGTCGGCTACTCCTTTAAGCCAAGTAGATCGCGCCACACGTAGTACTTCAACCTATAAGGCCACAAGGCGCTTATTAACATTTAGATCCCTTCGTAGAACATTCTACAGAAAATTAAGAAGACCTCCCCCGTGGCGTAAATCTCTCCTCTATCGGGGTGGCTACCAAGCCAACCGGGGTTATACGTTTAATCCGGACGTGCACAATTCTACCTCATAGAAAAGCTACACAAGTCTACTGTAATACAGTCCTATGTAAAAACAGTTCAGTACTCTTCTTTCGAAAAGGTTTCTTAATATTCAGGCTTAAGTCAAAAGACATTGTCGATAACAACGTTCAGTTCTATATATAGTATACTTCAACTATATAGTCTAACAATCATGTAATTTCCAATTACAATAGAGGGACAAGATATTTACCTCGATAAGCCCATAATTATCCGAGTTTAAATGTCGATCCTGAGCAAGGTTAGCTCCTACTCAGTGCGCTCAGGCCAGCTCCAAACAACCCTTAGAAGTTCTAACCAACTTCTACTTATTACTCAACTAACCATGGAGATTTTCCTTAGGGTTTCGGTTTTGTGTGGAAGGAAGTATAATAGTATTTCGGGCTTTCGTATAAGTATAACCTTAGAATACTACAAGGTATCTGACTAAGGTAATTTGGGCATTATAACAATACTTTTGAGAGTATTTCTAACAAGAGGGGGTATTATACGAAGACAACTAGGCTAGGGGTACCCCAGGCTAGCACCAGGAGGGGAGGGCTCTCGGCCAAAGGGGAGGGGGATGGTGTTGGACGAGAACACTACTAAGAGAGGGGGAGGATTTTAACACTTAGAAATATTTTAGGAATGGATGAAGAAGTCATCAAAGAGGGGGGTATTTATAGGTCTAGCAAAGGCCAACCAATGGCCAAGATCTTGCCAAGTGCAAGGCAAGTGTAGGGCCAAGATCTTGCCAAGTGCACCTTAACCAACTACACACAAAATATCCTACCAACCCTTGACCACTTTAACCACACTTTCGGCCACCCCTTTACCGCCCAAGCCTAACCAATGAGAGGGTGACAAGTGTCGCCCTCTTGTTGGTCCAAAATGTTTCGTCTCTCGGAAAAATCCGCAAAAAATAAAAATGGCATAGCCGGAATTTTCCCTACGAAAGCTGTGGAAACGTTTCGTCGAAAAACGACTCTAACCGGGTGTTGTGAACAAAAATAATTCGGCCAAGCCTTAATTACAAGTTCAAATTTTCTACGTACGTCCTTACGTACATACTCTGGAAATACGGGGTATAACATTCTCCCCTCCTTAGAAACATTCGTCCCGAATGTTCCTTCTAGGTCTCGAAACAAACGTGCGCCAGTATAGTCTTCACTACTATACTTACGAGAACAATCCTGTCACACATGGCCACCGAAACAACTGCGCAAAAATACTTATATCCAAGTCCACGAGGAAGCACCTCTAACATCATAAAGCATACCACTTTTGTCACTTTGCCGCGAGGTTCTAGTGTCACTCCGGCGACCCAACAAATGGTACCGGGCTGCATGCGATCCCTGAGGCTGTCGTATACTCGAACTCTTACCACATTTCTGATACTTCTTCAGTTTCCAAAACTCGGGGTTACTATCTCTAACATGGTCATTATTAACTGGGAACACTCTGGATGGATCTTCGATACTTTCCTGATCATATCAATACGAAAGACCGGACGTACTGCCTCCTAAGTCGGACGACAAATGCTAACATATAGGCAACCTGGCCTATTCTTCACCTGAACTCAAAAGGGCCCAAAGTAACTCGGGCTAAGTTCCCTCTGTTTTCCAAAACTCGTCACACTGACCCGGTGGTACTTTCAGAAGACCGACCGTCAACTGAACTCTAAGCGCCGTCGCCGATTATCCGCACGATTTCTCGAGTGCGCGAACCTCTTCTAGACAAGCTTTACCACATCCACGATCTGTGGAAAAAACACGAACCAACCATTTGAATCTTGCCAACATCGAACCAATCGGCCGCGACTTACATCCGCCCCTACAAGGCTTTATAAGGCGACATTCGAACATTGAAATGGTAGCTTAAACACTCCTCCACAGAGACAACAATCCCCACAACTACCCCGAAATCCACACGCGGCGAGGCGAATGCGGTCTGAGACTCACGAGTTCTTAACCCTTCTTGGTAAAAACTTCCGAAACCAAAACAGTGTACCACGGACTCCACATGCGCCATAAGGTGAAGGTAGGCACCTCGTGCAACCTTACAACCTTTACGATATATCATCTCGCATAACCTCTGCCGAGTAAGCGGTCTTTGCTAGAAGACAAGGCGGTGACCCGCCGGCGACTGCGGTCGAACGTCCATGAATTCATACGTTGGTTAACTAAACTCGGGCCTAACACCCTCGTGACCCTACCACAAGGCGGGACCACCACAAACTGACCCCACCACCAAACATGCCGCGGGTTGACCCGCAACATGGCCTCAACCCGACCCGGCAACGCGCTAAACGCTAGCTCTCCGAAGGAAAACTCTCACTAATCACGTTACGAAAACCTAGCGGTCTTCTTAGCTCAACTACCCTCTTTCATGCCACACTACTCAGGGACTTATCCCGTAAACATAGCTCACGTGCACTATGCACTCCTATAAGGGTCAAACATAAACATACGTCTTTTACTCGAGATGGCCTTACCTCTAAGGTCTCTACGTATAAAACTCTAAGGCTCACACCTTCTCTATCCTCCAAATCTTTCTTGGTTAACTAACCAAGATTTCTAATCACAATAAACACTCATGGTATCTGAACATAACACTTAAGGTATACTCACCTTATCACGTATACAAAGCTCAGAGGTTAAAGATATACACGAATCTCTTCTTGCTCCCTTAGTCGTTCTAATCAAACGCCTGTAGGCGCATAACAGGAAGATGACAAACTACCCACCGATCCTCAAGGCTAAGTCCTCCGCGAGGACACTCTTTCGACATCGGACCACGGCGGTCATAGGTACAACAAGTACCAACTAAAAGACGACATTCCACGAGATGGCGCTGCCGCTGTGAACACCGAAAAAGCGAATCGGATGGTTTGGAACGCCGTGTATTTGTGAGCGGAAGCTCTGGAGCTCTGACCAACTCCTGCATACCCCGAACGTTCTGAACCCTGTGGAGGACCTTTCTGCACTAGTGGATGCGCATGTCGATATCTTTGGTGAGGCGACTCGCCTCGAAAGTTACCAAAGGACCTTGCCGCTCGGCCTCTTCTCTGTTCTTCGTTAACCCGCCGATCTCTACGTTTCTCGGCTGCGCGCATAAGCCCGCATACGTGCCATGCTCAAGCCTAATCAAGAACTTACTTTTGCACAACCGTTGATATTCATCAAGACTCGCGATACATCGGTATACTCTCGGTAATCAAATACGGTCGCCTCCTTGAAATCTATATTCTCTGTTCCTGCCGTGGGCGAAGGTTCAAACATCATGGCGCAGAGGAGCTGCCGCCGTGCTAAACTCACTTTGGGGCTAGTGACGCCGCAAAACTCCCGAATGAAGCACCACCCGGGTGATGATTGGGCTGTGCCACGTAACCCTGCATGCTCTACTCGCGACTCGCCGGTGCCTTGCCTCACGGGCGGGTTGCCTACGCGGAGGCATAGCGGTAAGGAAAGAAATACGTTAGAGGTCCAACTTACAACACGGCTCTAAGGCCGCGATCTCGAGTGAGAAGAATAGAAACCAATCCTAAATATCCTATAGCCTCACGATTATTGGTGTGGTGCACAACACCGATAATCAAGACTTCGGATCTGATGCGTAGACACTTTCAGGATTAGCTGCTCGATACCACTTTTGTCACGACCGAACTCGGGCGTGGATCGTGCCTTACCCCGGGCACCCTAGTGACACAACATCAGAGTAATCAGCGGAACATAAAGACAATACATGAAACCAATGTAATATGACAGTGAAATAAGAAAACAGACTAACCAAAAATGGTTACCTTCGGTATATATATAAATAGCAATTTGAACAGTTACAACCCTCTTACAAATTCTGCCCAACAAGATTACTCTGAGACCTCTTACGAATAATATGACAACAACGACGGGGCGGGGCCGCCATACCTGAATGTAGCACCTACCACAACGAGGACTATACGAAGATAAGCCTCGAGAAGCGGAGCTTTCCCAACGTTGAACTGTGACCCTAAGAGCGAGGATCAACGGCGGTGTACCTTTACTGCGGCATGAACGGCCCCAGAGGAGTCGATAACAACGGTACCAAGTATGTGGCGAAAATACATCGTAAATGAAATCATAGTAGTCTAAATAAAGCGGGAGACATGTATGATAACCAAACTACGATTCATAATAAATCGGCGATATGTCAAGTCAGGGACTCACGCCCTCAAGCCATCACAATAGAACCATACGGGGTAAGTACGAAGGCATAGCCGACTACTAAGACCCCCAGTACCAAAAATGCCATAAATTATATCACGAGGTCTTTCTGCATCGCACTACACGATCGAAGCCGCCACTCACCCGCAATATCATTGCGCGTCTATCCTCGAACTCCCGCACTCCGCATAGGTCACACAGACCGCATGAGGTATTCCTCGAATCATGGTCCTGCATCGCTGAGGTATACCCGTGATCGGCGGCCTAACCCTCGGTATCCGCCTAGGCTCCCGCACCCGCATAGTCTCAAAAGACCGCATAGTCTCAACAGACCGCATAGGAATCCCCGCATCGGGATAAACACCGGAATGATCAATCCCGAGCTCCCGCACTCGCATAGTCACGAGGATCGCATAGCCGTATAGACCGCATCGGGTGGCAAGCCCGGTATAATAAGTCAAGGGTATGTGATACAATAACAAGATAACGCTTAACGTTTGACAACGTAAGCACAACAAGAGTGACCCTTACATAATAATCACAAGATACTAACACACGTAGCATCCTAACATGCTTACTTATCAAATCAACAAGAAAGTATTACAAGGCTATCACAAACCAATACAATCAAGTTATTCACACAAGGTACTTTCTACTAACAAGTTTGGGTACCTATCCCCAAAGTACTTCATACATTAAATCTTTAAAAGATACGTTACTTCACAAAACCACACAATACCCGTAGTATATGAAAATAGAGTGATTATCTTTTAAAGTAAATCAATTACTTCTCTTTGTAAAATCAAGTAGCAACATTCTTTTCCAATGTTCAAGTTTGCCTAATTTCCAATGTTCAAGTTTGCCTAATTTCCAATGTTCAAGTTTCTCATTTTAGAAAGGTTTCGTAGTTCATAGTCTTATTCATTTAAGAATATAATTCTCCTTTAACAATCTGAGAAACATAAGCCTTATATGTGAGTAGGATATACTTGTTTATAACAATCTTATTACAAAGAATGATCTAGGAAATATCATTTTGTCTCATCTTAGCTTCTATGCAGATGGAAGTTTCTCGGTTTTAATAATACTTAATTATTAAAAACATTTCCTTTTATTAACGCCGATGGTTTGTCGATACACATTCTGATTTCCAAAATCAGTAAAACATTCTTAAGCCGTTATACCTAACTTTCCATAAAGCTAGTATAACTCTTAAGTTTTCTAAAAAATCAAGTATTACCTCTTCTTTCAAAATGATTCAAAAATCTTTTGAAATACTTCAAGTTCTTTATTAACACATAACAAGCCAGTTATAGTTCAAATCAGTTACCTTTTAAAAGCCACAAGTATTTTCTTACCAACATAAAGCTGTTATAACCAACTTCCCATAAAGCCGTTATAACACTTTATGTTTTAAACCAATCAAATACATTTAGCACATGTACGTCTACCGTACTACATAGTTCACACATATCATGCTAGAAGAGATAGGAAGAGGTTCACATAACTCGCGACGAGTATCGACTAATAGCAAAACGCTCCAAGTACTTCCAACCGCTTCGCTACTCCTTTAAGCCAAGTAGATCGCGCCACACGTAGTACTTCAACCTATAAGGCCACAAGGCGCTTATTAACATTTAGATCCCTTCAGAGAACATTCTACGTAAAATTGCAAAGACCTCCCCAGAACAGCTTAAATCTCCTCCTCTCTCGGGGCCGGATACAAACCCAACCTGGGGGGGGGGGGGGTTATACGTTTAATCCGGACGTGCACAATTCTACCTCATAGAAAAGCTACACAAGTCTCATCAATACACCCCTATGTAAAAACAGTCAAGATTCTTCTTTCAAAAGGTTTCTTAATATTCAGGCTTAAGTCACAAGACATGGCCGATAACAACGATCAGTTCGCTAAATAGGACACTACAACTATATAGTCTAACAATCATGTAATTTCCAATGACAATAGAGGACAAGATATTTACCTCGATAAGCCCATAATTATCCGAGTTTAAATGTCGATCCCGAGCAAGGTTTAGCTCCTACTCACGTGGCTCCGACCCGCTCCAACAACCCTTAGAAGTTCTAACCAACTTCTACTTATTACTCCAACTAACCATGGAGATTTTCCTTAGGGTTTCGGTTTTGTGACTAAGGGAAGTATAATAGTATTTCTGGGCTTTTCGTATAAGTATAACCTTAGAATACTACAAGGTATACGGCTAAGGTAATTTGGGCATTATAACAATACTTTTGAGAGTATTTCTAACAAGAGGGGGGGTATTATACGAAGACAACTAGGCTAGGGGGGGGTACCCCACGGCTAGCACCACAAGGAGGGGGGGAGGGCTCTCGGCCAAGGGGGAGGGGGATGGTGTTGGACGAGAACACTACTAAGAGAGGGGGAGGATTTTAACACTTAGAAATATTTTAGGAATGGATGAAGAAGTCATCAAAGAGGGGGGTATTTATAGGTCTAGCAAAGGCCAACCAATGGCCAAGATCTTGCCAAGTGCAAGGCAAGTGTAGGGCCAAGATCTTGCCAAGTGCACCTTAACCAACTACACACAAAATATCCTACCAACCCTTGACCACTTTAACCACACTTTCGCCACCCTTTACCGCCTAAGCCTAACCAATGAGAGGGTGACAAGTGTCGCCTCTTGTTGGTCCAAAATGTTTCGCCTCTCGGAAAAATCCGCAAAAATAAAAATGGCATAGCCGGAATTTTCCTACGAAAGTCGTGGAAACGTTTCGAAAAACGACTCTAACCGTGTTGTGAACAAAATAATTCGCCAAGCCTTAATTACAAGTTCAAATTTTCTACGACGCCCTTACGCACATACTGAAATACGGTATAACGATCGTTAATTGAGTTATCATACCTGTCTCCAGTTTTATTATAGACTTATGATTTCATTACAGTACTTTCAGTTTCACATATTTGGTATATGTTGTACTGACCTCCTTCGGGGGGTTGCGTTCATGCCGCAGGTACAGTACAAGTTGCTGATCCTTGCTCTTAGGATCACTGTTCAGCTGGTGAGAAGCTCCTTTATTCTGGAGGCTTATCCCTGGTATTGTCGGTTGTCGTACATTCAGGGGTATGGCGGGGCCCTGTCCCGCCAGAGTTGTTATTCTTAGAGGTCTGTAGTCACATTGTGGATTGGGTTGTAAAGAAAAGAAAAAAATGTATTGTTTTATTTGTATAACTTACGGAAGGTGGCCTTATCGGCTAGCCTGTTGTGATTTTATGTTTGAGCATTTTTATCAGTTTTGTATGTTCCACTGCTATTCTTTGATGTATACCGAAAGGGGTGCCCAGGTAGGGCACCAGTCGTGGGCCCGGGGTCGGGTCGTGACATAGCATAAATACGGTTCTGAGGACCGCTGGAACTGGGACCCCCACCACGACCTCTGCCGCGGCCTGCTGGCCCGTGAACACCCTGCCCTCCGGGGAGCATAACCGTCGTAGATGAAGATCCAAAGAATCGACTTCGCTGCGAACCATAACACTCCCGCCACCTCTGGTCGGACAATCTCTCTTCAAATGACCCTGCTGGCCACAAGAGTAACAAGCTCCTGAAGGAACACGACACTCTCCTGGGTGAGACCTACCTTATCGAGCACACCGAGATGGGGGTTGTTACACCCCGTATTTACAAGACATGTTTTAAGATCGTACGTAAGAACTCACAAGTGTTAAGATTTGAGACTTGTAAAAATTTATCGAAATTATGAAAATTGTCGGAAAACGAATATTGTGACGAATGGGAGGGCGACACGTGTCACCCCCCCTTATGTTTGTCTTGGACGAAATGTAGCAAGGGCACAAGGGTCATTTGACCCTTGTTAGGAAGACAAGTCTTGCAACTTGAAGAGCTTGACAAAATTGACTTAGTCAAAGGGTCCACAAGTCTTGATATTTAATTGGAACTCATCCAAGCCTCACATTTGGGCACATATTGACCCTCCTTTGTGCTATATAATACTACTAGTAGCAAGACAAAGTCCAACACTTAGAGAAATTTTCAAGAAACTTTGAGCTTAGCCATGAATGCTCTCGGGTTTGAGCTCCCCTCCACAAGAAAATTTTGTAGTTTGATCCATTAGCCACAAGACTTTAAACCAAGGTTCATGAGTGTATTGTAAGTGTATCTCAATAGAAAAATCCCGGAAAAAAGATAATTTTCGTATTGGTCGCAAGGTGAAAACCTAGTTGCTTTTCTAGGTTTTGTTTGGAAGTTTGAAGGAAAGTTGTTGGTATTGTTCTAAGGGTCTCAAGTATCGGATTGAAGTGTCTTGGAGAGGCTCTAAGTTGCTAAGGAGCGACTTCGGATTTGGAGTTGGATTAGGATTCGTTGAGGTAATAATCTTGTCCCTTAAAAGTGTCACAAGATTATATATATTGTTGTTAGCTTTACATGTTGCTAGCATGAAGTTTATGTGTTGAAGTTTTATAAGTATTATGGATTGATTGTAGCCTTAAATCCGAAATGTCATTTAAGCCTTGTGAAGTTGGATTACAATTTGGTCGTTTATTAGAATCGTCGCATGTTACTTACTTGAAGATTATAGTGGTTATAATCGATTGCGACTTGATATCATGTTATGTTAACAACTTGGATTGAAATGGAAATTGGATAAGAATTGGTGTTATTGTACTCAATGTGGCCGAAATTGGACTAGTAGTTTGTATTAGTTTGATATCTTTTGTGGGGAGGAATTTTACACGTCTAGTAGGCGTGTAATCCCCTATTGTTAATTGCATTGATTGGGCCTTAAATGTGGCGTGTTTGGTTATTGAATTCGGCCTTGAAAAAGGTGGCAAAGTAAGTAGAAACAAAGGAAGTGTTGTCCGATTTTCCGTAGAATTTGGAGACTTTACACATAGAATATTCTACGATTGAAGCTAGAGGTTAATGTACGTGTTATGACTATTATAGGTTGAAGTACTACGAGTAGTGTATTCTACTTGAAGGGTGGAAAGGCTAGCAAGGTTATAGTACTTTGGAGCATTTTGCAACTTGTCGCTAGTCGTCGCGAGGTATGTGAACCTCTTCTTTCTTTGGCATGATCCTACGTATGAAATATCCATGTGATAGTATTTCATTATTCCTTCTACTCTTAGAAGTTAAGGAGTATTCACATTGTTGACTCTAAGTTAAAAGTATGTTAAATTGTCCTAAGTCCTTACTAAGTCTTATGGGAGATGTTGGTAAGAATGGTTAGGAAATTATGAGATTTGATTTAAAGCGATGTGTCTTGATTTATTTAAAGTAAGTAAGTGGATTTTATGTTCGAAAATGAGTTGAATTTATATGTGAAAAGGGGTTTGATTTTAAAAGTGGAAGTTATATGATTTTAAGAGAATAAGTTATTTGGTTTTGGAAGTGTATGGAACTTTATATTTTTTTTTATAAGTATAAGCGACATGATTTTAAAGAATGTATGCCACGAGGTGTTAATACTATAAGCCTTGATTTTATGAGTGGAAATGACTAAACTTTAAAAAGTATGTCTTCTTAATTTATATCAAAAGTTAAGAAGATGGTTTCCAAAAGAGTATGTGACTTGAGCTTTAAAAAGAAAGAAGTTTTATGATTCTTTTAAGTATGTATGTACGTAGTATTTTTGGGTTTAGTTTCCCTAATGTTGCAAGAATAAAGTGCCTTAAGTTCTCTAAAATGAAAGGTTGTTATAATAGCTTTATGGGAAGTTGTTATAACGACTTAAGAAGAAGTAATAATACGATTTAAAATGTTATGTAAGGAAAATCACACCGAGCCTACAAATAGGCCGGATTACGTTATGAAATACACCGAGCCTACAAATAGGCCGGACACGTTCTGAGATACACCGAGCCTACAAATAGGTCGGACACGCCATATTACCCCGAGCCTACACATAGGTCGGTTACGCCATCTTACACCGAGCCCACAGCGGGCGGATTATGCTACATGATTCCACAGTACACCGAGCTCCACAGGCGGGCCGGATTATGCTACATGATTCCACAGTACACCGAGCTCCACAGGCGGGCCGGATTATGCTACATGATTCCACAGTACACCGAGCTCCACAGGCGGGCCGGATTATGCCACATGATTCATCAGTACACCGTGTCCCGCAAATGGGCCGGATTACGTTATCACGTATGAATAATCAAAGTTAGCTTACAAATAAGAAGTCCCTCCATAAAGTGCCGAATTATGTTATGTAAGATATGTAAGTATGTGGAAAAACTTGATTAAATTCTTAAGTATGTATGTAAGAATATGATGTTAATTATTATTGAAAGAAGGAAAGAAACGGTTAATATACGATTGATTTCAGGAGTTAAAATGACATTCTTTTATACAGTTATGATTTGGTTGTTGCACCTTATTTCTGTTCCATACTTGCAACTGTTGATCGACTTCGGGGCTGCGTTCATGCCCGCAGGTGTTAGGTACACAGGTTGGTGATCCTTGCTCTTAGGATCTCTGTTCAGTTTTTGGGAAGAAGCTCCATTCACTCCGGAGGCTTATCTTTTTGGTACGGTTTCCCTGATGTTGTAAATTTATGTACATTCAGGGGTATAGCGGGGCCCTGTCCCGCCACAGTTGTAATTCTTAGAGGTCTGTAGTCACATGTTGTGGGTCGGTTTGTAAAAAAAAAAAAAGGATATAACTGCTGTTGTTTATGTATATGTATATGTGTCCATTGAGGTAGCCTTATCGGCTAACCGGTTGTTTAAATTCTCGTTGTGTTATTTTATAAGTTTCATGTATGTTCCGCTGATTATCTCTGATGTATACCTGTAAGGGTGCCTGTGTAGGACACGACCATGCCCGGGCTGGGTCGTGACAAAAGTGGTATCAGAGCAGTTAGTCCTCGGAAAGTGTCTACAGACCGTGTCTAGTAGAGTCTTGATTATCGGTGTGTTGTGCACCACATCTATAATCAGGAGGCTGCAGGACATTTAGGATTGGTTTCCATTCTTCTCACTCTGAGATCGTGCAGTAGAGCTGTATTAATAGGTTGATCCGTCTCTGACGTATTCTTATGTATATGAATCAGCTATGCCTCCACGGAAGGCGACCAGGGCCGGCGAGGCAAGGCAGCAGCAGGAGCTGCCAGTGGTGCGCAGAGGGTTACTAGGACTCAGGCACAGACTATGCCTGAGGTAGTAGGCGGGTCGGCGAGTTCAGCCACGCCGGCAGTATTAGAGGAGCCGAGAGCGGCAGTAGCTCCAGAGGTTCCGGTACCAGAGCCTCCAGTTCCGCAGCCAGGTGCTGAGTATAGAGACTATGGGGAGCAGATCCGATTATTGACCAGTATAGTAGTAGGGAAACGCCGATAGGAGCAGGCAGCTAACCCTAGAGCCGACAGTTTGCGGATTCAGGATTTTCTGGGTTGTTATCCGCCCGAGTTTTATGGTTCGAGGTCTGAGGAGGATCCGCAGGAGTTCATTCGGCAGCTACAGCGGACTATGCAGGTTCTTAGGGCTTCAGAGACAGAGTCTGTTATGCTAGCCTCTTACCGGTTACGCGATATTGCGTTGAACTGGTTTGAGTCATGGGAACTGTCTAGGGGTGTGGGTGCTCTTCCAGCTGTTTGGGAGGAGTTCACAGAGGCCTTTATGGATCACTTTTTGCCTCCTGAGATGAGGAGAGCCCGTGTAGATAGATTCTTGACCTTGAGGCAGAATGGGAGGACTATCAGGGAGTACAGCCTGGAGTTTGACTCCTTGGCCAGGCATGCGCACACTATTGTAGCTGACATGGCGGATAGAGTTCATCGTTATGTGATGGGGCTAGACCGTCATATGATTACTGCATGCTTGGGGGTGGCTCTTCAGCCCGGTATGGATATTGCCAGGATGCAGACATATGCACAGGGGATTGAGGACAGGGAGAGAGAGGACCGACCAGACCAAGGCCAGCCCAAGAGGGCCAGGACGGCAGGGGTTCAGGGTGATTTTCGAGGCGGAGAGCCTCAGCAGCAGGCTAGGTCTACATTTCACCAAGACGAGTGCTCCTTCCCGATTCGCGGAGGTTGGATCAGCCGGGTAATTCAGGAGCCGGTCAGAGCTCCAGAGCTTCGGATTCGTATGCGCACATGGGTTCTAGGCAGTCGGGGCCACTCTTCCCTCAGTGTCCACAGTGTGGCCGACATCACCATGGGGAATGTCGTCGTGCTACTGGTGCCTGTTTTACCTGTGGCCGTCAGGGCCATATGTTGAGGGATTGTCCTAGTAGGAGAGTTACAGGAGGGATAGCACAGTCTACCGGATCAGTTGCGGGTTCTTCGCCTTCAGTAGCTAGGCAGGATGTTCATACACCGGCAGGCCGTGGCAGAGGTCGTGGTGGAAGTTCCCAGTTTTAGCGGTCCTTTGAACCGCCTATATGATTTCAGGTATATCTTCGACCCTTTAGAGATTTGTATGCATGATAAGGTTGTTGTATGTTTAAGTATCAAGAACGGATAATATTGAGATTATGTATGTATGCTAGAAGTAAGTTGGAAGTACGAAAAGATAATCCTTTTAGGCCATGAATGTGAGTAGATAGTGATGGTGCACACTTTGGATTTGTTTCCTCATTTGGTTTGTGATGAATAAATATGCAAGTGCGGTGTATTAGGGCCATATGTGGCATAATTAGGTTTTACTAAGTGCAGTTTTATGAGACTATGCCAAGAAATCATAAGTTGACTCCGAAAGAACATTCGGGGATGAATGTTTCTAAGGGGGGAAGAATGTTACACCCCGTATTTACAAGACATGTTTTAAGATCGTACGTAAGAACTCACAAGTGTTAATATTTGAGACTTGTAAAAATTTATCGGAATTATGAAAATTGTCGTAAAACGAATATTGTGACGAATGTGAGGGAGACACGTGTCACCCCCCCTTTATGTGTTATACCCCGTATTTCCAGAGTATGTACGTGAGGGCGTACGTATAAAAATTTAAGCCTTAAAGTAGGCAAAGTGGCGAATTTGTGCACAAGTGCCGAAAAGAGTCGTTTTTCGACGAAACATTTTACTAAACTTGCGAAGGGAAAATTCCGGCTATGTCATTTATAATTTTTGCGGATTTTTCTGAGAGACGAAACATTTTGGACCAACGGGAGGGTGACATGTGTCACCCTCACATTGGAAGCAATGGTGGACGGCAAATGGACGAAATGGGAGCACTTTAGTTGGTAGGATATTTTGTGCAAGTTGGTGTGGTAGATGGATAAGGTGCACTTGGCTTAAATCTAGCCCTACACTTGCCTTACACTTGGATGGATCTTGGCCATTGGTTGGTCATTTCTTGACCTATAAATACCCCCCTTGTTGAAGAGTTATTTCATCCAAACTTGAGCATTCTTTCTAAGTCTCTAAATACTCCCTCCCTCTTGTTTGCTTTCGTCCAAAGCCCCCTCCCCTTTGAGTAAGGCCTTGGCCGAGAGCACCCCTCCCCCTTTGTAGTGTTCTAGTCGTGGGGTACCCCCCCCTAGCCTAGTTGTTTTCGTATAATACCCCCCCTTTGTGGTATAGAAATACTCTCCAAGTATTGTTATAATGCCCAAATACTTTAACCCAAATACCTTGTAGTATTTTCCAAAGTTACCTCTATACGTAGAGCCCGGAAATACTATTATACTTTCCTTTAGCCACTAAACAAAACCCTAAGGAAAACCTTCATAGTCGGTTGAAGTGTTAAGTAGAAGTTGCGTAGAACTTCTAAGGGTTGTTTGGAGCGGGTTGGAGCGCACGGAGTAGGAGCTAAACCTTGCTCAGGATCGACATTTAAACTTGGATAATTTTGGGCTTATCGAGGTAAATACTACTGTCCTTCTATTGTAATTGGAAATTACATGTTATAGGATTATATAGTTAAAGTATACTATATATAGAACTGAACATAGTTGTGCGGCAATGTCTTTTGACTTAAGCCTGAATTTAAAGAAGAGAACTGAACTGTAATTACGTAGGACTGAATTACAGTAGACTTAAGTAGCATTACTGTGGAGTAGAATTTTACACGTCCGATTAGACGCATAACCCCTCTCTAGGGAGTTGTTGGCTGTTAGCAGCCTCGATAGATGAGAGATTACGCGCCGCGGGGAGGTGTCACAAATTTCAGAGAATATTCTACGTTGAGATCTAGATGATAATAGGCGCCTTGTGGCCTCTATAGGTTGAAGTACTACGTGTGGCGTGAGCTGCTTGGCTGAAGGTGTAGCCAACGGTTTGAGGTACTTGGAGCGTTTTGCTATTAGTCGATAATCGTCGCGAGGTATGTGAACCTCTTCCTATCTTTTCTAGCATGATGTGTGTATAACTATGTAGTATGGTAGACGTACATGTGTTGAATGTATTTGATTGGTTTAAAACATAAAGTGTTATAACGGCTTTATGGAAAGTTGGTTATAACAACTTTATGTAAGTAAGAAATGCTTTGTGGTTTTTAAAGATAACTGATTTGACTTATAACTGACTTGATGTGTGATGATAAGAATCTTGAAGTATTTCGAAAGAATTAAGAAACCTTTTTGAAAGAAGAGTAATACTTGGTTTTGAAAACTTAAGAGTTATACTAGCTTTATGGGAAGTTAGGTATAACGTCTTAAGAGAGATAAAGAGAATGATTTACTGATGTTTAGAAGTTAAGAGACTTAATCTTAAAAGATAAGAGATTTGACTTAATATGGATGTTAGTATGAAACCTCATTCGTGAGTAATGAGTACTTGGTTTTTAAAAGGAATAATGTTTTACTGATTTTGGGAATCAGAATGAGTATCGACAAACCACTGCAGCGTTAATAAAAAGGAAATGTTTTGACTAAATAAGTATTATTAAAACTAGTAGAAACCTCCATCTACATAGAAGCTAAGATGAGACAAAATGATATTACATTTCCTAGATCATGGCTGCTTTAATAAGATTGATTATGAACAAGAATAACCTACTCACATATAAGACATATGTTTCTCAAATTGTTTAAAAGAGGATTATATTCTTAAGTGATTAAGTCTATGGACTACGAAACCTTTATAAAATAAGAGACTTAAGTGTTTGAAATTAGGCAAACTTGAACTTTTGGAAAAGAATGTTGTTACTTGATGTTGAAAAGGAAAGTGTTTTGGTTTACCTAAAAATGTGAGTCACTCTATTTTAATACTACGGTATCGGTGACCTTTATAAAAGGAATGGATCTTTTAAAAGAATTTAACGACGTAATACCTTGGGGTCGAACCGACTTTGGCCTAAAATAAACTTGAGTTGTGTGTAACTTGCCTATGTTTGTGTTTGATAGCCTTGTGCATATATATCGTATTTCTATACCACCGCGTCTCTCGATGGAGGGCCGGCTGAATTGTTATGAACGATTATCCACCGAGTCCCACGAGATGGGCCGGGACACGTATTTCATCTGATTCTTCACCGAGTCCCACGAGATGGGTCGGGACACGTATTCCATCTGCTTATTCACCGAGTCCCACGAGATGGGCCGGGACACGTATTCCATCTAATTATTCACCGAGTCCCACGAGATGGGCCGGGACACGTATTCCATCTGATTATTCACCGAGTCCCACGAGATGGGCCGGGACACGTATTCCATCTGATTATTCACCGAGTCCCACGAGATGGACCGGGACACGTATTCCATCTGATTATTCACCGAGTCCCACGAGATGGGCCGGGACACGTATTCCATCTGATTCTCTACCGAGTCCCATGGGATGGGCCGGGACACATATTCCACATGATTCTTTACCGAGTCCCACGGGATGGGCCGGGACACGTATTCCACACGATTTACACCTAGATCACGGCGGTGAGGAAGGAGTTCCACGCACGAGGATGACTTGAGGGCGTGAGTCCCTGACTTGACATGACTGCTTTTATGTTGTGAACTGTAGTTTGGTTATCATACATGTCTCTTGCTTTATATAGACTATTATGATTTCATTTACAGTCTTTTACAGTTTCACATACTTGGTACCTGTTATCGACTCCTTCGGGCTGCGTTCATGCCGCAGTAAGTACATCGGTTGTGGATCCTCGCCATAGGATCAAAGTTCGTGTTGGGAAGCCCCGCTTTCTTGAGGCTTATCTTTTGTATGTTACCCGAGTGCAGGGTTCTTGTACATTCGTGGTATGGCGGCCCCGTCCGTCATAGTTGTTGTCACTTCTTAGAGTCCTGTAGTACCGTAGGCGAGTTGTAAAAAGGATAATTGTTCGTATTTATGTATATATACCAAGGCAACTGTTTTGGTTGACCTGTTTATTTATCATGTCTCTTAATTCATGTTCGTGTTTTATTTCCGCTGATTTTCTCTGATGTTGTATCACTAGGGTGCCCGGTAGGCACGACCACGCCCGGTTCGGTCGTGACAAAAGTGGTATCGAGCGATTAATCCTCGGAAAGTGTCTACTGCACCGTGTCTAGTAGAGTCTTGATTATCGGTGTGTTGTGCACCACATCTATAATCGTGAGGCTATAGGACATTTAGGATTGGTTTCATTCTTCTCATTACGAGATCGTGCCTTAGAGCCGTGTGATAAGTTGGACCTCTAACGTATTCCTTTCCTTTACCGCTTATGCCTCCGTAAGGCAACCCGCCCAGAATGGCAAGGCAATGAGGAGTCGCGAGTAGAAAACGGAGGGTTACCGGGGCAGAGGCTCAGTCGTTACCTGAGATAGTGCTTTAGACGGCGAGTTTTGCGACGCCGCTAGCGCCGGCAGAGTTTAGAGCCGCAACAGTGGCTGCTGAGACTACAGTACCTGAGCCTCCAGTCCCACAGCCTGGAGCAGATGAGATGGGGTACAAGGAGATGGCCCGATCGCCGTGGTCGTAGCGTGATATGAGGATAGGCCGACGCAGCATTCAGCCCCAGAGCACCCGTAGTTCACCCCGAGCGCATTTGAGGCTACGGACTTTACGAGTTATAGCCCGCCGATGTTCTATGGATCGAGAGCCGAGATGACCTCGTGAGTTTATCCGACAGCACACTGGATCATGAGAGTGATCGAGTCTCGCAGGCCGAGTCGGTGGTATTGGTTCGCATCACCGCGTGATATCGCATTCGATCGTTTGATTCGTGAGCTGTCCCGGGAGAGCATGCACCTCCACCATTTGGGACGAAGTTCTCAAGGGCTTTTCTTGCACATTTCTTGCCCCACGATGAGGAGGATCGGGCCGACGATTTTTGACGTTGAGGCAGACGCGGACGGTTAGAGAGTACAATGTGGAGTTCGACTCATTAGCTCGGTATGTTCCGCCAGAGTAGCCGATATGGAGGATGAGTACACCGCCACGTCACCGGCTAGATGATTACTTGGCGAGGCTTATGCGGTGTAGCTCTTCACCGCATGGACATTTCCGCACGCAAGCTCATGCACTAGGATGTGAGGCACGGAGAGGTCGACAGAATGACTGGGATCAGCAGAAGAGGGCCAGAACAGCAGGGTCCTTTGGTAACTTTCGAGGCGGGCCGCCTCAGCAGCAGACTAGTTATGTACCTCCGCCAGTGCAGAATGGTCCTCCGCGCCTTCGTGACGCTCGGGTATTCGAGCCGGTCGTGGCTCCGTGGCTTAGTTCACGATATACATGGGTTCTAGCCATCGGGTTCGTTTTCCTCGGTGTGCACACGTGGCGACGCCATCCCGGAATGTCGCTTTTTATCGGGTGCTTGTTTTTCCCGCGCCGTCAGGGCCATATGACGAGAAATCGCCCTAATAGGAAAGATGCGCATGTAATGACTCACCACGGCCGATGGCGTGTTCATCGCCTTCTACAACTATGCGCCCTGCAGGGCAGGCCTATGATTAGAGTGGAGCGGTAGATTCAGGTATATCCTTAACCCTCTAGAGATTTTTATGCATGATATGATGACCTTATTATTGTGTGCTATGTACGGATAGCATTATGTTGGTTATGAGTTGGAAAGCATGGTTAGTTGAAAGGATATGTATGGGGGCATGGAAAGTGTGAACCTTAGAATATTTCGTGTTGAGACCTTAGAGGTAAGGTCATCTTGAATAAAAGATTTTACGGTTAGTCTTTGTTGAAATACTTGGTTGCGTATAAATGTGTTGTGGGATAAGTCCATGGGTAGTGTGAAATGGAAGTGGTAGCTTTCATGACCTGTATAGGTAAGATTGTTCCGGATCGGGAAACAAGAGCTTGATGCGTTAAGTGGCTCGGGTTAGGGCCATGTTGCGGGCCAACCCGCGGCCTGTTTCGGGGTAGGGTCAGCTCTGGGTGGTCCCGCCAGGTGGTAGGGTCACGGGGGTGCTAGGCCCAAGTTTAGATGACCATCGTATGAGTTCGTGGATGCGTTCGACCAGAATCGGTTCAGAAGGTCGGAATGGCCTTAAGGAAGATTAAGGCTAGTAAGATGACCAAGTTTGGAGGTGGTGACTCCAAAGTCTTGGGAACAGAAGCGTTGACCGAAGTGTGGTACGTGTACTAAGAAGAGTTCGAATGTTCGAGAAGAGTCCGACGAGTAAGGAAGGAAGTGAACTTGTGCTGAAAGATGGAAGTAATCATTTTTGAGAAATGAATGTGCGAAGGGAGTGTCCCTTGGACCAAGAGCGAGAGTTGGTATTGTTTTCCATCATCGAGGTGGTTCCTCGTTGGCGTAGATTTAAGTATTTGCGCGCATGTGTTATTTCGTGGCCAGGCGTGGCGTTGGCAACTTGTTAGAAGAACTTTATCGTTATCCGTCTTGAGAAGGAACATTCGGGACGAATGTTTCTAAGGAGGGGAGAATGTTATACCCCGTATTTCCAGAGTATGTACGTGAGGGCGTACGTATAAAAATTTAAGCCTTAAAGTAGGCAAAGTGGCGAATTTGTGCACAAGTGCCGAAAAGAGTCGTTTTTCGACGAAACGTTTTACTAAACTTGCGAAGGGAAAATTCCGGCTATGTCATTTATAATTTTTGCGGATTTTTCCGAGAGACGAAACATTTTGGACCAACGGGAGGGTGACATGTGTCACCCTCACATTGGAAGCAATGGTGGACGGCAAATGGACGAAATGGGAGCACTTTAGTTGGTAGGATATTTTGTGCAAGTTGGTGTGGTAGATGGATAAGGTGCACTTGGCTTAAATCTAGCCCTACACTTGCCTTACACTTGGATGGATCTTGGCCATTGGTTGGTCATTTCTTGACCTATAAATACCCCCCTTGTTGAAGAGTTATTTCATCCAAACTTGAGCATTCTTTCTAAGTCTCTAAATACTCCCTCCCTCTTGCTTTCGCCCAAAGCCCTCCCTTTGAGTAAGGCCTTGGCCGAGAGCACCTCCCCTTTGTAGTGTTCTAGCCGTGGGTACCCCTAGCCTAGTTGTTTTCAGATAATACCCCCTTTGTGGTATAGAAATACTCTCCAAGTATTGTTATAATGCCCAAATACTTTAGCCCAAATACCTTGTAGTATTTTCCAAAGTTACCTCTATACGTAGAGCCCAGAAATATTATTATACTTTCCTTTAGCCACTAAACAAAACCCTAAGGAAAACCTTCATAGTCGGTTGAAGTGTTAAGTAGAAGTTGCGTAGAACTTCTAAGGGTTGTTTGGAGCGGGTGAGCGCACGGAGTAGAGCTAAACCTTGCTCAGGATCGACATTTAAACTTGGATAATTTTGGGCTTATCGAGGTAAATACTATTGTCCTTCTATTGTAATTGGAAATTACATGTTATAGGATTATATAGTTAAAGTATACTATATATAGAACTGAACATAGTTGTGCGGCAATGTCTTTTGACTTAAGCCTGAATTTAAAGAAGAGAACTGAACTGTAATTACGTAGGACTGAATTACAGTAGACTTAAGTAGCATTACTGTGGAGTAGAATTTTACACGTCCGGATTAGACGTACAACCCCCCCTCTGTAGGGAGTTGTTGGCCTGTTAGCAGGCCTCGATAGAGGAGGAGATTACGCGGTTGCGGGGGGGGAGGTGCTGCCGAAATTTCTGTAGAATATTCTACGTTGAGATCTAGATGATAATAGGCATCTTGTGGCCTCTATAGGTTGAAGTACTACGTGTGGCGTGAGCTGCTTGGCTGAAGGTGTAGCCGACGATTTGAGGTACTTGGAGCGTTTTGCTATTAGTCGATAATCGTCGCGAGGTATGTGAACCTCTTCCTATCTTTTCTAGCATGATGTGTGTATAACTATGTAGTATGGTAGACGTACATGTGTTGAATTTATTTGATTGGTTTAAAACATAAAGTGTTATAACGGCTTTATGGGAAGTTGGTTATAACAGCTTTATGTAAGTAAGAAATGCTTTGTGGTTTTTAAAGATAACTGATTTGACTTATAACTGACTTGATGTGTGATGATAAGAATCTTGAAGTATTTCGAAAGAATTAAGAAACCTTTTTGAAAGAAGAGTAATACTTGGTTTTGAAAACATAAGAGTTATACTAGCTTTATGGGAAGTTAGGTATAACGTCTTAAGAGAGATAAAGAGAATGATTTACTGATTTTTAGAAGTTAAGAGACTTAATCTTAAAAGATAAGAGACTTGACTTAATATGGATGTTAGTATGAAACCTCATTCGTGAGTAATGAGTACTTGGTTTTTAAAAGGAATAATGTTTTACTGATTTTGGAAATCAGAATGAGTATCGACAAACCACTGCAGCGTTAGTAAAAAGGAAATGTTTTGACTAAATAAGTATTATTAAAACCAGTAGAAACCTCCATCTGCATAGAAGCTAAGATGAGACAAAATGATATTACATTTCCTAGATCATGACTGCTTTAATAAGATTGATTATGAACAAAAATAACCTACTCACATATAAGACATATGTTTCTCAAATTGTTTAAAAGAGGATTATATTCTTAAGTGATTAAGTCTATGGACTACGAAACCTTTATAAAATAAGAGACTTAAGTGTTTGAAATTAGGCAAACTTGAACTTTTGGAAAAGAATGTTGTTACTTGATGTTGAAAAGGAAAGTGTTTTGGTTTACCTAAAAATGTGAGTCACTCTATTTTAATACTACGGGTATCGGGTGACCTTTATAAAAGGAATGGATCTTTTAAAAAGAATTTAACGTACGTAATACCTTGGGGTCGAACACGACTTTGGCCTAAAATAAACTTGAGTTGTGTGTAACTTGCCTATGTTTGTGTTTGATAGCCTTGTGTGCATATACTGTATTTCTATACCACCGCGTCTCTCGATGGAGGGTCTGCTGAATTGTTATGAACGATTATCCACCGAGTCCCACGAGATGGGCCGGGACACGTATTTCATCTGATTCTTCACCGAGTCCCACGAGATGGGCCGGGACACGTATTCCATCTGATTATTCACCGAGTCCCACGAGATGGGCCGGGACACGTATTCCATCTGATTATTCACCGAGTCCCACGAGATGGGCCGGGACACGTATTCCATCTGATTATTCACCGAGTCCCACGACGGGCCGACACGTATTCCTTCCGATTCTCCACCGAGTCCCATGGGATGGGCCGGGACACGTATTCCACATGATTCTTTACCGAGTCCCACGGGATGGGCCGGGACACGTATTCCACACGATTTACACCTAGACTGCCGACAGTGAGGAAGGAGTTCCACGCGTGAGCGGATGACTTGAGGCGTGAGTCACCGACTTGACATGATCGCTTTTATGTTGTGAATCGTAGTTTGGTTATCATACATGTCTCTGCTTTATATAGACTATTATGATTTCATTTACGCCTTTTACGATTTCACATACTTGGTACTTGCCAGATCGACCTCTCGGGCTGCGTTCATGCCGCAGTAAGTACATCGGTTGTGGATCCTCGCCATAGGATCAAAGTTCAGCGGTTGGGAATCCCCGCTTTCTTGGAGGCTTATCTTTTGTATGTTACCCGAGTCCGTAGGTTCTTGTATATTCGTGGTATGGCGGCCCCGTCCCGTCATAGTTGTTGTCACTTCTTAGGTCCTGTAGTATCGTTGTGGCGAGTTGTAAAAAGGATAACTGTTCGGGTATTTATGTATATATACTGAAGGCAACTGTTTTGGTTGGCCTGTTTATTTATCATGTCTCTTAATTCATGTTCGTGTTTTTATTTTCGCTGATTTTCTCTTATGTTGTATCACTAGGGTGCCCGGGGTAAGGCACCAGTCACGGGCCCGGGTTCAGGTCGTGACATTATGTTTGTCTTGGACGAAATGTAGCAAGGGCACAAGGGTCATTTGACCCTTGTTAGGAAGACAAGTCTTGCAACTTGAAGAGCTTGACAAAATTGACTTAGTCAAAGGGTCCACAAGTCTTGATATTTAATTGGAACTCATCCAAGACTCACATTTGGGCACATCTTGACCCTCATTTGTGCTATATAATACTACTAGTAGCAAGACAAAGTCCAACACTTAGAGAAATTTTCAAGAAACTTTGAGCTTAGCCATGAATGCTCTCGGGTTTGAGCTCCCCTCCACAAGAAAATTTTGTAGTTTGATCCATTAGCCACAAGACTTTAAACCAAGGTTCATGAGTGTATTGTAAGTGTATCTCAATAGAAAAATCCCGGAAAAAAGATAGTTTTCGTATTGGTCGCAAGGTGAAAACCTAGTTGCTTTTCTAGGTTTTGTTTGGAAGTTTGAAGGAAAGTTGTTGGTATTGTTCTAAGGGTCTCAAGTATCGGATTGAAGTGTCTTGGAGAGGCTCTAAGTTGCTAAGGAGCGACTTCGGATTTGGAGTTGGATTAGGATTCGTTGAGGTAATAATCTTGTCCCTTAAAAGTGTCACAAGATTATATATATTGTTGTTAGCTTTACATGTTGCTAGCATGAAGTTTATGTGTTGAAGTTTTATAAGTATTATGGATTGATTGTAGCCTTAAATCCGAAATGTCATTTAAGCCTTGTGAAGTTGGATTACAATTTGGTCGTTTATTAGAATCGTCGCATGTTACTTACTTGAAGATTATAGTGGTTATAATCGATTGCGACTTGATATCATGTTATGTTAACAACTTGGATTGAAATGGAAATTGGATAAGAATTGGTGTTATTGTACTCAATGTGGCCGAAATTGGACTAGTAGTTTGTATTAGTTTGATATCTTTTGTGGGGAGGAATTTTACACGTCTAGTAGGCGTGTAATCCCCTATTGTTAATTGAATTGATTAGGCCTTAAATGTGGTGTGTTTGGTTATTGAATTCCGCCTTGAAAAAGGTGGCAAAGTAAGTAGAAACAAAGGAAGTGTTGTCCGATTTTCCGTAGAATTTGGAGACTTTACACTTAGAATATTCTACGATTGAAGCTAGAGGTTAATGTACGTGTTATGACTATTATAGGTTGAATTACTACGAGTAGTGTATTCTACTTGAAGGGTGGAAAGGCTAGCAAGGTTATAGTACTTTGGAGCATTTTGCAACTTGTCGCTAGTCGTCGCGAGGTATGTGAACCTCTTCTTTCTTTGGCATGATCCTACGTATGAAATATCCATGTGATAGTATTTCATGATTCCTTCTACTCTTAGAAGTTAAGGAGTATTCACATTGTTGACTCTAAGTTAAAAGTATGTTAAATTGTCCTAAGTCCTTACTAAGTCTTATGGGAGATGTTGGTAAGAATGGTTAGGAAATTATGAGATTTGATTTAAAGCGATGTGTCTTGATTTATTTAAAGTAAGTAAGTGGATTTTATGTTCGAAAATGAGTTGAATTTATATGTGAAAAGGGGTTTGATTTTAAAAGTGGAAGTTATATGATTTTAAGAGAATAAGTTATTTGGTTTTGGAAGTGTATGGAACTTTATATTTTTTTTATAAGTATAAGCGACATGATTTTAAAGAATGTATGCTACGAGGTGTTAATACTATAAGCCTTGATTTTATGAGTGGAAATGACTAAACTTTAAAAAGTATGGCTTCTTAATTTATATCAAAAGTTAAGAAGATGGTTTCCAAAAGAGTATGTGACTTGAGCTTTAAAAAGAAAGAAGTTTTATGATTCTTTTAAGTATGTATGTACGTAGTATTTTTGGGTTTAGTTTCCCTAATGTTGCAAGAATAAAGTGCCTTAAGTTCTCTAAAATGAAAGGTTGTTATAATAGTTTTATGGGAAGTTGTTATAACGACTTAGGAAGAAGTAATAATACGATTTAAAATGTTACGTAAGGAAAATCACACCGAGCCTACAAATAGGCCGGATTACGTTATGAAATACACCGAGCCTACAAATAGGCCGGATTACGTTACGAGATACACTAAGCCTACACATAGGCCGGATTACGCCATATTACCCCGAGCCTACACATAGGTCGGGTTACGTCATCTTACACCGAGCTCCACAGGCGGGCTGGATTATGCTACATGATTCCACAGTACACCGAGCTCCACAGGCGGGCCGGATTATGCTACATGATTCCACAGTACACCGAGCTCCACAGGCGGGCCGGATTATGCTACATGATTCCACAGTACACTGAGCTCCACAGGCGGGCCGGATTATGCCACATGATTCATCAGTACACCGTGTCCCGCAAATGGGCCGGATTACGTTATCACGTATGAATAATCAAAGTTAGCTTCCAAATAAGAAGTCCCTCCATAAAGTGTCGAATTATGTTATGTAAGATATGTAAGTATGTGGAAAAACTTGATTAAATTCTTAAGTATGTATGTAAGAATATGATGTTAATTATTATTGAAAGAATGAAAGGAACGGTTAATATACGATTGATTTCAGGAGTTAAAATGGCATTCTTTTATACAGTTATGATTTGGTTGTTGCACCTTATTTTTGTTCCATACTGCACTGTTAGATCAATTCTTCTGGGCCGCTCATGCCCGCAGGTATTAGGTACACAGGTTAGTGATCCTTGCTCTTATGATCTCTGTTCAGTTTTTGGGAAGAAGCTCCATTCACTCCGGAGGCTTATTTTTTTGGTACGGTTTCCCTGATGTTGTAGATTTATGTACATTCAGGGGTATGGCGGGGCCCTGTCCCGCCACTGTTGTAATTCTTAGAGGTCTGTAGTCACATGTTGTGGGTCGGTTTGTAAAAAAAAAAGGATATAACTGCTGTTGTTTATGTATATGTATATGTGTTACACCCTGTATTTACAGGACATGTTTTAAGAACGTATGTAAGAACTTACAAGTGTTGAGAAGTGAGACTTGTAAAAATTTATCGGAATTATGAAATTGTCGGAAAACATAATATTGTGACGAATGGGAGGGCGACACGTGTCACCCCCCCACCTTATTGTTTCATTGGACGAAAATGTCATGGCCAAAATGGTCATTGACCATAGTCTTAGCATGACAAGTCTTGCAAGTAGTGAGCTTGAGATAATTGACTTGGTCAATGGGTCCACAAAGTCTTGATATTTAGTAAGACCTCATCCAATCCACCCATTTGTTTGCATCTTGACCCTCCTTGGTGCTATATAATACTAGTAGTAGCAAGACAAGCTTAACACTTAGAAAAAAATTCAAGAAAATTGAAGAGCAAGAGCTAGTTGCTCTCGGGTTCACTCCACAAGAAAAAGAAAAAAATTTGTTTCTTGTTCATTAAGCTCCACACTTTAAACCAAGGTTCTTGAGTGTATTGTAAGTGTATCTCAATTGAAAAATCTCGGAAAAAGATAGTTTTTGTATTAGTCGCAATGTGAAAACCTAGTTGCTTTCTAGGTTTTGGTTTGGAAGTTTGAAGGAAATTTGTTGGTGTTGTTCTAAGGGTCTCAAGTAGCGGATTGAAGTGTCTTGAAGAGGCTCTAAGTTGCTAAGGAACGACTTCGGATTTGGATTTGGATGAAGATTCGTTAAGGTATAATCTTGTCTCTTAAAAGTGTTACAAGATCATATATATATATCTGTTATACCCCGTATTTCCAGGGTATGTACGTAAAGGAATACGTACAAAAAGTTTTGGTCTTAAAGATTAGGCCTTGGACGATTTTTAGGCACAACTCACAAAGCGAACGGTTTTCCGACGAAACGTTTCCACAGCTTTCATAGGATAAATTCCGGCTATGTCATTTCTTATTTTTTGCGGATTTTTCCGAGAGACGTAACACTTTGGACCAATGAGAGGGCGACACTTTCCACCCTCTCATTGGTGGACTTGTCACGGCAATAGGGCCGAATGGATGCCAAGCCTTGTCATAAAGTTGGCTAGATATTTTGTGTGCAAGTTGGCCAAGGACACTTGCCTAAATCCTCACCCTACACTTGCCTTGCACTTGGCACAATCTTGGCCATTGGTTGGCCATGTCTTGACCTATAAATACCCCCCTTGTTGAAGAGTTATTTCATCCTAAATTGAGCAATCTACCTAAGTCTCAAATCCCTCCCTCTCCCTCTTGTTGTTTCGTCCAAACACACCCCTCCCCTGGAGAAGCTTGGCCGAGGCGACCCCCCCCCCGAGCCTAGCCGAAACCTACCCCCCCTCCCTTGGTAGAAAAGTTGCCTTCTTGTATTGTTATAATGCCCAAAATACCCTAGCCCAAATACCTTAGCACTTAGTAGAAGTTGTGAAGAACTGCTAAGGTTTCTGGAGCATACAACTTAGAGCAAAACCTTGCTCAGCGCGACTTTTCTAGGATATTATTGGGCTTACCGAGGTAACTAATCCTAACCCTCTTTTGTATTAAAGAATACTTCTCATTGTAGAATAAGAATAATATAAATACTTAGAAGTATATCACGTAATAGAATTGAAGTGTTAATCACTTAGAAGGGTTTAAAAGAAGAATAATCAAATCAGATTTACATAGGACTGCTTTTCACAATGAGACTTATATAACTCACGGGTAGGGTTGTACGCCCGACTTTCCGTAGAATTGAGGACCCTCTGCTTAGAATGACCTACAGAATAGTCTAGACCTTGATAGATATCTGTGACTATTATAGGTGATTCTTCACGCGACATACTCGACTTGGCGGTGGATTTCGCGAGAGAAGGTATGTGATTCTTCCTAAAGCATGATATTTTACAATATGTATATAGTACGGTAGACGCATACGTGTTAATCGAATGATACTTACGGCAATGCCTCACGCTTAAGCTCGAATAATACTTACTAAGAATGCCTCACGCTTAAGCCTAAATAATAAAGAATGAAAACATTTCAAAGGACTCATCGAACCATTTATTATGTAAGAGAACTAATTGGTTTTTAAATGTGCTTAAGAGTTATACTAGCTTTATGGGAAGTAAGTATAACCACTTAAGATTGATAAAAGAAACAAGTTTGCCTATGTGTTTATAACGGACTTATATTGTGAAAAGAATAATAAGATGGTTTGATAAGTAGACATGATATGATGCTATGTGTGTTAGTATCTTGTAACGCTTGTATAGGTGAGTATCCTTGTTGTGCTTATGTTACTTAAAGATAAGTTGTTATGTTAGTATACTATCACTCACCTCTTGAGATGATACACGGGTTAAGCCGCCTCCGACGCGGTGGTAGACTCAGCGATGCAGGACCATGATTCGAGAATACCTACGCGGTCCAGTGGGCCTATGCGAGCTACGAGAGTTCCGTGTTAGTATGCGGGTTATGCCTCACGCGGTCTATGTGGCCACGCGACAGCGAGTCGGTGATTTACGCCGAGGAGTAGCTACCCTCGATGCGGGTTATACCTCACGCGCCCACGCGAGTGGCCTATGCGGACTCGAGTCCGTGATTAGGCTCAGAATGAGGATGTGGGCGAGTGGCCTGCTTTCGATCATTCGCAGCCTAGACAAGACGTACACGATTACCTATTGTTGCTCTTGTTTGTGATGTGGCACTATGCGCGTTTCTGGTTGTTTCACACATATTTGTAAACCGGTTTTAAAAATGATATGTTTTCATTTAAGTACTTTACGCCGCATACTTAGTACCGTTGTAATCGACCTCCTTCGGGGCTGCTCATGCCGCAGTAAGGGCAAGCAGTGCTAGATCCGCATCCTTAGGATCTCTACGTTGGTGTGAGCTCCATCTCTTCCGAGGCTCTACTTTTGCATGATCTCCCGTCAGAGATAGTTTTGTATAGTCAGGTACGGGGCCCGTCTCCCGCCATAGTTGTATATTTCAGAGGTCTGTAGTCATGTTGTACGATGTCGGATGTAATCGCTAAAACATGATTATATATATACGCCGAAAGGCGATGTTTTCTCACATAATCTGGTCTTGTTTTATAAACTGTTTCATGTCTTGCTTTATGTTTCACTGATTACTCGATGTATGACTACTGGGTGCCCTGAGGCACGATCCACGCCCCGAATGGGTCGTGACAAAAGTGGTATCGAGCGCTTAATCTCGGAAAGTGTCTATGCACCGTATCTAGTAGAGTCTTGATTATCGGTGTGTTGTGCACCACACCAATAATCGTGAGGCTATAGGATATTTAGGATTGGTTTCCATTCTTCTCATTACGAGATCGTGCTTTAGAGTCGTTATAGGTTGACCCTCTAACGTATTCCTTTCTGTAATGATTATGCCTCCACGTAAGGCAACCCGGCCCGTGGCGGCAAGGCAATGAGGAGTCGCTAGCAGACACCCAGAGTCACGAGGCTCGTGCCCGTCTATACCGTAGACGGCGAGTTCTATGACGCCACAAATCAAAGACAGACCACGCACCCACACCTCCCGCCCCACACCGGAGGAGTTAGGGTACAAGGAGATGGCCCAGCCTTTTGGCTAAAGTCAGGCCCGACACGAGGAGAGGCCGGACGCGGCAGCCTCCAGCCCAGTCGTACCTGTGGTTCACCCGAGGGCAGAGAGTTTGAGGCTACGAGACTTCCTGAGTCAGAGCCACGGAGTTCTATGGGTCGAGGCCGAGGATGATCCGCAGGAGTTCATCCGCCGATTCAGAGGATTTTGAGAGTGATCGGGCGTCGGAGACCGAGTCCGTGATCTTTGGTTCACATAGGCCGCGTGACACCGCAAATGATTGGTTTGATTCATGGGAGTTATCCCGGAGAGCACGCGCCCCGCCTACTGGGATGAGTTCTCGAGGCTTTCTCACTCACTTCTTGCCTCCACAGATGGCGAGGGCGCGGCCGATAGATTTTTACCATCGAGGCAGAGGACGACCGTCGGGAGTACAATGTCGAGTTTGATTCATTGGCTCGATATGTCCCAAAGATTGCAGAGATGAGGATAGGGTGCACCGCTATGTCACCGGCTAGACGACTATATGGCCGAAGTCATGTGCGGGGTTTCTCCACCGGTATGGACATTACCCGCACGCAGCTCACGCCTGGATGCGGCGAGCGCAGAGGTCGACGAGTGACAGACAAAGCAGCAGAAGGCCAGGACGGAGGGTCTTACGTGGTTATCGTGGTGGGCGGCCTCAAGAAGCCTAGATTCGCACCACACCAAAGACAGAGCACTCTGCACCGCCTCAAGACCCACGCTTTCGAGGGCGCACTGTGGCCCTGTGGCTTCGACGCCCGTGGTAGCAGAGGTATCGCCGCCGACCACCCCGGTGGCCGATGCGGTAGATCCCATTACGGAAGTGTGGTACTACTTTTGGATCTTGTTATTGTGGCCAGCAGGTCACTTTGCGGGACCGTCCGACCGGGGTACCGTGGAAGCGGCTCACCTTCGTGTTCTGTTGCCGCTTCATCATATCCTACGCTTACCCGCCCCGAGGCGTGGTGCTCGCGGGTCCAGGTCGCGCAGAGGTCGGCTCGTGTCTCAGATTCTAGCGGTCCTCGAACCGCATTTATGCTTTGTCCACCGACAGGATCGTGAGGCCTCACCGATGTCGCCACAGTACCTTATCGGGTTCGGGTTTGATATTTATGCCTTGATAGATCCGGTTCTACTGGCCCTATATATCTCCCCTTGTTGCTAGTAGGATAGGATAGAGCACGAGTCCATAGACCCATTCGAGGTAGCTACGCCATGGGGATCGGTGGTAGCTCGGGGTATATAGGGCTTGCCCTGTGACCATTTACGCCGTCGACCTAGCCGACTTGATAGAGTTGGAGATGATTGACTTTGACGTGATTATGGGGATGGATTGGCTAGCCTCTTGCTATGCCAATGTAGACCGCAGAGAGTAGTACGGTTCCAGCTTCTGCGAGCCCGTGGTTGAGTGAGGAGCACGGTATCGCCGGCGGTAGGTTTATTTCCTACCTCAAGGCTAGGAAGATGGTGCAGAAGGGTATATCTACCATCTAGTTCGGTGTTTGATACCGAGGTCGCGTACCAGATTTTCCGTCGCCCAGAGTCGAGTTCCCGCACGTGTTTCGGATGACCTCCGGGTATCCTCCCGAGAGGAGATCGAGTTTTGTATTGATGTATTGCGATACTCGGCCTATTTCCATTCCGCCATACGTAATGGCACCCGCCGAGTTGAGAGAGTCAAGGATCACTTAGGGATTTGCTAGAGAAGGGCTTTATTAGGCCTAGTGTTTCTCCCCGGGAGCGCAGATTGTTCGTGAAGAAGAAGACGACGACGCGCACGTGTGTCGACATTACAGCAATGAACAAGGTGACCATTAAGAACAGATACCCTTCCTAGGATTGATGATTTGTTCGACCGGCAGGTGGTGCGAGATGTTTCTCCAAGATTGATCTGCGATCGGGCTATCATCAAAAAAGTCGAGAGGTGGATGTCCCTAGGATCGCATTCCGACCAGACGCATTATGAGTTCGTGGTCATGTCTTTGGTTGACCAATGCTCGGCGGTATTCATGGATTTGATGAACCGAGTGTTCAAACCATTTTTGACACGCTTGTGATAGTGTTCATTGATGATATCTTGGTTTATTCTCGCCAGAGCGAGTACGCGAGCATTTGGCGACCTTGGCCGACAGCTTCCAGACCAGCAGATTACGCCAAGTTTTCCAAATGTGAGTTTTGTTGACTTGATGGCGTTTCTTGGGCATATTGTCGGCCGATGGCATTCGAGTTGATACGCCAAGATCGAGGCAGTGACTTGGCCTAGACCTACTACTCCGACAGAGGTTCGCAGCTTTCGGGCCTTGCAGGTATTATCGGGCGTTCGTGGAGAAGTTTGCTTTATCTCTCGCACCATTGACTAGGCGACTCGTAAGGCAGCCAAGTTTCGCCGATCGATGTCAGGAGCGTGGTTTCGATTCTTTGAAAGAGAGACCGACGACCGCCTCGCTTCTTACTCTTCCGCAGGTCCAGATGGTTATGTCGTGTATTGTGATGCGTCGGGCATCGGGTTGGGATGTGTTGATGCAGCATGGCGAGTTATAGCATATGCATCCCGACACCAAGAAACACGAGAGGAACTACCCCACCCATGATTTGAGTCGGGCACCGTGATTCACGCCAAGATCCGAGGCACTATTTGTATGGGGTTCACGTGGATATTTTTACTGCACCACAAGAGCCTCCAAGACATCTTCACTGGAGGAGCCGAACTTACGGCGAGACGGTGGTTAGAGTTGCTTAAGGATTACGATGTGGACATCCTGCATCACCACCGCAAGGCCAATGTTGTGGCGGATGCCTAGTCGTAGGTCGATGGAGCCTATCGGATGTGCGGCTAGAGAGAGGGACATGGTTCGTGATTTGCATCCGCTTAGCGAGCCTTGGTGTCCGCTTGATTGATTACGATAGCAATGGGTTAGAGTTCGTGAGGTTGCCGAGTCTTCCATCGTCGAGGAGGTGAAGAGGCAACAGTTCGAGGATCCGGTTTTGGCACGTTATCGTGATACAGCTCTTCGTGAGGGCAAGGGTCCTTTTGAGGTAGCACCTGATGGGGTGCTAAGATTTGAGGGCAGGTTGTGTGTTCCAGATGTTTCAGGACTTCGGCAGCAGGTTCTTGGGGAAGCACACACAAGCGTTACTCATCCATCCGGTCGACCAAGATGTACCACGACCTTAGATCCGTGTATTGCGGATGGCTTGAAGAGGGACGTTGCAGAGTTCGTAGCTCAGTGCCCGTGTTGTCAGCAGGTGAAGGTAGAGCACCAGAGACCTGGTGGTTTGTTACAGGCGATAGAGATCCCGACCTGGAAGTGGGAGGTAATCAACATGGACTTCATCACAGGATTACCTCGCACTCAGAGGAGACATGATTCTATATGGGTTATCGTCGACAGGCTGACAAAATCAGCCCACTTTCTTCCCGTCAGGACGACTTTTTCGGCTGAGGATTATGCCGATTTACATCCGAGAGATCGCCGATCGCATGGAGTCCCTACTTCGATCATTTCGCATGCAGGAGCCCGATTTACGCCAACTTCGGAGGTCCTTCCGCAGGGGTTTAGGACGCAGTGAGCCCGAGCATCGCATTTCATCCACGCATGACGGACAGCAGAGCGCACTATCCGCACTTCGAGGATATGCCGCGAGCCCGTGTTATTGACTTCGATGGTAGTTGGGAGGATCATTTGCCTCCGTTGAGTTCGCGTATAATAATAGCTACCACTCCAAAGATTCGATGGCGCCTTATGAGGCCTTGTATGGAGGAAGTGCAGATCGCCTATAGGTTGGTTCGATGTGGGCGAGGTGCAGTTAGTGGGACCAGATTTTGTGCAGCAGGCAGTGGATAAGGTGAAGCTTATCCGAGCGCTATCGATACTCGAGTCGGCGTAAGTCGATGCGCAGATCATCGTCGTCGGCATCTTGAGTTCGAGGTTCATGATTGGGTTTTCCTAGTGTCACCCACGGCGGTGTGATGAGATTCGGGAAGAAGGAAACTCAAAGGTACATCGGGCCGCTTCGATTGTCCGCAGGTAGGCAAGGTTGCTATGAGTTGATCTGCCGTCCGATCCGGAGCGGTGCATCCGGTTTTTCACGTATCTACGCCGGCGAGATGTATCGGGATCCATCTAGTGGTACACCCGATCGACGATGTCCAGTGACCGAGGGGTTATCGTATGAGGAGATTCCCATAGCGATAATCGATCGTCGTTAGGCGTCTGCGGACGAAGGACGTGGCTTCCACAAAGTCTTGTGGCGAACGAGCTCGGGGAGGAGATGACGTGGAAGCCGAGGAGGACATGAGGCGTAAGTATCCTCACCTGCTCCCCACCCTCCGTAATTCGCTTCCTACTTGTAAATCTTCATTATCGCTTATGCCTAAGTGTTGTTTATGGCGTGTGTGGCTTTTGCAAACTGCTTAAGTTTTGAAGAACCTTATCGTTATCTCGTTTTGGGAAGGAACATTCGGACGAATGTTTCTAAGGCGAGGAGAATGTTATACCGTATTTGTGGGTATGTACGTAAAGGAATACGCATAAAAAGTTTTGGTCTTAAAGATTAGGCTCGACGATTTTTAGGCACAACTCACAAAGCTTAACGGTTTTCCGACGTAAACGTTTCCACAATTTTCATAGGATAAATTCGGCTATGTCATTTCTTATTTTTTATGGATTTTTCCGAGAGACGTAACACTTTGGACCAATGAGAGGCGACACTTTCCACCCTCTCATTGGTGGACTTGTCACGCAAATAGGGCGAATGGATGCCAAGCCTTGTCATAAAGTTGGCTAGATATTTTGTGTGCAAGTTGGCCAAGGACACTTGCCTAAATCCTCACCCTACACTTGCCTTGCACTTGGCACAATCTTGGCCATTGGTTGGCCATGTCTTGACCTATAAATACCCCTTGTTGAAGAGTTATTTCATCCTAAATTGAGCAATCTACCTAAGTCTCAAATCCCTCCCTCTCCTCTCTGTTGTTTCGTCCAAACACACCCTCCCTCGAGAAGCTTGGCCGAGGCTACCCCACCCCAGCCCAGCCGAAACCTACCCCCTCCCTTGGTAGAAAAGTTGCCTTCTTGTATTGTTATAATGCCCAAAATACCCTAGCCCAAATACCTTAGCACTTAGTAGAAGTTGTGAAGAACTTCTAAGGTTTCCTGGAGCATACAACTTAGAGCAAAACCTTGCTCAGCGCGACTTTTCTAGGATATTATTGGGCTTACCGAGGTAACTAATCCTAACCTCTTTTGTATTAAAGAATACTTCATTGTAGAATAAGAATAATATAAATACTTAGAAGTATATCACGTAATAGAATTGAAGTGTTAATCACTTAGAAGGGTTTAAAAGAAGAATAATCAAACCAGATTTACATAGATTGTTTCACAATGAGACTTATATAACTCACCGTAGGGTCAGCTGCCCGACTTTCCGTAGAATTGAGGACCCTCTGCTTAGAATGACCTACGTAATAGTCTAGACCTTGATAGATATCTGTGACTATTATAGTCGATTCTTCTGCGACATACTCGACTCAAGTGTGGATTTCACGAGAAGGTATGTGATTCTTCCTAAAGCATGATATTTTACAATATGTATATAGTACGGTAGACGCATACGTGTTAATCGAATGATACTTACGGCAATGCCTCACGCTTAAGCTCGAATAATACTTACAGAATGCCTCACGCTTAAGCCTAAATAATAAAGAATCAAAACATTTCAAAAGGACTCATCAACCATTTATTAATGTAAGAGAACTAATTGGTTTTAAGCGTGCTTAAGAGTTATACTAGCTTTATGGGAAGTAAGTATAACCACTTAAGATTGATAAAAGAAACAAGTTTGCCTATGTGTTTATAACGGACTTATATTGTGAAAAGAATAATCAGATGGTTTGATAAGTAGACTTGATATGATGCTTTGTGTGTTAGTATCTTGTAACGTTTGTATAGGTGAGTATCCTTTTTGTGCTTATGTTACTTAAAGATAAGTTGTAATGTTAGTATACTATCACTCACCTCATGAGATGATAACCGGGGTTAAGCCGCCTCCGACGCGGTAGACTCAGCGATGCAGGACCATGATTCGAGAATACCTACGCGGTCCGTGGGGCCTATGCGCGAGCTACGAGTTCCGTGTTAGTATGCGGGTTATGCCTCATGCGGTGCATGTGGCCATGCGGACAATGAGTCCAGACGACGCCGAGGAGTAGCACCCTCGATGCGGGTTATACCTCACGCGGGCCCACGCGAAGGCCTATGCGGACTCCGGGAGTCCTGGATTAGGCTTGCAGAATGAGGATTTGGGCGTTTGGCCCTGTTTCGATCATTCGCAGCGTAGACAAGACGTATTACTGTTACCTATTGTTGCTCTTGTTTGTGATGTGGCACTATGTGCGGTTTCGGGTTGTTTCACACATATTTGTAAACCGGTTTTAAAATGATATGTTTTCATTTAAGTACTTTACGATCGCATACTTAGTACTGTAATCGACTCCTTCGGGGCCGCTCATGCCGCAGTAAGGGCAAAGCAGTGCTAGATCCGCATCCTTAGGATCTCTACGTTGGTGTCGTGAGCTCCATCTCTTCCGAGGCTCTACTTTTGGTATGATCTCCCCGTCAGAGATAGTTTTTGTCTGGTGGTATGGCGGGCCCTGTCCCGCCATAGTTGTATATTTCCTTAGAGGTCTGTAGTCATGTTGTATTAGGTCGGATGTAAATCGCTAAAACATGATTATATATATACGAAAGGCGATGTTTTCTCACATAACTGTGTCTTGTTTTATAAATCGTTTCATGTCTTGCTTTATGTTTCCGCTGATTACTCGATGTATGACTACTGGGTGCCCCAGAGGCACGATCCGCCCCGGAATGGGTCGTGACAATATCGTTTGTTGTTAGCTTTACATGTTGCTAGCATGAAGTTGATATGTTGAAGTTTATAAGTATTATGGATTGCTTGTAGCCTTAAAATCCGAAATGTAATGTAAGCCATGTGAAGTTGGATTACAATTTGGTCGTTTGCTAGAATCGTCGCATGTTACTTACTTGAAGATTATAGTAGTATAATCGATTGCGACTTGATATCATGTTATGCTAACAATTTGGATTGAAATGGAAATTGGATAATAATTGGTATTGTTGTAATCAATATGGCCGAAATTGGACTAGTAGTTGTATTAGTTTGATATCTATTGTGGGGAGGAATTTTACACGTCTAGTAGGCGTGTAATCCCCTATTGTTAATTGCTTTGATTGGGCCTTAAATGTGGCGTGTTTGGTTATTGAATTCGGCCTTGAAAAAGGTGGCAAAGTAAGTAGAAACAAAGGAGGTGTTGTCCGATTTTTCATAGAATTTAGAGACTTTACACTTATAATATTCTACGTTTGAAGTAAGGCATTAATAGACGTATTATGGATATTATAGGTTGACATACTACGGGCGGGACATTGTACTTGGCAAGTGGTTTGACCCGAAGAGGTATGTAGAACTTTTCCTATCTTTTGAGCATGACTAGTTACACGTATATAGTACGGTAGACGTACAAGATCTTGATATCCTTTACTAGTTTTATGAATGGCCAAGTCGGGTGAGTTAGGAGATTAACTCGCTTCTTTGAAAGTATTAAGGATGTCTTAAGTTTTATTAAAGTTAAGGGACTTGAAGAGTTTTAAAGTATGTGATACTTGTTCCGTTTTAAACGTATAAGTCCCTTGGATAGGAAATTGTATTTGGCTAAAGTATAAAGTGAATATAACGACTTTATGGGAAGTTGGTTATATTTGCTTTATGGAAAGATAAATGACTTGATTGTAATGAAAAGACAATTTGATTTTAAGGCATCAATTGCCTAAGGTTTTATAAGAAAAGGAATCACTTGATTTAGAAACCTAACTTTATTTCTAAAGGTATTGTGACTTGTCTTGAAAAGTAATTTTGACTTGATACTACGGTTAATAGTATCTTGGAAGTTTTATATGAAAGAGAGTCATTTTTTTAAAAGAGTGGAAGTATGTAGTATTTTGGGTTAAATTCCCGGATATTTATAAAAGACATGTTAGTGCCTTAAGTAAACTAAAATGAGAGTGTATGTGAACAAGAATAATAAGAAGTTAGGGGGATTCTTAACTTGCTTATATATTGTATGATAGCCGGTTTTGTGCTAGTGGTATATTATTCATTACGGGGTCATTCCCCGGGTTTGTGGCATTTGCATATTCCGTGGATTTGCTACCCACGATGCGAGGAATACCTCATGCGAGTCCGCAAGGGCTTATGCGGGTGAAATAGTCCCATGCGGGCGGATACAGCCTATGCGAGGAATACCTCATGCGAGTCTGTAAGGGCTTATGCGGGTGAAATAGTCCCATGCGAGGAATACCTCATGCGGGTCCACGCGACCTATGCGGGTGAAATAGTCCCAGGAGTAGGATTGCTTAATGATACTACGGGCGGGTGGTCCTGCTTTGATCGTGAGCTTCCTATTATATATTGTAAGTATACTACTATTTACTCTCATTGTTAGTAAGGCACAGTGTACTGTAATTTGATTATCATACATGTCTCTTGCTTTGTTTTAAACCTATGATGTAATTACAGTATTTTTCCAGTTTTACATACTTAGTACATATTGTGTAATCGACCCCTTCCTGGGGCTGCGTTCACGCCGCGGTAGGGTAGCAGTGGTGGATCCTCATACTTAGGATCACTTATCGACGTCAAGCTCCATTTCTCAGAGGCTTGTATTTTTGGTCTTCTTCCACGATGTTGTAGATTTATGTACATTCGTGGTATGGCGCCCTGTCCCCGCCATTGTTATTCCTGAAGTGCGTAGTCACATGTTGTGGTTTGTCGTAAGAACCGAAGCAGGTTGCTTTTTCTTGGATTATGCATATTTTATGGAAGGCGGCCTTATCGGCTAACCTGTGTTATTATTGTCTAAATGTTGTATGTTATGTATGTTCCGCTGTTATTCTCTGACAAAAGTGGTATCAGAGCAGTTAGTCCTCGAAAAGTGTCTACAGACCGTGTCTAGTAGAGTCTTGATTATCGGTGTGTTGTGCACCACATCTATAATCAGGAGGCTGCAGGACATTTAGGATTGGTTTCCTGTTACACCCCGGAAAATTCCAGGATAGGTTTATAAGAAATTGTCGTAAGAACTCAAATGTTAAGATTCGAGACGAGTAAGAATTTATCGGAATTTTGGAAATTGTCGGAAAATGAAATGTTGCGACGAACGGGAGGGCGACACGTGTCACTCCCCCCCTTAATGGTCTTGGATGAAAATGGCATGGTTAGAATGGTCATTTGACCATAATTTAAATATCAAAGTCTTGCTAAAGCTAGAGCTTGACATTGTTGACTAAAGTCCAAGGGCCACTTGGGCAAGATCCATGTGAAATGTATCCAAGCCATCCATTTGTTTTAATCTTGACCCTTCCTTGTGTTATTTAAGTATACTAGTAGCAAGACTTTGTCATACCACACTTAGATAAAAAAAAACTGAAAAACTTGTTCTTGCTCTTAAGGGAGCTCACGGCATTGGCATGGTTTCAAAGGGAAATTTTTTTGTTTGTTGTCCAATAATCTCCCCACTTTAAACCAAGGTACCTAAGGGTATTGTAAGCATATCTCAATAGAAAAATCTCGGAAAAAGATAGTTTTCGGGTTAGTCGCAAGGCGAAAACCTAAGGAGTTATCCAACTTTTAAGTGGGAACTTGAAGATGAGTTATTCATGAGCTTCTAAGGGTTGCTTGGAGCGGATTGGAACGTCAAAAGGAGGAGCTAAAGTTGCTAAGGAGCGACTTGTGATCTTGGATCATATTTGGGCTAATTGAGGTATAACCTTCATTTTACTTTTGTAATTGAAGATTTCATGTTATGATAAGTTATTAGTGATCATGTGATATGTGTTGAAGTTTATAAGTATTATGGATTGCTTGTAGCCTTAGAATCCGAAATGTAATGTAAGCCATGTGAAGTTGGATTACAAATTGGTCGTTATTAGAATCGTCGCATGTTAATTACTTGGAGATTATAGTAGTTATAATCGATTGCAACTTGATATCATGTTAGGCTAATAAATTGGATCGAAATGGAAATTGGATAAGAATTGATGTTGTAGTACTTCACGTTTGCCGAATTGGCCTAGTAAGTTGTATTAATTTGATATCGTTTGTGGGGCGGAATTTTACACGTCTAGTAGGCGTGTAATCCCCTATTGTTGATTGCATTGTTTGGGCCTTAAATGTGGCGTGTTTGGTTATTGTATTCGCCTTCAAAAGGTGGCAAAGTGAGTAGAAACAAAGGAAGTCTTTGTCAGATTTTCCGTAGAATTTAGTGACTTTGCACTTGGAATATTCTACGATTGAAACTAGAATTTAATAGGCGTCTTATGGTCATTATAGGTTGACATACTACGCACGCGAATGGACTTAGCAAGTGGATTAAACCAAGAGGTATGTGGAACTTTCTTATCTCTTGAGCATGAATAGGTTGTAAATGTATAGTGCGGTGACGACAAGATTTTGACAATCTAGGTCCATTTGATATCCTTGGCTTATTTTAAGAATGTCCAAGTTGATTGAGTTAGGGAGTTAACTCACTTGTTTAAATATTAAGGATATCTTGGTTTGCAAAAGTTAAGAGACTTTAAGTATGTTGAAAGTATTTTTGATATTTGTTTTGTTGGAAAGTTTAAGTCTCTTGGTTATAAAGAAGTATGTAAGTTGCTAATGTATAAAGCTAGTATAACGGCTTTATGGGAAGTTGGTTATAATAGCTTTATGGAAAGTTAAAAAGAGTGGTTTACTCTAAGTAATTTAAGTATGATAAATGACTTGATTTAATGAAAGGCAAATTGATTTTAAGGCATCAATTGCCTAAGATTTTATAAGAAAAGGAGTCACTTGATTTAGAAACCTAACTTTATTTCTAAAGGTATTGTGACTTGTCTTGAAAAGTAATTTTGACTTGATACTACGGTTTATAGTATCTTGGAAGTTTTATATGAAAATGAGTCATTTTCAAAAGGTTAGAAGTACGTAGTACTTTGGGTTAAACTCCCGGATTTATAATAACATATTAGTGCCTTAAGTGAACTAAAATGAGAGTGTGGATGAATAAGACTAATAAGAAGTTAGGGGGATTTCTAACTTGCTTATTTATTGTATGACGGCCGGTTTGAGATAGGGTAAGAGTATAAGTGAGGGGCAGACCCCCAAGACGCTTGTTATACCCCGTATTTCCAGAGTATGTACGTGAGGGCGTACGTATAAAATTCAAGCCTTAAGAATTGACAAGTTTCGAAATTTGGGCACAAGTGCCGAAAAGAATCGTTTTTCGACGAAACGTTTTACTAAACTTGCGAAGGGAAAATTCCGGCTATGTCATTTCTAATTTTTGCGGATTTTTCCGAGAGACGAAACATTTTGGACCAACGGGAGGGTGACAAGTGTCACCCTCACATTGGAGCACGTTTTGGGCGGCTTGGACGATTTGGGAGCACTTTAGTTGGTAGGATATTTTGTGCAAGTTGTGTGGTAGATGGATAAGGTCCACATGGTTAAAATATAGCCCTACACTTGCACCACACTTTTTTGCTTTCGTCCAAAGCCCCCTCCCCCTTTGAGAAAGGCCCTTGGCCGAGAGCCTCCTCCCCTTGTGGTGCCACTAGCCAGGGTACCCCACTAGCGTAGTTGTTTTCGTATAATACCCCTTGTTGTGGTATAGAAATACTCTCCTAGTATTGTTATAATGCCCAAATACCTTGTAGTATTCCCAAGGTTACACTTATACAAAAGCCCAGAAAATACTATTATACCTTCTTTAGCCACTAAACGAAACCCTAAGGAAAACCTTCATAGTCGGTTGAAGTGTTAAGTAGAAGTTGCGTAGAACTTCCAAGGGTTGTTTGGAGCGGGTTGGAGCACTCGGAGTAGGAGCTTAACGTTGCTCAGGAGCGACATTATACTTGGATAATTTTTGGGCTCATCGAGGTAAATACTACTGTCCTTCTATTGTAATTGGAAATTACATACTGTCGTAGTAGAAATGAATATAAGATTCATAGAAGAGAATTGAACTGTAATAGAAGGATATTACAGAAAAGGATTGAACTGAAATCACTTCAGAAGAATGCAAGTAGAAGTTAAACTGTAGTTACATAGATCAGACATGAGATCGATAACCTTTATTGGTTGAATATTTTGCAAGTAGCATGTGCTACTTAGAAGGTGGACAAGGCTAGTCGGGTTATAGCCGTGGAGCGTTTTGCTTATAGTCGATAATCGTCGCGAGGTATGTGATTCTTCCTATACTCTTTAGCATGATATTTTAAAGGAAGATATATATAGTACGGAAATGTCTTTTGACTTAAGCCTGAATAATATATAGTACGGTAGACGTACGTGTGCTAATTGAACGTAGTTGTACGGCAATGTCTTTTGACTTAAGCCTGAATAATATATAGTACGGTAGACGTACGTGTGCTAATTGAACGTAGTTGTACGACAATGTCTTTTGACTTAAGCCTGAATAATATATGGTACGGTAGACGTACGTGTGCTAATTGAACGTAGTTGTACGGCAATGTCTTTTGACGTAAGCCTGAATAACAAGAAACTTGAAGTATGTCACAAGAGTTAAGAAACCATTTTTGAAAGAAGAGTAACACTTGGTTTTAAAGGTTTTAAAAAGAGTTATGCTAGCTTTATGGGGAGTTAGGTATAACGTCTTAAGAGGGGTAAAGAAAATGGTTTACTGATTTTAGAAGTTAAGAGACTTGATCTTATAAGATAAGAGACTTAACTTAAATGAATTAATATGAGTTTTGTGTGAAACCTCATTCGTGAGTAATGAGTACGTGGTTTTTTTTTAAAAAAGGAATAATGTTTTACTGATTTCGGAAATCAGAATGTGTATCGACAAACCACTGCAGCATTAATAAAGGAAAATGTATTGAATAATGAAGTATTATTTAAACCAGTAGAAACCTCCATCTGCATAGAAGCTAAGATGAGACAAAATGATATTACATTTTCTAGATCATGGCTGCTTAATAAGATTGATTATGAACAAGAATAACCTACTCGCCTATGGCATATGTTACTCAATTGTTTTAAAAAAAAGAGATTAAGACATTGAACTATGAAACTTTTCTAAAAAAGAGACTTGCGTAATTGAAATTAGGCAAACTGGAACTTTAGGGAAAAGAAGGGCATTGTGTTGTCTTAAAATGGTTTAAAACATAAAGTGTTATAACAAGCTTTATGGGAAGTTGGTTATAACGACTTTATGAAAACAAAAGAAGGGTTTTATCATTGGTTTTAATGTGGTAACTTGACTTTAAAAAGAGAAGTGTTTTGGTCTAAAAAGAAGGCATGGTATTGCCTTAATTGGTTTTAAAAAGGAAAGTATGGAAGTTGTTTTGGTTTACTTAAAAAATGTGAGTCACTCTATTTTATACTACGGGTATCGGGTGACTTTTATAAAAGGAATAGATCTCTTTAAAAGGAATTTAACGTACGTAGTACTTTAGGGTTAAAACCCGGACTTTGGCATAAAATGAAAGTACTTTGAGTTGTGTATAACTTGCCTATGCTTGTTGTTGTGAAACTTGCCTATGCTTGTTGTTGTGAAACTTGCCTATGCTTGTTGTTGTGAAACTTGCCTATGCTTGTTGTGATAGCCTTTGTTGTGCAAGAATTGTGTTTCTATACTACCGCGTCTCTCGATGGAGTGTCGGTTGACTTGATGAGAACTTACTTGACGCGTCGGCGTGTGGAGAAATTCCACTGCACGCCTCGTTGATAGTGTTACTTTTGCTAAACGCTTTGGACATACGACACGATCGTAGCGGGTATGCTTCCATTTTGATTGCCGCCTTGTTGTTTCCTTTTGGACATACTGACACGATGCGTAGCGCACGGGTATGCTTCCATTTGGAATGCTGTCTTATTGTTTCCCTTTGGACATACTGACACGATGCGTAGCGCACGGGTATGCTCCCATTTGGATTGTTGTCTTGTGGCTATCATATCATAGATCGCGGTGAGGAAGGAATTCCACGCACGAGTGATGATTTGGAGGCGTGAGTCACGACTTGATATATGTTTATATGTTGTATCTTGTAGTTTGGTTATCATACATGTCTCCTGCTTTATATAGACTGCTATGATTACATTTACGATTTTCTGATTTCACATACTTGGTACTGTTATCGACCTCCTTCGGGCTGCATTCATGCCGCAGTAAGTACATCTACCGCCGATCCGCGTTTAGGATCTCATTTCAGCAGATTGGGAAGCTTCGTTCGGAGGCTTATCTTTGGTATGTTACCCGAGTCCGTAAGTTCTTATGCGTTCAGGTATGGCGGCCCCTGTCCGTCATAGTTGTTGTATAAATCTTAGAGGTGCGTATTATCACATGTGGGTAGGGTTGTAAGGATCAGAATCGTTCAAATGTTTATATATATATATGTTGAAAGGCAACCGTTTTGGTTGGGCTGTTTTCTTTTATCTTGATCCATGTCTATTTGCATGTTTAAGTTTTTATTTCCGCTGGTTTTCTCTGATGTTGTATCACTAGGGTGCCCGGGGTAAGGCACCAGTCCCGGGCCCGGGTTCGGGTCGTGACAAAAGTGGTATCAGAGCAGTCAATCCTCGGAAAGTGTCTACAGACCGTGTCTAGTAGAGTCTTGATTATCGGTGTGTTGTGCACCACATCTATAATCAGGAGGCTATAGGACATTTAGGATTGGTTTCCATTCTTCTCATTCTGAGATCGTGCCGTAGAGCTGTGTGATAAGTTGAACCCCTCTGACGTATTCCTTTCTTTTACCAGTTATGCCTCCGTAGGCAACCTGTGCCCAGACAGGCAAGGCAATGAGGAGCCGGTAGTGGATCTGAGGAGTACGAGGGCGCAGTCGGCCAAGACTGAGATAGTACTTGACGGCGAGTTTTGCGACACCGCCAAGACCAAGAGTTTAGAGCCGCAGCGATGGGGCTGAGACTACAAGACGAGCCTCCACCCCACACTGGAGCATATGAGATGGGTACAAGGAGATGGCGCCATCGGCGTGGTCGTGGCGAGATATGAGGATAATTTGGATGCAGCAGATTCGATCCCAAGAGCACCCGTAGTTCACCCCCGAGCAGGCAGTTTGAGGCTACGGGATTTTCTGAGATGTAACCCGCCAGAGTTTTATGGGTCGAGGCCTGAGGATGATCCGCATGAGTTCATCCGGCGATTCTGGATCATGAGAGTGATCAAGGCATCGGAGACCGAGTCAGTGGTCCTAGGTTCGCATCGACTGCGTGATACCGCAGTCGACTGGTTTGATTCGTGGGAGCTGTCCCGGGGAGAGAATGCACTTCCAGCTATTTGGGACGAGTTCTCAAAGGTATTTCTTGCACACTTCTTGCCTCCACAGATGAGGAGGGCTCGAGCCGACATATTTTTGGTGTTGCGGCAGAACGGGCGTACGGTTCGGGAGTACAATATGGAGTTCGACTCATTGGCCCGGTACGTCCCCGCATTAGTAGCTAGTATGGAGGATCGAGTGCACCGATATGTTACAGGGCTCGATAATTACCTAGCAGAGAGTTGTTCGGGTGTAGCTCTTCACCGCATGGACATTTCCATGCGAGCTTATGCACTTCGAGGTGAGGAGCGAGAAATCGGCGGAATGACCAAGGTCGCAGAAGAGGGCGAGCAGCAGGTCCTTTGGTGACTTTCGAGGCGGACCGCCAGGCAGACTAGTTATGCGCTCCGCCCGATGCAGTGGTCCTCCACAATCTTCAGGGCATCCAGAGTATTCAGGAGCAGGTCAGGGCTCCAAGGGTTCAGATTTTCGGGAGAGCAGGGGTGTTAGCCAGCTGAAGCCACCCTACCTCGTTGTGACCGCTGTGGTAGACTCCACAGTGGGGAGTGTCGTGCTAGTCCGGGAGTTTGTTTTACATGCGGCCAGCAGGGCCATTTTGGGAGAAACTGTCCGACCAGGGGTAGCGCTGGTAGGATAGCACATACTACGGATCGGGCGGGTTCTTCACCTTCCATAGCCAGCAGATGTTCATACACCGCGGCCACGAGAGGTCGCGGTGGAAGTTCCCAGTTTTAGCGGTCCTTTGAACCGCCTATTTTCAGGTATATCCTTAACCCTCTAGAGTTTGGTATGTTTTGATGTTATGGTGATGTGTTTAGTGTTATGCTCGGATAGCTTTGTGCTAAAATGTGATTTAGAAACCTGGTTAGTGAAAAAGGGTAAGCCTGGGGGTGAGAAAATGATGAACCTTAGAATATTACAGTTGAGACCTTGGATGTAAGGCCGTCTTGAGTACAAGTTTTGCGAGTGATCCTTGTCAGAACGTATAGGTATACGTGGAGAAATTGTGGGAAAATTTCCTTGGGTGGTGTAAAATGGAAGTGGTAGCTTTCATGACCTGTATAGGTAAGATTGTTCCGGATCGGGGAACAAAGCGTGATGCGTTAAGTGGGTCGGGTTGGGGCCATGTTGAGGGCTAACCCGCGGCCTGGTTCGAGGTGGGGTCAGCTCTGGGTGGTCCCGCCAGGTGGTAGGGTCACGAGGGTGTTAGGCCCAAGTTTAGATGACCATCGTATGAGTTCGTGGATATGTTCGACCAGAAGCAGATCGTGAAGGCCGGGAATGGCCCTAAGGAAGATTGAGGCTAGTAAGATGACCAAGTTTGGAGGTGGTGACTCCAAAGTTTTGGAAAACTGAAGCGATGACTGAAGTATGGTGCGTATACTAGAAGAGTTCAAGTGTTCAAGGAGGGCACGACGAGTAAGGAAGGAAGAGAACGTGTGTTATGTTTGTGGCCATGTGTGGCATTGGAAACTTGTTTAAGTTAAGAAGAACTTCATCGTTATCCGTCTTGAGAAGGAACATTCGGGACGAATGTTTCTAAGGAGGGGAGACTGTTATACCCCGTATTTCCAGAGTATGTACGTGAGGGCGTACGTATAAAATTCAAGCCTTAAGAATTGACAAGTTTCGAAATTTGGGCACAAGTGCCGAAAAGAATCGTTTTTCGACGAAACGTTTTACTAAACTTGCGAAGGGAAAATTCCGGCTATGTCATTTCTAATTTTTGCGGATTTTTCCGAGAGACGAAACATTTTGGACCAACGGGAGGGTGACAAGTGTTACCCTCACATTGGAGCACGTTTTGGGCGGCTTGAACGATTTGGGAGCACTTTAGTTGGTAGGATATTTTGTGCAAGTTTTGTGGTAGATGGATAAGGTCCACATGGTTAAAATCTAGCCCTACACTTGCACCACACTTGTCTTCATCTTGGCTATTGGTTGGCCTTTGGTTAGCCTATAAATACTCCCCTTACTTGAAGACTTTCTTCATCCAAAAACTTGAGCAATCTTTCTAAGTCTCAAATACTCCCTCCCTCTTGTTTGCTTTCGTCCAAAGCCCCCTCCCCCTTTGAGAAAGGCCCTTGGCCGAGAGCCTCCCCCTCCCCCATTTGTGGTGCCCTAGCCGAGGGGTACCCCCCCTAGCCTAGTTGTTTTCGTATAATACCCCTTGTTGTGGTATAGAAATACTCTCCTAGTATTGTTATAATGCCCAAATACCTTGGCCCAAATACCTTGTAGTATTCCCAAGGTTACACTTATACAAAAGCCCAGAAAATACTATTATACCTTCTTTAGCCACTAAACGAAACCCTAAGGAAAACCTTCATAGTCGGTTGAAGTGTTAAGTAGAAGTTGCGTAGAACTTCCAATGGTTGTTTGGAGCGGGTTGGAGCACTCGGAGTAGGAGCTTAACGTTGCTCAGGAGCGACATTATACTTGGATAATTTTTGGGCTCATCGAGGTAAATACTACTGTCCTTTTATTGTAATTGGAAATTACATACTGTCGTAGTAGAAATGAATATAAGATTCATAGAAGAGAATTGAACTGTAATAGAAGGATATTACAGGAAAGGATTGAACTGAAATCACTTCAGAAGAATGCAAGTAGAAGTTAAACTGTAGTTACATAGGACTGTATTACAGTAGACTGATAACCTTTATTGGTTGAATGTTTTGCAAGTAGCATGTGCTACTTAGAAGGTGGACAAGGCTAGCCGGGTTATAGCCGTGGAGCGTTTTGCTTATAGTCGATAATCGTCGCGAGGTATGTGATTCTTCCTATACTCTTTAGCATGATATTTTAAAGGAAGATATATATAGTACGGCAATGTCTTTTGACTTAAGCCTGAATAATATATAGTACGGTAGACGTACGTGTGCTAATTGAAGCGTAGTTATGCGCAATGTCTTTTGACTTAAGCCTGAATAATATATAGTACGGTAGACGTACGTGTGCTAATTGAACGTAGTTGTACGGAAATGTCTTTTGACTTAAGCCTGAATAATATATGGTACGGTAGACGTACGTGTGCTAATTGAACGTAGTTGTACGGCAACGTCTTTTGACTTAAGCCTGAATAACAAGAAACTTGAAGTATGTCACAAGAGTTAAGAAACCATTTTTGAAAGAAGAGTAACACTTGGTTTTAAAGGTTTTAAAAAGAGTTATGCTAGCTTTATGGGGAGTTAGGTATAACGTCTTAAGAGGGGTAAAGAAAATGGTTTACTGATTTTAGAAGTTAAGAGACTTGATCTTATAAGATAAGAGACTTAACTTAAATGAATTAATATGAGTTTTGTGTGAAACCTCATTCGTGAGTAATGAGTACGTGGTTTTAAAAAAAAAAAAGAATAATGTTTTACTGAATTCGGAAATCAGAATGTGTATCGACAAACCACTGCAGCATTAATAAAGGAAAATGTATTGAATAATGAAGTATTATTAAAACCAGTAGAAACCTCCATCTGCATAGAAGCTAAGATGAGACAAAATGATATTACATTTTCTAGATCATGGCTGCTTAATAAGATTGATTATGAACAAGAATAACCTACTCGCCTATGGCATATGTTACTCAATTGTTTTAAAAAAGAGATTAAGACATTGAACTATGAAACTTTTCTAAAAAGAGACTTGCGTAATTGAAATTAGGCAAACTGGAACTTTAGGGAAAAGAAGGGCATTGTGTTGTCTTAAAATGGTTTAAAACATAAAGTGTTATAACAAACTTTATGGGAAGTTGGTTATAACGACTTTATGAAAACAAAAGAAGGGTTTTATCATTGGTTTTAATGTGGTAACTTGACTTTAAAAAGAGAAGTGTTTTGGTCTAAAAAGAAGGCATGGTATTGCCTTAATTGGTTTTAAAAAGGAAAGTATGGAAGTTGTTTTGGTTTACTTAAAAAATGTGAGTCACTCTATTTTATACTACGGGTATCGGGTGACTTTTATAAAAGGAATAGATCTCTTTAAAAGGAATTTAACGTACGTAGTACTTTAGGGTTAAAACCCGGACTTTGGCATAAAATGAAAGTACTTTGAGTTGTGTATAACTTGCCTATGCTTGTTGTTGTGAAACTTGCCTATGCTTGTTGTTGTGAAACTTGCCTATGCTTGTTGTGATAGCCTTTGTTGTGCAAGAATTGTGTTTCTATACTACCGCGTCTCTCGATGGAGGGTCGGTTGACTTGTTGAGAACTTACTTGACGCGTCAGGTGACGAGAAATTCCACGCACGCGTTCCTGTTGATAGTGTTACTTCTGCTAAACGCTTTGGACATACTGACACGATGCGTAGCGCACGGGTATGCTTCCATTTTGATTGCCGCCTTGTTGTTTCCTTTTGGACATACTGACACGATGCGTAGCGCACGGGTATGCTTCCATTTGGAATGTTGTCTTATTGTTTCCCTTTGGACATACTGACACGATGCGTAGCGCACGGGTATGCTTCCATTTGGAATGTTGTCTTAGTGTTTCCTTTGGACATACCGACACGATCGTAGCGCACGTATGCTCCCATTTGGATTGTTGTCTTGTTGCTATCATATCATAGATCGCCGGTGAGGAAGGAATTCCACCGCACGAGTGATGATTTGGAGGCGTGAGTCCCCGACTTGATATGATTGTTTATATGTTGTATCGTAGTTTGGTTATCATACATGTCTCCCGCTTTATATAGATCGCTATGATTTCATTTACGATTTTGCTTTCACATACTTGGTACCAGATCGACCTCCTTCGGGGCCGCTCATGCCGCAGTAAGTACATCTACCGCCGATCCCCGCGTTTAGGATCTCATTTCAGCAGATTGGGAAGCTCCGCTTCGTCGAGGCTTATCTTTGGTATGTTACCCGAGTCCGTAAGTTCTTGTACGTTCAGGTATGGCGGGCCCGTCTCCGTCATAGTTGTTGTATAAATCTTAGAGGTGCAGTAGCCATTTGTGGGTAGGGTTGTAAGGATTGTAACTGTTCAAATGTTTATATATATATATGTTGAAAGGCAACCGTTTTGGTTGGCCTGTTTTCTTTTATCTTGATCCATGTCTATTTGCATGTTTAAGTTTTTATTTCCGTTGGTTTTCTCTGATGTTGTATCACTAGGGTGCCCGGGGTAAGGCACCAGTCACGGGCCCGGGTTCGGGTCGTGACAACGCTATACCACCTTCTCCAGGATAAGAGTATAAGTGAGGGGTAAGCCCCCAAGACATTATACCACCTGCTTTATTACCTTCTTCAGGGTAAGAGTATAAATGAGGGGAAAACCCCCAAGACGTTATACCACCTGCTTCAGGGTAAGAGTATAAATGAGGGGTAGAAACCCTCAAGACGTTGTACCACCTGCTTCAGAGTAAGAGTATAAATGAGGGGTAGAAACCCCCAAGACGTTATACCACCTTTTTCTAGGGGTTCGCTACCTATGATATGATCGGGAGTCTCCTATTGTGATGTTGTACATATTCTCTTGATTTTACTCTTATTGTTAGTAAGGCACTGTGTACTGTAATTTTGTTATCATACCTGTCTCCAGTTTTATTTTAGACTTATGATTTCATTACAAAGATTTCACATATTTGGTACATGTTATCGACCCTTCGGGTTGCGTTCAGCCGCAGTAGTAGTTGATTCTTGATCCTCGCTTTTAGGATCATTGTTCAGCTGTTGAGAAGCTCCTTTATTCCGGAGGCTTATCCCTGGTATTGTCCGTTGTTGTACATTCAGGGGTATGGCGGGGCCCTGTCCCGCCAGAGTTGTTATTCTTAGAGGTCTGTAGTCACATTGTGGATTGGGTTGTAAAGAAAAAAAATGTACTGTTCTATTACGTATATTTTACGGAAGGTGGCCTTATCGGCTAGCCTGTGGTTATTTTTATGTTTAAGCATTTTATCTATTGTGTATGTTCCGCTGCTATTCTCTGATGTTTACCGAAAGGGGTGCCCAGGTAGGGCACCAGTCGCGGGCCCGGGGTCGGGTCGTGACATTCCATTCTTCTCTCTCTGAGATCGTGCAGTAGAGCTGTCTTATTAAGTTGAATCCTCTCTGACCTATTCTTATGAAACAGTTATGCCTCCACGGAAGGCTACTGTGGCCCGAGTGGCAATGCGGCAGAGAGTCGCTAGCGGTACTCAGAGGTTACTGTCACGACCGAACCCGGCCCGTGATCGTGCCTTACCCGGCACCCTAGTGATACAACATCGAGAAAATCAGCGAACATAAAACATAAATATGAAACAAGAGACATGATAAATAAACGGCCAACCAAAATAGTTGCTACGCATATATACAAACCCGAGCAGCTTTAATCCTTTATACAACCTCGCCACAACAAGATTACTGCACTTAAGATTTACAACAACTATGACGGACAGGGCCTCCGCCATACCCCGAATGTACAAGAACCTACAACTCGTGGAACACATACCAAAAGATAAGCCTCGAAGGAACGGAGCTTCCAATACGCGAAAGGTGATCCTAAGCGGATCGACGCCAATGTACTTCTACTGCGGATGAACGCAGCCGGGCGAGGTCGATAACAGGTACCAAGTATGTGAAACTGAAAATACTGTAGTTAAATCATAACAGTCTATATAAAGCCGGAGACATGTATAATGACCAAAATACAGTATGCAACATAAGCGATAAGTCGTGGACTCACGCCCTCAAAGTCATCACTCAAATGTAACCTATGGGTCTCACGCCCACAACACCAATCATGTTCGCATCATGGCCGCATGCCCCCGGAATTCTGCATCGGTGTAGACATGTCCATGATGCAACAATAATGACAATGCTGCATGGCCACATGCCCGACCGTGATCGGTGTAGACATGCCCATGTAACACCAACCAACAATAATATACTGGGTGATCAACCCTGCCGCATGGCTACATGCCCCCGAAATTCTGCATCGGTGTAGACATGTCCATGTGACCACAATAACAATATATCGGGTAATCAACCCTGCCGCACGCCACATGCCCCGACTCGTGATCGGTGTAGACATGTCCATGTGACCGCAATAACAATATACCACACAACTGCACTATCACAAACAAACTCAAGCAAATTACCCTACTTCTAGACTTTTATAAAAAGATCCACTCTTCCTCAAGAAGTCACCTGATATCAACCTTTGCACAACAAAGGCTATCACAACAAGCATAGACAAGTTATACACAACTCAAAGTACTTTCATTTTATGCCAAAGTCCGGGTTTTAACCCTAAAGTACTACGTACGTTAAATTCCTTTTTTAAAGAGATCAATTCCTTTTATCAAGGTCACCTGATACCCGTAGTATAAAAATAGAGTGACTCACATTTTTAGGTAAACCAAAACACTTTCCTTTTTCAACAACATTCTTTCCCCTAAAGTTCCAGTTTGCCTAATTTCAATTACTCAGGTCTCTTTATTTTAGAAAAGTTTCATAGTTTTAATCCTTTAAAACATAATTCTTTTAAGCGATTTGAGAAACATATGCCTTATAGGTGAGTAGGTTATTCTTGTTTATAAACAATCTTATTAAGCAGTCATGATCTAGGAAATGTAATATCATTTTGTCTCATCTTAGCTTCTATGCAGATGGAGGTTTCTACTGGTTTTAATAATACTTCATTAGTCTTTACATTTCCCTTTATTAACGCTGCAAAGGGTTTGTCGATACTTATTCGATTTCAAATCAAGAAACATTATTCCTTTTAAAAACCAAGTACTCATTACTCACGAATGAGGTTTCACACAAAATTCATACATTTAAGTCAAGTCTCTTATCTTTTAAGATCAAGTCTCTTAACTTCTAAAAATCGGTAAACCATTCTCTTTATCTCTCTTAAGACGTTATACCTAACTTCCCATAAAGCTAGTATAACTCTTATGTTTTTAAAACCAAGTATTACTACACATCAAATCCGCTATAAGTCAAATCAATTACCCTTTGAAACCACAGGCATTTTCTTACCTACATAAAGCTGTTATAACCAACTTCCCATAAAGTCGTTATAACACTTTATGTTTCAAACCAATCAAATACATTAAACACATGTACGTCTACCGTACTACATAGTTATACACATATCATGCTAGAACAGATAGGAAGAGGTTCACATACCTCGCGACGATTATCGACTAATGGCGAAATGCTCCAAGTAACTCGAACCGTCGGCTACTCCTTAAGCCAAGTAGATCACGCCATACGTAGTACTTCAACCTACAGAGGCCACAAGGCGCCTATTAACATCCTAGATCTCAATGTAGAATATTCTACAGAAAATTGGCAGATCTCTCCCCGCAAATGCGTAAATCTCTCCTCTATCGAGGCCGCTACCAAGCCAACCGTGGGGTTTACACGCCTAACCGGACGTGTACAATTCTACTCACAAGAATGCTACACAAGTTCATCAATACACCCTATGTAATTACAGTTCGGTTCATATATTTAATTCAGGCTTAAGTCGTACACATTGCCGTAAGTATTATTCAGGCTTAAGTCAAAAGACATTGCCGCACAACTATGTTCAATATTATATATAGTATACCTTAACTATATATTCCAACAACATGTAATTTCCAATTACAACAGAAGGTCAAGAGTGTTTACCTCGATAAGCCCAAAATTATCCAAGTTATATGTCGATCCTGAGCAAGGTTTAGCTCCTACTCCGTGCGCTCCAACCCGCTCCAAACAACCCTTAGAAGTTCTACGCAACTTCTACTTAACACTTCAACCGACCATGAAGGTTTTCCTTAGGGTTTCGTTTTTGTGACTGAGGGAAGTATAATAGTATTTTCTGGGCTTTTGTATAAGTGTAACTTTGGGAAATACTACAAGGTATTTGGGCTAAAGTATTTGGGCATTATAACAATACTTGGAGAGTATTTCTATACCACAAAAGGGGGGTATTATACGAAGACAATTTAGGCTAGGGGGGGTTGCCTCGGCTAGGCTCCACAACGGGGGGAGGGGGAGGTTCTCGGCCAAAGCTCACTCAAGGGGGAGTTTGACGAACTATAACACTAAGGGGAAGGAAGAGAGCTTTCAAGACTTAGGCATTTTGGATGAAGAAGTCTTCAACCTTAAGGGGGTATTTATAGGTCAAGAAATGGCCAACCAATGGCCAAGATTCATCCAAGTGTTAGGCAAGTGTAGGGCTAGGATTCCACCATGTGTACCTTATCCATCTACCACACCAACTTGCACAAAATATCCTACCTAACCCAACCCACCCCTTTCGTCCAAATGCCGCCCATCCTCTTCCAATGTGAGGGTGACACATGTCACCCTCCCGTTGGTCCAAAATGTTACGTCTCTCGGAAAAATCCGCAAAAAATGTAAATGACATAGCCAGAATTTTCCCTTCGAAAGCTGTGGAAACGTTTCATTTAAAAAACGACTTTTTGGTAGTTATGTACAATTTCGCACCTTGCCTAACTTTAAGGCTCAAATTTCTACGCACGCCCCACGTACATACCGGAAATACGGGTTATAACATTACCTGCACTCGAGCACGCACTATGCCCGAGATAGTAGGCGGTCGGCGAGTTCACCACGCCGCATAAAGAGTGAGCCGAGAGCGCAGTAGCTCCGCAGGTTCCAGACGCAGTCTCGATCCCACACCAGAACCGAGTATAGATACTACGGGGAGCAGATCCGGTTATTGACCAAGATAGTATCGAGGGGCACGACAGTGAGCGCGAAGCTAACCCAGAGCCGAAGCCATGGATTCGGGATTTTCTGGGTTGTCATCCGCCCGAGTTTTATGGTTCGAGGTCTGAGGAGGATCCGCAGGAGTTCATTCGGCAGCTACAGCGGACTATGCAGGTTCTTAGAGCTTCAGAGACAGAGTCTGTTATTCTAGCCTCTTACCGGTTACGCGATATTGCGTTGAACTGGTTTGAGTCCTGGGAGCTGTCGAGAGGTGAGGATGCTCTTCCAGCTGTTTGGGAGGAGTTCACAGAGGCCTTCATGGATCACTTTTTGCCTCCTGAGATGAGGAGAGCCCGTGTAGATAGATTCTTGACCTTGAGGCAGAATGAGAGGACTATCAGGGAGTATAGCCTGGAGTTTGACTCCTTGGCCAGGCATGCGCACACCATTGTAGCTGACATGGCGGATAGAGTTCATCGTTATGTGATGGGGCTAGACCGTCATATGATTACTGCCTGCTTGGGGGTGGCTCTTCAGCCCGGTATGGACATTGCCAGGATGCAGGCCTATGCGCAGGGGATAGAGGATAGAGAGAGGGAGGACCAGATTGACTCAGTCCAACCCAAGAGGCCGTGACAGCAGGTCTCAGGCGATTTCGAGGCGGCCTCACCGCAGACTAGGTCCACATTCCAGCCAGCATAGAGTGCTCCGTCACGGTTTTCTGGCAGGAGGTCTGATCAGCCAGGTCATTCAGGAGCAGGTCAGGGCTCCGGGACATCGGGGTTTCAGAGGGGCAGATATCGTCGCCGATCGAGACCACCCACATCTCGGTGTGCTCGATGCGGTAGATCTCACCCAGGCGAGTGTCGTGTTCCTGCAGGAGCTTGTTACTCTTGTGTCCAGCTGGGCCATTTAAAGAGAGATTGCCCGTCGAGAGGCAGCATAGGTGGTACAGTGCAGCCGATAGGATCAGTTGCTGGGTCTTCTTCTCCTTCTGTGGTTATGCGCCCCGGAGGCGTGGTACTCACGACGGCAGCCGCGTAGAGGTCATGGTGGTGGTGGTTCCAGCCTAGCGTCCCCGTAACCGCATTTATTCATTAGCCAGCCGCCAGGATCAGGAGGCTTCCCCTGACGTCGTCACAGGTACATTATTGATTTCATGCTGTGACGTTTATGCTTTGATAGATCCAGGTTCTTCCTTGTCCTATGTGTCCTCTTATGCGGGTAGAATCGTGGATAGAGCCGAGTCGATAGAGCCTTTTGACGTAGCTACGCCAGATGGTGATTCGGTGTTAGCCGGCGTGTATAGAGGTTGTCCAGATTTATTTATCGCCGACTTTGCAAACTTGATAGAGTTGAGATGACAGATTTTGATGTAATTATGGGTATGGACTGGTTGGATTCTTGTTATGCCAACGTTGACTGTATGGACAGGTTGGTTCGTTCGATTCTGGCGAGCCGGGCCGAGTGGAAGGGCAACACAGCGTCGCCGAGGGGTAGGTTTATTTCTTACCTCAAGGCTAGGAAGATGGTGCAGAAAGGGTACATCTACCATCTGGTTCGGGTATTTGATACAGAGGCTGAGGTGCCAGTTCTTCAGTCATGTTATACCCCGTATTTCCAGAGTATGTACGTAAGGACGTACGTAGAAAAGTTTGGGCTTTAAAGTGGCTTGGCCGAAAATTATTTGTTCACAACACCCGATTAGAGTCGTTTTTCGACGAAACGTTTCCACAGCTTTCGTAGGGAAAATTCCGGCTATGTCATTTATTATTTTTACGGATTTTTCCGAGAGATGAAATATTTTGGACCAACGGGAGGGTGACACTTGTCACCCAAGTGGACGGTTTTGGGGGCTTTTGGTTGAGCACGTTTTTTGTGTTTTTCTTGCCTAAAATGTTTGGTCAATGTTATGTAGATATTTTGTGTGGTAGATGAGAAAGTGGGACCCACAAGACACTTGGCTAAATCCACACCCTACACTTGCCTAACACTTGGATTCATCTTGGCCATTGGTTGGCCTTGGCTTGTCCTATAAATACCCCTCTAAGTGATGAACTTTCTTCATCCACAAATATTTCCAAAGTGTTGAAATCCCTCTCCCCCTTAAGTATGGTTCTCGTCCAACCCTCCCCCCTTTGAGTGGCCTTTAGGCCGAGAGCAACCCCCCCTAGCCTAGTTGTGCTAGTCGAAATACTACCCCTCTTGGTAGAAATACTCTCAAAAGTATTGTTGTAATGCCCAAATTACCTTAGCCATATACCTTGTAGTATTCTAAGGTTATACCTATACAAAAAAAAAAACCAGAAATACTATTATATTTCCCTTCTGTCACAAAACCGAAACCCTAAGGAAAATCTCCATAGTTAGTTGGAGTATTAAGTAGAAGTTGGTTAGAACTTCTAAGGGTGTTTTGGAGCGGGTTGGAGCGCTCGGAGTTGGAGCTAAACGTTGCCCAAGATCGACTTTATACTTGGATAATTATGGGCTTATCGAGGTAATTATCTTGTCCCTCTATTGTAATTGGAAATTACATGATTGTTAGACTATATAGTTGAAGTATACTATATATAGAACTGAACGTTGTTATCGGCAATGTCTTTGTACTTAAGCCTGAATAATACTTACGGAAATGTCTCGCGACTTAAGCCTGAATAATAAGAAACCTTTTCGAAAGAAGAGTGAATCGCAATTGCATGGGATCAGACATGAGACTTGTGTAGCTTTTACGTGAGGTAGAATTGTGCACGTCCGGATTAGGCGTATAACCCCTCGGTTGGCTTGGTAGCCACCGAAAGAGAGGAGATTTACGTCATGCGTGGGAGGTCTGCGAATTTTCTGTAGAATGTTCTACGATAAGATCTAGATGTTAATAAGTGCCTTGTGGCCTTATAGGTTGAAGTACTACGTGTGGCGCGTTCTACTTGGCTTAAGGAGTAGCCGACGACTTGAGGTACTCGGAGCATTTTGCTATTAGTCGATAATCGTCGCTAGGTATGTGAACCTCTTCCTATCTCTTCTAGCATGATATGTGTGTAACTATGTAGTACGATAGACGTACATGTGTTAAATGTATTTGATTGGTCTAAAACATAAAATGTTATAACGGCTTTATGGGAAGTTGGTTATAATGACTTTATGTAGGTAAGAAAATACTTGTGGTTTTTAAAATGTAAATCGATTTGAACTATAACTGGCTGGTTAGGTGATAATAAAGAACTTGAAGTATTTCAAAGGATTTTTGAATCATTTTGAAAGAAGAAGTAATACTTGGTTTTTGAAAACTTAAGAGCTATACTAGCTTTATGAGAAATTAGGTATAACGGCTTAAGAATGTTTTACTGATTTCGGAAATCAGAATGTGTATCGACAAACCACTGCAGCGTTAATAAAAGGAAATGTTTTGACAGATTAAGTATTATTAAAACTAGTAGAAACTTCCATCCGCATGAAGCTAAGATGAGACAAAATGATATTTCCTGTGTCATGGTCTTTGTAATAAGATTGTTATAAACAAGAATATCCTACTCACATATAAGGCTTATGTTTCTCAGATGGTTTAAAAGAGAATTATATTCTTAAATGAATAAGGCTAGGAACTACGAAACCTTTCTAAAATAAGAAACGTGAACATTTGAAATTAGGCAAACTTGGATGTTTGAAAAAGAATGTTGTTACTTGGTTTTACAAAGAGAAGTGTTTTGATTTACTTCAAAAGATAATCACTCTATTGTTATATACTACGGGTATTATGTGACTTTTGTGAAAGTAACATATCTTTAAAGAGTTATTGTATAAAGTACTTTGGGGATAACAACCCGGTCTCGTTAATCATATAGTAGAAAGTACCTTATGTGTGAATAACTTGATTGTATTGGTTTGTGATAGCCTTGTGATACCTTTGTGTTGATTTGATAAGTAATCATATTAGGATGCTACGTGTGTTAGTATTCGTGATGTTTGTGTGCGGGTTTTCCTTGATTGTGCTTATGTTGTTTAAACGATAAACCGTTATGTTGGTATTATACCACTCACCGTGTTTCCGGGTTAAGCCGCCTCCACGCGGGGTAGACTCAGCGATGCAGGACCATGATTCGAGAATACCTCACGCGGGTCCCGGCCTATGCAGAGCTACGAGTTCGGTGTTAGTGCGGCCTTTATGGTCACGCGTCTATGTGGCCATGCGGATCGCGAGTCGGGGCGATGTCGGAGTAGCTACCTCGACGCGGGTTATACCTCACGCGCCTATGAGATTGGCCTATGCGAGTCGCGGAGTTCCAGGCTAGACGCGCACATTTGATATTGCGCGAGCGACCGGCCTTTGATCATGCGACGGCAGACAGATATCATGATACGCTTTATGACCTTGTTAGTACCGCTGGTGTTAGTAGTCGGCTATGCCTTCGCACTTACCCCGCATCGCTTTATTTGGACACAGTGGACCTGCTTGTTCACGTGTATTCCTCGGTGCTTTTCTATCATTGATCGCAGCGGTGAAGGTATTCCACGCATGATTGAGGTTGTGGCGTGAGACCCATTGTTATATCGAGTGATGACTTTGAGGGCTGAGTCACGACTGCATACGATCGCTATTTATTGTGAATCGTAGTTTGGTTATCATACATGTCTCCCGCTTTCTATAGACTACTATGATTTCATTTACTGAGATCTTCATGTTTCACATACTTGGTACTGTTATCGACCTCGGGGCTGCTCATGCCGCAGATTTGAGGTACACGATCGTTGATCCTAGTTCTCGGGTCACGTCAACAGACGTATGGAAGCTCCGCTTCTCCGAGGCTTATCGGTGGTATAGTCCCCGTCGTTGTAGGTATTTACATTCGTGGTATGGCGGCCCCGTCCCGCCATTGTTGTCGATCATTCTGTGAGGTCCGTAGTAATCGTAGGCGAGTTGTAATGGGATGTAATCGTCGTTTTAAAAAATTGATTTATATATATGCCGTAAGGCAAGTTTTCTCCGACATCGCTTTCTTACTTCATAATATTTTCATGTCTTGTTTTATGTTCCGTGATTACTCGATGTTGTATCACTAGGGTGCCCGGTAAGGCACTACCACGCCCGGTTCGGTCGTGACAAAAGTGGTATCGTGAGCGATTAATCCTCGGAAAGTGTCTACGCATCAGATCCAGAGTCTTGATTATCGGTGTGTTGTGCACCACACCAATAATCAGGAGGCTATAGGATATTTAGGATTGGTTTCCATTCTTCTCATTCTGAGATCGTGCCTTAGAGCTGTGTGATAAGTTGGACCCCTCTAACGTATTTCTTTCCCTTACCGATATGCCTCCGCGTAGGGCAAACCCGGGCCCAGGAGGGCAAGGCAGCCGAGGGAGCTGCGAGTAGAGTACAGAGGGTTACGAGGGCACGGGCCCAATCTTTACCTAGGGTAGTGCTTCATTCGGGGAGTTCTGCGACGTCACTAGCCCCAGCAGAGTTTAGCACGGCGGCGGCAGTTCCTACTGCGCCATGATATTTGAACCTTCAGTCCCACGACCGGGGACAGGGAATATAGATTGCAAAGAGGCGACCCTGTTACTAGCTATGGATTTGGCTACCAGAGAGTACACCGATGTACCACGAGTCTTGATGACTATCTAAGCGAGGGTGGTGCAAGAGTAATTCTTCAGTTAGGCTTGAGCATGGCCTGTGTACGGGCTTATGCGCAGCAGGCCGAGAAACGTAGAGATCGACGGGTTAACAAAGGACAGCAGAAGGGAGCCAAAGCAGCAAGGTCCTTTGGTAACTTTCGAGGCGAGTCACCTCACCAGCAGATTAGATATGCACCTCCACCAGTGCAGAGAAGTCCTCCACGAATTTCGTGGACGCTCGGGTACGCAGGAGTTGGTCGAGCTCGGATCTTCGGTTCACAGCGATGCACGCCATCCCGGGAATGTCATCTTTTAGGTAGTACTTGTTTTACCTACGACCGTCAGGGTCTGATGTCGAAAGAGTGTCCTTGTTGGAGGACTTAGCCTTCAGGATCGATGGGTAGTCGTCACCTTCCTTAGCTATGCGCCCTACGGGGCAGGTTTGATTAGAACGACTTAAGGGAGTGGAGCAGTAGATACAGGTTTATCCTTAACCCTCTAGAGATTAGTACGTATGATGAGATGAGTATATCTTAAGTGCTATGTCCTGATAGCAGTATGTAAATTGTGATTAGAAATTATGGTGGGTTAACCGAGTAAGATTTTGGGGGTTAGAGAAGGTGTGAGCCTTAGAGTGTTGTACGTAGAGACCTTAGAGGTAAGGCCATCTGGAGCGAAGGTGTAGTGTTATGTTTGATCCTTATCGGAGTGCATAGTGCACGTAAGCTATGTATGGGATAGGTCCCTAAGTAGTGTGAAATGAAAGAGGGTAGTTGAACTAAGAAGACCGCTAGGTTTTCGTAACGTGATTTGAGAGAATGTTAGGATCGGGAGCTAATGTTTTGCATTGCCGGGTCGGGTTGAGGCCATGTTGCGGTCAACCCGCGGCCTGTTTGGTGGGTCGGTTGTGGTGGTCCCACGGTGGTAGGTCACGAGGGTGTTAGGCCCAAGTTTAGTTAACCAACACGCAGTTCGTGGATGCGTCGACCAAGAGTCGCCGACGGGTCACCATTGTGATTTTTTTTTAGTCAGGACCGTTGCTTGGCAGTGATGATATATCAGAAAGGTGGTAAGGTTGCACGGGGTGCCTGCTTTCACCTTATGAACAGACATCGAGCCCGTGTTACGATCGCTTTTCTTGAAGTTTTACCAGCAGGTTAGGAACTCGTGAGTCTCCAGACGCGTTCGCCTCGGGCGATGTTTGGATTTCAGGGGTAGTTGTGAGAATTGTTATCTCCTGTTGGGGAAGTGTTTTATAGCTACCATTGCAGTGTTCGGATATCGCCTTGTGACGCCTTGTAGGGGCGGAAGTGTAAGTTGCTTGGCCGATTGGTTCGACGTTGGCGTTCGATAGTTGGTTCATACGTGTTCAGCAGGATGTGGATAGGGTGAAGCTTATCCAGAAGAGGTTTTTGGTAGCTCGGAGGAATCGTGCGGATAATCGGCGACGACGCCAGAGTTCGTGCCGACGGTCGGTCTTCAAGGTACCACCGGATAGGTGTAAGAGAAACTTAGCCCGAGTTACTGGGCCTTTTGAGTTCATGTGAGGATAGGCGGGTTGCCTATATGTTAGCATTTGCCGTCCGACTTAGGAGGCAAAGGCCCGCCTTTCGTGTTATGTTCGAGAAGGAAATCGAGATCCATCCAGTGATCGATTAATGATGACCACGTTAGAGATAGTAACCCGAGTTTTGGAACCAAGCAAGATTTAAATGTGGTAAGAGTTCGAGTGTACGATACCTCGGGGACCGATACACCCGATACCATCTGTTGGTCGCGGAGTGACACTAGAACCTCGCGGCAAAGTGACAAAAGTGGTATCACGACGAGTAAAGGGAGAAGCGAGCATGTATTGCGAGCAGAGATGTGACCATTTCTTTTGTATGGAAAAAGTGCGGAGGAAGTATATTTTAGACCCCGGAGAGAGGTGTTTGTGGTGATGTTAGAGGCGATTCCTCGTGGACTTGGATGTAAGTATTTTGCGCAAGTTGGTTCCGTGGCCATGTGTGGCAGGTTTGTTCTCGTAAGTATAGTGGTGAAGACTATCTTGGCGCGCGCTTGTTTTGAGACTTAGAAGGAACATTCGACGAATGTTTCTGGCGAGGAGAATGTTATACCGTATTTCGGAGTATGCACGTGGGGCGCACGTAGAAAAGTTTGGGCTTTAAAGTGGCTTGGCCGAAAATTATTTGTTCACAACACCCGATTAGAGTCATTTTTCGACGAAACGTTTCCACAGCTTTCGTAGGGAAAATTCCGGCTATGTCATTTATTATTTTTACGGATTTTTCCGAGAGATGAAATATTTTAGACCAACGGGAGGGTGACACTTGTCACCCAAGTGGACGGTTTTGGGGGCTTTTGGTTGAGCACGTTTTTTGTGTTTTTCTTGCCTAAAATATTTGGTCAATGTTATGTAGATATTTTGTGTGGTAGATGAGAAAGTGGGACCCACAAGACACTTGGCTAAATCCACACCCTATACTTGCCTAACACTTGGATTCATCTTGGCCATTGGTTGGCCTTGGCTTGTCCTATAAATACCCCTCTAAGTGATGAACTTTCTTCATCCACAAATATTTCCAAAGTGTTGAAATCCCTCTCCCCCTTAAGTATGGTTCTCGTCCAACCCTCCCCTTCGAGTGGCCTTTAGGCCGAGAGCAACCCCTAGCCTAGTTGTGCTAGTCGAAATACTACCCCTCTTGGTAGAAATACTCAAAAGTATTGTTGTAATGCCCAAATTACCTTAGCCATATACCTTGTAGTATTCTAAGGTTATACCTATACAAAAAAAAACCAGAAATACTATTATACTTCCCTTCTGTCACAAAACCGAAACCCTAAGGAAAATCTCCATAGTTAGTTGGAGTATTAAGTAGAAGTTGGTTAGAACTTCTAAGGTGGTTTGGAGCGGGTCGAGCGCCGGAGTCGAGCTAAACGTTGCCCAGGATCGACTTTATACTTGGATAATTACGGGCTTATCGAGGTAATTATCTTGTCCCTCTATTGTAATTGGAAATTACATGATTGTTAGACTATATAGTTGAAGTATACTATATATAGAACTGAACGTTGTTATCGGCAATGTCTTTGGACTTAAGCTCGATAATACTTACGCAATGTCTCGCGACTTAAGCTCAATAATAAGAAACCTTTCGAAGAAAGAGTCGAATCGCAATTGCATAGATCAGACATGAGACTTGTGTAGCTTTTCGTGAGGTAGAATTGTGCACGTCCGATTAGACGTATAACCCCCTGGTTGGCTTGGTAGCCACCCAAAGAGAGAGGAGATTTACGCTGTGTGTGGGGAGGTCTTGAATTTTCGTAGAATGTTCTACGATAAGATCTAGATGTTAATAAGCGCCTTGTGGCCTTATAGGTCAAGTACTACGTGTGGCGCTCTACTTGGCTTACGAGTAGCTGGCGACTTGAGGTACTGAGCATTTTGCTATTAGTCGATAATCGTCGCGAGGTATGTGAACCTCTTCCTATCTCTTCTAGCATGATATGTGTGTAACTATGTAGTACGATAGACGCATACGTGTTAAATGTATTTGATTGGTCTAAAACATAAAGTGTTATAACGCTTTATGGGAAGTTGGTTATAACAAATTTTTATGTAGGTAAGAAAATACTTGTGGTTTTTAAAATGTAACTGATTTGAACTATAACTGGCTGGTTAGGTGATAATAAAGAACTTGAAGTATTTCAAAGGATTTTTGAATCATTTTGAAAGAAGAAGTAATACTTGGTTTTTGAAAACATAAGAGCTATACTAGCTTTATGAGAAGTTAGGTATAACGGCTTAAGAATGTTTTACTGATTTCGGAAATCAGAATGTGTATCGACAAACCACTGCAGCGTTAATAAAAGGAAATGTTTTGACAGATTAAGTATTATTAAAACCAGTAGAAACTTCCATCTGCATGGAAGCTAAGATGAGACAAAATGATATTTCCTAGTCATGGTCATTGTAATAAGATTGTTATAAACAAGAATATCCTACTCACATATAAGGCTTATGTTTCTCAGATGGTTTAAAAGAGAATTATATTCTTAAATGAATAAGGCTAGGAACTACGAAACCTTTCTAAAATAAGAAACGTGAACATTTGAAATTAGGCAAACTTGGATGTTTGAAAAAGAATGTTGTTACTTGGTTTTACAAAGAGAAGTGTTTTGATTTACTTCAAAAGATAATCACTCTATTGTTATATACTACGGGTATTGTGTGACTTTTGTGAAAGTAACATATCTTTAAAGAGTTATTGTATAAAGTACTTTGGGGATAACAACCCGGTCTCGTTAATCATATAGTAGAAAGTACCTTATGTGTGAATAACTTGATTGTATTGGTTTGTGATAGCCTTGTGATACCTTTGTGTTGATTTGATAAGTAATCATATTAGGATGCTACGTGTGTTAGTATTCTGTGATGTTTGTGTAAGGGGGTTTCCTTGATTGTGCTTATGTTGTTTAAACGATAAACTGTTATGTTGGTATTATACCACTCACCGTGTTTCCGGGGGTTAAGCTGCCCTCCGATGCGGGGTAGACTCAGGCGGTCTGGGACCATGATTCGAGAATACCTCATGCGGGTCACGGGGCCTATGCGGAGCTACGAGAGTTCCGTGTTAGTGTGCGCCTTTATGGTCATGCGGTGCATGTGGCCATGCGATCGCGAGTCGGGGCGACGCCGGAGTAGCTACCTCGACGCGGTTATACCTCACGCGCCTATGAGATTGGCCTATGCGAGTCGCGGAGTTCCGTGGCTAGACGCGCACATTTGATATTGCGGGCGAGCGACCGGCCTTTGATCATGTGACGCAGACAGATATCATGATACGCTTTATGACCTTGTTAGTACCGCTGGTGTTAGTAGTCGGCTATGCCTTCGCATTTACCTGCATCGCTTTATTTGGACACAGTGGGACTGCTGTTCATGTGTATTCCTTGGTGCTTTTCTATCATTGACTACTGGCGGTGAGGAAGGTATTCCACGCATGATTGAGGTTGTGGCGTGAGACCCATTGTTATATCGAGTGATGACTTTGAGGCGTGAGTCCCGACTAGACATCGATCGCTTATTTATTGTGAATCGTAGTTTGGTTATCATATATGTCTCCCGCTTATAGACTACTATGATTTCATTTACGATCTTCATGTTTCACATACTGTAATTGTTATCGACCTCCTTCGGGCCGCGTTCATGCCGCAGTTGAGGTACACCGCCGTTGATCCTAGTTCTCGGGTCACAACAGATGGGAAGCTCCGTTTCTCCGGAGGCTTATCAGTGGTATAGTCCCCTGTCGTTGTAGGTATTTACATTCAGGGGTATGGCGGGCCCTGTCCCGCCATTGTTGTCATATCATTCTTAGAGGTCTGTAGTACTGTTGTGGGCAGAGTTGTAATGGGATGTAATCGTCGTTTTAAAAATTGATTTATATATACGCCGTAAGGCAAGTTTTCTCCGACATCGTTTCTTACTTCATAATATTTTCATGTCTTGTTTTATGTTCCACGATTACTGATGTTGTATCATTAGGGTGCTCGGTAGCACGATCCACGCCCGGTTCGGTCGTGACAAGTCGCCAGTGATGGTTAGGAGTTTCGGATGTGTTCCCACGATCTTTCGGGTATCCTCCCGAGAGGAGAGATTGAGTTTTGTATTGACACGTTGCCAGACACTCGACCTATTTCCATTCCGCCATACAAGACGGCACCCTTGAGTTGAGGGAGTCAAGGACCAATCAAAGATTTCTTTGGAAAAAGGCTTTATCAGCCTAGTGTTTCTCCCGGGAGCGCGGTTTTGTTTGTGAAGAAGAAGGATGGGGACGCGTATGTGTGTTGATTACAGCGACTTAATAAGGTAACCATCAAGAATAGGTACCCTCTCCCGTGATTGATGATTTGTTTGACCAGGTGGTGCGAGGTGTTTTCCAAGATAGACTCGCGTCCGTTATCATCGCACGAAGTTCGTGAGGCAGATATCCCAAAGACTGCATTCAGGACCCGGTATGGGCACTATGAGTTCAGGGTTATGTCTTTCGGTTTGACCAACGCTCCAGCGGTATTTATGGATTTGATGAACCGGGTGTTCAAGCTATTTTTGGATACATTTGTGATAGTATTCATTGATGACATCCTGGTTTATTCGCGGACAGAGCAGGAGCATGCAGATCACTTGAGGACGGTACTCGGGGTTCTCCGGAACCGGCAGTTATTCGCCAAGTTCTCCAAGTGTGAGTTTTGGTTGGCCTCAGTGGCATTCCTGGGGCATATTATTGGGGCTGATGGTGTTCGGGTGGATACGGCAAAGATTGAGGCAGTCAAGTCTTGGTCGAGACCTACTACTCCGACTGAGGTGCGCAGTTTCTTAGGGCTGGCAGGTTATGTCACACACCGAACCCCGGGCCCGTGACTGGTGCCCTACCTGGGCACCCTTCTACCCTAACAACTAAGTAAACTGCGGAAATTAAATAACACCTTTTTTTTTTTTAAAACCAATCGTACGTGCAAGGGCAAAGCCGACCAGGCTGCCATATAATATACATAACAAAAGACACTACACCGTACATGAGTCCAATCCCACATATGAATACTGCACCTAAGAGTTAAATCGAACTATGACGGACAAGGCCCCGCTGCATCCATAATCGCATAAAGCACATCTTGAAAGAACTTATACCAAAAAGATAAACTCCCAACGGAAGGAGCTATTCAAAACTCGAGGTGGTCCTACACCGCCGATCACCAAACAGCAGACCTAAACTGCAGATGAACGCAGCCAAGGAGGTCAAGACGAAGAATGTACCAAGTATGTGAAGCAGCAAATGCGTGAATGAAATCATAATCCTAACAAAATAGAGACATGTATGATAGCCAACCTACAAGACACAATACATAATATCATATCAAGTCGTGGACGATGCCTCAAAGTCATTACTAAAATATAACCCTGGGTCTCACGCCCATAATATCAATCATGCCCGTGGAATCCTTCCTCACTGCCGGCAGTCCATGATATAATACAACATCAGTAAGCACACTGAACCTTGCAATCATGAGAGTAAATAGTAGTATATTTACAATATAACCTAGGAAGCTCACGATCAAAGCAGGACCACCCGCCCGCAGTATCATTAAGCAATCCTACTCCTGGGACTATTTCACCCGCATAGGTCGCGTGGACCCGCGTGAGGTATTCCTCGCATGGGACTATTTCACCCGCATAAGCCCTTACGGACTCGCATGAGGTATTCCTCGTGATCGTGGGTAGCAAATCCACGGAATATGCAATGCTACAAACCCGGAATGACCGAAATGAATGGTATACCACTAGCACACAACCGGCTAGTACCAGCACACATAGGCAATTCTCAATTAAACAAGCCAAAGTACTTATCAAGGCACACATGGAGTAATTCCCAATTAAACAAGCCAAAGTACTTATCAAGGCACACATGGAATAATTCTCAATTAATCAAGCCAAAGTACTTATCAAGGCACACTTAGACTAGTTCTCAATTAATCAAGCCAACGTACTTATCAAGGTAAACATAGAATAATTATCAATCAATCAAGCCAAAGTACTTATCAAGGCACACTTAGACTAATTCTCAATTAATCAAGACAAAGTACTTATCAAGGTACACTTAGACTAATTCTCAATTAATCAAGTCAAAGTACTTATCAAGGTACACTTAGAATAATTCTCAATCAATCAAGCCAAAGTACTTATCAAGGCATACTTAGACTAATTCTCAATTAATCAAGCCAAAGTACTTATCAAGGTACACTTAGAATAATTCTCAATTAATCAAGCCAAAGTACTTATCAAGGCACACTTAGACTAATTCTCAATTAATCATGCCAAAGTACTTATCAAGGTACACTTAGAATAATTCTCAATTAATCAAGCCAAAGTACTTATCAAGGCACACTTAGACTATTTCTCAATTAATCAAGCCAAAGTACTACGTACGTACATTCTTTTCAAAAGACTCCTTTTTATGTAAAACCCCAAGATACTAACACCCGTAGTATCGAGGTATGTCTATTTTTCAAGGTAAGTTACTACACTTTTAGAAACTCATTTCAAAGCTTGAAACCAAGTAACTTCAAATTTTCACAATCTAGGCAACTTATGCCTAATAATCAAAATAGACAACTTTCTTAACCTCCCATAAAGCCGTTATAACCAACTTCCCATAAAGCCGTTATAACCCTTTATGGTTTTTAGACAAATTCATTTTTTTTATAACCAAGAGACTTATACTTAAAACCAAGTATCACAAACTTTCAAATCAAGTCTCTTAACTTTCAAAATACTTCGAGTCTCTTAATATATAGAAAACAAGTTTCTTCGACTTTTAAACCTCAAGTAACTCGCACCTTTAAAACAAGTTACTTCTCTTAAATCATGTCATTTCTCCTCTTTTAAAACAATTAAGTAAATCACTCTTTTGACTCCCCTAAAGTCATTATAATGACCTTTAGGTTTTGGAACTAAGGCACTAGCCAAAAGATTTGGAAACCACTTCCTTTTCAAGACTCTATGTACTTTAAGTAGAATACTTTCACTTTTAAGAATCCAACTTCACTAAGGCAAGGATTATACAACTTACAATTTAAACATCAAAGTACAATCAATGGAAGTACATAGAACAAATTCTACTTTTAGGCAATCCAAATACAACCAAGGAATGGATCATTTAAGGAGTAGGACGTACTTTCTTTATCTTAAGGAATCATGCTAGAAGAGGAGATAGTTCACATACCTTTTCGGCTAAATCCACAAGCTAAGCCGAATACGCCGTACGTAGAAGTGTCAACCTATTGTCACGACCCGTTCCGGGGCCCGTGACTGGTGCCTTACCCGGGCACCCAAGTAGTCATACATCAGAGTAATCAGCGGAATATAAAAACAAGACATGAAACAAATGTAAATTGAGACACAGTTTATATCTGAGAAAATGTCGCCTTTAGGCATATATATATAAAGAGTGAACAGTTACATCCCAACTTTACAACATGACTACATACCTCTAGAAATGTAAACAACTATGGTGGGACAGGGCCCCGCCATACCCTGAATGTACATATATCTACAACATCAGGGAGAACCATACCAAAAGTCGAGCCTCCGGAGAAGATGGAGCTCCTGACACCAAAGCAAAGATCCTAAGGATGCGGATCTAGCACCTTCTTGCCCTTACCTGCGGCATGAACGCAGCCCCCCGAAGGAGTTCAGTACAACAGGTACCAAGTATGTGAAACTGTAAAGTACGTTAAGTGAAATTAAAGTATTTAAAACCATTTGCAAATATAATCAGTTCAATTGCACATAGTGCCATATCACAAACAAGAGCAATAATAGGTAAATCAGAATGTCTTCTAGGCCGCGAATGATCGGCAAGACCAATCGCCCATAGTATCATTATGCGTGCCTAATCTCGACTCCGCAGTCGATAGGTGTCACGACCCGACCCGCCGCGATCGTACCTACCCGGGCACCTGCTCGTATATATCGTAGAATAGCGGCGGAACATACACAACATAAACACAGTGTAAACAATAAAACAACACAGCAGCCGATCGCCGCTTTCCATAATATAAACAAAGTCAAAAGTACAATTTACAACTCATTCTTATAGCCCAACCACATAGTGAATACGCACTTGCAGGAATAACAAGCGTGGACAGGTTCCCGCCATACCACGAATGTACATAATCTACAACATCGTGACAAGATCACTAAAAGAAAGACAAGCCTCCGAGGACGGAGCTCCGACGTCCGATAAGTGATCCTAAGAATGTGGATCCGCAACTCGCTACTCCTTTCTCGCGCAGATTTAACGCAGCCTCGAGGAAGGGGTCGCATACACAATATGTACTAAGTATGCAAATCGAAAGTATCAGAATTACAATCATAAGTTTAAAAGAAAGCCGAGACATGTATGCTAACGAAATTACAATGACTAAAGGCCTTACTAACAATGAGAGTATAAATAGGTGTATACTTACAACGAAAATAGGATTGAATCCTACTCGGGACTATTTCACCCGTGATAGGTCCAGTGGACTGCGTGAGGTATTCCTCGCACGGGACTATTTCACCCGCATAAGCCCTTACGGACTCGCATGAGGTATTCCTCGCATAGGTCGCACCCGCCCGCATGGGACTATTTCACCCGCATAAGCCCTTACGGACTCGCATGAGGTATTCCTCGCATCGTGGTTAGCAAATCCACGGAAATATACAATGCCACAATCCCGGGGAATGACCCCGCAACGAATAATATATCCCTAGCCCAACCGCTATCACACATAACATAAGCTCTATCGGCTTATCATACAATATATATAAGCAGGTTAAGAAATTCCCTAACTTCTTACTATTCTTGTTCATATACACTCTCATTTTAGTTTACTTAAGGCACTAAAATGTCTTTATGAAAATCCGGGAATTTAACCCAAAGTACTACGTACTTCTATTCTTTTAAAATGACTCATTTCATTATAAAACTTCCAAGATACTACTAGCCGTAGTATCAAGTGACAATTTCTTTTCAAGACAAGTCACAATACTTTTAGAAATAAAATATGGCTTCTAAATCAAGTGACTCGTATCTTATAAAACCTTAGGCAATTGATGCCTTAAAATCGAATTGCCTTCCATTAAATCAAGTCATTTATCTTTCCATAAAGTCAATATAACCAACTCCCCATAAAGTCGTTATATTCACTTTATACCTTAGTCATGCTCAATTTCCTATCCAAGGGACTTAAACCATATTACAACGACCCAAGTATTACATACTTTAAAATTCTTCAAGTCCCTTATCTTTAACAAGACTTAAGACATCTTTAATATTCTCAAAGAAGTGAGTTAATCTCCTAACTCACCCGACTTGGCATTTCATAAAACAAGTAAGGAATGTCAAAGTCTTGTACGTCTACCGTACTATATACGTGAAACTAGTCATGCTCAAAGATAGGAAAAGTTCTACATACCTTGTCTTAGTCAAACCACTTGCCAAGTACAAAGTCCCGCCCGTACTATGTCAACCTATAATATTCACAATACGTCTATTAAAGCTTTACTTCAAACGTAGAATATTATAAGTGTTAAGTCTCTAATTTGTACGGAAAATCGGACAGCACCTCCTTTGTATTTACTCACTTTGCCACCTCTTTCAAGGCCGAAAATACAATAACCAAACAACCCCAATTGGCTCACAATTTATATAGAAGGTAGTCCAATGCAAATGACTAACTAAACAGCCCCAATTGGCTCACAAATATATAGAAGGTAGTCCAATGCAAATGACTAACTAAACAGCCCCAATTGGCTCACAAATAAATAGAAGGTAGTCCAATGCAAATGACTAACTAAATAGCCCCAATTGGCTCACAAATATATAGAAGGTAGTCCAAAATCGGCCATCTTGAGTTCAACAATACCAATTCTATCAAATTTCCATTTCAATCCAAATTGGTAGCATAAAATGATATCAAGTCGCATTTGGTTATAACTACCATAATCTTCAAGTCAATAACATGCGACGATTCTAACAACGATTAAATTGTAATTCAACTTAGTAATGGATTACATTACATTTCGGATTTCCAAGACTATAATCAATCCATAATCTTTATAACTTCAATATAACAATTTCATGCTCACAACATACAAAGCTAACAACAACAATATAAGTAATCTTGTTATACTTTCAAGGAACAAGATTATACCTCAACGATTCTTAATCCAACTCCAATCCGAAGTCACTCCTTAGTAGTTTAGAGCCTCTCCAAGACACCTCAATCCGCTTGTTGAGACCCTTAGAACAATACCAACAATTATCCTTCAAAACTCCAAGCAAAACCTAGAAAGACCCTTTAGGTTTTCGTTTGCGACTAACCCGAAAACAATCTTTTTCCAATATTTTTCTATTGAGATATGCTTACACTACCCTCAAGAACCTTGGTTTAAAGTGTGGAATCAAATGGACAAGAAATGAAAAATTTTCTTTCTTTTTCTTAGTGAACCCGTGAGCTTGCCCTATGTTCATCCAAATTTTGTGTAAAATTTTCTAAGTGTTAAGACATCTCTTGCTACTAGTATTAAATAGAGAATTGGATGGTCAAGATAATTACAAATGTGAGGCTTGGATGTGGTCGTACAAAAGATCAAGACTTATTGACCTTTTGACTAGTCAACTTTCTCATGCTACTCATGTTGCAAGACTAAGGTCCAATGACCCTCTTGCCCTTGCATATTTCGACCAAGGCATCACATAAGGGGGGTGACACGTGTCGCCCTCCCATTCGTCACAACACTTACGTTTTCCGACAATTTCATAATTCCGATAAATTTACAAGTCTCAAATCCTAACACTTGTGAGTTCTTATTTACGTTCTTAAAACATGTCCTGCAATTACGGGGTGTAACATTCTTCCCCCCTTAGAAACATTCGTCCCCGAATGTTCTTTCGGAGTCACACTTACAATTTACGACATAGTTTCCTTTCACAGCCCCGACATACCAAAAATGCCACTCATGGCCACATAAAAACATTTAAGCAAAAGGAACACTTCAATTAACCTGACAAGTAAGGGCAAAATGAAATACCTGAAGGTATAGGAAATAAGTGAGGATACCTCCTCAACATGTCCTCTTCCGCTTCCCAAGTCATCTCCTCCTGCTATCATTTCTCCACAGACTTTGACGGAAGCTACATCCTCGTCCATACCGTCGACCGCGATCGAGTATCGCTATGGGACTCTCTCATACGATAACCCTCCGCCACCGACCTCACTAGTAGGAAAACTCGCCGGATCTCCGATACACTTCCTCAACATAGAAACATGGAAGACCGGATGTACCGCTCTAACTCGATGGCAGATCCAACTCAGAGGCAACCTTGCCCACTCTACGACGATCTGGTAGGGCCCAATGTATCTTGGGCCGAGTTTCTTCTTACCGAATCTCATCACACCCTCATGGGTGACACCTTCAAGAAGACCCAATCGCTCACGAAACTCCAAATGCCGACGCCGATTATCCGCATATGACTTCCGCCGACTCGAAGCCGCTAAAGTCTCTCCCGATAAGCTTCACCTTATCCACACCGCTGTACTCAAGTCCGCCAACTAATCGCACTCGCCCACGCCGAACCAACCGACGGCGACTGCATTTCCGCCATATAAAGCCTCGTATGTCGCCATCTCAGATGCCGGAATGGTAGTCGTTGTTGTAAGCAAACCACAAGAGGCAAATGATCCTCCCACTACCATCGAAATCAATCACGCAGCTCGCAGATATCCTCGTTGCGGATAGTGCGCTCGCCGCCACACCGAGGGTGAAATGCCGGCCGAGACTCACCTGTGTCCCTAAACCCTACGAAAGACCTCCAAATTAGCCAGAACGGGCTCCTATCGATATAATCGACACCGAACACCGCGGCCTCACTATCTCTGATGTACAATCCGCATAGTCTCACCAAAACGTCGTCCCGACTAGAAGGAAATGGGCTGATTTCACCACAACAATAACCCAAATGGAGTCGTATTTCCTCCGAGTGCGAGGTAACCTCAGAACAAAGTTCATGTTGATCATATCCCACTTCCAAGTCGGAATCTCAATAGATCGCAATAAACCACTGGCCTCGTGCTCGACTGACTGGCCGCAATTAGGACATCGTGCAACAAAACTCGCCAGTCCTCTTCGTGCCATCCCACCAATACAAACATCCGAGGTCATGGTACATCTTGGTCGACCCGGATGAATAGAATATCGAGCGCCGCAGTGCCTCTGCATCTGCCGACGAAGTCCTGATACATCGGAACACACAACCGCCCTTAAATCTCAAGACTTCATCAGCGCTACTCGAATAGACTCTTTCTCCTCCCAAGAGTCGCATCACGGCATCGCACCAACACCGGGTCCTCAAATCGCCGCCTCTTCACCTCATCAACGATGGAAGACTCGCAACCTCACGAACCCGCATCTACTATCGCTCAGATCGATCAATCGAACCCCAAGGCTCGCTAATCGGTGGATCTCGACGACCATGTCCTCGCTTTCGGGCCGCACTGATAGGCTCCCTATCGATCTACGACTCAAGGCATCAGCAACTACGTTGGCCTTCCCCGGATGGTATAGAATATCAACATCATAATCTTTCAGTAACTCTAACCACCGTCTCTGCCTCAAGTTCAGCTCCTCTTCGAAGATATACCGAGGCTCTTATGGTCTGTATAAATATCCACATGAACCTGCACAAATAGTGTCTCCAAATCTTCAAGGCATGTATAACCGCGGACAACTCTAAGTCATGGGTATGGTAATTCATCTCATGCTTCAGTAACTGCCTGGAAGAATAGGCTATAACCTTGTCGTGCTGCATCAAAACACACCCTAGCCAGATACCCGAGGCATCACAATAGATCACGCATCCGCCTAACCCTCGGAAGAGTAAGAATCGGGCCAGAGTCAACCTCTCCTTCAACAAGCGGAAACCCTTCTCGCAAGCCTCGTCCATTGGAACTTGGCCGCTTACGAGTCACCTAGTCAACTGCTGAAATCAAGCAAGCGCTCCACAAACCTACGATAATAACCCGCTAGTCCTAAGAAATCTGCGCACTCCTGGCCGGAGTAGTAGGCCTCGCCAAGACTTGATCGCCTCAATCTTTGCCGTATCCACGCGAACACCGTCAGCCCCAATAATATGCCCCAGAATGCCATCGAGGCCAACCAAAACTCACACTTGGAACTTGGCGAATAACCGCGGCCGGCGAGAATCCTGGCAATCTGCCGATCTGCGTGATCTCGTTTCGTCTGCGTGAATAAACCAGATGTCATCAATGAATACAATCACAAATGTATCCAAGAATGACTTGAACACCCGTTCATCAAATCCATAAATACCGCTGAGCGTTGGTCAAACCGAAAGACATAACCCTGAACTCATAGTGCCCATACCGGGTCCTGAATGCAGTCTTTGGGATGTCTGTCTCTCGAACTCGAACCTGATGATAACCAGACCGCACGTCTATCTTTGAGAAACACCTCGCACCCTGCAACTGGTCAAACAAATCATCAATCACGGGAGGGTACCTATTCTTAATGGTTACCTTATTCACCGCTCGTAGTCAACACACATACGCAGCTGGCCCCATCCTTCTTCTTCACAAACAACACCGGCGCTCCCGGGGAGATACACTAGGCCCGATAAATCCTTTCTCCAAAGAAATCTTTCACTGGTCTTTCACTCCTCAACTCAAGAAAGCATCCTCAGATGGCGGAATGGAAATAGTCGAGTGTCCGCAACATGTCAATACAAAACTCGATCTCCTCTCAGAGGATACCCAAGATCATCCGGGAACACATCCGAAACTCCCTAACCATCGGCATCGATCAAGAACGCACCTCACCAGATCGAATACACGAACGGATGATAGATGTACCCTTCGCACCATCTTCCTAGCCTTGAGGTAAGAAATAAACCTACCCTACGGCGTCGTGTTGCCTCTCCACTCGATAATCGGCTCTCCAGAAATCGAACCGAACCAACCTGTCCCTACGGTCAACGTTGGCATAACAAGAAGCCAACCACCCATACCCATAATGACATCAAAATCGTCATCTCCAAATCTATCAAGTTCGCAAGGTCCGACGATCAGTAAATAAATACGGACAACCTCTATACACCCGCCGCCTAACACCGAATCACCCATCGCGTAGCTACCTCAAACGGCTCTATCGACACCGCCATCCCGATTCTACCCGCATAAGAGGGGACACGTAGGACAAGGTAGAACACGGATCTATCAATGCATAAACATCACACCAAATCGCGAATGTACCTTAACGACGCCGTGGAAGCCTCACGATCTGGCGCGGGCTAGAGAATATATGCGGTTACGGGACCGCTAGAATCGAACCACCACCACGCCTCTACCGCGGCCCGCTGTCCGTGAGTACCACGCCCGGGCGCATAACCACGAAGGAGAAGAAGACCAAAGAATCGATCCCGCTTACCGTGTCTGTACCACCCATGCCGCTCTGACGGACAATCTCTCTTCAAATGGCCCACCGCCACAAGAGTAACAACCTCCTACAGAACACGACACTCGCTGTGAGATCTGCGATCGAGCACACCGAGTTGTGGGTGGTCTCGATCGCGGCGATCTTCGCCTCGCGAAACCCTCAAGACACGGAGCCCCGACCGCTCTCGATCGACCGCTGATCGGACCTCCCGCCGTAAAACCATGACGGAGCACTCTGCCGGGCCGGAAAGTGGACCTAGTTCGCTGAGGCCGTCCGCTCGATAAGCGCCACGAGACTGATGTCACGCCTCTTGGCCGGCTCGCGTCAATCTGGTCCTCCTTTCTATCCTCTATCCACGAGCATAGGCTCGCATCCTAGCAATGTCCATACCGGGTGAAGAGCCACCCCAAACATCTTTGTAATCATATGACGGTCTAGCCCCATCACATAACGATGAACTCTATCCGCCATGCTAGCTACAATAGTGTGAGCATGCTCGACAAGGAGTCAAACTCAGTGTCGCACTCCCTAACAGCCTCCCGCTCGCCGCAAGGTCAAAATCTGTCTACCCGGCTCTCTCATCTCGGAGGTAAAGTGATCCATAAAGGCCTCAGAAACTCCTCCCAAACACCGGAAGAGCACCATCACCTCTCGAAGCAACCACGACTCAAACCGGTTCAACGCAATATCGCGCAACCGTAAGAGGCTAGTGTAATGCACTGCCTCTGAAGCCCTAAGGACTGCAGGTCCATTGTAGTCGCCGAATGAACTCCTGCGGATCCTCATCGACTCGAACCATAAAACTCGTGGATGACATCCCGAAAATCCCTAATCCGCAAATCGGCTCTAGGGTGGTCGCCGCTTCCTGCCGCGCCGCTCACTACTATCTCGTCAATAATCGAACTGTTCTCGTAGTCTCTATACTCGCAATGGCCGTGGAATCAAGGCTCGTACCGAATCTCTGGAGCTACCGCCGCTATCCTCTAAAATCGCAGCGTGGTGAACTCGCCGACCACCTACTACCTCGTGCATAGTGCGTGCTCGAGCCGTGTAACCTCTCGAGTACCGCTAGCAGCCTCGCCGCCGCTTTGCCCTTCTGGGCCCTGGTAGCTTTCCGTGGAGGCATAGCTGTTTCATAAGAAGAGGTCAGAGAGGATTCAACCTAATAAGACAGCTCTACTGCACGATCTCAGAGAGAGAAGAATGGAAACCAATCCTAAATGTCCTGTAGCCTCCTGATTATAGATGTGGTGCACAACACACCGATAATCAAGACTCTACTAGACACCTGCGTCAGACACTTTCCGAGGACTAACTGCTCTGATACCACTTTTGTCACGACCCGACCCCGGGCCGCGACTGGTGCCCTACCTGGGCACCCTGTTCAGGTATACATCAGAGAATAGCAGCGGAACATACACAACATAAACACAGGTGTAAACAATAAAACAACACAGGCTAGCCGATCAGGCCGCCTTCCATAATATAAACAAAGTCAAAAGTACAATTTTACAACTCAGTTCTTATAGCCCAACCACATAGGTGAATACGCACTTAGAATAACAATCGTATGGACAGGCCCCACCATACCCTGAATGTACATAATCTACAACATCGGGACAAGATCGTACTAAAAGAAAGACAAGCCTCCGAGGATGGAGCTCCGACGTCCGATAAGTGATCCTAAGAATGTGGATCCGCAACTCGCTACTCCTTTCCTCGCATGAACGCAGCCCCCGAGGAAGGGGGTCAGTACACAATATGTACTAAGTATGCAAAACTGGAAAGTACTGTAATTACAATCATAAGTTTAAAAGAAAGCCGGAGACATGTATGCTAACGAAATTACAGTACTCAGTGCCTTACTAACAATGAGAGTATAAATAGGTGTATACTTACAACGAAAAATAGGATTGGAATCCTACTCCTGGGACTATTTCACCCGCATAGGTCCAGTGGACCTGCGTGAGGTATTCCTCGCATGGGACTATTTCACCCGCATAAGCCCTTACGGACTCGCATGAGGTATTCCTCGCATAGGCTGGACCCGCCCGCATGGGACTATTTCACCCGCATAAGCCCTTACGGACTCGCATGAGGTATTCCTCGCATCGTGGTTAGCAAATCCACGGAAATATACAATGCCACAATCCCGGAATGACCATGGCAACGAATAATATATCCCTAGCCCAACCGCTATCACACATAACATAAGCTCTATCGACATCATACAATATATATAAGCAAGTTAAGAAATCCCCTAACTTCTTACTATTCTTGTTCATATACACTCTCATTTTAGTTTACTTAAGGCACTAAAATGTCTTTATGAAAATCTGGGAATTTAACCCAAAGTACTACGTACTTCTATTCTTTTAAAATGACTCATTTCATTATAAAACTTCCAAGATACTACTAGTCGTAGTATCAAGTGACAATTTCTTTTCAAGACAAGTCACAATACTTTTAGAAATAAAATATGGCTTCTAAATCAAGTGACTCGTATCTTATAAAACCTTAGGCAATTGATGCCTTAAAATCGAATTGCCTTCCATTAAATCAAGTCATTTATCTTTCCATAAAGTCAATATAACCAACTCCCCATAAAGTCGTTATATTCACTTTATACCTTAGTCATGCTCAATTTCCTATCCAAGGGACTTATACGTTTTTAAAACGACCCAAGTATTACATACTTTAAAATTCTTCAAGTCCCTTATCTTTAACAAGACTTAAGACATCTTTAATATTCTCAAAGAAGTGAGTTAATCTCCTAACTCACCCGACTTGGCATTTCATAAAACAAGTAAGGAATGTCAAAGTCTTGTACGTCTACCGTACTATATACGTGAAACTAGTCATGCTCAAAGATAGGAAAAGTTCTACATACCTTGTCGGGTCAAACCACTTGCCAAGTACAAAGTCCCGCCCGTACTATGTCAACCTATAATATTCACAATACGTCTATTAAAGCTTTACTTCAAACGTAGAATATTATAAGTGTTAAGTCTCTAATTTCTACGGAAAATCGGACAGCACCTCCTTTGTATTTACTCACTTTGCCACCTCTTTCAAGGCCGAAAATACAATAACCAAACAGCCCCAATTGGCTCACAATTTATATAGAAGGTAGTCCAATGCAAATGACTAACTAAACAGCCCCAATTGGCTCACAAATATATAGAAGGTAGTCCAATGCAAATGACTAACTAAACAGCCCCAATTGGCTCACAAATAAATAGAAGGTAGTCCAATACAAATGACTAACTAAATAGCCCCAATTGGCTCACAAATATATAGAAGGTAGTCCAAAATCGGCCATCTTGAGTTCAACAATACCAATTCTATAAAATTTCCATTTCAATCCAAATTGGTAGCATAAAATGATATCAAGTCGCATTTGGTTATAACTACCATAATCTTCAAGTCAATAACATGCGACGATTCTAACAACGATTAAATTGTAATTCAACTTAGTAATGGATTACATTACATTTCGGATTTCCAAGACTATAATCAATCCATAATCTTTATAACTTCAATATAACAATTTCATGCTCGCAACATACAAAGCTAACAACAACAATATAAGTAATCTTGTAATACTTTCAAGGAACAAGATTATACCTCAACGATTCTTAATCCAACTCCAATCCGAAGTCGCTCCTTAGTAGTTTAGAGCCTCTCCAAGACACCTCAATCCGCTTGAGACCCTTAGAACAATACCAACAATTATCCTTCAAAACTCCAAGCAAAACCTAGAAAGACCCTTTAGGTTTTCGTTTGCGACTAACCCGAAAACAATCTTTTTCCAATATTTTTCTATTGAGATATGCTTACACTACCCTCAAGAACCTTGGTTTAAAGTGTGGAATCAAATGGACAAGAAACGAAAATTTTTCTTTCTTTTTCTTAGTGAACCCGTGAGCTTGCCCTATGTTCATCCAAATTTTGTGTAAAATTTTCTAAGTGTTAAGACATCTCTTGCTACTAGTATTAAATAGAGAATTGGATGGTCAAGATAATTACAAATGTGAGGCTTGGATGTGGTCTTACAAAAGATCAAGACTTATTGACCTTTTGACTAGTCAACTTTCTCATGCTACTCATGTTGCAAGACTAAGGTCCAATGACCCTCTTGCCCTTGCATATTTCGACCAAGGCATCACATAAGGGGGGTGACACGTGTCTCCCTCCCATTCGTCACAACACTTACATTTTCCGACAATTTCATAATTCCGATAAATTTACAAGTCTCAAATCATAACACTTGTGAGTTCTTATTTACGTTCTTAAAACATGTCCTGCAATTACGGGGTGTAACAATAGGTCACACACAGACCCGCATGACGTATTCCTCGCATCGGGGGTAGCTAACCGGTGCATTCTCCTCGACTCCGCGATCCGCATAGTCTCGATAGACCGCATAGTCACATTGCACGCATGTGGCATCCCCGCATTGGGATAGAACACGTAATGATCAATCCCGAACTCCCGCAGACTCGCATAGTCACACAGACCGCATAGGCCGTATAGACCCGCATCAAGGGTGGCAAGCCCTCGGTATAACAAGTCAAGGGGGTATGTGATATAATAACAGTACAACGGTCTTAACGTTTATGTTATACCCCGTATTTCCAGAGTATGTACGTAGGGACGTACGTAGAAAAATTTAACTTGTGATTTAGGCTTGGCCGAATTCTTTTTGTTCACAACACCCGATTAGAGTCGTTTTTCGACGAAACGTTTTCACAGCTTTCGTAGGGGAATTTCCGGCTATGTCATTTTTAATTTTTACGGATTTTTCCGAGAGACGAAACATTTTGGACCAACAAGAGGGCGACACTTGTCACCCTCTCATTGGTTAGGCTTGGCGATGGGGTGGCGAAAGTGTGGTTAAATTGGTCAAGGGTTGGTAGGATATTTTGTGTGTAGTTGGTTAGGTGCACTTGGCAAGATCTTGCCCTACACTTGCCTTGCACTTGGCAAGATCTTGGCCATTGGTTGGCCTTCACTTGGCCTATAAATACCCACCCCTTTGAAGACTAATTCATCCACAAAATTGCCTAAGTCTTGAAAGCTTCTTCCTCCCCCCTTAGTGTAGTGTCTTGCCGAGGCCCCTCTTCCCCAGGCCGAGTTCCCCCCAGTCAGGTAGGGTATAGCACCCTCCTTGGGGTGCTAGCCGCGAGTACCCCCAGCCTAGTTGTCTCGTGATAATACCCTCTTGTTAGAAATACTCTCAAAAGTATTGTTATAATGCCCAAATTACCTTAGCCATATACCTTGTAGTATTCTAAGGTTATACCTTTACAAAAAGCCCAAATACTATTATACTTCCTTCACTACAAAACCGAAACCCTAAGTAAATCTTCACCGTAGTTGAAGTTATAAGTAGAAGTTGGTTAGAACTTCTAAGGGTTGTTTGGAGCGGGCCTGAGCGCACGAGTAGAGCTAAACCTTGCTCAGAGCGACATTTAAACTCGGATAATTATGGGCTTATCGAGGTAAATATCTTGTCCCTATTGTAATTGGAAATTACATGTTGTTAGATTATATAGTTGAAGTACACTATATATAAGATCTTGAACGTTGTTATCGCAAATGTCTTTTGACTTAAGCTGAATAATAAGAAACCTTTTCGAAAGAAGATCGAATCGTATTTACATAGGATCAGACATGAGACTTGTGTAGCTTTTCGGTGAGGTAGAATTGTGCACGTCCGATTAAGCGTATAACCCCGGTTGGCTTGGGTAGCTACCCGATAGAGAGGAGATTTACGCTGTCATTGGGGGAGGTCGCGAATTTTCTCGTAGAATGTTCTACGGCGGATCTAAATGTTAATGGCGCCTTGTGGCCTTATAGGTTGAAGTACTACGTGTGGCGCGATCTACTTGGCTTAAAGGAGTAGCCGTTGGAAGTACTTGGAGCGTTTTGCTATTAGTCGATACTCGTCGCGAGGTATGTGAACCTCTTCCTATCTCTTCTAGCATGATATGTGTGAACTATGTAGTACGGTAGACGTACATGTGCTAAATGTATTTGATTGGGTTAAAACATAAAGTGTTATAACGGCTTTATGGGAAGTTGGTTATAACAGCTTTATGTTGGTAAGAAAATACTTGTGGTTTTTAAAAGGTAACTGATTTGAACTATAACTGGCTTGTTATGTGATAATAAAGAACTTGAAGTATTTCAAAAGATTTTTGAATCATTTTGAAAGAGGAGGTAGTACTTGATTTGTTTTTAGAAAACTTAAGAGTTATACTAGCTTTATGGAAAGTTAGGTATAACGGCTTAAGAATGTTTTACTGATTTTGGAAATCAGAATGTGTATCGACAAACCATCTAGCGTTAATAAAGGAAATGTTTTTAATAATTAAGTATTATTAAAACCAGTAGAAACTTCCATCTGCATAGAAGCTAAGATGAGACAAAATGATATTTCCTAGATCATGGCTGCTGTAATAAGATTGTTATAAACAAGAATATCCTACTCACATATAAGGCTTATGTTCTCAGATTGTTTAAAGGAGAATTATATTCTTAAATGAATAAGACTATGAACTACGAAACCTTTCTAAAAAGGCAAACTTGAACATTGGAAATTAGGCAAACTTGAACATTGGAAAAGAATGTGGCTACTTGATTTTACAAAGAGAAGTAATTGATTTACTCTAAAAAGATAATCACTCTATTTTCATATACTACGTATTGTGTGGTTTTGTGAAGTAACGTATCTTTTAAAGATTTAATGTATGAAGTACTTTGGGGATAGGTTCAACTTGTTAGTAGAAAGTACCTTGTGTGAATAACTTGATTGTATTGGTTTGTGATAGCCTTGTAATACCTTCTTGTTGATTTGATAAGTAAGCATGTTAGGATGCTACGCGTGTTAGTATCTTGTGATTATTGTGTAAGGGGGTCACTCTTGTTGTGCTTACGTTGTCAAACGTTAAGCCCGCTAGATCGTTATTGTATCACATACCCTCGACTTATTATACCGAGGGCTTGCCACCCGACGCGGGTCTATACGGCCTATGCGATCCTTGTGACTACGCGGAGCGCGGTAGCTCCAGGATTGATCATTCCGGTGTTTAGCCCGACGCGGGATTCCTATGCGGTCCGCTGAGACTATGCGGTCTTTTGAGACTATGCGGCCGCGGAGCCTAGGAGGATACCGAAGGTTAGCCGCCGACGCGGTATACCTCAGTGATGCAGGACCATGATTCGAGGAATACCTCATGCGGTGCGTGGGTGACCTATGCGAGTCTGCGAGAGTTCGAGTGGATAGACGCCGCGACATTGATATTGCGGCGAGTGGCCGCCGATCATGTGGTGCGGTGCAGAAGGACCTCGGATACGATTTGTGGTATTTTTGGTACCGTGGGTCTTAGTAGTCGGCTATGCCTTCGCACTTGCCGTGCACGGTTTTATTGTGATAACTTTGAGGCGTGAGTCACGACTTGACATGATCGCTATTGATTGTGAATCGTAGTTTGTTATCATACATGTCTCCCGCTTTATATAGACTACTATGATTTCATTTCTGATTTATTTTCGCCACATACTTGGTACTGTTAGATCGACTTTTCGGGCTGCGTTCATGCCGCAGTAAAGGTACACCGCCGTTGATCCTCGCTCTTAGGGTCACAGCTCAACGTTGGGAAAGCTCCGCTTCTCGGAGGCTTATTCGTATAGTCCTGTCGTTGTAGGTATTTACATTCGTGGTATGGCGGGGCCCCGTCCCGCCATTGTTGTCGTATCATTTCTTAGAGGTCCGTAGTAATCGCTGGCGGGGTTTTAAAAAGGATTAAACTGCTCATTTGTAGGAGTTGTTATTTATATTTATGCCGAAGGCAAGTTTTCCTCGACATCGTTTTGTACTCCATTTGTCTCATGTATGTGTTTTATGTTCCGGATTACTACGATGTTGTATCACCAGGGTGCCCGGTAAGGCACCGCCACGCCCGCATTCGGTCGTGACAAAAGTGGTATCGAGCGCTTAATCCTCGGAAAGTGTCTACTGCATCAGATCCGCAGAGTCTTGATTATCGGTTGTGCACCACACCAATGATCGAGAGGCTATAGGATATTTAGGATTGGTTTCTATTCTTCTCACTCGAGATCGTGCCTTAGAGTCGTGTTGTAAGTTGGACCTCTAACGTATTTCTTTCCTTACCGCTATGCCTCCGCGTAGGCAACCCGCCCAGAGGCGCGCAAAGGCGGAGCTGCGAGTAGAGTACAGAGGGTTACGTGGGCACAGGCCCAATTATCACCTTGGGTGGTGCTTCATTCGGGGAGTTCTGCGACGTCACTAGCCCCAGCAGAGTTTAGCATGGCGGCAGCAGTTCCTACTGCGGCCATGATATTTGAACCTTCAGTTCCACGACCGGGAACAGAGAATATAGATTTCAAGGAGGCGACCCTGGATTTGACTACCAGAGAGTATACCGATGTACCGCGAGTCTTGATGAATATCAACGAGAAGGTTGTGCAAGAGTAATTCTTCAGTTGGGCTTGAGCATGGCCTGTGTACGGGCTTATGCGCAGCAGGCCGAGAAACGTAGAGATCGACGGGTTAACGGCGACGCGAAGAGGCCAGAGCAAAGAAGGTCCTTTGGTAACTTTCGAGGCGAGTCGCCACCAAAGACAGATTATGCGCATCCACCTGCGTAAAGGTCCTCCACAGTGGTTCGTGACGCTCGGGTAGGCAGGAGTTGGTCAGAGCTCCAGAGCTTCCGCTCACAATACACGGGCGTTCCACCATCCGGATTAAGTTTTTCTCGATGTTCACAGCGGCAGCGCCATCTCGTGGAATGTCGTCTTTTAGTTGGTACTTGTTGTACCTATGACCGCCGTGGTCCGATGTCGAAAGAGTGTCCTCGCGAGGACTTAGCCTTCAGATCGGTGGGTAGTTCGTCATCTTCCTTGGCTGCGCTTCACGGGCGGGTTTGATTAGAACGACTAGGGAGTAAAGCGAAGAGATTCAGTATATCTTTAACCTCTGTGGTTTAGTATGTGTGATAAGGTGAGTATACCTTAAGTGTTATATTCGATAGCATTGTGTAAATGGTGATTAGAAATCTTGGTTAGTTAACCAAGTAAGATTTGGGGATAGAGAAAGTGCGAGCCTTAGAGTGTTATCGTAGAGACCTTAGAGGTAAGGCCATCTCGAGTAAAAGATGTATTGTTTATGTTTGACTTTATAGGAGTGCATAGTGCACGTGAGTTATGTTTTGGGATTAGTCCCCGAGTAGTATGGAATGAAAGAGGGTAGTTGAGCTAAGAAGACCGCCAGGTTTTCGTAACGTGATTAGTGAGAGTTTTCCTTCGCGAGCTAGCGTTTTGCGGCGCTTGCGGTCGGGTTGAGGCCACGCGGGTCAACCCGCGGCATGTTTGTGGTGGGTCAGTTGTGGTGGTCCCGCCTTGTGGTAGGGTCACGAGGGTGTTAGGCGAGTTTAGTTAACCAACGTCGAATTCGTGGATCGTTCGACCATGAGTCGGGCCGGCGAGGTCACCGCCTTGTCTTCTAGCAAAGACCGTTTACTCGGCAGAGGTTATGCGAGATGATATATCGTAAAGGTTGTAAGGTCGCACGAGGTGCCTACCTTCACCTTATGTCGATAGTGGAGCCAGGTTGCTTTTTCTTTCTCGAGGTTTTATCGTGCAAGGTTAGGAACTCAAGTAAGTCTCGACCACATTCGCCTCGCCGATGTGTTTCGATTTCGTGGATAGTTGCGAGAATTGTTGTCTCCTGTTGAAGGAGTGTTTAAGCTACCATTTCGTGTTCGGATGTCGCCTTATGAAGCCTTGTAGGGCAGATGTGTGAGTCGCCGGTCGATTGGTTCGATGTTGGCGAGATTGAGATAGTTGGTTGAGCTTGTTCCACAGACCGGATAGAGTAAAGCTTGTCTAGAAGAGGTTCCGCACTGCAGAAATCGTGCGGATAATCGCGACGACGCCAGAGTTCGTGCCGACGGCCGGTCTTCTTGAAAGTACCACCCCGGTTGGGTGACGAGTTTTGGAATACAGAGGAACTTAGCCCGAGTTACTTGGGCCTTTGAGTTCATGTGAAGAATAGGCCAGTTGCCTATATGTTAGCATTTGCCGTCCGGCTTAGGAAGCGAGGCCCGTCGATCTTCGTGTTATGTTCGAGAAGGAAATCGAGATCCATCCGCAGTATTCCCACTAATGATGACCAAGTTGAAGATGATAACCCGAGTTTTGGATACCGGGCGAGATCGTAAATGTGGTAAGAGTTCGAATGCACGATACCTTCCGTGATCGCACGCAGCCGGTACCATTTGTTGGGTCGCTGAAGGTTAATGCCTCGTGCAAAGTGACAAAAGTGGTATCATTTTGGTGATGTTAGAGGTGTTTCTCGTGGACTTGGATGTAAGCATTTTGCGCAAGTTGTTTCGTGGCGGTGTGGCAGATTGATTCTCGTAAGTATAGTAGTGAAGACTATCTCGGCGCACGCTTGTTTTGAGACTTAGAAGGAACATTCGACGAATGTTTCTGGCGAGGAGAATGTTATACCGTATTTCGAGTATGTACGTAGGACGACGTAGAAAAATTTGAACTTGTGATTTAGGCTTGGCCGAATTCTTTTTGTTCACAACACCCGATTAGAGTCGTTTTCGACAAACGCTTTTCACAGCTTTCGTAGGGGAATTTCCGGCTATGTCATTTTTAATTTTTACGGATTTTTCCGAGAGACGAAACATTTTGGACCAACAAGAGGGCGACACTTGTCACCCTCTCATTGGTTAGGCTTGGGCGGTAAAGGGGTGGCCGAAAGTGTGGTAAATTGGTCAAGGGTTGGTAGGATATTTTGTGTGTAGTTGGTTGTGCACTTGGCAAGATTCGCCCTACACTTGCCTTGCACTTGGCAAGATCTTGGCCATTGGTTGGCCTTCACTTGGCCTATAAATACCCACCCCTTTGAAGACTAATTCATCCACAAAATTGCCTAAGTCTTGAAAGCTTCTTCCTCCCCCCTTAGTGTAGTGTCTTGGCCGAGAGCCCCTCTTCCCTTGGCGAGAGTTCCCCACAGTGGGGTAGGGTGAGGGTATAGCACCCCCTCCTTGGGTGCTAGCCTGGGTACCCCCAGCCTAGTTGTCTTCGTATAATACCCTCTTGTTAGAAATACTCTCAAAAGTATTGTTATAATGCCCAAATTACCTTAGCCATATACCTTGTAGTATTCTAAGGTTATACCTTACAAAAAGCCCAAGAATACTATTATACTTCCCTTCACCACAAAACCGAAACCCTAAGTAAATCTTCACCCGTAGTTGAAGTTATAAGTAGAAGTTGGTTAGAACTTCTAAGGTTGTTTGGAGCTGGTCGGAGCGCACGGAGTGAGAGCTAAACCTTGCTCGGAGCGACATTTAAACTCGGATAATTATGGGCTTATCGAGGTAAATATCTTGTCCCCTATTGTAATTGGAAATTACATGTTGTTAGATTATATAGTTGAAGTACACTATATATAGATCGAACGTTGTTATCGCAATGTCTTTTGACTTAAGCCCAATAATAAGAAACCTTTCGAAAGAAGAGTCTTGAATCAGATTTACATGTGATCAGACATGAGACTTGTGTAGCTTTTCGGTGAGGTAGAATTGTGCACGTCCGATTAAGCGTATAACCCCTGGTTGGCTTGGTAGCCGCCCGATAGAGTGAGGAGATTTACGCTGCCATGGGGAGGTGCTGCGAATTTTACGTAGAATGTTCTACGGCGGATCTAAATGTTAATGGCGCCAGTGGCCTTATAGGTTGAAGTACTACGTGTGGCGCGATCTACTTGGCTTAAAGGAGTAGCCGACAGTTGGAAGTACTTGGAGCGTTTTGCTATTAGTCGATACTCGTCGCGAGGTATGTGAACCTCTTCCTATCTCTTCTAGCATGATATGTGTGAACTATGTAATGACGGTGACGCGTACGTGCTAAATGTATTTGATTGGGTTAAAACATAAAGTGTTATAACGGCTTTATGGGAAGTTGGTTATATGACTTTATGTTGGTAAGAAAATACTTGTGGTTTTTAAAAGGTAACTGATTTGAACTATAACTGGCTTGTTATGTGATAATAAAGAACTTGAAGTATTTCAAAAGATTTTTGAATCATTTTGAAAGAGGAGGTAGTACTTGATTTGTTTTTAGAAAACTTAAGAGTTATACTAGCTTTATGGAAAGTTAGGTATAACGCTTAAGAATGTTTCTTGATTTTGGAAATCGAATGTGTATCGACAAACCAACTGCGGCGTTAATAAAGGAAATGTTTTAATAATTAAGTATTATTAAAACCAAGAGAAACTTCCATCTGCATAGAAGCTAAGATGAGACAAAATGATATTTCCTAGATCATGGCTGCTGTAATAAGATTGTTATAAACAAGAATATCCTACTCACATATAAGGCTTATGTTCTCAGATTGTTTAAAGGAGAATTATATTCTTAAATGAATAAGACTATGAACTACAAAACCTTTCTAAAAAGGCAAACTTGAACATTGGAAATTAGGCAAACTTGAACATTGGAAAAGAATGTGGCTACTTGATTTTACAAAGAGAAGTAATTGATTTACTCTAAAAAGATAATCACTCTATTTTCATATACTACAGGTATTGTGTGGTTTTTGTGAAGTAACGTATCTTTTAAAGATTTAATGTATGAAGTACTTTGGGGATAGGTACCCGAACTTGTTAGTAGAAAGTACCTTGTGTGAATAACTTGATTGTATTGGTTTGTGATAGCCTTGTAATACTTTCTTGTTGATTTGATAAGTAAGCATGTTAGGATGCTACGCGTGTTAGTATCTTGTGATTATTGTGTAAGGGGGTCACTCTTGTTGTGCTTACGTTGTCAAACGTTAAGCTGTAATCGTTATTGTATCACATACCCTCGACTTATTATACCGAGGGCTTGCCACCCTTGATGCGGTCTATACGGCCTATGCATCCTTGTGACTACGCGAGCGCGGTAGCTCCGTGATTGATCATTCCGGTGTTTAGCCCGACGCGGGGATTCCTATGCGTGCGTTGAGACTATGCGGTCTTTTGAGACTATGCTGGCTGCGGAGCCTAGAGGATACCGAAGGTTAGCCGCCTTCGACGCGGGTATACCTCAGGCGATGCAGGACCGTGATTCGAGGAATACCTCACGCGGTCTGGGTGACCTATGCGGAGTCGCGAGTTCGAGTGGATAGACGCGCACATTGATATTGCGGGCGGCGGCACCGATCACGTGGTGCGGTCTAGAAGACCTCGGGATACGCTTGTGGTATTTTTGGTGCTGGTCTTAGTAGTCGGCTATGCCTTCGCACTTTGCCCCGCACGGTTTTATTGTGATAACTTTGAGGCGTGAGTCCCGACTTGACATATCGCTTATTGATTGTGAATCGTAGTTTGGTTATCATACATGTCTCCCGCTTTATATAGACTACTATGATTTCATTTACGATTTATTTTCGCCACATACTTGGTACTGTTATCTTGACCTCTCGGGCCGTTCATGCCGCAGTAAAGGTACACCGCCGTTGATCCTCGCTCTAGGTCACGTCAACGTTGGGAAAGCTCCGTTTCTCCGAGGCTTATCTCGTATAGTCCGCCGTTGTAGGTATTTACATTCGTGGTATGGCGGCCCCGTCCCGCCATTGTTGTCGTATCATTTCTTAGAGGTGCGTGTAATTGTAGGCGTGGTTTTAAAAAGGATTAAACTGTGCATTTGTAGGAGTTGTGAGTTCTATATATGCCGAAAGGCACGTTTTCCTCGACATCGTTTTGTACTCCATTTGTCTCACGTATGTGTTTTATGTTCATTGATTACTGATGTTGTATCACTAGGGTGCGGGGTAAGCCACCAACACGCCCAGATTCGGTCGTGACAAAAGTGGTATCGTGAGCGATTAATCCTGAAAGTGTCTACGCACCGTATCCAAGAGTCTTGATTATCGGTGTGCGCACCACACCAATGATCGGAGGCTATAGGATATTTAGGATTGGTTTCTATTCTTCTCACTCGAGATCGTGCCTTAGAGTCGTGTTGTAAGTTGGACCTCTAACGTATTTCTTTCCTCACCGTTATGCCTCCGCGTAGGCAACCCGCCCGGGAGGGCAAGGCGCCGGCGGAGCTACGAGTAGAGTATAGAGAGGGTTACGTGGCACAGCCCAATTATCACCTCGGGTGGTGCTTCATTCGGGAGTTCTGCGACGTCACTAGCCCCAAAGAGTTTAGCATGGCGGCAGCAGTTCCATCGCGCCATGATATTTGAACCTTCGCCCACGGCCGAACAGAATATAGATTTCGCGAGGCGACCACATTAACTATGGATTTGACTACCGCAGAGTATACCGATGTACCGCGAGTCTTGATGAATATCAACGAGAAGGTTGTGCAAGAGTAATTCTTCAGTTGGGCTTGAGCATGGCCTGTGTACGGGCTTATGCGCAGCAGGCCGAGAAACGTAGAGATCGACGGGTTAACGGCGACGCAGAAGAGGCCGAGCAGCAAGGTCCTTTGTAACTTTCGAGGCGAGTCGCCACCGCAGATTAGATTATGCGCATCCACCTGCAGTAAAGGTCCTCGCTGTGGTTCGGGACGTTCGGGTACGCAGAGTTGGTGAGCTCGAGCTTCCGTTCAGATACACGGGCGTTCCAGCCATCTGGATTCAGTTTTTCTCAGTGTTCACAGTGTGGCAGGCGTCATCTCGGGGAATGTCGTCTTTTAGTTGGTACTTGTTGTACGGCGACCGCCGTGGTCCGATGTCGAAAGAGTGTCCTTGCAGGAGGACTTAGCCTTCAGGATCGGTGGGTAGTTCGTCATCTTCCTTGGCTATGCGCCCTACGGGGCAGGTTTGATTAGAACGACTAAGGGGAGTAAAGCAGTAGATTCAGGTATATCTTTAACCCTCTAGGGTTTAGTATGTGTGATAAGGTGAGTATACCTTAAGTGTTATATTCTGATAGCATTGTGTAAATGGTGATTAGAAATCTTGGTTAGTTAACCAAGTAAGATTTGGGGGATAGAGAAAGTGTGAGCCTTAGAGTGTTATACGTAGAGACCTTAGAGGTAAGGCCATCTCGAGTAAAAGATGTATTGTTTATGTTTGACCCTTATAGGAGTGCATAGTGCACGTGAGTTATGTTTTTGGGATTAGTCCCTGAGTAGTATGGAATGAAAGAGGGTAGTTGAGCTAAGAAGACCGCTAGGTTTTCGTAACGTGATTAGTGAGAGTTTTCCTTCAGGGAGCTAGCGTTTTGCGCTGTCGGTCGGGTTGAGGCCACGTTGCGGGTCAACCCGCGGCATGTTTGGTGGTGGGGTCGGTGGTGGTCCCGCCTTGTGGTAGGGTCACGAGGGTGTTAGGCCCGAGTTTAGTTAACCAACGCATTTAATTCGTGGACGATTCGACCGCAGTCGGCCGGCGAGGTCACCGTCTTGTCTTCTAGCAAAGACCGTTTACTCGGCAGAGGTTATGCGAGATGATATATCGTAAAGGTTGTAAGGTCGCACGAGGTGCCTACCTTCACCTTATGTCGGATAGTGGAGCCCGTGTTGCATTGCTTTTCTACGGAGGTTTTACCAGCAAGGTTAGGAACTCAAGTAAGTCTCGAGATCACATTCGCCCGGGCCGGTGTTTGGATTTGAGGATAGTTGCGAGAATTGTTGTCTCCTGTTGAAGGAGTGTTTAAGCTACCATTTCAGTGTTCGGATGTCGCCTTATGAAGCCTTGTAGGGCAGATGTGAGTCGCCGGTCGATTGGTTCGATGTTGGCGAGATTCAGATAGTTGGTTGAGCTTGTTCCAGCAGATCGTGGATAGAGTAAAGCTTGTCTAGAAGAGGTTACGCGGCTCGGAGAAATCGTGATAATCGGCGACGACGCTTAGAGTTCAGGTTGACGGTCGGTCTTCTTGAAAGTACCACCCCGGGTTGGGTGTGACGAGTTTTGGAATACAGAGGGAACTTAGCCCGAGTTACTTTGGGCCTTTGAGTTCATGTGAAGAATAGGCCAGGTTGCCTATATGTTAGCATTTGCCGTCCGGCTTAGGAGGCAGTGCGTCCAGTCTTTCGTGTTATGTTCGAGAAGGAAATCGGAGATCCATCAGTATTCGACTAATGATGACCAAGTTGAAGATGATAACCCGAGTTTTGGATCACGGGCGATGTCGAAATGGTAAGAGTTCGAATGTACGGCTTCGTGATCGACGCAGCCTGCACCATTTGTTGGGTCGCTGAGAAGGTTAATGCCTCAGGCAAAGTGACAAAAGTGGTATCATTTTGGTGATGTTAGAGGTGTTTCCTCGTGGACTTGGATGTAAGCATTTTGCGCAAGTTGTTTCTGTGGCCAGGTGTGGCAGGATTGATTCTCGTAAGTATAGTAGTGAAGACTATACTGGCGCACGTTTGTTTTGAGACTTAGAAGGAACATTCGGGACGAATGTTTCTAAGGAGGGGAGAATGTTATACCCCGTATTTCCAGAGTATGTACGTAGGGACGTACGTAGAAAAATTTGAACTTGTGATTTAGGCTTGGCCGAATTCTTTTTGTTCACAACACCCGATTAGAGTCGTTTTTCGACGAAACGTTTTCACAGCTTTCGTAGGGGAATTTCCGGCTATGTCATTTTTAATTTTTACGGATTTTTCCGAGAGACGAAACATTTTGGACCAACAAGAGGGCGACACTTGTCACCCTCTCATTGGTTAGGCTTAGGTAAAGGGGTGGCCGAAAGTGTGGTTAAATTGGTCAAGGGTTGGTAGGATATTTTGTGTGTAGTTGGTTAGGGTGCACTTGGCAAGATCTTGGCCCTACACTTGCCTTGCACTTGGCAAGATCTTGGCCATTGGTTGGCCTTCACTTGGCCTATAAATACCCACCCCTTTGAAGACTAATTCATCCACAAAATTGCCTAAGTCTTGAAAGCTTCTTCCTCCCCCCTTAGTGTAGTGTCTTGGCCGAGGGCCCCTCTTCCCCCCCCTTGGCCGAGAGTTCCCCCCCTAGTGGGGTAGGCTGAGGGGTATAGCACCCCCTCCAGGGTGCTAGTGGGTACCCCTAGCCTAGTTGTCTTCGTATAATACCCCTCTTGGTAGAAATACTCTCAAAAGTATTGTTATAATGCCCAAATTACCTTAGCCGTATACATTGTAGTATTCTAAGGTTATACATTTACAAAAGCCCAGTAATACAATTATACTTCCTTCACCACAAAACCGAAACCCTAAGTAAATCTTCACGTAGTTGAAGTTATAAGTAGAAGTTGGTTAGAACTTCTAAGGTTGTTTGGAGCTGGCCTGAGCGCACTGAGTAGAGCTAAACCTTGCTCGGAGCGACATTTAAACTCGGATAATTATGGGCTTATCGAGGTAAATATCTTGTCCCCTATTGTAATTGGAAATTACATGTTGTTAGATTATATAGTTGAAGTACACTATATATAGTCTTCAACGTTATTATCAACAATGTCTTTTGACTTAAGCTGAATAATAAGAAACCTTTTCGAAAGAAAATCGAATCAGTATTTACATAGTGTATTCTGATAAAGAGACTTGTGTAGCTTTTGGTGAGGTAGAATTGTGCACGTCCGATTAAGCGTATAACCCCCGTCGTTGGCTTGGTAGCCGCCCCGATAGAGAGAGAGATTTACGCTGCATGGGGGAGGTGTCGCGAATTTTCGTAGAATGTTCTACGAAGGATCTAAATGTTAATGAGCGCCTTGTGGCCTTATAGGTTGAAGTACTACGTGTGGCGCGATCTACTTGGCTTAAAGGAGTAGCCGGTTGGAAGTACTTGGAGCGCTTTTGCTATTAGTCGATACTGCCGCGAGGTATGTGAACCTCTTCCTATCTCTTCTAGCATGATATGTGTGAACTATGTAGTACGGTGACGCATACGTGCTAAATGTATTTGATTGGGTTAAAACATAAAGTGTTATAACGGCTTTATGGGAAGTTGGTTATAATGACTTTATGTTGGTAAGAAAATACTTGTGGTTTTTAAAAGGTAATCGATTTGAACTATAAGCGGCTTGTTATGTGATAATAAAGAACTTGAAGTATTTCAAAAGATTTTTGAATCATTTTGAAAGAGAGGTAGTACTTGATTTGTTTTAGAAAACTTAAGAGTTATACTAGCTTTATGGAAAGTTAGGTATAACGGCTTAAGAATGTTTCTTGATTTTGGAAATCGAATGTGTATCGACAAACCATGCGGCGTTAATAAAGGAAATGTTTTTAATAATTAAGTATTATTAAAACCAAGAGAAACTTCCATCCGCATAGAAGCTAAGATGAGACAAAATGATATTTCCTAGATCATGGTCTGTAATAAGATTGTTATAAACAAGAATATCCTACTCACATATAAGGCTTATGTTCTGATTGTTTAAAGGAGAATTATATTCTTAAATGAATAAGACTATGAACTACAAACCTTTCTAAAAAGGCAAACTTGAACATTGGAAATTAGGCAAACTTGAACATTGGAAAGAATGTGGCTACTTGATTTTACAAAGAGAAGTAATTGATTTACTCTAAAAGATAATCACTCTATTTTCATATACTACGTGTATTGTGTGGTTTTTGTGAAGTAACGTATCTTTTAAAGATTTAATGTATGAAGTACTTTGGGGATAGGTACGAACTTGTTAGTAGAAAGTACCTTGTGTGAATAACTTGATTGTATTGGTTTGTGATAGCCTTGTAATACTTTCTTGTTGATTTGATAAGTAAGCATGTTAGGATCTACGCGTGTTAGTATCTTGTGATTATTGTGTAAAGGGTCACTCTTGTTGTGCTTACGTTGTCAAACGTTAAGCCCGTTAGATCGTTATTGTATCACATACCCTCGACTTATTATACCGGTGGCTTGCCACCCTTGATGCGGTCTATACGGCTATGCGATCCTTGTGACTACGCGGAGCGCGTAGCTCGGGATTGATCATTCCGGTGTTTAGCCCGACGCGGGGATTCTATGCGGTCTGTTGAGACTATGCGGTCTTTTGAGACTATGCGGCCGCGGAGCCTGGCGGATACCGAGGGTTAGCCGCCGACGCGGGTATACCTCAGCGATGCAGGACCATGATTCGAGGAATACCTCACGCGGGTATGTGGGTGACCTATGCGAGTCGCGAGAGTTCGAGGATAGACGCGCACATTGATATTGCGGGCGAGTGGCGGCCGATCATGTGGTGCGCTCAGAAAGACCTCGGATACGATTTGTGGTATTTTTGATGCTGGGTCTTAGTAGTCGGCTATGCCTTCGTACTTGCCCCGTACGGTTTTATTGTGATAACTTTGAGGGCGTGAGTCCCTGACTTGACATGACTGCTTATTTATTGTGAACTGTAGTTTGGTTATCATACATGTCTCCTGCTTTATATAGACTACTATGATTTCATTTACGATGTTATTTTCGCCACATACTTGGTACTGTTATCGACCTCGCTTTGGGGCTGCGTTCATGCCGCAGGTAAAGGTACACCAGTCGTTGATCCTCGCTCTTAGGGTCACAGTTCAGCGTTTGGGAAAGCTCCGTTTCTCCGGAGGCTTATCTTGGTATAGTCCCCTGTCGTTGTAGGTATTTACATTCAGGGGTATGGCGGGGCCCTGTCCCGCCATTGTTGTCGTATCATTTCTTAGAGGTCGGTAATCAAGTTGGGCGGGGTTGTAAAAGGATTAAACTGTTCATTTGTAGGAGTTGTTATTTATATTTACGCCAAAGGCAAGTTTTCCTCGACATCGCTTTGTACTCCATTTGTCTTATGTATGTGTTTTATGTTCCGCTGATTACTCTGATGTTGTATCACTAGGGTGCCCGGGGTAAGGCACCAGTCACGGGCCCAGATTCGGGTCGTGACAGTTTAACAACGTAAGCACAACAATAATAACATCACAAGACACTAGCACACGTAGTATCATAACATGTCTACTTATCAAACCATCTTACTATACTTGCAGAAGTCAATACAAGATTTTCATAACAAACAAGTAAAACCGTTCCTTTTATCTTTCTTAAGTCGTTATACCTAACTTCCCATAAAGCTAGTATAACTCTTAAGTTTTCTAAGAAAAATCAAGTATTACTCTTCTTTTAAAAATGATTCATAATTCTTTTGAAATACTTCAAGGTTCTTATTATTCAGGCTTAAGTCAAAAGACATTGCCGTAAAACTACGTCCAGTTAACACACGTACGTCTACCGTACTATATATATATATTTTAAAATATCATGCTCAAGAGTATAGGAAGAATCACATACCTTCTCGGCGAAATCCACCTGCCAAGTCGGATATGTCGCGCGCAGAGAATCAACCTATAATAGTCAAATACGTCTATCAACGTCTAGACTATTCTCAGTATCTGATTCTAAGCAGAGGGTTCTCTATTCTACGGAAAATTTGGCAGCACTTCCCTACCCGTCAAGCTACTCAAGTCTACTGTAAATACAATCCTATGTAAGTACAGTTCAAACTTCTTTATTATTCTTCTGATGTGATTTCAGTTCAATTCAATTCTTTAGTATTCTTCTATGTCTTATACTCAAGTCTTAACTATTCTTATATGTAATATCCAATTACAATAGAAGGGCAAGAGTATTTACCTCGATAAGCCCAAAATTATCCAAGTTAAATGTCGATCCTGAGCAAGGTTTAGCTCATAATGTTATACCCCGTATTTCCAGAGTATGTACGTGAGGGCGTACGTATAAAAGTTTAAGCCTTAAGTTAGGCAAGGACCGAAAATTTTGTGCACAACACACGAAAAGAATCGTTTTCCGACGAAACGTTTTCCAAACTTTGCGAAGGGAAAAATACGGCTATGTCATTTATTATTTTTGCGGATTTTTCCGAGAGATGAAATATTTTGGACCAACGAGTGGGTGACACTTGTCACCCAAGTGGACGGCAATCCAAGGGATTTCTTGGCACGTTTTTTTGCTCTTTTTTTGTCAAGGAGTTGGTAGGATATTTTGTGTAGTTGATGAGCAAGTGGGACCCACAAACACATGTCCAAATCCCCACCCTACACTTGCCTACCACTTGTCTTAATCTTGGCCATTGGTTGGCCTATAAATACCCCTCTAATGCAAGACATTTCTTCATCCACAAATCATTTTCCAAGTCTTGAAAATCCTCCCCTTAAGTGTAGTATTCGTCCCAAGAGCACCCCTCCCCTCTTAGAGAGGCCCTCGGCCGAATACCCCCCCCCCCCCTTGGTAGAAAAGTATTCTCCAAGTTTTAAAAGCCAGAAATACTATTATACTTCCTTTAGCCACTAAACGAAACCCTAAGAAAAATCTTCACAGTCGGTTGAAGTGTTAAGTAGAAGTTGTGTAGAACTTCTAAGGGTTTCTTAGAGCGAATTGGAGCGTTCAGAATCGGAGCTAAACGTTGCTCAGGATCGACATTAAACTTGGATAATTTTGTGCTCATCGAGGTAAATACTCTTGTCTTTATATTGTAATTGGGAATTACATACTGTAGTATAGAATTGTATATAAGATACATATAAGAGAATTGAACTGTAGTAGAAGGATATTACAGAAGAATATTGAACTGAAATCACATCAGAAGAATATTAAAGAAGAAGATTGAATCGCATTTACATAGGATGTATTCTGATCGTTGTATTATTGTGGAGTAGAATTGTACACGCCCGGTTAGACGTGTAAACCCCTGGTTGGCTTGGTAGCCGCCTCGATAGAGAGAGATTTACGCGATGTGCGGGGAGGCGCCAATTTTCTGTAGAATATGGAACCGTGTTTTGAAGTTAATAGACGCCAGGCCTATATTAGGTGGAAGTACTACGAGTATCGATTCTACCAAGAAGAGTGGAAAAGGCTAGCAGTGGTTACGATCTTGTGGAGCGTATTGCTAACTGTCGATAATCGTCGCGAGGTATGTGATTCTTCCTATACCCTTGAGCATGATATTTTAAAGGAATATATATAGTACGGTAGACGTACGTGTGTTAACTGAACGTAGTTTTACGGCAATGTCTTTTGACTTAAGCCTGAATAATAAGAATCTCGAAGTATTTCAAAAGATTTAAGAACCGTTTTTGAAAGAGGAGTAATACTTGGTTTTGAAAGCTAAAAAGTTATACTAGCTTTATGGGAAGTTAGGTATAACGACTTAATAAGATAAAAGAATGGATATTGATTTTAGAAGTTAAGAGACTTAATCGTATAAGATAAGAGACTTGACTTAATTGAATTGACATGAAGTTTGTTAAAAAGTGTGAAACCTCATTCATGAGTAATGAGTACTTGGTTTTTAAAAGGAATAACGTTTTACTGATTTCGGAAATGAGAATAAGTAAGGAACTTGATTTCTAAAAGAGACTTGTGGAATTGAAGAGTTTTCGATTTAAAAGGAGGCATTGTTTTGTCTTAAGTTGGTTTAAAACATAAAGTGTTATAACAGCTTTATGGGGAGTTAGTTATAACGACTTTATGAAAACAAAAGAATGGTTTTATCATTGGTTTAAAGTGGTAACTTGACTTTAAAAGGAGAAGTGTTTTGGTCTAAAAAGAAGGCATAGTATTGCCTTAATTTGGTTTTAAAAGGAAAGTATGGAAGTTGTTTTGGTTTACTTAAAAATGTTAGTCACTCTATTTTGATACTACGGGTATCGGGTGACTTTTGTAAAAGAAATGGATCTTTTAAAAAGAATTTAACGTATGTAGTACTTTGGGATTAAAACCTGAACCTTGGCATAAAATGAAAGTACCTTGAGTTGTGTGTAACTTGCGTGTGTTTTGCGTGTGATAGCCTTGTTGTGCAAGTGTTGTATCCTTATGTTACCGCTGCCTCGATGGAGGGCGGTCATGTTATTCTTGATTGATGGACATACTGACACGATGGGTGGCCCACGGGTATGTTTCCATTAGGAGTGTTATTTTGTTAATCACTTTGGACATACTGACACGATGGGTGGCCCACGAGTATGCTTCCATTGTGATTGTTGTCTTGTTGTATCCTTTTGGACCTACTGACACGATGGGTGGTCTACGGGTATGGTTCCATTAGGATTGTTGTTCCATGGACTAGCTCTCCATGAGGTTTACTGATTCGGCCTTGGTATCTGGTGGTCGGCCAGACTTGCCCCGCCTCGTGGTGATTCGCCCTTAGTACTGGTAGTTAGCCCTCGCGACTTGCCCCGTTCAGTGTAGTGACGAAGTTCGTGGCACGCCTTGGTACCGGTAGTTAGCCCTCGCATTGCCCGGCCACCACGTGACACGGCCTTGGTATCCGTAGTCGGCCGCATTTGCCCGCGTGTCGCCCGTGGTTTGGTTGTATAGTATTGTTAGTATGGTTGTTATGACACGGTGGGACCCAGTGTTCATGTGTACTTCTTGATGTGATTATATCATGATCGCGGCAGTGAGGAAGGTATTCCAGGCATGATTGATGTTGCGGGCGCGTGAGACCCATAGTTATATTTGAGTGATGACTCGAGGTGCGAGTCCACGACTTACATGATCGCTATTTATCAGGAATCGTAGTTTGGTTATCATACATGTCTCTGCTTTATATAGATCGTTATGATTTCATTTACTGATTTTCGCCACATACTTGGTACTGTTGTCTTCGAACTCCTTCGGGCTGCGTCATGCCGCAGTAGAGTACATCGGCCATTCGATCCTCGCTCTTAAGGATCATAGTTCAGCGTTGGGAAGCTCCGTTTCTCCGGAGGCTTATCTTTGGTATGTTACCCTGAGTTGTAGGTTCTTATACATTCAGGGGTATAGCGGGGCCCTGTCCCGTCATGTTGTATAAAAACTCTTAGAGGTCTGTAGTAATGTTTGTAAGTGTGGTTTGTAAAAAGGATTAAACTGTTCGGTTTGAAAGATTTGTATACATGTATTTTTATTGGAAGGTAACCGTTTGGTTGGCCTATTTTATGATCTTATCTCTTGTTTCATGTTTAAGTTTTATTTCCGCTGATTTTCTCTGATTTTGTATCACTAGGGTGCCCGGGGTAAGGCACCAAATACGCCCCGAACGGTCGTGACAAAAGTGGTATCGAGCGATTAATCCTCGGAAAGTGTCTACGCACCGTGTCTAGTAGAGTCTTGATTATCGGTGTGTTGTGCACCACATCTATAATCGTGAGGCTATAGGACATTTAGGATTGGTTTCTTCTTCCCATTACGAGATCGTGCCTTAGAGTCGTGTTGTAAGTTGGACCCTCCGACGTATCTCGCTTTTACCGCTTATGCCTCCGCTAGGCAACCCGCCCAGTGGGCAAGGCAGGCGGAGGCGCTAATGAGATACAGAGAGTACGAGGGCACGCCCCGCCAAGACCGAGATTGTGCTTCAGACGGCGAGTTTTGCGACGCCACCGGCCCCAGCAGAGTTTAGAGCCGCAGCAGTGGCTGCTGAGACAACAGTACCTGAGCCTCCAGTCCCACAGCCTGGAGCAGAGGAGATGGGTTACAAAGAGATGGCCCGCCATCGCCGGGATCGTGGCCGACATGAGGATAGCCGGACGCAGCAGTTCGAAGACCGCGTGGTTCACCCGAGATCGGATAGTTTGAGGCTACGGACTTTACGAGTCAGAGTTGTAGCCCGCCAGAGTTCTACGGGTCGAAGCCTGAGGATGATCCGCAGGAGTTCATTCGACAGTTACAGAGGATCATGAGAGTGATCAAGGCTTCGGAGACCGAGTCGGTGGTCTTAGGTTCGCATCGGCTGCGTGATACTGCAGTCGACTGGTTTGATTCGTGGGAGCTGTCCCGGGGGGAGTATGCACTTCCAGCCGTATGGGACGAGTTTTCAGGGGCATTTCTTGCACATTTCTTGCACATTTCTTGCCTCCACAGATGAGGAGGGCTCGGGCCGACAGATTTTTGGTGTTGCGGCAGAGCGGGCGTACGGTTCGGGAGTACAATGTGGAGTTCGACTCATTAGCTCGGTACGTCCCCGCATTAGTAGCCGACATGGAGGACAGAGTGCACCGCTACGTCACCGGGCTCGATGACTACTTGGCAGAGGCTTGTTCGGGTGTAGCTCTTCAGCCGGGCATGGACATTGCCCGCATGCAGGCTTATGCACTTGGATGTGAGGAGCGGAGAGGTCGACGGAATGACCAAGATCAGCAGAAGAGGGCCAGAACAGCAGGGTCCTTTGATAACTTTCGAGGCGGACCGCCTCAGCAGCAGACTAGTTATGTACCTCCGCCAGTACAGAGTGGTCCTCCACAGCCTTCGGGACCTTCGGGATATTCAGGAGCAGGTCAGGGCTCCCAGGTTTCAGATTTTCAGGGGAGTAGGAGTGCTCGCCGGATGAGGTCGCCCTTGTCTCAGTGTGGCCGTTGTGGAAAACTTCATAAGGGAGAGTGTCGTACTAACTTGGGAGATTGTTATTCTTGCGGCCAACAGGGCCATCTGGCGAGAGACTGTCCGACCAGGGGTAGCACTGGTAGGATAGCACAGACTACGAGATCAGTTGCGGGTTCTTCACCTTCCATAGCTAGGCAGGATGTTCATACACCGGCAGGCCACGGCAGAGGTCGCGGTGGAAGTTCCCAGTTTTAGCGGTCCTTTGAACCGCCTATCTTTTCAGGTATATCCTTAACCCTCTAGAGTTTTGCATGCGTGATACGATGATTGTATGTTGAGTGCTATGTACAGATAGCTTTGTGTGTATTGTGGTTTAGAGACATGGATAGTTGAAAGAATAAGTATGGGGGGCAGGGAAGGTATGAACCTTAGAATATTACACGTTGAGACCTTAGATGTAAGGCCGGCTTGAATAAAAGATTTTACGGTTAGCCTTTGTCGAAATACTTGGTTTGCGTATACTGTATTGTTAATTTCGTGAGTTGTGTAAAATGAAAGTGGTAGCTTTCCTGATGTGAATTAGTAAGATTGTTCCGTATCGAGGAGTAAGAGTTGGCGCGACGGAGGGTCGGGTTGAGGGCGTATTGCGGATCAACCCGTAGCCCGGTTTAAGGTGGGGTCAGTTCTGGGTGGTCCCGCCAGGTGGTAGGGTCACGGGGGTGCTAGGCCCAAGTTTGGATGAACATCGTATGAGTTCGTGGATATTTTCGACAAGAAGCGGTTCGTGAAGGCCGGGAATGGCCTTAAAGAAGATCGAGGCTAGTAAGATGACCAAGTTTGGAGGTAGTGACTCCAGAAATTTTGGGAACTGAAGTAATGACTGAAGTATGGTACGTATACTAGAAGAGTTCAAGTGTTCAAGAAGAGTACGATGAGTAAGGAAAGAAGTGAACATGTGCTGAGAGAATAGAAATGATCATTACTTTTGTGAAGTAATGGTGCGAAGGGAATATCTTTTAGACCGGGGGTGGAAGCTTTTGTAATGCTAGAGGTGATTCCTCGTTGACTTGGGTTATGTAATTGCGCCTGTGTTATTTTGTGGCCAGGTGTGGCATTGGCAACTTGTTAAGAGAAACTTTATCGTTATCCGTCGTGGAAGGAACATTCGGGACGAATGTTTCTAAGGAGGGGAGAATGTTATACCGTATTTCCGCAGTATGCACGTGGCGACGATAAAAGTTTAAGCCTTAAGTTAGGCAAGGACCGAAAATTTTGTGCACAACACACGAAAAGAATCGTTTTCCGACGAAACGTTTTCCAAACTTTGCGAAGGGAAAAATACGGCTATGTCATTTATTATTTTTGCGGATTTTTCCGAGAGATGAAATATTTTGGACCAACGAGAGGGTGGCACTTGTCACCCAAGTGGACGGCAATCCAAGGGATTTCTTGGCACGTTTTTTTGCTCTTTTTTTGTCAAGGAGTTGGTAGGATATTTTGTGTAGTTGATGAGCAAGTGGGACCCACAAACACATGTCCAAATCCCCACCCTACACTTGCCTACCACTTGTCTTAATCTTGGCCATTGGTTGGCCTATAAATACCCCTCTAATGCAAGACATTTCTTCATCCACAAATCATTTTCCAAGTCTTGAAAATCCTCCTTAAGTGTAGTATTCGTCCAAGAGCACCCCTCCCCAGAGAGGCCCTGCCGAATACCCCCTTGGTAGAAAAGTATTCTCCAAGTATTGTTACTATTCCCAAATACCTTGTAGTATTCCAAGGTTATACCTATACTAAAAGCCCAGAAATACTATTATACTTTCTTTAGCCACTAAACGAAACCCTAAGAAAAATCTTCAAAGTCGGTTGAAGTGTTAAGTAGAAGTTGTGTAGAACTTCTAAGGGTTTCTTGGAGCGAATTGGAGCGTTCAGAATCGGAGCTAATCGTTGCTCAGGATCGACATTAAACTTGGATAATTTTGGGCTCATCGAGGTAAATACTCTTGTCTTTATATTGTAATTGGGAATTACATACTGTAGTATAGAATTGTATATAAGATACATAGAAGAGAATTGAACTGTAATAGAAGGATATTACAGAAGAATATTGAACTGAAATCACATCAGAAGAATATTAAAGAAGAAGATTGAATCGCATTTACTTACATAGATCGTATTCTAAGAGATCGTTGTATTATTGTGGAGTAGAATTGTACACGCCCGGTTAGACGTGTAAACTCTCCCTGGTTGGCTTGGTAGCCGGCCTCGATAGAGAGAGAGATTTACGCGGCCATGGGGAGGTTGCGAATTTTACGTAGAATATGAAACCGTGTGTTTGAAGTTAATAGACGCGTTTGGCCTATATTAGGTGGAAGTACTACGAGTAGCGTATTCTACTTGAAGAGTGGAAAAGGCTAGCGGTTACGATCGTGGAGCGTATTGCTAATCGCCGATAATCGTCGCGAGGTATGTGATTCTTCCTATACCCTTGAGCATGATATTTTAAAGGAATATATATAGTACGGTAGACGTACGTGTGTTAACTGAACGTAGTTTTACGGCAATGTCTTTTGACTTAAGCCTGAATAATAAGAATCTCGAAGTATTTCAAAAGATTTAAGAACCATTTTTGAAAGAGGAGTAATACTTGGTTTTGAAAGCTAAAAAGTTATACTAGCTTTAGGGGAAGTTAGGTATAACGACTTAATAAGATAAAAGAATGGATATTGATTTTAGAAGTTAAGAGACTTAATCTTATAAGATAAGAGACTTGACTTAATTGAATTGACATGAAGTTTGTTAAAAAGTGTGAAACCTCATTCATGAGTAATGAGTACTTGGTTTTTAAAAGGAATAACGTTTTTACTGATTTCGGAAATAAGAATAAGTAAGGAACTTGATTTCTAAAAGAGACTTGTGGAATTGAAGAGTTTTCGGTTTAAAAGGAGGCATTGTTTTGTCTTAAGTTGGTTTAAAACATAAAGTGTTATAAAAGCTTTATGGGGAGTTAGTTATAACGACTTTATGAAAACAAAAGAATGGTTTTATCATTGGTTTTAAAGTGGTAACTTGACTTTAAAAGGAGAAGTGTTTTGGTCTAAAAAGAAGGCATAGTATTGCCTTAATTTGATTTTAAAAGGAAAGTATGGAAGTTGTTTTGGTTTACTTAAAAATGTTAGTCACTCTATTTTGATACTACGGGTATCGGGTGACTTTTGTAAAAGAAATGGTTCTTCTAAAAAGAATTTAATGTATGTAGTACATTGGGATTAAAACCTGAACCTTGGCATAAAATGAAAGTACCTTGAGTTGTGTGTAACTTGCGTGTGATAGACTTGTTGTGCAAGTGTTGTATCCTTATGTTACCGCGTCTCTCGATGGAGGGCCGGTCATGTTATTCTTGATTGATGGACATACTGACACGATGGGTGGCCCACGGGTATGTTTCCATTAGGAGTGTTATTTTGTTAATCGCTTTGGACATACTGACACGATGGGTGGCCCACGAGTATGCATCCATTGTGATTTTTGTCTTGTTGTATCCTTTTGGACCTACTGAAATGATGGGTGGCCCACGGGTATGGTTCCATTAGGATTGTTGTTCCATGGACTAGCTCTCCATGAGGTTTACTGATTCGGCCTTGGTATCCGTGGTGGCTTGCCAGATTGCTTGCCTCGTGGTGATTCGGCCTCGTACCAGTAGTTAGCCCTCGCACTTGCCCATTTCAGTGTAGTGACGAAGTCTCGTGACACGGCCTTGGTACCTGGTAGTTAGCCCTCGTACTTGCCCCGGTCAGCTACGTGACACGGCCTTGGTATCTGGTAGTCGGCTTTCGTACTTGCCCCGTGTCAGCTTCGTGGTTTGGTTGTATAGTATTGTTAGTACGGTTGTTATGACACAGGTGGGACCTAGTGTTCATGTGTACTTCTTGATGTGATTATATCATAGACTGCCGGCAGTGAGGAAGGTATTCCACGGGCATGATTGATGTTGCGGGCGTGAGACCCATAGTTATATTTGAGTGATGACTCTGAGGGCGTGAGTCCCTGACTTACATGACTGCTTATTTATTGTGAACTGTAGTTTGGTTATCATACATGTCTCCTGCTTTATATAGACTGTTATGATTTCATTTACGATTTTCGGCCACATACTTGGTACTGTTATCGACCTCCATCGGGCTGCGTTCATGCCGCGGTAGAGGTACATCTGCATCGATCCTCGCTCTAAGGATCATTCAGCGTTGGGAAGCTCCGCTTTCTCGAGGCTTATCTTTGGTATGTTACCCTGAGTTGTAGGTTCTTATACATTCAGGGGTATGGCGGGGCCCTGTCCCATCATGTTGTATAAAAACTCTTAGAGGTCTGTAGTACTGTTGTGGGCAGGGTTTGTAAAAAGGATTAAACTGTTCGGTTTGAAAGATTTGTACACATGTATTTTTATTGGAAGGTAACCGTTTGGTTGGCCTGTTTTATGATCTTATCTCTTGTTTCATGTTTAAGTTTTATTTCCGCTGATTTTCTCTGATGTTGTATCACTAGGGTGCCCGGGGTAAGACACCAGTCACGGGCCCCGGAACGGGTCGTGACACCTAATTTGCACGCTCCGATAGCTCCAAGAAGTCCTTAGAAGTTCTACACAACTTCTACTCAAATACTATAAGGGATTTGGGCTAGGGTATTTGGAATAGTAACTATACTTTGGAAGACAACTTTCTACCAATGGGTACTCCAAGCCACAAGGCTAGAGGGGGGGAGAGGGTTGTTTCGGCTAAGCTTCTCTAGAGGGGGGGGGGGAGAGGCTTGGACGAAAACACTACAAGAGGGGGGGAGGATTTTCAAGACTTGGAGAAGTGATTTGTGGATGAAGAAAACCTTCAAGTTAGGGGGGTATTTATAGGCCAACCAATGGCCAAGATGAAGCCAAGTGCTATGCAAGTGTAGGGTGAGGATTTACCCAAGTGTCCTTATCCATCTACTACACAAAATATCCTACCTAACCTTGACCAAAGGAAAGCCACAAAATCGTACAAACAAGCCCATGTTTGTTGCCCACTGGCGGTGACAAGTGTCACCCTCTCGTTGGTCCAAAATGTTTCATCTCTCGGAAAAATCCATAAAAATTATAAATGACATAGCCGTAATTTTCCCTTCGCAAAGTTTGGAAAACGTTTCGTCGGAAAACGATTCTTTTTGATAGGTGTGCACAATTTTTCGTCCCCCTATGCCTAACTAAGGCTAAACTTTTGTATGTACGCCCTTACGTACATACTCTGGAAATACAGGGTATAACATTCTCCCCTCCTTAGAAACATTCGTCCCGAATGTTCCTTCCCAAGACAGATAACAATAAGGTTCTTCATAACTAAAACAGTTTGCAAATGTCACATACGACCACAAAACAACACTTAAGCAAATATGACAATGAAAATTTACAAGAAGGAAAGTGAGTTACCTGGAGGTGTGGGGAATAGGTGAGGATACTTCTGCCTCATGTCCTCCTCAGCTTCCCACGTCATCTCCTCCCTGAGCTCGTTCCGCCATAAGACTTTGACGGAAGCCACGTCCTTGGTCCGCAGACGCCTAACCTGACGATCGATTATCGCTATGGGAATCTCCTCATACGATAACCCCTCGGTCACCTGGACATCGTCAATCGGATGCACTCTAGATGGATCCCCGATACATCTCCTCAGCATAGAAACATGAAACACCGGATGCACTGCCTCCAGATCGGACGGCAGATCCAACTCATAGGCAACCTTGCCTACCTCGCGGACAACCGATACGCCCAATGTACCTTGGCCGAGTTTCTTTCTTCCGAATCTCATCGACCTTCATGGGTGACACCTTCGAAAAACCAATCATCAACCTCGAACTCCGGATGCCGACGACAATGATCCGCATACGACTTGCCGACTCGAGCCGCGAGCAACCGCTCTGGATAAGCTTCACCTTATCCATCGCCATCGCACCAAATCTGGTCCCACTAATCGCACTCGCCATTATCAAACCAGCCTATCGGCGATCTGCACTTCCTCTCATACAAGGCCTCATAAGGCGCCATCTGAATACTGGAGTGGTAGCTATTATTATACAAACTCAACTAGAGGCAAATGATCCTCCCAGCTACCCCGGAAGTCAATAACACAAAGCTCGCAGATATCCTCGAGTCCGATAGTGCGCCACCGTCCGTCTGCTCGTGGATGGAATGCGACTTCAGCTCACTCGCCCCTAAACCCTTCCGGAAGGACCTCCGGAAGTTAGCCAGAACCGGGCTCCGTCATCGATATGATCGAAATAGGGACTCCATGCACCGACGATCTCTCGGATGTAAAGTCCGCATAATCCTCACTAAAAAAGTCGCCCCGACGGAAGAAAGTGGGCTGATTTCGCACCGTCGACGATAACCCAAATAGAATCATGTTTCTGAGTGCGAGGTAACCTCGTGATAAAGTCCATGTTGATCACCTCCCACTTCCGTCGGGATCTCCATCGTCGCAATAATCCACCGTGCCTCGTGCTCTATCTTCACTGCCGACAACACGCACCGAGCTACAAACTCGCAACATCCTCTTCAAGCCATCCCACCAATACATAGATCTGGTCGTGGTACATCTTGGTCAACCCCGGATGGATAGAGTAACGCTACCGTGTGCTTCCCGTAACTCCGCCGCCAAGTCCCGAAATATCCGAACACACAACTCGCCAAACCTTAGCACCACATCAGGTGCTACCTCAAAAGGACCCTTCCCCTCACGAAGAGCCGTATCACGATACCGAATCAAAACCGGATCCTCAAACTGTTTCCTCTTCACCTCCTCGACGATGGAAGACTCGGCAACCTCTCGAACTCGAACCCCACTGCTATCAGAATCAATAAAACGGACACCAAGGCTCGCTAACTGATGTAAATCGCGAACCATGCCCCTCATCTCTGGCTGCACATCTGATAGACTCCCCATCGACCTACGACTAAGAGCATCTTCCACAACATTGGCCTTCCCCGGGTGGTACAGGATATCGACATCATAATCCTTAAGTAACTCTAACCACTGTCTCTGTCGTAAGTTCAACTCCCTCTGGCTGAAGATATACTGGAGGCTCTTGTGGTCTGTATAAATATCCACATGAACCCCATACAAATAGTGCCTCCAGATCTTCAAGGCGTGAATCACCGCTGCCAACTCCAAATCATGGGTGGGGTAGTTCCTCTCATGCTTCTTAAGCTGTCGGGATGCGTATGCTATAACCTTGCCCTGCTGCATCAACACACATCCCAAGCCGATGCCTGACGCATCACAATACACGACATAGCCGTCTGGACCCTCTGGAAGAGTAAGAACGGGCGGCCGCCGCCTCCTTCAAGAATCGAAACCCCGCCACACGCATCCCCATCAAACTTAGCCGCTTCGAGTCACCTAGTCAATGGTGCGTAGATAGAAGCAAACTTCTACGAACCGCCGATAATAACTGCGAGGCCCGTAAAGTCGCGCACCTCCGGAGTAGAGTTCAGGCCAAGTCCTCGATCGCCGATCTTGGTCAGATCCACCGAATACCATCACCCGGCAATATGCCCAAGAAAAGCCACCGGCCAACCAAAACTCACATTTGGAAAACTTGGCGTATAATCGCTGGTCCCGAGAACTCTCAAAGACAGCCTCAAATGCTCCGCATGCTCGCCTCGAGCGAATAAACCAAGATGTCATCAATGAACACTATCACAAACGTGTCCAAAATGGCTTGAACACTCGGTTCATCAAATCCATGAATACCGCCGAGCATTGGTCAATCCGAAAGACATGACTCGAACTCATAATGCCCGTCATCGTCCGAATGCAGCCCTAGGGACATCCGCCTCGACTCGCACTGATGATAGCCCGATCGCAGATCAATCTTGAGAAACATCTCGCACTCGCACCTGGTTGAACAAATCATCAATCCCGGGAAGGGGGTATTCGTTCTTAATAGTCACCTTGTTCACCGTCAGAATCAACACACATGCGCGGCCCCGCCCTTCTTTTTACGAACAATACTGGCCTCCCGGGAGAAACACTAGTTCGATGAAGCCCTTTCTCCAAAGAAATCTCTCACCGGTCCTTCAACTCTATCAACTCGGCAGTACCATTCTGTATGGCGGAATGGAAATAGCCGAGTGTCCGCAAAGACATCGATACAAAACTCTATCTCCTCTCGGGAGGGATACGGAGGTCGTCTGAAACACATCCGGGAACTCTCGACTCTCGAATCGACTGAAAATCTGGTACCGCAGCCTCGATTTAACACCGAATGAGATGGTAGATATACCCTTCTCGCACCATCTTCCTAGCCTTGAGGTAGGAAATAAACCTACCCTCGGCGATACGGTGTTCCTCCCACTGACAACCGGCCTCAGAAACCGGAACCGTACTCACTCTCTCCCAGCCTACATTGGCGTAGCAAGAAGCTAGCCAATCCATACCCATGATCACATCGAAATCGGTCATATCCAACTCTATCAAGTCGGCCAGGGTCCGACGATCGCATACGGTCACCGACAAGCCCTATATATCCGCCGAGCTACCACGAATCACCCATCGCGTAGCTACCTCGAAAGTGGTCTATGGACTCGTGCTCTATCCTCATCCTACTAGCAATAAGGGAGATATATAGGACGAGTAGAACCCGATCTATCAAGGCATACACATCGAATCCGAACCGATAAGGTACTGGACGACATCGTGAGGCCTCCGATCCCGCTACCGACAAGGCATAAATGCGCTCGAGGACCGTTAGAAGTGGACCCGCGCCACGACCTGCCGCGACCTGGGTCCATGAGTACCCTACCCTCCGGGCGTAATCAGAGGGATGAAGACCCAGAATGCACTCGGCGTCGACCCCTACCCTCTCGCGCCGCTCGCCTGACAGACTCGCATAATGACCTCGCCACACAAGTGTAGCAAGCTCCCGAAGTAGTACCACAACCCCCCGAATGGAATCTACCACAACGGACACACTGAGCGGACCTCGATCGGTTAGCACCCTTGCTACCCCGAAATCAAGTCCCGGGCCCCGACCGCCCCGAATACTCGCCGCACCGACACGGATGTGGGAGTTCTCTCGAGCCGGCCGGGTGCACCCAGATCACGCCGAGGCCGCCCACCCCGAGAGCTACCAAATGATCCGCCGCTCGCCTTCTTCGTTGTTGATATCTCGCCGACCCGCCGCCTCTACGCCTCGCATCCAAGTGCATGAGCTCGCATGCGTAATGTCCATGCTCGTCAAGAGCCACACCCGCACAAGACTCGCCATATAATCATCTAGCCCGTGACGTAGCGATGCACCGCCCTCCATATCCGCTACCAATGCAGGACATATCGAGCCAAAGAATCGAACTCGACGTTGTACTCCTAATCAAGGCCCTCTGCCTCGCAGAATAAAAATCGCCGGCCCGTGCCTCCTCATCCGCGAGGCAAGAAGTGAGTGAGAAAAGCCTCGAGAACTCATCCCAAGTAGGCGGGACGCGCGGTTTCCCCGATAACTCCCACGAATCAAACCAATCGATCGCGGTATCACGCACCGACGCGAACCAAGATCACGGACTCGGTCTCCGACGCCCGATCACTCTCATAATCCTTCAGAATCGACGGATGAACTCCCGCGGATCATCCTCCGCCTCGACCAAAAACTACGGCGGGCTACAACTCAGAAATCCCGTAGCCTCAAACTATACGCCTCGGGTGAACCACGGTACTACTCGGGCCGGAATCGCTACATCCAAATTTATCCTCATGTTCGCCACGATCCCGCCAGCAATTGGGCCATCTCTTGTACTTAACTCTCTCGCCTCAGCCGTGGACCGAGGTACGGCATCGTGGTCTCGCTGGGTCGGCGGCGTCATGGAACTCGCCGCCTCGAGGTATCGCCGGTAAGAATCGGGCTGTGCCCTCGTGACTCGGTGTCCTACTAGCAGCCTCCTCGGCCGCCTTGCCCTTCGGGCCCGGTTGCCTTACGTGAGGCATAATCGTATGCGTAAAAGGAATACGTTAGAGGGTCCAACTTATAACACGCCTCTAAGGCACGATCTCGTGAGTGAGAAGAATGGAAACCAATCCTAAATATCCTATAGCCTCACGACATTGGTGGTGCACAACACACCGATAATCAAGACTCTACTAGATACGGTCAGAGACACTTTCCGAGGATTAATCGCTCGATACCACTTTTGTCACGAATTCGCTGGCTCGTGGATCGTGCCTTACCCGCACCCAAGTAGTCATACATCGAGTAATCGAGAATATAAAACAAGACATGAAACAAATGTAAATTGAGACACGCTTTATATTCGAGAAAATGTCGCTTTCGCATATATATACAAAGAGTGAGCTACATCCCAACTTTACAACATGACTACGCACTTAGGAATGTAAACAACTATGGCGGGACAGGGCCCCGCCATACCCTGAATGTACATATATCTACAACATCAGGGAGAACCATACCAAAAGTCGAGCCTCCGGAGAAAATGGAGCTCCTGACACCAAAGCAAAGATCCTAAGGATGCGGATCTAGCACCTGCTTGCCCTTACTCGCGGCATGAAACGCACTTCGGCGAGGTCGATAACAGGTACCAAGTATGTGAAACTGTAAAGTACGTTAAGTGAAATTAAAGTATTTAAAACCATTTGCAAATATAATCAGTTCAATTGCACATAGTGTCATATCACAAACAAGAGCAATAGTAGGTAAACTGTAACAGGTCTTTTCTAGGCCGCGAATGATCGAAGCAAGGCCAATCGCCCATAGTATCATTATGCGTGCCTAATCTCGACTCCGCACCGCATATGTCACACATGCACCCGCATGAGGTATTCCTCGTGACGGTAGCTAACCCCTGCCTCACGACTCCCGCACCGCATAGTCTCAATAGACCGCATAGTCACATTGCATCGCATAGGGCATCCCCGTGACGGATAGAACACCGAATGATCAATCTCGAACTCCCGCAGCTCGCATAGTCACACAGCATCGCATAGCCGTATAGACCGCATCGGGTGGCAAGCCCTGTATAACAAGTCGGCGGTATGTGATATAATAACAAGATAACGCCTTAACGTTTAACAACGTAAGCACAACAATAATAACATCACAAGACACTAACACACGTAGTATCATAACATGTCTACTTATCAAACCATCTTACTATACTTGCAGAAGTCAGTACAAGATTTTCATAACAAACAAGTAAAACCGTTCCTTTTATCTTTCTTAAGTCGTTATACCTAACTTCCCATAAAGCTAGTATAACTCTTAAGTTTTCTGTTTAAAAATCAAATATTACTCTTCTTTTAAAAATGATTCATAATTCTTTTGAAATACTTCAAGGTTCTTATTATTCAGGCTTAAGTCAAAAGACATTGCCGTAAAACTACGTTAAGTTAACACACGACGCTCACCGTACTATATATATATATTTTAAAATATCATGCTCAAGAGTATAGGAAGAATCACATACCTTCTCGGCGAAATCCACCTGCCAAGTCGGATATGTCGCGCGCAGAGAATCAACCTATAATAGTCAAATACGTCTATCAACGTCTAGACTATTCTGTATACAGTTCTAAACAGAGGGTTCTCTATTCTACGGAAAATTTGGCAAAGACTTCCTACCCAAGCTACTCAAGTCTCATCAGAATACAAACCTATGTAAGTACAGTTCAAACTTCTTTATTATTCTTCTGATGTGATTTCAGTTCAATTCTATTCTTTAGTATCCTTCTATGTCTTATACTCAAGTCTTAACTATTCTTATATGTAATATCCAATTACAATAGAAGGACAAGAGTATTTACCTCGATAAGCCCAAAATTATCCAAGTTAAATGTCGATCCTGAGCAAGGTTTAGCTCCTAATTTGCACGCTCCGATAGCTCCAAGAAGTCCTTAGAAGTTCTACACAACTTCTACTCAAATACTATAAGGGATTTGGGCTAGGGTATTTGGAATAGTAACTATACTTTGGAAGACAACTTTCTACCAAGTGGGGTACTCGGCCAAGCCACAAGGCTAGAGGGGAGAGGTTGTTTCGCTAAGCTTCTAGAGGGAGGCTTGACGAAAACACTACAAGAGGGGGAGGATTTTCAAGACTTAGAAGTTGATTTGTGGATGAAGAAAACCTTCAAGTTAGGGGTATTTATAGGCCAACCAATGGCCAAGATGAAGCCAAGTGCTATGCAAGAAGTGAGGATTTACCCAAGTGTCCTTATCCATCTACTACACAAAATATCCTACCTAACCTTGACCAAAGGAAAGCCACAAAATCGTCCAAACAAGCCCATGTTTGCCGTTCACTTGAGGGTGACAAGTGTCACCCTCTCGTTGGTCCAAAATGTTTCATCTCTCGGAAAAATCCGTAAAAATTATCAATGACATAGCCGTAATTTTCCCTTCGCAAAGTTTGGAAAACGTTTCGTCGGAAAATGATTCTTTTTGATAGGTGTGCACAATTTTTCGTCCCCCTATGCCTAACTAAGGCTAAACTTTTGTACGTACGCCATTACGTACATACTCTGGAAATACGGGGTATAACACCTATAATGGCCACAACAAGACTATCAACTTCTAGTCTCTAACATAGAATAATACTAAGTATACGGTCTCTAAGTCTACGGAAAATCGGGCAGCACTTCCTTTATTTCTACTCACTTTGCCACCTTTTTCAAGGCCGAATACAATAACCAACACACCACATTTAAGGCTCAAAACAACAATCAAACAAAGGGGATTACATGCCTTACTATACGTGTAAAATTCCGCCCCACAATTCATACGAAGTAGTTTAATGCTCACTAGCCATTCTCGGCCAACTTACATAACCACAATTCAAAGTCTTTTCCAATCCTTTTCCAATTCCAAGTTCTAAGGTCTAACATGTTATATAGTCATGAACAACTTCAACAACTACAATTTCCTTCTTTAAACAACATGCGACAACTTAAACTAATAATCGACTTGAATTGTAGTCTTAAAGCTAAACATGCTAGTTTTCGGATTAGGGTTCCAATAGTCAATATACTTATCAAACTTCATACTATATAACTCATGCTTGCTAAAATCCATAGCTACAACAATAAGTAAGTCTTAACCACTAAAACGACAAAATTTATACCTTTATAAGCCCTTAAAAATTCCAAGATTCAAAGTCGCGCCTTAGCAATTCTTAGCTACTTTCCTTAAGTTCCAATCCGCTCCAAGCACTCCTTAGAGGCCTATGAAGAACCCATCTTCAAGTTCCAACTTCAAAGTTGAAGAACTCCTTAAGTTTCCGCCATGACTAATACGAAAAACGCCGTTTTTCCGAAATCTTTCTATTGAGATAATCTTACAACACTCTTAGGAACCTTGGGTTTAAGTCTTGTGGCTAATGGATCAAAACTACAAAATTTTCTTGTTGGAAATAGCCCAAACCCGAGAGCACTTATGCTAGCACAAAGTGTTTGTGAAATTTTTCTAAGTCTTCAAGACCTTGTCTTGCTACTAGTATGTATTTATAACACATTGGAGGGTCTAGACTTAAACAAATGGGTGGCTAAGATGAGTTTCACTAGGATCAAGCCCATGTGGACAAGTTGACTTTGGTCAAATATATCAAGCTTTGAAGACTTATCTTCCAAGATGGTCAATGACCATTTTACCCCTTACTAATTCGACCAAGACCACATGTGGGGGTGCCACGTGTCGCCATCTCATTCGTCCATAAAATTCCATAATCCTCGTGGGCCCTACAAAAATGTAAAATTCCTCGGGTGGGCCCCACATGACCAAATCCGTAAAAATATATTTCCATAAGGTTAAGAGTTCCATACTCTTCAAATAATGCATTTTGAGAATCCAATTCTCAACAACGAACATTTTTCCTTTCCGACGTTCGGAAGATTTTCCGTCGGAAAAACAATTCTTCCTTTCGTACCAATTTCCAAGTCTTGAATCCTTACGCACATTCTCTTATACATGCCCTGTACTTACGGGGTGTAACATTCTTCCCCCCTTAGAAACATTCGTCCCCGAATGTTCTTAGTCGGTTGTCAGGCTATACAAACTCCGGCACAATCTCTATACTATGCCTATCAATCAATACACCACAAGACCAACGATGCCACACATGACCACCACATAACATACGTAAACATATCAATGGACCTTCCGTCCGCGACCCCTTCTCATAAAACTCAAAGATTACAGTCTTCTAAAACACGGGGTCCTTAGAGGTTCCTTTATTTCTTACTTGTCATTCTTTCTCGTACTCCTAAACTTATTTAGTAAACATACAACATCTCAATTATTGTTTCTGTTCCCCAATCCTTGGAGTTACTAACCAAACTTGGCCATTATGTTACTTGAATTTTTTGCTAAGGCTCTTCTCGGTCCTTACGACCTAGTTCCGGTGGAACACATCCACGAACTCGTACAACGATTAACTAACCTTGGGGCTGGCATCCTTGTGACCCTATCACATAGCGGGACCACTACCAACTGACATCACCCCATTCCATACTACTACGGTGACCGAAATGAGTCCACAACCCGACCCAGCGTCACACTTAACTTCTCATTCTTAGTCTGAAATAAATCTCTCTCTTATCTCAAGGTACTTCTTACCCTATCCCCTATTCACTAGAGGTTCGTCACATAAGCCAAAGTATTTCTACTGTACATCCTTCCCTATTGATCTTACATCACATGGGGCAATTACTACGTGTGAACTCTACACAACTATAGTCTCAGTTCACTTACCATTCTTGTCAACATTCTTAACTTTTCACTTTACTAATCACAGTATTCCTACCTCTGGGGTACTATCACTTTACAACTACTAGCAACAAAGGGAAAACATATACGCTAAGGCGAAATCTGAACCTATCAATGCACGTATGATTCAAAAGAATCGACATATACCTGTAACCCCGTGCGATGTCGCCTCCTGATCCCGCCCAAAGAGTCATGTCGCCATGCGGTTCAAGGACCGCGTAACTATAAACTCCACCCGACTCTACCACTACCGGTCGACATCCAACACCGCCTACGGGGACGCACAGATGTGGAGGAAAGGTAACCAACCATCGGCCTCATAGGCTGAGCCACCTCACCGGTGCCCCTTCTAAAAGGACATACCCTCAGTATATGGCCCGGACAGCCACAATAATAACAAATACCTGTGCCATGACGGCATTTCCCCGAATGACTCTTACCACATCTGAAACACTGAGGAATAGGTGGCCTCGACTGAGAAAATCCTCGGCTCCTCTGAGAACCTCGACCCCTGGAGCTTGGACCGGCTCCTAAATACCTTGTGGGATCAACTCTCCCACCTGTGAGCTGCGGGGGTATGTACTGGGTAGGCTGGGACGAATATCTCACTCACTGCTGAGGCAGCTCGTCCAAAAACTCACCGGTATAACCAACCGGTCTAGCCCTCTTACGCTGATCACCACGTTGGCCCTCTACCCTCTGTACACCTGTCTGTACTGGCCGAATAGCCTCCGGCTGATGAAACTGTAGCACCGCTATCTTGGTCAATAACATAACTGCTTCCTCGCGACCTATAGTCTTCTCCTAATCGAGAAACTGAGGCTCGTGCTGGGCCTCAAAACTCAGCATTAAGAACTCGCCGATTGCAGACAACATCCAGATACCCCGGGCATACGTCCTATCAACTCTCGAGTCCGACTAGTAGCTCCTGCTACTCCTTTGCCCTTCTCGGGCCGCTGTTCTCCTCGAGGCATAATCAGAACACAAAATTACGTCAGAGAGGAATTATCTTACTAACACAGCTCTATGGCACGATCTTAGAGTGAGAAGAATAGAAACCAACTCCTAAATGTCCTGTAGCCTCCTGTTTATGGGTGTGGCGCGCAACACACCGATAATCAAGACTCTACTAGACACGGCCTCAGAGACATTCCGAGGATCGATCGCTCGATACCACTCACACTCGAACCCCAAGCTGGATGGTGCCCTACCTGGGCACCCTTCTACCCTAACAACTAAGTAAACTGCGGAAATTAAATAACACCTTTTTTTTTTTTTTTTTTTAAAACCAATCAGATGTGCGGCAAAGCCACGGTGCCGCCATATAATATACATAACAAAAGACACTACACCGTACATGAGTCTAATCCCATATATGAATACAGACCTCTAAGAGTTAAACTGAACTATGACGGGACAAGGCCCCGCCGTACCCATATACTGAAAGAACTTATACTAAAAAGATAAACTCCCGAACAGAAGGAGCTATTCAAAAACTCTGAGCAGGGTCCTACACCTGCCGATCACCAAACAGCGTACCTAAACCTGCGGAATGAACGCAGCTTCGGGCGAGGTCAGTACGAAGAATGTACCAAGTATGTGAAGCAGTAAGTACTGTAATGAAATCATAACAGTATAACAAAATAGGAGACATGTATGATAGCCAACCTACAGTACACAATACATAACAGTCATATCAAGTCAAGGACGTATGCCCTCAAAGTCATTACTAAAATATAACCATGGGTCTCATGCCCATAATATCAATCATGCCCGTGGAATCCTTCCTCACTGCCGGCAGTCCATGATATAATACAACATCAGTAAGCACACTGAACCTTGCAATCATGAGAGTAAATAGTAGTATATTTACAATATAACCTAGGAAGCTCACGATCAAAGTAGGACCACCCGTCCGCAGTATCATTAAGCAATCCTACTCCTTGGACTATTTCACCCGCATAGGTCGCGTGGACCCGCGTGAGGTATTCCTCGCATGGGACTATTTCACCCGCATAAGACCTTACGGACTCGCATGAGGTATTCCTCGCATAGGCTGGACCCGCCCGCATGAGACTATTTCACCCGCATAAGCCCTACGGACTCGCATGAGGTATTCCTCGCATCGTGGGTAGCAAATCCACGGGAATATGCAATGCCACAAACCCGGGGAATGACCCCGAAATGAATGGTATACCACTAGCACACAACCGGCTAGTACCAGCACACATAGGCAATTCTCAATTAAACAAGCCAAAGTACTTATCAAGGCACACATGGAGTAATTCCCAATTAAACAAGCCAAAGTACTTATCAAGGCACACATGGAATAATTCTCAATTAATCAAGCCAAAGTACTTATCAAGTCACACTTAGACTAGTTCTCAATTAATCAAGCCAAAGTACTTATCAAGGTACACTTAGAATAATTCTCAATCAATCAAGCCAAAGTACTTATCAAGGCACACTTAGACTAATTCTCAATTAATCAAGCCAAAGTACTTATCAAGGTACACTTAGACTAATTCTCAATTAATCAAGCCAAAGTACTTATCAAGGTACACTTAGAATAATTCTCAATCAATCAAGCCAAAGTACTTATCAAGGCACACTCAGACTAATTCTCAATTAATCAAGCCAAAGTACTTATCAAGGTACACTTAGAATAATTCTCAATTAATCAAGCCAAAGTACTTATCAAGGCACACTTAGACTAATTCTCAATTAATCAAGCCAAAGTACTTATCAAGGTACACTTAGAATAATTCTCAATTAATCAAGCCAAAGTACTTATCAAGGCACACTTAGACTAATTCTCAATTAATCAAGACAAAGTACTACGTACGTACATTCTTTTCAAAAGACTCTTTTTTTATGTAAAACCCCAAGATACTAACACCCGTAGTATCCAGGTGTGTCTATTTTTCAAGGTAATTTACTACACTTTTAGAAACTCATTTCAAAGCTTGAAACCAAGTAACTTCAAATTTTCACAATCTAGGCAACTTATGCCTAATAATCAAAATAGACAACTTTCTTAACCTCCCATAAAGCCGTTATAACCAACTTTCCATAAAGCCGTTATAACCCTTTATGGTTTTTAGACAAATTCAATCTTTTTATAACCAAGAGACTTATACTTAAAACCAAGTATCACAAACTTTCAAATCAAGTCTCTTAACTTTCAAAATACTTCGAGTCTCTTAATATATAGAAAACAAGTTTCTTCTACTTTTAAACCTCAAGTAACTCGCACCTTTAAAACAAGTTACTTCTCTTAAATCATGTCATTTCTCCTCTTTTAAAACAATTAAGTAAATCACTCATTTGACTCCCCTAAAGTCATTATAATGACCTTTAGGTTTTGGAACTAAGGCACTAGCCAAAAGATTTGGAAACCACTTCCTTTTCAAGACTCTATGTACTTTAAGTAGAATACTTTCACTTTTAAGAATCCAACTTCACTAATGCAATGGATTATACAACTTACAATTTAAACATCAAAGTACAATCAATAGAAGTACATAGAACAAATTCTACTTTTAGGAAATCCAAATACAACCAAGGAATGGATCATTTAAGGAGTAGGGCGTACTTTCTTTATCTTAAGGAATCATGCTAGAAGAGGAGATAGTTCACATACCTTTTCGGCTAAATCCACAAGCTGCCGAATACGCTGCACGAGAAGTGTCAACCTATAATGGCCACAACAAGACTATCAACTTCTAGTCTCTAACATAGAATAATACTAAGTATACGGCCTCTAATTCTACGGAAAATCGGGCAAAGACTTCCTTTGTTTCTACTCACTTTGCCACCTTTTTCAAGGCCGAATACAATAACCAACACGCCACATTTAAGGCTCAAAACAACAACCAAACAAAGGGGATTACATGCCTTACTATACGTGTAAAATTCCGCCCCACAATTCATACGAAGTAGTTTAATGCTCACTAGCCATTCTCGGCCAACTTACATAACCACAATTCAAAGTCTTTTCCAATCCTTTTCCAATTCCAAGTTCTAAGGTCTAACATGTTATATAGTCATGAACAACTTCAACAACTACAATTTCCTTCTTTAAACAACATGCGACAACTTAAACTAATAATCGACTTGAATTGTAATCTTAAAGCTAAACATGCTAGTTTTCGGATTAGGGTTCCAATAGTCAATATACTTATCAAACTTCATACTATATAACTCATGCTTGCTAAAATCCATAGCTACAACAATAAGTAAGTATTGACCACTAAAACGACAAAATTTATACCTTTATAAGCCCTTAAAAATTCCAAGATTCAAAGTCGCGCCTTAGCAATTCTTAGCTCCTTTCCTTAAGTTCCAATCCGCTCCAAGCACTCTGTTATACCCCGTATTTTTCCAGAGTATGTATGTAAGGACGTACGTACAATTGTGTAAGCCCGGATTATGTTAGGGACGAAATTGTGAAGCTTCCTACGAAAAGAATTGTTTTTCCGACGGAAAATTTTCCGAACCTTGTAAGGGAATTTTGCATTTTCAAGAATTTATTTATTTTGGATTTTTCCGAGAGATGAAACATTTTGGACCAACGAGAGGGTGACATGTGTCACCCTCAAGTGGACGGTTTGGAGGGTCAATGTTTGGCACGTTTTTTGTGTTTAAAAGGGCTAAAACATTTGGTCAATGTTTGCTAGATATTTGTGGAGTAGATAGATAAGGTTGCACTTGTCCAAATCTCCTCCACACACTTGCTTGAATCTTGGCCATTGAGGGTCCTATAAATACCCCCCCTAAGTTGCAAGAATTCTTCATCCACAAACATTTTCCAAGTCTCAAAATCCCTCCCCTATCTTGATAGTTTTTCGTCCAAGTCTCCCCCCCCCCCCCTTTTTCTAGTAGTTTCGACCGAAACCCCTCCCCCCTTGGTAGAAAAATCTCTCCAAAGTATTGTTACTATTCCCAAATACCTTAGCCAATCCCTTGTAGTAGTTCCAAAGTTACCTCTATACTTAGAGCCCGGAAATACTACTATATATCCTTTGGTCACTAAAACGAAACCCTAGGGAAATCTTCATAGTTGGTTGAAGTATTAAGTAGAAGTTGTTTAGAAACTTCTAAGGGTTTCTTGAAGCTATTGGAGCGTGCAAATTAGGAGCTAAACGTTGTTCAGGATCGACATTTAAACTTGGATAATTTTGGGCTTACCGAGGTAAATATCTTGTCCTTCTATTGTAATTGGAGATTACATACTGTAGTAGTATAGAAATAAGTATAAGATACATAGAAGGATATTAAAGAAGAGAATTGAACTGTAATTACATAGAAGGATATTAAAGAAGAGAATTGAACTGTAATTACATCGTATAGAAGGATACTAAAGAAGAGGGTTGAACTGTACTTACATAGGACTGTATTTACAGTAGACTTGTGTAGTTTGGCGGGTAGGGAAGTGCTGCCCAATTTTCCGTAGAAGTAAGAACCTTCTGCTTAGAATATTCTACAGAGTAGTCTAGACGTTGATAGACGTATTTGACTATTATAGGTTGATACTCTGCGCGCGACATATTCGACTTGGCAGGTGGATTTCGCCGAGGAGGTATGTGATTCTTCCTATCCTCTTGAGCATGATATTTTAAAATATATATATAGTACGGTAGACGTACGTGTGTTAACTGAACATGGTTTTACTTGACGTCTTTTGACTTGAGTCTAAATAATAAGAATCTTGAAGTATTTCAAAAGAATTATGAATCATTTTTGAAAGAAGAGTAATACTTGGTTTTTAAACAAAAAGCTTAAGAGTTATACTAGCTTTATGGGAAGTTAGGTATAACGACTTAAGAAAGATAAAATGAACAATTTGCTTATTTGTTTATGAAAGTCTTGTATTGATTTCTGAAAAGTGTAGTAAGATGGTTTGATAAGTAAACATGTTATGATGCTACGCGTGTTAGTGTCTTGTGATGTTGTGTAAGGGGGTTATTCTTGTTGTGCTTACGTTGTTAAACGTTAAGCCCGTTGTACTGTTATTATATCACATACCCCATTGACTTGTTATACCGAGGGCTTGCCACCCTTGATGCGGGTCTATACGGCCTATGCGGTCTGTGTGACTACGCGAGTCTGCGGAGTTCGTGATTGATCATTGCGTGTATTATCCCGTCGCGAGGAATGCCTCACGCGGTGCGTGACTACGCGTCTATGTGACTATGCGGATCGCGGAGTCCGTGAGGATACCGCGGGTTAGCTACCCCGACGCGAGGAATACCTACGCGGTCTGTGTGACCTATGCGATCGCGGAGTTCGTGATTAGGCTCACATAATGATACTATGGGCGATTGGCCTTGCTTCGATCATTAGCGGCCAAGAAAAGACCAGTTATGTTATGTCTATTTTGCTTTTGGTTATGTCGTGGCACTATGTGCGGTTACGTTGGTTGTTTCGTACATATTTGTAAAATTGGTTTTAAAATGATATGATTTCATTTAAAGTACTTTACAGTTTCACATACTTGGTACCTGTTATCGACCTCGGCCGCTGCGTTCATGCCGCAGGTAAGGGAAAGCAGGTGGTAGATCCTCATTCTTAGGATCCTTACTCTGGTGTCAGGAGCTCCATTTCTCCGGAGGCTCGACTTTTGGTACGACTCTCCCTGGTGTTGTAGATATTTTGTACATTCAGGGTATGGCGGGGCCCTGTCCCGCCATAGTTGTTTACTTCCTTAGAGGTCTGTAGTCATATTGTAAAGTTGGGATGTAACTGCCAGACTTGGTTTATATATATATGCCGAAAGGCAACTTTTTCTCAGATAAACTGTGTTACATTTTACATTTGTTTCATGTCTTGTTTTATTATTTCCGCTGGTTACTCTGATGTATGCCTACTGGGGTGCCCGGGTAAGGCACCAGTCATGGGCCCGGGATCGGGTCGTAACACACTCCTTAGAGGCCTATGCAGAACCCATCTTCAAGTTCCAACTTCAAAGTTGAAGAACTCCTTAATTTTCCGTCTTGCGACTAATACGAAAACGCCGTTTTTCCGAAATCTTTCTATTGAGATAACCTTACAACACTCTTAGGAACCTTGAGTTTAAGTCTTGTGGCTAATGGATCAAAACTACAAAATTTTCTTGTTGGAAATAGCCCAAACCCGAGAGCACTTATGCTAGCACAAAGTGTTTGTGAAATTTTTCTAAGTCTTCAAGACCTTGTCTTGCTACTAGTATGTATTTATAACACACGGAGGTCTAGACTTAAACAAATGGGTGGCTAAGATGAGTTTCACTAGATCAAGCCCATGTGGACAAGTTGACTTTGGTCAAATATATCAAGCTTTGAAGACTTATCTTCCAAGATGGTCAATGACCATTTTACCCCTTACTAATTCGACCAAGACCACATGCAAGTGCCATGTGTCGCCCTCTCATTCGTCCATAAAATTCCGTAACCCTCGTGGGCCCCACAAAAATGTAAAATTCCTCGGGTGGGCCCCACATGACCAAATCCGTAAAAATAAATTTCCATAAGGTTAAGAGTTCCATACTCTTCAAATAATGCATTTTGAGAATCCAATTCTCAACAACGAACATTTTTCCTTTCCGACGTTCGGAAGATTTTCCGTCGGAAAAACAATTCTTCCTTTCGTACCAATTTCCAAGTCTTGATTCCTTACACACATTCTCTTATACATGCCCTGGACTTACGGGGTGTAACAGGTTATTTGTCACGACCCGACCCCGGGCCCGTCACTGGTGCCTTACCCCGGGCACCCTAGTGATACAACATCAGAGAAAATCAGCGGAAATAAAAACTTACACATGAAACAAGATATACAATAATGAAATAAGAAAACAAAGCAACCAAACGGTTACCTTTACGAATATATATATAAAACTTGAACTCGAATAGCATATCCCTTTTACAAACTCGCCACAACAGCATTACATGCACTCTAAGAATATTATAACAACAACGACGGGACAGGGCCCCGCCATACCCCTGAATGTAAGTACCTACAACGACAGGGTACTATACCAAAGATAAGCCTCCGGAGAAACGGAGCTTTCCAAAACGCTGAACTGTGATCCTATGAGCGAGGATCGACGACTGGTGTACCTCTACTGCGCAGATGAACGCAGCCCGGCGGGGTCGCATAAATACGTACCAAGTATGTGAAATCAGAAGCATCAAATCAAATCATAACATTTTACTACCAATTACAAATACGTACGAACAACCAATTTAACTGCACATAGTGCCACATCATAAACAAGAGCCAAATAGATATAATGTAACTGGTCTTTTCTAGGCCGCTAATGATCTAAGCAAGGCCAATCGCCCATAGTATCATTATGCGTGCCTAATCCTGGAACTCCCGCAGTTCGCATAGGTCACTGCACCGCATGAGGTATTCCTCGACGGGGTAGCTAATCTGCATCCTCCTCGACTCCCGCACCGCATAGTCACACTGCACCGCGTGAGGTATTCCTCGCATCATAGTCACACTGCATCGCGAGGTAATCCTCGACGTAACACACCTGTAGTGATCATCCTGGAACTCCCGCAGCTCCGCATAGTCACACAGACCGCATGAGGTATTCCTCGCATCGATGGTGGCAAGTCCTCGACATCATAACAAGTCAGGGGGTATGTGATATAATAGCAGTACAACGGGCTTATTGTTTAACAACGTAAGCACAACAAGAATAACCCCCTTACACAAACATCACAAGACACTAACACACGTAGCATCATAACAGGTTTACTTATCACACCATCTTACTACACTTTCTAGAAATCAATACAAGACTTTCATAAACAAATAAGTAAACCGTTCATTTTATCCTTCTTAAGTCGTTATACCTAACTTCCCATAAAGCTAGTATAACACTTAAGCTTTTAAAACCAAGTATTTCTTTTCTTTCAAAAATGATTCATAACTCTTTTGAAATACTTCAAGATTCTTATTATTTAAAACTCAAGTCAAAAGACATCAAAGTAACACCAAAACAACTTCCATACCTTTTTTTAAACCAATCTCAAGACAAAAGCGTGCCTTCCTTTTAAACAAAGGCACTTTTTCCTTTTTTTAAAGTCAAGTAGCAATATACTTTTTAAACCAAGGGTCTTACTCTTTTAAAAATGAGTAACCTATACCTTTAAATCAATTTACTTCTCCTTTCCCAAAATCAAGTTGTTTATAAGTCAAGTTATCATTTTAAATCCAATGATAAAACCATTCTTATTTTCAAAATCAAGATAACTTTATTCTTTAAAAGACCACACACCCATTACTCATGAGTGAGGTTTTACAACTTTTTAACATAATTCAAGTCCTTAATATTTCATAACAAGTCACTTAACTTTGGAATCAAGTCAAGGACACAAAAGGAAAATCAACTTCCTTTAAACACACATGCGTCTACCGCACTAAATATATTTCACAAATATCATGCTAGAAAGGATAGGAAGAGGTTCACATACCTCGCGACGATTATCGACAATTAGCAAAACGCTCCAAAGTACTCTAACCTTGCTCGCATTTTCCACCCTTCAATTAGAATACGCTACTCGTAGAACTTCAACCTATAAGGGTCATAAAACGTCTATCAACCTCTCGATCTCTTTGTAGAATAATTCTAGATACAAAATTCCTTATTTTACGAAAAATTGGGCAGCACCTCCCCGCAACCACATGAATCTCCTCCTCTAACGAGGCCTACTACCAAACCAACAATCCCAGGGGGGGTTACACGTCTAACCGGACGTGTACAATTATACTCCACAATAATACTACAAGTCTCATCAGAATACAAATTCCCATGTAAATCTGATTCAATTCTTATCCATATTCATTCTACATATAGTATACTCAACTATACATTACTACAACATGTAATACCCAATTACAATAGGGGGATAAAGATCATTACCTCGATAAGCCCAAAATTATCCAAGATTAAATGTCGATCCTGAGCAAGGTTTAGCTCCTATTCTGTACGCTCCAATCCGCTCCAAGAAACCCTTAGAAGTTTCTAAACAACTTCTACTTAATACTTCAACCAACTATGAAGATTTTCCTAGGGTTTCGTTTGTGACCAAAGGGAATATAGTAGTATTTCCGGGCTCTTAGTATAGAGGTAACTTGGGAATACTACAAGGGATTTGGCCTAAGGTATTTGGAATAGTAACAATACTAGAAGACAACTTTTCTACCAAAGGGGGGGGGGGGTGTTTCGGACGAGAACTAACAAGAGGGGGGGAGGGGAAGCTTTGGACGAGAGCTTTCTCAAAGGGGGAGGGAGTTTTGAGACTTGGAAAATGTTTAATGGATGAATAAGTCTTGCACTAGAGGGGGGTATTTATAGAACAATGAAGGGCCAAGATCCAAGCAAGTGGAGGGTGTAGATTTGGTAACTTGTTCAAGTGAAGTCTTCCACCAAGTGTCCACCATAACATTGGGACATATGTCCACCACAACATTGGGACATATGTCCACCACAACAATGAGCCAAGTGGCCATCCACTTGCTCAAGAAAACCGTCCAAGGAAAGCCCCCACTTTCCCACAAAAATCGTCCAACCTACTCCCACTAACCCAAAGAAAATATCTTCCAAGACTTGACTATTTGACTTGGCCACTTGCCTACTATTTCGTCCAAAATGCCACCTAAGGGTGCCACATGTCTCCCTCCTATTGGTCCAAAATATTTCATCTCTCGGAAAAATCCGTAATGCCAAAAATCCGAAAATAAAGTGGGCCCCACAAAACCGTAAATCCTCAAGTGGGCCCCGCGTGACCAATTCCGGAAATAAAATTCCAATACTTCTAAAATGATCCCAAAAGTCTGAATACCGAATTTGGAAATCCAATTCCCACTAACGAACCTTTTTCCTTCACAAAAACCGAAAACTTTTCCGTCGGAAAATCACATCTTTATTCCTTTCAAATTTTTATGTCGTATTCTCGTACGTACGTCCTCGTATACATACTCTGGAACTAAGAGGTGTAACATTCTTCCCCCCTTAGAAACATTCGTCCCGAATGTTCTTTCTAAGTCTCCAAACATGCTCGCGTCGGTATAGTCTTCCCTACTATACTTACGAAACCAATTATGCCACACATGGCCATAATACAACATACTCGCAAGAACGCACATCCAAGCCAATGAAGAATCATCTCTAAAGCGTATAACAATACCATTAGCTTCACCCATGGTCCAAAGGATACTTTCTTCATATCTTTACTTATAAAAAGGACATTTTCATCTTCTTAACACATCTACGCCTCTTTTCTTACTCGTCGTACCCTCCTCGTACACTCAAACTCTTCCTACTATACGTACCACATTTCTGTCATTGCTTCATCTTCCAAAATCTCGGGGTTACTATCTCCAACTTGGTCATCATTAACTGGGAACACTCTGGATGGATCTTCGATACTTTTCCGAAACATAGTAACATGGAATACCGGACGTACGGCCTCCTAAGTCGGACGACAGTGCTAACTTATAGGCAACCTGGCCTATTCTACAACGATCTGAAAATGCCCAAAGTACCTCGGGCTAAGTTTCCCCTGCTTTCCAAATCTCGTCACACCCTTTCCGGGGTGGTACCTTCAATAAGACCCACCGTCAACCTGAACTCCAAGTGTCGATGCCGATACCCGCACGACTTCTGTTGACTCTGAGCTGCTAAAAACCTCTTCTGGATAAGCTTCACCTTACCCACATCCTGCTGAAACAAGTGTGGACCTGTTATACCCCGTATTTCCAGAGTATGTATGAGAGGACGTACGTACATTTGTACAAACCCTAATTAGGTTAAGGATGGAATTGTGAACGTTCAACGGAAAAGATTCCGAACCTTGTGAAGGAAATTCTACGTTTTTAATATTTTAGCCGATTACGGATTTTTCCGAAAGACGAAATATTTTGGACCAATAGGAGGGCGACATGTGTCACCCTTAGTTGGCATGGGTTGGACGAAAATGTTGGCCAAGTGGACATGGTCAAGTGGTCAAAGTCTTGGAAGATATTTTCTTTTGGTGAGTGGGAGTAGGTATTTGGACGATTTTGTGGGCAAGTGGGGGGCTTGCCTTGGGCGTTTTTTGTGCCTAGTGGAAGGCCACATGGCTCTTTGTTGTGGGGGACATATGTCCCAATGTTGTGGTGGACATATGTCCCAAGGTTGTGGTGGACACTTGGTGGAAGACTCCACTCACACAAGCTATCCAATCTTCACCCTCCACTTGCTTTGATCTTGGCCATTGATTGGCCTATAAATACCCCTCAAGTGCAAGACTAAATCTTCATCCCTTAAACATTTTCCAAGTCTCAAAATCCCTCTCCCCCTCTTGAAAGATCTCGTCCAAACTCCCCCTCCCCCTTTGTGAAGCCCTCGGCCGAAAAACCCCCCCCACTTTCTAGTTGTTCTTGTCGAAATACCCCCCCCCCCCCCCTTGGTAGAAAAATACTCTCCAAGTATTGTTGTTATTCCAAAATACCTTAGCCCAAATACCTTGTAGTATTCCAAAGTTACCTCTATACTAAAAGCCCAGAAATACTACATTATATCCATTAGTCACAAACGAAACCCTAGGGAAAATCTTCATTGTTGGTTGAAGTATTAAGTAGAAGTTGTATAGAACTTTTAAGGGTTTCTTGGAGCAAATTGGAGCGCATGACAGAGCTAAACCTTGCTCAGGATCGACTTTAATCTAGGATAATTTTGGGCTTATCGAGGTAAATATCTTTGTCCTTCTATTGTAATTGGAAATTACATATAGTAGTTTAGAATTGAGTATAAGATATAGAAGGATGGTATTAAAGAAGAGAATCGAACTGTAATTACATAGGACTGTATTTACAGTAGACTTGTGTAGTTTGTCGGGTAGGGAAGTGCTGCCCAATTTTCCATAGAATAGAGAACCTTCTGCTTAGAATATTCTACAGAGTAGTCTAGACGTTGATAGACGTATATGGCCATTATAGGTTGAAGTTTTACGAGTAGTGTGTTCTACTTGAAGGGTGGACAAGGCTAGCAGGGTTATAGTACGGTGGAGCATTTTGCTATTTGTCGATAATCGTCGCGAGGTATGTGAACCTCTTCCTATCCTTTCTAGCATGATGTTTTGTAAACTATGTAGTACGGTAGACGTACATGTGCTAAATGAGTTTTGGTTGGTTTAAAACATAAGGTGTTATAATAGCTGTATGGGAAGTTAGTTATAACAACTTTATGTAAGTAAAAGAATGGTTTATTGATTTTAGAAGTCAAGAGACTTGATCTTCAAAGATAAGAGACTTAACTTATAAATGACGTTTTATGAAATGTTAAGGACTATGAATTTTGTTAAAAAGTTGTGAAACCTCATTCGTGAGTAATGAGTATTTGGCTTTTAAAGAATAATGTTTTACTAATTTCGGAAATGAGAATAAGTATCGAACAAACCACTGCAGCGTTAATAAAGGAAAATGTATTGACTAAGTAAGTATTATTAAAACCAGTAGAAACCTCCATCTGCATAGAAGCTAAGATAAGACTGTTATACCCCGTAGTTCCAGGGTATGTATGTGAGGACATACGTACGAGTATACGACAGAAATGTTGGAATGAAAGAAAAATGTGAATTTTCGACGGAAAAGTTTCCGGTTTTTGTGAAGAAAAAGGTTCGTTAATGGGAATTGGATTCCCATATTTGGTATTTGGACTTCGTGGATTATTTTAGAATTTTGGGATTTTATTTTCAGAAATGGTCACGTGGGGCCCACGGGAGAAATTTACGGTTTTGTGGGGCCCGCTTTGTTTTTGAGATTTTCGGTATTTTTGGATATTTTTTCGGAGGACGAAATATTGTGGACGAGTAAGGGGGCGACACGTGTCACCCCCCTTGTGTGGCCATGTGGGCCGAAATGGTGTGACTACTCGCTTGGCCGAAAATGGCCCTAACACTTGGCACCCAATTCGTTGGCCATGTGGTGTGGTGGGACCCACACACACATGGCCCAATCTTGACCACCCACTTGCTTAGATCATGGCCCTTGATCCTTCTATATATACCCCTTAGGTTGAAGACTTAAATCATCTCACACTTAAAGCCTCCAAGGCAAAATAATTCCCTCCCTTTAGGCTATGTTTCGTCCCCCTCCCCTCTTGTGTAAGAAAATACTTGGAGTATTATTGTATAAACCCAAATACATTGTCCTAGTATCCCTAGTAGTATTCCAAAGTTATTTTAATACTAGGAGCCCGAAAATACTACTTTATTCCAATAGTCGCAAAACGAAACCCTAGAAAAATCTTCCTAGCTTGGTGGAAGTTTTTAGAGAAGTTGTTTAGAAACTTCTAAGGTCGCTGGAGCGGTTGGAGCGTAAGGAATTGAGCTAAACGTTGCTCAGATCGACTTTAATCTTGGATAATTTTGGGCTTATCGAGGTAAATAATCTTGTCCCTATTGCAATTGGAAATTACATGTCAGAGTAATATATAGTTGAGTATACTATATATAGAATGAGTATTGAAAAGATTTGAACCAGTATTTACAGAGGGTATTTACATTAGATCGTTGTATTATTGTGAAGGCATTTGAACACGTCCGGTTAAACGTGTAAATCCAGGAGTTGTTGGCACAGTAGCGGGCCTTGGTGGGGGGAGCAGATTTGTGTGATTGCGGGGGGGGGAGGTGCTGCCGAATTTTCTGTAGAATATGGAACCATGTGTTTAGAATATTCTACGAAGAGATCTAGGAGTTGATAGGCGTTTTGTGGCCTTTATAGGTTGCAGTACTTCGAGTAGCGTATTCTACTTGAAGAGTGGAAAAGGCTAGCAGAGTTACAGTATTGTGGAGCGTTTTGCTAAATGTCGATAATCGTCGCGAGGTATGTGAACCTCTTCCTATCTTTTCTAGCATGATTGTTGTGAACTATGTAGTACGGTAGACGTACATGTGATAAGTGTTTTGGTTGGTTTAAAACATAGGGTGTTATAATAGCTTTATGGGAAGTTAGTTATAACGACTTTATGTAGGTAAAAGAATGGTTTATTGATTGTGAAAGTTAAGAGACTTGATCTTCAAAGATAAGAGACTTGACTTATAAACGACTTGATTTTGAAAGTTAAGAGACTTGATCTTGTAAGATAAGAGACTTGACTTATAACGACTTGTTTTCTAAACGAAGTAACTTGATTTTAAGTATAGGTTACTTGTTTTGAAAAGAGTACATTATTTGGGTTTTAAAAGAATACTTGTTGTTGTTTTTAAAAGAAAAGAGACTTGTGGAATTAAAGAGTTTTTGGTTTAGAACATAAAGTGTTATAACAGCTTTATGGGAAGTTAGTTATAACGACTTTATGAAAACAAATGAGTGGTTTTTATCATTGGTTTTAAAATGGTAACTTGACTTTAAAAGGAGAAGTGTTTTGGTCTAAAAAGAAGGCATGGTATTGTCTTAATTTGGTTTAAAAAGGAAAGTCTGGAAGTTGTTTTGATTTAATTAAAATGTTAGTCACTTTATTTTGATACTACGGGTATCGGGTGACTTTTGTAAAAGAAATTGATCTTCTAAAAAGAATGTAACGTACGTAGTACTTTGGGGATTAAAACCTGAACTTGTTAACATATAGTAGAAAGTACCTTGTGTGAATAACTTGATTGTGTTGGTTTGTGATAGCCTTGTAATACTTTCTTGTTGATTTGATAAGTAAACATGCTAGGATGCTACGTGTGTTAGTATCTTGTGACGTTTGTGTAAAGAGGTTTCCCTCGATCGCGCTTATGTTGTTTAAACGATCAGCCGTTATGTTGGTATTGTACCACTCACCTTGACATGATCCCGGGGGTTAAGCGCCTCCACGCTGGGTATATCTCAGCGGTGCAGGACCATGATTCGAGAATACCTCACGCGGGTCGGGGACCTATGCGCGAGCTACGAGTTCTAGGTTAGTGCGCGCCTTTATGGTCACGCGGTCTATGTGGCTACGCGGATCGCGAGTCCGTGACGTTGCCGGAGTAGCTACCCTCGATGCGGGAATACCTCACGCGGGCCATCGGAGTGGCCTATCGCGGAGTGCGGAGTTCGAGACTAGACGCGCACATTTGATACTGCAGGCGAGTGGCCAGCTTTGATCATGTGACGGTCTAGGCAGTTTTCATGATACAGTTTATGACCTTGTTGGTACTGTGGGTTTTTAGTAGTCGGCTATGCCTTCGTACTTACCCCGTACGGTTTTATTATGACACAGGTGGGACCCGTGTTCATGTGTGTTCCTGGTGCTTTTATATCATAGATCGCCAAGATGAGGAAGGTATTCCACGGGCATGATTGATGTTGTGGGCGTGAGACCCATATTTGTATTTGAGTGATGACTTGAGGGCATGAGTCCCTGACTTGACATGACTGCTTATTTATTGTGAACTGTAGTTTGGTTATCATACATGTCTCCGGCTTTATATAGACTACTATGATTTCATTTACAGTATTTTTCGCCACATACTTGGTACTGTTGTAATCGACCTCCTTCGGGGCTAAGTTCATGCCGCAGGTAGGTACACCGTGTTGATCCTCGCTCTTAGGGTCACGGTCAGCGTTTGGGAAGCTCCGCTTTCTCGGAGGCTTATCTTTGGTATAATCCATTGTTGTAGGTGCTTACATTCGTGGTATAGCGGCCCCGTCCCGTCGTTGTTGTCATATCATTCGTAGAGGTCCGTAGTAATCGCTGCAAGCGTGGTTTGTAAAAGGATTTAACTGCTCGTGTTGATATATGTATACATTCGAAGGTGACCGCTTTGGTTAGCTTGTTCATGCTTTATGACTTGTCTCATGTTTTAGTTTTTATTTCCGCTGATTTTCTCCGATGTTGTATCACTAGGTGCCCGGTAAGGCACCACCACGCTCGGATCGGTCGTGACAAAAGTGGTATCAGAGCAGTTAATCCTCGGAAAGTGTCTACAGACCGTATCTAGTAGAGTCTTGATTATCGGCGTGTTGTGCACCACACCTATAATCAGGAGGCTTCAGGATATTTAGGATTGGTTTCCATTCTTCTCACTCTGAGATCGTGCCTTAGAGCTGTGTTATAAGTTGGACTCCCTCTGGCGTATTCTTATGTACCAGTTATGCCTCCGTGCAAGACAACCAGGGCCCAGATGGGCAAGGCAGCAGAGGGAGATGCGAGTAGAACACAGAGGGGTACGAGGGCTTAGGCCTGGTCGTTACCTGAGATAGTACTTCAGACGATGAGTTTTATGACGCCACTAGCCCCAGCAGAGTTTAGAGCGGCAGCAGTTTCTACTGAGGCCACGATACCCGAGCCTCCAGTACCACGGCCAGGAGCCGAGGATATGAGTTCAAGGAAATGGCCCGATTAGCTAGGTGGTGGCCGGAATGTGGACTGACGGAAGTCTGGTTCCGGCAGCACGGTGGTTCACCCTAGATCCGTGAGTCCGAGACTTGGGATTTCTTGAATTGCGTCGCGCAGTTCTATGGATAGAAAGCTGAGGATGATCCTCAGGGTGTCGTGCTAGTTTGAGAGATTGTTATACCTGTGGCCGTCAGGGCCATGTGATGGGAGGATGTCCAAGTAGGAGGCATACAAGAGGGATGACTCACCGGCCGGTCGCGGTTCGATTGTTCGAGAGCGGGTGTTAGTCGACGAGGTCACCCCTACCTCGTTGTGGCCATTATAATAGACTCCATTATGGGGAGTGTCGTACTGCTTCGACAGCTTGTATGCTTGCGGCCAACAGGGCCATTTGGTGAGAGTTTGTCCGACCAGAGGTAGCACAGATGTAGAGATTCAGCCTTCGGGATTGGTGGCTGGATCATCGCCTTGTATAGCTAGGCGCAGGCGTGATTATGATTAGAGCGACAAAGAGAAAGTCAGGCAGTAGTTGCAGAGATACCTTTAGCCCTTAAAAGACTTGGTTATGTTGTTATGGTGGATACGTGTTAAGTGCTATGTACGGGTAGCATTGTGTTAAGTGTGAATTAGAAAACATGGGTAGTTGAGAAAGGGTAAGTCTGGATACGAGACGATTGTGAGCCTTAGAATTTATAACAGTTAGGACCTCGATGCACGGGCCGCCTTGAGTGGATGATTTTACGGTTGGTCTTTGTCGGAGTACTTGGTATGCATGATATGTATTGTGGGATAATTCCATGGGTAGTGTGAGATGGAAGTGGTAGCTTTCATGACTTGTGTTAGTAAGATTGTTCCGGATCGGGGAACAAGAGTTTGGCACGATAATGGTCGCCGAGGCATGATCGCGTCAACCCGCAACCCGAATGGACGGGTCAGTTTGTGGTGGTCCTCCGTGGTAGGATCACGAGGGTGCTAGGCCCAAGTTTAGGTAACCATCGACGAGTTCGAGGATGCGTCGACCAAAGAGGTCGCCGATGAGGTCACCTATCTTGTCTTTCGATCGCATTTACTCGCGAGGGTTATGCGAGATGTTATGTATCGTGAGGGTTGTAAGGCCGCACGGGTTCCTACTTTCTATGGCAGCGGAGCCCGCTTTCGCTATTTCTTTTGTGTCCGGAGGTTTTACCAGCAGGATAGGAACTCGAGTGAGTCTCGATTGCATTTACCCTGACCGGTGTTGTGATTTCGTGGTAGCAGAAGGATTATGTGCCTCTTGTTGAGTGTGTATTATTATAATAGCTACCAATTCAAGATTCGGATATCGCCTTATGAAGGCTTGTATAGCGAAGTGTTGATTGCCGATCGATTGGTTCGATGTTGGCAAGGTTCGATAGGGTACATACTTGTTTCCAGAATGTGGATAAAGTGAAGCTTATCCAGATGAGGTTGTTAGCGGCTGAGTCGCCAGGTCGCGGCGATAATCAGCATCAACACTTGGAGTTCGTGCCGACGCGGTCTTCAAGGTACCACCGGCGGTGTGACGAGTTTTGGAAAGCAGGGGCAACTTAGCCCGAAGTACTTTTGGGCCTTTCAGCATTGGTTGTACAATAGGCCGGGTTGCCTATAAGATAGCACTGTCGTCCGACTTAGGAGGCGATACGTCCAGTACTCCATGTTACTAGGTTTCGGAAGAGTATCCTTTGGACCAGGAGTGAGAGTTAGTGTTGTTATACACGTTAGAGGAGATTCCTCGTTGGCTTGGATTTGAGTTTTGCGCACATGTTATATTCCGGCCATTGGTGGCGTGATCGATTTTTGTAAGTGTAGTAGTGGAGACTACACCGGCGCATGTATGCTTAGAGACTTAGAAGGAACATTCGGGATGAATGTTTCTAAGGGGGGAAGAATGTTATACCCCGTAGTTCAAGGGTATGTATGTGAGGACATACGTACGAGTATACGACAGAAATGTTGGAATGAAAGAAAGATGTGAATTTTCGACGGAAAAGTTTTCGGTTTTTGTGAAGAAAAAGGTTCGTTAATGGGAATTGGATTCCCAGATTTGGTATTTGGACTTCGTGGATTATTTTAGAATTTTGGGATTTTATTTTCAGAAATGGTCACGTGGGGCCCACGGGAGAAATTTACGGTTTTGTGGGGCCCGCTTTGTTTTTGAGATTTTCGGTATTTTTGGATATTTTTTCGGAGGACGAAATATTGTGAACGAGTAAGGGGGCGACACGTGTCACCCCCCTTGTGTGGCCATGTGGGCCGAAATGGTGTGACAAGTGGCTAGCCACTTGTCACCTACTCACTTGGCCGAAAATGGCCCTAACACTTGGCACCCAATTCGTTGGCCATGTGGTTTGGTGGGACCCACACACACATGGCCCAATCTTGACCACCCACTTGCTTAGATCATGGCCCTTGATCCTTCTATATATACCCCTTAGGTTGAAGACTTAAATCATCTCACACTTAAAGCCTCCAAGGCAAAATAATTCCCTCCCTTTAGGCTATGTTTCGTCCCCCTCCCCTCTTGTGTAAGAAAATACTTGGAGTATTATTGTATAAACCCAAATACATTGTCCTAGTATCCCTAGTAGTATTCCAAAGTTATTTTAATACTAGGAGCCCGAAAATACTACTTTATTCCAATAGTCGCAAAACGAAACCCTAGAAAAATTTTCCTAGCTTGGTGGAAGTTTTTAGAGAAGTTGTTTAGAAACTTCTAAGGGTCGCTTGGAGCGGGTTGGACCGTAAGGAATTGGAGCTAAACGTTGCTCAGGATCGACTTTAATCTTGGATAATTTTGGGCTTATCGAGGTAAATAATCTTGTCCCCCTATTGCAATTGGAAATTACATGTTGTAGTAATATATAGTTGAGTATACTATATATAGAATGAGTATTGAAAAGATTTGAACTGTATTTACAGAGGGCTGTATTTACATTAGACTGTTGTATTATTGTGAAGCAGATTTGAACACGTCCGGTTAAACGTGTAAATCCCCTGGGAGTTGTTGGCCTGGTAGCGGGCCTTGGTGGGGGAGGAGATTTGTGTGATTGCGGGAGGTCTCGCGAATTTTACGTAGAATATGGAACCATGTGTTTAGAATATTCTACGAAGAGATCTAGGAGTTGATAGGCGTTTTGTGGCCTTTATAGGTTGCAGTACTTCGAGTAGCGTATTCTACTTGAAGAGTGGAAAAGGCTAGCAGAGTTACAGTATTGTGGAGCGTTTTGCTAAATGTCGATAATCGTCGCGAGGTATGTGAACCTCTTCCTATCTTTTCTAGCATGATTGTTGTGAACTATGTAGTACGGTAGACGTACATGTGATAAGTGTTTTGGTTGGTTTAAAACATAGGGTGTTATAATAGCTTTATGGGAAGTTAGTTATAACGACTTTATGTAGGTAAAAGAATGGTTTATTGATTGTGAAAGTTAAGAGACTTGATCTTCAAAGATAAGAGACTTGACTTATAAACGACTTGATTTTGAAAGTTAAGAGACTTGATCTTGTAAGATAAGAGACTTGACTTATAACGACTTGTTTTCGGAAAAAGAGAAGTAACTTGATTTTAAGTATAGGTTACTTGTTTTGAAAAGAGTACATTATTTGGGTTTTAAAAGAATACTTGTTGTTTTTAAAAGAAAAGAGACTTGTGGAATTAAAGAGTTTTTGGTTTAGAACATAAAGTGTTATAACAGCTTTATGGGAAGTTAGTTATAACGACTTTATGAAAACAAAGGAGTGATTTTTATCATTGGTTTTAAAATGGTAACTTGACTTTAAAAGGAGAAGTGTTTTAGTCTAAAAAGAAGGCATGGTATTGTCTTAATTTGGTTTAAAAAGGAAAGTCTGGAAGTTGTTTTGATTTAATTAAAATGTTAGTCACTTTATTTTGATACTACGGGTATCGGGTGACTTTTGTAAAAGAAATGGATCTTCTAAAAAGAATGTAACGCACGTAGTACTTTGGGGGATTAAAACACGAACTTGTTAACATATAGTAGAAAGTACCTTGTGTGAATAACTTGATTGTGTTGGTTTGTGATAGCCTTGTAATACTTTCTTGTTGATTTGATAAGTAAACATGCTAGGATGCTACGTGTGTTAGTATCTTGTGATGTTTGTGTAAAGGGGTTTCCCTCGATCGCGCTTATGTTGTTTAACCGATCAGCCGTTATGTTGGTATTGTACCACTCACCTGACATGATCCGGGGTTAAGGCGCCTCCGACGCGGGTATATCTCAGCGATGCAGGACCATGATTCGAGAATACCTACGCGGGTCCAGGGACCTACGCGAGCTACGAGTTCCGTGTTAGTGCGCGGCCTTTATGGTCATGCGCGGTCTATGCGCCATGCGATCGCGAGTCCGGGACGTTGCCGGGAGTAGCTACCTCGATGCGGGGAATACCTACGCGGGCCATTGGAGTGGCCTATCGCGAGTGCGGAAGTTCCAGACTAGACGCGCGACATTTGATATCGCAGCGAGTGGCCAGCTTTGATCATGTGACGGTCTAGGCAGTTTTCATGATACAGTTTATGACCTTGTTGGTACTGTGGGTTTTTAGTAGTCGGCTATGACTTCGTACTTACCCCGTACGGTTTTATTATGACACATGTGGGACCCGTGTTCATGTGTGTTCCTTGGTGCTTTTATATCATGTGATCGTCAGCGGTGAGGAAGGTATTCCACGCATGATTGATGTTGTGGGCGTGAGACCCATATTTGTATTCGAGTGATGACTTGAGGCGTGAGTCACGACTTGACATGATCGCTATTTATCAGGAATCGTAGTTTGGTTATCATACATGTCTCCCGCTTTATATAGACTACTATGATTTCATTTCTGATTTTTCGCCACATACTTGGTACTGTTATGCCGACCTCCTTCGGGCTGCGTCATGCCGCAGTAGAGGTACACCGTGTTGATCCTCGCTCTTAGGGTCACAGCGTTTGGGAAGCTCCGTTTCTCCGAGGCTTATTGGTATAATCCTCGTTGTAGGTGCTTACATTCAGGGGTATGGCGGGGCCCTGTCCCGTCGTTGTTGTCATATCATTCGTAGAGGTCTGTAGTACTGTTGTGGGCAGGGTTTGTAAAAGGATTTAACTGTTCAGGTTGATATATGTATATATTCAGGAAGGTGACCGTTTTGGTTAGCCTGGTTCATGCTTTATGACTTGTCTCATGTTTTAGTTTTTATTTCCGCTTATTTTCTCTGATGTTGTATCACTAGGGTGCCCGTGGTAAGGCACCAGTCACCGGCTCGGGATCGGGTCGTGACAAAGACAAAATTGTATTACATTTTCTAGATCATGGTTGCTTTAATAAGATTGTTATAAACAAGAATAACTACTCACACATAAGGTATATGTTACTCAATTGTTTTAAAAAGAGATTACGTTATTTGATTAAGACTATGAACTATGAAATCTTTCGGAAGTAAAAGACTTGAGTATATTTTAATTAGGCAAATTGAACTTTTGGAAAAGAATGTTGTTACTTGATTTTAAAAAGGGAAAGTGTTTGTGATTTAAAAGAAAAGTATGGTATTATCTTAATCCGTCTTAAAAGAGAGTTTAAATGTTATGGCCAATTTGATACCGAGTCCATGAGATGGACCGGGAATGTATTCCACACGATTTGATACTGAGTCCATGGGATGGACCGGGAATGTATTCCACACGTTTTGATACCGAGTCCATGGGATGGACCGGGAATGTATTCCACCCGATTTGATACCGAGTCCATGGGATGGACCGGGAATGTATTCCACCCGATTTGATACCGAGTCCATGGGATGGACCGGGAATGTATTCCACCCGATTTGATACCGAGTCCATGGGATGGACCGGGAATGTATTCCACCCGATTTGATACCGAGTCCATGGGATGGACCGGGAATGTATTCCACCCGATTTGATACCGAGTCCATGGGATGGACCGGGAATGTATACCACACGTTTTGATACCGAGTCCATGGGATGGACCAGGAATGTATTCCACCCGATTTGATACCGAGTCCATGAGATGGACCGGGAATGTATTCCATACGATCCGGCACCGAGTCCATGAGATGGACCGGGAATGTGACCATACGATTCCACCTCGAGTCCCATGGATGGGCGAGACATGTTATACGTATCACACGATTTATACCTAGATCGCGGCAGTGGAAGGAGTTCCACGGGCATGAGGGATGACTTGAAGGCGTGAGTCCCTGACTTGACATGACTGTTTTTATGTTGTGAACTGTAGTTTGTTATCATACATGTCTCCTGTTTTATTTTAGACTGTTATGATTCCGTTTACAGCATTTCCAGTTTCACATACTTGGTACCTGTTATCGACCTCCTTCGGGCCGCGTTCATGCCGCAGTAGAGGTACATCGGTTGATCCTCACTCTTAGGATCATAGTTCAACAGATTGGGAAGCTCCGTTTTCTCGGAGGCTTATCTTTTGCATGTTCTCCCGAGTTTGTAAGTTCTTGTACATTCAGGGGTATGGCGGGGCCCTGTCCCGTCATAGTTGTTGTAAAAATCTTAGAGGTCTGTAGTACTGTTGTGGGCAGAGTTGTAAAAGGGATGTAACTGTTCAAGCTTTTATATATATACATGCCGAAAGGCAATCTTCTCTCGATAAACTGTTCTCATTCTATAATTGTTTCATGTCTTGTTTTTATATTCACGATTATTACGATGTATGTCTACTGGGTGCGGGTAGGCACGACCACGCCCGGATCGGTCGTGACAAAAGTGGTATCGAAGCGATTAATCCTCGGAAAGTGTCTACGCATCGTGTCAGTAGAGTCTTGATTATCGATGTGTTGTGCACCACATCTATAATCAGGAGGCTGCAGGACATTTAGGATTGGTTTCCATTCTTCTCATTCTGAGATCGTGCCTTAGAGCTGTGTTATAAGTTGGACCCCTCTGACGTATTTCGTTTTTACCAGTTATGCCTCCGCGCAAGGCAACCCGGGCCCATATGGGCAAGGCAGCCGAGGGAGCTGCTAGTGGGATACAGAGGAGTACGAGGGCGCAGGCCCGGTCATTACCTGAGATAGTGCTTCAGACGGCGAGTTTTGCAACGCCGCCAGCCCCAGCAAAGTTTAGAGCCGCAGCAGTGGCTGCTGAGACCACAATACCTAAGCCTCCAGTCCCACAGCCTGGAGCAGAGGAGTTGGGGTACAAAGAGATGGCCCGCCATCGCCGGATCGTGGCGAACGAGGATAGGCCGGATGCAGTGAGCCGAAGAGCACCCGTGGTTCACCCGAGATCGGACAGTTTGAGACTACGGAATTTTCTGAGTTGTAGCCCGCCAGAGTTTTATGGGTCGAGGCCCGAGGACGATCCGCAGGAGTTCATCCGAAGCGATTCTGCGATCATGAGAGTGATCAAGGCCGGAGACCGAGTCGGTGGTCTTAGGTTCGCATCGGCCGCGTGATACCGCAATGATCGGTTTGATTCATGGGAGCTGTCCCGGGGAGAGTATGCACTTCCAGCCGTATGGGACGAGTTCTCAGGGGCATTTCTTGCACATTTCTTGCCTCCACAGATGAGAAGGGCTCGGGCCGACAAATTTTTGACGTTGAGACAGACCGGGCGTACGGTTCCGGAGTACAATGTGGAGTTTGACTCATTAGCTCGGTACGTCCCCGCATTAGTAGCCGACATGGAGGACAGAGTGCACCGCTACGTCACCGGGCTCGATGACTACTTGGCAGAGGCTTGTTCGGGTGTAGCTCTTCAGCCGGGCATGGACATTGCCCGCATGCAGGCTTATGCACTTGGATGTGAGGAGCGGAGGGGTCGACGGAATGACCGAGATCAGCAGAAGAGGGCCAGAACAGCAGGGTCCTTTGGCAACTTTCGAGGCGGACCGCCTCAGCAGCAGGTTAGTTATGCACCTCCGCCAATACAGAGTGGTCCTCCACAGTCTTCAGGACGTTCGGGGTATTCGGGAGCTGGTCGGGGCTCCAGGGCTTCTGGTTTACAGATATACATGGGTTCTAGCCAGCAGGATTCATGTCCCCCTCAGTGTGCACGATGTGGCAGGCGTCATCCCGGGGAATGTCGTCTTTTTACTGGTGCTTGTTTCACCTGCGGCCGTCAGGGCCATGTGACGAGAGACTGTCCTTATAGGAGGGGTACAGGCAAAATGACGCAGCCTACCGGGTCAGTGGCAGGTTCATCGCCTTCTATAGCTATGCGCCCGGCAGGGCAGGATTAGGATTAAAGCGACGAAGGGAAAATGAAGCAGATGATACAGGTATATTCTTACCCCTCTAGAGACTAGTATGCGTTGATGATATGATGAAGTGCTAAGTATTATGTTCAGATAGCATTATGTTAAAAATTGTGTTTAGAAAACATGGTTAGTTAGAAGGGTAAGATTGGGGACAGGGAAATTGTGAGCCTTAGAATATTATACGTAGAGACCTTAGATGCGAGGCCATCTTGAGTAAAAGATTTATTTTTATGTTTGACCCTTATCGGAGTGCATAGTATACGTTAGATATATTTGTGTGATAAGTCCCTGAGTAGTGTGAAATGTAAGAGGGTAGTTGAGCTAAGAAGACCACTAGGTTTTCGTGACTTGATTAGTGAGATTGTTCCGGATCGGGGGAACAAGAGCTTGGCGCGATAAATGGGTCGGGTTGAGGCCAGATTGCGGGTCAACCCGCAGCCCGGTTTGAAGTAAGGAAAAAATTGTGGTGGTCCCGCTTTGTGATAGGGTCATGAGGGTGTTAGGCCCAAGTTTAGTTAACCATCGTACGAGTTCGTGGATGCGTTCGACCGATGTCCGCCGATGAGGTCACCCATCTTGTCTTTCGATCGGGGCATTTCGGGCGGAGGTTATGCGAGATGTTATATATCGGGAAGGTTGTAGGCGCGCACGGGTTCCTACTTTTACTTTATGACAGCAGTAGCCCGGGCCATGGCTATTTCTTTTTATGGAGGTCTTACCAGGCGGGGTTAGGAACTCAGGTGAGTCTCAGTATTGCATTCACCCTCGGGCCAGTGGTTTTGATTTCAGGGGTAGCAGCGAGGATTATGTGCCTCTTGTTTAGTGAGTATCATTATAGCTACCATTTCAGTATTCGGATGTCGCCTTATGAAGCCTTGTATGGGCGAAAGCGTAGGTTGCCGGTCGATTGGTTCGATGTTGGCAAGGTTCAGATAGTTGGTCCATACTTGATCCAGTAGGGTGTGGATAAGGTGGAGCTTATCCAGAAGAAGTTATTGGCAGCTCAGAGTCAACAAAAGTCGTGCGGATAGTCGGCGTCGACACTTGGAGTTCAGGTTGACGGTGGGAGCTTTTGTGATGTTAGAGGTGATTCCTCGTGGACTTGGATGTAAGTATTTGCGCGTGTTGTATTGTGGCCCTGTGTGGCATTTGCAAACTGTTTAAGTTATGAGGAACTTTATCGTTATTTGTCTTGAGAAGGAACATTCGGGACGAATATTTCTAAGGAGGGGAGAATGTTATACCCCGTATTTTCAGAGTATGTATGTGAGGACTTACGTACATTTGTACAAACCCTAATTAGGTTAAGGATGGAATTGTGAACATTCAACGGAAAAGATTCCGAACCTTGTGAAGGAAATTCTACGTTTTTAATATTTTAGCCGATTACGGATTTTTCCGAGAGACGAAATATTTTGGACCAATAGGAGGGCGACATGTGTCACCCTTAGTTGGCATGGGTTGGACGAAAATGTTGGCCAAGTGGACATGGTCAAGTGGTCAAAGTCTTGGAAGATATTTTCTTTTGGTGAGTGGGAGTAGGTATTTGGACGATTACGGGCAAGTGGGTGGCCTTGGCGTTTTTGTGCCTAGTGGAAGGCCACATGGCTCTTTGTTGTGGGGGACATATGTCCCAATGTTGTGGTGGACATATGTCCCAAGGTTGTGGTGGACACTTGGTGGAAGACTCCACTCACACAAGCTATCCAATCTTCACCCTCCATTTGCTTTGATCTTGGCCATTGATTGGCCTATAAATACCTCTCAAGTGCAAGACTAAATCTTCATCCCTTAAACATTTTCCAAGTCTCAAAATCACTCTCCCCCTCTTGAAAGCTCTCGTCCAAACTCCCCCTCCCCCTTTGTGAAGCCCTCGGCCGAAACACCCCCCCCCTCTTCCTAGTTGTTCTTGTCGAAATACCCCCTCCCCCCCTTGGTAGAAAAATACTCTCCAAGTATTGTTGTTATTCCAAAATACCTTAGCCCAAATACCTTGTAGTATTCCAAAGTTACCTCTATACTAAAAGCCCAGAAATACTACTTTATATCCATTAGTCACAAACGAAACCCTAGGGAAAATCTTCATTGTTGGTTGAAGTATTAAGTAGAAGTTGTATAGAACTTTTAAGGGTTTCTTTGAGCGAATTGGAGCGTACAGATTAGGAGCTAAACCTTGCTCAGGATCGACTTTAATCTAGGATAATTTTGGGCTTATCGAGGTAAATATCTTTGTCCTTCTATTGTAATTGGAAATTACATATAGTAGTTTAGAATTGAGTATAAGATATAGAAGGATGGTATTAAAGAAGAGAATCGAACTGTAATTACATAGGACTGTATTTACAGTAGACTTGTGTAGTTTGTCGGGTAGGGAAGTGCTGCCCAATTTTCCATAGAATAGAGAACCTTCTGCTTAGAATATTCTACAGAGTAGTCTAGACGTTGATAGACGTATATGGCCATTATAGGTTGAAGTTCTGCGAGTAGCGTGTTCTACTTGAAGGGTGGACAAGGCTAGCAGGGTTATAGTATGGTGGAGCATTTTGCTATTTGTCGATAATCGTCGCGAGGTATGTGAACCTCTTCCTATCCTTTCTAGCATGATGTTTTGTAAACTATGTAGTACGGTAGACGTACATGTGCTAAATGAGTTTTGGTTGGTTTAAAACATAAGGTGTTATAATAGCTTTATGGGAAGTTAGTTATAACAACTTTATGTAAGTAAAAGAATGGTTTATTGATTTTAGAAGTCAAGAGACTTGATCTTAAAAGATAAGAGACTTAACTTATAAATGACGTTTTATGAAATGTTAAGGACTATGAATTTTGTTAAAAAGTTGTGAAACCTCATTCGTGAGTAATGAGTACTTGGCTTTTAAAGAATAATGTTTTACTAATTTCGGAAATGAGAATAAGTATCGAACAAACCACTGCAGCGTTAATAAAGGAAAATGTATTGACTAAGTAAGTATTATTAAAACCAGTAGAAACCTCCATCTGCATAGAAGCTAAGATAAGACAAAATTGTATTACATTTTCTAGATCATGGCTGCTTTAATAAGATTGTTATAAACAAGAATAACCTACTCACACATAAGGTATATGTTACTCAATTGTTTTAAAAAGAGATTACGTTATTTGATTAAGCCCATGAACTATGAAATCTTTCGGAAGTAAAAGACTTGAGTATATTTTAATTAGGCAACTTGAACTTTTGAAAAAGAATGTTGTTACTTGATTTTAAAAAGGGAAAGTGTTTGTGATTTAAAAGAAAAGTATGGTATTATCTTAATCCGTCTTAAAAGAGAGTTTAAATGTTATGGCCAATTTGATACCGAGTCCATGAGATGGGCCGGGAATGTATTCCACACGATTTGATACCGAGTCCATGGGATGGACCAGGAATGTATTCCACACGTTTTGATACCGAGTCCATGGGATGAACCGGGAATGTATTCCACCCGATTTGATACCGAGTCCATGGGATAGACCGGGAATGTATTCCACCCGATTTAATACCGAGTCAATGGGATGGACCGGGAATGTATTCCAGCCGATTTGATACCGAGTCCATGGGATGGACCGGGAATGTATTCCACCCGATTTGATACCGAGTCCATGGGATGGACCGGGAATGTATTCCACCCGATTTGATACCGAGTCCATGGGATGGACCGGGAATGTATACCACACGTTTTGATACCGATTCCATGGGATGGACCGGGAATGTATTCCACCCGATTTGATACCGAGTCCATAAGATGGACCGGGAATGTATTCCATACGATCCGGCACCTTGTCCATGAGATGGACCGGGAATGTGACCATGCGATTCCACCTCTGAGTCCCATGGGATGGGCCGAGACATGTTATACGTATCACACGATTTATACCTAGACTGCCGGCAGTGAGGAAGGAGTTCCACGGGCATGAGGGATGACTTGAGGGCGTGAGTCCCTGACTTGACATGACTGTTTTTATGTTGTGAACTGTAGTTTGTTATCATACATGTCTCCTGTTTTATTTTAGACTGTTATGATTCCGTTTACAAGATTTCCGCCACATACTTGGTACTGTTATGCGACCTCCTTCGGGCTGCTCATGTCGCATGTAGAGGTACATCGTTGATCCTCACTCTAGGATCACGATTCAGCGTATTGGGAAGCTCCGCTTTCTCCGAGGCTTATCTTTTGGTATGTTTTCCCGTGTTTGTAAGTTCTTGTACATTCGTGGTATGGCGGCCCCGTCCGCCATAGTTGTGTAAAAATCTTAGAGGTATGTAGTACTTGGCGAGTTGTAAAAGGGATGTAACTGCTCAAGCTTTTATATATATACATGCGAAAGGCAATCTTCTCTCGATAAACCGTTCTCATTCTATAATTGTTTCATGTCTTGTTTTTATATTCACTGATTACTCGATGTATGTCTACTGGTGCGGGTAAGGCACGACCACGCCCGGGATCGGGTCGTGACAGGACCAACTATCTGAACCTTGCCAGCATCGAACCAATCGACCGTCAACCTACACTTCCGCCCATATAAGGCTTCATAAGGCACCATCCGAATACTGAAATGGTAGCTATATAATACTCACTCAACAAGAGGCATATAATCCTCACAGCTACCCCTGAAATCAAAACACCGGCCCGTAACCTGTCCCCAAAAGTCTGGATAAAACGCGTTGTTCGTCCGTCGGCCCGAGGGTGAATGCAATACTGAGACTCACCTGAGTTCCTAACCCCGCCTGGTAAAACCTCTCGAAAAAGAAATAACCATAAACTGGGCTCCACTGCCTGCCATAAAATAAAAGTAGGAACCCCGTGCAGCCTTACAACCTTCCTGATAACATCTCGCATAACCCTCCGCCGAGTAAACAGTCCTAACTGAAAGACAAGATGGGCTGACCTCATCGGCCCGACTACTGGTCGAACGCATCCACGAACTCGTACGATGGTTACCTAACTTGGGCTTAACACCCTCGTGACCCTATCATCTAGCGGGACCACCCCAAACTGACCCCACCACATACCGGGCTGCGGGTTGACTCGCGATATGGCCTCAACCCGACCCACTTCGAACTAAACTCTCGTTCCCCGAACTGGAACAATCTTACCAGTTCACGTCATGAAAGCTACCACTTCCATCTCACACTACCCATGGAATTATCCCACAATATATATCACGCATACCGAGTACTTCGACAAAGACCAACCGTAAAATCATCCACTCAGGACGGCCTTGCATCCAAGGTCCCAACTGTTATAAATTCGAAGGCTCCCCATTTTCTCGTCCCCAGACTTACCATTTTCAACTACCCATGATTTCTAATCAAAACTTACACAATGCTAACCGAACATATCACTCCACATGTATCTACCATAACGACCTAACCAAGTCTCTTAAGGCTGAAGATATCTCTGTAACTACTGCCTCACTTTCCCTTTGTCGCTCTAATAAAATCCTGCTCTGCTGGGCGTATAACTATAGAAGGTGATGAACCAGCCACTGATCCCGAAGGCTGAGTCGTAACATCCGCGCCACCTCTGGTCGGACAATTTCTCGCAAAAAGGCCCTGCTGGCCGCAAGCCTAACAAGCTATTGATCGGCGTATTTTATATACACTTTTTGAGTCATTTTTAGTTAGTATTTTACTCATTTTATTTATGTTTAGTATAGTATTAGGGTCGTTTTCCTTTCTTTTGTGTCACAGCGGTCAAAAATGGAGAAATGGCGAAAAGAAGAGAAAATGAGCTTAATTGAGATGGAATTGCACACAAAAAGGGCCAAGAAATGAAGTCTAAGAAGTTCCGAGAATTATAGAGGAAATCAGACGAAGTCCGGACGAGAAAAAGACGACGAAACGAGAATTCGCCAGAAAAATGTCACCGGCGCCGCGGCGCCTGGAAGCTGAGTGCGGCGCCCAATGTGTTGCGAAGTCCGAAAGTTGCTGATCTTCAGCCATGGCCTGTCATGGCGCCGATGCGGGATTTATGAAGTCTGGGCTGAATTTGACATATTTTCAGAATCCTAAAGGGATAACTTTTCCTTCCTAAAGGAATAACTTTTCCTACCTAAAGGGATAACTTTTCCTACCTTAAAACCCTTACCTAAAAGGATTCTAATAACTTTTCCTACCTACAAAATCCCTAACCCTTCACCAAAAGGATTCTTTGGCTATAAATACTCTACATCATTAGAAGAATTATTCATTCTCCATTCCACCATTCACCACTCTACATCCATCCTTCCACCAATCCATCTTGTAAATATTCCACAACACAAACCTTGAATGCTAGAAGGCTTGGAGTCTCATAACTTAGTAATTTTCTTTTCTTTTCTTTTCTTTTATTTCAGTTTTTGCATGATGAACTTTGAATTAGTTCTTGTCATATCTATGGCTAGGAACTAATTCTCTTATAGGGCTTTCCATGTTGATTCACTAGAAACTTATGTTATGAATTAATACATGTTTATGGTTATTATTCTTCTTTGAGAGATTTATCCAATAATTGCGTTGAATGTTTGGTAATTAATTGACAACTAATTATCCTTATATGATTTCTAATTTACTTCGAAAGCAGAGATTGTGAATATGTTGTAAGTTGGGTAGACATTCTTGGATTGGGGATGAAAATACCTCAATTATTTATGTAGCGTTAATGAGAGGCTTAAAACCCCTAATTTTGCGCATGGTGCGTGACGGTTAACTAGGTTTTTGTTCTTAATCCTCCTATAGAGTTATCCTTATCACCGAAAGGTAGGTAAGGTGCAATACTGGGGTTGAGTGTTTATATATCCTTAACGAAAATATAAAACGATTTCGTAAACCTGCTAGCTCCGAGAGAATAAGACCATAATTCGTTGTATTAATAAATAACATAAGCGGATAGTTGAGGAGACATGGAATCCCTATTCCCATCACATCTGAAGTAAACTCATTAGTTAAATTAGTCTTTATAATTCTTAGTTATAAACAACAAAATCAAATATCAATTTACCAAATAGATACCAAAAGATAGATAGTTGGTACTTGAATCCTAATCCTTGTGGACGATATTCGGTCTTACTAAGACTATATTACTTGTTATTATAACGTGCACTTGCGTTAAAGTGTGTGCATCTTTTCGCACAATCAGCTATCTAAGTAGTACGACACTCCCCATAAGAACACCTACCACAACGGACATAACGAGGTGGGGGTGGCCTCCTCTGGCTAACACCCCTTCCTCTCCGAACCATCAATCAAGAATCGACTGTAGGCTAAGTCATCCCACCTGTATCCCTCCTACTAGGACATTTTCTCCTCACATGGCCCTGACGGCCGCTGGTAAAACAAGCATTAGTAAAAAGACGACATTTCCCGGGATGACGCCTGTTACATCGTGAACACTGAGGGAAAACTGAATCTGGCTGGCTAGAACCTAAGCAAATTTGTGAACCAGAAACCCTGGAGTTCTGACCAACTCCTAAATACCCCGAACGCCCCAAGTCCGCGGAGGACCACTCAGGCCGGGCGGAGGCGCATAACCAGCCTGATGCTTAGAAGATCCGCCTCGAAAGTTACCAAAGGACTCATGCTCGCCCTTTTTCGCTGATTCGTTAATCCGTCGATACCTACGTTCCTCAGTCTGCTTCGCATAAGCCTGTATGCGGGAAACGTCCATGCCCGGCTGAAGAGCTACTCCTGTACAACTCTCTACTAGATAATCGTCAAGTTCTGTGACATATCGGTGCACTCTATCCTCCAAGTCTGCCACTAAAGAGGGGACATAACGAGCCAATGAGTCAAACTCGATACTGAATTCCCGAATCGTCCGCCCATTCTGCCTCAACATAAAAATCTAACTGTCTGAGTTCTCCTCATCTGCGAGGGCAAGAAGCGTGTAGGAAATGCCTCTAAGGTCTCGATCACATTCATGATCCGCTGCAATCGTTAATAAACTCGACGATCTTCCTCGCTTCTCAATCCATAGAACTCGTGGATCGCAACTCAAGACGCCCCAAGTCTCAAAACTATCGGATCTGGGTGAACTATCGTACCGCCGAACCACCGGCCTCCGCTCATTCTCATTTCCACCACCGACTAGCTAGTAATCGCCATCTCCTTGTAACTCATATCCTCTGTTCTTGGCCGTGGGACTAGAGGCTCAGGTATCGTGGTCTCAGTAGCTACTGCTACTGCTCTAAACTCTCCTGGGGCTAGCGGCGTCGCAGAACTCCCCGAATGAAGCGCTATCTCCGATAATGACCAGGCATGTGCCCTCGTAACCCTCTGTGTGCTCTACTCGCAGCTCCCTCTGTTGCCTTGCCCTTCTAGGCTCTGGTTGTCTTGCGTAGAGGCATAACGGGTGAAAAGAATACGTCAGAGGGAGTCCAACTTATAACACAACTCTAAGGAACGATCTCAGAATGAGAAGAATGGAAACCAATCCTAAATATCCTGCAGCCTCCTGATTATAGGTGTGGTGCACAACACACCGATAATCAAGACTCTACTAGATACGGTCTGTAGACACTTTTCGAGGATTAATCGCTCGATACCACTTTTGTCACGACGACCTCGCCCGTGGATCGTGACTTACCGGGCACCCTAGTGATACAACATCGAGAAAATCAGGAAATAAAAACTTACACATGAAACAAGATATACAATAATGAAATAAGAAAACAAAGCTAACTAAACGGTTACCTTTCTCAATATATATATAAAAACTTGAACTCAACAGCATATCCCTTTTACAAACTCGCCACAACAGCATTACATGCACTTCTAAGAATATTATAACAACAACAACGGGACAGGGCCCCGCCATACCCCTGAATGTAAGTACCTACAACGACAGGGGACTATACCAAAGATAAGCCTCCGGAGAAACGGAGCTTCCCAAAACGCTGAACTGTGATCCTATGAGCGAGGATCGACGACTGGTGTACCTCTACCGCGCGATGAACGCAGCTTCGAAGGGGGTCAATACAACAGTACCAAGTATGTGAAATCAGAAGCATCAAATCAAATCATAACAATTTACTACCAATTACAAATACGTACGAACAACCAATTTAACTGCACATAGTGCCACAGCATAAACAAGAGCCAAATAGATATAATGTAACTGGTCTTTTCTAGGCCGCTAATGATCGAAGCAAGGCCAATCTCCCATAGTATCATTATGCGTGCCTAATCCTGAAACTCCCGCAGTCCGCATAGGTCACACAGACCTGCATGAGGTATTCCTCGACGGGTAGCTAACCCGCGCATCATCTCGACTCCGCATCCGCATAGTCACACAGACCGCATGAGGTTTTCCTCGCATCATAGTCACACAGACCGCATGAGGTAATCCCCGCATCGGGTAACACACCCGGAGTGATTATCCCGAACTCCCGCACCCGCATAGTCACAGACCGCATGAGGTATTCCTCGCATCGAGGTGGCAAGTCCTCGCATCATAACAAGTCGTGGGTATGTGATATAATAGCAGTACAACGGGCTTATCGTTTAACAACGTAAGCACAACAAGAATAACCCCCTTACACAAACATCACAAGACACTAACACACGTAGCATCATAACAGGTTTACTTATCACACCATCTTACTACACTTTCCAGAAATCAATACAAGACTTTCATAAACAAATAAGTAAACCGTTCCTTTTATCTTTCTTAAGTCGTTATACCTAACTTCCCATAAAGCTAGTATAACACTTAAACTTTTAAAACCAAGTATTTCTTTTCTTTCAAAAATGATTCATAACTCTTTTGAAATACTTCAAGATTCTTATTATTTAAAACTCAAGTCAAAAGACATCAAAGTAACACCAAAACAACTTCCATACCTTCTTTTTAAACCAATCTCAAGACAAAAGTGTGCCTTCCTTTTAAACAAAGGCACTTTTTCCTTTTTTTAAAGTCAAGTAGCAATATACTTTTTAAACCAAGGGTCTTACTCTTTTAAAAACGAGTAACCTATACCTTTAAATCAAGTTACTTCTCCTTTCCCAAAATCAAGTTGTTTATAAGTCAAGTTATCATTTTAAATCCAATGATAAAACCATTCTTATTTTCGAAATCAAGATAACTTTATTCTTTAAAAGACCACACACCCATTACTCATGAGTGAGGTTTTACAACTTTTTAACATAATTCAAGTCCTTAATATTTCATAACAAGTCACTTAACTTTGGAATCAAGTCAAGTACACAAAAGGAAAATCAACTTCCTTTAAACACACGTGCGTCTACCGCACTAAATATATTTCACAAATATCATGCTAGAAAGGATAGGAAGAGGTTCACATACCTCGCGACGATTATCGACAATTAGCAAAACGCTCCAAAGTACTCTAACCTTGCTCGCCTTTTCCACCCTTCAAGTAGAATACGCTACTCGTAGAACTTCAACCTATAAGGGTCATAAAACGTCTATCAACCTCTCGATCTCTTTGTAGAATAATTCTAGATACAAGATTCCTTATTCTACGGAAAATTCGGCAGCACCTCCCCCCCGCAACCACATGAATCTCCTCCTCTAACGAGGCCTGCTACCAAACCAACAATCCCAGGGGGGTTACACGTCTAACCGGACGTGTACAATTCTACTCCATAATAATACTACAAGTTCATCAGAATACAAATTCTATGTAAATACAGTTCAATTCTTATCCATATTCATTCTACATATAGTATACTCAACTATACATTACTACAACATGTAATACCCAATTACAATAGGGGGATAAAGATCATTACCTCGATAAGCCCAAAATTATCCAAGATTAAATGTCGATCCTGAGCAAGGTTTAGCTCCTATTCTGTACGCTCCAATCCGCTCCAAGAAACCATTAGAAGTTTCTAAACAACTTCTACTTAATACTTCAAACAACTATGAAGATTTTTCTAGGGTTTCGTTTGTGACCAAAGGGAATATAGTAGTATTTCCGGGCTCTTACTATAGAGGTGACTTGGGAATACTACAAGGGATTTGGGCTAAGGTATTTGGAATAGTAACAATACTAGAAGACAACTTTTCTACCAAAGGGGTGTTTCGGACGAGAACTAACAAGAGGGGGGGGGGGGAAGCTTTGGACGAGAGCTTTCTCAAAGAGGGAGGGAGTTTTGAGACTTGGAAAATGTTTAATGGATGAATAAGTCTTGCACTAGAGGGGGGTATTTATAGAACAATGAAGGGCCAAGATTCAAGTAAGTGGAGGGTGTAGATTTGGTAACTTGTTCAAGTGAAGTCTTCCACCAAGTGTCCACCATAACATTGGGACATATGTCCACCACAACATTGGGACATATGTCCACCACAACAATGAGCCAAGTGTACATCCACTTGCTCAAGAAAACCGTCCAAGGCAAGCCCCCACTTGCCCACAAAAATCGTCCAACCTACTCCCACTAACCCAAAGAAAATATCTTCCAAGACTTGACTATTTGACTTGGCCACTTGCCTACTATTTCGTCCAACATGCCACCTAAGGGTGCCACATGTCGCCCTCCTATTGGTCCAAAATATTTCATCTCTCGGAAAAATCCGTAATGCCAAAAATCCGAAAATAAAGTGGGCCCCACAAAACCGTAAATCCTCCCGTGGGCCCCGCGTGACCAATTCCGGAAATAAAACTCCAATACTTCTAAAATGATCCCAAAAGTCCGAATACCAAATCTGGAAATCCAATTCCCACTAACGAACCTTTTTCCTTCACAAAAACCGGAAACTTTTCCGTCGGAAAATCACATCTTTCTTCCTTTCAAATTTTTATGTCGTATTCTCGTACGTACGTCCTCGTGTACATACTCTGGAACTACGGGGTGTAACATTATTATCGTAGGTTTGTGGAGCAGTTTGCTTCGATTTCAGCACCGTTGACTAGGTTGACTCGTAAGCGGCCAAGTTCCAGCGATGAGGTCATGAGAAGGGTTTCGATTCTTGAAGGAAAGGTTGACTACAGCTCCAGTTCTTACTCTTCCTGAGGGGTTAGACGGGTACATGATCTATTGTGATGCCTCGGGTATTGGGTTAGGGTGTGTTTTGATGCAGCACGACAAGGTTATAGCCTATGCTTCCCGGCAGTTACGGAAGCATAAGAGGAATTACCCTACCCACGACTTATAGTTGGCCGCAGTTATTCATGCCTTGAAGATTTGGAGACATTATTTGTATGGGGTTCATGTGGATATTTATACAGACCACAAGAGCCTCCAGTATATCTTCAGGCAGAGGAGTGAACTCATGGCTGAGACGGTGGTTAGAGTCACGAAAGATTATGATGTTGATATTCTATACCATCCGGGAAGGCCAACATAGTTCTTGATGCCTTGAGCCGTAGATCGATGGGGAGCCCGCTGGAGGTACGGCAGAGAGACAGGACATGGTCCGTCAGATCCACCAGCTAGCGAGCCTTGGGGTTCGGTTGATCGATACCGACGATAGTGGGGTACGGGTTCGTGAGGTTGCCGAGTCTTCTATCGTTGATGAGGTAAAGAGGCGACAGTTTGAGGACCCAGTGTTGGTACGGTATCGAGATGCAGCTCTTCGAGAGGAGAAGAGCCTATTCGAGGTAGCGCCTGATGGGGTGCTAAGATTTGAGGGCCGGTTGTGTGTTCCCGATGTGACAGGACTTCGTCAGCAGATTTTGGGGGAGGCACACAGTGCTCGTTATTCTATTCATCCAGGGTCGACCAATATGTACCATGACCTCAGATGTTTGTATTGGTGGGATGGCCTGAAGAGGGACGTGGCAGGTTTTGTTGCACAGTGTCCTAATTGCCAGCAGGTCAAGGTCGAGCACCAGAGGCCCAGTGGATTATTGCAGGCTATTGAGATTCCGACTTGGAAGTGGGAAGTGATCAACATGGACTTTGTTACAGGGTTACCTCGTACTCAGAGGAAGTACGACTCCATTTGGGTTATTGTTGACAGGCTGACGAAATCAACCCATTTCCTTCCAGTCAGGATGACGTTTTCGGCTGAGGACTATGCCAGATTGTACATCAGAGAGATTGTGAGGCTGCACGGTGTCCCGGTGTCGATTATATCTGATAGGGAGCCCGGTTACGCTAACTTCCGGAGGTCTTTCCGAAGGGATTAGGGACCAGTGAGTCTCAAGACAGATTTCATCCTCGTGATCGACGGGCGGCAGAGCGTACTATCCGAACACTCGAGGATATCCGCGAGCTGCGTGATTGATTTCGTGGTAGCCGGGAGGATCATTTGCCTCTTGTGGAGTTTGCTTATAACAACGGCTACCATTCCGATACATATGGCGACATACGAGGCTTTATATGGGCGAAATGATCGCCGATTGTTGGTTCGACGTGGGTGAGGTGCGATTAGTTGGCCTGCACTTGGTTCGCCGTGGATAAGGTGAAGCTTATCCAGGAGATACTGTTAGCAACTCAGAGTCGGCAGAATTCATATGCGGATAATCGGCGTCGGCATTTGGAGTTTCAGGTAGACGATTGGGTCTTCTTGGAGGCCACCCATGGCGGTGTGATGAGATTCGGTAAGGGGAAACTCACCAAGGTACATTGGGCCCTACCAGATCGTCCGTCCGAGCGAGCAAGGTTGCCTATGAGTTGGATATGCCATCGAGTTAGAGGCGTACATCCGGTCTTCCATGTTTCTATGTTGCGGAAGTGTATCGGAGATCCAATGAGTTTTCTCGCTAGTGAGGTCCAGTGTGAGGGGTTATCGTATGAGGAGAGTCTCATAGCGATACTCGATCGCCAGGTCAGGCGACTGCGGACCAAGGATGTGGCTTCCGTCAAAGTCTTGTGGAGGAATGATAACCGGGAGGAGATGACTTGGGAAGCGGAGGAGGACATGTTGAGGAAGTATCCTCACTTATTCCCTACACCTTCAGGTAATTCTTTTCCCCTACTTGTCAAGTTTTTATTGAAGCATTTGTTTTGTGTAAATGCTATTATGTTGCCATGTGTGGCATTTTTGGTATGTCGGGGTTGTGAAAGGAAACTATGTCGCTAATTATAAGTTTGACTTTGAAAGAACATTCGGGGACGAATGTTTCTAAGGGGGGAAGAATGTTACACCCCGTAATTACAGGATATGTTTTAAGAACGTACGTAAGAACTCACAAGTGTTGAGAAGTGAGACTTGTAAAAATTTATCGGAATTATGAAATTGTCGGAAAACGTAATATTGTGAAGAATGGGAGGGCGACACGTGTCACCCCCCCTTATTGTTGCCTTGGACGAAAATGTCATGGCCAAAATGGTCATTGACCATAGTCTTAGGATGACAAGTCTTGCAAGTAGTGAGTTTGAGATAATGGGTCCACAAAGTCTTGATATTTAGTAAGACCTCATCCAAGCCACCCATTTGTTTGCTTCTTGACCCTCCTTGGTGCTATATAATACTAGTAGTAGCAAGACAAGCTTAACACTTAGAAATATTTTCAAGAAAATTGAAGATCAAGAGCTAGTTGCTCTCGGGTTCACTCCACAAGAAAAAGAAAAAAATTTGTTTCTTGTTCATTAAGCTCCACACTTTAAACCAAGGTTCTTGAGTGTATTGTAAGTGTATCTCAATAGAAAAATCTCGGAAAAAGATAGTTTTCGTATTAGTCGCAAGGTGAAAACCTAGTTGCTTTCTAGGTTTTGGTTTGGAAGTTTGAAGGAAATTTGTTGGTGTTGTTCTAACGGTCTCAAGTAGCGGATTGAAGTGTCTTGAAGAGGCTCTAAGTTGCTAAGGAGCGACTTCGGATTTGGAGTTGGATTAAGATGCGTTAAGGTATAATCTTGTCTCTTAAAAGTGTTACAAGATCATATATATATATATATATCGTTTGTTGTTAGCTTTACATGTTGCTAGCATGAAGTTGATATGTTGAAATTTATAAGTATTATGGATTGCTTGTAGCCTTAAAATCCGAAATGTAATGTAAGCCATGTGAAGTTGGATTACAATTTGGTCGTTTGCTAGAATCGCCGCATGTTACTTACTTGAAGATTATAGTAGTATAATCGATTGCGACTTGATATCATGTTATGCTAACAATTTGGATTGAAATGGAAATTGGATAAGAATTGGTATTGTTGTAATCAATATGGCCGAAATTGGACTAGTAGTTGTATTAGTTTGATATCTATTGTGGGGCGGAATTTTACACGTCTAGTAGGCGTGTAATCCCCTATTGTTAATTGCTTTGATTGGGCCTTAAATGTGGCGTGTTTGGTTATTGAATTCGGCCTTGAAAAAGGTGGCAAAGTAAGTAGAAACAAAGGAGGTGCTGTCCGATTTTCCGTAGAATTTAGAGACTTTACACTTATAATATTCTACGTTTGAAGTAAGGCATTAATAGACGTATTATGGATATTATAGGTTGACATACTGTTATACCCCGTATTTCCAGAGTATGTACGTAAGGACGTACGTAGAAAATTTGAACTTTTAAATAAGGCTTGGCCGAATTATTTTTGTGCACAACACCCGGTTAGAGTCGTTTTTCGGCGAAACGTTTCCACAGCTTTCGTAGGGAAAATTCCGGCTATGTCATTTCTAATTTTTGCGGATTTTTCCGAGAGACGAAATATTTTGGACCAACGAGAGGGTGACACTTGTCCCTCAAGTGAACGGTTTGGTTGAGCTTCCTTTGGCACGTTTTTTTCATGTTCCATGCCTTAAACATTTGGTCAATGTTTGGCTAGATATTTTGTGTGGTAGATGAGAAAGTGGGGCCCACAAACACATGTCCAAATCCTAGCCCTACACTTGTCTAACACTTGTCTTCATCTTGGCCATTGGTTGGCCATTACTTGACCTATAAATACCCCCCACCCCCCCCCTTTGAAGACTTATTCATCCACTCCAACAAATCTCCAAGTCTTGAAAGCCTTCTCCCCCCCCTCTTGAGTGTAGTGTTCTCGTCCAAGAACACCCCCCTCCCCCTTTGTTGGGCCTCAGGTCGAGGGTACCCACCCCCCTTCCTAGGGGTGCTAAGCCGAGGGGTACACCCCCCCTTGCCTTGTATGGTTGTCTCGTATAAATACCCCCCTTTGTGGTATAGAAATACTCTCCAAGTATTGTTATAATACCCAAATACTTTAGCCCATATACCTCGTAGTACTTTCCAAAAATTACCTCTACGTAGAGTCCGAAAATACTATTATACTTTCCCTCAGTCACAAAAAAAAACCAAACCCTAAGGAAATCTTCATTGATAGTTGAAGTATGTGAGTAGAAGTTGGTTAGAACTTCTAAGGGTTGTTTGGAGCGGGTTGGAGCGCACGGAGTAGGAGCTAAACCTTGCTCAGGATCGACATTAAACTTGGATAATTTTGGGCTTATCAAGGTAAACACTCTTGACCTTCTGTTGTAATTGGAAATTACATGTTGTAAGATTATATAGTTGAAGTATACTATATATAGAACTGAACGTTGTTATCGGAAATGTCTTTGGACTTAAGCCTGAATAATACTTACGGCAATGTCTCGCGACTTAAGACTGTATAATAAGAAACCTTTTCGAAGAAGAGGCCGAATCAGAATTACATGGGATCAGACATAAGAGACTTGTGTAGCTTTTCTGGGTAGAATTGTGCACGTCCGGTTTAGACGTATAACCCCCGATTGCTTGGTAGCCGCCCCGTTAGAGAGAGATTTACGCTGCCATGTGGGGAGGTGCCGCGAATTTTCAGAGAATGTTCTACGAAGAGACCTAAATGTTAATAAGCGCCTTGTGGTCTTATAGGTGGAAGTACTATGCGTGGCGCGATCTACTTGGCTTAAGGAGTAGCCGGCAGTTTGAGGTACTTGGAGCGTTTTGCTATTAGTCGATAATCGTCGCGAGGTATGTGTGTTATACCCCGTATTTCCAGAGTATGTACGTAAGGGAATACGTACAAAAAGTTTGGCTTTAAAGTTAGCCTTGGACGTTTTATTTGTGCACAACACACTAGAAGAATCGTTTTCCGACGAAACGTTTCCACGTTTCGTAGGAAAATTCCGACTATGTCATTTAGTATTTTTGCGGATTTTTCCGAGGCGAAACATTTTGACCAACGGGAGGCGACACTTGTCACCCTCCAATTGGTGGACTTGACACGGCAATAGGGCCGATTGGGTTGGCTTCTTTTGTCTTGGAGTTGGTAGGATATTTTGTGTGCAAGTTGGCCAAGGACACTTGCCTAAATCCTCACCCTACACTTGCCTTGCACTTGTCTTCATCTTGGCCATTGGTTGGCCAAGGCTTGAGCTATAAATACCCTCTTGAGATGAAGAGTTCTTCATCCACAAAAGCTTTCCAAGTCTAAAAATCCTTCCTCTCCCTTTGTTAGCAATTCCCAACACCCCCTTCCTCGAGAAGCTTGCCGAGGGCCTACCCCCCCCTAGCTAGCCGAAATCTACCCCCCCCTTGGTAGAAAAGTTGTCTTCTAGTACCGTTATAATGCCCAAAATACCCTAGCCCAAATCCCTTAGTCCTTAGTAGAAGTTGTGAAGAACTTCTAAGGTTTCGAGACTCTGAGCGCATAACTTAGAGCTAAACCTTGCTCAGCGCGACTTTATCTAGGATATTATTGGGCTTACCGAGGTAACTAATCCTAACCTCTTTTGAATTAGAGAATACTTCTTGTTGTAGTATTAGAATAAGTATTAGATACTTAGAAGAATATCACGAATAGAATTGAACTGTTATCACAAGTAGGCGGTTTAAAAGAAGAATAATTGAATCAGACTCACATAGGATCGTTTTCACAAAGAGACTTACATAGCTCACCGGGTAGGGTTGTCTGCCTGACTTTCAGTAGAATTATGAACCCGCTTAGAATGACCTCAGAGCGCTTTTGATAGATATCTGTGACTATTATAGTCGACTCTCTGCGCGACATATTCAACTTGGCGGTGGTTTTCACGGTAAGGTATGTGATTCTTCCTAAAGCATGATATTTTATAATATATAGTACCAGACGCATACGTGTTAATCGAATAATAACTACGCAATGTCTTTGACTTAAGCTCGAATAATACTTACGGCAATGCCTCACGCTTAAGCTCGAATGATACTTACGAATGCCTCACGCTTAAGCTCAATAACAAAGAATCGAAAACATTTCAAAAGAATATCAATCATTTTTAATGAAGATAAATATTTGGTTTTAAAACAAAAGCGTAAGAGTTATACCGCTTTATGGGAAGTTAAGTATAACAACTTAAGAAGATAAAAGGAACTGTTTACTTGTTTTGTTTATAAAAGCCTTGTATTGATTCTGTTAAGTGTAGTAAGATTGTTTGATAAGTAGACATGTTATGACGCTACCGTGTTAGTGTCTTGTAACGCCGTGTGGTGGGGTCATTCTTGCCGTGGCTTACGTTGCTAACCTAAGTCCATTGTATCGTTATTGTATCACCTACCCTCGATCGTTATACCGCGGCTTGCCCTTGACGCGGGTCTATACGGCCTACGCGTCCGTGAGACTATGCGGAGCAGCGGTATGCTCCAGATTGATCATTCCGGCGTTTAGCCCGACGCGGGACTCTCTATGCGTCCGCTGAGACTACGCGGTCTTTTGAGGCTATGCGGCCGCGGAGCCTAGGCGGATGCCGGTTGGCTGCCCCGGCGCGAGAAATATCTCACGCGTCTGTAAGGACCTACGCGCTACGGAAGTCCAGACTAGGCACGCATGATACTATGGGCGATCGCCTTGCTCGATCATTCGCGGCCTAGAATAGACCTGTTACAGTTTTCCTATTACTGTTGTTGTTTGTGATGTGGCACTATGTGCAATTGAACTGATTGTATTTGTGAAAAGGTTTTAAATACTTTGATTTCATTTTAAGTACTTTATAGTTTCACATACTTGGTACCTGTTGTACTGACCTCCTTCGGGGGGCTGCGTTCATGCCGCAGGTAAGGGCAAGCAGGTGCTAGATCCACATCCTTAGGATCTTTGCGTTGGTGTCAGGAGCTCCATCTTCTCCGGAGGCTCTACTTTTGGGTATGATCTCCCTGTATTGTAGATAGTTTTGCATAACAGTGGTATGGCGGCCCCGTCCCGCCATAGTTGTTTACTTCCAGAGGTCTGTAGTACTATTGTACACTGGGATGAATCGCAAAACTTCAGTTATTTATATTATGCCGAAAGGAAAGCTTTTCATCAGATAAACTGTGTATTATTTTATAAACTGTTTCCTGTCTTGTTTTATATTCAGCCGTTACTCGATGTATGACTACTGGGTGCCCCTAAGGCACTACCACGCCCCGAACGGTCGTGAAAAAGTGGTATCGAGCGATTAATCCTCGGAAAGTGTCTACAGCATCGTATCTAGTAGTCTTGATTATCGGTGTGTTGTGCACCACACCAATAATCAGGAGGCTATAGGATATTTAGGATTGGTTTCCATTCTTCTCATTCTGAGATCGTGCTTTAGAGCTGTGTTATAGGTTGGACCCCTCTAACGTATTCCTTTCCTGTAACAGTTATGCCTCCACGTAAGGCAACCCGCCCGTGGCGGCAAGGCAGCCGAGGAGCCGCTAGCAGACACCCAGAGTTACGAGGCTCGTGCCCGCCTATACCGAGACGGCGAGTTCGACGCCGCCGCCCCAAAGAGACCACGCACCCACACCTCCCGTCCCACACCGGGCGAGGAGTTAGGGGCAAGGAGATGGCCCAGCTATTGGCTAAAGTTGTGGCCCGATACGAGGAGAGGCTGGATGCGACAGTTCCAGCTCCAGCTCCAGTCGCACCCGTAGTGCACCCGAGGGCAGATAGTTTGAGGCTACGAGATTTCTTGAGTTGTAGCCCGCCAGAGTTTTACGGGTCGAGGCCGGAGGATGATCCGCAGGAGTTCATCCGTCACCGCAGAGGATTACGCGGTGATCGTGGCTTCGTAAACCGAGGTCGTGACATTCGGTCAGACGGCCGCGTGATACCGCAATCGATTGGTTTGATTCATGGAGCTTTCGGGAGAGCATGCACCTCCAGCAGATGGGATGAGTTTTCGTGAGGCTTTTCTCACACACTTCTTGCCTCCGCATGGCGAGGGCACGAGCTGATAGATTCTTGTTGCTGAGGCAGGGAGGACGCACAGTGAGGGAGTACAATGTCGAGTTTGATTCTTTGGCTCGATATGTCCCTGCACTGGTAGCAGAGATGGAGGACAGGGTGCATCGCTATGTCACTGGGCTAGATGATTACATGGCCGAGTCTTGTGCGGGTGTGTCCCTTCAGCCAGGCATGGACATAACCCGTATGCAGGCTCATGCACTGGGTTGTGAGGAGCGTAGAGACCGCCGGGTAGAGCGATATCAGCAGCAGAAGAAGGCCAAGACGGCCGGTTCTTTTGGTGGTCCTCAGGGTGGGCGGCATCAGCAGAAGTCCAGATTTGCACCACACCGGCCGCAGAGCGCCCTACCTCATTTTCAAGACACCAGAGCGGCCGGGGCGGTCGTGGCCCCAGACTTGGATTTGCAGCAGTGGGTGCTAACCGCTCGAGGTCCGCTTCAGCCCGTTGTGGCGAATACCATTCCGGGAGCAGACCGAGCTTGCTATACTTGTGGCCGCAGGTCACTGCGAGTTTGTCCGACCGGGGGCGGCGCTGGTGGTAGGGCTCAGCCTACAGGGTCTGTTGCCGCTTCTTCATCCCCGACAGTTACTCGCCCCGGAGGGCAAGGTACACATGGATCAGCGGGTCGCGGCAGAGGTCGTGGCGCAGTCGATTCTAGCGGTCCTCAACCGCATATATGCTTTGTCCACCGACAGATCGTGAGGCCTCACCGATGTCGCCACGTACCTTATCGCTCGGGTTTGATGTGTATGCTTTGATAGATTCGGGTTCTACTGGCCCCATATATCTCCCTTGCTAGTAGGATAGGGATAGAGCACGAGTCCATAGACACTTTCGAGGTAGCTACGCCATGGGTGATTCGGTAGCTCGGCGGGTATATAGAGCTTGTCCCGTGACCATTTACGTCGGACCTCAGCCGACTTGATAGAGTTGGAGATGATTGACTTCGACGTGATTATGGGGATGGATTGGCTAGCTTCTGCTACGCCAATGTAGACCGCAGAGAGAGTAGTACGGTTCCGCTCGGAGCCGGTTGTTGAGTGGGAGGAGCACAGTATCGCCGGTGGTAGGTTTATTTCCTACCTCAAGGCTAGGAAGATGGTGCAGGCGGGTATATCTACCATCTCGTTCGGGTGTTTGATATCGAAGCCGCGGTACCAGATTTTCGATTCGATGAGTCACGAGTTCCCGCACGTGTTTCGGATGACCTCCGGTATCCCTCCCGAGAGGAGATTGAGTTTTGTATTGACATATTGCGGCACACTCGCCTATTTCCATTCCGCCATACGTAATGGCACCCGCCGAGTTGAGAGAGTCAAGGATCGGCTTAGAGATTTCCGGAGAAGCGGCTTCATCGCCTAGTGTTTCTCCCCGGGAGCGGTATTGTTCGTGAAGAAGGACGACGCCGCGCACGTGTGTTGACATGAGCGGTGAACAAGGTGACCATTAAGAACAGATACCCTTCCTGTGATTGATGATTTGTTCGACCAGCCAGGTGGTGCGAGATGTTTCTCCAAGATTGATCCGCGATCGGGCTATCATCGTGAGAGTCGAGAGGTGGATGTCCCTAGGATCGCATTCGTGACTGGCACGCATTATGAGTTCAGTGGTCATGTCTTTGGTTGACCAATGCTCCGCAGTATTCATGGATTTGATGAACCGAGTGTTCAAACCATTTTGGACACGTTTGTGATAGTGTTCATTGATGATATCTTGGTTTATTCTCGCCAGAGCAGAGCACGCGAGCATTTGGCGGCCTTGGCCGATCTTCTCCAGATCAGCTTGTACGCCAAGTTTTCCAAATGTGAGTTTTGGTTGACTTGATGGCGTTTCTTGGGCATATTGCCGGGCCGATGGCATTCAGTGGATACGCCAAGATCGAGGCAACAGACTTGGCCTAGACCTACTACTCCGGCAGAGGTTCGCAGCTCGGGCCTTGCGAGATATTATCGCGTTCGTGGAGAAGTTTGCTTCTATCTTCGCACCATTGACTAGGTGACTCGGAAGGCGCAAGTTTGATGGACCGATGCTTGAGCGGGGTTTCGATTCTTTGAAGAGAGATCGACGGCCGCCCGTTCTTACTCTTCCGAGGTCGACGGTTATGTCGTGTATTGTGACGCGTCGAGCATCGGGTTGGGATGTGTTGATGCAGCATGGCGGGGTTATAGCATATGATCCCGACACCAAGAAACACGAGGAACTACCCCACCCATGATTTGGAGTCGTACCGTAATTCACGCTTTGAAGATCCGGAGGCACTATTTGTATGGGGTTCACGTGGATATTTATACGCACCACAAGAGCCTCAAAGATATCTTCACCGAGGGAGCTGAACTTACGGAGGCGGTGGTTAGAGTTGCTTAAGGATTACGATGTTGATATCTGTACCACCCGGAAGGCCAATGTTGTGGCGGATGCTCTTAGTCGTAGGTCACGGGGAGCCTATCGGATGTGCTAGAGAGGAGGACATGGTTCGTGATTTGCATCGATTAGCGAGCCTTGGTGTCCGTTTGATTGATTCCGATAGCATGGGGTTAGAGTTCGTGAGGTTGCCGAGTCTTCCATCGTCGTCGAGGTGAAGAGGCAACAGCCGAGATCCAGCTTTGATTCGATATCGTGATACAGCTCTTCGTGAGGGCAAGGGTCCTTTTGAGGTAGCACCGATGGGTGCTAAGGTTTGAGGGCGATCGTGTTCCGGATGTTTGGGACTTCGGCAGCAGGTTCTGGGAAGCACACTGCGTAGCGTTACTCTATCCATCCGGGTCGACCAAGATGTACCACGACCTTAGATCTGTATTGGTGGGATGGCTTGAAGAGAGACGTTGCGAGTTCGTAGCTCGCCCGTGTTGTCGCAGTGAAGGTAGAGCACGAGGCCCGTGGTTTGTTACGCATTTATCGAGATCCCGACACGGAAGTGGAGGTAATCAACATGGACTTCATCACGATTACCTCGCACTCGAGGAGACATGATTCTATATGGGTTATCGTCGACAGTCGACGAAATCAGCCCACTTTCTTCCCGTCAGACGACTTTTTCTGAGGATTATGCGGACTTTACATCCGAGAGATCGTCGATCGCATGGAGTCCCTACCGATCATATCGCATGGAGGAGCCCGGTTCTGGCTAACTCCGGAGGTCCTTCGAGAGGTTTAGGGACGCAGTGAGCCCGAATCGCATTTCATCCACAGACGACGGACAGGCGAGCGCACTATCCGCACTCGAGGATATCTGCGAGCCCGTGTTATTGACCGATGGTAGTTGGGAGGATCATTTGCCTCTAGTTGAGTTTGCGTATAATAATAGCTACCACTCCGGTATTCGGATGGCGCCTTATGAGGCCTTGTATGGGAGGAAGTGCAGATCGCCTATAGGTTGGTTCGATGTGGGCGAGTGCATCTAGTGGGACCAGATTTGGTGCGCAGCGATGGATAAGGTGAAGCTTATCAGGAGCGACTATTGGCTCAGAATCGGCGAAGTCGTATGCAGATCATCGTCGTCGGCATCCGGAGTTCGATAGATGATTGGGTTTTCTAAAGGTGTCACCCATGAAGGGTGTGATGAGATTCGGGAAGAAGGGAAACTTCGGCCCAGTACATCGGGCCGTTTCAGATTGTCGCGAGGTAGGCAAGGTTGCCTACGAGTTGGATCTGCCGTCCGATCTGGAGGCAGTGCATCCGGTGTTTCATGTTTCTATGCTGAGGAGATGTATCGGGGATCCATCTAGGGTACACCCGATTGACGATGTCAGGTGACCGAGGGGTTATCGTATGAGGAGATTCCCATAGCGATAGTCGATCGTCAGGTTAGGCGTCTGCGGACGAAGGACGTGGCTTCCGTCAAAGTCTTGTGGCGGAACGAGCTCAGAGAGGAGATGACGTGGGAAGCCGAAGAGGACATGAGACAGAAGTATCCTCACCTATTCCCCACACCTCCAGGTAATTCACTTTCCTACTTGTAAATTTCCATTATCATTTATGCCTAAGTGTTGTCTTGTGGCGTGTGTGGCATTTGCTAGCTGTTTAAGCTTCTTCGATAATCGTGTCTTGAGAAGGAACATTCGGGACGAATGTTTCTAAGGAGGGGAGAATGTTATACCCCGTATTTCCAGAGTATGTACGTAAGGGAATACGTACAAAAAGTTTGGCTTTAAAGTTAGCCTTGGACGTTTTATTTGTGCACAACACACTAGAAGAATCGTTTTCCGACGAAACGTTTCCACGACTTTCGTAGGGAAAATTCCGACTATGTCATTTAGTATTTTTGCGGATTTTTAGAGACGAAACATTTTGGACCAACGGGAGGCGACACTTGTCACCCTCCATTGGTGGACTTGACACGGCAATAGGGCCGATTGGGTTGGCTCTTTTGTCTTGGAGTTGGTAGGATATTTTGTGTGCAAGTTGGCCAAGGACACTTGCCTAAATCCTCACCCTACACTTGCCTTGCACTTGTCTTCATCTTGGCCATTGGTTGGCCAAGGCTTGAGCTATAAATACCCTCTTGAGATGAAGAGTTCTTCATCCACAAAAGCTTTCCAAGTCTAAAATCCTTCCTCTCCCTTTGTTAGCAATTCGTCCAACACCCCCTTCCTCGAGAAGCTTGGCAGGGCCTACCCCTAGCTAGCGAAATCTACCCCCTCCTTGGTAGAAAAGTTGTCTTCTAGTACCGTTATAATGCCCAAAATACCTAGCCCAAATCCCTTAGTCCTTAGTAGAAGTTGTGAAGAACTTCTAAGGTTTCTTGAGACTCTGAGCGCATAACTTAGGAGCTAAACCTTGCTCAGCGCGACTTTATCTAGGATATTATTGGGCTTACCGAGGTAACTAATCCTAACCTCTTTTGAATTAGAGAATACTTCTTGTTGTAGTATTAGAATAAGTATTAGATACTTAGAAGAATATCACGAGAATAGAATTGGTATTATCACAAGAAGGGTTTAAAGAAGAATAATTGAATCAGACTCACATAGGACTGTTTTCACGATGAACTTACATAGCTCACCGGGTAGGGTTGTGCTGCCCGACTTTCAGTAGAATTATGAACCCCTTTAGAATGACCCTCGAGCGATCTTTGATAGATATACGTGACTATTATAGGTGACTCTCTGTAGCGACATATTCAACTTGGCGGTGGTTTTTTGAGAAGGTATGTGATTCTTCCTAAAGCATGATATTTTATAATATATAGTGCGGTGACGCATACGTGTTAATCGAATAATAACTACGGCAATGTCTTTGACTTAAGCTCGAATAATACTTACGGCAATGCCTCACGCTTAAGCTCGAATGATACTTACGGAATGCCTCACGCTTAAGCTCGAATAACAAAGAACCGAAAACATTTCAAAGAATATCGAATCATTTTTAATGAAGATAAATATTTGGTTTTAAAACAAAAGCGTAAGAGTTATCTTGGCTTTATGGGAAGTTAAGTATAACAACTTAAGAAGATAAAAAGGCTGTTTACTTGTTTTGTTTATAAAAGCCTTGTATTGATTTACATTAAGTGTAGTAAGATTGTTTGATAAGTAGACATGTTATGACGCTACTGTGTTAGTGTCTTGTAATCTTGTGTAAGGGGTCATTCTTTGCGTGCTTACGTTGCTAACCGGTAAGTCCATTGTATCGTTATTGTATCACCTACCCCGATCGTTATACCGCGGCTTGCCCTTGATGCGGGTCTATACGGCCTACGCGATCTGTGAGACTATGCGAGCAGCGGTATGCTCGGGATTGATCATTCGGGCGTTAGCACGACGCGGGACTCTCATGCGGTCTGTTGAGACTATGCGGTCTTTTGAGGCTATGCGGGTGCGGGAGCCTAGGCGGATCTGGGGTTAGCTGCCCCGATCGAGAAATATCTCACGCAGTGCGTGTGGTACTATGCGGCTACGGAAGTCCGTGACTAGGCACGAGAATGATACTATGGGCGATTGGCCTTGCCCGATCATTCGCGCCTAGAATAGACACATTCTGATTTTCCTATTATCATTGTTGTTTGTGATGTGGCACTATGTGCAATTGAACCGATTGTATTTGTGAAAAGGTTTTAAATACTTTGATTTCATTTTAATTACTTTATAGTTTCACATACTTGGTACTGTTATCGACCTCTTCGGGCTGCGTTCATGCCGCGGTGGCAAGCGTGTGCTAGATCCACATCCTTAGGATCTTTGCGTTGGTGTCGAGAGCTCCATCTTCTAGGAGGCTCTACTTTGGGTATGATCTCCCGGTATTGTAGATAGTTTTGTACAGTCAGGGTATGGCGGGGCCCTGTCCCGCCATAGTTGTTTACTTCCTTAGAGGTCTGTAGTACTATTGTACAGTTGGGATGTAACTGCAAAACTTGAGTTATTTATATTATGCCGAAAGGCAAGCTTTTCATCAGATAAACTGTGTCTTATTTTATAAACTGTTTCCTGTCTTGTTTTATATTCCGCTGGTTACTCTGATGTATGACTACTTGGGTGCCCCGGTAAGGCACCAGTCATGGGCCCCGGAACGGGTCGTGACAATGTGAACCTCTTCCTATCTCTTCTAGCATGATATGTGTGTAACTATGTAGTACGATAGACGTACATGTGTTAAATGTATTTGATTGGTCTAAAACATAAAGTGTTATAACGGCTTTATGGGAAGTTGGTTATAATAGCTTTATGTAGGTAAGAAAATACTTGTGGTTTTTAAAAGGTAACTGATTTGAACTATAACTGGCTGGTTATGTGATAATAAAGAACTTGAAGTATTTCAAAAGATTTTTGAATCATTTTGAAAGAAGAGTAATACTTAGTTTTTGAAAACTTAAGAGTTATACTAGCTTTATGGGAAGTTAGGTATAACGGCTTAAGGATGTTTTACTGAGTTCGGAAATCAGAATGTGTATCGACAAACCACTGCAGCGTTAATAAAAGGAAATGTTTTGACAGATTAAGTATTATTAAAACCAGTAGAAACTTCCATCTGCATAAAAATTAAGATGGGACAAAATGATGTTACATTTCCTAGATCATGGCTGCTTAAATAAGATTGTTATAAACAAGAATAACCTACTCACGTATCAGACATATGTTTCTCAAATTGCTTTTAAGGGAGAATTATATCATTAAGTGATTAAAATTATGAACTACGAAACCTTTCGAAAATGAGAAACCTGAGTAATTGAAATTAGGCAAACTTGAAACATTTGGAAAAGAATGTTGTTACTTGATTTTACGAAGAGAAGTGTTTTGATTTACTTCAAAAGATAATCACTCTATTTTCATATACTACGGGTATTGTGTGACTTTGTAAACGTAACGTATCTTTTAAAAGATAATGTATGAAGTACTTTGGGAATAGATACCCGACCGGTTAATCATATATTAGAATGTACCTTGTGTGTATAACTTGATTGTCTTTGGTTTGTGATAGCCTTGTAATACTTTCTTGTTGATTTGATAAGTAAACATGTTAGGATGCTACGTGTGTTAGTGTCTTGTAACGTTTGTGTAAGAGAGTATTCTTGTTGTGCTTATGTTGTTTAACGATAAGCTGTTGTGTTAGTATAATATCACTCACCTCTTGACATATTACACGGGGTTAAGTCGCCTCCACGCGGTAGACTCGGTGATCCGGGACCATGATTCGAGAATACCTCATGCGGGTCCAAGGGACCTATGCGGAACTACGGAGTTCCGTGTTAGTGATGCGGGTTATACCTCACGCGGTCTACGCGCCATGCGACTACGAGTCGGGGCGACGCCGAGGAGTAGCTACCCTCGACGCGGGTTACATACCCTATGCGGGCCTATATGAGTGGCCTATGCGGACTACGGAGTCCGTGATTAGGCTTGCTTGGTGATACTACGCAATTGCCCCGCCGATCATTCGCAGCTAGAAAAGACCTACGCTTACCTATTGTTGCTCTTGTTTATGATATGGCACTATTTGCGGTTACCTTGGTTGTTTCATACATACTTGCAAAACTGATTTTAAAATGATATGTTTTCATTTAAGTACTTTACAGTTTCACATACTTGGTACCTGTTGTACTGACCTCCTTCGGGGGGCTGAGTTCATGCCGCAGGTTGAGGTACACCAGTCGTTGATCCTAGTTCTCGGTCACGATTCAGCGTATGGAAGCTCCGCTTTCTCCGAGGCTTATCAGATGGTATAGTCCCCTGTCGTTGTAGGTATTTACATTCAGGGGTATGGCGGGGCCCTGTCCCGCCATTGTTGTCGTATCATTCTTAGAGGTCTGTAGTACTGTTGTGGGCAGAGTTGTAATGGGATGTAACTGTTCGGTTTTAAAATTGATTTATATATATGCCGTAAGGCAAGTTTTCTCCGACATCGCTTACTTCATAATATTTTCATGTCTTGTTTTATGTTCGCTGATTACTCGATGTTGTATCACTAGGTGCCCGGTAAGGCACGACCACGCCCGGTTCGGTCGTGACAAAAGTGGTATCGAGCGATTAATCCTCGGAAAGTGTCTGCATCAGTATCCGATGAAGTCTTGATTATCGGTGTGTTGTGCACCACACCAATAATCGTGAGGCTATAGGATATTTAGGATTGGTTTCATTCTACTCACTCGAGATCGTGCCTTAGAGTTGTGATTGTAAGTTGGACCTCTAACGTATTTCTTTCCTTACCGCTATGCCTCCGCGCAGGAAAACCCGCCCGTGAGGCAAGGCAGCGGCGGAGGCTGCGAGTAAGTCTGAGGGTTACGTGGGCACATGCCCAATCATCACCGGGTGGTGCTTCATTCGGGAGTTTTGCGACGCCACTAAGCCTCGCAGAGTTTAGCACGGGCGGCGGTTCCATCGCGGCCATGATATTTGAACCTTCGCCCACGACGGAAACAGAGAATATAGATTTAAAAGACAACCTCACATTAGCTATGGATTTGGCTACAGAGAGTATACCGATGTACCGCGAGTCTTGATGACTACCTAAGAGAGGTTGTGCAAGAGTAATTCTTGATTAGGCTTGAGCATGGCACGTATGCGGGCTTATGCGCAGCAGCCGAGAAACGTAGATCGACGGGTTAACGGCGACAGAAGAGGCCGTAACAACAGTGGTCCTTTGGTAACTTTCGAGGCGAATCGCCTCACCAGTAGATTAAATATGCACATCCACCAGTGCAGAGTAGTCCTCCACAGGGTTCAGGACGTTCGGGGTATGCAGGAGTTGGTTAGAACTCCAGAGCTTCCGGTTCACAGTTACACGAAGGTTCCAGCCAGCCGGATTCGATTTTTCGGTGTTCACCACGCGACAGCGCCATCCCGGGAATGTCGTCTTTAGTTGGTACTTGTTTTACCCGCGTCGCCGTACATGTGTCGAAAGGATGTCCTAGTAGAAGGACTTAGCCTTCAGGATCGGTGGGTAGTTCGTCATCTTCCCTAAGCTATGCGCCCTACGGGGCAGGTTTGATTAGAACGACTAAGGGGAGTGAAGCAGTAGATATAGATATATCCTTAACCCTCTAGAGATTAGTACATATGATGAGATGTGTATGACTTAAGTGTTATGTTCAGATAACATAAGGGTAAATTGTGATTAGAAATCATGGTTAGTTAACCGGGAAAGATTGGGGGATAGGAAAGTGTAAGCCTTAGAGCTTTTTACGTGGAGACCTTAGAGGCAAGACAATTTTGAGAGAAAGATTACATTTGTGTTTAACCCTTATCGGAGTGCATAGTGCACGTGAGATATAGTTGTGAGATAAGTCCCTGAGTAGTGTGAAATGAAAGAGGGTAGTTGAGCTAAGAAGACCGCTAGGTTTTCGTAATGTGATTAGTGATAGTTTTCCGGATCGGGGAGCTAGTGTCTTGCGCGTTGCCGGGTCGGGTGGAGGCCACGTTGCGGGTCAACCCGTGGCCTGTATGGTGGTGGGATCAGTTTGTGGTGGTCCTGCCTTGTGGTAGGGTCTTGAGGGTGTTAGGCCCAAGTCTAGTTAACCAGCGTACGAGTTCGTGGATGCGTTCGACCAGTAGTCGGGCCGATGGGGTCAGCCCGTCGTGTCTTTCAGTCAAAACCGTTTACTCGGCAGAGGGTTATGCGAGATGTTACATCAGAAAGGTTGTAAGGCTGCACGAGGTGCCTACCTTCACCTTATGACAGGCAGTGAAGCCCAGGTTGTGGCTATTTTCATTTTCTGGAAGTTATACCAGGCAGGGTTAGGAACTCAGGTGAGTCTCAAAATCACATTCGCCCTCGGGCCAGTGTTTGGATTTCATGGGTAGTTGCAAGGTTTGTTGTCTCCTGTTGAATGAGTGTTTTAGCTACCATTTCAGTGTTCGGATGTCTCCTTATGAAGCCTTGTAGGGGCGGAAGTGTAAGTTGCCGGTCGATTGGTTCGATGTTGGCAAGGTTCAGATAGTTGGTTCAGGTTTGTTCCAACAGACTGTGGATAGGGTGAAGCTTATCTAAAAGAGGTTTTGGCAGCTCAGAGAAATTGTGCGGATTATCGGCGACGACGCTTAGAGTTCAGGTTGACGGTCGGTCTTCTTGAAGGTACCACCCCGGATAGGGTGTGACGAGTTTTGGAAAACAGAGGGAACTTAGCCCGAGTTACTTTGGGCCTTACAGATCTTGTGCAGTAGGCGGGTTGCCTATATGTTAGCTTTTGCCGTCCGACTTAGGAGGCAGTACGTCCGGTCTTTCGTGTTGCTATATGCAGAAAAGTATCGAAGATCCATTCAGAGTGTTCCCAGTTAATGATGACCCAATTGGAGATAGTAACCCCGAGATTTGGAAATTGAAGCAGTATCAGAAATGTGGTAAGAGTTCGAGTGTACGGCGACCTCGGGGATCGCGCAGCGGTACCATTTGTTAGGTCGCGAGTGACACTAGAACCTCGCGCAAAGTGACAAAAGTGGTATCACGACGAGTAAAGGGAGAAGCGAGCATGTATTGCGAGCAGAGATGTGACCATTTCTTTTGTATGGAGAAAGTGCGAAGGAATTATATTTTAGACCCTTGGATGGGAGCGTTTGTGATGTTAGAGGTGTTTCCTCGTGGACTTGGATGGAGGTATTTGCGCGGGTGTTTCTGTGGCCATGTGTGGCAGGATTGTTCTCGTAAGTATAGTAGTGAAGACTATACTGACGCGCGTTTGTTTTGAGACTTGGAAGGAACATTCGGGACGAATGTTTCTAAGGAGGGGAGAATGTTATACCCCGTATTTCCAGAGTATGTACGTAAGGACGGACGTAGAAAATTTGAACTTTTAAATAAGGCTTGGCCGAATTATTTTTGTGCACAACACCCGGTTAGAGTCATTTTTCGACGAAACGTTTCCACAGCTTTCGTAGGGAAAATTCCGGCTATGTCATTTCTAATTTTTGCGGATTTTTCCGAGAGACGAAATATTTTGGACCAACGAGAGGGTGACACTTGTCCCTCAAGTGGACGGTTTGGTTGAGCTTCCTTTGGCACGTTTTTTTCATGTTCCATGCCTTAAACATTTGGTCAATGTTTGGCTAGATATTTTGTGTGGTAGATGAGAAAGTAGGGCCCACAAACACATGTCCAAATCCTAGCCCTACACTTGCCTAACAATTGTCTTCATCTTGGCCATTGGTTGGCCATTACTTGACCTATAAATACCCCCCCCCCCTTTGAAGACTTATTCATCCACTCCAACAAATCTCCAAGTCTTGAAAGCCTTCTCCCCCCCTCTTGAGTGTAGTGTTCTCGTCCAAGAACACCCCCCCTCCCCCTTTGTTGGGCCTTGTGGCCGAGAGGGTACCCACCCCCCTTCCTAGGGGTGCTAAGCCGAGGGGTACACCCCCCCTTGCCTTGTATGGTTGTCTCGTATAAATACCCCCCTTTGTGGTATAGAAATACTCTCCAAGTATTGTTATAATACCCAAATACTTTAGCCCATATACCTCGTAGTACTTTCCAAAAATTACCTACGTAGAGTCAGAAAATACTATTATACTTTCCTCACCACAAAAACCAAACCCTAAGGAAATCTTCATTGATAGTTGAAGTATGTGAGTAGCAGTTGGTTAGAACTTCTAAGGGTTGTTTGGAGCGGGTTGGAGCGCACGGAGTAGAGCTAAACCTTGCTCAGGATCGACATTAAACTTGGATAATTTTGGGCTTATCAAGGTAAACACTCTTGACCTTCTGTTGTAATTGGAAATTACATGTTGTAAGATTATATAGTTGAAGTATACTATATATAGAACTGAACGTTGTTATCGGAAATGTCTTTGGACTTAAGCCTGAATAATACTTACGGCAATGTCTCGCGACTTAAGACTGTATAATAAGAAACCTTTTCGAAAGAAGAGTGCTGAACTGTAATTACATAGGACTGTATTACAGTAGACTTGTGTAGCTTTTCTGTGGGGTAGAATTGTGCACGTCCGATTTAGACGTATAACCCCCCCCCCCCCCGGTTGGCTTGGTAGCCGTTAGAGAGGAGAGATTTACGCTGTTGGGGAGGTGCCGCGAATTTTCTGTAGAATGTTCTACGAAGAGACCTAAATGTTAATAAGCGCCTTGTGGCCTTATAGGTGGAAGTACTATGCGTGGCGCGATCTACTTGGCTTAAGGAGTAGCCGGCGGTTTGAGGTACATGGAGCGTTTTGCTATTAGTCGATAATCGTCGCGAGGTATGTGAACCTCTTCCTATCTCTACTAGCATGATATGTGTGTAACTATGTAGTACGAAAGACGTACGTGTTAAATGTATTTGATTGGTCTAAAACATAAAGTGTTATAACGGCTTTATGGGAAGTTGTTATAACAACTTTATGTAGGTAAGAAAATACTTGTGGTTTTTAAAAGGTAATCGATTTGAACTATAACCGGTGGTTATGTGATAATAAAGAACTTGAAGTATTTCAAAAGATTTTGAATCATTTTGAAAGAAGAGTAATACTTAGTTTTTGAAAACTTAAGAGTTATACTAGCTTTATGGGAAGTTAGGTATAACGGCTTAAGAATGTTTCTTGAGTTCGAAATCAGAATGTATCGACAAACCATCGCAGCGTTAATAACAGGAAATGTTTTGACAGATTAAGTATTATTAAAACCAGGAGAAACTTCCATCTGCATAAAAACTAAGATGAGACAAAATGATGTTACATTTCCTAGATCATGGCTTCTTAAATAAGATTGTGATAAACAATAATAACCTACTCACGTATCGGATATGTTTCTCAAATTGCTTTTAAGGGAGAATTATATCACTAAGTGATTAAAATTATGAACTACGAAACCTTTCGAAAATGAGAAACCTGAGTAATTGAAATTAGGCAAACATGAAACATTTGGAAAAGAATGTTGTTACTTGATTTTACGAAGAGAAGTGTTTTGATTTACTTCAAAAGATAATCACTCTATTTTCATATACTACGGGTATTGTGTGACTTTGTAAACGTAACGTATCTTTTAAAAGATAATGTATGAAGTACTTTGGGAATAGATACCCGACCTGGTTAATCATATATTAGAATGTACCTTGTGTATAACTTGATTGTCTTTGGTTTGTGATAGCCTTGTAATACTTTCTTGTTGATTTGATAAGTAAACATGTTAGGATGCTACGTGTGTTAGTGTCTTGTAACGTTTGTGTAAGAAGTATTCTTGTTGTGCTTATGTTGTTTAACGATAAGATGTTGTGTTAGTATAATATCACTCACCTCTTGACATATTACAGGGGTTAAGCCGCCTCCGACGCGGGTAGACTGCGGTCCAGGACCATGATTCGAGAATACCTCATGCGGGTCCAAGGACCTATGCGGAACTACGGAGTTCCGGTTAGTGATGCGGGTTATACCTCATGCGGTCACGTGGCCATGCGGACTACGAGTCGGGGCGACGCCGAGGAGTAGCACTCGATGCGGGGTTACATACCCTATGCGGGCCTATATGAGTGGCCTATGCGGACTACGGAGTCCGTGATTAGGCTTGCATGGTGATACTACGCAATTGGCCCCGCCGATCATTCGCACCTAGAAAAGACACATTACGATTTACCTATTGTTGCTCTTGTTTATGATATGGCACTATGTGCGTTACCTGGTTGTTTCATACATACTTGCAAAACTGATTTTAAAATGATATGTTTTCATTTAAGTACTTTACAGTTTCACATACTTGGTACCACAGATCGACCTCCGGGGCTGCGCTCATGCCGCAGTTGAGGTACACGCGATCGTTGATCCTAGTTCTCGGGGTCACGATCAACAGATGGAAGCTCCGTTTCTCGAGGCTTATCATTTGTATAGTCCCCTGTCGTTGTAGGTATTTACATTCAGGGGTATGGCGGGGCCCTGTCCCGCCATTGTTGTCGTATCATTCTTAGAGGTCTGTAGTACTGTTGTGGGCAGAGTTGTAATGGGATGTAACTGTTCGGTTTTAAAATTGATTTATATATATGTCGTAAGGCAAGTTTTCTCGACATCGCTTTACTTCATAATATTTTCATGTCTTGTTTTATGTTCCGTGATTACTGATGTTGTATCACCAGGTGCCCGGTAAGGCACGACCACGGCCCGGTTCGGGTCGTGACACATACTACGGGCGGGACATTGTACTTGGCAAGTGGTTTGACCCGAAGAGGTATGTAGAACTTTTCCTATCTTTTGAGCATGACTAGTTACACGTATATAGTACGGTAGACGTACACAATCTTGATATCCTTTACTAGTTTTATGAATGGCCAAGTCGGGTGAGTTAGGAGATTAACTCGCTTCTTTGAAAGTGTTAAGGATGTCTTAAGTTTTATTAAAGTTAAGGGACTTGAAGAGTTTAAAGTATGTGATACTTGTTCCGTTTTAAACGTATAAGTCCCTTGGATAGGAAATTGTATTTGGCTAAAGTATAAAGTGAATATAACGACTTTATGGGAAGTTGGTTATATTTGCTTTATGGAAAGATAAATGACTTGATTGTAATGAAAAGGCAATTTGATTTTAAGGCATCAATTGCCTAAGGTTTTATAAGAAAAGGAATCACTTGATTTAGAAACCTAACTTTATTTCTAAAGGTATTGTGACTTGTCTTGAAAAGTAATTTTGACTTGATACTACAGTTAATAGTATCTTGGAAGTTTTATATGAAAGAGAGTCATTTTTTTAAAAGAGTGGAAGTATGTAGTACTTTGGGTTAAATTCCCGGATCTTTATAAAAGACATGTTAGTGCCTTAAGTAAACTAAAATGAGAGTGTATGTGAACAAGAATAATAAGAAGTTAGGGGGATTCTTAACTTGCTTATATATTGTATGATAGCCGGTTTTGTGCTAGTGGTATATTATTCATTACGGGGTCATTCCCCGGGTTTGTGGCATTTGCATATTCCGTGGATTTTCTACCCACGATGCGAGGAATACCTCATGCGAGTCCGCAAGGGCTTATGCGGGTGAAATAGTCCCATGCGTGCGGATACAGCCTATGCGAGGAATACCTCATGCGAGTCCGTAAGGGCTTATGCGGGTGAAATAGTCCCATGCGAGGAATACCTCATGCGGGTCCACGCGACCTATGCGGGTGAAATAGTCCCAGGAGTAGGATTGCTTAATGATACTGTGGGCGGGTGGTCCTGCTTTGATCGTGAGCTTCCTATTTTATATTGTAAGTATACTACTATTTACTCTCATTGTTAGTGTTATACCCCGTATTTCCAGAGTATGTACGTGAGGGCGTACGTACAAAAGTTTAGCCTTAAGATAGGCACTTTGGGCGAAATTTGTGCACAACCCACGAAACGAATGGTTTTCCGACGAAACGTTTTTCAAAACTTGCGTAGGGTAAATTACGGCTATGTCATTTATAATTTTTGCGGATTTTTCCGAGAGACGAAATATTTTGGACCAACGGGAGGGTGACACTTGTCACCCTCATATGGACGGCAACTTGGGCAAGGGTTGGACGATTTTGTGGCTTAGTTTTTGGTCAAGGAGTTGGTAGGATATTTGTGTAGTAGATGGATAAGGACACTTGCCTAAATCTCCACCTTACACTTGCCTACCACTTGGCTTCATCTTGGCCATTGGTTGGCCTATAAATACCCCCCTAACTTGAAGGTTTTCTTCATCCACAAATCAATTCTCCAAGTCTTGAAAAATCCTCCTCTCTTATAGCTTTTCCAATCTCTTCTCCCCCCTTCCTTGAGTCCTAGCCGAAACCTACCCCCCTCCCTTGGTAGAAAAGTTGTCTTCCAAGTATAGTTACTATTCCTAAATACCCTAGCCCCAAATCCCTTATAGTATTTAAGTAGAAGTTGTTAGAAACTTCTAAGGTTTCTCGAGCTATCTGAGCGCATACAAATTAGGAGCTAAACCTTGCTCAGGATCGACATTTAACTTGGATAATATTGGGCTTATCGAGGTAAATAATCTTATCCTTCTATTGTAATTGGAGAATACATACCGTAGAAGTATAGAAATAAGTATAAAACACATAGAAGGATATTAAAGAAGAGAATTGAACTGTAATTACACTGAAGGATAATACAGAAGAGTATTGAACTGAAATCACATCAGAAGTATAATAAAGAAGAATTGAATTGTACTTACATAGGACTGTATTTATGAGACTTGTGTAGCTTGACGTAGGAAGTGCTGCCCAAATTTTCGAAGAATAAAGAACCCTCTGCTTATAATAGTCTACAGAGTAGTCTATACATTGATAGGCGTCGACTATTATAGGTTGATTCTCCGCGACATACTCGACTTGGCAGGTGGATTTCGCCGAGGAGGTATGTGATTCTCCCTATACTCTTGAGCATGATATTTTAAAATATATATATAGTACGGTAGACGTACGTGTGTTAACTGGACGTAGTTTTACGGCAATGTCTTTTGACTTAAGCCTGAATAATAAGAATCTTGAAGTCTTTCAAAAGAATTATAAATCATTTTTGAAAGAAGAAGAATAATTGTTTTTAAAACAAAAAGCTTAAGAGTTATACTAGCTTTATAGGAAGTTAGGTATAACGACTTAAGAAAGATGAAAGGAACAATTTACTTATGTGTTTATGAAAGACTTGTATTGATTCTGGAAAGTATAATAAGATGGTTTGTTGAGTAGATATATTGTGATGCTATGTGTGTTGTATCTTGTAAACGTTTGTGTAAAGAGGTTATTCTTATTGTGCTTATGTTGTTTAGCGATAAGCTGTTATGTTAGTATTATATCACTCACCTCTTGACATGATACCGTGGGTTGGCGCCTCCGACGCGGGTATAGCTCAGCGATGTGTGACTATGATTCGAGAATACCTCACGCGGTCCGGGCCCATGCGAGCTACGAGAGTTCCAGGTTAGTGTGCGGTCCTTGTGGCCATACGGTCTATGTGGCCATGCGGACTACGAGTCCAGGACGATGTCGAGGAGTAGCTACCCTCGATGCGGGGAATACCTCACGCGGCCTACGTGAGTGGCCTATGCGATCGCGGAGTCGAGGATTAGGCATGCTTAATGATACTATGGGCGATTGCCTGCTTCATCACGACCCGACCGGGCTCGCGATCGGTGCCCTACAGGCACCCTTGCAGTATACATCAGAGATAATCAGCGGAACATACATGAAACTTATAAAATAAAACAACAAAGATAAAATCAACAGGCTAGCCGATAGGGCTACCTTCCAGGACATATATAAATACAACCGAAGCAGTTGTCTCGTTCCCTTTACAAACTGACCCACAATATGTGACTACAGACCTCTAAGAATTTTAATTGAACAACTGTGGCGGGACAGGGCCCCGCCATACCCCTGAATATACATGAATCTACTACCTCAGGGAAACCGTACCAAGAGATAAGCCTCCGGAGCAAATGGAGCTTTTCTCAAAACTGAACCGAGATCCTAAGAGCAAGGATCACCAACCTGTGCACCTAATACCTGCGGGCATGAACGCAGCCCCCCGAAGGGGTCGATAACAAAAATTTAATATGGAACAGAAATAACGTACAGTAAACAGATCATAACTGTACAAAAGAATGACAAGGACAAGTATAAAAAGTACATACCAGATCCTGCCGTGTCATTACCACTTATGAACTTAATTTCACATCAATATCTTTTCCCATTTTCAGTAAAGGTTATAGCTACATTCTTACGCACATGATTAGGAAAACTCATTAAGTTCATTTCTATATAACTTACTTATCTTTCATAAGTATAATCCGGCCCTTAAAGGAGGGCACATTTACTACCCGGCCCAATCTGAGACACGATCAAGTCACACTAATATCAAGCGTGTCCGTGGAATCCCCCATCACTGCCGACAACTACAAGTGTAAAATATAATCATGTGACGCGCCCGTGGCATCCCACCTCACTGTCGGCGTATACATACACAACACATATATATATCTCCCGCCTGTGAATCCTACATCACCGCCGACACCCAGGATATAATAATACACCAATAGGCATACATGAACACCAAGTCCCACCGGTGGTATAGCGTCTTGGGGGTCTACCCCTCACTTATACTCTTACCCTGGAGAAGGTGGTAAAGCAGGTGGTATAGCATCTTGGGGGTCTACCCCTCACTTATACTCTTACCCTGGAGAAGGTGGTAAAGCATCTTGGGGTTTACCCCTCACTTATACTCTTACCCTATCTCAACCGACCATCAAACAAAACAAGCAGGGGGTATAATGTCTTGGGGGTTTACCCCTCACTTATACTCTTACCCTGGAGAAGGTGGTATAGCATCTTGGGGGTTTACCCCTCACTTATACTCTTACCCTATCTCGACTGACCATCAAACAAACAGAAGCACTACCATGTCTTCTATAAAAATCCGGGAATTTAACCCAAGTACTACAAATAACGGAAGCATACCCGTGGAATCCCACATCACTGTCGGTACGTCCAAGTACTTACAACAAGACAGCCGGCCCTCCAACCGAGAGTCGCGGCAACGCAATAAAACATAATACTTGCACTCAAAGGCTATCACCAGCACACATAGGCTAATTCTCAAGTAACAAGCCAAAGTACTTACCAAGGCACACTTAGACTAATTCTCAATTAATCAAGCCAAAGTACTTATCAAGGCACACTTAGACTAATTCTCAATTTATCAAGCCAAAGTACTTATCAAGGCACACTTAGACTAATTCTCAATTAATCAAGCCAAAGTACTTATCAAGGCACAAATAGAATAATTCTCATTGAACAAGCCAAAATACTTATCAAGGCATACTTAGACAAATTCTCAATTTATCAAGCCAAAGTACTAATCAAGGCACACTTAGACAAATTCTCAATTTATCAAGCCAAAGTACTAATCAAGGCATCACATAGAATTATTCTCAATTAAACAGGTCAAGGTATTACGTACGTACATTCTTTTCAAGAGACTCCTTTTTGTGTAAAACCCCAAGATACTAACACCCGTAGTATCCATGCTTGTGTACATTTCACATAAGTCACGATACTTTTAGAAATACATTTCTCGGCTTCTAAATCAAGTGACCCTTACTTAAAAGCTTTAAGCAAGTGATACCTTTAAATCACATTGCCCTTCCTTAATACAAGTTAATTCTTTGATTACTTTATTAGAGAAAACCATTCTCTTAACTTTCCATAAGACCATTATAACCAACTTCCCATAAAGCCGTTATAACCCTTTATGGTTTTAGACAAAACTCTTTCCTTTTATAACCAATAGACTTCTACTTTTAAAAACCAAGTATTGTATACTTTCAAATCGATTCTCTTATCTTCAAAAATACAATTAGTCTCTTAACCTTAGAAATCGAGTGACTCCTTTTATATAAAACCTTAGGCAATTGATGCCTTAAAAATCAAGTCATTATCCTTCCATAAAGCAAATATAACCAACTCCCCATAGAGTCGTTATATTCACTTTATACCTTAGCCAAAAATATAATTTCCTATCCAAGGGACTTATACGTTTAAAACGAAACAAGTATCACATACTTTAAAACTCTTCAAGTCCCTTAACTTTAATAAAACTTAAGACATCCTTGATTTTTTCAAAGAAATGAGTTAATCTCCTAACTCACCTGACTTGGCTATTTATAAAACTAGTAAAGGATATCAAGGTATCAGACGCTCACCGTACTACATACGTGCAACTAGTCATGCTCAAAAGATAGGAAAAGTTATACATAGAGCAAATCACCCAACTACCTCTTAAATTCTAAGAGTAGAAGGAAACATGAAATGATACCACAGGTATATTCCATACATAGAATCATGCCAAAGGAAGGAAGAGGTTCACATACCTCGCGACGATTATCGATAAGTAGCAAAATGCTCCAAGGTACTTCATTCTTGATAGCTAATCCATCCTTCGAGTAGGATACGCTATACTTAGTACTTCAACCTATAATGGTCACAATACGTCCATTAACCTCTTACTTCAAACGTAGAATATTCTAGGTGCTAAGTCGCTAAATTCTACGGAAAATCGGACAGCACCTCCTTTGTTTCTACTTACTTTGCCACCTTTTTCAAGGCCGAATACAATAACCAAACACGCCACATTTAAGGCCCAATCAAGGCAATCAACAATAGGGGATTACACGCCTACTAGACGTGTAAAATTCCGCCCCACAAACGATATCAAATTAATACAACTTACTAGGCCAATTCGCTAACTCAAGTACTACAACATCAATTCTTATCCAATTTCCATTTCAATCCAAGTTGTTAGCAATACATGATATCAAGTCGCAATCGACTATAACTACTATAATCTTCAAGTCAACAACATGCGACGATTCTAATAACGACTAAATTGTAATCCAACTTAACATGGCTTACATACATTTCGGATTTTAAGCTACAAGCAATCCATAATACTTATAAACTTCAACATATCAACTTCATGCTAGCAACATGTAAAGCTAACAACAATATAAATAATCTTGTAACACTTTCAAAGAACAAGATTATACCTCCACGAATCTTAATCCAATCTTCAAATCCGAAGTCGCTCCTTAGCAACTTAGAGACTCTTCAAGACACTTCAATCCGCTACTTGAGACCCTTAGAACAACACCAACCAATTTCCTTCAAACTTCCAAATAAAACCTAGAAAAGCCACTAGGTTTTCACTTTGCGACTAACCCGAAAACTATCTTTTTCTGAGATTTTTCTATTGAGATACACTTACCATACCCTCATGAACCTTGGTTTAAAGTGTGGAGCTTATTGGACAAGAAACAAAATTTTTCTCTTTTCAAATGCAAGGAACCCGAGAGCAACTATGTGATATTCTTCAATTTTTTGTGTAAATATGGCTAAGTATGAAACTTGTCTCACTACTAGTAGTATTATAAAGGGACATGGAGGGTCAAGATGCAAACAATTGGGTGGTTTGGATGATCTCTTATTAAATATCAAGACTTGTGGGTCCTTGACCAAGTCAACTTTCTCAAGCTCACACTTGCAAGACTTAATCATCCTACCACAGGTCAACTCACCCTTTTGGCCATGGCATTGTCGTCCAAGCACACAACAGGGGGGGGGGGGTGACACGTGTCGCCCTCCCATTTGTCACAATAATACGTTTTCCGACAATTTCATAATTCCGTTAAAATTTTACAAGTCTCAAATCTTAACATCATGAAGTTCTTACGCACGTTCTAAAGCACGCCCCGCAAATACGGGTGTAACTTTGATCATTCGCAGCCTAGAAAGAGACTCATTACGCTTTACCTCTTATTGCCCTTTGTTTGTGATGTGGCACTATGCGCTACCTTGTTTGTTTCGTACATATTTGTAAAACTGGTTTTAAAATGATATGATTTCATTTAAGTACTTCGATTTCACATACTTGGTACTGTTGTAATCGACCTCCTTGGGGCCGTGTGTTCATGCCGCAGTAAAGGGAAGGTAGCGGATCCTCGCCTTAGGATCTTTTCTTTGGTGTCGTGAGCTCCATCTTCTCCGCAGGCTCGACTTTTGGGTATGATCTCCCGTTGATGTAGATAGTTTTGTACATTCAGGTATGGCGGGCCCCGTCCCGCCATAGTTGTTTACTTCCTTAGAGGTCTGTAGTCCTATTATACTTGGGATGTAATCGCGATTTTGGTTATATATATATATGCCGAAAGCGCACTTTTTTTTCCGGATAAACGTGGTCTCATTTACAATTGTTTCGTGTCTTGTGTTTTTATATTCCATTGACACTGATGTATGACTACTTGGGTGCCGGTAAGGCATCCACGCCCCGAACGGTCGTGACAAAAGTGGTATCGTGAGCGCTTAATCCTCGGAAAGTGTCTACGCACCGTATCTAGTAGTTCTTGATTATCGGTGTTGCGCACCACACCAATAATCGTGAGGCTATAGGATATTTAGGATTGGTTTCATTCTTCTCACTCCGAGATCGTGCCTTAGAGCTTTGTTATAAGTTGGACCCTCTTACGTATTCCTTTCTCAGAATAGCTTATGCCTCCACGTAAGGCAACCCGCCTGTATGGCAAGGCAAGGCGGAGCTGCTAGTAGGACACCGAGAGTCACGAGGGCTCAGGCCCAGTCTATACCCGAGACGGCGAGTTCCATGACGCCGCCGGCCCCAGCAGAGACCACAGTACCCGCACCTCCTGTCCCACAGCCTGGGGCGGAGGAGTTAGGGTACAAGGAGATGGCCCAGCTATTGGCCAGGATTGTGGCCAGACATGAGGATAGGCTGGATGCAGCAGTTCCAGTTCCAGCAGTGCCTGTGGTTCACCCGAGATCAGACAGTTTGAGGCTACGGGATTTTCTGAGTTGTAGCCCGCCAGAGTTCTACGGGTCGAGGCCTGAGGATGATCCGCAGGAGTTCATCCGCTGCCATGAGGATCACGGGTGATCAAGGCTTCGAGACCGAGTTCGTGATCTTCGGTTCGCATCGGCCGTGTGATACCGCCGATCGGGTTTGACTCGTGGAGCTTTCCGGGAGAGCATGCGCTCCAGCAGATGGGACGAAGTTTTGAGGCTTTTCTCACGCACTTCTTGCCTCCGCAGATGGCGAGGGCACGCCGGCAGATTTTTGTTCGAGACAGAGAGGCGCACGCCAGGAGTACAACGCCGAGTTCGATTCCATCGCTCGATATGTCCCTACGCTTAGTAGCAGATATGGAGGACGGAGTGCACCGACACGCCACCGCTAGATGATTATATGGCCGAAGTCTTGTGCGGGTGTGGCTCTTCACCGTGCATGGACATTACCCGTATGCAGGCTCATGCACTTGGATGCGAGGAGCGTAGAGGCCGACGGGTTGACAGGCAGCAGCAGAAGAAGGCCAGGACGATAGGGTCTTTTGGTAGCTCTCGGGGTGGACGGCCTCAGCAACAGTCTAGATTTGCACCACAGCCAGCTCAGAGTACTCCTGCACCGTCTTCGAGGACAGACCAGGGGCCCGTGACTTGGACGCCCAGGTAGCAGAGTGATAACCGATAGGACAACCCCAGCGTGGCCGATGTAGATCCCATTACGGAATTGTGGTACCGCCCGAGAGTTTGTTACGATTGCGGCCAGGTCACTTGCGAGAGCCTGTCCACCGGGCGCAGCAGGGTAGTGAGTCGCCTCACGTGGTCTTTCGCGGTCTTCATCTCCTACAGCTACTCGCCCGAGGGCGTGGTTCTCGTGACCAGCAGGTCGCGCAGAGGTCGTGGTGCGGGTCTCAGCCTAGCGTCCTCGTAATCCGCATATATGCCTTGTCCACCGGGCAGACCGTGAGGCCTCACCGATGTCGCCATGTACTTTATCGGTTCGTGTTGTGACGTGTATGCCTTGATAGATCCGGTTCTACTCGCCCCATATATCTCCCCTTGTTGCTAGTAGGATAGGGATGAGCTCGAGTCCATAGACCCTTTCGAGGTAGCTACGCCATGGGTGATTCTGGTAGCTCTACGGTATATAGGGCTTGTCCATGACTTATGCGATCGTCGACCCTAGCCGACTTGATAGAGTTGGACATGACCGATTTCGATGTGATCACGGGCATGGATTGGTTAGCTTGCTACGCCATCAGACCGCAGGAGAGAGTGGTACGGTTCCAGCTTTCTGGGAGCGGTTATCGAGTGGAGGAACATCAGACGCCGAGGGGTAGGTTTATTTCCTACCTCAAGGCTAGGAAGATGGTGCGGCGGGTACATCTACCATCTCGTTCGGTGTTTGATATCGAGGCCGCAGCGCGATTTTCATCGATTCAGAGTCGAGAGTTCCCGCACGTGTTTCCGCACGACTCCGTATCCTCCCGAGAGGAGATAGAGTTTTGTATCGATGTCGCGGACACTCGCCTATTTCCATTCCGCCATACGTAATGGCACCGCCGAGTTGAGAGAGAATGAAGGACCACCGAGAGATTTCTCGGAGAAGCGGCTTCATCAGCCTAGTGTTTCTCCTCGGGAGCGCAGTATTGTTCGTGAAGAAGAAGGATGGACGCGCACGTGTGTTGATTACAGCACGGTGAACAAGGTGACTATTAATACCAGATACCCCATTCCCGTGATTGATGATTTGTTCGACCACCGCAGGTGCGAGATGTTTCTCCAAGATTGATCTGCGGCCGCTATCATCAGTACGAGTCGAGAGGCGGATGTCCCAGGATCGCATTCCGACCCAGACGCATTATGAGTTCGTGGTCATGTCTTTCGGTTGACCAATGCTCCGCGGTATTCATGGATTTGATGAACCGAGTGTTCAAGCAATTTTGGACACGCTTGTGATAGTGTTCATCGATGATATCTTGGTTTATTCTCACTCAGAGCGAGCACGCGAGCATTTGGCGATCGTGGCCGAGAGTTCTCCAGACCAGCAGCTTATACGCCATGTTTTGAAATGAGTTCGTTGACTTCGTGGCTTTTCTTGGGCATATAGTCGGGCCGATGGTATTCAGTGGATACGCCAAGATCGAGGCAGTCGGAGTTGGCCTAGACTCTACTCCGACAGAGGTTCGCAGCTCGGGCCTTGCAGTTATTATCGGCGTTCAGAGAGAAGTTTGCTTATCTCTCGCACCATTGACTAGGCCGACTCGAAGGCGCTAAGTTTCGTGGATCGATGCGTGTTAGCGTGGTTTCCGCCATCGGCGAGAGATCGACGCATCGCCCGCTCTTACTCTTCCGCAGGTCCAGACGGCTATGTCGTATTGTGATGCGTCGGGCATCGGGTTGGGATGTGTGTTGACGCAGCAGGCAAGGTTATAGCGCACGATCCCGACCTTAAGAAGCATGAGGAACTACCCCACCCATGATTTGAGTCGCGGTGATTCACGCCAAGATCCGAGGCACTATTTGTATGGGGTTCATGTGGATATTTATACTGCACCACAAGAGCCTCCAAAGATATCTTCAATGCAGGAGCCGAACTTACGATGCAGACGGTGGTTAGAGTTACTCAAAGATTACGATGTTGATATCTGTACCACCCGAAAGGCCAATGTCAGGCGTATGCCCTTAGTCGTAGGTCGATGGGTAGCCTATCAGATGTGCAGCCGGAGAGGAGGGGCATGGTTCGTGATTTGCATCAGTTAGCGAGCCTTGGTGTCTGATTGATTGATTCTGATGGCAGTGGGGTTCGAGTTCGAGAGGTTGCCGAGTCTTCCATCGTCGAGGAGGTGAAGAGGCAACAATTTGAGGATCCGGTTTGACGCGTACCGCGATACGACTCTTCGTGAGCGGGTCCTTTTGAGGTAGCACCTGATGGGGTGCTAAGTTTCGAGGGCAGGTTGTGTGTTCCGAATATTGCAGGACTTCAGCAGCAGGTTCTAGGGGAAGCACACAGCGCACGTTACTCTATCCATCCGGGGTCGACCAAGATGTACCACGACCTCGTGATCCGTATTGGTGGGATGGCTTGAAGAGGATCACCACGACCTGCTCCGGTTCGTGGATCGTGCCTTACCCGGGCACCCAAGCAGTCATACATCAGAGAAAATCATCGGAAATATAAACACAAGACATGAAACAGTTGTAAAGTGAGACACAGTTTAACTGAAGAAAAGCTTGCCTTTCGGCATATATATAAATAACCCAAGTTTTGCAGTTACATCCCAAATGTACACAGACTACTGCACTTCTAAGGAAGTAACAACTATGGCGGGACAGTGGTTCGCCATACTCGAATGTACAAACTATCTACAATACAGGAGATCATACCAAAAGTAGAGCCTCCGAGAAGATGGAGCTCCCGACACCAACGCAAAGAGATCCTAAGGACGTGGATCTAACACTGCTGCCCTTACCGCGCAGATGAACGCACTTCAAGGAGGTCGCACAACAGTACTAAGTATGCGAAATCGTAAGTACTTAAATGAAAACATATCATTTTAAAATCAGTTTACGATATGTATGAAACAACTAAGGTAACCGCACATAGTGCCACATCATAAACAAGAGCAACAATAGGTAAATCAGAATAAGTCTTTTCTAGGCCGCGAATGATCAGGCAGGCCAATTGCCCGTAGTATCACCAAGCAAGCCTAATCTCGACTCCGTAGTCCGCATAGGCCACTCACATAGGCCCGCATAGGTATATAACCCCGCATCGAGGGTAGCTACTTCTGCATCGCCCCGACTCGTAGTCCGCACGGCCACATAGACCGCATGAGGTATAACCCCGCATCACTAACCTCGAACTCCGTAGCTCCGCATAGTCCCCGGACCCGCATGAGGTATTCTCGAATCATGGTCCTGCATCACCGAGTCTACCCCGCATTGGAGGGCAGCTTAACCCCCGGTAATATGTCAAGAGGTGAGTGATATTACCCTAACATAACAGCTTATTGTTAAACAACATAAGCACAACAAGAATACTCTCTTATACAAACGTTACAAGACACTAACACACATAACATCATATCATGTCTACTTATCAAACCATCTTATTATTCTTTTCACAAATCAATATAAGTCTGTTATAAACACATAGGCAAACTGTTTCTTTTATCATGCTTAAGTGGTTATACCTAACTTCCCATAAAGCTAGTATAACTCTTAGGCTTCTGTTTAAAAACCAATTAGTTCTCTTCTGTTTAAAAATGATTTAGTATTCTTTTGAAATGCTTTCAGATCCTTATTATTCAGGCTTAAGTCGCAAGACATTGCCGTAAGTATTATTCAGGCTTAAGTCAAAAGACATTGCCGTAGTTATTATTCAGTTAACACATGTACGTCTACCGTACTACATATATATTTTAAAATATCATGCTTTAGGAAGAAATCACATACCTTCTCGGCGAAAACCACCTGCCAAGTTGAATATGTCGCGCACAGAGAATTCAACCTATAATAGTCAGACACGTCTATCAACGTTCAGACTACTCTGAAAACAGTTCTAAGCAGAGGGTTCTCTATCCTACGAAAAATTGGGCAGCACTTCCCTACCCGGTGAGCTACTCAAGTTCATCAGAAAACAAATTCTAAGTAAGTACAGTTTGATTATTCTTCTTTTAAACCCTTCTACTGTGATAACAGTTTAATTCTATTCTTTAATATCCTTCTAAGTATTCATACTTATTCTTATACTTCTACAGTATGTATTCTCTAATTCAAAAGAGGGTTAGGATTATTTACCTCGGTAAGCCCAATAATATCCTAGATAAAAGTCGATCCGAGCAAGGCTTAGCTCCTAAGTCAGACGCTCCGATAGCTCCAAGAAAACCTTAGAAGTTCTTCACAACTTCTACTAAGGACTAAGTGGATTTGGGCTAGGTATTTTGGGCATTATAACAATACTAGAAGGCAACTTTTCTACCGGGGAGGGGGTAGGTTTCTGGCTAGCAGTGGGTAGCCTCGGCTAAGTTTCTCCAAAGGGGGGAGGTGTTTGACTAAAAGGCTTTAGGGAGAGGAGAGGAGTTTGAGACGTGGAAAGTAATTGTGGATGAACAACTCTTCATCTTAAGGGGGGTATTTATAGGTCAAGGGATGGCCAACCAATGACCAAGATTTAGCCAAGTGGTAGGCAAGTGTAAGGCCAAGATTAGGCAAGTGTACCTAGCCAACTTGCACACAAAATATCCTACCAACTACTTGACAAAATTGACATCCATTCGCCCTATGGACGCCACACATCCATCAATCGAGGGTGACAAGTGTCGCCTCCCGTTGGTCCAAAGTGTTTCGCCTCTAAAAATCCGCAAAAATTAGAAATGGCATAGCCGGAATTTATCCTACGCGAGTTGTGTAAAACGCTTCGTCGGAAAACGATTCTTTGTGAGGATTGTGCCCAAAAACGCCATGCCTAAACTTTAAGGCCAACTTTTGTACGTACTCCCTCGCGTACATACTCCAGAAATACGGGGTATAACATTCTCTCCTCCTTAGAAACATTCGTCCCGAATGTTCCTTCCCAAGACAGTTAACGATAAGATTCTTCATAACTTAAACAGCTTGCAAATGCCACACACGCCACGTAACAACACTTAGGCATAAACGATAATGAAGATTTACAAGTAGGAAAGTGAATTACCCGAGGTGTGGGAATAAAGTGAGGATACTTTTGCCTCATGTCCTCTTCGCCTTCCCACGCCATCTCCTCCCGAGCTCGTTCGCCACAAGACTTTGACGGAAGCCACGCCCTTCATCCGCAGACGCTTAACCCGACGATCGACATCGCGCATGGGAATCTCTCATACGATAACCCCTGGCCACTGGACATCGCCAATCGGTGTACTTAGATGGATCCCCGATACATCTCCTCAAAGATAGATATGTGAAAATCGATGCATCGCCTCCAGATCGGACGAGATTCAACTCATAGGCAACCTTGCCTACCTCGCGATGACAACTAAACGCCCAATGTACTGGGCCGAAGTTTCTTCTTCCCGAATCTCATCACACCCTTCATGGGCGACACCTTTAGGAAAACCTAATCATGAACCTCGAACTCATGCCGACGACGATGATCTCGCATATGACTTCGCCGACTCGAGCCGCCAAGAACCTCTCCCGGATAAGCTTCACCTTATCCATCGTCACTGCACCAAATCTGGTCCCACTAGCCGCACTCGCCCACATCGAACCAACCTATAGGCGACCGCACTTCCTCCCATACAAGGCCTCATAAGGCGCCATCCGAATACCTGGAGTGGTAGCTATTGTATGCAAACTCAACTAGAGGCAAATGATCCTCCCACTACCTCGGTCGATAACACAAAGCTCGCTCGCAAAGATATCCTCTGTAGTCCGGATAGGCGCCGCCTCGTCCGTCTGCTCGTGGATGGAATGCAGACTGTGCTCACCAAGGCCCCTAAACCCTCTTGAAAGACCTCCAAGCTTAGCCAGAACCGCTCATCTATCCGATATGATCGAAATAGGGACTCCATGCACCGACGATCTCTGATATATAGTCCGCATAATCCTCACCGAAAAGTCGCCCCGACGGAAGAAAGTGGGCTGATTTCACACCACAACGATAACCCATATAGAATCATGTCTCTCCGAGTGTGAGGTAATCCCGATGAAGTCCATGTTGATTACCTCCCACTTCCGTGTCGGGATCTCTATCGCCGCAACAAACCACCGTGCCTCGTGCTCTACCTTCACCGCCGACAACACGGGCACCGAGCTACGAACTCGCAACGCCCCTCTTCAAGCCATCCCACCAATACACGATCTGGCGTCGTGGTACATTTTGGTCGCACTCGACGGATAGAGTAACGCGCTACGCGGTGCTTCCCCAAGAACTCGCCAAGTCCTCAAACATCCGAACACACAACTCGCCAAACCTTAGCACCCCATCAAGTGCTACTCAAAAGGACCCTTGCCCTCACGTAAGAGTCAGATCACGATAACGTGTCAAAATCGATCTCGAATCGTTTCTTTACCTCCTCGACGATGGAAGACTCGCAACCTCACGAACTCGAACCCCACCGCTATCGTAATCAATCAAACGGACACCAAGGCTCGCTAATCGATGCAAATCACGAACCATGTCCTCCTCTCTAGCCGCACATCCGATAGGCTCCCATCGACCTACGACTAAGAGCATCCGCCACAACATCGCTTTCCCGTGGTACAGACATCAACATCGTAATCCTTAAGCAACTCTAACCACCGCCTCGCCGTAAGTTCACTCTCCTCCGTCAAGATATACTTGGAGGCTCGTGGTCTCAGTATAAATATCCACATGAACCCCATATCACACGACCCAAACCGGGCTCGCGATCGTGCCTTACCCGCACCCAAGTAGTCAAACAACATCGAGAAAATCAGCGAAATTAAAACTCATACATGATAACCAATGAAAAGAGGGAACAAAGCAACCAATCGTTACCTTTTCTCAAAATAACTAACACCAACAGCCATAATCCCGCCACATCGCATTTCTGCACTTCTAAGAATTTTTATAACATCTCTCGACGGACAGGCTCCGCCATACCCCGAATGTACAAAAAGTTCTACAACTTCAGGAACCGTACTAAATGACAAAGTCTCCGGCGAATGGAGCTTTCGAGAACCGAACAGCGATCCAAAGTGCGGATCAACAAGCGATGTATCTCAACTCGCAGATGAACGCAGCTTCGGCGGGTCGATAACAGTAGCATGCGAAATGTAAAAATATCAGAAATGAAATCATAATAATCTATAAGGAAAACAGAGACATGTATGATAACCAAACTACAAGACACCACGATATACAGCCTACCAAATCAAATCACATCAAGTCGTGGACTCACGCCCAAAGATCATTACTCAAAGTGGACGATACTGCGGCTACCCAACGTGTCGGTATGTCCAACCCAATAACAAGATAGTACTCATCGTGGACGATACTCGGCTACCCAACGTGTCGCATGTCCCAACCAATAACAAGATAATACTCACCGTGGACGATACCGTGGGCTACCCAACGTGTCGCATGTCCAAACAAATACCCAGATAATACTCATCGTGGACGATACTCGCGGCTACCCAACGCGGTCGATGTCCAAACAAATACCCAGATAATACTCATCGTGGACGCATACTCGGGCTACCCAACGTGTCAAGATGTCCAAACCGCTTTACAAGATACCATTCCTAATGGAAGCATACCCGAGGGCTACCCAACGTTTCGATATGTCCAAAAGGATCATCATAGTGGAAGCATACCCGTGGGCTACCCAACGTGTCGATATGTCCATCATACCACCCGATATCCGCCTCCGTCCGAGACTCAGAGCACAAAGTCAAACACTTGCACAACAACAAAACTATCACCACAAGCACAAAGTGGGTTACACACAACTCAAAGTACCTTCGCTTAAGTCAACAAACCGGGTTCCAACCCCAAAATACTACATTCTTTCCTACCTTCAAGACCTCTTTACGTAGAAACCATACGATACTATCACACATAGTATCACACACATTCATGTTTAAAACACGTACTTCAAACACAATTAACATAACGTCAAGTATACATTTTAAAAGTCCAAGTAATTAACTCCTTTAAGGTCAAGTATTCCTACCTTTTAAAACCAAGTCATTTACTTTTCCCTTAAGAAAAGTTCGATATTTGAAAACAAGTGATTTATACTTTCAAACTCAAGTTACTTCTCTTTTCCAAAATCCAGTACATTATCCTTTGCAATCCATTAAGTTCATTCTTTGGAATTTTAAGAAAAGTCAGAACTTGTTATCAATGATTCTCATTTAAGCAACCATGATCTAGGAAATGTAATATCATTTTGTCTTATCTTAGTTTCTATGCAGATGGAGGTTTCTACTGGTTTTAATATAATCAATTAGTCGAAACCATTTCCTTTATTAGCGCTGCAGTGGTGTGTTCGATACTTGTTCCCACTTTCGAAATCCATTTCACATTCTTATGCCGTTATACCTAACTTCCCATAAAGCTAGTATAACTCTTAATTTTTCAAAAACCAAGTATTACTCATTACTCACGAATGAGGTTTTACAACTTTTGAATACATTACAAATCTTTCACAATTCTATGTTAAGTCTCTTATCTTCCACCAATCAACAACCGTTCTTTTACTCACATAAAGTTATTATAACTAACTTCCCATAAAGCCGTTATAACCCCTTTATGTTTTAAACCAACCAATTACCACATAAACATTTATGAGACCAAGAGGGCTCATTCCTTAAGCACCGAGTGCCCATTACTAACGGATAAGTCTTACTACTCTTACACATAATGAAGCCCTTTACACTTCATAACAAGTCAAGACACAATTTGGAAAATCAATTTCCTTTAACACACGCAAGGCCAACCGCACTATATATTTCACAAATAGTCATGCTGAAGAGGATAGGAAGAATCACATACCTCGCGACGATTGCCGACAAAAAGCAAAACGCCCCACAGTATTGAACCCTTCAAGTAGGATACGCTACTCGTAGCGCCTCAATCCTATAAGGGTCATAAGACATCTATTAACTTCTCGTTCCGAACGTAGAATAAGCTAAAAGCAAAGCCCCTGGGTTCTACGGAACTTACTACCTTTATCCAAGGTCGAAAACAGTAACCCATTCCAAACCCTTTTCAATTCTCTTTCAATTCAAGTTTTAGGTTAACATGATGTCTAACCCTAAACATCTTCAACTACCACAATTTCCCTTCTATACAACATGCAACGACTAACTTTGTCACCAAAAGGTAGTTACAATCTTAAGGCTAACATGCCCACTTCGGTTTTCCACAGACAACAAGATCCAAATCCATGCAATATAAAACAAATTTCAGTGCTCAACTCTAAACTACTAAAATAAAATGCCTCAGCTCACATCTATACTACTAAAATAAAATAAATTTAGGCTCATAACCAAGAGAAAGGGGAAACTTTTACCTTAAGGAATAGCCCACAAAAGCCCCTTTTTCTTCCACCTCTTTCAGTCAAAATCGCCCACCAGCGTTACCCAAGAGTTTACCCACACTTTTTATTCTTGCCGCCGCCCCAAAAATCTCCTCTAAAGCTAGGTTTTCTTCCAAAAACGCTAGTGCAGGGAGAGGGTTTCCATGGAAGTGTTTTGAAATGAAATGAAAAGGAATGGCCAAGTCTTCCAAGACTTGGGCCCTAAAATAGACCACTTATCGATAAAAAGGATGGGAGGACACTTGTCACCCTCCCATAGGTTATAAACGAAATATCCTGCTTTTTCACTTCATCGCAAGAAAATCCCGCTCGGCGCGCTGCCACTTGGCCAAGGCGCCACTTCCAAAAATAAATCTTCCGATGCCGCCGCTGCCTCAGATTCGGCCAGCACGCTGCAACCTCGCGACTTCAAGATAATCGGGCGCCATGCCTCGCATCCGGCCGCGGCTGCACTGCATCGAGAATCGCTGCACCGACTACGCACCAAACTTGAAACTTCCATAACTTTTGACTGATGTCCAATCGACGAACGGTTTGTTGCGTTGGGATCTAGATTTAACTGCTACACATTAGGCTTTTTTAAACACCTCAAATTCTTAACAACTGGGTACAACACTCCAAGGTAAACTAAAAATCCGGCCCAACACATGTTGTCAACTTATCTATCTTCTAGAATTTACGGTGTAACATTCTTCCTCTTAGAAACATTCGTCCCGAATGCTCCTTCTAAGTCTTCAGAACACACGCGCAGATAGTCTTCACTACTATACCTACCAAAAACTCATTTATGCCTCTCATGGCCATAATATAGAAATCACGATCTCCAAATTCCAAATAACGGGAAATCACCTCTACGTGCAAACATCACTATTTTCTCCTCCCTCGTCTAAAGGATACTCTCCTTACTCTGCTGCACCTTCCTTGTACACTCACACCCTCTCTAGTACACGCCCACAATTCACCATCGCCTGCTTTCTACCACCTGAGTCACTACCTCCAACTCGTCCCATCTTACTAATCCACGCCATGGAAGCTACCACTTCCATCGCAAACTACCCATGGAATCATCACACAAAACTCCATGTATACCATACACTCCGACAAGGATTAACAAGAAAGGCTTCTACCCAAGACGGCCTTACATCTAAGGTCTCAATCATATAAATTCTAAGGTTCAAAATTTTTCTCATCCCCAAACTTACCCTCTTTATTAACCATGCTTCCAAAACACATTATATACACAAAGCTACCCTAACATAGCACTCAACACATCACCACAACATCAAAGCATATAATACTCTGAGGTTAAGAACATACCAGAACTTATTGCTTCACCTCCCTTCTTGTCGCTTCTACTCATGTTCTTTCCCAGACGACGCACAAAGGAGGAGGTGAATCGCCCACCGATCCCGGCTGAATCTCAACCTCCGCGCTTATCTCTCGTGGGACAATTCCTTGCAAAATGGCCCTGGCCGCATGTAAAACAGATTCTATTAGCACGACACTCCCATCGTGGAGCCTACCACAATGGTCACAACGAGGTAAGGGTGGTCCCATCCGACTAACATCCCCGATCCCCAAAACTCAAACCTTGAGCCCGACCGCCTCCCGAATTTCTCGAACGCCCCGACGATCGGCGGGAGCACTCATCGGGCGGAGGCGCATAACTAACTCGCCGAGGCCGCCGCCTGGCGTCACCAAAGGACCCCGCCGCCTTGGCCCTACTCGCTGATCTTCGTCATTCCGCCGACTCGTCGCCTCACATCCAAGTGCACGAGCTCGCACGCGGCAATGTCCATGCGGTCAAGAGCTACTCCCGAGCAACTCTCGCCAAATAGTCATCAAGCCCTCGTGACGTAGCGTGCACTCGCCCTCCATGTTGGCTACTAACGCGGACGCATCGAGCTAGTGAGTTAAACTCCACGTTGTACTTCAACCGCACGCCTGCTCGCCAACATCAAAAATCTGTAGGCCGAGTCCTCCTCATCCGCGAGGCAAGAAATGTGCAAGAAATGCCTCCGAGAACTCGTCCCATCTCGCTGGAAGTGCATGCCTCCCGACAGCTCCCACGATCAAACCACCGATCGCGTATCACGCACCGACGCGAACCTAGGACCACCGACTCGGTCTCCGATGCCTCGATCACTCTCACGATCCGTCAGAATCGCTTGATGAACTCCTGCGATCATCCTCGTGCCTCGACCGTAGAACTCGCGGCCACAACTCGTAAAGTCCCGCAGCCTCAAACTATCCGATCTCGTGAACCATCGGTGCATCGAACCGCCGCCCACTACCTATCTCATATCCGCCACAACTCGCCAATAATCGCCATCTCTTGTGACCCATCTCCCGCCTCGGCATCGGACCGAGGCTCGTGCATCAGAGTCTCAGCAGCCCATCGCCGCGCTAAATCTCACAGCCGGGCGCGCCGCAAAACTCGCCGCTCAAGCACTACTCAGTGATCGACGGCTCGCGCTCGCATTCTCTGAATCCCACTAGCGCCTCCTCGCCGCTTTGCCCTTCTCGCCTCGTTGCCTTTCGCAGGCATAATCGTAAAAACGAAACACGTCGTAGGGGTCCAACTTACAACACGCCTCTAAGGCACGATCTCGTAATGAGAAGAATAGAAACTAATCCTAAATGTCTCTTCTCCCGATTATAGATGTGGTGCACAACACATCGATAATCAAGACTCTACTTAGACACGGTCAGACACTTTCCGAGGACTAATCGCCTCGATACCACTTCGCCACGACCAAACCGCTCGCGATCGTGCCTTACCCGCACCCAAGTAGTCAAACAACATCGAGAAAATCAATGAAATTAAAACTCATACATGATAACCAATGAAAAGAGGAACAAAGCAACCAATCGGTTACCTTTTCGAAAATAACTAACACCGAATAGCCATAATCCCTCGCCACATCGCATTTCACTGCACTTAAGAATTTTTATAACATCTCTGACGGACAGTGGCCCCGCCATACCCCGAATGTACAAAAAGTTCTACAACTTCAGGAACCGTACTAAATGACAAAGTCTCCAAGGAATGGAGCTTTCGAGAATCGAACAACGATCCAAAGGGTGCGGATCAACAAGCGATGTATCTCAACTCGCAGATGAACGCACTCGGGCGGGGTCGCATAACAAAAAGTGCATGCGAAATGTAAAAATATCAGAAATGAAATCATAATAATCTATAAGGAAAACAGAGACATGTATGATAACCAAACTACAAGACACCACGTATATACGCCTACCAAATCAAATCACATCAAGTCGTGACTCACGCCGAAAGATCATTACTCAAAGTGGACGATACTCGGCTACCCAACGTGTCGGTATGTCCAACCCAATAACAAGATAGTACTCATCGTGGACGATACCGCGGCTACCCAACGTGTCGGTATGTCCCAACCAATAACAAGATAATACTCATCGTGGACGATACTCGTGGGCTACCCAACGTGTCAAGATGTCCAAACAAATACCCGATAATACTCATCAGGACGATACTCGTGGGCTACCCAACGTGTCGGTATGTCCAAACAAATACCGGATAATACTCATCGTGGACGATACTCGGCTACCCAACGTGTCGATGTCCAAACCGGTTTACAAGATAACATTCCTAATGGAAGCATACCCGTGGGCTACCCAACGTGTCGATATGTCCCAAAGGATCAATATAGGAAGCATACCCGCTGGCTACCCAACGTGTCGATATGTCCATCATACCACCCGATATCCGCCTCCGCCGAGACTCGGAGCACAAAGTCAAACACTTGCACAACAACAAAACTATCACCACAAGCACAGCGTGTTACACACAACTCAAAGTACCTTCGCTTAAGTCAACAAACCGGTTCCAACCCCAAAATACTACATTCTTTCCTACCTTCAAGACCTCTCTTACGTAGAAACCATACGATACTATCACACATAGTATCACACACATTCATGTTTAAAACACGCATTTCAAACACAATTAACATAACGTCAAGTATACATTTTAAAAGTCCAAGTAATTAACTCCTTTAAGGTCAAGTATTCCTACCTTTTAAAACTAAGTCATTTACTTTTCCTTAAGAAAAGTTCGATATTTGAAAACAAGTGATTTATACTTTCAAACTCAAGTTACTTCTCTTTTCCAAAATCCAGTACATTATCCTTTGCAATCCATTAAGTTCATTCTTTGGAATTTTAAGAAAAGTCAGAACTTGTTATCAATGATTCTCATTTAAGCAGCCATGATCTAGGAAATGTAATATCATTTTGTCTTATCTTAGTTTCTATGCAGATGGAGGTTTCATCGGTTTTAATATAATCAATTAGTCGAAACCATTTCCTTTATTAGCGCTGCAGTGGTGTGTTCGATACTTGTTCCCACTTTCGAAATCCATTTCACATTCTTATGCCGTTATACCTAACTTCCCATAAAGCTAGTATAACTCTTAATTTTTCAAAAACCAAGTATTACTCATTACTCACGAATGAGGTTTTACAACTTTTGAATACATTACAAATCTTTCACAATTCTAAGTTAAGTCTCTTATCTTCCACCAATCAACAACCGTTCTTTTACTCACATAAAGTTATTATAACTAACTTCCCATAAAGCCGTTATAACCCCTTTATGTTTTAAACCAACCAATTACCACATAAACATTTATGAGACCAAGAGGCTCATTCCTTAAGACCGAGTGCCCATTACTAACGGATAAGTCTTACTACTCTTACACATAATGAAGCCCTTTACACTTCATAACAAGTCAAGACACAATTTGGAAAATCAATTTCTTAACACACGCAAGGCCAACCGCACTATATATTTCACAAATAGTCATCTCAAGAGGATAGGAAGAATCACATACCGCGACGATTGCCGACAAAAAGCAAAACGCCTCACGATTGAACCTTCAGTAGGATACGCTACTCGTGGCGCCAATCCTATAAGTGGTCATAAGACATCTATTAACTTCTCGTTCCGAACGTAGATAAGCTAAAAGCAAAGCCCTGGGTTCTACGGAACTTACTACCTTTATCCAAGGTCGAAAACAGTAACCCATTCCAAACCCTTTTCAATTCTCTTTCAATTCAAGTTTTAGGTTAACATGATGTCTAACCCTAAACATCTTCAACTACCACAATTTCCTTCTATACAACATGCAACGACTAACTTTGTCACCAAAAGGTAGTTACAATCTTAAGGCTAACATGCCCACTTCGGTTTTCCACAGACAACAAGATCCAAATCCATGCAATATAAAACGACCTCAGCTCAACTCTAAACTACTAAAATAAAACAACCTTCAGCTCACATCTATACTACTAAAATAAAGCGTTTAGGCTCATAACCAAGAGAAAGGGAAACTTTTACCTTAAGGAATAGCCCACAAAAGCCCCTTTTTCTTCCACCTCTTCCACAAAATCGCCCACCAGCGTTACTCCACGAGTTTACCCACACTTTTTCTTCTTGCCGCCCCAACAATCTCCTCTAAAGCTAGGTTTTCTTCCAAAACTAGAGAAGGAGAGGGTTTCCATGGAAGGGTTTTGAAATGAAATGAAATGCAATGGCCAAGTCTTCCAAGACTTGGCCCTAAAATAGACCACTTATCGATAAAAGGATGGGAGGGACACTTGTCACCCTCCCATAGGTTATAAACGAAATAAATATCCTCGCTTTTTCACTTATCGCGCCGCTGCGCGGCTCACGCCGGCAAGGCGCTTCCACTTCCAAAATAAATCTTCCGCATGTCGCGCTGCCACAGATTCGGCCGCGGGCGCTGCAACCTCGCGACTTCGATAATCGGGCGCCGCACCGCATCGGCCGCGGCGCTGCACTGCATCGAGAATCTGCACTGACTACGCACCAAACTTGAAACTTCCATAACTTTTGACTCCGATGTCCAATCGACGAACGGTTTGTTGCGTTGGGATCTAGATTTAACGGGCTACACATTAGGCTTTTTTTTAAACACCTCTAAATTCTTAACAACTGGGGTACAACACTCCAAGGTAAACTAAAAATCCGTCCAACACATGTTGTCAACTTATCTATCTTCTAGAATTTACGGGGTGTAACACATACAAATAGTGCCTCCAGATCATCAAGGCGTGAATCACCGCTGCCAACTCCAAATCGTGGGTGGGGTAGTTCCTCTCGTGTTTCTTCACCGCCGGATGCATACGCTTATAACCTTGCCATGCCGCATCAACACACATCCCAACCCGATGCCCGACGATCGCAATACACAACATAACCGTCGGACCCTCCGGAAGAGTAAGAACGGGCGCCGCCTTCTTTTCAAAGAATCGGAAACCCCGCCACAAGCATCACCATCAAACTTGGCCGCTCGAGTCACCCTAGTCAATGGTGCGTAGATAGAAGCAAACTTCTACGAACCGATAATAACTCGCAAGGCCTAAAATCGCGAACCTCTGGCTGAGTAGAGGTCTAGGCCAACTCCCGATCGCTCGATCTTGGCCAGATCCACCAATACCATCGGCCTGACAATATGTCCAAGAAAAGCCACCGAAGTTAACCAAACCTCACATTTGGAAAACTTGGCGCATACCGGTCTCGAGAATCACAAGACAGCCTCAAATGCTCCGCATGCTCCTGCTCTGAGCGAGAATAAACCAAGATATCATCGATGAACACTATCACAAATGTGTCCAAGAATGGTTTGAACACTCGGTTCATCAAATCCATGAATACCACGAGCATTGGTCAACCCAAAAGACATGACTCGAACTCATAATGCCCAGACGTCCGAATGCGATTAGGGACATCCACCTCTCGACTCGCACTGATGATAGCCCGACCAGATCAATCTTGAGAAACAAATCGCACTCGCAAATCGGTCGAACAAATCATCAATCCCGGAAGCGGGTATTCGTTTAATGGTCACCTTGTTCACCGCCAGAATCAACACACATGCGCAGCTGGCCCCGCCCTTCTTCTTCACGAACAATACCGGCGCCTGTGGAGAAACATCAGTTCGATGAAGCCCTTCTCCAAAGAAATCCCTAAGCCGATCCTTCAACTCTCTCAACTCGCAGTGCCATTCGTATGGCGGAATGGAAATAGGCCGAGTGTCCGCAATATGTCTATACAAAACACAATCTCCTCTCGTGAGGGATACCCGAGGTCGTCTGAAACACGCCTGGGAACTCTCTCACCATCGAATCGGCGTAAAATCTGGTACCGCAGCCTTCAGATCAAACACCCAACGAGATGGTAGATATACCCTTTCGCACCATCTTCCGAGCCTTGAGGTAGGAAATAAACCTACCTCTGTGATACCGTGTTCTCCCACTCAACAACCGGCCTCAGAACCGGAACTGCATACTTTCTCTCTCAGCTACATTGGCGTAGTAAGAAGCTAGCCAATCCATCGCCATGATCACGCCGGTCAATCATCTCCAACTCTATCAAGTCGGCCAGGGTCCGACGATCAGAATGGTCACAGACAAGCCCTATATACCCGCCGAGCTACCACCGAATCACCCACCGCGTAGCTACCTCGAAAGCGGTCTATGGACTCGTGCTCTATCCCTATCCTACTCGCAACAAGGGGATATATATAGGACACCGAAGAACCCGGATCTATCAAGGCATAAACATCAAACCCAGAAACTGATAAGGTAACTGTGACGACATCAGGTGAGGCCTCCTGATCCTGCCGGCTGGACAAGGCATAAATGCGCTCGAGGACCGCTAGAATCGACCCGCCACGACCTGCCGCGACCGCTGGCCCATGAGTACCTTGCCTCCGGGGCGAGTAACTGTCGGGGATGAAGAAGACCGCGAAAGAACCTATAGCCGACTTACTATCAAGATCGCCTCTTGGTCGGACAAGCCGATAGACTCGCCGCCACAATCAAACAAGCTCCCGTAGCACCACAACGCCCGACGTGGGATCTACCGCACCGGCCACACTGCGGGGGGGGGTGGTCCCGATCGCCGCACTTCGCCGCTCGACGTCAAGTCCCGGGCCCTGGTTCGCCTCGAATATCTCGGGCCGGCCGAGGACGCGCAGAGTGCTCGAGCCGCCGTGGTGCAAATCTAGATCGTTGGCCGAGGCCGCCACCACGATAGCTACCAAAAGACCTCGCCGCCCCGCCTTCTTCTCGCCGTCACAACCCGCGGTCTCTACGCCTCGCATCCAAGAGCATGAGCTCGCACGCGGGTAATGTCCATACCCGAAGAGAAACACCCGCATACGACTCGCCATATAATCATCTAGCCCTGACGAGCGGTGCACCCTATCCTCCATATCCGCTACTAACGCTGGGACATATCGAGCCAATGAATCAAACTCGACATTGTACTCTCTCGACATAAGGCCCTCTCGCCTCAAGAAGAAAAATCTATCACCGCGCCTCCTCATCCGCGAGGCAAGAAGTGAGTGAGGAAAGCCTCGAGAACTCATCCCAAGTAGGGGACGCGTGCTCTCCCGATAACTCCCACGAATCAAACCAATCGATCGCGTATCACGCAGCCTTATGTGAACCAAAGATCACGGACTCGGTCTCCGACGCTCGATCACTCTCAAAATCCTTCAGAATGACGGATGAACTCCTGCGGATCATCCTCCCGCCGACCAGTAAAACTCGCGGGCTACAACTCAGAAGTCTCGTAGCCTCAAACTCTCGCCTCGTGAACCACGTACGACCGGGCTGGATTGAATCCGCCGCATCCACTGCCTCATGTTCGACACGATCCCGCCGCGAATCGCCATCTCTCTCAGAACCATCTCATCCGCTTCCAGCCGCTGGAATGGAGGTGTAGGTATCGTGGTCTCATCACCACGCCGCGCCTCTAAACCTCTCCCAGGGTCGGCGGCGCCAGAGAACTCGCCGCCTCGTATAGATCGGGCCCGAGCCCTCGTGACTCTAGGTGTCCCACTAGCGCCTCCTACTGTCTTGCCCTTCAGCCCGGTTGCCTTACGTGGAGGCATAACTATTACGAAAAGGGATACGCCGGCGGTCCGACTTATAACACACCTCTAAGGCACGATCTCGTAATGAGAAGAATGGAAACCAATCCTAAATATCCTATAGCCTCCGATTATTGGTGCACAACACACCGATAATCAAGACTCTACTAGATACGGCTCAGAGACACTTTCCGAGGATTAATCGCTCGATACCACTTTTGTCACGACGCTGCTCGGCTCGTGGATCGTGCCTTACCCGCACCCAAGCCATACATCGAGAAAATCAGCGAAATATAAACACAAGACATGAAACGCTTGTAAAGTGAGACACGCTTTAATCAAGAAAAGCTTGTCTTTCGCATATATATAAATAACCCAAGTTTTGCAGCTACATCCCAAATGTACAATAGACTATGCACTCTAAGGAAGTAACAACTATGGCGGACAGGGCCCGCCATACCCTGAATGTACAAACTATCTACAATACAGGGAGATCATACCAAAAGTAGAGCCTCCGGAGAAGATGGAGCTCCTGACACCAACGCAAAGAGATCCTAAGGATGTGGATCTAGCACCTGCTTGCCCTTACCGCGCATGAACGCATCCCCGGGCGAGGTCAAGACAACAGTACTAAGTATGCGAAATCGTAAGTACTTAAATGAAAACATATCATTTTAAAATCAGTTTACGATATGTATGAAACAACCAAGGTAACCGCACATAGTGCCACATCATAAACAAGAGCAACAATAGGTAAATCAGAATGTCTTTTCTAGGCTGCGAATGATCGAAGCAGGGCCAATTGCACGTAGTATCACCAAGAAAGCCTAATCCTGGACTCCCGTAGTCCGCATAGGCCACTCACATAGGCCCGCATAGGGTATATAACCCCGCATCGAGGGTAGCTACTTCGGCATCGCCCCGACTCGTAGTCCGCAGGGCCACATAGACCGCATGAGGTATAACCCCGCATCACTAACCTGGAACTCCCGTAGCTCCGCATAGGTCCCCTGGACCCGCATGAGGTATTATCGAATCATGGTCCTGCATCACCGAGTCTACCCCGCGACGGAGGCGCAACCCCTGAATATGTCAAGAGGTGAGTGATATTACACTAACATAACAGCTTATCGTTAAACAACATAAGCACAACAAGAATACTCTCTTATACAAACGTTACAAGACACTAACACACATAACATCATATCATGTCTACTTATCAAACCATCTTATTATTCTTTTCACAAATCAATATAAGTCTGTTATAAACACATAGGCAAACTGTTTCTTTTATCATGCTTAAGTGGTTATACCTAACTTCTCATAAAGCTAGTATAACTCTTAGGCTTCTGTTTAAAAACCAATTAGTTCTCTTCTGTTTAAAAATGATTCAGTATTCTTTTGAAATGCTTTCAGATCCTTATTATTCAGGCTTAAGTCGCAAGACATTGCCGTAAGTATTATTCAGCTTAAGTCAAAAGACATTGCCGTAGTTATTATTCGCTTAACACATGTACGCCTACCGCATACATATATATATTTTAAAATATCATGCTTTAGGAAGAAATCACATACCTTCTAGCGAAACCACCGCTAAGTTGAATATGTCGCGCAGAGAATTCAACCTATAATAGTCGACACGCCTATCAACGCTCGACTACTCAAAACAATGCTTCTAAGTAGGGTTCTCTATCCTACGGAAAATTGGGCAGCACTTCCCTACCCTGAGCTACTCAAGTTCATCGTGAAAACAAATTCTAAGTAAGTACAATTTGATTATTCTTCTTTAAACCCTTCATCGTGATAACGCTTAATTCTATTCTTTAATATCCTTCTAAGTATTCATACTTATTCTTATACTTCTACAAGATGTATTCTCTAATTCAAAAGAGGGTTAGGATTATTTACCCTCGTAAGCCCAATAATATCCTAGATAAAAGTCGATCCGAGCAAGGCTTAGCTCCTAAGTTGTACGCTCCGATAGCTCCAAGAAAACCTTAGAAGTTCTTCACAACTTCTACTAAGGACTAAGGGATTTGGGCTAGGGTATTTTGGGCATTATAACAATACTAGAAGGCAACTTTTCTACCAACGGAGGGGGGGTAGGTTTCGGCTAGGCTAGGGGGGGGTAGCCTCGGCTAAGCTTCTCCAAAGGGGGTGTTTGGACGAAAAGGCTTTAAGGGAGAGGAGAGGCAATGTAGACTTGGAAAGTAATTGTGGATGAAGAACTCTTCATCTTAAGGGGGGTATTTATAGGTCAAGGGATGGCCAACCAATGACCAAGATTTAGCCAAGTGGTAGGCAAGTGTAAGGCCAAGATTAGGGCAAGTGTACCTAGCCAACTTGCACACAAAATATCCTACCAACTACTTGACAAAATTGGACATCCATTCGGCCCTATGGACGCCACACATCCATCAATTGGAGGGTGACAAGTGTCACCCTCCCGTTGGTCCAAAGTGTTTCGTCTCTCGGAAAAATCCGCAAAAATTAGAAATGGCATAGCCGGAATTTATCCTACGCGAGTTGTGTAAAACGCTTCGCCGAAAAACGATTCTTTGTGAGGGTTGTGCCCAAAAACGTGCCATGCCTAAACTTTAAGGCCAACTTTGTACGTATTCCTCACGCATATACCCGAAATACGGTATAACAGGACGCTGCGAGTTTGTGGCTCGCGCCCGTGTTGTCGCAGTGAAGGCAGAGCACCGCAGGCCTGGTGGTTTGTTGCAGACGATAGAGATCCCGACCTGGAAGTGAGAGGTGATCAATATGGACTTTATCACAGGATTACCTCGCACTCAGAGGAAGCATGATTCTATCCGGTTATCGCCGACAGTGACAAAATCAGCCCACTTTCTTCCCGTCAGGACGACTTTTTCGGCTGAGGATTATGCCAGACTTTACATCCGAGAGATCGTCAGACTGCATGGAGTCCCTATGTCTATCATATCTGACCGAGGAGCCTGGTTCACGCTAACTTGAGGTCTTTCCGTATGGGTTTAGGACGCAGTGAGCTCGAGCAATCGCATTCCATCCACGCATGCACGACAGCCGAGCGCACTATCCGCACTTCGAGGATATGTCGCGAGCCCGTTATTGACTTCGTGGGTACCGAGGATCATTTGCCTCTAGTTGAGTTCATGATAATAATAGCTACCACCCAAAGATTCGATGGCGCCTTATGAGGCCTTGTATGGGAGGAAGTGCAGACGCCGATAGGCTGGTTTGATGTAGGCGTGGTGCGATTAGTGGGACCGCACTGCACAGCAGAAGTGGATAAGGTGAAGCTTATTCAGAGCTGCCATCGATAGCTCGAGTCGACGAAGTCATATGCGCATCATCATCGTCAGATCCGGAGTTCGAGGTTGATGATTGGGTTTTCTGAAGGTGTCACCCACGGCGGTGTGATGAGATTCGGAAGAAAGGGAAACTCACCAAGGTACATTGGGTCGACGATTGTCCGCAGTGGTAGGCAAGGTTGCCTATGAGTTGATCCGCCGTCCGATCCGAGGCGCGCATCCGTGTTTCATGTTTCTACGCCGAGGAGATGTATCGGATCCATCTAGAGTGCATCCGATTGACGATGTACTGTGTGACCGAGGGGTTATCGATGAGGAGATTCCATAGCGATAATCGATCGCCGTGTTAGGCGTCGCGACCAAGGACGTGGCTTCCACAAAGTCTTGTGGCGGAACGAGCTCAGGGAGGAGATGACATGGGAAGCCGAGGAGGACATGAGGCAGAAGTATCCTCACCTATTCCCCACACCTCCAGGTAACTCATTTTCCTACTTATAAATTTTCATTGTCATATATGCCTAAGTGTTGTTTTGTGGACATATGTGGCATTTGTAAACTGTTTAAGTTATGAAGAACTTTATCATTATCTGTCTTGGGAAGAAACATTCGGGACGAATGTTTCTAAGGAGGGGAGAATGTTATACCCCGTATTTCCATAGTATGTACGTGAGGGCGTACGTACAAAAGTTTAGCCTTAAGATAGGCACTTTGGGCGAAATTTGTGCACAACCCACGAAACGAATGGTTTTCCGACGAAACGTTTTTCAAAACTTGCGTAGGGTAAATTACGGCTATGTCATTTATAATTTTTGCGGATTTTTCCGAGAGACGAAATATTTTGGACCAACGGGAGGGTGACACTTGTCACCCTCATATGGACGGCAACTTGGGCAAGGGTTGGACGATTTTGTGGCTTAGTTTTTGGTCAAGGAGTTGGTAGGATATTTGTGTAGTAGATGGATAAGGACACTTGCCTAAATCTCCACCTTACACTTGCCTACCACTTGGCTTCATCTTGGCCATTGGTTGGCCTATAAATACCCCCTAACTTGAAGGTTTTCTTCATCCACAAATCAATTCTCCAAGTCTTGAAAATCCTCCCTCTCTTATAGCTTTGTCCAACCTCTTCTCCCCCCCTTCCTTGAGTCCTAGCCGAAACCTACCCCCCTCCCTTGGTAGAAAAGTTGTCTTCCAAGTATAGTTACTATTCCTAAATACCCTAGCCCCAAATCCCTTATAGTATTTAAGTAGAAGTTGTTAGAAACTTCTAAGGGTTTCTCGAGCTATCTGAGCATACAAATTAGAGCTAAACCTTGCTCAGGATCGACATTTAACTTGGATAATATTGGGCTTATCGAGGTAAATAATCTTATCCTTCTATTGTAATTGGAGAATACATACCGTAGAAGTATAGAAATAAGTATAAAACACATAGAAGGATATTAAAGAAGAGAATTGAACTGTAATTACACTGAAGGATAATACAGAAGAGTATTGAACTGAAATCACATCAGAAGTATAATAAAGAAGAATTGAATCAGACTTTACATGTGACCAGATTTACAGAGACTTGTGTAGCTTGACTAGGGAAGTGCTGCCCAAATTTCCGAGAATAAAGAACCTCTCGCTTAGAATAGTCTGAGTAGTTCAGACATTGATAGACGCATCGACTATTATAGGTTGATTCTCTCGCGCGACATACTCGACTTGGCGGTGGATTTCGCTTATGAGGTATGTGATTCTCCCTATACTCTTGAGCATGATATTTTAAAATATATATATAGTACGGTAGACGTACGTGTGTTAACTGGACGTAGTTTTACGGCAATGTCTTTTGACTTAAGCCTGAATAATAAGAATCTTGAAGTCTTTCAAAAGAATTATAAATCATTTTTGAAAGAAGAAGAATAATTGTTTTTAAAACAAAAAGCTTAAGAGTTATACTAGCTTTATAGGAAGTTAGGTATAACGACTTAAGAAAGATGAAAGAAACAGTCTACTTATGTGTTTATGAAAGACTTGTATTGATTCTGGAAAGTATAATAAGATGGTTTGTTGAGTATATATATTGTGATGCTATGTGTGTTGTATCTTGTAAACGTTTGTGTAAAGAGGTTATTCTTATTGTGCTTATGTTGTTTAGCGATAAGCTGTTATGTTAGTATTATATCACTCACCTCTTGACATGATACCGGGGGTTAAGCTGCCCTCCGATGCGGGGTATAGCTCAGGCAGTCTGTGTGACTATGATTCGAGAATACCTCATGCGGGTCCCGGGGGCCTATGCGGAGCTACGAGAGTTCCAGGTTAGTGTGCGGTCCTTGTGGCCATGCGGTCTATGTGGCCATGCGGACTACGAGTCCAGGACGATGCCGAGGACTAGCTACCCTCGATGCGGGGAATACCTCATGCGGGCCTACGTGTGTGGTCTATGCGGACTGCGGGAGTCCAGGATTAGGCATGCTTAATGATACTATGGGCGATTGGCCTTGCTTCGATCATTCGCAGCCTAGAAAGAGACCTGTTACAGTTTACCTCTTATTGCTCTTGTTTGTGATGTGGCACTATGTGCGGTTACCTTGTTTGTTTCGTACATATTTGTAAAACTGGTTTTAAAATGATATGATTTCATTTAAGTACTTTACAGTTTCACATACTTGGTACCTGTTGTACTGACCTCCTTCGGGGGGCTGCGTTCATGCCGCAGGTAAAGGGAAGCAGGTAGCGGATCCTCAGTCTTAGGATCTTTTCTTTGGTGTCAGGAGCTCCATCTTCTCCGGAGGCTCGACTTTTGGGTATGATCTCCCTGTTGATGTAGATAGTTTTGTACATTCAGGGTATGGCGGGGCCCTGTCCCGCCATAGTTGTTTACTTCCTTAGAGGTCTGTAGTCCTATTGCATACTGGGATGAATCGCGATTTTGGTTATATATATATGCCGAAAGGCGAATCTTTTTTCGTATAAAGCGTGTCTCATTTACAATTGTTTCATGTCTTGTGGTTTTATATTCCGTGATTACTCGATGTATGACTACTGGGTGCGGGTAAGGCACTACCACGCCCCGAACGGTCGTGACAGTTAGTAAGGCACAGTGTACTGTAATTTGATTATCATACATGTCTCCGGCTTTGTTTTAAACCTATGATGTAATTACAGTATTTTTCCAGTTTTACATACTTAGTACATATTGTGTACTGACCCTTCTCGTGGCCGCGCTCACGCCGCAGTAGGTAAGGTGTGGTGGATCCTCATACTTAGGATCACTTATCAGACGTCAGAAGCTTCATTTCTCCGGAGGCTTGTTTTTTTGGTACAGTCTTTCCCTGATGTTGTAGATTTATGTACATTCAGGGGTATGGCGGGGCCCTGTCCCGCCACTGTTGTTATTCCTAGAGGTATGTAGTCACATGTTGTGGTTTGGGGCTGTAAGAACTGAGTTGTACAATTTTTCTTGGATTATGCATATTTTATGGAAGGCAGCCTTATCGGCTAGCCTGTGTTATTATTGTCTAAATGTTGTATGTTGTGTATGTTCCGCTGTTATTCTCTGATGTATACCTGAACGGGGTGCCCAGGTAGGGCACCAGTCGCGGCCCCGGGGTCGGGTCGTGACAATATGTGTCCATAGAGGTAGCCTTATCGGCTAACCGGTTGTTTAAATTCTCGTTGTGTTATTTTATAAGTTTCATGTATGTTCCGCTGATTATCTCTGATGTATACCTGTAAGGGTGCCTGGTAGGCATCACACGCCCGAACCTCGGGCTGCGTGATGGTGCCCTACACGGGCCCTTCTTCCTTAACAACTAAGTATGCGGAAATTAAATAACACCTCGTTTTTTTAAAACCAATGCGTGCAAGGCAAAGCCGACAAGCTGCCATATATACATAAACAAAAGACACTACACCGCATACGAGTCCAATCCCACATGAATACAGACCTCAAGAGTTAAATCGAACTATGACGGACAAGGCCCGCTGTACCATAATCGTACAAAAGCACATCGAAAGAACTTATACCAAAAAGATAAACTCCGAGCGGAAGGAGCTATCAAAAACTCGGCGGTCCTACACTGCCGATCACCAAACAACAGACCTAAACTGCGGCATGAACGCGGCCCGAAGGAGGTCAGTACGAAGAATGTACCAAGTATTTGAAATAGTAAATCAGAATGAAATCATAACGATCTAAACAAAACAGAGACATGTATGATAGCCAACCTACGATACATAACACATAAGCAGTCATATCAAGTCAGGGACGCATGCCCTCAAAGTCATTACTCAAATATAACTATGGGTCTCACGCCCACAACATCAATCATGCCCGTGGAATACCTTCCTCACTGCCGGCAGTCTATGATATAATAACACCAAGGCCGTACAAACCACACTATACAACCAAACCATGAAGCTGATACGGGGCAAGTACGAAAGCCAACTACCAGATACCAAAGCCGTGTCACGTAGCTGACCGGGGCAAGTACGAGGGCTAACTACCAGATACCAAGGCCGTATCACGAGACTTCGCCACTACACTGAACGGGGCAAGTGCGAAGGCTAACTACCAGGTACCAAGGCCGAATCAGCCACGAGACGGGGCAAGTACGAAAGCCAACCACCAGATACCAAGGCCGAATCAGTAAACCTCATGGAGAGCTAGTCCATGGAACAACAATCCTAATGGAACCATACCCGTGGGCCACCCATCGTGTCAGTAGGTCCAAAAGGAAACAACAAGACAGCAATCAAAATGGAAGCATACTCGTGGGCCACCCATCGTGTCAGTATGTCCAAAGCGATTAACAAAATAACACTCCTAATGGAAACATACCCGTGGGCCACCCATCGTGTCAGTATGTCCAAAAGGATTGATTAGTGGAAGCATACCCGTGGGCCACCCATCGTGTCAGTATGTCCATCAATCAAGAATAACATGACCGGCCCTCCATCGAGAGACGCGGTAACATAAGGATACAACACTTGCACAACAAGGCTATCACCACAAGCATAGGCAAATTCAATGTCACAAGCCAAAGTACTTATCAAGGCACACATGGAATAATTCTCAATTAACAAGCCAAAGTACAAATTAAGGCACACTTAGACAAATTCTCAATTTATCAAGCCAAAGTAATAATTAAGGCACACTTAGACAAATTTTCAATTTATCAAGCCAAAGTACTACGTACGTACATTCTTTTCAAGAGACTCCTTTGTATGTAATACCCCAAGATACTAACACCCGTAGTATCAAGGTGTGTCTATTTTTTTTTCAAAGTAAGTTACTATACTTTTAGAACTCATTTCAAAGCTTGAAACCAAGTAACTTCAAATTTTCACAATCTAGGCAACTTATGCCCATTAATCAAAATAGACAACCTTCGAAACCTTCCATAAAGCCGTTATAACCAACTTCCCATAAAGCCGTTATATCCCTTTATGGTTTTTAGACAATTTCATTCTTTTTATAACTAAGAGACTTATACTTAAAACCAAGTATCACTAACTTTCAAATCGAGTCTCTTAACTTTCAAAATACTTCGAGTCTCTTAATATATAGAAAACAAGTTTCTTCCACTTTTAAACCTGTTATACCCCGTAGTTCCAGGGTATGTATGTGAGGACGTACGTACAAGAATACGACAGAAATTTTGGAAAGAAAGAAAGATGTGATTTTTCGACGGAAAAGTTTCCGGTTTTTGTGAAGAAAAAGGTTCGTTAATGGGAATTGGATTCCCAGATTTGGTATTTGGACTTCTTGGATTATTTTAGAATTTTGGGATTTTATTTTCAGAAATGGTCACGTGGGACCCACGGGAGAAATTTACGGTTTTGTGGGGCCCACTTTGTTTTTGAGGTTTCCGGTATTTTGGATATTTTCGGCAGACGAAATATTTTGGACGAATCGGGGGGCGACACGTGTCACCCCCATGTGTCACACTTGGCCGAAATTGGTGGACAAGTGGCTAGGCCACTTGTCCCTTGGCCGAAATGGCCACTACACTTGGCATAGTTTTCGTTTGGCCATGTGGTGTGGTGGGACCCACACACACATGGCCCAATCTTGACCCTACACTTACCTTGATCATGGCCCTTGGTTCTTCTATAAATACCCCTTAGCTTGAAGAGTAAAATCATCCACACTTGAAAGTCTTCCAAGGCAAAATATCCCTTTCCCTTTAGAGGTGTTTTCGTCCCTCCCCCCACTTGTGTAGAAAAATACTTGGAGTATTATTGTATAATCCCAAATACCTTGGCCTAGTATCCCTAGTAGTATTCCAAAGTTGTTTTAATACTAGGAGCCCGGAAATACTACTTTATCCCAATAGTCGCAAAATGAAATCCTAGAAAAATCTTCCTAGCTTGGTGGAAGTATTTAGAGAAGTTGTTTAGAAACTTCTAAGGGTCGCTTGGAGCGGGTTGGAGCGTAAGGAATTGGAGCTAAACGTTGCTCAGGATCGACTTATACACTTGGATAATTTTTGGGCTTATCGAGGTAATGATCTATTGTCACGACCCGAACTCGGGCCCGTGACTGGTGCCTTACCCCGGGCACCCTAGTGATACAACATCAGAGAAATCAGCGGAATATGAAACAATAACATGAAACAACATGAAGTATGAAATAATAATCTGAGAAAAATTGCCTTTCGGCATGTATATATGAAAACTTAAATTCGAACAGTTACATCCCATAAACAACTCGCCTGGCAAGATTACATGCACTTCTAAGAGTGGCGACAACAATGGCGGGACGGGGCCCGCCATACCACGAATGTAAGCACCTACTACGTCAGGGACTATACCACCGATAAGCCTCCGAGAAAACGGAGCTTCCCAAGCTGAATCGTGACCACGAGCTAGGATCAACGGCGGTGTACCTCAACTGCGGCATGAACGCAGCCTCGAAGGAGTCGCATAGCAGTACCAAGTATGTGAAACTGAAAATACTGTAAATGAAATCATAGTAGTCTATATAAAGCATGAGACATGTATGATAACCAAACTACAGTTCACAATAAATAAGCAGTCATGTCAAGTCAGGGACTCACGCCCTCAAAGTCATCACTCAAATATAACAATGGGTCTCACGCCCACAACATCAATCATGCCCATGGAATACCTTCCTCACTGCCGGCAGTCTATGATATAAAAGCACCAAGGAATACACATGAACACCGTGTCCCACTGTGTCATCATAAAACCGTCGGTAAGTACGGAAGGCATAGCCGACTACTAAAACCTACGCATAACAAGGTCATAAGTCGTAGCACGATCCGTCTGCCGTCACATGATCAAATCCGCCACTCGCGCGATATCTAATGTGCGCGTCTAGCCCCGAACTTCCGTAGCTCGCACGGGCCACTCCACCGCCCGCATGAGGTATTCCCGCATCGAGGTAGATACTCCCGGCAGCGTCTTGGACTCGCCGTCCGCAAGGCCACATAGACCGCATGACCACAAAGGCCGCACACTAACCTGGAACTCCCGCAGTTCCGCATAGGCCCCACAGACCCGCCTAAGGTCTTCTCGAATCATAGGTCACATAGACTACCGAGTCTACCCCAGACGGAGGCGCCTTAACCTCGAATCATGAGTGATACAATACTAACATAACAACTTATCGCTTAAACATAAGCACAATCAAGGAAACCACTTTACACAAACATCACAAGATACTAACACACGTAGCATCCTAGCATGTTTACTTAACAAATCAACAAGAAAGTATTACAAGGCTATCACAAACCAACACAATCAAGTTATACACACAAGGTACTTTCTACTATATGATTAACAAGATCGGGTTTTTATCCCCAAAGTACTTCATACATTAACTCTTTAAAAGATACGTTACTTTCACAAAAGTCACACAATACCCGTAGTATATGAAAATAGAGTGATTATCTTTGAAGTAAATCAAACACTTCTCTTTGTAAAATCAAGTAACAACATTCTTTTCCAAACGTTCCAAGTTTGCCTAATTTCAATTACTCAAGTTTCTCATTTTCGAAAGGTTTGTAGTTCATAGTTTTAATCCTTTAAAACAATTTGAGAAACATATACCTTATGTGTGAGTAGGTTATTCTTGTTCATAACAATCTTGATACAACAGCCATGATCTAGGAAATGTAATATCATTTTGTCTCATCTTAGCTTCTATGCAGATGGTAGTTTCTACTGGTTTTAATAATTCTTTATTAGTCAAAACATTCCCCTTTATTAGCGCTGTTGTGGTTTGTTCGATACTTATTCTGATTTCCGAAATCAGTAAAACATTATTCCTTTTGAAAACCAAGTACTCATTACTCACGAATGAGGTTTCACACTTTTTAACAAAATTCAATTAAGTCAAGTCTCTTATCTTTTAAGATCAAGTCTCTTAACTTCTTAAATCAATAAATCATTCTTTTTATCTCTCTTAAGCCGTTATACCTAACTTCCCATAAAGCTAGTATAACTCTTAAGCTTTTAAAACCAAGTATTACTCTTCTGTTAAAATGATTCAGTATTCTTTTGAAATACTTCAAGATTATTCAGGCTTAAGTCCGGAGACATTGCCGTAATTATTATTCAGTTAACACACGTACGTCTACCGTACTATATATATATTCTTTAAAATATCCTGCTCAAGAGGATAGGAAGAATCACATACCTCGCGACGATTATCGACTATTAGCAAAACGCTCCACGACTATAACCCGGCTAGCCTTGTCCACCTTTCAAGTAGCACATGCTACTCACAGAACATTCAACCTATAAAGGTTATACAAGTCTATCAAAGTCTAGACTACTCGGTAGAATAAATCTAGATACAAGATTCTACGGAAATTTGGGCAGCCCTTCCCTACCCGTCAAACTTCACAAGTCTCATCAGTCTGATCATGTAAATCTGATTCAATTCTCTTCTTTAAATTCAGGCTTAAGTCAAAAGACATTGCCTCACAACTTTGTTCAGTTCTATATATAGTATACTTCAACTATATATTCCTACAACATGTAATTTCCAATTACAATAGAAGGTCAAGAGTGTTTACCTCGATAAGCCCAAAATTATCCAAGTATAAAGTCGATCCTGAGCAACGTTTAGCTCCTACTCCGGGTGCTCCAACCCGCTCCAAATAACCCTTAGAAGTTCTATGCAACTTCTTCTTAATACTCCAACCAACTATGGAGATTTTCCTTAGGGTTTCGTTTTTGTGACTGAAGGGAAGTATAATAGTATTTCTGGGCTTTTCGTATAAGTGTAATCTTGGAATACTACAAGGTATACGGCTAAGGAAATTTGGGTATAGTAATAATACTTTGGAGAGTATTTCTACCAAGAGGGGGGGTATTTATACGAGATAACACCACAAAGGGGGGGTGTATACCCCTCGGCCAACCCCACTAGGAGGGGGGTACTCTCGGCCAAGGGGGGAGGGGCTCTCGGCCAAGGGGCCTCACCAAGGGGGGAGGGGGAGGCTAGGACGAGACACTACACAAAGGGGGGAGAAGAGAGCTTTCAAGACTTAGCACAATTTTGGATGAAGAAGTTCATCAAAGGGGAGGGGTATTTATAGGTCAAGCCATGGCTAACCAATGGCCAAGATCAAGCCAAGTGTGGTGCAAGTGTAGGGCTAGGATTCACCCAAGTGTACCTTATCCATTTACCCACAAAATATCCTACCAACTACTTGACAAAAAGCCAAGACCAATCGTCCAAACCACCCACCACAACGCCCAATATGAGGGTGAAACTTGTCACCCTCCCGTTGGTCCAAAATGTTTCGTCTCTCGGAAAAATCCGCAAAAATTAGAAATGACATAGCCGTAATTTATCCTACGCGAGTTGTGTAAAACGTTTCGTCGAAAAACGACTCTAACCGGGTGTTTTGCACAAAAATCGAACCTATGCCTAACTTTAAAGCCCAAACTTTTCTACGTACATCCTTACGTACATACTCTGAAAATACGGGGTATAACATTCTCCCCTCCTTAGAAACATTCATCCCGAATGTTCCTTCTAAGTCTCAAAACAATTGTGCGCCAGTATAGTGTTCACTACTATACTTACGAGAACAATCCTACCACAACTGGCCACAGAAACACTTGCGCAAAATACTTACATCCAAGTTCACGAGGAATCACCTCTGACATCACAAAAGCCCTTACCCGAGGTCTAAAATATACTTCCTTCGCACCTTCTCCTTACAAAAGAATCGACACTCTATGCTCGCAATACATGCTCACTTCTTCCCTTACGCTGTCGCACTCTCTCGCACACTCGAACTCTTTCTTACCATATCTCACATCGATTCGCTTCCAAATCTACGGGTTACTATCTCCAACTTGGTCATCATTAATCGAACACTGATGGATCTCCGATACTTTACCGAATATAGCAACACGAAAAGACCGGACATACTGCCTCCTAAGTTGGACGGCAAATGCTAACATATAGGCAACCTGGCCTATTTCCTCACATGATCTGAAAGGCCCAAGGTAACTCGGGCTAAGTTTCCAGAAAACTCGTCACACCCTAGCCACATTCTGCTGAAACCGGTATGAACCAACAATCTGCACCTTGCCAACATCGAACCACTCGACCGGCAACTTACACTTTCGCCCCCCAAGGCTTCATAAGGCGATATCTGCAAACTGCAATGGTAGCTATAAAACAGTCCCTCAACAGGAGACAACAATCCTCACAAGTACCCCTGAAATCCAAACACTGGCCCGAGGGAGAATGCGATTCTGAGACTCACCTGAGTTCCTAATCATGCCTGGTAAAACTTCCAGAAAAAGCATTGTACCACAGGCTCCATGCATGTCATAAGGTGAAGGTAGGCACCCATGCACCTTACAACCTTTCGATATAACATCACCGCCAAGTAACGGTCTGATCGAAGACACGATGGCTGACCATCGCCCGCCATCGGGTCGAACGCATCCACGAACTCGTACGATGGTTAACTAGACTTGGGCCTAACACCCTCGTGACCCTACCACCTGGCGGGGCCACCACAAACTGACCCCACCATAAAACAGGTCGCGGGTTGACCCGCGGCATGGCCCCAACCCGACCCACTCTCGCATAAACACGTGCTCCCGATCCTAACAATCTTACTAATCACGTTACGAAAACCTAGCGGTCTTCTTAGCTCAACTACCCTCTTTCATTTTCCCACAACTCGTGGACTTATCACACAAACATATCTCACGTGCACTATGCACTCCGATAAGTGGTCAAACATAAAATACATCTTTTCTCGAGACGGCCTTACCTCTAAGGTCTCTACGTATAAGACTCTAAGGTTCACACTTCCTCTATCCCCCAAATCTTACTCGGTTAACTAACCATGATATCTAATCATAATTTCCACTTATGTTATCTGAACATAATACTTAAGATATACTCATCTTACACGTACTAATCTCTAGAGGGTTAAGGATATACCTGTATCTACTGCTTCACTCCCCGTAGTCGTTCTAATCAAACCTGCCCCATAGGGCGCATAGCTAGGGAAGATGATGAATCGTCATCGATCATGAAGGTGAGTCCTTCTACTAGGACATCCTTTCGACACACGGCCCGACGGCGCCGCAGTAAAACAAGTACCAACTAAAAGACGACACTCTCCGAGGACGTCATACACCGCGAACACCGGGAAAAATCAATCCGCCGGCCGGAACCTACGTGTAGCTGTGAACCGGAAACTCTGGAGCTCTGACCAACTCTGGCTTACCCCGAACGTTCTGAACCCGTGGAGGACCACTCGACACTGGTGGATGTGCATATCCAGTCTGCTGCTGAGGCGATTCGCCTCGAAATTTACTAAAGGACCTGCATTGCGGCCTCTTCGCGTCCTTGGTTAACCCTTCGATCTCTACGTTTCTTGGCCTGCTGCGCATAAGCCCGTACACAGGCCATGCGCAAGCCTAACTGAAGAATTACTCTTGCACAACCCTCTCTTAGGTATTCATCAAGACTCGCGGTATATCGGTATACTCTCTGGTAGCCAAATCTATAGCTAATGTGGTCGCTCTTTGCAATCTCTATTCTCTGCTCTGGCCGTGGAACCAAGGTTCAACTTATCATGGCCGCAGAGGAATCGCCGCCGTGCTAAACTCATTGGCCGGTGATGTCGCAGAACTCCCCAAATGAAGCACCATGTCAGGTGATGACTGGGCCTGTGCCCACGCAACCCTCTGTGCTCTACTCGCAGCTCCCTCGGCTGCCTTGCCCTCCTGGGCTCGGGTTGCCTTACACGGAGGCATAACGGTAAGGGAAAGAAATACGTTAGAGGGGTCCAACTTATCACACAGCTCTAAGGCACGATCTCAGAATGAGAAGAATGGAAACCACTCCTAAATATCCTATAGCCTCCTGATTATTGGTGTGGTGCACAACACACCGATAATCAAGACTCTACTAGATACGGTCTGTAGACACTTTCCGAGGATTAACTGCTCTGATACCACTTTTGTCACGACCCGAACCCGGGCCCGTGACTGGTGTCTTACCCCGGGCACCCTAGTGATACAACATCAGAGAAATCAGCGGAATATAAAACAATAACATGAAACAACATGAAGTATGAAATAATAATCTGAGAAAAATTGCCTTTCGGCATGTATATATGAAAACTTAAATTCGAACAGTTACATCCCATAAACAACTCGCCACAACAAGATTACATGACCTCTAAGAGTGACATGATAACAATGGCGGGACGGGGCCCCGCCATACCCCGAATGTAGCACCTACTACGACAGGACTATACCACCGATAAGCCTCCGAGAAACGGAGCTTCCTAAATGCCGAATCGTGACCACGAGCTAGGATCAACGATCGGTGTACCTCAACCTGCGGCATGAACGCACTTCCGAGGTCGATAACAGTACCAAGTATGTGACGAAAATCGTAAATGAAATCATAGTAGTCTATATAAAGCATGAGACATGTATGATAACCAAACTACGCTTCACAATAAATAAGTAGTCATGTCGCGTCGTGGACTCACGCCTCAAAGTCATCACTCAAATATAACAACGGGTCTCACGCCACAACATCAATCATGCCCGTGGAATACCTTCTCACCGCCGGCGATCTATGATATAAAAGCACCAAGGAATACATGAACACCGTGTCCCACTGTGTCATCATAAAACCGCACGGTAAGTACTAAGGCATAGCCGACTACTAAAACCCACGATAACAAGGTCATAAGTCGTAGCATGATCTGCCTGCACCGTCACATGATCAACCGCCACTCGCGCAAAGATCTAATGCGCGTCTAGCCCCGAACTTCCGTAGCTCGCACGGGCCACTCCATCGCCCGCATGAGGTATTCCCCGCATCGAGGGTAGATACTCCCCGGCAGCGTCCTGGACTCGCCGTCCGCATGGCCACATAGACCGCATGACCACAAAGGCCGCACACTAACCTGGAACTCCCGCAGTTCCGCATAGGCCACACAGACCCGCATAAGGTATTCTCGAATCATAGGTCACACAGACCGCCGAAGTCTACCCCCGTGACGGAGGCGCCTTAATCATAACGAGTGATACAATACTAACATAACAACTTATCGTTTAAACAACATAAGCACAATCAAGGGAAACCCCTTTACACAAACATCACAAGATACTAACACACGTAGCATCCTAGCATGTTTACTGTACAAATCAACAAGAAAGTATTACAAGGCTATCACAAACCAACACAATCAAGTTATACACACAAGGTACTTTCTACTATATGATTAACAAGATCGGGTTTTTATCCCCAAAGTACTTCATACATTAACTCTTTAAAAGATACGTTACTTTCACAAAAGTCACACAATACCCGTAGTATATGAAAATAGAGTGATTATCTTTGAAGTAAATCAAACACTTCTCTTTGTAAAATCAAGTAACAACATTCTTTTCCAAACGTTCCAAGTTTGCCTAATTTCAATTACTCAAGTTTCTCATTTTCGAAAGGTTTGTAGTTCATAGTTTTAATCCTTTAAAACAATTTGAGAAACATATACCTTATGTGTGAGTAGGTTATTCTTGTTCATAACAATCTTGATACAAATGACCATGATCTAGGAAATGTAATATCATTTTGTCTCATCTTAGCTTCTATGCAGATGGTAGTTTCTACTGGTTTTAATAATTCTTTATTAGTCAAAACATTCCCCTTTATTAGCGCTGCTGTGGTTTGTTCGATACTTATTCTGATTTCCGAAATCAGTAAAACATTATTCCTTTTGAAAACCAAGTACTCATTACTCACGAATGAGGTTTCACACTTTTTAACAAAATTCAATTAAGTCAAGTCTCTTATCTTTTAAGATCAAGTCTCTTAACTTCTTAAATCAATAAATCATTCTTTTTATCTCTCTTAAGCCGTTATACCTAACTTCCCATAAAGCTAGTATAACTCTTAAGCTTTTAAAACCAAGTATTACTCTTCTGTTAAAATGATTCAGTATTCTTTTGAAATACTTCAAGATTATTCAGGCTTAAGTCCGGAGACATTGCCGTAATTATTATTCAGTTAACACACGTACGTCTACCGTACTATATATATATTCTTTAAAATATCCCTCAAGAGGATAGGAAGAATCACATACCTCGCGACGATTATCGACTATTAGCAAACGCCCGCGCTATAACCCGCTAGCCTTGTCCACCTTTCAAGTAGCACATGTTACTCATGTAACATTCAACCTATAAAGGTTATACAAGTCTATCAAAGTCTAGACTACTCGGTAGAATAAATCTAGATACAAGATTATACGGAAATTTGGTCAGCACTTCCATACCCACAAACTTCACAAGTCTCAGAATACACCCCATGTAAGTACTGATTCAATTCTCTTCTTTAAATTCAGGCTTAAGTCAAAAGACATTTCCGCACAACTATGTTCAGTTCTATATATAGTATACTTCAACTATATATTCCTACAACATGTAATTTCCAATTACAATAGAAGGTCAAGAGTGTTTACCTCGATAAGCCCAAAATTATCCAAGTATAAAGTCGATCCTGAGCAACGTTTAGCTCCTACTCCGGGTGCTCCAACCCGCTCAAAATAACCCTTAGAAGTTCTACGCAACTTCTTCTTAATACTCCAACCAACTATGGAGATTTTCCTTAGGGTTTCGTTTTTGTGACTGAAGGGAAGTATAATAGTATTTCTGGGCTTTTCGTATAAGTGTAATCTTGGAATACTACAAGGTATACGGCTAAGGAAATTTGGGTATAGTAACAATACTTTGGAGAGTATTTCTACCAAGAGGGGGGGTATTTATACGAGATAACACCACAAAGGGGGGGTGTATACCCCTCGGCCAACCCCACTAGGAGGGGGGTACTCTCGGCCATGGGAGGGCTCTCGGCCAAGGGCCTCACCAAGGGGAGGAGGCTAGGACGAGACACTACACAAAGGGGGGGGGGAAAGAGCTTTCAAGACTTAGCACAATTTTGGATGAAGAAGTTCATCAAAGGGGAGGGGTATTTATAGGTCAAGTCATGGCTAACCAATGGCCAAGATCAAGCCAAGTGTGGTGCAAGTGTAGGGCTAGGATTCACCCAAGTTGTCACGACCCGAAACTGGGCCCGTGACTGGTGCCTTACCCCGGGCACCCTAGTGACACAACATCAGAGTAATCAGCGGAACATAAAACATATACATGAAACAAGTGAAGTACAAACAAGATGTCGAGGAAAAATTGCCTTTTGGCATATATAAATAACAACTTTTACAAATGAACAGTTTAATCCTTTTCACAAACCCTGCCCACGACAGTACTACAGACCTCTAAGAAATGATACGACAACAATGGCGGGACAGGGCCCCGCCAAACCCCTGAATGTAAACACTTACGACGTGACTATACCATCGATAAGCCTCGAGAAACGGAGCTTCCCAACGCAAATCGTGACCACGAGCTAGGATCAACGGCGGTGTACCTCAACTGCGGCATGAACGCACTTCCAAGCGAGGTCGCACAACAGTACCGAGTATGTGAAATCGAAAATACATCAGTAAATGAAATCATAGCAATCATATAAAGCAGAGACATGTATGATAACCAAACTACGCTTTACAACAAAGCGATCATGTCAAGTCGTGAATCACGCCTCAAGTCATCACTCAGGTATAACAATGGGTCTCAGGCCCACAACATCAATCATGCCCGTGGAATACCTTCCTCACTGCCGACAGTCTATGATATAAAAACACCAAGGAACACACCTGAACACCAGTCCCCGTGTCATAATAAAATCATGCGGGTAAGTAATGCGAAGGCATAGCCGACTACTAAAAACCCGGTACCAACAAGGTCATGAATCGTATCATAAGATCCGCCTAGACCGTCACATGATCAAAGCCGCCACTTGCCCGCAGATCAATGTACGCGTCTAACCCTGGAACTCCCGCAGCTCCGCATAGGCCAATCTCATCGGCCCGCATGAGGTATTCCCCGCATCGAGGGTAGCTACTCCCCGGCATCGTCCTGGACTTCGCAGTCCGCATGGCTACATGGACCGCATGCCCATAAAGGCGACACTAACCTCGAACTCGTAGCTCGCGATAGGCCCCGGGACTGCATGAGGTATTCTCGAATCATAGGTCCATCGACCCGCCTGAGTCTACCCCGCATCGGAGGGCAGCTTAACCCCCGGAATCATCTCAAGAGATGAATGCCACAATACTATCATAACGACTGATAGTTAATAAGCACAATCAAGGGAAACCCCTTTACACAAACATCACAAGATACTAACACACGTAGCATCCTAACACGTTTACTTATCAAAGCAATCAAGAAAGTATTACAAGGCTATCACAAACCAATACAATCAAGTTGTTCACACAAGGTACTTTCTACTATATGATTAACAAGATCGGGTTTTTATCCCCAAAGTACTTCATACATTAACTCTTTAAAAGATACGTTACTTTGCAATACCCATAGTATATGAAAATAGAGTGATTATCTTTTTAAAGTAAATCAATTACTTCTCCTTGTAAAATCAAGTAGCAACATTCTTTTCCAATGTTCAAGTTTCTCATTTTTTAGAAAGGTTTCGTAGTTCATAGTCTTATTCATTTAAGAATATAATTCTCCTTTAAACAATCTGAGAAACCCAAGCCTTATATGTGAGTAGGATATTCTTGTTTATTACAATCTTATTACAGCAGCCATGATCTAGGAAATATCATTTTGTCTCATCTTAGCTTCTATGCAGATGGAAGTTTCTACTGGTTTTAATAATACTTAATTATTCAAAACATTTCCTTATTATTAACGCTGCAGTGGTTTGTCGATACACATTCTGATTTCCGAAATCAGTAAAACATTCTTAAGCCGTTATACCTAACTTCCCATAAAGCTAGTATAACTCTTAAGTTTTCAAAAACCAAATAATACTCATTCTTTCAAAACGATTCATAGATCTTTTGAAATGCTTCAAGTTCTTTATTAACACATATCAAGCCAGTTATTATTCAAATCAGTTACCTTTTTTTTAAAAACCACAAAGTATGTGCTTATCCACATAAAGCTATTATAACCGACTTCCCATAAAGCCGTTATAACACTTTATGTTTTAAATCAATCAAATACATTTAGCACATGTACGCGTCACCGCTACATAGTTCACACATATCATGCTAGAAGAGATAGGAAGAGGTCCACATACCTCGCGACGAGTATCGACTAATAGCAACACGCTCCAAGTACTTCCAACCGCCGGCTACTCCTAAGCCAGTAGATCGCGCCACACGTAGTACTTCAACCTATAAGGCCACAAGGCGCTTATTAGTGTTTAGATCCCCGTAGAACATTCTACGTAAAATTCGCAAAGACCTCCCCGCAATGACAGTAAATCTCCTCCTTTATCGAGGCCGCCATCAAGCCAACCGGGGTTATGCATCTAACCCTAACGGTACAATTCTACTCCACGGTACTACTACACAAGTCTCGTAATACAACCCTATGTAATTACAGTTCAGTATTCTTCTTTAAATTCAGGCTTAAGTCGCAAGACATTGCCGTAAGTATTATTCAGGCTTAAGTCAAAAGACATTGCCGATAACTACGTTCAGTTCTATATATAGTATACTTCAACTATATATTCTACAATATGTAATTTCCAATTACAATAGAGGGACAAGATATTTACCTCGATAAGCCCATAATTATCCAAGTATAAAGTCGCTCCGGGGAAATCGTGTAGCGCCACCTCCGTGCGCTCCAACCCGCTCCAAACAACCCTTAGAAGTTCTAACCAACTTCTACTTACTACTCCAACTAACCATGGAGATTTTCCTAGGGTTTCGGTTTTGTGACTGACGGGAAGTATAATAGTATTTCTGGGCTTTTGTATAGGTATAACCTTAGAATACAACAAGGTATATGGCTAAGGTAATTTGGGCATTATAACAATACTTTTGAGAGTATTTCTACCAAGAGAGGGGGGGGGGTATACACCCCTCGGCCTACCCCACTAGGGGGGGTACTCTCGGCCAAGGGGGGAGGGGTACACTCTCGGCTAGCACCCCTAGAGGGGGGGTGCTCTCGGCCGAACTCACACAAAGGGGAGGGAGAAGGCTCTCAAGACTTAGGCATTTTGGATGAAGAAGTCTTCAACCTTAAGGGGGTATTTATAGGTCAAGGGATGGCCAACCAAAGGCCAAGATCAATCCATGTGTTAGGCAAGTGTAGGGCTAGGATTTACCAAACACAAATATCCTACCAACCCTTGACTTTTCAAAGGCACAAAAAACGTGCTCCACTCTTGTCCATTTCGTCCTAAGGACGTTTCAAGTCCACCAATGAGAGGGTGCCAAGTGGCGCCCTCTTGTTGGTCCAAAATGTTTCGTCTCTCGGAAAAATCCGCAAAAAATAAAAATGACATAGCCGGAAATTCCCCTACGAAAGCTGTGAAAACGTTTCGTCGAAACACGACTCCAAACGGGTGTTGTGAACAAACATTAATTCGGCCAAGCCTTACTTGAAGTTCGAAATTTCCTACGTACGTCCTCGCGTACATACTCTGGAAATACGGGGTATAACATTCTCCCCTCCTTAGAAACATTCGTCCCGAATGTTCCTTCTAAGTCTCAAAACAAACGTGCGCCAGTATAGTCTTCACTACTATACTTACGAAAACAAACCTGCCACATCTGGCCACGGAAACACCCAAGCAAAATACCTCCATCCAATTCCACGAGGAAACACCTCTAACATCACCATAAAACACTTCTCACCGGGGTTTAAAATATACTTCCTTCGCACCTTCTCCTTACAAAAGAAATGATCACATCTATGCTCGCCATACATGCTCGCTTCTTCCCGATACCACTTTTGTCACTTTGCCGCGAGGTTCTAGTGTCACTCCGGCGACCCAACAAATGGTACCGGACTACATGCGATCCCTGAGGCTGTGACACTCGAACTCTTACCACATTTCGACATCGCCCGCTTCCAAAACTCGGGTTACTATCTCTAACGTGGTCATCATTAATCGGGAACACTGATGGATCTCCGATACTTTCCGAACATAACATTTAACGATCGACGACCGCCTCCTAAGTCGGACGGCAAATGCTAACATATAGGCAACCTGGCCTATTCTTCACATGGACTCAAAAGGGCCCAAAGTAACTCGGGCTAAGTCCCCTCTGTATTCCAAACTCGTCACACCCAACCCGGTGGTATTTTCAGAAGACCGATCGGCACTGAACTCTGGCGTCGCCGCCGATTATCCGCACGATTTCTGTTTGCGAACCTCTTCTAGACAAGCTTTACTTTCCACAATCTACCGGAACAAGCTGAACCAACTAATCGAACCTTGCCAACATCGAACCAATCGACCGTGATTTACACTTCCGCCCCTACAAGGCTTCAAAAGGCAACATCCGAACACTGAAATGGTAGCTTAAACACTCCCTCCACATGAGACAACAATCCCCACGACTACCCCTGAAATCCACACCGCGGCGAGGCGAATGCGATTCAGAGACTCATCTGAGTTCTTAACCCTGCCTGGTAAAACTTTTAGAAAACGAAAATAGCCACAACCTGGGCTTCACTGTCTGACATAAGGTGAAGGTAGGCACCCCGTGCAGCCTTACAACCTTTCTGATAACTCAACACAGCCGAGTAAACGGTCCTGACCGAAGAACACGATGGGCTGCCCCCATCGGCCCGACCACTGGTCGAACGCATCCACGAGTTCGTACGCTGGTTAACTGAACATGGGCCTAACACCCTCGTGGCCCTACCACAAGGCGGGACCACCACAAACTGACCCCACCACCAAACCTGCCGCGGGTTGACCCGCAACGTGGCCTCAACCCGACCCGGCAACGCGCATCATACTAGTTCCCCGAAGGAAAACTCTCACTAATCACGTTACGAAAACCTAGCGGTCTTCATAGCTCAACTACCCTCTTTCATTCCATACTACTCAGGGACTTATCCCACAAACATAGCTCACGTGCACTATGCACTCCTATAAGGATCAAACATAACACTACACCTTTACTCGAGATGGCCTTACCTCTAAGGTCTTTACGTAAAACATTCTAAGGCTTACACCTTATCTATCCCCCCAAAATCTTACTCGGTTAACTAACCAAGATTTCTAATCACAACTAACACACTGCTATCAGAACATAACACTTAAGGTATACTCACCTTATCACATAAACAAAACTCTAGAGGGTTAAAGATATATCTATATCTACTGCTTCACTCCCCTTAGTCGTTCTAATCAAACCTGCCCCGTAGGGCGCATAGCTGAGGGAGATGACAAACTACCCACCGATCCTGAAGGCTAAGTCCTCCTACAAGGACACTCCTCGACACCAGACCCTGACGGTCATAGGTACAACAAGTACCAACCTAAAAGATGACATTCCCCGGGATGACGTCTGTCACACTGTGAACCGGAAGCCCTGGAGTTCTGACCAACTCCTGCACACCCCGAACGTCCTGATATCCGTGGAAGACCACTCTGCACTGGCGGAGGTGCATATCAAATCTGCTGGTGAGGCGACTTGCCTCGAAAGTTACCAAAGGTCCTTGCTGCTCTGGCCCTCCTCTGCTGTCCTTCGTTAACCCGTCGATCTCTACGCTTCTCGGCCTGCTGCGCATAAGCCCGTACACAGGCCATGCTCAAGCCCAACTGAAGAATTACTCTTGCACAACCCTCTTTTAGATAGTCCTCAAGACTCGCGGTACATCGGTATACTCTCTGGTAGCCAAATCTATAGCTAGTAACAGGGTTGCCTCTTTGCAATCTATATTCACCGTTCCCGGTCGTGGAACTGAAGGTTCAAATATCATGGTCGCAGTAGGAACTGCTGCCGTCGTGCTTAACTTTGCTGGGGCTAGTGACGTCGCAGAACTCCCCGAATGAAGCACCACCCAAGGTGATAATTGGGCCTGTGCCCACGTAACCCTCTGTACTTTACTCGCAGCTCCCTCGGCTGCCTTGCCCTCTGGGCGGGTTGCCCTGCGGAGGCATAACGATAAGGAAAGAATTTCGTCGGAGGTCCAACTTACAACACGGCTCTAAGGCACGATCTCGAGTGAGAAGAATAGAAACCAATCCTAAATATCCTATAGCCTCACGATTATTGATGTGGTGCACAACACACCGATAATCAAGACTTCTTGGATACGGATGCAGTAGACACTTTCCGAGGATTAATCGCTCGATACCACTTTTGTCACGACCGGCGGGCGTGGATCGTGCCTTACCGGGCACCCTAGTGACACAACATCAGTAATCGTCGGAACATAAAACATATACATGAAACAAGTGAAGTACAAAACGATGTCGAGGAAAACTTGCCTTTTGGCATATATAAATAACAACTTTTACAAATGAGCAGTTTAATCCTTTTCACAAACCCCGCTTGCACGTGATTACTGCACCTAAGAAATGATACGACAACAATGGCGGGACGGGGCCCAAACCCCTGAATGTAAACACTTACGACGGCGTGGACTATACCACCGATAAGCCTCGGAGAAACGGAGCTTCCCAAGCCAGCTCGTGACCACGAGCTAGGATCAACGGCGGTGTACCTCAACTGCGGCATGAACGCAGCCCGAAGGAGGTCAAGATAACAGTACCGAGTATGTGAAACGAAAATACATCACGTAAATGAAATCATAGCGATCATATAAAGCAGGAGACATGTATGATAACCAAACTACGCTTTACAACAGCGATCATGTCAAGTCGTGAATCACGCCTCAAGTCATCACTCAAGTATAACAATGGGTCTCGTGCCCACATCAATCATGCCCGTGGAATACCTTCCTCACCGCGGCGATCTATGATATAAAAACACCAAGGAACACATGAACACCGTGTCCCCGTGTCATAATAAAATCAGACGGTAATGCGAAGGCATAGCCGACTACTAAAAACCCACGGTACCAACAAGGTCATGAATCGTATCATAAGATCTGTCTAGGCGTCACATGATCAAAGCCGCCACTTGCCCGAGATCAATATGCGCGTCTAACCTCGAACTCCGCGACTCGCATAGGCCAATCTCATCGGCCGCATGAGGTATTCCCGCATCGGTAGCTACTCCCGGCATCGCCCCGGACTTCGCGATCCGCAGCCACATGGACCGCATGCCCATAAAGGACGACACTAACACGGAACTCGTAGCTCGCATAGGCCGGGACTGCATGAGGTATTCTCGAATCATAGGTCCATCGACCACTTTGAGTCTACCCGCGACGGAGGCGACTTAACCGGAATCATCTCAAGAGATGAATGCCACAATACTATCATAACGACGATAGTTAATAAGCACAATCAAGAAACCCTTTACACAAACATCACAAGATACTAACACACGTAGCATCCTAACACGTTTACTTATCAAAGCAATCAAGAAAGTATTACAAGGCTATCACAAACCAATACAATCAAGTTGTTCACACAAGGTACTTTCTACTATATGATTAACAAGATCGGGTTTTTATCCCCAAAGTACTTCATACATTAACTCTTTAAAAGATACGTTACTTTGCAATACCCATAGTATATGAAAATAGAGTGATTATCTTTTTAAAGTAAATCAATTACTTCTCCTTGTAAAATCAAGTAGCAACATTCTTTTCCAATGTTCAAGTTTCTCATTTTTTAGAAAGGTTTCGTAGTTCATAGTCTTATTCATTTAAGAATATAATTCTCCTTTAAACAATCTGAGAAACCCAAGCCTTATATGTGAGTAGGATATTCTTGTTTATTACAATCTTATTACAGCAGCCATGATCTAGGAAATATCATTTTGTCTCATCTTAGCTTCTATGCAGATGGAAGTTTCTACTGGTTTTAATAATACTTAATTATTCAAAACATTTCCTTATTATTAACGCCGATGGTTTGTCGATACACATTCTGATTTCCGAAATCAGTAAAACATTCTTAAGCCGTTATACCTAACTTCCCATAAAGCTAGTATAACTCTTAAGTTTTCAAAAACCAAATAATACTCATTCTTTCAAAACGATTCATAGATCTTTTGAAATGCTTCAAGTTCTTTATTAACACATATCAAGCCAGTTATTATTCAAATCAGTTACCTTTTTTTTAAAAACCACAAAGTATGTGCTTATCCACATAAAGCTATTATAACCGACTTCCCATAAAGCCGTTATAACACTTTATGTTTTAAATCAATCAAATACATTTAGCACATGTACGTCTACCGTACTACATAGTTCACACATATCATGCTAGAAGAGATAGGAAGAGGTCCACATACCTCGCGGCAGTATCGACTAATAGCAACACGCCCAAGTACTTCCAACTGTCGGCTACTCCTTAAGCCAAGTAGATCGCGCCACACGTAGTACTTCAACCTATAAGGCCACAAGGCGCTTATTAGTGTTTAGATCCCTTCGTAGAACATTCTACAGAAAATTCGGCAGCACCTCCCCCCCCCGCAACAGCGTAAATCTCCTCCTTTATCGAGGCCGGCTATCAAGCCAACCGGGGGGGGTTATGCATCTAACCCTAACGGGTACAATTCTACTCCACGGTACTACTACACAAGTCTACTGTAATACAACCCTATGTAATTACAGTTCAGTATTCTTCTTTAAATTCAGGCTTAAGTCGCAAGACATTGCCGTAAGTATTATTCAGGCTTAAGTCAAAAGACATTGCCGATAACTACGTTCAGTTCTATATATAGTATACTTCAACTATATATTCTACAATATGTAATTTCCAATTACAATAGAGGGACAAGATATTTACCTCGATAAGCCCATAATTATCCAAGTATAAAGTCGATCCTGGGCAATCGTTTAGCTCCAACTCCGTGCGCTCCAACCCGCTCCAAACAACCCTTAGAAGTTCTAACCAACTTCTACTTACTACTCCAACTAACCATGGAGATTTTCCTAGGGTTTCGGTTTTGTGACTGACGGGAAGTATAATAGTATTTCTGGGCTTTTGTATAGGTATAACCTTAGAATACAACAAGGTATATGGCTAAGGTAATTTGGGCATTATAACAATATTTTTGAGAGTATTTCTACCAAGAGAGGGGGGGGGGTATACACCCCTCGGCCTACCCCACTAGGGGGGGGTACTCTCGGCCAAGGGGGGAGGGGTACACTCTCGGCTAGCACCCCTAGAGGGGGGGTGCTCTCGGCCGAACTCACACAAAGGGGAGGGAGAAGGCTCTCAAGACTTAGGCATTTTGGATGAAGAAGTCTTCAACCTTAAGGGGGTATTTATAGGTCAAGGGATGGCCAACCAAAGGCCAAGATCAATCCATGTATTAGGCAAGTGTAGGGCTAGGATTTACCAAACACAAATATCCTACCAACCCTTGACTTTTCAAAGGCACAAAAAACGTGCTCCACTCTTGTCCATTTCGTCCTAAGGACGTTTCAAGTCCACCAATGAGAGGGTGCCAAGTGGCGCCCTCTTGTTGGACCACAAGGTTGCGTCTCTCGGAAAAAGCCGCAAAAATAAAAATGACATAGCCGAAATTCCCTACGAAAGTCGTGGAAAACGTTTAAAAAAAACGACTCCAAACGGGTGTTGTGAACAAACATTAATTCGGCCAAGCCTTACTTGAAGTTCGAAATTTCCTACGTACGTCCTCGCGTACATACTCTGGAAATACGGGGTATAACACAAGTGTACCTTATCCATCTACCCACAAAATATCCTACCAACTACTTGACAAAAAGCCAAGACCAATCGTCCAAACCGCCCACCACAACGCCCAATATGAGGGTGACACTTGTCACCCTCCCGTTGGTCCAAAATGTTTCGTCTCTCGGAAAAATCCGCAAAAATTAGAAATGACATAGCCGTAATTTATCCTACGCGAGTTGTGTAAAACGTTTCGTCGAAAAACGACTCTAACCGGGTGTTGTGCACAAAAATCGAACCTATGCCTAACTTTAAAGCCCAAACTTTTCTACGTACATCATTACGTACATAATTTGAAAATACGAGGTATAACATCTATGTCCCCCTATTGTAATTGGATATTACATATTGTAATAGTTATACTTGAGTATATTATATTGGAAGGATGATTATAAAGAATTGAACTGTATTTACATAGAAATTTTGTATTCTGATGATCGTTGTATAATTGTGGAGTAGAATTGTACACGTCCGGTTAGACGTGTAATCCCCGGGAGTTGTTGGCCTGGTAGCGGGCCTGGATAGGGGCGGAGATTTATGTGATAGCGGGAGAGTCTTTGCGAATTTTCTGTAGAATAAGGAATCTGGTGTTTAGAATATTCTACGAAGAGAGTTAGAAGTTGATATATATATTGTGGTTGTTATAGGTGGATCTTTCTACGCGCGGCATACTTGACTTGGCTTGTGGATTAAGCCGAAGAGGTATGTGATTCTTCCTATACTCTTGAGCATGATTGTTGTGAACTATATAGTACGGTAGACGTACGTGTGTGAAATGAATTTTGTTTGTTTAAAACATAAAGTGTTATAATGGCTTTATGGGAAGTTAGTTATAACGACTTTATGAAGATAAAAGAAAGATTTGGTTTTGACAGTAAAACGACTTGATCTTGAAAGATAAGAGACTTGACTTATAACAACTTGTTTTCGGAAAAGGAGAAGTAACTTGATTTAAGTATAGGTTACTTGTTTTGAAAAGAGTAAGTTAATTGGGTTTTAAAAGAGTATACTTGATGTTGTTCTAAAAGAAAAGCACTTGGTTTAAAAAGTATAGAGTACTTGATTTTAAAAAGCCTTGTAAAGATTTTTACGAAGGTGAAGTAATTTGGTTTAAAAGTAAAACGTGTTTTCTTTATAAACTACGAGTATTAGTATCATGTGGCTTTTACGTAAAAAGAGGTCTTTTCGAAAGAATGAAAGTATGTAGTATTTTGGGTTTGAAACCCGGATTGTTGATTAAAATGAATGTATGTTGAACTTGCCTATGTTTGTCGTGATAGTATTTAATGTGCAAGTGTTTTGTTGATATGCTGCCGTGACTCTCTAGGAGGGCCGGTTATCTGATTGATTGTTGGACGTACTGACGCGTTGGATTTTCCACGAGTATGCGTCCACTTTGAGTATCATCTTGTTATTCCTTTGGACATGCTGACGCGATGGATGTTCCACGAGCATGCGTCCAGTAGGATGGTTTCATGGCCATGACATCCGAGGTGAGATGCCGGGGCATGCGGTCATTGTGAGGTTCAGGTTGTTAGTCCATGGACCGCTAATCCATGAAGCTTGCCGCGGTGACGAACAATCACGGGCTTGATTTGTACGTGTGGTTCAGGCACACTGTAGATACTTGTTCTGGTCATTTCTCGTGTATCGGTGTCGGTAGATAGCTTGAGATACTTGCCTCGGTCATATCTCGTGAGACGGTTGGCTAGGGTACGTTAGCTTTGGTACTTGCCTCGGCCAGTTGCGTGGCTAGCTTTTGGATCTGGTAATTAGCTTCCGTACCTTGCCCGTGAAGTTTTATGACTAGCTTTTGGATCTGGTATAGAGCGATTCTACTTGGCCCGATCGGTTTGATGACGCAGGCAGGATCTAGTGTTCAGGTTCACATATGGGTGTTGTTTTACATCATGTACTGCCGGCAGTGAGGAATGAGTTCCACGGGCATGAGTGATATTATGGGCGTGAGACCCATAGTTATGTGTGAGTGACTATTCTGGGGATATGCGTCCCCTTACTTGGCATAACTGTTTACTTATCGCAAAATGGTTTTATAAAATGATGAAATGTGATTTCATTACAGTATTTTCAGTTTCACATACTTGGTACCTGTTGTACTGACCTCCTTCGGGGGGCTGCGTTCATGCCGCAGGTAGAGGTACACCAGTTGTTGATCCTCGCTCATAGGATCGCAGTTCAGCGTTTGGGAAGCTCCGTTTCTCCGGAGGCTTATCTTTTGGTATAGTCCCCTGTCATTGTAGGTACTTGTACATTCAGGGGTATGGCGGGGCCCTGTCCCGCCATGGTTGTTGTTACATTCTTAGAGGTCTGTAATCTTGTTGTGGCGTGGTTTGTAAAGGATTATCGTTCGATTATATGTATATACATGAAGGCGACCCTTTTGGTTGGCCTGTTTTCTTATTATGTATCTTGTTTCCTGTTTAAGTTTTTATTTCCGCTGATTTTCTCTGATGTTGTATCACTAGGGTGCCCGGGGTAAGGCACCAGTCACGGGCCCGAGGTCGGGTCGTGACAAAAGTGGTATCAGAGCAGTTAATCCTCGGAAAGTGTCTACAGACCGTATCTAGTAGAGTCTTGATTATCGGCGTGTTGTGCACCACACCTATAATCAGGAGGCTATGGGATATCTAGGATTGGTTTCTATTTCTTCTCACTCTGAGATCGTGCCTTAGAGCTGTGTTGTAAGTTGGACTCCTTCTGACGTATTCTTTTCTGCCAGTTATGCCTCCACGTAAGGCAACCAGAGCCCAGAAGGGCAAGGCAACAGAGGGAGCTGCTAGTAGGATACAGAGGTGTACGAGGGCGAGCGGCCATTGCTGAGATAGTGCTTGACGGCGAGTTTTGTAGCGCCGCCCGGCCCAGCGAGTTTAGGGCGCAGCGGTGGCTGCGAGACCACGATACCGAGCCTCGGTCCCACGGCTGAGCAGGGAGATGGGTTACAAGGAGATGGCCCGATTACTAGCCAGATCGCGGCGAACATGAGATAGGTGGATGCAGCAGTTCAGATTCCAGAGCCCCGTAGTTCACCCCGGTCCGGATAGTTTGAGGCTCCGGATTTTCGAGTTGTAGCCCGCGAGTTCTACGGGTCGAGGCTCGAGGATGATCCGCAGGAGTTCATCCATCGATTCTGAGAGGATCATGCGAGTGATCAAGGCTTCGGAGACCGAGTCCGTGATTTTTGGTTCGCATCGGCTGCGTGATACCGCAGTCGACTGGTTTGATTCGTGGGAGCTGTCCCGGGGGGAGCATGCGCCTCCAGCTGTTTGGGACGAGTTCTCGGAGGCATTTCTCAGCCATTTCTTGCCTCCGCAGATGAGGAGGGCACGGGCCGACAGGTTTCTGATGCTGAGACAGGGGGGACGCACAGTTCGGGAGTACAACGTAGAGTTCGACTCGTTGGCTCGATATGTCCCTGCGTTAGTAGCTAATATGGAGGACAGAGTGCACCGCTACGTCACAGGGCTTGATGACTACTTGGCAGAGTCTTGTTCAGGTGTATCGCTTCAGCCGGGCATGGACATTGCCCGCATGCAGGCTCATGCACTAGGGTGTGAGGCACGGAGAGACCGACGGATTGACCAATACCAGCAGAAGAAGGCCAGGACGGCAGGGTCCTTTGGCAACTTTCAAGGCGGACCGCCGCAGCAGCAGACTAGTTATGCACCTCCGCCAGTACAGAGTGGTCCTCTGATCTTCGAGAGCGGTCGTGGCTCCTGTTGAGTTTTCAGGGAAGCGGGAGTGTTGGCCGGATGAAGCCACCCCAACCTCGGTGTGGCCATTGTGGTAAAACCCATGCGGCGGAGTGTCGCGGTATTCAGAGAGTTTGTTTTACATGCGGCCAGCAGGGCCATTTAGCGAAGAATTGTCCGACCAGAGGTAGCGCGGATGTTGAGACTCAGCCTTCGGGATCTGTTGCAGGTTCTTCACATTCGATGGCTAGGCAGGGTGTTCATACACCGGCGGGCCAGGGCAGGGGTCGTGGTGGAAGCTCCCAGTTCTAGCTGTCCTTGGAACCGCCTATTTGATTTCAGGTATATCCTTTACACTCTAGAGACTAGTATGCATTGATGATGTGATGTTGTGCTAAGTATTATGTTAATTGTGATTTAGAGGCCTGGTTAGTAAAGGGGAAGTTGGGTACATAGAGATTGTGAGCCCTAGAATATTATACGTAGAGACCTTAGAGGCGAGGCCGTCTTGGGTAAAAGATTTTGTTTGCGATTTGACCTTTGTTGGAGTGCATAGTATACGTGGGGTATAATTGCGTGATAAGTCCCTGAGGGGTGTGAATTATAAGAGGGTAGTTGAGCTAAGAAGACCACTAGGTTTTATTAACTTGATTAGTGAGATTGTTCCGAATCGGGGAACAAGGATTGGCGCGAAATGGGTCGGGTTGAGGCCAGATGGCGGGTCAACCCGCAGCCCGGAATAGGGTGGGGTCAATTTGTGGTGGTCCCGCTATGTGATTGGGTCACGAGGGTGTTAGGCCCAAGTTAGGTAACCATCGTATGAGTTCGTGGATGTGTTCGACCAGAATCGGATCGTGAAGGCCGGAGATAGGCCTTAGAGTAAATTGAAGCTAGTGGGAGCTGTTGTGAGATTAGAAATGATTTCCTTGTTAGCTTGGATTTGTATGATATACTATGGCCATTGATGGCGTGATTAGTTTCGTAAGTATAGTAGTGAAGACTATACCGGCACACGTTTGTTTGGAGACTTAGTAGGAACATTCGGGACGAATGTTTCTAAGGGGGGAAGAATGTTATACCCCGTAGTTCCAGGGTATGTATGTGAGGACGTACGTACAAGAATACGACAGAAATTTTGGAAAGAAAGAAAGATGTGATTTTTCGACGGAAAAGTTTCCGGTTTTTGTGAAGAAAAAGGTTCGTTAATGGGAATTGGATTCCCAGATTTGGTATTTGGACTTCTTGGATTATTTTAGAATTTTGGGATTTTATTTTCAGAAATGGTCACGTGGGACCCACGGGAGAAATTTACGGTTTTGTGGGGCCCACTTTGTTTTTGAGGTTTCCGGTATTTTGGATATTTTTGGAAGACGAAATTGTCACGACCCGTTCCGGGGCCCGTGACTGGTGCCTTACCGGGGCACCCAAGTAGTCATACATCAGAGTAACCAGCGGAATATAAAACAAGACAGGAAACAGTTTAAAAAATAAGACACAGTTTATCTGATGAAAAGCTTGCCTTTCGGCATAATATAAATAACTCAAGTTTTGCAGTTACATCCCAACTGTACAATAGTACTACAGACCTCTAAGGAAGTAAACAACTATGGCGGGACAGGGCCCCGCCATACCCTGACTGTACAAAACTATCTACAATACAGGGAGATCATACCCAAAAGTAGAGCCTCCGGAGAAGATGGAGCTCCTGACACCAACGCAAAGATCCTAAGGATGTGGATCTAGCACCTGCTTGCCCTTACCTGCGGCATGAACGCAGCCCCCCGAAGGAGGTCAGTACAACAGGTACCAAGTATGTGAAACTATAAAGTACTTTAAAATGAAATCAAAGTATTTAAAACCTTTTCACAAATACAATCAGTTCAATTGCACATAGTGCCAAACAACAACAGTAATAGAAAGACTGTAACAGGTCTATTCTAGGCCGCGAATGATCGAAGCAAGGCCAATCGCCCATAGTATCATTCTGCGTGCCTAGTCCTGGACTTTCGCAGCCCGCATAGGTCACACATAGACCCGCATGAGGTAGCCCTCGCATCGGGGGCAGCCAACCCCCGGCATCCGCCTAGGCTCCCGCAGCCCGCATAGCCTCAAAAGATCGTAGTCTCAATGCATCGCATAGGGTATCCCCCGCTTCAGGCTAGACGCCCGGAATGATCAATCCTGGAGCATACCGCTGCTCCGGATAGTCTCACAGACCGCATTGGCCGTATAGACCCGCATCAAGGGGGGCAAGCCCTATGTATAATAGTCGAGGGTAGGTGATACTGAATGATATAACGGACTTACGGTTAGCAACGTAAGCACAGCAGAATGACCACTTCTTACGGCATTACAAGACACTAACACAGTAGCATCATGATATGTCTACTTATCAAACAATCTTACTACACTTAACAGAGATCAATACAAGGCTTTTATAAACAAACAAGTAAACAGCCTTTTTATCATTCTTAAGTTGTTATACCTAACTTCCCATAAAGCTAGCATAACTCTTAAGCTTTTGTTTTAAAAACGGATATTTATCTTCTGTTAAAAATGATTCAAGATTCTTACGAAATGTTTTGATTCTTATTATTCAGCTTAAGCGTGAGGCATTGCCGTAAGTATTATTCGCTTAACACGTACGCTCACCGTACTATATATATATTGTAAAATATCATGCTTAGGCGAATCACATACCTTCAAATAAAACCACCGCCAAGTTGAATATGTCGCGCAGAGTCACTATAATAGTCACAGATATCTATCAAAGACTACTCGAGGTCATTCTAAACAGAGGTTCACAATTCTACGGAAAGTCGGGCAGCACAACCCTACCGGTGAGCTATATAAGTCTCATTGTGAAAACAGTCTATGTGAGTACAGTGTGATTATTCTTCTTTAAAACCTTCTTTGTGGTAATAGTTCAATTCTTTTCGTGATATTCTTCTAAGTATTTATACTTATCCTTATACTACAACAGTAAGTATTCTCTAATTCAAAAGAGGGTTAGGATTATTACCTCGGTAAGCCCAATAATATCCTAGATAAAGTCGCTGAGCAAGGTTTAGCTCCTAAGTTGTACGCCCCGGTAGCTCCAAGAAACCTTAGAAGTTCTTCACAACTTCTACCAAAGACTAAGGGATTTGGGCTAGGGTATTTTGGGAATTATAACGATACTAGAAGACAACTTTTCTACCAAGGGAGGGTAGATTTCGGCTAGGCTAGGGGTTAGGCCTCGGCCAAACTCACAAGGAGGAAGGGGTGTTGGATGAAAAGCTCACAAAGCGGAGAGGGAGGATTTTTCAAGACTTGGAAGATTTGTGGATGCAGAACTCTTCATCTTAAGGGGGGTATTTATAGGTCAAGAAGTGGCCAACCAATGGTCAAGATTAAGACAAGTGCAAGGCAAGTGTAGGGTGGAGATTTACTCCACAGAAATATCCTACCAACTCCTTGACTTGTGCACAAGGCACAAAAACGTGCTCCACCTCTCCAATCTCGTCCAATGGGCGATTCTGTCCATCAATGGGAGGTGCCAAGTGTCGCCTCCGTTGGTCCAAAATGTTTCGCCTCTCGGAAAAATCCAAAAATTAGAAATGGCATAGCCGGAATTTTCCTACGAAAGTTGTGGAAACGCTTCGTCGGAAACGATTCTTTAAGCGAGTTGTGTACAAAAACGCCCAAGGCTAACTTTAAAGCCAAACTCTTCAGACGTATTCCCTTACGTACATACCGAAATACGGGTATAACATTCTCCCTCTTAGAAACATTCGTCCGAATGTTCCTTCTCAAGACGATTATCGAAGAAGCTTAAACAGTTAGCAAATGCCACACACGCCACAAAACAACACTTAGGCATAAATGATAATGGAAATTTACAAGTAGGAAAGTGAATTACCCGGAGGTGTGGGGAATAGGTGAGGATACTTCTGCCTCATGTCCTCCTCGGCTTCCCGCCATCTCCTCCCGAGCTCGTTCGCCACAAGACTTTGTGGAAGCCACGCCCCGTCCGCAGACGCCTAACGACGATCGACTATCGCTATGGGAATCTCCTCATACGATAACCCCTCGGTCACTGGACATCGTCGGGTGTACCACTAGATGGATCCCCGATACATCTCTCGGATAGATACGTGAAACACGGATGCACGCCTCCAGATCGGACGGCAGATCCAACTCGTAGAGCAACCTTGCCTACCTGCGGACAATCAAACGGCCCAATGTACCTTGGTGAGTTTCCCTTCTTCCCGAATCTCATCACACCGCCATGGGTGACACCTTTAGGAAAACCCAATCATGAACCTCGAACTCAAGATGCCGACGACGATGATCTGCATACGACTTCTGTCGACTCTGAGCTGTCAATAGCCGCTCTCGGATAAGCTTCACCTTATCCACTGCCTGCTGCACCAAATCTGGTCCCACTAGCTGCACCTCGCCCACATCGAACCAACCTATAGGCGATCTGCACTTCCTCCCATACAAGGCCTCATAAGGCGCCATCTGAATACTGGAGTGGTAGCTATTATTATATGCGAACTCAACTAGAGGCAAATGATCCTCCCAACTACCACTGAAGTCAATAACACAGGCTCGCAGCATATCCTCAAGAGTCTGGATAGTGCGCTCTGCCTGTCCGTCTGCGTGGATGAAAGCGATTACTCGTGCTCACTGCGTCCCTAAACCCCTGGAAGGACCTCCGAAGTTAGCCGTGGCGGGCTCCTGCATGCGATATGATCGAAGTAGGGACTCCATGCAGTCTGACGATCTCTCGGATGTAAAGTCTGGCATAATCCTCAGCCGAAAAAGTCGTCCGGACGGGAAGAAAGTGGGCTGATTTCGTCAGCCTGTCGACGATAACCCATATAGAATCATGTCTCCTCTGAGTGCGAGGTAATCCTGTGATGAAGTCCATGTTGATTACCTCCCACTTCCAGGTCGGGATCTCAATCGTCTGTAACAAACCACCAGGCCTCTGGTGCTCTACCTTCACCTGCTGACAACACGGGCACTGAGCTACGAACTCTGCAACGTCCCTCTTCAAGCCATCCCACCAATACACCGATCTAAGGTCGTGGTACATCTTAGTCGACCCCGGATGGATAGAGTAACGCGCGCTGTGTGCTTCCCCAAGAACCTGCTGCCGAAGTCCTGAAACATCTGGAACACACAGTCTGCCCTCAAACCTTAGCACCCCATCAGGTGCTACCTCGAAAGGACCCTTGCCCTCACGAAGAGCTGTATCACGATATCGAATCAAAGCTGGATCCTCGAACTGTTGCCTCTTCACCTCCTCGATGATGGAAGACTCGGCAACCTCACGAACTCTAACCCCACTGCTATCAGAATCAATCAAACGGACACCAAGGCTCGCTAACTGATGCAAATCACGAACCATGTCCCTCCTCTCTAGCTGCACATCTGATAGGCTCCCCATCGACCTACGACTAAGAGCATCTGCCACAACATTGGCCTTCCCCGGGTGGTACAGGATATCAACATCGTAATCCTTAAGCAACTCTAACCACCGTCTCTGTCGTAAGTTCAGCTCCCTCTGGCTGAAGATATACTGGAGGCTCTTGTGTTCTGTATAAATATCCACGTGAACCCCATACAAATAGTGCCTCGGATCTTCAAAGCGTGAATCACGGTACGACTCCAAATCATGGGTGGGGTAGTTCTCTCGTGTTTCTTCACCGTCGGGATGCATATGCTATAACTCGCTATCTGCATCAACACACATCCCAACCCGATGCCCGACGATAACAATACACCACATAACCGTCGACCTCCGGAAGAGTAAGAACGGGGCGGTCGTCAATCTCTTTTTCAAGAATCGAAACCCCGCCACAAGCATCACCATCAAACTTGGCCGCGCTCGAGTCACCTAGTCAATGGTGCGAGATAGAAGCAAACTTCTCCACGAACCGGATAATAACCCGCAAGGCCCGAAATGCGAACCTCTGCCGGAGTAGTAGGTCTAGGCCAAGTCCCGATCGCCGATCTTGGCGTATCACTCGAATGCCATCGGCCACAATATGCCCGAGAAACGCCATCGAAGTCAACAAAACTCACATTTGGAAAACTTGGCATAACTGCCGATCTCGAGAAGCGTCGGCCAGTCCTCAAATGCTCTGCATGCTCTCGCTCTGGCGAGAATAAACCAAGATATCATCAATGAACACTATCACAAACGTGTCCAAAATGGTTTGAACACTCGGTTCATCAAATCCATGAATACCGCGAGCATTGGTCAACCAAAGACATGACCTCGAACTCATAATGCCCGCGGTCCGAATGCGATCTAGGGACATCCACCTCTCGACACGAACTCGATGATAGCGACGCAGATCAATCTTGGAGAAACATCTCGCGCCACGCAATGGTCGAACAAATCATCAATCACGGGAAGGGGTATTCGTTCTTAATGGTCACCTTGTTGTTTGCGTAATCAACACACATGCGCGGCGTCCGCCCTTCTTCTTCACGAACAATCGGCGCCCCTGGGAGAAACACTAGGTCCGATAAAACCCTTCTCCAAAGAAATCCCTAAAGTGGTCCTTCACTCTCTCAACTCGGCGGGTGCCATTACGTAGGCGGAATGGAAATAGCCGAGTGTCCGCAATATGTCAATACAAAACTCAATCTCCTCTCGGGAGGATACCCGGAGGTCATCCGAAACACGTCGGGAACTCGACCATCGGCCGATGAAAGTCCGGTACGCGACTTGATATCAAACACCGAACGAGATGGTAGATATACCCTTCGCACCATCTTCCTAGCCTCGAGGTAGGAAATAAACCTACCGCCGGCGATACTGCGTGCTCCCACTCAACAACCGCTCTCAGAAACTGGAACCGTACTACTCTCTCTCTGCAGTCTACATTGGCGTAGCAAGAAGCTAGCCAATCCATCCCCATAATCACGTCAAAGTCAATCATCTCCAACTCTATCAAGTCGGCTAGGGTCCGACGACTGTAAATGGTCACAGGACAAGCTCTATATACCCGCCGAGCTACCACCGAATCACCCAGCGGAGTAGCTACCTCGAAAGGGTCTATGGACTCAGGCTCTATCCCTATCCTACTAGCAACAAGGGAGATATATAGGACCAGTAGAACCCGGATCTATCAAAGCATACACATCAAACCCGAGCCCGATAAGGTACCGTGGCGACATCGGTGAGGCCTCCCGATCTGTCGGTGGACAAAGCATATACGCGGTTTCGAGGACCGCTAGGCGGGACTGCGCCACGACCTCTGCCGCGACCCGCTGATCCATGAGTACCTTGCCCTCCGGGGCGAGTAACTGTCGGGGATGAAGAAGCAGCAACAGACCTCGAGGTGAGCCCTACCACCGCCGCGCCGGCCTGACAAACTCGCAAAGTGACCTGCGGCCACAAGTATAGCAAGCTCCTGGAGTACAGCTCCCAGAATGGTATCTGCCACAACGGGCACACTAAGCAGACCTCGAACGGTTAGCACCTCTGCTACTCGAAATCAAGTCCCGGGGCCCCGACCGCCGATCGCTCTGGCCTTTGAAAATGAGGTAGAGCGCTCTGCGGCTGGCCGTGGTGCAAATCGACTTCTGCCGCCCACCCTGATGACCACCAAAAGAACCGGTCGTCTTGGCCTACTTCTGCAGCTGATATCGCTCTACTCTGAGGTCTCTGAGCTCCTCTCATCCTAGAGCATGTGCCTGCATGCGGGTAATGTCCATACCGGTGAAGAGAAACACCCGCATACGACTCGGCCATATAATCATCTAGCCCGGTGACGGAGCGGTGTACCGTATCCTCCATTTGTGCTACCTATTCTGGGACATATCTAGCCAAAGAATAAAACTAGACATTGTATTCCCTGACGGTGCGTCCCCTGTCTCGGCAGCAGAATCTATCACGTGCCCTCTCATCTGCGGAGGCAAGAAGTGTGTGAGAAAAGCCTCAAAACTCATCCCATACTTTGGAGGTGCATGCTCTCCCGAAAGCTCCTGAATCAAACCAATCGACTGCGGTGTCACGCAGCGGCCGCGAACCGAATGTCACGGCCTCGGTCTCGAAGCCCCGATCACCGCATAATCCTCTGCGGTGACGGATGAACTCTGCGGATCATCCTCGGCCTCGACCAGTAAAACTCGGCGGGCTACAACTCAAGAAATCTCGCACCTCAAACTATTCGCCTCGGGTGCACTACGGTGCGACGAGCTGAGCTGAGCGCATCGCGTGATCTCTCGCCGTATCGGGCCACAACTTTAGCCAAAAGGTGGGCTATCTCCTTGTACCCTAACTCCTCCGCCCGGTGTGGGACGGGAGGTGTGGGTGCTGTGGTCTCTTTGGGGCGGCGGCGTCATAGAACTCGCCGTCTGCGGTATAGACGGGCACGAGCCCTCGTGACTGGGTGTCTGCTAGCGCCTCCGCCGCTGCCTTGCCGCCACGGGCCGGGTTGCCTTACGTGGAGGCATAATCATACGGGAAAGGAATACGTTAGAGGGTCCAACCTATAACACGACTCTAAAGCACGATCTCGGAATGAGAAGAATGGAAACCAATCCTAAATATCCTATAGCCTCACGATTATTGGTGTGGTGCACAACACACGATAATCAAGACTCTACTAGATACGGTGCGTAGACACTTTCCGAGGATTAATCGCTTCGATACCACTTTTGTCACGACGTTCGGGGCGTGGATCGTGCCTTAGGGGCACCCAAGTAGTCATACATCGAGTAACCGGAATATAAAACAAGACAGAAAGCAGTTTAAAAATAAGACACGCTTTATCGATGAAAAGCTTGCCTTTCGGCATAATATAAATAACTCAAGTTTTGCGATTACATCCCAATGTACAATAGTACTCTGCACCTCTAAGGAAGTAAACAACTATGGCGGGACAGGGCCCGCCATACCCGATCTGCAAAACTATCTACAATACAGGAGATCATACCCAAAAGTAGAGCCTCGGAGAAGATGGAGCTCACGACACCAACGCAAAGATCCTAAGGATGTGGATCTAGCACCGCTTGCCCGCCTGCGGCATGAACGCGGCCCAGAAGAGGTCAAGATAACAGTACCAAGTATGTGAAACTATAAAGTACTTTAAAATGAAATCAAAGTATTTAAAACCTTTTCACAAATACAATCGATTCAATTGCACATAGTGCCACATCACAAACAACAAGTAATAGAAAAGGCGTAGCAGTGTCTATTCTAGGCGCGAATGATCGAAGCAAGGCCAATCGCCCATAGTATCATGCGTGCCTAGTCACGGACTTTCGCAGCCGCATAGGTCACACATAGACCCGCGTAGGTAGCCCTCGCGTCGGGGCAGCCAACCCCGGCATCCGCCTAGGCTCGCGGCGCATAGCCTCAAAAGATCGCATAGTCTCAGCGGACCGCATAGGGAATCCCCGCATCGGGCTAGACGCCGGAATGATCAATCTCGGAGCATACGCTGCTCCGCATAGTCTCACAGACGCATAGCCGTATAGACCGCGTCGAGGCAAGCCCTCAGTATAATAGTCGAGGGTAGGTGCCTTCTGCGGTTAGCAACGTAAGCACGCAAGAATGACCCCTTACACAAGATTACAAGACACTAACACGGGTAGCATCATGATATGTCTACTTATCAAACAATCTTACTACACTTAGAGATCAATACAAGGCTTTTATAAACAAACAAGTAAACAGTTCCTTTTTATCATTCTTAAGTTGTTATACCTAACTTCCCATAAAGCTAGCATAACTCTTAAGCTTTTGTTTTAAAAACCAGATATTTATCTTCTGTTAAAAATGATTCAGTATTCTTTTGAAATGTTTTCAGTTCTTATTATTCAAAGCTTAAGCGTGAGGCATTCCGTAAGTATTATTCAGCTTAAGCCGTGAGGCATTGCGTAAGTATTATTCGATTAACACGTACGCGTCTACCGTACTATATATATATTGTAAAATATCATGCTTAGGCAGAATCACATACCTTCTCAGCGAAAACCACCTGCCAAGTTGAATATGTCGCGCGCAGAGAGTCAGCCTATAATAGTCACAGATATCTATCAAAGACTACTCTGAGGTCATTCTAAGCGGAGGGTTCACAATTCTACGGAAAGTCGGGCAGCATAACCCTACCGGTGAGCTATATAAGTCTACTGTGAAAAGAGTACTATGTGAAGTACAGTGTGATTATTCTTCTTTTAAAACCTTCTACTGTGGTAATAGTTCAATTCTTTTCTGTGATATTCTTCTAAGTATTTATACTTATCCTTATACTACAACAGTAAGTATTCTCTAATTCAAAAGAGGGTTAGGATTATTACCTCGGTAAGCCCAATAATATCCTAGATAAAGTCGCGCCTGAGCAAGGTTTAGCTCTAAGTTGTACGCCTGGTAGCTCAGAAACCTTAGAAGTTCTTCACAACTTCTACCAAAGACTAAGGGATTTGGGCTAGGGTATTTTGGGCATTATAACGATACTAGAAGACAACTTTTCTACCAAGGGAGGGGGGTAGATTTCGGCTAGGCTAGGGGGGGTTAGGCCCTCGGCCAAACTCACAAGGGGAGGGAAGGGGTGTTGGACGAAAAGCTCACAAAGGGAGAGGGGAGCCAAACTCTTCATCTTAAGGGGGGTATTTATAGGTCAAGAAGTGGCCAACCAATGGTCAAGATTAAGACAAGTGCAAGGCAAGTGTAGGGTGGAGATTTACTCCACACAAATATCCTACCAACTCCTTGACTTGTGCACAAGGCACAAAAAACGTGCTCCACCTCTCCAATCTCGTCCAATGGACGATTCAAGTCCATCAATGGGAGGGTGCCAAGTGTCGCCCTCCCGTTGGTCCAAAATGTTTCGTCTCTCGGAAAAATCCGCAAAAATTAGAAATGGCATAGCCGGAATTTTCCCTACGAAAGCTGTGGAAACGTTTCGTCGGAAAACGATTCTTTAAGCGAGTTGTGTACAAAAAAAAACGTCCAAGGCTAACTTTAAAGCCAAACTCTTTGTACGTATTCCCTTACGTACATACTCTGGAAATACGGGGTATAACAGAAATATTTTGGACGAATCGGGGGGCGACACATGTCACCCCCATGTGTCACACTTGGCCGAAATTGGTGAGCATGATTGTTGTGAACTATATAGTACGGTAGACGTACGTGTGTGAAATGAATTTTGTTTGTTTAAAACATAAAGTGTTATAATGGCTTTATGGGAAGTTAGTTATAACGACTTTATGAAGATAAAAGAAAGATTTGGTTTTGACAGTAAAACGACTTGATCTTGAAAGATAAGAGACTTGACTTATAACGACTTGTTTTCGGAAAAAGGAGAAGTAACTTGATTTAAGTATAGGTTACTTGTTTTGAAAAGAGTAAGTTAATTGGGTTTTAAAAGAGTATACTTGATGTTGTTCTAAAAGAAAAGCACTTGGTTTAAAAAGTATAGAGTACTTGATTTTAAAAAGCCTTGTAAAGATTTTACGAAGGTGAAGTAATTTGGTTTAAAAGTAAAACGTGTTTTCTTTATATACTACGAGTATTAGTATCATGTGGCTTTTACGTAAAAAGAGGTCTTTTCGAAAGAATGAAAGTATGTAGTATTTTGGGTTTGAAACCCGTATTGTTGATTAAAATGAATGTTTGTCGTGATAGTCTTTAATGTGCAAGTGTTTTGTTGATATGTTGTCGTGACTCTCTGGGAGGGCCGGCTATCTGATTGATTGTTGGACATACTGACGCGTTGTATTTTCCATGAGTATGCGTCCACTTTGAGTATCATCTTGTTATTCCTTTGGACATGCTGACGCGATGGATGTTCCACGAGCATGCGTCCAGTAGGATGGTTTCATGGCCATGACTTCCGAGGTGAGATGCCGGGGCATGCGGTCATTGTGAGGTTCAGGTTGTTAGTCCATGGACCGCTAATCCATGAAGCTTGCCGCGGTGACGAACAATCACGGGCTTGATTTGTACATGTGGTTACAGGCACACTTTAGATACTTGTCCTGGTCATTTCTCGTGTATCGGCAGGCTGCTGGTAGATAGCTTGAGATACTTGCCTCGGTCATATCTCGTGAGACGGTTGGCTAGGGTACGTTAGCTTTGGTACTTGCCTCGGCCAGTTGCGTGGCTAGCTTTTGGATCTGGTAATTAGCTTCCGTACCTTGCCCGTGAAGTTTTATGACTAGCTTTTGGATCTGGTATAGAGCGATTCTACTTGGCCCGATCGGTTTGATGACGCAGGCAGGATCTAGTGTTCAGGTTCACATATGGGTGTTGTTTTACATCATGTACTGCCGGCAGTGAGGAATGAGTTCCACGGGCATGAGTGATATTATGGGCGTGAGACCCATAGTTATGTGTGAGTGACTATTCTGGGGATATGCGTCCCCTTACTTGGCATAACTGTTTACTTATCGCAAAATGGTTTTATAAAATGATGAAATGTGATTTCATTACATTTTCGTTTCACATACTTGGTACATGTTGCATCGACCTCCTTCGGGTGCGTTCATGCCGGTAGAGGTATACCGCTTGTTGATCCTCGCCATAGGATCGCAGTCATTCGGCGTTTGGGAAGCTCCGCTTTCTCTGAGGCTTATCTTTTGGTATAGTCCTGTCATTGTAGGTACTTGTACATTCAGGGTATGGCGGGCCCTCCCATGGTTGTTGTTACATTCTTAGAGGTCTGTAGTACTGTTGTGGGCAGGGTTTGTAAAGGATTGTAACTGTTCGATTATATGTATATACATGAAGGCGACCCTTTTGGTTGGCCTGTTTTCTTATTATGTATCTTGTTTCCTGTTTAAGTTTTTATTTCCGCTGATTTTCTCTGATGTTGTATCACTAGGGTGCCCAGGGTAAGGCACTAGTCACGGGCCCGAGGTCGGGTCGTGACAAAACCTCAAGTAACTCACACCTCTAAAACAAGTTACTTCTATTAAATCATGTCACTTCTCCTCTTTTTAAAACAAGTATGTAAATCACTCCTTTGACTCCCCTAAAGTCATTATAATGACCTTTAGGTTTTGGAATTAAGGCACTAGCCAAAAGATTTGGAAACCACTTCCTTTTCAAGACTCTATGTACTTTAAGTAAAATACTTTCACTTTTAAGAATCCAAACTTCACTAAGGAAATGGATTATACAACTTACAATTTAAACATCAAAGTACAATCAAGGGAGTACATAGAACAAATTCTATATTAGGCAATCCAAGTACAACCAAGGAATTGATCATTTAAGGAGTAGAACGTACTTTCTTTATCTTTAGGAATCATGCTAGAAGAGGAGATAGTTCACATACCTTTTCGGCTAATCCACAAGCTAAGCCGAATACGCCGTACGTAGAAGTGTCAACCTATAATGGTCACAACAAGACTATCAACTTCTAGTCTCTAACATAGAATAAAACTAAGTGTACGGTCTCTAATTCTACGGAAAATCGGGCAGCACTTCCTTTGTTTCTACTCACTTTGCCACCTTTTTCAAGGTCGAATACAATAACCAACACGCCATATTTAAGGCTCAAAACAACAACCAAACAAAGGGGATTACACGCCTTACAATACGTGTAAAATTCCGCCCCACAATCATACCAAGTAGTTTAAAACTCCAAGCCCTTCTCGGCCAACTACATACTAACAATTCAAAGTCTTTTCCAATCCTTTTCCAATTCCAAGTTCTAAGGTCTAACATGTTATATAGTTATAAACCATTTCAACAACTACAATTTCCTACATACACAACATGCGACGACTTAAACGAATAATCAACTTGAATTGTAGTCTTAAGGCTAACATGCTAGTTTTCGGATTAGGGTTCCAATAGCCAATATAATAATCAAACTTCGTAATATATAACTCATGCTTGCTAATAACCTGTCACGACCCGAACCCGGGCCCGTGACTGGTGCCTTACCCCGGGCACCCTAGTGATACAACATCAGAGAAATCAGCGGAATATAAAACAATAACATGAAGTAAGAATATAATAATCTGAGAAAAATTGCCTTTCGACATGCATATATGAAAACTTAAATCCGAATAGTTACATCCCATATACAACTCTGCCCACAACAGTACTACAGACCTCTAAGAGTGACATGACAACAATGGCGGGACAGGGCCCCGCCATACCCCTGAATGTAAGCACCTACTACGACAGGGGACTATACTACTGATAAGCCTCCGGAGAAACGGAGCTTCCCAAACGCTGAATCGTGACTCGAGCTAGGATCAACGATCGGTGTACCTCAACTGCGGCATGAACGCAGCCCGGCGAGTCGATCTAACAGTACCAAGTATGTGTAATCAAAATATCAGAATGAAATCATAGCGATATATAAAGCAGAGACATGTATGATAACCAAACTACAGTTCACAATAAATAAGCAGTCATGTCAAGTCAGGGACTCACGCCCTTAAAGTTATCACTCAAATATAACAATGGGTCTCACGCCCACAACATCAATCATGCCCGTGGAATACCTTCCTCACTGCCGGCAGTCTATGATATAAAAGCACCAAGGAATACACATGAACACCAGGTCCCACCTGTGTCATCATAACACCGTACGGGGTAAGTACGAAGGCATAGCCGACTACTAAAACCCACAGTACAAGCAAGGTCATAAATCAGATCATGAGATCTATCTAGACCGTCACATGATCAAAGCCGCCACTCGCCGCAGATCTAATGCGCGTCTAGCCCCGAACTTCCGCGACTCGCATAGGCCACTCCAATGGCCCGCATGAGGTATTCCCGCATCGAGGGTAGCTACTCCGGCATCGCCCCGACTCGCCGCCTCACGGCCACATAGACCGCATGAGGTATAACCCGCACACTAACACGGAACTCTCGTAGCTCGCGATAGGCCCTGGACCCGCATGAGGTATTCTCGAATCATAGGTCACACAGCACTACCAGTCTACCCCAGACGGAGGCAGCAACCCCGGGATCAAGGTGAGTGATATAATACCAACATAACGGTTTATCGTTTAAACAACATAAGCACAATCAAGGAAACCCTTTACACAAACATCACAAGATACTAACACACGTAGATCCTAACATGTTCATTTATCAAATCAACAAGAAAGTATTACAAGGCTATCACAAACCAACACAATCAAGTTATTCACACAAGGTACTTTCTACTATATGATTAACAAGATCGGGTTTTTATCCCCAAAGTACTTCATACATTAACTCTTTAAGAAATCTGTTCTTTCACAAATAGTCACACAATACTCGTAGTATATGAAAATAGAGTGATTATCTTTTGAAGTAAATCAAAACACTTCTCTTTGTAAAATCAAGTAACAACATTCTTTTCCAAACGTTCAAGTTTGCCTAATTTCAATTACTCAAGTTTCTCATTTTCAAAAGGTTTCGTAGTTCATAGTTTTAATCCTTTAAAACAATTTGAGAAACATATACTTTACGTGTGAGTAGGTTATTCTTGTTCATAACAATCTTATTACAGCAGCCATGATCTAGGAAATGTAATATCATTTTGTCTCATCTTAGCTTCTATGCAGATGGAAGTTTCTACTGGTTTTAATAATACTTTATTAGTCAAAACATTTCCCTTTATTAACGTTGTTGTGGTCTGTTCGATACTTATTCTGATTTCCGAAATCAGTAAAACATTATTCCTTTTGAAAACCAAGTACTCATTACTCACGAATGAGGTTTCACACTTTTTAACAAAATTCAATTAAGTCAAGTCTCTTATCTTTTAAGATCAAGTCTCTTAACTTCTTAAATCAATAAATCATTCTTTTTATCACTCTTAAGCCGTTATACCTAACTTCCCATAAAGCTAGTATAACTCTTAAGCTTTTAAAACCAAGTATTACTCTTCTGTTAAAAATGATTCAGTATTCTTTTTGAAATACTTCAAGATTATTCAGGCTTAAGTCAAAAGACATTGCCGTAATTATTATTCAGGCTTAAGTCCGAAGACATTGCCGTAATTATTATTCAGTTAACACACGTACGTCTACCGTACTATATATATATTCTTTAAAATATCATGCTCAAGAGGATAGGAAGAATCACATACCTCGTGACGATTTATCGACTATTAGCAAAACGCTCCAACGTACTGTAGTCCGGCTAGCCTTTTCCACCCTCCGAGTAGAATACGCTACTCGCAGTACTTCGACCTATAACGGTTATACAAGTCTATCAAAGTCTAGACTACTCTGCAGGTTAATCTTCTGATGTGATTTCAGTTCAAGCCTTTTCTGTAATATCCTTCTATTACAGTTCAATTCTCTTCTATATACTTTCCTTGTATATACTTATACTTATTCTTATACTTCAATAGTATGCAATTCTAATACATTAGGGAGACAAGATATTTACCTCGATAAGCCCATAATTATCCAAGTATAAATTTAGGTCCTGAGCAACTCTTAGCTCCTACTCCGGGTGCTCCAACCCGCTCCAAACAACCCTTAGAAGTTCTACGCAACTTCTTCTTAAATACTTCAACCAACTGTGAAGATTTTTCCCTAGGGTTTCGGTTTGAGACAAAAAGGACATACTGAGAGTATTTAGGGCTCTACGTATAGAGGTATCTTTGGAATACTACAAGGTATACTGGCTAAGGTATTTTGGGTATAGTAACAATACTTTGGAGAGTATTTCTACCAAGAAGGGGTATTTATACGAGACAACACCACAAGGGGGTGTATACCCTCCGGCCAACCCCACTAGGAGGGGTACTCTCGGCGAGGGGAGGGCTCTCGGCGAGGGGAGGGAGGCTAGGACGAGACACTACACAAAGGGGGGGGGGGGGAGAAGAGAGCTTTCAAGACTTAGCACAATTTTTGGATGAAGAAGTTCATCAAAGGGGAGGGGTATTTATAGGTCAAGCCATGGCTAACCAATGGCCAAGATCAAGCCAAGTGTGGTGCAAGTTGTCACGACCCGAACCCGGGCCCGTAACCGGTGCCTTACCCCGGGCACCCTAGTGATACAACGTTAGAGTAATCAGCGGAACATAAAACAAGACATGAAAATATTATGAAGTAAGAAACGATGTCGGAGAAAACTTGCCTTACGGCATATATATATAAATCAATTTTAAAACCGAACAGTTACATCCCATTACAACTCTGCCCACAACAGTACTACAGACCTCTAAGAATGATACGACAACAATGGCGGGACAGGGCCCCGCCAAACCCCTGAATGTAAACACCTACTACGACGGGGACTATACCATCGATAAGCCTCCGAGAAACGGAGCTTCCCAAACGCCGAATCGTGACCACGAGAGCTAGGATCAACGATCGGTGTACCTCAACTGCGGCATGACGCGGCCGAAGGAGGTCAAGCAACAGGTACCAAGTATGTGAAACTGTAAAGTACTTAAATGAAAACATATCATTTTAAAATCAGTTTTGCAAGTATGTATGAAACAACCAAGGTAACCGCACATAGTGCCACATCATAAACAAGAGCAACAATAGGTAAATTGTAACAGGTCTTTTCTAGGCTGCGAATGATCGGGCGGGCCAATTGCCCGTAGTATCACCATGCAAGCCTAATCTCGGACTCCGTAGTCCGCATAGGCCACTCATATAGGCCCGCATAGGTATGTAACCCCGCATCGAGGGTAGCTACTCCTCGGATCGCCCCGACTCGTAGTCCGCATGGCCACATAGACCGCATGAGGTATAACCCCGCATCACTAACCTGTAACTCCCGTAGCTCCGCATAGGTCCCTTGGACCCGCATGAGGTATCCTCAAATCATGGTCCCAGACCGCCTGAGTCTACCCCGCATCGGAGGGCAGCTTAACCCCCGGTAATATGTCAAGAGGTGAGTGATATTATACTAACATAACAGCTTATCGTTAAACAACATAAGCACAACAAGAATACTCTCTTACACAAACGTTACAAGACACTAACACACCTAGCATCATATCACGTCTACTTATCAAATCAACAAGAAAGTATTACAAGGCTATCACAAACCAACACAATCAAGTTATACACACAAGGTACATTCTAATATATGATTAACAAGATCGGGTATCTATTCCCAAAGTACTTCATACATTATCTTTTAAAAGATACTTTACGTTTACAAAAGTCACACAATACCCGTAGTATATGAAAATAGAGTGATTATCCTTTGAAGTAAATCAAAACACTTCTCTCAGAAATCAAGTAACAACATTCTTTTCCAAATGTTTCAAGTTTGCCTAATTTCAATTACTCAAGTTTCTCATTTTCAAAGGTTTAGTAGTTCATAATTTTAATCACTTAATGATATAATTCTCCTTTAAAAGCAATTTGAGAAACATATGTCCGATCGTGAGTAGGTTATTCTTGTTTATAACAATCTTATTTAAGCAACATGATCTAGGAAATGTAACATCATTTTGTCTCATCTTAGTTTCTATGTAGATGGAAGTTTCTACCGGTTTTACTAATACATTATTAGTCAAAACATTTCCTTTATTAGCGCTTTCGTGGTTTGTTCGATACTTATTCGATTTCCAAATCAAGAAACATTATTGCTTTTAAAATCAAGTACTCATTACTCGCGAATGAGGTTTTACAACATTTTTAACAAAATGTTAATTACCAAGTAAAACAAGTTAAGTCTCTTATCTTTTAAGATCAAGTCTCTTAACTTTTAAAATCAATAAACCATTCATTTTACCATTCTTAAGACGTTATACCTAACTTCTCATAAAGCTAGTATAACTCTTATGTTTTCAAAACCAAGTATTATTCTTCTGTTAAAAATGATTCAGCATTCTTTTGAAATACTTCAAGATTCTTTATTATTACACATTAAGTCAGTTATAAGTCAAATCAGTTACCTTTTAAAACCATAAAGCATTTTCTTACTTACATAAAGCTGTTATAACCAACTTCCCATAAAGTCGTTATAACACTTTATGTTTCAAACCAATCAAATACGTTTAACACATGTACGTCTACCGTACTACATAGTTATACACATATCATGCTAGAAAGGGTAGGAAGGAAGAGGTTCACATACCTCGCGACGATTATCGACTAATAGCAAAACGCTCCAAGTACCTCAAACCGCCGGCTACTCCTTAAGCCAAGTAGATCGCGCCACGCATAGTACTTCAACCTATAAGGCCACAAGGCGCTTATTAACATCTAGATCTTATCGTAGAACATTCTACCGAAAATTCGGCAAAGACTCTCCCGCAAATCACAGAAATCTCCTCTCTATCGAGGCCGCCATCAAGCCAACGAGGGGGTTATACGCCTAATCCGACGCACAATTCTACCTCACGTAAAAGCTACACAAGTCTCTTGTAATACGCCCTATGTAATTACTGTCAAAGACTCTTCTTTCGAAAAGGTTTCTTATTATTCAGGCTTAAGTCCAAAGACATTGCCGATAACAACGTTCAGTTCTATATAAAGTATACTTCAACTATATATTCAAACAATCATGTAATTTCCAATTACAATAGAGGGACAAGATATTTACCTCGATAAGCCCATAATTATCCAAGTATAAAGTCGATCCTGGGCAACGTTTAGCTCCAACTCCGTGCGCTCCAACCCGCTCTAAACAACCCTTAGAAGTTCTAACCAACTTCTACATACTACTCCAACTAACCAAGGAGATTTTCCTTAGGGTTTCGGTTTGGTGACTGACGGGAAGTATAATAGTATTTCGGGGCTTTTCGTATAGGTATAACCTTAGAATACTACAAGGTATATGGCTAAGGTAATTTGGGCATTATAACAATACTTTTGAGAGTATCACTATACCACAAAAAAAGGGGTTATTATACGAAAACAACTAGGCTAGTGGGTACCCACTAGCACCATAAGGAGGGGTGTGTACTTCGCCAACCCCACCAGTGGGGAAAACTCTCGCCAAGGGGGAAGGGTGCTCTCGCCAAAGGCCTCACAAAGGGGGAGGAAGAAGCTTTCAAGACTTAGAGATTTTTGGATGAAGAAGTTCATCAAAGGGAGGGTATTTATAGGTCAAGCCATGGCTAACCAATGGCCAAGATCAAGCCAAGTGTGGTGCAAGTGTAGGGCCAAGATTCACCCATGTGTCCTAAACCAACTAACACACAAAATATCCTACCTACTCCCACTCTCCATTCGTCCAACATCACCGTCAACGTGTTCCAATGAGAGGTGACAAGTGTCGCCTCTCGTTGGTCTAAAATGTTTCGCCTCTCTAAAAATCCGCAAAAATTAAAAATGACATAGCCGGAATTTTCCTACGAAAGTCGTGGAAAACGCTTTCCGAAAAACGACTCTAACCGGGTGTAGTGAACAAAAATAATTCGGCCAAGCCTATTCTCAAGTTCAAATTTTTCTACGTACGTCCCACGCATATACTCGAAAATACGGTATAACATTCTCCTCCTTAGAAACATTCGTCCCGAATGTTCCTTCTAAGTCTCAAACCAAACGCGCCAAAGATAGTCTTCACTACTATACTTACGAACAATCCCGCCACAATCGCCACAACAACACCTGCGCAAAATACTTACATCCAAGTTCACGAGGAAACACCTCTAACATCACAAACGCTCCCATCCAAGGGTCTAAAATATAATTCCTTCGCACCTTCTCCTTCGAAAAGAAATGATCACATCTATGCTCGCCATACATTCTCGCTTCTCCCTTTACTCGTCGTGATACCACTTTTGTCACTTTGCCGCGAGGTTCTAGTGTCACTCCGGCGACCCAACAAATGGTACCGGCCGCACGCGATCCCCGAGGTCGTCAGACACTCGAACTCTTACCACATTTCGACATCGTCAGCTTTCAAAACTCGGTTACTATCTCTAACGTGGTCATCATTAATCGGGAACACTGATGGATCTCCGATACTTTCCGATCATAAAAATACGAAGATCGGACGCATCGCTTCCTAAGTCGGACGGCAAATGCTAACATATAGGCAACCCGCCTGCTTTCTTCACATGAACTAAAAAGGGCCCAAAGTAACTCGCTAAGTTCCTCTGCTTTCCAAAACTCGTCACACCCAACCCGGTGGTACTTTTAAGAAGACCGATCAACTCGAACTCTAAGCGCCGCCGATTATCCGCACGATTCCTCTGAGCTGCCAAAACCTCTTCTAGACAAGCTTCACCCTATCCACATCCTGCTGAACACGTATGAACCAACTATTCGAACGCCAACGCCGAACCAATCGACCGCAAGAACTTACACTTCCGCCCCTACAAGGCGTCACAAGGCGATATCCGAACACTGAAATGGTAGCTATAAAACACTTCCCCAACAGGAGATAACAATCCTTACAACTACCCCTGAAATCCAAACACTGGCCCGAGGGCGAACGCGATACGGAGACTCACCTGAGTTCCTAACCCTGCCTGGTAAAACTTCCAGAAAGAAACGATGAACTGGCTCCATCGTTCGCTCATAAGGTGAAAGAAGGCACCCTGCAGCCTTACCACCTTCGGATATACCATCTCGCATAACCTCGCCGAGTAAACGGTCCCGACTAAAAGACAAGAGGGACCGACCTCCTCGGCCCGACTACTGGTCGAACGCATCCACGAACTCGTACGCTGGTTAACTAAACTTGGGCCTAACACCCTCATAACCCTAACACAAAGCGGGACCACCACAAACTGACCCCACCACCATACAGGCCGCGGGTTGACCCGCAACGTGGCCTCAACCCGACCCGGCAACGCGCAAGACATTAGCTCCTTGAACCGGAAAACTCTCACTAATCACGTTACGAAAACCTAGCGGTTTTCTTAGCCCAACTACCCTCTTTCATTCCACACTACTCAGGGACTTATCCCACAAACATAGCTTACGTGCACTATGCACTCCGACAAGGGTCAAACATAAAATACTTCTTTACTCGAGATGGCCTTTCCTCTAAGGTCTCTACGTATAAAGCTCTAAGGCTCACACCTTCTCTATCCCCAAAATCTTACTTGGTTAACTAACCAAGATTTCTAATTACAATAACATAGCACTTATGATATACCCATCTTATCACACATACTGATCTCTAGAGGGTTAAGGATAAACCTGTATCTACTGCTTCACTCCCTTAAGTCGTTCTAATCAAACCTGCCCCGTAGGGCGCATAGCTAGGGAAGATGACGAACTACCCACCGATCCTGAAGGCTAAGTCCTCCTACTAGGACATCCTTTCGACACATGGCCCTGACGGCCGCAGGTAAAACAAGTACCAACTAAAAGACGACATTCCTGGGATGGCCGTACATCGTGGAATACCGGGAACACCGAATCATTGGCCGGAACCTACGTGTAGGAACCTAAGCTCGAGTTGACCAACTCTTGCATACCCCAAACGTCCTGAAATCCGTGGAAGACCACTCTGCACTGGTGGATGTGCATAATCTAATCTGTTGGTGAGGTGACTCGACTCGAAAGTTACCAAAGGACCTTTCTGTCCTGGCCCTCTTCTGCTGTCCTTCGTTAACCCGTCGATCTCTACGTTTCTTGGCCTGCCGCGCACAAGCCCGTACACAGGCCATGCTCAAGCCTAACTGAAGAATTACTCTCGCACAACCCTTTCTAAGATAGTCATCAAGACTCGCGGTACATCGGTATGCTCTCTGGTAGCCAAATCCATAGCTCATAACAGGGTTGCCTCTTTGCAATCTATATTCTCTGTTCCCGGTCGTGAGACTGAAGGTTCATATATCATGGCCGCAGTAGGAACTGCTGCCGCCGTGCTAAACTCTGCTGGGGCTGGTGACGTAGCATAACTCCCCGACTGAAGCACCTAACTCAGGTGATGGTTGGGCCTGTGCCTCAGAACCCTCTCAGACTTACTCGCAGCCTCCTCGGCCGCTTGCCTCCTGGCGGGTTGCCCCACGCGAGGCATAACGGCAGGAAAGAAATACGTGAGATGGTCCAACTTACAACACCTCTAAGGCACGATCTCGAGTGAGAAGAATAGAAACCAATCCTAAATATCCTATAGCCTCCGATTATTGGTGTGGTGCACAACACACCGATAATCAAGACTTCATCGATACGGTCTCAGAGACACTTTCCGAGGATTAATCGCTCGATACCACTTTTGTCACGACCAACCCGCCCGTGATCGTGCCTTACCCGCACCCTAGTGATACAACGTCAGTAATCACGAACATAAAACAAGACATGAAAATATTATGAAGTAAGAAACGATGTGAGAAAACTTGCCTTACGATATATATATAAATCAATTTTAAAACCGAATACATATCCCATTACAACTCGCCCACAACAAGATTACATGCACTTAAGAATGATACGATAACAATGGCGACAGGGCCCCGCCAAACCCTGAATGTAAACACCTACTACGACAGGGACTATACCACCGATAAGCCTCCGAGAAACGAGCTTCCCAAACGCCGAATCGTGACTCGAGAGCTAGGATCAACGATCGTGTACCTCAACTCGCGGCGTGAACGCACTTCAAGGAGGTCGATAACAGTACCAAGTATGTGAAATCAGAAGTACTTAAATGAAAACATATCATTTTAAAATCAGTTTTGCAAGTATGTATGAAACAACCAAGGTAACCGCACATAGTGCACATCATAAACAAGAGCAACAATAGGTAAATTGTAATGTGTCTTTTCTAGGCCGCGAATGATCAAGCAGGCCAATGCCCGTAGTATCACCATGCAAGCCTAACTCGACTCGTAGTCCGCATAGGCCACTCATAGGCCCGCATAGGGTATGTAACCCCGCATCGAGGGTAGCTACTCCTGCATCGCCCGACTCGTAGTCCGCATGGCCACATAGACCGCATGAGGTATAACCCCGCATCACTAACCTGGAACTCCCGTAGCTCCGCATAGGTCCCTTGGACCCGCATGAGGTATCCTCGAATCATGGTCCCAGACCGCCTGAGTCTACCCCGCATCGGAGGGCAGCTTAACCCCCGGGAATATGTCAAGAGGTGAGTGATATTATACTAACATAACAGCTTATCGTTAAACAACATAAGCACAACAAGAATACTCTCTTACACAAACGTTACAAGACACTAACACACATAGCATCATATCACGTCTACTTATCAAATCAACAAGAAAGTATTACAAGGCTATCACAAACCAACACAATCAAGTTATACACACAAGGTACATTCTAATATATGATTAACAAGATCGGGTATCTATTCCCAAAGTACTTCATACATTATCTTTTAAAAGATACTTTACGTTTACAAAAGTCACACAATACCCGTAGTATATGAAAATAGAGTGATTATCCTTTGAAGTAAATCAAAACACTTCTCTTCAGAAATCAAGTAACAACATTCTTTTCCAAATGTTTCAAGTTTGCCTAATTTCAATTACTCAAGTTTCTCATTTTCGAAAGGTTTCGTAGTTCATAATTTTAATCACTTAATGATATAATTCTCCTTTAAAAGCAATTTGAGAAACATATGTCTGATACGCGAGTAGGTTATTCTTGTTTATAACAATCTTATTTAAGCAGCCATGATCTAGGAAATGTAACATCATTTTGTCTCATCTTAGTTTCTATGTAGATGGAAGTTTCTACTGGTTTTACTAATACATTATTAGTCAAAACATTTCCCTTTATTAGCGCTGCTGTGGTTTGTTCGATACTTATTCTGATTTCCGAATCAAGAAACATTATTGCTTTTAAAATCAAGTACTCATTACTCGCGAATGAGGTTTTACAACATTTTTAACAAAATGTTAATTACCAAGTAAAACAAGTTAAGTCTCTTATCTTTTAAGATCAAGTCTCTTAACTTTTAAAATCAATAAACCATTCATTTTACCATTCTTAAGACGTTATACCTAACTTCCCATAAAGCTAGTATAACTCTTATGTTTTCAAAACCAAGTATTATTCTTCTGTTAAAAATGATTCAGCATTCTTTTGAAATACTTCAAGATTCTTTATTATTACACATTAAGTCAGTTATAAGTCAAATCAGTTACCTTTTAAAACCATAAAGCATTTTCTTACTTACATAAAGCTGTTATAACCAACTTCCCATAAAGTCGTTATAACACTTTATGTTTCAAACCAATCAAATACGTTTAACACATGTACGTCTACCGTACTACATATTTATACACATATCATGCTAGAAAGGGTAGGAAGAGGTTCACATACCTCACGACGATTATCGACTAATAGCAAAACGCTCCAAGTACCTCAAACCGCCGGCTACTCCTTAAGCCAAGTAGATCGCGCCACGCATAGTATTTCAACCTATAAGGCCACAAGGCGCTTATTAACATCTAGATCTTATCGTAGAACATTCTACCGAAAATTCGCAAAGACCTCCCCCCGCAACCGCGTAAATCTCATCTCTATCGAGGCCGCCATCAAGCCAACCAGTGGGGGTTATACGCCTAATCCAGACGTGCACAATTCTACCTCACGTAAAAGCTACACAAGTCTCATCTGAATACGCCCTATGTAATTACGTCAAGACTCTTCTTTCGAAAAGGTTTCTTATTATTCGGGCTTAAGTCCAAAGACATTGCCGATAATAACGCTCATTCTATATATAGTATACTTCAACTATATAGTCAAACAATCATGTAATTTCCAATTACAATAGAGGACAAGATATTTACCTCGATAAGCCCATAATTATCCAAGTATAAAGTCGATCCCGGCAACGCTTAGCTCCAACTCCGCAAGGCCCAACCCGCTCTAAACAACCCTTAGAAGTTCTAACCAACTTCTACATACTACTCCAACTAACCAAGGAGATTTTCCTTAGGGTTTCGGTTTGGTGACTGACGGGAAGTATAATAGTATTTCGGGGCTTTTCGTATAGGTATAACCTTAGAATACTACAAGGTATATGGCTAAGGTAATTTGGGCATTATAACAATACTTTTGAGAGTATCACTATACCACAAAAAAAGGGGTTATTATACGAAAACAACTAGGCTAGGGGGGGGGGGTACCCCACGGCTAGCACCATAAGGAGGGTGTGTTCTCGCCAACCCCACTAGTGGGGAAAACTCTCGCCGAGTGGAAGGGTGCTCGCCAAAGGCCTCACAAAGGGGGGGAGGAAGAAGCTTTCAAGACTTAGAGATTTTTGGATGAAGAAGTTCATCAAAGGGGAGGGGTATTTATAGGTCAAGCCATGGCTAACCAATGGCCAAGATCAAGCCAAGTGTGGTGCAAGTGTAGGGCCAAGATTCACCCATGTGTCCTAAACCAACTAACACACAAAATATCCTACCTACTCCCACTCTCCATTCGTCCAACATCACCGCCCAACGTGTTCCAATGAGAGGGTGACAAGTGTCGCCCTCTCGTTGGTCCAAAATGTTTCGTCTCTCGGAAAAATCCGCAAAAATTAAAAATGACATAGCCGGAATTTTCCCTACGAAAGCTGTGAAAACGTTTCGTCGAAAAACGACTCTAACCGGGTGTTGTGAACAAAAATAATTCGGCCAAGCCTATTCTCAAGTTCAAATTTTTCTACGTACGTCCTTACGTACATACTCTGAAAATACGGGGTATAACACAAGTGTAGGGCTAGGATTCACCCAAGTGTACCTTATCCATCTACCCACAAAATATCCTACCAACTACTTGACAAAAAAGCCAACCAAATCGTCCCAAATCCGCCCCATACGTCCACCAATTGGAGGGTGACAAGTGTCGCCCTCTCGTTGGTCCAAAATGTTCCGTCTCTCGGAAAAATCCGCAAAAATTAAAAATGACATAGCCGGAATTTTCCCTTCGCAAGTTGTGTAAAACGTTTCGTCGAAAAACGACTCTAATCGGGGGTTGTGCACAAAAATAAAATCGTCCAAGCCTACTTTAAAGTTCAAACTTTTCTACGTACGTCCCCACGTACATACTCTGAAAATACGGGGTATAACATTCTCCCCTCCTTAGAAACATTCGTCCCGAATGTTCCTTCTAAGTCTCAAAACAAATGTGTGTCAGTATAGTCTTCACTACTATACTTACGAGAACAATCTCGCCACAATCGCCACGTAAACACTGCGCAAAATACTTACATCCAAGTTCACGAGGAATCACCTCCAACACTACAAAACTCCCACCTGAGGCTAAAAGATACTCCTTCGTGACCTACTCTTTTACAAACGAAATGATCACAACCATGCTCGCATTACTTGCTCGCTTCTTCTCTTACTGTCGCACTTTCTCGTACACTCGAACTCTTTCTCATAACTTACTACATTTCCGCCATCGCTCAGTTCCAAACCTCGGGTTTACTATCTCCAACTTGGTCATCATTAATCGGAACACTGGAGGGATCTCTCGATACTTTTCGAACCTAACAATATGAAGGATCGACATACCGCCTCCTAAGTCGGACGGAAAAGCTAACATATAGGCAACCCGCCTACTCTTCAAATGACTAAAAGGCTCAAAGTAACTCGCTAAGTTTCTCTGCTTTTGAATCTCGTCACACCCTTCCGGTGGTACCTGAAGACCCACCGCCAACTGAACTCCAAGCCGCCGCCGATCATCCGCACGACTTCGTTGATTCTCGAGCCGCCGATAACCTCTCCTGGATAGGCTTCACCCTATCCCCATCCTGCCGAAACAAGTATGAACCCACTATCTGAACTTTGCCAACATCGAACCAATCGACCGGCAACTTACACTTCCGCCCCTACGAGGCCTCGTAAGGCGATATCCGAATACTGAAATGGTAGTTATAACAACATTCCCTTAACAGGAGGCAACAATCCTTACAGCTAACCCTGAAATCCAAACACTGGCCCGAGGGCGAATGCGCGACATCGAGACTCACCGAGTTCTCAACCCCGCTCGTAAAACTTCCGGAAAACGAAATAGCCACAACATGGGCTACAATGTCTGACATAAGGTGAAAGTAGGCACCTCATGCAGCCTAACAACCTTCCTGATAAAAACACCTCGCATAACTCTCTGCCGAGTAAATACCCGATCAAGGACAAGACGGGCTGACCTCATCGCCCGACCATCGGGTCGAACGCATCCACGAACTCAGACTGGTTTACTAAACTTGGGCCTAACACCTCGTGACTTACCACCGGCGGATCACCACAAACCGACCCCACCATAAAACAGTCGCGGGTTGACCGCGCATGGCCTCTCAACCCGACTCACTCTCAGAAACACTTGCTCCCGATCCGAACAATCTCACTAATCATGTTACGAAAACCTAGCGGTCTTCTTAGCTCAACTACCCTCTTTCATTCCACACTACTCAGGGACTTATCCCGAAACATAGCTCACGTGCACTATGCACTCCGACAAGGGTCAAACATAAAATAAAATACATCATTTACTCGAGATGGCCTTACCTCTAAGGTCTCTACGTATAAAACTCTAAGGCTCACACTCCCTCCATCCCCCAAATCTTACCTGGTTAACTAACCATGATTCTAATCACAATTTACACAAGGTTAACTGAACGTAATACTTAAGATAAACTCATCTCATCATACGTACTAATCTCTTAGAGGGTTAAGGATATACCTGTATCTACTGCTTCACTCCCCTTAGTCATTCTGATCAAACCTACCCCGTAGGGCGCATAACTAAGGGAGGTGACGAACTACCCACTGATCCCGAAGGCTGAGTCCTCCTACTAGGACATCCTTTCGACACATGGCCCTGACGGCCGCAGGTAAAACAAGTACCAACAAAAGACGACATTCCCCGGGATGACGCCTGTCATAATGTGAACACTGGGGAAATCGAATCGGGCCGGAACCTACGTAGCTGGGAACCGAAGCTATGGAGCTCGACCAACTCCGCCACCCCGAACGCTCAACCCCGTGGAGGACCACTCGCACCGGTGGATGTGCATATCTAATCACGCGGGCGATTCGCCTCGAAAGTTACCAAAGGACCTTGTTGTCGCCTCTTCTCGCCGCCCTTGGTTAACCGTCGATCTCTACGCTTGGCTCGCCGCGCATAAGCCCGCATACGTGCCATGCTCAAGCCCAACTGAAGAATTTCTCTTGCACGACCCTCTCTTAGATAGTCATCAAGACTCGCGGTACATCGGTATACTCTCTGGTAGCCAAATCCATAGTTAGTAACAGGGTCGCCTCTTTGCAATATATATTCTCTGTTCCCGGTCGTGGAACTGAAAGTTCAAATATCATGGTCGCAGTAGGCACTGCTGCCGCCGTGCTAAACTTCACGGCCGTGGCGATGTCGCAGAATCCCCCAAATGGAGCACCACCCGGTGATGATTGGGCTGCACCCACGTAACCCTCTCAGATTTACTCGCAGCCTCCTGCCGCCTTGCCCTCTGGGCTCGGTTGCCTTACACGGAGGCATAATGAAGGGAAAGAAATACGTTAGAGGGGTCCAACTTATAACATGACTCTAAGCACGATCTCGAGTGAGAAGAATGGAAACCAATCCTAAATATCCTATAGCCTCGATTATTGGTGGTGCACAACACACCGATAATCAAGACTTATTAGATACGGTCTCAGACACTTTCCGAGGATTAATCGCTCGATACCACTTTTGTCACGACCAACCGGCCCGTGACTGGTGCCTTACCCCGGGCACCCTAGTGATACAACATCAGAGAAATCAGCGGAATATAAAACAATAACATGAAGTAAGAATATAATAATCTGAGAAAAATTGCCTTTCGGCATTGTTATACCCCGTATTTCCCGAGTATGTACGTAAGGACGTACGTAGAAAATTTGAACTTGAGAATTATGCTTGGCCGAAATTTATTTGTTCACAACACCCGGTTAGAGTCGTTTTTAGTGAGACGTTTTCCACGCCTTCCGTAGGGGAATTTCCGGCTATGTCTTTTTTAATTTTTGCGGATTTTTCCGAGACACGAAACATTTTGGACCAACAAGAGGGCGACACTTGTCACCCTCTCATTGGGAGGAATGGGCGGAAATGGCTTGGACGATTGGAGTGGCTTTTGTCAAGTAGTAGGTAGGATATTTTGGTGGTAGATGGATAAGGTGTACTTGGGTGAATCTTGGCCCTACACTTGCATAGCACTTGGCTAGATCTTGGCCATTGGTTGTCCTTGGCTTGTAGTATAAATACCCCTCCCTTTGATGAACTTCTTCATCTATAAATTTGCCTAAGTCTTGAAAGCTCTCCTTCTCCCTCCCCTTGTGTTGAGTTCGGCCAAGGGCCCCCCCTTTGTGGCCGAGAGCACCCCCCCCTCTAGGGGTGCTAGCCGAGAGTGTACCCCCCCCTAGCCTTGTTGCTTTCGTATAATACCCCTCTTTTTGTGGTGTAGAAATACTCTCCAAAGTATTTTTATAATGCCCAAATTACCTTAGCCGTATACCTTGTTGTATTCTAAGGTTATACCTATACGAAAAACCCAGAAATACTATTATACTTCCCTTCAGTCACAAAACCGAAACCCTAAGGAAAATCTCCATAGTTAGTTGGAGTAATAAGTAGAAGTTGGTTAGAACTTCTAAGGGTTGTTTGGAGCGGGCCTGAGCGCACTGAGTAGAGCTAAACCTTGCTCAGATCGACATTTAAACTCGGATAATTATGGGCTTATCGAGGTAAATATCTTGTCCCCCTGTTGTAATTGGAAATTACATGTTGTTAGATTATATAGTTGAAGTATACTATATATAGTATTGAACGTTGTTATCGGCAATGTCTTTTGACTTAAGCCTGAATAATAAGAAACCTGTGCGAAAGAAGAGTACCGAATCAGATTTTACATAGGATCAGACATGAGACTTGTGTAGCTTTTACGTGAGTAGAATTGTACCCGTTCGGGTTAGGCGTATAACCCCCGGTTGGCTTGGTAGCGGCCTCGATAAAGGAGGAGATTTACGCCATGCGGGGAGGTCGCGAATTTTCTGTAGAATGTTCTACGAAGGGATCTAAATGATAATAAGCGCCTTGTGGCCTTATAGGTTGAAGTACTACGTGTGGCGCGATTTACTTGGCTTAAAGGAGTAGCCGACAGTTGGAAGTACTTGGAGCGTTTTGCTATTAGTCGATAATCGTCGCGAGGTATGTGAACCTCTTCCTATCTCTTCTAGCATGATATGTGTGAACTATGTAGTAGACGATAATGTGCTAAATGTATTTGATTGGTTTAAAACATAAAGTGTTATAACGGCTTTATGGGAAGTTGGTTATAATGACTTTATGTTGGTAAGAAAATACTTGTGGTTTTTAAAAGGTAACTGATCTGAACTATAACTGGCTTGTTATGTGTTAATAAAGAACTTGAAGTATTTCAAAAGATTTTTGAATCATTTCGAAAGAAGAAGTAATACTTGGTTTTTGAAAACTTAAGAGTTATACTAGCTTTATGGGAAGTTAGGTAATAACGGCTTAAGAATGTTTCTTCGATTTGAAATCGAATGTGTATCGACAAACCAACTGCGGCGTTAATAAAAGGAAATGTTTTGTGATTTAGTATTATTAAAATCGAGAAACTTCCATCCGCATGTAAGCTAAGATGAGACAAAATGATGTTTCCTAGATCATGGCTGCTGTAATAAGATTGCTATAAACAAGAATATCCTACTCACATATAAGACTTATGTTTCTCAGATAGTTTAAAAGAGAATTATATTCTTAAATGAATAAGACTATGAACTACGAAACCTTTCTAAAATAAGAAACGTGAACATTTGAAATTAGGCAAACTTGGACGTTTGGAAAACAATGTTGTTACTTGATTTTACAAAGGTAAGAGTTTTGGTTTTCTTAAAATGAGATCACTCAATTTTATACTACGGGTATTGTGTGACTTATGTGAAAGAAACAGATCTTTTAAAGATTTAATGTGTGAAGTACTTTGGGGATAGATACCCGAACTTGTTAATAGAAAGTACCTTGTGTGAATAACTTGATTGTATTGGTTTGTGATAGCCTTGTAATACTTTCTTGTTGATTTGATAAGTAAACATGTTAGGATGCTACGTGTGTTAGTATCTTGTGATGTTAGTGTAGCGGTTTTCCTCGATCGCGCTTTTAAAGTTGTTTGACTATCACCGTTATGTTGGTATTATACCACTCACCTTGACTTGTGTCCGAGGTTGCCGCCTCCGACGCGGTAGACTCAGCGATGCGGGACCATGATTCGAGAATACCTCATGCGGTCCAGAGGATCCATGCGAACTACGGAGTTCCGTGTTAGTTTACGCCCTTGTGGTCACGCGGTCTTTGTGGCTATGCGGATCGCGAGTCCAGGCGATGCCGGGAGTAGCTACCGATGCGGGGTTATACCTCGCGGGCCTATGAGGTTGGCCTATGCGAGTCGCGAGAGTTCGGTGGCTAGACGCGCACATTTGATCTCGCGCGAGTGACCAGCTTTTATCATGTGACGGTCTAGACAGATATCATGACACAGTTTATGACCTTGTTGGTACTGTGGGTGTTAGTAGTCGGCTATGCCTTCGTACTTACCCCGTACTGTTTTAATTGGACACAGGTGGGACCTGTTGTTCACATATATTTCTTGGTGCTTTTCTATCATTGACTGCCGGCAGTGAGGAAGGTATTCCACGGGCACGATTGATGTTGTGGGCGTGAGACCCATTGTTAAATTTGAGTGATGACTTGAGGGCGTGAGTCCCTGACTTGACATGACTGCTTATTTATGGTGAACTGTAGTTTGGTTATCATACATGTCTCCTACTTTGTATAGACTACTATGATTTCATTTACGATTTATTTTCGCCACATACTGCATTGTCAGATCGACCTCTTCGGCCGCGTTCATGCCGCAGTAAAGGTACACCGCCATTGATCCTCGCTCTTAGGGTCTGATTCGGCGTTGGGAAAGCTCCGCTTTCTCGGAGGCTTATCGATGGTATAGTTCCTGTTGTTGTAGGTGTTTACATTCGTGGTATGGCGGGCCCCGTCCCGCCATTGTTGTCATATCATTTCTTAGAGTGCAAATCTTGTTGTGGCGTGGTTGGTACAAAGGATTAAACTGTTAATGTTGGAAAAAGTTGTTATTTATAAATATGCCGAAAGGCAAGTTTTCCTCGACATCGTTTGTACTTCATTTGTTTCATGTATGTGTTTTATGTTCCACTGATTACTCGATGTTGTATCACTAGGGTGCCCGGTAAGGCACGATCCACGCCTCAAACGGGTCGTGATGAGCATGCATATATGAAAACTTAAATCCAACAGCTACATCCCATATACAACTCGCCTACACAACAAGATTACTGCACTTCAAGAGTGACATGACAACAATGGCGGGACAGGGCCCCGCCTTACACCTGAATGTAATTACCTACCACGACAGGGGACTATCCCACTGATAAGCCTCCTGTGAAAAGGAGCTTCCCAAACGCCGAATCGCGTGACCACGAGCTAGGATCAACGATCGGTGTACCTCAACTCGCGGCATGAACGCACTCGGCGAGGTCGATAACAGTACCATGTAGTAATCGAAAATATCAGAAATGAAATCATAACACTATATAAAGCAGAGACATGTATGATAACCAAACTACGATTCACAATAAATAAGCAAATATGTCAAGTCGTGGACTCACGCCTCAAAGTCATCACTCAAATATAACAATGGGTCTCACGCCACAACATCAATCATGCCCGTGGAATACCTTCCTCACCGCCAGCCTATGATATAAAAGCACCAAGGAATACATGAACACCGGGTCCCACTGTGTCATCATAACACCGCACGGTAAGTAAGGCATAGCCGACTACTAAAACCTACGCATAAACAAGGTCATAAATCAGATTATGAGATCTGTCTAGGCCACATGATCAAAGCCGCCACTCGCCCGCAGATCTAATGTGCGCGTCTTCAGCCCCGAACTTCCCGCAGCCCGCATAGGCCACTCCAATGGCCCGCATGAGGTATTCCCGATCGAGGGTAGCTACTCCCGGCATCGCCCCGACTCGCCGTCCGCATGGCCACATAGACCGCATGAGGTATAACCCCGCACACTAACTCGAACTCGTAGCCCGCATAGCCCCCGGACCCGCATGAGGTATTCTCGAATCATAGGTCACATGCACTACCGAGTCTACCCCAAGACGGAGGCGCTTAACCCCGGATCAAGGTGAGTGATATAATACCAACATAACACTTTATCGCTTAAACAACATAAGCACAATCAAGGGAAACCCCTTTACACAAACATCACAAGATACTAACACACGAGATCCTAACATGTTCATTTATCAAATCAACAAGAAAGTATTACAAGGCTATCACAAACCAACACAATCAAGTTATTCACACAAGGTACTTTCTACTATATGATTAACAAGATCGGTTTTTATCCCCAAAGTACTTCATACATTAACTCTTTAAGAGATCTGTTTTTCACAAATAGTCACACAATACTCGTAGTATATGAAAATAGAGTGATTATCTTTCAAGTAAATCAAAACACTTCTCTTTGTAAAATCAAGTAACAACATTCTTTCCAAACGCTCAAGTTTTCCTAATTTCAATTACTCAAGTTTCTCATTTTCAAAAGGTTTCGTAGTTCATAGTTTTAATCCTTTAAAACAATTTGAGAAACATATACTTTACGTGAGTAGGTTATTCTTGTTCATAACAATCTTATTACAATGACCATGATCTAGGAAATGTAATATCATTTTGTCTCATCTTAGCTTCTATGCAGATGGAAGTTTCTCTCGGTTTTAATAATACTTTATTAGTCAAAACATTTCCTTTATTAGCGCACGTTGTCCTGCTCGATACTTATTCGATTTCAAATCAAGAAACATTATTCCTTTTGAAAACTAAGTACTCATTACTCACGAATGAGGTTTCACACTTTTTAACAAAATTCAATTAAGTCAAGTCTCTTATCTTTTAAGATCAAATCTCTTAACTTCTTAAATCAATAAATCATTCTTTTTATCACTCTTAAGCCGTTATACCTAACTTCCCATAAAGCTAGTATAACTCTTACGCTTTTAAAACCAAGTATTACTCTTCTGTTAAAAATGATTCAGTATTCTTTTTGAAATACTTCAAGATTATTCAGGCTTAAGTCAAAAGACATTGCCGTAATTATTATTCAGGCTTAAGTCCGAAGACATTGCCGTAATTATTATTCGATTAACACACGACGTCTACCGCATACTATATATATATTCTTTAAAATATCATGCTCAAGGATAGGAAGAATCACATACCTCGTGACGATTTATCGACTATTAGCAAAACGCCCAACGCATCGTAGTCCGCTTAGCCTTTTCCACCCTCCGAGTAGAATACGCTACTCGCAGATTTCGACCTATAACGGTTATACAAGTCTATCAAAGTCTAGACTACTCGCAGAGTTAATCTTACGATGTGATTTCGCCAAGCCTTTCGTAATATCCTTCTATTACAGTTCAATTCTCTTCTATATACTTTCCTTGTATATACTTATACTTATTCTTATACTTCAATAGTATGCAATTCTAATACATTAGGGAGACAGAATATTTACCTCGATAAGCCCATAATTATCCAAGTATAAATTTCGGTCCTGAGCAACGCTTAGCTCCTACTTCGGGTGCTCCAACCCGCTCCAAACAACCCTTAGAAGTTCTACGCAACTTCTTCTTAAATACTTCAACCAACTGTGAAGATTTTCCCCTAGGGTTTCGGTTTGAAACAAAAAAGGACATACTAGAGTATTTCCTGCTCTACGATAGAGGTATCTTTGGAATACTAAAAGGTATACGGATAAGGTATTTTGGGTATAGTAACACTACTTTGGAGAGTATTTCTACCAAGAGTGGGTATTTATACGAGACAACACCACAAGTGGGTGTATACCTCGCCAACCCCACTAGGAGGGGTATTCTCGCCATGGGAGGGGCTCTCGCCGAGGGGAGGGAGGCTAGGACGAGACGCTACACAAAGGGGGTAAGAGAGCTTTCAAGACTTAGCACAATTTTTGGATGAAGAAGTTCATCAAAGGAGGGTATTTATAGGTCAAGCCATGGCTAACCAATGGCCAAGATCAAGCCAAGTGGTGCAAGTGTAGGGCTAGGATTCACCCAAGTGTACCTTATCCATCTACCCACAAAATATCCTACCAACTACTTGACAAAAAGCCAACCAAATCGTCCCAACCGCCCCATACGTCCACCAATTGGAGGGTGACAAGTGTCGCCTCTCGTTGGTCCAAAATGTTCCGCCTCTCTAAAAATCCGCAAAAATTAAAAATGACATAGCGAATTTTCCTTCGCAAGTCAGTGTAAACGTTTCGTTTAAAAACGACTTAATCGGGGTCAGGCACAAAATAAAATCGGCCAAGCCTACTTTAAAGTTCAAACTTTTCTACGTACGTCCCCACGTACATACTCTGAAAATACGGGGTATAACATAACCATAGCTACAATAATAAGTAAACCTTAATTTCTAAAACGACAAGATTATACCTTTATAAGCCCTTAATATTTCCAAGAATCAAAGTCGCGCCTTAGCAATTCTTAGCTCCTTTCCTTAAGTTCCAATCCGCTTCAAGCACTCCTGGCCCATGAGAACCCACCTTCAAGTTCCAACTTCAAAGTTGAAGAACTTCATTAGTTTCCGCCTTGCGACTAACGTAAAAATGCGTTTTTTCCGAAATCTTTCTATTGAGATACCCTTACAACACTCTTAGGGACATTGGGTTTAAGTCTTGTGGCTAATGGATCAAAATCACAAAATTTTCTCCTTTCTTTCTAGCAAACCCGAGAGCAATATGGGCACACACAAGCTCTCTCAATTTTTCTAAGTGTTAAATGAGCTAGTCTTGCACTAGTTAGTGAATATAAAACACATTGGAAGGCTTAGATATCAACAAATGTGAGGCTAGGATGAATATCACAAGGATTGAGCCCATGTGGACAAGTTGACTTGGTCAAATATGTCAAGCTTGCAAGACTTATCATCTACATAGGTCAAATGACCATTCTACCCCTTGCATTTTCGTCCAAGACCACATGAGGGGGTGCCACGTGTCGCCCTCTCATTCGTCCACAAAATTCCGTAACCCTCGTGGGCCCCGCAAAACGTAAAATTCCCCGGGTGGGCCCCACGTGACCAAATCCGTAAAAAATAAATTTCCATAAATATAATAAGTTCCATACTCTTCAAATAATGCATTTTGAGAATCCAATTCTCAACAACGAACATTTTTCCTTTCCGACGTTCGGAACATTTTCCGTCGGAAAAACAATTCTTTCGTTCGTACCCATTTCCAAGTCTTGATTCCTCACGTGCATTCTCTTTTACATGTCTTGGACTTACGGGGTGTAACATTCTTCCCCCCTTAGAAACATTCTTCCCCCCTTAGAAACATTCGTCCCCGAATGTTCTTAGTCGGTTGCCAAGCTAAACAAACTCCGGCATAAACTCTATACTATGCCTATCAATCAAAACATGCACACGACTAACGATGCCACACATGGCCACCACAACATACGTGAACATAATAATGGACCTTCCGTCCATGGTCCCTTTTCACAAAACTCGAAGGTTACAGTCTTCCCAAACACGGGATCCTTAGAGGTTCCTTTCTTTCCTTACTTGTCATACTTTCTCGTACTTTCAAACTCATCTAGTACACGTACAAAATCTCAAATTTTGTTTCTCTTCTCCAATCCTTGGAGTTACTATCCAAACTTAGCCATATAGTTACTTACATTCCCGTTAAGGCTCTTCTTGGTCCTTACGACCTAGTTCCGGTGGAACGCATCCACGAACTCGTACAACGATTTACTAAACTTGGGCCTGGCATCCTCGGGACCCTATCACATAACGGGACCATTTCTAACTGACAAAACCCCATTCCATACTATCGGCCGACCCGAAATGAGTCCATAACCCGACTCATCGTCACACTTAACTTCTCATTCTTAGTCTGCAATAAATCTTTCTCTTATCTCAAGGTACTTCTTACCCTATCCCCTATTCACTAGAGGTTCGTCACATAAGCCAAAGTATTTCTACTATACATCCTTATCTATCGGTCTTACACTGTCATGGGGCAATTTCTACGTGTGAACTCTACACAACTCTAGTCTCAGCTCACTTACCATTCTTGTCAATATTCTTAACTTTTCACTTTACTAATCAAAGTATCCCTACCTCTAGGGTACTATCACTTTACAACTCTAGCAATAAAGGGAAAACATATACGCTAGGGTAAAATCTGAATCTATCAACGCACGTATGATTCAAAAGAATCGAAATATACCTGTAACCCCGTGCGATGTCACCTCCTGATCCTGCCCAGTAGTCACGTCATCTATGCGGTTCGAAGGACCGCCAGAACTATAAACTCCACCCTGACCTCTACCACTACCGCCAACATCCAACACCTTGCTCGGGACGACACCGAGGAAAGGGAATCAATCATCGGCCATAGCCGAGCCACTCACGGTGCCCTTCTAAAAGGACATACCCTCAGTATATGGCCCGGACGTCCACAATAATAACGAACACCTGTGCCAAGACGGCATTTCCCCGAATGACGTTTACCACATCTGATACACTGAGGAATAGATGGCCTCGACCGAGAAAATCCTCTGCTCATCTGAGAACCTCGACCTCTGGAGCTTGGACCGGCTCCTAAATACCTTGTGGGGTCCAAAATCCCACCGTGGAACCGCGGGGTATGTACCGGGTAGGTCGACGAATATCTTACTACGAGGCACTCGTCCAAAAACTCACCGATAACCAACCGATCTAGCCTCTTACGCAGATTTCCGCCGCCTCTACCCTCTACACCTGCTCAGATCGGCCGAATAACCTTCTACGATGAAATCGTAGCATCGCTTATCTTGGTCAATAACATAATGGCTTCCTTCATGACCCTAAAGTCTTCCCTTAATCGAGAAATCGAGGCTCGTGCTGGGGCCTCAAAACTCGCGCAGGAAGAACTCGCCATCGCTGAACAACATCCGATATACCTCGGGCATAAGCCCTATCAACTCTCTCGAGTCCGACTAGTAGCTCCGCTACTCCTTTGCCCTTCTCGGGCCGCCTCCTCGAGGCATAACTATAACACAACAATACGTGAGAGGAATTATCTTACTAACACACTCATGGCACGATCTTAGAGTGAGAAGAATAGAAACCAACTCCTAAATGTCCCGTAGCCTCACTTTATGGGTGTGGCGCGCAACACACCGATAATCAAGACTCTACTAGACACGGTCAGACATTCCGAGGACCGATCGCTCGATACCACTCACACGCCCGAACCTCAAGCGTGGATCGTGCCCTATCTGGGCACCCTTCTTCCTTAACAACTAAGTAAACTGCGGAAATTAAATAACACCTCTTTTTTTTTAAAACCAATGTACGTGCAAGGGCAAAGCCGACAAGGCTGCCATATATACATAAACAAAAGACACTACACCGTACATGAGTCCAATCCTACACACGAATACAGACCTCTAAGAGTTAAACTGAACTATGACGGGACAAGGCCCCGCCGTACCCATAACTGTACAAAAGCCTGTACTGAAAGAACTTATACCAAAAAGATAAACTCCCAATGTAAGGAGCTATCCAAAAACTCGAGCGGTCCTACACTGTCGATCACCAAACAACAGACCTAAACTCGCGGCATTTAACGCAACCCTCGGGCGAGGTCAAGACGAAGAATGTACCAAGTATGTGAAATGAAGTATTGTAATGAAATCATAATACTAAACAAAACATGAGACATGTATGATAGCCAACCTACGATACAATACATAAGCAGTCATATCAAGTCGTGGACGATGCCTCAAAGTCATTACTCAAATATAACTACGGGTCTCACGCCACAACAACATCAATCATGCCCGTGGAATACCTTCCTCACCGCGATCATGATATAATAACACCAAGGCCGCATAAACCACACTATACAACCAAACCACGGTCGATACGGCAAGTACGAAGCCAACTACGGATACCAAAGCCGTGTCACGAGTCGGCCGGGCAAGTACGAGGCTAACTACCGATACCAAGGTCGTATCACGAGACTTCGCCACTACACCGAACGGGCAAGCGAAGGCTAACTACCAGTACTAAGGTGAATCACCACGAGACGGCAAGTACGAAGCCAACCACCGATACCAAGGCCGACCGAAACCTCTGGAGAGCTAGTCCATGGAACAACAATCCTAATGGAACCATACCCGTGGGCCACCCATCGCACAAGAGTCCAAAAGGAAACAACAAGACAACAATCAAAATGGAAGCATACTCGCCACCCATCGTGTCGTGATATCCAAAGCGATTAACAAAATAACACTCCTAATGGAAACATACCCGGCCACCCATCGTGTCAAGATGTCCAAAAGGATTGATTAGTGGAAGCATACCCGTGGGCCACCCATCGTGTCAGTATGTCCATCAATCAAGAATAACATGACCGGCCCTCCATCGAGAGACGCGGTAACATAAGGATACAACACTTGCACAACAAGGCTATCACCACAAGCATAGGCAAATTCAATGTCACAAGCCAAAGTACTTATCAAGGCACACATGGAATAATTCTCAATTAACAAGCCAAAGTACAAATTAAGGCACACTTAGACAAATTCTCAATTTATCAAGCCAAAGTACTAATTAAGGCACACTTAGACAAATTCTCAATTTATCAAGCCAAAGTACTACGTACGTACATTCTTTTCAAGAGACTCCTTTGTATGTAATACCCCAAGATACTAACACCCGTAGTATCAAGGTGTGTCTATTTTTTTTCCAAAGTAAGTTACTATACTTTTAGAACTCATTTCAAAGCTTGAAACCAAGTAACTTCAAATTTTCACAATCTAGGCAACCTATGCCCATTAATCAAAATAGACAACCTTCGAAACCTTCCATAAAGCCGTTATAACCAACTTCCCATAAAGCCATTATAACCCTTTATGGTTTTTAGACAATTTCATTCTTTTTATAACTAAGAGACTTATACTTAAAACCAAGTATCACTAACTTTCAAATCGAGTCTCTTAACTTTCAAAATACTTCGAGTCTCTTAATATATAGAAAACAAGTTTCTTCCACTTTTAAACCTCAAGTAACTCACACCTCTAAAACAAGTTACTTCTATTAAATCATGTCACTTCTCCTCTTTTTAAAACAAGTAAGTAAATCACTCCTTTGACTCCCCTAAAGTCATTATAATGACCTTTAGGTTTTGGAATTAAGGCACTAGCCAAAAGATTTGGAAACCACTTCCTTTTCAAGACTCTATGTACTTTAAGTAAAATACTTTCACTTTTAAGAATCCAAACTTCACTAAGGAAATGGATTATACAACTTACAATTTAAACATCAAAGTACAATCAAGGGAGTACATAGAACAAATTCTATATTAGGCAATCCAAGTACAACCAAGGAATGGATCATTTAAGGAGTAGAACGTACTTTCTTTATCTTTAGGAATCATGCTAGAAGAGGAGATAGTTCACATACCTTTCGCTAATCCACAAGCTGCCGAATACGCTGCAGACGTAGAAGTGTCAACCTATAATGGTCACAACAAGACTATCAACTTCTAGTCTCTAACGAGAATAAAACTAAGTGTACGGTCTCTAATTCTACGGAAAATCGGGCAAAGACTTCCTTTGTTTCTACTCACTTTGCCACCTTTTTCAAGGTCGAATACAATAACCAACACGCCACATTTAAGGCTCAAAACAACAACCAAACAGGGGATTACACGCCTTACAATACGTAAAATTCCGCCCCACAATCATACCAAGTAGTTTAAAACTCCAAGCCCTTCTACCGACTACATACTAACAATTCACAGTCTTTGCCAATCCTTTTCCAATTCCAAGTTCTAAGGTCTAACATGTTATATAGTTATAAACCATTTCAACAACTACAATTTCCTTCATACACAACATGCGACGACTTAAACGAATAATCAACTTGAATTGTAGTCTTAAGGCTAACATGCTAGTTTTCGGATTAGGGTTCCAATAGCCAATATAATAATCAAACTTCGTAATATATAACTCATGCTTGCTAATAACCATAGCTACAATAATAAGTAAACCTTAATTGCCAAAACGACAAGATTATACCTTTATAAGCCCTTAATATTTCCAAGAATCAAAGTCGCGCCTTAGCAATTCTTAGCTCCTTTCCTTAAGTTCCAATCCGCTCCAAGCACTCCTTATAAGCCTATGAGGAACCCACCTTCAAGTTCCAACTTCAAAGTTGAAGAACTTCATTAGTTTCCGCCTTGCGACTAACGTAAAAATGCGTTTTTTCCGAAATCTTTCTATTGAGATACCCTTACAACACTCTTAGGGACATTGGGTTTAAGTCTTGTGGCTAATGGATCAAAATCACAAAATTTTCTCCTTTCTTTCTAGCAAACCCGAGAGCAATATGGGCACACACAAGCTCTCTCAATTTTTCTAAGTGTTAAATGAGCTAGTCTTGCACTAGTTAGTGAATATAAAACACATTGGAAGGCTTAGATATCAACAAATGTGAGGCTAGGGTGAATATCACAAGGATTGAGCCCATGTGGACAAGTTGACTTGGTCAAATATGTCAAGCTTGCAAGACTTATCATCTACATAGGTCAAATGACCATTCTACCCCTTGCATTTTCGTCCAAGACCACATGAGGGGGTGCCACATGTCGCCCTCTCATTCGTCCACAAAATTCCGTAACCCTCGTGGGCCCCGCAAAATGTAAAATTCCTCGGGTGGGCCCCACGTGACCAAATCCGTAAAAAATAAATTTCCATAAATATAATAAGTTCCATACTCTTCAAATAATGCATTTTGAGAATCCAATTCTCAACAACGAACATTTTTCCTTTCCGACGTTCGGAACATTTTCCGTCGGAAAAATAATTCTTCCGTTCGTACCCATTTCCAAGTCTTTATTCCTCACGTGCATTCTCTTTTAAATGTCCTGGACTTACGGGGTGTAACAGCACCGCGCCCGGTCGGGTCGGTCGTGAGGTGGTCTCGATCGCAGTGGTCCGCTTCCTCAAACCCAAGTCCTAGAGCCACGACCGCTTCTGAATGACCTACCGATCGGACCTCCTTCCAGAAAACTGAGAAGGAGCACTCTGTGGTGGTTGAAATGTGGACCTAGTCATCACCGAGGTTGTCCGCCTCAAAATCGCCTGAGACCTGCTGTCCCGCCTCTGGGCCTAAGTCTAGCTGATCTTCCCTCTCTTTGTCCTCAATCCCCTGCGCATACGCCTGCATCCTGGCAATATCCATACCTGGCTGAAGAGCCACCCCCAAGCATGCAGTAATTATATGACGGTCTAGTCCCATCACATATCGATGAACCCTGTCTGCCATGTCGGCTACAATGTTGTGCGCATACCTAGCCAATGAGTCAAACTCCAGGTTGTACTCTCTGATAGTCCTCCCGTTCTTCCTCAAGGTCAAGAATCTATCTACACGGGCTCTCCTCATCTCAGGAGGCAAGAAGTGATCTAGGAAGGCCTCTGTGAACTCCTCCCAAACAGCTGGAAGAGCATCCTCACCTCTAGACAATTCCCATGACTCAAACCAGTTCAACGCAATATCGCGTAACCGGTAAGAAGCTAGCATAACGGACTCAGTCTCCGAGGCCCTAAGCACCTGCATAGTCCGCTGTAACTGCCGAATAAACTCCTGAGGATCCTCCTCGGATCGCGAACCATAGAACTCGGGTGGATGACAAACTAGGAAATCCTGAATCCGTAACCGTTGTGGCTACAGGGTTGTTATGCGCTCTGTCCGCCGCCTACTACTATCTTTGGTCAATAATCGGACCGCCTCGTAATCTCTATACTCACCGGCCGTGGATCGAGGCTGCATCGCGTCTCGAAGCCGCTGCTGCTGCCTCGAACTCCGCTGAGGCTGGCGACGTCGTGGAACTCGCCGCCCGAAACATCATCTCTGGTAAAGACTGGGCTTGTGCCCTCGTGACCCTCCGCGTCCTACTAGCAGCTCCCTCAGCTGCCTTGCCCTTCTGGGCCGCGGTTGCCTTGCATGGAGGCATAACTGGTACATAAAGGAAAATATCAGAGGGAGTTCAACCTATAACACAGCTCTACTGCACGATCTTAGAGTGAAAGAATGGAAACCAACCCTAAATATCCTGCAACCTCCTGATTATAGATGTGGTGCACAACACACCGATAATCAAGACTCTACTAGACACGGTCTGTAGACATTTTCCGAGGACAAACTGCTCTAATACCACTTTTGTTACGACCGACCGGGCGCGATGGTGCCCTACCGGGTACCGTCAGTATACATCGAGAATAGCGTGAACATACATAACACATAACCTGTATAAAGTAAACATCACGGGCAAGCCGATAAGGCTGCCTTCCATAAAAATATACTTAATCAAAAGTACAACTTGTTCTTACAGCCAAAACCACAAATGTGACTACAGACCTCTAGGAATAACAATTGTAGTGGGACAGGGCCCCGCCATACCCCTGAATGTATAAAATACCTACAACATCAGGGAAAAACCATACCAACAAAACAAGCCTCCGGAGAAATAGAACTTCTGTCACCAGAATAGTGATCCTAAGAATGAGGATCCACCACTGCTACTCCCTACTGCGGATGAACGCAGCCGAGGAAGGGGTCAAGACCTGATATGTACTAAGTATGCGAAACTGAAAAATACTGAAAATACCTCATAAGTCTAGAATAACTGGAGACATGTATAAAAATCAGTTTACAGAACACTGTGCATTACTAACAATGAGAATATCAAGCATATAATATACTGCATGAAAATAGGAAGCTCATGGTCAAAGCAAGGTCATCCGCCCCGCAGTATCATTAAGCACTCCTTCTCCTGGGACTATTTCACCCGCATGGGTCATGTGGACCCGCATGAGGTATTCCTCGCATTGGTTGAACTCACCCGCATGGGACTATTTCACCCGCATGAGCCCTACGGACTCGCATGAGGTATTCCTCGCATCGTGGGTAGCAAATCAACGGAATATGCAAATGCCACAACCCGGGAATTTAACCCAAAGTATTATACTATGTGCTTCTACTCTTGTAAAACCTTAGGCAATTAATGCCTTAAAAATCAATTTGCCTTTCACAACCTCAAATCATCTATCTGTACTCATTTTACTTAGAGTAAATCTTCCTTTATTAACTTTCCATAAAGCTAATATAATCAACTTCCCATAAAGTAATTATATTAACGTTATACCTTAGTCAAATACATTTTCCTAAAACCCAAGGGACTTACACTTTTAAAAAAGAAACAAGAATCATATACTTGAATACATCAAGTCCCTTAACTTTGAAAACTCAAGACATCCTTAGTACTTTTAAAGAAATAAGTTAATCCCCCCTTACTCACAAAACTTGACCATCCTTAAAATAAGTAAGGGATATCAAAACTTGTACGTCTATCGTACTACATAGGTAAAACCATTCATGCTCAAGAGATAGGAAAGTTCCACATACCTCTTCGGTCAATCCACTTGCTAAGTCCAAAATACCGCACGTAGTATGTCAACCTATAATGACCATAATACGTTTATTAACCTCTAGTTTCAACGTAGAATATTCCAAGTTCAAAGTCACTAAATTCTATGGAAAATTGGGCAGCATTTCCTTTGTTTCTACATACTTTGCCACCTTTTTCAAGGCCGAATTCAACATCCAAACGCCACATTTAAGGCCCAACAATCCAAACATTTCAAAAGGGATTACACACCTAATCTTGGATGTGTAAAATTCTTCCCCACAATGTATAACAACTAACTTAACAAGTTTAAGGTAGTATTTAGGCTACAACATGCTTACATATCATTCTTATCCAATCCTTTCATATCCAAACCATATTTCTTGCATGCAATGTATCTAAGAGCAATATTTACCACTACAAGTTCTTTCTTCTTCACATGCAACACCAAAAACTAGCTACAAGAGAAGAATTGTTACCTTAGAGCTTTAGCCAAATTATTCGAACAAGTTTGCTATCCTCCTTTCCAAAAACACCACCACAACTCCTACAAGCTAGCCAACAAGCTTCCTTTTTTCCACACTTTTTCAGATTTTCCTCAAGCTTTGATTTCCTCTTGAATTTCTAGAGAGAAGGGAGAGCTTTTATCTTTAGAGAGAGAGAAGAACTTGAAGAATGACCAAGTCTTCAAGACTTGGTCAATAAGTAGTACATGCAAAATCAGATGGGGGGGACACTTGTCACCCTCCCATGGATTTTTTAAAACAAAACAGTTCAGATTTTTCCACTCAACTTGAACCGCCTCGCGCGCCGCTGCGCATCCGGCGCCGCAAGATCAAACCTCTGCCGACTCCCAGAACTTTCCGGCGCCGCGGCCCTGTGGTTCCTGACCGAAACACTTTTCTGTCCGACTGCGCAGTGAACTTGTAACTCCCATAACTTTCTACTCCGATGTCCTATCGACGAACGGTTGGTTGCGTCGGAAACTAGACTCAACGAACTACGTACTAGGACTTTGAAACACCTAGGAACTCTCAATGTAACGGGTCATAACGCGCCTCAAAGTTGACTAAAAAACTCATCCGAAACAATCCGTCAACCTATCTTTCGAAAAATTTACGTCTTAACCCCTTTCGTACGTACACATACGCATGGCCAGAACTACGGGGTATAACAGTCCTAATACACATTGTCTCTAGGACATACATATACTTTCAGTTTAGATGATTCTTTTTTTGTGGACTTGTTTTGTAGCATCTCCGCTAGTCATCAGAATTCAATATTCAACTTAGGTTTTATCTTCCTCTAATGGTCCTTCTTCACGTTCTTCAAAGCATAAGAGCCAAAGGTTATAGAGACTTAATTGGAACTTTCCTTCTCATCTTCAATAATAATCTTCTTTTCATTAGCCAACTGGATAACTTTGTCCTTGAAGACAAAGCATTTTTCAAGAGGGTGACCAACAAGCGGATGACACTTGCAATAGTTTAGGCCGTTTCTTCTTCCAGCTTTATTGGACTTCTTCATCTCTGGTAACTCAATGAAATTCAGCTCGAGCAGTATATCAAAACTTTCAGGTACATCAGAAAGGAAGGGGTATTCTCTCTCTTCCATCTCATTCAGGGTCGACTTTAGACTTGTGTTGTCTTGAAAGCAAGTTGGTTTCATACTCTGATTCTTTCTTACCTTTGTTGTTATACCCCGTATTTCCAGTGTATGTACGTAAGGACGTACGTAGAAAATTTTGAAGCTTAAGTAGGCTTGGCCGATTTTCACTTTGTGCACAACACCCGATTAGAGTCGTTTTTCGACGAAACGTTTCCACGCTTTTCGTAGGAAAATTCCGCTATGACATTTATATTTTTTGCGGATTTTTCCGAGAGAAAATATTTTGGTTAACGGGAGGTGACACTTGTCACCCTCATTGACGGTTTAGTGGGCGGTCGAGGTTGGTTGGCCTTGGCCGATTGGTCCCTTATTTTGGGCCTTGTTTGTGGCTTGTTTTGTGCCATGTTTGGTGGAGTAGGTTAGTGCACTTGGCTTGATCTAGGCCTTACACTTGCCTTGCACATGGCTTGATCTTGCCATTGGTTGCCTTGGGTTTTGCTATAAATACCCCTCGGAAGACTTGTTCATCCATTCCTAAATATTTCTAAGTGTTAAAATCCTCCTCCTCCCTTTGTGTAGAGTTCGGTAGGCCTCCCCTTGTGGCCGAGAGCACCCCCTCTAGGGGTGCTAGTCGAGAGTGTACCCCCCATAGCCTAGTTGTTTTCATAATACCCCCCCTTTTTGTGGTGTAGAAATACTCTCCAAGTATTGTTATAATGCCCAAAATACCTTAGCCTTTACCTTGTTGTATTCCAAAAGTTACCTCTATACGTAGAGCCCGGAAATACTACCTTTTGTCCTTTTTGTCTCAAACCGAAACCCTAAGGAAATCTTCATAGTTGGTTGAAGTATTTAAGTAGAAGTTGGTTAGAACTTCTAAGGGTTGTTTGGAGCGCACGGAGTAGGAGCTAAACCTTGCTTAGGATCGACATTATAACTTGGATAATTATGGGCTTATCGAGGTAAATATCTTGTCCCTCTATTGTAATTGGAAATTACATGTTGTATGATTATATAGTTGAAGTATACTATATATAGAACTGAACGTTGTTATCGGCAATGTCTTTTGACTTAAGCCTGAATAATAAGAAATCTTTTCGAAAGAAGATCTTGAATGTAATTACATAGGATCAGTACTGAGACTTGTGTAGCTTTCTGTGTAGTAGAATCGTACACGCCCGGTTAGGCGTGCAAACCCTCGTTGGCTTGGTAGCCGCCTCGATAAAGGAGGAGATTTCTGTTTGGGGAGAGTCTTCGAATTTTACGTAGAATGTCCTACGATAAGATCTAAATATTAATAAGCGCCTTGTGGCCTTATAGGTTGAGTACTACGATGGCGCGATCTACTTGGCTTAAGGAGTAGCCGGTTGGAAGTACTTGGAGCGTTTTGCTATTAGTCGATACTCGTCCGCGAGGTATGTGAACCTCTTCCTATCTCTTCTAGCATGATATGTGTGAACTATGTAGTACGGTAGACGCATACGTGCTAAATGTATTTGATTGGTTTAAAACATAAAGTGTTATAACGGCTTTATGGGAAGTTGGTTATAATGACTTTATGTTGGTAAGAAAATACTTGTGGTTTTAAAAGGTAAATCGATTTGAACTATAAGCGCTTGTTATGTGTTAATAAAGAACTTGAAGTATTTCAAAAGATTTTTGAATCATTTCGAAAGAAGAAGTAATATTTGGTTTTGAAAACTTAAGAGTTATACTAGCTTTATGGGAAGTTAGATAATAACGCTTAAGAATGTTTCTTCGATTTGAAATCGAATGTGTATCGACAAACCACCTGCGTAATAAAAGGAAATGTTTTGTGATTAAGTATTATTAAAACCAAGAGAAACTTCCATCCGCATAGAAGCTAAGATGAGACAAAATGATATTTCCTAGATCATGGTCTTTGTAATAAGATTGTTATAAACAAGAATATCCTACTCACATATAAGGCTTATGTTTCTCGATAGTTTAAAAGAGAATTATATTCTTAAATGAATAAGACTATGAAATCTGAAACCTTTCTAAAATAAGAACCGTGAACATTTGAAATTAGGCAAACTTGACGTTTGGAAAATAATGTTGTTACTTGATTTTACAAAGGTAAGTGTTTTGATTTACTTCAAAAGATAATCACTCTATTTTCATATACTACGTATTATTGTGTGGTTTTTGTGAAGTAACATATCTTTAAAGAGTTATTGTATAAAGTACTTTGGGGATAAAAAACCGATCTCGTTAATCATATAGTAGGAAGTACCTTATGTGTGAATAACTTGATTGTATTGGTTTGTGATAGCCTTGTAATACCTTCATGTTTGATTTGATAAGTAATCATATTAGGATGCTACGTGTGTTAGTATTCTGTGATGTTTGTGTAAAGGGATTTTCCCTTGATTGTGCTTATGTTGTCTAAACGATAAACTGTTATGTTGGTATTTATACCACTCACCGTGTTTCCGGGGGTTAAGCTGCCCTCCGATGCAGGGTAGACTCAGGCGGTCTGGGACCATGATTCGAGAATACCTCATGCGGGTCCCGGGCCTATGCGAGCTACGAGTTCGAGTTAGTGCGGCCTTTATGGTCACGCGTGCATGTGGCTACGCGGATCGCGAGTCGGTGATGCCGGAGTAGCTACCATCGATGCGGGTTATACCTCATGCGCCTATGAGATTGGCCTATGCGGAGTCGCGGAGTTCGAGGCTAGACGCGCACATTTGATATTGCGCGGCGACCGGCTTTGATCATGTGACGGTGCAGACAGATATCATGATACGATTTATGACCTTGTTAGTCTTGGTGTTAGTAGGCTATGCCTTCGCATTACCTGCATCGTTTTATTTGGACACAGTGGACTCGCTGTTCATATGTATTCCTTGGTGTTTTTCTATCATTAATCACGGCATGGGAAGGTATTCCACGCATGATTGATGTTGTGGGCGTGAGACCCATTGTTATATTGGAGTGATGACTTTGAGGCGTGAGTCACGACTAGACATGATCGCTTATTTATTGTGAATCGTAGTTTGGTTATCATACATGTCTCACGCTTTCTATAGACTACTATGATTTCATTTATGATCTTCATGTTTCACATACTTGGTACTGTTATCGACCTCGCGGGGCCGCGTCACGCCGCATGTAAAGGTACACCAGTCGTTGATCCTCGCTCTTAGGGTCACAGTTCAGCGTTTGGGAAAGCTCCGTTTCTCCGGAGGCTTATCTTGGTATAGTCCCCTGTCGTTGTAGGTATTTACATTCAGGGGTATGGCGGGGCCCTGTCCCGCCATTGTTGTCATATAATTTCTTAGAGGTCTGTAGTACTGTTGTGGGCAGGGTTTGTAAAAAGGATTTAACTGTTCATTTGTAAGAGTTGTTATTTATATATATGCCGAAAGGCAAGTTTTCCTCAGATTACTGTTTTGTACTTCATTTGTTTCATGTATGTGTTTTATGTTCCGCTGATTACTCTGATGTTGTATCACTAGGGTGCCCGGGGTAAGGCACCAGTCACGGGCCCAGGTTCGGGTCGTGACATTTGTAGTAAACTCTAAAGGTAAGGCATTGACATACATGGATTATTTGTTGTCACTCTTGAGTACGAACAACAAAAACAGTCACTGGATGTTGCCTTCAATGTTGGGTCAACATCTGAGGCAACATTGTAATAAAACAGAATAAACCTTGTTAGAGTAAATGTAGCGGAAAAGTGAAAGAACACAAGGTTTATATTTTTAAGGGTATATATAAATATATCCCTTAATGGTAGATGACCAAACGAATTGTGTAAATTAAATACAATTACAAAGAATTTCTTTTTACAAATTGAGCGTTACAAACAAAAAAGAAATTACATACCAAAATGAAGTCGCAGATGACTTCGCCTAAAGTTACAAAATCTAAAAGATAAAAGGCAACATCTTCATTACAATCACTTGAACAATAAGCTTAATCTAGAATAGAGATATCGATTGCGATGTGGGACAAGATGTTGTTAAAACAACTTTAGGCTAAAAGGTTGATGCAGTTTTCTAAGGTAAAATCTGAGAGCTCTTTTGAAAGTTGTTCTTCTCTAAATCTGGATATCGATACTTGTGAAGCTCTCCTCTATTTATAGTATTGAGATTCCCTTGAAATCCTCACTGATGGTTGCGGAGGTTGAGCATAAGATGGCAGCAGCTTGGACCGAATCTTCCTCCTAAAAATGCTCAACGATCTGGACTTGGTCTTCGCTGCTTTCTCTCCACGTTTTGACTTGATCTTTCACCACGTTTTAAACACAGCAATCTGGTAAGCTTGCCTAGGTAATTTTTACTCGAAGTAACTTCAACTGCTTAGGCCGGAAGAATAAGCAAAACAGTTACATAGATGTTAGCAGAAATGTTGTCGCAACATCGCAGGCAACATCCTGAAGATGTTGTCCTGTGCTTTTGCAGATGTTGTCACAACATCCTATCTAACATCAACAATTATATTGCCTTTGACTTTTAGACTTGTCTCAGATTGTAGCGCTCTTATATTCACAAACTAGATCTTTGGGGAATGTTGTTGATGTTTAGACTTATTTATTCCGCATTTATATCATTATGTAGTATTCTGTTGTCTTTCTGCTTTTATTTATGTTATATCATATTAATGATTGAGAGTGGTTCGCCTACTGATTACGTAGGTGCCACCACGTTCCCTGAAATAGGTTGTGACATATATTTACAAATCAAGTTATATATTGGGAGAAGATTTATAAAGTTATGTATTTGGTTCAAGGGTGATGACATATGTGGCCTGACTTAAATTAGTTTTCTAAGGAAGGGATTATAAGACTAGCTTGGGTGGTATAGCAGTATAGAAGTATTTATGTAACTAACTGTTATACCCCGTAGTTCCAGGGTATGTATGCGAGGACGTACGTACGAGAATACGACAGAAAGATTGGAAAGGAAGAAAGAGGTGAATTTTCCACGGAAAAGTTTCCGGTTTTTGTGAAGGAAAAAGGTTCGTTAATGGGAATTGGATTCCCAGATTTGGTTTTTGGACTTCTTAGATTATATTAGAATTATGGAATTTTATTTTCGGAAATGGTCACGTGGGGCCCACGGGAGAAATTTACGGTTTTGTGGGGCCCGCTTTGATTTTGAGATTTTGGCCGTTATAGATATTTTCGGAAGACGAAATATTTTGGACGAATCGGGGGGCGACACGTGTCACCCCCATGTGGCACCCTTGGGCCGAAATATGTTTGTGCACAACACCCGGTTAGAGTCGTGTTTCGACGAAACGTTCTACCTAACTTGCGAAGGGTAAATTACGGCTATGTCATTTAGTATTTTTGCGGATTTTTCCGAGAGACGCAACGTTTTGGACCAACGAGAGGGCAACACTTGGCACCCTCTCGTTGGTGGACTTGAAGGGGCGTTAGGGCCGATTGAATGAGCAAGTCTTGGTTGTTTTTTTGTGTAGATATTTGTGAGGGTTTTAAGGAGTAGGGTCTAGGGGGCACTTGGGTGAATCTTGGCCTTACACTTGCTATACACTTGGCTAGATCTTGGCCATTGGTTGGCCTTGGCTTGTGCTATAAATACCCCTCTCCTTTGATGAACTTCTTCATCCTAAATATTTCCTAAGTGTTAGAATCCTCCCCCTCCCTTCCTTATGGTTTCGTCCCTCCCCTCTTCCTTTGTGAGGCCTTGCCGAGGTGCACCCTCCTAGTAGTGTGGCCGGGGTACCCCTAGCCTAGTTGCTTTCAGATAATACCCCTCATGTGGTGTAGAAATACTCTCAAGTATTGTTATAATGCCCAAATTACCTTAGCCGTATACCTTGTAGTATTCTAAAGTTATACCTATACGAAAAGCCCAGAAATACTATTATACTTCCCGTCAGTCACAAAACCGAAACCCTAGGAAAATCTCCATAGTCCGTTGGAGTATTGTGTGAAGTTGGTTGAACTTCTGGTGGTTTAGAGGGTTGAGCGCTCGGAGTCGAGCTAAACGATTGCCCAGGATCGACTTTATACTTGGATAATTATGGGCTTATCGAGGTAATATCTTGTCCCTCTATTTGTAATTGGAAATTACATGTCGTTAGATTATATAGTTGAAGTATACTATATATAGAACTAAGCTTAGCATCGCGCAACGCTCTTTTGACTTAAGCACAAAAATCGAATCGAATGTAATTACATAGGACCAGACATGAGACTTGTGTAGTAGTCCGTGGAGTAGAATTGTACCCGTTCGTTAGATGTATAACCCTCCTGGTTGGCTTGTAGCCCGCTAGAGAGAGGAGATTTACGCTGTTGCGGAGGTCTTGCGAATTTTCTCAGTAATGTTCTACGATAAGATCTTGATGTTAATAAGCGCCTTGTGGCCTTATAGGTTGAAGTACTACGTGTGGCGCGTTCTACTTGGCTTAAGGAGTAGCCGACAGTTGGAAGTACTTGGAGCGTTTTGCTATTAGTCGATACTCGTCGCGAGGTATGTGAACCTCTTCCTATCTCTTCTAGCATGATATGTGTGAACTATGTAGTACGGTAGACGTACATGTGCTAAATGTGTTTGAGTGGTTTAAAACATAAAGTGTTATAACGGCTTTATGGGAAGTTGGTTATAACAACTTTATGTTAGTAAGAAAATACATGTGGTTTTTAAAAGGTAACTGATTTGAACTATAACTGGCTTGTTATATGATAAGAAAGAACTTGAAGTATTTCAAAAGATTTTTGAATCATTTTGAAAGGAGAAGTAATACTTGGTGTTTGAAAACTTAAGAGTTATACTAGCTTTATGGGAAGTTAGGTATAACGGCTTAAGAATGCTTTCTCGATTTGAAATCGAATGTATCGACAAACCATCGCGGCGTTAAAAGGAAATGTTTTGAATAATTAAGTATTATTAAAACTAGTAGAAACTTCCATCTGCATAGAAGCTAAGATGAGACAAAATGATACTTCCTAGATCATGGCTGCTGTAATAAGATTGTTATAAACAAGAATATCCTACTCACATATAAGGCTTATGTTTCTCAGATTGTTTAAAAGAGAATTATATTCTTAAATGAATAAGACTATGAACTACGAAACCTTTCTAAAATAAGAAACGTGAACATTTGAAATTAGGCAAACTTGGACGTTTGGAAAATAATGTTGTTACTTGATTTTACAAAGGTAAGAGTTTTGGGTTTCTTAAAAGGATACCACTCTATTTTATACTACGTATTGTGTGACTTATGTGAAAGAAGCAGATCTTTTTTTAAGATTTTAATGTGTGAAGTACTTTGGGGAGAGATACCTGAACTTGTTAGTAGAAAGTACCTTGTGTGAATAACTTGATTGTATTGGTTTGTGATAGCCTTGTAATACTTTCTTGTTGCTTTGATAAGTAAACGTGTTAGGATGCTACGTGTGTTAGTATCTTGTGATGTTTGTGTAAGGGGGTTTCCCTTGATTGTGCTTATTAACTATCAGTCGTTATGATAGTATTGTGGCATTCATCTCTTGAGATGATTCCGGGTTGTCGCCTCCGACGCGGTAGACTCAGCGATGCAGGACCATGATTCGAGAATACCTCATGCGGGTCACGGGGCCTATGCGAGCTACGAGTTCCGTGTTAGTGTCGCCCTTTATGGGCACGCGGTCCTTGCGCTACGCGACTCGAAAGTCGAGGCGACGCCGGGAGTAGCTACCTCGATGCGGGAATACCTCACGCGCCGATGAGATTGGCCTACGCGAGTCGCGGAAGTTCTGGGCTAGACGCGCACATTAGATATCGCGGGCAAGTGGCCGCCTTTGATCATGTGACGATGCAGACAGATCTTATGATACGATTTATGACCTTGTTGCATGCGTAGGTGTTACTAGTCGGCTATGCCTTCGTACTTACCTCGCATGCTTTATTAGGACACGTGGGACACGTGTTCATGTGTATTCCTTGGTGCTTGTATATCATAAATCGCGGCGGTGAGGAAGGTATTCCACGCACGATTGATGTTGTGGGCGTGAGACCCATTGTTAAATTGAGTGATGACTTGAGGTGTGAGTCCACGACTTGACATATCGCTTATTTATGGTGAATCGTAGTTTGGTTATCATACATGTCTCTGCTTTGTATAGACTACTATGATTTCATTTACTGATTTATTTTAGTTTCACATACTTTACTGTTGACCGACTTCTCGGGCTGCGTTCATGCCGCGAGTTGAGGTACATCGCCGTTGATCCTAGCTCGTGGTCACGGTCGGCGTTGGAAACTCCGTTTCTCGGAGGCTTATCGGTGGTATAGTCCGTCGTAGTAAGTGTTTACATTCGTGGGTTTGGCGGGCCCTGTCCCGCCATTGTGGTCGTATCATTCTTAGAGGTGCAGAGTACCTTGTTGTGGCGGGTTGGTAAAAAGGATTAAGGCATTCATTTGTAAAAGAGTTGATGGTTATATATATGCCGAAAGGCAAGTTTTCACTGATTATTGTTTTATATTTCGTTATCTCATGTTGTTGTTTTATGTTCCGATTACTCGATGTTGTGTCACTAGGGTGCCCGGTAAGGCACCACCACGCCCGATTCGGTCGTGACAAAAGTGGTATCGAGCGATTAATCCTCGGAAAGTGTCTACGCATCAGATCGATGAGAGTCTTAATTATCGGTGTTGTGCACCACACCAATAATCGTGAGGCTATAGGATATTTTGGATTGGTTTCTATTCTTCTCACTCGAGATCGTGCCTTAGAGCCGTGTTGTAAGTTGGACCCTCCGACAAATTGATTCCTTATCGTTATGCCTCGCGTAGGCAACCCGCCTGGGAGGCAGGCGGCCGAGGAGATGCGAGTTGAGTTCGAAGGTTGCGAGGGCACAGCCCAATCATTACCTAGGTAGTGCTTCATTCGGGATTTCTGCGGCGTCACTAGCCCCAAGCAGAGTTTAGCAGTGACGGGCGGTTCCTCGCTGGCCCACGATATTTGAACCTTCGCCCACGGCCGAACAGTGAATATGGATTGCAAAGAGGCGACCGCATTACTAGCTATGGATTTGGCTACGAGAGATTATACCGATGTACCACGAGTCTTGATGACTACCTAAGAGAGGTTGTGCAAAAGAGTAATTCTTGATTGGCTTGAGCATGGCCTGTGTGCGGGCTTATGTACAGCAGGCCGAAAAACGTAGAGATTGACGGGTTAACCAAGGACAGCAGAAGAGGGCCAGAGCAGCAAGGTCCTTCGGTAACTTTCAAGGTGAGTATACCTTAAGTGCTACGTTCTGATAGCAGCGTGGTAGTTGTGATGAGAAATCATGGTGGGTTAACCGAGTAAGATTTTGGGGGATAGAGAAGGTGTGAGCCTTAGAGTGTTATACGTACAGACCTTAGAGGTAAGGCCATCTCGAGTAAAGGTGTAGTGTTATGTTTGATCCTTATCGGAGTGCATAGTGCACGTGAGCTATGTTTGGGATATGTCCCTAAGTGGTATGAAATGAAAGAGGGTAGTTGAGCTAAGAAGACCGCTAGGTTTTCGTAACGTGTTTAGTGAGATTGTTCCTTCGGGGAGATAGTATTTTGCGCCTTGCCGAGTCGGGTTGAGGCCACGTTGCGGGTCAACCCGCGGCATGTTTGGTGGTGGGGTCTGGTTGTGGTGGTCCCGCCTTGTGTTAGGGTCACGAGGGCGTTAGGCCCAAGTTTAGTTGACCAGCGTACGAGTTCGTGGATGCGTTCGACCAGTGGTCGGTCGATGGGGGCAGCCCATCGTGTTCTTCGGTCGGGACCGTTCACTCGGCAGTGTTGATTTTGTCAGAAAGGTTGTAAGGCTGCACGGGGTGCCTACCTTCACCTTATGACAGACAGTGGAGCCCAGGGTACGGCTGTTTTTGTTTCTGGATGTTTTGCCAGGCATGTGTTAAGAACTCAGGTAAGTCTCAGAATCGCATTCGCCCTCGGGCCAGTGTGTGGATTTCAGGGGAAGTTGCGAGGATTGTTGTCTCCTGTTGTTATACCCCGTATTTCCAGAGTATGTACGTAAAGGAATACGTACAAAAAGTTTTGGTCTTAAAGTTAGGCCTTGGACGATTTTTAGGCACAACTCACAAAGCGAACGGTTTTCCGACGAAACGTTTCCACAGCTTTCATAGGATAAAATCCGGCTATGTCATTTCTTATTTTTGCGGATTTTTCCGAGAGACGTAACACTTTGGACCAATGAGAGGGCGACACTTTCCACCCTCTCATTGGTGGACTTGTCACGGCAATAGGGCCGATTGGAATGCCAAGCCTTGTCATAAAGTTGGATAGATATTTTGTGTGCAAGTTGGCCAAGGACACTTGCCTAAATCCTCACCCTACACTTGCCTTGCACTTGGCATAATCTTGGCCATTGGTTGGCCATGTCTTGACCTATAAATACCCCCCTTGTTGAAGAGTTATTTCATCCTAAATTGAGCAATCTATCTAAGTCTCAAATCCCTCCCTCTCCCTCTTGTTGTTTCGTCCAACACACCCCCCCTCCCCTTGAGAAGCTTGGCCGAGGCTACCCCACCCCCTAGCCTAGCCGAAACCTACCCCCCCTCCCTTGGTAGAAAAGTTGCCTTCTTGTATTGTTATAATGCCCAAAATACCCTAGCCCAAATACCTTAGTACTTAGAAGAAGTTGTGAAGAACTTCTAAGGTTTTCTTGGAGCATACAACTTAGGAGCAAAACCTTGCTCAGGCGCGACTTTTTCTAGGATATTATTGGGCTTACCGAGGTAACTAATCCTAACCCTCTTTTGAATTAGAATTTATATACTGTTGTAATATAAGAATAAGTATAAATACTTAGAAGGTTGTTAAGGAATAGAATTGAACTGTAACACCTTAGAAGGGTATAAAAGAAGAATATCTGAATCATTTACATAGGAATTTTCACGGAGACTTATATAGCTCACCGGGTAGGGTTGTGCTGCCCGACTTTCCGTAGAATTAAGGACCCTCTGTTTAGAATGACCTACAGAATAGTCTAGACTTTGATAGATATCTGTGACTATTATAGTCGATTCTTCGCGCGACATACTCGACTTGGCGGTGGATTTCGCCAGAAGGTATGTGATTCTTCCTAAAGCATGATATTTTACAATATGTATATAACGGTACGCATACGTGTTAATCGAATAATACTTACGGCAATGCCTCACGCTTAAGCTCGAATAATACGCACGCAATGCCTCACGGCTTAAGCCTGAATAATAAAGAACTGAAAACATTTCAAAAGGGACTACTGAACCATTTATTAAACAGAAGAGAACTAATTGATTTTTGAAACAGAAGCTTAAGAGTTATACTAGCTTTATGGGAAGTAAGTATAACCACTTAAGATTGATAAAAGAAACAAGTTTGCCTATGTGTTATAACAGCACTTATATTGTGAAAAGAATAATAAGATGGTTTGATAAGTAGACATGATATGATGCTATGTGTTAGTATCTTGTAACGTTTGTATAGGTGAGTATCCTTGTTGTGCTTATGTTACTTAAAGATAAGTTGTTATGTTAGTATACTATCACTCACCTCGAGATGATACCGGGTTAAACTGCCTCCGACGCGGGGTAGACTTCAGCGATGCAGGACCATGATTCGAGAATACCTCACGCGGGTCCAGGGGCCTATGCGGAGCTACGAGAGTTCGGTGTTAGTATGCGGGTTATGCCTCATGCGATTCACGTGGCCATGCGACAACGAGTCCAGATTTACGCCGAGGAGTAGCTACCCTCGATGCGGGTTACACCTCGCGGGCCCACGTGAGTGGCCTATGCGACTCGGAGTCGAGGATTAGGCTTGCAGACGATGATATGGGCGAGTGGCCCTGTTTCGATCATTCGCGCCTAGACAAGACCTATTACGATTACCTATTGTTGATCTTGTTTATGATGTGACACTACGTGCGTTTCTTTGGTTGTTTCATACATATTTGTAAATCGGTTTTAACTAAAATGATATGTTTTCATTTAAGTACTTTACGCTTTCGCATACTTAGTACTGTTGTCTCGACCTCCTTCGGGCGCTCATGCCGCAGGTGGCAAGGTGTGCTAGATCCGCATCCTTAGGATCTCTACGTTGGTGTGAGCTCCATCTCTTCCGAGGCTCTACTTTTGGTATGATCTCCTGTTGTAGATAGTTTTTGTAATAGTGGTATGGCGGGCCCGTCCCGCCATAGTGGTATATTTCCTTAGAGGTGCAGAGTCATGTTGTGCGAAGGTCGGATGTAAATCGCTAAAACATGATTATATTTATATATGCCGAAAGGCGATGTTTTCTCACAAAACTGTGGTCTTGTTTTATAAACTATTTTATGTCTTGCTTTATGTTTCGCTGATTACTCGATGTATGACTACTTGGGTGCCGGTAAGGCACGATCCACGGCCCCGAATGGGTCGTGACAAAAGTGGTATCGAGCGATTAATCCTCGGAAAGTGTCTGCACCGTATCTAGTAGAGTCTTGATTATCGGTGTGTTGTGCACCACACCAATAATCGTGAGGCTATAGGATATTTAGGATTGGTTTCCATTCTTCTCATTACGAGATCGTGCTTTAGAGGCGTGTTATAGGTTGGACCTCTAACGTATTCCTTTCCTCAGAATGATTATGCCTCCTCGTAAGGCAACCCGGCCCGAAGGCAAGGCAGTGAGGGAGTCGCTAGCGAGACACCCGAGTCACGAGGGCTCAGCTCGGTCTATACCGAGACGGCGAGTTCTATGACGCCGCCTTTCAAAGACCACAGTACCCACACCTCCCGCCCCACACCGGGCGGAGGAGTTAGGTACAAGCGAGATGGCCCAGCCTTTGGCTAAAGTTGTGGCCCGACACGAGGAGAGGCCGGACGCGCCCAGTTCACCCAGGCTCGGCCGCACCGTTGTTCACCCGAGGCAGAGTTTGAGGCTACGAGACTTCGAGCCAGAGTTCACGGAGTTTTATGGGTCGAGGCCGAGGATGATCCGCAGGAGTTCATCCGCGGCTTCCAGAGGATTCTGAGAGTGATCAGGGCGTCGGAGACCGAGTGCGTGATCTTTGGTTCACATAGGCTGCGTGATACCGCAGTTGATTGGTTTGATTCATGGGAGTTATCCCGGGAGAGCACGCGTCCCGCCTACTGGGATGAGTTCTCGAGGCTTTCCTCACTCACTTCTTGCCTCCACGGATGAGGAGGGCGCGGCCGATAGATTTTTACCATCGAGGCAGAGGACGACCTTGTCGGGAGTACAATGTCGAGTTTGATTCATTGGCTCGATATGTCCCAAAGCATTGCAGCAGATATGGAGGATAGGGTGCACCGCTATGTCACCGGCTAGACGACTATATGGCCGAGTCATGTGCGGGTTTCTCCAATGGTATGGACATTACCCGCATGCGTGCTCACGCCTTGGATGCGGCGAGCGCAGAGGTCGACGCGATGACAGCAGAAGAAGGCGGGGACGGAGGGTCTTCGTGGTTATCGTGGTGGGCGGCCTCGCAGAGCCTAGATTCGCACCACGCCAAAGACAGAGCACTCCGCACCGTCCTCAAGACACCACGCTGAGGGCGTACCGGGGCCCTGTGGCTTCAGACGTCCAGGGTAGCAGAGGTACTGGCCGATCGGGACCACCCCCCCAGTGTGGCCGATGCGGTAGATCCCATTACGGGAAGTGTGGTACTACTTTTGGATCTTGTTACGATTGTAGCCAGCAGGTCACTGCGAGGGATTGTCCGACCGGGGCGGTGGTAGGGCTCACCTTCGTGTTCTGTTGCCGCCATCATCTCCTACGATTACTCGCCGAGGCGTGGTGCTCATGGGTCGCAGGTCGCGGCAGGTCGTGGCTCGTGTCCGATTCTAGCGGTCCTCGTAACCGCATTTATGCTTTGTCCGTAACCGACAGATCGTGAGGCCTCACCGATGTCGCCACTGTACCTTATCGCTTCGGGTTTGATGTGTATGCTTTGATAGATCCGGTTCTACTGGCCCCATATATCTCCCTTGTTGCTAGTAGGATAGGATAGAGCCCGAGTCCATAGACCCTTTCGAGGTAGCTACGCCCGGGTGATTCGGTGGTAGCTCGGCGGGTATATAGGGCTTGTCTGTGACATTTACGCCGCCGACCACTAGCCGACTTGATAGAGTTAAAAATGGTTGACTTTGATGTGATTATGGCCATGGATTGTCTAGCCTCGTGCTATGCTAATGTGGACCGCAGAGAGAGTAGTACGGTTCCGCTTCTCGAGGAGCCGGTTGTTGAGTGGGAGGAGCACGGTATCGCCGAGGGTAGGTTTATTTCCTACCTCAAGGCTAGGAAGATAGTGCGAAGGGTATATCTACCATCTCGTTCGTGTTTGATCACGGTCGCGGTGCGATTTTCCGCTGGCCGAGTCGAGTTCCCGCACGTGTTTCGATGACCTCCGGTATCCTCCCGAGAGAGATCGAGTTTTGTATAGATGTGTTGCGATACTCGCCTATTTCCATTCCGCCATACGAGAATGGCACCGCCGAGTTGAGAGAGTGAAGGATCACTTAGGGATTTGCTAGAGAAGGGCTTCATTAGGCCTGTTTCTCCTCGGGGCGCCGGTATTGTTCGTGAAGAAGAAGGGCGGACGCCGCGCATGTGTGTTGATTACAAACGGTGAACAAGGTGACCATTAAGAACGTATACCCTCCCGTGATTGATGATTTGTTCGACCATTCTGCGAGTGCGAGATGTTTCTCCAAGATTGATCTGCGATCGCTATCATCAAAGTGCGAGTCGAGAGGTGGATGTCCCTAGATCGCATTCGGACCCTGACGGGCATTATGAGTTCGTGGTCATGTCTTTGGTTGACCAATGCTCCGGCGGTATTCATGGATTTGATGAACCGAGTGTTCAAACCATTTTGGACACGTTTGTGATAGTGTTCATTGATGATATCTTGGTTTATTCTCGCCAGAGCAGGAGCATGCGAGCATTTGAGGATCAGGCCGACAGCTTCCAGATCAGCGGTTGTACGCCAAGTTTTCCAAATGTGAGTTTTGTTGACTTGATGGCGTTTCTTGGGCATATTGCCGGGTGATGGCATTCGAGTTGATACGCCAAGATCGAAGCGACAGACTTGGCCTAGACCTACTACTCCGGCAGAGGTTCGCAGATTTTACGGGCCTTGCAGGTATTATCGGCGGTTCGTGGAGAAGTTTGCTTCTATCTTCGCACCATTGACTAGGTGACTCGTGGCGCCAAGTTTGATGGTGATGCTTGTGGAGCGTGGTTTCGATTCTTGAAAGAGAGACCGACGACCGCCTCGCTTCTTACTTCCGCAGGGTCGGATGGTTATGTCGTGTATTGTGATGCGTGCATCGGGTTGGGATGTGTGTTGATGCAGCATGGCGAGTTATAGCATATGCATCCCGATTGAAGAAACACGAGAGAACTACCCCACCCATGATTTGAGTTAGCACCGTGATTCACGCTTTGAAGATCCGGAGGCACTATTTGTATGGGGTTCACGTGGATATTTTTACGGACCACAAGAGCCTCCAGATATCTTCACCGGAGGAGCTGAACTTACGGCGAGACGGTGGTTGGAGTTGCTTAAGGATTACGATGTTGATATCTGTACCACCCGGGAAGGCCATGTTATGGCGTATGCTCTAGTCGTAGGTCGATGGGAGCCTATCGATGTGCGGCTAGAGAGGAGGACATGGTTCGTGATTTGCACCAGTTAGCAAGCCTTGGTGTCCGTTTGATTGATTACGATAGCAATGGGGTTAGAGTTCGTGAGGTTGCCGAAGTCTTCCATCGTTGAGGAGGTGAAGAGGCGAGCTCGAGGATCCACTTTGATTCGATATCGTGATACTGACTCTTCGTGAGGCAAGGGTCCTTTTGAGGTAGCACTGGGTGCTAAGGTTTGAGGGCGAGTTGTGTGTTCCAGATGTTTGAGACTTGGCGAGGTTCTTGGGAAGCACACAAATAGCGTTACTCTATCCATCCGGGTCGACCAAGATGTACCACGACCTTAGATCCGTGTATTGGTGGGATGGCTTGAAGAGGACGTTGCGAGTTCGTAGCTCGCCCGTGTTGTCGGCAGAAGGTAGAGCACCAGAGACCTGGTGGTTTGTTACAGGCGATAGAGATCCCGACCTGGAAGTGGGAGGTAATCAACATGGACTTCATCACAGGATTACCTCGCACTCAGAGGAGACATGATTCTATATGGGTTATCGTCGACAGGCTGACGAAATCAGCCCACTTTCTTCCCGTCAGGACGACTTTTTCGGCCGAGGATTATGCCAGACTTTACATCCGAGAGATCGTCAGACTGCATGGAGTCCCTACTTCGATCATATCAGACAGAGGAGCCCAGTTTACGGCCAACTTCTGGAGGTCCTTCCAGAGGGGTTTAGGGACGCAGGTGAGCCTGAGTACTGCATTTCATCCACAGACAGACGGACAGGCAGAGCGCACTATCCAGACTCTTGAGGATATGCTGCGAGCCTGTGTTATTGACTTCAGTGGTAGTTGGGAGGATCATTTGCCTCTAGTTGAGTTCGCGTATAATAATAGCTACCACTCCAGTATTCAGATGGCGCCTTATGAGGCCTTGTATGGGAGGAAGTGCAGATCGCCTATAGGTTGGTTCGAGGTGGGCGAGGTGCTAGTGGGACCAGATTTGGTGCAGCAGTGGATAAGGTGAAGCTTATCCGAGAGCGGCTATTGACAGCTCAGAGTCGACAGAAGTCGTATGCAGATCATCGTCGTCGACATCTGGAGTTTGCAGTTGATGATTGGGTTTTCCTGAAGGTGTCACCCATGAAGGGTGTGATGAGATTCGGGAAGAAGGGGAAACTCAGCCCAAGGTACATTGGGCCGTTTCAGATTGTCCGCAGGGTAGGCAAGGTTGCCTATGAGTTGGATCTGCCGTCCGATCTGGATGCGGTGCATCCGTGTTTCACGCTTTATCTTTGAGGAGATGTATCGGGATCCATCTAGGTACATCCGATTGACGATGTCCAGTGACCGAGGTTATCGTATGAGGAGATTCCCATAGCGATAATCGATCGTCGTTAGGCGTCTGCGACGAAGGACGTGGCTTCCACAAAGTCTTGTGGCGAACGAGCTCGGGGAGGAGATGACGGGAAGCCGAGGAGGACATGAGGCGAAGTATCCTCACCGCTCCCACCCTCCGTAATTCACTTTCCTACTTATAAATCTTCATTATCATTTATGCCTAAGTGTTGTTTATGGCCGTGTTTGGCTTTTTGCAAACTGTTTAAGTTTTGAAGAACCTTAGCGTTATCTGTCTTGGAAGGAACATTCGACGAATGTTTCTGGCGAGGAGAATGTTATACCGTATTTCAGTATGTACGTAAAGGAATACGTACAAAAAGTTTTGGTCTTAAAGTTAGGCCTTGGACGATTTTTAGGCACAACTCACAAAGCGAACGGTTTTCCGACGAAACGTTTCCACAGCTTTCATAGGATAAAATCCGCTATGTCATTTCTTATTTTTGCGGATTTTTCCAGAGGCGTAACACTTTGGACCAATGAGAGGGCGACACTTTCCACCCTCTCATTGGTGGACTTGTCACGGCAATAGGGCCGATTGGAATGCCAAGCCTTGTCATAAAGTTGGATAGATATTTTGTGTGCAAGTTGGCCAAGGACACTTGCCTAAATCCTCACCCTACACTTGCCTTGCACTTGGCATAATCTTGGCCATTGGTTGGCCATGTCTTGACCTATAAATACCCCCCTTGTTGAAGAGTTATTTCATCCTAAATTGAGCAATCTATCTAAGTCTCAAATCCCTCCCTCTCCCTCTTGTTGTTTCGTCCAACACACCCCCCCTCCCCTTGAGAAGCTTGGCCGAGGCTACCCCACCCCCTAGCCTAGCCGAAACCTACCCCCCCTCCCTTGGTAGAAAAGTTGCCTTCTTGTATTGTTATAATGCCCAAAATACCCTAGCCCAAATACCTTAGTACTTAGAAGAAGTTGTGAAGAACTTCTAAGGTCTTCGAGCATACAACTTAGAGCAAAACCTGCTCAGCGACTTTTCTAGGATATTATTGCTTACCGAGGTAACTAATCCTAACCTCTTTTGAATTAGAATTTATATCTTGTTGTAATATAAGAATAAGTATAAATACTTAGAAGGTTGTTAAGGAATAGAATGAACTGTAACACCTTAGAAGGGTATAAAAGAAGAATATACGACTATTTTACATAGGATGTTTTCACAGTGAAGACTTATATAGCTCACCGGTAGGGTTGTGCTGCCGACTTTCCGTAGAATTGAGGACCCTCTGTTTAGAATGACCTACGAATAGTCTAGACTTTGATAGATATCTGTGACTATTATAGTCGATTCTCTCTTGTACGACATACTCGACTTGGCGGTGGATTTCGTAGAAGGTATGTGATTCTTCCTAAAGCATGATATTTTACAATATGTATATAGTACGGTAGACGCATACGTGTTAAGCGAATAATACTTACGGCAATGCCTCACGCTTAAGCTCGAATAATACGTGACGCAGAATGCCTCACGGCTTAAGCTGAATAATAAAGAATCAAAACATTTCAAAGGACTATGAACCATTTATTAAATGTAAGAGAACTAATTGATTTTTGAAACAGAAGCTTAAGAGTTATACTAGCTTTATGGGAAGTAAGTATAACCACTTAAGATTGATAAAAGAAACAAGTTTGCCTATGTGTTATAACAGACTTATATTGTGAAAAGAATAATAAGATGGTTTGATAAGTAGACATGATATGATGCTATGTGTGTTAGTATCTTGTAACGTTTGTATAGGTGAGTATCCTTGTTGTGCTTATGTTACTTAAAGATAAGTTGTTATGTTAGTATACTATCACTCACCTCTTGAGATGATACCGGGGGTTAAGCGCCTCCGACGCGGGTAGACTCGGTGATGCAGGACCATGATTCGAGAATACCTCACGCGGGTCCGGGGGCCTATGCGAGCTACGAGAGTTCGAGTTAGTATGCGGGTTATGCCTCATGCGGTCTGTGTGGCCATGCGAGCTGAGTCGGGGCGATGCCGAGGAGTAGCTACCCTCGATGCGGGTTACACCTCATGCGGGCCCACGTGAGTGGCCTACGCGACTCGGAGTCGAGGATTAGGCTTGCGAATGATGATATGGGCGTGGCCTGCTTTCGATCATTCGCCGCTAGACAAGACCTATTACGATTACCTATTGTTGATCTTGTTTATGATGTGACACTACGTGCGTTTCTTTGGTTGTTTCATACATATTTGTAAACCGGTTTTAACTAAAATGATATGTTTTCATTTAAGTACTTCTGATTTCGCATACTTAGTACTGTTATCGACCTCCTTCGGGGGCTGCGTTCATGCCGCAGGTGGGCAAGGTGTGCTAGATCCGCATCCTTAGGATCTCTACGTTGGTGTCGGGAGCTCCATCTCTTAGGAGGCTCTACTTTTGGTATGATCTCCTGTTGTAGATAGTTTTATCTGATCGGGTATGGCGGCCCCGTCCCGCCATAGTGGTATATTTCCTTAGAGTCTGTAGTCATGTTATGTTGTCGGATGTAATCGCTAAAACATGATTATATTTATATATGCCGAAAGGCGTGTTTTCTCACAAAATCGTGTCTTGTTTTATAAACTATTTTATGTCTTGCTTTATGTTTCCGATTACTACGATGTATGACTACTTGGGTGCCGTAAGGCACGATCCACGGGCCGGAATGGGTCGTGACACACTGTGGAGGAGGCGTTTAGCTACCATTTCGTGTTCGGATGTCGCCTTACGAAGCCTTGTAGGCGAGAAGTGTAAGTTGCGATCGATTGGTTCGATGTTGGCAAGGTTGGATAGTTGGATCGAGCTTGTTCCGGTCGTGGATAGGGTAAAGCTCGCCTAGAAGAAGTTACGGCGGCTCGGAGAATCGTGCGGATGATCGGCGGACGCCAGAGTTGAGTTGACGGTCGGTCTTCTTGAAAGTACCACCGGACGAGTGTGACGAGTTTTGAAAGCGAAGGAACTTAGCCCGAGTTACTTTTGGGCCCTTAGAGTTCATGAAGAATAGGCGGGTTGCCTATATGTTAGCTTTGCCGTCCGACTTAGGAGGCGGGGCGTCCGTCTTCGTATTGTTATGTTCGGAAAGTATCGAAGATCCATCGAGAATGTTCCCGATTAATGATGCCCACGTAAAGAGATAGTAACCCGAGTTTTGGAAACTAAAGCGATGTCGTAAATGTGGTAAGGGTTCGAGTGTCACGGCGAACTTGATGATCGCGTGCGGCGGTACCATTTGTTGGGTCGTCGGAGCAAGGCTCGCGACAAAGTGACAAAAGTGGTATTATTTGTGGTGATGTTAGAGGTGTTTCCTCGTAGACTTGGATATAAGTATGTTGCGCGGTATTTACGTGGCGGGTATGGCGAGGATTGTTTCGTAAGTATAGTAGTGAAGACTATCTTTGGCGCACGTTGTTTTGAGACTTAGAAGGAACATTCGGACGAATGTTTCTAAGGAAGAATGTTATACCCGTAGTTCCGGTATGTATGCGAGGGCGTGCGTGCGAGAATACGAGAAAGATTGGAAAGGAAGAAAGAGGTGAATTTTCCACGGAAAAGTTTAGGTTTTGTGAAGGAAAAAGGTTCGTTAATGGGGTGGATTCCCAGTTTGGTTTTGGACTTCTTAGATTATATTAGAATTATGGAATTTTATTTTTGGAAATGGTCACGTGGGGCCCACGGGAGAAATTCTGGTTTTGTGGGGCAGCTTTGATTTTGAGATTTTGGCGTTATAGATATTTTGGAAGACGAAATATTTTGGGCGAATCGGGGCGACACGTGTCACCCCGTGTGGCACCCAGGCGAAATATGTTTGTGCACAACACGGTTAGAGTCGTTTTGACAAAGCGTTCTACCTAACTTGCGAAGGGTAAATTACGGCTATGTCATTTAGTATTTTTGCGGATTTTTCGAGAGGCAACGTTTTGGACCAACGAGAGGGCAACACTTGGCACCCTCTCGTTGGTGGACTGAAGAGGCGTTAGGGCCGATTGAATGAGCAAGTCTTGGTTGTTTTTGTGTAGATATTTGTGAGGTTTTAAGGAGTAGGGTCTAGGGGCACTTGGGTGAATCTTGGCCTTACACTTGCTATACACTTGGCTAGATCTTGGCCATTGGTTGGCCTTGGCTTGTGCTATAAATACCCCTCTCCTTTGATGAACTTCTTCATCCTAAATATTTCCTAAGTGTTAGAATCCTCCCCCTCGCTTGCTTATGGTTTCGTCCCTCCTCTTCCTTTGTGAGGCCTTGGCCAGAGGTGCACCACTCTAGTAGTGTGGCGTGGGGTACCCCACTGCCTAGTTGCTTTAGTATAATACCCCACTTTGTGGTGTAGAAATACTCTCAAGTATTGTTATAATGCCCAAATTACCTTAGCCGTATACCTTGTAGTATTCTAAAGTTATACCTATACGAAAAGCCCAGAAATACTATTATACTTCCCGTCAGTCACAAAACCGAAACCCTAGGAAAATCTCCATAGTCCGTTGGAGTATTGTGTAGAAGTTGGTTGGAACTTCTAAGGGTGGTTTAGAGCGGGTTGGAGCGCTCGGAGTTGGAGCTAAACGATTGCCCAGGATCGACTTTATACTTGGATAATTATGGGCTTATCGAGGTAATATCTTGTCCCTCTATTTGTAATTGGAAATTACATGTCGTTAGATTATATAGTTGAAGTATACTATATATAGAACTAAGCTTAGTACTGCGGCAACGTCTTTTGACTTAAGCCTGAAAAACTGAACTGAACTGTAATTACATAGGACTGTATTACAGTAGACTTGTGTAGTAGTGCTGTGGAGTAGAATTGTACCCGTTCGGGTTAGATGTATAACCCCCCCCCTGGTTGGCTTGGTAGCCGGCCCCGTTAGAGGAGGAGATTTCTGTGTTGCGGGGAGAGTCTTTGCGAATTTTACGTAGAATGTTCTACGATAAGATCTTGATGTTAATAAAGCGCGCTTGTGGCCTTATAGGTTGAAGTACTACGTGTGGCGCGTTCTACTTGGCTTAAGGAGTAGCCGAAGCGGTTGGAAGTACTTGGGCGTTTTGCTATTAGTCGATACTCGTCGCGGTATGTGAACCTCTTCCTATCTCTTCTAGCATGATATGTGTGAACTATGTAGTGCGGTAGACGCATGTGCTAAATGTGTTTGAGTGGTTTAAAACATAAAGTGTTATAACGGCTTTATGGGAAGTTGGTTATAACGACTTTATGTTAGTAAGAAAATACATGTGGTTTTAAAAGGTAGCGATTTGAACTATAAGCGGCTTGTTATATGATAAGAAAGAACTTGAAGTATTTCAAAAGATTTTTGAATCATTTTGAAAGGAGAAGTAATACTTGGTGTTTGAAAACTTAAGAGTTATACTAGCTTTATGGGAAGTTAGGTATAACGGCTTAAGAATGCTTTCTTGATTTGGAAATCGAATGTGTATCGACAAACCAACTGCGGCGTTAATAAAAGGAAATGTTTTGAATAATTAAGTATTATTAAAACTAGTAGAAACTTCCATCTGCATGTAAAGCTAAGATGAGACAAAATGATACTTCTAGATCATGCATTGTAATAAGATTGTTATAAACAAGAATATCCTACTCACATATAAGGCTTATGTTTCTCAGTTGTTTAAAAGAGAATTATATTCTTAAATGAATAAGACTATGAACTGAAACCTTTCTAAAATAAGAAACGTGAACATTTGAAATTAGGCAAACTTGGGCGTTTGGAAAATAATGTTGTTACTTGATTTTACAAAGGTAAGAGTTTTAGGTTTCTTAAAAGGGCGATACTCTATTTTATACTACGGGTATTGTGTGACTTATGTGAAAAAGCAGATCTTTTTTAAGATTTTAATGTGTGAAGTACTTTGGGGATAGATACGAACTTGTTAGTAGAAAGTACCTTGTGTGAATAACTTGATTGTATTGGTTTGTGATAGCCTTGTAATACTTTCTTGTTGCTTTGATAAGTAAACGTGTTAGGATGCTACGTGTGTTAGTATCTTGTGATGTTTGTGTAAGGGTTTCCTGATTGTGCTTATTAACTATCGATCGTTATGATAGTATTGTGGCATTCATCTCTTGAGATGATTCCGGGTTAAGCGCCCTCCGACGGGGTAGACTCGGTGATGCAGGACCGTGATTCGAGAATACCTCATGCGGGTCTGAGGGCCTATGCGGAGCTACGAGAGTTCGAGGTTAGTGTCGTCCTTTATGGGCACGCGGTCGCGTGGCGTGCGGACTCGAAAGTCGAGCGTCGGAGTAGCTACCCTCGATGCGGGAATACCTCATGCGGGCGATGAGATTGGCCTACGCGAGCTGCGGGAAGTTCGAGGGCTAGACGCGCGCATTAGATCTGCGGGCAAGTGGCGGCTTTGATCATGTGACGATGCAGACAGATCTTATGATACGATTTATGACCTTGTTGATGCTGTAGGTGTTAGTAGTCGGCTATGCCTTCGTGCTTACCATGCAGTTTTATTAGGACACGTGGGACACGGTGTTCATGTGTATTCCTTGGTGCTTGTATATCATAAAGCTGGCGGTGAGGAAGGTATTCCACGCACGATTGATGTTGTGGGCGTGAGACCCATTGTTAAATTGAGTGATGACTTGAGGTGTGAGTCACGACTTGACATGATCGCTTATTTATGGTGATCGTAGTTTGGTTATCATACATGTCTCTGCTTTGTATAGACTACTATGATTTCATTTCTGATTTATTTTAGTTTCACATACTAAATTTTTGTTATCGACCTCGCCGAAGCTGCGTTCATGCCGCAGTTGAGGTACATCGATCGTTGATCCTAGCTCGTGTCACAGATTCGGCGTTAGGGAAACTCCGTTTCTCGGAGGCTTATCGGTGGTATAGTCCGTCGTAGTAAGTGTTTACATTCAGGGTTTGGCGGGCCCTGTCCGCCGTTGTGGTCGTATCATTCTTAGAGGTGCATGTAATGCTTGTTGTGGCGAGTTGGTAAAAAGGATTAAAAATTCATTTGTAAAAGAGTTGATGGTTATATATATGCGAAAGGCAAGTTTCCTGATTATTGTTTTATATTTCTGTTATCTCATGTTGTTGTTTTATGTTCCGCTGATTACTCTGATGTTGTGTCACTAGGGTGCCCGGGGTAAGGCACCAGTCACGGGCCCAGTTTCGGGTCGTGACACTAACTACTGGAAAGAGATGCATACCTCCTTGTCATAAGAACCAGGTTCTTCGAATAATTTCCTCATTCTATTTATCACTTGAACTCAATTAATTATGGCATGAGTGCATACTAATTAAGGTATAAGAATGAGTTAGACATTGTTCCACTCTACTAAGTCTCAAACATTCTCTAAGCATAGCCAAAATTTGTGGGGAAATCTATTTGCTCATTTCATCTTCCATTTAAGCTCCTTCAAGCTCTTTCTCATACAATCATATATGTGGCAAAATGATATACCTGCCAAAAACATACCTAAATATCCCATAATTAATTATTACAAACTAAAAAAAATGTATCCAAATGTCAGTTAAAAAAAACAAACCATTAACCAAATGATTGTTAACATAATAGAGATCGAGCAACATCAATATACTATCACCACCATCTTCATCTTCATATCTTCTCCCCCTGCTTGCTTGATTCTGCACCATCTCCCCCTTTCTGTTTTCTCCTTCCCTCAACAGCAACTGCATCAGTACTCTCTCCCATTTTTTGTGAAGAAAGCATGTCCTCATAGTATCTTTTTGCACGCACAAGCTCCAGAATTTGACGATCAAGTTCAGCAATGTACTTTCTTAGCCAATAATTGGTCATAGGGATAGTACACTCGATGTTGCCCAGGAATGTTGCTAACATCCTGTGTTGGTTCAGTGGCAACATGCTGTGATGTTTTGGTGTCCCAGTTTTCTTTCTTCCAAGGCAAGTCTATGACTTTGTCCCTGCTATTCACTACTGCTCTTTGTACTGGATAAACATCTAGGGGCTTACTCAGTTTTTCTCCTTTCGGAGTCTTGAAGTTTTGGTTCAGCAGTATTTGAAAAATGAGAGGGGTATGGAAGAGCAGAGTTAGATTGTCTTTCATCCAAGTTTGTGACATGGTTGAAAATTAGCGTTCCAAGATCAACTCTATAGTTTCTTCCTAACTTGTACAGTAGGGTTGCTTGGTCAAGGGTAACAACAGTTTCATTCACGGAGGGCAACCAGTTGTATATGGCAATTTTATGCAGGGTTGCAAATAGTGTTGTGAGCCTCGACACTGTACTGTGAGAAGCCCAAGTGGTGATCAAATTTCCAGTGAGGTATTTGATCATTTCATTCAATTCTTCAGCAGTGGGAGTAGCTTCCGGGGTTCTAACAACATTAGGGATCCCTAGTGTGGTATTTATGATGTCAGGGGTAAAATTATACATCTTGTTGTAAAGATACACTCTCCCAAATTTCTTTGAGGTTGTGTCTCTTACAAGGTGGGTCAGATGGCATAGAACACCCTAACAACCTTCTCACAGTAAGGATTCTTTCCAGTTACAGAGCTTAGAACCCTACGACTACTTAGAAAATCAATCAAACCATGTTCTGAAAATGAAGATTCATCTATCACCTTTTCACTTCTGATGCCTCTATTCTTAAACCAGTTCCAATTATTTGAGTATGTTTTACTATGAAACAAAAGAGAGTAAGGCATTACCTCAGAATCTGATTCGAATTCTGTTTTTTCTTGTTCTGGTGGTGTGGCTTCCGGTTTTGCCTCGGATGTTGGGGCAACATAGTCAGGATCAGCTTCGTTTTCCTTTGTTTCCTTCGATGTTGAGGCAACATTTGAACCTAGGTTCCAGTATGTTCTTCGCACTCTCTTGGGCATGAAGTTCCTTAGAGGAGTAACATCATATATTTCCTCTTCTCATTCCTTTTCGGCTTCGGTTGGAGTGGCTGGAGAGGTTAGAGTGGTGGCTGAAGCTGTCGGACTTTTGGGTAGATTGAAGTCTAAATCAGTGCTTGTTGAGGTTTTGGATTTAACAGGGAAATTTGACTCTTCATCAGTGAAAGTCGATTCTGCCCTGGTCCTTTTGGCAGTTTGCTCTTCACCGAATCTGCTTTCAAACACCCTTTTCGACCTTCTCGTCGGCATTGTTGACTGTGATCCTCTTGCCGCAAGGTTTGTAAAATCAGATGTTGTATCAATATCTATTGGGTTCTCCGAATCTCCAGGGTAACACATATTTAATGGCTCATCGAAACCCAGAAAAATCAGGGCTACACTTGCGTTTTCCTCAAAAGGTTTTTCTTCATTGATGGCTCTGTAATGTTTATACATTTTGTGGTTGTTTGGTGGACTTGTTGACATAGGAGAATACTCTTTTGCTTTGGAAGATTGGAAAGATTTGGGGGATATGGACATGGGAGAGGGTTTTAAGAGTTGGGCGAATTTAAAAAGTTTTGAAAAACTGGCGGTGATGTTTGGGCTGCCATTTGATGTTTCGACTTGGTGGTTGATTGATGTGACAAGACCGACGCAATAATGGGAATTTTAATCAAGGCAATCTTCAATTTACACACAAATGTTTTTCCTTAAATCAAGGTAGTGGAAAATATTTGAACTCTGCACATACCCAAAATAAAGGTTTTTACATGACACAAGGCATTTAAAAAAATTTAAATGAAACAATCCTCCTTGATTTTTGGATTTTTGTTATTCACAGTAAAATAAGATAAACAAGATCGACCAATGTACTGGAACACGATGTTGTGAACGATGTTGGCAACATTTCCAAGTTTTCACAAGCATTTTGAGACTTCAAGGATTTTCTGATTTGGCAAATAGTTTTCCATATATGTTCTCTATGAGACTGATCGCTGGACAGATGTGACATTTTACCATTGTGCTTAATCAACTTAGTTGAACACATATGGATAAAAAAAAATATTATGGAGTTTTCAACCTTCTTGAAGCACATGGTACTCCTATAGAATAGGAACAGTACCAAACTCAGAGCTTTGCTCTTTTTGTATAAAACCAAATCTTTAGTTGAGGTTTCGCCTTCTTATGATACTCTTTTTTTATGATATGCATCATCGCAGAGAATGACATCACATTCAAACCTTGTCCTTGTGAAGTCAAGCTTGATTCCTTTGAAAAAATTGTGCAACATTACTTACAACCTATATCCCGTATACTGATCCAAACGGTAAATGTTACCCAGAATGTTAGGTCAACATTTAGGACAACATCTACCTTGTCTGTCTTATTTTCAGAGAAAACAAAGACCAAGAGATTTCTTCAAGCTAGAAAATCTCTCATGATCTAAGGGTTTTGTAAAAATATCAGCTAGTTACGAAAGAGTATCAACATGTTCGATTTGAACTAGCTGTTTTTCTACTAAGTCTCTTAAAAAATGATGCCTTATGTCAATGTGTTTGTCACGACCCGAACCCGGGCCCGTGACTGGTGCCTTACCCCGGGCACCCTAGTGATACAACATCAGAGAAAAACCAGCGGAAATAAAAACTTAAACATACAATTTAGATATGGATCAAGATAAAAGAAAATAGGCCAACCAAACGGTTGCCTTTCTGCATATATATAAATATATTGACATTTGAACAGTTACAATCCTTACAACCACGCTTACAACAATTACTCTGAGACCTCTAAGATTTTTACAACAACTATGACGGACGGGGCGCCATACCACAGATGTACAAGATCCTACGGACTCGGGGTAACATACCAAAAGATAAGCCTCAGAAGGAGCGGAGCTTCCAATCTGTTGAAATGTGATCCTATGGCGGGGATCGGCGGTAGATGTACCTCTACATGCGGCATGAACGCGACCGAAGGAGTCGATCTGACAGTACCAAGTATGTGGCGAAAATCGTAAATGAAATCATAATAGTCTATATAAAGCGGGAGACATGTATGATAACCAAACTACGATACACATATAAACGGTTATATCAAGTCGGGGACTCGCCTTTGTTATACCGTATTTCCGAGTATGCGTGGGGCGTGCGTGAAAAATTTGAACTTGTGATTTAGGCTTGGCGAATTCTTTTGTTCACAACACCCGATTAGAGTCGTTTTTTCGACGAAACGTTTTCCACGACTTTCGTAGGGAATTTAAATGATGTCATTTTTAATTTTTGCGGATTTTTAGAGGCGAAACATTTTGGACCAACAAGAGGCGAAACTTGTCACCTCTCATTGGAACCTTGGGCGGTAAAGGGGTTGGCGAATGGCCATTGTTTGGTCGAGGGTTGGTAGGATATTTTGGTGGTAGTTGGATAAGGTGCACTTGGCAAGATCTTGGCCCTATACTTGCCTTGCACTTGGCAAGATCTTGGCCATTGGTTGGCCTTCACTTGACCTATAAATACCCACCCCTTTGAAGACTAATTCATCCACAAAATTGCCTAAGTCTTGAAAGCTTCTTCCTCCCCTTAGTGTAGTGTCTTGGCGAGAGCCCTCTTCCCCCTTGGCGAGAGTTCCCCACAGTGGGGTAGGTAGAGGGTATACACCCTCCTTGGGGTGCTAGCGTGGGGTACCCCTAGCCTAGTTGTTTTCGTATAATACCCCCCCTCTTGGTAGAAATACTCTCAAAAGTATTGTTATAATGCCCAAATTACCTTAGCCGTATAACTTGTAGTATTCTAAGGTTATACTTATACGAAAAGCCCAGAAATACTATTATACTTCCCTTCAGTCACAAAACCGAAACCCTAAGGAAAAATCTCCATAGTTAGTTGGAGTATTAAGTAGAAGTTGGTTAGAACTTCTAAGGGTTGTTTGGAGCGGGTCGGGCGCACGGAGTAGGAGCTAAACCTTGCTCGGGATCGACATTTAAACTCGGATAATTATGGGCTTATCGAGGTAAATATCTTGTTCCTATTGTAATTGGAAATTACATGTTGTTAGATTATATAGTTGAAGTATACTATATATAGTCTTGAACGTTGTTATCGTGATGTCTTTTGACTTAAGCTGAATAATAAGAAACATTTTGAAGAAAATCTTGGCTTGTTTTACATAGGGTGTATTCTGATGAGACTTGTGTAGCTTTTACGTGAGGTAGAATTGTGCACGTCGGATTAAGCGTATAACCCCTGGTTGGCTTGGTGGCGGCCAGATAGAGGAGGAGATTTCTGTTTGCGGGGAGAGTCTTTGCGAATTTTACGTAGAATGTTCTACGATAAGATCTAGATGTTAATAAGCGCCTTGTGGCCTTATAGGTTGAAATCGCGTGTGGCGCGATCTACTTGGCAAGGAGTAGCCGGCGGCTTGAGGTACTTGGGCGTTTTGCTATTAGTCGATACTCGTCGCGGTATGTGAACCTCTTCCTATCTCTTCTAGCATGATATGTGTGAACTATGTAGTACGGTGAGCGTCATATGCTAAATGTATTTGATTGGTTTAAAACATAAAGTGTTATAACGGCTTTATGGGAAGTTGGTTATATGACTTTATGTTGGTAAGAAAATACTTGTGGTTTTAGAAGGTAACTAATTTGAACTATAAGCGGCTTGTTATGTGTTAATAAAGAACTTGAAGTATTTGAAAAGATTTTTGAATCATTTCGAAGAAGTAATACTTGGTTTTGAAAACTTAAGAGTTATACTAGCTTTATGGGAAGTTAGGTAATAACGGCTTAAGAATGTTTCTTGATTCGAAATCGAATGTGTATCGACAAACCAACTGCGGCGTTAATAAAAGGAAATGTTTTAACATTAAGTATTATTAAAACCAGAGAAACTTCCATCTGCATAGAAGCTAAGATGAGACAAAATGATATTTCCTACATCATGGCTGCTGTAATAAGATTGTTATAAACAAGAATATCCTACTCACATATAAGGCTTATGTTTCTCAGATAGTTTAAAAGAGAGAATTATATTCTTAAATGAATAAGACTATGAACTACGAAACCTTTCTAAAATAAGAAACGTGAACATTTGAAATTAGGCAAACTTGGACGTTTGGATAATAATGTTGTTACTTGATTTTACAAAGATAAGTGTTTTGATTCACTTCAAAAGATAATCACTCTATTTTCATATACTACGGGTATTGTGTGACTTTTGTGAAAGTAACGTATCTTTTAAAAGGTTAATGTATGAAGTACTTTGGGGATAGAAACCCGAACATGTTGACACATAGTAGAAAGTACCTTATGTGTGAATAACTTGATTGTATTGGTTTGTGATAGCCTTGTAATACCTTCGTGTTGATTTGATAAGTAATCATATTAGGATGCTACGTGTGTTAGTATTCTGTGATGTTTGTGTAAAGGGGCTTTCCCTTGATTGTGCTTATGTTGTTTAAACATTAAACTGTTATGTTGGTATTATACCACTCACCGTGTTTCCGGGGGTTAAGCTGCCCTCCGATGCGGGGTAGACTCGGTGATGCAGGACCATGATTCGAGAATACCTCATGCGGGTCGGGGCCTATGCGGAGCTACGAGAGTTCGGGTTAGTGTGCGGCCTTTATGGTCATGCGGTGCATGTGGCGTGCGGATGCGAGTCGGGGCGATGTCGGGAGTAGCTACCCTCGATGCGGGGTTATACCTCATGCGGGCCTATGAGATTGGCCTATGCGAGTGCGGGGAGTTCGGGGCTAGACGCGCATTTGATATTGCGAGGCGGCGACCGGCTTTGATCATGTGGCGGTCTAGACAGATATCATGATACGATTTATGACCTTGTTAGTGCGTAGGTGTTAGTAGTCGGCTATGCCTCGTACTTACCTGTCTTGTTTTATTTGGACACAGTGGGACTGCTGTTCATGTGTATTCCTTGGTGCTTTATATATCATAGGCTGCAGATGAGGAAGGTATTCCACGGCATGATTGATGTTGTGGGCGTGAGACCCATTGCTATATTGGTGATGACTTTGAGGCGTGAGTCACGACTTGATATGATCGCTTATTTATTGTGAACGTAGTTTGGTTATCATACATGTCTCTGCTTTATATAGACTACTATGATTTCATTTACGGTATTTTTGATTTCCATACTAAATTTTTGTTATCGACCTCGCCGAGGCTGCGTTCATGCCGCAGGTAAAGGTACACCAGTCGTTGATCCTCGCTCTGAGGATCACAGTTCAGCGTTCGGGAAGCTCCGTTCCTCGGAGCTTATCTTGGTATAGTCCTGTTGTTGTAGGTGCTTACATTCAGGGTATGGCGAGCCTGTCCGTCGTTGTTGTCATATCATTCGTAAGTGCAGAAATCTTGTTGTGGCGAGAAATTGTAAGAGGTTTGTAAAAGGATTAAACTGTTCATTTGTAGGAGTTGTTATTTATATATATGCGAAAGGCAAGTTTTCCTCGATTCTTGTTTTGTACTCCATTTGTTTCATGTATGTGTTTTATGTTCGTGATTACTCGATGTTGTATCACTAGGGTGCGGGGTAAGGCACGATCACGCCCAGATTCGGTCGTGACAAAGTGGTATCGAGCGATTAATCCTCGGAAAGTGTCTGACCGTATCCGATGAAGTCTTGATTATCGGTGTGTTGTGCACCACACCATGATCGAGAGGCTATAGGATATTTAGGATTGGTTTCTATTCTTCTCACTCTGAGATCGTGCCTTAGAGTTGTGTTGTAAGTTGGACCTCTAACGTATTTCTTTCCACTTACCGTTATGCCTCCGCGTGGCAACCCGCCCGGGAGGCAAAGCGGCCGAGGAGGCTGCGAGTAAGTCTGAGAGGGTTACGTGGGCACAGGCCCAATTATCACCTTGGGTGGTGCTTCGTTCGGGAGTTCTGCGATGTCACTAGCCCGTGAGTTTAGCACGGCGGCGATTCTCTGCGGCCATGATATTTGAACCTTGGTTCCACGTCCGGAACATAGAATATAGATTTCAAGGGCGACCACATTACTAACTATGGATTTGACTACGGAGAGTATACCGATGTCTGCGAGTCTTGATGAATATCAACGAGAAGGTTGTGCAAAATTAAGTTCTTGATTGAAGCTTGAGCATGGCACGTATGCGGGCTTATGCGCGAGGCAGAAACGTAGAGATCGACGGGTTAAGGGCGGCGAAGAAGGCGAGCAGCAAGGCCGCTTTGGTAACTTTCGGCGAGTCGCCTCACGTGAATCAGTTATGCGCATCCACGGTGCGAAAAGGTCCTCGCGGGGTTCGGGGCGTTCGGTATGCGAGGAGTTGGTCAAAGCTCGAGCTTCCGGTTCCACGATCGCGCGAAGGTTCGGCCATCCGATTCGATTTTTCGGTGTTCGCGGTGTGGCGGCGTCATCTCGTGGAATGTCGTCTTTTAGTTGGTACTTGTTGTACCTATCACCGTCGTGTCGATGTCGAAAGAGTGTCCTTGCGGGAGGACTTAGCCCGAGGATCGGTGGGTAGTTCGTCATCTTCCTTAGCTATCGCCTACAGGCGTGTTTGATTAGAACGACTAAGGGAGTAAAGCGATGAGTCAGGTATATCTTTAACCTCTAGGGTTTAGTATGTGTGATAAGGTGAGTATACCTTAAGTGTTATATTACGATAGCATTGTGTAAATGGTGATTAGAAATCTTGGTTAGTTAACCAAGTAAGATTTGGGGATAGAAAGTGTGAGCCTTAGAGTGTTATACGTAGAGACCTTAGAGGTAAGGCCATCTCGAGTAAAAGATGTATTGTTTATGTTTGACTTATAGGAGTGCATAGTGCGTGAGTTATGTTTGTGGGATTAGTCACGAGTAGTGTGGAATGAAAGAGGGTAGTTGAGCTAAGAAGACCGCTAGGTTTCGTAACGTGATTAGTGAGAGTTTTCCTTGAGGAGCTAGCGTTTCTTGGCGTTGCGGGTCGGGTTGAGGCCACGTTGCGGGTCAACCGTGGCATGTTTGGTGGTGGGGTCGGTTGTGGTGGTCCCGCCTTGTGGTAGGTCACGAGGTGTTAGGCGAGTTTAGTTAACCAACGACGATTTCATGGACGTTCGACCGGTAGTTGGGCGAGGAGGTCGGCCGTGTTGTCTTCTAGCAAAGACCGTTTACTCGGCGAGAGGTTATGCGAGATGTTATAACGAGAAAGGTTGTAAGGTGCACGAGGTGCCTACCTTCACCTTATGTCGAGCAGTGGAGCCAGTGTCGCTGTTTCTTTCTGGAGGTTTTACCAGGCAAGGTTAGGAACTCAGTAAGTCTCGAGAATCACATTCGCCTCGGGCGGTGTTTGGATTTCGAGGATAGTTGCGAGAATTGTTGTCTCTGTTGAAGAAGTGTTTAAGCTACCATTTCGGTGTTCGGATGTCGCCTTATGAAGCCTTGTAGGGGCGGATGTGAGTCGCCGGTCGATTGGTTCGATGTTGGCGAGGATTCGAGATAGTTGGTTCAGCTTGTTCCGGTACCGTGGATAGAGTAAAGCTTGTCTAGAAGAGGTTACGCGGCTCGGAGAAATCGTGCGGATAATCGGCGGCGGCTTAGAGTTGAGTTGTGGTCGGTCTTCTTGAAAGTACCACCCGGGTTGGGTGTGACGAGTTTTGGAATCTGAGAGGAACTTAGCCCGAGTTACTTTGGGCCTTTGAGTTCATGTGAAGAATAGGCCAGGTTGCCTATATGTTAGCATTTGTCGTCCGACTTAGGAGGCAGTGCGTCCAGTCTTTCGTGTTATGTTCGAGAAGGAAATCGGAGATCCATCCAGAGTATTCCTAATGATGACCAAGTTGAAGATGATAACCGAGTTTTGAATCAAGCGATGCTCGAAATATGGTAAGAGTTCGAATGTACGACATCTTCAGTGATCGCATGCAGCCCGGTACCCTTTGTTGGGTCGCCGGAGTGACACTAGAACCTCGCGGCAAAGTGACAAAAGTGGTATGCTTTATGATGTTAGAGGTGCTTCCCTGTGGACTTGGATGTAAGCATTTTGCGCAGTTGTTTCGGTGGCCATATGTGATGAGTTTGTCCTCGTAAGTATAGTAGTGAAGACTATCTTGTGGCGTTTGTTTTGAAACTTAGAAGGAACATTCGGACGAATGTTTCTAAGGAGGGAGAATGTTATACCGTATTTCCGAGTATATGCGTGGGGCGTGCGTAGAAAAATTTGAACTTGTGATTTAGGCTTGGCGAATTCTTTTGTTCACAACACGATTAGAGTCGTTTTTTTAAACGTTTTCCACACTTTCGTAGGGAATTTCCGGCTATGTCATTTTTAATTTTTGCGGATTTTTCAGAGACGAAACATTTTGGACCAACAAGAGGGCGACACTTGTCACCTCTCATTGGAACACTGGGCGGTAAAGGGGTTGGCGAATGGCCATTGTTTGGTCAAGGGGTTGGTAGGATATTTTGGTGGTAGTTGGATAAGGTGCACTTGGCAAGATCTTGGCCCTACACTTGCCTTGCACTTGGCAAGATCTTGGCCATTGGTTGGCCTTCACTGACCTATAAATACCCACCCCTTTGAAGACTAATTCATCCACAAAATTGCCTAAGTCTTGAAAGCTTCTTCCTCCCTTAGTGTAGTGTCTTGGCGAGAGCCCCTCTTCCCCTTGGCGAGAGTTCCCCAGTGGGGTAGGCGAGGGTATACACCCCCTTGGGGTGCTAAGTGGGGTACCCACTAGCCTAGTTGTTTCGTATAATACCCCTCTTGGTAGTAATACTCGCAAAATTGTTGTTATAATGCCCATATTACCTTAGCCGTATAACGTGTAGTATTCTAAGGTTATACTTATCTGAAAAGCCAGAAATACTATTATACTTCCCTTGATCCACAAAACCGAAACCACAAGGAAATTCTCCCTAGTTAGTTGGAGTATTTAGTAGAAGGTGGTTAGAACTTCTAAGGGTTGTTTGGAGCGTGTCGGTGCGCGCGTATTATGAGCTAAACCTTGCTCAGGATCGACATTTAAACTCAGATAATTATGGGCTTATCGAGGTAAATATCTTGTTCCCCTATTGTAATTGGAAATTACATGTTGTTAGATTATATAGTTGAAGTATACTATATATAGTACTGAACGTTGTTATCGTGATGTCTTTTGACTTAAGCCCGAATAATAAGAAACATTTTGAAAGAAAATCGAATTGTTTTACATAGGGTGTATCAGATAGACTTGTGTAGCTTTTACGTGAGGTAGAATTGTGCACGTCCGGATTAACGTATAACCCCCGGTTGGCTTGGTAGCCGGCCAGATAGAGGAGGAGATTTACGCTGTTGCGGGGAGAGTCGCGAATTTTACGTAGAATGTTCTACGATAAGATCTAGATGTTAATAGCGCCTTGTGGCCTTATAGGTTGAAATCTGCGTGTGGCGCGATCTACTTGGCTTAGGAGTGGCCGGCGGCTTGAGGTACTTGGGCGTTTTGCTATTAGTCGATACTCGTCGCGAGGTATGTGAACCTCTTCCTATCTCTTCTAGCATGATATGTGTGAACTATGTAGTGCGGTGAGCGTACATATGCTAAATGTATTTGATTGGTTTAAAACATAAAGTGTTATAACGGCTTTATGGGAAGTTGGTTATAACAGCTTTATGTTGGTAAGAAAATACTTGTGGTTTTTAGAAGGTAACTAATTTGAACTATAACTGGCTTGTTATGTGTTAATAAAGAACTTGAAGTATTTCAAAAGATTTTTGAATCATTTCGAAAGAAGAAGTAATACTTGGTTTTTGAAAACTTAAGAGTTATACTAGCTTTATGGGAAGTTAGGTAATAACGGCTTAAGAATGTTTCTTGATTCGGAAATCAGAATGTGTATCGACAAACCACTGCAGCGTTAATAAAAGGAAATGTTTTAACAGATTAAGTATTATTAAAACCAGTAGAAACTTCCATCTGCATAGAAGCTAAGATGAGACAAAATGATATTTCCTACATCATGGCTGCTGTAATAAGATTGTTATAAACAAGAATATCCTACTCACATATAAGGCTTATGTTTCTCAGATAGTTTAAAAGAGAATTATATTCTTAAATGAATAAGACTATGAACTACGAAACCTTTCTAAAATAAGAAACGTGAACATTTGAAATTAGGCAAACTTGGACGTTTGGATAATAATGTTGTTACTTGATTTTACAAAGATAAGTGTTTTGATTCACTTCAAAAGATAATCACTCTATTTTCATATACTACGGGTATTGTGTGACTTTTGTGAAAGTAACGTATCTTTTAAAAGGTTAATGTATGAAGTACTTTGGGGATAGAAACCCGAACATGTTGACACATAGTAGAAAGTACCTTATGTGTGAATAACTTGATTGTATTGGTTTGTGATAGCCTTGTAATACCTTCGTGTTGATTTGATAAGTAATCATATTACGATGCTACGTGTGTTAGTATTCTGTGATGTTTGTGTAAAGGGGCTTTCCGCGATTGTGCTTATGTTGTTTAAGCGTTAAACCGTTATGTTGGTATTATACCACTCCGCGTGTTTCCGGGGTTAAGCGCCCTCCAATGCGGGGTAGACTCGGTGATGCAGGACCATGATTCGAGAATACCTCATGCGGGTCCCGGGGGCCTATGCGGAGCTACGATAGTTCCAGGTTATTGTGCGGCCTTTATGGTCATGCGGTCTATGTGGCCATGCGGACTGCGAGTCCAGGACGATGCCGGGGAGTAGCTACCCTCGATGCGGGGTTATACCTCATGCGGGCCTGAGATTGGCCTATGCGAGCTGCGGGAGTTCGAGGCTAGACGCGCGCATTTGATATTGCGGGCGGCGACCAGCTTTGATCATGTGACGGTCTAGACAGATATCATGATACAGTTTATGACCTTGTTAGTACTGTGGGTGTTAGTAGTCGGCTATGCCTTCGTACTTACCCTGTACTGTTTTATTTGGACACAGGTTGGACCTGCTGTTCATGTGTATTCCTTGGTGCTTTATATATCATAGACTGCCGGCAGTGAGGAAGGTATTCCACGGGCATGATTGATGTTGTGGGCGTGAGACCCATTGCTATATTGGAGTGATGACTTTGAGGGCGTGAGTCACGACTTGATATATCGCTTATTTATTGTGAGCGTAGTTTGGTTATCATACATGTCTCCCGCTTTATATAGACTACTATGATTTCATTTACGATATTTCGATTTCACATACTAAATTTTTGTTATGCGACCTCGCCCGGGCTGCGTTCATGCCGCGGTAAAGTACACGATCGTTGATCCTCGCCTTAGGATCACGATTCGGCGTTCGAAGCTCCGTTCCTCGGAGGCTTATCTTGGTATAGTCCCTTGTTGTTGTAGGTGCTTACATTCAGGGTATGGCGGGGCCTGTCCGTCGTTGTTGTCATATCATTCGTAAGTGCATCAAATCTTGTTGTGGCGAGAAATTGTAAGAGGGTTTGTAAAAAGGATTAAACTGTTCATTTGTAGGAGTTGTTATTTATATATATGCCGAAAGGCAAGTTTTCCTCAGATTACTGTTTTGTACTCCATTTGTTTCATGTATGTGTTTTATGTTCCGCTGATTACTCTGATGTTGTATCACTAGGGTGCCCGGGGTAAGGCACCAGTCACGGGCCCAGATTCGGGTCGTGACACACACCCTCCAAGTCATTACTCAAATATAACTATGGGTCTCACGCCCACAACATCAATCATGCCCGTGGAATACCTTCCTCACTGCCGGCAGTCTATGATATGATAACACCAAGAAGTACACCTGAACATCAGGTCCCACCTGTGTCATAAAAATATCGTACGGGAAATAATCATAACATAAAGCTGACACGTGGCAAGTGCGATAACCTATACCAGATCCACCTGCGTCACGTAGCTGACGGGGGCAAGTAAACATGCTATGCACCAGATCACAACCGTAAGTCACGAAGATTCATCCAAACACTGACTCGCGAAGCTGACACGTGGCAAGTGCATTAGCCTCCACCAGATCCTCCCAGCGCCACGCAGATGACGGGGGCAAGTAACCAGGCTAAGCACCAGATCACAACCGTAAGTCACGATACTTCGCCGCGAAGCTGACACGTGGCAAGTGCGATAACCTATACCAGATCCGCCTGCGTCACGTAGTTGACGGGGGCAAGTAAACAGGCCCCGTAAGTCACGATACTTCGCCATAAATAACCATAATGGTCACATGTCCACATAATCCATCATCGGTGTAGACATGCCCATGTAACAATAATAATGGAAGCATACCCGTGGAATCTTCCGTCACGCTGCGACGCCCAAGTAAGTTCTCAACAAGTCAACCGCCTCCATCGAGACGCCAGAGTATAGAAACACAATTCTTGCGCAACAAAGGCTATCACAACAAGCATAGGCAAGTTACACAACAACAAGCATAGGCAAGTTACACAACAACAAGCATAGGCAAGTTACACACAACTCAAGGTACTTTCATTTTATGTCAAAGTCCGGGTTTTACCCTAAAGTACTACGTACGTTAAATTCCTTTTAAAGATCCATTTCTTTTACAAAGGTCACCCGATACCCGTAGTATAAAAATAGAGTGACTAACATTGTTAAGTAAACCAAAACACTTCCCTTTATAAAATCAAGTAATAACATTATTTTCCAAACGTTCAAGTTTGCCTAATTTCAAATGCTCAAGTTTCTCATTTTCGAAAGGTTTCGTAGTTCATAGTTTTAATCCTTTAAAACAATTTGAGAAACATATGCCTTATGTGTGAGTAGGTTATTCTTGTTCATAACAATCTTATTAAAGCAGCCATGATCTAGGAAATGTAATATCATTTTGTCTCATCTTAGCTTCTATGCAGATGGAGGTTTCTACTGGTTTTATTAATACTTTATTAGTCAATACATTTCCCTTTATTAGCGCTGCTGTGGTTTGTTCGATACTTATTCTGATTTCCGAAATCAGTAAAACATTATTCCTTTTAAAAACCAAGTACTCATTACTCACGAATGAGGTTTCACACTTTTTAACAAAATTCATATTAATTCAATTAAGTCAAGTCTCTTATCTTTTAAGATCAAGTCTCTTAACTTCTTAAAATCAATAAACCATTCTTTTTATCTCTCTTAAGTCGTTATACCTAACTTCCCATAAATCTAGTATAACTCTTAAGCTTTCAAACCAAGTATTATTCTTCTTTCAAAAAGGATTCTTAATTCTTTTGAAATACTTCAAGATTCTTATTATTCAGGCTTAAGTCAAAAGACATTGCCGTAAAACTACATTCAGTTAACACACGACGTCTAGTACTATATATATATTCTTTTAAAATACTTCCAGATTCTTATTATTCAGGCTTAAGTCAAAAGACATTGCCGTAAAACTACATTCAGTTAACACACGTACGTCTACCGTACTATATATATATTCTTTTAAAATATCATGGTCAAGAGGATAGGAAGAATCACATACCTCGCGACGATTATCGACTATTAGCAAAACGCTCCACGGCTATAACCCGGCTAGCCTTGTCCACCTTTCAAGTAGCACATGCTACTCGCAGAACATTCAACCTATAAAGGTTATACCAGTCTATCAAAGTCTAGACTACTCTGTAGAATATTCTTCTGACGTGATTTCAGTTCAATTCTTTTCTGTAATATCCTTCTATTACAGTTCAATTCTCTACTATGAATCTTATATTCATTTCTATACAACTACAGTATGTAATTTCCAATTACAATAGAAGGATAGGATTATTTACCTCGGTAAGCCCAAAATTATCCAAGTTTAATGTCGATCCTGAGCAACGTTTAGCTCCTACTCCGGGTGCTCCAACCCGCTCCAAACAACCCTTAGAAGTTCTACGAAACTTCTTCCTAATACTTCAACCAACTGTGAAGATTTTCCTTAGGGTTTAGTTTAGTGGCTAAAGGAAGTATAATAGTATTTCTGGGCTATACGTAAAGAGGTAACTTTGGAAAGTACTACAAGGTATACGGGCTAAGGTATTTTGGCATTATAACAATACTTGGAGAAGTATTTCTATACCACAAAGGGGGGGGTGTATTTCTCGAAACCAACTAGGCAAGGGGGAGGGGTTCTCGGCCGAGGGCCTCTCTAAGGGGGAGGGGGAGAGGGCTTGGACGAGAGCTCTTACTAAGAGGGGGGGGAGGATTTTAACACTTAGAAAACATTTTGTGGATGAAGAAGTTCATCAACTAAGGGGGGGTATTTATAGGCCAACCAATGGCCAACCAATGGCTAAGATGAAGCCAAGTGCTAGGCAAGTGTAAGGCCAAGATTTACCCAAGTACACGTTATCCATCTACTCCACAAATATCCTACCTAACCTTGACTAAGCAAAAGCCACAAAAAATCGTCCAATCATGGCCCAAGTTGCCGTCCATTGAGGGTGACAAGTGTCACCCTCCCGTTGGTCCAAAATATTTCATCTCTCGGAAAAATCCGCAAAAATAATAAATGACATAGCCGTATTTTTCCCTTCGCAAAGTTTGGAAAACGTTTCGTCGGAAAACGATTCTTTTCGAGTGTTGTGCACAACATTTCGTCCTTAGCCTAACCTAAGGCTTAAACGTTTATACGTACGTCCTCACGTACATACTTTGAAAATACGGGGTATAACATTCTCCCCTCCTTAGAAACATTCGTCCCGAATGTTCCTTCTCAAGACGGATAATGATAAAGTTCTTCTTTAACTTAAGCAAGTTGCCAATGCCACCCATGGCCACAAAATAACACACGCGCAAATACTTAAATCCAGGCCAACGAGGAATCACCTCGACGATGCAAAACAGTACCAACTCTCGCTTCTGGTCCAAAGGATACTCCCTTCGCACATTAATCTTACCTATACAGGTCATGAAAGCTACCACTTCCATTTTACACCACCCAAGGAATTTTCCCATAATTACTCCACGTATACTTATACATTCTGACAAAGATCACCCGCAAAATCTTGTACTCAAGACGGCCTTACATCTAAGGTCTCAACTGTAATATTCTAAGGTTCATCATTTTCTCACCCCCAGGCTTACCCTTTTCACTAACCAGGCTTCTAAATCACATTTTAGCACAAAGCTATCCGAACATAACACTAAACACATCATCATAACATCAATACATACAAATCTCTAGAGGGTTAAGGATATACCTGAAAATAGGCGGTTCAAAGGACCGCTAAGCGGAACTTCCACCGCGACCTCTACCGTGGCTGCCGGTGTATGAACATCCCGCCTAGCTATGGAAGGTGAAGAACCCATAGCCCGATCTAGTAGTCTGTGCTATCCCACGATTACTACCCAGTGGACGATCTCGTCAAATGGCCCTGTCGGCCGCAAGTATAGCAATCTCCTAAACCAGTACGACATTCCCCCCTATGGGCTTTACCACAACGGCCACACTGAGATACGGGTGGCCTCATCCGGCGAGCACTTCTACTCCCCTGAAAATCTGAAACACAGGAGCCCGACCGCTCCGAATATCCGAAGGTCAGAGGCTGTGGAGGACCACTATGTACTGGCGGAGGTACATAACTAGTCTGCTGCTGAGGCGGTCCGCCTCGAAAGTTATCAAAGGACCCTGCTGTTCTGGCCCTTTTCTGCTGACCTTGGTCATTCCGTCGACCTCTCCGCTCCTCACATCTAAGTGCATAAGCCTGCATGCGGGCAATGTCCATGCCCGGCTGAAGAGCTACACCCGAACAACTCTCTGCTAGGTAATCATCGAGCCCTGTAACATATCGGTGCACTCGATCCTCCATACTAGCTACTAACGCGGGGCGTCGGCCAATGAGTCGAACTCACATTGTACTCCCGAGCAAATGCGCGTTCTGCACAACACCAAAAATCTGTCGGCCCGAGCCCTCCTCATCTGTGGAGGCAAGAAATGTGCAAGAAATGCCCCTGAGAACTCGTCCCATATAGCTGGAAGTGCATTCTCTCCCCGGGACAGCTCCCACGAATCAAACCAGTCGACTGCGGTATCACGCAGCCGATGCGAACCTAGGACCACCGACTCGGTCTCCGATGCCTTGATCACTCTCATGATCCATGGCGTCGGATGAACTCCTGCGGATCATCCTCGTGCCTCGACCCATAAAACTCTGGCGCTCTGACTCGAGAAAATCCGTAGCCTCAAACTATCGATCTAGGGTGAACCTGGTCTTTGCTGGGCTGCTGCGTCGGCCTATCCTCAAGTATGGCCTGACCACGGCGGTAACTAGGCTAACTCGCGTAACCCATCTCCTGCTCCGGTGTGGGGTGGATGCTCAGTCTTGTGGTCTCTTTAGAGGCTGCGTTGCTCTACTCGCGACTCCTCTGGCGCCTTGCCGCTTCGGGCGGGTTGCCTTGCGCGGAGGCATAACTGGTACAAACGAGATACGTCAGAGGGGTCCAACTTACAACACAGCTCTAAGGCACGATCTCAGAATGAGAAGAATGGAAACCAATCCTAAATGTCCTGCAACCTCCTGATTATAGATGTGGTGCACAACACACCGATAATCAAGACTCTACTAGACACGGTCTGTAGACACTTTCCGAGGATTAACTGCTCTGATATCACTTTTGTCACGACCCGAACCCGGACCCGTGACTGGTGCCTTACCCCGGGCACCCTAGTGATACAACATCAGTGAAAAACTAGCGGAAATAAAAACTTAAACATACAATTTAGATAAGGATCAAGATAAAAGAAAATAGGTCAACCAAACGGTTGCCTTTCTGCATATATATAAATATATTGACATTTGAACAGTTACAATCCTTACAACCCTGCCCACAACAGTGTTGCAGACCTCTAAGATTTTTACAACAACTATGACGGGACAGGGCCCCGCCATACCCCTGAATGTACAAGATCCTACAGACTCAGGGTAACATACCAAAAGATAAGCCTCCGAAGGAACGAAGCTTCCCAATACGCTGAAATGTGATCCTATAAGCGGGGATCGACAGCCGATGTACCTCTACCTGCGGCATGAACGCAGCCCAGAAGGAGTCGATACAACATGTACCAAGTATGTGGCGAAAATCGTAAATGAAATCATAATAGTCTATATAAAGTAGAGACATATATGATAACCAAACTACGATACACATATAAACATTATATCAAGTCGTGGACTCACCTCCAAGTCATTACTCAAATATAACTATGGGTCTCACGCCACAACATCAATCATGCGTGGAATACCTTCCTCCGCCGGCGATCTATGATATGATAACACCAAGAAGTACACACGAACATCGGTCCGCGTGTCATAAAAAGACCGTTCGAAATAATCATAACATGAAGCTGACACGTGGCAAGTACGATAACCAATACCCGATCCACTGCGTCACGTGACGGCGAAGCGTAAACAAAGCTATGCACGGATCACAACCGTAAATCACGGCTTCATCCAAACCGACTCGCGAAGGCGACACGTGGCAAGTGCAATAGCCTCGCGAGATCCTCGGCGCCACGCGAATGGCGGGAAAGTAACGAGCTAAGCACCGATCACAACCGTAAGTCATGATACTTGCCGCGCGAAGGCGACCGCGTGGCAAGTGCGATAACCTATACCAGATCCGTCTGCGTCACGTAGCTGACGGGGGCAAGTAAACAGGCTATGCACCCGATCACAACCGTAAGTCACGATACTTCGCCATAAATAACCATAATGGTCACATGTCCACAGAATCCATCATCGGTGTAGACATGCCCATGTAACAATAATAATGGAAGCATACCCGTGGAATATTCCGTCACTGCCGGTACGTCCAAGTAAGTTCTCAACAAGTCAACCGGCCCTCCATCGAGAGACGCGGTAGTATAGAAACACAATTCTTGCGCAACAAAGGCTATCACAACAAGCATAGGCAAGTTACACAACAACAAGCATAGGCAAGTTACACAACAACAAGCATAGGCAAGTTACACACAACTCAAGATACTTTCATTTTATGTCAAAGTCCGGGTTTTACCCTAAAGTACTACGTACGTTAAATTCCTTTTAAAGATCCATTTCTTTTACAAAGGTCACCCGATACCCGTAGTATAAAAATAGAGTGACTAACATTGTTAAGTAAACCAAAACACTTCCCTTTGTAAAATCAAGTAATAACATTATTTTCCAAACGTTCAAGTTTGCCTAATTTCAAATGCTCAAGTTTCTCATTTTCGAAAGGTTTCGTAGTTCATAGTTTTAATCCTTTAAAACAATTTGAGAAACATATGCCTTATGTGTGAGTAGGTTATTCTTGTTCATAACAATCTTATTAAAGCAGCCATGATCTAGGAAATGTAATATCATTTTTTCTCATCTTAACTTCTATGCAGATGGAGGTTTCTACTGGTTTTATTAATACTTTATTAGTCAATACATTTCCCTTTATTAGCGCTGCTGTGGTTTGTTCGATACTTATTCTGATTTCCGAAATCAGTAAAAAAACATTATTCCTTTTAAAAACCAAGTACTCATTACTCACGAATGAGGTTTCACACTTTTTAACAAAATTCATATTAATTCAATTAAGTCAAGTCTCTTATCTTTTAAGATCAAGTCTCTTAACTTCTTAAAATCAATAAACCATTCTTTTTATCTCTCTTAAGTCGTTATACCTAACTTCCCATAAATCTAGTATAACTCTTAAGCTTTCAAACCAAGTATTATTCTTCTTTCAAAAAGGATTCTTAATTCTTTTGAAATACTTCAAGATTCTTATTATTCAGGCTTAAGTCAAAAGACATTGCCGTAAAACTACATTTAGTTAACACACGTCGCCTATTTACTATATATATATTCTTTTAAAATACTTCCAGTTCTTATTATTCGGGCTTAAGTCAAAAGACATTGCCGTAAAACTACATTCGATTAACACGACGTCACCGTACTATATATATATTCTTTTAAAATATCATGCTCAAGAGGATAGGAAGAATCACATACCTCGCGACGATTATCGACTATTAGCAAAACGCTCCACGGCTATAACCCGGCTAGCCTTGTCCACCTTTCAAGTAGCACATGTTACTCGCAGAACATTCAACCTATAAAGGTTATACCAGTCTATCAAAGTCTAGACTACTCTGTAGAATATTCTTCTAACGTGATTTCAGTTCAATTCTTTTCTGTAATATCCTTCTATTACAGTTCAAATCTCTACTATGAATCTTATATTCATTTCTATACAACTACAGTATGTAATTTCCAATTACAATAGAAGGATAGGATTATTTACCTCGGTAAGCCCAAAATTATCCAAGTTTAATGTCGATCCTGAGCAACGTTTAGCTCCTACTCCGGGTGCTCCAACCCGCTCCAAACAACCCTTAGAAGTTCTACGAAACTTCTTCCTAATACTTCAACCAACTGTGAAGATTTTCCTTAGGGTTTCGTTTAGTGGCTAAAGGAAGTATAATTGTATTTATGGGCTTTACGTAAAGAGGTAACTTTGGAAAGTACTACAAGGTATACGGGCTAAGGTATTTTGGCATTATAACAATACTTGGAGAAGTATTTCTATACCACAAAGGGGGGGGTGTATTTCTCGAAACCAACTAGGCAAGGGGGAGGGGTTCTCGGCTGAGGGCCTCTCTAAGGGGGAGGGGGAGAGGGCTTGGACGAGAGCTCTTACTAAGAGGGGGGGAGGATTTTAACACTTAGAAAACATTTTGTGGATGAAGAAGTTCATCAACTAAGGGGGGGTATTTATAGGCCAACCAATGGCCAACCAATGACCAAGATGAAGTCAAGTGCTAGGCAAGTGTAAGGCCAAGATTTACCCAAGTACACCTTATCCATCTACTCCACAAATATCCTACCTAACCTTGGCTAAGCAAAAGCCACAAAAAATCGTCCAACCATGGCCCTAGTTGCCGTCCATTGAGGGTGACAAGTGTCACCCTCCCGTTGGTCCAAAATATTTCATCTCTCAGAAAAATCCGCAAAAATAATAAATGACATAGCCGTATTTTTCCCTTAGCAAAGTTTGGAAAACGTTTCGTCGGAAAACGATTCTTTTCGAGTGTTGTGCACAACATTTCGTCCTTAGCCTAACCTAAGGCTTAAACTTTTATACGTACGTCCTCACGTACATACTTTGAAAATACGGGGTATAACAGTGTTTGTACGTGAATGCTGAACGGGTTTTTTGGAAATATTAATAGCACTCAGATTATCACAGTAAAAAATAATAGAGTTATTAGATATGTCATAGTCATCAAGCATATGTCGTAACCAAATCAGTTGAGCACAATAACTTCCGGCTACCACATATTCGGATTCGGCAGTCGAAAGTGACACGCAATTTTGTTTACGCCTATACCATGAGACTAGATTGTTGCCAAGATAAAAACAACCACCACTAGTGTTTTTCCTATCGTCGACATCACCGGCCCAATCTGAGTCACTATACCCTATTAGATTAGGATTAGTGTCTCTAGAGTCAAATTCGCAAGTCACTTGTACCGGCAATATATCGTATGAAACGTTTCACGGTATTAAGATGAGATACCTTGGGACTGGCTTGGAACCTGGCGCAAACACACACTAAACATGATATATGGGCGACTAGCAATAAGGTATAAAAGGCTTCCTATCATAGATCGGTATAATGTTGGGTCAACATCTTGTCCAACACTGTCTTTACAAACCTGCGTAGAGGCCATTGGCGTCTTCATGTGTTTAGCATTTTCCAGACCAAACATCCTAACAAGATTCTTGGCATACTTGCTTTGGGATACAAAAATCCCTTCTTCAACCTGTTTAATCTGCAAGCCTAAGAAAAATGTTAGTTCTCCAATCATGCTCATTTCAAATATTGTCGACACAACTTCAACAAATGACTTCAAGAAGGATTCTTTAGTCGAGCCAAAGACAATGTCATCAACATAGATTTGAGCTATGATTACATCTACTTCGTGCCTCTTTATGAATAAAGTTCTGTTAGCTTCTCCACGGATAAAACCAAAATCAATAAGAAAGTTAGTCAAGCGACCATACCATTCACGTGGTTCCTGTTTTAACCCATACAAAGCTTTCTTGAGCTTGTATACATGTTGTGGATGGTGAGGATCTTCGAATCCTTTTGGTTGTTCAACATATACTTCCTTGTCCAAGTATCCATTTAGAAAGGAACTTTTAACGTCCATTTGGTGCAAGGTAATTTTCAAGTAACAAGCAATGGCAAGAAGCAATCTTATTGATTCAAGTCTAGCCACAGGAGCAAAGGTCTCATCGTAGTCGATACCTTCAACTTGTGTATATCCTTGAGCAACAAGTCGAGCTTTGTTTCTCACAATCTGCCCTAACTCATCTGATTTTTTTTGTATATCCACTTAGTCCCAATAACATTAGTGTTTTTGGGGTGGTACCTGTTATACCCCGTATTTCCAGGGTATGTACGTGAGGGCGTACGTATAAGAATTTGAGCCTTAAGATTAGGCAAGGTTCGAAATTGGGCACAAGTGCCGAAAAGAGTCGTTTTCCGACGAAACGTTTCCACAGCTTACGTAGGGAAAATTACGGCCAAGTCAGTAATAAATTTTTCGGATTTTTAACAGAGACGAAACATTTTGGACCAACGGGAGGGTGACAAGTGTCACCCTCACATTGGAAGCAAGTGGACGGCAAAGCTAGACCATTGGCACGTTTTTTGTGTTGAAATTTTGGTCAAGGGTTAGGTAGGATATTTTGTGTAGATGGATAAGGTAGCACATGGCTAAATCTTGGCCTTACACTTGCTATGCACTTGTCTTCATCTTGGCCCTTGGTTGGCCTTTGCTTGACCTATAAATACCCCTCTAGTTGAAGACATTCTACATCCAAAACTTGAGCAATCTATCTAAGTCTCAAAATACTCCCTCCCTCTTGTTCTTTCGTCCACCACACCCCCCTCCCCCTTTGAGAATGCCCTTTGGCCGAGAGCTTCCCTCCTTTGTAGTGGTTAGGTAGGGTACCCCTAGCCTAGTTGTTTTCGTATAATACCCCCCTTTTGTGGTATAGAAATACTCTCCTAGTATTGTTATAATGCCCAAAATACTTTAGCCAAATACCATGTAGTACTTTCCAAAGTACCCTTTATCTAAAAGCTTGGAAAATACTATTATACTTTCCTTTAGCCACTAAACGAAACCCTAAGGAAAACCTTCATAGTCGGTTGAAGTGTTTAGTAGAAGTTGCGTAGAACTTAAGGGTTGTTTGGAGCGGATTGGAGCACTCGGAGTAGGAGCTAAACGTTGCTCGGGAGAGGACTTTTACTTGGATAATTTTGGGCTCATCGAGGTAAATACTCATCGTCCTTCTAGTGTAATTGGAAATTACATACCGTAGTAGTATAGTAATGAATACAAGATTCATAGAAGAGAATTGAACCGTAATAGAAGGATATTACGAGAAAATACTTGAATCAAATCACTTGAAGAATATTAGTAGAAGTTCAATTTGACTTACATAGGATTGTATATCTGATCGTGATAACCTTTATTGGTTGAATGTTCTGCAAGTAGCATGGGCTACTTAGAAGGCGGACCAGGCTAGCCGGGTTATAGTCGTGGAGCGTTTTGCTTATAGTCGATAAATCGTCACGAGGTATGTGATTCTTCCTATACTCTTGAGCATGATATTTTAAAGGAAGATATATATAGTACGACAATGTCTTTTGACTTAAGCCTGAATAATATATAGTACGGTAGACGTACGTGCGCTAATTGAACGTAGTTGTACGGCAATGTCTTTTGACTTAAGCCTGAATAATAAGAATTTTGAAGTATTTCAAAATTGTTAAGAAACCATTTTTGAAAGAAGAGTAACACTTGGTTTTAAAGGTTTTAAAAAGAGTTATACTAGCTTTATGGGGAGTTAGGTATAACGTCTTAAGAGAGGTAAAGAAGATGGTTTACTGATTTTAGAAATTAAGAGACTTGATCTTATAAGATAAGAGACTTAACTTAAATGAATTAATATGGATTTTGTGTGAAACCTCATTCGTGAGTACTGAGTACTTGGTTTTTAAAAGGAATAATGTTTCTTGATTTTGGAAATCGAATGTGTATCGATAAACCATCTGCGGCGTTAATAAAGGAAAATGTATTGAATAATTAAGTATTATTAAAACCGGTAGAAACCTCCATCAAAGAAGCTAAGATGAGACAAAATGATATTACATTTTCTAGATCATGGTCTTAATAAGATTGATTATGAACAAGATTAACCTACTCACCTATGGCATATGTTACTCTATTGTTTTAAAAAGAGATTAAGACATTGAACTATGAAACTTTTCTAAAAAGAGACTTGCGTAATTGAAATTAGGCAAACTGGAACTTTAGGGAAAAGAAAGGCATTGTGTTGTCTTAAAATGGTTTAAAACATAAAGTGTTATAACAGCTTTATGGGAAGTTGGTTATAACGACTTTATGAAAACAAAAGAAGGGTTTTATCATTTGTTTTAATGTGGTAACTTGACTTTTAAAAGAGAAGTATTTTGGTCCAAAAGGAAGGCATGGTATTGCCTTAATTTGGTCTTAAAAAGGAAAGTATGAAAGTTGTTTTGGTTTACTTAAAAGATATAAGTCACACATTTTTATATACTACGGGCATCGGGTGACTTTTTCTCTTAAAAGGAATTTAACGTACGTAGTACTTTAGGGTTAAAATCCGGACTTTGACATAAAATGAAAGTACCTTGAGTTGTGTATAACTTGCCTATGCTTGTTGTTATGAAACTTGACCATGTTACGTGTGATAGCCTTGTTGTGCAAGTACTGTGTTCTACTCGACTACCGGTTCATGGGATGAACCGGGAATGTATTTCACTCGACCAGGTTCATCCGGAATGTATTTCACTCGACCACGGCTCATCCGAATGTATTTCACTCGACTACCGGTTCATCCGAATGTATTTCACTCGACTACCGGTTCATCCGGAATGTATTTCACTCGACCAGGTTCATCCGGAATGTATTTCACTCGACTCAGGTTCATGGGATGAACCGGAATGTATCCCACGTTTATATCGGGTCCATAAGATGGACCGAGACACGTTATACGTATCACATGATTTGTACCTAGGCTGGCGGTGAGGAAGGAGTTCCACGGGCATGAGGATGACTTTGAGGCGTGAGTCACGACTTGACATGATGCTTTTATGTTGTGAATCGTAGTTTGGTTATCATACATGTCTCCGCTTTATATAGACTATTATGATTTCATTCTGATATTTCTGCTTTCACATACTTGGTACTGTTGTCTTGACCTCGCCGGGGCTGCGTTCATCTGCAGGTAGAAGTACACCTATTTGTCGATCCGCGTTTAGGATCTCATTTCAGCGTCTTGGGAAGCTCCGTCCTTCTGAGTCTTATCTTTGGTATGTTACCACGAGTGCAGTAGGTCCTTGTACATTCGGGGTATGGCGGGGCCTGTCCGTCATAGTTGTTGTATAAATCTTAGAGTGCATAGCTTTGTTATGGGCGGGGTTGTAAGGATTATGCTTGTTCAAATGTTTATATATATATATGTTGAAAGGCAACCGCTTTGGTTGGCCTATTTTCTTTCATCTTAATCCATGTCTATTTACATGTTTAAGTTTTATTTCCTGGTTTTCTCGATGTTGTATCACTAGGGTGCCCGGTAAGGCACGATCACGCGGGCCGGTTGGTCGTGACAAAAGTGGTATCGAAGCGATTAGTCATCGGAAATTGTCTGACCGTGTCTAGTAGAGTCTTGATTATCGGTGTGTTGTGCACCACATCTATAATCGAGGAGGCTATAGGACATTTAGGATTGGTTTCCATTCTTCTCATTCCGAGATCGTGCCTTAGAGTGTGTGATAAGTTGGACCCTCGGCGTATTCCTTTCCTTTACGATTATGCCTCGCGTAAAACCCGTGCGGATGGGCAAGACGTCGAGGAGTTAGTGAGATCAGAGAGAATGCAGCGCGAGCTTGGTCAAGACTGAGCAGTTCTTGACGGCCCGGGTTTCGCGACGCCCGCCCGGCCAAGCAGAGTTTAGGCGCAGCGATGGCTGCTGAGACTACTGATACTGAGCCTCAGGTCCACCGGCTGAAGCGAGATGAGATGGGTACAAGAGATGGCCCGATTCATGGCGGTCATGGCGAGATATGAGATAGGCTGACGCATTCGATCCAGTAGCACCGTAGTTCACCCCAGCGACGATTTGAGACTACGGGATTTTCCGAGTGTAACCCGCGAGTTTTATGGGTCGAGGCACGAGGATGATCCGCAGAGTTCATCAAGCGATTCTGGTCATGAGAGTGATCAAGGCATCGGACATCGAGTCGGTGGTCTAGGTTCGCGTCATTGCGTGATACATGATCGGCCCGGTTTGATCGTTGGAGCTGTCGGGAGAGAATGCACTTCCGGCTATATGGGACGAGTTCTCAAAGGCATTTCTTGCACACTTCTTGCCTCGCAGATGAGGAGGCTCGGGACAGATTTTTGACGTTAAGCGGGGCGGGCGGGCGGTTAGAGAGTACAATGTGGAGTTCGACTCGTTAGCTCGGTATGTCCCAGAGTAGCCGATATGGAGGACGAGTACACCGCCACGTCACGGGCTAGATGATTACTTGGCGAGAGGCTTGTGCAGGTGTAACTCTTCACCGGCATGGACATTGCCCGCATGCAAGCTCATGCACTAGGATGTGAGGCACGGAGAGGTCGACGTAATGACAAGATCAGCAGAAGAGGGCCAGACAGCAGGGTCCTTTGGTAACTTTCGAGGCGGACCGCCTCGGAAGTTAGTTATGTACCTCGCCCGATGCAGTGGTCCTCCGCGCCTTCGGGCGCTCAGGGTATTCGGGCTGGTCGAGCTCCGTGGCTTCGTTCACGGTATACGTGAGTGCTAGCGGCAGGATTCATGTCCTCTCGGTGTGCGATGTGGCAAACATCATCCGGGAATGTCGTCTTTTTTGCGGTGCTTGTTTCACTGCGGCCGTCGAGGACATGTGACGAGATCGTGCTTATAGGAGAGGTACCGTCGGCAGCGCGACCTCTGCGGATCGATGGCGGGTTCATCGCCTTCTCTGGTATGCACCTGCAGTGGCCTATGATTAGAGTGGAGCGGTAGCTTCAGGTATATCCTTAACCCTCTAGAGATTTGTATGCGTGATATGATGACCTTATATTTATGTGCTATATGCGAATAGCGTTGTGTTATTTGTGAGTTAGAAAACATGGTTAGTTGGAAGGATAAGTATGGGGCATGGGAAGTGTGAACCTTAGAATATTTCATGTTGAGACCTTAGAGGTAAGGTCGTCTTAAAGGAGAGAGATTCTTACGGTTAGTCTTTGTTGGAATACTTGGTATGCGTAAAATGTATTGTGGGAAATTCATTGGGTTGTGTGAGGTGAAAGTGGTATCTTTCATGACGCAAATTAGTAAGAATGTTGCAGGCGAGCGAACGAAAGTTGGCACGACACGGGTCGGGTTGAGGACCATTCAGGTCAACCCGTGGCGGAATGTGGTGAGGTCGATCCGAGGTGGTCGCCAGTGGTAGGGTCACGAGGATGCTAGGCCCAGTTTAGATAACCATCGTAGAGTTGGTGGATACGCTCGACCAGAATCAGTTCGTGAAGGCGGGAATGGCCTAGAAGAAATCGAGGTTAGTAAGATGACCAAGTTTGAGGTAGTGACTCGAGGGTTGGAAACAAGCGTTGGTGAAGTGTGGTACATTATACTAGAAGAGTTCAAGTGTTCGAGAAGTACGACGAGTAAGGGTAGAGCGAGCATGTATTGCGAGCATAGATATGATCATTTCTTGTGAAGGGAGAAGGTGCGAAGGATGTATATTTTAGACCTCAGGGATCGCATGCAGTCCGGTACCATTTGTTGGGTCGCCGGAGTGACACTAGAACCTCCCGGCAAAGTGACAAAAGTTTGTGATGTTAGAGGTGTTTCCTCGTGGACTTGGATGTAAGTATTTGCGCGGGTGTTTCTGTGGCCAGGTGTGGCAGGATTGTTCTCATAAGTATAGTAGTGAAGACTATACTGGCGCATGTTTGTTTTGAGGCTTAGAAGGAACATTCGGGACGAATGTTTCTAAGGAGGGGAGAATGTTATACCCCGTATTTCCAGGGTATGTACGTGAGGGCGTACGTATAAGAATTTGAGCCTTAAGATTAGGCAAGGTTCGAAATTGGGCACAAGTGCCGAAAAGAGTCGTTTTCCGACGAAACGTTTCCACAGCTTACGTAGGGAAAATTCCGGCTATGTCATTAATAATTTTTGCGGATTTTTCCAAGAGACGAAACATTTTGGACCAACGGGAGGGTGACAAGTGTCACCCTCACATTGGAAGCAAGTGGACGGCAAAGCTAGACCATTGGCACGTTTTTTGTGTTGAAATTTTGGTCAAGGGTTAGGTAGGATATTTTGTGTAGATGGATAAGGTAGCACATGGCTAAATCTTGGCCTTACACTTGCTATGCACTTGTCTTCATCTTGGCCCTTGGTTGGCCTTTGCTTGACCTATAAATACCCCTCTAGTTGAAGACATTCTTCATCCAAAACTTGAGCAATCTATCTAAGTCTCAAAATACTCCCTCCTCTTGTTCTTTCGTCCACCACACTCCCTTTGAGAAGGCCCTTTGGCGAGAGCTTCCCCCTGCTGTAGTGGTTAAGTGGGTACCCCTAGCCTAGTTGTTTTCGTATAATACCCCCTTTTGTGGTATAGAAATACTCTCTAGTATTGTTATAATGCCCAAAATACTTTAGCCAAATACCTTGTAGTACTTTCCAAAGTACCACTTTATCTGAAAAGCTTGGAAAATACTATTATACTTTCCTTTAGCCACTAAACGAAACCACAAGGAAAACCTTCATAGTCGGTTGAAGTGTTTAGTAGAAGTTGCGTAGAACTTCTAAGGGTTGTTGGAGCGGATTGGAGCACTCGGAGTAGGAGCTAAACGTTGCTCGGGAGCGACTTTTACTTGGATAATTTTGGGCTCATCGAGGTAAATACTATCGTCCTTCTAGTGTAATTGGAAATTACATATTGTAGTAGTATAGTAATGAATATAAGATTCATAGAAGAGAATTGAAGCGTAATAGAAGGATATTACAGAAAAGACTTGATCAAATCACTTGAGAAGAATATTAGTAAGTTCAACTTGTATTTACATAGGAATTTGTATATCTGATGGTGATAACCTTTATTGGTTGAATGTTCGCAAGTAGCATGGGCTACTTAGAAGGTGGACCAGCTAGCGGGTTATAGTCGTGAGCGTTTTGCTTATAGTCGATAAATCGTCACGAGGTATGTGATTCTTCCTATACTCTTGAGCATGATATTTTAAAGGAAGATATATATAGTACGTCAATGTCTTTTGACTTAAGCCTGAATAATATATAGTACGGTAGACGTATGTGCGCTAATTGAACGTGGTTATGCAGTGATGTCTTTTGACTTAAGCCCGAATAATAAGAATTTTGAAGTATTTCAAAATTGTTAAGAAACCATTTTGAAAGAAGAGTAACACTTGGTTTTAAAGGTTTTAAAAAGAGTTATACTAGCTTTATGGGAGTTAGGTATAACGTCTTAAGAGAGGTAAAGAAGATGGTTTACTGATTTTAGAAGTTAAGAGACTTGATCTTATAAGATAAGAGACTTAACTTAAATGAATTAATATGGATTTTGTGTGAAACCTCATTCGTGAGTAATGAGTACTTGGTTTTAAAAGGAATAATGTTTCTTGATTTGGAAATCGTAATGTGTATTGATAAACCATCTGCGGCGTTAATAAAGGAAAATGTATTGAATAATTAAGTATTATTAAAACCGGTAGAAACCTCCATCTGCATAGAAGCTAAGATGAGACAAAATGATATTACATTTTCTAGATCATGGCTGCTTAATAAGATTGATTATGAACAAGATTAACCTACTCACCTATGGCATATGTTACTCTATTGTTTTAAAAAGAGATTAAGACATTGAACTATGAAACTTTTCTAAAAAGAGACTTGCGTAATTGAAATTAGGCAAACTGGAACTTTAGGGAAAAGAAAGGCATTGTGTTGTCTTAAAATGGTTTAAAACATAAAGTGTTATAACAGCTTTATGGTAAGTTGGTTATAACGACTTTATGAAAACAAAAGAAGGGTTTTATCATTTGTTTTAATGTGGTAACTTGACTTTTAAAAGAGAAGTATTTTGGTCCAAAGGGAAGGCATGGTATTGCCTTAATTTGGTCTTAAAAAGGAAAGTATGAAAGTTGTTTTGGTTTACTTAAAAGATATAAGTCACACATTTTTATATACTACGGGCATCGGGTGACTTTTTCTCTTAAAAGGAATTTAACGTACGTAGTACTTTAGGGTTAAAATCCGGACTTTGACATAAAATGAAAGTACCTTGAGTTGTGTTGTTATACCCCGTATTTCCAGAGTATGTACGTAAGGGAATACGTACAAAAAGTCTAGCCTTAAAGTTTAGGCAAAACGTTTTTTTTTTGGCACAACTCACAAAACGAATAGTTTTCCGACGAAACGTTTTCCACGACTTTCGTAGGGTAAATTCGGCTATGCCATTTCTAATTTTGCGGATTTTTCCGAGAGACGAAACATTTTGGACCAACGGGAGGCGACACGGCACCCTCCAATTGGTGGACTTCAAATCGCCCATTTGGACGAATTGGCTAGCAATGGCACGTTTTTGTGCCTTGTGCACAAGTCAAGGAGTTGGTAGGATATTTGTGTATAGTTAATCCTCACCCTACACTTGCCTTGCACTTGTCTTAATCTTGGCCATTGGTTGGCCACTTCGACCTATAAATACCCCTTAGAGATGAAGAGTTCTTCATCCACAAATCTTTCAAGTCTTGAAAATCCTCTCCTCTCCTTTGTAGCATTTTCATCCAACACCTCCCCTCCCTTGTGAAGGCCCTTGGCGAATACCCCACTCTTGCCTAAGAAGTTTGGCCGAGGCCCCTAGCCTAGCCAAAACCTACCCCTCCCTTGGTAGAAAAGTTGCCTTCTTGTATTGTTATAATGCCCAAAATACCTAGCCCAAATACCTTAGTACTTAGTAGAAGTTGTGAAGAACTTCTAAGGTTTCTGGAGCATACAACTTAGGAGCAAAACCTTGCTCAGTAGCGACTTTTCTAGGATATTATTGGGCTTCTTGAGGTAACTAATCCTAACCTCTTTTGAATTAGAGAATACTTACTGTTGTAGTATAAGAATAAGTATAAATACTTAGAAGAATATCACGAGAATAGAATTGAACTGTTACCACGTAGAAGGGTTTAAAGAAGAATAATCAAATCAGATTACATAGGACTGTTTTCACGATGAACTTATATAGCTCGGGTAGGGAAGTCTTTGCCCAACTTTCCATAGAATTGTTAACCCTCTGTTTAGAATGACCTTCAGAGTAGTCTTTGATAGATATCTGTGACTATTATAGGCTGACTCTCTGCGCGACATATTGACTTGGCGGTGGTTTTCATTTGAGAAGGTATGTGATTCTTCCTAAAGCATGATATTTTACAATATATATAGTACGGTGAAGCGTACGTGTGTTAACTAAAATATAACTACGGCAATGTCTTTGACTTAAGCTGAATAATACTTACGGCAATGCCTCCGGCTTAAGCCCGAATAACACTTACAGTGATGCCTCGGCTTAAGCCTTGAATAATAAAGATCTGAAAGCATTTTAAAAGAATCTTGAATCATTTTTATGAAGAGAACTAATTGGTTTTAAGCGAAGCTTAAGAGTTATACTAGCCTTATGGGAAGTTAAGTATAACCACTTAAGATTGATAAAAGAAACAGTTTGCCTATGTGTTTATAACAGACTTATATTGAATTGTGAAAAGAATAATAAGATGGTTTGATAAGTAGACATGATATGATGCTATGTGTGTTAGTGTCTTGTAACGTTTGTGAAAAGAGTATTCTTGTTGAGCTTATGTTGTTTAAAGATAAGCTGTTATGTTAGTGTACTATCACTCACCTCTTGAGATGATACCGGGGGTTAAGCTGCCCTCCGATGCGGGGTAGACTCGGTGATGCAGGACCATGATTCGAGAATACCTCATGCGGGTCCGAGGGCCTATGCGGAGCTCTGAGAGTTCGTGTTAGTATGCGGGGTTATGCCTCATGCGTGCATGTGGCCATGCGGACAACGAGTCGGGGCGATGCCGAGTAGCTACCCTCGATGCGGGGTTATACCTCACGCGGGCCCGTGAGTGGCCTATGCGGACTCGGGAGTCGTGATTAGGCTTGCAGAGTGATAATACGGGCGAGTGGCCCTGCTTCGAATCATTCGCAGCCTAGAAAAGACCTATTACAGTTTACCTATTGTTGCTCTTGTTTGTGATGTGGCACTATGTGCGGTTCCTTGATTGCTTCATACATATTTGTAAACCGGTTTTAAAAAGTGTTATGATTTCATTTAAATACTTTCTGATTTCACATACTTAGTACTGTTATCGACCTCCTTGGGGCTGCGTTCATCTGCGGTAAGGCGGCAGTCTAGATCCACATTCTTAGGATCTCTACGTTGGTGTCGGGAGCTCCAACTTTTACGGAGGCTCTACTTTTGGGTATGATATCCCTGTTGTATATAGTTTTTTAAAGTAAGGGTATTGCGGGGCCCTGTCCCGCCATAGTTGTATATTTCCTTAGAAGTGCAGTAGTCATGTTTATGCGATTGTCGGATGTAGCGCTAAACCATGATTATATATATATATCTTAGAAAGGCGATGTTTTCTCACATAAAGCGTGTCTTATTTTATAAACTGTTTCATGTCTTGCTTTATATTTTTTGATTACTCGATGTATGACTACTTGGGTGCCGGTAAGGCACGATCCACGGCCCGAACGGTCGTGACAAAAGTGGTATCGAAGCGATTAATCCTCGGAAAGTGTCTGACCGTATCTAGTAGAGTCTTGATTATCGGTGTGTTGCGCACCACACCAATAATCGTGAAGCTATAGGATATTTAGGATTGGTTTCTATTTTTCTCATTACGAGATCGTGCTTTAGAGTGTGATATAGGTTGGACCCTCTAACGTATTCCTTTCTGTATGATTATGCCTCGCGTAAGGCGGCCGGGCCCGAGAAGGCAAGCGAGGAGTCGAGCGAGACACCCAGTCACGAGGGCTCGTGCCCGTCTATACGAGACGGCGAGTTCTATGACGCCCGGCCCAGCGAGACCACAGTACCCACACTCCCGTCCCACGGCTGGGCGGAGAGTTAGGGTACAAGAGATGACCCGGCTATTGGCTAAAGTTGTGGCCCGATATGAGAGATATTGGATCGCGGCGATTCGATTCAGCTCAGCTCGATCGCGCCCGTGGTACACGAGGCGAATAGTTTGAGACTACGAGATTTCTTGAGTTGCGGCGCGTAGTTTTACTGGTCGGCGGAGGATGATCGCGAGGAGTTCATCCGTCGGCTTGAAGGATCGTAGGGTGATCAAGGCCTCGAGACGAGTATGTGACCCGGTTCGCATCGGTGCGTGATACGCGATCGATTGGTTTGATTCATGGGAGTTATCCCGGGAGAGCACGCGTCCCCAACTACTGGGATGAGTTCTCGAGGCTTTCCTCACTCACTTGCCTCCACAGATGAGGAGGCGCGGTGATAGATTTTACCATCGAGGCGAGAGAGGGCCTTGTCGGGAGTACAATGTCGAGTTTGATTCATTGGCTCGATATGTCCCGGCATTGGTAGCAGATATGGAGGATAGGGTGCACCGCTATGTCACCGGGCTGACGACTATATGGCCGAAGTCATGTGCGGGGTTTCTCTCCGGTAGGGTATGGACATTACCGCGTGCGCAGCTCACGCCCTTGGATGCGAGGCGCGAAGGTCGGCGAGTGGGCGACGGCCGACAGAAGAAGGCGGGGCGGGAGGTCTTACGGTGGTTATCGTGGTGGCGGCGGCCTCGGCGATCTAGATCGCACCACGGCCGGCTCGAGCACTCTGCGCGTCCTCGGCCGGCGAGTTTTCGAGACGCACTGGGCCCGGGGCTTGGGCGTCGAGTAGCGAAGTGCGGCGTCGGGACCACCCGGTGTGGCCGTCGGTAGATCCCATTACGGGAAGTGTGGTACTACTTTTGGAGCTTATTCTGATTGTAGCGGCAGGTCACTTTGCGAGGGCTGTCAGGCCGGCGTGGCGTGGTGGTAGGGCTCGGCGCCGAGTTCTGTTGCCGCCATCATCTCCTCTGATTACTCGCCGGGCGAGGTGCTCATGGGTCGGCCAGTCGCGGCGAGTCGTGGCTCGGGTCCCGATTCTAGCGGTCCTCGAGCCGCATTTATGCTTTGTCGGTAAGCGAGGATCGGGAGGCCTCACCGATGTCGTCACGGGTACCTTATCGGTTTAGGTTTGATGTTTATGCCTTGATAGATTCGGGTTCTACTCGTCCATATATCTCCTTGTTGCTATTAGGATAGGGATAGAGCCCGAGTCCATAGATCCTTTCGAGGTAGCTACGCGATGGGTGATTCGATGGTAGCTCGGCGGGTATATAGAGCTTGTCTGTGACCATTTGATCGTCGGACCTGGCCGACTTGATAGAGTTGGAGATGATTGACTTGGCGTGATTATGGGGATGGATTGGCTAGCTTCACTACGCCAATGTAGGCTATGAGAGAAAGTAGTGCGGTTCCAGTTTCACGAGGCCGGTTGTTGAGTGGGAGCACGCAGGTATCGTAGGGTAGGTTTATTTCCTACCTCAAGGCTAGGAAGATGGTGCGAGAAGGGTATATCTACCATCTCGTTCGGGTGTTTGATCTGAAGTCTGCGGTACCAGATTTTCATCGATTCGATGGTCGATTTCCAGGCGTGTTTCGGATGACCTCGGGTGTCCCTCCCGAGAGGATCGAGTTTTGTATAGATGTGTTGCGGATACTCGGCCTATTTCTATTCCGCCATACGTAATGGCACTGCCGAGTTGAGAGAGTTGAAGGACCGGTGAGGATTTCTTTGGAGAAGGGCTTCATCGAGGCCTAGTGTTTCTCCCCGAGGCGCGTGTGTTCGTGAAAAAGAAGGGCGGGGCCAGCTGCGCATGTGTTGATTACGGTGAACAAGGTGACCATTAAACAGATACCCTTCCCGTGATTGATGATTTGTTCGACGATTGCGAGTGCGAGATGTTTCTCAAGATTGATCTGCGATCGGGCTATCATCAGTGCAGTCGAGAGGGTGGATGTCCCAGGGCGCATTCGGACGATGCGGGCATTATGAGTTCGTGGTCATGTCTTTTGGGTTGACCAATGCTCGTGGTATTCATGGATTTGATGAACCGAGTGTTCAAACCATTTTTGACACGTTTGTGATAGTGTTCATTGATGATATCTTGGTTTATTCGCTCGAGCGAGGCATGCGAGCATTTGAGGCTGTCTTGTGATTCTCCAGACAGCTTGTACGCCAAGTTTTCCAAATGTGAGTTTTGGTTGACTTGATGGCGTTTCTTGGGCATATTGTGGGTGATGGCATTCGAGTTGATCTGGCCAAGATCGAGGCGATCGAGACTTAGCCTGAACTACTACTCGGCGAGGTTCGCGATTTTACGGGCCTTGCGAGATATTATCGGTTCGTAGAAGTTTGCTTCTATCTACGCACCATTGACTAGGTGACTCGAGCAACCAAGTTTGATGGGTGATGCTTGTGGCGGGGTTTCGATTCTTGAAAAGAGGCGGCGACCGCCCCGTTCTTACTCTTCCGGAGGTCGGATGGTTATGTCGTGTATTGTGATCGTCGGGCATCGGGTTGGGATGTGTGTTGATGCGGCATGGCGGGGTTATAGCATATGCATCCGGCATTTGAAGAAACACGAGAGAACTACCCCCATGATTTGGAGTTAGCGGTAGTGATTCACGCTTTGAAGATCCGGAGGCACTATTTGTATGGGGTTCACGTGGATATTTATACTGAGACCATAAGAGCCTCAAAGTATATCTTGACCAGAGGAGTCTGAACTTACGGCGAGGCGGTGGTTAGAGTTGCTTAAGGATTACGATGTTGATATCTGTACCACGGGAAGGCCATGTTGTGGCGGATGCTCTTAGTCGTAGGTCGATGGGAGCCTATCGGATGTGCGGCTAGAGAGGAGGGACATGGTTCGTGATTTGCATCGATTAGCGAGCCTTGGTGTCCGTTTGATTGATTACGATAGCGGTGGGGTTAGAGTTCGTGAGGTTGCGAGTCTTCCATCGTCGAGGAGGTGAAGAGGCAACGATTCGAGATCGGCTTTGATTCGATATCGTGATCTGACTCTTCGTGAGGCAAAGGGTCCTTTTGAGTAGCACGATGGGGTGCTAAGGTTTGAGGCGGTGTGTGTTCGGATGTTTGAGACTTCGTGAGTTCTTGGGGAAGCACGGTAGCGCGTTACTCTATCCATCCGGTCGACCAAGATGTACCACGACCTTAGATCGTGTATTGGTGGGATGGCTTGAAGAGGGCGTTGCGAGTTCGTAGCTCGGTGCGTGTTGTCGGCGGTGAAGGTAGAGCACGAGGCACGGTGGTTTGTTCTGACGATTGAGATCCCGACACGGAAGTGGGAGGTAATCAACATGGACTTCATCACGGGATTACCTCGCACTCGGAGAGACAAGATTCTATATGGGTTATCGTCGACGGTGTGAAATCAGCCCACTTTCTTCCGTCGGGGCGACTTTTGGTGAGGATTATGCGGACTTTACATCAGAGAGATCGTCGGTGCATGGAGTCCCTACCCGATCATATCGCATGCGAGAGCCGGTTCTGGCTAACTGGAGGTCCTTCTAGAGGGTTTAGGGGCGGTGAGCACAGTCGCATTTCATCCACAGAGCCAGACGGCGAGCGCGCTATCCGACTCTTGAGGATATCTGCGAGCTGTGTTATTGACCGATGGTAGTTGGGAGGATCATTTGCCTCTAGTTGAGTTCGCGTATAATAATAGCTACCACTCCAGTATTGGATGGCGCCTTATGAGGCCTTGTATGGGAGGAAGTGCGGTCGCCTATAGGTTGGTTCGATGTGGGCGAGTGCGGCTAGTGGGACCAGATTTGGTACGGCGGTGGATAAGGTGAAGCTTATCAGAGCGGCTATTGATGACTCGAGTCGGCAAGTCGTATCACGGATCATCGTCGTCGGCATCTTGAGTTCGAGGTTCATGATTGGGTTTTCCTAAAGGTGTCACCCATGAAGGGTGTGATGAGATTCGGGAAGAAGGAAACTTCACCCAGGTACATTGGGCGTTTAGTTGTCGCGAGGTAGGCAAGGTTGCTATGAGTTGGATCTGTCGTCCGATCTGGAGCGGTGCATCCGGTTTTCACGTATCTATCTTTGAGAGATGTATCGGGGATCCATCTAGGGTACACCCGATTGACGATGTCCAGTGACCAGGGGTTATCGTATGAGAGATTCCCATAGCGATAGTCGATCGTCGAGTTAGGCGTCTGCGAACCAGGGCGTGGCAGTCAAAGTCTTGTGGCGGAACGAGCTCGAGGAGGAGATGACGTGGGAAGCCGAGGAGGACATGAGGCGGAAGTATCCTCACCTATTCCCAGCCTCCGGTAAATTCACTTTCCTACTTGTAAATTTTCGTTATCGTTTACGCCTAAGTGTTGCTCGTGGCGTGTGTGGCATTTACAATTTGTTTAAGTTATGAAGAATCTTATCGTTAATCGTCTTGGGAAGGAACATTCGGACGAATGTTTCTAAGGAGGAGAATGTTATACCGTATTTCCAGTATGTGCGTGAGGAATACGTCAAAAAGTCTAGCCTTAAAGTTTAGGCAAAGCGTTTTTTTGGCACAACTCACAAAACGAATAGTTTCCGGCGAAACATTTTCACGACTTTCGTAGGGTAAATTCCGCTATGCCATTTCTAATTTTTGCGGATTTTTCCGAGAGGCGAAACATTTTGGACCAACGGGAGGCGACACTTGGCACCCTCCATTGGTGGACTTCAAATCGTCCATTTGGATGAATTGGCTAGCAATGGCACGTTTTTGTGCCTTGTGCACAAGTCGAGGAGTTGGTAGGATATTTGTGTATAGTTAATCCTCACCCTACACTTGCCTTGCACTTGTCTTAATCTTGGCCATTGGTTGGCCACTTCGACCTATAAATACCCGTAGAGATGAAGAGTTCTTCATCCACAAATCTTTCAAGTCTTGAAAATCCTCTCCTCTCCCTTTGTAGCATTTTCGTCCAACACCTCCCCCTCCCTTGTGAAGGCCCTTGGCGAATACCCCCTCTTGCCTAAGAAGTTTGGCGAGGCCCCACTGCTAGCCAAAACCTACCCCCTCCTTGGTAGAAAAGTTGCCTTCTTGTATTGTTATAATGCCCAAAATACCCTAGCCCAAATACCTTAGTACTTAGTAGAAGTTGTGAAAAACTTCTAAGGTTTCCTTAGAGCATACAACTTAGGAGCAAAACCTTGCTCGGTAGCGACTTTTCTAGGATATTATTGGGCTTACCGAGGTAACTAATCCTAACCCTCTTTTGAATTAGAGAATACTTCATTGTTGTAGTATAAGAATAAGTATAAATACTTAGAAGAATATCACAGAATAGAATTGGCTGTTACCACGATAGAAGGGTTTAAAGAAGAATAATCAAACTGTACTTACATAGAATTTGTTTTCACGATGAACTTATATAGCTCAGGGTAGGAAGTCTTGCCCAACTTTCCATAGAATTGTGAACCCTCTGTTAGAATGACCTTGAGTAGTCTTTGATAGATATCTGTGACTATTATGGTGACTCTCTGCGCGACATATTGACTTGGCGGTGGTTTTATTTGAGAAGGTATGTGATTCTTCCTAAAGCATGATATTTTACAATATATATAGTACGGTAGGCGTCATGTGTTAACTAAAATATAACTACGGCAATGTCTTTGACTTAAGCTGAATAATACTTACAGAATGCCTCGCTTAAGCACGAATAACAACTACAGCGATGCCTCACGGCTTAAGCTTTGAATAATAAAGATCTGAAAGCATTTTAAAAGAATCTTGAATCATTTTTATGAAGAGAACTAATTGGTTTTAAGCGAAGCTTAAGAGTTATACTAGCCTTATGGGAAGTTAAGTATAACCACTTAAGATTGATAAAAGAAACAGTTTGCCTATGTGTTTATAACGGACTTATATTGAATTGTGAAAAGAATAATAAGATGGTTTGATAAGTAGACATGATATGATGCTATGTGTGTTAGTGTCTTGTAACGTGTGTGAAAAAGAGTATTCTTGTTGAGCTTATGTTGTTTAAAGATAAGCTGTTATGTTAGTGTACTATCACTCACCTCTTGAGATGATACCGGGGTTAAGCGCCTCCGTCACGGGGTAGACTCGGTGATGCAGGACCGTGATTCGAGAATACCTCATGCGGGTCGGGGGCCTATGCGAGCTCTGAGAGTTCCGAGTTAGTATGCGGGGTTATGCCTCATGCGGTCTATGTGGCCATGCGGACAACGAGTCGGGGCGATGCAGGAGTAGCTACCCTCGATGCGGGGTTATACCTCATGCGGGCCCGTGAGTGGCCTATGCGGACTCGGGAGTCGTGATTAGGCTTGCGAGTGATAATACAGGCGAGTGGCCTGCTTGAATCATTCGCAGCCTAGAAAAGACCTATTACGCTTTACTATTGTTGCTCTTGTTTGTGATGTGGCTATGTGCGGTTCCCTTGATTGCTTCATACATATTTGTAACTGGTTTTAAAAAGTGTTATGATTTCATTTAAATACTTCTGATTTCACATACTTAGTACTGTTGTCGACCTCCTTGGGGCTGCGTTCATGCCGCAGGTAAGGCGGCAGTGCTAGATCCACATTCTTAGGATCTCTACGTTGGTGTCGGGAGCTCCATCTTTTAGGAGGCTCTACTTTTGGGTATGATCTCCTGTTGTAGATAGTTTTGTATCTGATCGAGGGTATGGCGGGGCCTGTCCCGCCATAGTTGTATATTTCCTTAGAGTGCATGTAGTCGTATTTATGCAGTGTTGGATGTAGCGCTAAACCATGATTATATATATATATCGAAAGCGATGTTTTCTCACATAAGCGTATGTCTTATTTTATAAACTGTTTCATGTCTTGCTTTATATTTCCGCTGATTACTCTGATGTATGACTACTTGGGTGCCCCGGTAAGGCACCAGTCACGGGCCCCGGAACGGGTCGTGACATGTGTATAACTTGCCTATGCTTGTTGTTATGAAACTTGACCATGTTACGTGTGATAGCCTTGTTGTGCAAGTACTGTGTTCTACTCGACTCAGGTTCGTAGGATGAACAGGAATGTATTTCACTCGACTACCGGTTCATCCGGAATGTATTTCACTCGACTACCGGTTCATCCGAATGTATTTCACTCGACTCACGGTTCATCCGGAATGTATTTCACTCGACTCACGGTTCATCCGAATGTATTTCACTCGACTCTGGCTCATCCGGAATGTATTTCACTCGACTCTGGGTTCATGGGATGAGCAGGGAATGTATCCACGTTTCTATCTGGGTCCATAAGATGGGCGAGACACGTTATCGTATCACATGATTTGTACCTAGGCTGCGGTGAGGAAGGAGTTCCACGGGCATGAGGATGACTTTGAGGCGTGAGTCACGACTTGACATGGCGCTTTTATGTTGTGAGCGTAGTTTGGTTATCATACATGTCTCCCGCTTTATATAGACTATTATGATTTCATTCTGATATTTCTGATTTCACATACTTGGTACTGTTGTCTTGACCTCCTTGGGCTGCGTTCATCTGCAGTAGAAGTACATTTACCGTCGATCCGCGTTTAGGATCTCATTTCAGCGTCTTGGGAAGCTCAGTCCCGGAGGCTTATCTTTGGTATGTTACCACGAGTCTGTAGGTCCTTGTACATTCGTGGGTATGGCGGGGCCTGTTAGTCATAGTTGTTGTATAAATCTTAAGTGCATGCTTTGTTGTGGCGGGGTTGTAAGGATTATGGCTTGTTCAAATGTTTATATATATATATGTTGAAAGGCAACCGTTTTGGTTGCCTTATTTTCTTTCATCTTAATCCATGTCTATTTACATGTTTAAGTTTTATTTCTGGTTTTCTCGATGTTGTATCACTAGGGTGCGGGGTAAGGCACGATCCACGGGCCGGTTGGTCGTGTGATGCAAATCCCAAACCTCATTTCGGGTAAACTGCTCCAGCTCATCTTGCATAGCTTGTATCCAAAAATTATCTTTCAATGCTTCCCCAATATTCTTAGATTCCAATATATATGTAAAACAAGAAAGGCTAACATGTTGGTATATGGTGGACATGCACACATACCTTACCATCTCTCGGTAATTGACTGGTTCTTTCTCCCTCGTTCACCTCTTCTCAAAAACTCCGCCTATCACTAGGTCGGGTGGATGGTTCCTCCTAATCCTCGATGGAGGGTCTCTTCTTACTTGATCATTCATCTCCGTAGTAGACTCCTTCTCTACATCTTCCTCGGTGTTCTTTTCTTGAGGTTCAGATGTGACTTCTGGTGTTGGGTCAATATTTGGGTCAACATCTGATGCTTCAGTGATTTGCTCCTCTTCTACTGCAACCACACTGTTGTTTTCTGAGGATCTTCCAGATATGTCCAGCAGTCATCAAAAATCACATTGACAGACTCTTGAATGGTCTTTGTCTGAAGGTTGTATATCCGGTAAGCATTGTTATTCTGAGAGTAGCCGACAAATATCCCCTTGTTGCTCTTGGAGTCGAACTTGGCCAGTTTATCCCTATCATTAAGAATATAGAACACACACACCCAAAGACGTGGAAATACCTCACTGTAGGTTTCTTTCCATTTAACAGTTCATAGGGCGTCATTTTGGTCCCTGGACGAAACTCGAAAGTAGACTCTATTACTTATGTGACATGTTGTATTCAATGCTTCAGTCCAAAACCTCTTTGATAATTGCTTAAACTCAATATTACTCTTGTCATTTCCTGTAAAGTTTTGTTCTTTCTCTCTGCAACCCCATTTTGTTGAGGTGTTTTTGGTGCCGAAAATTCATGGAATATGCATTTCTTTTCACAAAATTTTGCAAAGGTCTGATTTTCAAATTCCTTTCCATGATCAGATCTTATTCTGAAAATTGAAGAACAAAATAAATTTCTAATTCTAAAGTAAAGAGTTTTAAACATCTCAAAGGTTTGTGATTTTTCCTTTAAAAAATATATCCAAGTAAATCTGGAAAAATCATCAACTATCACATAAGAGTATATCATTCCTCCTAGGCTATCTACCTTAATTGGACCCATAAGATCCATATGCAATAATTGGAAACAATGAGACGTACCTGGATGTTGTCCGTCATGTTGGACAACATTGTGAGAGACTCGGGTCTGTTTTTCCTTCAAACAGTCTTCACCCATTGTTTTATCTTTTGTATCTAGTCTGGGAATGCCTTTAACAGCCTCAAATGAGATCAATTTCTCCAAGGTGCCTTAGTTGACATGTCCCAACTTCTAGTGCCAAAGTGTCAAGTCACCTACCTTTGCGGAGTTGCAAACCTCTCCTCTACCTACTAGATAGCAGTTATCTCCGGTTCGGGTTCCTAACATGACACACTTGTTTGCAGAATCTGTAACTTTGCATCCAAGTTTGTTGAATTTCACCTCTAGATCATCATCACATAGTTGGCTTATGCTAAGGAGATTAGAAACTAAACCTTCTAGAAGAAGCACATTCTTCAAGGCTGGTACATTCGGAACATTTAGAGTTCCTCTACCAATAATCTTACTATTACTTCCTCCTCCAAAGGTTACATACTGTCACGACCCGAACCCGAGCCCGTGACTGGTGCCTTACCCCGGGCACCCTAGTGATACAACATCAGAGTAATCAGCGGAACATAAAACACAATGCATGATACAATGTAAAGAAGACACATGTTTATCTGAAGAAAAGTGGTCTCTCGGCATATATATAAATAACAACTCTTTCAAAATGAACAGTTTAATCCTTTTTACAAACCACGCCTTTGACGGTACTCTGAGACATCTACGAATGATATGACAACAACGGGGCGGGGCCGTCATACCACGAATGTAAGCACCTACAACAAGGGGACTATACGAAGATAAGCCTCGAGAAACGGAGCTTTCCCAACGTTGGCGTGACCCTAAGAGCGAGGATCAACGGCGGTGTACCTCAACTGCGGCATGAACGGCCCGAAGGAGGTCGATCAACATGTACCAAGTATGTGGCCGAAAATCAGTAAATGAAATCATAATAGTCTATAAAGCAGGAGACATGTATGATAACCAAACTACAGTTCACAATAAATAGGCAGTCATGTCAAGTCAGGGACTCACGCCCTCAAAGTCATCACTCAAATGTAACTATGGGTCTCACGCCCATAACATCAATCATGCCCGTGGAATACCTTCCTCACTGCCGGCAGTTTATGATATAGAAGCACCAAGAAATACACATGAACACGTGTCCCACCTGTGTCCTAATAAAACAGTACAGGGTAAGTACGAAGGCATAACCGACTACTAACACCCACAGTACTTAACAGGGTCATAAACTGTATCATGATATCTGTCTAGACCGTCACATGATCAAAGCTGGTCACTCGCCCGCAGTATCAAATGTGCGCGTCTAGCCCTGGAACTCTCCGTAGCTCCGCATAGGCCAACCTCATAGGCCCGCATGAGGTATTCCTCGCATCGAGGGTAGCTACTCCCCGGCATCGTCCCGGACTCACGCGATCCGCGTAGCACAAAGACCGCATGACCACAAGGGCCGCAAACTAACCTGGAACTCCCGTAGTTCCGCATGGATCCCTTGGACCCGCATGAGGTATTCTCGAATCATGGTCCCAGACCGCCTGAGTCTACCCCGCATCGGAGGGCAGCTTAACCTCCGGAGACAAGTCAAGGTGAGTGGTACAATACCAACATAACGGCTGAGAGTCAAACAACTTTAAGCGCAGTCGAGGGAAAACCCCCTTTACACAAAACATCACAAGATACTAACACACGTAGCATCCTAGCATGTTTACTTATCAAATCAACAAGAAAGTATTTCAAGGCTATCACAAACCAACACAATCATGTTATACACACAAGGTACATTCTAATATATGATTAACAAGATCGGGTATCTATTCCCAAAGTACTTCATACATTATCTTTTAAAAGATACGTTACGTTTACAAAAGTCACACAATACCCGTAGTATATGAAAATAGAGTGATTATCTTTTGAAGTAAATCAAAACACTTACCTTTGTAAAATCAAGTAACAACATTATTTTTCAAACGTTTCAAGTTTGCCTAATTTCAATTACTCAAGTTTCTCATTTTCGAAAGGTTTCGTAGTTCATAATTTTAATCACTTAATGATATAATTCTCCCTTAAAAGCAATTTGAGAAACATATGTCTGATACGTGAGTAGGTTATTCTTGTTTATAACAATCTTATTTAAGCAGCCATGATCTAGGAAATGTAACGTCATTTTGTCTCATCTTAGTTTCTATGCAGATGGAAGTTTCTACTGGTTTTAATAATACTTAATCTGTCAAAACATTTCCTTTTATTAACGCTGCAGTGGTATGTCGATACACATTCTGATTTCCGAACTCAGTAAAACATTCTTAAGCCGTTATACCTAACTTCCCATAAAGCTAGTATAACTCTTAAGTTTTCAAAAACTAAGTATTACTCTTCTTTCAAAATGATTCAAAAATCTTTTGAAATACTTCAAGTTCTTTATTATCACATAACCAGCCAGTTATAGTTCAAATCAGTTACCTTTTAAAAACCATAAGTATTTTCTTACATACATAAAGCTGTTATAACCAACTTCCCATAAAGCCGTTATAACACTTTATGTTTTAGACCAATCAAATACATTTAACACGTACGCGTCTACCGTACTACATAGTTACACGCATATCATGCTAGAAGAGATAGGAAGAGGTTCACATACCTCGCGATGATTATCGACTAATAGCAAAACGCTCCAAGTACCTCAAACCGTCGGCTACTCCTTAAGCCAAGTAGATCGCGCCACGCATGGTACTTCAACCTATAAGGCCACAAGGCTTTATTAACATCTAGGTCTAATCGTAGAACATTCTACGAGAAAATTCGGCAAGACCTCCCCGCACATGGCGTAAATCTCCTCCTCTATCGAGGCCGGCTATCAAGCCAACCAGGGGGGGGGGGGTTTGCACGTCGAACCGGACGTGTACGATTCTACTACCCAGTAATGCTACCCAAGTCTCTTATGTCTGATCTATGTAATTCTGATTCGATTCTCTTCTTTAAATTGGGCTTAAGTCAAAAGACATTGCCGCAATTATGTCTGATTCTATATATAGTATACTTCAACTATACATTCCTACAACATGTAATTTCCAATTACAATAGAGGGACAAGATATTTACCTCGATAAGCCCATAATTATCCAAGTATAAAGTCGATCCTGGGCAACGTTTAGCTCGACTCCGCGCTCAACCGCTCTAAACCTCCCTTAGAAGTTCTAACCAACTTCTACATACTACTCCAACTAACTATGGAGATTTTTCTTAGGGTTTCGGTTTGTGGTGGGAAGTATAATAGTATAAGCGGGCTTTTAGTATAGGTATAACCTTAGAATACTACAAGGTATCTGGCTAAGGTAATTTGGGCATTACAACAATACTTTTGAGAGTATTTCTACCAAGAGGGGTATTTATACGAGACAACACCACAGGGGGTGTATACCTCGGCCTACCCACTAGGGGGTACTCTCGACGAGGGGAGAACTCTCGGCCAAGGGGGCCTCTCAAAGGGGGAGAACGAGAACAACATCAAGGGAGGGGGAGGATTTCTAACACTTAGAACAATTTAGGATGAAGAAGTTCATCAAATGGGAGGGGTATTTATAGGTCAAGCCATGGCCAACCAATGGCCAAGATCATGCCAAGTAGTAGGCAAGTGTAGGGCTAGGATTCATCCAAGTACACCTTATCCATCTACCACACCAACCAACACAAAATATCCTACCTACTCCCACATGCCCAAATCGTCAATTCCGCCCAACACACCCACCAATGAGAGGGTGCCAAGTGTCGCCCTCTTGTTGGTCCAAAATGTTTCGTCTCTCGGAAAAATCCGCAAAAATTGGAAATGACATAGCCGTATTTTTCCCTACTAAAGCTGTGAAAACGTTTCGTCGAAAAACGACTCTAACCGGGTGTTGTGAACAAAAATAATTCGGCCAAGCCTATTTGAAGTTCGAATTTTCTACGTACGTCCCCACGTACATACTCTGGAAATACGGGGTATAACATTCTCCCCTCCTTAGAAACATTCGTCCCGAATGTTCCTTCTAAGTCTCAAAACAAACGCGCTGTATAGTCTTCACTACTATACTTACGAGAACAATCTCGCCACACCGCCACGAAACACTGCGCAAATGCTTACATCAAGTCCGAGGAAACACCTCTAACATCACAAAAGCTCCCACCCAAGGGTTAAAAGATACTCCCTTAGCACCCCTTACTTAACATACGAAATGATCACATCTATGCTCGCCATACATGCTCGCCTCTCCCTTTACTCGTCGTGATACCACTTTTGTCACTTTGCCGCGAGGTTCTAGTGTCACTCCGGCGACCCAACAAATGGTACCGGGCTGCATGCGATCCCTGAGGTCGTGAACTCGAACTCTTACCACATTTAAATCGCTTGGTTTCCAAAACTCGGGGTTACTATCTCTAACGTGGTCATCATTAACTGGGAACACTCTGGATGGATCTCCGATTTCCTTCTCGAACATAACACGAAGATCGACGACCGCCTCCTAAGTCGGACGCAACGCTAACATATAGGCAACTGGCCTATCCTCACATGAACTCAAAGGCCCAAAGTAACTCGGGCTAAGTTCCTCTGTTTCCAAAACTCGTCACACTGACCCGGTGGTACTTTCAGAAGGACCGTCAACCTGAACTTTAAGCGTCGTCGCCGATAATCCGCACGATTTCTCTGAGCTGCCAAAAACCTCTTCTAGATAAGCCTCACCATATCCACAGTCTATTGGAACAAGCCTGAACCAACTATCTGAACCTTGCCAACATCAAACCAATCGGCCAAGACTTACACTTCCGCCCGCAAGTCGCATAAAGCGACATCCAACACCGAAATGGTAGCTACTAAAACACTCCTCAACAGAGACAACAATCCTTACAGACTACCCCGAAATCCACACACCGGCCGAGGCGAATACGATCTGGAGACTCACTGAGTTCCTAATCACCTGGTAAAACTTCGAGAAAAGAAACAGTAGTAACGAGCTCCACATGCGTCATAAGGTAAAGGTAGGCACCGTGCAGCCTTACAACCTTTACGATATAACGCCGCAACATACCACCGAGTACACGGTTTGGACTAAAAGATAAGACGGGCTGACCTCATCGGCCCGACTACTGATTGAACGCATCCACGAACTCGTACGCTGGTTAACTAAACTTGGGCCTAACACCCTCATAACCCTAACACAAAGCGGGACCACCACAAACTGACCCCACCACCATACAGGCCGCGGGTTGACCCGCAACGTGGCCTCAACCCGACCCGGCAACGCGCAAGACATTAGCTCCCTGAACCGGAAAACTCTCACTAATCACGTTACGAAAACCTAGCGGTCTTCTTAGCTCAACTACCCTCTTTCATTCCACACTACTCAGGGACTTATCCCAAACATAGCTCACGTGCACTATGCACTCCGATAAGGATCAAACACAAATGCAATCTTTCTCTCAAGATTGTCTTGCCTCTAAGGTCTCCACGTAAAAAGCTCTAAGGCTCACACCTTCTCTATCCCCCAAATCTTACTTGGTTAACTAACCAAGATTTCTAATTACAATTACATAGCACTTATGATATACCCATCTTATCACACATACAGATCTCTAGAGGGTTAAGGATATATCTATATCTACTGCTTCACTCCCCTTAGTCGTTCTAATCAAACCTGCCCCGTAGGGCGCATAGCTAAGGGAGGATGACGAACTACCCACCGATCCTGAAGGCTAAGTCCTCCTACTAGGACATCCTTTCGACACATGGCCCTGACGGCCGCAGGTAAAACAAGTACCAACTAAAAGACGACATTCCCCGGGATGACGTGCATGTGCTAATGAATCTGAGGAACATCGAATCGGTGTTTGGAACCTACGTGTAGCTGTGAACCGGAAGCTCTGGAGCTCTGACCAACTCCTGCATACCCCGAACGTCCTGAACCCTGTGGAGGACCTTTCTGCACTGGCGGAGGTGCATATCTAATCTGTTGGTGAGGCGATCCGCCTCGAAAGTTACCAAAGGACCTTGCTGCTCTGGCCCTCTTCTGCTGTCCTTGGTTAACCCGTCGATCTCTACGTTTCTTGGCCTGCTGCTCAAGCCTAACTGAAGAATTACTCTTGTACAACCCTCTCTTAGATAGTCATCAAGACTTGCGGTACATCGGTATACTCTCTGGTAGCCAAATCCATAGCTAGTAATAGGGTCGCCTCTTTGCAATCTATATTCTCTGTTCCCGGTCGTGGAACTGAAGGTTCATATATCATGGTCGTAGTAGGCACTGCTGCCGCTGTGCTAAACTCTGCTGGGGCTGGTGACGTAGCATAACTCCCCGAATAAAACACCACCCTAGGTGATGACTGGGCCTGTGCCCCCGTAACCCTCTGTACTCTACTCGCAGCTCCTCTTGCGCGCGCCTCCTGGGCCCGGGTTTGCCCTACGCGGAGGCATAACGATAAGGGAAAGAATTACGTTAGAGGGTCCAACTTACAACACAGCTCTAAGGCACGATCTCAGAGTGAGAAGAAATAGAAACCAATCCTAAATATCCTATAGCCTCCTGATTATTGGTGTGGTGCACAACACACCGATAATCAAGACTTCTTGGATACTGATGCGTAGACACTTTCCGAGGATTAATCGCTCGATACCACTTTGTCACGACCGAACCGGGCCGTGGTCGTGTCTTACCCCGGGCACCCTAGTGATACAACATCAGAGTAATCAGCGGAACATAAAACACAATACATGATACAATGTAAAGAAGACTGTTGACACCCAATTTTGACCCTCCCGTCCAGCCTTTAACCTTAAAATTACACTAATTTTGTAAAATAATTTTTTATGATGTTTATAATAAAATGCAGCAATAGAACATAAATACAGGCATAAATAAACAATTTAATAATGGCATCGCGTAGAGTTTTAAGCACTTAGAGTCTCGCGCCCGCATTAATTAACTTTAAGCTTTGTCGTAATTTTTAAATAATTAATAAATGCATAAAATAAATATATTTAGCAATAACGTCGTGTCAGGTAGCATAGCCGCATTTAGTAGTAATCATTTGTAATTTAAAATCAATTTTAATCTGATATATGCATTTAATAGCACCGCATTTATAAAGCTTTAAACAAATTCTTAAATATCATACTGGCATTTAGCATTTAAATAATTTAATACAAACTCAATTCAATTTTAATTTTGCAATAATGCATAATAATAAGATTTTAAATAATAGCGTCGCATTCTAAAGTATTAAGCATTAATTAAATAGCACGCCCGCATTTATTTATTATAACAATTAGATTAATGAAGCACCTAATTATTTTAATCACATTTGTTAATTTAAGTTATCACTAATTAATTAATACACTTGTCTAGAATTAATTAGCTAATTAATTAACTAGCCTAAAAACTAATTTAACTCCTAATTAAAAGCCTAATTAAAACTACTTAAACTCTACCCTTTACTAACTACCAGCCCATTCGCCCCACGCCCTGGCCCAAAACCCACGACCCGCGACCGCATGAGCCCACGCCCAACTCACCTTTTACTTACTCGGCCCACTCCGCCGCTCACTCGTCGCACAAAAAACGAACGAAACCCTAAGCCTTCAACCGCCGCACCTCACCCCCATCGCCATACCCGGATTTCTCGCCGGAGAATCCGGGGTTTCCCTTTATCCACGCACCCCAGTCGACTTTCCTTTCCCTTCTCCAACGTATCCTTACCATAACCCGTTGGAATCACACGAAATAAAAGGGTAAGAATCAATACGAAATCTTAGCATATCAAGTACGAATCGTGCGAATTCAGAGCGAGAATAGGCATAGAAATCTCAGCCTTAAATGCATACCAAACATAGAACCCGAAGAGGGGCTACATAAACACATGCAATAGAACTCAGTCAAGGCATCGACGGAGAGGGGTCGAGCACAGTAGGTCAGTAGCAATCGTTTTCTTTACGAGAGCAGCAGCGAATAACCCTTAGCAGCAGTTAAAGACACACACAGAGTCAGAAATTAAGACAGTCGACCCTTCATTCGCATCGCAAAACCCCAAAACCCGTCGATTGGACCGACACTTGATACGCTGCCTCGGTTCGCCGCCGGAGAAGGTAAATCTATCATCCCTTTCGAATCTCGTCCCTTTATGCTAATTCGTGTGTTCTGTGCTATATTTGTTGGCTATGATGGTTAGTGTTATTATATGAATCTGAATCGGTTTCGCTGGCTTCGGTTTATATCTGGATTGATCACATGTTAGTCTGGGAATACTTAAGTTAAAAGCCTAATGTGTGTTTGTTTTGTTATTAAGTGTTAAGCGACATCATGTTTGTAAACCTTAATTGGCCCGTAAATAAATACACCATCCTGAGTTAAATCTCTATTATACTTTGGAGGCTTGCTTTCTCATTGTATGTTAGTCGGTTGCTGGTTTGTATATCAGAATGTTGGTCGTCGTCGGTAACTCCATCCGCGTCCTTACTTCGTGATGCTAATGCACTAAGAAAAATACACTTAAAATATGTAGGTCATCTGACTTATAATGGCATAAATCTGGACAGGCCTATATATGTAAGAAACGTCATCTTGATTACTGTTTGTTTATCCCTATGCTGATTTTGTCCAAATCTGGTGGGTGTCGATGACTGTTCATACGCGTTAAGTGAGTTCGTTGATCGTATTCTTTTCATTTGTTTGGTAAAACCCTTATAACTTTGCCTTAAGTGTGTTTGGGTCAAAACATTACCTGGAATAGCATTTCCTGAACTAGTCTAAAATCAGCTTGTTTCTAACATTTGGTTGTCTGCCCAGGCCATGTGAAGACACCTCCATAGCAGCTTTTATTTCCCATTCTAGTCTCAATGTCTTGCAAATCTGATGTCATTAAACACTGATTTAGTGGTCTATTTATGAGATTCAAACTTACATGTTAGCCTAAGTCATGTGTGCATACCGAAACTTCACAGAGATCTGAAAACAGAACCTCCCCATATACGTCATATAAAATGAATCTTCTGTGAGCACTCGTTGCAATGTATATCTAAGTGCGCATCGGACAGGTTCTAGATATTTTAAATGGCAAGGATATGTTTGGACATACATATAGAAGTCGATCGGGTGGCATCTTTACTCTTGTCACGACCGTCTGGGCGGATCGTGCCTTGCAAGGGGCACCCAAGTAGTCATACATCGCAGTAATCGGAAATATAAAGCAAGACATGAACGCTTTATAAAGTAAGACACGCTTTATGTGAGAAAACACCGCTTTCGGCATATATATATAATCATAGTTCAGATTACATCCGACCACTGCATAACATGACTACAGACCTCTGAAATATACAACTATGGCGGGACAGGGCCCGCCATACCTGATGTACAAAACTATCTACAACAGGGAGATCATACCAAAGTAGAGCCTCGGAAGAGATGGAGCTCCGACACCAACGTAGAGATCCTAAGAATGCGGATCTAGCACTTGCCCGCCTGCGGCATGAACGCAGCCAAGGAGAGTCGATCAACAGTACTAAGTATGCATCGTAAAGTACTTAAATGAAACATATCATTTTTAAAACCGGTTTACAAATATGTATGAAACAACGAGAAACGCACATAGTGCCACATCACAAACAAGAGCAACAATAGGTAACTGTAATGAGTCTTGCCTAGGCCGCGAATGATCGAAACAGGGCCACTCGCCCCCATCATCATTCTGCAAGCCTAATCCTGGACTCCCGGAGTCCGCATAGGCCACTCACATGGGCCCGCATGAGGTAAAACCCGCATCGAGGTAGCTACTCCTCGGCATCGCCCTGGACTCATTGTCGCATGGCCACGCATCGCATGAGGTATAACCCGCATACTAACACGGAACTCTCGTAGCTCGCATAGGCCCCCGGACCGCATGAGGTATTCTCGAATCATGGTCCTGCATCGCTGAGTCTACCCGCGTCGGAGGCAACTTAACCCCCGGTATCATCTCAAGAGGTGAGTGATAGTATACTAACATAACAACTTATCTTTAAACAACATAAGCACAATAAGGATACTCACCTATACAAACGTTACAAGATACTAACACACATAGCAGCATATCATGTCTATTGATCAAACCATCTTTATTCTTTTCACAATACAAGTCCATTATAAACACATAGGCAAACTGTTTCTTTTATAAATCTTAAGTGGTTATACTCACTTCCCATAAAGCTAGTATAACTCTTAAGCTTACATTTTAAAACCAATTAGTTCTCTTACATTAATATGATTCAGAGTCTTTTGAAATGTTTTGATTCTTTATCATTCAGCTTAAGCGTGAGGCATTCTGTAAGTATTATTCGAGCTTAAGCGGGAGGCATTCGTAAGTATTATTCAGCTTAAGCGGGAGGCATTCGTAAGTATTATTCAGCTTAAGTCAAAGACATTGCCGTAGTTATATTGTAAAATATCATGCTTTAGGAAGAATCACATACCTTACCGTGAAAACCACCGAGTTGAATATGTCGGCAGAGTCACCTATAATAGTCACAGATATCTATTAAAGCCTACTCAAGGTCATTCTAAACAGAGGGTTCATAATTGCGGTAAGTCGGGCAAAGACTTCCCTACCGGTGAGCTATATAAGTTCATTGTAACAAATTCTATGTAAATCAGCTTTGATTATTCCTCTTTAAACCCTTCAAGTGATTAATACTTCAATTCTATTACGTGATATACTTCTAAGTATTTATACTTATTCTTATACTATAACGATAAGTATTCTCTAATTCAAAAGAGGGTTAGGATTATTACCTCGGTAAGCCCAATAATATCCTAGAAAAGTCGCGCTTTGAGCAAGGTTTTGCTCTAAGTTGTATGCTCCAGAACCTTAGAAGTTCTTCACAACTTCTACTAAGTACTAAGGTATTTGGGCTAGGGTATTTTGGGCATTATAACAATACAAGAAGATAACTTTTCTACCAAGGGAGGGTAGATTTTGGCTAGGCTAGGGGTATTCGGCCAAGGCCACTTAGGCTAGAGGGGAAGAGGGCTTTGGACGAATTGGCTAACAAAGGGAGAAGGGAGGATTTTCAAGACTTGGAAAGTAATTTGTGGATGAAGAACTCTTCATCTTAAGGGGTATTTATAGGTCAAGAAGTGGCCAACCAATGGCCAAGATTTAGACAAGTGCAAGGCAAGTGTAGGGTGAGGATTAACTATACACAAATATCCTACCAACTCTTGACTTTGAACAAGGCACCAAAAGCGTGCCAAACATCTTCAAATCGTCCAAATGGACGATTTCAAGTCCACAAATTGGAGGTGCCAAGTGTCGCCCTCCCGTTGGTCCAAAATGTTTCGTCTCTCGGAAAAATCATAAAAATTAGAAATGGCATAGCGGAATTTACCCTACGAAAAGCGTGGAAACGTTTTCGGAAAACTATTCGTTTTGTGAGTTGTGCCTAAAAAAGCGTTCAAGGCTTATCTTTAAGGCAAGACTTTCGACGTATTCCCTTACGTACATACTCGGAAATACGGGTATAACATTCTCCCCTTAGAAACATTCGTCGAATGTTCCTTCCCAAAGCGATTATCGAAGAAGCTTAAACAGTTGTAAATGCCACACGGCCACGAGCAACACTTAGGTAAAACGATAACGAAAATTTACAAGTAGGAAAGTGAATTACGGAGGTGTGGGAAATAGGTGAGGTACCTCGCCTCATGTCCTCGCCGCCTTCCCACGTCATCTCCTCCCTAAGCTCGTTCGCCACAAGACTTTGTGGAAGCGCGTCCCGTCATGACGCCTAACTCGACGATCGACTATCGCTATGGGAATCTCTCATACGATAACCCCTGGTCACTGGACATCGCCAATCGGGTGCACCTAGATGGATCCGATACATCTCTCCGGCATAGATACGTGAAACACGGATGCACCGCCTCGGTCGGACGGCAGATTCAACTCGTAGGCAACCTTGCCTACCTGCGGACAATCTGAAACGGCCATGTACCTTGGTGAGCTTCCCTTCTTCCCGAATCTCATCACACCCTTCATGGTGACACCTAGGAAAACCCAATCATGAACCTCGAACTCAAGATGCACGACGATGATCTGCATACGACTTGCCGACTACGGTATCGATAGCGCCTCGGATAAGCTTCACCTTATCCATCACTGCTTTGTACCAAATCTGGTCCCACTAGCCGCCCTCGCCCACATCGAACCAACCTATAGGCGATCTGCACTTCCTCCCATACAAGGCCTCATAAGGCGCCATCCGAATCTGGAGTGGTAGCTATTATTATATGCGAACTCAACTAGAGGCAAATGATCCTCCCAACTACCACTAAAGTCAATAACAGGCTCGCAACATATCCTCGCAGTGCGGATAGTGCGCTCTGCTGTCGTCCGTCATGCGTGGATGAAATGCGAGACTCGTGCTCACTGCGTCCCTAAACCCTCGGAAGGACCTCCGAAGTTAGCGAGCCCGGGCTCCTGCATGCGATATGATCAGTAGGGACTCATGCAATCGGCGATCTCTCGGATGTAAAGTCCGGCATAATCCTCAGAAAAAGTCGTCGGACGGAAGAAAGTGGGCTGATTTGTCACCGTCGGCGATAACCCATATAGAATCATGTCTCCTCCGAGTGCGAGGTAATCCCGTGATGAAATCCATGTTGATTACCTCCACTTCCGGTCGGGATCTCAATGCGTCAGAATAAACCACCGGCCTCGGTGCTCTACCTTCACCGCGACAACACGCACCGAGCTACGAACTCGCAACGTCCTCTTCAAGCCATCCCACCAATACACGGATCTAAGGTCGTGGTACATCTTGGTCGACCGGATGGATAGTAACGCGCCGTGTGCTTCCCAGAACCTCGCCAAGTCACGAAACATCCGGAACACCTGATGCGCCCTCAAACCTTAGCACCCCATCAGTGCTACCTCAAAGGACCCTTGCCTCACGAAGAGTCGTATCACGATATCGAATCAAAGTGGATCCTCGAATGTTGCCTCTTCACTCCTCGACGCTGGAAGACTAGGCAACCTCACGAACGCTAACCGCTCTGCTATCAGAATCAATCAAACTGACACCAAGGCTCGCTATTTGATGAAAATCACGATCCATGACCCTCCTCTCTTTCGCACATCCGATAGGCTCCCATCGACCTACGACTAGAGCATACGCCACAACATTGGCCTTCTCTGGGTGGTATAGGATATCAACATCGTAATCCTTAAGCAACTCCAACCACCGTCTCTGCCGTAAGTTCAGCTCCCTCTGGCTGAAGATATACTGGAGGCTCTTGTGGTGCGTATAAATATCCACGTGAACCCCATACAAATAGTGCCTCGGATCTTGGCGTGAATCACCGCCGGCTCCAAATCATGGGTGGGGTAGTTCCTCGTGTTTCTTCATGTCGGGATGCATATGCTATAACTCGCCATCTGCATCAACACACATCCCAACCCGATGCCCGACGATCACAATACACGACATAACCATCTGGACCTCCGGAAGTAAGAACGGGCGGTCGTCGGTCTCTCTTTCAAAGAATCGAAACCACGCTCACAAGCATCAGTCCATGAAACTTGGCGCTTACGAGTCGGCCTAGTCAATGGTGCGAGATAGAAGCAAACTTCTCCACGAACCGCGATAATATCTCGCAAGGCCCGAGCTGCGAACCTCGCCGGAGTAGTAGGTCCAGGCCAAGTCCTTGCCTCGATCTTGGCGTATCCACTCGAATGCCATCAGCCCGACAATATGCCCAAGAAACGCCATCAAGTCAACAAAACTCACATTTGGAAAACTTGGCGAATCTGCTGGTCTCGAGAAGCGTCGGCCGATCGCTCAAATGCTCGCGTGCTCTGCTCGGCGAGAATAAACCAAGATATCATCAATGAACACTATCACAAGCGTGTCCAAAAATGGTTTGAACACTCGGTTCATCAAATCCATGAATACCGCGAGCATTGGTCAACCAAAGACATGACCACGAACTCATAATGCGTCTGGGTCTCGAATGCGATCCTAGGGACATCCACCTCTCGACACGAACGATGATAGCGACGCAGATCAATCTTGAGAAACATCTCGCGCTCGCAATGGTCGAACAAATCATCAATCACAGGAAGGGTATCATTCTTAATGGTCACCTTGTTCACTGTAATCAACACACGCATGCGGCGTCGCCCTTTTTCTTCACGAACAATACCGGCGCCCCCCAGGGAGAAACACTGGGCCTAATGAAGCCCTTTTCTAGCAAATCCCTAAGCTGATCCTTCAGCTCTCTCAACTCGGCAGGTGCCATTCTGTATGGCGGAATGGAAATAGGCCGAGTATCTGGCAATATGTCAATACAAAACTCAATCTCCTCTCGGGAGGATACCCGGAGGTCATCCGGAACACGTCTGGGAACTCGTGACTACGAATCGATGAAAATCTGGTGCAGACCTCGATATCAAACACTCGAACTAGATGGTAGATGTACCCGCCTGCACCATCTTCCTAGCCTTGAGGTAGGAAATATACCTACCACTCGGCGATACCGTGCTCCTCCCACTCAACAACGGCTCTCAAGCTGGAACTGTACTACTCTCTCTGCGGTCTACATTGGCGTAGCAAGAGGCTAGCCAATCCATCCCGTGATCACGTCGAAGTCAATCATCTCCAACTCTATCAAGTCGGCTGGTCCGACGATGTAAATGGTCACAGGACAAGCTCATATACCCGCCGAGCTACCACCGAATCACCACTGGCGTAGCTACCTCGAAAAGTCTATGGACTCGTGCTCTATCCTCATCCTACTAGCAACAAGGGGATATATAGGGGTAGTAGAACCGGATCTATCAAGGCATAAACATCAAACCCAGGCCCGATAAGGTACATGGCGACATCGGTGAGGCCTCACGATCTGTCGGTGGACAAAGCGTAAATGCGGTTCGAGGACCGCTAGAATCGGGACACGAGCCACGACCTGCCGCGACCTGGCGACCCATGAGCACCACGCGCCTCGGGCGAGTAATCGTAGGAGATGATGGCGGCCACGAACTCAAGTGGGCCTACCACCGGACGCCCCGGTCGGACGATCCCTCGCAAAGTGACCTGCCGGCCTGGCGTAACAAGATCCATAAGTAGTACCACACTTCCGTAATGGGATCTGCATCGGCCACTGGGGTGGTCCGTCGGCGATCTCTGCTACTCGGGCGTCGAAGCCACAGGGCCGCAGTGCGCCCTCGAAAACTCTGGGTGTCTTGAGGGCGGTGCGAGTGCTCAGCTGGGTGTAGTGCGAATCTAGGCCGCTGCGAGGCCGCCACCACGATAACCACCGAAGACCCTCCGCCTGGCCTTAACCTGCTTCGTCATCCACTCGCCGACCTCTGCGCTCGCCGCATCGAGGCGTGAGCTGCGTGCGGGTAATGTCCATACCGGTGGAGAAACCCCGCACATGACTCGGCCATATAGTCGTCTAGCGGTGACATAGCGGTGCACCTATCCTCCATATCGCTACCAATCTTTGGGACATATCGAGCCAAAGAATCAAACTCGACATTGTACTCACGACAAGGTCGTCCTCTGCCTCGGCGGTAAAAATCTATCGGCCGCGCCCTCGCATCTGTGGAGGCAAAAAGTGAGTGAGGAAAGCCTCGAGAACTCATCCCAGTACTGGGGCGCGTGCTCTCCGGGATAACTCCCATGAATCAAACCAATCATTGCGGTATCACGCGACCTATGTGAACCAAAGATCACGGACTCGGTCTCGGCGCCACGATCACTCTCAAAATCCTCACGAATCGGCGGATGAACTCCTGCGGATCATCCTCCGGCCTCGACCCATAAAACTCGTGGGCTACAACTCGAAGTCTCGTAGCCTCAAACTCTGCGCCTCGGGTGTACCACGGGTGCGGCCGAGCTGGAGCTACTGCCGCGTCAATCTCTCTCGTATCGGGCCTGACTTTAGCCAAAAGCTGGGCCATCTCCTTGTACCCTAACTCCTCACCCCAGGCTGTGGGACAGGAGGTGTGGGTACTGTGGTCTCTGCTGGGGCTGGCGGCGTCATAGAACTCGCCGTCTCTGGTATAGACTGGGCCTGAGCCCTCGTGACTCTGGGTGTCTCGCTAGCGCGACTCCCGCTTTGCCTTGCCTCGGGCGGGTTGCCTTACGTGGAGGCATAATCATTACGGGAAAGGAATACGTTAGAGGGTCCAACCTATAACACGACTCTAAAGCACGATCTCGGAATGAGAAGAATGAAACCAATCCTAAATATCCTATAGCCTCACGATTATTGGTGTGGTGCACAACGACCGATAATCAAGACTACTAGATACGGTCTGTAGACACTTTCCGAGATTAATCGCTCGATACCACTTTTGTCACGACCGTCTGGGGCGTGATGGTGCCTTCAAGGGCACCCAAGTAGTCATACATCAGTAATCGGCGGAAATATAAAGCAAGACATGAAACGATTTATAAAGTAAGACACGGTTTATGTGAGAAAACACGCCTTTCGGCATATATATATAATCATAGTTCGTGATTACATCCGACCTGCATAACATGACTACAGGACCTCTGAAATATACAACTATGGCGGGACAGGGGCCCGCCATACCTGATGTACAAAACTATCTACAACAGGGAGATCATACCAAAAGTAGAGCCTCGGAAGAGATGGAGCTCCGACACCAACGTAGAGATCCTAAGAATGCGGATCTAGCACTGCTTGCCCGCCTGCGGCATGAACGCAGCCCCGAAGGAGTCGATACAACGGTACTAAGTATGCAGCGTAAAGTACTTAAATGAAACATATCATTTTTAAAACCAGTTTACAAATATGTATGAAACAACGAGAAACGCGCATAGTGCCACATCACAAACAAGAGCAACAATAGGTAAATGTAATGAGTCTTGTCTAAATGCGAATGATCGAACAGGGCCACTCGCCCATCATCATCATCGCAAGCCTAATCCTGAACTCGAGTCCGCATAGGCCACTCACGTGGGCGCGTGAGGTAAAACCCGCGTCGAGGGTAGCTACTCCTCGGCGTAAATCTGGACTCATTGTCGCATGGCCACTGACCGCATGAGGTATAACCCGCATACTAACACGGAACTCTCGTAGCTCGCGATAGGCCCCTGGACCCGCGTAGGTATTCTCGAATCATGGTCCTGCACCGCTGAGTCTACCGCGTCGGAGGCGACAACCCGGTATCATCTCAAGAGGTGAGTGATAGTATACTAACATAACAACTTATCTTTAAACAACATAAGCACAATAAGGATACTCACCTATACAAACGTTACAAGATACTAACACACATAGCAAAGATATCATGTCTATTTATCAAACCATCTTTATTCTTTTCTGTCTGATACAAGTTATAAACACATAGGCAAACTGTTTCTTTTATAAATCTTAAGTGGTTATACTCACTTCCCATAAAGCTAGTATAACTCTTAAGCTTCTGTTTTAAAAACCAATTAGTTCTCTTACATTAATATGATTCATGAGTCTTTTGAAATGTTTTGATTCTTTATCATTCGAGCTTAAGCGGTGAGGCATTCTGTAAGTATTATCGAGCTTAAGCGGGAGGCATTCAGTAAGTATTATTCAGCTTAAGCGGGAGGCATTGCCGTAAGTATTATTCAGCTTAAGTCAAAGACATTGCGTAGTTATATTGTAAAATATCATGCTTTAGGAAGAATCACATACCTTCTCGTGAAAACCACCGCCAAGTTGAATATGTCATGCAGAGAGTCACCTATAATAGTCACGATATCTATTAAAGCCTACTCAAGGTCATTCTAAGCAGGGGGTTCATAATTCTGCGGTAAGTCGGGCACACTTCCCTACCGGTGAGCTATATAAGTTCATGTGGCAGTCCTATGTAAATCTGATTTGATTATTCCTCTTTAAACCCTTCTAAGTGATTAATACTTCAATTCTATTACGTGATATACTTCTAAGTATTTATACTTATTCTTATACTATAACGATAAGTATTCTCTAATTCAAAGAGGGTTAGGATTATTACCTCGGTAAGCCCAATAATATCCTAGAAAAGTCGCGCTGAGCAAGGTTTTGCTCACAAGTTGTATGCTCCAGAACCTTAGAAGTTCTTCACAACTTCTACTAAGTACTAAGGTATTTGGGCTAGGGTATTTTGGGCATTATAACAATACAAGAAGATAACTTTTCTACCAAGGGAGGGGGGTAGATTTTTGGCTAGGCTAGGGGGGGTATTCGGCCAAGGCCACTTAGGCTAGAGGGGGAAGAGGGCTTTGGACGAATTGGCTAACAAGGGAGAAGGGAGGATTTTCAAGACTTGGAAAGTAATTTGTGGATGAAGAACTCTTCATCTTAAGGGGGTATTTATAGGTCAAGAAGTGGCCAACCAATGGCCAAGATTTAGACAAGTGCAAGGCAAGTGTAGGGTGAGGATTAACTATACACAAATATCCTACCAACTCCTTGACTTTGAACAAGGCACCAAAAACGTGCCAAACATCTTCAAATCGTCCAAATGGACGATTTCAAGTCCACAAATTGGAGGGTGCCAAGTGTCGCCCTCCGTTGTCCCAAAATGTTTCGTCTCTCGGAAAAATCCGCAAAAATTAGAAATGGCATAGCCGGAATTTACCCTACGAAAGCTGTGGAAACGTTTCGTCGGAAAACTATTCGTTTTGTGAGTTGTGCCTAAAAAAAAACGTTCAAGGCTTATCTTTAAGGCAAGACTTTCGTACGTATTCCCTTACGTACATACTCTGGAAATACGGGGTATAACAACTCTCAACTGAATAACAACTGAATTACCCATATGTTTAGTATATTAACATGTATATCGTATTTTATGTCTTTGGCCTGTTTTTGCTTCTTATTTCTGTCTCTGCCCACTGTTTGCAATCTGGCCAGTGCATTCATAACACATGTGGTATCTCACTGTCCAGCACCTCCATAAATCTATTGGGTCTCTCTTCTTATTCACATTCTCTTAAATAATCTGCAAATTATAATTATGGGTTGGTATTTTGACAAGCCTGAGTATGCACGAATTTGGGCTTATATGTCCTCTTTTGGGTTCTTAATTTAATTTGCTGGACTTGTCCTTCTTTTCCCCTCGTGCCGTGTTGCTTTACCAAAACATAAGTAGTTTCAACTTAGGGCTATGCATGTTTAAAACTGTTGGTGGTATACTGTGTTTAAGTCTTTATCAACGTTTGCTTTATGCATTGTATATTTGATAAGTCTCGATTATGTTTTAATTCCCTGCACAACTTTCTCCTCACTGCATACTCGTGGGCCTGGTGGTTCTATACTTGTATTTTTTTTATTATTATTAATATCTTCTAATCCTTATCTTTCTTTATTTTTACATGGCATGCATCGGAGCAAAATAAAAAGTCTCACGGCGAGACTCATCGCAAGCCATTTCAAATGGCAACCCGCATCCGCGTTCGCATTCCCGCTTCAGAAACTCCTAGAAAACAAATAGGACGGAGTCATCCGCTCCAATCCCTTCACTCTCTTAACTTTCTTGTCTCATTCTTATGCCTTTATTTGTTTATTGTAATTTATTATTTAATTTTGTAATTAATAGGAGAACTTCTAGCAATTAGCCTTTGAACATATGAGATGGGAAGGTAATTTAAACTTAGAAACGCACTTCTACCTTATTTGTCTTTTAGGACTATTAAGCATGTTTAAAATCTGCAAAAAATAAGTAATCTGACTTGCATCATAAAAACCAACAATTTGTCAAAATCCATAAACAGATTTTCTCTGAAACTCCCAAAATCATCTTAAAACATTCCTTATATAATATTGTACGCAGGCTAGGCAAGATTAATTTAGCTATCAAGATACACATAATTAGTCCATAAAGCATTCTCTTAGCATTCTTTAGCATTCCTAGCCCCTTTAGCACTTTGAATCACCCCTTGGCGTTTAATACCTTTAGCATTTTAGCATTTAGCACTACTTTTAGCATTCTTTTACCCTTTAACATTTAGCATTTTAGCGTTTTTAGCACCTTAGCATTACTAGCACCCTAACACCCTATTAGCATTTTAAACACCCTTTAAATTTTAGTATTCTTTTAACATTTAACACTTTTATTTTTCTAACACCTTTTTATTCAAGCAGGGTTGTATTTTTAGCACCTCTCTTAGCATTTTTGCACTTTTAACACCTTAGCAATTTCTAGTACCTCTTTTGCACTTTTAGCACTCTTAAGCACCTTTAATAGCTAAGCACCCTAGCACTACTTTGTTTACACTCAGCACTTTCAAATTGCTAGCACTTTTGTTAAGCGTCTTTAACCCTTAATATTTTAGCACCTCTTAGCATTATTTCGCATATAGCACCTTTTGCTCGTTTAGACTTAAGCACCTTTAAACATTTTAACATTTTAGCATCGCATTTTTCTTAAATATAATAATCACCCTAGGTTTGGCAGGACAACCGCAAGTTAGCGGATCTTAGAGGGTGCCTAACCCCTTCCCTCTAGATTAATAAAGAACCCTTACCCGGAATCTCATTAAGTCGAGCAGACCATAAAAATGGAGTTAATGTTTTACTTTAAACTAGTTAAACATTTAGGTGTCCTAATTCACCCAAACTAATTAGGTGGCGACTCCGCGAACCCTTTAGCATTCTAGCAACCCTTTAGCATTTTAGCACCCTTTTAAACTTTAGCCTCTTTTGCAATTTTAGCATCCTTTTAGCATTTTTAAAACCTCTAAGCATCCTTTTAAAATATTTAGCATTTTGTTATTTATTTTCTAACCTTTTAATTTGAGCAGCAGGAGTTTAGAAAATAATGTCGCGGCCGGAAATGGGCGCGACAAAGACACATGTTTATCTGAAGAAAAGTGGTCTCTCGGCATATATATAAATAACAACTCTTTCAAAATGAACAGTTTAATCCTTTTTACAAACCCTGCCCACAACAGTACTACAGACCTCTACGAATGATATGACAACAACGACGGGACAGGGCCGCCATACCCTGAATGTAGCACCTCTACAACAACGAGGACTATACCAAGATAAGCCTCCGGAGAAACGGAGCTTTCCAAAACGCTGAACTGTGACCCTAAGAGCGAGGATCAACGACTGGTGTACCTCAACCTGCGGCATGAACGCGGCCGAGAAGTCGATACAATGTACCAAGTATGTGGCGAAAATCGTAAATGAAATCATAATAGTCTATAAAGCAGGAGACATGTATGATAACCAAACTACAGTTCACAATAAATAGGCAGTCATGTCAAGTCAGGGACTCACGCCCTCAAAGTCATCACTCAAATGTAACTATGGGTCTCACGCCCATAACATCAATCATGCCCGTGGAATACCTTCCTCACTGCCGGCAGTTTATGATATAAAGCACCAAGAAATACACATGAACACGTGTCCCACTTGTCCTAATAAAGCGATGCAGGGGTAAATGCGAAGGCATAACCGACTACTGCAAGATGCTATGTGGTCATAAACTGTATCATGATATCTGTCTAGACGTCACATGATCAAAGCTGGTCACTCGCCCGGAGTATAAAATGTGCGAGTCTAGCCACGAACTCTCCGTAGCTCGCGATAGGCCAACCTCGTAGGCGCATGAGGTATTCCTCGCATCGAGGGTAGCTACTCTCGGCATCGCCCCGGACTCGCGATCCGCGTAGCGCCAAAGACCGCATGACCACAAGGGTCGCAAACTAACCTTCAACTCCCGTAGGTCCGCATGGAGCCCCTGGACCCTCATGATTTATTCTCGAATCATGGTCCTGCATCGCCGAGTCTACCCGCGTCGGAGGCAGCTTAACCTCCGAGACAAGTCAAGGTGAGTGGTACAATACCAACATAACGGTGAGAGTCAAACAACTTTAAGCGCAATCGGCGAAAACCCTTTACACAAACATCACAAGATACTAACACACGTAGCATCCTAGCATGTTTACTTATCAAATCAACAAGAAAGTATTTCAAGGCTATCACAAACCAACACAATCATGTTATACACACAAGGTACATTCTAATATATGATTAACAAGATTGGGTATCTATTCCCAAAGTACTTCATACATTATCTTTTAAAAGATACGTTACGTTTACAAAAGTCACACAATACCCGTAGTATATGAAAATAGAGTGATTATCTTTTGAAGTAAATCAAAACACTTACCTTTGTAAAATCAAGTAACAACATTATTTTCCAAACGTTTCAAGTTTGCCTAATTTCAATTACTCAAGTTTCTCATTTTCGAAAGGTTTCGTAGTTCATAATTTTAATCACTTAATGATATAATTCTCCTTAAAAGCAATTTGAGAAACATATGTACGATACGTGAGTAGGTTATTCTTGTTTATAACAATCTTATTTAAGCAGCCATGATCTAGGAAATGTAACGTCATTTTGTCTCATCTTAGTTTCTATGCAGATGGAAGTTTCTACTGGTTTTAATAATACTTAATCTGTCAAAACATTTCCTTTATTAACGCTGCAGTTGGTATGTCGATACACATTCGATTTCGAACTCGAGAAAATATTCTTAAGCCGTTATATCTAACTTCCCATAAAGCTAGTATAACTCTTAAGTTTTCAAAAACTAAGTATTACTCTTCTTTCAAAATGATTCAAAAATATTTTGAAATACTTCAAGTTCTTTATTATCACATAACCAGCCAGTTATAGTTCAAATCAGTTACCTTTTAAAAACCATAAGTATTTTCTTACATACATAAAGCTGTTATAACCAACTTCCCATAAAGCCGTTATAACACTTTATGTTTTAGACCAATCAAATACATTTAACACATGTACGTCTATCGCACTACATAGTTACATGCATATCATGCTAGAAGAGATAGGAAGAGGTTCACATACCTCGCGACGATTATCGACTAATAGCAAAACGCTCCAAGTACCTCAAACCGTTGGCTACTCCTTAAGCCAAGTAGATCGCGCCACGCATGGTACTTCAACCTATAAGGCCACAAGGCGCTTATTAACATCTAGGTCTAATCGTAGAACATTCTACAGAAAATTCGCACTCGCCTCGCAACAGCGTAAATCTCTCTCTATCGAGTGGCCATCAAGCCAACGAGGGGTTTGCACGCGTCTAACCGGGCGTGTGCGATTCTACTACACGGTAATGCTACACAAGTCTCTTGTATGTCTGATCCTATGTAATTACTGATTCGATTCTCTTCTTTAAATTCAGGCTTAAGTCAAAAGATATTGCCGCACAATTATGTACAGTTCTATATATAGTATACTTCAACTATACATTCCTACAACATGTAATTTCCAATTACAATAGAGGGACAAGATATTTACCTCGATAAGCCCATAATTATCCAAGTATAAAGTCGATCCTGGGCAACGTTTAGCTCGACTCACGCGCTCAACCCGCTCTAAACCTCCTTAGAAGTTCTAACCAACTTCTACATACTACTCCAACTAACTATGGAGATTTTTCTTAGGGTTTCGGTTTTGTGACTGACGGGAAGTATAATAGTATAACTGGGCTTTTAGTATAGGTATAACCTTAGAATACTACAAGGTATACGGCTAAGGTAATTTGGGCATTACAACAATACTTTTGAGAGTATTTCTACCAAGAGGGGGGGTATTTATACGAGACAACACCACAAGGGGGGGGGTGTATACCCCTCGGCCTACCCCACTAGGGGGGGTACTCTCGGCCAAGGGGGGGGGAGAACTCTCGGCCAAGGGGGCCTCTCAAAGGGGAGAACGAGAACAACATCAAGGGAGGGGGAGGATTTCTAACACTTAGAACAATTTAGGATGAAAAAGTTCATCAAAGGGGAGGGGTATTTATAGGTCAAGCCATGGCCAACCAATGGCCAAGATCATGCCAAGTAGTAGGCAAGTGTAGGGCTAGGATTCATCCAAGTACACCTTATCCATCTACCACACCAACCAACACAAAATATCCTACCTACTCCCACATGCCCAAATCGTCAATTCCGCCCAACACACCCACCAATGAGAGGGTGCCAAGTGTCGCCCTCTTGTTGGTCCAAAATGTTTCGTCTCTCGGAAAAATCCGCAAAAATTGGAAATGACATAGCCGGAATTTTCCCTACGAAAGTCGTGAAACGCGTTCGTCGAAAAACGACTCTAACCGGGTGTTGTGAACAAAAATAATTCGGCCAAGCCTATTTGAAGTTCGAATTTTCTACGTACGTCCCTACGTACATACTCTGGAAATACGGGGTATAACACATACCCTCCATTGAATGCTCCATACTCCTTCAAGATACTTTTAGTACCTGTCATATGACGTGAGCAACCACTATTGAAGTACCAAGAACCTGTAATGTTAGTACGCATGGCAGTTATGCATACATTACATTTTAGATTTAGTTTGGGTACCCACTCCTTCTTAAACCTTGTCTTTATTCCGCTTCCTGGCTTGTCGCTTTGAATGTTGTCAGTGATGTTGGGCAACATTGGTGACAACACTTTAGGCAATAGGCTGAGAGCAGAATTTTGAAGCTTGTAGAAGTAGGGCATGAGATGTCCTGACTTTTTACAGAAGCTACATACAAACTTTGATCCAATCATAGTGCTCTGAGAGTTACAAGCATTTTCTTTGACGAATTTTATCCTCTCAGTTGGACTATGGATCCTAGAAGTATTGGTTTTTCTTGGAGAATGATAACCAAGCCCAGTCCTTGTGGGATTTCTCAAGTTCAAAATTTCATCCAGTTTGGAGGTTCCCATGTTTAGCCTTTGAAATGTGGTCTCCGCTGTATACAGTCATGCACGAATCTTACCAAGTTCAAGATCTTTCTTGGTAAGTGTCACCTCTAATCGGTTGATTGTGCCTTTCAAATTGCAGTTCTCAAGAGCCAATGATTTTGCTTTTGAGTCTTGTTGCTCAGATGCAGTGATTAAGGCTTTACGAAGATTTTGTAATTCCTTTATCATTTCGTCTTTTCGAGTCAACTAGATCCAAATCAGCAGCCTCAGTTGAAGAAATAAATCCACTAAAACAATTTACATCAGAATAATTAAAGTAGACATACCTCTATGATGATGCAGACATTTCCGATGTGGCCTCCGATATTGTTTCAGATGTTGGGTCAACATCGTCAATAAAATCTTCATCGTCGGATAGTGAGTGTTCAAACATTGCTGCAAGCATTGCCTGTGGTTGTTCTTCTTCTCGATCTTCTTCTTCCTCTTCATTCTCATCATCACTGAGGGTTACCCACATGACCTTACCAATTTTCCTAAGGGTGTTTGCACACTCATTAGCGAAGTGTCCCAAACCCGAGCATGTATGACATTGCACTTTCTCTAGTTGTGCGGGATTGTAATTGGTTCGGTCGGAGTTGGATTTCCTTAGTGGAAAGCGGTTACTTTGCTCAGAAGTTTACATTTTAGGCTGCTTATTGAAGAGTTAGTTCTGATGCTTGTTATATTTTGCTTTGTTACGGTCATTGTTGATCTTTCTCACCATAGAATTGAATCTACGAGTGAGTAAGGCAATAGTAGCATCACTCCCCAATTCCTCCAGGTTTTCTTCTTCGTTTTATATTTCAGATTCGGAGGTTTGTCCTTGGAGTGCCAAAGTCTTGTCTTTATATAGATCTCTTTGGCTCTTCATGTTCATCTCACATGTTTGAAAGATGCTCATTAAAGCGTGAAGATCCATAGTAGCAAGATTATGGGATTCTTCAATAGCACAAATCTTAGTATTAAATCTTTCAGAAAGAGATTTGAGAGATTTATCCACAAGTTGTGTGTTGGTTAATGGAGACCCAATCACTTGACAATGATTAGAAATGTCAATCAACTTTTCAAAATAGGATTTTATGTCGTCAGACTCCTCCATCCTCAAGCGTTCGTATTGACTCAAGAACACGCGAAGCTTTATACATCAAACACTTGAGGTTCCCTCACAATGGGTTTGTAAGGTTTCTCAAGCATCCTTGGCCGTTGTACAATTCTGGATAAGCTTGAATATATAGAGATCTACCTATCCAAATATCGCATTTAGGGTATTTTCATTAAAGCTTGCCGAGTTGATTTCTTCCTGGGTCCATTCAGACTCGGGTTTAGTGAGAACATCACCATCCTCATCTGCTGGGTACTTGGGGATTACATAGCCTTTCGGATACAGATCTTCAGGCTCGAACATCAATGGATTTGATGTGCGAACGCAGTCAAATTTTTCCAGTAGGCATAGTTAGATCCGTCAAGTATTGGAAGTCTACCAACGTTTTGTACAGTTAAGTCTATAGTCGTAATATTTAGAATCAAACACTTATTGTATCAAGTGCAGGCTTTGATACCACTTGTTGGGTAACGTGGGCTACGGATTCGTAAAACGTAAGATAAAAATGGCAAAACTACGAACAACAAAAACAGTCACTGGATGTTGCCTTCAATATTGGGTCAACATCTGAGGTAACATTATAATAAAACAGAATAAACCTTGTTAGAGTAAATGCAGCGGAAAAGTGAAAGAACACAAGGTTTATATTTTCAAGGGTATATATAAATATATCCCTTGATGGTCGATGACCAAACGAATTGTATAAATTATATACAATTACAAAAAATATCTTTTTACAAATTGAGCGTTACAAACAAAAAAGAAATTACATACAAAACTGAAGTCGCAGATGACTTCGCCTAAAGTTACAAAATCTAAAAGATAAAAGACAACATCTTCATTACAATCACTTGAACAATAAGCTTAATCTAGAATAGAGATATCGATTGCAATGTGGGACAAGATGTTGTTAAAACAACTTTAGGCTAAAAGGTTGATGCAGTTTTCTAAGGTAAAATCTGAGAGCTCTCTTGAATGTTTTTCTTTTCTAATCTGAATATCGATACTTGTGAAGCTCTCCTCTATTTATAGTGTTGAGCTTCCCTTGAAATCCTCACTGATGGTTGCGGAGGTTGAGCATAAGATGGCAGCAGCTTGGACCGAGTCTTCCTCCTAAAAATCCTGAACGATCTGGACTTGGTCTTCGCTGCTTTTTCTCCACGTTTTGACTTGGTCTTTCACCACGTTTTAAACACGGCAATCTGGTAAGCTTTCCTAGGTCATTTTTACTTGCAGTAACTTCAACTGCTTAGGCCGGAAGAATAGGCAAAACAGTTACATAGATGTTGGCAGAAATGTTGTCGCAACATCGCAGGCAACATCCTGAAGATGTTGTCCTGTGCTTTCGCAGATGTTGTCACAACATCCTATCCAACATCAACAATTATATTGCCTTTGGCTTTTAGACTTGTCTCAGATTGTAGCGTTTTTATATTCACAAACTAGATCTTTGGGGAATGTTGTTGATGTTTAGACTTATTTATTCCGCATTTATATAATTATGTAGTATTTTGTTGTCTTTCCGCTTTTATTTATGTTATATCATATTAATGATTGAGAGTGGTTTGCCTACTGATTACGTAGGTGCCACCACGTTTCCTGAAAGAGGTCGTGACATATATTTACAAATCAAGTTATATATTGGGAGAAGATATATAATGTTATGTATTTGGTTCAAGGCTGATGACATATATGGCCCGACTTAAATTAGTTTTATAAGAAAGGGATTATAAGACTAGCTTGGGTGGTTTAGCAGTATAGAAGTATTTATGTAACTAACTATTGGAAAGAGATGCATACCTGCTTGTCATAAGAACCAGGTTCTTCGAATAATTTCCTCATTCTATTTATCACTTGAACTCAATTAATTATGGCATGAGTGCATACTAATTAAGGTATAAGAATGAGTTAGACATTGTTCCACTCTACTAAGTCTCAAACATTCTTTAAGCATAGCCAAAATTTGTGGGGAAATCTATTTGCTCATTTCATCTTCCATTTAAGCTCCTTCAAGCTCTTTCTCATACAATCATATATGTGGCAGATTTGTTCTTCTCCTGCTTCTTCATAACCATTTCCATCATTTTTTCTGGTGAACTGTACCCCAATAAGTCATCTTTTTGTTTGAGGTATCAGATTTGTTGATGGTGCTCCTCTTGAATTATTGTCTTGTTGTCTTCATATCATCTTCATTTTTCAGAGAACCAATTCCTTCACATGGTTTATCAATTGGTTCTTGATTTAAATGCATTACCATATATCTTTGTAGACCTGCTTCTTGGTTATTCTTCTGCAGGCTCTCCCCTCTTTTTTACCACATATTTATTCTCAGCATATGACCATTCTTTTAAGTCCAGCAGTTTTGCATCTCCTTCAATTTCACCTGGATTTTTGACTGTTTAAGAACCAGATTTATGTTGTCTCCTTCTTTGACCATGTATGTCATATTATTCTAGATATACTTAGGACTTCTGCTAATGATTATTCAATAGAGGCATGAGATCAACTTTGTCAATTTTATGTGCCTCTTTTCCTTTCAAGAACCATGTTTTTAATAATGATATTCGGGATGATGGATCCTAATTTCTTTTGTGGTGCTGCTATGATGTGTATTTTTCAGGATTGGTCTGATTTACAGAAGTGGGATTCCTTTTATTTTGTATACTTCCTAGAACTTCCTCTATGTCAGGCTTTCAGTGAGAGGAAATTCTCTCCTTATATGTGTCATGTATTCAGGTCAATTACACATGTTCCTTATTTCTCTCACTTAGGATTATCCAACTGGATCATTGGTTGTTTTAAATACCCAAACATTCTTGAGTCTATTTGTCACGATCCGACTCCGGGCCCGCGACTGGTGCCCTACCTGGGCACCCCTTTCAGGTATACATCAGAGAATAGCAGCGGAACATACACAACTCTTAGAATAAAAATCATACTTAGACAAGTGACATCAATGGCTGGCGATAAGGCCGCCTTTCGTAACATATACATAATACAAAATTAAAACAGTACATCTTTGTTCTTACAAACCCAATCCACAAATGTGACTACAGACCTCTAAGAATAACAACTTTGGCGGGACAGGGCCCCGCCATACCCCTGAATGTACAACAACCGACAATACCAGGAATAAGCCTCCGAAATAAAGGAGCTTCTCAACAGCTGAACAGTGATCCTAAGAGTGAGGATCACAGCAGTACTACTGCGGCATGAACGCATCCCCGAAGGAGGTCGATCTGACATGTACCAAATATGTGGCCCGAAATCAGTAGTGAAATCATAAGTCTAAAATAAAACTGGAGACATGTATGATAACTCATATAACAGTACACTGTGCCTTACTAACAATGAGAGTAAATAAGAGTATACTTACAACATAAAAATAGGAGGCTCACGATCAAAGCAGGAAACCACCCGCCCGCAGTATCATTAAGCAATCCTACTCCTGGGACTATTTCACCCGCAAGGGTCGTGTGGACCCGCATGAGATATTCCTCGCATAGACTGTATCCGCCCGCATAGGTCGTGTGGACCCGCATGAGGTATTCCTCGCATTATGGGTAGCAATTCCATGGAGTGGTATAATGTCTTGGGGGTTTACCCCGCAATCATACTCAGAAGGTGGTATAACGTCTTGGGGGTTTACCCCGCATTTATACTCTTACCCTAGAGAAGGTGGTATAACGTCTTGGGGGTTTACCCCGCATTTATACACTTACCCTAGCTCAACCGACTATCATACATAACATAAGCACTACCGGCTTATCATACATAACATAAGCACTACCGGCTTATCATACAATATATAAGCAAGTTAAGAAATCCCCCTAACTTCTTATTAGTCTTATTCATATACACTCTCATTTTAGTTTACTTAAGGCACTAACATGTCATTATAAAATCCGGGAATTTAACCCAAAGTACTACGTACTTCATTTCTTTTAAAATGACTCTTTTTCATATAAAACTTCCAAGATACTAATAATCGTAGTATCGAGTCATAACTACTTTTCAAGACAAGTCACAATACCTTTTAGAAATACAATTATAGGCTTCTAAATCAAGTGACTTATTTCTTTTAAAACTTTAAGCAATTGATGCCTTTAAATCAATTTGTATTTCATTATTTCAAGTCATTTATCATACTTAAATTACTTAGAGTAAATCACCCTCTTTAACTTTCCATAAAGCTATTATAACTAACTTCCCATAAAGCCGTTATACTAGCTTTATTCTTTAGAAACTTACATTCTTCTTTATAACCAATAGACTTAAACTTTCCAACAAAACAAGTATCAAAAATACTTTCAACATACTTAAAGTCTCTTAACTTTTGAAAACCAAGATATCCTTAATATTTAAACAAGTGAGTTAATTCCCTAACTCACCCAACTTGATCATTCTTAAGATAAACCAAGGATATCAAATGGACTAGATTCGTCAAAATCTCGTACGTCTACCGTACTATACATTTACAACTTAATCATGCTCAAGAGATAAGAAACTTCCACATACCTCTTCGGTTTAATCCACTTTCTAAGTCCAATACGCCGTACGTAGTATGTCAACCTATAATGACCATAATACGTCTATTAACTTCTAGCTTCAAACGTAGAATATTCCAAGTGCAAAGTCACTAAATTCTACGGAAAATCGGACAGCACTTCCTTTGTTTCTACATACTTTGCCACCTTTTTCAAGGCCGAATTCAATAACCAAACACGCCACATTTAAGGCTCAACAAAGTAGTTAACAATAGGGGATTACACGCTTAATCAAAACGTGTAAAATTTCGCCCCACAATAAATATCAAACTAGTCCAACATATAATGTTCTTCTCGGCCAAAGGTGTAACAACATATCAACCTTTCCAATTCCTTTTCAATTAAAGTTGTTTAGTATAACATGTTATCAATCCGCAATCTATTATAACTACTACAATCCTCAAGTAGGTAAACATGCGACGATTCTAATTATCGACCAAATTGTATTTCAATTTCAAATGGCTCAACATGTCATTTTCGGTTTTTAGCTTCTAAACTTCCATAACACTTATCAATCTTCATAACACATATCACATGATCATTTATAACTTATCATAACATGGAATCTTCAATTACAAAAGTAAGACGAAGATTATTACCTCACTTAGCCCAAATATGATCCAAGATTACAAGTCGATCCTTAGCAACTTTAGCTCCTCTTTTCGACATTCCAATCCACTCCAAGCAACCCTTAGAAGATTATGAAGAACTCCACTTCAAGTTCCAACTTCAAAGTTGAAGAACTCCTTAGGTTTTCGCCTTGCGACTAATACGAAAACGCCACTTTTCTGGGATTTTTCTATTGAGATACCCTTACAATACCCTTATGAACCTTGGTTTAAAGTGTGGAGCCTATTGGACAACAAACAAAAAAAATTCCCTTGAGAAAGTGCCAATGCCGTGAGCTCTTAAAGAGCAAGAACAAGTTTTCAATTTTTTTCTCTAAGTGTAGAATGACAAAGTCTTGCTACTAGTATACTTAAATAACACTAGGAAGGGTCAAGATTAAAACAAATGGGTGGCTTGGATGCATTTTATTTAAATATAAAGCTATGTGGGCTCATTGACTTGGTCAATGTTGTCAAGCTCTTAGCCTAGCAAGACTTTCATCTTAACATTGGTCAAATGACCATTCTATCCATGTCTTATTTCGTCCAAGACCACTAACGGGGGGTGACACGTGTCGCCCTCCCATTCGTCGCAATATTTCGTTTTCCGACAAATTCCGATAAATTTTTACTCGTCTCAAATCTTAACATTTTTTAGTTCTTACGTACGTTCTTATAAACATATTCTAGAATTTCAGGGTGTAACATTCTTCCCCCCTTAGAAACATTCGTCCCCGAATGTTCTTTTGGGAGTCAAACTTAAAGGTAGCGGCATAGTCTCCTTACAACCCCTACATACCAATAATGCCACACGTGGCCACATAACAATACTCATACCTGCGAAATATTCAGGTATCCTTAATCTCAATTATGGTTCCTGTTTCTCTTTCTCTGTCGCAACCAAACTTGGTCACCAACTTAGATTTGATTTTTTTGCTTGCCTCATGGCTAAGACTTACTGTCAATCACAATTTAGGGGGAGGGAAAGATTTCCTTGATCTCGTCAAGTAGTAACCTGATTATTCTCTCCCATCTCGTAGAGCTTATAGTCAGGTGTTCAACCTCAATTCACCGTATTACATAATCCAATGACTTGTCAAGATTTCTTATCGTTCGAGTGTCTATTCGTCTTTCCTTTATAAGTTATTTCAAGTTGTCTTGGGGTCCCTTACCCCTCTGTATTTTCTTACAATCTTTCTCGTCAGTACCGATGCTACAACCTTTCCTCGAGGTGTTCTTACTGCCCATTATTTACTAATGGTCTTACACCAGTCTGGGGTAATCATATCTCGTGCAACTTACATAACCATAGTCGTATTCTCCTTTATCATTCTGGTCATAACCTTACCTTATGCTTATTATTAGCAAAAGTATTTCTATCTTGATTCATAATCGTACAGTTTCACATATGCGTACTACCTGCATTTTTATCCTTACGACACTTCCTCGACCATTTCGTAACGTCGTTCTTAATTACCCCAACACAATATTTTTCCCACGGTTACCTAAAACTGTAACCTATGGCATGACGATACTGAAGACCTTACTAGTCTCCTATCCTTCGTCTAACAACATGGGTACACATAACCCCATAATACGTAAAATTGTCCTTATGTGGGGGAGAGAACTTATCTTCATTAAATAAACTTTCCTTGGAGTCACAACCCTAATCACAGGTTCCTCTTGCGGTCCAGTAAATATCTAATCATCACGCACCGCCTTAAAGTCGTGTAGATTTTCAAAACCTACCAAAGATGCCTTCAGCTTCCCACCGGCAGCACTCGTACTTACTTTATTCTTGCCTTGCGCATTTTCCTGAAATTATCCGGAAGGTCGTGGCCCTGACCGCCACACCAAACCAACTCCAAGTACCCCCCAAGGGCACTTTACATAACTCCTTCAAGTTCAAGTATTACTCACCTTCTGCATCAATTTACTTCAAATGAACAAGTCACACAGATTTATTAAAAACAATTATATCAAAGAAGGAAGGATAATTCACTGGTTACTACCACTTCTCTTCCTTTACACTGGATAATCAGCTTACCAGAAAACTGGAATCGAGCCAATCTCACTCTGCAGTCAACGTTGGCATAACAAGAGGCCAACTAGCCCGTACTTATAATGACCTCAACGTCTGTCATAACAGCTCTGCTAGGTCTGCTAGGGTCCAACGACTGTATCGTTACCGGTAATTATTAACTACCCGCTCAGCTACCACCCAACACTCACGGTTGTAGTCATCTCGAAAGGTCCTCATGGATTCAGGCTCCATTTCTTTACACTTGGTTGCTCTCTTTTTCACTGGTCGTACTCCTTCCGTACTTCCAAACTTATATTAGCATACGTACATAACTTCCGTACTAAATCTGGCCTCCAATCTTTGGAGTTACTAAATTAAACAATATAAGGCCATTTCCGGCTCTCACAACCTGGTTCCGGTGGAATGCGTCCACGAACCCGTAAAACGATTGACTAGACTCGGGCCTTGCACCCTCATGACCCTGTCACGTAGCGGGACTACTACCAACTAATCCCATTCCATTACAGGATATGGGGCGACCCTTAATAGGTCCTCAACCCGACTCGGCGTCGTACTTAACTCTTATCCTTGGTCTGACTTAAACTTTTACTACCCGAGAAGGCCTTATTGTCACGACCCGACCCCGGGGCCGCGACTGGTGCCCTACCTGGGCACCCCTTTCGGTACACATCAGAGAATAGCAGCGGAACATACACAACAGATAAAATGCTTAAACATAAAAATAACAACAGGCTAGCCGATAAGGCCACCTTCCGTAAAATATACGTAATAGAACAGTACATTTTTTTCTTTACAACCCAATCCACAATGTGACTACAGACCTCTAAGAATAACAACTCTGGCGGGACAGGGCCCCGCCATACCCCTGAATGTACAACAACCGACAATACCAGGGATAAGCCTCCGGAATAAAGGAGCTTCTCAACAGCTGAACAGTGATCCTAAGAGCGAGGATCAGCAACCTGTACTTTACCTGCGGCATGAACGCAGCCCCCCGAAGGAGGTCAGTACAACATGTACCAAATATGTGGCCCAGCGATGCGTAATGAAATCATAAGTCAATAATAAAACTGGAGACAGGTATGATAACTCAATTAACAGTACACAGTGCCTTACTAACAATGAGAGTAATCAAAAGTATAGGTAGCAAATCCACGGAAACAGGTGGTATAACTATCTTGGGGATCTACCCCTCAGATATACTCTTACCCTGGAGAAGGTGGTAAAGCAGGTGGTATAACTATCTTGGGGATCTACCCCTCAGATATACTCTTACCCTGGAGAAGGTGGTAAAGCAGGTGGTATAACTATCTTGGGGATCTACCCCTCAGATATACTCTTACCCTGGAGAAGGTGGTAAAGCAGTGGGTATAACTATCTAGGGGATCTACCCCTCAGATATACTCTTACCCTGGAGAAGGTGGTAAAGCAGGTGGTATAACTATCTTGGGGATCTACCCCTCAGATATACTCTTACCCTGGAGAAGGTGGTAAAGCAGGTGGTATAACTATCTTGGGGATCTACCCCTCAGATACACTCTTACCCTGTCTCAACTTCCAAACAAAACCTAGAAAGCAACTAGGTTTTCACCTTGCGACTAATACGAAAACTCTCTTTTTCCGAGATTTTTCTATTGAGATACACTTACAATACACTCATGAACCTTGGTTTAAAGTGTGGAGCTTAAAGAACAAGAAACACAAATTTTTTCTTTTCAAAAAAACTTGAACCCGAGAGCAATTTTAGTGAGCTCTTCAATTTCTTGAAAATTTGGCTAAGTGTTGAGCTTGTCTTGCTACTACTAGTATTATATAGCACAATGGAAGGTCAAGATGTGAACAAATGGGTGGCTTGGATGAGCTCTTATTAAATATCAAGACTTTGTGGCCCCTTTGACTTAGTCAATATTCTCAAGCTCACTACTTGCAAGACTTAGTCATCCTACAAAGGTCAAATGACCCTTAAGTCCTTGCCATTTTCGTCCAAGGCTCCATAAGGGGGGGTGACACGTGTCGCCCTCCCATTCGTCACAATAATACGTTTTCCGACAATTCTATAATTCCGATAAATTTTTACTCGTCTCAAATCTTAACATTTTTGAGTTCTTACGTACGTTCTTATAAACATATCCTGGAATTTCCGGGGTGTAACACTTATATACCTAAGGTCTCGGCGGTTATCAACATTCGTAGGCTCGCAATTTCCATGTTCCAAGCCTACCTTATCAGTCCCCCCGTAAACGGGTACAAAAACTTCTCATAATACCATAATCGTGTTGTCTTGACCACAACAACCATACTTACTCTATACGGGTCTCATCTGTACCATTCCCTTAAGCATACCACGTAGCTTAAGTTACTAACATAGTCTCCCATTAAGACCCTTAATTACAACTTCTTAAGGGTTCATTACCTTCTCAGACAACTCATCACCTCCTAATTATCTCAAATTAGTACGTAAAACCTTGATGAGAGTTCATTAAACTGTTTCATACATTCCCGGTATTTATTTAGTCCTTACCAATTCCTGGTAATCAAAAATCATTCTATGAAACACATATGTGACCCTCATACATAAATCCGTATAGTTGTATGTCACAATACCAACTATACTACAAATATTACCAACCTGGATACGCAATCCACACAATCTTTCTGGTCATTGCCTTTCTCGTATTGCAATCAACATAACTTGTTAGGGAGACGACCACAACCACACACTCTATCGCACCATCTTAGAGAGAGAAGAATGAAACCAATCCTAAATGTCCTGCGACCTCACGATTATAGATGTGGTGCACAACACACCGATAATCAAGACTACTAGACACGATGCGTAGACACTTTCCGAGGACTAATCGCTTCCGATACCACTTTTGTCATGACCCGACCGGGCGATCGGTGCCCTACTGCACCCTTTCGTATACATCGAGAATAGCGTGAACATACACAACTCTTAAAATAAAAATCATACTTAGACGGTGACATCAAGGCTGGCCAAATAAGTGCGCTTCGTAACATATTCATAATATAAAATTAAAACAGTACATCTTTATTCTTACAAACCCAATCCACAAATGTGACTACAGACCTCTAAGAATAACAACTTTGGCGGGACAGGGCCCCGCCATACCCCTGAATGTACAATAACCGACAATACCAGGAATAAGCCTCCGAAATAAAGGAGCTTCTCAACAGCTGAGCAGTGATCCTAAGAGTGAGGATCAGCAATCTGTACTCTACCTGCGGCATGAACGCAACCCCCCGAAGGAGGTCAGTACAACATGTACCAAATATGTGGCGAAATCTTGTAGTGAAATCATAAGTCTAAAATAAAACTGGAGACATGTATGATAACTCATATAACAGTACATTGTGCCTTACTAATAATGAGAGTAAATAAGAGTATACTTACAACATAAAAATAGGAGGCTCACGATCAAAGAAGGACCACCCGCCCGCAGTATCATTAAGCAATCCTACTCATGGGACTATTTCACCTGCAAGGGTCGTGTGGACCCACATGAGGTATTCCTCGCATAGACTGTATCTGCCCGCATAGGTCGTGTGGACCCGCATGAGGTATTCCTCGCATCATGGGTAGCAAATCCATGGAGTGGTATAATGTCTTGGGGGTTTACCCCGCAATCATACTCAGAAGGTGGTATAACGTCTTGGGGGTTTACCCAGCATTTATACTCTTACCCTAGAGAAGGTGGTATACCGTCTTGGGGGTTTACCCCGCATTTATACTCTTACCCTAGCTCAATCGACTATCATACATAACATAAGCACTACCGTCTTATCATACATAACATAAGCACTACCGGCTTATCATACAATATATAAGAAAGTTAAGAAATCCCCCTAACTTCTTATTAGTCTTATTCATATACACTCTCATTTTAGTTTACTTAAGGCACTAACATGTCATTATAAAATCCGAGAATTTAACCCAAAGTACTACGTACTTCATTTCTTTTAAAATGACTCTTTTTCATATAAAACTTCCAAGATACTAATAATCGTAGTATCAAGTCATAACTACTTTTCAAGACAAGTCACAATACCTTTTAGAAATACAATTATAGGCTTCTAAATCAAGTGACTTCTTTCTTTTAAAACTTTAAGCAATTGATGCATTTAAATCAATTTGCCTTTCATTATTTCAAGTCATTTATCATACTTAAATTACTTAGAGTAAATCACCCTCTTTAACTTTCCATAAAGCTATTATAATCAACTTCTCATAAAGCCGTTATACTAGCTTTATGCTTTAGAAACTTACATTCTTCTTTATAACCAAGAGACTTAAACGTTCCAACAAAACAAGTATCAAAAATACATTCAACATACTTAAAGTCTCTTAACTTTTGAAAACCAAGATATCCTTAATATTTAAACAATTAAGTTAATTCCCTAACTCAACCAACTTGATCATTCTTAAGATAAACCAAGGATATCAAATGGACTAGATTAAATCAAAATCTAAATGCGTCTACCGTACTATACATTTACAACTTAATCATGCTCAAGAGATAAGAAAGTTCCACATACCTCTTCGGTTTAATCCACTTTCTAAGTCCAATACGCCGTACGTAGTATGTCAACCTATAATGACCATAATACGTCTATTAACTTCTAGCTTCAAACGTAGAATATTCCAAGTGCAAAGTCACTAAATTCTACGAAAAATCGGACAACACTTCCTTTGTGTCACGACCCGTTCCGGGGCCCGTGACTGGTGCCTTACCCGGGCACCCAAGTAGTCATACATCAGAGTAATCAGCGGAATATAAGAACAAGACATGAAACAGTTGTAAAATGAGACACAGTTTTATGTGAGAAAATGTCGCCTTTCGGCATATATATATAAACATAGTTTTGCAGTTACATCCCAACTGTACAATAGGACTACAGACATCTAAGAAGATAAACAACTATGGCGGGACAGGGCCCCGCCATACCCTGAATGTACAAAACTATATACAACAACAGGGAGATCATACCCAAAAGTCGAGCCTCCAGAGAAGATGGAGCTCCTGACACCAAAGCAAAGAGATCCTAAGGATGTGGATCTAGCACCTGCTTGCCCTTACCTACGGCATGAACGCAGCCCCCCGAAGGAGGTCAGTACAACAGGTACCAAGTATATGAAACTGTAAAGTACTTAAATGAAATCAAAGTATTTAAAACCATTTGCAAATACAATCAGTTCAATTGCACATAGTGCCATATCACAAACAAGAACAATAATAGGTAAATCAGCAGTCTTTTCTAGGCGCGAATGATCAAGCAAGGCCAATCGCCCATAGTATCATTATGCGTGCCTAATCACGGACTTCCGCGATCCGCATAGGTCACACAGACCAGCGAGGTATTCCTCGCGTCGGGGTAGCTAACCCGGTACCCTCAGACTCCACACGATCGCATAGTCTCAATAGACGCATAGTCACACGAGATCGCATAGGCATCCCGCGTCGGGATAAAACACCGGAATGATCAATCACGGAACTCCGCGACTCGCATAGTCACATGCGCATAGGCCGTATAGACCGCATCAAGGTGTGGCAAGCCGCGGTATAACAAGTCAAGGGTAGGTGATATAATAACGATCTGTTGACTTACCGTTTAGCAGCGTAAGCACAACAAGAATGACCCCTTTCACAACATCACAAGACACTAACACACGTAGCATCATAATATGTCTTTTATCAATCAATCTTACTACACCTAACAAAAATCAATACAAGGTTTTTATAAGCAAATAAGTAAAGATTCTTTTTATCTTTCTTAAGTTGTTATACCTAACTTCCCATAAAGCTAGTATAACTCTTAAGCTTTTGTTTAAAACCAAGCTTTTCTCTTCTGTTAAAAAGCGATTGATATTCTTTTGAAATGCTTCAAGATCTTTATTATTAGGGCTTAAGTCAAAAGACATTGCGTAGTTATTATTCGGGCTTAAGTCAAAAGACATTGCGTAATTATTATTGATTAACACACGCACGTCTACCGTACTATATATATATTTAAAATATCATGCTCAAGAGTATAGGAAGAATCACATACCTTCTCGCGAAAACCAACCGCCAAGTCGAATATGTCGCTCGGAGAATCAACCTATAATAGTCGGACACGCCTATCAGCGTCTAGACTATTACGTAAGCGATTCTAAGTAGAGGTTCTCTATTCTACGGAAAATTGGGCGACTTCCCTACCCGCCAAGCTACTCAAGTCTACTGTGAAAGCGATCGTATGTAAATCTGATTCAATTATTCTTCTTTTATACCCTTCTCGTGATAGAGTTCAATTCTATTCTTTAATATTCTTTCATATCTTATACTCAAGTCTTAACTATTCTTATATGTAATATCCAATTACAATAGAAGGACAAGAGTATTTACCTCGATAAGCCCAAAATTATCCAAGTTAAAAGTCGCTCCTGAGCAAGGTTTAGCTCTTAATTTGTATGCTCCGATAGCTCGAGAAACCCTTAGAAGTTCTACAACTTCTACTAAAATACTATAAGGGATTTGGGCTAGGGTATTTTGGAATAGTGACTATACTTGGAAGACAACTTTCTACCAAGGGAGGGGGGTAGGTTTCGGCTAGGACTACTAGGCTAGAGGGGGGGTGTTTCGGCCAAGGGCCTTCACAAGGGGGGGAGGGGGAGTGTTTGGACGAAAACACTACAAGAGAGGGGAGGGATTTTTCAAGACTTGGAAATTGATTTGTGGATGAAGAACTCTTCATCTTAAGGGGGGTATTTATAGGTCAAGAAATGGCCAACCAATGGCCAAGATGAAGCCAAGTGCAAGGCAAGTGTAGGGTGGAGATTCACCCAAGTGTCCTTATCCATCCACTACACAAATATCCTACCAACTCCTTGACTTGTGCAAAGGCACAAAAAACGTGCCAATCCAAGCCTCAAGTTGCCGTCCAATGAGGGTGACAAGTGTCACCCTCCCGTTGGTCCAAAATATTTCATCTCTCGGAAAAATCCGCAAAAATTATAAATGACATAGCCGGAATTTACCCTACGCGAGTTTAGTAAAACGTTTCGTCGAAAAACGATTCTTTAAGTGAGTTGTGCACAAACTTTTTCGTCCATAATGCCTAACTAAGGCTAAGCTTTTGTACGTACACCCTCGTACATACTACGGAAATCAGGTATAACATTCTTCCCTCGTAGAAACATTCGTCGAATGTTCCTTCCCAAACGATTAACGATAAGGTTCTTCATAACTAAACGGTTTACAAATGCCACATTCGCCACAAAACAACACTTAGGCATATATGACAATGAAAATTTACAAGTAGGAAAGTGAATTACGGAGGTGTGGGAATAGGTGAGGATACTTCTGCCTCATGTCCTCGCCGGCTTCCCGTCATCTCCTCCTCGAGCTCGTTCGCCACAAGACTTTGTGGAAGCCACGTCCTTGGTCAGACGCCTAACCCGACGATCGATTATCGCTATGGGAATCTCTCATACGATAACCCCTCGGTCACTGGACATCGTCAATCGGGTGTACCTAGATGGATCCTCGATACACCTCGCCGGCGTAGAAACGTGAAAGACCGGATGCCGCCTCGGATCGGACGGCAGATCCAACTCATAGGCAACCTTTCCTACCTGCGGACAATCGTCGGCCCGATGTACCTTGGGCTGAGTTTCCCTTTCTTCGAATCTCATCACACCGCTTCATAGGTGACACCGGAAAACCCAATCCTCAACCTCGAACTCCGGATGCGGCGGCGATGATCTGCGTATGACTTACATCGACTACGGTATCGACAACCGCTCCTGGATAAGCTTCACCTTATCCACTGCCTGCTGCACCAAATCTGGTCCCACTAACTGCACCTCGCCCACATCGAACCAGCCTATCGGCGATCTGCACTTCTTCCCATACAAGGCCTCACAAGGCGCCATCTGAATGCTGGAGTGGTAGCTATTATTATATGCAAACTCAACTAGAGGCAAATGATCCTCCCAGCTACCCCTGAAGTCGATAACACAGGCTCGCAATATATCCTCAAGAGTCTGGATAGTGCGCTCTGCCTGTCCGTCTACATGGATGGAATGCGATGCTCGTGCTCACTGCGTCCTAAACCCTTACGGAAAGACCTCCGGAAGTTAGCGTAAGCGGGTTCCTGCATGCGATATGATCGAAATAGGGACTCCATGCAGTCTGACGATCTCTCGGATGTAAAGTCTGGCATAATCCTCAGCCGAAAAAGTCGTCCTGACGGGAAGAAAGTGGGCTGATTTCGTCAGCCTGTCGACGATAACCCAAATAGAATCATGTCTCCTCTGAGTGCGAGGTAATCCTGTGATAAAGTCCATGTTGATCACCTCCTACTTCCAGGTCGGGATCTCTATAACGTAACAAACCACCAGGCCTCTGGTGCTCTACCTTCTCCTGCTGACAACACGGGCACTGAGCTACGAACTCTGCAACGTCCCTCTTCAAGCCATCCCACCAATACACAGATCTAAGGTCGTGGTACATCTTGGTCGACCCCGGATGGATAGAGTAACGCGCGCTGTGTGCTTCCCCTAGAACCTGCTGCCGAAGTCCTGAAACATCTGGAACACACAACCTGCCCTCAAACCTTAGGACCCGTTCAGGTGCTACCTCAAAAGGACCGCGCCTCACGAAGAGCCGTATCGCGATGCGAATCAAAACGGATCCTCAGCTGTTGCCTCTTCACCTCCTCGGCGATGGAAGACTCGGCAACCTCTCGAACTCGAACCCCTGCTACGAGAATCAATCAAGCGGACACCAGGCTCGCTGGCGATGCAAATCGCGAACCATGCCCCTCCTCTGCATGCGCACATCGATAGGCTACCCATCGACCTACGACTAAGGGCATACGCCTAACATTGGCCTTCCGGGTGGTACAGGATATCGACGTCATAATCCTTAGAAACTCTAACCACCGTCTGCCGTAAGATCGGCTCCCTCGGTGAAGATATCTTGGAGGCTCTTGTAGTGCGTATAAATATCCACATGAACCCCATACAAATAGTGCCTCAGGATCTTCAAGGCGTGAATCACCGCGACTCAAATCATGGGTGGGGTAGTTCCTCTCATGCTTCTTAAGCTGTCGGGATGCGTACGCTATAACTTTGCCCTGCTACATCAACACACATCCCAACCCGATGCCTGACGCATCACAATACATGACATAGCCGTCTGGACCTGCGGAAGAGTAAAGCGAGGCGGTCGTCGATCTCTCTTCAAGAGCTGGAAACCACCGCTCACACGCATCAGTCCATCAAACTTAGCGCATACGAGTCGGCCTAGTCAATGGGGCGAGATAAAGCAAACTTCTCTGAACGCGATAATAACTGCAAGGCCCGAGCGCAAACCTCTGTCGGAGTAGTAGGTCGAGGCCAAGTCCTGACTGCCTCGATCTTGGCCGTATCTACCTGAATACCATCGGCCCCGACAATATGCCCAAGAAAAGCCACCGAAGCTAACCAAAACTCACATTTGGAAAACTTGGCGTATAACTATTGGTCCTGGAAGAATCGGCCGCAGTCGCCGAATGCTCTGCATGCTCCTGCTCTGAGCGAGAATAAACCAAGATATCATCGATGAACACTATCACAAATGTGTCCAAAAATGGTTTGAACACTCGGTTCATCAAATCCATGAATACCGCCGGAGCATTAGTCAACCCAAAAGACATGACCCTGAACTTATAATGCGTCTGCAAGGTCGGAATGCAGTCCTAGGGACATCCACCTCTCTGACTCGTACCTGATGATAGCCCGATCGCAGATCAATCTTGGAGAAACATCTCGCACCCTGCAGCTGGTCGAACAAATCATCAATCCTGGGAAGGGGGTATCTGTTCTTAATGGTTACCTTGTTCAGCTGCCTGTAATCAACACACATGCGCAGCGTCCCGTCCTTCTTCTTCACGAACAATACCGGCGCTCCCCAGGGAGAAACACTAGGCCTGATGAAGCCCTTCTCCAGCAAATCTCTCAGCTGGTCCTTCAACTCTCTCAACTCGGCAGGTGCCATCCTGTATGGCGGAATGGAAATAGGCCGAGTGTCTGGCAGCACATCAATACAAAACTCTATCTCCCTCTCAGGAGGGATACCTGGGAGGTCGTCTGGAAACACGTCTGGGAACTCTCTGACTCGGAACTAGCGAAAATCTGCGCTGCGACCTCGATTATCAAATACGACGAGATGGTAGATGTACCCCGCACCATCTTCCTAGCCTTGAGGTAGGAAATAAACCTACCCTCAGCGTCTGATGTTCCTCACACTCGATAACCGGCTCCCGAGCTGGGCGTACCACTCTCTCCCTGCAGTCTACATTGGCATAGCAAGAAGCTAGCCAATCCATGCCCATGATCACGTCGAAATCAGTCATGTCCAGCTCTATCAAGTCGGCTATGGTCGGCGATCGCATAAATCCTTTGGACAAGCCTATATACCGCCGAGCTACCAGAATCACCCTGGCGTAGCTACCTCGAAAGGGTCTATGGACTCGTGCTCTATCCCTATCCTACTAGCAACAAGGGAGATATATGGGGCCAGTAGAACCGGATCTATCAAGGCATACACATCATAATCGGACAACGATAAGGTACTGTGTGACATCGGTGAGGCCTCACAGTCTGCCGGCTGGACAAGGCATAAATGCGGTTCTGAGGACCGCTAGAACTGGGACCCGCGCCACGACCTCTGCCGCGACCTGCTGGCCCATGAGTACACTGCCCTCCGGGGCGAGTAACTGTAGAAGATGATGAACCGGCAACAAACCCTGTAGGTTGAGCCCTACCACCAGCGCTGCCCTCGGTCGGACAGGCCCTAGCAAAATGACCCTGCTGGCCACAAGTATAGCAAGCTCCCGGAGTAGTACTACAGCTCCCTGAATGGAATCTACCACAACGGACACACTGAGCAGACCTCGATCGGTTAGCACCCTTGCTACCCTGGAAGTCCAAAGTCCTGGGGCCCTGACCTGCCCCCGAATGCTCTGGCTGTACCGAAAACGATGTAGGAGTGCTCTGAGCTGGCTGTGGTGCAAACCTAGATGTCTGCTGAGGCCGTCCTCCCCGAGAACTACCAAAAAATCCGGTCGTCTTGGCCTTCTTCTGATGCTGATATCTGTCGACCCGGCGGTCTCTACGCTCCTCGCATCCCAGTGCATGAGCTTGCATGCGGGTAATATCCAAGCCTAGCTGAAGACCCACACCCGCACAAGACTCGGCCATATAATCATCTAGCCCGGTGACGTAGCGATGCACCCGGTCCTCCATATCTGCTACCAATGCAGGGACATATCGAGCCAACGAATCAAACTCAATGTTGTACTCCCTAACCGTGCGTCCTCTCTGTCTCAGCAGGAAAAATCTGTCGGGCCGTGCCCTCCTCATCTGTGGAGGCAAGAAGTGAGTGAGAAAATCCTCCGATAACTCATCCCAAGTAGCTGGGGACGCGTGCTCTCCCCGGGATAACTCCCACGAATCAAACCAATCGACTGCGGTATCACGCAGCCGATGCGAACCGAAGATCACGGACTCGGTCTCGGCGCCGATCACTCTCATAATCCTCTGTAGGCGGCGGATGAACTCCTGCGGATCATCCTCGGCCTCGACAGTAAAACTCTGGCGGGCTACAACTCAGGAAGTCCCGTAGCCTCAAACTATCTGCCCTCGGGTGAACCACGGGTACTCACGGTGGGCTGAACCGCTTGCATCGATGCGTCCTCGTATGCGCCAATCACGGCGATAGATTGTTATACCCCGTATTTCCAGAGTATATACGTAAGGACGTACGTAGGAAAGTTTGAAGCTTAAAGTAGGCTTGGCCAATTTTGTTTTGTGCACAACCCCCGATTAGAGTCGTTTTTCGACGAAACGTTTTAGACAACTTGCAAAGGGAAAATTCCGGCTATGTCATTTTTAATTTTTGCGGATTTTTTCGAGAGACGAAGCATTTTGGACCAACGAGAGGGCGAAACTTGGCACCCTCTCATTGGCGGAAGTTTGGGGCGGTAAAGTGGACGATTGGAAGGTCAAGGGTTGGTAGGATATTTGTGAGGGTTTTAAGGAGTAGGGACTAGGGGGCACTTGGGCACATCTTGTCCCTCCACTTGCCCCCCACTTGGCTAGATCTTGACCCTTGGTCTTCCTATAAATACCCCCCCCCCCCCTTTGAAGACTTCTTCATCCATTCCAAAACTTTCCTAAGTCTTGAGAGCTCTTCCCCCCTTTGTGTTGATGTCTCGTCCTAGCCTCCCCCTCCCCCCTTTGTGAGGCCCCTTGGCCGAGAGTCCCTCCCTTGGCGAGAGTACCCTCCTAGTGGGGTTGGTAGGGTACACCCCCCCCCTTGTGGTGTTGTCTCGTATAAATACACCCCCCTCTTGGTAGAAATACTCTCCAAAGTATTGTTACTATACCCAAATACCTTAACCTTATACCTTGTAGTATTCCAAAGATACCTCTATACGTAGAGCCCGGAAATACTACCTTATGTCCTTTTTGTCTCAAACCGAAACCCTAAGGAAAATCTCCATAGTTGGTTGGAGTATTAAGAAGAAGTTGCGTAGAACTTCTAAGGGTTGTTTGGAGCGGGTTGGAGCACCCGGAGTAGGAGCTAAACGTTGCTCAGGATCGACATTATACTTGGATAATTATGGGCTTATCGAGGTAAATATCTTGTCCCCCTATTGGAATTGGAAATTACATACTGTAGTAATATGGAAATGAATATAAGATTCATAGAAGAGATTTGAACTGTAATAGAAGGTTATTATAGAAAAGACTTGAACTGAAATCACATCAGAAGATTAACCTGCAGAGTAGTCTAGACTTTGATAGACTTGTATAACCGTTATAGGTTGAAATCGCGAGTAGCGTATTCTACTCGGAGGAGGAAAAGGCTAGCGGACTCTGATGCTTTGGAGCGTTTTGCTAATAGTCGATAATCGTCGCGAGGTATGTGATTCTTCCTATACTCTTGAGCATGATATTTTAAAGTATATATAGTACGGTAGATGTACGTGTGTTAACTGAATAATAATTACGGCAATGTCTTTTGACTTAAGCCTGAATAATAATTACGGCAATGTCTTTTGACTTAAGCCTGAATAATAATTACGGCAATGTCTTTTGACTTAAGCCTGAATAACCTTGAAGTATTTCAAAGAATCTTGAACCATTTTTAACAGAAGAGTAATACTTGGTTTTAAAAGCTTAAGAGTTATACTAGCTTTATGGGAAGTTAGGTATAACGGCTTAAGAAAGATAAAAAGAAGGGTTTATTAACTTTAAGAAGATTAAGAGACTTAATCTTAAAAAGATAATAGGCTTGACTTGGTTTATTAATATGAATTTTGTGAAACCTCATTCGTGAGAAATGAGTACTTGGTTTTTAAAAGCAATAACGTTTTACTGATTTCGGAAATCAGAATAAGTATCGAACAAACCACAGCAGCGCTAATAAAGGGAAATGTTTTGACTAATAAAGTATTATTAAAACGGTAAAGCGTCCATCTGCATAGAAGCTAAGATGAGACAAAATGATATTACATTTCCTAGATCATGTCTTTGTAATAAGATTGTTATGAACAAGAATAACCTACTCACATAAGGGATATGTTTCTCAAATTGTTTTAAAGGATTAAAACTATGAACTACGAAACCTTTCGAAAATGAGAAACTTGAACATTTGAAATTAGGCAAACTTGAACGTTTGGAAATAATGTTGTTACTTGATTTTACAAAGGGAAGTGTTTTGGTTTACTTAAAAGGATAGTCACTCTATTTTCATACTACGGGTATTGTGTGACTTTTGTGAAAGTAACGTATCTTTTAAAGAGTTAATGTATGAAGTACTTTGGGGATAAAAACCCGAACTTGTTTATCATAAAGTAGAAAGTATCTTGTGTGAATAACTTGATTGTGTTGGTTTGTGATAGCCTTGTAATACTCTCTTGTTGGTTTGATAAGTAAACATGTTAGGATGCTACGTGTGTTAATATCTTGTGATGTTTGTGTAAAGGGGTTTTCCCTCGATCGCGCTTATGTTGTTTAACTATCAGCCGTTATGTTGGTATTGTACCACTCACCTTGACATGATCCCGGGGGTTAAGCTGCCCTCCGATGCGGGGTATATCTCAGGCGGTCTGGGACCATGATTCGAGAATACCTCATGCGGGTCCAGGGGACCTATGCGGAGCTACGAGTTCGAGTTAGTGTCGACCTTTATGGTCATGCGATCTATGTGGCCATCTGCGAGTCGAGCGGATGCGGGAGTAGCTACCCTCGATGCGAGAATACCTCATGTGGGCCATTAGGGGTGGCCTATGCGAGCTGCGGGAAGTTCGAGGGCTAGGCAGCGCGCATTAGATCTGCGGGCGAGTGGCGGCTTTGATCATGTGACGGTCTAGACAGATCTCATGATCTGATTTATGACCTTGTTTATCTTGTAGGTTTTAGTAGTCGGCTATGCCTTCGTACTTACCGTGACGGTTTTATGATGACACAGTGGGACTGGTGTTCATGTGTATTCCTTGGTGCTTTTATATCATAGGCCGGCGGTGAGGAAGGTATTCCACGGGCATGATTGATGTTATGGGCGTGAGACCCATAGTTATATTTGAGTGATGACTTTGAGGCGTGAGTCACGACTTGACATGCTCGCTTATTTATTGTGAATCGTAGTTTGGTTATCATACATATCTCTGCTTTATATAGACTACTATGATTTCATTCTGATATTTCGATTTCACATACTTGGTACTGTTGTCTTGACCTCCCCGAGGCTGCGTTCATCTGCAGTAAAGGTACACGATCGTTGATCCTCGCTCTTGGTCACGATTCAGCGTTTGGGAAGCTCCGTTTCTCGGAGGCTTATCTTGGTATAGTCCTGTTGTTGTAGGTGCTTACATTCGAGGGTATGGCGAGCCTGTCGTCGTTGTTGTCATATCATTCGTAAGTGCATGAATCTTGTTGTGGCGGGGTTGTAATGGGATGCTTGTTTGGATCTAAGTTTTTATATATATATATGCAGAAAGGCAACTTTTCTTGAGATAAACATGTGTTTCCTTTGCATTATTTCATGTTGTGTTTTATGTTCCGCTGATTTTCTACGATGTGTGACTACTTGGGTGCGGGTAAGGCACGATCCACGGGCCGAGCAGTCGTGACAAAAGTGGTATCGAGCGATTAATCCTCGGAAAGTGTCATACCGTATCGATAGAGTCTTGATTATCGGTGTGTTGTGCACCACGATAATTAGGAGGCTATAGGATATTTAGGATTGGTTTCCATTCTTCTCAATCGAGATCGTGCTTAGAGGCGTGTTATAAGTTGGACCCTCTAACGTATTTCTTTCCACTACGTTATGCCTCGCGTAAGGCGATCCAGGGAGGCAAGGCGTAGGAGGAGCTGCGAGTAAATCTGAGAGGTTCGTCGGCACGGGCCCAATCATCACCAGGGTGGTATTTCATTCGGGGAGTTATGCTCGTCCCGGCCCAGTGAGTTTAGCAATGGCGGATGCTCTGCGACCATGACATTTACGCCTTGATTCCACGGCCGGAAGCAGAGAATATATATTGCAAAGCGACCTGTTACTAGCTAGGATTTGGCTACGGAGAGTTTATGATGTACCGATTTATCACGGGTCTTAATTACTATTTAAGAGAGGTTGTGCAAGTAGCTCTTGATCGAGCTTGAGCATGGCACGTATGCGGGCTTATGCGCAGTGGTGAAAGCGTGAGATCGGCAGTTAATCGGGGACAGCGAGAAGAGGCGATCGGCGAGGATCCTTTGGTGACTTTGAGCGAACCGCCCGCGGCCGAATTAGATATGAACATCCACCATGCGAGTGGTCCTCGCGCACTTCGGGGCGTTCGGAGTATGCGGGAGTTGGGCGAACTCGGTAGCCACGGTTCTGACTATACGTAGGTTCCAGCTAGCGGACTCGATTTTCCCAGTGTTCGCCGGTGTGAGCGTCATCCCGGGGAATGTCGTCTTTTTAGTTGGTACTTGTTTTACCTACGGCCGTCAGGGCCATGTGTCGAAAGGGTATCCTAGTAGGAGGTATGCAAGTAGGAGGACTCAGCCTTCAGGATCAGTGACCAGTTCATCATCTTCCCTAGCTATGCGCCCTACGGGGCAGGTTTGATTAGAATGACTAAGGGGAGTGAAGCAGTAGATACAGGTATATCCTTAACCCTCTAGAGATTAGTACGTGTAAGATGAGTATATCTTAAGTATTATGTTCAGATAACATAATTGAAAAATTGTGATTAGAAATCATGGTTAGAAACCGGGGAAGATTGGGGGATAGGAAAAGTGTGAGCCTTAAAGCTTTATACGTGGAAACCTTGAAGGCAAGGCAATCTTGAGTAAAAGATTACATTCGTGTTTGACCCTTATCGGAGTGCATAGTGCACGTGAGTTATATTGGTATATAAGTCCCTGAGTTGTGGGAAATGAAAGAGGGTAGTTGAGCTAAGAAGACCGCTAGGTTTTCGTAACGTGGATTAGTGAGATTGTTCCGGATCGGGGAGCAAGTGTTTCTGCGAGTGGGTCGGGTTGAGGCCATGCGCGGGTCAACCCGCGACTGTTTTATGGTGGGGTCGGTTTGTGGTGGTCCGCCAGGTGGTAGGGTCACGAGGGTGTTAGGCCCAAGATTAGTTAACCATCGTACGAGTTCGTGGATGCATTCAACCAGTAGTCGGGCCGATGGGGTCAGCCCATCGTGTCTTTCTGACAGGACCGTTGCTTGGCAGGGATGATATATCAGAAAGGTTGTAAGGCTGCACGGGGTGCCTACCTTCACCTTATGACAGACAGTGGAGCCCAGGGTACGGCTGTTTCTTTTTCTGGAAGTTTTACCAGGCAGGGTTAGGAACTCAGGTAAGTCTCAGTATCGCATTCGCCCTCGGGCGGTGTGTGGATTTCGGGGGTAGTTGTAAGGATTGTTGTCTCTGTTGAGGAATGTTTTAACACTACCATTTCGATTCGGATGTCGCCTTATGAAGCCTTGTAGGGGCGGAAGCGTAAGTTGCCGGTCGATTGGTTCGATGTTGGCAAAGTGCTGATAGTTGGTTCATATTTATTTCGGCAGGATGTGGTTAGGGTGAAGCCTATCCAGGAGAGGTTATCGGCAGCTCAGAGTCAACAGAAGTCGTGCGGATGATCGGCGACGGCAGGTTGAGTTGGCGGTGGGTCTTCCGAAGGTACCACCGGAAGGTGTGGCGAGTTTTGGAAAATAGAGGAAACTTAGCGAGTTACTTTGGTCCTTTTCAGATCCGTTGGAGGATAGGCCGGGTTGCCTATAAGTTAGCTTTGACGTCCGACGTGGGAGGCAGTATGTCCGGTCTTTCATATTGTTATGTTCGGAAAAGTATCGGAGATCCATCCAGAGTGTTCCCAGTTAATGATGACCAAGTTAGCGATAGTAACCCAGAAATTTGGAAACTGAATCAGTAACAGAGATATGGTAAGAAAGAGTTCGAGTGTACGAGAAAGTGCGGCAGCGTAAGGGAAGAAGCGAGCATGTATTGCGAGCATAGATGTGATCATTTCTTTTGTAAGGAGAAGGTGCGAAGGAAGTATATTTTAGACCTCGGGTAAGGGCTTTTGTGATGTTAGAGGTGTTTCCTCGTGGACTTGGATGTAAGTATTTGCGCAGGTGTTTCTGTGGCCAGGTGTGGCAGGATTGTTTTCGTAAGTATAGCAGTGAAGACTATACTGGCGCATGTTTGTTTGAGACTTAGAAGGAACATTGGACGAATGTTTCTAAGGAGGAGAATGTTATACCCGTATTTCCAGTATATGCGTGGGGCGTACGTAGGAAAGTTTGAAGCTTAAAGTAGGCTTGGCCGATTTTGTTTTGTGCACAACCCCCGATTAGAGTCGTTTTTCGACGAAACGTTTTAGACAACTTGCGAAGGGAAAATTCCGGCTATGTCATTTTTAATTTTTGCAGATTTTTCCGAGAGACGAAGCATTTTGGACCAACGAGAGGGCGACACTTGGCACCTCTCATTGGCGGAAGTTTGGGCGGTAAAGTGGACGATTGGAAGGTCAAGGGTTGGTAGGATATTTGTGAGGGTTTTAAGGAGTAGGGACTAGGGGCACTGGGCACATCTTGCCCTCCACTTGCCCCCACTGCTAGATCTTGACCCTTGGTCTTACTATAAATACCCCCCCCACCCTTTGAAGACTTCTTCATCCATTCCAAAACTTTCCTAAGTCTTGAGTGCTCTCCCCCCTTTTGTGTTGATGTCTCGTCCTAGCCTCCCCCTCCACCCTTTGTGAGGCCCTCGCCGAGAGTCCTCTCCTGGCCGAGAGTACCTCCCAGTGGGGTTGGTAGAGGTACACCCCCTTGTGGTGTTGTCTCGTATAAATACACCCCCCCTCTTGGTAGAAATACTCTCCAAAGTATTGTTACTATACCCAAATACCTTAACCTTATACCTTGTAGTATTCCATAGATACCTCTATACGTAGAGCCCGGAAATACTACCTTATGTCCTTTTTGTCTCAAACCGAAACCCTAAGGAAAATCTCCATAGTTGGTTGGAGTATTAAGAAGAAGTTGCGTAGAACTTCTAAGGGTTGTTTGGAGCGGGTTGGAGCACCCGGAGTAGGAGCTAAACGTTGCTCAGGATCGACATTATACTTGGATAATTATGGGCTTATCGAGGTAAATATCTTGTCCCCCTATTGTAATTGGAAATTACATACTGTAGTAATATGGAAATGAATATAAGATTCATAGAAGAGATTTGAACTGTAATAGAAGGATATTACAGAAAAGACTTGAACTGAAATCACATCAGAAGATTAACCTGCAGAGTAGTCTAGACTTTGATAGACTTGTATAACCGTTATAGGTTGAAATCGCGAGTAGCGTATTCTACTCGGAGGGTGGAAAAGGCTAGCGGGACTACTGATTTTTGGGCGTTTTGCTAATAGTCGATAATCGTCGCGAGGTATGTGATTCTTCCTATACTCTTGAGCATGATATTTTAAAGTATATATAGTACGGTAGATGTACGTGTGTTAACTGAATAATAATTACGGCAATGTCTTTTGACTTAAGCCTGAATAATAATTACGGCAATGTCTTTTGACTTAAGCCTGAATAATAATTACGGCAATGTCTTTTGACTTAAGCCTGAATAATAATTACGGCAATGTCTTTTGACTTAAGCCTGAATAATCTTGAAGTATTTCAAAAGAATACTGAACCATTTTTAACAGAAGAGTAATACTTGGTTTTAAAAGCTTAAGAGTTATACTAGCTTTATGGGAAGTTAGGTATAACGGCTTAAGAAAGATAAAAAGAAGGGTTTATTGACTTTAAGAAGATTAAGAGACTTAATCTTAAAAAGATAAGAGGCTTGACTTGGTTTATTAATATGAATTTTGTGAAACCTCATTCGTCAGAAATGAGTACTTGGTTTTTAAAAGCAATAACGTTTTACTGATTTCGGAAATCAGAATAAGTATCGAACAAACCACGGCGCTTAATAAAGGGAAATGTTTTGACTAATAAAGTATTATTAAAACCAGTAGAAACTTCCATCTGCATAGAAGCAAAGATGAGACAAAATGATATTACATTTCCTAGATCATGGCTGCTGTAATAAGATTGTTATGAACAAGAATAACCTACTCACACATAAGGTATATGTTTCTCAAATTGTTTTAAAGGATTAAAACTATGAACTACGAAACCTTTCGAAAATGAGAAACTTGAACATTTGAAATTAGGCAAACTTGAACGTTTGGAAAATAATGTTGTTACTTGATTTTACAAAGGGAAGTGTTTTGGTTTACTTAAAAGGATAGTCACTCTATTTTCATACTACGGGTATTGTGTGACTTTTGTGAAAGTAACGTATCTTTTAAAGAGTTAATGTATGAAGTACTTTGGGGATAAAAATCCGAACTTGTTTATCATAAAGTAGAAAGTATCTTGTGTGAATAACTTGATTGTGTTGGTTTGTGATAGCCTTGTAATACTCTCTTGTTGGTTTGATAAGTAAACATGTTAGGATGCTACGTGTGTTAATATCTTGTGATGTTTGTAAAGGGTTTTCCTCGATCGCGCTTTATGTTGTTTAACTATCACCGTTATGTTGGTATTGTACCACTCACCTTGACATGATCCGGTTAAGCGCCTCCGACGCGGGTATATCTCAGCGATGCAGGACCATGATTCGAGAATACCTCATGCGGGTCCAGGGACCTATGCGAGCTACGAGTTCCGTGTTAGTGTGCGCCTTTATGGTCATACGCATGTGGCCCCATGCGATGCGAGTCGAGGCGCGGATCTTGGGAGTAGCTACCACCGACGCGGGAATACCTCACGCGGCCATCGGGGTGGCCTATGCGAGTCGCGAAGTTCGGTGGCTAGACGCGCATTTAGATGCGTGGGCGAGTGGCGGCTTTGATCATGTGACGGTCAGACAGATCTCATGATACGCTTTATGACCTTGTTTGTACCGTAGGTTTTAGTAGTCGGCTATGCCTTCATACTTACCCCGTCACGGTTTTATGATGACACGGTGTGGGACACGTGTTCATGTATTCCTTGGTGCTTTTATATCATAGGCACAATGAAGAAGGTATTCCACGGCATGATTGATGTTATGGGCGTGAGACCCATAGTTATATTTGAGTGATGACTTTGAGGCGTGAGTCACGACTTGACATAATCGCTTATTTATTGTGAATCGTAGTTTGGTTATCATACATGTCTCCGCTTTATATAGACTACTATGATTTCATTTACGATTTTCGCCACATACTTGGTACTGTTGTCTCGACCTCCTTCGGGCCGCGTTCATGCCGCAGTCAAGGTACACCGCCGTTGATCCTCGCTCTAGGGTCACATTCAGCGTTGGGAAGCTCCGCTTTCTCGAGGCTTATCTTGGTATAGTCCTCGTTGTAGGTGCTTACATTCAGGGTATGGGCCCCGTCCGTCGTTGTTGTCATATCATTCGTAAGGTCCGTAGTACCGCCAGGCGGGTTGTAATGGGATGTAAATCGTCGGATCTAAGTTTTTATATATATATATATATGCCGAAAGGCAACTTTTCTTCAGATAAACATGTGTTTCCTTTGCATTATTTCATGTTGTGTTTTATGTTCCGCTGATTTTCTCTCATGTGTGACTACTTGGGTGCCCGGGTAAGGCACGACCACGGCCCGAACGGGTCGTGACATAGCCAGCCATCTCCTTGTACTTAACCTCCGCCCCAGCCGTGGGACGGAGGTGCGAATCGTGGTCTCGCTGGGGCGGCGGCGTCATGGAACTCGCCGTCTCGGGTATAGATCGGCACGAGCCTCGTAACTCTCGGTGTCCTACTAGCGCCTCCTACTGCCTTGCCCTTCGGGCGGGTTTTACGTGAGGCATAATCTGAGTAAAAGGAATACGTTAGAGGTCCAACTTATAACACAGCTCTAAGGCACGATCTCAGAGTGAGAAGAATGGAAACCAATCCTAAATATCCTATAGCCTCCTGATTATTGGTGTGGTGCACAACACACCGATAATCAAGACTCTACTAGATACGGTCTGAAGACACTTTCCGAGGATTAACTGCTCTGATACCACTTTTGTCACGACCCGTTTCGGGGCCCGTGACTGGTGTCTTACCCGGGCACCCAAGTAGTCATACATCAGAGTAATCAGCGGAATATAAGAACAAGACATGAAACAGTTGTAAAATGAGACACATTTTTATGTGAGAAAATGTCTCCTTTCGGCATATATATATAAACATAGTTTTGCAGTTACATCCCAACTGTACAATAGGACTACAGACCTCTAAGAAGATAAACAACTATGGCGGGACAGGGCCCCGCCATACCCTGAATGTACAAAACTATATACAACAACAGGGAGATCATACCCAAAAGTCGAGCCTCAGGAGAAGATGGAGCTCCTAACACCAAAGCAAAGAGATCATAAGGATGTGGATCTAGCACCTGTTTGCCCTTACCTGCGGCATGAACGCAGCCCCCGAAGGAGGTCAGTACAACAGGTACCAAGTATATGAAACTGTAAAGTACTTAAATGAAATCAAAGTATTTAAAACCATTTGCAAATACAATCAGTTCAATTGCACATAGTGCCATATCACAAACAAGAACAATAATAGTAAGCGTAATGTGTCTTTTCTAGACCGCGAATGATCGGGCAAGGCCAATCGCCCATAGTTTCATTATGCGTGCCTAATCGACTTCCGCACCGCATAGTCATACTGCACCGCATGAGGTATTCTCGCATCGTGGGTAGCTAACCGGTACCCTCCTCGACTCCGCGATCCGCATAGTCTCAATAGACCGCATAGTCACACAGACCGCATAGGCATCGCGCGCATCGATAAAACACCGGAATGATCAATCCCGAACTCCCGCAGCGCATAGTCACATAGATCGCAGCCGTATAGACCCACATCTGGGTGGCAAGCCCTGGTATAACAAGTCCGGGGTAGGTGATATAATAACAAGATAATCGACTTACCGTTTAGCAACGTAAGCACAACAAGAATGACCCCTTCACAACATCACAAGACACTAACACACGTAGCATCATAATATGTCTTTTATCAATCAATCTTACTACACCTAATGTAAATCAATACAAGGTTTTTATAAGCAAATAAGTAAGCTTCTTTTATCTTTCTTAAGTTGTTATACCTAACTTCCCATAAAGCTAGTATAACTCTTAAGCTTTTGTTTAAAAACCAATTGTTTCTCTTCTGTTATAAATGATTCAGTATTCTTTTGAAATGCTTCAAGATCTTTATTATTCAGGCTTAAGTCAAAAGACATTGCCGTAGTTATTATTCAGGCTTAAGTCAAAAGACATTGCCGTAATTATTATTCAGTTAACACACGTACGTCTACCGTACTATATATATATTTAAAATATCATGCTCAAGAGTATAGGAAGAATCACATACCTTCTCGGCGAAAACCAACTGCCAAGTCGAATATGTCGCGCGCAGAGAATCAACCTATAATAGTCAGACACGTCTATCAACGTCTAGACTATTCTATAAACAGTTCTAAGTAGAGGGTTCTCTATTCTACGGAAAATTGGGCAGCACTTCCCTACCCGCCAAGCTACTCAAGTTCATCGTGAAAATAGTCCTATGTAAATGCAGTTCAATTATTCTTCTTTTATACCCTTCTACTGTGATAACAGTTCAATTCTATTCTTTAATATTCTTTCATATCTTATACTCAAGTCTTAACTATTCTTATATGTAATATCCAATTACAATAGAAGGAAAAGAGTATTTACCTCGATAAGCCCAAAATTATCCAAGTTAAAAGTCGCTCCTGAGCAAGGTTTAGCTCCTAATTTGTACGCTCCGATAGCTCCAAGAAACCCTTAGAAGTTCTACACAACTTCTACTAAAATACTATAAGGGATTTGGGCTAGGGTATTTTGGAATAGTGACTATACTTGGAAGACAACTTTCTACCAAGGGAGGGGTAGGTTTCGGCCAGACTACTAGGCTGGGGGGTGTTTGCCACGGGCCTTCACAAGGGGGGGAGGGGGAGTGTTTGGACGAAAACACTACAAGAGAGGGGAGGGATTTTTCAAGACTTGGAAATTGATTTGTGGATGAAGAACTCTTCATCTTAAGGGGGGTATTTATAGGTCAAGAAATGGCCAACCAATGGCCAAGATGAAGCCAAGTGCAAGGCAAGTGTAGGGTGGAGATTCACCCAAGTGTCCTTATCCATCTACTACACAAATATCCTACCAACTCCTTGACTTGTGCAAAGGCACAAAAAACGTGCCAATCCAAGCCTCAAGTTGCCGTCCAATGAGGGTGACAAGTGTCACCCTCCCGTTGGTCCAAAATATTTCATCTCTCGGAAAAATCCGCAAAAATTATAAATGACATAGCCGGAATTTACCCTACGCGAGTTTAGTAAAACGTTTCGTCGAAAAACGATTCTTTAAGTGAGTTGTGGCACAAACTTTTTCGTCCATAATGCCTAACTAAGGCTAAGCTTTTGTACGTACACCCTCACGTACATACTCTGGAAATACGGGGTATAACACTTTGTTTCTACATACTTTGCCACCTTTTTCAAGGACGAATTCAATAACCAAACACGCCACATTTAAGGCTCAACAAAGTAGTTAACAATAGGGGATTACACGCTTAATCAAAACGTGTAAAATTCCGCCCCACAATAAATATCAAACTAGTCCAACATATAATGTTCTTCTCGGCCAAAGATGTAACAACATATCAACATTTCCAATTCCTTTTCAATTCAAGTTGTTTAGTATAACATGTTATCAATCCGCAATCGATTATAACTACTACAATCCTCAAGTAGGTTGTTATACCCCGTATTTCCAAAGTATGTACGTGAGGGCGTACGTACGAAAGTTTAGCCTTAAAGTAGGCAATGGGACGTTTTTTTGGGCACAACTCATTAAAAGAATCATTTTCCGACGAAACGTTTTACACAACTCGCGTAGGATAAATTCCGGCTATGCCATTTCTAATTTTTGCGGATTTTTCCGAGAGACGAAACACTTTGGGCCAATGGGAGGGCGACACTTGTCACCCTCCAATTGGTGGACGTGAGGCGTCAATATGGCCGAATGGAGTGCCTATTTTGTCAAGTAGTTGGTAGGATATTTTGTGTGCAAGTTGGCTAGGTACACTTGCCCTAATCTTGACCTTACACTTGCCTTGCACTTGGCATAATCTTGGCCATTGGTTGGCCATCCCTTGACCTATAAATACCCCTCTTGTGATGAAGAGTTCTTCATCCACAAACAAGCTTTCCAAGTCTTGAAATCCTCTCCTCTCCCTTGAGCCTTTTTCGTCCAACACACCCCCCCCCCCCCCTTTGGTGAAGCTTAGCCGAGGCTACCCCCCCTAGCCTAGCCGAAATCTACCCCCCTCCCTTGGTAGAAAAGTTTCCTTCTAGTATTGTTATAATGCCCAAAATACCCTAGCCCAAATCTCTTAGTACTTAGTTGAAGTTGTGAAGAACTTCTAAGGGTTCTTGGAGCTATCGTTGCGTACAACTTAGGAGCTAAACCTTGCTCAGGATCGACGTATTATCTAGGATATTATTGGGCTTATCGAGGTAAATAAACTTATCCTTCTTTTGTAATTAGAGAATACATACTGTAGAAGTATAGGAATAAGTATAAATACTTAGAAGGATATTAAAGAATAGAATTGATTATCACATAGAAGGGTTTAAAAGAAGAATAATCAAATCAGACTTGCATGGACTGTTTTCACGATGAACTTGAGTAGCTCACCGCAGGGAAGTGCTGCCCAATTTTCCGTAGGATAGAGAACCCTACGCTTAGAACTATTTACTGAGTAGTCGAGCGTTGATAGGCGTGTCGACTATTATAGGTTGATTCTTCGCGACATATTCAACTTGGCGTGGATTTGGCCGAAGGTATGTGATTCTTCCTATACCTCGAGCATGATATTTTAAATATATATATAGTATGGTAGGCGTCGCGTGTTAATCGAATAATAACTACGGCAATGTCTTTGACTTAAGCACGAATAATACTTACGGCAATGTCTCGCGACTTAAGCACGAATACTTACTGCAATGTCTCTCGACTTAAGCACGAATAATAAGGATCTGAAAGCATTTCAAAAGAATCCGAATCATTTTTAATGAAGAGAACTAATTGGTTTTAAGCAGAAGCTTAAGAGTTATACTAGCTTTATGGGAAGTTAGGTATAACAACTTAAGAATGATAAAAGGAGCATTTACTTATGTGTTTAGAAATGGACTTACATTGATCTATGGAAAGAATAATAAAATGGTTTGATAAGTAGACATGATATGATGTTATGTGTGTTAGTGTCTTGTAACGTTTGTATAAAAGGGTATTCTTGTGCTTATGTGTTTAACGATAAGTGTTATGTTAGTATTATATCACTCACCTCTTGACATAAATACGGGGTTAAGTCGCCTCCGATGCGGTATATCATCACGACCCGTTCGAGGTTCGGATCGTGCCTTAAGGGCACCCAAGTTGTCATACATCATAGTTATCAGAGTAAATATAAAGCAAGACATGAAACAGTTTATAAAATAGAACACATTTTAAGTGAGAAAACATCGCCTTTCGGCATATATATAAAAACATGGTTTAGCGACATCCGAAATCTTGCATAACAGACTACACCTCTGAAATATACAACTATGGCGACAGGGCCCCGCCATACCTCGATCAGACAAAACTATCTACAACAGGAGATCATACCCAAAAGTAGAGCCTCGGAAAGGATGGAGCTCACGACACCAACGTAGAGATCCTAGGAATGTGGATCTAGCACTGCTGCCCTTACCTGCGGCATGAACGCACCCGGGAGAGGTCAAGATAACAGTACCAAGTATGTGAAACTATAAAGAATGAAATAAAATCAAAGTATTTAAAACCTTTTCACAAATACAATCGATTCAATTGCACATAGTGTCACATCACAACAACAACAAATAATAGGAAAAGCAGAATGTGTCTATTCTAGGCCGCGAATGATCGGGCAAGGCCAATCGCCCATAGTATCATTCGTGCCTAGTCTCGACTTCCGCGGCCGCATAGGTCACACCTGACCGCGTGAGGTATTCCCGCATCGGGGCAGCCAACCCGGCATCCGCCTAGGCTCCCGCAGCCCGCATAGCCTCAAAAGACCGCATAGTCTCACAGCACCGCAGGAATCCCCGTCGGGCTAAACACCGGAATGATCAATCACGGAGCATACCGCTGCTCGCATAGTCTCACAGACCGCATAGCCGTATAGACCAAGATCGGGGGCAAGCCACCGGTATAACGATCGAGGGTAGGTGATACAATAACGACAACGGACTTACAGGTTAGCAACGTAAGCACAAAGAAGAATGACCCTTTACACAAAGAATTCAAGACACTAACCGGTAGCATCATAATATGTCTACTTATCACACAAATCTTACTACACTTAATGTAAATCAATACAAGGCTTTTATAAACAAACAAGTAAATGATTCTTTTTATCTTCTTAAGTTGTTATACCTAACTTCCCATAAAGCTAGTATAACTCTTAAGCTTTTGTTTTAAAAACCAAATATTTATCTTCTTAAAAATGATCGATATTCTTTTGAAATGTTTTGATTCTTTGTTATTCGAGCTTAAGCCGTGAGGCATTGTAAGTATTATTCATTAACACGTATACGTCTCACCGTATATATATTGTAAAATATCATGCTTTAGGAAGAATCACATACCTTCTCAAATAAAACCACCGCCAAGTGAATATGTCGTGTGAGAGAGTCACCTATAATAGTCACAGATATCTATCAAAGACTACTCGAAGGTCATTCTAAGCAGAGGGTTCATAATTCTACGGTAAGTCAGGGCAGACTTCCTACAGTGAGCTATATAAGTTCATTGTGAAAACAGTCCTATGTAAATCTGATTTGATTATTCTTCTAAGTATTTATACTTATTCTTATTCTACAACAGTAAGTATTCTCTAATTCAAAGAGGGTTAGGATTAGTTACCTCGGTAAGCCCAATAATATCCTAGAAAAGTCGCTACTGAGCAAGGTTTTGCTCCTAAGTTGTATGTCTAAGAAAACCTTAGAAGTTCTTCACAACTTCTACTAAGTACTAAGGTATTTGGGCTAGGTATTTTGGGCATTATAACAAAACAAGAAGGCAACTTTTCTACCAAGGAGGGGTAGGTTTCGGCTAGGCTAGGGTGGGGTAGCCTCGCCAAGCTTCTCAAGGAGGGGTGTTGGACGAATTGCTACAAAGGGAGAGGAAGGATTTTTAGACTTGGAAAGCTTTTGTGGATGAAGAACTCTTCATCTCAAGAGGTATTTATAGCTCAAGCCTTGCCAACCAATGGCCAAGATGAAGACAAGTGCAAGGCAAGTGTAAGGCCAAGATCAAGCCAAGTGCACCCTAACCCCTACTCCACAAAACACTCCACACAACACTCCACAAAACATGGCACAAAACAAGGCCTAAGCAAGGAACCAATCGCCAAGGCCAACACCCTCTTGGGCCTAATCGTCCAAAGCCACCCCACTTGCTTCCAATGTGAGGTGACACATGTCACCCTCCGTTGGTCCAAAATGTTCGTCTCTCGGAAAAATCCGCAAAAATAAGAAATGGCATAGCGGAATTTACTCTACGAAAGTCGTGGAAGCGTTTTGGAAAATGATTCTTTTAGTGAGTTGTGTACAAAAGAAAGCGTCGAAGGCTAACTAAGGCCAAACTTTTTACGTATTCCTCACGCATACTCTGGAAATACGGTATTACATTCTCCTCTTAGAAACATTCGTCCCGAATGTTCCTTCTCAAGACCGTTAACGATAAGATTCTTCATAACTTAAACAGTTTGCAAATGCCACACGCGGCCACAAAACAACACTTAGGCATAAACGATAACGAAAATTTACAAGTAGGAAAGTGAATTACACGAGGTGTGGGGAATAGGTGAGGATACTTCGCCTCATGTCCTCGCCGGCTTCCCACGTCATCTCCTCTCGAGCTCGTTCGCCACAAGACTTGACGAAGGCCACGCCCTTCGTCCGCAGACGCCTAACACGATGATCGACTATCGCTATGGGAATCTCCTCATACGATAACCCTCGGTCACCGGACATCGTCAATCGGGTGTACCCTAGATGGATCCGATACATCTCCTCAAAGATAGATACGTGAAAAACGGATGATCGCCTCCGGATCGGACGGCAGATCCAACTCATAGGCAACCTTGCCTACCTGCGGACAATGAAACGCCCGATGTACCTAGGTGAGTTTCCTTCTTCCCAAATCTCATCACACCCTTCATGGGTGACACCTTTAGAAAACCCAATCATGAACCTCGAACTCAAGATGCCGACGGCGATGATGCGCATACGACTGGCCGACTCGAGTATTAATAGCCGCTCTCGGATAAGCTTCACCTTATCCACCGCTCGCTGCACCAATCTGGTCCCACTAGCCGCACTCTCGCCCACATCGAACCAACCTATAGGCGATCTGCACTTCCTCCCATACAAGGCCTCATAAGGCGCCATCCGAATCTTTGGGTGGTAGCTATTATTATACGCAAACTCAACTAGAGGCAAATGATCCTCCCAACTACCATCGAAGTCAATAACACGCTCGCAAAGCATATCCTCAAGAGTGCGGATAGTGCGCTCGCCCGTCAAATGCATGCGTGGATGAAATGCGACTCGAGCTCACTGCGTCCTAAACCCTCTGGAAGGACCTCAGGAAGTTAGCCAGAACCGGGCTCCTGTCGATATGATCGAAGTAGGGACTCCATGCGATCGACGATCTCGGATGTAAAGTGCGGCATAATCCTCACCAAAAAGTCGTCGGGACGGAAGAAAGTGGGCTGATTTCACACCGTCGACGATAACCCATATAGAATCATGTCTCCTCCGAGTGCGAGGTAATCTGTGATGAAGTCCATGTTGATTACCTCCCACTTCCGGTCGGGATCTCAATCGTCAGAATAAAACCACGGGCCTGCGTGCTCTACCTTCACTGCCGACAACACGGGCACTGAGCTACAAACTCTGCAACGTCTCTCTTCAAGCCATCCCACCAATACACAGATCTAAGGTCGTGGTACATCTTGGTCGACCCCGGATGGATAGAGTAACACGCGCTGTGTGCTTCCCCCAGAACTCGCGAAGTCTCAAACATCCGAACACATGCCGCCTCAAACCTTAGCACCCCATCGGTGCTACCTCAAGACCCTTGCCTCACGAAGAGTCGTATCACGATATCGAATCAAAGCCGGATCTCGAATTGCCTCTTCACCTCTCGACGATGGAAGACTCGACAACCTCACGAACTCTAACCCCATCGCTATCGGAATCAATCAAGCGGACACCAAGGCTCGCTAATCGATGCAAATCACGAACCATGTCCCTCCTCTCTAGCTGCACATCGATAGGCTCCCATCGACTACGACTAAGAGCATACGCCACAACATTGGCCTTCCGGTGGTACAGGATATCAACATCGTAATCCTTAAGCAACTCTAACCACCGTCTGCATCGTAAGTTCGGCTCCTCGGTGAAGATATCTTGGAGGCTCTTGTGGTATGTATAAATATCCACGTGAACCCCATACAAATAGTGCCTCGGATCTTGAAAGCGTGAATTACTACGCTAACTCCAAATCATGGGTGGGGTAGTTCCTCGTGTTTCTTCATTGTCGGGATGCATATGCTATAACCCCGCCATGCTGCATCAACACACATCCCAACCCGATGCACGGCGATCACAATACACGACATAACCGTCTGGACCTGCGGAAGAGTAAGAACGGGCGGTCGTCAATCTCTCCTTCAAAGAATCGGAAACCCCGCCACAAGCATCACCATCGGAACTTGGCCGCTCGCCCGAGTCACCTAGTGCGAGATAGAAGCAAACTTCTACGAACCGATAATATCTGCAAGGCCCGAAATGCGAACCTGCCGGAGTAGTAGGTCTAGGCCAAGTCACGATCGCCTCGATCTTGGCGTATCAACTCGAATGCCATCACCCGACAATATGCCCAAGAAACGCCATGAAGTCAACCAAAACTCACATTTGGAAAACTTGGCGTACAATCGCTGGTCTGGAGAATCGCCACGCGCCTCAAATGCTCGCATGCTCTGCTCTGGCGAGAATAAACCAAGATATCATCGATGAACACTATCACAAACGTGTCCAAAAATGGTTTGAACACTCGTTTCATCAGATCCATGAATATCGCCGTAGCATTGGTCAACCCAAAAGACATGACCACGAACTCATAATGCGCGTCTGGGTCCGAATGCGATCTAGGGACATCCACCTCTCGACTCGCACTGATGATAGCGATCGCAGATCAATCTTGAGAAACATCTCGCACTCGCAATCAGTCGAACAAATCATCAATCACGGGAAGGGGTATTCGTTCTTAATGGTCACCTTGTTCACCGTAATCAACACACATGCGCGTCCCCGCCCTTCTTCTTCACGAACAATACGGCGCTCCCGGGGGAGAAACACTGGGCCTAATGAAGCCCTTCTCTAGCAAATCCCTGCCGATCCTTCAACTCTCTCAACTCGGCGGTGCCATTACGTATGGCGGAATGGAAATAGGCGAGTATCCGCAACACATCTATACAAAACTCGATCTCCTCTCGGAGGATACAGGAGGTCATCTGAAACACGCCTGGGAACTTCACGACCATCGAATCGGTGAAAATCTGGTACCGCAGACTTGTATCAAACACCCGAACGAGATGATAGATATACCCCTTTTGTACCATCTTCCTAGCCTTGAGGTAGGAAATAAACCTACCCCTCGGCGATACCGTGCTCCCCTCCCACTCAACAACCGGCTCCTCAGAAAGCGGAACCGCATTACTCTCTCTGCGGTCTACATTGGCGTAGCAAGAAGCTAGCCAATCCATCCCCATAATCACGTCAAGTCAATCATCTCCAACTCTATCAAGTCGGCTGTGGTCCGACGACGTAAATGGTCACAGGACAAGCTCTATATACGTCGAGCTACCACCGAATCACCCATGGCGTAGCTACCTCGAAAGGGTCTATGGACTCGGGCTCTATCCCTATCCTACTAGCAACAAGGGAGATATATAGGGCAGTAGAACCGGATCTATCAAAGCATACACATCAAACCCGAAGCCGATAAGGTACAGCGACGACATCGGTGAGGCCTCACGATCTGTCGGTGGACAAAGCATATACGCGTTACGAGGACCGCTAGAAGCGGGACTGCGCCACGACCTGTCGCGACCCGCTGATCCATGTACCTTGCCTCGGGCGAGTAATCGCTCGGGATGAAGCGGCAATGCACCGTAGATCGGGCCCTACTACCGCGCCGCTCGGTCGGACAAACTCGCGAAATGACCTGCCGCCACAAGTATAGCAGCTCGAGTCTGACTCGAATGGTATACGCCACAACGCACACGGCGAACCTCGAGCAGTTAGCACCGCTACTCGAAATCAAGTCCCGGGCCACGACACGCCCCGATCGCTCTGGCCGCTTGAAAATGAGGTAGGAGCGCTCTGCCGGCCGTGGTGCAAATCTGTACTTCACGATGCCGCCACCACGAGGACCACCAAAAGAACCGCCGTCTTGGCCTTCTTCTTGCTGATATCGCTCTACCCGGCGTCTCTACGCCTCACATCCCAGCATGAGCTCGCATACGTTATGTCCATGCTGGTGAAGGACACACCCGCACAAGACTCGGCCATGTAATCATCTAGCCCGGTGACATAGCGATGCACCGCCCTCCATCTCTCGCTACGGTCGGGGACATATCGAGCCAAAGAATCAAACTCGACATTGTACTCTCTCACATGCGTCCTCCTGTCTCAGAACAAGAATCTATCGGCTCGTGCCCTCCTCATCTGCGGAGGCAAGAAGTGTGAGAAAAGCCTCAAAACTCATCCCATACCGCGGAGGTGCATGCTCTCCCGAAAGCTCCCATGAATCAAACCAATCGATTGCGGTATCACGCGGCCGATGCGAACCGAATATCACGCACTCGATCCTCGAAGCCACGATCACCCGCATAATCCTCTGCGGTGACGGATGAACTCCTGCGATCATCTTCCGCCTCGACCAGTAAAACTCGGAGGGCTACAACTAAGGAAATCCGTAGTCTCAAACTATTCGCCTCGGGTGCACTACAGTGCGGCCGAGCGAGCCGAATCGAACCGCCAGATCCAGCCTCTCGCCGATCGGGCCACAACTTTAGCCAAAAGTGGGCCATCTCCTTGTACCCTAACTCTCCGCCTCAGCCGTGGGGCGAGGTGGGGTGCTGTGGTCTCGCTGGGGTGGCGGCGTCATAGAACTCGCCGTCTACGGTATAGCGGGCCTAAGCCCTCGTGACTCTAGGTGTCTGCTAGCAGCCTCCGCCGCCTTGCCCTTCGGGCGGGTTGCCTTACGTGGAGGCATAATCTGCACAGAAAGGAATACGTTAGAGGTCCAACCTATAACACGACTCTAAAGCACGATCTCGGAATGAGAAGAATGGAAACCAATCCTAAATATCCTATAGCCTCACGATTATTGGTGTGGTGCACAACACACCGATAATCAAGACTCTACTAGATACGGTCAGACACTTTCCGAGGATTAATCGCTTCGATACCACTTTTGTCACGAATTCGGGGCGTGATGGTGCCTGCCAAGGCACCCAAGTAGTCATACATCGAGTAATCGTGGAAATATAAAGCAAGACATAAACAGTTTATAAAATAGAACACATTTTAAGTGAGAAAACATCGCTTTCGCATATATATAAAAACATGGTTTAGCGATACATCCGAAATCTTGTACAACAGACTACTGACCTAAGGAAATATACAACTATGGCGGACGGGGCCCGCCATACCTGGATCAGCACAAAACTATCTACAACGGGAGATCATACCTAAAAGTAGAGCCTCGGAAAGGATGGAGCTCGACACCAACGTAGAGATCCTAGGAATGTGGATCTAGCACCGCTTGCCCTTACTGCGGCATGAACGCACCCGGGAGAGGTCGAGACAACAGGTACCAAGTATGTGAAACTATAAAGAACTGAAATAAAATCAAAGTATTTAAAACCTTTTCACAAATACAATCAGTTCAATTGCACATAGTGTCACATCACAACAACAACAGTAATAGGAAAACTGTAACAGGTCTATTCTAGGCCGCGAATGATCGAAGCAAGGCGATCGCCCGTAGTATCATTCTGCGTGCCTAGTCTGGACTTCGCAGCCGCATAGGTCACACACGGACCGCGTGAGGTATTCCCGCGTCGGGGGCAGCCAACCCGGCATCCGCCTAGGCTCGCGGCCGCGCATAGCCTCAAAGCCGCGTAGTCTCGGCGGACGCGTAGGAATCCCGCGTCGGGCTAAACACCGGAATGATCAATCACGGAGCATACCGCTCCGCATAGTCTCACGAACCGCGTAGGCCGTATAGACCGCATCGAGGCAAGCCACCGGTATAACGATCGAGGGTAGGTGATACAATAACGATTAGCGGACTTACGGTTAGCAGCGTAAGCCGCAAGAATGACCCTTTTACGACAATTCAAGACACTAACCGGTAGCATCATAATATGTCTACTTATCACACAAATCTTACTACATACAGAAATCAATACAAGGCTTTTATAAACAAACAAGTGCAGTTCCTTTTTATCTTCTTAAGTTGTTATACCTAACTTCCCATAAAGCTAGTATAACTCTTAAGCTTTTGTTTTAAAACCAAATATTTATCTTACGTTAAAAATGATCGATATTCTTTTGAAATGTTTTGATTCTTTGTTATTGAGCTTAAGCGTGAGGCATTGCCGTAAGTATTATTCATTAACACGTATCGTCTACCGTACTATATATTGTAAAATATCATGCTTTAGGAAGAATCACATACCTTCGTGAAAACCACACTTGAGTTGAATATGTCGCCAGAGAGTCGACCTATAATAGTCACAGATATCTATCAAAGACTACTCTGAAGGTCATTCTAAGCAGAGGGTTCATAATTCTACGGTAAGTCGGGCGTGACTTCCCTACAGTGAGCTATATAAGTCTCTGTGAAAGCAGTCCTATGTAAATCTGGTTTGATTATTCTTCTAAGTATTTATACTTATTCTTATTCTACAACGATAAGTATTCTCTAATTCAAAGAGGGTTAGGATTAGTTACCTCGGTAAGCCCAATAATATCCTAGAAAAGTCGCTGAGCAAGGTTTTGCTCTAAGTTGTATGCTCCAGAAACCTTAGAAGTTCTTCACAACACTAAGTACTAAGGTATTTGGGCTAGGGTATTTTGGGCATTATAACAAAACAAGAGGCAACTTTTCTACCAAGGGAGGGGTAGGTTTCGGCTAGGCTGGGGTGGGGTAGCCTCGGCCAAGCTTCTCGAGGAGGGGTGTTGGGCCAATTGCTACAAAGGGAGAGGAAGGATTTTTAGACTTGGAAAGCTTTTGTGGATGAAGAACTCGTCAGCTCAAGAGGGGTAGTTATAGCTCAAGCCTTGGCCAACCCATGGCCAAGATGACGCCAAGTGCAAGGCAAGTGTAAGGCCAAGATCAAGCCAAGTGCACCCTAACCCCTACTCCACAAAACACTCATGAAACACTCCACAAAATGGCACAAAACAAGGCCTAAGCAAGGAACCAATCGGCGAGGCAGCGCCCTCTTGGGCCTTGATCGTCCAAGCCACCACACTTGCTTCCAATGTGAGGGTGACACGTATCACCCTCCGTTGGTCCAAAATGTTTCGTCTCTCGGAAAAATCCGCATAAAAATAAGAAATGGCATGGCGGAATTTACTCACGAAAGTGTGAAGCGTTTAGGGAAAGCGATTCTTTTAGTGAGTTGTGTACAAAAGAAAACGTCCAAGGCTAACTAAGGCCAAACTTTTTGTACGTATTCCCTTACGTACATACTCTGGAAATACGGGGTATTACATATACCTCAGGCAGTCTGTGTGACTATGATGCGAGGACACCTCATGCGGGTCTGTGTGACCTATGCGGAGCTGCGAGAGTTCCAGGTTAGTGTGCGGGGTTATACCTCATGCGATCTATGTGGCCATGCGGACTACGAGTCGGGGCGATGCGGAGTAGCTACCCTCGATGCGGGGTTATGCCACTATGCGAGCTACGTGAGTGGCCTATGCGGACTCTGAGTCGAGATTAGGCTTGCTTAATGATACTATGGGCAATTGGCCTGCCCGATCATTCGCGGCCTAGAAAAGACACATTCTGATTTACCTATTGTTGCTTTTGTTTATGATGTGGCACTATGTGCGGTTACCTTGGTTGTTTCATACATATATATGGCGATTTTAAAATGATATGTTTTCGTTTAAGTACTTTCTGATTTCGCATACTTAGTACTGTTTGTCGACCTCCTTGAGGCTGCGTTCATACTGCGGTAAGGGCAGCGGTGCTAGATCCTTGTTATACCCGTAGTTCTGGTATGTATGCGAGGCGTGCGTGCGAGAATCTGACGAGAAGATTGGAAAGGAAGAAAGAGGTAATTTTCCACGGAAAAGTTTCGGTTTTGTGAAGGAAAAAGGTTCGTTAATGGGAATTGGATTCCCATTTGGTATTCGGACTTCACGGAATATTAGAAAAATATGGAATTTTATTTTGGAAATGGTCACGTGGGGCCACGGGAGAAATTCTGATTTTGTAGAGCCCACTTTGTTTTGAGATTTTGGCCATTGTGGATATTTTGGAAGATGTTTTATTTTGGGCCATTAGGAGGGTGACACGTGTCACCCCACAAGTGGCTTGGTAGAATGACATTTGAGCACAGTCGGAGTTAAGTCATTTTCGGCGAAGCGTTTTACATAACTTGCGAGGGAAAATTCGGCTATGTCTTTTCTTATTTTGCGGATTTTTCCGAGAGATGAAATGTTTTGGACCAACGAGGGCGACACTTGTCACCCTCAAGTTGGTGGAGTTGGACGGCCACCCTTGGACGTTTGAAGGGTCAAGTTGATGAGATATTTTGTGAGGGATTTGTGGAGTAGGGACTAGGGGGCACTTGGGCACATCTTGGCCTACACTTGCAGCACTTGGCTAGATCTTGGCCCTTGGTTGGCCTTTGCTTACCCTATAAATACCACTCCCTTTGAAGACTTCGTCCGCCGAATCTACAAGTCTTGAGAACCCTCTCCTCCTCTTGTTGACTCTCGTCCAAGAGCCTCCCTCCCCTTTCATGTGGCCTTGTGGCGAGAGCACCTCTCCTTCCTAGTAGGCCGCTTGGTAGAAGCACTTCCACTGCCTTGGGGTGTTCTCGTGGGGTACCCTTGGTTGAGAAATACTCTCAAAAGTATTGTTATTATGCCCAAATACCTTAGCCTTATACCTTGTAGTATTCTAAGGTTATATCTATCTGAAAAGCCGAAATACTATCATACTTCCCGTCGGTCCACAAACCGAAACCCTAAGGAAAATCTCCATGGTTAGTTGGAGTGCTTTGTAGAAGTTGGTTAGAACTTCTAAGGGTTGTTTGAGGCGGGACGGAGCACCGGTGTAGGAAGCGAAACATTGCTAAGGATCGACTTTAAACTCGGATAATTATGGGCTTATCGAGGTAATTATCTTGTCCCCTATTGTAATTGGATATTACATGTGGTTAGAATATATAGTTGAAGTATACTATATATAGAAGCGACGTAGTTGTTGGCGATGTCTTTTGACTTAAGCACGAAGAATAAGGAAGGCTGAGCTGTAATTACATGGGTGTATTCTGTAGACTTGTGTAGTATTGCGGTATAGTAGAATTGTACCGTTCGGGTTAGATGTATAACCCCGGTTGGCTAGGTAGCCGGCCTCGATAGAGGAGGAGATTTCTGTTGTGGCGGGAGAGTCTGCCGAATTTTTACGTAGAATGTTCTACGATGTTAATAAGCGCGCGTGGCCTTATAGGTTGAAGTACTACGTGTGGCGCGTTACTTGGCAAGGTAGCGGCGGTTGGGAGTACTTGGGCGTTTTGCTATTAGTCGATACTCGTCGCGAGGTATGTGAACCTCTTCCTATCTCTTCTAGCATGATATGTGTGAACTATGTAGTGCGGTGAGCGTCATGTACTAAATGTATTTGATTGGTGTAAAACATAAAGTGTTATAACGGCTTTATGGGAAGTTGGTTATAACGGCTTTATGTTGGTAAGAAAATACATGTGGTTTTAAAAGGTAGCGATTTGAACTATAAGCGGCTTGTTATGTGTTAATAAAGAACTTGAAGTATTTCAAAAGAGTTTTGAATCATTTTGAGAGGAAGTAATACTTGATTTGTTTTGAAACTTAAGAGTTATACTAGCTTTATGGAAAGTTAGGTATAACGTCTTAAGAATGTTTCTTGATTTTGGAAATCGAGAATGTGTATCGACAAACCAACTGCGGCGTTAATAAAAGGAAATGTTTTGTGATTAAGTATTATTAAAACCCGGTAGAAACTTCCATCTGCATAGAAGCTAAGATGAGACAAAATGATATTCCTAGATCATGGTCTTTGAAATAAGATTGTTATAAACAAGAATATCCTACTACATAAGACTTATGTTTCTCAGATAGTTTAAAGGAGAATTATATTCTTAATTGAATAAGACTATGAAATACGAAACCTGTCTAAAATGAGAAACTTGAACATTGGAACTTAGGCAAACGTGATCATTGGACAAGAATGTTGCTACTTGATTTTACAAAGAGTAATTGATTTACTTTAAAAGGATAGTCACTCTATTTATACTACGGGTATTGTGTGACATTGTGAAATAACGTATCTTTTAAAGAGTTAACGTATGAAGTACTTTGGGGATAAAACCCGAACTTGTTCGCATATAGTAGAAAGTACCTTGTGTGTATAACTTGATTGTGTTGGTTGTGATAGCCTGGTAATACTTTCTTGTTGATTGATAAGTAAACATGCTAGGATGCTACGTGTGTTAGTATCTTGTGATGTTGTGTAAAGGGGTTTCCTTCGTTGTGCTTATGTTGCTTAACGATAATTTGTTGTGTTAGTATTTTACATCACTCATCTCTTGAGATGATTAGGGGTTAAGCTACCCTCCGTCACGGGGGTAGACTTCGAGCGGGTCGATGGACTATGATTCGAGAATACCTCATGCAGTCCGGGGCTATCGGAACTCTGAGAGTTCGAGTTAGTATCGTCCTTTATGGGCATGCGGTCCATGTGGCCATGCGCTGCGAAGTCGGGGCGTTGCGGGAGTAGCTACCCTCGATGCGGGAATACCTCATGCGGGCGATGAGATTGGCCTATGCGGGCTGCGGGAGTTCGAGGTTAGGCAGCGTACATTGATCGTGGGCAAGTGGCGGCTTTGATCGGTGGCGGTGCAAGCGAGATCTTATAATCTGATTCATGACCTTGTTGGTATTGTGGGTTGTTAGTAGTCGGCTATGCCTTCGTACTTACCCCGTACAGTTTTATGATGACACAGGTGGGACCTGGTGTTCATATGTGTTCCTTGGTGCTTTTATATCATAGACTGCCGGATGAGAAGGTATTCCACGGGCATGATTGATGTTGTGGGCACGAGACCCATTGTTATACTTGAGTGATGACTTGAGGCGTGAGTCACGACTTGACATGGCTTCTTTGTTGTAAGCGTAGTTCGGTTATCATACATGTCTCTGCTTTATATGGCGCTATGATTTCATTTCTGATATGTATTTTGATTTCGCATACTCGGTACTGTTATCTTGACCTCGCCCGGGGCTGCGTTCATCCGCGAGTAAAGGTACACGATCGTTGATCCTCGCTCTTAGGGTCCTGATTCGAACGTGGAAGCTCCGTTTCTCGGAGGCTTATCTTGGTATAGTCCTGTTGTTGTGGGTGTTTACGTTGGGGTATGGCGGGGCCACTGTCCCGCCATTGTTATCGTATCATTTCTTAGAAGTCCGTAGTCTGTTGTGGGCGGGGTTGGTAAAAAGATTAAAGCGTTCGATTGTAAAAGTTGTTATTTATATATCGAAAGGCAAGTTTTCCTCAATTCTTGTTTTGTACTTCACTTGTTTCATGTATATGTTTTATGTTCGTGATTACTCGATGTTGTGTCACTAGGGTGCGGGGTAAGGCACGATCACGGGCCCGATTTGGTCGTGACAGTGGTATCGAAGCGATTAATCCTCGGAAAGTGTCTACAGCCGTATCTGTAGAGTCTTGATTATCGGTGTGTTGTGCGCCACGCCAATAATCGAGGCTATAGGATATTTAGGATGGTTTCTATTCTTCTCACTCGAGATCGTGCCTTAGAGCGGTGTTGAAAGTTGGACCTACGGCGAAATTCTTTCCCTTATCGTTATGCCTCGCGTAGTGGCAACCGGGCCCGGGAGGCAAGCGGCGAGGGAGGCTGCGAGTTGAGTTCGGAGGGTTGCGTGGGCACAAGCCCAATTATCACCTTGGATGGTGCTTCGTTCGGGATTTCTGCGACGTCACTAGCCCGGCGAGTTTAGCACGGCGGCGCGATTCTACTGCGGCCATGATATTTGAACGCCGGTGCCACGATTGGGAGCAGAGAATATAGATTGCGAGAGAGCGACCGCATTACTAGCTATGGATGTGGCTACGGAGAATATACCGATGTCCGCGAGTCTTGATGACTATCTAAAGAGAGGTTGTACAAGAGTAATTCTTGACTAGGCGTGAGCATGGCCTATGAACGGGCTTATCTGCGCGGCGGTAGAAAGCGTAGAGATCGACGGGTTAACGAAGGACATCGAGAAGGGCGGGCGGCTAGGTCCTTTGGTAACCGAGGCAAGTCGCCTCGCGGCGATTAGATTATGCACATCCGCCGGTGCAAAGAGGTCCCCGGGATTGATGCGTTCGGGGTATGCGAGAGTTAGTCGGGGACTCGGGGTTTTCGATTCATCGTGTGACGTCATCCTGGGAATGTCGTCTTTTTAGATTGATACGTGTTGTACCTGTGGCCGTCAGGGCCATATGTCGAATAGGTGACCTAGTAGAAGGATTTTGTCTTGATCGCAGGTGGGTAGTTCGTCACCTTCCCAACTATCGCCTACGGGCGAGGTTCGATTAGAACGACATAGAAGTGAAGCAGTAGATGCAGGCATATCCTAAACCCTCTAGAATTTTGTTTATATGATAAGGTGAGTATACCTTAAGTGCTATGTTCTGGTAGCAGTATGTTAGTTGTGATTAGAAATCATGGTTGTTTAACCGAATAAGATGTTGGGGATAGAAAGTGTGAGCCTTAGAGTTTCTGCGTAGAGACCTTAGAGGTAAGGCCATCTCGAGTAAAAGGCGTATATTATGTTTGACCCTTATAGGAGTGCATAGTGCGTGAGCTATGTTCGTGGGATAAGTCACGAGTAGTGTGGAAGGAAGAGGGTAGTTGAGCTAAGAAGACCGCTAGGTTTTCGTAGCGTGTTTTGAGAGATTGTTCGCCGGGAGATAGTATTTGCGCGCTAGGGTCGGGTTGAGGCCACGTTGCGGGTCAACCCGCGGCATGTTTGGTGGTGGTGCGGTTGTGGTGGTCGCCTTGTGGAAGGGTCACGAGGGTGTTAGGCCCAAGTTTAGTTAACCGCAGTCTGAGTTCGTGGATGCGTTCGACCGATGGTCGATCGATGAGAGCAGCCCATCGTGTTCTTGATCGGGACCGTTCACTCGGCGATGTTGATTTATCGAAAGGTTGTAAGGCTGCACGGTGCCTACCTTCACCTTATGGCGACAGTGGAGCCAGTTCTGCTGTTTTGTTTCGGAAGTTTTACGAGCGAGTTAAGGACTGGTGAGTCTCAAAGTACGTCGCCACCGGGCGGTATGTGGTCGGGGTAGTTGTGAAGATTGTTGTCTCTGTGGAGGGCGTTTAAGCTACCATTTCGGTGTTGGAGGTCGCCTTATGAAGCCTTGTAGGGGCGGAAGTGTAAGTTTCCGATCGATTGGTTCGATGTTGGCAAGGTTGAGCAGTTGGTTGAGCTTGTTCCGGTGGTGGATGAGAAAAGCTCATCTAGAAGAAGTTACGGCGGCTCGGAGGAATCGTGCGGATAATCGGCGAGGGCGGCAGAGTTGAGTTGACGGTCGGTCTTCTTGAAAGTACCACCGGGACGAGTGTGGCGAGTTTTGGAAACTAAAGCGATGTCGAAATGTGGTAAGGTTGAGTGTCACGGCGGCTTGATGATCATGGCGGCCGGTACCATTTGTTGGGTCGTCGGAGCTAGGCTCGCGGCAAAGTGACAAAAGTGTATTTGTGGTGATGTTAGAGGTGTTTCCTCGTAGACTTGGATATAAGTATGTTGCGCGGTATTTTACGTGGCGGTATGGCGAGGATTGTTTCGTAAGTATAGAAGTGAAGACTATCTTGCGCGTATGTTTTGAGACTTAGAATGAACATTCGGGACGAATGTTTCTAAGGGAAGAATGTTATACCCGTAGTTCACGGGTATGTATGCGAGGCGTGCGTGCGAGAATCTGACAGAAAGATTGGAAAGGAAGAAAGAGGTAATTTTTCCACGGAAAAGTTTAGGTTTTGTGAAGGAAAAAGGTTCGTTAATGGGAATTGGATTCCCAGTTTGGTATTCGGACTTCGGAATATTAGAAAAATATGGAATTTTATTTTGGAAATGGTCACGTGGGGCCCACGGGAGAAATTCTGGTTTTGTAGAGCCAGCTTTGTTTTGAGATTTTGGCCATTGTGGATATTTTGGAAGATGTTTTATTTTGGGCCATTAGGAGGGTGACACGTGTCACCCCACTGTGGCTTAGCCGAATGACATTTGAGCACAGTGCAGATCGAAGTCGTTTTTAAATGGCGTTTTACATAACTTGCGAGGAAAATTCGGCTATGTCTTTTCTTATTTTGCGGATATTTCAGAGATGAAATGTTTTGGACCAACGAGAGGCGACACTTGTCACCGCCGAGTTGGTGGAGTCGACGGCCACTCGGGCGTTTGAAGGTCAAGTTGATGAGATATTTTGTGAGGATTTGTGGAGTAGGGACTAGGGGCACTTGGGCACATCTTGGCCTACACTTGCTTAACACTTGGCTAGATCTTGGCCCTTGGTTGGCCTTTACACCTATAAATACCCCTTTGAAGACTTCTTCATCCTCAAATCTCTAAGTCTTGAGAACCCTCTCCTCCTCTTGTTGACTCTCGTCCAGAGCCTCCTCCCCTTTCATGTGGCCTTGTGGCCGAGCACCTCTCCCTTCCTAGTAGGCCCTTGGTAGAGCCACTGCCTTGGGGTGTTCTCGTGGTACACACTTGGTTGAGAAATACTCTCAAAAGTATTGGTATTATGGCCAAATACCTTAGCCTTATACCTTGTAGGATTGTAAGGTTCTATCGATCTGAAAAGCCAGAAATACTATCATACTTCCGTCGGTCACAAAACCGAAACCACAGGAAAATCTCCATGGTTAGTTGGAGTGCTTTGTAGAAGTTGGTTAGAACTTCTAAGGGTTGTTTGGGCGGGACGGAGCACCGGTGTAGGAGCGAAACATTGCTAAGGATCGACTTTAAACTCGGATAATTATGGGCTTATCGAGGTAATTATCTTGTCCCCCTATTGTAATTGGATATTACATGTGGTTAGAATATATAGTTGAAGTATACTATATATAGAACTGAACGTAGTTGTTGGCAATGTCTTTTGACTTAAGCCTGAAGAATAAGGAATCGGCGAGCTGTAATTACATAGGGTGTATTCTGATGAACTTGTGTAGTATTGCGGTATAGTAGAATTGTACCGTTCGGGTTAGATGTATAACCCCGCGGTTGGCTAGGTAGCGGCCTCGATAGAGGAGGAGATTTCTGTTGTGGCGGGGAGAGTCTTTGCGAATTTTATGGAGAATGTTCTACGATGTTAATAAGCGCGTTGGGGCCTTATAGGTTGCAGTACTACGTGTGGCGCGTTCTACTTGGCTTAAGGAGTAGCCGACAGTTGGGAGTACTTGGAGCGTTTTGCTATTAGTCGATACTGCGTCGCGGTATGTGAACCTCTTCTATCTCTTCTAGCATGATATGTGTGAACTATGTAATGCGGTGAGCGTACGTGTACTAAATGTATTTGATTGGTGTAAAACATAAAGTGTTATAACGGCTTTATGGGAAGTTGGTTATAACGGCTTTATGTTGGTAAGAAAATACATGTGGTTTTAAAAGGTAGCGATTTGAACTATAAGCGGCTTGTTATGTGTTAATAAAGAACTTGAAGTATTTCAAAAGAGTTTTGAATCATTTTGAGAGGAAGTAATACTTGATTTGTTTTGAAACTTAAGAGTTATACTAGCTTTATGGAAAGTTAGGTATAACGTCTTAAGAATGTTTCTTGATTTTGGAAATCGAGAATGTGTATCGACAAACCAACTGCGGCGTTAATAAAGGAAATGTTTGTGATTAAGTATTATTAAAACCGGTAGAAACTTCCATCTGCATAGAAGCTAAGATGAGACAAAATGATATTCCTAGATCATGGTCTTTGAAATAAGATTGTTATAAACAAGAATATCCTACTCACATAAGACTTATGTTTCTCGGATAGTTTAAAGGAGAATTATATTCTTAATTGAATAAGACTATGAACTCTGAAACCTTTCTAAAATGAGAAACTTGAACATTGGAAATTAGGCAAACTTGATCATTGAAAAGAATGTTGCTACTTGATTTTACAAAGAGAAGTAATTGATTTACTTTAAAAGGATAGTCACTCTATTTATACTACGGGTATTGTGTGACATTGTGAAAGTAACGTATCTTTTAAAGAGTTAACGTATGAAGTACTTTGGGGATAAAACCCCGAACTTGTTAGCATATAGTAGAAAGTACCTTGTGTGTATAACTTGATTGTGTTGGTTGTGATAGCCTGGTAATACTTTCTTGTTGATTGATAAGTAAACATGCTAGGATGCTACGTGTGTTAGTATCTTGTGATGTTGTGTAAAGGGGTTTCCTTCGTTGTGCTTATGTTCTTGCGATAGATAATTTGTTGTGTTAGTATTTTACATCACTCATCTCTTGAGATGATTAGGGTTAAGGCGCCTCCGTGCGGGGTAGACTTCGTGGTCGATGGACCTATGATTCGAGAATACCTCATGCAGTCCAGGGCTATCTTGGAACTACGAGAGTTCCAGTTAGTATCGTCCTTTATGGGCATGCGGTCCGTGGCCATGCGGTGCGAAGTCGGGGCGTTGCAGGGAGTAGCTACCCTCGATGCGGGGAATACCTCATGCGGGCGATGAGATTGGCCTATCGCGGGCTGCGGGAGTTCGAGGGTTAGGCAGCGTACATTGATCGTGGGCAAGTGGCGGCTTTGATCGGTGGTCTAGACGGATCTTATAATCTGATTCATGACCTTGTTAGTGCGTGGGTTGTTAGTAGTCGGCTATGCCTTCGTACTTACCGTCTGATTTTATGATGACAAGTGGGACACGGTGTTCATATGTGTTCCTTGGTGCTTTTATATCATAGGCTGCGGTGAGAAGGTATTCCACAGGCATGATTGATGTTGTGGGCACGAGACCCGTTGTTATACTTGAGTGATGACTTGAGGCGTGAGTCACGACTTGACATGGCTGCTTTGTTGTAAGCGTAGTTCGGTTATCATACATGTCTCTGCTTTATATGATCGCTATGATTTCATTTCTGATATGTATTTTGATTTAGCATACTAAATTTTTGTTATGCTTGACCTCGCCGAGAAGTGCGTTCATCTGCATGAGTAAGGTACACGATCGTTGATCCTCGCTCTTAGGGTCACGATTCGGCTTGTAGGAAGCTCGTTTCTCGGAGGCTTATCTTGGTATAGTCCCTGTTGTTGTGGGTGTTTACGTTCGGGGTATGGCGGGGCCACTGTCGCCATTGTTGTCGTATCATTTCTTAGAAGTGCAGTAGTCTGTTGTGGCGGGGTTGGTAAAAAGGATTAAAGCTGTTCGATTGTAAAAGTTGTTATTTATATATGCAGAAAGGCAAGTTTCCTCAGTTCTTGTTTTGTACTTCACTTGTTTCATGTATATGTTTTATGTTCCGCTGATTACTCTGATGTTGTGTCACTAGGGTGCCCGGGGTAAGGCACCAGTCACGGGCCCAGTTTCGGGTCGTGACATCCACATCCTTAGGATCTCTACGTTGGTGTCGGGAGCTCCATCTTCTCCGGAGGCTCTACTTTTTGGTATGATCTCTCTGTTGTAGTTAGTTTTGTGCAGTCAGGGTATGGAGGGGCCCTGTCCCGCCATAGTTGTTTACTTTCTTAAGTGCATGTAGTCTGTTATGCAGTTGGGATGTAGCTGCAAAAACTATGTTTATGTATATATCTTAGAAAGCGACTTTTCTCACGTAAAGCGTGTCTCTTTTTACAACTGTTTCATGTCTTGTTTTTATATTCCGCTGATTACTCTGATGTATGACTACTTGGGTGCCCGGGTAAGGCACCAGTCACGGGCCCCGGAACGGGTCGTGACATAGGTAAACATGCGACGATTCTAATTATCGACCAAATTGTATTTCAATTTCAAATGGCTCAACATGTCATTTTCGGTTTTTAGCTTCTAAACTTCCATAACACTTATCAATCTTCATAACACATATCACATGATCATTTCTAACTTATCATAACATGGAATCTTCAATTACAAAAGTAAGACGAAGATTATTACCTCACTTAGCCCAAATATGATCCAAGATTACAAGTCGATCCTTAGCAACTTTAGCTCCTCTTTTCGACGTTCCAGTCCACTCCAAGCAACCCTTAGAAGCTTATGAAGAACTCCACTTCAAGTTCCAACTTCAAAGTTGAAGAACTCCTTAGGTTTTCGCCTTGCGACTAATACGAAAACGCCACTTTTCCGGGATCTTTCTATTGAGATACCCTTACAATACCCTTATGAACCTTGGTTTAAAGTGTGGAGCCTATTGGACAACAAACAAAAAAATTTCCCTTGAGAAAGTGCCAATGCCGTGAGCTCTTAAAGAGCAAGAACAAATTTTCAATTTTTTTCTCTAAGTGTAGAATGACAAAGTCTTGCTACTAGTATACTTAAATAACACTAGGAAGGGTAAAGATTAAAACAAATGGGTGGCATGGATGCATTTTATTTAAATATCAAGCTATGTGGGCTCATTGACTTGGTCAATGTTGTCAAGCTCTTAGCCTAGCAAGACTTTCATCTTAACATTGGTCAAATGACCATTATATCCATGTCATATTTCGTCCAAGACCACTAAGGGGGGTGACACGTGTCGCCCTCCCGTTCATCGCAATATTTCGTTTTCTGACAAATTCCAAAATTCCGATAAATTTTTACTCGTCTCAAATCTTAACATTTTTTAGTTCTTACGTACGTTCTTATAAATATATCCTGGAATTCCGGGGTGTACACTATTTATTCTAGATGAGAGTGAGTCGAATATCATTTAGTCAAGTCCATGTCAAACTGTATTACTTAGAGAAGGACCAAGTCCTTTGATTTATTTTCTTAAGTTGATGTCCATTCTTCTTATCATTTCTGAGTGTGATGGTACATGTATCTTCAATGTGTCGATGTTTCAAAGGATTGGGTTCCTTAATCCCTCAGATCATGGCTTCTATCTTCATCTTTCAATGGAATACTTCTGCAATTGGTTTTTATCTCTCTATACAGTGGAAGTGGGATTCTTTTAAGTTCATTGACATATCCCACAGTCCCTCTTCATAGGCTTTCTATAAAAGGAGAATTTTCTTTATTCTTTGTCATGTGCTAAGACCTTTTCACATGCTCTTTTTTCCTCCTACCTTAGCGTTTCCTGTTAACTAAGGATATCGTGTTCTTGCATCAACTCATTCCTTTTGATGTAGAGATTTTCGAGGATGTTGAGCATAGTTTGAGTCACACTTTCTAGTTTGATCCTGGATTAAGTGTGAATCTCATCAGTCATCTCTGAGAAATACTATTTACTAATGTCTTCTTCAGGTTCTAAATCAGAGGTAGCATTTTTTGCTGAGATGTTCTCTAAATCAGGTTCTTCCATGATACTTGAGGAATTGTCTTTCTCTTTTTCCGATTTTAAGTTGGACATGAATGTAAGAAATTCTTTGTGATTTATCAATGATTCATCATCATCTTCATGTCTTCTTGAACCTTCTTCATAGTTTGCTTGAAGTGTATCCCATATTTGCTTTGAAGTCTCACAAGAGAGGATTTATCACACCCTGCACTTTTATGTCATGTCTTAAGTAGGAGAAGTGTTTATCTTCAGGGTCACTAGCACCTAAGCCCATGCCTTGTACGCTACGCTTACCCTCTTTACATCGTTCGTATTATAAGTATCCTAATGCAAGCTTGGAGAGATTATGATACCCCTATACGGTTCAAAGAGGCTTTAAATGAGTATTAAGAATGTAACCTAATGTTTTGGAGTCAAACGAATCGAAGGATCTACGCTCGTCAAAAAATTGTTTAAAGACTTGAAGTTCGGCCACCATATACGGATCGTATATAAGGTACGATACGTATTTTTGGGGAGGGATCGTCGCATCTTAAAAACAGTTTTGCTGGAAAATGTTCCCCAAGTATGGTGGAGATATACGGACCGTACTTCTCCATGTACGGACCGTACTTCTCCATGTACGGATCATACCTCCACCGTACATCTAGGCAGTAGCCGACCTTGCATTGTTGTAAATTCGGTGGAGGTCTCATTCCAACACATTTTTCGACCAAGATCAGTCTCTAAGCTTCCCTAAAGACCCTCTAACATTTCTCCAAGGTCCAAGTATAAATCTAAAGCAATTTTACTTAAATACAACATCAAACATTTAGAAAGTGAAGAAGAAGAGCTCTACGGTGATGTTGAGGAGTATTGTGAGCTAAGCCAAGCTTGGATTTCAACTTGAAATTGTTGTATAAGGTAAGTAAAGTGTTCTTTCTCTCGTGCTTGAGTTAAACATTATCTTGGTTAAGGTCTAGCAATGGGAAACCACAAGATATACGCTATAGATATTGTTGGGAGATGTAGTCTTGTTGTAGTCGATTGTTGGGCTGATTCAAGTGGTTCTTAGGGTATTACATGGATAAAATTGTAACTTGTAATTGTTTACGATATTAAGTATGGTTTGAGGAAGGGAAAGGAGCTAGTAATGTTGTGTAGGTTTGGGGTTGCTATTAAAGAGCAATATGAAGCTATATGCGCTCTAATTGTTCGACGAAATGTCGTAATGATTCGATTCTTAGTTTATTGATTCAATCTTGATCCAAACCATCTATATTATGTAGATGATCATTTGTAGAGCATATGAGAACTCTAGGATATATATAGCTAAGGCGACGAGATATGTAAGGCTTACCCTTTCTTTCATTTTGGCATAATCCCATGAATAGCAACATGTATCGTAACGTCCATAAACGAAGTATATATTTTTTATCATTGACATCATGTTATTCCTTACTCTTAAAAATATTTTCATGATCTTTGTTGTCCCTTGTCGGGAGTACTTTTCGCACTTTATGGTAGTTTTTGATCTGTCCCTCATTGGGAATATTTTTCACACTTGATGATGTTTCTTGTTATATGAATTGATTCTGAGTTCCTTATTGGATTATAACGATCGTCGTACACAATTCCATAATGATAATCAGAGGTCCAACAACCTTACGTCACTCCAACAGACTTAAAGAGTATTCCATATTCATTAGATTGTTCTCATGTATATGTATATAAAAGATAAGATATTACCCACAGAGGCCTACAATGTTATATACACGATATAATGTATGAAAGATATTGCCCACAGAGTCCTACAACGTTATATATGTGATATACTATATAAAGGATATTTCCTGTAGAGGCCTACGATGTTATATAAGCGATTTTATTATTCTTATGCATATCATGGTCCCAGTGGCATTCAGAGTTATATGTTGTTTCTTTCTTATCTCATTTCTCTTACTATATCTATTTATATTTTCTTGTTTAGCATATTCAATACATTATTCATACTGGCGTCCTCTTTTTGGAGCGCTGTATTTCATGCTCCCCATGTACAGATAGACGGAGCAACACCTATTTCCAGTAGGACCTCATCTCAGCAATGATGTCAGAGCTCTCTATTTGTTTCATATATGCTAATCGGAGTGGGTAAGATTTTATATATATATATTTATGGGTATTGTTACACCCCGTAATTCCAGGACATGAATAATAAAATAGACGCGAGAACACAAGACTTGAAAAGGGTACGAAAGGAAGAATTGTTTTTCCGACGGAAAATCTTCCGAACGTCGGAAAGAAAAAACGTTCGTTATTAAGAATTAGATTCTCAAAATGCATTAATTGAGGAATATGGAACTTATTATCATTATGGAATTTTATTTTTATGGATTTGGTCACGTGGGGCCCACCCGAGAAATTTTACGTTTTATGGGGCCCACGAGGGTTACGAAATTTTATGGACGAATGGGAGGGAGACACGTGGCACCCCCCACATGGTCTTGGACGAATTAAGTCCAGGGTAGAATTGTCATTGACCATTATGGATGAACAAGTCCTCCTAGCTTGAGAAAATTGACCAAGTCAACTTGCCACTTGGATAATTATTTAATGCTCTTCATCCTAGCCACACATATGTTGATATCTTGACCCTCCATTATGTTATATATACACACTAGATGCAATACAAGCTTTTCAACACTTAGAAAAAAATTCACAACATTCTTGTTCTTGAGATTGCTCTCGGGTTTGCCTAATTTCCCACACAAAATTTTTGTAATTTTGGTCCATTATTCACAAGACTTTAACCTAAGGTCCCTAAGGGTATTGTAAGGGTATCTCAATAGAAAGATCCCGGAAAATTGGCATTTTCGTATTGGTCGCAAGGTGAAAACCTAGTCACTTTCCTAGGTTTGGATTGGAAGATTAAAGGAAAGTTGTTTGTGATCTTCTAAGGGCTTCAAGTGGCGGATTGGAGTGTCAAGGAGAGGCTCTAAGTTGCTAGGGAGCGACTTCGGATCTTGGAGTGGATTAAGGCTCGTTAACGTAACAATCTTGTTCTCTTAAGTATTATAAGATTACATATTGTTGTAGCCTTACATTTTAACTAGCATGAAGTTTATGTATTGAAGATTGTTAAGTGATATGGATTGTAGAAGCCTAATCCGAAATGACATTGTGAGCCATTTGAAATTTAAATACAATTTGGTCGTTAGTTAGAATTGTCGCATGTTACCTACTTGAAGAGTGTAGTAGTTATAATTGATTGCGGCTTGATATCATGTTATACTAAACAACTTGGATTGAAAAGGAATTGGATAAGAATTTGTATTGGTGTCCCTCAAATTGCCGAATTGACATAGTATGTTGGATTAGTTGATATTAATTTGTGGGGCGGAATTTTACACGTCTTGTAGGCGTGTAATCCCCTATTGATAACTACATTGTTGAGCCTTAAATGTGGCGTGTTTGGTTATTGAATTCGGGCCTTGAAAAATGTTACACCCCGGAATTTCAGGATATGTTTATAAGAACGTACGTAAGAACTCAACAATGTTAAGATTTGAGACGAGTAAAAGTTTGTCGGAATTTTTGGAATTGGTCGGAAACGAAATATTGCGACGAACGGGAGGGAGACACGTGTCACCCCCCCTTATGGTCATGGACGAAATTGTCATGGTTAGAATGGTCATTTGACCATAAATTAAATGACCAAGTCTTGCTAGTCTTGAAGCTTGACAAAGTTGACTAAGTCAAAGGCCACCTAGACTTGATCCATGTGAAACTTATCCAAGCCACACAATTGTGCTAATCTTAACCCTCCATCATGTTATATATTGTATGCTAGTGCAAGACAAGGCTAAACACTTAGAAATTTTCAAGAAAATTTGAGGGAGGCTTGAGGGAGCTCTCGACGAGGCTAGGGTTTGAAGGAAATTTTTCAATTGTTGTCCAATAATTCCCACTTTAAACCAAGGTACCTAAGGGTATAGTAAGTGTTTCTCAATAAAAGATCCGGAAACGTGGTGTTTTCGTATTAGTCATGGCGAAAACCTAAAGGTTATTCAACTTTGAAGTTGAAACTTGAAGATGAGTCTTTTATAAGCTTCTAAGGGTTGCTTGGAGTGGATTGGAACGTCGAAAGGAGGAGCTAAAGTTGCTAAGGAGCGACTTGTGATCTTGGATCATAATTGGGCTAATTGAGGTATAATCTTCGTTTTACTTTTGTAATTGAAGATTTCATGTTATGATAAGTTATAAGTGATCATGTGATTTGTGTTATGAAGTTTGATAAGTGACATGGATTGTAGAAGCCTAGAACCGAAAAGGACATGATTAGCCTTTTGAAATTGAAATACAATTTTTGGTCGTTTATTAGAATCGTCACATGTTTACCTACTTGAGGATTGTAGTAGTTGTAATCGATTGCGGCTTGATATCATGTTATACTAAACCACTTGGATTAAAAAGGAATTGGAAACGATTTGTATTGTTGCCTAATTGCCGAATTGACATTATAGTTTAGACTAGTTTGTTATCGTTTGTGGTGAGCCAATTGGGGCTGTTTGGTTATTCATTTGTATTGAACTAGCTTATAAATTGTGGTGAGACAATTGGGGCTATTTGGTTATTGTATTCGGCCTTGAAAAAGGTGGCAAAGTTAGTAAAAACAAAGGAAGTGCTGCCCGATTTTCCGTAGAATTTAGTGACTTGCACTTGGAATATTCTACGTTTGAAACTAGAAGTTAATAGACGTTCTATGGTCATTATAGGTTGGCATACTACGTACGGCGATTGGACTTAGCAAGTGGATTAAACCGAAGAGGTATGTGGAACTTTCTTATCTCTTGAGCATGATTAAGTTGTAAATGTATAGTACGGTAGGCGTCTGAGTTTTGACAATCTAGTCTATTTGATATCCTTGGCTTATTTTAAGAATGCACAAGTTGTTTGAGTTATTGAATTAACTCACTTGTTTAATTATTAAGGATATCTTTGTTTGCAAAAGTTAAGAGAATTTAATTATGTAGAAAGTATTTTGATACTTGTTTTGTTGGAAAGTTTAAGTCTCTTGGTTAAAAAGAAGTATGTAAGTTGCTAATGTATAAAGCTAGTATAACGGCTTTATGGGAAGTTGGTTATAATAGCTTTATGGAAATTTAATAAGAGAATGGTTTACTCTTAAGTAATTTAAGCATGTTAAGGGACTTGAAGAGTTTTAAAGAATGTGACACTTGTTTCGTTTTAAACGTATAAGTCCCTTGGATAGGAAATTGTACTTGACTTAGGTATAAAGTGAATATAACGACTTTATGGGGAGTTGGTTATATTGGCTTTATGGAAAGATAAATGGCTTGATTTATTTGAAAGACAATTTGATTTAAAGGCATCAATTGCCTAAGGCTTTTACGAGAGAAGAAGTCACTTGATTTAGAAGCCTAATTTTATTTCTAAAAGTATTGTGACTTGTCTTGAAAGAGAAATTGTAACTTGATATTACGGTTATTAGTATCTGGGAAGTTTTATAATGAAATGAGTCATTTTGAAAGAATAGAAGTACGTAGTACTTTGGGTTAAATTCACGGATTTTTATAAAGAACATGTTAGTGCCTTAAGTAAACTAAAATGAGAGTGTATATGAAACAGAATAATAAGAAGTTAGGGGATTGCTTAACTTGCTTATATATTGTATGATAAGCCGGTAGTGCTTATGTTATGTGTGATAGTCGGATTTGTGCTAGTAGTTCAGTAATAATTGCGGGGTCATTCCCCGGGTTTGTGGCATTGCATATTTCCGTGGATTTGCTACCCACGATGCGAGGAATACCTCATGCGAGTCCGTAGGGCTTATGCGGGTGAAATAGTCCCATGCGGGCGGGTCCGACCTATCGCGAGAATACCTCATGCGAGTCCGTAAGGGCTTATGCGGGTGAAATAGTCTCATGCGAGGAATACCTCATGCGGGTCCACGCGATCTACGCGGGTGAAATAGTCCCAGGAATAGGATTGCTTAACGATACTGCGGACAGGTGGTCCTGTTTTGATCGTGAGCTTCCTACTTTATATTGTAAGTATACACCTATTTACTCTCATTGTTAGTAAGGCACGATTATCGTTAATTGAGTATCATACATGTCTCGATTTTATTATTAGACTTATGATTTCATTCTGATACTGATTTCACATATTTGGTACATGTTGTCTTGACCTCCTTGGGTGCGTTCATCCGCAGGTAGAGTGCAGTTCTTGATCCTCGCTCTTAGGATCCTTTGTTCGGTATTGAAGCTCCTCATTTCGGAGGCTTATCACGGTATTGTCGGTTGTTGTACATTGGGGTATGGCGGGGCCCCGTCCCTTGAGATTATTCTTAGAGGTCTGTAGTCACATAGTGGATTGGGTTGTAAAAGAAAAAAAATGTATTGTTTTATTGGTATAAGTTACGGAAGGTGGCCTTATCGTGTTATACCCCGTATTTCCAGAGTATGTACGTGAGGGCGTACGTGTACAATTTGAGCCTTGAGTAGGCATAGTTTCGAAATTTGTACACAAGTGCCGAAAGGAGTCGTTTTCGAAAACGTTTCCACGACTTACGTTGGGAAAATTCCTCCTATGTCGATTAGTATTTTTGCGGATTTATACGAGCGACGGAACAATATTGGACCAACGCGATGGTGACACTAGTCACCTCATTGGGCAACAAAGAGGAGGCTTGGCCTTGGCGATTGGCTCCCTCTTTTGTGCCTTGCTTTGTGGCTTGTTTTGTGGAGTGTTTTGTGGAGTGTTTTGTGGGTGCACTTGGCTTGATCTTGGCCTTACACTTGCCTTGCACATGGCTTGATCTTGGCCATTGGTTGGCTTTTGGTTTTGCTATAAATACCCCCTCTCTTTGAAGACTTCTTCATCCACTCTTCACTTGCCTAAGTCTTGAGAACCCCTCCCCTCCCTCTTGTTGACTCTCGTCCAAGAGCTCCTCTCCCCCCTGAAAGTGGCCTTTGGCCGTGAGGGCTCCCCCTCCCCCTTGTGAGGTCTAGCCGTGGGGTACCACTAGCCTAGTTGTTTCGTATAATACCCTTTGTTGTTGTATAGAAATACTCCCTAGTATTGTTATAATGCCCAAAATACCTTAGCCTTGTACCTTGTAGTATTCCAAAGATACCTCTTTCGTAGAGTCAGGAAATACTACCTTTTGTCCTTTAGTCTCAAACCGAAACCCTAAGGAAATCTTCATAGTTGGTTGAAGTATGTGAGTAGAAGTTGGTTAGAACTTCTAAGGGTTGTTTGGAGTGGTTTGGGCGCGCGAGTGGAGCTAAACCTTGCTCGGGAGCGACATTAAACTCGGTTAATTTTGGGCTTATCGAGGTAATTATCTTGTCCTCTATTGTAATTGGAAATTACATGTTTGTTAGGATATATAGTTGAAGTATACTATATATGGAACTATACTTAGTATTATGGCAATGTCTTTTGACTTCAGCCTGAAGAATGAAGAATTGAACAGTAATCACATAGAAGGATAATAAAGAGAAGAAGCGAGCGTAATTACCTAGGGTTGTATTCTGATGAGACTTATGTAGCATTCTTGTGTAGTAGAATTATGCAGCGTCGGTTAGGCGTGTTAACCCCGGTTGGCTTGGTAGCCGACCTCGGTAGAGGAGGAGATTTCTGTTTGTTGCGGGGAGAGTCTTTTGAATTTTACGTAGAAAGATGGGAACGTGTGTTTAAGATTTAATAGACGTTTGTGGCCTTTTTAGGTGAAAGTACTAAGAGTAGCGTATTCTACTCGAGGAGTGGAAAGGGCTAGCAAGGTTGTAGTACTTGGAGCATTTTGCTTATTGTCGTTAATCGTCGCGAGGTATGTGAACCTCTTCCTATCTCTTCTAGCATGATATGTGTGAACTATGTAGTACGGTAGACGTACATGTGTTAACTGTGTTTGATTGTTCTTAAAACATAAAGTGTTATAACGGCTTTATGGGAAGTTGGTTATAACAACTTTATGTAGGTAGAAAAACTTTGTGGTTTTAAAAGGTAACTGATGTGAATTATAACTGGCTTGTTATAATAAAGAACTTGATGTATTTCAAAAGATTTATAAATCGTTTTGGAAGGGAGAGTAACACTTTGTTTTAAAAGGTTTTAAAAAGAGTTATACTAGCTTTATGGGGAGTTAGGTATAATGTCTTAAGAGAGGTAAAGAAAATGGTTTACTAATGTTAGAAGTTAAGAGACTTGATCTTATAAGATAAGAGACTTAACTTATTTGTTTTAATGTGGATGTTTGTGTGAAACCTCATTCGTGAGTAATGAGTACTTGGTTTTATTTAAAGGGATAATGTTTCTTGATTTGGAAATCAGAATGTGTATCGGCAGACCGCTGCGGCGTTAATAAAGGAAAATGTATTGAATAATGATGTATCGTATTAAAACCGGTAGAAACCTCCATCTGCATAGAAACTAAGATGAGACAAAATGATATTACATTTTCTAGATCGTAGGTCTTTGTAATAAGAATGTTGTAAACAAGAATAACCTACTCACGTGAGACTTATATTACTCAATTGTTCTAAAAGGAATCAGTGATTAAGTTTATGAACTATGAAACCATTTGAAAATGAGAAGCTTGAGTAATTGAAACTAGGCAACCGGAACTTAGGAAAAGAATGTTGTTACTTGATTTTGAAAAGGAATGTGGGTTGGTCATTCTAATCTGCGGGTATCGGGTGACTTTGATAAGTAATGGATCTCTTTTAAAGAATTTAACGTCACGTAGTACTTTAGGGTTGAAACCGGACTTTGGCATAAAATGGCGGTACTACGAGTGATGTGAAACTTGCCTATGCTTGTTGTGGTGAAACATTCCTATGCTTGTTGTTGTGAAACTTGCCTATGCTTGTGATGATAGCCTTTGTTGTGCAAGTGTGGTGTTTACGTATTCTGGCGTCTCTCGATAGAGGCGGTTGATCGTTGAGGTTTCTTCTTGCTCGGCCAGGTATCCGGTGGTCGGCTCTCGTACTTGCCGTCTCGTGGTGATTCGGCCTTGGTATCGGTAGTCACCCTGCACTTGCCCCGTTCGAGATAGTGACGGTTTCGTGATCTGACGCTTGGTCCCGGTGGTCGACCCTCGTACTTGCCCGGTCAGCGTGGCCGGCCTTGTATCCGATGGTCGGCTCTCGCACTTGCCGTGTCGGCCGTGTTTTGGTTGCATTGTATTATTGGTACGGTCGGATCGGTAGTTATACTTGTCTGTGCGGTTTTATAACACAGGTGGGACATGGTGTTCATGTATAATCCTTGGTATGGTTATATCATAAAGCTATGCGTGATGAGGAAGAAATTCCACGCAGTGATAATTTGGAGGCGTGAGTCCACTGTCTTGATATCGGTTATATGTTATATCTTGTAGTTTGGTCATCATACATGTCTCTGCTTTATATAGACTATTATGATTTCATTTACAGTATTCTGATTTCACATACTTGGTACTGTTGTCTTGACCTCCTTGGTGCGTTAAATCCGCAGTAGAGGTACATCGGTCGTGGATCCTCGCTCATAGGATCACAGTTCAGCGCATTTGGAGCTCCGTTTCTCCGGAGGCTTATCTTTGGTAGGTGTTCCCTGAGTTGTAGGTTCTTGTACATTCAGGGGTATGGCGAAGCCTGTCGTCAGTCATTGTATATCTTAGAGTGCAGTAATCTTGTTGTGGGCGGGGTTGAAAAAGGATTAAAGCTGTTGGGTTTTATGTATATCTTTGAAGGCAACCGTTTTGGTTGGCATGTCTATTTACTATATCTCTCATTTCATGTGTAAAGTTTTTATTTCCGCTGGTTTTCTCTGATGTATGTATCGCTAGGGTGCCCGGGGTAAGGCACCGATGTGAACTGATTTTGGGCGTGACAAGTGGTATCGAAGCGATTAATCCTCGGAAAGTGTCTGCAAGTGTCTAGTAGAGTCTTGATTATCGGTGTGTTGTGCACACATCTATAATCGAGGAGGCTATAGGACATTTAGGATTGGTTTCATTCTTCTCATTACGAGATCGTGCCTTAGAGCTATGTGATAAGATTGGACCCTCCGGCGTGTTTCGTTTTTACGATTATGCCTGCGAAAAGGCAACCGGGCGAAGGGCAAAGCGTGAAGGATCTGCGAGTAAACGTGGCGAGACCACGATACTGAGCCTCGATCCGCGATGCAGGCGAGAGAGATGAGTTACAAAGTGGGCCCGATTAATGGCGAGGTTGTGGCCGACTTGAGGATAAGTGGGCCGGCGGTTCGAGCACCGATGGTTCACCCTAGATCGAGATAGTTCGAGGCTACGGGATTTTACGAGTTGTAGGCGCCCGAGTTTTATGGGTCGAGGCACGAGGATGATCCGAGGAGTTCATCAAGCGATTCTGACGGATCGTGAGTGATCAAGGCATCGGAGATCGAGTCGGTGGCCAGAGTTCACATCAATTGCGTGATACCGCATGATCGGTAGTTTGATTCTTGGGAGCTGTCGAGGAGAGCATGACTTCCAGCGGTATGGAACGAGTTCTCGAGGCCTTTCTTGCACATTTCTTGCCTCCCGGATGAGGAGGGCTCGGTAGCATTTTTGGTGTTCTGGCGAGCGCGCGGTTCGGGAGTACAATTTGGAGTTCGACTCATTGGCGTGACGTCCGCGTTAGTAGCTAGTATGGAGGATCGAGTGCACCGATATGTTCTGAGGCTCGATGATTGCCTTGCGAGAGAGTTGTTGGTGTAGCTCTTGTAGGGCATGGACATTGCCGCGTGCAGCGTATACACTTGGATGTGAGGAGCGGATAAATCGGCGGAATGACCAAAGTCGGCGAAGAGGGCGAGCAGCGAGGGTCCTTTGGTGACTTCGAGGCGGACCGCCTCGGCCAGCAGAACTAGTTATGTACCTCGTCGATGCAGTGGTCCTCCCGGCTTCGGGACGCCGGGATATTCGGGAAGCGGTCGGGGCTCCTGTGTTTCAGATTTTCGGGAAGCGAGTGCTCGCGGATGAGGTTGCCCTTGTCTCGGTGTGGCGTTGTGGAAAGCTTCATAAGGGAGAGTGTCGTACTAACTCGGGAGATTGTTATTTTTGCGGCAACAGGGCCATCGGCAGAAGGCTGTCCAGGCCGAGTAGCAGTAGGATAGCATGGACTCTTAGAAGCGATTGCGGGTTCTTCACCTTCCGTAGCAGGCGGGATGTTCGTACCGAAGGCCGGTAAGTCGCGGTGGGAGTTCCGATTTTAGCGGTCCTTGAACGCCTAGTTTGAGTATATCCTTAACCTACAGAGTTTTGTTTGTATTGATGTTGTTGATGTGTTTAATGTTATGTTTGGATAGCTTTGTGCTAAAATGTGATTTAGAAACACAGTTAGTGAAAAGGGTAAGTCACAGGTAGTGTGAGATGGAAGTGGTAGCTTTCATGATGTGAAATAGTAAGATTGTTCGGATCGGGAACAAGAGTTAGCGCGATTGGGAGTCGGGTTGAGGACCAGTGCGGGTCAACCGTAACCGGTTTGGGGTAAGTCGGTTCTGGGTGGTCCCGCGGTGGTAGGGTCACGAGGTGCTAGGCCCAAGTTTAGATGACCATCGTATGAGTTCGTGGATGCGTTCGATCGAGAATCGAGTTCGTGAAGGCGGGAATGGCCTTAAGGAAATCGAGGTTAGTGAGATGACCAAGTTTGGAGGTAGTGACTCGAGGTTGGAAACGAAGCGTTGGCGAAGTGTGGTACGGATATTAGAACGAGTTCGAGTGTTCGTGACGAGTACTACGAGAAAGGGAAAAGTGAGCGTATGTTTTGTGGCGAGTGTGGCATGATTGTTTTAAATGCGTATAGCGGTGAAGACTATCTCGGCGCCGTTTGTTTTGAGACCTTGAAGGAACATTCGGGCGAATGTTTCTAAGGGAGAATGTTATACCGTATTTCCGAGTATGCGTGAGGCGTGCGTGTACAATTTGAGCCTTGAGTAGGCATAGTTTGAAATTTGTACACAAGTGCGAAAAGTCGTTTTTAAAAGCGTTTCCACGACTTACGTTGGGAAAATTCGGCTATGTCATTTAGTATTTTTGCGGATTTTTCCGAGCGGCGGAACATTTTTGGACCAGCGGGAGGGTGACACTTGTCACCCTCGTTGGGCAACAAGAGGAGGCTTGGCCTTGGCGATTGGCTCCTCTTTTGTGCCTTGCTTTGTGGCTTGTTTTGTGGAGTGTTTTGTGGAGTGTTTTGTGGGTGCACTTGGCTTGATCTTGGCCTTACACTTGCCTTGCACATGGCTTGATCTTGGCCATTGGTTGGCTTTTGGTTTTGCTATAAATACCCTCTCTTTGAAGACTTCTTCATCCACTCTTCACTTGCCTAAGTCTTGAGAACCCTCCTCCTCCTCTTGTTGACTCTCGTCAGAGCTCCTCTCCCAGAAAGTGGCCTTTGGCGGGTGAGGTCTCCACTCCCTTGTGAGGTCTAGCCGGTAGGGTACCCACTGCCTAGTTGTTTTCGTATAATACCCCTTGTTGTGGTATAGAAATACTCCTAGTATTGTTATAATGCCCAAAATACCTTAGCCTTGTACCTTGTAGTATTCCAAAGATACCTCTTTACGTAGAGTCAGGAAATACTACCTTTTGTCCTTTAGTCTCAAACCGAAACCCTAAGGAAATCTTCATAGTTGGTTGAAGTATGTGAGTAGAAGTTGGTTAGAACTTCTAAGGGTTGTTTGGAGTGGTTTGGAGCGCGGAGTGGAGCTAAACCTTGCTCGGGAAGCGACATTAAACTCGGTTAATTTTGGGCTTATCGAGGTAATTATCTTGTCCCTCTATTGTAATTGGAAATTACATGTTTGTTAGGATATATAGTTGAAGTATACTATATATGGAACTATACTTAGTATTATGGCAATGTCTTTTGACTTAAGCCTGAAGAATGAAGAATTGAACAGTAATCACATAGAAGGATAATAAAGAGAAGAACTGAACTGTAATTACCTAGGGTTGTATTCTGATGAACTTATGTAGCATTCTTGTGTAGTAGAATTATGCGCGTCCGGTTAGACGTGTTAACCCCACAGTTGGCTTGGTAGCCACCTCGGTAGAGAGGAGATTTCTGTTGCGGGGAGAGTCTTTGCCAATTTTACGTAGAAAGATGGGAACGTGTGTTTAAGATTTAATAGACGTTTGTGGCCTTTTTAGGTGAAAGTACTAAGAGTAGCGTATTCTACTCGAGGAGTGGAAAGGGCTAGCAAGGTTGTAGTACTTGGAGCATTTTGCTTATTGTCGTTAATCGTCGCGAGGTATGTGAACCTCTTCCTATCTCTTCTAGCATGATATGTGTGAACTATGTAGTGCGGTGACGCGTACGTGTGTTAAGCGTGTTTGATTGTTCTTAAAACATAAAGTGTTATAACGGCTTTATGGGAAGTTGGTTATAACGACTTTATGTAGGTAAAAAAACTTTGTGGTTTTAAAAGGTAGCGATGTGAATTATAAGCGGCTTGTTATAATAAAGAACTTGATGTATTTCAAAAGATTTATAAATCGTTTTGGAAGGAGAGTAACACTTTGTTTTAAAAGGTTTTAAAAGAGTTATACTAGCTTTATGGGAGTTAGGTATAATGTCTTAAGAGAGGTAAAGAAAATGGTTTACTAATGTTAGAAGTTAAGAGACTTGATCTTATAAGATAAGAGACTTAACTTATTTGTTTTAATGTGGATGTTTGTGTGAAACCTCATTCGTGAGTAATGAGTACTTGGTTTTATTTAAAGGGATAATGTTTCTTGATTTGGAAATCGAGAATGTGTATCGACAGGACCAACTGCGGCGTTAATAAAGGAAAATGTATTGAATAATGATGTATCGTATTAAAACCGGTAGAAACCTCCATCCGCATAGAAACTAAGATGAGACAAAATGATATTACATTTTCTAGATCGTAGGTTCTTTGTAATAAGAATGTTGTAAACAAGAATAACCTACTCTCATTGAGACTTATATTACTCAATTGTTCTAAAAGGAATCAAGTGATTAAGTTTATGAACTATGAAACCATTTGAAAATGAGAAGCTTGAGTAATTGAAACTAGGCAACCTGGAACTTAGGAAAGAATGTTGTTACTTGATTTTGAAAAGGAATGTGGGTTGGTCATTCTAATCTCTGCGGGTATCGGGTGACTTTGATAAGTAATGGATCTCTTTTAAAGAATTTAACGTCGTAGTACTTTAGGAGTTGAAACAGGACTTTGGCATAAAATAGCGGTACTCGAGTGATGTGAAACTTGCCTATGCTTGTTGTGGTGAAACATTCCTATGCTTGTTGTTGTGAAACTTGCCTATGCTTGTGATGATAGCCTTTGTTGTGCAAGTGTGGTGTTTACGTATTCTGGCGTCTCGATAGAGGCGGTTGGTAGTTGAGGTTTCTTCTTGTTCGGCACTGGGTATCCGGTGGTGCTCTCGTACTTGCCGTCTCGTGGTGATTCGGCCTTGGTATCGGTAGTCGACCCTCGCACTTGCCCGTTCGATTATAGTGACGAAGTTTCGTGTCTGACCTTGGTCCTGGTGGTCGACCCTCGTACTTGCCGGTCGGTGCGTGGCCGGCCTTGATATCCGTGGTCGGCTCTCGACTTGCCGTGCTCGGCCGTGTTTTGGTTGCATTGTATTATTAGTGCGGTCGGATCTGGTAGTTATACTTGTCTGCACGGTTTTTATAACACGTGGGACATGGTGTTCATGTATAATCCTTGGTATGGTTATATCATAAAGCTGCCGTGATGAGGAAGAAATTCCACGCACAGTGATAATTTGGAGGCGTGAGTCCTGTCTTGATGTATCTTGGTTATATGTTATATCTGTAGTTTGGTCATCATACATGTCTCTGCTTTATATAGACTATTATGATTTCATTTCTGATATTCTGATTTCACATACTTAGTACTGTTGTCTTGACCTCGCCTTGAAGTGCGTTAAATGCCACGGTAGAAGTACATCGATCGTGGATCCTCGCTCATAGGATCATGATTCAGCGCATTTGAAGCTCCGTTTCTCCGGAGGCTTATCTTTGGTAGGTGTTCCCTGAGTTGTAGGTTCTTGTACATTCAGGGGTATGGCGGGCCCTGTCGTCATAGTCGTGTATATCTTAAGTGCAGTAATCTTGTTGTGGGCGGGGTTGAAAAGGATTAAAGCTGTTCGGAGTTTTATGTATATCTTGAAGGCAACCGTTTTGGTTGGCTTTGTCTATTACTATATCTCATTTCATGTGTAAAGTTTTATTTCCATTGGTTTTCTCGATGTATGTATCGCTAGGGTGCGGGGTAAGGCACGATGTGAACGATTTTGGGCGTGACATATCGGCTAACTGTTGTTATTTTATGTTTAAGTATTTTATCGATTGTGTATGTTCATTGCTATTCTCGATGTATGCCAAAGGGTGCCTGGTAGGGCACGATCGCGAACCGGGTCGGTCGTGACAAAAGTGGTATCGAGCGATTAGTCCTCGGAAAGTGTCTGAGGCCGTGTCTACAGTAGAGTCTTGATTATCGGTGTGTTGTGCACCACATCTATAATCGAGGAGTGCGGGACATTTAGGATTGGTTTCCATTCTTCTCACTCTAAGATCGTGCGATAGAATTTGTATGGTTAGGGTCATCTTTCCTAACAAGTTATGATTGTTTGCGGCTACGAGAAAGCGTGATGACCGGGAAGGATTATGGATTGCGTATCGGGTTGGTAATGTTTGTAGTATAGTTGGTATTGTGACATACAACTATACGGATTTATGTTTGGAGTCACATGTGTGTTGCCTAGGATGATTTTAGATTACGAGTTGGGTAAGGACTAAATAAATACCGGGAAGGTATGAGCAGTTAAGGAACTCTCATCAAGGTTTTACGTGCTAATTTGAGATAATTAGGTGATGATGAGATGTGTGTGTTATACCCCGTATTTCCAGAGTATGTACGTAAGGACGTACGTAGAAAATTTGAAACTTTTGATTTGGCTTGGCCGAATTAGACTTTGTGCACAACACCCGGTTAGAGTCGTTTTTAGTGAAAGCGTTTCCACGACTTCGTAGGGAATTTCGGCTATGTCATTTTTAATTTTTGCGGATTTTTCAGAGGCGAAACATTTTTGGCCAACGAGAGGCGACACTTGTCACCCTCCCATTGGAGCACGTTAGGCGGTAAAGAGGTGGGCGAATTGGCCATTGTTGGTCGAGGGTTGGTAGGATATTTTGTGGTAGATGGATAAGGTGCACTTGGCAAGATCTTGGCCTACACTTGCCTTGCACTTGGCAAGATCTTGGCCATTGGTTGGCCTTTGCTAGGCTATAAATACCCACCTTTGGAAGACTTATTCATCCTAAAATGTTCTAAGTCTTAGAAATCCTCCTCTCCTCTTGTTGACTCTCGTCAAGCCCTCTCCCCTTTGAAAGGCCCTTGGCGAGAGCCTTCTTCCCTCCTTGTAGTGTGGTAGTGGGGTACCCACAGCCTAGTTGTCTCGTATAATACACCCCCTCTCTTGGTAGAAATACTCTCAAAGTATTGTTATAATGCCCAAATTACCTTAGCCTTATACCTTGTAGTATTCTAAGGTTATACCTATACTAAAAGCCCGGTTATACTATTATACTTCCGTCGGTCACCAAACCGAAACCCTAAGGAAATCTCCATGGTTAGTTGGAGTAGTATGTAGAAGTTGGTTAGAACTTCTAAGGGTAGTTTGGAGCGGAGTTGGGCGCGCGGAGTTGTAGCTAAGCGATTGCGGGATCGACATTTAAACTCGGATAATTATGGGCTTATCGAGGTAAATATCTTGTCCTCTATTGTAATTGGAAATTACAAGATTGTTTAGACTATATAATTGGAGTATATTATATATTGGTGAACGTAGTTATCGGCAATGTCTTTTGACTTAAGCTGAATAATACTTACGGCAATGTCTTGCGACTTAAGCTGAATTTAAAGAAAGTCTTGAACTGTAATTACATAGTGTATTACGGTAGAGACTTGTGTAGTAGTACCGTGGAGTAGAATTGTACCGTTAGGGTTAAATGTATAACCCCCGGTTGGCTTGGTGGCCGACCTCGATAGAGGAGGAGATTTCTGTTTGTTGCGGGAGGTCTTTGCGAATTTTTACGTAGAATGTTCTCTGAAGAGACCTTATGTTAATAAGCGCCTTGTGGCCTTATAGGTGGAAGTACTATGCGTGGCGCGATCTACTTGGCTTAGGGAGTAGCCAGCGGTTTGAGGTACTTGGAGCGTTTGCTATTAGTCGATAATCGTCGCGAGGTATGTGAACCTCTTCCTATCTCTTCTAGCATGATATGTGTGAACTATGTAGTGCGGTAGGCGTCATGTGCTAAATGTATGTGATTGGTTTAAAACATAAAGTGTTATAACGACTTTATGGGAAGTTGGTTATAACAACTTTATGTTGGTAAGAAAATACATGTGGTTTTAAAAGGTCTTGATTTGAACTATAACTGGCTTGTTAAGTGATAATAAAGAACTTGAAGTATTTCAAAAGATTTTTGAATCAGTATGAAAGAAGAATTAATACTTGTTTTATGAAAACTTAAGAGTTATACACGCGTTATGGGAAGTTAGGTATAACGGCTTAAGAATGTTTCTTGATTTGAAATCGAGAATGTGTATCGACAAACCAACTGCGGCGTTAATAAAAGAAATGTTTTGAATAATTAAGTATTATTAAAACCGGTAGAAACCTCCATCTGCATAGAAGCTAAGATGAGACAAAATGATATTTCTAGATCATGGTTCTTTGTAATAAGATGGTAATAAACAAGAATATCCTACTCACATATAAGGCTTAGGTTTCTCAGATTGTTTAAAGGAGAATTATATTCTTAAATGAATAAGACTATGAACTACGAAACCTTTCTCAAATGAGAAACTTGAACATTGGAAATTAGGCAAACTTGAACATTGGAAAGAATGTTGCTACTTGATTTGTTACGAGAAGTAATTGATTTACTTTAAAAAGATAATCACTCTATTTTCATATACTACGGGTATTGTGTGACTTTTGTAAAAGTAACGTATCTTTTAAAGAGTTAATGTATGAAGTACTTTGGGGATACAACACCGAACTGGTGGACAGATAGGAGAGAGGACCTTGTGTGTATACCTTGATTGTGGTGGTTTGGGAGAGTCTTGTACTACGTTCTTGTTGATTGATAAGTAAACAGGCTAGGATGCCACGTGTGTTAGTATCTTGTGATGTTGTGTAAAGGGGTTTTCCTTTGTTGTGCTTATGTTGTTTAACGATAATTCATTATGTTAGTGTTTTACATCACTCATCTCTTGAGATGATTAGGGTTAAGCGCCCTCCGTCTGGGGTAGACTTCAGCGGTCGATGGACCTATGATTCGAGAATACCTCATGCAGTCCCGAGGGCCTATCGCGAGCTACGAGAGTTCGAGTTAGTGTCGTCCTTTATGGGCATGCGGTCCTTGTGGCCATGCGGACTCGGAAGTCGGGGCGATGCGGGAGTAGCTACCCTCGATGCGGGAATACCTCATGCGGGCGATGAGGTTGGCCTATGCGAGCTGCGGGAAGTTCGAGGACTAGGCCGCGCATTAGATCTGCGGGCAAGTGGCGGCTTTGATCATGTGGCGATGCAGACAGATCTTATAATCTGATTCATGACCTTGTTGAGTGCGTAGGTGTTAGTAATCGGCTATGCCTTCAGACTTACCCGTCACGATGTTATTATGGCACAGTGGGACTGGTGTTCATGTGTGTTCCTTGGTGCTTTTATATCATAAAGCTGGCGATGAGAATGTGTCCCAGGCACGATTGATGTTGTGGGCGTGAGACCGGCTGTTATGTTCTTTGTGATGACTTGAGGCGTGAGTCACGACTTGATATATTTGCTTAGTTATTGTAAAGCGTAGTTTGGTTATCATACATGTCTCTGCTTTGTATAGACTACTATGATTTCATTCTACGATGTTATTTTGATTTCACATACAAATTTTTGTTATGCGACCTCGCCCGAGGCTGCGTTCATGCCGCGAGTTGAGGTACACGATCGTTGATCCTAGCTCGAGTCCGATTCGGCGTTTGGGAAGCTCCGTTTCTCGGAGGCTTATCGTGGTATAGTCCATGCGTAGTAAGTGTTTACATTCGGGGGTTTGGCGGGGCCACTGTCCGCCATTGTTGTCGTATCATTCGTAGAAGTGCATGAATCTTGTTGTGGCGGGGTTTGTAAAAGATTAAACATTCATGTTAAAAGTTGTCATTTATATATATCGAAAGGCAAGTTCTTCTCATATTATTGTTTCATATTTCATAATATGTCTTGTATCGTTTTATGTTCGTGATTACTCGATGTTGTGTCACTAGGGTGCGGGTAAGACACGATCCACGCCCGATTGTCGTGACAAAAGTGGTATCGAGCGATTAATCCTCGGAAAGTGTCTACGAGCCGTATCCGATAGAAGTCTTGATTATCGGTGTGTTGTGCACCACACCATAATCGTGAGGCTATAGGATATTTAGGAGTGGTTTCTATTCTTCTCACTCGAGATCGTGCCTTAGAGTGTGTGGTAAGTTGGACCCTCGACGAAATTCTTTCCTTATCGATATGCCTCGCGTAGGGCAGAGCCCGGGAGGCAAAGCGACCAAAGGAGGCTGAGTAGAGTTCGGAGGGTGGCGAGGGCACAGCCCAATCATTACCTAGGGTAGTGCTTCATTCGGGAGTTTGCGGCGTCACTAGCCCAGTGAGTTTAGCACTGGCGGCGGTTCCTCTGCGGCCATGATATTTGAACCTTGATTCCACGGCCAGAGCAGAATTTAGATTGCAAAAGCGACCACATTACTAGCTATAGATTTGGCTACGAGAGTATCACGATGTCTGCGAGTCTTGAGACTATCTAAAGAGGTTGTGCAAGTAATTCTTGATTGGGCTTGAGCATGGCACGTATGCGGGCTTATGCGCGTGGCGAGAAGCGTAGATCGGCGGGTTGAAGGGCGGTAGAAGAGGGCGAGCGGCAAGGTCCTTTAGTAACTTTCGAGGCGAGTCGCCTCACGGCCATTAGATATGCACCTCCGCCGGTCGAGTGGTCTTCCAGATTTGGGGCGTTCGGGGTGTGCGGGAGTTGGTCGAACTCGGGGCTTAGGTTCACGGTGTGTGACGTCATCGGGAATGTCGTCTTTTAGTTGGTACTTGTTGTACCTATGACCGTTAGGGTCTGATATCGTGAGAGTGTCCTTGTAGGAGGACTTAGCCTTCAGGATCGGTGGGTAGTTCGTCATCTTCCTTAGCTATGCGCCCTACGGGGCAGGTTTGATTAGAACGACTAAGGGGAGTGAAGCAGTAGATATAGATATATCTTTAACCCTCTAGAGATCAGTATGTGTGATAAGGTGAGTATACCTTAAGTGCTTTGTTCTGATAGCGGTGTGTTAGTTGTGTTTAGAAATCATGGTGGGTTAACCGAGTAAGATTTTGGGGGATAGAGAAGGTGTGAGCCTTAGAATGTTTTACGTAAAGACCTTAGAGGTGAGGCCATCTCGAGAAAAGGTGTAGTGTTATGTTTGATCCTTATCGGAAGTGCATAGTGCACGTGAGTTATGTTTGGGATAGGTCCCTAGTAGTGTGGAATGAAAGGGGGTAGTTGAGCTAAGAAGACCGCTAGGTTTTCGTAACGTGATTAGTGAGACTGTTCCGGATCGGGGAACTAGTGTTGTGCTCGTTGACGGGTCGGATTGAGGCCATGATGCGGGTCAACCCGCGGTAGGTTTGGTGGTGGGGTCAGGTTGTGGTGGTCCCGCCTTGTGGTAGGGTCACGAGGGTGTTAGGCCCATGTTTAGTTAACCAGCGTACGAGTTCGTGGATACGTTCGACCAGTGGTCGGGCCGATGGGGGCAGCCCATCGTGTTCTTCGGTCAGGACCGTTTACTCGGCTGTGTTGAGTTATCTGAAAGGTTGTAAGGCTGCACGGGGTGCCTACCTTCACCTTATGACAGACAGTGGAGCCCAGGGAACGGCTGTTTTTGTTTCTGGAAGTTTTGCCAAGCATGTGTTAAGAACTCAGGTGAGTCTCAGAATCGCATTCGCCCTCGGGCCAGTGTTTGGATTTCAGGGATAGTTGTGGGGATTGTTGTCTCCTGTGGAGGTAGTGTTTAAGCTACCGTTTCAGTGTTCAGATGTCGCCTTTTTAAAGCCTTGTAGGGGCGGAAGTGTAAATTGCCGGTCGATTGGTTCGATGTTGGCAAGGTTCAGTTAGTTGGTTCAGGCTTGTTCCAGCAGACTGTGGATAGTGCGAAGCTTGTCTAGAAGAAGTTACGGCGGCTCGGAGGAATTGTGCGGATAACCGGCGGCGGCTAGAGTTGAGTTGGCGGTCGGTCTTCTTGAAAGTACCACCGGGTTGGGTGTGACGAGTTTGGAATCTGAGAGGAACTTAGCGAGTTACTTTGGGCCGCACGAGTTCATGTGAAGGATAGGCGGGTTGCCTATATGATAGCTTTGCCGTCGACTTAGGAGGCGTGCGTCCGTCTTTCGTATTGTTATGATCGGAAAGTATCGGAGATCCATCGATGTGTTCCCGATTAATGATGGCCACGTTAGAGATAGTAACCGAGTTTGGAAGCGAAGCGATATCAAGAGTTTGGGTACGACATCCTCGGGATCGCTAGCGACCGGTACCATTTGTTGGGTCGTCGGGCAAGGCTCGCGACAGTGACAAAGTGGTACCATTTGTTGGGTCACCTGAGAAGGTTAATGCCTCAGGCAAAGTGACAAAGTGGTATCTACGACGAGTAAAGAGAGAAGCGAGCATGTATGGCGAGCATAGATGCGATCATTTCTTTTGCAAAGAGAAGGTGCGAAGGAAGTATATTTTAGACCCCGGTGAGAAGTGTGTTGCGATGATGATTAGAGGTGTTTCCTCGTGGACTTTGATGTAAGTATTTACGTGATTGTTTACGTGGCAGTGTGGCGGGATTGATTCTCGTAAGTATAGTAGTGAAGACTATCTTGGCGCGCGGTTGTTTGAGACTTAGAAGGAACATTCGGGCGAATGTTTCTAAGGAGAGGAGAATGTTATACCGTATTTCCAGTATATGCGTGGGGCGTGCGTAGAAAATTTGAAACTTTTGATTTGGCTTGGCGAATTAGACTTTGTGCACAACACGGTTAGAGTCGTTTTTGTGAAACGTTTTCCACCTTTCGTTGGGAATTTCGGCTATGTCATTTTTAATTTCTGCGGATTTTTAGAGACGAAACATTTTTGGCAACGAGAGGCGACACTTGTCACCTCCCATGGAGCACGTTAGGCGGTAAAGAGGTGGACGAATTGGCCATTGTTGGTCAAGGGTTGGTAGGATATTTTGTGGTAGATGGATAAGGTGCACTTGGCAAGATCTTGGCCTACACTTGCCTTGCACTTGGCAAGATCTTGGCCATTGGTTGGCCTTTGCTAGGCCTATAAATACCAGCCCTTTGGAAGACTTATTCATCCTAAAATGTTCTAAGTCTTAGAAATCCTCCTCCCCGCTTGTTGACTCTCGTCCAAGAGCCCCTCTCCCCCTTTGAAAGGCCCCTTGGCGAGAGCCTTCTTCCCCTCCTTGTAGTGTGGCCGTGGGTACCCCACTAGCCTAGTTGTCTCGTATAATACACCCCCTCTCTTGGTAGAAATACTCTCAAAGTATTGTTATAATGCCCAAATTACCTTAGCCTTATACCTTGTAGTATTCTAAGGTTATACCTATACTAAAAGCCCAGTTATACTATTATACTTCCCGTCAGTCACCAAACCGAAACCCTAAGGAAATCTCCATGGTTAGTTGGAGTAGTATGTAGAAGTTGGTTAGAACTTCTAAGGGTAGTTTGGAGCGGGTTGGAGCGCACGGAGTTGGAGCTAAACGATTGCCCAGGATCGACATTTAAACTCGGATAATTATGGGCTTATCGAGGTAAATATCTTGTCCCTCTATTGTAATTGGAAATTACAAGATTGTTTAGACTATATAATTGGAGTATATTATATATTGAACTGAACGTAGTTATCGGCAATGTCTTTTGACTTAAGCTGAATAATACTTACGGCAATGTCTTGCGACTTAAGCTGAATTTAAAGAAAATCTTGAGCGTAATTACATAGGGTGTATTACGATGAGACTTGTGTAATACCGTGGAGTAGAATTGTACAGTTAGGGTTAAATGTATAACCCCGGTTGGCTTGGTAGCCGACCTCGATAGAGAGGAGATTTCTGTTGTTGCGGGAGGTCTTGCCAATTTTCTGTAGAATGTTCTAAGAGACCTTATGTTAATAAGCGCCTTGTGGCCTTATAGGTGGAAGTACTATGCGTGGCGCGATCTACTTGGCTTAGGGAGTAGCCGGCGGTTTGAGGTACTTGGAGCGTTTTGCTATTAGTCGATAATCGTCGCGAGGTATGTGAACCTCTTCCTATCTCTTCTAGCATGATATGTGTGAACTATGTAGTACGGTACATGTGCTAAGTGTATGTGATTGGTTTAAAACATAAAGTGTTATAACGTCTTTATGTTAAGTTTGTTTTAACAGCTTTATTTTGGTAAGTAAATACATGTTGTTTTTAAACTGTACTGATTTGAACTATAACTGGCTTGTTATGTGTTAATAAAGAACTTGAAGTATTTCAAAAGATTTTGAATCGGTTTGAAAGAAGAAGTAATACTTGGTTTTGAAAACTTAAGAGTTATACTAGCTTTATGGGAAGTTAGGTATAACGGCTTAAGAATGTTTCTTGATTTGGAAATCGAGAATGTGTATCGACAAACCAACTGCGGCGTTAATAAAAATGTTTTGAATAATTAAGTATTATTAAAACCAGTAGAAACCTCCATCTGCATAGAAGCTAAGATGAGACAAAATGATATTTCCTAGATCATGGTCTTTGTAATAAGATGGTAATAAACAAGAATATCCTACTCATATAAGGCTTAGGTTTCTCAGATTGTTTAAAGGAGAATTATATTCTTAAATGAATAAGACTATGAACTACGAAACCTTTCTAAAATGAGAAACTTGAACATTGGAAATTAGGCAAACTTGAACATTGGAAAAGAATGTTGCTACTTGATTTGTTACCAAGAGAAGTAATTGATTTACTTTAAAAAGATAATCACTCTATTTTCATATACTACGGGTATTGTGTGACTTTTGTGAAAGTAACGTATCTTTTAAAGAATTAATGTATGAAGTACTTTGGGGATAAAAACCCGAACTTGTTGACATATAGTAGAGAGTACCTTGTGTGTATAACTTGATTGTGTTGGTTTGTGATAGCCTTGTAATACTTTCTTGTTGATTGATAAGTAAACATGCTAGGATGCTACGTGTGTTAGTATCTTGTGATGTTGTGTAAAGGGGTTTTTCCTTTGTTGTGCTTATGTTGTTTAACGATAAGCTATTATGTTAGTGTTTTACATCACTCATCTCTTGAGATGATTCCGGTTGCGCCTCCGTCGGGGTAGACTTCGGTGGTCGATGGACCTATGATTCGAGAATACCTCACGCAGTCCCGAGGGCTATGCGAGCTACGAGAGTTCGAGTTAGTGTCGTCCTTTATGGGCATGCGGTCCTTGTGGCCATGCGGACTCGGAAGTCGGGGCGATCTTGGGAGTAGCTACCCTCGACGCGGGAATACCTCATGCGGGCGATGAGGTTGGCCTACGCGAGCTGCGGGAAGTTCGAGGACTAGACGCGCATTAGATCTGCGGGCAAGTGGCGGCTTTGATCATGTGACGGCCAGACAGATCTTATAATCTGATTCATGACCTTGTTGGTGCGTAGGTGTTAGTAGTCGGCTATGCCTTCAGACTTACCGTCACGGTGTTATTATAGCACAGTGGGACACGGTGTTCATGTGTGTTCCTTGGTGCTTTTATATCATAAAGCTGGCGGTGAGAATGTGTCCCACGGCACGATTGATGTTGTGGGCGTGAGACCCTGTTATGTTCTTTGTGATGACTTGAGGCGTGAGTCACGACTTGATATGATCGCTAGTTATTGTAAAAGCGTAGTTTGGTTATCATACATGTCTCCCGCTTTGTATAGACTACTATGATTTCATTCTGATTTATTTTGATTTCACATACTAAATTTTTGTTATCGACCTCCTTGGGGCTGCGTTCATGCGCGAGTTGAGGTACACGATCGTTGATCCTAGCTCTCGAGTCACGATTCAGCGTTTGGGAAGCTCCGTTTCTCGGAGGCTTATCGGTGGTATAGTCCCCGTCGTAGTAAGTGTTTACATTCGGGGTTTGGCGGGCCCCTGTCCGCCATTGTTGTCGTATCATTCGTAAGTGCAGTAATCGTTGTGGCGTGGTTTGTAAAAAGGATTAAACTGTTCATGTTAAAAGTTGTAATTTATATATACTCAGAAAGGCAAGTTCTTCACATATTATTGTTTCATATTTCATAATATGTCTTGTATCGTTTATGTTCGTGATTACTACGATGTTGTGTCACTAGGGTGCCCGGGTAAGGCACCAACACGAGCCCGATTTGGTCGTGTGATGTGAGAATGTAATGGACCCTTAAGAAGTTAATTAAGAGACTAAGTGGAAGACTATGTTAGCAACTTAAGCTACGTGGTATGCTTAAGGGAATTGTACGGGCGAGATCCGGACGAAGAAAGTATAGTTGTTGTGGTCAAGACAACACGGCTATGATTTTACGAGAAGTTTTTGTACCGGTTCTGAGGCTGATAAGTTAGGCTTGGAGCATGGAGTGCGAGCACGAGAATGTGATAAGTCGAGACCTTAGGTATATAAGGCCTTCTCGGGTAGTAAAGTTAAGTCAGACCAAGGGTAAGAGTTAAGTGCGACGCCGAGTCGGGTTGGGGATCTATTAAGGGTCGCCCCATAGCTTGAAATGAAATGGGATTAGTTGGTAGTAGTCGCCACGTGGCGAGTCACGAGTGTAAGGCCCAAGTCTAGTTAATCGCTTTATGGGTTCGTGGACGCATTCCACGGAACCAGTTGCGAGCGGAATGGGCCTTGTATTGTTTAATTTAGTAACTCAAAGATTGGAGACCGGATCGATATGAAGGCTATGTACGACGCTAAAATAAGTTTGGGAGTACGGAAAAATGCGACCGATGAAAAGAGAGCAACCAAGTGTAAAGAAATAAAGCCCGAATCCATGAGAACCTTTCGGGTGATCACACGTGAGTGATGGGTGGTAGTGGCGAGTAGATAATAATTACCGTAACGATCTGATCGTTGGACCTTATGAGACCTAGCGGTATTTGAATGACGTTGAGGTCATTATGAGTGCGGACTAGTTGGCCTCTTGTGATGCCAACGTGGACTCTGAAGAGAGATTGATTTGGTACGGTTTTCCGATAAGCGGTTATCGAGTGGAAAGGAAGAGAAGTAGTGGTAACGATGAATTATTCTTCCTTCTTTGACATAATTGTTTTTAATAAGTCCGTGTGATTTGTTCATTTGAGGTGGATTGGCGGAAAGTAGTAATAATTGAATTTGAAGGAATTTATGTTAAATGCCCTTGGAGGTACTTGGAGTTGGGTTGGTGTGGCGGTCGGGGCCACGACCTTCCGTGATAATTTCAGAAAATATGCAAGGCATGAATAAATAAAATGCAGTCGCCATGAAAGTCGAGGGCATCTTTGGTAGGTTTGAAAATCTACACTACTTTAAGCGGGCGTGATGATTAGATAATTCTTGGACGCGAGAGGACCTCGTGATTAGGGTTGTGACTCAAGGAAAGTTTAAGAAAGGAGATAAGTTTTCTCCCACATAAAAGGATAGTTTTACGAATTATGGGGTTGCGTGTACCCATGTTGTTAGACGAAGGATATAAGGCAGTAAGGTCTTGATCGTCGTCATGCCATGATTCTGATTATAGATAACCGTGGGAAAAGTGTTGTGTCAGGGTAATTAAGAACGACGTTTAATTGGTCGGAAGTATCGTAAAGATATTAATGTAAGTTGCACGGTCATGATTACCCCAGACGAGTGTAAAGACCATTAGTTGATAATGGGCGGTAAGAACATTTCAAGAAAATGTGGTAACACCTAGTTATAGGCTCTAAACCGGGAAAGGAAAACCGGGTTACTACTTGACGAGATCAAGGAAACCTCCCCAAAATGTGATTGTGATAAGTCTTAGCCGTGAGGCAAGCAAAGGAATCAAATCTAAGTTTAGTGACCAAGTTTGGTTGCAACAGAGAAAGGGAAATAGGAACCATAAGTGAGATTAAGGATACCCGAATACTTCACAGGAATGAGAAAGGCTTTCAGTTATTGAAAGATAAGTTGACCACGACTACAGTTCTAACCCCTCCTGTGAGACTAGAGGGTTAGGTTATTATGATAACACGTTGGGTGTTGGGCTAGGTTGTGTGCTGACGCAACCCGATAAGGATAGAGCCTATGTTTTCCCGGTAGTTAGGGAAGCAGGAGAAGAAATTGCGCCACTCACGATTTAGAGCTGGCGGCAGTTAAATCATGCCTGGAATATTTGGGGGCATGACGTATATACAGATTTCATGTGGATAATTGTGCAGACCACAAAAGCCTCCGGTATGTCTGCAGACTGAGGCAGTAGAATTTGCGACACCGATGGTGGTTAGAGTTACTCAAGGATTGTGATATTGGTATCCTATACCATCCGGGGAAAGCCAAGACAGTTACAGATACTCTTTGTGGTGGACCTAAGGGTAGTCTTCCAGATGGGCAGCCAGATAGACAGGATATGGTCCGTGAGATCCTTCAGTTACCGAGCCTAGGGGTTCGATTATTTGTTTCCAAGGTTAATGAAGTCTAGATCCGAGAGGTTGCCGAGTCTTCCGTTGTTGGGGAGGTAAGGAGGCGACAGTATGAGGATTCAGTTATGATACGGTATCGAGTTACGACTCTACGAAGTTAGAATAGCCTGTTTGAGTAGCACCAGATGGGGTGCTATGAGATGAGTATAGATTGCGTGTACCGGTCTTTGCCGCAGACTAGTCAGCGAGTTCTAGGGAGGCACGCAGTGCTTATTGCTCTGATTGTTTGGGGCCGACTAAGTCGTGTCGTGGCCTCAGATGTATGTATGGGTAAGATGACCGGAAGAGAGACATAGCGGATTTTACTGCTTAGTGTCCGAGTTAGTAGCAGGTCATGGTTGTGTACCAGAAGCCCAGTGGGCTATTGCAGGCGATTGAAATCCCAACCTAGATATGAGAGGTAATTATTATGGATCTTGTTACAGGGTGGCATCGTACTCGGAGGAAGTGCGACTCACTGGGGGTCATGGTAATTAGGCTGGCGAAACCAGCTGTGTTCTTTCGGATTGGGACCACTTACTCGGCTGAGGTTTATACTAGCTTGTATAGCAGAGAGATTGTGAGACTGCACGAGGTTCCTACGCTTATGATTACATATAGATGAGCTCAGTTGCGGATAACTTCTGGAGGTTTTTCAGAAAGGATTAGGGACACAGGTGAGTCTCAGTGTTGCATTACACCCTCATACCGACGGTCAGGCAGAGCGTACTATCCAGGCACTTGAGGATAGGTTGCGGGCCTGTGTTTTTGATTTCAGGAATAGCCGGGAAGGTTAATTGCCTCTTGTCTTGTTACTGTTATACCCCGTATTTCCAGAGTATGTACGTGAGGGCGTATGTATAAAATTTGAGCCTTAAAGATTTGGCAAGTTCGAAATTTGGGCACAAGTGCCGAAAAGAATCGTTTTTAAAGCGTTTTACTAAACTTGCGAAGGGAAAATTCCGGCTATGTCATTTATAATTTTTGCGGATTTTTCCGAGAGACGAAACATTTTGGACCAACGGGAGGGTGACAAGTGTCACCCTCACATTGGCCGTGACTTTGGCGGTATTGGACGAAATAGGTGGCATGGTTAGGTAGGATATTTTGTGCAAGTTGGTGTGGTAGATGGATAAGGTGCACATGGCTTAATCCTAGCCCTACACTTGCCTAACACTTGGAAGAATCTTGGCCATTGGTTGGCCATTTCTTGACCTATAAATACCCCCCCCCCCTTGTTGAAGAGTTATTTCATCCAAACTTGAGCAATCTTTCTAAGTCTCACAATACTCCTCCTCTTGATATTTCGTCCAAGAGCACCTCCCTCTTTTGAAGCCTTGGCGAGAGCCTTTCCCTTTTGAGAAGCTTGGCGAGAGGTCTCACTAGCCTAGTTGTTTCGTATAATACCCTTGTTGTGGTATAGAAATACTCTCCTAGTATTGTTATAATGCCCAAATACCTTGGCCCAAATACCTTGTAGTATTCCCAAGGTTACACTTATACAATAGCCAGAAAATACTATTATACTTTCTTTAGCCACTAAACGAAACCCTAAGGAAAATCTTCATTGATAGTTGAAGTATTTAAGTAGAAGTTGGTTAGAACTTCTAAGGGTTGTTTGGAGCGGATCGAGCACTCGGAGTAGGAGCTAGCGTTGCTCGGGAGGCGACTTTAAACTCGGATAATTTTGGGCTCATCGAGGTAAATACTCGTCCTTCTATTGTAATTGGAAATTACATCTGTCAGTAGAAATGAATATAAGATTCATAGAAGAGAATTGAAGCGTAATAGAGGATATTACAGAATAGACTTGAATGAAATCACATCGGAAGAATATAAGTAGAAGTTTAAGCGTACTTACATAGCGTATCAGATAGAGATCGATAACCTTTATTGGTTGAATGTTTTCAAGTAGCATGTGCTACTTAGAAGGTGGACAAGGCTAAGCGGGTTATAGCCGTGGGCGTTTTGCTTATAGTCGATAATCGTCGCGAGGTATGTGATTCTTCCTATACTCTTGAGCATGATATTTTAAAGGAAGATATATATAGTACGGCAATGTCTTTTGACTTAAGCCCGAATAATATGTAGTACGGTGAGCGTCGTGTGCTAATTGAACGTAGTTGTGCGGCAATGTCTTTTGACTTAAGCTGAATAATAAGAAACTTGAAGTATGTCACAAGAGTTAAGAAACCATTTTGAAAGAAGAGTAACACTTGGTTTTAAAGGTTTTAAAGAGAGTTATACTAGCTTTATGGGAGTTAGGTATAACGTCTTAAGAGAGTAAAGAAAATGGTTTCTTGATTTTAGAAGTTAAGAGACTTGATCTTATAAGATAAGAGACTTAACTTAAATGAATTAATATGAGTTTTGTGTGAAACCTCATTCGTGAGTAATGAGTGCGTGGTTTTAAAAGGAATAATGTTTCTTGATTTGAAATCGAATGTGTATCGACAAACCAACTGCGGCGTTAATAAAGGAAAATGTATTGAATAATGAAGTATTATTAAAACCAGTAGAAACCTCCATCTGCATAGAAGCTAAGATGAGACAAAATGATATTACATTTCCTAGATCATGGCTGCTTAATAAGATTTATGAACAAGAATAACCTACTCGCCTATGGCATATGTTACTCAATTGTTTTAAAAGAGAGTAAGACATTGAACTATGAAACTTTTCTAAAAAGAGACTTGAGTAATTGAAATTAGGCAAACTGGAACTTTAGGGAAAAGAAAGGCGTTGTTGTGTCTTAAATTGGTTTAAAACATAAAGTGTTATAACAAGCTTTATGGGAAGTGAGTTATAACGATTTTATGAAAAAGGGTTTTATCATTGGTTTAAAATGTGGTAACTTGACTTTAAAAAGAGAAGTGTTTTGGTCTAAAAAGAAGGCATGGTATTGCCTTGATTTGGTTTTAAAAAGGAAAGTATGGAAGTTGTTTTGCTTTACTTGAAAGATGTAAGTCACTCTATTTGTATACTACGGGTATCGGGTGACTTTTATAAAAGGAATGGATCTCTTTAAAATGAATTTAACGTACGTAGTACTTTAGGGTTAAAACCCGGACTTTGACATAAAATGAAAGTACCTTGAGTTATGTATAACTTGCCTATGCTTATTGTGAAACTTGCCTATACTTGTTGTTGTGAAACTTGCCTATGCTTGTTGTGATAGCCTTTGTTGTGCAAGAATTGTGTTTCTATACTACCGCGTCTCTCGATGGAGGGCCGGTTGACTTTTTGAGAACTTATTGGGACGTCTTGGCGTGTGACGGAGAAATTCCACGGGTACGCTCCTCTTGATAGTGTTATTTTTGCTAATCGCTTTGGACATACTGACACGATGCGTAGCGCACGGGTATGCTTCCATTTTGATTGCTGTCTGGTTGTTCCTTTTTGGACATACTGACACGATGCGTAGCGCACGGGTATGTTTCCATTTTGGATTGCTGTCTTACTGTTTCCATTTTGGATTGCTGTCTTACTGTTTCCATTTTGGATTACTGCCTTATTGTTCCTTTTTGGACATACTGACACGATGCGTAGCGCACGGGTATGTTTCCATTTTGGATTGCTGTCTTACTGTTTCCATTTTGATTGTTGTCTTGTTGTTCCCTTTTGGACATACTGACACGATGCGTAGCACATGGGTATGCTTCCATTTTGGATTGTTAGTACGACTTTGGCATCAGGTAGGACTTGGTGTGCAGGTGTACTTCTTGGTGTTATCATATCATAGACTGCCGGCAGTGAGGAAGGTATTCCACGGGCATGATTGATGTGGAGGGCGTGAGACCCTGACTTGATATAACTGTTATATGTGTGTACTGTAGTTTGGTTATCATACATGTCTCCTGCTTTATTAGACTGCTATGATTTCATTTATAGTACTTTCTGATTTCACATACTTAGTACTGTTATCGACCTCCTTCGGGGCTGCGTTCATGCCGCGGTAAGGTACATCGTCGATCCCCGCTTTAGGATCACCTTCGTCTTGGGAAGCTCCGTTCCTTGGAGGCTTATCTTTGGTATGTTACCACAGTGCAGAGGTTCTTGTACATTCAGGGTATGGCGGGGCCACTGTCGTCATAGTTGTTGTATAAATCTTAAGTGCATGCTTGGTGTGGCAAGCTATTCAAAATGTCTTTGTATATATATATGCTAAAAGGCAACCGCTTTGGTTGGCCTATTTTCTTTCATCTTGATCCATGTCTATTTGCATGTCTAAGTTTTTATTTCATTGGTTTTTCTCGATGTTGTATCACCAGGGTGCGGGGTAAGGCACTAGTCACGGGCCGGTTCGGTCGTGACAAAAGTGGTATCGAAGCGATTAGTCCTCGGAAAGTGTCTACGCATCGTGTCTAGTAAGTCTTGATTATCGATGTGTTGTGCACCACATCTATAATCGTGAGGCTATAGGACATTTAGGATTGGTTTTCCTTCTTCTCATTCCGAGATCGTGCCTTAGAGGCGTGTTGTAAGTTGGACCCTCGACGTGCCGTTTTTACGATTATGCCTCCGCCGAGCAACCGGGCGAGAAGGGCAAAGCGGCGAGGAGGCGCGAGTAGAGCGTGGCGATCTCTACGAGACCACAAGACACGAGCCTCCGATCCGCGATGCAGGCGAAGAGATGGGTTACAAGGTAGGCGATTAATGGCCAAGGTTGTGGCGGACTTGAGGATAAGTGGGCCGGCGGTTCGAGCACCGGATGGTTCACCCTAGATCGGATAGTTGGAGGCTACGGGATTTTCCGAGATGTAACCCGCGAGTTTTATGGGTCGAGGCACGAGGATGATCCGCAGGAGTTCATCCGGCGATTCTGACCGGATCATGAGTGATCAAGGCATCGGAGACCGAGTCGGTGGTCCTAGGTTCGCATCGGTCGCGTGATACCGCGATGATCGTTTGATTCGTGAGCTGTCGGGAGAGAATGCACTTCCGGTATATGGGACGAGTTCTCAAAGGCATTTCTTGCACACTTCTTGCCTCGCGGATGAGAGGGCTCGGGCGGCAGATTTTTGGTATTACTGGCCCGAGCAGGCGTGCGGTTCGGGAGTACAATTTGGAGTTCGACTCATTGGCGTGACGTCCCGCGTTGGTAGCTAGTATGGAGGATCGAGTGCACCGATATGTTCTGAGGCTCGATGATTACCTAGCGAGAGTTGTTGGTGTAGCTCTTCAGGGCATGGACATTGCCGCGTGCGAGCTTATGCACTTGGAGGTGAGGCGGAGAAATCGACGAAATAACCAAGGTCGTGAGAAGAGGCGAGCAGGTCCTGGTGACTTTCGAGGCGGACCGCCTCAGTGAGACTAGTTATGCGCCTCGCGATCTGAGTGGTCCTCCACAATCTTCAAGGCATCCAGAGTATTCGGGAGCGGTCGTGGCTCGAGGTTCGATTTTGGAAGCGGGGTGTTAGCCAGAAGCCACCCCTACCTCGTTGTGACGGCGTGGTAGACTCGCGATGGGAGTGTCGTGCTAGTACGGGAGTTTGTTTTACATGCGGCCAGCAGGGCCATTTTGGGAGAAACTGTCCGACCAGGGGTAGCACTGGTAGGATAGCACAGACTACGAGATCAGTTGCGGGTTCTTCACCTTCCACAGCTAGGCAGGATGTTCATACACCGGCGGACCACGGTAGAGGTCGCGATGGAATTTCCCAGTTTTAGCGGTCCTTTGAACCGCCTATTTTCAGGTATATCCTTAACCCTCTAGAGTTTTGTAGGTATTGATATTAATGATGTGTTTAGTGTTATGTCGGATAGCTTTGTGCTAAAATGTGATTTAGAAACCTGGTTAGTGAAAAAGGGTAAGCCTGGGGGTGAGAAAATGATGAACCTTAGAATATTACAGTTGAGACCTTAGATGTAAGGCCGTCTTGAGTACAAGTTTTTGCGAGTGATCCTTGTCAGAACGTATAGGTATACGTGGAGTAATTGTGGGAAAAATTTCCTTGGGTAGTGTTAAATGGAAGTGGTAGCTTTCATGACCTGTATAGGTAAGATTGTTCGGATCGGGAACAAGAGCGTGATGCGTTAAGTGGGTCGGGTTGGGGCCGTGTTGAGGGCCAACCGCGGCTGCTTCGATGTGAGGTCAGCTCAGGGTGGTCCCGGTGGTAGGGTCACGAGGGTGCTAGGCCCAGTTTAGATGACCATCGTATGAGTTCGTGGATGTGTTCGACCCGAGCGGTCGTGAAGGCGGGAATGGTCTTAAGGAGATTGCGGCTAGTAAGATGACCAAGTTTGGAGGTGGTGACTCAAAGTTTTGGGAAGCTGGCGATGGCGAAGTGTGAACGTATACTAGAAGAGTTCAAGTGTTCGAGAAGCGGCACGACGAGTAAGGAAGGAAGAGAACGTGTGTTATTTCGTGGCGGCGTGGCGTTGGCAACTTGTTAGAAGAACTTCATCGTTATCCGTCTTGAGAAGGAACATTCGGGACGAATGTTTCTAAGGAGGAGAATGTTATACCGTATTTCCGAGTATGTACGTGAGGCGCACGATAAAATTTGAGCCTTAAAGATTTGGCAAGTTCGAAATTTGGGCACAAGTGCCGAAAAGAATCGTTTTTCGACGAAACGTTTTACTAAACTTGCGAAGGGAAAATTCCGGCTATGTCATTTATAATTTTTGCGGATTTTTCCGAGAGACGAAACATTTTGGACTAACGGGAGGGTGACAAGTGTCACCCTCACATTGGCCGTGACTTTGGGCGGTATTGGACGAAATAGGTGGCATGGTTAGGTAGGATATTTTGTGCAAGTTGGTGTGGTATATGGATAAGGTGTACATGGCTTAATCCTAGCCCTACACTTGCCTAACACTTGGAAGAATCTTGGCCATTGGTTGGCCATTTCTTGACCTTTAAATACCCCCCCCCCCTGTTGAAGAGTTATTTCATCCAAACTTGAGCAATCTTTCTAAGTCTCACAATACTCCCTCCCTCTTGATATTTCGTCCAAGAGCACCTCCCCTCTTTTGAAGCCTTGGCGAGAGCCTTTCCCCTTTTGAGAAGCTTGGCGAGAGGTCTCCACTAGCCTAGTTGTTTCGTATAATACCCTTGTTGTGGTATAGAAATACTCTCCTAGTATTGTTATAATGCCCAAATACCTTCGCCCAAATACCTTGTAGTATTCCCAAGGTTACACTTATACAAAAGCCAGAAAATACTATTATACTTTCTTTAGCCACTAAACGAAACCACAAGGAAAATCTTCATTGATAGTTGAAGTATTTAAGTAGAAGTTGGTTAGAACTTCTAAGGGTTGTTTGGAGCGGATTGGAGCACTCGGAGTAGGATCTAAGCGTTGCTCATGAGCGACTTTAAACTCGGATAATTTTGGGCTCATCGAGGTAAATACTCATCCCTTCTATTGTAATTGGAAATTACATACAATAGTAGAAATGAATATAAGATTCATAGAAGAGAATTGAACTGTAATAGAGGATATTCTGAGAATAGACTTGAATGAAATCACATCGTAAGAATATAAGTAGAAGTTTAATCGCACTTACATGGATCAGACATTAAGATCGATAACCTTTATTGGTTGAATGTTTTGCAAGTAGTATGTGCTACTTAGAAGGTGGACAAGGCTAGCCGGGTTATAGCCGTGAAGCGTTTTGCTTATAGTCGATAATCGTCGCGAGGTATGTGATTCTTCCTATACTCTTGAGCATGATATTTTAAAGGAAGATATATATAGTACGGCAATGTCTTTTGACTTAAGCCTGAATAATATGTAGTACGGTAGACGTACGTGTGCTAATTGAACGTGGTTATGCGACAATGTCTTTTGACTTAAGCCTGAATAATAAGAAACTTGAAGTATGTCACAAGAGTTAAGAAACCATTTTTGAAAGAAGAGTAACACTTGGTTTTAAAGGTTTTAAAGAGAGTTATACTAGCTTTATGGGGAGTTAGGTATAACGTCTTAAGAGAGGTAAAGAAAATGGTTTACTGATTTTAGAAGTTAAGAGACTTGATCTTATAAGATAAGAGACTTAACTTAAATGAATTAATATGAGTTTTGTGTGAAACCTCATTCGTGAGTAATGAGTACGTGGTTTTTTAAAAGGAATAATGTTTTACTGATTTCGGAAATCAGAATGTGTATCGACAAACCACTGCAGCGTTAATAAAGGAAAATGTATTGAATAATGAAGTATTATTAAAACCAGTAGAAACCTCCATCTGCATAGAAGCTAAGATGAGACAAAATGATATTACATTTCCTAGATCATGGCTGCTTAATAAGATTTATGAACAAGAATAACCTCTACTTTATGGCATATGTTACTCAATTGTTTTAAAAGAGTAAGACATTGAACTATGAAACTTTTCTAAAAAGAGACTTGAGTAATTGAAATTAGGCAAACTGGAACTTTAGGGAAAAGAAAGGCGTTGTTGTGTCTTAAATTGGTTTAAAACATAAAGTGTTATAACAAGCTTTATGGGAAGTGAGTTATAACGATTTTATGAAAAAGGGTTTTATCATTGGTTTAAAATGTGGTAACTTGACTTTAAAAAGAGAAGTGTTTTGGTCTAAAAAGAAGGCATGGTATTGCCTTGATTTGGTTTTAAAAAGGAAAGTATGGAAGTTGTTTTGCTTTACTTGAAAGATGTAAGTCACTCTATTTGTATACTACGGGTATCGGGTGACTTTTATAAAAGGAATGGATCTCTTTAAAATGAATTTAACGTACGTAGTACTTTAGGGTTAAAACCCGGACTTTGACATAAAATGAAAGTACCTTGAGTTATGTATAACTTGCCTATGCTTATTGTGAAACTTGCCTATACTTGTTGTTGTGAAACTTGTCTATGCTTGTTGTGATAGCCTTTGTTGTGCAAGAATTGTGTTTCTATACTACCGCGTCTCTCGATGGAGGGCCGGTTGACTTGTTGAGACCTTATTGGGCGTCTTGCGTGATGTGGAGAAATTCCACAGTGCACGCTCTTGATAGTGTTATTTTTGCTAATCGCTTTGGACATACCGACACGATCGTAGCGCGCGGGTATGCTTCCATTTTGATTCTTTGTCGGTTGTTCCTTTTTGGACATACCGACGACGATCGTAGCGCATGTGTATGTTTCCATTTTGGATTCTTTGTCTTCTGTTTCCATTTTGGATTGCTGTCTTACTGTTTCCATTTTGGATTACTGCCTTATTGTTCCTTTTTGGACATACTGACACGATGCGTAGCGCACGGGTATGTTTCCATTTTGGATTGTTGTCTTACTGTTTCCATTTTGATTGCTGTCTTGTTGTTCCCTTTTGGACATACTGACACGATGCGTAGCGCACGGGTATGCTTCCATTTTGGATTGTTAGTACGGCTTTGGCATCAGGTAGGACTTGGTGTGCAGGTGTACTTCTTGGTGTTATCATATCATAGACTGCCGGCAGTGAGGAAGGTATTCCACGGGCATGATTGATGTGGAGGGCGTGAGACCCTGACTTGATATAACTGTTATATGTGTGTACTGTAGTTTGGTTATCATACATGTCTCCTGCTTTATTAGACTGCTATGATTTCATTTATAGTACTTTACAGTTTCACATACTTGGTACCTGTTGTACTGACCTCCTTCGGGGGGCTGCGTTCATGCCGCAGGTAGAGGTACATCTATCGATCCGTTTTTAGAATCACCTTTCAGCGTCTTGGAAGCTCCGTTCCTTGGAGGCTTATCTTTGGTATGTTACCACCGAGTCCAGTAGGTTCTTGTACATTCGAGGTATGGCGGGGCCACGTCCGTCATAGTTGTTGTATAAATCTTAGAGGTCTGTAGCACTGGTGTGGGCAGGGTTGTAAGGATTGTAACTGTTCAAAATGTCTTTGTATATATATATGCTAAAAGGCAACCGTTTTGGTTGGCCTATTTTCTTTCATCTTGATCCATGTCTATTTGCATGTCTAAGTTTTTATTTCCGCTGGTTTTTCTCTGATGTTGTATCACTAGGGTGCCCGGGGTAAGGCACCAGTCACGGGCCCGGGTTCGGGTCGTGTGATTACGTAACGATAACGTATACCCTTCGGTTTCGGTGGCGATGCGAGGCCTTGTGTAAGAAAGTGGAGATCGCCGGTCGGATGGTTCGACATAGGCGAGGTTCAGTTATTTGGTCCAGACTTGACTCAGCGGGCTATGGATAAGGCGAGGCTTAACCGGGGAAGATTGTAGTAAGCTTAGAGTCCGCAGAAGCTTTATGCAGATAACCGATGTTGACACGTGGGGTTCAGTTGATATTTTGGTATGAGTATTGTTATGCGGCCAAGTGTGGCATTATTGGTACGTAGGGGTTGTAAGGAGACTATGTCGCTATCTTAAGTTTGACTCCCGAGAGAACATTCGGGGACGAATGTTTCTAAGGGGGGAAGAATGTTACACCCCGGAATTTCAGGATATGTTTATAAGAACGTACGTAAGAACTCAACAATGTTAAGATTTGAGACGATTAAAAGTTTGTCGGAATTTTTGGAATTGGTCGGAAACGAAATATTGCGACGAACGGGAGGGCGACACGTGTCACCCCCCCCCCCCCCTTATGGTCATGGACGAAATTGTCATGGTTAGAATGGTCATTTGACCATAAATTAAATGACCAATTCTTCCTAGTCTTGAAGCTTGACAAAGTTGACTAAGTCAAAGGCCACCTAGACTTGATCCATGTGAAACTTATCCAAGCCACACAATTGTGCTAATCTTAACCCTCCATCATGTTATATATTGTATGCTAGTGCAAGACAAGGCTAAACACTTAGAAATTTTCAAGAAAATTTGAGGGAGGCTTGAGGGAGCTCTCGGCCAAGGGCTAGGGTTTGAAGGAAAAAATTTCAACTGTTGTCCAATAATTCCCCCACTTTAAACCAAGGTACCTAAGGGTATAGTAAGTGTTTCTCAATAAAAAGATCCCGGAAACGTGGTGTTTTCGTATTAGTCGCAAGGCGAAAACCTAAAGGGTTATTCAACTTTGAAGTTGAAACTTGAAGATGAGTCTTTTATAAGCTTCTAAGGGTTTCTTGGAGTGGATTGGAACGTCGAAAGGAGGAGCTAAAGTTGCTAAGGAGCGACTTGTGATCTTGGATCATAATTGGGCTAATTGAGGTATAATCTTCGTTTTACTTTTGTAATTGAAGATTTCATGTTATGATAAGTTATAAGTGATCATGTGATTTGTGTTATGAAGTTTGATAAGTGACATGGATTGTAGAATCCTAGAACCGAAAAGGACATGATTAGCCTTTTGAAATTGAAATACAATTTTTGGTCGTTTATTAGAATCGTCGCATGTTTACCTACTTGAGGATTGTAGTAGTTGTAATCGATTGCGGCTTGATATCATGTTATACTAAACCACTTGGATTAAAAAGGAATTGGAAACGATTTGTATTGTTGCCTAATTGCCGAATTGACATTATAGTTTAGACTAGTTTGTTATCGTTTGTGGTGAGCCAATTGGAAATTTGGTTATTCATTTGTATTGAACTACCTTATAAATTGTGGTGAGCCAATTGGGGCTGTTTGGTTATTGTATTCGTCCTTGAAAAAGGTGGCAAAGTTAGTAAAAACAAAGGAAGTGCTGCCCGATTTTCCGTAGAATTTAGTGAGTTGCACTTGGAATATTCTACGTTTGAAACTAGAAGTTAATAGACGTTCTATGGTCATTATAGGTTGGCATACTACGTACGGCGATTGGACTTAGCAAGTGGATTAAACCGAAGAGGTATGTGGAACTTTCTTATCTCTTGAGCATGATTAAGTTGTAAATGTATAGTGCGGTGAGCGTCTGAGTTTTGACAATCTAGTCTATTTGATATCCTTGGCTTATTTTAAGAATGCCCAAGTTGTTTGAGTTAGGGAATTAACTCACTTGTTTAATTATTAAGGATATCTTGGTTTTCAAAAGTTAAGAGACTTTAAGTATGTTGAAAGTATTTTGATACTTGTTTTGTTGGAAAGTTTAAGTCTCTTGGTTAAAAAGAAGTATGTAAGTTGTCAATGTATAAAGCTAGTATAACGGCTTTATGGGAAGTTGGTTATAATAGCTTTATGGAAAGTTAATAAGAGAATGGTTTACTCTTAAGTAATTTAAGCATGTTAAGGGACTTGAAGAGTTTTAAAGAATGTGACACTTGTTTCGTTTTAAACGTATAAGTCCCTTGGATAGGAAATTGTACTTGACTTAGGTATAAAGTGAATATAACGACTTTATGGGGAGTTGGTTATATTGGCTTTATGGAAAGATAAATGGCTTGATTTATTTTAAAGGCAATTTGATTTAAAGGCATCAATTGCCTAAGGCTTTTACGAGAGAAGAAGTCACTTGATTTAGAAGCCTAATTTTATTTCTAAAAGTATTGTGACTTGTCTTGAAAGAGAAATTGTAACTTGATACTACGGTTATTAGTATCTTGGAAGTTTTATAATGAAATGAGTCATTTTGAAAGAATAGAAGACGTAGTACTTTGGGTTAAATTCGGATTTTTATAAAGAACATGTTAGTGCCTTAAGTAAACTAAAATGAGAGTGTATATGAAAGCAGAATAATAAGAAGTTAGGGGATTGCTTAACTTGCTTATATATTGTATGATAAGCGGTAGTGCTTATGTTATGTGTGATAGCGGATTTGTGCTAGTAGTTCAAGAATAATTGCGGGTCATTCCGGGTTTGTGGCATTGCATATTTAGTGGATTTGCTACCCACGATGCGAGGAATACCTCATGCGAGTTCGTAGGGCTTATGCGGGTGAAATAGTCCCATGCGGGCGGGTCCAGCCTATGCGAGGAATACCTCATGCGAGTCCGTAAGGGCTTATGCGGGTGAAATAGTCCCATGCGAGGAATACCTCACGCGGGTCCACGCGATCTATGCGGGTGAAATAGTCCCAGGAGTAGGATTGCTTAACGATCTGCGGACGGTGGTCTGTTTTGATCGTGAGCTTCCTACTTTATATTGTAAGTATACACCTATTTACTCTCATTGTTAGTAAGGCACGATGTATCGTTAATCGAGTATCATACATGTCTCGGTTTATTATTAGACTTATGATTTCATTACGCATTTCACATATTTGGTACATGTTGTCTCGACCTCCTTCGGGCCGCGTTCACGCCAGTAGAGTCTGAGTTCTTGATCCTCGCTCTTAGGATCACTGCTCACCGTTTGTTGAAGCTCCTCATTTCGGAGGCTTATCCTCGGTATTGTCGGTTGTTGTACATTGGGGTATGGCGGGGCCCCTGTCACTTGATTGTTATTCTTAAGTGCGTAGTCACATAGTGGATTGGGTTGTAAAAGAAAAAAAAAATGTACTGTTTTATTGGTATAAGTTACGGAAGGTGGCCTTATCGGCTAGCCTGTTGTTATTTTATGTTTAAATATTTTATCAGTTGAGTATGTTCATTGCTATTCTCGATGTATGCCAAAGGGTGCCTGGGTAGGGCACGATCATGAGCAGGGGTCGTGACAAAAAATGCGGAAAAGTATGTAGAAACAAAGGAAGTGTTGTCCGATTTTCCGTAGAATTTAGTGACTTTGCACTTGGAATATTCTACGTTTGAAGCTAGAAGTTAATAGACGTATTATGGTCATTATAGGTTGACATACTACATACGGCGTATTGGACTTACCACGTGGATTGAACCGAAGAGGTATGTGGAACTTTCTTATCTCTTGAGCATGAATAGTTGTAAATATATAGTACGCTAGACGTACGAGTTTTTGACAAATCTAGTCCATTTGATATCCTTGGCTTATTTTAAGAATGTCCAAGTTGGTTGAGTTAGGGAATTAACTCACTTGTTTAGAAATATTAAGGATATCTTAGTTTCTAAAAGTTAAGAAACTTGATTACTAAAGTTAAGGGACTTGAAGTATTTTAAAAGTATATGATACTTGTTTCGTTTTAAAAGTATAAGTTCCTTGGATATAAGGAAGAATGTATTTGTCTAAAGTATAAAGCTAGTGTAACGGCTTTATGGGAAGTTGGTTATAATAGCTTTATGGAAAGTTAAAAAAAGAGTGGTTTACTCTAAGTAATGTAAGTATGATAAATGACTTGAATTATGAAAGGAAAATTGATTTGAAGGTATTAATTGTTTAAGGTTTTAAAAGAAAGAAGTGACTTGATTTAGAAGCCTAAATGTATTTCTAAAAGGTATTGTGACTTGTCTTGAAAAGTAGTTATGACTTGATACTACGGTTATTAGTATCTTGGAAGTTTTATATGAAAAAGAGTCATTTTAAAGAAATAGAAGTACGTAGTACTTTGGGTTAAATTCCCGGATTTTTATAATGACATGTTAGTACCTTAAGTAAACTAAAATGAGAGTGTATATGAATAAGACTAATAAGAAGTTAGGGGGATTTCTTAACTTGCTATGTTATGTATGATAAGCCGGTAGTGCTTATGTTATGTATGATAGCCGGTTGTGCTAGTTTATGTTATTCTTACGGGGTAAAGCCCCGGGTTACTACTAATTCCATGGATTTGCTACCCATGATGCGAGTGCGGCGTTTGTACTCATTGCGGGCCCACCGGGCCTAAGCGGGTGAAATAGTCCTGTGCGGGTGAAATAGTCCTATGCGAGGAATACCTCATGCAGGTCCACACGACCTATGCGGGTAGATACAACCTATGCGAGGAAGTTACCTTATTGCGGGTCCACAGGACCTATGCGTGTGAAATAGTCCCAGGAGTAGGATTGCTTAATGATACTACGGGGGGGTGGCCCTACGTTGATCATGAGCCTCCTATTTTTATGCAGTAAAGTATAATCTTGTTTACTCTCATTGTTAGTAAGGCACAGTGTACTGTTATTTGAGTTATCATACATGTCTCCAGCTTTATTTTAGACTTATGATTTTACTATAGTACTTCCAGTTTCACATTTTTGGTACATGTTATCGACCTCCTTGAAGTGCGTTCATCGCGGTAGAGTATCTGAGTTGTTGATCCTCACTTTTAGGATCACTGATTCAGCTGTTGAGAAGCTCCATTACTCCGGAGGCTTATCCCTGGTATTGTCGGTTGTTGTACATTCAGGGGTATGGAGGGGCCACAATCGTCCGATTGTTATTCTTAAGTGCGTAGTCACATTGTGGATTGGGTTTTTAAGAACAAAAATGTATTGCTTTATTTTATTCTGGTTCATGTATATTTTGCGGAAGGTGGCCTTATCGGCTAACCTGTTGATATCTACTGTTTAGGTATTTATGAGTTTTATATGTTCCGCTGCTATTCTCTGATGTATACCTGTAAGGGGTGCCCAGGTAGGGCACCAGTCGCGGGCCCGGGGTTGGGTCGTGACAGGTATGGTCGGGTCATGTCTTGACCTAATGATGTTCATGTCACGACCCGAACCTGGGCCCGTGACTGGTGCCTTACCCCGGGCACCCTAGTGATACAACATCAGAGAAAACCAGCGGAAATATAAACTTAAACATATGATTAGACATGGATCAAGATAAAAGAAAATAGGCCAACCAAAACGGTTGCCTTTCAACATATATATATATATAGACATTTGAACAGTTACAATCCTTACAACCCCGCAGCGATTACTCTGGACCTCTAAGATTTTTACAACAACTATGACGGGACAGGGCCCCGCCATACCCCTGAATGTACAAGAACCTACAGACTCAGGGTAACATACCAAAGATAAGCCTCCGAAGGAACGGAGCTTCCCAATACGCTGAAATGTGATCCTAAAAGCGGGGATCGACGGTGATGTACCTCTACTGCGGCGTGACGCGGCCGAAGAGGTCGATCTAACGGTACCAAGTATGTGGCAGTAAATCGTAAATGAAATCATAATAGTCTATATAAAGCGGGAGACATGTATGATAACCAAACTACGATACACATATGATTATATCAAGTCGGGGACTCACGCCTCAAGTCATTACTCAAATATAACGATGGGTCTCACGCCCATAACATCAATCATGCCCGTGGAATACATTCCTCACTGTCGGCAGTCTATGATATGATAACACCAAGAAGTACACCTGAACACCAAGTCCTACCTGATGCCAAAGTCGTACTAACAATACAATACAACCAAACCACGGTCGACGCGGGCAAGTCTGGCCGACTACGGATACCAAGGCGGCCACGTGGTGGCCAAGTACGAGGGCTAACTACGGTACCAAGGCGTATCACGAGACCGTCACTCTACTGAGCGGGGCAAGTCGAGGGCTAACTACAGTACCAAGGCGAATCAGCCACGAGGCGGGGCAATACGAAAGTCGACCACGGTACCAAGGCGAGCGAAGAAACCTCGTGGAGAGCTAGTCCATGGAATAACACTATCAGCGAGGCGTGCGTGGAATTCTCCGTCACTGCCGGTACGTCCAAGTAAGTTCTCAACAAGTCAACCGGCCCTCCACCGAGAGACGCGGTAGTATAGAAACACAATTCTTGCACAACAAAGGTTATCACAACAAGCCTAGGCAAGTTTCACAACAACAAGCATAGGCAAGTTATACACAACTCAAGGTACTTTCATTTTATGTCAAAGTCCGGGTTTTAACCCTAAAGTACTACGTACGTTAAATTCCTTTTAAGAGATCCATTCCTTTTATAAAAGTCACCCGATACCCTTAGTATAAAAAATAGAGTGACTTACATCTTTTTAAGTAAACCAAAACAACTTCCATACTTTCCTTTTTAAAACCAAATTAAGGCAATACCATGCCTTCTTTTTGGACCAAAACACTTCTCTTTTTAAAGACAAGTTACCACATTAAAACCAATGATAAAACCCTTCTTTTGTTCTCATAAAGTCGTTATAACTAACTTCCCATAAAGCTGTTATAACACTTTATGTTTTAAACCAATTTAAGACAAAACAATGTCTTTCTTTTCCCTAAAGTTCCAGTTTGCCTAATTTCAATGCTCAAGTTTCTCATTTCCGAAAAGGTTTCGTAGTTCATAGTTTTAATCCTTTAAAACATAATTCTCTTTTAAACGATTTGAGAAACATATGCCTTATATGTGAGTAGGTTATTCTTGTTTATAATCAATCTCATTAAAGCAGCCATGATCTAGGAAATGTAATATCATTTTGTCTCATCTTAGCTTCTATGCAGATGGAGGTTTCTACTGGTTTTAATGATACTTAATTATTCAATACATTTTCCTTTATTAACGCTGCAGTGGTTTGTCGAAACTCATTCTGATTTCCGAAATCAGTAAAACATTTCTCCTTTTAAAAACCAAGTACTCATTACTCACGAATGAGGTTTCACACAAAATTCATATTAATTCATTCAAGTCAAGTCTCTTATCTTTTAAGATCAAGTCTCTTATCTTTTAAGATCAAGTCTCTTAACTTCTAAAAATCAGTAAACCATTCTCTTTATCCCTCTTAAGACGTTATACCTAACTTCCCATAAAGCTAGTATAACTCTTATGTTTTCAAAACCAAGTATTACTCTTCTTTCAAAACGGTTTCTTAATCTTTTGAAATACTTCAAGATTCTTTATTATTCAAGCTTAAGTCAAAAGACATTGCCGTAATACTACATTCAGTTAACACACGTACGTCTACCGTACTATATATATATTCCTTTAAAATATTTCAAGGTTCTTATTATTCAGGCTTAAGTCAAAAGACATTGCATAACTATATTCGATTAGCACGTATGCGTCTACCATACTATATATATATATTATTCAGGCTTAAGTCAAAAGACATTGCCACACGTACGTCTACCGTACTAAATATATATTCTTTTAAAATACTTCATGCTCAAGAGTATAGGAAGAATCACATACCTCGCGACGATTATCGACTATAAGCAAAACGCTCCTCGGCTATAACCCGGCTAGCCTTGTCCACCTTCCAAGTAGTACATGCTACTCGCAGAACATTCAACCAATAAAGGTTATCAGTCTACTGTAAATACAGTCCTATGTAAGTACACATTAATCTTCTACTCAATATTCTTCTGATGTGATTTCAGTTCAAGTCTTTTCTGTAATATTCCTCTATTACAAAGTTCAATTCTCTTCTATGAATCTTATATTCATTTCTATACAACTACAGTATGCAATTTACAATTATACTAGAAGGATAGGATTATTTACCTCGGTAAGCCCAAAATTATCCAAGTTTAATGTCCATCCTGAGCAACGTTTAGCTCCTACTCCGGGTGCTCCAACCCGCTCCAAACAACCCTTAGAAGTTCTACGCAACTTCTACTTAACACTTCAACCGACTATGAAGGTTTTCCTTAAGGTTTCGTTTAGTGGCTAAAGGAAAGTATAGTAGTATTTTCCGGGCTTTTCGTATAGAGGGTACTTTGAAATACTACAAAGGTTTTGGGCTAGAGTATTTTGGCATTCCAACAATACTTGGAGAAGTATTTCTCAACCAAAGGGGGGGGGGGGTATTTCTCGAAACAACTAGGCTAGGGGGGGTGTATTCTCGGCCGACCACTAGGAGGGGGGGGAGCACCCTCTCGGCCAAGGCTTCTCAAGGGGGGGGGGGGAGGGGGAAGGCTTTGGACGAAATATCAAGAGGGAGGGAGTATTTTGTGACTTAGAAAGAATGCTCAAGTTTGGATGAAATAACTCTTCAACAAGGGGGGTATTTATAGGTCAAGAAATGGCCAACCAATGGCCAAGATCCATCCAAGTGTAAGGCAAGTGTAGGGCTAGATTTTAACCATGTTGACCTTATCCATCTACCACAACAACTTGCACAAAATATCCTACCAACTCCCTTGACCCCAATCGTCCATCTTGCCGCCCCAACCTCTTCCAATGTGAGGGTGACACATGTCACCCTCCCGTTGGTCCAAAATGTTTCGTCTCTCGGAAAAATCCGCAAAAATTATAAATGACATAGCCGAAATTTTCCCTTCGCAAGTTTAGTAAAACGTTTCGTCGAAAAACGACTCTAATCGGGGGTTGTGCACAAATTTCGAACCTATGCCTACTTTAAGGCTTAAATTTATATACGTACGCCCTCACGTACATACTCTGGAAATACGGGGTATAACAGTTCATGTACTCCTTAGAGGCTTGTAAACAGTCATTGTATGTGATGAAGTCATGTATGGCCTTATCGGCATATCTGATAGTCATATGTACCTTGGACTTGTCGGATTTCTTCATATTATATGTATTGGGCTTTTATGCTTCTATAGGGTATTACGCCTTATCGGCTTACGGGGATTATTCTGAGGCCTTATTGGTCCAAATTCATGTATATCCAGGGTACGAACGAGATGTGGTACGCTCGGTGCCGTTAGGCACCAGGTGCCGACCACACCCCCTAAAGTTGGGATTGTGACAAGATTTGATAATGTATGGTAGGTCCAATACTTTGGAGAAGCATTTCATATGCTTTGGCATTTAGTTGAGTATCCTCCATATTTTCCTTCATGTATTGCTCATAGATTTTGGGATTAGTTCATTTGCCTTCCTTGACAATGGCTAAAGGAATCCATAGACCATTTTGAATTATGTCTCAAACCTCTATGTATTTCGCAGTTATAAAGTCATGCATTCTTGTCTTTCACCATTGATAATGTTGCCCCTTGAAGTATGGTGGCCTTGTGATTAATAGACCTTTATTGAAAAATATGGCTTTGATACCAATTGTTAGTTTCGCTGTGAGCTATACACTCAAAGAACAAGGTTCTTTGAGCAACTATGAAAGAAGGTAAAGTACTGAATATGTAAATCAATACAAAAAATGGCACGTGGAAATTCCTTGCTCAAGGGAGGAAAAATCATGACCTACCTCTTGTACGATTTTCTTAAAGTCTACTAAACTCGAGCATTTTTAAGGTTACAACTTTATGTATGTTACACCCCGTAGTTCCAGGATATGTTTTTACAAGAATAGATGTGAGAGCACTAGACTTATAAAAAAAATTGAACGAAAGAAGGAATTGCTTTCCAAAGGAAAAATCTTCCGAACCTCGGGAAGGAAAGTTGTTCGTTAATGAGAATTGTGTTCTCAAATTTGTTATTTAAGACTTTTAGAACTTATCGGAATTATGGAAGTTTATTTACAGAGTTGGATACGTGTGGCCCACCCGAGAAATTTTACGTTTTGTGGGGCCCACGAGGTTTCCGATATTTTGACCAATTATGAAAATTTCGGAAAACGAAATATTATGGACCAATGGGAGGGCGACACGTGTCATCCTCCACATGATTCATCTTGGATGAAATTATGGCTAGTGTAGCAAACATTTGGCTTGATAAAATGGACCAAGTCAAAGGAAAAAGTGTTATACCCCGTATTTCCAGAGTATGTACGTGAGGGCGTACGTATTAAATTTTTTGCCTTAAGAATTGGCTTTGGTTCGAAATTTGGGCACAAGTGCCGAATAGAGTCGTTTTACGGCGAAGCGTTTCCCGACTTACGTTGGGAAAATTCGGCTATGTCATTTAGTATTTTTGCGGATTTTTAGCGGCGGAACATTTTGGACCAACGGGAGGGTGACACTTGTCACCCTCGTTGACGGCAAAGAGGAGGCTTGGCCTTGGCGATTGGTTCATGGTTTTGTGCCTTGTTTTGTGGCTTGTTTTGTGCCATGTTTTGTGGAGTAGGGGCTAGGGTGCACTTGGCTTGATCTTGGCCTTACACTTGCTATACACTTGGAAGGATCTTGGCCATTGGTTGGCTTTTGGTTTTGCTATAAATACCCTCTCTTTGAAGACTTCATTCATCAAAAATCTTCCAAGTCTTGAAACCCCTCCCCTCCTCTTGTTGACTCTCGTCAAGAGCCCTCTCCCCTTAAAGTTTGGCTTTGGCCGAGGCCACCCTCCCCTTTGTGGTGCCTTGGCCGTGGGGTACCCCAGCCTAGTTGTTTCGTATAATACCCTTGTTGTGGTATAGAAATACTCTCCTAATATTGTTATAATGTCCAAATACCTTGGCCCAAATACCTTGTAGTATTCCCAGGTTACACTTATACAAAGCCCGGAAAATACGATTATACTTCCTTTAGCCACAAAAACGAAACCTAAGGAAATCTTCACCCGTTGTTGAAGTTGTAAGTAGAAGTTGGTTAGAACTTCTAAGGGTTGTTTGAGCGCTCGGAGTAGGAGCTAAGCGTTGCTCGGATCGACTTTATACTTGGATAATTTTGGGCTTATCGAGGTAAACACTCTTGTCCTTCTATTGTAATTGGAAATTACATGTTTGAATATATAGTTGAAGTATACTATATATAGAACTATACTTAATCTTGTGGCAATGTCTTTTGACTTAAGCTGAAGAATTAAATCTTGAATCGACTGTAATTACATAGGATTGTATTCTGATGAGACTTGTGTAGTATTCTTGTGTAGTAGAATTGTACACGTCCGGTTAGGCGTGTAAACCCCACGGTTGGCTTAGTAGCCACCTCGATAGAAGGAGATTTGCTTGTGTGTGAGAAGTCTTGCCGAATTTTACGTAGATTATGGAGCGTTGAGATCTAGATGTTAATAAGCGCCTTGTGGCCTTATAGGTTGAAGTACTACGTGTGGAGTGATCCACTTGGCTTAGGAGTAGCCGGCGGTTTGAGGTACTTGAGCGTTTTGCTATTAGTCGACAATCGTCGCGAGGTATGTGAACCTCTTCCTATCTCTTCTAGCATGATATGTGTGAACTATGTAGTACGGTGAGCGTCGTGTGTTAATCTGTGTTTGATTGTTCTTAAAACATAAAGTGTTATAACGGCTTTATGGGAAGTTGGTTATAACGACTTTATGTAGGTAAGAAAATTCTTTGTGGTTTTAAAAGGTAATCGATGTGAATTATAAGCGGCTAGTTATAATAAAGAACTTGATGTATTTCAAAAGATTTATAAATCGTTTTGGAAGGAGAGTAACACTTGGTTTTAAAGGTTTTAAAAAGAGTTATACTAGCTTTATGGGAGTTAGGTATAATGTCTTAAGAGAGGTAAAGAAAATGGTTTCTTGATGTTAGAAGTTAAGAGACTTGATCTTATAAGATAAGAGACTTAACTTATTTGTTTTAATGTGAATGTTTGTGTGAAACCTCATTCGTGAGTAATGAGTACTTGGTTTTATTTAAAGGGATAATGTTTCTTGATTTGGAAATCAGAATGTGTATCGACAGGACGCTGCGGCGTTAATAAAAGGAAAATGTATTGAATAATGATGTGTTGTATTAAAACCAGAGAAACCTCCATCTGCATAGAAGCTAAGATAAGACAAAATGATATTACATTTTCTAGATCATGGTCTTTGTAATAAGATCGTTATAAACAAGAATAAACTACTCACATATATGACATATGTTACTCAATTGTTCTAAAAGGAATCAAGTGATTAAGTTTGGGAACTATGAAACCATTTGAAAATGAGAAGCTTGAGTAATTGAAACTAGGCAAACCTGGAACTTAGGAAAAGAATGTTGTTACTTGGTTTTGAAAAGGAAGGTGGGTTGGTCATTCTAATACTACGTATCGGGTGACTTTTATAAAAGAAATGGATCTCTTTTAAAAGAACTTAACGTATGTAGTACTTTGGGGTTAAAAACCGGACTTTGGCATAAAATGAAAGTACTTTGAGTTGTGTGAAACTTGCCTATGCTTGTTGTTGTGAAACTTGCACTGCTTGTTGTTGTGAAACTTGCCTATGCTTGTGATGATAGCCTTTCTTTGTGCAAGTGTGGTATTTACGTATTCTGCGCGTCTCGATAGAGTAGGTTGACTTGTTGATAACTTACTTGGGCGTCTTTGGCGGTGATGGAGAATTCCACGGGTATGTTTCCATTTTGATTCTTGTCTTGTTGTTGATATCACATGGACATGTCTACACCGTCTGATTCGGGGCATGCGGACGTGCGGCGGGTTGATTACCGATAGATGGTTATTCGCAACATGGGCGTGTCTACACCGTCTGCGATTCGGGGCATGTGGCCACGCGGCGGTTGACCACGATATATTGTTATTGAGGTTACATGGGCATGTCTACCGTCACGATTCCGGGGCATGTGGCCACGCGGCCTTGTTATTGTTGCATCATGGACATGTCTACACCGAAGCGATATTAGGGGCATGCGGCCATGATGCGAACATGATGGATGTTATGGGCGTGAGACCCATAGTTATATTTAGTGGTGACTTTGAGGCGTGAGTCCCGACTTATCGCTTTTTATGTTGCGTCTTGTATTTTGGTTATCATACATGTCTCACGCTTTTTAAGCTATTATGATTTCATTCTGATGTTGTGATTTCACATACTTAGTACTGTTATCGACCTCCTTGGCTGCGTTCATCCGCAGTAGAGACATCGTCGGTCGTGGATCCTCGCTCTTAGGATCTCGATTCGAGCGTTTTGGGAAGCTCCGTTTCTCGGAGGCTTATCTTTTGGTATGTGTTCCACGAGTTGTAGGTTCTTGTACATTCGGGGTATGGCGGGCCCTGTCCGTCATAGTCGTTGTAAATCTTAGAGTGCAGAAGCTGTTGTGGCGAGGTTGTAAAAGGATTAAACTGTTCGGGTTTTATGTATATACTGAAGGCAACTGTTTTGGTTGGCCTGTTTATTTATTATATCTCTTGTTTCATGATTCATGTTTTATTTTCCGCTGGTTTTCTCTGATGTTGTATCACTAGGGTGCCCGGGGTAAGGCACCAGTAACGGGCCCGGGTTCGGGGCGTTACAAAAAGTGAGCTTGATATATTTGACCTCATCTTAACCTTCCATTTGGTTTAATCTAGGCCCTTGGTTGTGTTATATATTCATACTACTAGTGCAAGATGACTTCTACACTTAGAAAATAAATCAAGAACTTAGTGTTCAAGATGAGAACTCTCGGGTTTGCACTTGGAAGAACAAGAAAAAATTTCGTTTGTGGTTCAATGATCCCAATACTTCAACCCAAGGTTCCTAAGGGTATTGCAAGGATATCTCAATAGAAAGATCCCGGAAAAACTACGTTTTTACGTTAGTCGCAAGGTGAAAACCTAAGGTGTTCTTCAACTTTGAAGTTGGAAATTGAAGAGAAGTTGGTTATGAGCTTCTAAGGAGTGCTTGGAGCAAATTGGAACATAAGAAGATGAGCTAAAAGTTGCTAAGGATCGACTTAAAGTCTTGGATAATATTTGGGCTTATTTGAGGTATAAATTTTCGTCTTACTATTGTAATTGAAGATTCCATGTTATAGTAAGTTAGAAATGATCATGTGATATATATTATGAAGATTGATAAGTGTTAAGGAATGTTGGAAGCCTAAAATCTGAAACTAGCATGATTTGCCTATAAAATTGTAATTCAATTTAGTTATTAGTTTTAGTCGTCGCATGTTATGTAAAGAGGATATTATAGTTGTTAAAGTTGGTTGCGACTTTATAACATGTTGGAACGACAATATGGATTGAACTAGAATTGGATTAGACTTTGCATTGTTGCTCATATTAGCCGAGAATAGCATTTACTATTGGACTGTTTTGTATATATTGTGGGGCAGAATTTTACACGTATTGTAAGGCGTGTAATCCCCTTTGGTTAACTGATTGTTGAGCCTTAAATGTGGCATTTGGTTATTGATTTCGGGCCTTGAAAAAGGTGGAAAAGTACGTAGAAACAAAGGAGGTGCTGCCCGATTTTCCGTAGAATTAAGAGTCCTTATACTTAGGAATATTCTACGTTGAAAGCTAATAGTTGATGGACGTATTATGGTCATTATAGGTTGACATTATACGTGCGGCGTATTCAACTTGGCAAGTGGATTAAGTCGAAGAGGTATGTGGAAACTTTCTTATCTCTTGAGCATGAGTAGTTATAAATATATAGTACGGTAGACGTACGAGATTTAAATGAATTCAGTTCATTTGATATCCTTGACTTGTTTTAAGAATGTATAAGTTGGTTGAGTTAGAGAATTAACTCACTTTTTAAAGGATAGAAATGTCTTGGTTTCAAAAGCATAAAGTTGGTTATAATAACTTTATGGAAAGTAAAAAGAATGGTTTATTCTTGTCACGACCCGTTCCAGGGCCCGTGACTGGTGCCTTACCGGGGCACCCAAGTAGTCATACATCAGAGTAATCAGCGGAAATATAAAGCAAGACATGAAACAGTTTATAAAATAGGACACAGTTTATGTGAGAAAACATCGCCTTTCGGCATACATATATAAACATGGTTTAGCAGTTACATCCGACACTGTACAACATGACTACAGACCTCTAAGGAAATATACAACTATGGCGGGACAGGGCCCCGCCATACCACTATCATACAAAACTATCTACTGTGGAGATCATACCCAAAAGTAGAGCCTCCGGAAAAGATGGAGCTCCCGACACCAACGTAGAGATCCTAAGAATGTGGATCTAGCACCTGCTTGCCCTTACCTGCGGCATGAACGCAGCCCCCCGAAGGAGGTCAGTACAACAGGTACTAAGTATATGAAACTGTAAAATACTTAAATGAAACATATCATTTTAAAAACAGTTTTGCAAGTATGTATGAAACAACCAAGGAACCCGCACATAGTGCCACATCACAAACAAGAGCAACAATAGGTAAACTGTAATAGGTCTTTTCTAGGCTGCGAATGATTCGAAGCAGGGCCACTCGCCCGTATTATCACTCTGCAAGCCTAATCCTGGACTCCCGGAGTCCGCATAGGCCACTCACATGGGCCCGCATGAGGTATAACCCCGCATCGAGGGTAGCTACTCCTCGGCATCGTCCTGGACTCGTTGTCCGCATGGCCACATAGACCGCATGAGGCATAACCCCGCATACTAACACTGAACTCTCGTAGCTCGCATAGGCCCTCGGACCCGACCCGTAGGGTATTCTCGAATCATGGTCCTGCATCGCTGAGTCTACCCTGCGTCGGAGGCGACTTAACCCGGTATCATCTCAAGAGGTGAGTGATGGTACACTAACGTAACAGCTTATCTTTAAACAACATAAGCACAACAAGAATACTCTTTTTCACAAACGTTACAAGACACTAACACACATAGCATCATATCATGTCTACTTATCAAACCATCTTATTATTCTTTTCACAATTCAATTTAAGCCTGTTATACACACATAGTCAAACTTGTTTCTTTTATCAATCTTAAGTGGTTATACTCAACTTCCCATAAAGCTAGTATAACTCTTAAGCTTACATTTAAAACCATTAGTTCTCTTACATTAAAAATGATTCATATCCTTTTGAAATGCTTTGAGATCTTTATTATTCGGGCTTAAGCGTGAGGCATTCTTAGTAAGTGTTATTCGAGCTTAAGCGTGAGGCATTCCGTAAGTATTATTCAGCTTAAGTCAAAGACATTGCCGTAGTTATTATTCAGTTAACACGTATACGTCTCCGTACTATATATATATTGTAAAATATCATGCTTTAGGAAGAATCACATACCTTCCAATGAAAACTACCCGCCAAGTTGAATATGTCGCGCAGAGAGTCGACTATAATAGTCACAGATATTTATCAAAGACTACTCGAAGGTCATTCTAAGCAGAGGGTTCATAATTCTACGGAAAGTGGGCGACACTTCCCTACCGGTGAGCTATATAAGTCTCTGTGAAAACAGTCCTATGTAAATCTGCTTTGATTATTCTTCTTTAACCTCCTACTTGTGGTAATTCAATTCTATTCGTGATATTCTTCTAAGTATTTGATACTTATTCTAATACTACTACGATGAAGTATTCTCTAATTCAAAAGAGGTTAGGATTAGTTACCTCGGTAAGCCCAATAATATCCTAGAAAAGTCGCTGAGCAAGGTTTTGCTCTAAGTTGTATGCTCGAGAAACCTTAGAAGTTCTTCACAACTTCTACTAAGTAGTAAGGTATTTGGGCTAGGGTATTTTGGGCATTATAACAATACAAGAAGGCAACTTTTCTACCAAGGGAGGGGGGGTAGATTTTTTGCTAGGCTAGGGGGGGGGGGAAGCCTCGGCCAAACTACTAGGCTAGAGGGGTGTTCGCCAAGGGCCTTCGGAGGGGGAGGAGTGTTGGACGAAAAGAGCTACAAAGGGAGAGGAGAGGATTTTCAAGACTTGGAAAGCTTTGTGGATGAAGAACTCTTCATCTTAAGGGGGGTATTTATAGGTCAAGGGATGGCCAACCAATGGCCAAGATTTAGACAAGTGCAAGGCAAGTGTAGGGTGAGGATTAACTATACACAAATATCTTACCAACTCCTTGACTTGTGCACAAGGCACAAAAAACGTGCCATTGCTTAGCCAATTCGTCCAAATGGGCGATTTGAAGTCCACCAATTGGAGGTGCCAAGTGTCGCCCTCCGTTGGTCCAAAATGTTTCGTCTCTCGGAAAAATCCGCATAAAAATTAGAAATGGCATAGCGGAATTTACCTACGAAAGTTGTGGAAACGTTTAGTCGGAAAGCGATTCTTTAAGCGAGTTGTGCACAATTTGAACTTGGCCTAATCTTTAAGGCTAAACTTTTATGCGTATTCCCTTACGTACATACTGAAATACGAGGTATAACATTCTCCCCACTTAAACATTCGTCCCGAATGTTCCTTCCCAAACGATTAACGATAAGATTCTTCATAACTTAAGCAGTTTGCAAAGCCACACGCGCCACAAAACAACACTTAGGCATAAGCGATAACGAAAATTTACAAGTAGGAAAGTGAATTACGGAGGTGTGGGAATAGGTGAGGATACTTCTGCCTCATGTCCTCGCCGGCTTCCCACGTCATCTCCTCTCGAGCTCGTTCCGCCACAAGACTTTGTGAAGCCACGTCGCCGTCGCGAGACGCTAACGACGATCGACTATCGCTATGGGAATCTCCTCATACGATAACCCCTGGTCACACGGACATCGTCAATCGGGTGTACCTAGATGGATCCCGATACATCTCTCAAAGATAGATCACGTGAAAAACCGGATGCCTTGCCTCGGATCGGACGACAGATCCAACTCATAGGCAACCTTGCCTACCTGCGGACAATCGAAGCGGCCCGATGTACCTGGTGAGTTTCCCCTTCTTCCGAATCTCATCACACCGCCATGGGTGACACCTTTAGGAAAACCCAATCATGAACCCGAACTCAAGATGCCGCGACGATAATCTGCATACGACTTACGCCGACTACGGTGTCGATAGCCGCTCTCGGATAAGCCACCTTATCCACTGCTTTGTACCAAATCTGGTCCCACTATTTGCACTCGCCCACATCGAACCAACCTATAGGCGATCTGCACTTCCTCATACAAGGCCTCATAAGGCGCCATCGAATCTTGGAGTGGTAGCTATTATTATACGCGAACTCAACTAGAGGCAAATGATCCTCCCAACTACCACTGAAGTCAATAACACAGGCTCGCGGCATATCCTCGAGTGCGGATAGTGCGCTCTGCTGTCCGTGCATGCGTGGATGAAATGCGATGCTCGTGCTCACTGCGTCCCTAAACCCCTCTGGAAGGACCTCCGAAGTTAGCCGTAAGCGGGCTCCCATGCGATATGATCAAGTAGGGACTTCATGCGATCGACGATCTCTCGGATGTAAAGTCCGGCATAATCCTCGGTAGAAAAAGTCGTCTGACGGGAAGAAAGTGGGCTGATTTAGTCGACTGTCGGCGATAACCCATATAGAATCATGTCTCCTCCGAGTGCGAGGTAATCTGTGATGAAGTCCATGTTGATTACCTCCCACTTCGGTCGGGATCTCAATCGTCTATAACAAACCACGGGCCTGCGGTGCTCTACCTTCACTGCGACAACACGGGCGCGAGCTACGAACTCGCAACGTCTCTCTCTTCAAGCCATCCCACCAATACAGATCTAAGGTCGTGGTACATCTTGGTCGACCGGATGGATAGAGTAACGCGTTGTGTGCTTCCCCAAGAACTGCTGCGAAGTCACGAAACATCCGGAACACGATGCGCCCTCAAACCTTAGCACCCCATGGTGCTACCTCAAAGGACCGCGCCTCACGAAGAGTGTATCACGATATCGAATCAAAGTGGATCCTCGAGCTGTTGCCTCTTCACCTCGCCGGCGATGGAAGACTCGGCAACCTCACGAACTCTAACCCATTTGTTATCGGAATCAATCAAGCGGACACCAAGGCTCGCTAAGCGATGCAAATCACGAACCATGTCCTCCTCTCTATTGCACATCGATAGGCTCCCATCGACCTACTAAGGCATACGCCACAACATTGGCCTTGGGTGGTACAGGATATCAACATCGTAATCCTTAAGCAACTCTAACCACCGTCTGCGCCGTAAGTTCGGCTCCTGCGGTGAAGATATCTTGGAGGCTCTTGTGTGCGTATAAATATCCACGTGAACCCATTACAAATAGTGCCTCAGGATCTTCAAAGCGTGAATCACGGTATCGACTCCAAATCATGGGTGGGTAGTTCCTCTCGTGTTTCTTGGTGTCGGGATGCATATGCTATAACTCTGCCATGCTGCATCAACACACGTCCCAACGATGCACGGCGCGTCACAATACACAACATAACCGTCTGGACCTGCGGAAGAGTAAGAACGGGCGGTCGTCAATCTCTCTTTTCAGAATCGAAACCACGCTCCAAGCATCGATCCACTGGAACTTGTGCGCCCGAGTCGGCCTAGTCAATGGTGCGAAGATAAAGCAAACTTCTCCACGAACCGATAATAACCTGCAAGGCCCGAGCTGCGAACCTCCGTCGGAGTAGTAGGTCTCGGCCAAGTCCTGACTGCCTCGATTTTGGCTGTATCCACTCGAATGCCATCAGCCCCGACAATATGCCCAAGAAACGCCACTGAAGTCAACCAAAACTCACATTTGGAAAACTTGGCGTAATCGCTGGTCTGGAGAAGCGTCGGCCGATCGCCAAATGCTCGCGTGCTCCTGCTCTGGCGAGAATAAACCAAGATATCATCAATGAACACTATGACTAACGTGTCCAATAATGGTTTGAACACTCGTTTCATAAAATACATGAATTCGGCCGGAGCTTTTGTCAACCCAAAAGACTTGACCCTGAACTCATAATGCGTCTGCGGGTCGGAATGCGATCTAGGGACATCCACCTCTCTGAATCGCACCAGATGAAAGCACTATCGCAGATCAATCTTGTAGAAACATCTCCCACCCTCCAACAGTTCGAACAAATCATCAATCACGGGAAGGGTATTCGTTCTTAATGGTCACCTTGTTGTTGCACCGTAATCAACACATGCGCAGCGTCCCGTCCTTCTTCTTCACGAACAATACCGGCGCTCCCCAGGGAGAAACACTAGGCCTGATGAAGCCCTTCTCCAGCAAATCTCTAAGCTGATCCTTCAACTCTCTCAACTCGGCAGGCGCCATTCTGTATGGCGGAATGGAAATAGGCCGAGTGTCTGGCAATATGTCAATACAAAACTCGATCTCCCTCTCAGGAGGGATACCCGGGAGGTCATCTGGAAACACGTCTGGGAACTCGCTGACTACTGGGCGGTGAAAATCTGGTACGCAGCTTGATATCAAACACGACGAGATGGTAGATATACCTCTTACGCACCATCTTCCTAGCCGAGGTAGGAAATAAACCTACCGCCGGCGTCTGCGTGCTCCTCACTCAACAACCGGCTCGCCGAAGCTGGAACCGTACTACTCTCTGCAGTCTACATTGGCGTAGCAAGAAGCTAGCCAATCCATCCCCATAATCACGTCGAAGTCAATCATCTCCAACTCTATCAAGTCGGCTAGGGTCTGACGACTGTAAATGGTCACAGGACAAGCTCTATATACCCGCCGAGCTACCACCGAATCACCCACTGGCGTAGCTACCTCGAAAGGGTCTATGGACTCAGGCTCTATCCCTATCCTACTAGCAACAAGGGGAGATATATAGGACTGAGTAGAACCCGGATCTATCAAAGCATACACATCAAACCCAGAAACTGATAAGGTACCTGTGACGACATCAGGTGAGGCCTCCTGATCCTGTCGGCTGGACAAAGCATAAATGCGGTTCTGAGGACCGCTAGTGTTACACCCCGTAGTTCCAGTGTATGTATATGAGGACGTACGTACGTAAATACGACATTAAAATTGGAAAGGAAGAAAGATGTGATTTTTCGACGGAAAAGTTTCCGAATTTTGAGAAGGAAAAATGTTCGTTAATGGGAATTGGATTCCCAGATTTGGTATTCGGACTTTTTGGAATATTTGAGAATTATGGAATTTTATTTCCGAAATTGGTCACGCGGGGCCCACGGGAGAATTTACGGTTTTGTGGGGCCCACTTTATTTTTGGATTTTTGGCATTGCGGATATTTTCGGAAGATGAAATATTTTGGACGAGTAGGGGCGACACGTGTCACCCCCGTGTGGCCATGTTGGCGGGTGGAGAAGGCAGTGGGGCGTTTTTAGGTGGACAAGTGGCCCATTTTGTGGTGGCCACTTGTCCCATTTTTGTGGTAGCCAAATGGTTGGCCAACTACCCACACACATGTACCCCATCCTCACCACACACTTGCCTAGATCTTGGCCATTGATTTTCCTATAAATACCCCATTGTTTCAAGACTTATTTCATCCACACTTTGAGATTCTAAGTCACAAAATACTCCCCTGTTGAGGTTCTCGTCCTACTCTCCCCTTGGTGTAGGAAAAATTCTTCAAGTGTTGATATAGTCCCAAATATCTTAGCCTAGTATCCCTAGTTGTATTCCAAGTTATTTCAATACTAGGAGCAGAAAATTCTACTTTATTCCTTTAGTCGCAAAAGCGAAGCCTACAAAAATCTTCATAGCTTAGATGAAGTGTTAAGAGAAGTTATTTGGAAACTTCTAAGGGTTGCTTGAAGCGGGTTGGAGCGTCAGGAATTGGAGCTAAACGTTGCTCAGGATCGACTTATAATCTTGGATAATTTTGGGCTTATCGAGGTAATGATCTATGTCCCCCTATTGTAATTGGAAATTACATGTTGTAGTAGTTAATCATTGAGTATAAGATATATTGGAAGTATAATTATAAGGAATTGAATTGTATTTACATTGGTGTATTTGCGATGAGACTTGTAGTATTATTGTGGAGTAGAATTGTACACGTCAGGTTAGGCGTGTAACCCCTGGAATTGTTGGTTTGGTAGCGGCCTCGTTTGAGGAGGAGTTTTATGTGGTTGCGGGGAGGTCTGCTGAATTTTCCGTAGAATAAGGAATCTTGTATCTAGAATTATTCTATGAAGAGAGCTAGAGGTTGATAGACGTTTTGTGGCCTTTATAGGTTGAAGTACTACGAGTAGCGTATTCTACTTGAAGGGTGGAAAAGGCGAGCAAGGTTAGAGTAATTTGGAGCGTTTTGCTAATTGTCGATAATCGTCGTGAGGTATGTGAACCTCTTCCTATCCTTTCTAGCATGATATTTGTGAAATATATTTAGTGCGGTAGACGCACGTGTGTTTAAAGGAAGTTGATTTTCCTTTTGTGTCCTTGACTTGATTCCAAAGTTAAGTGACTTGTTATGAAACATTAAGGACTTGAATTATGTTAAAAAGTTGTAAAATCTCACTCATGATTAATGGGTGTGTGGTCTTTTAAAGAATAAAGTTATCTTGATTTCGAAAATAAGAATGGTTTTATCATTGGATTTAAAATGATAACTTGACTTATAAACAACTTGATTTTGGGAAAGGAGAAGTAATTTGATTTAAAGGTATAGGTTACTTGTTTTCAAAAGAGTTATTAACCATTTTTGAAAGAAAAGAAATACTTGGTTTTAAAAGCTTAAGTGTTATACTAGCTTTATGGGAAGTTAGGTATAACGACTTAAGGAAGATAGAAGAGCAGTTTACTTATTTTTTGATGAAAGTCTTGTATTGATTCTGGAAAGTGTAGTAAGATGGTTTGATAAGTAGACATGTTAGGATGCTACGTGTGTTAGTGTCTTGTGATGTTTGTATAAAGGGGTTTCCCTTGTTGTGCTTATGTTGTTTAACGATAAGCTGTTATGTTAGTATTATATCACTCACCTCTTGACATGATTAGGGGTTAAGGCGCCTCCGTCGGGGTAGACTTCGGTAGTGTGTGACCTATGATTCGAGAATACCTCATGCGGGTTTGTGTGACCTATGCGAGCTACGAGAGTTCGAGTTAGTGTGCGGCCTTTATGGTCATGCGGTCTATGTGGCCATGCGGATGCGAGTCGGGGCGTTGCGGGAGTAGCTACCCTCGATGCGGGAATACCTCATGCGGGCCATCGGAGTGGCTTATGCGGAGTGCGGGAAGTTCCAGACTAGACGCGCACATTAGATCTGCGGGCGAGTGGCGGCTTCGATCATGTGGCGGTCAGACAGATCTCATGATACGATTTATGACCTTGTTGGTGCGAGGTTTTAGTAGTCGGCTATGCCTTCGCATTTACTCCGTCACGGTTTTATTATGACACGGTAGGACACGGTGTTCATGTGTATTCCTTGGTGCTTTTATATCATAGGCTGCCGGTGAGGAAGATATTCCAGGCATGATTGATGTTGTGGGCGTGAGACCCATAGTTGTATTTGAGTGATGACTTTGAGGCGTGAGTCACGACTTGACATATCGCTTATTTATTGTGAATCGTAGTTTGGTTATCATACATGTCTCTGTTTTATATAGACTACTATGATTTCATTTATAGTATTTTCGATTTCACATATTTGGTACTGTTGTCTTGACCTCCTTGAAGCTGCGTTCAATCCGCAGGTAGAGTACACGATGTTGATCCTCGCTCTTGGAGTCATGATTCAGCGTTTGGGAAGCTCCGTTTCTCGGAGGCTTATCGATGGTATAGTCCCTGTCATTGTAAGTGCTTACATTCAGGGTAAGGCGGGCCCGTCCCGCCATTGTTGTCATATCATTCTTAGAAGTGCATGAAATGCTGTTGTGGGCGAAATTGTAAAGGGATGTAATCGTTCTAGTTGTTATATATTTATGCCGAAAGACAACTTTTCTCGGATAAGCATTTTACACTTCACTTTATTCATGTCTTGTTTTATATTCCGCTGATTACTCTGATGTATGTCTACTTGGGTGCCCGGGGTAATGCACCAGTCACGGGCCCGGGTTCGGGTCGTGACAAAAGTGGTATCAGAGCAGTTAATCCTCGGAAAGTGTCTGAGACCGTATCTAGTAAGTCTTGATTATCGGTGTGTTGTGCACCACACCTATAATCGAGGAGTGCAGGATATTTAGGATTGGTTTCCATTCTTCTCACTCGAGATCGTGCCTTAGAGCGTGTTATAAGTTGGACTCCTCCGACGTATTCGTTTCACCCGTTATGCCTACGCAGCAACGAGCCCAGAAGGGCAAGGCGTGAGGAGGCTGCGAGTAGAAACGTGAGAAGGTTACGAGGCACGGGCCATTCATTATCCGAGACAGCTTCATTCGGGAGTTCTGCGGCCGCTAGCCAGGAGAGTTTAGAAGCGAAGCGGTAGCTCACGAGACCACGATACCGAGCCTCTAGTCCCGGCCAGGAACAAAGGATATGAGTTACAAGGAGATGGCGATTACTAGCTAGTCGGTGGTGGGAATGAGGACGGACGAGGCGGTGGTTAAGCGATGCGATAGTTCACCCTAGATCCGATAGTTTGAGGCATCGGGCCTTCTTGAGTTGCGATCCACGAGTTCTATGGATTGAGGGCGAGAAGATCATCGGGAGTTTATTCGGCGATTGCGTGGATCATGAAAGTGATCGAGACCTCGAGGCATTTCTTACACACTTTTTGCCTCGATGAGAGAGCTCGGGCGGATAGATTTATGAGGTTGGCGAGCGAGCAGGCGAGCAGTTCGGAATCTGATATAGTTTGACTTATTGGCTCGTTATGTCCCCGCTTTAGTGGCAGACATGGAGGATAGAGTGCACCGATATGTCACAGGACATGACGATTATCTAGCAGAGAGTTGTACAAGAGTAGCTCTTCAGTCAGACATGGACATTGCCCGCGTACATGCTTACACGCAGCAGACTGAGGAACGTAGAGATCGACGGACTAACCAAGATCAGCAGAAGAGGGCCAGAATAGCAGGGTCCTTTGGTAACTTTCGAGGCGGACCTTCTCGGCAGTGGTAGTTATGCGCCTCCGCCCGATCTGCAGTGGTCCTCCGCGGACGGGGCGTTCGGGGTATTTAGGAGTTGGTCAGAACTCCAGGGTTTCTGGTTCACAGATTTATATAGGTTCCAGCCAGCCAGATTCAGTTTTCCCTCTATGTTCACTATGTGGTAGACGTCATCCCAGGAAATGTCGTCTTTTTACTAATGCTTGTTTTACCAGTGGCCGTCAGGGCCATGTGAGGAGAGAATGTCCTAGTAGGAGGGATACAGGTGGGATGACTTAGCCTACCAGTCGATTCGCAGTTGGTGGTTGAGAGAGGAAGGGGTGTTAGCGGAGAGGCCACCCGCTCGATGTGGCCATTGTGGTAAGTGACATTGTGGAGAGTGTCGCACTTCTTCGATAGCTTGTTTTGCTCTCGGCAGCGGGGCCATCTTGCGAGATTGTCCGACCAGATGTGGCGCGGATGTAGAGACTCACCCAGGATCGATGGCTAATTCATCATCTTCCTAGCTATCGCCCAACAAGCGGGATTGATTAGAACGACAAAGGAAGTGAAGCGGTAGATGCAGTATATCCTTAACCTCTAGAGATTTGTATGTGTGATAAGATGAGTATACCTTAAGTGTTATGTTACGATAGCATTGTGTTAATTGTGATTAGAAAACATGGGTAGTTGTAAAGGGTAAGTCTGGGGACGAGAAAATGGGGAGCCTTAGAATTTATAACAGTTGGGACCTTGGATGCAAGGCCGTCCTGAGTGGATGATTTTACGGTTGGTCTTTGTCGAAGTACTCGGTATACATGGTGTAATCATGGGATAATTCCCTGGGTAGTGTGAGATGAAAGTGGTAGCTTTCATGGCGTGAATTGGTAAGATTGTTAGGATCGGGAGCGAGAGTTTAGTCTGAAGTGGGTCGGGTTGAGGCCATATCGTGAGTCAACCCGCGGCCGGAAAGTGGTGGGGTCGGTTGAGGTGGTCCGCTAGATGATAGGTCACGAGGGTGTTAGGCCCAAGTTTAGTTAACCATCGTGCGAGTTCGTGAGCGTTCGACCGATGGTCGGGCGATGAGGTCAGCCCATCTTGTCTTTCAGTCAGGACCGTTTACTCGGCAGAGGGTTATGCGAGATGTTATATCAGGAAGGTTGTAAGGTTGCACGAGGTGCCTACTTTCACCTTATGACAGGCAGTGGAGCCTAGTTTACGGCTGTTTCTTTTCTGGAGGTTTTACCAGCGGGGTTAGGAACTCGGTGAGTTTTAGTATCGCATTCGCCTCGGGCGGTGTTTGGATTTGAGGGTAGTTGTGAGGATTGTTGCCTCTGTTGAGGAGTGTTTTATAGCTACCATTTCAGATTCGGATATCGCCTTATGACGCCTTGTAGGGGCGGAAGTGTAAGTTGTCGATCGATTGGTTCGATGTTGGCAAAGTTCGGATAGTTGGTTCATACTTGTTTGGCGGGATGTGGATAAGTGAAGCTTATCCGTAAGAGATTTTTAGCGGCTCGAGTCAGCGAAGTCGTGCGGATAGTCGGCGACGACACTTAGAGTTCAGTTGGCGGGCCTTCTTGAAGGTACCACCGGAAAGGGTATGACGAGATTTGGAACCTGAGCGATGGCGAAATGTGGTAAGTTGTGAGAAAGAGTTCGAGTGTGCGAGAAAGTGCGACGAGTAAGGGAAGAAGCGAGCATGTGTTAAGAACATAGTTGTGATCATTTCGTTTGTAAAGTGAAGGTGCGAAGGGAGTATCTTTTAGCCCTTGGGTGGGAGTTTTTGTGATGTTAGAGGTGATTCCTCGTGGACTTTGATGTAAGTATTTGCGCGGGTGTTTTCTGTGGCCATGTGTGGCATTTGCAAACTGGTTAAGCTATGAGGAACTTGATCGTTATCTGTCTTGAGAAGGAACATTCGGGACGAATGTTTCTAAGGAGGGGAGAATGTTACACCCCGTAGTTCCAGTGTATGTATATGAGGACGTACGTACGTAAATACGACATTAAAATTGGAAAGGAAGAAAGATGTGATTTTTCGACGGAAAAGTTTTCGAATTTTGAGAAGGAAAAATGTTCGTTAATGGGAATTGGATTCCCAGATTTGGTATTCGGACTTTTTGGAATATTTGAGAATTATGGAATTTTATTTCCGAAATTGGTCACGCGGGGCCCACGGGAGAATTCTGGTTTTGTGGGGCCCACTTTATTTTTGGATTTTTGGCATTGCGGATATTTTGGAAGATGAAATATTTTGGACGAGTAGGGCGACACGTGTCACCCCGTGTGGCCATGTTGGCGGGTGGAGAAGGCAGTGGGGCGTTTTAGGTGGACAAGTGGCCCATTTTGTGGTGGCCACTTGTCCCATTTTGTGGTAGCCAAATGGTTGGCCAACTACCCCCACACATGTACCCCATCCTCACCACACACTTGCCTAGATCTTGGCCATTGATTTTCGTATAAATACCCCATTGTTTCAAGACTTATTTCATCCACACTTTGAGATTCTAAGTCACAAATACTCCCTTGTTGAGGTTCTCGTCCTACTCTCCCCTTGGTGTAGGAAAAATTCTTCAAGTGTTGATATAGTCCCAAATATCTTAGCCTAGTATCCCTAGTTGTATTCCAAGTTATTTCAATACTAGAGCAGAAAATTCTACTTTATTCCTTTAGTCGCAAAAACGAAGCTCTACAAAAATCTTCATAGCTTAGATGAAGTGTTAAGAAGTTATTTGGAAACTTCTAAGGGTTGCTTGGAGCGGGTTGAGCGTCGAGAATTGGAGCTAAACGTTGCTCGGGATCGACTTATAATCTTGGATAATTTTGGGCTTATCGAGGTAATGATCTATGTCCCTATTGTAATTGGAAATTACATGTTGTAGTAGGTAATCATTGAGTATAAGATATATTGGAAGTATAATTATAAGGAATTGAACTGTATTTACATTGGACCGTATTTGTAGACGCTTGTAGTATTATTGTGGAGTAGAATTGTACGTCCAGGTTAGACGTGTAACCCCCGGAATTGTTGGTTTGGTAGCAGGCCTCGTTTGAGGAGGAGTTTTATGTGGTTGCGGGAGAGTCTTCTGAATTTTCCGTAGAATAAGGAATCTTGTATCTAGAATTATTCTACGAAGAGAGCTAGAGGTTGATAGACGTTTTGTGGCCTTTATAGGTTGAAGTACTACGAGTAGCGTATTCTACTTGAAGGGTGGAAAAGGCGAGAAAGGTTAGAGTAATTTGGAGCGTTTTGCTAATTGTCGATAATCGTCGTGAGGTATGTGAACCTCTTCCTATCCTTTCTAGCATGATATTTGTGAAATATATTTAGTGCGGTAGACGCACGTGTGTTTAAAGGAAGTTGATTTTCCTTTTGTGTCCTTGACTTGATTCCAAAGTTAAGTGACTTGTTATGAAACATTAAGGACTTGAATTATGTTAAAAAGTTGTAAAATCTCACTCATGATTAATGGGTGTGTGGTCTTTTAAAGAATAAAGTTATCTTGATTTGAAAATAAGAATGGTTTTATCATTGGATTTAAAATGATAACTTGACTTATAAACAACTTGATTTTGGGAAAGGAGAAGTAATTTGATTTAAAGGTATAGGTTACTTGTTTTCAAAAGAGTTATTAACCATTTTTGAAAGAAAAGAAATACTTGGTTTTAAAAGCTTAAGTGTTATACTAGCTTTATGGGAAGTTAGGTATAACGACTTAAGGAAGATAGAAGGAACGGTTTACTTTTTTTTTTTTTATGAAAGTCTTGTATTGATTCTGGAAAGTGTAGTAAGATGGTTTGATAAGTAGACATGTTAGGATGCTACGTGTGTTAGTGTCTTGTGATGTTTGTATAAAGGGGTTTCCCTTGTTGTGCTTATGTTGTTTAACGATAAGTCGTTATGTTAGTATTATATCACTCACCTCTTGACATGATTCCGGGTTAAGCCGCCTCCGTGCGGGGTAGACTTCGGTAGTGCGTGTGACCTATGATTCGAGAATACCTCATGCGGGTTTGTGTGACCTATGCGAGCTACGAGAGTTCGTGTTAGTGTGCGGCCTTTATGGTCATGCGGTCTATGTGGCCCGTGCGATGCGAGTCGGGGCGTTGCAGGAGTAGCTACCCTCGATGTGGGGAATACCTCATGCGGGCCATCGGAGTGGCTTATGCGGAGCTGCGGGAAGTTCCAGGACTAGACGCGCACATTAGATCTCGCGGCGAGTGGCGGCCGATCATGTGGCGGTCAGACAGATCTCATGATACGCTTTATGACCTTGTTGGTGCGAGGTTTTAGTAGTCGGCTATGCCTTCGCATTTACTCGTGCGGTTTTATTATGACACGGTAGGACTCGGTGTTCATGTATTCCTTGGTGCTTTTATATCATAGGATCGCCGGTGAGGAAGATATTCCACGGCATGATTGATGTTGTGGGCGTGAGACCCATAGTTGTATTTGAGTGATGACTTTGAGGCGTGAGTCACGACTTGACATGACCGCTATTTATTGTGATCGTAGTTTGGTTATCATACATGTCTCTGCTTTATATAGACTACTATGATTTCATTTATAGTATTTTCGATTTCACATATTTGGTACTGTTGTCTTGACCTCGCCGAAGTGCGTTCATGCCGCAGGTAGAGTACACCGTGTTGATCCTCGCTCTTAGGGTCACAGATTCGGCGTTTGGGAAGCTCGTTTCTCGGAGGCTTATCAGTGGTATAGTCCTGTCGTTGTAAGTGCTTACATTCAGGGTATGGCGGGCCTGTCCGCCATTGTTGTCATATCATTCTTAGAAGTGCAGTAAATCTTGTTGTGGGCGTAATTGTAAAAAGGATGTAACTGTTCTAGTTGTTATATATTTATGCCGAAAGACAACTTTTCTCAGATAACTGTTTTACACTTCACTTTATTCATGTCTTGTTTTATATTCGTGATTACTCGATGTATGGCTACTGGTGCGGGGTAAGGCACGATCACGCGCCCGGGTTCGGTCGTGGCTAGAATCGGGACCCGAGCCACGACCTCTGCCGCGACCTGACCCACGAGCACCACGCCTCGGGCGAGTAATCGTAGGAGATGATGGCGGCAGCGAACACGAAGGTGAGCCCTACCACCGCGCGCCCCGGTCGGACGGTCCCGCAAAGTGACCTGCTGGCCACTCGTAACAAGCTCCAAAAGTAGTACCACACTTCCCGTAATGGGATCTACCGCATCGGCCACACGGGGTGGTCCCGATCGGCGATACCTCGCTACTCGGGCGCCGAAGCCACGGGGCCCGGTCCGCCCTCGAAAACTCGGTGTCGAGGACGGTGCGCGAGTGCTCAGCCGGGCGTGGTGCGAATCTAGGCTGCCGAGGCCGCCACGATAACCACCAGAAGACCCTCCGTCCCGGCCTTCTTCTTCTGCATCGGCCACTCGCCGACCTCTGCGCTCCCGCATCCAGGCGTGAGCTGCACGCGGTAATGTCCATACCCGGTGGAGAAACCCCGCACATGACTTCGGCCATATAGTCGTCAGCCGGTGACATGGCGGTGTACCACATCCTTCATATCTGCTGCAATGCTGGGACATATCGAGCGATGAATCAAACTCGACATTGTACTCCACAGCGGTCGTCCTCTGCCTCGATGGTAAAAATCTATCCGCCCGCGCCTCCTCATCTGTGGAGGCAAGAAGTGAGTGAGAAAGCCTCGAGAACTCATCCCAGTAGGCGGGACGCGTGCTCTCCTCGGGATAACTCCCATGAATCAAACCAATCGGCTGCGGTATCACGCGGCCGATGCGAACCGGCGTCACAGACTCTGTCTCGAGGCCTTGATCACCCTCACGATCCTCAAGCCGACGGATGAACTCCTGCGGATCATCCTCCGGCCTCGACCAGTAAAACTCGGCGCTACAACTCAAGAAATCTCGTAGCCTCAAACTATTCGCCTCGGGTGTACCACGGGTGCGATCGGATCTCGAGTGGAACTGAACCGCCAGATCGATCTCTCTCGTGTCGGGCCACACTTTAGCCAAAAGTCGGGCCATCTCCTTGTACCCTAACTCTCCGCCGGTGTGGGGCGGGAGGTGTGGGTACGTGGTCTCGCTGGGCTGGCGGCGTCATAGAACTCGCCGTCTCGGTATAGACGGGCTCGAGCCCTCGTGACTCTGGGTGTCTGCTAGCTCCTCACCGCTTTGCCGCCTCGGGCGGGTTGCCTTACGTGGAGGCATAAGCATTCAGAAAGGAATACGTTAGAGGTCCAACCTATAACACATGTTATACCGTATTTCAGTAGTATGCGTGTGGACGTCGTGCAATTTTGAGCCTTAAGTTAGGCATGTTTGAAATTTTGTGCACAACCCGTAGAGAGTCGTTTTTACGAAACGTTTTCCACGCCTTCGTAGGGAAAATTCCGGCTATGTCCTTTTTAATTTTTGCGGATTTTTCCGGGTGACGAAACATTTTGGACCAACGGGAGGGTGACATGTGTCACCCTCACATTGGAAGCAAGTGGGGTGCATTGGACGATTTGGGCGTCCAAGAGGGACGTTTGGCCTTGCACAATTGGTTCCTTGTTTTGTGCCTTGTTTTGTGGCTTGTTTGGTGCAATGTTTTGTGGAGTAGGGTTAGGGTGTACTTGGCTTGATCAAGGCCATACACTTGCCTTGCACATGGCTTGATCTTGGCCATTGGTTGGCCTTTGGCTTTCCTATAAATACCCCCCTCTCTTTGAAGACTTCATTCATCCAAAAATCTTCCAAGTCTTGGAAACCCCTCCCCTCCCTCTTGTTGACTCGCCCAAGAGCCCTCTCCCTTAAAATTGGCTTTGGCGAGAGGCCACCCTCCCCTTTGTGGTGCCTTGGCAGTGGGGTACCCCAGCCTAGTTGTTTTCGTATAATACCCTTGTTGTGGTATAGAAATACTCCCCTAGTATTGTTATAATGCCCAAAATACCTTAGTCTTATACCTTGTAGTAGTCCAAAAGTTACCTCTTTGCGTAGAGTACGGAAATACTACCTTTTGTCCTTTAAGTCTCAAACTGAAACCCTAAGGAAATCTTCATTGATTGGTTGAAGTATTTAAGTAGAAGTTGGTTAGAACTTAAGGGTTGTTGGGCGGGGTGGAGCACCGGAGTCGGAGCTAAACGTTGCTAAGGATCGACATTTAACTTGGATAATTATGGGCTTATCGAGGTAATTATCTTGTCCTCTATTCGTAATTGGAAATTACATATTGTTAGAATATATAGATGAAGTATACTATATATAGAATGAACTTGTATTTGGCAATGTCTTTTGACTTAATCCAGAAGAATTAAGAAAAGAACTGAACTGTATTTACATAGGACTGTATTGCAGTAAACTTGTGTAGTATTGATGAGTAGAATTGTATACGTCAGGTTAGACGTGTAAACCCCGGTTGGCTTGGTAGCGGCCTCGATAGAGGAGGAGATTTACTGTTGTTGCGGGAGAGTCTTCGAATTTTACGTAGAAAGACGGGAACTTGTGTTTAAGATTTAATAGACGTTTGTGGCCTTTATAGGTGAATGTAATAAGAGTAGCGTATTCTACTCGAGTAGTGGAAAGGGCTAGAAAGGTTGTAGTACTTGGAGCTTTTTGCTTATTTTCGATAATCGTCGCGAGGTATGTGAACCTCTTCCTATCTCTTCTAGCATGATATGTGTGAACTATGTAGTGCGGTGAGCGTACGTGTGTTAATCGTGTTTGATTGTTATTAAAACATAAAGTGTTATAACGGCTTTATGGGAAGTTGGTTATAACGACTTTATGTAGGTAAGAAAATACTTTGTGGTTTTAAAAGGTAATCGATGTGAATTATAATCGGCTAGTTATAATAAAGAACTTGATGTAGTTCAAAAGATTTATAACTCGTTTTGAATGGAGAGTAACACTTGGTTTTAAAGGTTTTAAAAAGAGTTATACTAGCTTTATGGGGAGTTAGGTATAATGTCTTAAGAGAGGTAAAGAAAATGGTTTACTGATGTTAGAAGTTAAGAGACATGATCTTATAAGATAAGAGAATTAACTTATTTTTTTAATGTGGATGTTTGTGTGAAACCTCATTCGTGAGTAATGAGTACTTGGTTTTATTTAAAGGGATAATGTTTTCTTGATTTGGAAATCGAATGTGTATCGACAGGACCAACTGCAGCGTTAATAAAGGAAAATGTATTGAATAATGATGTATCGTATTAAAACCCAGTAGAAACCTCCATCTGCATAGAAACTAAGATGAGACAAAATGATATTACATTTTCTAGATCATGGTCACGTAATAAGAATGTTGTAAACAAGAATAACCTACTCTCACGTGAGACATATATTACTCAATTGTTCTAAAAAGGAATCAAGTGATGAAGTTTATGAACTATGAAACCATTTGAAAATGAGAAGCTTGAGTAATTGAAACTAGGCAAACTGGAACTTAGGAAAAGAATGTTGTTACTTGATTTTGAAAAGGAATGTGGGTTGGTCATTCTAATACTACGGGTATCGGGTGACTTTTATAAAAGTAATGGATCTCTTTTAAAAGAACTTAACGTATGTAGTACTTTGGGATTAAAAACCCGGACTTTGGCATAAAATGAAAGTACTTTGAGTTGTGTGAAACTTGCCTATGCTTGTTGTTGTGAAACTTGCCTATGCTTGTTGTTGTGAAACTTGCCTATGCTTGTGATGATAGCCTTTGTTGTGCAAGTGTGGTATTTACGTATTCGCGTCTCGATAGAGGCGGTTGACTTGTTGAGAACTTACTTGGGCGTCTTTGGCGGTGATGGAGAATTCCACGGGTATGTTTCCATTTTGATTCTTGTCTTGTTGTTGATGTCACGTGGACATGTCTACACCGTCAAAGATTCGGGGCACGCGGCCGTGCGGCGGGTTGATTACCCGATATATGGTTATTCCGCAACATGGACGTGTCTACCGTCTAAAGATTCGGGGCATGTGGCCACGCGGCGGGTTGACCACCCAATATATTGTTAGTGAGGTTACATGGGCATATCTACACCGTCGCGATTCGGGGGCATGTGGCCACGCGGCCTTGTTGTGTTGCATCATGGACATGTCTACACCGTCTGATTCGGCACGCGGCCATGATGCGAACATGATGGATGTTGTGGGCGTGAGACCCATAGTTATATTTGAGTGGTGACTTTGAGGCGTGAGTCACGACTTCGCTTTAATGTTGCGTCTTGTATTTTGGTTATCATACATGTCTCCCGCTTTTTAGGCTATTATGATTTCATTTCTGATGTTTGTGATTTCACATACTTGGTACTGTTATCGACCTCCTTGAGGCTGCGTTCATGCCGCAGTAGAGGTACATCGATGCGTGGATCCCCGCTTAGGATCTCATTTCGTGTTGGAAAGCTCGTTCCTTGGAGGCTTATCTTTGGTATGTTTCCACGAGTTGTAGGTTCTTGTACATTCGGGGTATGGCGCCACTGTCGTCATAGTTGTTGTAAATCTTAGAGTGCATGCAGCCTTTGTTGTGGCGGGGTTTGTAAAAAGAATAACTGTTCGGGTTTTTATGTATATCTTGAAGGCAACTGTTTTGGTTGCTGTTTATTTATTATATCTCTTGTTTCATGACTCGTGTTTTATTTTCATTGGTTTTCTCGATGTTGTATCACTAGGGTGCGGGGTAAGGCACGATGTGAGCAGGATTCGGGCGTTACAAAGTGGTATCGAAGCGCTTAGTCCTCGGAAAGTGTCTACAGACCGTGTACAGTAAGTCTTGATTATCGGTGTGTTGTGCACCACATCTATAATCGGAGGCTATAGGACATTTAGGATTGGTTTCCATTCTTCTCATTCCGAGATCGTGCCTTGTAGCCGTGTTGTAAGTTGGACCCCGACGTGTTTCGTTTTTACGATTATGCCTGCGAAGGCAACCAGGCCCGAAGGGCAAGGCGGAGAGCGCTAGTGGGATTGAGGAGCACGAGCGCAGCGTCGATCGATGAGCAGTGCTTCCGACGGCGAGTTTCGCGACGCCGCCCGGCACCAGCGAGTTTAAAGTCGCGGCCGTGGCGATGAGACTACGCACTGAGCCTCGGTCCACGATGCGAGCGGGAAGATGGGTCACAAGAGATGGCGATTATTGGCGAGTTGTGGCGAGATATGAGCAGTGGATCTGGCGATTCGGTTCAGCGGCCGCTGTAGTGCACCCGAGAGCGAATAGTTTGAGGCTACGGGACTTTCCGAGTTGCACCGCCAGAGTTTTATGGGTCGAGGCACGAGGATGATCCGCAGGAGTTCATCCGTCGATTCTGAGGATCACGGGTGATCAAGGCTTGAGAGACCGAGTACGTGACGCCGGTTCGCGTCGGTGCGTGATACCGCAGTCGATTGGGTTGATTCGTGGGAGCTTTCACGGGGAGATCATGCACCTCCAGCAGTTTGGGATGAGTTTTCGGGGGCTTTGCTCACGCACTTCTTGCCTCCGCAGATGAGGACGGCACGGGCCGACAAATTTTTGTTCTTGAGGCGAGAGGCGCCGTCGTGAGTACAATGTCGAGTTCGATTCTTTGGCTCGATATGTCCTGCGCTTGTTGCGAGATATGGAGGATAGGGTGCATCGCCACGTCACGGGCTAGATGATTATATGGCCGAGTCTTGCGGGTGTTTCTCTTGTGGGCATGGACATTGCCGCGTTCGTGCTCATGCACTTGGGTGCGAGGCGCGCAGATCGGCAGGTGGACCGCCAGAAGAATGCCAAGACGGCCAGATACTTTGGCGACTTCGAGGCGCACCGCCGGCCAGCAGACTAGTTATGTACCTCGCCATTGCAGAGTGGTCCTCCGCAGCCGGGACCCAGGATATTCGAGGCGGTCGGGGCTCGCGAGTTTGAGATGTTCGAGGAGTAGGGTGTTGGCGGATCACGATCACCCTACCTCGGTGTGGTCGATGTGGTAGACGCATTTCGAAGTGTCGTAGTACCAGGAGCTTGTTATTCTTGCGGCCAGGGCCATATGACGAAGCGTCCGACCAGCGGTAGCACGGATATGTTACGACTCACCCTACCGGATCGTGGTCGTTCGCTTCATATGCCCGCAGGCGTGCCTATGATTAAGTGGGAGCGGTTGATTCAGGTATATCCTTAACCCTCTAGAGACTTGTAAGTATTGATGTTAAGATGATGTGTTAAGTGTTATGTTCGGATAGCTTTGTGCTAAAATGTGATTTAGGAACCCGTTGGTGAGAGAAAGTGGTAAGCGCATGGAAAGTATGAACCTTAGGACATTTCATGTTGAGACCTTAGATGTAAGGCCGTCTTGAGTACAAGATATTGCGAGTGATCCTTGTCAGAGTGCATTTTATGCCGAGAATGTATTGTGTGATAAGTCCCTGGGTTGGGTAAATGGGAGTGGTAGCTTTCATGATGTGATTTAGCAAGATTGTTCCGTGTCGAGGAGCAAGAGTTGGCGCGACAGTGGGTCGGGTTGGGGCCATGATTGCGGGCCAACCCGCGGCCTGTTTCGAGGTGGAGTCAGCTCTGGGTGGTCCCGCCAGGTGGCAGGGTCACGAGGGTGCTAGGCCCAAGTTTAGATGACCATTGTATGAGTTCATGGATACGTTCGATCAGAATCAGTTCGTGAAGGCCGGGAATGGCCTTAGGGGAAATCGAGGTTAGTGAGATGACCAAGTTTGGAGGTAGTGACTCCAAGGGTTGGAAACAGAAGCGTTGACAGAAGTGTGGTACGGATACTAGAACGAGTTCGAGTGTTCGTGGCGAGTACTACGAGAAAGGGGAGAAGTGAACGTGTGTTTTTGTGGCCAGGTGTGGCATGATTGATTTCGTACGTATAGCAGTGAAGACTATACTGACGCCTATTTGTTTTGAGACCTTGAAGGAACATTCGGGACGAATGTTTCTAAGGGGGGAATAATGTTATACCCCGTATTTCCAGAGTATGTACGTGTGGACGTACGTACGAATTTTGAGCCTTAAGTTAGGCATGTTTCGAAATTTTGTACCTGACCGTAGAGTCGTTTTTGACGAAAGCGTTTTCCACGACTTTCGTAGGAAAATTCCGGCTATGTCCTTTTAATTTTGCGGATTTTTCCGGTGTGAAACATTTTGGACCAACGGGAGGGTGGCATGTGTCACCTCACATCGGAAGCAAGTGGGGTGCATTGGACGATTTGGGCGTCCAAGAGGGACGTTTGGCCTTGCACAATTGGTTCCTTGTTTTGTGCCTTGTTTTGTGGCTTGTTTGGTGCAATGTTTTGTGGAGTAGGGTTAGGGTGTACTTGGCTTGATCAAGGCCATACACTTGCCTTGCACATGGCTTGATCTTGGCCATTGGTTGGCCTTTGGCTTTCCTATAAATACCCCCCTCTCTTTGAAGACTTCATTCATCCAAAAATCTTCCAAGTCTTGGAAACCCCTCCCCTCCCTCTTGTTGACTCTCGTCCAAGAGCCCCTCTCCCCCTTAAAATTGGCTTTGGCCGAGAGGCCACCCCTCCCCCCCTTTGTGGTGCCTTGGTCGTGGGGTACCCCCCCACCCTAGCCTAGTTGTTTTCGTATAATACCCCTTGTTGTGGTATAGAAATACTCCCCTAGTATTGTTATAATGCCCAAAATACCTTAGCCTTATACCTTGTAGTAGTCCAAAAGTTACCTCTTTGCGTAGAGTACGGAAATACTACCTTTTGTCCTTTAAGTCTCAAACCGAAACCCTAAGGAAATCTTCATTGATTGGTTGAAGTATTTAAGTAGAAGTTGGTTAGAACTTCTAAGGGTTGTTTGGAGCGGGGTGGAGCACCCGGAGTTGGAGCTAAACGTTGCTAAGGATCGACATTTAACTTGGATAATTATGGGCTTATCGAGGTAATTATCTTGTCCCTCTATTCGTAATTGGAAATTACATATTGTTAGAATATATAGATGAAGTATACTATATATAGAACTGAACTTGTATTTGGCAATGTCTTTTGACTTAAGCCTGAAGAATTAAGAAAAGAACTGAACTGTATTTACATAGGACTGTATTGCAGTAGACTTGTGTAGTATTGCTGAGTAGAATTGTACACGTCCGGTTAGACGTGTAAACCCCCCCCTGGTTGGCTTGGTAGCCGGCCTCGATAGAGGAGGAGATTTACGCTGTTGCGGGGGGGGGGGGGAGGTGCTGCCGAATTTTCTGTAGAAAGATGGGAACTTGTGTTTAAGATTTAATAGACGTTTGTGGCCTTTATAGGTGAAAGTACTAAGAGTAGCGTATTCTACTCGAGGAGTGGAAAGGGCTAGCAAGGTTGTAGTACTTGGAGCTTTTTGCTTATTGTCGATAATCGTCGCGAGGTATGTGAACCTCTTCCTATCTCTTCTAGCATGATATGTGTGAACTATGTAGTACGGTAGACGTACATGTGTTAACTGTGTTTGATTGTTCTTAAAACATAAAGTGTTATAACGGCTTTATGGGAAGTTGGTTATAACAGCTTTATGTAGGTAAGAAAATACTTTGTGGTTTTAAAAGGTAACTGATGTGAATTATAACTGGCTAGTTATAATAAAGAACTTGATGTAGTTCAAAAGATTTATAAATCATTTTGAAGGGAGAGTAACACTTGGTTTTAAAGGTTTTAAAAAGAGTTATACTAGCTTTATGGGGAGTTAGGTATAATGTCTTAAGAGAGGTAAAGAAAATGGTGTACTGATGTTAGAAGTTAAGAGACTTGATCTTATAAGATAAGAGACTTAACTTATTTGTTTTAATGTGGATGTTTGTGTGAAACCTCATTCGTGAGTAATGAGTACTTGGTTTTATTTAAAGGGATAATGTTTACCGATTTGGAAATCGTAATGTGTATCGACAGCACCACCGCGGCGTTAATAAAGGAAAATGTATTGAATAATGATGTATCGTATTAAAACCGGAGAAACCTCCATCCGCATAGAAACTAAGATGAGACAAAATGATATTACATTTTCTAGATCATGGTCTTTGTAATAAGAATGTTGTAAACAAGAATAACCTACTCTCACGTGAGACATATATTACTCAATTGTTCTAAAAGGAATCAAGTGATTAAGTTTATGAACTATGAAACCATTTGAAAATGAGAAGCTTGAGTAATTGAAACTAGGCAACCTGGAACTTAGGAAAGAATGTTGTTACTTGATTTTGAAAAGGAATGTGGGTTGGTCATTCTAATACTACTGTATCGGGTGACTTTTATAAAAGTAATGGATCTCTTTTAAAAGAACTTAACGATGTAGTACTTTGGGGTTAAAACCCGGACTTTGGCATAAAATGAAAGTACTTTGAGTTGTGTGAAACTTGCCTATGCTTGTTGTTGTGAAACTTGCCTATGCTTGTTGTTGTGAAACTTGCCTATGCTTGTGATGATAGCCTTTGTTGTGCGGTGTGGTATTTACGTATTCTGGCGTCTCTCGATAGAGGGCCGGTTGACTTGTTGAGAACTTACTTGGACGTGCTGGCAGTGATGGAGAATTCCACGGGTATGTTTCCATTTTGATTACTGTCTTGTTGTTGATGTCACATGGACATGTCTACCGTCTGAGATTCGGAGCACGCGGCCACGCGGCGGGTTGATTACCGATATATGGTTATTACCGCAACATGGACGTGTCTACCGTCACGATTCCGGGGACATCTGGCCATGCGGCAGGGTTGACCACCCAGTATATTGTTAGTGAGGTTACATGGGCATGTCTACCGTCAGTATTCCGGGGGCATGTGGCCATGCGGCCCTGTTATTATTGTTGCATCATGGACATGTCTACACCGATGCAGGATTCCGGGGGCATGCGGCCATGATGCGAACATGATGGATGTTGTGGGCGTGAGACCCATAGTTATATTTGAGTGGTGACTTTGAGGGCGTGAGTCCACGACTGATCGCTTTTATGTTGCGTCGTATTTTGGTTATCATACATGTCTCACCTTTTTAGGCTATTATGATTTCATTTGATGTTTGTGATTTCACATACTTGGTACTGTTATCGACCTCCGTGGCGTTCAATGCCGCAGTAGAGGTACATCGGCCGTGGATCCCCGCTTAGGATCTCATTTCGCGTGTTGAAAGCTCCGTTCCTTGGAGGCTTATCTTTGGTATGTTTCCACGAGTTGTAGGTTCTTGTACATTCAGGGTATGGCGAGCCCTGTCGTCATAGTTGTTGTAAATCTTAAGTGCAGAGCTTTGTTGTGGGCGGGGTTTGTAAAAGGATAACTGCTCGGGTTTTTATGTATATCTGAAGGCAACTATTTTGGTTGGCTGTTTATTTATTATATCTCTTGTTTCATGACTCGTGTTTATTTTCATTGGTTTTCTCGATGTTGTATCACTAGGGTGCGGGGTAAGGCACGATGTGGGCCGGATTCGGGCGTTACAACGCCTCTAAGCACGATCTCTGAATGAGAAGAATGGAAACCAATCCTAAATATCCTATAGCCTCACGATTATTGGTGTGGTGCACAACACACCGATAATCAAGACTCTACTAGATACGTCAGAGACACTTTCCGAGGATTAATCGCTCACGATACCACTTTTGTCACGACCCGTTCGGGGCGTGGATCGTGCCTTCCGGGGCACCCAGTAGTCATACATCAGAGTAATCAGCGGAAATATAAAGCAAGACATGAAACATTTTATAAAATAGGACACAGTTTATGTGAGAAAACATCGCCTTTCGGCATACATATATATACATGGTTTAGCAGTTACATCCGACCTTCGCAACATGACTACAGCACCTCTAAGGAAATATACAACTATGGCGGGATGGGCCCGCCATACCGATCGATACAAAACTATCTACAACAGGAGATCATACCCAAAGTAGAGCCTCAGGAAAGATGGAGCTCCGACACCAACGTAGAGATCCTAAGAATGTGGATCTAGCACTTTGCCTCTTACCGCGGCATGAACGCATCCCGAAGGAGGTCGATAACAGTACTAAGTATATGAAGCGTAAAATACTTAAATGAAACATATCATTTTAAAAGCAGTTTTGCAAGTATGTATGAAACAACGAGAACCCGCATAGTGCCACATCACAAACAAGAGCAACAATAGGTAAACAGTAATAGGTCTTTTCTAGGCTGCGAATGATTCAAGCAGGCCACTCGCCCGTATTATCACTCGCAAGCCTAATCCTCGACTCGAGTCCGCATAGCCACTCACGTGGGCGCATGAGGTATAACCCGCATCGAGGTAGCTACTCCTCAAGATCGCCCCGACTCGTTGTCCGCATGGCCACATAGATCGCGTGAGGCATAACCCGCATACTAACACGGAACTCTCGTAGCTCGCGATAGGCCCCTGGACCCGCATGAGGTATTCTCGAATCATGGTCCTGCATCGCCGAGTCTACCCCGCGACGGAGGCGCCTTAACCCGGTATCATCTCAAGAGGTGAGTGATGGTACACTAACGTAATGAACTATCTTTAAACAACATAAGCACAACAAGAATACTCTTTTTCACAAACGTTACAAGACACTAACACACATAGCATCATATCATGTCTACTTATCAAACCATCTTATTATTCTTTTCACAATTCAATTTAAGCACATTATACACACATAGTCAAACTTGTTTCTTTTATCAATCTTAAGTGGTTATACTCAACTTCCCATAAAGCTAGTATAACTCTTAAGCTTCATTTAAAAACCATTAGTTCTCTTACATTAAAAATGATTCAAGATCCTTTTGAAATGCTTTGGATCTTTATTATTCGGGCTTAAGCGTGAGGCATTCTGTAAGTGTTATTCAGCTTAAGCGTGAGGCATTGTCGTAAGTATTATTCAGCTTAAGTCAAAGACATTGCCGTAGTTATTATTCGATTAACACGTACGCGTCACCGTACTATATATATATATTGTAAAATATCATGCTTTAGGAAGAATCACATACCTTCTCGTGAAAACTACCGCCAAGTTGAATATGTCGCGTGAGAGTCGACTATAATAGTCACAGATATCTATCAAAGACTACTCAAGGTCATTCTAAACAGAGGGTTCATAATTCTACGGAAAGTCGGGCAAGACTTCTCTACCGGTGAGCTATATAAGTCTCTGTGAAAACAGTCCTATGTAAGTCTGATTTGATTATTCTTCTTTAAACCCTCCTTTGTGGTAACAGTTCAATTCTATTCGTGATATTCTTCTAAGTATTTGATACTTATTCTAATACTACTACAATAAGTATTCTCTAATTCAAAAGAGGTTAGGATTAGTTACCTCGGTAAGCCCAATAATATCCTAGAAAAGTCGCTGAGCAAGGTTTTGCTCTAAGTTGTATGCTCCAGAAACCTTAGAAGTTCTTCACAACTTCTACTAAGTAGTAAGGTATTTGGGCTAGGGTATTTTGGGCATTATAACAATACAAGAAGGCAACTTTTCTACCAAGGGAGGGGGGGTAGATTTTTGGCTAGGCTGGGGGCCTCGGCCAAACTACTAGGCTAGAGGGGTGTTCGGCGAGGGCCTTCACAAGGAGGGGAGGAGTGTTGGACGAAAGAGCTACAAAGGAGAGGAGAGGATTTTCAAGACTTGGAAAGCTTTGTGGATGAAGAACTCTTCATCTTAAGGGGGTATTTATAGGTCAGAAGTGGCCAACCAATGGCCAAGATTTAGACAAGTGCAAGGCAAGTGTAGGGTGAGGATTAACTATACACAAATATCCTACCAACTCCTTGACTTGTGCACAAGGCACAAAAACGTGCCATTGCTTGCGGTCGTCCAAATGGGCGATTTGAAGTCCACCAATTGGAGGGTGCCAAGTGTCGCCCTCCCGTTGGTCCAAAATGTTTCGTCTCTCGGAAAAATCCGCAAAAATTAGAAATGGCATAGCCGGAATTTACCCTACGAAAGCTGTGGAAACGTTTCGTCGGAAAACGATTCTTTAAGCGAGTTGTGCACAATTTCGAACTTGGCCTAATCTTTAAGGCTAAACTTTTGTACGTATTCCCTTACGTACATACTCTGGAAATACGGGGTATAACAATTCTAATAAGGTAAACAAAGATTATTGGCTTGAAAATGTATAGGATACTGGATTTGGAAAGTATTGATTACTTGAACTATTCTAAAGTTAAGAAACTTGATTTCTAAAGTTAAGAGACTTGAAGTATTTTAAAAGTATAAGTCTCTTGGTTATAAAAAGAATGTAATTGTCTAAAACATAAAGAGTTATAACGGCTTTATGGGAAGTTAGTTATAACGGCTTTATGGAAAGTTAATAGAATGTCTACTTGATTTATAGGCACGAGTTGCCTAGGTTGTGAAAGTAGAAGTTACTTGGTTTTAAAGCCTTGAAATGTATTTCTAAAGGTATAATGATTTGTTTTGAAAAGTAGACAAACCTTGATACTATGGGCGTTAGTATCTTGGGGATTTTATATAAGAAAGAGTCATTTTTAAAAGGAAAAAGGTACATAGTACTTCGGGTTAAATTCCCAGATTTTATAATGACATGTTAGTGCCTTAAGTAAACTAAAATGAGAGTGTATATAAATAAGGCTAATAAGAAGTTAGGGGATTTCTTAACTTGTTTATGTTATGTATGATAAGCCGGTGGTGCTTATGTTATATATGATAAGCCGGTGGTGCTTATGTTATGTATGATAATCCGGTGGTGCTTATGTTATGTATGATAGCCGGTTGCGCTAGGTTATGTTATTCTTGCGGGGTAAAACCCCGGGTTACTACTTATTCCATGGATTTGCTACCCATGATGCGAGTGCGGCGTTTGTACTCATTGCGGGCCCACCGGGCCCATGCGGGTGAAATAGTCTCATGCGAGGCGAATGACCTCATTGCGGGTACACAGGACTTATGCGGGTGAAATAGTCCCAGGAGTAGGATTGCTTAATGATACTACGGGCGGGTGGCCCTACTTTGATCATGAGCCTCCTATTTTTATGCAGTAAAGTATACTCTTGATTACTCTCATTGTTAGTAAGGCACGATGTATCTTGTTATTTGAGTTATCATACATGTCTCGACTTTATTTTAGACTTTATGATTTCATTTAGTACTAGTACTTTTACATACTTGGTACATCCTTTGTCAGAGGTTGCGTTTCATGCCGCGGTAGGGATAAGCGGTGGTGGATCCTCATTACGTTATACCGTATTTCAGTATATGCGTGGGGCGTCGTGAAAAGTTTGGGCTTTAAAGTGGCTTGGCGAAAATTATTTGTTCACAACACCCGATTAAGTCGTTTTTCGAAACGTTTATAACTTGCGAAGGAAAATTCGGCTATGTCATTTCTAATTTTTGCGGATTTTTCCGAGAGACGAGCGTGTTGGACCAACGAGAGGCGCCACTTGGCACCCTCTCATTGGCGGAATAGTGGGGCGGCGTGGGGACGATTTGGCCATTGTTTTGGTCAAGGGTTGGTAGGATATTTTGGTGGTAGATGGATAAGGTGCACTTGGCATGATCATGGCCCTACGACTTGCTTGCACTTGGCATGATCTTGGCCATTGGTTGGCCTTTGCTAGACCTATAAATACCACTCCTTTGAAGACTTATTCATCCTAAAATGTTCTAAGTCTTAGAAATCCTCCCCTCTTCATGTTGTTCTCTTCCTCCCTTTGAGAGCCCTTGGCGAGAGTTCTCCCCCTTGGCGAGTACCCCACAGTGGGGTAGGCCGAGGGTATACACCCCCTGTGGTGTTGTCTCGTATAAATACCCCTCTTGGTAGAAATACTCTCAAAAGTATTGTTACTATACCCAAATTACCTTAGCCGTATACCTTGTAGTATTCTAAGGTTATACCTATCTGAAAAGCCAGTAATACTATTATACTTCCGTCGAACAAACCGAAACCCTAAGGAAAATCTCCATAGTTGGTTGGAGTATAAGTAGAAGTTGTTTAGAACTTCTAAGGCTTGTTTTTAGAGGGTCATAGCGCACGGAGAAGGAGCTAAACCTTGATCAGTATAGACATATAAACAAGGATAATTTAGGGCTTATCGAGGTAAACACTCTTGACCTTCTATTGTAATTGGAAATTACATGTTGTAGGAATGTATAGTTGAAGTATACTATATAGACTGATCATAATTGTGCGGCAATGTCTTTTGACTTAAGCTGAATTTAAAGAAAATCTTGACTGTAATTACATAGGGTGTATTCTGATGAGACTTGTGTAGCCTTTACGTGAGGTAAAATTGTGCACGTCCGATTAGACGTATAACCCCCTGGTTGGCTTGGTAGCGGCCCCAATAGAGGAGGAGATTTCTGTCATGCGGGGAGGAGAGTCTTGCGAATTTTACGTAGAATGTTCTACGATTAGACCTAGATGTTAATGCGCCTTGTGGCCTTATAGGTTGAAGTACTATGCGTGGCGCGATCTACTTGGCTTAAGGAGTAGCCGCGGTTTGAGGTACTTGGAGCATTTTGCTATTAGTCGATAATCGTCGAGGTATGTGAACCTCTTCCTATCTCTTCTAGCATGATATGCGTGTAACTATGTAGTACGGTAGACGTACATGTGTTAAATGTATTTGATTGGTCTAAAACATAAAGTGTTATAGCGGCTTTATGGGAAGTTGGTTATAACAGCTTTATGTATGTAAGAAAATACTTATGGTTTTTAAAGGTAAGCGATTTGAACTATAAGCGGTGGTTATGTGATAATAAAGAACTTGAAGTATTTCAAAAGATTTTTGAATCATTTTGAAAGAAGAGTAATACTTAGTTTTGAAAACTTAAGAGTTATACTAGCTTTATGGGAAGTTAGGTATAACGGCTTAAGAATGTTTCTTGAGTTGAAATCGAATGTGTATCGACAAACCACTGCAGCGTTAATAAAAGGAAATGTTTTGACAGATTAAGTATTATTAAAACCAGTAGAAACTTCCATCTGCATAGAAGCTAAGATGAGACAAAATGATATTTCCTAGATCATGGCTGCTGTAATAAGATTGTTATAAACAAGAATATCCTACTCGCATATAAGGCTTATGTTTCTCAGATGGTTTAAAAGAGAATTATATTCTTAAATGAATAAGACTATGAACTACGAAACCTTTCTAAAATAAGAAACGTGAACATTTGAAATTAGGCAGACTTGGACGTTTGGAAAATAATGTTGTTACTTGATTTTACAAGGGTAAGTGTTTTGATTTACTTCAAAAGATAATCACTCTATTTTCATATACTACGGGTATTGTGTGGTTTTTGTGAAAGTAACGTATCTTTTAAAGAGTTAATGTATGAAATACTTTGGGGATAAAAACCCGAACTTGTTGACATGTAGTAGAAAGTACCTTGTGTGTATAACTTGATTGTGTTGGTTTGTGATAGCCTTGTAATACTTTCTTGTTGATTGATAAGTAAACATGCTAGGATGCTACGTGTGTTAGTATCTTGTGATGTTAGTGTAAAGGGGTTTTCCTCGATCGCGCTTAAAGTTGTTTGACTATCGGTAGTTATGTTGGTATTGTACCACTCACCTTGACTTATTTCCGGAGGTTGTCGCCTCCGACGCGGGTAGACTCGGTGATGCGGGACCATGATTCGAGAATACCATGCGGGTCCGGGGATCCATGCGGAACTACGGAGTTCGAGGTTAGTTTGCGGCCGCCTTGTGGTCATGCGGTCTTTGTGGCTACGCGGTGCGAGTCGGGACGATGCGGGAGTAGCTACCCTCGATGAGGAATACCTCATGCGGGCCTATGAGGTTGGCCTATCGCGAGCTACGGAGAGTTCGTGGCTAGACGCGCACATTTGATCTGCGGGCGAGTGACGGCTTTGATCATGTGATGATGCAGGATATCATGATACGATTTATGACCGTTAGTCTTGTAGGGTGTTAGTAGTCGGTTATGCCTTACTTACCTGTCATCGTTTTATTAGGACAGGTGGGACACGGTGTTCATGTGTATTTCTTGGTGCTTTTATATCATAAAGCTGGCGGTGAGGAAAGGTATTCCAGGCATGATTGATGTTATGGCGTGAGACCCATAGTTACATTTGAGTGATGACTTTGAGGCGTGAGTCACGACTTGACATATCGCCTATTTATTATGAATCGTAGTTTGGTTATCATACATGTCTCCCGCTTTATAGACTATTATGATTTCATTTCTGATATTTTGATTCCACATACTTGGTACTTGTTATGCGACCTCGCCGGGTGCGTTCATCTGCAGTTGAGGTACACGATCGTTGATCCTAGTTCTCGGGGTCACGATTCAGCGTATGGGAAGCTCCGTTTCTCGGAGGCTTATCGATGGTATAGTCCTGTCGTTGTAGGTATTTACATTCAGGGTGTGGCGGGGCCTGTCGCCATTGTTGTCGTATCATTCTTAAGTGCATGAATCTTGTTGTAGGCGAGTTGTAATAGGATGAATCGTTCGGTTTAAAATTGATTTATATATATGTCGTAGCAAGTTTTCTCCGACATCGTTTCTTACTTCATAATATTTTCATGTCTTGTTTTATGTTCCGCTGATTACTCTGATGTTGTATCACTAGGGTGCCCGGGGTAAGGTACCAGTCACGGGCCCGGGTTCGGGTCGTGACACATTCTTAGGATCACTGATCATTTGTCAGAAGCTCCATTTCTCCGGAGGCTTGTCTTTTGGTACGGTTTCCCTGATGTTGTAGATTTATGTACATTCAGGGGTATGGCGGGGCCCTGTCCCGTCACAGTTGTTATTTTTAGAGGTCTGTAGTCATATCTTGAGGATTGGGTTGTAAGAACAAAGAGGTAACTATTTTTTTTTTTGGTTACGTATATTTCACGGAAAGTGGCCTTATCGGCTAGTCTGTTGATATTTTTTTTACTGTCTAAGGATCTTATGAGTTTATGTATGTTCTGCTGCTATTCTCTGATGTATACTGAGGTGCCGAGTAGGGCACGATCGCGAGCCGGTCGGATCGTGACAAAAGTGGTATCAGAGCAGTTAGTCCTCGGAAAGTGTCTACAGACCGTGTCTAGTAGAGTCTTGGTTATCGGTGTGTTGAGCACCACATCTATAACCAGGATGTTGCAGGACATTTAGGATTGGTTTCCATTCTTCTCACTCTGATATTGTGCGATAGAGCTGTGTGGTTAGGGTCGTATCTCCCTAACGAGTTATGTTGATTGCAGCTATGAGAAAGGCAGCAATGACCCAGGAAGGATTATGTGGATTGCGTATCCAGGTTGGTAATAATTGTGGTGTAGTTGGTATAATGACATACGGCTATACAGATTTATGTATGAGGGTCAGACGCGTGTTGCCTAGAATGATTTTGGATTACCAAGGATTGGTAAGAATTAAATAGATACCGGGAAGGTATGAAACAGTTTAATGAATTCTCATCAAGGTTTTACGTACTAATTTGAGATAATTAGGAGATGATGAGCTGTCTGAGAAGATAATGGACCCTTAAGAAGTTATAATTAAGGGACTTAATGGAAGACTATGTTAATAGATTAAGCTATGTAGTATGCTTAAGAAAATTGTACGGATGAGATCCGTATGGGGTAAGTATGGTTGTTATGATTAAGACAACACGATTAAGAGCTTATGAGAAGTTGTTTTACCCGTTTACGAATGGGGGGGCTGATAAGGTAGGCTTGGAGCATGGAAAATTCGAGCCTAGAAATATTGATAACCGCTGAGACCTTAGGTATATAAGGCATTCTCGGCAATAAGACTTAATTCAGACAAAGAGTAAGAGTTAAGTGCGACGGTGGGTTGGGTTGAGGACCTATTACGGGTCGCCCCATAGCTTGATATGGAGTGGGATCAGTTGGTAGTAGTCCCGCTACGTGACAGGGTCACGAGGGTGCAAGGCCCAAGTCTAGTTAATCATTTTACGGGTTCGTGGACACGTTCCACCGGAACCAGGTCGTGAGAGCCGGAAATGGCCTTAATTGTTCGATATTGTAACTCCAAAGATGGGAGGCCATAATCAGTATGGAGGTTATGTACGTATGTTAGCCTAAGTTCGGAAGTACGGAAGGAGTACGACCAGTAAGGAAGAGGGCAACCAAGTGTACAGGAATAGACCCTGAATCCATGAGAATCTTTCGAGGTGACTACACCCGTGAGTGATGGGTGGTAGATGAGCGGGTATATAATAATTTCTCGGTGACGATACAGTCGTTGTACCCTAGCAGACCTAGTAGAGCTGATATGACAGACTTTGAGATCATTATGGGTACGGGCTAGTTGGCCTCTTGTTATGCCAACGTTGACTACAGAGAGAGATTGGTTCGATTCCAGTTTTCCGGTAAGACGGTTATCGAGTGGAAAGGAAGGGAAGTGGTTGTAATCAGTGAATTATCCTTCCTTCTTTGACATCGTTGATTTTAATAAGTTTGTGTGCCTTGTTCATTTGAGGTAAATTGATGCAGAAAGTAACTAATGCTTGAATTTGAAGGAGTTTATGTTAAGTGTCCTTAGAGGTACTTGGAGTTGGTTTGGTGTGGTGGTCAGGGCCACGACCTTCCGGATAATTTCAAGAAAGCGCGCAAAAGCAAGAATAAGATAAGTACGAGAGCTGTCTGCGGAATACCGAAGACATCATTGGTGGGTTTTGAAAATCTACACGATTTTTTAAGGCGGTGCTTGATGATTAGATATATACAGGACCGCAAGAGGACCCTGTGATTAGGGTTGTAACTTCAAGGAAATATTATGAAAGGGAGATAAGCTCTCTCCCTCACGTAACAGGATAGTTGTACGTATTATTGAGGGTTATGCATACCCTTTTATTTAAGCCATAGATATGGGACTGGTAAAGTCCCCAGCTTCGTTATGCAATAAGTTACAATTTTAAATAACCTTGGAAAAAGGTATTGTGTTGGGGTAATTGAGAACGACATTAGGAAATGGTCGAGGATATGTCTTAAGGATATAAATGTTGGTTATAAGCATAAATGGAAATGTATGACCCAGGAGCGAGGTAGAAATATTTTTGGGTTAGTAATTAGTATGATGAAGGGTTATGACCAGAATAATAAGGAGAATGCAATTACAGTTATGAAGGTTTCCCAAGGCATAATTACCCAGACTAGTGTAAAGACCATTAGAAATGATGGGCAGTTAGGAACACCTCGACGATAGGTGGCAAACCTGTAATGACGGGCCAGACCATATATGTACGGGGAGGTAAGAGACCCCAGGGCAACTTGTAATGAAAAATAAAGGTAAGACGAATAGATACTCGAACGATAAGAAATTTTGGCAAGCCATTAGACTATGTAATACCATGAATTGAGGTTGAACACCTGACTATAAGCTCTATGAGCTGGAAGAAAATAATAGGATTACTACTTGATGAAATCAAGGAAGTCTCCCCCTAAATGGTGATTGACAGGAAGTCTTAGCCATGAGTCAAGTAAAGGAATCGAATCTAAGTAGTGACCAAGTTTGGTTGCAACAGAGAAATGGAAACAAGAATCATAATTGAGATTATATCCCCGAATATTTCGGAAGTATGAGACAGGCTTCCAGTTATTGGGAGATAAGCTGACTACGACTACAGTTCCAAACCCTCCTGAGGGACTAGAGGGTTAGGTTATTATTGTAACACTATGGGTGTTGGGCTAGGTTGTGTGCTGACGCAACACGATAAGGTTAGAGCCTATGTTTCCCGGCGGTTACGGGAGCATGAAAAGAATTACGCTACTCACGATTTAGAGTTGGCGGCAGTTAATCGTGCCTTGAAGATTTGGAGGCATTACTTATATAGATTTCATGTGGATATTTATGCAGACCACAAGAGCCTCCGGTATATCTTCAGACAGAGGCATCTGAATTTGCGACAGAGACAGTGGTTAGAGTTACTCAAGGATTGTGATGTTGATATCCTATACCACCCGAGAAAAGCCAATATGGTTACAGATGCTCTTAGTCGTAGATATATGGGTAGTCTGTCAGATGGACAGCCAGATAGACAGGACATGGTCCGTGAGATTCATCAGCTACCGAGCCGGGGGGTTCGATTATTTGTTTCCAAGGTTAATGGAGTTTGGGTCCGAGAGGTTGCCGAGTCTTCCTTCGTCGAGGAGGTGAAGAGGCGACAATATGAGGATTCAGTGTTAGTACGGGATCGAGATACGGCTCTCCGAGAGGAGAAGAGCCTATTTGAGCAGCACCGGATAGGGTGATGTGATATGAGGATAGTTTATGGGTGCCGACGCTGCAGGACTGTCACGACCCGAACCCGGGCCCGTGACTGGTGCCTTACCCCGGGCACCCTAGTGATACAACATCAGAGAAAATCAGCGGAAATAAAAAAAACTTAAACATGAAACAAGATATATGATAATAACAGGCTAACCCAAGCGGTCGCCTTTTGTATATATATATAAAAACCCGAACAGTTATCCTTTTTACAAACTCGCCACATTACTCTGCACTCTAAGAGTTTTTATACAACATGACGGGGCGGGGCCCGCCATACCCACGAATGTACAAGTACCTACAAAGGAGGACTATACCAAAAGATAAGCCTCGGAGAAACAGAGCTTCCTAATACGCGGTGTGATCCTATGGCGAGGATCAACAACGGTGTACCTCTACTGCGGCATGAACGCGACCTCGAAGAGGTCGATGCAACAGTACCAAGTATGTGGCGAAAATCGTAAATGAAATCATAGTAGTCTATATAAAGCGGGAGACATGTATGATAACCAAACTACGATCCACAATAAATAAGCGAACACGTAAGTCGTGGACTCACGCCTCAAAGTCATCACTCAAATATAACTATGGGTCTCACGCCTCAACATCAATCATGCCTGGGATACCTTCCTCATCGGCGTTATATGATATAATAACACCAGAGTACACATAAACACCGTGTCCCACTGAGTCATAAACCGTGACGGGCAAGTACGGCTAACTACCGGATAGCAAAGCCGCATCATCAATGGCAAGGCAAGTACGAAAGCCAACTACCAGATACCAAAGTCGTACTAACAATACTATATAACCAAACCACGAAGCTGATACGGGGCAAGTACGAAAGCCAACAACCAGATACCAAAGTCGTGTCACGTGGTGGCGGGGCAAGTACGAGGGCTAACTACGGATACCAAGGTCAGATCACGAGACTTCGCCACGAAGCCGATACGGCAAGCGAAGCCAACTACCAGATACCAAAGCTGTGTCACGTAGCTGACCGGGGCAAGTACGAGGGCTAACTACCAGATACCAAGGCCGTATCACGAGACTTCGCCACTAAACTGAACGGGGCAAGTGTGAAGGCTAACTACCAGGTACCAAGGCCGAATCAGCCACGAGACGGGGCAAGTACGAAAGCCAACCACCAGATACCAAGGCCGAATCAGTAAAACCTCATGGAGAGCTAGTCCATGGAATAACGCTATCAACAGGAGCGCACCCGTGGAATCCTCCGTCACTGTCGGTACGTCCAAGTAAGATCATAACAAATCAACCGGCCCTCCATTGAGAGACGCGGTGGTATAGAAATACAATACTAGCACGACAAGGCTATCACACGCAAACATAGGCAAGTTACACACAACTCAAGGTACTTTATACTTTTAAACCAAGTGGCTTACACCTTTAAAACAACGTCCAGTATACTTTTAAAACCCAAGTAACTAACTCTTTTAAGATCAAGGTACTCCTACCTTTTAAAACCAAGCCACTTATATTTTTCTCATCAAGAAAAGTTCGATATTTAAAAATAAGTTACTTATACTTTTAGACTCAAGTTACTTCTCTTTTCCCAAAATCAAGTTACCATTTTAAATCCAATAATAAACCCATTCTTTTGTTTCCATAAAGTCGTTATAACTAACTTCCCATAAAGCTATTATAACACTTTATGTCTTAAACCAATTTAAGACAAAACCATGCTAGAAAAGATAGGAAGAGGTTCACATACCTCGCGACGATTATCGACAATTAGCAAAACGCTCCACGATCGCACCGCTAGCCTTTTCCACTCTTGAGTAGAATATGCTACTCGCGATCTTCCACCTATAATGGCCATAAAACGTCTATCATCTTCTAGATCTCTTCGTAGAATATTCTAAATACAAGAGTCCTTATTCTACAGAAAATTCGGCAGCACCTCCCCCCCCCCGTAATCACACAAATCTCCTCCTCTACACAGGCCCGCTACCAGGCCAACAACTCCTGAAGGGGGGGGGGGGGGTTTACACGTCTAACCGGACGTGTTCAATTCTACTACACATTAATACTACATAAGTCTACTGTAAATACAGTCCAATGTAATTACAGTTCAGTTCTCTCCTTTAATATTCTTCTATGTAATTACAGTTCAATTCTCTTCTTTAATATTCATTCCATATATAGTATACTCAACTATATATTACTACAACATGTAATTTCAAATTACAATAGGGGGATAAAGATCATTACCTCGATAAGCCCAAAATTATCCAAGATATATGTCGATCCTGAGCAAGGTTTAGCTCCTATTCCGCACGCTCCAATTCGCTCCAAGAAACCCTTAGAAGTTTCTAAACAACTTCTCTTAAACACTTTCACTCCAAAAGTGAAGAACACTTAGGCTACAATTTGTGGCACTCTCGGCCAAGGGGGGGTACTTTAGGGGCTAGGGGTGTGAATTCTTTTCCAACACTTGTTTAATAATCTTCCTAATACTCTAAGGAAGAACACTTAAAACTTCAAGGATTTTTGGACAACTTTGGCTAAGGGAGAGGGGTGTTTGGACGAGAACTTCATCAAAGGGAGGGAGTATTTTGAGACTTGGAAATTGCTCAAGTGTGGATGAAATAAGTCTTCAACTAAGGGGGTATTTATAGGACATTCAAGGGCTAGGATTTATGCAAGTGTGTGGCCAAGATTTGGACAAGTGTGTGTGGGTCCCACCTTATCCATCTACCACACAAATATCTCACCAAACATTGACCAAATGTTTTAAGTCTTTTAAATGCCAAAAACGTGCAAGACCATGGCCAATCCATTTCGTCCACCAAGTCACCTAGGGGTGACACATGTCGCCCTCCTAATGGTCCAAAATATTTCATCTTCCGAAAATAACCGTAATGCCAAAAATCCGAAAATAAAGTGGGCCCCACAAACCGTAAATTCCTCCCGTGGGCCCCACGTGACCAATTCCGGAAATAAAATTCCATAATTCTCAAATATTCCAAAAAGTCCGAATACCAAATCTGGGAATCCAATTCCCATTAACGAAACTTTTTCCTTCACAAAAATCCGGAAACTTTTCCGTCGAAAAATCACACATTTCTTTCTTTCCAATATTACTGTCGTATTCTCGTACGTATGTCCTCACATACATACCCTGGAACTACGGGGTGTAACATTCTTCCCCCCTTAGAAACATTTGTCCCGAATGTTCCTTCTAAGTCTTCAAACGTACATGCGCCGGTATAGCCTCCACTACTATACTTACAAAACCAACTATGCCCCATATTGCCATAATATAATCATACACGCGAAACCCAAATCCAAGCCAACGAGGAATCACCTCTAAGATGTAAACCAATACTAACTCTCACTCCTTGTCCAAAGGATACTCTCTTCGTACCTTCACATCACAAAAATGATCACTTCCCTCTCTCAGCACATGTTCACTTCCTTCCTTACTCGTCGTACCCTTTTCGAACACCCGAACTCTTTCTAGTATAATGCACCACACTTCGCCATCACTTCGCTTTCAAAATCTTTGGAGTCACTACCTCCAAACTTGGTCACCTTACTAGCCTCAATCTCCTTTAAGGCCATTCCCGGCCTTCACGATCCCGATTCTGGTCGAACATATCCACGAACTCATACGATGGTTACCTAAACCTGGGCCTAGCACCTTCGTGATCCTACCACCTGGCGGGACCACCTCAAACTGACCACATCTCCTTTCGGGCCGCGGGTTGACCCGCGAACGGTCCTCAACCCGACCCATAATCGCGCCAAACCCTCTCGTTCCCCGATCTGGAACATTCTTACCTATTCAAGTCATGAAAGCTACCACTTTCATCTTACATAACCCAAGGAATTTCCCACAATGCATTTCATGCATACCAAGTATCTCGACAAAAACTAACCGTAAAATCTTTTACTCAAGACGGCCTTATATCTAAGGTCTAAAAATTCTCTCATCCCCCAGACTTACCCTTCTCACAAACCAGGCTTCTAAATCACATTTTAACATAAGCTATCCGAACATAACACTTAACACCTCATTATCATCAATACAAACTAGTCTCTAGAGGGTTAAGGATATACCTGAAAATCAAATAGGCGGTTCAAAGGACCGCTAAAACTGGGAACTTCCACCGCGACCTCTGTCGTGGCCTACCGGTGTATGAACATCCCGCCTAGCTATGGAAGGTGAAGAACCCGCAACTGATCTCGTAGTCTATGCTAAGCCACCAGTGCTACTCGCCAGTGGACGATCTCTCGCCAAATGGCCCATTGGCCGCAAGAATAACAATCTCCCAAATTAGTACGACACTCTCCTTATGAAGTTTTCCACAACGGCCACACCGAGACAAGGGTGGCCTCATCCGCGAGCACTTACTCCTCAAAACTCAACCTCGAGCCCCGACCGCTCCTGAATAACCTGGATGCCTCAAGATCGCGGAGGACCACTGCATCGGGCGGAGGCATATAACTAGTTCGGCCGAGGCGGTCCGCCCGAAAGTCACCAAAGGACCTCGCTGCCCCGCCTTCTTCTCGCCGGTCCCGGCCATTCCGCCGACCTCTCGTGCCTCACATCCAAGTGCATAAGCTCGCATGCGGCAATGTCCATGCCCTGAAGAGCTACACCCGAGCAACTCTCGCCAAATAGTCGCCGAGCCCTCGTGACATAGCGGTGCACTCTATCCTCCATATCCGCTACTAACGCGGGACATACCGAGCCAATGAGTCGAACTCCACATTGTACTTCAACCGCACGCCCGCTCCGCCTCAACACCAAAAATCTGCGGCCCGAGCCCTCCTCATCCGTGGAGGCAAGAAATGTGCAAGAAATGCCTCTGAGAACTCGTTCCATACAGCTGGAAGTGCATGCTCTCCCCGGGACAGCTCCCACGAATCAAACCACGATCGCAAAGATCACGCAGCCGATGTGAACCCAAGACCACCGACGGTCTCCAAGCTCGATCACTCATGATCCGTCAGAATCGCCGGATGAACTCCTGCGATCATCCTCGTGCCTCGACCGTAGAACTCGCGGCTACAACTCGTAAAGTCCCGTAGCCTCAAACTAACCGATCTCGTGAACCACGGTACTACCGGCATCGGACCGCCAGATCCAGCTTATCCTCGTGCCTTGCCACTATCTCCGCCAATAATCGCCATCTCTTTGTACCCCAACTCTCTCGCTCTAGGCCGGGATCGAGGCTCAGTACTATGGTCTCAGCAGCCCACCGCCGCGCTCTAAACTCGCTGGGCCGTGGCGTCGCAAAACACGCCGCTCAAGCGCTATCTCGTAATGACCGGCTCGCGCTCGTACTCCTCAGTATCCTACTAGCATCTCCTCGCTGCCTTGCCCTTCGGGCCCGGTTGCCTGCGAGGCATAATCGTAAAAACGAAATACGTCAGAGGGGTCCAACTTATAACACAACTCTAAGGCACGATCTCAGAGTGAGAAGAATAGCAACCAATCCTAAATGTCCTGCAGCCTCCTGATTATAGATGTGGTGCACAACACACCGATAATCAAGACTCTACTAGACACGGTCTGTAGACACTTTCCGAGGACTAACTGCTCTGATACCACTTTTGTCACGACCCGAACCCGGGCCCGTGACTGGTGTCTTACCCCGGGCACCCTAGTGATACAACATCAGAGAAAATCAGCGGAAATAAAAAAAAACTTAAACATGAAACAAGATATATGATAAGAACAGGCTAACCCAAGCGGTCGCCTTTTGTATATATACATAAAAACCCGAACAGTTATCATTTTTACAAACTCTGCCCACAACAAAGCTGCACCTCTAAGAGTTTTTATACAACATGACGGACAGACCCGCCATACCACGAATGTACAAGTACTACATGACAGTGACTATACCAAAAGATAAGCCTCGGAGAAACAGAGCTTCCTAATACGATGAATCGTGATCCTATGAGCGAGGATCAACAATCGGTGTACCTCTACTGCAGATGAACGCACCGAAGGAGGTCGATAACAGTACCAAGTATGTGAAATCAAAATATCAGAAATGAAATCATAGTAGTCTATATAAAGCGGAGACATGTATGATAACCAAACTACACCCACAATAAATAAGCGATACGTAAGTCGTGACTCACGCCTCAAAGTCATCACTCAAATATAACTATGGGTCTCACGCCTCAACATCAATCATGCCTGATACCTTCCTCACCGCCAAAGATATGATATAATAACACCAAGGAGTACACATAAACACCGTGTCCCACTGAGTCATAAACCGTGACGGCAAGTACGAGGCTAACTACCGGATAGCAAAGCCGCATCATCAATCGACCGGCAAGTACGAAAGCCAACTACGGATACCAAAGCCGTACTAACAATACTATATAACCAAACCACGGTTCGACACGGCAAGTACGAAAGCCAACTACGGATACCAAAGTCGTGTCACGAATCGACCGGCAAGTACGAGGGCTAACTACGGATACCAAGGTCAGATCACGAGACTTCGCCACGGTTCGACACGGCAAGTACGAAAGCCAACTACCAGATACCAAAGCCGTGTCACGAGTCGATCGGCAAGTATGAGGGCTAACTACCGATACCAAGGTCAGATCACGAGACTTCGCCACTAAACCGAGCGGGGCAAGTGCGCTAACTACTGGTACCAAGGCCGAATCACCACGAGACGGGCAAGTACGAAAGCCAACCACCGATACCAAGGCGAATCAAGAAACCTCGTGGAGAGCTAGTCCATGGAATAACGCTATCAGCGAGCGCACTGTGGAATCCTCCGTCACCGCCAGACGCCCAAGTAAGATCATAACAAATCAACCGCCCATCGAGAGACGCGGTGGTATAGGAATACAATACTAGCACGACAAGGCTATCACACGCAAACATAGGCAAGTTACACACAACTCAAGGTACTTTATACTTTTAAACCAAGTGGCTTACACCTTTAAAACAACGTCCAGTATACTTTTAAAACCCAAGTAACTAACTCTTTTAAGATCAAGGTACTCCTACCTTTTAAAACCAAGCCACTTATATTTTTCTCATCAAGAAAAGTTCGATATTTAAAAATAAGTTACTTATACTTTTAGACTCAAGTTACTTCTCTTTTCCCAAAATCAAGTTACCATTTTAAATCCAATAATAAAACCATTCTTTTGTTTCCATAAAGTCGTTATAACTAACTTCCCATAAAGCTATTATAACACTTTATGTCTTAAACCAATTTAAGACAAAACCATGCTAGAAAAGATAGGAAGAGGTTCACATACCTCGCGACGATTATCGACAATTAGCAAAACGCTCCACAGTACTGTACCCTGCTAGCCTTTTCCACTCTTCAAGTAGAATATGCTACTCGCAGTACTTCCACCTATAATGGCCATAAAACGTCTATCATCTTCTAGATCTCTTCGTAGAATATTCTAAATACAAGAGTCCTTATTCTACTGAAAATTCGAAGACCTCCCCGTAATCACACAAATCTCTCCTCACACAGCCCGCTACTGTGCCAACAACTCCCGAGGGGGTTTACACGTCTAACCGGACGTGTTCAATTCTACTTCACAGTAATACTACATAAGTCTACTGTAAATACAGTCCAATGTAATTACAGTTCAGTTCTCTCCTTTAATATCCTTCTATGTAATTACAGTTCAATTCTCTTCTTTAATATCCATTCCATATATAGTATACTCAACTATATATTACTACAACATGTAATTTCAAATTACAATAGGGGATAAATATCATTACCTCGATAAGCCCAAAATTATCCAAGATATATGTCGATCCTGAGCAAGGTTTGGCTCCTAATCCGCACGCTCCAATTCGCTCCAAGAAACCCTTAGAAGTTTTTAAACAACTTCTCTTAAACACTTTCACTCCAAAAGTGAAGAACACTTAGGCTACAATTTGTGGCACTCTCGGCCAAGGGGGGGTACTTTAGGGGCTAGGGGTGTGAATTCTTTTCCAACACTTGGTTAATAATTTTCCTAATACTCTAAGGAAGAACACTTAAAACTTTAAGGATTTTTGGACAACTTTGGCTAAGGGAGAGGGGTGTTTGGACGAGAACTTCATCAAAGGGAGGGAGTATTTTGAGACTTGGAAATTGCTCAAGTGTGGATGAAATAAGTCTTCAACTAAGGGGGTATTTATAGGACATTCAAGGGCTAGGATTTATGCAAGTGTGTGGCCAAGATTTGGACAAGTGTGTGTGGGTCCCACCTTATCCATCTACCACACAAATATCTCACCAAACATTGACCAAATGTTTTAAGTCTTTTAAATGCCAAAAACGTGCAATACCATGGCCAATCCATTTCGTCCACCATGTCACCTAGGGGTGACACATGTCGCCCTCCTAATGGTCCAAAATATTTCATCTTCCGAAAATAACCGTAATGCCAAAAATCCGAAAATAAAGTGGGCCCCACAAACCGTAAATTCCTCCCGTGGGCCCCACGTGACCAATTCCGAAAATAAAATTCCATAATTCTCAAATATTCCAAAAAGTCCGAATACCAAATCTGGGAATCCAATTCCCATTAACAAACCTTTTTCCTTCACAAAAATCCGAAAACTTTTCCGTCGAAAAATCACACCTTTCTTTCTTTCCAATATTAATGTCGTATTCTCGTACGTATGTCCTCACATACATACCCTGGAACTACGGGGTGTAACAAGGACTTGTCAGCAAGTTTTAAGGAAGGCACACAGTGCTCGTTACTCTATTCATCCAGGGTCGATTAAGATGTATCATGACCTCAGATGTATGTATTGGTAGGATGGTCTGAAGAGAGACGTAGCGGAGTTTGTTGCTTAGTGTCCGAATTAGTAGCAGGTCAAGGTTGGACACCAGAAGCCCAGTGGGCTACTACAGGCGATTGAGATCCCGACTTAGATATGAGATGTGATTAATATGGATTTTGTTACAGGGTTGCATCGTACTCAGAGGAAGTGTGACTCCCTGAGGGTCATAGTAAACAGGCTGATGAAACCAGCCCATGTTCTTCCGGTCAGGACCACTTACGCGGCTGAGGATTATACTAGATTATATAGCAGAGAGATTGGGAGACTACACGGGGTCCCTACATTTATTTATGATAGACATATGAGCCCAGTTTACGGCTGACTTCTGGAGGTTTTTCTAGAAGGGGCCAGGGACACAAGCGAGTCTCAATGTTGCATTCCACCCTCAGACCGACGGACAGGCAGAGCGTACTATCCAGACACTTGAGGATAAGTTGCGGGTCTGTGTTATTTATTTCAGAGATAGCTGGGAGGATTATTTGCCTCTTGTTGAGTTACGTACGATAATAACTACCATTCCAGTATTCTGATTGCCCGATATGAGGCTTTGTATGAAAGAAAGTGTAGATCACCGGTCGGTTGGTTCAACATAGGCGAGGTCCAGTTAATTGGCCCAGACTTGATTCAGCGGGCTGTGGATAAAGCGAAGCTTAACCAGGAAAGATTATTAATAAAGCTCAAAGTCAGCAGAAGCTTTATGCAGATAACCGATGTCGACACTTGGAGTTCAGGTTGACATTTTAGTATAAGTATTGTTATGTGGCCAGGTATGGCAAGTGTGATTATGTTGGGTGTAGTCAAGGGACTATGTCAATATTCGTTTAGATGGGACTCCGAAAGAACATTCGGGGACGAATGTTTCTAAGGGGGAAGAATGTTACACCTCATAGTTCCAGGACATGTGTTTACAAGAATAGACGTGAGAGCACTAGACTTAGAAAAAAATTGAACGAAAGATGGAATTGCTTTCCAAAGGAAAAATCTTCCGAACCTCGGGAAGGAAAGTTGTTCGTTAATGAGAATTGGGTTCTCAAATTTGTTATTTAAGACTTTTATAACTTATCGGAATTATGAAAGTTTATTTACAGAGTTGGATACGTGTGGCCCACCCGAGAAATTTTACGTTTTGTGGGGCCCACGAGGTTTCCGATATTTTGACCAATTATGGAAATTTCGAAAAACGAAATATTATAGACCAATGGGAGGGTGACACGTGTCACCCTCCACATGATTGATCTTGGACGAAATTATGGCTAGTGTAGCAAACATTTGGCTTGATAAAATGGACCAAGTCAAAGGAAAAAGTGAGCTTGATATATTTGACCTCATCTTAACCTTCCATTTGGTTTAATCTAGGCCTTTGGTTGTGTTATATATTCATACTACTAGTGCAAGATGACTTCTACACTTAGAAAATAAATCAAGAACTTATTGTTCAAGATGAGAGCTCTCGGGTTTGCACTTGGAAGAACAAGAAAAAATTTCGTTTGTGGTTCAATGATCCCAATACTTCAACCCAAGGTTCCTAAGGGTATTGCAAGGATATCTCAATAGAAATATCCCGGAAAAACTACGTTCACGTTAGTCGCAAGGTGAAAACCTAAGGTGTTCTTCAACTTTGAAGTTGGAAATTGAAGAGAAGTTGGTTATGAGCTTCTAAGGAGTGCTTGGAGTGGATTGGAACATAAGAAGAGGAGCTAAAAGTTTCTAAGGATCGACTTAAAGTCTTGGATAATATTTGGGCTTATTTGAGGTATAAATCTTCGTATTACTATTGTAATTGAAGATTCCATGTTATAGTAAGTTAGAAATGATCATGTGATATATATTATGAAGATTGATAAGTGTTAAGGAATGTTGGAAGCATAAAATCCGAAACTAGCATGATTTGTGTCACGACCCGAACCCGGGCCCGTGACTGGTGCCTTACCCCGGGCACCCAAGTAGACATACATCAGAGTAATCAGCGGAACATAAAACACAACATGAAACAATGTAAAAGAGACACAGTTTATCTGAAGAAAAGTTGCCTTTCGGCATATATAAAACTTAACCGCAGCTACATCCCCTATTACAAACCCCGCCACAACAAGATTGCTGCACTTAAGAATGATATGACAACAATGGCGGACAGGGCCCCCGCCATACCACGAATGCAAGTACCTACAACGACAGTGGATCAGACATCGATAAGCCTCCGAGAAACGGAGCTTCCCAAATGCCGAATCGGGACCTTATGAGCGAGATCAACAATCGGTGTACTTCTACTGCAGATGAACGCAGCTTCAAGGAGGTCGACAACAGTACCAAGTATGTGAAATCAAAATATCAGAATGAAATCATAGTAGTCTATATAAAGCAGAGACATATATGATAACCAAACTACAGTTTCACAATAAATAAGCAAATATGTCAAGTCAGGGACTCACGCCCTCAAAGTCATCACTCAAATATAACTATGGGTCTCACGCCCACAACATCAATCATGCCCGTGGAATACCTTCCTCACTGCCGGCAGTCTTTCATATAAAAGCACCAAGGAATACACATGAACACCAGGTCCCACCTGTGTCATAATCAAACCGTACGGGGTAAGTACGACGGCATAGCCGACTACTAAAACCCACAGTACCAACAAGGTCATAAACTGTATCACGAGGTCTGTCTAGACCGCCACATGATCGAAGCTAGCCACTCGCCCGCAGTATCAAATGTGCGCGTCTAACCCTGGAACTTCCCGCAGCTCCGCATAGGCCACTCACATATGCCCGCATGAGGTATTCCCCGCATCGAGGGTAGCTACTCCCCGGCAACGTCCTGGACTCGCAGTCTGCATGGCCATATAGACCGCATGAGGTATAACCCCGCACACTAACCTGGAACTCTCGTAGCTCCGCATAGGTCACCTGGACCCGCATGAGGTATTCTCAAATCATGGTCCTGCATCACCGAGTCTACCCCGACGGAGGCGCTTAACCCCCGGTATCATGTCAATAGGTGAGTGATATAATACTAACATAACAGCTTATCGTTAAACAACATAAGCACAACAAGGGAAACCCCTTTACACAAACATCACAAGATACTAACACACGTAGCATCCTAACATGTTTACTTTATCAAATCAACAAGAAAGTATTACAAGGCTATCACAAACCAATACAATCAAGTTATTCACACAAGGTACTTTCTACTTTATTTTAACAAGTTCGGGTTTTTTATCCCCAAAGTACTTTATACATTAACTCTTTAAAAGATCCGCTTCTTTCACAAAAGTCACACAATACCCGTAGTATAAAAATAGAGTGACTATCTTTTTAAGTAAACCAAAACACTTCCTTTTGTAAAATCAAGTAACAACATTATTTTCCAAACGTTCAAGTTTGCCTAATTTCAAATGCTCAAGTTTCTCATTTTCGAAAGGTTTCGTAGTTCATAGTCTTAATCACTTAATAATATAATTCTCTTTCAAAACCATTGAGAAACATATGCCTTATGTGTGATTAGGTTATTCTTGTTCATAACAATCTTATTAAAGCAGCCATGATCTAGGAAATGTAATATCATTTTGTCTCATCTTAGCTTCTATGCAGATGGAGGTTTCTACTGGTTTTAATAATACTTAATTAGTCAAAACATTTCCCTTTATTAGCGCTGATGTGGTTTGTTCGATACTTATTCTGATTTCCGAAATCAGTAAGACATTATTCCTTTTAAAACCAAGTACTCATTACTCACGAATGAGGTTTCACACTTTTTAACAAAATTCATATTAATTCAATTAAGTCAAGTCTCTTATCTTTTAAGATCAAGTCTCTTAACTTCTAAAATCAATAAACCATTCTTTTTATCTCTCTTAAGTCGTTATACCTAACTTCCCATAAAGCTAGTATAACTCTTAAACTTTTAAAACCAAGTATTACTCTTCTTTCAAAAACGGTTCTTAATTCTTTTGAAATACTTCAAGATTCTTATTATTTAGACTCAAGTCAAAAGACATCGCAGTAAAACCACGTTCAGTTAACACACGTACGTCTACCGTACTATATATATTCTTTTAAAATATCATGCTCAAGAGGATAGGAAGAATCACATACCTCGCGACGATTTATCGACTATTAGCAAATAGCTCCAAAGATCGTAATCCTGCTATCCTTTTCCACCTTTCGAGTAGAATACGCTACTCGCAGTACTTCAACCTATAACGGTTATACAAGTCTATCAATGTCTAGACTACTCGGTAGAATAAATCTAGATACAAGATTCTACGGAAAATTGGGCAGACCTCCGCATCTGGCCAAACTTCACAAGTTCATCAGAAATACAAATTCCTATGTAAGTACAATTCAATCTTCTATTTTAATATTCTTCTGATGTGATTTCAGTTCGAGTCTTATCTGTAATATCCTTCTATTACAGTTCAATTCTCTTCTATGAATCTTATATTCATTTCTATACTACTACGCATGTAATTTCCAATTACAATATAAGGACAAGAGTATTTACCTCGATAAGCCAAAAATTATCCAAGATTTAATGTCGATCCTGAGCAACGTTTAGCTCCTACTCCGGGTGCTCCAACCCGCTCCAAACAACCCTTAGAAGTTCTACGCAACTTCTTCTTAATACTTCAACCAACTGTGAAGATTTTCCTTAGGGTTTCGTTTTGTGACTGAAGGGAAGTATAGTAGTATTTTTGGGCTTTTAGTATAGGTGTAACCTTGGAATACTACAAGGTATTTGGGCCAAGGTATTTTGGAATAGTAACAATACTTGGAGAGTATTTTCTACCAAGGGGGGGGATATTTTATGAGAACAACTAGGCAAGGGGGGGTGTGTCTCGGCCAACACCACTAGGAGGGGGGATATCTCTCGGCCAAGGGGCCTCTCAAAGGGGGGAGGGGGAGGCTTGGACGAGAACCTCTCCAAAGGGGGGAAGGGTTTTCAAGACTTAGAAATGTTTTTGGGATGAAGAAGTCTTGCACTTCAAGGGGGTATTTATAGGACTTTCAAGGGCTAGGATCAAGACAAGTGGTGGGCAAGTGTAGGGTCAAGATTTGGACAAGTGTTTGTGGGTCCCACTTTCTCATCAACTACACAAAATATCTACAAATATCCTACCAACCCCTTGACCAAAGTCCTAGCACAAAAAACGTGCCAAGACCCCTTTAGCTTTGCCGTCCACTTGAGGGCCAAGTGTCGCCCTCTCGTTGGTCCAAAATATTTCATCTCTCGGAAAAATCCGCAAAAATAATAAATGACATAGCCGTAATTTTCCCTTCGCAAAGTTTGGAAAACGTTTCGTCGGAAAACGTTTCGTCGGAAAACGATTCTTTTCGGGGGTTGTGCACAAAATTTCGACCCTTGCCTACTTAAGGCTTAAACTTTTATACGTATGCCCTCACGTACATACTCTGGAAATACGGGGTATAACATTCTCCCCTCCTTAGAAACATTCGTCCCGAATGTTCCTTCTAAATCTCAAAACAAACATGCGCCAGTATAGTCTTCACTGCTATACTTACGAAAACAATCATGCCACACCTGGCCACAATACAACACGCGCAAATAGTTACATCCAAGTCCACGAGGAATCACCTCCATCACTACAAAAGCTCCCACTCGAGGTCTAAAATATACTCCCTTCGCACCTTCACTTTACAAAAGAAATGATCACATCTATGCTCGTAACACATGCTCGCTTCTTCCTTACTCGTACATCTTCTCGTACATTTGAACTCTTTCATAACTTACCACATTTCATCGCTCGCTTTCCAAAATCTCTGGGTTACTACCTCCAACTTGATCATCATTAATTGGGAATACTCTGGATGGATCTCCGATACTTTTCCGAACATAACAACATGAAAGACCGGACATACTGCCTCTTAAGTCGGACGGAAAATGCTAACATATAGGCAACCTGGCCTATTCTTCACATGATCTAAAAAGGCCCAAAGTAACTCGCTAAGTTTCTCTCGCTTTCCAAAACTCGTCACACCTTTTCCGGTGGTACCTTCAAGAAGACCCACCGCCTGAACTCAACCTGCCGCCGCCGATTATCCGCATGACTTCTGTTGACTCTGAGCTGCCAATAACCTCTTCTGGATAAGCTTCACCCTATCCACATCCTGCCGAAACAAGTATGAACCAACTATCTGAACCTTGTCAACATCGAACCAATCGACCGGCAACTTACACTTCCGCCCCTACAAGGCGTCATAAAGCGACATTCGAATACTGAATGGTAGTTATTAAAACACTCCCACAATAGGAGGCAACCATCCTCACAGCTACCCCTAAAATCCAAACACTGGCCCGAGGGTGAATGTGATACTGAGACTCACCGGAGTTCCTAACCCTGCCTGGTAAAACTTCCAGAAAAAGAAATAGTCGTAACCTGGGCTCCACTGTCTGTCATAAGATAAAAGTAGGCACCTCGTGCAGTCTTACAACCTTTCTGATATAACATCTCGCATAACCCTCTGCCGAGTAAACGGTCTTGACTGAAAGATAAGATGGGCTGACCTCATCGGCCCGACTACTGGTCGAACGCATTCACGAACTCGTACGCTGGTTAACTAAACTTGGGCCTAACACCCTCATGACCCTACCACAAAGTGGAACCACCACAAACTGACCCCACCACAATACAGGCCACGGTTTGACCCGCAATTGGTCCGCAACCCGACCCGCTATCACGCAAAACTCTTGTTCCCCGATCCGGAACAATCTCACTAATCAAGTCACGAAAACCTAGTGGTCTTCTTAGATCAACTACCCTCTTTCCTTTCACACTACACAGGGACTTATCACACAAACATATCTCACATGAACTATGCACTCCGATAAGGGTCAGACATAAAATAAATCTTTTACTCAAGATGACCTCACATCTAAGGTCTCTACGTATAATATTCTAAGGCTCATAATTAACACAATGCTATCTGAACATAACACTTAAAATATACTCATCTTATCACACATACTAATCTCTAGAGGGTTAAGGATATATCTGTATCTACTGCTTCACTCCCCTTTTGTCGTTCTAGTCAATCCTGCCCTGTTGGGCGCATAGCTAGGGAAGGTGATGAACTAGCTACTGATCCCGGCGTCGAGTCTCTACATCCGCGCCACCTGGCCTGACAAATTCTCGCAAATGGCTCGCTGCCGCAAGCATAACAAGTCGTCAAGAAGCACGACACTCCCAAAATGACATCTACCACAACGCCACACCGAGCGGGGTGGCCTCCTCGCTAACACCCCTTTCTCTCCGAACCATCGACTCAAGAATCGATCCGGGTAGACCGAGTCCACCTACTAGGACATCGTTTGACACACGGCCCCGACGGCGCAGTAAAACAAGTACCAACAAAAAGATGACATTCCCCGGGATGACGTTTGCCACACCGTGGAACACCGAGGAAAATCAATCCGTGTCAAACCTATGTGAGCCGCGAACCAGCACTCGGAGCTCGACCAACTCCTACATACCCCGAACGTCCTGAACCCTGTGGAGAACCACTCTGCACTGGCGGAGGCGCATAACCAATCTGCTGCTGAGAAGGTCCGCCTCGAAAGTTACCAAAGGACCCTGCTGTTCTGGCCCTCTTCTGCCGATCTTGGTTAACCCGTCGATCCCTACGTTTCTCGGCCTGCTGTGCATAAGCCTGTACGCAGGCCATGCTCATGCCTGACTGAAGAGCTACTCTTGCACAACCCTTTCTTAGATATTCATCAAGGCCCGCGATAAATCGATACATAAAATACTCTCTGGTTGCTAATTCCATAGCTAGAAACAGGGTCGCCTCTTTGCAATCCATACCTCGCCATCGGGTCGTGGAACCGGCGTTCAAATATCATGGCCGCAGAGGAATCGCCGCCACTGGCTAGACTTCGCTGACCGCGACGCCGCAGAACTCCCCGAATGAAACACCACCTGTGATGATTGGGCTCGCCCACGTAACCTTCTCAGGTTTACCCGCAGCCTCCTCGGCTGCCTTGCCCTTCTGGGCCCGGGTTGCCTTACGCGGAGGCATAACGGTAAGGGAAAGAAATACGTTAGAGGGGTCCAACTTATAACACAGCTCTAAGCACGATCTCAGAGTGAGAAGAATGGAAACCAATCCTAAATATCCTATAGCCTCCTGATTATTAGTGTGGTGCACAACACACCGATAATCAAGACTCTACTAGATACGGTCTGTAGACCCTTTCCGAGGATTAACTGCTCTGATACCACTTTTGTCACGACCCGAACCGGCGTGGATCGTGCCTTACCCCGGGCACCCAAGTAGACATACATCAGAGTAATCAGCGGAACATAAAACACAACATGAAACAATGTAAAAGAGACATAGTTTATCTGAAGAAAAGTTGTCTTTCGGCATATATAAAAACTTAAATCCGAACAGTTACATCCCCTATTACAAACCCTGCCCACAACAGTACTACAGACCTCTAAGAATGATATGACAACAATGGCGGGACAGGGCCCCGCCATACCCCTGAATGCAAGTACCTACAACGACAGTGGATCAGACATCGATAAGCCTCCGAGAAACGGAGCTTCCCAAACGCTGAATCGGGACCCTATGAGCGAGGATCAACAATCGGTGTACTTACCGCGGCATGAACGCGGCCCGAAGGAGGTCGATAACCGGTACCAAGTATGTGAAATCAAAATATCAGAACGAAATCATAGTAGTCTATATAAAGCAGGAGACATATATGATAACCAAACTACAGTTCACAATAAATAAGCAGTCATGTCAAGTCAGGGACTCACGCCCTCAAAGTCATCACTCAAATATAACTATGGGTCTCACGCCCACAACATCAATCATGCCCGTGGAATACCTTCCTCACTGCCGGCAGTCTTTGATATAAAAGCACCAAGGAATACACATGAACACCAGGTCCCACCTGTGTCATAATAAAACCGTACGGGGTAAGTACGAAGGCATAGCCGACTACTAAAACCCACAGTACCAACAAGGTCATAAACTGTATCACGAGGTCTGTCTAGACCACCACATGATCGAAGCTGGCCACTCGCCCGCAGTATCAAATGTGCGCGTCTAATCCTGGAACTTCCCGCAGCTCCGCATAGGCCACTCACATAGGCCCGCATGAGGTATTCCCCGCATCGAGGGTAGCTACTCCCGCAACGCCCCGACTCGCAGTCCGCACGCCACATAGACCGCATGAGGTATAACCCCGCACACTAACACCGAACTCGTAGCTCCGCATAGGTCCCCGACCCGCATGAGGTATTCTCGAATCATGGTCCTGCATCACCGAGTCTACCCCGACGGAGGGCGCAACCCCTGTATCATGTCAAGAGGTGAGTGATATAATACTAACATAACAGCTTATCGTTAAACAACATAAGCACAACAAGGGAAACCCCTTTACACAAACATCACAAGATAATAACACACGTAGCATCCTAACATGTTTACTTTATCAAATCAACAAGAAAGTATTATAAGGCTATCACAAACCAACACAATCAAGTTATTCACACAAGGTACTTTCTACTTTATTTTAACAAGTTTGGGTTTTTATCCCCAAAGTACCTTATACATTAACTCTTAAAAAGATCCGCTTCTTTCACAAAAGTCACACAATACCCGTAGTATAAAAATAGAGTGACTATCTTTTTAAGTAAACCAAAACACTTCCTTTTGTAAAATCAAGTAACAACATTATTTTCCAAACGTTCAAGTTTGCCTAATTTCAAATGCTCAAGTTTCTCATTTTCGAAAGGTTTCGTAGTTCATAGTCTTAATCACTTAATAATATAATTCTCTTTCAAAACCATTGAGAAACATATGCCTTATGTGTGAGTAGGTTATTCTTGTTCATAACAATCTTATTAAAGCAGCCATGATCTAGGAAATGTAATATCATTTTGTCTCATCTTAGCTTCTATGCAGATGGAGGTTTCTACTGGTTTTAATAATACTTAATTAGTCAAAACATTTCCCTTTATTAGCGCTGCTGTGGTTTGTTCGATACTTATTCTGATTTCCGAAATCAGTAAGACATTATTCCTTTTAAAAACCAAGTACTCATTACTCACGAATGAGGTTTCACACTTTTTAACAAAATTCATATTAATTCAATTAAGTCAAGTCTCTTATCTTTTAAGATCAAGTCTCTTAACTTCTAAAATCAATAAACCATTCTTTTTATATCTCTTAAGTCGTTATACCTAACTTCCCATAAAGCTAGTATAACTCTTAAACTTTTAAAACCAAGTATTACTCTTCTTTCAAAAACGGTTCTTAATTCTTTTGAAATACTTCAAGATTCTTATTATTTAGACTCAAGTCAAAAGACATCGGAGTAAAACCACGTTCAGTTAACACACGTACGTCTACCGTACTATATATATTCTTTTAAAATATCATGCTCAAGAGGATAGGAAGAATCACATACCTCGCGACGATTTATCGACTATTAGCAAATAGCTCCAAAGTACTGTAATCCTGCTATCCTTTTCCACCCTTCGAGTAGAATACGCTACTCGCAGTACTTCAACCTATAACGGTTATACAAGTCTATCAATGTCTAGACTACTCGGTAGAATAAATCTAGATACAAGATTCTACGGAAAATTGGGCAAAGACCTCCCTACCCACAAACTTCACAAGTTCATCAGAAATACAAATCCTATGTAAATGCAGTTCAATCTTCTATTTTAATATTCTTCGATGTGATTTGATTCGAGTCTTATCTGTAATATCCTTCTATTACAGTTTAATTCTCTTCTATGAATCTTATATTCATTTCTATACTACCACAGTATGTAATTTCCAATTACAATATAAGGACAAGAGTATTTACCTCGATAAGCCAAAAATTATCCAAGATTTAATGTCGATCCTGAGCAACGTTTAGCTCCTACTCCGGGTGCTCCAACCCGCTCCAAACAACCCTTAGAAGTTCTACGCAACTTCTTCTTAATACTTCAACCAACTGTGAAGATTTTCCTTAGGGTTTCGTTTTGTGATCAAGGGAAGTATAGTAGTATTTACGGCTTTTAGTATAGGTTTAACCTTGGAATACTACAAGGTATTTGGGCCAAGGTATTTTGGAATAATAACAATACTTGGAGAGTATTTTCTACCAAGGGGGGGGGGGGGTATTTTACGAGAACAACTAGGCAAGGGGGGGTTTGTCTCGGCCAACACCACTAGGAGGATATCTCTGCCAAGGGGCCTCTCAAAGGGAGGGGAGGCTTGGGCGAGAACCTCTCCAAAGGGGGGAAGGGTTTTCAAGACTTAGAAATGTTTTTGGGATGAAGAAGTCTTGCACTTCAAGGGGGTATTTATAGGACTTTCAAGGGCTAGGATCAAGACAAGTGGTGGGCAAGTGTAGGGTCAAGATTTGGACAAGTGTTTGTGGGTCCCACTTGCTCATCAACTACACAAAATATCTACAAATATCCTACCAACCCCTTGACCAAAGTCCTAGCACAAAAAACGTGCCAAGACCCCTTTAGCTTTGCCGTCCACTTGAGGGCCAAGTGTCGCCCTCTCGTTGGTCCAAAATATTTCATCTCTCGTAAAAATCCGCAAAAATAATAAATGACATAGCCGTAATTTTCCCTTCGCAAAGTTTGGAAAACGTTTCGTCGGAAAATGATTCTTTTCGGGGGTTGTGCACAAAATTTCGACCCTTGCCTACTTAAGGCTTAAACTTTTATACGTATGCCCTCACGTACATACTCTGGAAATACGGGGTATAACAATTTGCCTTTAAAATTGTAATTCAATTTAGTTATTAGTTTTAGTAGTCGCATGTTATATAAAGAGGATATTATAGTTGTTAAAGTTGGTTGCGACTATATAACATGTTGGAACGACAAAATGGATTGAACTAGAATTGGATTATATTTTGCATTGTTGCTCATATTAGCCGAGAATGGCATTGACTATTGGATTGTTTTGTATATATTGTGGGGCAGAATTTTACACGTATTGTAAGGCGTGTAATCCCCTTTGGTTAACTGATTGTTGAGCCTTAAATGTGGCATTTGGTTATTGATTTTCGGGCCTTGAAAAAGGTGGAAAAGTACGTAGAAACAAAGAAGGTGCTGCCCGATTTTCCGTAGAATTAAGAGTCTTTATACTTAGGAATATTCTACGTTGAAAGCTAATAGTTGATGGACGTATTATGGTCATTATATGTTGACATTCTACGTGCGGCGTATTCAACTTGGCAAGTGGATTAAGTCGAAGAGGTATGTGGAAATTTTCTTATCTCTTGAGCATGAGTAGTTATAAATATATAGTACGGTAGACGTACGAGATTTAAATGAATTCAGTTCATTTGATATCCTTGACTTGTTTTAAGAATGTATAAGTTGGTTGAGTTAGAGAATTAACTCACTTTTTAAAGGATAGAAATGCCTTGGTTTCAAAAGCATAAAGTTGGTTATAATAACTTTATGGAAAGTAAAAAGAATGGTTTATTCTAATAAGGTAAACAAAGATTCTTGGCTTGAAAATGTATAGAATACTGGATTTGGAAGTATTGATTACTTGAACTATTCTAAAGTTAAGAAACTTGATTTCTAAAGTTAAGAGACTTGAAGTATTTTGAAAGTATAAGTCTCTTAGTTATAAAAAGAATGTAATTGTCTAAAACATAAAGAGTTATAACGGCTTTATGGGAATTTAGTTATAACGGCTTTATGGAAAGTTAAGAGAAAGTCTACTTGATTTATAGGCACGAGTTGCCTAGGTTGTGAAAGTAGAAGTTACTTGGTTTTAAAGCCTTGAAATGTATTTCTAAAGGTATAGTGACTTGTTTGGAAAAGTAGACAAGCCTTGATACTACGGGCATTAGTATCTTGGGGATTTTATATAAGAAAGAGTCATTTTTAAAAGGAAAAAGGTACATAGTACTTCGGGTTAAATTTCCGGATTTTATAATGACATGTTAGTGCCTTAAGTAAACTAAAATGAGAGTGTATATAAATAAGGCTAATAAGAAGTTAGGGGATTTCTTAACTTGTTTATGTTTTGTATGATAAGCCGGTGGTGCTTATGTTATGTATGATAAGCCGGTGATGCTTATGTTATGTATGATAAGCCGGTGGTGCTTATGTTATGTATGATAGCCGGTTGCGCTAGGTTATGTTATTCTTGCTGGGTAAAACCCCGGGTTACTACTTATTCCATGGGTTTGCTACCCATGATGCGAGTGCGGCGTTTGTACTCAATGCGGGACCACCGTGCCCATGCGGATGAAATAGTCCTATGCGGGTGAAATAGTCTCATGCGAGGTGGATGACCTCATTGCGGGTCCACAGGACCTATGCGGGTGAAATAGTCCCAGGAGTAGGATTGCTTAATGATACTACGGGCGGGTGGCCCTACTTTGATCATGAGCCTCCTATTTTTATGCAGTAAAGTGTCACGACCCAACCTCGGCCGCGATCGGTACCTACCGGGTACCACGCCGTATATGTCGAGAATAGCAATGAACATACATAACACATAACTTTATAAAAAGTGGTAACATCACCGCCACCGTAGCAAGGTCGCCCATAAAACATATTTAAACAAAGTAGAGTAGTACAACTGGTTCTTATAGCCCAAAACATATATGTGACCACAGACCTATACAGATAAAAGCGTATGGACAGGCCCGCCATACCCCGAATGTACAAAATACCTATAGCATCGTGGAATATCCGTATTCAATAAACAAGCTTAGGAGGAATGGAGCTTCGACACGGAATAGTGATCCTAAGAACGAGGATCCTCAATCGCTTACTTACCTCACAGCATGAACACACCCAGGAAGGGGGTCAGTACACAATATGTACCAAGTATGTAAAGCTGGAAAATACTGTAATAATGATATCATAAGTCTAAAAGTAAGCTGGAGTCATGGAAGAAAATCAAAATATCTTTTATTGTGTCTTACTAACAATGAGAGTGACAAGTATATATATATAATACCGCATAAAATAGGGGCCTTAGGATCAAAACAGGGTACCTCTCCCGTAGTATCAATAAGCACCCCTACTCCTGGGACTATTTCACCCGCATAGGTCCTGTGGACCCGCATGAGGTATTCCTCGCATAGGTTGTACCCGCCCGCATGGGACTATTTCACCCGCATAAGCCCATAAGGACTCGCATGAGGTATTCCTCGCATCATGGGTAGCAAATCCACTAATGTGGTATAACGATCTTGGGGACTTACCCCTCAGATATACTCTTACCCTGAAGCAGATGGTATAACGATCTTGGGGACTTACCCCTCAGATATACTCTTACACTGAAGAAGATAGTATAACGATCTTGGGGCTTGCCCCTCAGATATACTCTTACACTGAAGAAGGTGGTATGACGATCTTGGGGCTTGCCCCTCAGACATACTCTTACCCTGGAGAAGGTGGTATAACGATCTTGGGGCTTGCCCCTCAGATATACTCTTACCCTAGCTCAAACTGTCATCATATCATAATCATAAATAAGTTAAGAAAACTTATAACCTCTTATTAGTCTTGTTCATATACCCTCTCATTTTAGTTTACTTAAGGAACTTAATCATATCTTCAATAAAAGAACACCGGGAATTTAACCCAAGTACTACATGCTTCAACTCTTTTAAAAATGACTCTTCTTTATACATAAAAACTCTTGGGCAATTGATGCCTTAAAACCAATTTGCCTCTTCGTATACTTATCTTACTTAGAGTAAATCTCCTCTCATTAACCTTTTATGAAGCTAATAAACCAAATTCCCATAAAGTTGTTATATTAACTCTACACTTTAGTAAAATCATACTTTTCCCCTAACTAAGGGACTTATACATTCTTAAAACGAAACAAGTCATTATATACTTAAAACAAGTAAGAATACCAAATCTTGTACGTCTACCGTACTACATAGTTTCATCTATTCATGCTCAAGAGATAGGAAAGCTTCACATACCTTTTTGATCAATCCACTTGCTAAGTCCAAACTACCGCAAGTAATATGTCAACCTAAAATAACCATGATACGTTTATTAACCTCTAATTTCAATGTAGAATAATCTAAACTCAAAGCCACTAAATTCTATGAAAAATTGGGCAGCATTTCCTTTGTTTCTACTCACTTTGCCACCTTTCTCAAGGCCGAATTTATCATCCAAACGCCACATTTAAGGCTCAACAATCCAACATTTCAAAGGGGATTACACACCTAACTTGGGTGTGTAAAATTCTGCCCCATAAGGTACAACAATTCACTTAACAATTTTAAGGTAGTTTTTAGGCTACAACATGCTCATAATATCTTCTTAACCAATTCCTTCACATTCAAACCATAGTTCTTACATGCAATGAGTCTAAGAGCATTATTTACTACCACAAGTTCTTTCTTCTTAACATGCAACACTAAAAACTAATTATAAAGGAGGAACCATTACCTTAGAGCTTTAGCCAAATTTATTCCAACAATTCTTGCTAGCCTCCTTTCCAAGAATACCACCACAACCACCTTCACAAGCTAGCCACAAGTTTCCTTCTTGCCTTTTACTTTCCAGATTTCTCCTAAGGCTAAAATATCTCTTGGAATTTTAGAGAGAAGTGGGAGCTTAAGCTTTAGAGAGAGAGAGAAATTGGAAGATGACCAAGTCTTCAAGACTTGGTCAATATATTGCATGCAAGAAATCAGATGGGGGGGACACTTGTCACCCTCCCAAGGTCTTTTAAAAGAAAAATCTGACTTTTCCTAAGTTTTTGCACTAAAATCCCGCGCCCCGCGCGGTAGCTGGCCAGCTGAAACCTCCGCAGCCTCTCCGAACTTTCGCGCTGCCCTGCTGTCTCAGCCTGGGCGCTGCAACTTCAGCGACCCTCAAGATTTCGCGCGCCGCCTCGCCGCTTTGTCCGAAACACATTTCTGTCCGACTGCGCACTTAACTTGTAACTCTCATAACTTTCTACTCTGACGTCCTATCGACGAACGGTTGGTTGCGTTGGAATCTAGACTCCATGAACTATGACCTAGGCCTTTGAAACACTTAGGAACTCTCAATGTACCGGGTCATAACCCATCTCAAAGTTGACTAAAAGCCGATCGGAACAATCCGTCAACCTATCCTTAGAAAATTTTAAGTCTTACATGCTTTCGTACACTCTTATACGTAGGGTCCGAACTACGGGGTATAACATAAAGTATACTCTTGATTACTTTCATTGTTAGTAAGGCACAGTGTACTGTTATTTGAGTTATCATACATGTCTCCAGCTTTATTTTAGACTTTATGATTTCATTTCAGTACTTTCAGTTTTACATACTTGGTACATCTGTTGTACTGACCCCCTTTCCTCGGGGGATGCGTTCATGTCGCATGTAGGGGTAAGCAGGTGGTGGATCCTCATTCTTAGGATCACTGATCAGTTGTCAGAAGCTCTATTTCTCCGGAGGCTTGTCTTTTGGTACGGTTTCCCTGATGTTGTAGATTTATGTACATTCAGGGGTATGGTGGGGCCCTGTCCCGTCACAGTTGTTATTCTTGGAGGTCTGTAGTCATATCTTGTGGATTGGGTTGTAAGAACAAAGAGGTAACTATTTTATTTTTCCTGGGTTACGTATATTTCACGGAAGGTGGCCTTATCGGCTAGCCTGTTGATATTTTCTTTACTGTCTAAGGATCTTATGAGTTTATGTATGTTCCGCTGCTATTCTCTTATGTATACCTGTAAGGGGTGCCCAGGTAGGGCATCAATCGCGGGCCCGGAGTCGGGTCATGACAATGTACACCTATGGGACTTCTCCAAACAGTACATTCCCCTCTCCTCATCAATATTCTCAATTGTTGTCTCTCTCACCTAACTTTCTCAGTGACTCTACCCATTCAATGAACTCCCTTACAAATAAAAAATAAAACCTACTAAAATCTAATATAATATAATCAATATCTTGTCTTGGAACATAATTGTTACAACATAAGACCATTACAGATAAATCGTGATAGGAGCATACATGTTCTTTCATTGCAGTAGTTGATTCCCCGTGACTCTTTGTGTTGACTATGCTCTCACCCTGACGCCTCTCTCATTGGTTGTGGTTAAGCTCCAAAGCTTTTGTCGTGCTGTATTTATAGGAGTAAATAGTCACCTTAAGTTCTCCACATCCGATCTAGACTTGGTTCCATTAATTGTACGAAATAAATCCTTGTTTGACATGGATTTCTTTCTTTACGCGCATATTGTTACTTATATTTTCAAGCTAATTCCATGTGGACAATTTATGATAGTATTTTTATATCTTGAACTCTTTTTTTTTTTTTTCGGGTAAATGCAAATATTATTACTAAAAAGAAAAGCTCAGGAAGCTACAATCAGTCGTTGAGGGTTCTCAATCCTCAACGTAAACAAGAACAAGAAAATAAACTTCAACATGAAAATTAAATGCTATCTATCCGGGACATTCCAAGATAGTATCTTCATTTAAGTAATCGGGGGGTAGTGAAATACTCTTCCAATCTTCGTACTTGGACTTTTATTCGTTGGATTAGGCTCCTTAATTTGTTGTGACTCCCTAGTATCATTTGCACGCTCAGTAGGTGCAATAGTTGGATTCATGGGGGAAATCAAGACTAGTGCATCATTGGGAATGGTTGCCATAAATGGCTCACGCCCCTCGCATTAAGTGGTTTGTTGGCAAACAAGGTCGACTTTAGGCTTCTTGGAAAAGAATGCTCCTTCAAATTCCACATTAATTGCTCTTCCAAGACTCATTTGAAATGTAGCCCTTCTGCCTCGTAGCCATCAAGTTACCATACCTCTTTGGACGAGTTGCCCCTATGGTTTCCGCAACTTTTGACTTCATTAGAAGAGTAGACCCATCGGTACCCACCCTTATCAAGTTTCGAAGCCCTATTGAATGAGATGTTTCCTTGGTACTCACAGCAATTAAATTCCCCAAGTTACCAAGTCTTGTTTGAAGAGTAGGTTGTTCAAATTCCGCACGTTTTGTACAACCAAGAGCCATGGGAATTGAACCAACTTCGGACCCAACAATCTTGAACCGATGACCCTTGGGTTCCAGCCTTGACACGTGACCACCATAAAGACCAATCAGCAGCCCATGACCACCCTTCTTACCCTCTTTCGACCCGGAACCACCCTCAAGAACCGTCATCGACCCGTGCCCACCCATGCTACCCGTCAACCCCTCAAGAATGGGTGACGCTTCGGAAACCGCAACACTTGAATTCCCAACAAACTCAACTCCGAAAGTTGCACCTAATGAATGAGGCGTGCCATTGATAACCGAAGCAATTGAATGAGGCGTGCCATTGACATCCGCACCCATTGAATGCATCAAATTCCTAGACCTCTTTTGGATAGGAAACCCCTCGGCTTCCAAAACCTTTGCATTTCCAAGGCCAATTGGAAAAGAAACAATGTCGAACTCAACAACCAAAGGCTGGTGACCCATGGACCTCCCCAAAGACCCATGACCACCCTCCTGACCCGCAATCAACCCGTGACCAACCTCGAGACCCGCACACCTTGCATCCAAAGTGGCCACGGAAAAGTCTCTTTGTACTCAGAAGCCAAGGATCGGAGACCCAAGGGTTCAAACCACAAACCCTGAACATCAACACCACCCTCCTGCAACCCGGAACCACCCTCCATACCCACTTTCGACCCGGGATCCCTATCAAGATCCGCAATCTCTCCAGGGTCAGGAGTGTCTACCGGAATCGTAGCTGCCATTCCGACGTCCAAGGTGCTCGGAAGGTTGGGAAAATCAAAGCGGCTGATCCTCAACCCAAGACCACCATCATGACCCTCTTGCACACCAAGAACACCTCCCGACTTGCTAGCAACCTCGCTTCAACCGCTTGTCGAAAGAGAAGAAATCGCCACGCCAGAGGTCGCCGGAAATGCAAACCTCAAATTCAAATCTTGAATCTTGTAATCTTGAACAATCAAAATAATCTCTTTCATTCTTTTGGCTGAAATCTTTGTATTCTTTCTCATGGCTAGAAGGAAGATAATGCAAATCTTGAGTAATCTTTAATCAAGTTGAAGTATCTTCGTAACAATCTTTGGACAAGTTGATAACCTCGAACAATCTTTCCACAATTTTCGAAAAATCTTCGAACAAGATGTAAAATTTCCGTAATTAACTCAAACAACTTCGTATCAAATTCAAGTAAGATGAACAGACGAACAATCTCATGAAATCAAAGATGAAATCAGATTTACGGAGTATGAAATCGAAGATGAAATCATAAGAATGAGGCGGATTGCGAAGAGCGACTAGGGAGAAATGTTGAGAGCATTTTCGCCTAGTGAGAGAAACTTCTCTCTAACTTTTATATCTTGAACTCTAGTTCCTTATAGAATTGTATTTAGTCATAATTGCAATTCTCGAAGTCCGCACTTAACAGCTTCTTCAGACAGTCTCCAGTTCTTGTTCAAATGACCAATTCCTCTCAGCAGTTCCTCAGAGAATTGTGTCTGCTTTACCAGTTCCTTTTGATGATGTTTTAAGGATTTGGTTCTTGTACATATGTCATTCTTCCTTGTACATTAATTGTCACTTGTACATAGTTTGTCATCTAAACTCTTGAACTATTATTGAGACCAAACATCTCATCAATATCTTTTGATTTAAGATAATCTAAAGATTGTAACCCACATAATTTATTTAGATACTAATATTATTATTTATTACTATTTTTATTGTCTTTTAAATTTTTGAACGCGAAATTTGATGTTACAATGAGTATTCCAATTTTTGAGTGAATAACTTAAAAGGTCATTGAACTATAGTAAATGTCTCACTAAAGTCACTTACGGTTGTTTTGTATCAAAAATGTTATTCAAGTTAAACTAGTTTACCTATAAGTCATTGTATAAAAAAAACTAAATAAATAATTACATAAATCTCCCGCAAGTTTGAATTTGTAGCACTTACTTCTTTTGTGATTTACGTGCCTCTCTTATTTTAAGATAATTCTTTTAACCTTATAATTATTAATTTAACCAGGTTGTCCATTATGATATTTTCTATTGTGTTTTTTGAATTCTGCAAGTCATAATCTATTCTTTAATTAATTGTGAATTCTAAAGAATCTTAAAACCCCTCTTTTTTCTTTCTTTTTCTTTTTGTGATGGAACATTGAGTTTTGTGAAGAATTTAGGTTGTGGTAATTTTGGAGTACCTAAGCTTGTAAGAGGCATAAGACCAAAAGGTTCTTTGTTGCGACTTCTTTGAAAAGTCACATATTCAACCATATGATAAGATCTCTTAGAAATTGTGCTAATAAGCTTCAAGATATTAAATAAATAAAACAAAAATGAAAAATATAAGAAGTATTACACCTTTCGTTCCATGATTGATAAATAATTCTGACAGATTTCGAAGTTAGTTTAGTAAATTCTCTAAAGAATCCATATATTCTGTTAATGTTGGGTTTTATGTTATGATATTTTTCGTAACATAACATTTTCAGTACCAAGTTAAAAATCAAAATGTTGGAACACATGTCTTTGACATTTGGACCAACATTCTGATAATAGTTTTGCCCTTCTTCACGGACTGAGGCTTATCTCGTGGGATTTTTACCACGATGGTAAAGTGACGTGGCAAGAAACTTATTGAGCTGATTATACACGTGGGAATACCAAGTCCAAAGGCGTTGCTAGACTTGGGGAACAAGTCCAAGAGGTTGGAGGATTTTGCTCCACATTCATCTCCAACAAATCTGGTCAAGCTGCCCACCTTTTTCTCAACTTCCACAACGATTCATTGAGCATTTCAAGGAAGACTCTCTACTATATATAGAGAGGCTACATCAAGGAATCGATATCCAGAAATTACAAGAGAAAAAGATTGTCTGAGCGTTTCGACGACATTCTTTCCAACATTATAGTTGCTGCCTAGATTCTAGATTAGTTCTTTATTGAAGCAATTATAACGATATGTTGTCTATATCTACTTAGTTAGATTTTTCAGGCATGTAAGTCATCTGCGACTTCACCATTTTTATTCCTTTGTATTATTTTGTAAATCTTGTAAGAGAAGGAATATATTCAATTGTATATCCATATATATAATACTTTTGGTCATTGACCATCATGGGTTATATTAATATATAACCTATGTAAATTTAAACATTTGTGTTTTTATTATTTCCGCTGCAATTTAACTCTTCAAAGTTTTTCTATTTTTATCTAAGTGTCGTCAGTTTTTCCAGATGACATTGTTAACGACATTTGCAAATTATTTCAGCGTACAAATAATTTTACTTACTGTTTGCTTTTGTTTATTCCATAGTATAACCCCCGGGACCCAACAAGTGGTATCAGAGCCTACACATGACATAATAAGTTTTTGGTTATGTTATATAAACTATGGATCTGACTAATCCAATAATTGGTAGACTTCCTATTCTAGATGGATCAAACTATGTCTATTGAAAAATTCGTCTACGCTCTCATATCAAATCCATTGATATTAGAGCATGGAGATCTATTACCAATGAATATAATGTTCCAATGTTACCACCGGATGAGGAAGACGACATTCTTGTTAAGCCTGAATCTGAATGGAGTGTGGAAGAAACCAACAATGCAAGCTTCAATGAAAAAGCCTTAAATGTTATTTTTGCATGGATTGATCTCTACATGTTCAAGCTCATACAAAATTGCTCTACGGGAAAGGATGATTGGGATACTTTGCAAACCCATTGTGAAGGTAGCTCTAGTGTTCGTCGAACGAAGTTTCGTATGCTCATGAGTAAATATGAACGTTTAAAGATGGAAGAGACGGAGGATATTAAAACATATTTTGAAAAATTGATTGACATCTCTAATGAATGTCAAGTTCTTGGTTCTCTGTTAACCAACAATCAACTTGTAAAAAAAGCACTTCGTTCTCTTCCTGAAAAGTTCAATATAAAGATAAGTGTGATTGAAGAAGCTCACAATCCTGCTACAATAGACCTTCATACTTTAATGAGTATTCTCAAAACTTATGAGATGAATATGGAGAATCAAATGACATTGTATAAAAACAAAGATATAACACTTCAAGCAAAATCCTTAGAGAGTCACGTCGATGATGAGGATGAAAATCTTGAAGAAATTGGTGATGGTGCAAATTTTTCCCTCCTTACTCAAAAATTCAATTCGATCGTAAGGAAGTTCAACAATAATAAAAGTAAATTTAAATCCAAAGAGCACCAAAACCAAGGCTTCAATCTAAAGTCCACTAACCCCCTTCCTATAGTTCAAAGAGAAAATCAACTAAGGAGAACCAACTCAGACAGAACCAAATATGATCCCAAACATGAGAATCTGTGCAATGTCATGCTTATTCTGGATGGGGTCATTATGCAAATGAATGTGCAAATACCTTAAGAAAATTTTGTAAAGGTCTGTGGGTTTCTCTTAGTGACGATGAAGAAGAAGATGAAGGAGATCAAAAAATAGAGTCACAAGAAATGCTGGCCACTGTTTACGAACTGTCTCTCTCAGACAATGAAATTGTCATCGACAGTGTTGTCCCAAATGTCACCACATTTGCGTCAACATCTGCGACATCTGCAGGTCCAAAAACATCCGAAAGATATGAATATTTTAACTATCCTGATGTTAATTACTTTACTAGTACTATTTCTTGTAGTGAGACTAGCTTTGACGATCAAGTTGATCCCAAGGACGACATGATTAAGGATTTACAAAAACTTTGTAAAGACTTAATTCTAGAATCCAAGCAACTTGACTCAAAGTTAAGATCTTTAACTCTTGAGAATGCAGGTTTAAAAGGCATAATAACCTGCTTAGAAGTTACACTTACCAAAAAGGATCTTGAATTTGGTAAGATTAGTGCAAAGTTTGATTTAGCTGAAGCAACCTTCCATAAGCTCAATACAACTTACCTCCAAATTGGATGAGATTATGAGTGTTAGTCAACCACCACATGCAGGTATTGGGTACAAGAACTCTCTTAATGCAATATGCTCTAATATATTTGACAAATCTGGGAGATAGGTTTTGTAAAAGAGAAAGGATCTGAAGACAAGCTTTCAGTCGCGTCAAATAACATGAAGTTTGTGTGCCATTATTGTAACTCCTCTGGGCACATAAGATCATATTGTCGCAAACTTCAGAATTCCAGGAGCAGAATGTTGTCAAGACGAATGTCCAACATTCCGGACAACACTCGAAGCAACATTCCTGACGGAAGAAAAGGAAAATATTTTAAGAAAGTTTGGGATGCCCAAGATGAATGTGAGATGTAATGTTGCTATAATTGCATTAAGGACTAACATTTCAGGTTAATGGTACTTTGACAATGGGTGCTCTCAATGTTATACCCCGTGGTTCAGCCGCGTATGGGCTACGCGGAAGAGTTAGGACTCAAATCGAAAACTTGGTCCGTGGCCTCAGCGGCGCCAAGGCTGGAAATTCACGCGCGCCGAAATCGGCCGCGCGCTAAAGTTCCAGAGTCCGCAGAGTTGCGCGCCGATCGCAGGGCCGCGCGCCAGGCGGATCTGCGAGTTAGTGGAAATTTCTGACCGCTTTGTTTTAAAAGAGGCCATGGGTGGGTGACAAGTGTCCCCCCCATCTGAAATGTTGCATGCCTTATATTGACCAAGTCTTGAAGACTTGGTCATCTTTTCATCTTTCATCTATCTCTCTCTCTAAGCTAAAAAGCTCTCCCTTCTCTCTAGAAAATCAAGAGAAACTCCAAGCTTAAGAAAAATCTGAAAAGGGTGTTAAGAAGGAAAGTTAATTGCAAGCTTGTGGAGGTTGTTGTAGTGGTATTCTTGAAAAGGAGGCTAGCAAATTGTTGTAATAATTTTGGCTAAAGCTCCAAAGGTAACATTTCTTCTCTTGTAGCTAGTTATTGGTGTTGCATGTGAAGAATAAGGAATTTGTAGTGGTAAAGAATGCTCTTAGAATCATTGCATGTAAGAAAAATGGTTTGGATATGAAGGATTGGTTAAAGAGATATTATGAGCATGTTGTAGCCTACAAACCACTTTAGAATTGTTAAGTATATTGTTTTACCTATTGGGGCAGAATTTTACACACCTAAGATTGGTTGTGTAATCCCTTTTGAAATGTTGGATTGTTGGGCCTTAAATGTGGCGTTTGGTTATTGATTTCGGCCTTGAAAAAGGTGGCAAAGTATGTAGAAACAAAGGAAATGCTGCCCAATTTTCCTTAGGAATTAGTAACTTGAATTTGGAATTTCTACATTGAAATTAGGGGTTAATAAACGTATTATGGTCATTATAGGTTGACATATTACGTGCGGTATTTCGGACTTAGCAAGTGGATTAACCGAAGAGGTATGTGGAACTTTCCTATCTTTTGAGCATGAGTAGTTGTATCTATGTAGTACGGTAGACGTACAAGATTCGATATCTTTCACTTGTTTTAAAGTATATTGGTACTTGTTTCATTTTAAAAGTATAAGTCCCTTGGATTTAGGGAAAATGTATTTGACAAAGGAATAACGCTAATATAATGACTTTATGGGAAGTTGGTTATATTAGTTTTTGAGAGGTTCACAAAGAAAGGTTTACTCTAATTAAAACAAGTACGGGTAAAGGATTTGAAACTAAGAAAGGTGAATTGATTTTTAGGCATTGGTTGCCTAAGGTTTTAAAGGAAATGAAGTCACTTGATTTAGAAGCTTATTATATTTCTAAAAGGAAATGTGACTTGTTTTGAAAAGAAATTGTAACTTGATACTATGGTGATTAGTATCTTGGAATTTTTGTATAAAAATGAGTTATTTCTTAAAAGGTTAGAAGTACATGGTACTTGGGTTAAATTCCCGGATTTTCTATTAAAAGACATGTTGGTGCCTTAGGTATACTAAAATGAGAGGATATATTAATAATGTTAATAAGAAGTTAGGGGATTTCTTAACTTGCTTATGTTATGATATGATAGGCCGGTAGTGCTTATGTTATGATATGATAAGCCGGTAGTGCTTATGTTATGATATGATAGGCCGGTAGTGCTTATGTTATGATATGATAGGCCGGTAGTGCTTATGTTATGATATGATAGGCCGGTAGTGCTTATGTTATGTATGATAGCCGGATGAGCTATGTTATATATATATATATTATTACGGGTAAACCCCGGGTTATTCTTGTTATTTCCTTTGGACATACTGACACGATGGGTGGCCCACGGGTATGCTCCAATAGGATGGTTTACTACTTATGCCATGGATTTGCTACCCATGATGCGAGTGCGGCGTTTGTACTCATGCGGATCCGGTCCACAGGATCCATGCGGGTGAAATAGTCTCATGCGAGTACGGCGATGGTACTCATGCGGGTCCACAGGATCCATGCGGGTGAAATAGTCCCATGACGAGGCGGATGACCTCATGCGGGTCCACAGGACCTATGCGGGTGAAATAGTCTCAGGAGTAGGATTGCTTAATGATACTACGCGCAGGTACCTGCTTTGATCATGAGCTTCCTATTTTTATGCAGTATATATATACATTTGTTACTCTCATTGTTAGTAAGGCACGGTGCAAAGTAAACTGATTTTCGTCTATAACTCCAGCTTATATTTTGACTTATGATATTATTACAGATTTTCCGCCGCATATTTGGTACATGTTGTAATCGACTCCTTCGGGCTGCGTTCATGCCGCAGGTTGAGGTTCATAGCTTGCTGATCCGCACTCTTAGGATCACGGTTCGGTTCTCGGAAGGCTCCATTTCTCCGGAGGCCTCGTCTTTTGGTACGATTCCCTGAGGTTGTAGACTTTTGTACATTCAGGGGGTATGGCGGGGCCCTGTCTCGTCATAGTGTTATACCTTCTTAGAGGCTTGTAGTCCTGTCATGAATTGGGGTGTAAGGATGTAACTGTTCGTTTTATTATATTTAGAGGTAGCCACTTTGGGTTAGCCTGTTTTATATTCTTATATGGTTCTTGTTTGTGAGTTTATTTCCGCTGGTTTTCTCGATGTTGTATCACTGCGGTGCCCGGTAGGCACCAGTCACGGATCCGAGGTCGGGTCGTGACAAAAGTGGTATCAGAGCAGTTAATCCTCGGAAAGGGTCTACAGGTCGTATCTAGTAGAGTCTTGATTATCGGTGTGTTGTGCACCACATCTATAATCAGGAGGCTGCAGGATATTTAGGATTGGTTTCCATTTATTCTCACTCTAAGATCGTGCGATAGAGCTGTGTGGTTAGGGTCGTCTCCCTAACAGTTATGGTGTTTGCACTACGAAGCAAAGATGACCAGGGAAGATTATGTGGATTGTGTATCCAGGTTGGTAATACTTGTAGTATAGTTGGTATTGTGACATACAGCTATACAGATTTCTGTATGAGGGTCACATATGTGTTGCCTAGAATGATTTTAGATTACCAGGATTTTGTAAGGACTAAATAGATATCGGGAAGGTATGAACAATTAAGGAACTCTCATCGAGGTTTTACGTGCTAGTTTGAGAAAATTAGGAGACGATGAGTTGTCGGAAAAAGTAATGGAACCTTAAGAAGCTTAATTAAGGAGCCCAATGGGAGACTATGTTTGTAAATTAAGCTACGTGGTATACTTAAGAGGATAGTACGGATGAGATCCGTGTGGAGTAAGTAATGGTTGTTGTGACCAAGACAACACGACTATGGTATTATGAGAAGTTAGTATACCCGTTTATGGGGTGGGATCAGTTAATAGTAGTCCCGCTACGGGACAGGGTCACGAGGGTACAAGCCCGAGTCTAATTAATCATTTTACGAGTTCGCAGACGTATTCCACCGGAACCAGGTTGTGAGCGCTGGAAATGACCTTATATTGTTTAACTTAGTAACTCCAAGATCGAAGGCCAGCTTTATTATGGAAGTTATGTACGTAAGCTAGAATAAGTTTGGAAGTACGGAAAAGAGTACGACCGGTAAGGAAGTGAGCAACCAAGTGTGAAAGAAATGAAGCCAGAATCCATGAGAACCTTTATGAGTTAACCACACCCGTGAGTGTTGGGTGGTAGCTGAGTGGGCAGATAATAATTGTCGGTAACGATACAGTTGTCGGACCCTAGCATATCTGTTATGACAGACGTTGAGGTCATTATGAGTACGGGCTAGTTGGCCTCATGTTATGCCAACGTGGACTACAGAAGAGATTGATTCGGTACCGATTTCCGTGGCAGTTTGCCATCGAGTGGAGAGGAAGGGAAGTGGTAGTAACCAGTGAATTATCCTTCCTTCTTTGGCATCATTGTTTTTAATAAGTCTGTGTGACTTGTTCATTGGGAAAAATTGACGCAGAAAGTAAGTAATACTTGAATTTGAAGGAATTTATGTTAAGTTCCCTTGGAGGTACTTGGAGTTGGTTTGGTGTGGCGGTCAGGGCCACGACCTTCCGGATAATTTCAAGGAAATGTGCAAGGCAAGAATAAAATAAGTACGGGCGCTGCCGGCAGAAAGCTGAGGGCATCTTTGGTAGGTTTTAAAAATCTACACGATTTTAAGGCGGTGCGTAATGATTAGATATTTACAGACCACGAGAGACCTTGATTAGGGTTGTGACACCAAGGAAAGTTTATTGAAGGGAGATAAGTTCTCTCCCTACATAAAAGGATAGTCTTACGTATTATGGGTTATGTGTACCCATGTAGTTAGACGAAGGATGGGAGACTGTAGGTCTTGATGATCGCCATGCCATAAGTTACGCTTTAGATAACCGTGGAAAAGTATTATGTTGGGGTAATTAAGAACGAGCGTTTAAACGGTCGTGAAGTGTCGTAAGAAAAATGCAGTAGTACGCATATTTGAAATCGCGATTATGGATCAAATTAGAAACACTTTACTATTAATAAGAATAAGGTAGGTTATGACCGGAAGGATAAAAGAGAATACAACTATGGTTATGTAAGTTGCACGAGATACGATTACCGGACTAGTGTAAGACCATTAGTAGGTAATGGGCGTAGGAACACCTCGAGGAAAGGTAGTAGCATCCAGCATCGACGAGAAAGATAGTAAGAGAATACGGAGAGGTAAGGGACCCGGGACAACTTGAAATAACTTATAAAGGAAAGGCAGTAGACACTCGAGCGATAAGAAATCTTGACAAGTCATTGGATTATGTAATACCGTGAATTGAGGTTGAACAGGACTATAAGCTCTACGAGCTGGGAGAGGATAATAGGATTACTACTTGACAAGATCAAGGAAGTCTTCCCCCTAAATTGTGATTGGCAGGAAGTCTTAGCCATGCGGCAAGCAAAGGAATCAGATCCAAGTATAGTAACCAAGTTTGGTTGCAACAGAGAAAGGGAAACAGGAACCATAACTGAGATTAAGGATGCCCGAATATTTCGCAAGTACAAGAAAGGCTTCGATTATTGGAAGAGAAGTTGACCACGACTACTGATTCTAACCCCTACTGAGAGACTAGAGGGTTAGGGTATTATTGTAACACGTTGGGTGTTGGGCTAGGTTGTGTGCTGACGCAACACGATAAGGTTAGAGCTTATGTTTCCCGGCGGTTAGGGAAGCAAGAAAGGAATTACGTTACTCACGATTTAGAGTCGGCGGCAGTTAATCGTACCTTGAAGATTTGGAGGCAATTTCCTTATATAGATTTCATGTGGATATTTGCGTAGACCACAAGAAACTCCGGTATATCTTCAGACTGAGGCAGCTGAATTTGCGACAGAGACGGTGGTTAGGGTTACTCAAGGATTGTGATATTGATATCCTATACCACCCAGGGAAGGCCAATGTAGTTGCAGATGCCCTTAGTCGCAGATCGATGGGTAGTCTGTCGGGGGTGCAGCCAGGGAAGAAGGACATGGTCCGCGAGTTACATCAGCTAGCGAGCCTTGGGGTTCGATTGGTTAATTCTGATAGTGATGGAATTCGGGTTCGAGGGGTTGCCGAGTCTTCCATCGTCGAGGAGGTAAAGAGGTGACGGTATGAGGATCCGATTAGGGTACGGTATCGAGATGCCGCTTTTCAGAAAGAGAAGAGTCTATTAGGGGTAGCGCCGGATGGGGTGCTAAGATTTGAGGGCCGATTGTGTGTTCCCGAGGTGACAGGACTTCGTCAGCAGATTCTGGGGGAGGCACACAGCGTGCATTATTCTATTCATCCGGGGTCGACTAAGATGTACCATGACCTCAGATGTGTGTATTGGTGGGACGGCCTGAAGAGGGACGTGGCAGGTTTTGTTACACCGTGTCCTATTTGTCAGCAGGTTAAGGTTGAGCATCAGAAGCCCGGTGGGCTGTTACAGGCTATTGATATTCCGACTTGGAAGTGGGAGGTGGTAAATATGGATTTTATTACAGGGCTACCTACCACTCAGAGGAAGCATGATTCCATTTGGGTGATTGTCGACAGGCTGACGAAATCAGCCCATTTTCTTCGATCGAACGACGTTTCACCGAGGACTATGCCGATTATATATTAGAGAGATTGTGAGACCGCACGAGTCCGGTTTCGATTATATCGAGAGAGGAGCCCGCTTCGGTTAACTCGGAGGTCTTTTCAGAAGGGATTAGGGACACAGGTGAGTCTCAGTACGGCGTTTCATCCTCAGACCGACGGACAGGCCGAGCGCACTATCCAGACACTTGAGGATATGCTGCGGGCTTGTGTTATTGATTTCAGGGGTAGCTGGAGGATCATTTACCTCTTGTGGAAGTATGCTTATAACAACAGCTACCATTCTAGTATCCAGATGGCGCCTTTTGAGGCCTTATATGGGAGGAAGTGTAGGTCACCGATAGGTTGGTTTGAGGTGGGAGAAGTTCAGTTAGTCGGGCCAGACTTGGTACAGCAGGTAGTGGATAAGGTGAAGCTTATCCAGGAGCGGTTATTGTCAGCTCAGAGTCGACAGAAGTCGTATGCAGATCATCGGCGTCGACACTTGGAATTTGAGATAGATGATTGGGTTTTTCTAAAGGTATCGCCCATGAAGGGCGTGATGAGATTGGGAAAGAAGGGGAAGCTTAGCCCAAGGTACATTGGGCCGTATCAGATTGTCCGTAGGGTAGGCAGGGTTGCCTATGAGTTAGATCTGCCGTCCGATTTGGAGGCGGTACATCGATTTCCATGTGTCCATGTTGCGGAAATGTATTGAGATCCATAGAGTGCACTCGGTTCATGATGTCCAAGTAACAGAGAGCTATCGCACGAGAGTCCCATAGCGATACTCGATTGACAGGTTAGGCGACTTCGGACGAAGGACGTGGCTTCCGTCAAGGTCTTATGGCGGAACGAGAACAGGGAGGAAATGACGTGGGAAGCAGAGGATGACATGATGAAGAAGTATCCTCACTTATTCCCTACCCCTCCAGGTAACCTACTTTCCTGCTTGTTAGTTTTGGTTAGCAATTGTGCTTGAGTTTTGTTGTGGCCGTGTGGAGCGTATTTATTTGAGTCTATGTCGATATTGTGATTTGAGTAAGCCTAGAAGGAACATTCGGGACGAATGTTTCTAAGGGGGGGAGAATGTTATACCCCGTGGTTCAGGCCGTGTGTATGGGGCCATACGGAAGGAGTTAGGACTCGAAATCAGAAAACTTCGGTCAGGGGCCTCAGCACGCGCCGAGGCGTCAGCGCGCCAAGGCGGGAATTCATGGCGCGCCGAAATCGGGCGCGCGCCTAAAGTTCCGAGAGTCCGCAGAGCGCGCACGATCGCAGGGCGCGCCGAGGTGGATCTCGAGAGTTAGTGGAAATTTCGACTGCTTTGTTTTAAAAGAGGCCATGGGTGGTGACAAGTGTCCCCATCTGAAATGTTGCATGCCTTATATTGACCAAGTCTTGAAGACTTGGTCATCTTTCATCTCTCTCTCTCTCTCTAAGCTAAAAAGTTCTCTCTTCTCTCTAGAAAATCAAGAGAAACTCCAAGCTTAAGAAAAATCTGAAAATGGTGTTAAGAAGGAAAGTTAATTGCAAGCTTGTGGAGGTTGTTGTAGTGGTATTCTTGAAAAGGAGGCTAGCAAATTGTTGGAATAATTTTGGCTAAAGCTCCAAAGGTAACATTTCTTCTCTTGTAGCTAGTTATTGGTGTTGCATGTGAAGAATAAGGAATTTGTAGTGGTAAAGAATGCTCTTAGAATCATTGCATGTAAGAAAAATGGTTTGGATATGAAGGATTGGTTAAAGAGATATTATGAGCATGTTGTAGCCTACAAACCACTTTAGAATTGTTAAGTATATTGTTTTACCTATTGGGGCAGAATTTTACACACCTAAGATTGGTTGTGTAATCCACTTTGAAATATTGGATTGTTGGGCCTTAAATGTGGCGTTTGGTTATTGATTTCGCCTTGAAAAAGGTGGCAAAGTATGTAGAAACAAAGGAAATGCTGCCCAATTTTCCTTAGGAATTAGTAACTTGAATTTGGAATTTCTACATTGAAATTAGGTTAATAAACGTATTATGGTCATTATAGGTTGACATATTACGCGGTATTTCGGACTTAGCAAGTGGGTTAACCGAAGCGGTATGTGGACCTTTCCTATCTTGTGAGCAGGAGTAGGTGTATCTATGTAGTACGGTCGACGTACCAGATTCGATATCTTTCACTTGTTGTATAGTATATTGGTACTTGTTTCATTTTAAAAGTATAAGTCCCTTGATTTAGGAAAATGTATTTGACAAAGGAATAACGCTAATATAATGACTTTATGGGAAGTTGGTACTATTAGTTTTGAGAGGTTCACAAAGAAAGGTTTACTCTAATTAAAACAAGTACGGGTAAAGGATTTGAAACTAAGAAAGGTGAATTGATTTTTAGGCATTGGTTGCCTAAGGTTTTAAAGGAAATGAAGTCACTTGATTTAGAAGCTTATTATATTTCTAAAAGGAAATGTGACTTGTTTTGAAAAGAAATTGTAACTTGATACTATGGTGATTAGTATCTTGGAATTTTTGTATAAAAATGAGTTATTTCTTAAAAGGTTAGAAGTACATGGTACTTGGGTTAAATTCCCGGATTTTCTATTAAAAGACATGTTGGTGCCTTAGGTATACTAAAATGAGAGGATATATTAATAATGTTAATAAGAAGTTAGGAGATTTCTTAACTTGCTTATGTTATGATATGATAGGCCGGTAGTGCTTATGTTATGATATGATAAGCCGGTAGTGCTTATGTTATGATATGATAGGCCGGTAGTGCTTATGTTATGATATGATAGGCCGATAGTGCTTATGTTATGTATGATAGCTGGATGAGCTATGTTATATATATATTATTACGGGTAAAAACCCTGGGTTATTCTTGTTATTTCCTTTGGACATACTGACACGATGGGTGGCCCACGGGTATGCTCCAATATGATGGTTTACTACTTATGCCATGGATTTGCTACCCATGATGCGAGTGCGGCGTTTGTACTCATGCGGATCCGGTCCACAGGATCCATGCGGGTGAAATAGTCTCATGCGAGTACGGCGATGGTACTCATGCGGGTCCACAGGATCCATGCGGTGAAATAGTCCCACGCGGGTGAAATAGTCCCACGACGGCGCGGATGACCTACGCGGGTCCACAGGACCTATGCGGTGAAATAGTGCATTACACCCGTATTTACGTGATACATGGTGTAAGAACGTAAGTAAGAACCCGCAAGTGTTAAGATTTGAGACTTGTAAAATTTATCGGAAATTATGGAATTGTCGAACTTGTGTTATTGTAACGAATGGGAGGCGACACGTCACCCCCTTATGTGATGCCTTGGTCGAAAATGCAAGGGCAAGAGGGTCATTGGACCTTAGTCTTGCAAGCGTGTAGCATGAGAATGTTGACTAGTCAAGGGTCAATAAGTCTTGATTTTTAATGTAAGACTACATCTAGGCCATCCATGTGTTTATATCATAACCTCCTAGGTGCTTTATATATTTCTACTAGTAGAGGAGAGTTTTACACTTAGAAAAATTTGTGCAAATTGAAGAACTCATTGTTGTGAGTCTCGTTCACTAGCAAGGAAAGAAAAAAAATTTGTTCCTTGTCCATTCAACTCCACACTTTAAACCAAGGTTCTTGAGGGTAGTGTAAGCATATCTCAATAGAAAATCCGGAAAAAGAGAGTTTTGGGTTAGTCGCAAAGTGAAAACCTAATGGTCTTTCTAGGTTTTGTTTGGGGATTTGAAGGATAATTGTTGGTGTTGTTCTAAGGGTCTCAACAAGCGGATTGAAGTGTCTTGGAGAGGTTCTAAACTACTAAGGAGCGACTTTGGATTGGAATTTGGATTAAGAATCGTCGAGGTATAATCTTGTTCTTTGAAAGTGTTACAAGATTATTTATTTTGTTGTTAGCTTTACATGTTGCTAGTATGTAGTATATGTGTTGAAGTTTATAAGGATTATGGATTGATTGTAGCCTTGGAAAATTCGAAATGTATGTAAGCCATGTTAAGTTGGATTACAATTTAGTCGTTACTAAAATCGTCGCATGTTACTTACTTAAAGATTTTGGTTATTGTAATCAAATACGACTTGATATCGTGTTATGCTACCAATTTGGATTGAAATGGAAATTTGATAAGAATTGGTAAGGTTGAACTCAAGGTGGCCGAATTTGGACTTTTAGTTTGTTTTTCATTTGTATTGGACTACTTTTTAAATTGTGAGCCAATTGGGGCATTTAGTTTTTATTTGTATTGAGTACCTTATAGAAATTGTGAGCCAATTGGGGTTGTTTGGTTATTGTATTCGGCCTTGAAAAGGTGGCAAAGTAAGTAAAAACAAAGGAAGTCTTTGTCCGATTTTCCGTAGAATTTGGCGACTTAGCACTTAGAATATTCTACGTTTGAAGTAAGAGGTTAATGGGCGTATTGTGAACATGATATGTTGAAGTACTAGGTATAGCGTATCCTACTTGAAGAATGGAGTAGCTCAAGGTTGATGTACTTTGGAGCATTTTGCTACTTGTCGACAATCGTCGCGAGGTATGTGAACCTCTTCCTTCTTTTGACATGATTCTATGTATGGAATATACATGTAGTACTATTTCATGATTCCTTCTACTCTTAGAAGTTAAGAGGTATGTATGTTGATTTACTCACGTAAAGGTTATGTATAAGTTATCCTAAGTTCTTACCAAGTCTTATGGGGATGTTGGTAAGAGTCGTTAGAGGTATTTTGGAGCCAAGTTGACTTGGCTAATTTACGCACGAATAAGAATAAGTATCGAACAAGCCATTGCGGCGTTAATAAAGGAAAATGTAATGACAATTAATTATGTTAAAACAAGTAGAATTCTCCATCTGCATAGAAGCTAAGATAAGACAAAATTGTATTACATTTTCTAGATCATGGCTACTTGATTAAGATGGTTATAAATAAGTATAACTTATTCACAACGCACCAAGTATATGTTACTTAATTTATAAGGATTTACGTATGAAGTTTTAAGACTATGGACCTCAATTGTTAAAAGGTTAAGGGACTTTATTTTTCAAATTATGAGACTTGATTCTTAAAGGAAGAAATGAATTGATTTAAAAGTATAGAATACTTGTTTTGGAAAGTATTGATTTCTTGCCTTTCTAAAGTTAAGGAACTTGTTTTCTTAAAAGATAAGAGACTTGAAGTATTTTGAAAGCTATGTGATTTGAATTGAAAGTATAAGTTTCTTGGTCATAAAAGGAATGAATTTGTCTAAGACATAAAGAGTTATAACGGCTTTATGGGAAGTTGGTTATAACAACTTTATGGAAGATTAAAAGAATGGTTTTCTTCAGTAATGTAAGCAAAGAAATGATTTGAAATAAAGAAGGGCAAATTGTTTTAAAGGTACAAATTGCTTAAAGTTTTAAAGAAAGAAGTCACTTGATTTAGAAGCCTATAAATGTATTTCTAAAAAGTATTGTGACTTGTCGTGAAAAGTAGATATGACTTAATACTACGGTTATTAGTATCTTGGAAGTTTTATTTGAAAGAGAATCATTTTAAAGGAGTAGAGGCACGTAGTACGTTGGGTTAAATTCCCGGATTTTATAGTGACATGTTAGTGCCTTAAGTAAACAAAATGAGAGTGTATATGAACAAGCTAATAAGAAGTTAGGGATTTCTTAACTTGCTTATATTATGTATGATAAGTCGGTAGTGCTTATGTTATGTATGATAAGCAGAAGGCTTATGTTATGTATGATAAGTTGGTAGTGCTTATGTTATGTATGATAAGTCGGTAGTGCTTATGTTATGTATGGTAATTTGGTGGTGCTTATGTTATGTATGATAAGTCGATAGGGCTTATGTTATGTATGATGGCCGTTGAGTTAGGGTAAGAGAGTATAAATGAGGCAAGCCCCAAGACGTTATACCACCTTCTCGGTAAGAGTATAAGTGAGGGTAAATCCGAGACGCTGTACCACCCGCTTTATGTGTTATCGACGACCAGGTCGAGATAGGGTAAGAGTATAAATGAGGCAAGCCCCAAGACGTTATACCACCTTCTCCGTGGTAAGAGTATAAATGAGTGGCAAGCCCCAAGACGTTATACCCCGCTTACCACCTTCTCCGGGTAAGAGTATAAATGAGGCAAGCCCCGCACGTTATACCACTGTTTTGATTGATTTTATGGGCGTGAGACCCATGGTTATGTTTACACTTTTAGCCGACGGTGATTGGGGATTCCACGCATGCTTTGATATTGGTGATCGATCGCGTCCCATTGGGTAGTAGTATATGTGTCCCTCCGTAGTGGGCGGACTATGTTATGAAAGATAAGTAAGTTAGACAGAAATGAACTTAATGACTTCTCCTAAGTAAGCACGTAAGATATGGCTATAACTCTTAATGGAATGGAAAAGATATTGATGTGAAATTAAGTTCATGTTGGTAATGACACGCAGGATCCGTATGTATTTTTATACTTGTCCTTGTCATTCTTTTGTACGATTATGATCGCTTATCAGACGTTATTTCGCTCCATATTCTGATTTTTGATCGACTTCTTCGGGCCGCGTTCATGTCCGCAGTTTAGGTACGATTATGGATCCGCGAGCTTAGGATCCCGTTCAGATTTTGAGATGGCTCCAATGTTCGGAGTTGTCGGCTATGTATATTCAGGGTACGCGGGCCTTGTCCCGCCATGGTTATGTTAACACTCTTAGAGGTGCGTAGTCACATATTGTGGGTCGCTTTGTAAAAGAAAGGAGGCAATCGCTTGGTTGTATTTATATATATATGTTCGTGAAGGTAGCCCTATCGGCTAACTTTGTTGTATTAATTCCGATGTTTTATTTATAAGTTTCATGTATGTTCCGCTGATTTTCTCGATGTTTATTCGTAAGGGTGCCTGTGTAGGGCACGATCGCGATCCCGGTCGGGTCGTGACAAAAGTGGTATCGAGCGATTAGTCCTCGGAAAGTGTCTGGCGCATCGTGTCTAGTAGTCTTGATTATCGGTGTGTTGTGCACCACATCTATAATCGTGAGGTCGCAGGACATTTAGGATTGGTTTCCATTCTTCTCACTATGAGATCGTGCGATAGAGCTGTGTTGTTAGGGTCGTCCCTCCCTAACGAGTTATGTTGATTGCAGCTACGAGAAAGGCAGCAGTGACCCAGGAATGACTATGTGGATTGCGTATCCAGGTTGGTAATGATTATAGTATAGTTGGTATTGTGACATACATCTATACGGAGTTATGTATGAGGGTCAGACACGTGTTGCCTAGAATAATTTTAGATTACCAGGAATTGGTAAAGACTAACTAGATACCGGGAAGGTATGGTATAGTTAATGAATTTTCGCCAAGGTCTTGTGTTTTATTTTGAGATTATTGGGAAAGGATGAGCTGTCTGATAGGGTAGTGAACCCTTAAGAAGCCATGTTAAGGAACTTAACAGAATGTCATGTAAACAGATTAAGCGGCGTAGTAGGCTTAAGAAATGGTACGGATGAGGTCCGTATAGAGTAAGTAAAGGTTCTAGTGATCAACGACACGATTACGGTATTATGAGAAGTTTTTTTGTACCCGTTTACGGGGGGACTGATAAGGTAGGCTGGGAGCATGGAAATTGCGAGCCTAAGAATATTGCTGACCGCTGAGACCTTAGATGTACAAGGTCTTCTGCAGAAAGATTTATTTTAGACGAAGAATAAGAGTTAAGGCGACGAGACCGGTTGAGGACACATTACGGGTCTCCCATGGCACGGAATGGAGTGGGATCGGTTGGTAGTAGTTCCGCCACGTGAGTCACACGAGGCGCAAGGCCCAAGTTTAGTTAATTGTTTTACGGGTTCGTGGACGCGTTCCACCGAACCAGTCAAAGCCGAAATGGCCTTATATTGTTTTATAGAGTGACTCCAAAGATTTGAGGCCAGAATCGGTATGGAAGTTATGTATGTATGCTAGTATGAGTTGGAAGTACGAAAGGATAATCTCTTTTGGGCTTATGATGGACAGTTATACATGTGCGAGATATTAGGGCCATGTGTGGCATTGTTGGTATGTCGGGATTGTGACAGGAAACTATGTCGGTAATTATAAGTTGACTCCGAAAGAACATTCGAGGACGAATGTTTCTAAGGGGGGAAGAATGTTACACCCCGTATTTACAGGACATGGTGTAAGAACGTAAGTAAGAACCCGCAAGTGTTAAGATTTGAGACTTGTAAAATTTATCGGAAATTATGGAATTGTCGGAAATTGTGTTATTGTAACGAATGGGAGGGCGACACGTGTCACCCCCCCTTATGTGATGCCTTGGTCGAAAAATGCAAGGGCAAGAGGGTCATTGGACCTTAGTCTTGCAAGCATGTGTAGCATGAGAATGTTGACTAGTCAAGGGGTCAATAAGTCTTGATTTTTAATGTAAGACTACATCTAGGCCATCCATGTGTTTATATCATAACCCTCCTAGGTGCTTTATATATTACTACTAGTAGAGGGAGAGTTTTACACTTAGAAAAATTTGTGCAAATTGAAGAACTCATTGTTGTGAGTCTCGGGTTCACTAGCAAGGAAAGAAAAAAAAATTGTTCCTTGTCCATTCAACTCCACACTTTAAACCAAGGTTCTTGAGGGTAGTGTAAGCATATCTCAATAGAAAAATCCCGGAAAAAGAGAGTTTTCGGGTTAGTCGCAAAGTGAAAACCTAATGGTCTTTCTAGGTTTTGTTTGGGGATTTGAAGGATAATTGTTGGTGTTGTTCTAAGGGTCTCAACAAGCGGATTGAAGTGTCTTGGAGAGGTTCTAAACTACTAAGGAGCGATTTTGGATTGGAATTTGGATTAAGAATCGTCGAGGTATAATCTTGTTCTTTGAAAGTGTTACAAGATTATTTATTTTGTTGTTAGCTTTACATGTTGCTAGTATGTAGTATATGTGTTGAAGTTTATAAGGATTATGGATTGATTGTAGCCTTGGAAAATTCGAAATGTATGTAAGCCATGTTAAGTTGGATTACAATTTAGTCGTTACTAAAATCGTCGCATGTTACTTACTTAAAGATTTTGGTTATTGTAATCAAATACGACTTGATATCGTGTTATGCTACCAATTTGGATTGAAATGGAAATTTGATAAGAATTGGTAAGGTTGAACTCAAGGTGGCCGAATTTGGACTTTTAGTTTGTTTTTCATTTGTATTGGACTACTTTCTAAATTGTGAGCCAATTGGGGCTGTTTAGTTTTTATTTGTATTGGAGTACCTTATAGAAATTGTGAGCCAATTGGGGCTGTTTGGTTATTGTATTCGCCTTGAAAAGGTGGCAAAGTAAGTAAAACAAAGGAAGTCTTTGTCCGATTTTCCGTAGAATTTGGCGACTTAGCACTTAGAATATTCTACGTTTGAAGTAAGAGGTTAATGGACGTATTGTGACCATGATAGGTTGAAGTACTAGGTATAGCGTATCCTACTTGAAGAATGGAGTAGCTCAAGGTTGATGTACTTTGGAGCATTTTGCTACTTGTCGACAATCGTCGCGAGGTATGTGAACCTCTTCCTTCTTTTGACATGATTCTATGTATGGAATATACATGTAGTACTATTTCATGATTCCTTCTACTCTTAGAAGTTAAGAGGTATGTATGTTGATTTACTCTACGTAAAGGTTATGTATAAGTTATCCTAAGTTCTTACCAAGTCTTATGGGGGATGTTGGTAAGAGTCGTTAGAGGTATTTTGGAGCCAAGTTGACTTGGCTAATTTACGCACGAATAAGAATAAGTATCGAACAAGCCATCAGCGTTAATAAAGGAAAATGTAATGACAATTAATTATGTTAAAACAAGTAGAATTCTCCATCTGCATAGAAGCTAAGATAAGACAAAATTGTATTACATTTTCTAGATCATGGCTACTTGATTAAGATGGTTATAAATAAGTATAACTTATTCACAACGCACCAAGTATATGTTACTTAATTTATAAGGATTTACGTATGAAGTTTTAAGACTATGGACCTCAATTGTTAAAAGGTTAAGGGACTTTATTTTTCAAATTATGAGACTTGATTCTTAAAGGAAGAAATGAATTGATTTAAAAGTATAGAATACTTGATTTGGAAAGTATTGATTTCTTGCCTTTCTAAAGTTAAGGAACTTGTTTTCTTAAAAGATAAGAGACTTGAAGTATTTTGAAAGCTGTGATTTGAATTGAAAGTATAAGTTTCTTGGTCATAAAAGGAATGAATTTGTCTAAGACATAAAGTGTCACGACCCGAACCCGGGCCCGTGACTGGTGCCTTACCCCGGGCACCCAAGTAGCCATACATCAGAGTAATCAGCGGAATATAAAACAAGACATGAATAAAGTGAAGTGTAAAACAGTTATCTGAGAAAAGTTGCCTTTCGGCATAAACATATAACAACTAGAAACGATATCCCATTTTACAATTACGCCACAACAAGATTACTGCACTTAAGAATGATATGACAACAATGGCGGGACAGGGCCCCGCCATACCCCTGAATGTAAGTACTTACAACGACAGGGGACTATACCACTGATAAGCCTCCGGAGAAACGGAACTTCCCAAACGCTGAACTGTGACCCTAAGAGCGAGGATCAACACTGGTGTACCTCTACCTGCGGCATGAACGCAGCCGGGCGAGGTCAAGCATAACAGTACCATGTGAAACTGAAAATACTGTAAATGAAATCATAGTAGTCTATATAAAGCAGGAGACATGTATGATAACCAAACAACAGTTCACAATAAATAAGCAGTCATGTCAAGTCAGGGACTCACGCCCTCAAAGTCATCACTCAAATACAACTATGGGTCTCACTCCCACAACATCAATCATGCCCGTGGAATATCTTCCTCACCGCTGCGATCTATGATATAAAAGCACCAAGGAATACACATGAACACCAGGTCCTACATGTGTCATAATAAAACCGTACGGGGTAAGTACGAAGGCATAGCCGACTACTAAAACCCACAGTACCAACAAGGTCATAAACTGTATCATGAGATCTGTCTAGACCGCCACATGATCGAAATCGCCACTCGCGCAGATCTAATGCGCGTCTAGTCCTCGAACTTCCCGCAGCCCGCATAAGCCACTCCGATGGCCCGCATGAGGTATTCCCGTCGAGGGTAGCTACTCCCGCAAACATCCTCGACTCACACCGCGTGGCCACATAGACCGCATGACCATAAAGGCCGCACACTAACCTGGAACTCTCGTAGCTCCGCATAGGTCACACAAACCCGCATGAGGTATTCTCAAATCATAGGTCACACAGACCCTCCTGATTCTACCCCGCATCGGAGGGCAGCTTAACCCCCGGAATCATGTCAAGAGGTGAGTGATATAATACTAACATAACAGCTTATCGTTAAACAACATAAGCACAACAAGGGAAACCCCTTTATACAAACATCACAAGACACTAACACACGTAGCATCCTAACATGTCTACTTATCAAACCATCTTACTACACTTTCCAGAATCAATACAAGACTTTCATAAAAAAAAATAAGTAAATCGTTCCTTCTATCTTCCTTAAGTCGTTATACCTAACTTCCCATAAAGCTAGTATAACACTTAAACTTTTAAAACCAAGTATTTCTTTTCTTTCAAAAATGGTTAATAACTCTTTTGAAATACTTCCAGATTCTTATTATTTAAACTCAAGTCAAAAGACATCAAAGTAAAACCAAAACAATTTCCATACCTTCTTTTAAAACAAAGGCACTTCTTCTTTAAAAGTCAAGTAGCAATATACTTTTTAAACCAAGTGTCTTACTCTTTTAAAAACAAGTAACCTATACCTTTAAATCAAATTACTTCTCCTTTCCCAAAATCAAGTTGTTTATAAGTCAAGTTATCATTTTAAATCCAATGATAAAACCATTCTTATTTTCAAATCAAGATAACTTTATTCTTTAAAGACCACACACCCATTAATCATGAGTGAGATTTTACAACTTTTAACATAATTCAAGTCCTTAATGTTTCATAACAATTCAATTAACTTTGGAATCAAGTCAAGGACACAAAAGGAAAATCAACTTCCTTTAAACACACGTGCGTCTACCGCACTAAATATATTTCACAAATATCATGCTAGAAAGGATAGGAAGAGGTTCACATACCTCTCGACGATTATCGACAATTAGCAAAACGCTCCAAAGTACTCTAACCTTGCTCGCCTTTTCCACCCTTCAAGTAGAATACGCTACTCGTAGTACTTCAACCTATAAAGGCCACAAAACGTCTATCAACCTCTAGCTCTCTTCGTAGAATAATTCTAGATACAAGATTCCTTATTCTACGGAAAATTCAGCAAAGACTCTCCCCGCAACCACATAAAACTCCTCCTCAAACACGGCCTGCTACCAAACCAACAATTCCAGGGGGGGTTACACGTCTAACCGGACGTGTACAATTCTACTCCACAATAATACTAAAAGTCTACTGCAAATACAGTCCAATGTAAATACAGTTCAATTCCTTATAATTATACTTCCAATATATCGTATACTCAATGATTAACTACTACAACATGTAATTTCCAATTACAATAGGGGGACATAGATCATTACCTCGATAAGCCCAAAATTATCCAAGATTATAAGTCGATCCTGAGCAACGTTTAACTCCAATTCCTGACGCTCCAACCCGCTCCAAGCAACCCTTAGAAGTTTCCAAATAACTTATCTTAACACTTCATCTAAGCTATGAAGATTTTTCTAGGGCTTCGTTTTTGCGACTAAAGGAATAAAGTAGAATTTCCGGGCTCCTAGTATTGAAATAACTTGGAATACAACTAGGGATACTAGGCTAAGGTATTTGGGAATATATCAACACTTGAAATTTTTTTCCTACACCAAGTGGGAGAGTAGGACGAGAACCTCAACAAAGGGGGAGTATTTTGTGACTTAGAATCTCAAAGTGTGGATGAAATAAGTCTTGAAACAATGGGGTATTTATAGGAAAATCAATGGCCAAGATCTAGGCAAGTGTGTGGTGAGGATGGGGTACATGTGTGTGGGTAGTTGGCCAACCATTTGGCTACCACAAAAATGGGACAAGTGGCCACCACAAAAATGGGCCACTTGTCCACCTAAAAACGTCCCACTTGGCCTTCTCCCCGTCGGCCAACATGCCCACCCGGGGGTGACACGTGTCGCCCCTACTGCTCCAAAATATTTCATTTTCGAAAATATCCGCAATGCCAAAAATCCAAAATAAAGTGGGCCCCACAAAATCGTAAATTCTCCGTGGGCCCCACGTGACCAATTTCGGAAATAAAATTCCATAATTCTCAAATATTCCAAAAGTCCGAATACCAAACTGGGAATCCAATTCCCATTAACGAACATTTTTCCTTCTCAAAATTCGGAAACTTTTAGTCGAAAAATCACATCTTTCTTCCTTTCCAATTTTAATGTCGTATTTACGTACATACGTCCTCATATACATACACTGGAACTACGGGGTGTAACATTCTCCCCTTCTTAGAAACATTCGTCCCGAATGTTCCTTCTCAAGACAGATAACGATCAAGTTCCTCATAGCTTAACGGTTTGCAAATGCCACACACGGCCACGTAAAACACCCGCGCAAATACTTACATCAAAGTCCACGAGGAATCACCTCTAACATCACAAAAACTCCCACCCAAGGGCTAAAAGATACTCCCTTCGCACCTTCACTTTACAAACGAAATGATCACAACTATGTTCTTAACACATGCTCGCTTCTTCCCTTACTCGTCGTACCCTTCTCGTACACTCGAACTCTTTCTCACAACTTACCATATTTCGCCATCGCTCAGGTTTCCAAATCTCGTCATACCCTTTCCGGTGGTACCTTCAAGAAGGCCCACCGTCAACTGAACTCTAAGTGTCGCGCCGACTATCCGCACGACTTCATTGACTCGAGCCGCCAAAAATCTCTTACGGATAAGCTTCACCTTATCCACATCCCGCCAAACAAGTATGAACCAACTATCCGAACTTTGCCAACATCGAACCAATCGGCCAAGAACTTACACTTCCGCCCTACAAGGCGTCATAAGGCGATATCCGAATCTTGAAATGGTAGCTATAAAACACTCCTCAACAGAGGCAACAATCCTCACAGCTACCCCGAAATCCAAACACCGCCCGAGGCGAACGCGATACTAAGACTCACCGAGTTCCTAACCCTGCCTGGTAAAACCTCCAGAAAAGAAACAGCCGTAAACTAGGCTCCACTGCCTGTCATAAGGTGAAAGTAGGCACCTCGTGCAACCTTACAACCTTCCTGATATAACATCTCGCATAACCCTCTACCGAGTAAACGGTCCTGACTGAAAGACAAGATGGGCTGACCTCATCGGCCCGACTACTGGTCGAACGCTTCCACGAACTCGTACGATGGTTAACTAACTTGGGCCTAACACCCTCGTGACCCTATCATCTAGCGGACCACCTCAAACCGACCCACCACTTTCCGGCCGCGGTTGACTCGCGATATGGCCTCAACCCGACCCACTTCAGACTAAACTCGTTCCCCGATCCGGAACAATCTCACCAATTCACGTCATGAAAGCTACCACTTTCATCTCACACTACCCATGGAATTATCCCATAAATACACCACGTATACCGAGTACTTCGACAAAGACCAACCGTAAAATCATCCACTCAGGACGGCCTTGCATCCAAGGTCCCAATCATATAAATTCTAAGGCTCCCATTTTCTCGCCCTGGACTTACCCTTTACAATTACCCAAGTTTTCTAATCACAAGTAACACAATGCGATCAGAACAGCACACTTAAGGTATACTCATCTTAACACACAGACAAATCGCTAGAGGGTTAAGGATATACCGCATCTATCGCTTCACTTCCTTTGTCGTTCTAATCAATCACGCCTGTTGGGCGCATAGCAGGGAAGATGATGAATTAGCCACCGATCCTCGGCGTCGAGTCTCTACATCCGCGCCACATCTGGTCGGACAATTTCTCGCAAGATGGCCCCGCTGTCGAGAGCAAAACAAGTTGTCGAAGAACGACACTTCCACAATGTCACTTACCACAATGGCCACATCGAGGTGGGGTGGCCTCTCAGCTAACACCTCTTCCTCTCGAACCATCGAATCCAAGAATCGACTGTAGGCTAAGTCATCCCACCGTATCCCTCCTACTAGGACATTCTTCTCACATGGCCCCGACGGCCACCGGTAAAACAAGAATTAGTAAAAGACGACATTTCCTGGGATGGCGTCTACCACATAGTGAACATAGAGGGAAAACTGAATCTGACTGGCTGGAACCTATATAAATCTGTGAACCAGAAACCCTGGAGTTCTGACCAACTCCTAAATACCCCGAACGCCCCAAGTCCGCGGAGGACCACTCAGATCGGGCGGAGGCGCATAACGATCTGGCGAGAAGGTCCGCCTCGAAAGTTACCAAAGGACCTCGCTATTCTCGCCCTCTTCACGATTGGTTAGTCCGTCGATCTCTACGTTCTCACGATGCTGCGTGTAAGCATGTACGCGGGCAATGTCCATGTCCGATCAAGAGCTACTTTGTACAACTCTCGCTAGATAATCGTCATGTCCCGTGACATATCGGTGCACTCTATCCTCCATGTCCGCCACTAAAGCGGGACATAACGAGCCAATAAGTCAAACTCTATATCAGATTCCCAACCGTCGCCTGCTCGCCTCAACCTCATAAATCTATCTCGCCCGAGCTCTCTCATCGGCCGAGGCAAAAGTGTGTAAGAAATGTCTCGTGGTCTCGATCACTTTCATGATCCACGCAGAATCGCCGAATAAACTCGACGATCTTCCTCGCCTCAATCCATAGAACTCGTGGATCGCAACTCAAGCCTCGATGCCTCGAAACTATCGGATCTAGGGTGAACTACTGGTACTGTCGGAACCACCGGCTCCCGTCCGTCCTCATTCCCAGCCACCAGACTAGCTAGTAACTGGGCCATCTCCTTGTAACTCATATCCTTTGTTCCTGGCCGTGGGACTAGAGGCTCAGGTATCGTGGTCTCGTGAGCTACCGCATCGCTCTAAACTCTCTCGGGCTAGCGGCGCAGAACTCCCGAATGAGCGCGTTGTCTCGGATAATGAATGGGCCCGTGCCTCGTAACCTTCTCAGGTTTCTACTCGCAGCCTCCTCTCGCGCCTTGCCCTTCCGGGCTCGCTGCCTTGCGTAGAGGCATAACGGGTGAAAAAGAATACGTCAGAGAGAGCCCAACTTATAACACAGCTCTAAGGCACGATCTCAGAGTGAGAAGAATGGAAACCAATCCTAAATATCCTGCAGCCTCCTGATTATAGGTGTGGTGCACAACACACCGATAATCAAGACTCTACTAGATACGGTCTGTAGACACTTTCTGAGGATTAACTGCTCTGATACCACTTTTGTCACGACCCGAACCCGGGCCCGTGACTGGTGCCTTACCCCGGGCACCCAAGTAGCCATACATCAGAGTAATCAGCGGAATATAAAACAAGACATGAATAAAGTGAAGTGTAAAACAGTTATCTGAGAAAAGTTGCCTTTCGGCATAAATATATAACAACTAGAAACGATATCCCATTTTACAATTCGCCACAACGATACTGAGACCTCTAAGAATGATATGACAACAATGGCGGGACAGGGCCCCGCCATACCCCTGAATGTAAGTACTTACAACGACAGGGGACTATACCACTGATAAGCCTCCGGAGAAACGGAACTTCCCAAACGCTGAACTGTGACCCTAAGAGCGAGGATCAACACCGTGTACTCTACCGCGGCATGAACGCAGCCCGGGCGAGGTCGATAACAGTACCAAGTATGTGAAATCAAAATATCAGAAATGAAATCATAGTAGTCTATATAAAGCGGTGAGACATGTATGATAACCAAACAACGATTCACAATAAATAAGCGAATATGTCAAGTCGTGACTCACGCCTCAAAGTCATCACTCAAATACAACTATGGGTCTCACTCCCACAACATCAATCATGCGTGGAATATCTTCCTCACCGCCGGCTGCATGATATAAAAGCACCAAGGAATACATGAACACCGTGTCCTACGTGTGTCATAATAAAACCGTGACGGTAAGTACGAAGGCATAGCCGACTACTAAAACCCACGCACTCAACAAGGTCATAAATCAGATCATGAGATCTGTCTAGACCGCCACATGATCAAATCGCCACTCGCCCGCAGATCTAATGCGCGCGTCTAGTCCTGGAACTTCCCGCAGCTCCGCATAAGCCACTCCGATGGCCCGCATGAGGTATTCCCCGCATCGAGGGTAGCTACTCCCCGGCAACATCCTGGACTCACAGTCCGCATGGCCACATAGACCGCATGACCATAAAGGCCGCACACTAACTCGAACTCTCGTAGCCCGCATAGGTCACACAAACCCGCATGAGGTATTCTCGAATCATAGGTCACATGCACTACCGAGTCTACCCCGCAGACGGAGGCGCTTAACCCCTAATCATGTCAAGAGGTGAGTGATATAATACTAACATAACACATTATCTTTAAACAACATAAGCACAACAAGGGAAACCCCTTTATACAAACATCACAAGACACTAACACACGTAGCATCCTAACATGTCTACTTATCAAACCATCTTACTACACTTTCCAGAATCAATACAAGACTTTCATAAAAAAAAAATAAGTAAATCGTTCCTTCTATCTTCCTTAAGTCGTTATACCTAACTTCCCATAAAGCTAGTATAACACTTAAACTTTTAAAACCAAGTATTTCTTTTCTTTCAAAAATGGTTAATAACTCTCTTGAAATACTTCGATTCTTATTATTTAAACTCAAGTCAAAAGACATCAAAGTAAAACCAAAACAATTTCCATACCTTCTTTTAAAACAAAGGCACTTCTTCTTTAAAAGTCAAGTAGCAATATACTTTTAAACCAAGTGTCTTACTCTTTTAAAAACAAGTAACCTATACCTTTAAATCAAATTACTTCTTTCCCAAAATCAAGTTGTTTATAAGTCAAGTTATCATTTTAAATCCAATGATAAAACCATTCTTATTTTCAAATCAAGATAACTTTATTCTTTAAAGACCACACACCCATTAATCATGAGTGAGATTTTACAACTTTTAACATAATTCAAGTCCTTAATGTTTCATAACAAGTCACTTAACTTTGGAATCAAGTCAAGGACACAAAAGGAAAATCAACTTCCTTTAAACACACGATGCGTCACCGCACTAAATATATTTCACAAATATCATGCTAGAAAGGATAGGAAGAGGTTCACATACCTCGCGACGATTATCGACAATTAGCAAAACGCCCAAAGTACTCTAACCTTGCTCGCCTTTTCCACCCTTCAAGTAGAATACGCTACTCGTAGTACTTCAACCTATAAAGGCCACAAAACGTCTATCAACCTCTAGCTCTCTTCAGAGAATAATTCTAGATACAAGATTCCTTATTCTACGGAAAATTCAGCAGACCTCCCGCATGACCACATAAAACTCCTCCTCAAACACGGCCGCTACCAAACCAACAATTCCAGGGGGTTACACGCCTAACCTGACGTACAATTCTACTCCACAATAATACTAAAAGTCTACTGCAAATACAGTCCAATGTAAATACAGTTCAATTCCTTATAATTATACTTCCAATATATCGTATACTCAATGATTAACTACTACAACATGTAATTTCCAATTACAATAGGGGGACATAGATCATTACCTCGATAAGCCCAAAATTATCCAAGATTATAAGTCGATCCTGAGCAACGTTTAACTCCAATTCCTGACGCTCCAACCCGCTCCAAGCAACCCTTAGAAGTTTCCAAATAACTTATCTTAACACTTCATCTAAGCTATGAAGATTTTTCTAGGGCTTCATTTTTGCGACTAAAGGAATAAAGTAGAATTTCCGGGCTCCTAGTATTGAAATAACTTGGAATACAACTAGGGATACTAGGCTAAGGTATTTGGGACTATATCAACACTTGAAAATTTTTTCCTACACCAAGGGGGAGAGTAGGACGAGAACCTCAACAAAGGGGGAGTATTTTGTGACTTAGAATCTCAAAGTGTGGATGAAATAAGTCTTGAAACAATGGGGTATTTATAGGAAAATCAATGGCCAAGATCTAGGCAAGTGTGTGGTGAGGATGGGGTACATGTGTGTGGGTAGTTGGCCAACCATTTGGCTACCACAAAAATGAGACAAGTGGCCACCACAAAAATGGGCCACTTGTCCACCTAAAAACGTCCCACTGCCTTCTCCACCCGCCAACATGGCCACACGGGGGTGACACGTGTCGCCCCCGTACTCGTCCAAAATATTTCATCTTTCGAAAATATCCGCAATGCCAAAAATCCGAAAATAAAGTGGGCCCCACAAAACCGTAAATTCTCCCGTGGGCCCCACGTGACCAATTTCGGAAATAAAATTCCATAATTCTCAAATATTCCAAAAAGTCCGAATACCAAATCTGGGAATCCAATTCCCATTAACGAACATTTTTCCTTCTCAAAATTCGGAAACTTTTCCGTCGAAAAATCACATCTTTCTTCCTTTCCAATTTTAATGTCGTATTTACGTACGTACGTCCTCATATACATACACTGGAACTACGGGGTGTAACATAAAGAGTTATAACGGCTTTATGGGAAGTTGGTTATAACAACTTTATGGAAGATTAAAAGAATGGTTTTCTTCAGTAATGTAAGCAAAGAAATGATTTGAAATAAAGAAGGGCAAATTGTTTTAAAGGTACAAATTGCTTAATGTTTTAAAGAAAGAAGTCACTTGATTTAGAAGCCTATAAATGTATTTCTAAAAAGTATTGTGACTTGTCGTGAAAAGTAGATATGACTTAATACTACGGTTATTAGTATCTTGGAAGTTTTATTTGAAAGAGAATCATTTTAAAGGAGTAGAGGCACGTAGTACGTTGGGTTAAATTCCCGGATTTTATAGTGACATGTTAGTGCCTTAAGTAAACAAAAATGAGAGTGTATATGAACAAGCTAATAAGAAGTTAGGGGATTTCTTAACTTGCTTATATTATGTATGATAAGTCGGTAGTGCTTATGTTATGTATGATGATGTTAGAAGTGCTTATGTTATGTATGATGTTAAGTAGTGCTTATGTTATGTATGATAAGTCGGTAGTGCTTATGTTATGTATGGTGTTGGTGGTGCTTATGCTATGTATGATGTCGATAGGGCTTATGTTATGTATGATGGCGGTTGAGTTAGGGTAAGAGTATAAATGAGGCAAGCCCCAAGACGTTATACCACCTTCTCCGTGGTAAGAGTATAAGTGAGGGTAAATCCCAGACGCTGCACCACCCGCTTTATGTGTTATCGACGACCGGTCGAGATAGGGTAAGAGTATAAATGGCGGGCAAGCCCCAAGACGTTATACCACCTTCTCCGTGGTAAGAGTATAAATGAGGGCAAGCCCCAAGACGTTATACCCCGCTTTACCACCTTCTCCGGTAAGAGTATAAATGGCGGCAAGCCCCGCACGTTATACCACTGCTTTGATTGATTTTATGGGCGTGAGACCCATGGTTATGTTTTACACTTTTAGTCGTCGGTGATGGGGATTCCACGCATGCTTTGATATTGGTGTGATCGATCGCGCCCCAATTTGGGGGTAGTATATGTGTCCTCCGTAGTGGGCGGACTATGTTATGAAAGATAAGTAAGTTAGGCAGAAATGAACTTAATGACTTCTCCTAAGTAAGTACGTAAGATATGGCTATAACTCTTAATGGAATGGAAAAGATATTGATGTGAAATTAAGTTCATAAGTGGTAATGACACGGCAGATCCGTATGTATTTTTATACTTGTCCTTGTCATTCTTTTGTCTGATTATGATCTCGCATCAGACGTTATTTCGTTCCATATTCGGCACTGTTGTATCGACTTCTTCGGGGCTGCGTTATGTCCGCAGTTTAGGTACACGATTATGGATCCGCGAGCTTAGGATCGGTTCAAAGATTTTGAGATGGCTCCAATGTTCGGAGTTGTCATGGCTATGTATATTCGTGGGTACGGCGGGGCCTTGTCCCGCCACATGGTTATGTTAACACTCTTAGAGGTGCGTAGTCACATATTGTGGTCGCTTTGTAAAAGAAAGGAGGCAATCGCTTTGCGGTTGTATTTATATATATATGTTCGTGAAGGTAGCCCTATCGGCTAACTTTGTTGTATTAATTCCGATGTTTTATTTATAAGTTTCATGTATGTTCCGCTGATTTTCTCGATGTTTACTGTAAGGGTGCCAGTAGGCACGATCGCGATCCCGGTCGGGTCGTGACATAGTCCCGTGAGTAGGATTGCTTAATGATATCGCGGCGAGGTACTCGCTTTTGATCATGAGCTTCCTATTTTTACGCAGATATATATATATACATTTGTTACTCTCATTGTTAGTAAGCCACAGGCAAAGTAAATCGATTTTCGCCTATAACTCACTATATTTTGACTTATGATATTATTACAGTATTTTCCGTTTCGCATATTTGGTACATGTCAGATCGACCTCTTCGGGCTGCGTTCATGTCGCAGTTGAGGTTCATAGCTTGCGATCCGCACTCTTAGGATCACGGTTCGGTTCTCGGAAGGCTCCATTTCTCCGGAGGCCTCGTCTTTTGGTACGATTCCCTGAGGTTGTAGACTTTTGTACATTCAGGGGGTATGGCGGGGCCCTGTCTCGTCATAGTGTTTTACCTTCTTAGAGGCTTGTAGTCCTGTCATGAATTGGGGTGTAAGGATGTAACTGTTCGTTTTATTATATTTAGAGGTAGCCACTTTGGGTTAGCCTGTTTTATATTCTTATATGGTTCTTGTTTGTGAGTTTATTTCCGCTGGTTTTCTCTGATGTTGTATCACAAGGGTGCCCGGGGTAAGGCACCAGTCACGGATCCGAGGTCGGGTCGTGACACTCATCACATGACAGGGACAAAGGACTGCCTAAAGAACTACGAGTCACTCAGTGGAGGAAATGTTACTTATGGACGTGGAAGCAAAAGTAAAATCATAAAAAAAGAAACCTTAAGTGTTCCTGGTGTTCCAGCCTTGGAAAATGTCTTACATGTTGACAGATTAATGGCTAATCTAGTTAGTATAAGTCAATTGTGATGACAATCTAGAGGTAAAGTTTAATAAGTATGCTTGTATAGTTACAAATGAAGCTAACCAATGTGTAATGTCAGGTACAAGGACAGACGACAATTGTTATCTTGTTGGAGAACAATAGATATGCAATAATGTTAGGACAGATTACACTACCTTGTGGCATAAAAAATTAGGACATGTCAACTACCGTAACCTGAAAGATTAATTTCTTATGAGGCAGTAAGAGGCATCCCTAAACTAAGTCCTAAAGATAAAACAGTGGTTTGCGAAGATTGTCTAAAAGATAAGCAAACCCGTGTCTCCTATAATGTTGCCCAGAATGACGAACAACACTCAAGTACGTCTCACTGCTTTCATCTTTTGCACATGGATCTTATGGGTCCAATCGAGGTAGACAACCTAGGAGGCATGAGGTATTCTTATGTGATTGTAGATGATTTTTCCAGGTACTCATGGATATTCTTTTTGAAAGAAAAGTCTCAAACTTTTGGCATGTTCAAAGTGTTGCACTCTAGGATAAGAAATCTGTATCATTCTTCCATTTTTCGAATTAGGTCAGATTATGGAAAAGAATTTGAGAATAATCTGTTTTCAACATTTTGTGAGAGAAAAAGTAGTTTCCATGAATTTTCTGCTACCAAGACTCCTCAGCAGAATGGTGTAGCAGAAAGGAAGAATAGGACATTACAAGAAATGGCTAGAATCATGTTGAGTTCTAAGAAATTGTCAAAACATTTTTGGGTCGAAGCCTTAAATACTGCAAGTCGCATAACAAATAGAGTCTATTTTAGGCCTGGAACTAAAATGACACCCTACGAGCTGTTAAATGGAAAGAAATCAAATCTGCGTTATTTTTATGTATTTGGGTGTGTGTGTTACATCTTAAATGATAGAGAACAACTAGCCAAGTTTGACTCTAAAAGTGACAAAGGAGTTTTTGTCGACTATTCACAAAATAGTCATGCTTACCGTGTGTATAATCTTAGAACCAAAATTGTACAAGAGTTTGTTAACGTTGTTTTCGATGATTGTACTGATCTTGTAGGAAAAATGCTTGAAAATAACGCTGAGATTACAGTGGAGAATGAGCAGAATGCTGAAGATTCAGGTGTTGCCCCAAATGTCACGACATCTGAAGCAACATCTGAGTCATAACCCGAGAATATAGAAGGTGCAAATGAGGAATCAAATACTGAATTGCAAGAACCAGTACGCATGGATCCCTCATCTAGGATTGGAAAGAACCATCCTACAGGTCAAGTGATAGGAGAAGTATTTGAAGGTTTTAGAACAAGAAGGAAAGAGCCTCAGAATTACAGAGATATGGTCAGATATGTGTGTATGTCTACCATATGTCAAAAGGTAAGTCTTTCTTGTTATGTATCTACTCTAGAACTAAAGAATGTCGGAGAAGCACTCAAGGATAATTGTTGGATATAAGCTATGCAAGAAGAACTTGAACAGTTCACGAGAAATGAAGTCTATGATTTAGTTCCTCGTCCAAATGATACTAAGTTATTGGAACTAAATGGATCTTTAAAAACAAGACAGATGAATCTGGAACTGTTGTAAGAAACAAGGCAAGACTAGTTGCTCAAGGATACACGCAGGTCGAAGGAATCGACTATGATGAAACCTTTGCTCATGTTGCCAGAATTGAGTCGATTAGGTTGTTACTTGTTGTAGCTTGATGTGTGAAGATCACTCTCCATCATTGATGTTAAATGTGTCTTCTTGAATGGATATCTTGACAAAGAAGTCTATGTTGAACAACCTAAAGTATTTGAAGATCCTCACCATCCTCAGTTTGTATACAAGCTCAAAAAGGATTTGTATGGATTGAAATAAGCACCTCGAGCAAGGTATGGTCGTTTAACTAAGTTTCTTCTTGAATTTGGTTTTAAACGTGGTGAAGCTGATTGTACTTTGTTTATAAAACATCACGGAGTAGATATGGTCATTGCTCAAATCTATGTAGATGACATAGTCTTTGGTTCTACTTCACAGTCCCACCTTGAGACATTTGTCGAAGTTATGTCCTCCACATTTGAGATGAGCATGATATGGGAATTAACTTTTTTCTTAGGCTTGCAGATAAAGCAAAATGAAGATGGAATCTTCATATCCCAGAGTAAGTACACCAATAATTTGGTTAAGAAGTTTGGATTGGAGAATGCTAAATAGATGAGGACTCCAATGGGATCGACACAGAAGATATGCAAAGACGATGTTGGTGAAAATGTCGACCCAACATTGTATCGATCTATGATAGGTATTATTTTGTATCTCACTGTTATTCGTCCTGATCTAATATTTAGTGTTTGTGTTTGTGCTCGATTTCAAGCCTATCCCAAAATCTCCCACTTAAATGCCTTAAAACATGGCATTCGATATGTTGCCGGCACATGTGAGTTGAGAATTTGGTATTCCAAAGACATTAATCCTAATTTAATAGGGTATAGTGACTCGGATCGGGCTGGTGATGTGGATGACAGAAAGAGTACAAGTGGATGATGTTTTTACCTTGGCAATAATCTAGTATTTTGGTATAGTCGCAAACAAAATTGTGCCTCACTTTCAACTGTTGAATCTGAATATGTAGCAGCTGGAAGTTGTTGTTCTCAATTGATATGGTTAAGACACATGTTAGACGACTATGGTTTTTTAAATAATATCTTAGTTTTGTATTGTGATAACTTGACTGCAATAAATATTTCCAAAAATCTTGTTCATCACTCTCGTACAAAACATATAGATATTAGACATCATTTTTTAAGAGATTTGTTTGAAAAACATCTAGATCAAATTGAACATGTTGACACCATTCATCAACTAGCTGACATTTTTACAAAAACTTTGGATCATAAGAGATTTTCAAGTTTGAAAAACTCTCTTGGTCTCTGTAATCTCTGAATCGGCACTGATGAATGTCGGCTGAAATGTCTCTAACATTTTGGGTGACATTTGCCTCTGTAATATCATAATCTGATTGTGTTTACTGTTTTTTATGGCTTTAATTTTGTATTCACTCATGTTGATCCTGAAATAAGAACCTGTTTCAAAAAGTGATACTGTTCTCTGCGATGATATTAGATATCATAAAAAGGAAGTATCGAAATAAGGCAAAGCCTTTTTCTAAAAAATATTTGGCAACTGTGCAAATGAGCAAAGCTCTTTGTAAAATGATATTGTTCCTATACTATAAGCGTATCAAGTGCTTAAACAAGAAATTATGAGGATGCTAAATAAGTATTCTTATTTTTTTTGACACAAAAATTAAATTTTGTATGTGGTTTATGATTAGATCAAAGACAATGGTAAAATATTACATTGATCTGGAGGTTAAACTCTTAAAATCACATATAAAACATGTCTTGATGTGTTGCAAAAAACAAAAGAGTTCTTGTAGGATCATAATACATGTGTCATCCAAAATGTTGTCAACATTACAGTTGACATTCTCAGATAATGATATTTGTTGGAATACTGTTTGTAACTGATTTTTGAAAATTCAGTTATTTTTCCCTATTTTTTGTGCCGTTGTTTTTCATTTTTTGTTAAATCAAATTTTGATGTCTAGTTTTTTTAAAGGAACAAGTATTGGAATACAATACAATCTCCCAAAATCAGGAAATTAGTTATTCTGCCAAGGTTATAAAAAAAAATCACTTGTTCTTCATTCTTGTTATCTTTTGTCCTTTCCAAAAATTTAAAAAAAATAAAAATTGGAAAGATCACATCATCACGGTTTACTTCTACCGATGGAACACTCAACCCCTTTACATTCCCAAAACCCTAACTCTTCACGATCTTCTTCACACTACTCTCTCATGGATAGATCCCCTATGTCAAACCAAATGTCGTCCAACATTTCTGAAACAACCCCAATGAGTACAAGCCCTCCTCAAAGCACAGCCATTGTACTAAGCATTTTCCAAGAACCTCTCGATATAAGCTACCCTGGAGACAATGACAATCCAATCGACTTAGACGCAACTCCAGATGTGTCTATTCTAGGCAAAAGGGAAAGCACCTCTAAATTTCCAACACGGAGGTTAACAAGAGTTTATGAGAGAAATGTTGAAGCCCAGCTAGCAACGAAGAATTCCAAGCTTGATGAGCAAGTCCCTGCGTGTTCTAGCAGTGACTGGGATGATTCGGACTTCGATTTCTCAGCCGAAGATGATGAAAAGGACACCTCTTCTGAAAAGCAAGTTGAACTAACCCCAACCTCTCCATACCATTTTAAGCCTTCTGTTCCTGCATCTGAAGAGTCGTCAGATGAAGAAATACCTGACGACACACCATTAAAGAGGTTCTGTCCAACGAGAGTTAACAAATTCTCAAAGTCAAATACTGAACCTGATGTTGCCCCAAGTGTCACGACATCCCAAGAAACATCCTGAACAGACTCAATCCCCAGTCTTCTCCAGCAGAACAAAATCAGACTCAGAGTCTGAAAAAGCATTAGAAATTGCCTCTTGTTCAAAACATAGTTTGATTGAGTTTTTAAGCACAAAAGTATTCTCGGATCTGTTACAAACAAAGGACCCTATATTGATAATGTAATCAGGTTGTTTTATGCTAACTTAGACACATGCTATGGAAGATACTAACTCTAAGCAATTCGGAAAAGTATACTTCTTAATAGAATATATAAATTCACACCTACTGTTATTAGTCAATGTCTGGACTTAAAGGATGGGGAGGATGTTATAGATTCAGACCCTGCAATGAAAGATAAAGATGAAATCATTAAATACCTCACATGAGGTATAATGCAGAAATGGATCTCAAGATATCCAGCCTCAAAACTCACAGCTTTGCTTGCAATCCTCCATAAAATTGCTATATACAATTGGCTCCCTTCAATGAATGAGTCAATTGTCACTTCAGAACAAGCTCGCTTGTTATACAAAGTCGGTAAAGGATTGAGAGTTGACTTAAGCCAAATAATCTTTAATCAAATTGTCAACTTAGCCCAAAAAGAATCCACTTCAATCCTACCTTTTCCCTCTTTAATTTACAAAGTCCTTACATCATAAGGCTTTCAACCAAAGAAGAAGGACATACTTGGAAAAAATCCAGAGTTGTATACTGTGAACAAGGCAATTTTAAAAAGCAAAGACAGGATCATAGACTTACCCTGAAAACTAGACCAAATCAGAATTGATGTTGAAAGAAATGCCACCAACATTTCTGGCAACACAGACTCAGAAGGATCTCCGTTGACAACAGAATGGCTTGTGAATCAACTTGCAAAGATCAACCTTCAGATTTCAGAAGTTGATACTGTTAAAGAAGCTCTGATTCAAGCAACAGATCGTCTTCTAAAGCTACTTTCTTCCCAAAAAATGGGAGAGAATTCTGGGAAACAGGGGGAGGTTGATGTTGCTTTTGTTGCTGCAAAGAAGAGACACAATGCAGGTGGAGCTGATACTGCTGCAAAGAAACAATGCAGGTGGAGCTGAGACTGGGTGCTGGTGGTTGCAGGTGCAAAGTCAAGCAGAAGTAGAAAGCGGCTAGAAGCTACTACTAATGCTTGACATGCAAGAGAGGTGTAATGATGTTGGTGTTGGATGATGGATTACTTTTGAATTGTTTGCTGTTGATGCTAATGTGCTACTAATGAATGCTTAATTTGGTTACTTTTGAATTGGGTTGTAATGATTGGACAAAATATTTCTGTATATTTTTGGGTTCATCTAATCCTATATGTGAATGGCATATATATCGTTTTGTATATGTTTTGTGTATGCTATCACAGGTTAAGGGGGAGCATTAATAGTTGTTATATGTCACTCGCACTAAAAATGTTTATTTTGTGAAGAAAGACAAAAAGGGGGAGAATGTTAATGTTGAGTTTTATGTTATGACATTTTTCTAACATAATATTTTCAGTACTAAGTTAAAAACCAAAATGTTGGAACAAATGTCTTTGACATTCGGACCAACATTCTGATAACAGTTTTGCCCTTCTTCAAGGACTGAAGCTTATCTCGTGAGATTTTTATCACGATGGTAAAGTGATCTGGCAAGGAACCTTTTGAGTTGATTATCACGTGGGAAGACCAAGTCCAAAGGCGTTGCTAAACTTGGAAACAAGTCCAAGAGGTTGGAGGATTTTGCTCCACATTCGTCTCTAACAAATCTGTTCAAGCTGCCCACCTTTTGCTCAACTTCCACAACGATTCATTGAGCATTTCAAGGAAGAATCTCTACTATAAATAGAGAGGCTACATCAAGGAATCGATATCCAGAAATTACAAGAGAAAAAGATCAAGAGAGAGCTCTAAAAAAATCACGATCCAAATCGATCACCGTGGTTGCTCGAGCGTTTGACGATATTACTCCAACATTATAATTGTTGCTTAGATTCTAGAGTAGTTCTTTATTGAAGCAATTATAGTGAGATGTTGTCTATATCTACTTAGTTAGATTTTTCAGGCATGTAAGTCATCTGCGACTTCACCATTTTTATTCCTTTGTATTATTTTGTAAATCTTGTAAGAGAATGAATATATTCAATTGTATATACATATATACAATATTTTTGGTCATTGACCATCATGGGTTATATTAATATATAACCTATGTAAATTTAAACCTTTGTATCTTTATTATTTCCGCTACAATTTAACTCTTCAAAGGTTTTTCTGTTTTTATATAAGTGTCGTCAGATTTGCCAGACGGCATTGTTAACGACATTTGCAAACTGTTTCAGCGTACAAACAATTTTACTTACTGTTTACTTTTGTTTATTCCATAGTATAACCCTCGGGACTCAACATATCCTCAATTAAAAAATAATGAAGATTAAATTATCAAGTTTCATAATCGAAAGTCCTAATATTGTATGCCTATATGTGTACCTTAAATTGTAAAAAGTTCAATATATATATCCTAAAGGACAAATTGGTTACACTAATTTTTTATACTAGTAATAATTAAATTAAAAGATTACCGTAAAATAATAAAATAAGACCGGCAAGTAAACCGCAAATGGAAGTAAGTGTTACAAAATCAAACTTGCAAGAGGTTTATGTAATTATTTATTTATTTATTTAGTTAGTATAATGACTTTATAGATAAACTAGTCTAACTTGAATGATCTTTTTGATACAAAACAAATACAAATGACTTTAGTGAGATATTTACTATAGTTCAATGACCTTTTAAGTTATTCACTCTCCACTCTTTGCATTGACACAAAAAGTTGGTGCTTAACTTACAAAAATGTAGTTTCAGCAGGGAAATCTTATTCTTCTTGAGTGAGCAAATGATTTAATTGAGTGAGATTGTACTAATAGTAGTATCTAATGGTTATGTCATATTCAGTAAGGTGTGAAAGATTCCAAATTTTTGAATATCCATTTTTTTAGTCCCAAATCAGAAATCCAAAATTTTCAAAATTAAATCCAAACTCCAAACCATAATATGATAGAGCAAACAAAAAATATGAAAAATTCAGATTTGGATTTTGCCCAAACTATGCGACCTATTTGCAATTTTGTATACAAGCTTGGGAGAGAACCACATTTTAATCGTAAGACCCCTACTTTTTGGTATACAAGAGTTTCCAGTTCCACACATCATTTACCTAACAGAAAGAAGAAGAAAAAAAGTTAAGCTGCTCAGAACATTCTCTTTTTTTTTTTGTTACATGAGCACAAAATTCATTTGAATTATATCCGAACTCCAGTTCCACTGCTGGTACGAGACGTCAGATTGCAACATATACCAGGCACTCATTATCGTCCTATTACGTAGTACATGTAAAAATTAGCTGCTAAAGCAGCAAAGATGTATAAAAAGTTAAATAAAGATTGAAAATATACCCAAGAAATATGAAGGAATCTATGCTGCACCACAAGTCAGAAGCATAAATGCACAAAAAAAGAACAGTAAGCACTTCCATTCAACACTGGCAACCGCAGCAAAGTAAAAAAGAAGTAACACCGCTGCACGAACTTAACCCCGTTCCACAGAACTCGTCCAATCCTTTCACCACATGCAATTAAACTGCATTGGCCATGCCAACCCAAGTATAAAGGTAGATGACTTGTCGATACTTGTCAGTTATAAGTTTGGGAAAAGCGAGTGTGCTTCACATTTAGTGCATTCTCCTTGGTAGTATGACTTTTAGACTAAAAACATTGGACCAAGGATGAGCTACCAAGCCCTATGAGATATGGGTCACTAACTGACAATTTTAACCTGATTTTGACTTCCTCTGTAAGAATGACTGTCTTGTTGAAAGAGGAACTATAATCTCAGAGATATTCTGGATCATTCCTTTATCGTAAATGTTATTTTTAACGACCTCAACCTCTTCAAGACGGGACCTTAGGAAGAAGGCTTTCCATTTGCTCACATGGTGCTTTTCATGGTTCAATTCACCTAAACTTGCTTTGAGAGCTGCTGCACTTGCCTTTGCTTCGTTAACTTTCCTCTTCCAGTTTAAGTACTCTTGCCATTTGAAAGTCTGCAGATCACACAAGCAAAATTTAGCTTTACATGCAAGCTGCTGTTTCAACTTCTAAAATTTTATAGTCGTGCTGAATCAATAAGGTTTATGATTAGGATATTCAAATGCAACAACTTCCAATGCATTTCTACGATTAGGAAGTTATAATGCATTTCTTTATCTTTATCTTACTCCCTTTCTTCTTTACTTTACTTTTTCTTTGCCTAGTCAAATTAGAAAAAATAAAGGAGAGACTGCTATCACCCTAAGAGAAAATGCTGCAAGTCCCCCGTCCTAAAACTTGTTAGCAAAACAATCCAAAATGAATAAAGTCAGCCTTTCAAGTTAATATTTTTAGTCAGTCCAATATTGTTTGGCTAGAACCTCATCTTTCTTCTTTGCACTTGTTCCATAAAAGGTTCCTATTCTTCTTCAAACACTAATCTTTCAATTAAACAAATAAAGAACGTAAGTAATCAACTATGGTTTCTATTGAATCTTTTTTCAGTGTTAAGAGAATTGAAAATTAATCACGCTTCTCCCCTAATCAAATATCCTCTCCCACTGGTGTCCCACCCACCAATTCCGATCACAGATAGAGAAGTTTTTGCGCTCAGCCTAACCAATGCAAATGGGTCCCATCAATTGAACCCAGCAAATCCAAAAAATTCTTCTTCTTAATAACATTAAATCTTTCATGGTCATCATAAGGTGGAGTGCACCGTGTTTACAGAGTGGGAATCGGCTGACCTTCTAGTCAATGGATTTAGAATTTTTATTCTAAAATAAAATAACATATCCAGTGTAATCCCACAAGTCGGGTCTGGGGAGATAGGATGTACGCAGACCTTACCCTACCTTTGTGGGTTAGAGGCTATTTCCAATAGAACCTCGGCTTGAAAGAAAAGAAAAGGATTCCACGCATGTAAAGAAAAAAAAGGATTCGAAGCATGGTATCAAGAAAAATATGACAGCAAAATAGCAAGATAAAATGAAGCAACAAATATTAATACACATTGAAAAAAAGAAACTACGCGATCTAACTACTACTAATAATAAGGAGAACACTCAGCTACCTGCTAACCTTCTATCTTAAACCTCGACCTCCACACCTTTCTATCTAGGGTCATGTCCTCAGTAATCTGAAATTGTGTCATGTCTTGTCTAATCACCTCCCCTCAATTCTTCTTTGGCCTACCTCTACCTCTTCTAACTCCTGTTATAGTCAAACTCTCACACCTCCTTACAATGCATTCACGCACCTCCTCTTCATATTATTTATTCTAAATAATATATTAAACAAAAACTGGTATTAGAAAGGGGTAAAATACAACAATAACAACAACATACCCAGTGAAATCCCACAACGTGGGGTCTGGGGAGGGTAGAGTGTACACAAACCTTATCTCCACCTTGATAGGTGGAGCGGCTATTTCCAGGAGACCCTCGGCTCAAGACAAAGCATAATCACAGGCAAAGCAAAGCAAAACAAGAGAAACGATCAGACTCAGACGAGAAATTAAAACATTATGAACATACAGAAAATAAAATCAAATATGTCATGGTAGTGCATTCTAACAACAGGAAGCAGTATGAGTGAATCAAGCTACAAGGCACTATAAAGCACTCATACGCCTATAAGTGTGGTAGGCTAATCGAGCCTACAATAATAATACTATACTATTTTACACTAAAGGGGGGTAAAATAGTCAAAATAATTTTTTACATTCATAATAAATAGGTTAAAAGAATTGGTACAAAAAAAATAAAACAAGAAAAGTAATCGTAATATTGTAAACTACAAGGGATGTCAATGTTTATAAGCGAAACATGAGGGGAGGTCTCTGAAATTATTCCTTTCTTTTTTCCTTTGTCAAAATATCTTAGAGATCTAATCATCTCCAACTGGCCTACAGATTGTTCAATGATAGATCACAAGTCATTTTTCATTTTAGGTGAAATGTCCAAGAAAGTAATGTAATACTCCCTCCATTTCAATTTGTTTGTCTTACTTTTCTTTTTAGTCCGTTTATAAAAGAATGTCTCTTGCCTTTTTGGCAACTCTTTAATTCCAACTTTCAACATGACATGTGAAGACCACAAGATTAAAGGGAATTTTGACACATTCTACATATCTTTAATAAGACCACAAGATTCAAAACTCTTATTTACTTTCTTAAACTCCGTACCAAGTCAAAACCAAACAAAAAAATTGAAATGGAGGGAGTAGTAAAAAATTAAAAGTTTTATTATTAGACATGTGTGTGCCATAAGCTCACTTCCAAAGAAAATGCAGGTACTACAAAGGAGAGGAAAAGCCAGAGCTCACAGCCAAACCACAGTCATCATTAAGCTACTGGAAAAATGTACTGAACTGAACAAAACAGAAAAGGACTACCTCATTTGTTGTGGTATTTGTGACACACAGTTTGGTGTGGTATGCAAGGAAACCGGCTAGTAGCATAGAAACTATAGCCAGAAATACCATGATAAGTATGTGAGTGTTGTATGAATCCAACAACCACTGATACAAAGCAGATCATCATTACGAAACAAACCATAAGCACAAATACAAATATGAAATGTATTAAGAAATAAGAAAAAGGTGCAAGCATCCTTAATTAGATCAACAATGCATAGAAAGGATAATTTAATTCCAGTGTTTCCATATGTAGCAGAACCCCCACCCCCCCAATCATTATCAGTATTTTGCAATGTTGATTTAATAATGTGCTTTCAAACAACCATACTGGTAATAATGCAAGCATATGCTAATTGTTTTTCTTGTTTTTTTCCTGGAAAAAAGAATAAAGCAATTTATTGACAACACACCTTTAAGTGTATAATAGAAACAGAGTATAAATCAATTGTACTCCCTCTGTTTCAATTTGATTGTCTTACTTTCCTGTTTAGTCCGTTTAAAAAAGAATGTTTCTTTCCTTTTTGGCAACTCTTTAATTTCAACTTTCCACATTGAAATGTTTAACACCACAAGATTAAAGGGCATTTTAGTACATTCTACATATCTTTGGTTTAAGACCACAAGATTCAAAAGTCTTTACTTTCTTAAATTTTGTGCCAAGTCAAAACCAGGCAAACAAATTGAAACGGAGGGAGTAATTTATTTTATAACACTCCAATGAAAATTATCCACTTTTCACCAAAAGTATGATAGAAACAAAAGAGAACTCTTGACAAGGCTCTCGCTAGACCTTCAAATGTTCTTTTATTCCTTTCTCAATAATAAAAAAAAACGCTAAAAGTTGTGATCCTCCATGGCCTCTCCCTACTATTCTCCAATCGCTCAGTTTCCAACTTGCCAACATTTCTGCAACTGTTCCTGTAAGAATCGACTGCACTGCACCCTGAAGACCACATACTGACGTTGAAGTAGAAGGTGGTTAGTGTCATCCCCATTTCATTTGCACACGCAACACCAATTAACCACGATGCATTTGCTTCTCCTAAGGTGGTCAGCTGTCAAAATGAACCCCCCCCCCCCATGTCATACACCATGTGAAGAATACACCTTTTTGGGCCCCTCGATATCCACAATGCTTTCCATATGGGTTTACGGACTCCTATACCAAAATGACGTGGATATAGTAAGACATGACTCTGAATTTCTTCAGATGTTCCTCTCCAAATCAATCTATCCACTTCACCGAAATGTACATGACTACAAAGCCTCATACAGAATGTCCCTACCTCCTCAAATTCAGTAAAATCTCTGATGACGGTGACGACCTGTATCTCCCATTAGTATTGGGTACCATGACATCCTAGCCCCTTGCTACAGTAAACTATCGCATAAAGTCGTTCTTTAGCGTTTTGTCACTGCATCATATATCGAGCCAAAACCATATCTGTTTCCCTTCACAATGAAAAGGGCAATAAATATTGAGAAGTCTGATTTTTGTCCTTCATTATGCCTCTCCACTGAGGGTCTTTCGGAAACAACCTCTCTACTTACCAAGGTAGAGGTAAGGTCTGCATACACTCTACCCTCCCCAGACCCCACGTTGTGGGACTTCACTGGGTATGTTGTTATTGTATTATGCCTCTCCACTGACTCGCCCAATAGAGGGTGGTCGCATCTTTTGGGAACCAACCAAATTGATTATTGCCTTACTTCACTTAATCACCTTTCTCCATGTGGCCCCTTCTTCGTTAGCATATCCCTATAGCCACTTTTGTACTAGGTGATTGAATATCCAGCAGTAAATCCCTCATCAATATCTCAAGACTTTTGCAAATCGAAGTAGGTATGGAGAACAAGGACATAATGTAACGACCCGTTTGGTCGTTATTGCATTTTGACCCATTTTCCCCCGTTGACCCATCCCCCCGAGCCCTGTTAGTATGATTTTGACCCGCGGGGATGGGCGACTAGGTAATCGAGCGAGTTTTATGGTGACTTATGAGGATTAGAATCTTAAAGTGGAAAACCTGTGACCGATAGTTGACTTTTGCGTAAACGGATCTTTTTCGAGAATCCGTCAATTCCGAGAGGTCTGGAGGGTCGATTATGACTTGGTGAAATGTTTAGTTAGGTTCCCAAGACATTCGGGAGCGTTTTGGATTATTGGTTGGAAAGTTGGGTTTTCTTTTGGCCATTGGGTGTTGACTCGGTCAAATAGACCTCCGTTGGGAATTCCGACACCATGAGTGAGTTCGTAGCGTGTTTTTATGTACGAATGTATAGCAGTATGGTACCGTTGTTTCCCGTTTCTAACTTAAATTTCGATAATGACTAGACTGAGTATTCAGAGGCTCTTCAGAAGGGCAAGGCTCAGATTTGGCGATTTGTGGCATTAACTCGGCATTGAGGTAGGTTACGGCTTACCTTATGGTTAGACTCCGCTTAGCGAAGCATATGTAGAGTTAGTGATTGTTGGAGAAAGCATGTTACGCCTTCGGGTATGAAGTTACGCAGAGTACGTGACAGGGCCTACTTCCTCTCCACGTGACTGAGTCACGAGGCTTTGCTGACGAGCATCTAGGGTGAGCACTTGGATGGATCCGCAGCCCGGATGTTTCTCGTTCTCTATTATCTTATTTGCTATTCCGAGACAGTATTATACTTTTCAGACTATGTATTAATATTCAGACTTATAGCTATGTAGTAGTGGCTCTTGTACTGCCTTAGACCAGATTCCTTGAGATTGTTGCATTACTTCCGCACTATTTCCTTATCTATCCTAGACTTATTATGTAAATTTGATGGTTGGATTTTACTTTATTATTGATTGAGTTGTGATTAAGGGACGAGCTTGCCTACCGAGTAGGAAATGGGTATGTGCCCGCGCGTCCCCCGTGGGACGTGACAAGTTGGTATCTGAGCCCTAGGTTACCGGTCTAAGTACAAGAGCATGTCTAGTAGAGTCTTGTGGATCGGTACGATGAGCTCCGTACTTATCTGCGAGAGGCTATGGGACATTTAATACTTCATTCAAATTGGTATCTAGTCGAATCAAATTGGTATCTGAAATTCCTTGTCTTACACTCTCACGGATGGTGGGAACTCGTGCTTATATTCTTAAGTGAGCGGTTTTGTTATGACGAGGCTTGGTATGATACAAGATGTGTTGTCCTGATTCGGATGCATGACCAAGTTCAGTTTCTAGCAATGGCTTGAGGATTCAGTTGTGTGGGGTCGTGGTTAGACTCATTTATTGTGGGTGTTCCCTTGAGAAATGGGAGAGATGGTACAGAGGGTCAAATGATCTCTATGTTTCAGCGTTGGGGTTGCTCAAAAGTCGCAAAAGTGCATTTATGGCTTAACAAGAGTGATTTGTTCGATGATATGATTAGTTTTGGTAAAAGTTTCAACATCGTCAATGCATTATGATTGTGTGCGTGGCACGGGTGTACCAATGGAAGGTTAACGATTCATCAGTGGCAAGGTATTGGATGTCGATATGCGAGAACGAGTATAAGTTCGGTAAGGATCATCGGATTTGACAAAAGTAAAGTGACCGCGTGTAATAAAGAAGAGCAGTTGAGAATAAGAACATGAAGGACGACTTTAGTGGAAACGTGTAGCGAAGTAAGACTTTTTTGGGTCTATTGGTAAGTTTTGTGTTATCGGATGGAGGTGTAAGGATGAGGATTTGCATAGATAATCTCCATTATTAGGAAGACGTGTTTGACAAGATAAGGTTGCAACTGGTACGAGAGTGGATTTTGTATTCGATCGTGAAAAGTTAAGTTGAACTTTGACGTGACTATATGGTAGTGGTTTGTGGGTTCTTCCAGGAAAGTGGTTACCGGTTCTAGATCGGAAAGCAAGGTTACTTGTGATGAGCGAAGACGTAAAAGTTTAGGTAGTTGTGGTCGTGTGTTTAGAGAAATGATAAGGAGATCGTGGAATCAAGAGCTAGTTGATTTAAGGTTTACGTTGCGGTCATACATGGTAGAATAAACATAAGGGTTCAGTGTCGAGTTGGTAAGTTTGGTTATGCCGTGGGCCAATGGGAGTCGGTGGTTGACTAATAAGAACGACCCTAGAATTGGACAAGTGTTGAGTTTTAGAACACAAGGATCTATCGGGTGTTGCAACTAATATTGGATTAGGGTTGAGAGTCTTGTACCTATTGTGTAAGTTTCGGCTAGTTCCTGCTACTACTGGTGTACTACTCGGTTGAGTTGACCGAATGGAATGGATAATCACGCGAATGGTTAGAGGTGTCCTGGTTCAACAATTAGGACGTTCTAAGTGGTAAATCAATGATGATGTTTGAATTAATCCGGGCTGTGTATAGCATTTCGGAAATTGAGTTAAGGGAATTAGAGCAAGGACACCTTGGTGGAGATACGTGAGAGCATTAGTAGGACTGTGTATGATTTAGAAAGTAATCAATTTTAGAGTTGAGTGAGGTAAGGGAACTCTAGGGTGTAGAGTGTGTGGCATACTACTATCTCCAGGATTAACTCGGTTAGTTTGCAAGACTTATGATTACGTGATATACTATTGAGTGAGTTCGAGTAATGGTTAGACGATGGCAATGATTGTGGTGTTGATCGAGAATCGGTAATATGGTATATCTTCGGGATTACTTGGGTGATTATGGATTGTGGTGTTGTTGTCTCTCTTTTTTTCAGACGATGTGTGATTGTTGAGTACGCTTTAAGGAGGTATACAGATATGGACTAAGTGATATGACGAAGTTCCGTGAGGTTTCATGGTCAGCGACTAGTGAGAATCAAATTTCAGGTAATCGACATGTTAAGACTATGGAAGTGGCTTGTGTGGTACACAGTTGGGTAATTTCGTAGCACTCTTCAAAGGATGAGTTAGTGTGGTTTAAAGGAATGAAATTCTAGAAGTCCCTATAATGCAAAGGCTAGAGTTATATTTTCGAGATGAAATTCTAGAAGTCCCTATAATGCAAAGGCTAGAGTTATATTTTCGAGATGAAATTATAGCTATGTAGTAGTGGCTCTTGTACTGCCTTAGACCAGATTCCTTTGGATTGTTGCATTACTTCCGCACTATCTCCTTATCTATCCTAGACTTAATGGTTGGGTTTTACTTTATTATTGATTGAGTTGTGATTAAGGGACGGGTACGCCTACCGGGTAGAAAAGGGTAGGTGCCCGCGTGTCTCCCGATTTGGGACATGACACATAAAGTAGGTTGGGATGTTTGATAGCATTGCCTTTATCAAGGACTCACATATTAATTATTTATTAAAGTTTCCAGAACAGATGAAAATTTGACAACACACACTCATATGCAACAGGGGAAGAGACAGATACAACAGGGGCGGAACCAAGATTTAAAGATTACGGGTTCGGGATTCTAGTCCTTTTGAGTTATTGGGTTCTAAATTAGTAATAATTTGTATTACACTCAATGGATTTCTTAAGACAAATATACGATTTGGATTGAAATTACTGGGTTCGGCCGAACCCGTAACCCAAAGCCTAGCTCCGCCCCTGAGATACAATCAGGCAGAATCCAAAAGGTGTACCTCCACTTACCACTACAACATGTGGAGCCAAACTACTGAATGATTTCTCGAAGCCATAATAAACTGCATTAAAGGAGAAACACAAATATTACTTTGGATCTAACATGCGATTGGGCACGAATAACAATTAAAAGGATTAGTCAATGCACCAGTAAGAATATCCATAACCCGTAATTCTTTCAGTCTGCCAGCTAGCACTAGTGCAATTGCAACTGCCCCGTACAAACAGAGAAGAAAATGCCTGCAGATGCATGTTGAAAATAACAGGAAAGGTAACATAAGAGTCTTATCAGTATTTAGTACAAAATCTTACAGAATCAAGTAGAATCTTATGTTATTCACAAACATATTTTTCACAAGCATGTGATGTGAAAACAAATGAAGTGACAATATTAAATACACGAAAAATAAGAATTTTCCCTAATACGGTCATTTCGACCGAGCTTATTACAATGACTTACGCCTCATACTTTCTTCAATAATAATAGAGTTCGAAGCACCCAAGGGTGTCGCTTAACCTCAATGAAGTGGGTGAAAATTGCGGGACAATAGAGTTCAAAGTCCAGAAGAGACGGAAAAAAAAAATGCTAGGTGATTTCTTCCCATTTGCCAAACTCAGCTTTTGAAAAAAACTATCCGAATTAGCTTTAAGAAATTCCCTCAAGAAGTAGCTCTCTCTCTTCCTTTGGGTGTTTTCAATTTCTTAAACAACTCTTCTATGGAAGAATAGGTATCTTTTCTTCTTTTTTTAAGTTCAAGCGATGGCTACTGTCAGATTTCATATATAGTATTCTACTAGGAAAAGATTTGTAATGTAGAATAGGAATAGGATTTCATATATTTTCTCCCATAATTTCTAACATGGTATCAGAGTCGGGCCCATTCCAGTTCTTTGTTCACCGATGTTGGTTTCCCAAATTATATTATTCACGCTCCAGTTAACAAGGTCTGGGCGTGCGAGGGAGTGTTAAGAGTCTCACATCGGATATGGAATGGAAACATGGACTCCTTATATGGATTTGGACAATCCTCACCCTACAAGCTAGCTTTTGGGTTGAGTTCACATCGGATATGGAATGGCAACATGGACTCCTTATATAGATTTGGACAATCATCACCCTACAAGTCAGCTTTTGGGTTGAGTTACCCAAGATCAATTCAGAGCATTGGTGAGAAATCTGGAAAAGAAAATTCAATCAAATTAGTCGTTGTGCGTCAAATTCTGGCGACTTTCTAGGGTTGCCTACGTCCAAATCAATTTATGTGGGAGTTGTACAAAATCCAATACCATAGCGTAGATCAGGTTTAGGCGAGAAAACCACAGTCAACCGCTCCGAAAAACAGGCCCCCACGCGTTGTCATGCGCTTCCCGGAGGTCCTACACCAACAGCAAGTCATCCCCACGCGCCAGCGCATGCAGAGTTTTCCGGTCACTTTTTCGGACAGTTCATTTTTTTTTTTGAGTCGCTGGGTGATTCCGAGCACAACCATACAATTTTCTTAAAGTTCCGATCACTTTTCACTTTTTCGATGACTGCTCCAACTTTCGGGTACTATTCCGGCATCTTCAACCCTGTTTCATCACCCAGGAGTCCCTCTTAAAGCTGAAACTTCGTGTTTTTCTTTTGCTCAATTATTTTAGAAGTTTTTAAACCATATCTCTCGGATTTGATGTTTTTAATCTAAAAAACACGGGAATTTGAACTTCAAGCCCTATGATTACTTCTGAACCATTAATGGGAAGTTCAAACTATTTAGCTTGGACTTCCTCGATTGAGTTGGTGCAAAGATCAAGGTGTTCAAGATCACTTAACCCAATAGACTATTGTGATTAATGAAAAAGCATAGACTATTGAGACAGAAAAGACCAAAGAATAGTGAGAGAAGATTGACGCTTAATTAAGTAGTCTCCTGTGGTGATCTATTGATCCCAAGTTGATGCCCTTGTTTCGTTGCTTCCAGACATGTTATTCAGTTTGGGAAAAGGCTCGCGCTTTATACACTAATGACATATCTCGATTTTATGATGTGATATCTCGGATAACCAACTTAAAGAAACGGGAATCAGATATGTCTACTTATTTAGGACAGGTACATGCAGTCATGGAGGAATTTAAGCAGTTGATGTCAATAACTACAAACGTTGAAAAACAACAAGAGCAAAGACAGATATTGTTGCTACTTCTTACACTTACTGGACTACCTACTAACGTTGATTCGGTGCGTGATAAGATTTTGGCTAGTCCTACGGTTCCTACAATTAATGAACTATTTTCTCGTTTGCTTCGTCTTGTTGTGCCTCTTAATCACCCAATGGTTCCATAACCAACTGTTGACTCCTCTGTTCTCGCATCTCAAACCATGGAGAATCGAACATCTCAGTCTATGGATAATCGACGAGGAGGTCGTTTTGGAAAATCTTGAACTAAGTATAGTTATTGTCATAAGTTTGGACACACTTGCGAGGTATGTCGTGCTCTACATGGTCCACTACCCAATGATGTTCAGTGTAGTCATTGTAATAGGCTTGGACATATTTGTAAAGTATGTTATTCTCTTCATTGTGACCTTGAGGATGAAGTTTATATGGAGCAACCACCTGGTTTTGTTGCTCCGAGAGAGGTTAGGTGTGTCGATTGTGTCGGTCACTTTATGTTCTGAAATAGTATCCCAGAGCCTGATTTGGGAAATTCAGCACAGTAATTCAGGAGTTTGGCATGACTCGTACTAAAGATCTCAGCAGACTGAAGTATTTTTTAGGTATTGAGGTTGCTCAATCCAGATCAGGTATACTCTCCGGTGATATTATTACAAAATTTATGAAGTTAAGTGACAACTTGCAGATATTTTCACCAAGTCCCTCATTGATCATCGTATTAATACATTTGTAATAAGTTCAGTACATATGACTTGAATGCACCAGCTTGAGGAGGAGTGTTAGAATAGGAATCGGATTTCATATATAGTATCCTACTAGGAAAAGGATTGTAATGTGGAATGGGATTTCATATATAGTATCCTACTAGGAAAAAGATTATTATGGAGTGTCTATAAATAGAGCTCAATGTAATCATGTAGATACAACAATTCAATAATATATTTTCTCCCGTAATTTCACACATCAGATCCAGGCTGATTCCAATTCTTTGTACACCGATGTTGGCCCAAAATTATATTATCCACGCTCTAGTTAACAAGGTATGTGCGTGCAGGGGATGTTAAGAATCCTACATCAGATATGGAATGGGAACATGGACTCCTTATATGGACTTGAACAATCTTCACCCTACAAGCTAACTTTTGGGGTTGAGTTAGGCCAAAGATCCATTCTTTACAGCAACAATGGAATGGATTATCCTTTAGAAAAAGTAAACAAAGTCCAGAAGATAGTGCAATAAAAGTTCTTAGAGTGAACAAAGTCCAGAAGATAGAGCAATAAAAGTTCTTTTTTCCACGAAGGTCATCCAATCATTTGTGCTAATAATGGAGTTTACTATTTTTTATTTATTTGTTTTTAGTATGGATTGGGGGGAAGTTAGATTTCTGTGCTAGAGTAAAGGTATCCTACAAATTTCAAAAATCATCAGCTGTGAAAAGGGATAGCAGTAACCAATATCCCCTAACAAGGGTATTTGTTCACGAGGCATTGAAGGGTTGGTACCATGGATAAAAGGATGTTTCTTGACACACCTTTGATGAACTACACACTGTAAAATGGGTTATCAAAAAATGAAAAAGAAGTGATAATCTGAAATCTTCCTTCAATCATCCAGTCACTGCTCTCCAATCAAAAGTACTTTGTAACATCTGAAGTTGCAAAAGCCTCAATTTCTTCAGATTACTTCCTATGAGAGAACTTATCCTGTCCATATTTTGCATATTCCAATTTAGGGATGTGTGTTACATTTTCCCAACTATTTCTCATACTTTTAACTGAGCCCAACCCACTCTACCTGGTCTAAGCATCTTTCAATTCTACCATGTTAGCTCAAGGTTCAAACGACACAGTGGACTAGAAAACAATGGAAGAATATTCTTCTTATTGCAACAGAAAGGCCGTTAAGGGGGAGTGTTGGTGCAACGACAGAGATGCTCCTTAGGTGACGGGTAGGTACGGCTTCGAGGCATGAAAAAAACCTCTTTGCTAAAATGCAAGGGAATGTGTACAATACACACCCACTCCAAACCTCGGCACTAGTGAGAGCACTCTATGCACGAGATAAGCCCTTTGGCAGAAAGACCAATCAGTAACATTTGCTCACCAGAGAAGAAAAGCCATAAAGTATCTGGTGTTTCTCTCACCTATGCAATTATTCTGTGATATTGGGAAACAGAATGAAAACCATTAGGACATGTACAAAGAATATATGCTGAAATAGAGTTAACGGTATACGTATGAGAGATAGAAAATAATGGAAAAAGGAAAAAAAAACCATCCATCCACAATGATGATCAAATCTAGCAACACAGCGATCACAAATGCTGCAGTGCTTTGACCTAGCAGGTCTGAACAAGGAGTAGAAATAAAGTTCAATTAGCTAGTGTAGTGAACCAGAGATTTAGAGGTTTAAACGAAAGAAACACACTTACTTTGGGATCTTGCAGGTAGGACATTCTTTTTCTGAGAAAATAATATTGTCATAGGGATAAGCAGAAAGATAGTGCGAAACATTCGCAGCATTCACAGTTCCTGGGTCAGAAAAGCTAGTCACTAGAAAGAGGAGAATACCCCCGCCAACTGCCAACAAGCTCATGTACCTGCAATTTGATGTAGTTTCTAGGAAAATTCACGTACATATACCACAAAAATAAATATAGGTGGTCAAGTGACAAACAAACTGATGCATATGAGAGTGACACAAAGCTCAGTGATTATATAATACCTGTGCACTTCACCTAAGTAATACCCAGGAATGTACTTAAAGGCTGACTGCACAATAAAGTAGTAACTGCCTCCAATTATCCCCAAATATATGACCTGCATTTAGTAACATACAATTTTCAAATAAAGTTTCTATATTCATAGAAGAAGAAAAAAGGATATGAAAATGGAGGAGACGCGGCCAAAACCCCAAAACCAAAGAATGAATACAAAAAGGACAAAAAAAAGGAAGAAAAGCAATTGTAGTCAAGTCTCCTAAAGACTAGTTCCGCTCCTAAGTCTCAAACAACAACATACCCAGTGAAATTCCACAAGTGGAGTCTGGGGAGGGTAGAGTGTAGGCAGAAGTCCCAAAGACAAACTAAAAAGTTGTAATTGTCATCTCAAAGATTCACTTTGGAAGAAAGTTTCATCGTGTACATTTAAGTTTTCGAAGAATAAAAACAACTTTTGTATATTAATGACACAAAAAGAGATCTATAATTAAACCTCTTAGAGCATCCAATGTAACGCTCAAAGTTGCGAGTCCACATCTTTTCTACTGAACTTTGACATAGAAGTGTCTTAATCTTCTACTTTGATTTCTCAAATGGTCACTTATCTCATAAAGTAGCATTTCTTCTTGATTCTAATTTTGTTCATGAGATAATAACTATTAGTTGAGAGATCAGGTAAAAAATTAATATTGTGAGCACTTGCTAAATATTATTATGGTGATTTCTCATATATTTTTTTCCTTAGTTAAAGCTAAAGGGCGTGGACTGAATTTGAAATAAGGTGAATTAAGAAGAAGAGAAATACCTGGAGGGTAGGATTAGGACGATCACAACAATAGTACTCGACGCAGAAGAGAGCATCGGAGCCTTTTTGACCAAACACAGCACCCACAAACCGCCTGAAATTAATTAGGGGCAAAATATCAAAATTTATTATAGGGACCGAACAAGCAAGAGCAAGACCATACCGGAAATAATCACAGGCACCAAAAGTGAGGAAGAAGTGAATTTTTTCAATGAAAGTGCCTTGGAAAATAGGCCATTGGCCGCAGAGGAAAGAAATCAATACTAGGAGCGTGATGAGGCCGTGGATTACAAGAAGCCATTCCACCTCCATTTCTGCCCTCTTCCCACTCGGGATTAAAATCACCAATTTCAAGTTTTTCAACACCAAAATGTTATCCTTCTTCTATAATCTTTTAACCTTTCTAATTATACAACTTCCTGGGTGTTAGAATGGATATTTATCTCTTGTTTGGTTACTAATCACGTGATAAATTATTTTAGAATTAAAAATAGTATCGGGATAAGTTATCGGGTGGAATAACATTTTCAGAATTAGTTATCCCAGGAAAAAAAACAATAAAAATGACAAAAGTAGTCATAATTAACCCAGTAAGTCCAATGGCCTACCATGGGGAGGTGGTGACGATTTTCTCGCCCTCTACTCCTCTTGCTCGGATAATGGCCCTTTCATTTAGCTGTTATTGGTCGTTATTGCTTTTGGGAGTCTGAAAACCCTTTTGACTTGGTCATTGAGGAGCCCGCATCTGAGTGGGTCCCGGTCGTACCTCTAACCAACGACTTCGGGTAAGATGCCTTAGTAGCCGATGAATTTCTTTGTCATCGAGGGCTAGGAGTAAATTCGGTTCCTGAATAGTTCGACTGTAAGTGAATTCGACTAAACACTTGAATTATCTTTGAGTGTTAACAATTGCCCCTACATTAACTCGAGTGTGACTGTTGAGTTAATGTATTCGAAAGTAGTCGTCGTTTCAGTTTGATAATCGCGCATGTCACTTCAATTGTCTTGTCTCTAGTGCATGCAATGATGACTACTTTTTCCAGGGTGTTTTTCCTTTAACCGAGGCGTCTCTACTATCACGAATTGGCTCTGGTGATTTTCGGCCGTGTTTTTTTTCCAGTCGCGCCTCTGCAGGTTTTTTAAGGAAATGTATCCCTCTCCCCATAAGTTTCTCACCTAACCTTTGGTCCTTTTCATTAATCGTCCTTGCAAGACAAGTCTATTTAATAAGTGTCGGACGATATCAATCTTGCACAGAATGTATACAACGTAAAGGCATCAGGTAGTATTCGAGTTTTGTGCAAGCATAGAACAAATACATGCAAAGCTTCTCCAAAGGAGTATATCTGGTTTCCACATCGTTGAGCAGTCGGCTAAGATAATAAACCGCACTTTCAGTTCCATCATCGTCCTCCTGTGCTAGCAAGCAGCCGATAGATAATTCTGCAGCCGAAACATAAAAATTCAACGGCTTCCCCGGCACGGAAGGCACCAGTACAGAGGCAATTGCTAAGTCCTTTTTAATCAGGCCTATTGCTGTTCCGAACACCATACTAGCTCTTCTGACTCTTTAAGTCTACGTAAGGCGAGAAGGCCTTCATCTTGCCAGCCGAGTTAGATATGAATCTCCTTAAGAAATTGATTTTTCACAATAAGCTTTGTAATTCCTTCTTTGTCTTGGGTGGTGTGGATCCCATTACTGCCTTGACTTTGTTATGATCTATCTCGATGCCTTTCTTGTGTACCAAAAAGCCAAGGAAATTGCCTGCCGATACTCCGAACATGCATTTGGTTGGATTCATTTTGAGATTATGAATCATCATTCTTTTTAATGCTTGTTCAAGATCGGCTAAATGATCCTTGAAGCCTTAGAATTTACTACTACATCATCAATGTAAACCTCCATAGTTTTGTCGATCAGATCATGAAAGATGGTGTTCATATCTCTCTCATAAGTGGCACCAGCATTTTTCAGACCAAATAGCATAACTACCCACTCATAAATGCCCAACGCTCCTGTACATTTGAAGGAAGTTTCGTGAATGTCGTCCTCGACTACCGATATTTGATTATAGCTAGAGTATTCATCCATGAAGGTCAACACACCATTAGCGGTTGCTGAGTCGACTAACATGTCGGCTATCGGCATGGTGTACTCTTATGTAGGAGTGGCTAAGTTTAGGTTCTTGTAATCAATATATACCCGCACCTTGCCATTCTTCTTCTTGATCGGTACGATGTTTGCCAACCATTCCACATATTTAGCCGTTCTGATAAATCCGACTTTTAGTAGTCGCTCGATCTCAGCTTTGATTTGAGGCATCAGCTGAGGGTGATACTGTTACACCCCGTAATTCCAAGGGAATGATATGAGAACGTGATTAAAGATTTAAGTTTTGAATTTTGGAAGGAAAGAATTATTACATTTTCTTAAGGATAATTTCGAAAAAATGTGACGACGGAAAAATTATTAACTTGGAGTTTAATACTTCTAATTAGATTTATGGACTTAGTATTGGATTATGAAGTATCAAAATTGATAATATGGGGTCCGCCGAGAATTTCACAATTTCGCGGGGACCTTCGAAAATTTGAGACTTAGGCTCACAATTCCTATTTTCATCCTTGAGACTTCATCTTCTCCACTTCTCTCCCATAAATTTCGAGATTCCCTTAACCAAAAAGTGAAGTTCAAGAATCATTAATTCTCTTAGATTAAGCACCTTGATTAGATGCTAAGTCAAGATTAACTCTCCAAGTGTTCTAGCCAAGGTGTTGGCTGAAACTTGCCAAGAAAAACCCTAAGTTTGTGTGAACTTTTTGGAAGCAAAACATGAAAGGAAGATGGTTTCAAGCTTGTAGGGAGTGTGTGTGTGTGATTGGAACTTGAAGAAGTGGTGCAAAAAGTGAGGCTAAGGCCGTGTGAGCTCGGGGCTATTTTGGGTAATTTTTGAGGTAAGAGTTCTTCTTCTCTTAAAGTAACTAGATATTACTTGTTGTTATGATTAGTAGATGAACTTGTGTTAAAGAAGATATGGAAAATAAGAAATGCATGTGCCATTTTGGCAAGTTGGCCGAGAACTAGGCAATTTGGTATGTCGTTGGATTCGTCGATTGTTGTTGTTATTATCGTTACTCGTTGCATGATATTATGAAGGAATATTGTTATTACAAGTTAATATGATTTATATAACATGTTGAAATGAGAATTGGATTAAAAAGGAATTAAGGAAAAGTACTTTGATTGTCAGAGTTGTTGTCAAAACCGCCCAAAGCGTAGACGTTATGATGTCATTTTTATGGACTGTTTTGGGGTGTTGTTATGCTGGAAAATCAGCCACCAACTTGCATGTTTAATGTGGTAAATGGCTAACGAAAGTCCTAAGGAATAAGAGTGTTAAAGACTTCACATTGTACCCTTAATGTTGATTTATTATGGACTATTTTGTGGACTGTTTTAATGCGATTGTGGGGCAGACATTTATATGTCAAGTTGACGTGTAATCCCTTTTGGTTAACTGTTTGTTATGCCCTTAAGTGTGGCTTGTTGGTTGTTGAATTTGGGTCTTGGAAAAGGTGGAAAAGTACGTAGAAACAAAGGAAGTGCTGCCCAATTTTCGGTAGAATAAGAGACCCTTAGTTGGTATTAATCTACCTTAGAAAGCTTGGAATTGATAATCGTGTTATTGTTGTTATAGGTTGAAGTACTTTGAGACGTATTCTAGATTGTAGAGTTGGTTAGTCGCCAAAAAAGTATGTGAACATCTTCCTTCTCTCTTTTGGCATGTTCTTCGTGTGAACCATAACTGTGGTATTATTTCAAAAGTTATTCTACTCTTAGAAGTTAAAGAGTATTCTTGTTATTGATTCTATGCTAAAGACATGTCTAAATTATTCCTAAGTCCTTACCAAGTCTTATGAGAGATGTTGGTAAGAGCTTTTAGTAAACGTTGGAGTCTAATTGATCTTGCTAGTTACAGTACTAATGAGAAAAGGGTATCGAACAAGCCATTGCAACGTTAATAAAAAAGGAATCGACAATCTATTATATTGAAATGAGTAGAATTTTTCATCTGCATAGAAGCTAAGATATAACCAGTTCGTTTTACACTTTCTAGGTTCACAGCTGATTAGATAAGATCATGATTAATATATATGTCACGACCCGACCCCGGGCCCGCGACTGGTGCCCTACCTGGGCACCCTTACAGGTACACATCAGAGAATAGTAGCGGAACAAACATACATCTCAAAAGAAATAAATAACATGTTAGCCGATAAGGCCACCTTTCATAAATATACACGTAACCCAAAAAGCAGCTACCTCTTTTTTTTTTACACAAACCAATCCACAAGATATGACTACAGACCACTAAGAATTTATGACATAACAACTGTGACGGGACAGGGCCCCGCCATACCCCTGAATGTACATAAAACTACAACCTCAGGGAACTGTACCAAAAATACAAAGTGTCACGACCCACCTCGGGCCCGCGACTGGTGCCTTACCCCGGGCACCCTTAGTGATACAACATCAGAGAAAATCAGCGAAAATATAAATTCTTAAACATGGAACAAGATAAACAAGAAACAGGCTAACCAAAACGGTTACCTTTCTGTATATAAATTAAAAACTTGAACAGTTACATCCCTTACAACCCTGCCCACAACAAGATTACTGCACTTAAGAATTGTTACACAACTACGACGACAGGCCCCGCCATACCCGAATGTACCTACAACGATACGGGACTATACCAAAAGATAAGCCTCCGAGGAACGAGCTTCCCAAAACGTTGAACGGTGATCCATGAGCGAGGATCAACAACCGTGTACTTCTACTGCAGATTTAACGCAGCCTCGGGCGAGGTCAGTACAACAGGTACCAAGTATGTGAAACTAAAAATATTGTAAATAAAATCATAGTAGTCTATATAAAACAGGAGACATATATGATAACCAAACTACAGTACACAATATGTAAGAAGTCATGTCAAGTCAGGGACTCATGCCCTCGAAGTCATCACACAAATATAACCATGGGTCTCACGCCCACAACATCAATCATGCCCGTGGAATACCTTCCTCACTGCCGGCAGTCTACGATAACAACACCAAGGAGTACACATGAACACCAGGTCCCACCTGTGTCATGAAAACCGTACGGCAAGACGGGCGCATAGCTACCGATCCAACTCGCATCATCAATCGACCGGCAAGTACGAAGCCGCCTACCGTAACCTACCGTACTCAATCAATACTAAATAACTAACTCACGGCCGACACGGCGACGAGGCAAGTACGAAGGCACTACCAACTACCAGATACCAAAATCAGAATCACGAGACTTCATCACAAACCGAACGACAAGCACGAAGACTAACTACGGATACCAAAGCCGAATCACCACGATCGGCAAGACGAGAGCCAACTACCGATACCAAAGCCGACCAAGAAAACCTCGCGAGAGCTAGTCCATGGAATAATAATAATGGAAGCGTACCCGTGGAATCCTCCGTCACTGCCGGTACGTCCAAGTAAGTTCATAATAGGTCAGCCGACCCTCCATCGAGAGACGCGGTGGTATAGAAATACAATACTTGCACAACAAAGGCTATCACAACCAGCATAGGCAAGTTCAACATACTCTTAGACTTCCATTAACATGTAATTTGATTCACCATTTATAAAAACTCAAGTACTCCATTTTATGCCAACAATTCGGGTTTTAACCCTAAAGTACTACGTACGTTAAATTCTTTCAAAAGATCCATTTCTTTTACAAAGGTCACACGATACCCGTAGTATCAGAATAGAGTGACTATCATTTTGAGTAAACCAAAACAATTTCCATACTTTCTTTTTAAACCAAATTAAGACAATAACATGCCTTAGTTTTAAACCAAATCACTTCCCCTTTTAAAGTCAAGTTGCCATTTTAAATCCAATGATAAAACCATTCTTTTGTTTTCATAAAGTCGTTATAACTAACTTCCCATAAAGATATTATAACACTTTATGTTTTAAATCAATTAAAGACAAAACCATGCCTTTCTTTTAAACCAAAAACTCTTCAATTCCTCAAGTCTCTTTTCTTTTAAAAATCAAGTTCCTTACTTTGGAAATTTAAGAAAATTAATACTTGTTTATAATGATTCTTATTAAAGCAGTCATGATCTAGGAAATGTAATACAATTTTGTTTTATCTTAGCTTCTATGCAGATAGAGGTTTCTACTTGTTTTAATATAATTAATTGTCATTACTTTTTCCTTTATTAACGCTGCAATGGCTTGTTCGATAGTTATTCCCATTTCCGGAATCAATATAACTTATCCCTTTTCTTTTTAGACCAAATACTCATTACTCAAGAATGCGGTTTCATAACTTTTTAACACAAACCAAGTCCTTAATATTTCACATCAAGTCATTTATAAGTCAAGTCTCTTATCTTTTAAAATCAACAAACCATTCTTTTATTTACATAAAGTCGTTATAACCAACTTCCCATAAAGTCGTTATAACCCTTTATGTTTTAAACCTACCAAATTCGTTTAACACACGTGACGCTTCACCGCACTACATAGTTCACCACAATCATGCTAGAAAGGATAGGAAGAGGTTCACATACCTCGCGACGATTATCGACAATTAGCAAAACGCTCCAAAGTACTATAACCTCACTAGCCTTTTCCACCCTTCAAGTAGAATATGCTACTCGTAGTACTTCAACCTATAAAGGCCACAAAACGTCTATCAACTTCTAGATCTCTTCGTAGAATATTTCTAAGTACAAGGTTCCATATTCTCATGAAAATTCTAAGAAGACCTCCTTTGTTTCTACATACTTTGCCACCTTTTCCAAGGCCCGATAATAGTAACCAACATGCCATAAATAAGGCGCAATAATTCCGAAATTTAAAGAAGGGGATCACACGCCCAAACGGAACACGATTAACAATCTCTCCTTAACAATAACAATAATTAAAGAAGGGGATAACACGCCCAAATGGAACGCGATTAACAATCTCTCCTTAACAATAACAATAATTAAAGAAGGGGATAACACGCCCAAACGGAACGCGATTAACAATTTCTCCTTAACAATAACAATAATTAAAGAAGGGGATAACACGCCCAAACGGAACGCGATTAACAATCTCTCCTTAATAACAATAATAATACGGTCCAAAGTAAATACGGTCCAAAGTAAATACAGTCCAAAGTAAATACAGTCCATTAGTTGGGGTCCTTGGCCAACTATTTCCATTTTACTTAACCAATTTGGTTATACTTCATTAATCCTTCAACTTATATTCCAATCTTTATATAAGTTATAGTTTCATTGTTGTTAACTTCTTAGCAAGTAATGGATAGATTTTTACCATTTTAATGGTTAATATGCCAATTCTCCTTTTAATATCTTAACAAGATCCAAATCTTTCCTTATGTCTCATACTTCATAATGTACTTCCAGTATATGTATAATATCCATATATACATAATAATCAACTTCACAAAGAGGTTAAGGTTCATTACCTCAAAATAGCCCAAAAATTTCCAAGAACTTAAAGTCGTTCCTAAGCAAGTTTTAGCTCCAAATCTTTGTGTTCCAAACCACCACAAGTCACCTTTAGAAGTTCCTAACCAACTTCTATTCAAGAAATAACTCCAAAAAGTGAAGAACACTAAGGCTTTTCTCCAAAGAGCTCTCGGCCAAGGGGGTAGTTTAGAGGTTAGGGTGTGAAATCTTGTCTAACTCTTGGTTACTAATCTTCCTAATATATTAAGGAAGAACACTTAGAAGTTTAAGAATTTTTGGACAATATTTGCTCAAGAAATGGGGGGTTTGGACGAGAACTAGCTAGAAGGGAGAGGGAAATATTTTCAAGTCTTGAAATGTTCTAAGTGTGGAAGATTTTCATCAACTAGAGGTGTTTATATAGGACAACCAAGGGTTAGGATTGAAACATGTGTATGGCATAGATTGTTTGTGTAGGTTCCTTTCTCCACTTGTCCCACAAAATGCCATGCAAGAGTTTGACCATTTGACTAGCCTACTTTCTTGCCAAAACCGTGTATATGGCCATGCAAATGCCATGCAAGACTTTTGGCCACTTGTCTTGCCCACTAGTCTTGAAAAAAACGTCCACCCATGTCCACTTGGGGTGACACATGTCGCCCTCCTATTGATCCAAAATATTTTATCTCTCGGAAAAATTCTATCATCGTAAAAATATTGAAAACGTAAAATTTCCTTCACAAGGTTCGGAATAATTTCCGTCGGAAAAACAATTCTTTCATTCTTACCCTAATTAGGATTTATACATTCGTACGTACGTCCTCACATACATACTCCGGAACTACGGGGTATAACATTCTCCCCCCCTTAGAAACATTCGTCCCGAATGTTCATTCTAAGTCTCCAAGCACATGCGCCGGTATAGTCTTCACTACTACACTTACCAAACCAATCATGCCACCAATGGCCATAGTATAACATACGCGCAAAAACTCAAATCCAAGCCAACGAGAAATCATCTCTAAAGCGTATACAACACTATTAGCTCCCACCCAAGGTCTAAAGGATACTCCTTCAGATCTTTACTTCATTAAAGGAACACTTCTATCTTCTTAACACATCTTCGCCTCTTCTCTTACTCGTCATTCTCCATGTACACTCGAACTCTTTCTAGTATAATACCATACTTGACCATTGTTTGATTTCCAAAACTTTGGAGTTACTACCTCCCAACTTGGTCATTTTACTAGCCTCACATTCCTCTTAGGCCATTCCGGCCTTCACGATCCGATTCTCGCCTGACACATCCGCGAACTCAGACGATGGTTACCTAAACTTGGGTCTAACACCTCGTGACTTATCACTGGCGGACCACCCCAACCGACCCCACCTCATTCCGGTTCATGGTTGACCCGCGATCTTGCCTCAACCCGACCCATTATCACTCCAAATTCTTGTTCTCCCCGACAATCTTACTATTCTCGCCATGAAAATTACCACTTTTATCTTGCTCGACCTATGGAATTATCCCACAATACTTCACGCATACCAAGCACTTCGACAAAGACTAATCAGAAATCTTTTACTCAAGACGCCTTACATCTAAGGTCTCACCGTTATAATATTCTAAGGCTCACAATTTCCCCCTAAACTTACCTTTTCAACTAACCATGTTTTCTAAATCACAATTTTACAGTGCTATCCAAACATAACACTTTAACATAAAATCATCATATCACGCATACAAATCTCTAGAGGTTAAGGATATACCAGAACTATTGCTTCACTTTTCCCTTGTCGCTCTAATCATGATCCCGCCGCATGGCGCATAGCAAAAGAAGGCGATGAACCACCATCGATCCCGGCGTCGAGTCTCTACATCCGCGCTACCTACCGTTGGACAATTCTCGCAAAATGGCCCCGCCGGCCGCATGTATAACAACCTCCGAACCAAAGACGACACTCCTTATGGATTTTACCACAACGGCCACACCGAGGTGGGTGGCCTCATCCGGCTAGTACCACTCTTCCGAAACTCAAACTCGAGCCCGACCGCCCTCGAATACTCTGGATGCTCAAGATCGCGAGGACCACTCGATCGTAGAGGCGATAACTAGTTCTGGCCGAGGCGGTCCGCCTCGAAGTTACCAAAGGACCGCTGTCCCGCCCTTCTTCGTTGGTATTGGTCAATCCGCCGCCTCTCCGCTCTCACATCCAAGTGCATAAGCTCGCATGCGGCAATGTCCATGCCCTACCAAGAGCTACACCCGAGCAAGCCTCGCCAAGTAGTCATCGAGCCTCGCGGACGTAGCGGTGCACTCGCCCTCCATGTTCGCCACTAAAGCGGGACGCATCGAGCCAATGAGTCAAACTCTACATTGTACTCCCGAACCGTCCGCCCGTTCTGCCTCAACATCAAAAATCTATCCGCCCGCGCTCTCCTCATTTGCGAAGGCAAGAAGTGGGCAAGAAATGCCTCTGAGAACTCGTCCCAACCAGCTGGAAGGGCATGCCCTCCCCGGGACAGCTCCCATGAATCAAACCACGATCGCAAAGATCACGCACCGGATGTGAAACTAAGACCATCGACTCGATCTCCAAGCCTTGATCACTCTATGATCCGTCAGAATCGCTTCGGATGAACTTTTGCGGATCATCCTCGTGCCTCGACCCATAGAACTCACGGTCGCAACTCGTGAAGTCCCGGTCTCAAACTAACCGATCTCGTGAACTACGAGTGCACGGAATCGCTGTTTCAGCCTATCTCGCGTGCCAGCCACGATCCTGGCTAATAACTGCCCCATCTCCTTGTAACTCATATCCTCTCGCTTCCAGCCGTAATCGAGGCTCGTATCGCGGTCTCGATGACGCCGCACGCCTCCGACTGGCGGGCGACGCCGCGAACTCGCCGTCAAACATCTCTCGTAAAGATCGGGCTCGTGCCTCGTAACCCTCGGTGTCCTACTAGCAGCTCCCTCGACTGCCTTGCCCTTCTGGGACCGGGTTGCCTTGCGTGGAGGCATAACTGGTAAACAACATAAATTCGTCAGGGGGGTCCAACTTATAACACAACTCTAAGGCACGATCTCAGAGTGAGAAGAATGGAAGCCAATCCTAAATGTCCTGCAGCCTCCTGATTATAGATGTGGTGCACAACACACCGATAATCAAGACTCTACTAGACACGGTCTGTAGACACTTTCCGAGGACTAACTGCTCTGATACCACTTTTGTCACGACCCGATCTCGGGCCCGCGACTGGTGTCTTACCCCGAGCACCCTTAGTGATACAACATCAGAGAAAATCAGCGGAAATAAAAATTCTTAAACATGGAACAAGATAAACAAGAAACAGGCTAACCAAAACGGTTACCTTTCTGTATATAAATTAAAAATCAATAGCATATCCTTACAACCCTGCCCACAACAGTACTACAGACCTCTAAGAATTGTTACCACAACTACGACGGGACAGGGCTGTCACGACCCATTTCGGGGCCCGTGACTGGTGCCTTACCGGGGCACCCAAGTAGTCATATGTTATACCCCGTATTTCCAGAGTATGTACGTAGGACGTACGTAGAAAAATTTGAAACTTTTAATATTGGCTTGGCCGAAAATTATTTGTGCACAACACCCGTTTAGAGTCGTTTTTCGACGAAACGTTTTCACATCTTTCGTAGGGGAATTTCCGGCTATGTCATTTTTAATTTTTGCGGATTTTTCCGAGAGACGAAACGTGTTGGGCCAACAAGTGGGCGCCACTTGGCACCCTCCCATTGGCGGACGTGAGGCTCGGTTGTGGCCGATTGGAATGGCTTTAGTTGGTAGGATATTTGTGTGTTAGTTGGTTAAGGGGCACTTGGCAAGATCTTGGCCCTACACTTGCTAGGCACTTGGCTAGATCTTGGCCATTGGTTGGCCTTGGCTTGTGCTATAAATACCCCTCTAAGGTTGAAGACTTTCTTCATCCTAAAATCTTCTAAGTGTTAAAATCCCTCCCTCTCCCTTCTTGTGGTTCTCGTCCAAAAGCCTTCCCCCTCCCCTCGCCGAGAGTCCCCACAGTGGGGTAGGTAGAGGGTATACACCCCCTCCTGGGTGCTAGCTGGGTACCCCAGCCTAGTTGCTTTAGTATAATACCCCCTTTGGTGTAGAAATACTCTCAAAAGTATTGTTATAATGTCCAAATTACCTTAGCCAGTATACCTTGTTGTATTCTAAGGTTATACCTATCTGAAAATGCCCGAAATACTATTATACTTCCGTCACCACAAAACCGAAACCCTAGGAAAATCTCCATAGTCAGTTGGAGTATTGTGTAGAAGTTGGTTAGAACTTCTAAGGGTGGTTTAGAGCGGGTTGAGCGCCTGAGTTGAGCTAAGCGATTGCCCGGATCGACTTTAACTAGGATAATTATGGGCTTATCGAGGTAATTATCTTGTCCTCTATTGTAATTGGAAATTACATATTGTTAGAATATATAGTTGAAGTATATCAGATATAGAACTGAACGTAGTTATCGCAATGTCTTTTGACTTAAGCTGAATAATACTTACAGAATGTCTTGCGACTTAAGCACGAATTTAAAGAAGAATCTTCAATTGTAATTACATAGAATTTGTCAGACATGAGACTTGTGTAGAGTACAGTGGAGTAGAATTGTGCAGTTAGGGTTAGACGTATAACCCCTCGTTGGCTTGTAGCCAGGCCTCGATAGAAGGAGGAGATTTACGCTGCCATGCGGGGAGGCACAGGAATTTTCGGTAGAATGTTCTACGATGAGAAATAAATATTAATAAACGCCTTGTGGCCTTATAGGTTTAAGTACTACGTGGCGCGATCTACGGCTTAAGGAGTAGCCGACGGTTGGAAGAACTTGGAGCGTTTTGCTATTAGTCGATACTCGTCGCGAGGTATGTGAACCTCTTCCTATCTCTTCTAGCATGATATGTGTGAACTATGTAGTACGGTAGACGTACATGTGTTAAACGTATTTGATTGGTTTAAAATATAAAGTGTTATAACGGCTTTATGGGAAGTTGGTTATAACAGTTTTATGTAGGTAAGAAAATACTTGTGGTCTTTAAAAGGTAACTGATTTGAACTATAACTGTCTTGTTATGTGTTAATACAGAACTTGAAGTATTTCAAAAGATTTTTGAATCATTTTGAAGAAAGAAGTAATACTTGAAAAACTTAAGAGTTATACTAGCTTTATGGGAAGTTAGGTATAACGGCTTAAGAATGTTTCACTGATTTCGGAAATCAGAATGTGTATCGACAAACCACTGCAGCGCTAATAAAAGGAAATGTTTTGACTAATTAAGTATTATTAAAACCAGTAGAAACTTCCATCTGCATAGAAGCTAAGATAAGACAAAATGATATTTCTAGATCATGGTCTTTGTAATAAGATTGTTATAAACAAGAATATCCTACTCACCTATCAGTGTAGGTTTCTCAGTTGTTTAAAGGAGAATTATATTCTAAAAAGAATAAGACTATCAAATACGAAACCTTTCTAAAAATGAGAAACTTGAACATTGGAAATTAGGAAAACTTGAGCATTGGAAAAGAATGTTGCTACTTGATTTTACAAAGAGAAGTAATTGATTTACTTTAAAAGATAATCACTCTATTTTCATATACTACTGGTATTATGTGTCTTTTGTGAAATTTACGTATCTTTTAAAGAGTTAATTTATGAATTACTTTGGGGATAAAAACCAGATCTTTTTAATCTTATAGTAGAAATTACCTTCGTGAACAACTTGATTGTATTGGTTTGTGATAGCCTTGTAATACTTCTTGTTGCTTTGATAAGTAAGCGTGTTAGGATGCTACGTGTGTTAGTATCTTGTGATGTTTGTGTAAAGGGGTTTCTTGATTGTGCTTATTAACTATCGGTCGTTATGATAGTATTGTGGCATTCATCTCTTGAGATGATTAGGGGTTAAGCGCCCTCCGTGCGGGGTAGACTTCGGTGATGCAGGACCATGATTCGAGAATACCTCATGCGGGTCTGAGGGCCTATGCGAGCTACGAGTTCGAGTTAGCGTCGTCCTTTATGGCGTCACGGTCGCGTGGCCATGCGGACTCGGAAGTCGGGGCGATGCGGGAGTAGCTACCCTCGACGCGGGAATACCTCATGCGGGCGATGAGATTGGCCTATCGCGAGTGCGGGAGTTCGAGGTTAGGCAGCGTACATCGATCTGCGGGCAAGTGGCGGCTTTGATCATGTGATGGCCTAGCAGATCTTATGATCTGATTCGCGACCTTGTTGATGCGTGGGTTTTAGTAGTCGGCTATGCCTTCGTACTTACCGTCTGATGCTTTATTATGACACAGTGGGGACCCGGTGTTCATGTGTGTTCCTTGGTGCTTTTATATCATATGCCAGGCGGTGAGAAGGTATTCCACAGGCATGATTGATGTTGTGGGCACGAGACCCTTGTTATACTTGAGTGATGACTTGAGGCGTGAGTCCACGACTTGACATGGCGCTTTGTTGTAAGCGTAGTTTGGTTATCATACATGTCTCCCGCTTTATATGACTACTATGATTTCATTCTGATTTATTTTCGATTTCACATACTAAATTTTTGTTATCGACCTCGCCCGGCTGCGTTCATGCCGCGAGTAAAGGTACACGATCGTTGATCCTCGCTCTTAGGGTCCGATTCGACTTTTAGGAAGCTCCGTTTCTCGGAGGCTTATCTTGGTATAGCCACTGTTGTCGTAGGTGCTTACATTCGAGGGTATGACGGGGCCACATCCGTCGTTGTTGTCATATCTTTCGTAGAAGTGCGTAAATCTTGTTGTGGGCGGGGTTTGTAAAGAAAGGATTAAAGCTATTCATTTTGAAAGAGTTGTTATTATTATTTATCTTAGAAAGCAAGTTTTCTAAAGATAAGCGTTGTGCGCTTCTTGTTATTTCATGTTGTTGTGTTATGTTCGTGATTACTCGATGTTGTCTCTAGGGTGCGGGGTAAGGCACGATCCACGGGCCCGGTTGGCCGTGACAAAAGTGGTATCGAGCGATTAATCCTCGGAAAGTGTCTGACCGTATCGATAGAGTCTTGATTATCGGTGTGTTGTGCGCACCAATAATCGAGAGGCTATAGGTATTTAGGATTGGTTTCTATTCTTCTCACTCGAGATCGTGCCTTAGAAATGTGTTGTAAGTTGGACCTCTAACGTATTTCTTTCCTTACCGTTATGCCTCGCGTAGGCAACCGAGCCTGTGAGGCAAAGCGAGGGAGCCGCGAGTAAGTCTGAGAGGTTACGTGGGCACAGCCCAATTATCACCTTAGGTGGTGCTTCATTCGGGGAGTTCTGCGACGTCACTAGCCCCAGCGGAGTTTAGCACGGCGGCAACAGTTCCTACTGCGGCCACGATGTTTGGACCTTCCATGGCCGGAGCGAGAGAATATAGATTGCGAAAAGCGACCATTACTAGCTATGGATTTGGCTACGGAGAGTATACCGATGTCTGCGAGTCTTGATGACTATCTAAGAGAGGTTGTGCAAGAGTAATTCTTGATTGGGCTTGAGCATGGCACGTATGCGGGCTTATGCGCGGCCGAAAGCGTAGAGATCGACGGGTTAACGAAGGGCGAGAGAGGAGGGCGAGCGGAAGGTCCTTTGGTAACTTCGAGGCAAGTCGCCTCGCGGCCATTTGATATGCACCTCGCCCGGTCAGAGTGGTCTTCCACGGATATCGGGGCGTTCGAGTATGCGAGCCGGAGTGAACTCGGATCTTCCGGTTCCGCGGTGTGACGCCGTCATCGGGAATGTCGTCTTTTTGTTGGTATTTGTTGTACCTATGACCGTCAGGGTCTGATGTCGAAAGGGTATCCTTGTAGGAGGACTTAGCCTTCAGGATCGGTGGGTAGTCGTCACCTTTAGCTATGCGCCTGCAGGCGAGGTTTGATTAGAACGACTAAGGGAGTGAAGCGAAGATATAGATATATCTTTAACCTCAGAGATCGTTATGTGTGATAAGGTGAGTATACCTTAAGTCTTTATGTTCGATAGCCGTGTGTTAGTCGTGATTAGATCATGGTTGTTTAACCGAGTAAGATTTTGGGGGATAGAGAAGGTGTGAGCCTTAGAGCTTCTTACGTAAAGACCTTAGAGGTGAGGCCATCTCGAGAAAAGGTGTAGTGTTATGTTTGACCCTTATCGGAAGTGCATAGTGCACGTGAGTTATGTTGGGATAGGTCCCAGTAGTGTGGAATGAAAGGGGTAGTTGAGCTAAGAAGACCGCTAGGTTTTCGAAACGTGATTAGTGAGATTGTTCCGGATCGGGGAGCTAGTATTGTGCGCGTTGCCGGGTCGGGATGAGACCACGTTGCGGGTCAACCCGCGGTAGGTTTGGTGGTGGGGTCAGGTTGTGGTGGTCCCGCCTTGTGTTAGGGTTGTGAGGGTGTTAGGCCCAGGTTTAGTTAACGTCACGAGTTCGTGGACGCGTTCGACCGGTGGTCGGGCGATGAAGCAGCCCATCGTGTTCTTGATCGGGGCCGTTTACTGCGTGTGTTGAGTTATCCGAAAGGTTGTAAGGCTGCGCGGGTGCCTACCTTCACCTTATGGCGACAGTGGAGCCAGTTCTGGCTGTTTTTGTTTGGAAGTTTTGCCAAGCATGTGTTAAGAACTCGGTGAGTCTCGAGAATCGCATTCGCCGCCGGGCGGTGTTTGGATTTCAGGGATAGTTGTGGGGATTGTTGTCTCCTGTGGAGGTAGTGTTTAAGCTACCATTTCAGTGTTCGGATATCGCCTTATGAAGCCTTGTAAGGGCGGAAGTGTAAGATGCCGGTCGATTGGTTCGATGTTAACAAGGTTGACGGTTGGTTCAGCTTGTTCCGGTATCGTGGATAGTGAAGCTTGTCTAGAAGAAGTTCGGCGGCTCGGAGAAATCGTCGCGATGTCGGCGGCACGCTTAGAGTTGAGTTGACGGTCGGTCTTCTTGAAAGTACCACCGGTTAGGGTGTGACGAGTTTTGGAAGCAGAGGAAAACTTAGCCCGAGTTACTTTGGGCCTTTTGAGTTCATGTGAAGAATAGGCGGGTTGCTATATGTTAGCAATTGACCGTCCGACTTAGGAGGCGATGCGTCCGGTCTTTCGTATTGATATGATCGGAAAGTATCGGAGATCCATCCAGTGTTCCCGATTAATGATGACCACGTTAGGGATAGTAACCCGAGTTTAGATCTTGGCCGTATCAGAATGTGGTAAGAGTTTGAGTGTACGACATCCTCCGGGATCGCAAGCAGCCCGGTACCATTTGTTGGGTCGTCGGAGCAAGGCTCGCGACAAAGTGACAAAAGTGGTGCCATTTGTTGGGTCGCCTGAGAAGGTTAATGCCTCGAGCAAAGTGACAAAGTGGTACCTACGACGAGTAAAGAGAGAAGCGAGCATGTATGGCGAGCATATATGTGATCATTTCTTTTGTAAAGAGAAGGTGCGAAGGAAGTATATTTTAGACCCCGGTGAGAAGTGTTTTGTGGTGATGATTAGAGGTGTTTTCCTCGTGGACTTGGATGGGGGTAGTTACGCAAGTTGTTTCTGTGGCCAGGTGTGGCAGGATTGATTCTCGTAAGTATAGTAGGGAAGACTATACTGGCGCATGTTTGTTTGGGACTTAGAAGGAACATTCGGGACGAATGTTTCTAAGGAGGGGAGAATGTTATACCCCGTATTTCCAGTATGTCGTAGGGCGACGTAGAAAATTTGAAACTTTTAATATTGGCTTGGCGAAAATTATTTGTGCACAACACCCGTTTAGAGTCGTTTTTGCGAAACGTTTTCCACGACTTTCGTAGGGGAATTTCCGGCTATGTCATTTTTAATTTTTGCGGATTTTTCCGAGAGACGAAACGTGTTGGGCCAACAAGAGGGCGCCACTTGGCACCCTCCCATTGGCGGACGTGAGGCTCGGTTGTGGCCGATTGGAATGGCTTTAGTTGGTAGGATATTTGTGTGTTAGTTGGTTAAGGGGCACTTGGCAAGATCTTGGCCCTACACTTGCTAGGCACTTGGCTAGATCTTGGCCATTGGTTGGCCTTGGCTTGTGCTATAAATACCCCTCTAAGGTTGAAGACTTTCTTCATCCTAAAATCTTCTAAGTGTTAAAATCCCTCCCTCTCCCTTCTTGTGGTTCTCGTCCAAAAGCCTTCTCCCCTTGGCGAGAGTTCCCCACAGTGGGGTAGAGTGGTATACACCCCCTCCTGGGTGCTAGTGGGGTACCCCCTCCTTAGCCTAGTTGCTTTCGTATAATACCCCCCTTTGTGGTGTAGAAATACTCTCAAAAGTATTGTTATAATGTCCAAATTACCTTAGCCGTATACCTTGTTGTATTCTAAGGTTATACCTATACGAAAATGCCCAGAAATACTATTATACTTAGTCGGTCCACAACCGAAACCCTAGGAAAATCTCCATAGTCCGTTTGGAGTATTGTGTAGAAGTTGGTTAGAACTTCTAAGGGTGGTTTAGAGCGGGTTGGGCTTCGGAGTTGAGCGCTCGGAGTTGGAGCTAAACGATTGCCGGGATCGACTTTAACTAGGATAATTATGGGCTTATCGAGGTAATTATCTTGTCCTATATTGTAATTGGAAATTACATATTGTTAGAATATATAGTAGAAGTATACGTATATAGAATCGAACGTAGTTATCGGCCATCTCTTTAGACTTAAGCCTTAATAATACTTACTGCTATGTCTTGCGACTTAAGCTGAATTTAAAGAAGAATCTTGTTGTAATTACATAGGGTGTATTACATGAGACTTGTGTAGAGATGCAGTGAGTAGAATTGTACTGTTAGGGTTAGGCGTATAACCCCCTGGTTGGCTTGGTAGCCGCCTCGATGAAGGAGGAGATTTCTGTCATTGCGGGGGGGAGGTGCTGCCGAATTTTCGGTAGAATGTTCTACGATGAGATCTAAATATTAATAAGCGCCTTGTGGCCTTATAGGTTGAAGTACTACGTGTGGCGCGATCTACTTGGCTTAAGGAGTAGCCGACGGTTGGAAGAACTTGGAGCGTTTTGCTATTAGTCGATACTCGTCGCGAGGTATGTGAACCTCTTCCTATCTCTTCTAGCATGATATGTGTGAACTATGTAGTACGGTAGACGTACATGTGTTAAACGTATTTGATTGGTTTAAAACATAAAGTGTTATAACGGCTTTATGGGAAGTTGGTTATAACAGCTTTATGTAGGTAAGAAAATACTTGTGGTCTTTAAAAGGTAACTGATTTGAACTATAACTGTCTTGTTATGTGTTAATACAGAACTTGAAGTATTTCAAAAGATTTTTGAATCATTTTGAAGGAAGAAGTAATACTTGAAAAACTTAAGAGTTATACTAGCTTTATGGGAAGTTAGGTATAACGGCTTAAGAATGTTTCACTGATTTCGGAAATCAGAATGTGTATCGACAAACCACTGCAGCGCTAATAAAAGGAAATGTTTTGACTAATTAAGTATTATTAAAACCAGTAGAAACTTCCATCTGCATAGAAGCTAAGATAAGACAAAATGATATTTCCTAGATCATGGCTGCTGTAATAAGATTGTTATAAACAAGAATATCCTACTCACCTATCAGGCGTAGGTTTCTCAGATTGTTTAAAGGAGAATTATATTCTTAAATGAATAAGACTATGAACTACGAAACCTTTCTAAAAATGAGAAACTTGAACATTGGAAATTAGGCAAACTTGAACATTGGAAAAGAATGTTGCTACTTGATTTTACAAAGAGAAGTAATTGATTTACTTTAAAAAGATAATCACTCTATTTTCATATACTACGGGTATTGTGTGACTTTTGTGAAAGTAACGTATCTTTTAAAGAGTTAATGTATGAAGTACTTTGGGGATAAAAACCCGATCTTGTTAATCATATAGTAGAAAGTACCTTCTGTGAACAACTTGATTGTATTGGTTTGTGATAGCCTTGTAATACTTCTTGTTGCTTTGATAAGTAAACGTGTTAGGATGCTACGTGTGTTAGTATCTTGTGATGTTTGTGTAAAGGGGTTTCCCTTGATTGTGCTTATTAACTATCAGTCGTTATGATAGTATTGTGGCATTCATCTCTTGAGATGATTCCGGGGGTTAAGCTGCCCTCCGATGCGGGGTAGACTCAGGCGGTCTGGGACCATGATTCGAGAATACCTCATGCGGGTCTGAGGGCCTATCGCGAGCTACGAGAGTTCGTGTTAGTGTCGTCCTTTATGGGCATGCGGTCGCGTGGCCATGCGGACTCGGAAGTCGGGGCGACGCGGGAGTAGCTACCTCGATGCGGGAATACCTCATGCGGCGATGAGATTGGCCTACGCGGTCTGCGGGAGTTCGAGGTTAGGCGTACATCGATCTGCGGGCAAGTGGCGGCTTTGATCATGTGGCGGTCTAGACAGATCTTATGATCTGATTCATGACCTTGTTGATGCGTGGGTTTTTAGTAGTCGGCTATGCCTTCGTACTTACCGTCTGATTTTATTATGACACGGTGGGACACGGTCTTCATGTGTTCCTTGGTGCTTTTATATCATAGGCTGCCGGCGGTGAGGAAAGGTATTCCACGGGCATGATTGATGTTGTGGGCACAGAGACCCTTGTTATACTTGAGTGATGACTTGAGGCGTGAGTCACGACTTGACATATCGCTTTGTTGTAATCGTAGTTTGGTTATCATACATGTCTCTGCTTTATATGACTACTATGATTTCATTCTGATTTATTTTGATTTCACATACAAATTTTTGTTGTCTTGACCTCGCCCGAAGTGCGTTCATGCCGAGTAAAGGTACACGATCGTTGATCCTCGCTCTTAGGGTCACATTCGGCTTTTGGGAAGCTCCGTTTCTCGGAGGCTTATCTTCGTATAGCCCACTGTTGTCGTAGGTGCTTACATTCGAGGGTATGACGGGGCCTGTCCGTCGTTGTTGTCATATCTTTCGTAAGTGCAGTAATCTTGTTGTGGCGGGGTTTGTAAAGAAAGGATTAAACTATTCATTTGAAAGAGTTGTTATTATTATTTATCCAGAAGGCAAGTTTTCTAAAGATAAGCGTATGCGCTTCTTGTTATTTCATGTTGTTGTGTTATGTCACTGATTACTACGATGTTGTCTCACTAGGGTGCGGGGTAAGGCACGATCCGCCCGAAGTTGGCCGTGACATCATACATCGAGTAATGTCGGAATATAAACAAGACATAAACGATTTATAAAATAAGACACGCTTTATGTGAAAACATCGCCTTTGGCATATATATAAACATGGTTTTAGCGATTACATCCGATCTTGTACAACATGACTACTGACCTCTAAGGAAATATACAACTATGACGGGGCGGCCGCCATACCCTCGATCATACAAAACTATCTACTGAGGAGATCATACCTAGTAGAGCCTCCGGAAAGATGGAGCTCAGGCACCAACGTAGAGATCCTAAGAATGTGGATCTAGCACTGCTTGCCACCTGCGGCATGAACGCAGCCCGAAGGAGTCGATCAGGTACTAAGTATATGAAATCGTAAAATACTTAAATGAAAACATATCATTTTAAAATCAGTTTTGCAAGTATGTATGAAACAACGAGGGACGCGCATAGTGCCACATCATAAACAAGAGCAACAATAGGTAAACTGTGAGTCTTTTCTAGGCTGCGAATGATCGAGCGAGGACAATTGCGTAGTATCACCATGCAAGCCTAATCTCGGACTCCGTAGTCGCATAGGCCACTCCACGTAGGCCGCGTAAGTGCATAACCCCGCGTCGGTAGCTACTCCTCGGCGTCGCCTGGACTCGTAGTCCGCATGGCCACATAGACCGCATGAGGTATAACCTGCATCACTAACACGGAACTCCGTAGCTCGCATAGGTCCCTGGACCGCATGAGGTATTCTCGAATCATGGTCCTGCATCACCGAGTCTACCGCGTCGGAGGCGACTTAACCCCTGTAATATGTCAAGAGGTGAGTGATAGTACACTAACATAACAACTTATCTTTAAACAACATAAGCACAACAAAATACTCTCTTATACAAACGTTACAAGACACTAACACACATAGCATCATATCATGTCTACTTATCAAACCATCTTATTATTCTTTTCACAATTCAAAATAAGTCATTATAAACACATAGGCAAACTGTTTCTTTTATCATTCTTAAGTGGTTATACTTAACTTCCCATAAAGCTAGTATAACTCTTAAGCTTCAGTTTTAAAAACCAATTAGTTCTCTTCTGTTAAAAAATGATTCAGTATTCTTTTGAAATGCTTTCAGTTCTTTATTATTGAGTTTAAGTAGTGAGGCATTCGTAAGTATTATTCGGACTTAAGCGTGAGGCATTCTGTAAGTATTATTCAGCTTAAGCGTGAGGCATTCGTAAGTATTATTCGAGCTTAAGTCAAAGACATTGCGTAGTTATTATTCGATTAACATGTACACGCTCACCGCACTATATATATATTGTAAAATATCATGCTTTAGGAAGAATCACATACCTTACCGTGAAAACCACCGCCAAGTTGAATATGTCGCGCACAGAGAATCGACTATAATAGTCGACACGTCTATCAACGTTGACTACTTTGTATGATTCTAAACAGAGGGTTCTATATCCTACGGAAAAATTGGCGTCTTTCCTGCGGTGAGCTACTCAAGTCTCATGTGAAAACAGTCCATGTAAATCTGATTTGATTATTCTTCTTTTAAACCCTTCTCTTTGTGATAACATTCAATTCTATTCTGCAATATTCTTCTAAGTATCTAATACTTATTCTTATACTACTACTGTAAGTATTCTCTAATTCAAAAGAGGTTAGGATTAGTTACCTCGGTAAGCCCAATAATATCCTAGATAAAGTCGCACTGAGCAAGGTTTTGCTCCTAAGTTGTATGCTCGAGAAACCTTAGAAGTTCTTCACAACTTCTACTAAGTACAAAGGGATTTGAGCTAGGATATTTTGGGCATTATAACAATACTAGAAGACAACTTTTCTACCAAGGGAGGGTAGATTTTGGCTAGGCTGGGGGCCTCGGCAATCTTCAAAAGGAGGGGGTGTTTGGACGAAAAGGCTACAAAGGGAGAGGAGAGGATTTTTAGACTTGGAAGCTTTTGTGGATGAAGAACTCTTCATCTCAAGAGAGGTATTTATAGGTCAAGGATGGCAAACCAAGGGCCAAGATGTAGCCAAGTGCTATGCAAGTGTAAGGCCAAGATTAGGGCAAGTGTATCTAGCCAACTTGCACACAAAATATCCTACCAACTACTTGACAAAATTGGCTCTCCAATTCGGTCCAATTCCACAAGTCCATCAATTGGAGGTGACAAGTGTCGCCTCCGTTAATCTAAAATGTTTCGTCTCTCGGAAAAATCCGCAAAAATTAGAAATGGCATAGCGGAATTTACCCTACGAAAGTCGTGGAAGCGTTTCGTCGGAAAACTATTTGCTTTGTGAGTTGTGCCCAAAATCGTCCAAGGCCTAAACTTTAAGGCCAAACTTTTTATGCGTATTCCCTTACGACATACTGCTGAAATACGGGTATAACATTCTCCCTCGCCAGAAACATTCGTCCGAATGTTCCTTCCCAGCAGAGATAACGATAAGGTTCTTCATAACTTAAAGCGGTTTGCAAAAGCCACACGGCCACAAAACAACACTTAGGCAAAACGATAGAAAATTTACAAGTAGGAAAGTGAATTACACGGAGGTGTGGGAATAGGTGAGGATACTTCGCCTCATGTCCTCTCGGCTTCCCACGTCATCTCCTCCCGAGCTCGTTCCGCCACAAGACTTTGTGGAAGCCACGTCCTTGGTCGCAGACGCCTAACGACGATCGACTATCGCTATGGGAATCTCCTCATACGATAACCCGCCGGTCACTGGACATCGTCAATCGGTGTACCACTAGATGGATCCCGATACATCTCTCCGGCATAGATACGTGAAAAACCGGATGCAACGCCTCCGGATCGGACGGCAGATCAACTCATAGGCAACCTTGCCTACCTGCGGACAATCTGAAGCGGCCCGATGTACCTTGGGTGAGTTTCCTCTTCCGAATCTCATCACACCGCCATGGGACACTTTAGGAAAACCCAATCATGAACCTCGAACTCAAGATGCCGCGGCGATGATCTGCATCGACTTACGCCGACTACGAGTGTCAATAGCGCTCTCGGATAAGCTTCACTTATCCACTGCTGCGCACCAAATCTGGTCCCACTATTTGCGCTCGCCCACATCGAACCAACCTATGGCGACCGCACTTCCTCATACAAGGCCTCATGGGCGCCATCGAATCGGAGTGGTAGCTATTATTGTACGCGAACTCAACTAGAGGCAAATGATCCTCGGCTACCTCGGTCGATAACACGTGCTCGCATATCTCCGAGTGCGGATAGTGCGCTCGGCTGTCCGTCTGCGTGGATGGAATGCGATGCTCGAGCTCACTGCGTCCTAAACCTCTCTGGAAAGACCTCGAAGTTAGCGTAACGGGCTCCTGCATGCGATATGATCGAAATAGGGACTCCATGCAGTATGACGATCTCCCGGATGTAAAGTCTGGCATAATCCTCAGCCGAAAAAGTCGTCCTGACGGGAAGAAAGTGGGCTGATTTCGTCAGCCTGTCGACGATAACCCATATAGAATCATGTCTCCTCTGAGTGCGAGGTAATCCTGTGATGAAGTCCATGTTGATCACCTCCCACTTCCAGGTCGGGATCTCTATCGCCTGCAACAAACCACCAGGCCTCTGGTGCTCTACCTTCACCTGCTGACAACATGGGCACTGAGCTATGAATTCTGCAACGTCCCTCTTCAAGTCATCCCACCAATACACAGATCTAAGGTCGTGGTACATCTTGGTCGACCTCGGATGGATAGAGTAACGCGCGCTGTGTGCTTCCCCAAGAACCTGCCAAGTCACGAAACATCCGGAACACACACCGCCTCAAACCTTAGCACCCCATCGGTGCTACCTCAGGACCCTTGCGCCTCACGAAGAGTCGTATCACGATATCGAATCAAAGCCGGATCCTCGAGCTGTTGCCTCTTCACCTCCTCGACGATGGAAGACTGGCAACCTCACGAACTCTAACCCTCGCTATCGTAATCAATCAAGCGGACACCAAGGCTCGCTGGCGATGCAAATCACGAACCATGTCCTCCTCTCTGTCAGACATCGATAGGCTCCCATCGACCTACGACTAGAGCATACGCCACAACATTGGCCTTCCCGGGTGGTACGGGATATCAACATCGTAATCCTTAAGCAACTCTAACCACCGTCTCGCCGTAAGTTCACTCCTCTGGTGAAGATATCTTGGAGGCTCTTGTGGTGCGTAAAAATATCCACGTGAACCCCATACAAATAGTGCCTCGGATCTTCAAAGCGTGAATCACGGCCGCGACTCAAATCATGGGTGGGGTAGTTCCTCGTGTTTCTTGGTTGTCGGGATGCATATGCTATAACCCCGCCATCTGCATCAACACATCCCAACCCGATGCACGGCCGCGCATGATACACGACATAACCATCCGGACCTCCGGAAGAGTAAGAAGCGAGGCGGTCGTCGGTCTCTTTTCAAGAATCGAAACCACGCTACAAGCATCGATCAAACTTGGTGCCTCGAGTCGATCTAGTCAATGGTGCGAGATAAAGCAAACTTCTCCACGAACGCCGATAATATCTGCAAGGCCCGAGCTGCGAACCTCTGCCGGAGTAGTAGGTCTAGGCCAAGTCTCGATCGCCTCGATCTTGGCGTATCACTCGAATGCCATCGGCCCGACAATATGCCCAAGAAACGCCGCGAAGTCAACAAAACTCACATTTGGAAAACTTGGCGTACTGCTGGTCTGAGAAGCTATCGGCCACGGTCGCCAAATGCTCGCGTGCTCGCTCTGGCGAGAATAAACCAAGATATCATCAATGAACACTATCACAAGCGTGTCCAAAAATGGTTTGAACACTCGGTTCATCAAATCCATGAATACTGCGGAGCATTGGTCAACCTAAAGACATGACCACGAACTCATAATGCGTGCACGGTCACGAATGCGATCAGGGACATCCACCTCGACTCGACTTTGATGATAGCGGCCGTAGATCAATCTTGGAGAAGCATCTCGCACCACTGGCTGGTCGAACAAATCATCAATCACGGAAGAGGTATACGTTCTTAATGGTCACCTTATTCACATGTAATCAACACGTGCGCGGCGTCCGCCCTTCTTCTTCACGAACAATCTGGCGCTCCCGGGGAGAAACACTAGGCGATGAAGCCCTTCTCCAACAAATCTCTAAGCCGATCCTTGACTCTCAACTCGGCGAGTGCCGTTACGTATGGCGGAATGGAAATAGTAGAGTGTCCGCAATATGTCAATACAAAACTCAATCTCCTCTCGGGAGGATACGGGAGTCGTCTGGAAACACGTGCGGGAACTCTCGACTCAGGAATCGACGGAAAATCGTACGCGGCTTGATTATCAAACACGAACGAGATGGTAGATATACCGCCTGCACCATCTTCCTAGCGCGAGGTAGGAAATAAACCTACCCCTCGGCGATACCGTGCTCCCCTCCCACTCAACAACCGGCTCCTCAGGGAACTGGAACCGTACTACTCTCTCTCTGCAGTCTACATTGGCGTAGCAAGAAGCTAGCCAATCCATCCCCATGATCACGTCGAAGTCAATCATCTCCAACTCTATCAAGTCGGCTAGGGTCCGACGACTGTAAATGGTCACAGGACAAGCTCTATATACCCGCCGAGCTACCACCGAATCACCCACTGGCGTAGCTACCTCGAAAGGGTCTATGGACTCAAGCTCTATCCCTATCCTACTAGCAACAAGGGGAGATATATAGGACAGAGTGGAACCCGGATCTATCAAAGCATACACATCAAACCCAGAAACTGATAAGGTACCTGTGACGACATCAGGTGAGGCCTCCTGATCCTGTCGTGTTATACCCCGTAGTTGCAGGGTATGTATGTGAGGACGTACGTACGAGAGTACGGCAGAAAATTGTGAAAAGAAAGAAAGATGTGAGTTTTCGACGGAAAAGTTTCCGGTTTTTTTTTTGTGAAGAAAAAGGTTCGTTAATGGGAATTGGATTCCCAGATTTGGTATTTGGACTTCATAGATTATATTAGAATTTTGAAATTTTATTTTCGGAAATGGTCATGTGGGGCCCACGGGAGAAATTTACGGTTTTGTGGGGCCCGCTTTGTTTTTGAGATTTCCGGTAAATTGGATATTTTCGGAAGACGAAATATTCTGGGCGAATCGGGGGGCGACACGTGTCACCCCCATGTGGCACCCTTGGCCGATTTTACATTTGGGCACAACACCCGGTTAGAGTCGTTTTTCGACGAAACGTTTTGCGTAACTTGCGAAGGGAAAATTCCGGCTATGTCGTTTTGTTTTTTTGCGGATTTTTCCGAGAGACGAAACATTCTGGACCAACGGGAGGGTGACATGTGTCAACCTCCATGATGAACAAGTGGGGCGACTTGGCGAAAAAGGGGGCAAGTTGGGCTTGATATTTGTGTAGATATTTGTGAGGGTTTTAAGGAGTAGGGTCTAGGGTGCACTTGGCTTGATCTTGGCCCTACACTTGCCTTGCACTTGGCTTGATCTTGGCCCTACACTTGCCTTGCACTTGGCTAGATCTTGGCCATTGGTTGGCCTTTGGGTTTGCTATAAATACCCCTCCCTTGTGAAGACTTATTCATTCACTCCTCACTTTGTCTAAGTCTTGAAATCCCTCCCCTCCCTCTAGTAGCTCTCGTCCTAAGCCTCTCCCTCCTCCTCCTTGTGGCCTTTGGCGAGAAGGGTTCCACTGTGGTGCTAATGAGTGGGGTACCACTAGCTAGTTGTTTCGTATAATACCCTTGTTGTGGTATAGAAATACTCCCTAGTATTGTTATAATGCCCAAAATACCTTAGCCTTGTACCTTGTAGTATTCCAAAGATACCTCTTTACGTAGAGTCGGAAATACTACCTTTTGTCCTTTTAGTCTCAGCCAGAAACCACAAGGAAATCTTCATAGTTGGTTGAAGTAATTGAGTAGAAGTTGGTTAGAACTTCTAAGGGTTGTTTGGAGTGGTTTGGAGCGCGCGAGTGGAGCTAAACCTTGCTCGGGAAGCGACATTAAACTCGGATAATTTTGGGCTTATCGAGGTAATTATCTTGTCCTCTATTGTAATTGGAAATTACATGTTTGTTAGGATATATAGTTGAAGTATACTATATATGGAACTATACTTAGTATTCGGCAATGTCTTTTGACTTAAGCCTGAAGAATTAAGAACTGAACTAAACTGTATTTACATAGGACTGTATTGCAGTAGACTTGTGTAGAATTGTACACGTCCGGTTAGACGTGTAAACCCCACTGGTTGGCTTGGTAGCCAGGCCTCGATAGAGGAGGAGATTTCTGTTGTTGCGGGGAAGTCTTTGAATTTTCTATAGAAAGATAGAAACTTATGTTTTGGGGTTAATAGACGTTTGTGACCTTTATAGGTGAAAGTACTAAGAGTAGCGTATTCTACTCGAGGAGTGGAAAGGGCTAGCAAGGTTGTAGTACTTGGAGCATTTTGCTTATTGTCGATAAATCGTCGCGAGGTATGTGAACCTCTTCCTATCTTTTCTAGCATGATTGTTGTGAACTATGTAGTACGGTGAGCGTACATGTGCTAAGTGATTTGGTTGGTTTAAAACATAGGGTGTTATAATAGCTTTATGGGAAGTTAGTTATAACGACCTTATGTAAGTGAAAATGGTTTACTGACGTTAGAAGTTAAGAGACTTGATCTTATAAGATAAGAGACTTAACTTATTTGTTTTAATGTGGATGTTTGTGTGAAACCTCATTCGTGAGTAATGAGTACTTGGTTTTTAAAGGGATAATGTTTCTTGATTTGAGTCGAATGTGTATCGACGGACCGCTGCGGCGTTAATAAAGGAAGATGTATTGAATAATGATGTGTTGTATTAAAACCGGTAGAAACCTCCATCTGCATAGAAGCTAAGATGAGACAAAATGATATTACATTTTCTAGATCATGGTCTTTGTAATAAGATCATTATAAACAAGAATAAACTACTCACGTATATGACATATGTTACTTAATTGTTCTAAAAGGAATCAAGTGATTAAGTTTGGGAACTATGAAACCATTTGAAAATGAGAAGCTTGAGTAATTGAAACTAGGCAAACCGGAACTTAGGAAAAGAATGTTGTTACTTGGTTTTGAAAAGGAAGGTGGGTTGGTCATTCTAATACTACGAATTGTCGGGTGACTTTTATAAAAGAAATGGATCTCTTTTAAAAGAACTTACGATGTAGTACTTTGGGGTTAAAACCGGACTTTGGTATAAAATGAAAGTACTTTGTGTTGTTGTGAAACTTGCCTATGCTTGTTGTTGTGAAGCTTGGCTATGCTTATTGTGATAACCTTTGTTGTGCAAAGCGTTGTATTTACGTATTCTGGCGTCTCGATGGAGGTCGGTTGACTTGTTGAGAACTTACTTGGGCGTCGGCGTGTGGCGGAGAAATTCCGCAATGCGTTCTGTTGATAGTATTATTGTTGTTAATCACTTTGGACATACCGACACGATCGTAGCGCGCGGGTATGCTTCCATTTTGGTTAAGGTCTTGTGGTTAATCGCTTTGGATATCTCGACGCGATCGTGGCGCGCGGGTATGTTTCCATTTTGATTATCGCCTTGTGATTTCCTTTTTGGACATCTTGACACGATCGTAGCGCTGCGGGTATCGTCCATTTGGAATGCCGTCCTATTGTTTCCCTCTGGACATCTCGACACGATCGTAGCGCGCGGGTATCGTCCGTTTGGAAAGTTGTCTTATTGTTTCCCTTTGGACATCGACCACGATCGTAGCGCGCGGGTATCTTCCATCTGGATTCTTTGTCTTGTTGTTAAGTCACATGGACATGTCTACACCGATCTGAGATTAGGGCATGCGGCCGTGATGCGACCACGATTGATGTTGTGGGCGTGAGACCCATAGTTATATTGGAGTGATGATTTTATGTTGTGAGCGTAGTTTGGTTATCATACATGTCTCCGCTTTATATAGACTAGTATGATTTCATTTCTGATATTATGCAGTTTCACATACTTGGTACTGTTGTCTTGACCTCCTTGGGCTGCGTTCACGCCGCGGTAGAGGTACATCGGTCGTGGATCCTCGCCATAGGATCATAGTTCAAGCGATTTGAAGCTCCGTTTCTCGGAGGCTTATCTTTTAGTAGGTGTTCCACAGGTTGTAAGTTCTTGTACATTCGGGGTATGGCGGGGCCACTGTCCGTCATAGTCATGTATATCTTAAGTGCAGTAATCTTGTTGTGGCGGGGTTGTAAAAGGATTAAAGCTGCTCGAGTTTTATGTATATCTGAAGGCAACCGTTTTGGTTGCTTTGTTTATTTATTATATCTCTTGTATAATGACTCATGTTTTATGTTCCGCTGATTTTTCTCGATGTATGTATCGCTAAGTGCGGGGTAAGGCACGATCACGGGCGATTTTGGGGTGTGACATAGTGGTATCGAGCGATTAATCCTCGGAAAGTGTCTCAGACCGTGTCTAGTAGAGTCTTGATTATCGGTGTGTTGTGCACCACATCTATAATCGAGGAGGCTATAGGACATTTAGGATTGGTTTCCATTCTTCTCATTCAGAGATCGTGCCTTAGAGTCAGTGTTGTAAGTTGTACCCTCGGCGTATCTCGTTTTTACGATTATGCCTCCGCGAAACAGCGAGCCAGAAGGGCAAAGCGAGAGTGCCGCTAGTGAGATCTGAGGAGTATGCAGCGCGAGCGAGCAAGACGAGGTTGTGCTTGACAGCGGGTTTCGCGCGCCCGGCACCAGCGAGTTTAGAGCGCGGCCGTGGCGATGAGACTCTGATACACGAGCCTCGATCCAGCGATGCAGGCGAGAGAGATGGGTTACAAGAGATGGCGATTGTTGGCGAGGTTGTGGCGAATATGAGAGCAGTGGATCTGGCGATTCGGTTCGATGCACGATGGTTCACCCCGAGCGAGATAGTTTGAGGCTACGGGACTTTACGAGTTGTAGCACTTGAGTTTCTGGTCGAGGCACGAGGATGATCCGAGGAGTTCATCCGGCGATTCTGACGGATCACGCGGGTGATCAAGGCTTGAGACCGAGTCGTGACCTTTGGTTCGCATCGGCCCGCGTGATACCGCGATCGATTGGTTTGATTCATGGGAGCTTTCGGGAGAGCATGCACCTCCAGCATATGGGATGAGTTTTGGGGCTTTCTCACGCACTTCTTGCCTCCGCAGATGAGGAGCGCGGGTAAGCGATTTTATTCTTGAGACAGAGAGGCGCCTTGTCGGGAGTACAATGTCGAGTTCGATTCTTTGGCTCGATATGTCCTGCGCTTAGTTGCAGATATGGAGGATAGGGTGCATCGCCACGCCGGGCTTGATGATTATATGGCCGAGTCTTGTGCGGGTGTTTCTCTTGGTAGGGCATGGACATTGCCCGCACGCGAGCTCATGCACTAGGATGCGAGGCACGGAGGGTCGACGGAATGACTGGATCGCGAGAAGAGGCCGGGGCGGCAGGTCCTTTGGTGGCTTTCGAGGCGGACCGCCTCGGCGAGCTAGTTATATACCCCACCGGTCTGCAGTGGTCCTCACCGTCTTGAGGAGCGGTCGTGGCTCGAGGTTCGATTTTGGCAGAAGCGGGGGTGTTAACGGTGAAGCCACCCCTACCTCGTTGTGACCATTGTGGTAGACTCCATTTTGGAGAGTGTCGTGCTAGATTGGGAGTTTGTTTTGCATGCGGCCAGCAGGCCATTTTTCGAGGCTGTCCGACCAAGGGAAGCGCGGATGTTACGACTCGACGCCGAGGATCTGTGGCTGGTTTATCACGCCTACTATGCGCCTGCGAGTGCCTATGATTAGAGTGGAGCGGTAGCGGGTATATCCTTAACCCTCTAAAGTTTTGGTATGCTTGTTATGATGATCTCATTATTGTGTGCTATGCGGATAGCATTGTGATATTGTGAGTTTGAAAACATGTTTAGTTGGGAGGTTACGTATGGGGGCATGGTAAGTATGAACCTTAGACTATGTCACGGAGACCTTAGGGTAAGGTCGTCTTGAGATTAAAGATTCGTTTTATGTTTGACTTTTATCCGAGTAGTAGTATACGTGGGATTTATTTGTGTGATAAGTCCGTGGGTAGTGTGAGATGGAAGTGGTAGCTTTCATGATGTGAATTAGTAAGATTGTTAGGATCGGAAACAAGAGTTTGGCGCGGTTGGGGTCGGGTTGAGGACCATTGCGGGTCAACCGTAACCCGGTTTGGGGTCAGGGTTCAGGTGGTCCCGCCAGTGGTAGGGTCACGAGGATGCTAGGCCCAAGTTTGTATGATCATCGTATGAGTTCGTGGACGCGTTCGACCAGAAGCGGTTCGTAAAGGCCGGGAATGGCCTTAAGGAAGTTTGAGGTTAGTAAGATGACCAAGTTTGGAGGTAGTGACTCCAGAGATTTTCGGGAACGGAAGTAATGACTGAAGTATGGTACGTACTGGGAGGGTTCGAATGTTCGAGAAGGGTACAACGAGTAAGGGAGGAAGATAACGTGTGTTATTTCGTGGCCAAGCTGTGGCATTGGCAACTGGTTAGAGGAACTTTATCGTTATTCGACTTGAGAAGGAACATTCGGGACGAATGTTTCTAAGGAGGGGAGAATGTTATACCCCGTAGTTGCAGGGTATGTATGTGAGGACGTACGTACGAGAGTACGGCAGAAAATTGTGAAAAGAAAGAAAGATGTGAGTTTTCGACGGAAAAGTTTCCGGTTTTTTTGTGAAGAAAAAGGTTCGTTAATGGGAATTGGATTCCCAGATTTGGTATTTGGACTTCATAGATTATATTAGAATTTTGAAATTTTATTTTCGGAAATGGTCATGTGGGGCCCACGGGAGAAATTTACGGTTTTGTGGGGCCCGCTTTGTTTTTGAGATTTCCGGTAAATTGGATATTTTCGGAAGACGAAATATTCTGGGCGAATCGGGGGGCGACACGTGTCACCCCGTGTGGCACCTCGCCGATTTTACATTTGGGGCACAACACCTTGCTTTGGTTAGAGTCGTTTTTCGACGAAACGTTTTGCGTAACTTGCGAAGGGAAAATTCCGGCTATGTCGTTTTGTATTTTTTGCGGATTTTTCCGAGAGACGAAACATTCTGGACCAACGGGAGGGTGACATGTGTCACCCTCACAATGGAGACAAGTGGGGCGGCACTTGGCCGAAACAAGGGGGCAAGTTGGGCTTGATATTTGTGTAGATATTTGTGAGGGTTTTAAGGAGTAGGGTCTAGGGTGCACTTGGCTTGATCTTGGCCCTACACTTGCCTTGCACTTGGCTAGATCTTGGCGTTGGTTGGCACTTTGGGTTTCTTATAAATACCACTCCTTGTGAAGACTTATTCATTCACTCCTCACTTTGTCTAAGTCTTGAAATCCCTCCTCCCTCTAGTAGCTCTCGCCCTAAGCCTCTCCCCTCCTCCTCCTTGTGGCCTTTGGCGGAAGGGTTCCACTTGTGGTGCTAGCCGTGGGGTACCACTGCTAGTTGTTTCGTATAATACCCTTGTTGTGGTATAGAAATACTCTCCTAGTATTGTTATAATGCCCAAAATACCTTAGCCTTGTACCTTGTAGTATTCCAAAGATACCTCTTTACGTAGAGTCCGGAAATACTACCTTTTGTCCTTTTTAGTCTCAAACCAAAACCCTAAGGAAATCTTCATAGTTGGTTGAAGTAATTGAGTAGAAGTTGGTTAGAACTTCTAAGGGTTGTTTGGAGTGGTTTGGAGCGCACGGAGTGGAGCTAAACCTTGCTCAGGAGCGACATTAAACTCGGATAATTTTGGGCTTATCGAGGTCATTATCTTGTCCCTCTATTGTAATTGGAAATTACATGTTTGTTAGGATATATAGTTGAAGTATACTATATATGGAACTATACTTAGTATTCGGCAATGTCTTTTGACTTAAGCCTGAAGAATTAAGAACTGAACTAAACTGTATTTACATAGGGTATTGCGAAGAGGCTTGTGTAGAATTGTACACGTCCAGGTTAGGCGTGTAAACCCCTGGTTGGCTTGGTAGCCGGCCTCGATAGAGGAGGAGATTTACGCTGTTGCGGGGGGGGGAGGTGCTGCCGAATTTTCTATAGAAAGATAGAAACTTATGTTTTGGGGTTAATAGACGTTTGTGACCTTTATAGGTGAAAGTACTAAGAGTAGCGTATTATACTCGAGGAGTGGAAAGGGCTAGCAAGGTTGTAGTACTTGGAGCATTTTGCTTATTGTCGATAAATCGTCGCGAGGTATGTGAACCTCTTCCTATCTTTTCTAGCATGATTGTTGTGAACTATGTAGTACGGTAGACGTACATGTGCTAAGTGATTTGGTTGGTTTAAAACATAGGGTGTTATAATAGCTTTATGGGAAGTTAGTTATAACGACCTTATGTAAGTGAAAATGGTTTACTGACGTTAGAAGTTAAGAGACTTGATCTTATAAGATAAGAGACTTAACTTATTTGTTTTAATGTGGATGTTTGTGTGAAACCTCATTCGTGAGTAATGAGTACTTGGTTTTAAAGGGATAATGTTTTACTGATTTCGGGAGTCAGAATGTGTATCGACAGACCACTGCAGCGTTAATAAAAGGAAAATGTATTGAATAATGATGTGTTGTATTAAAACCAGTAGAAACCTCCATCTGCATAGAAGCTAAGATGAGACAAAATGATATTACATTTTCTAGATCATGGCTGCTGTAATAAGATCATTATAAACAAGAATAAACTACTCGCGTATATGACATATGTTACTTAATTGTTCTAAAAAGGAATCAAGTGATTAAGTTTGGGAACTATGAAACCATTTGAAAATGAGAAGCTTGAGTAATTGAAACTAGGCAAACTGGAACTTAGGAAAAGAATGTTGTTACTTGGTTTTGAAAAGGAAGGTGGGTTGGTCATTCTAATACTACGGGTATCGGGTGACTTTTATAAAAGAAATGGATCTCTTTTAAAAGAACTTACGTATGTAGTACTTTGGGGTTAAAAACCCGGACTTTGGTATAAAATGAAAGTACTTTGTGTTGTTGTGAAACTTGCCTATGCTTGTTGTTGTGAAGCTTGGCTATGCTTATTGTGATAACCTTTGTTGTGCAAAGCGTTGTATTTCTGTGTTACCGCGTCTCTCGATGGAGGGTCGGTTGACTTGTTGAGAACTTACTTGGACGTGCCGGCAGTGACGGAGAAATTCCACGGGTACGTTCCTGTTGATAGTATTATTGTTGTTAATCACTTTGGACATACTGACACGATGCGTAGCGCACGGGTATGCTTCCATTTTGGTTAAGGTCTTGTGGTTAATCGCTTTGGATATACTGACACGATGCGTAGCGCACGGGTATGTTTCCATTTTGATTATCGCCTTGTGATTTCCTTTTTGGACATACTGACACGATGCGTAGCGCACGGGTATGCGTCCATTTGGAATGCCGTCCTATTGTTTCCCTCTGGACATACTGACACGATGCGTAGCGCACGGGTATGCGTCCATTTGGAAAGTTGTCTTATTGTTTCCCTTTGGACATACTGACACGATGCGTAGCGCACGGGTATGCTTCCATCTGGATTGCTGTCTTGTTGTTGAGGTCACATGGACATGTCTACACCGATGCAGTATTCCGGGGGCATGCGGCCATGATGCGACCCTGATTGATGTTGTGGGCGTGAGACCCATAGTTATATTGGAGTGATGACTGTTTTATGTTGTGAACTGTAGTTTGGTTATCATACATGTCTCCTGCTTTATATAGACTAGTATGATTTCATTCTGATATTATGCAGTTTCACATACTTGGTACTGTTATCTTGACCTCGCCCGGGGGCTGCGTTCATGCCGCAGGTAGAGGTACATCGGTCGTGGATCCTCGCTCATAGGATCATAGTTCAGCGCATTTGAAGCTCCGTTTCTCCGGAGGCTTATCTTTTTGGTAGGTGTTCCCTGGGTTGTAAGTTCTTGTACATTCAGGGGTATGGCGGGGCCCTGTCCCATCATAGTCATTGTATATCTTAGAGGTCTGTAGTACTGTTGTGGGCAGGGTTGTAAAAGGATTAAACTGTTCAGGTTTTATGTATATACTGAAGGCAACTGTTTTGGTTGCTTTGTTTATTTATTATATCTCTTGTATAATGACTCATGTTTTATGTTCCGCTGATTTTTCTCGATGTATGTATCGCTAGGGTGCGGGGTAAGGCACGATCCACGCCCGATTTTCAAGTGTGACATGTCGGTGGACAAGGCATAAATGCGATTACGAGGCCGCTAAGCTGGGACCCGCGCGCGACCTGCGCGACCTTTGGTCCACGAGTACCTTGCCCTCGGGCGAGTAGCTGTCGAGGATGAAGAAGACCGGCGAAAGAACCTCAGGTGACCCTACCATCAAGATCGCCCAGTGGACAGTTCCTCGCATAGTGACCTGGCCGCCCTGGCAAACAAGCTCCCGTAGCACCACAACTCGAAGTGGGATCTGCCGCGACGGCCTGCGAGGGTGGTCCCGTCGGCGATACCTCGCTGCTCGGGCGCTCAAGTCACGGGGCCTGGTGCGCCTCGAATATCCCGGTGTCTTGAGGGCGGTGCGAGTGCTCAGCCGGCGTGGTGCAAATCTAGGCTAGCTGCGAGCCGCCCACACGATAGCCACCAAAAGACCTGCCGTCTGGTCTTCTTCTCTGCTGTCAACCCGGCGGTCTCTACGCTCCTCACATCCTGAGCATGAGCTGCGTGCGGGTAATGTCCATACCAGTGAAGAGAAACACCGCATGACTCGGCCATATAGTCATCTAGCGGTGGCGTAGCGGTGCACCTATCCTCATCGCGCTACTAACGCCGGGACATATCGAGCCAATGAATCAAACTCGACATTGTACTCACGACGGTCGTCCCTCCGCCTCAGCGGTAAAAATCTATCGGCCGCGCCCTCGCCATCCGTGAGGCAAGTGAGTGAGGAAAGCCTCGAGAACTCATCCCAGTAGGCGGGACGCGTGCTCTCCGGGATAACTCCCATGAATCAAACCAATCATCGCGGTATCACGCGATGCGCGAAAGGCGTCACAGACTCTGTCTCGAGGCCTTGATCACCCGCATGATCCTCTGAGGCGACGGATGAACTCCTGCGGATCATCCTCCCTCGACCGTAAAACTCGGCGGGCTACAACTCAAGAAATCTCGTAGCCTCAAACTATTCGCTCGGGTGCACGGGGTGCGGCCGTGAGCTGAGGCCCAGGCCGCATCCGGCCTATCCTCGTATCGGCCTGACTCTAGCCAATACCGGGCCATCTCCTTGTACCCTAACTCCTCCGCCCAGTGTGGGGCGGAGGTGTGGTGCTGTGGTCTCTATTTGGGGCGGCGGCGTCATAGAACTCGCCGTCATGCGGTATAGGCGGGCTCGAGCCCTCGTGACTCTAGGTGTCCCACTAGCGCCTCCTCACTGTCTTGCCATACGGGCGGGTTGCCTTACGTGGAGGCATAACTGTTACAGAACAAGGAATACGTTAGAGGGGTCCAACTTTAACACAGCTCTAAAGCACGATCTCAGAGTGAGAAGAATGGAAACCAATCCTAAATATCCTATAGCCTCCTGATTATTGGTGTGGTGCACAACACACCGATAATCAAGACTCTACTAGATACGGTCTGTAGACACTTTCCGAGGATTAACTGCTCTGATACCAATTTTGTCACGACCCATTCCGGGGCCCGTGACTGGTGCCTTACCGGGGCACCCAAGTAGTCATACATCAGAGTAATCAGCGGAAATATAAAACAAGACATGAAACAGTTTATAAAATAAGACACAGTTTATGTGAGAAAACATCGCCTTTCGGCATATATATATAAACATGGTTTTAGCAGTTACATCCGATACTGTACAACATGACTACAGACCTCTAAGGAAATATACAACTATGACGGGACAGGGCCCCGCCATACCCTGACTGTACAAAACTATCTACAACAGGGAGATCATACCCAAAAGTAGAGCCTCTGGAAAAGATGGAGCTCCCGACACCAACGTAGAGATCCTAAGAATGTGGATCTAGCACCTGCTTGCCCTTACCTGCGGCATGAACGCAGCCCCCCGAAGGAGGTCAGTACAACAGGTACTAAGTATATGAAACTGTAAAATACTTAAATGAAAACATATCATTTTAAAATCAGTTTTGCAAGTATGTATGAAACAACCAAGGGGACCGCACATAGTGCCACATCATAAACAAGAGCAACAATAGGTAAACTGTAACAGGTCTTTTCTAGGCTGCGAATGATCGAAGCAGGGCCAATTGCCCGTAGTATCACCATGCAAGCCTAATCCTGGACTCCCGTAGTCCGCATAGGCCACTCACATAGGCCCGTAGGGTACATAACCCCGCGTCGGTAGCTACTCCTCGGCATCGCCCCGGACTCGTAGTCGCGTGGCGCGTGAGGTATAACCCGCATCACTAACACGGAACTCCGTAGCTCGCATAGGTCCTGGACCCGCATGAGGTATTCTCGAATCATGGTCCTGCATCACCGAGTCTACCCCGCGGAGGCGACTTAACCCGGTAATATGTCAAGAGGTGAGTGATAGTACACTAACATAACAACTTATCTTTAAACAACATAAGCACAACAAGAATACTCTCTTATACAAACGTTACAAGACACTAACACACATAGCATCATATCATGTCTACTTATCAAACCATCTTATTATTCTTTTCACAATTCAAAATAAGTCTGTTATAAACACATAGGCAAACTGTTTCTTTTATCATTCTTAAGTGGTTATACTTAACTTCCCATAAAGCTAGTATAACTCTTAAGCTTCTGTTTTAAAAACCAATTAGTTCTCTTACATTAAAAATGATTCATATTCTTTTGAAATGCTTTGATTCTTTATTATTCAGGCTTAAGCGTGAGGCATTGCGTAAGTATTATTCGAGCTTAAGCGTGAGGCATTCGTAAGTATTATTCAAAGCTTAAGCGTGAGGCATTGCCGTAAGTATTATTCAGCTTAAGTCAAAGACATTGCCGTAGTTATTATTCGATTAACACGTACGCGTCTACCGTACTATATATATATTGTAAAATATCATGCTTTAGGAAGAATCACATACCTTCTCAGCGAAAACCACCTGCCAAGTTGAATATGTCGCGCACATAGAATCAGCCTATAATAGTCAGACACGTCTATCAACGTTGAACTACTTTATGTGATTCTAAGCAGAGGGTTCTATATCCTACGGAAAATTGGGCGTCTTTCCCTACAGGTGAGCTACTCAAGTCTCATCGTGAAAACAGTCTATGTAAGTCTGATTTGATTATTCTTCTTTTAAACCCTTCTCTGTGATAACAGTTCAATTCTATTCAAGATATTCTTCTAAGTGTCTAATACTTATTCTTATACTACTACGGAAGTATTCTCTAATTCAAAAGAGGGTTAGGATTAGTTACCTCGGTAAGCCCAATAATATCCTAGATAAAGTCGCGCCTGAGCAAGGTTTTGCTCCTAAGTTGTATGCTCCAAGGAAACCTTAGAAGTTCTTCACAACTTCTACTAAGTACTAAGGGATTTGAGCTAGGGTATTTTGGGCATTATAACAATACTAGAAGACAACTTTTCTACCAAGGGAGGGGGGTAGATTTTGGCTAGCAGTGGGCCCTCGCCAATCTTCAAAAGGGAGGGGGTGTTTGGACGAAAAGGCTACAAAGGGAGAGGAGAGGATTTTTAGACTTGGAAGCTTTTGTGGATGAAGAACTCTTCATCTCAAGAGGGGTATTTATAGGTCAAGGGATGGCCAACCAAGGGCCAAGATGTAGCCAAGTGCTAGGCAAGTGTAAGGCCAAGATTAGGGCAAGTGTATCTAGCCAACTTGCACACAAAATATCCTACCAACTACTTGACAAAATTGGCTCTCCAATTCGGTCCAATTCCGCCACAAGTCCATCAATTGGAGGGTGACAAGTGTCGCCCTCCCGTTGGTCCAAAATGTTTCGTCTCTCGGAAAAATCCGCAAAAATTAGAAATGGCATAGCCGGAATTTACCCTACGAAAGTTGTGGAAACGTTTCGTCGGAAAACTATTTGCTTTGTGAGTTGTGCCCAAAAATCGTCCAAGGCCTAAACTTTAAGGCCAAACTTTTTGTACGTATTCCCTTACGTACATACTCTGGAAATACGGGGTATAACAAGGGCCCCGTCATACCCCTGAATGTAAGTACCTAAAACAACAGGGGACTATACCAAAAGATAAGCCTCCGGAGGAACGGAGCTTCCCAAAACGTTGAACGGTGATCCTATGAGCGAGGATCAACAACCGGTGTACCTCTACCTGCGGCATGAACGCAGCCTCGGGCGAGGTCAGATAACAGGTACCAAGTATGTGAAACTGAAAATACTGTAAATAAAATCATAGTAGTCTATATAAAACATGAGACATATATGATAACCAAACTACGATACAATATGTAGCGAATATGTCAAGTCGTGACTCACGCCCTCGAAGTCATCACTCAAATATAACCATGGGTCTCACGCCCACAACATCAATCATGCCCGTGGATTACCTTCCTCACTGTCGGCAGTCTACGATAACAACACCAAGGAGTACACATGAACACCAGGTCCCACCTGTGTCATGAAAACGTACGGGGCAAGTACGAAGGCAAAGCTACCAGATCCAACCTGCATCATCAACTGACCGGGGCAAGTACGAAAGCCAGCTACCAGAACCTACCGTACCAATCAATACTAAATAACTAACTCACGAAGCTGACACGGGGCAAGTACGAAGGCCGACTACCAGATACCTACCACGCCACGTAGCTGACGGAGGCAAGTACGAAGACCAACTACCAGATACCAAAACTGTAATCACGAGACTTCATCACAAAACTGAACGGGACAAGTACGAAGACTAACTACCAGATACCAAAGCCGAATCAGCCACGACCGGGGCAAGTACGAGAGCCAACTACCAGATACCAAAGCCGAATCAGTAAAACCTCATGGAGAGCTAGTCCATGGAATAATAATAATGGAAGCGTACCCGTGGAATCCTCCACACCGCCGCAGACGCCCAAGTAAGTTCATAACAGGTCAGCCGGCCCTCCATCGAGAGACGCGGTGGTATAGAAATACAATACTTGCACAACAAAGGCTATCACAACCAGCATAGGCAAGTTCAACATACTCTTAGACTTCCATTAACATGTAATTTGATTCACCATTTATAAAAACTCAAGTACTCCATTTTATGCCAACAATTCGGGTTTTAACCCTAAAGTACTACGTACGTTAAATTCTTTCAAAAGATCCATTTCTTTTACAAATGTCACACGATACCCGTAGTATCAGAATAGAGTGACTATCATTTTGAGTAAACCAAAACAATTTCCATACTTTCTTTTTAAACCAAATTAAGACAATACCATGCCTTATTTTTAAACCAAATCACTTCCCCTTTTAAAGTCAAGTTGCCATTTTAAATCCAATGATAAAACCATTCTTTTGTTTTCATAAAGTCGTTATAACTAACTTCCCATAAAGATATTATAACACTTTATGTTTTAAATCAATTAAAGACAAAACCATGCCTTTCTTTTAAACCAAAAAATCTTCAATTCCTCAAGTCTCTTTTCTTTTAAAAATCAAGTTCCTTACTTTGGAAATTTAAGAAAATTAATACTTGTTTATAATGATTCTTATTAAAGCAGTCATGATCTAGGAAATGTAATACAATTTTGTTTTATCTTAGCTTCTATGCAGATTGAGGTTTCTACTTGTTTTAATATAATTAATTGTCATTACTTTTTCCTTTATTAACGCTGCAATGGCTTGTTCGATAGTTATTCCCATTTCCGAAATCAATATAACTTATCCCTTTTCTTTTTAGACCAAATACTCATTACTCAAGAATGCGATTTCATAACTTTTTAACACAAACCAAGTCCTTAATATTTCACATCAAGTCATTTATAAGTCAAGTCTCTTATCTTTTAAAATCAACAAACCATTCTTTTATTTACATAAAGTCGTTATAACCAACTTCCCATAAAGTCGTTATAACCCTTTATGTTTTAAACCTACCAAATTCGTTTAAGACATGTACGTCTACCGTACTACATAGTTCACCACAATCATGCTAGAATGGATAGGAAGAGGTTCACATACCTCGCGACGATTATCGACAATTAGCAAAACGCTCCAAAGTACTATAACCTCACTAGCCATTTCCACCCTTCAAGTAGAATATGCTACTCGTAGTACTTCAACCTATAAAGGCCACAAAACGTCTATCAACTTCTAGATCTCTTCGTAGAATATTTCTAAGTACAAGGTTCCATATTCTGCGGAAAATTCAAGAAGACTCTCCTTTGTTTCTACATACTTTGCCACCTTTTCCAAGGCCCGGTAATAGTAACCAACATGCCATAAATAAGGCGCAATAATTCCGAAATTTAAAGAAGGGGATCACACGCCCAAACGGAACGCGATTAACAATCTCTCCTTAACAATAACAATAATTAAAGAAGGGGATAACACGCCCAAATGGAACGCGATTAACAATCTCTCTTTAACAATAACAATAATTAAAGAAGGGGATAACACGCCCAAACGGAACGCGATTAACAATTTCTCCTTAACAATAACAATAATTAAAGAAGGGGATAACACGCCCAAACGGAACGCGATTAACAATCTCTCCTTAATAACAATAATAATACAGTCCAAAGTAAATACGGTCCAAAGTAAATACGGTCCAAAGTAAATACAGTCCAAAGTAAATACAGTCCATTAGTTGGGGTCCTTGGCCAACTATTTCCATTTTACTTAACCAATTTGGTTATACTTCATTAATCCTTCAACTTATATTCCAATCTTTATATAAGTTATAGTTTCCTTGTTGTTAACTTCTTAGCAAGTAATGGATACATTTTTACCATTTTAATGACTAATATGCCAATTCTCCTTTTAATATCTTAACAAGATCCAAATCTTTCCTTATGTCTCATACTTCATAATGTACTTCCAGTATATGTATAATATCCATATATACATAATAATCAACTTCACAAAGAGGTTAAGGTTCATTACCTCAAAATAGCCCAAAGATTTCCAAGAACTTAAAGTCGTTCCTAAGCAAGTTTTAGCTCCAAATCTTTGTGTTCCAAACCACCACAAGTCACCTTTAGAAGTTCCTAACCAACGTCTATTCAAGAAATAACTCCAAAAAGTGAAGAACACTAAGGCTTTTCTCCAAAGAGCTCTCGGCCAAGGGGGTAGTTTAGAGGTTAGGGTGTGAAATCTTGTCTAACTCTTGGTTACTAATCTTCCTAATATATTAAGGAAGAACACTTAGAAGTTTAAGAATTTTTGGACAATATTTGCTCAAGAAATGGGGGGTTTGGACGAGAACTAGCTAGAAGGGAGAGGGAAATATTTTCAAGTCTTGAAATGTTCTAAGTGTGGGAGATTTTCATCAACTAGAGGTGTTTATATAGGACAACCAAGGGTTAGGATTGAAACATGTGTATGACATAGATTGTTTGTGTAGGTTCCTTTCTCCACTTGTCCCACAAAATGCCATGCAAGACTTTGACCATTTGACTAGCCCACTTTCTTGCCAAAACCGTGTATATGGCCATGCAAATGCCATGCAAGACTTTTGGCCACTTGTCTTGCCCACTAGTCTTGAAAAAAACGTCCACCCATGTCCACTTGGGGTGACACATGTCGCCCTCCTATTGATCCAAAATATTTTATCTCTCGGAAAAATTCCATAATCGTAAAAATATTGAAAACGTAAAATTTCCTTCACAAGGTTCGGAATAATTTCCGTCGGAAAAACAATTCTTTCATTCTTACCCTAATTAGGATTTATACATTCGTACGTACGTCCTCACATACATACTCCGGAACTACGGGGTATAACATTCTCCCCCCCTTAGAAACATTCGTCCCGAATGTTCATTCTAAGTCTCCAAGCACATGCGCCGGTATAGTCTTCACTACTACACTTACCAAACCAATCATGCCACCAATGGCCATAGTATAACATACGCGCAAAAACTCAAATCCAAGCCAACGAGAAATCATCTCTAAAGCGTATACAACACTATTAGCTCCCACCCAAGGTCTAAAGGATACTCCCTTCGCATCTTTACTTCATTAAAGGAACACTTCTATCTTCTTAACACATCTTCGCCTCTTCTCTTACTCGTCGTACCCTCCATGTACACTCGAACTCTTTCTAGTATACGTACCATACTTCAGTCATTGTTTCAGTTTCCAAAACTTTGGAGTTACTACCTCCCAACTTGGTCATTTTACTAGCCTCACATTCCTCTTAGGCCATTCCCGGTCTTCACGATCCGATTCTGGTCGGACACATCCGCGAACTCGTACGATGGTTACCTAAACTTGGGTCTAACACCCTCGTGACCCTATCACCTGGCGGGACCACCCCAAACTGACCCCACCTCATTCCGGTCTGCGGGTTGACCCGCGATCTTGCCTCAACCCGACCCATTATCACTCCAAATTCTTGTTCCCGTCCGGGACAATCTTACTATTCTCGTCATGAAAATTACCACTTTTATCTTGCTCGACCTATGGAATTATCCCACAATACTTCTCACGCATACCAAGCACTTCGACAAAGACTAACTGTAAAATCTTTTACTCAAGACGAGCTTACATCTAAGGTCTCACCTGTTATAATATTCTAAGGCTCACAATTTCCCTGCCCCTAAACTTACCTTTTCAACTAACCATGTTTTCTAAATCACAATTTTACACAGTGTTATCTAAACATAACACTTTAACATAAAATCATCATATCACGCATACAAATATCTAGAGGGTTAAGGATATACCTGTAACTATTGCTTCACTTTTCCTCGCTGCTCTAATCATGATCACGCTCGCATGGCGCATAGCAAAAGAAGGCGATGAACCAGCCACTGATCCCGAAGGCTGAGTCTCTACATCCGCGCTACCTCTGGTTGGACAATTCCTCGCAAAATGGCCCTGCTGGCCGCATGTATAACAACCTCCCGAACCAGCACGACACTCCCCCTTATGGATTTTACCACAACGGCCACACTGAGGTAAGGGTGGCCTCATCCGGCTAGTACCCCCACTCTCCCGGAAACCTGAAACCTTGGAGCCCTGACCTGCTCCTGAATACTCTGGATGCTCTGAAGACTGTGGAGGACCACTCAGTACTAGCGGAGGCGCATAAATAGTCTGCTGCTGAGGCGGTCCGCCTCGAAAGTTACCAAAGGACCCTGCTGTCCTGGCCTTCTTCTGCTGGTATTGGTCAATCCGTCGGCCTCTCTGTTCCTCACATCCAAGTGCATAAGCTCGCACGCGGCAATGTCCATGCCCACAAGAGATACACCGAGCAAGCTCGCCAAGTAGTCATCGAGCCTCGTGACGTAGCGGTGCACTCGCCCTCTATGTCGCCACTAAAGCGGAACGCATCGAGCCAATGAGTCAAACTCTACATTGTACTCAACCGCCCGCCTGCTTCGCCTCAACATCAAAAATCTATCCGCCCGCGCTCTCCTCATCTGCGAAGGCAAGAAGTGGGCAAGAAATGCCTCTGAGAACTCGTCCCAACCAGCTGGAAGGGCATGCCCTCCCCGGGACAACTCCCATGAATCTAACCAGTCGACTGCAGTATCACGCAACCGATGTGAACCTAAGACCACTGACTCGGTCTCCGAAGCCTTGATCACTCTCATGATCCGCTGTAACTGTCGGATGAACTTTTGCGGATCATCCTCAGGCCTCGACCCATAGAACTCTGGTGGGCTGCAACTCAGGAAGTCCCAAAGTCTCAAACTAACCGATCTCGGGTGAACTACGAGTGCTACCGGAACTGCTGTTTCTAGCCTATCCTCGTGCCTAGCCACGATCCTGGCTAATAACTGGGCCATCTCCTTGTAACCCATATCCTCTGCTCCAGGCTGTGTAACTTGTTATACCCCGTATTTCCAGAGTATGTACGCGGGGACGTACGTAGAAAAGTTTGTGCCTTAAAGTGCTTGGCCGAATTTTATTTGTGCATAACACCCGGTTTGAGTCGTTTTTCGGCGAAACGTTTTCACAGCTTTCGTAGGGGAATTTCCGGCTATGTCATTTCTAATTTTTGCGGATTTTTCTGAGAGACGAAACATTTTGGACCAATGAGAGGGCGACACTTGTCACCCTCTAGTTGGTGGGAGTGGGCGGTAAAGCATGGGACGAATTGGGTGAGTTTTGTCAAGTAGTAGGTAGGATATTTTGTGTGCAAGTTGGCTATGTACACATGCCCAAATCTTGGCCTTACACTTGTGTAGCACTTGGCTCAATCTTGGCCATTGGTTGGCCTTCACTTGGCCTATAAATACCCATCCCTTTGAAGACTTATTCATCCATTCCTAAATAATCCTAAGTGTTAAAATCCTCCTCTCCCTCTTGTTGACTCTCGGCCAAGAGCCCCGCTCCCCCGGTGAACGGCCCCCTGGGCCGAGAGCCCTCTCCCCCCCTCCCAGTAGTGTGGCCGTGGGGTACCCCCCCGAGCCGGGTTGCTTTCGGATAATACCCCCCCCCTTTGTGGTGTAGAAATACTCTCAAAAGTATTGTTATAATGCCCAAATTACCGTAGCCATATACCTTGTTGTATTCTAAGGTTATACCTATCTAAAAGCCCGTAAAATACTATTATACTCCACTACCACAAACCGAAATCCTAGGAAAATCTCCATAGTCTGTTGAGTATTGTGTAGAAGTTGGTTAGAACTTCTAAGGGTGGTTTAGAGCGGGTTGAGCGCCTGAGTCGAGCTAAACGATTTCCGGATCGACTTTAACTAGGATAATTACGGGCTTATCGAGGTAATTATCTTGTCCTCTATTGTAATCGATATTACATATTGTTAGAATATATAGTTGAAGTATACTATATATAGAATCGAACGTAGTATCGGCAATGTCTTTTGACTTAAGCTCGAATAATACTTACGCAATGTCTTGCGACTTAAGCCCGAATTGAAAGAAGAATCGAATCGTAATTACATGAGTGTATTACATGAGACTTGTGTAGTAGTACCGTGAAGTAGAATTGTACCGTTAGGGTTAGATGTATAACCCCGGTGGCTTGGTAGCAGCCTACTGCAGAGAGATTTACGCCATGTGGGGAGGTCTCGAATTTTGGTAGAATGTTCTACGATGAGATCTAAATGTTAATAAGCGCCGTGGCCTTATAGGTTGAAGTACTACGTGGCGCGATCTACTGGCTTAGGAGTAGCCGACGTTTGGAAGTTTGAGCGCTTTGCTATTAGTCGATACTCGTCGCGAGGTATGTGAACCTCTTCCTATCTCTTCTAGCATGATATGTGTGAACTATGTAGTACGGTAGACGCATACGTGCTAAACGATTTGGTTGATTTAAAACATAAAGTGTTATAACGGCTTTATGGGAAGTTGGTTATAACTTTTATGTTGGTAAGAAAATACTTGGTCTTTAAAAGGTAATCGATTTGAACTATAACCGGCTTGTTATGTGTTAATAAAGAACTTGAAGTATTTCAAAAGATTTTGAATCATTTTGAAAGAAGAAGTAATATACTTGGTTTTTGAAAACTTAAGAGTTATACTAGCTTTATGGGAAGTTAGGTATAACGGCTTAAGAATGTTTTATCGATTTCGAAATCGAATGTGTATCGACAAACCATCGCAGCGTTAATAAAAGGAAATGTTTTGACTAATTAAGTATTATTAAAACCGCAGAAGCTTCCATCCGCATAGAAGCTAAGATGAGACAAAATGATATTTCCTAGATCACGGTCATTGTAATAAGATTGTAATAAACAAGAATATCCTACTCACATATAAGGCTTAGGTTTCTCGATTGTTTAAAGGAGAATTATATTCTTAAATGAATAAGACTATGAACTACTAAACCTTTCAAAAAATGAGAAACTTGAACATTGGAAATTAGGCAAACTTGAACATTGGAAAAGAATGTTGCTACTTGATTTTACAAAGAGAAGTAATTGATTTTCTTTAAAAGATAATCACTCTATTTTCATATACTACGTATTGTGTGACTTTTGTGAAAGTAACGTATCTTTTAAAGAGTTAATGTATGAAGTACTTTGGGGATAAAAACCCGATCTTGTTGATCATATAGTAGGAAGTACCTTGTGTGAACAACTTGATTGTATTGGTTTGTGATAGCCTTGTAATAATTTCTTGTTGCTTTGATAAGTAAACGTGTTAGGATGCTACGTGTGTTAGTATCTTGTGATGTTTGTGTAAAGGGGGTTCCCTTTATTGTGCTTATTAACTATCACCGTTATGATAGTATTGTGGCATTCATCTCTTGAGATGATTCCGGTTAAGTCGCCTCCGACGCGGGTAGACTCAGCGATGCAGGACCATGATTCGAGAATACCTCATGCGGGTCCCGGGGCCTATGCGGAGCTACGAGTTCCGTGTTAGCGCGGCGCCCTTTATGGGCACGCGTCCCTCAGGCCATGCGACTCGGAAGTCGGTGACGACGCCGGAGTAGCTACCCTCGACGCGGGAATACCTCACGCGCCGACGAGATTGGCCTACGCGAGTCGCGGAGTTCCGTGGTTAGACGCGCACATCGACATCGCGCAAGTGGCCGCTTTGATCATGTGACGGCCTAGACAGATCTTATGATACGATTCATGACCTTGTTGGTACTGGGTTTTTAGTAGTCGGCTATGCCTTCGCATTTACCCCGCAGCTTTATTATGACACGTGGGACCCGTGTTCATGTGTTCCTCGGTGCTTTTATATCATGATCGCCGGCAGAGGAAGGTATTCCACGCATGATTGATGTTGTGGGCCCGAGACCCTTGTTATACTTGAGTGATGACTTGAGGCGTGAGTCACGACTTGATCGCTTTGTTGTAGAATCGTAGTTTGGTTATCATACATGTCTCCCGCTTTATATGACTACTATGATTTCATTTACGAGATTTATTTTCGATTTCACATACTCTGCACTGTTAGATCGACCTCCTTCGGGCCGCGTTCATGCCGCAGTAAAGGTACACCGCCGTTGATCCTCGCTCTAGGTCACGTCAGCTTTGGGAAGCTCCGTTTCTCCGAGGCTTATCTTAGTATAGTCCCCGTTGTCGTGAGTGCTTACATTCAGGGTATGACGGCCCCGCCCGTCGCCGTTGTTGTCATATCTTTCGTAGAGGTCCGTAGTAATCGTTGCAGTGGTTGTAAAAAGGATTAAACTGCTCATGTTGAAAAAGTTGTCATTTTTATATACGCAGAAAGGCAAGTTTTTCTCGATTATTGTTTCATATTTCATAATATGTCTTGTATCGCTTTATATTCCGATTACTCGATGTTGTATCACTAGGTGGTGCCCGGTAAGGCACTACCACGCCCGAATCGGTCGTGACAAAAGTGGTATCGAGCGATTAATCCTGAAAGTGTCTACGCATCAGATCCGCAGTCTTGATTATCGGTGTGTGTGCACCACACCAATAATCGTGAGGCTATAGGATATTTAGGATTGGTTTCTATTCTTCTCACTCGAGATCGTGCCTTAGAGTCGTGTTGTAAGTTGGACCTCTAACGTAAATTCTTTCCTTATCGCTATGCCTCCGCCAGGCAACCCGCCCGTGAGGGCAAGGCAGGGAGCCGCGAGCAGAGTACGAGGGTTACGCGGCACAGCCCAATTATCACCTTGGGTGGTGCTTCATTCGGGAGTTCTGCGACGCCACTAGCCCCAAGAGAGTTTAGCACACGGCAGCAGCCTCATCCGCGCCATGATATTCAACCTTCGCCCACGCATCGAACGGTGAATATAGATTGCAAAGAAGCAACCTCGCATTAGCTATAGATTTGGCTACAGAGTATACCGATGTACCGCGAGTCTTGAGGACTATCTAAAAGAGGGTTGTGCAAGAGTAATTCTTCATTGGGCTTGAGCATGGCTCGTAGACGCTTATGCGCAGCAGGCCGGCGTCAGAGATCGACGGGTTAACGGCGACAATGTAAGAGGCCAGAGCAAGGTCCTTTGGTAACTTTCGAGGCGAGTCACCTCACCACAGATTAGATTATGCACCTCCGCCAGCAGTGGTCTTCCACGAGTTCGTGACATTCGGGTACGCAGGAGTTGGTTAGAACTCTGTGGCTTCCGCTCACACGATGCACGCCATCCCGGGAATGTCGTCTTTTAGTTGGTACTTGTTGTACCGCGCCGTCGAGCCATGTGTCGAACGGGTGTCCTTGTAGGAGGACTTAGCCTTCAGATCGATGGGTAGTCGTCACCTTCCTTAGCTGCGCCTCACGGGCGTGTTTGATTAGAACGACGACTAAGGGAGTGAAAGCAGAGATATAGATATATCTTTAACCTCTAGAAATCGGTATGTGTGATAAGGTGAGTATACCTTAAGTGCTATGTTCGATAGCGGTGTTAGTCGTGATTAGATCACGGTTGTTTAACCGAGTAAGATTTTGGGGATAGAGAAGGTTTGAGCCTTGAGCTTTTTACGTAAAGACCTTAGAGGTGAGGACATCTCGAGAAAAGGTGTAGTGTTATGTTTGACCTTATTGGAAGTGCATAGTGCACGTGAGTTATGTTGGGATAGGTCCCTAGTAGTGTGGAATGAAAGGGGTAGTTGAGCTAAGAAGACCGCTAGGTTTTCAAACATGATTAGCGAGATTGTTCCGGATCGGGAGCTAGTGTTGTGCGCGTCGGGGTCGGATTGAGGCTACGATGCGGGTCAACCCGCGGCTTTTGGTGGTGGCCGGTTTGTGGTGGTCCCGCCTTGTGTTAGGGTTGCGAGGGTGTTAGGCCCAAGTTTAGTTAACCAACAGACGAGTTCGTGGACGCGTTCGACCGATGGTCGGGCCGATGGGGCAGCCCATCACGTTCTTCTCGGTCAGACCGCTTTATCACCGTGTTGAGTTATCGAAGGTTGTAAGCGTCGCACGGTGCCTACCTTCACCTTAAGACAGATGGAGCCTGTGGTACGATCGCTTTTGTTTCGGAAGTTTTACCAAGCGGGTTAGGAACTCGGTGAGTCTCGACCGCATTCGCCTCGCCAGTGTGTATTTTGAGGTAGTTGGGGATTGTTGTCTCTGCGGAGGAGTGTTTAAGCTACCATTTCAGTTGAGTGTCGCCTTATGAGGCCTTGTTGGGCGGAAGTGTAAATTGCCGGCCGATTGGTTCGATGTTGGCGTTCGATTAGTTGGTTCAGCTTGTCCCACAGACCGTGGATAGGGTAAAGCTTGTCTAGAAGAGGTTCCGCACTCGAAATCGTGCGGATAATCGGCGACGACGCCAGAGTTCGTGTCGACGGCCGGTCTTCTTGAAAGTACCACCCGGTTAGGGTGTGACGAGTTTTGGAAAGCAGAGGAAAACTTAGCCCGAGTTACTTTGGGCCCTTTGAGTTCATGTGAAGAATAGGCGGGTTGCCTATATGTTAGCAATTGTCGTCCGACTTAGAGGCAAGACGTCCGGCCTTTCGTATTGATATGATCGGAAAGTATCGAGATCCATCCGAGTGTTCCCGCTAATGATGACCACGTTAGAGATAGTAACCCCGAGTTTTAGATCAAGCCGTATCGTAACGTGGTAAGAGTTTGAGTGTACAACATCCTCCGATCGCAAAGCGGTACCATTTGTCGGGTCGTCGAGCGCGGACAAAAGTGGTGCCATTTGTTGGGTCGCTGAGAAGGTTAATGCCTCGTGCAAAGTGACAAAGTGGTATCTACGACGAGTAAAGAGAAGTGAGCATGTATGGCGAGCATAGGTGTGATCATTTCTTTTGTAGAGAGGCGTACGGGCGAAGTATATTTTAGACTCGGAGAGAGGTGTGTGGTGATGTTAGAGGTGTTTCCTCGTGGACATGGATATAAGTATTTTGCGCAGCTTGTTTCGTGGCTACGCGTGTGCGTGTTTGTTCTCGTAAGTATAGTAGTGAAGACTATATCGCGCGCGCTTGTTTTGAGACTTAGAAGGAACATTCGACGAATGTTTCGGCGAGGAGAATGTTATACCGTATTTCCGCAGTATGACGCGGACGACGTAGAAAAGTTTGTGCCTTAAAGTGCTTGGCCGAATTTTATTTGTGCATAACACCCGCTTGAGTCGTTTTTAGTAAACGTTTTCCACGCCTTTCGTAGGGAATTTCCGGCTATGTCATTTCTAATTTTTGCGAATTTTTCCGAGAGACGAAACATTTTGGACCAATGAGGGCGACACTTGTCACCCTCTAGGGTGGGAGTGGGCGTAAAGTACGGGACGAATTGGGTGAGTTTTGTCAAGTAGTAGGTAGGATATTTTGTGTGCAAGTTGGCTATGTACACATGCCCAAATCTTGGCCTTACACTTGTAGCACTTGGCTCAATCTTGGCCATTGGTTGGCCTTCACTTGGCCTATAAATACCCATCCCTTTGAAGACTTATTCATCCATTCCTAAATAATCCTAAGTGTTAAAATCCTCCCTCTCCTCTTGTTGACTCTCGTCCAAGAGCCCTCTCCCCTTTGAAAGGCCCTCGCCGAGAGCCCTCTCCCTCCTAGTAGTGCCGTGGGTACCCCTAGCCTTGTTGCTTGTGATAATACCCCTTTGTGGTGTAGAAATACTCTCAAAAGTATTGTTATAATGCCCAAATTACCTTAGCCATATACCTTGTTGTATTCTAAGGTTATACCTATCTGAAAAGCCCGTAAAATACTATTATACTTCAGTACCACAAAACCGAAACCCTAGGAAAATCTCCATAGTCATTTGGAGTATTGTGTAGAAGTTGGTTAGAACTTCTAAGGGTGGTTTAGAGCGGGTCGAGCGCTCGAGTGAGCTAAACGATTTCCCGGATCGACTTTAACTAGGATAATTATGGGCTTATCGAGGTAATTATCTTGTCCTCTATTGTAATTGGATATTACATATTGTTAGAATATATAGTTGAAGTATACTATATATAGAATCAACGTAGTATCGCAATGTCTTTTGACTTAAGCTCGAATAATACTTACGCAATGTCTTGCGACTTAAGCCCAATTGAAAGAAGAATACCGAATCGTAATTACATAGGTCAGACATACGAGACTTGTGTAGTAGTACCGTGAAGTAGAATTGTACCGTTAGGTTAGATGTATAACCCCTCGTTGGCTTGCAGCCGGCCTCGATAGAGAGAGATTTACGCTGCCATGTGTGGGAGGTCACGAATTTTCGGTAGAATGTTCTACGATGAGATCTAAATGTTAATAAGCGCTTGTGGCCTTATAGGTTGAAGTACTACGTGTGGCGCGATCTACTTGGCTTAAGGAGTAGCCGACGTTTGGAAGTACTTGAGCGTTTTGCTATTAGTCGATACTCGCCGCGAGGTATGTGAACCTCTTCCTATCTCTTCTAGCATGATATGTGTGAACTATGTAGCACGGAGACGCATACGTGCTAAACGTATTTGGTTGATTTAAAACATAAAGTGTTATAACGGCTTTATGGGAAGTTGGTTATAACAGCTTTATGTTGGTAAGAAAATACTTGTGGTCTTTAAAAGGTAACTGATTTGAACTATAACTGGCTTGTTATGTGTTAATAAAGAACTTGAAGTATTTCAAAAGATTGTTGAATCATTTTGAAAGAAGAAGTAATATACTTGGTTTTTGAAAAACTTAAGAGTTATACTAGCTTTATGGGAAGTTAGGTATAACGCTTAAGAATGTTTTATCGATTTCGAAATCGAATGTGTATCGACAAACCATCGCAGTTAATAAAAGGAAATGTTTTGACTAATTAAGTATTATTAAAACAGAAGCTTCCATCCGCATAGAAGCTAAGATGAGACAAAATGATATTTCCTAGATCATGGTCTTGTAATAAGATTGTAATAAACAAGAATATCCTACTCACATATAAGGCTTAGGTTTCTCGATTGTTTAAAGGAGAATTATATTCTTAAATGAATAAGACTATGAACTACGAAACCTTTCAAAAAAATGAGAAACTTGAACATTGGAAATTAGGCAAACTTGAACATTGGAAAAGAATGTTGCTACTTGATTTTACAAAGAGAAGTAATTGATTTTCTTTAAAAAGATAATCACTCTATTTTCATATACTACGGCTATTGTGTGACTTTTGTGAAAGTAACGATCTTTTAAAGAGTTAATGTATGAAGTACTTTGGGGATAAAACCCGATCTTGTTGATCATATAGTAGGAAGTACCTTGTGTGAACAACTTGATTGTATTGGTTTGTGATAGCCTTGTAATACTTTCTTGTTGCTTTGATAAGTAAACGTGTTAGGATGCTACGTGTGTTAGTATCTTGTGATGTTTGTGTAAAGTGGTTTCTTGATTGTGCTTATTAACTATCGCCGTTATGATAGTATTGTGGCATTCATCTCTTGAGATGATTCCGGGTTAAGCCGCCTCCGACGCGGGTAGACTCAGTGATGCGGGACCATGATTCGAGAATACCTCACGCGGGTCCCGGGGCCTATGCGGAGCTACGAGTTCCGTGTTAGCGTCGCCCTTTACGGGCACGCGTCTCGCAGGCTACGCGACTCGGAAGTCCGTGACGACGCCGGGAGTAGCTACCGACGCGGGAATACCTCATGCGGCCGATGAGATTGGCCTACGCGAGTCGCGGAGTTCCAAGGTTAGACGCGCAGACATCGATCTGCGCGCAAGTGGCGGCCTTTGATCATGTGACGGTCTGACAGACGATCTTATGATACGATTCATGACCTTGTTGGTACTGTGGGTTTTTAGTAGTCGGCTATGCCTTCGCATTTACCCGCATGCTTTATTATGACACAGTGGGACCGGTGTTCATGTGTTCCTTGGTGCTTTTATATCATGTATCGCCGGTGAGGAAGGTATTCCACGCATGATTGATGTTGTGGGCCCGAGACCCCTTGTTATACTTGAGTGATGACTGAGGCGTGAGTCACGACTTGACACGATCGCTTTGTTGTAAATCGTAGTTTGGTTATCATACATGTCTCCCGCTTTATATGACTACTATGATTTCATTTACGATTTATTTTCGCCACATACTCTGCACTGTTATCGACCTCCTCGGGCCGCTCATGCCGCAGTAAAGGTACACCGATCGTTGATCCTCGCTCTTAGGGTCACGTCACTTTTGGGGAAGCTCCGCTTTCTCGAGGCTTATTCGTATAGTCCCCGTTGTCGTAGGTGCTACATTCAGGGGTATGACGGCCCCCCCGTCGTTGTTGTCATATCTTTCGTAGAGTGCGTAGTAATCGTTGTGGGCGTGGTTGTAAAAAGGATTAAACTGCTCATGTTGAAAAAGTTGTCATTTTTATATATGCCAAAGGCAAGTTTTTCTCGATTATTGTTTCATATTTCATAATATGTCTTGTATCGCTTTATATTCCGATTACTCGATGTTGTATCACTAGGTGCCCGGTAGGCACCGCCACGCCCGAATCGGTCGTGACATAACCGAGGCTCGTGTATCGCGGTCTCGATGACGCCGCCGCCGCCCGAACTCGCTTGGGGTTGGCGACGCCGCGAACTCGCCGTCAAACATCTCTCGTAAAGATCGGGCTCGCCATGGTAACCCTGTGTCCTACTAGCAGCCTCCTACGCTTTGCCCTTCTTCGGGCCCGGTTGCCTTGCGTGAGGCATAATCGTAAACAATGTAAATTCGTCGTGGGTCCAACTTATAACACAACTCTAAGGCACGATCTCAGAGTGAGAAGAATGGAAACCAATCCTAAATGTCCTGCAGCCTCCTGATTATAGATGTGGTGCACAACACACCGATAATCAAGACTCTACTAGACACGGTCTCCAGACACTTTCCGAGGACTAACTGCTCTGATACCACTTTTGTCACGACCCGACCTCGGGCCCGCGACTGGTGCCTTACCCCGAGCACCCTTAGTGATACAACATCAGAGAAAATCAGCGGAAATAAAAATTCTTAAACATGGAACAAGATAAACAAGAAATAGGCTAACCAAAACAATTACCTTTCTGTATATAAATTAAAAACTTGAACAGTTACATCCCTTACAACCCTGCCCACAACAGTACTACAGACCTCTAAGAATTATTACCACAACTACGACGGGACAGGGCCCCGCCATACCCCTGAATGTAAGTACCTACAACGACAGGGGACTATACCAAAAGATAAGGCTCCGGAGGAACGGAGCTTCCCAAAACGTTGAACGGTGATCCTATGAGCGAGGATCAACAAGCGGTACTTACCTCGCAGATGAACGCACTTCAAGGAGGTCAAGACAACAGTACCAAGTATGTGAAATCAAAATATCAGAAATAAAATCATAGTAGTCTATATAAAACATGAGACATATATGATAACCAAACTACAGTACACAATATGTAAGCAGTCATGTCAAGTCAGGGACTCACGCCCTCGAAGTCATCTCTCAAATATAACCATGGGTCTCACGCCCACAACATCAATCATGCCCGTGGAATACCTTCCTCACTGCCGGCAGTCTACGATAACAACGCCAAGGAGTACACATGAACACCAGGTCCCACCTGTGTCATGAAAACCTTACGGGGCAAGTACGAAGGCATAGCTACCAGATCCAACCTGCATCATCAACTGACCGGGGCAAGTACGAAAGCCAGCTACCAGAACCTACCGTACCAATCAATACTAAATAACTAACTCACGAAGCTGACACGGGGCAAGTACGAAGGCCGACTACCAGATACCTACCACGCCACGTAGCTGACGGAGGCAAGTACGAATAATAAAAGAAGGGGATAACACGCCCAAACGGAACGCGATTAACAATCTCTCCTTCATAACAAAAATGTAAATACGGTCCAAAGTAAATACAGTCCAAAGTAGATACGGTCCAAAGTAGATACGGTCCTTAAGTTGGGGTCCATGGCCAACTTTTACAATTTTACTTATCCAATTACTTCATTAGTCCTTCAACTTATATTCCAATCTTTTTATAAGTTATAGTTTCTTTGTTGTTAACTTCTTAGTAAGTAATGGATACATTTTTACCATTTTAATGGATAATATGCCAATTCTCCTTTTAACATCTTAACAAGATCCAAATCTTTCTTTATATCTTATAGTCCATAATATACTTCCAATATATGTATAATATCCATATATACATAATAATCAACTTCACAAAGAGGTTAAGGTTCATTACCTCAAAATAGCCCAAAAAACGTGACTGTCCGGATTTTAGCCACTGCTTCGTCAGCTGAACTTGTAACGTCGATAACTCTCTACTCCAGTGTCCTATCGACGAGCGGTTTGTTGAGTTGGAAACTAGACTCGACGAACTTCATTTTAGGCTTTTGAAACACCCAAAAACTCCTAATATGCTAGGAGATATTACCTTTCAAACTTGACTAAAAATCTGTCCAAAACAGTCCCGAAAATCTGCCCACTCTCGGCCAAGGGAGGTTTTTTTTGAGGTTAGGGGTGTGAAATCTTGTCTAACTCTTGGTTAATAATCTTCCTAAAACATTAAGGAAGAACACTTAGAAGTTTAAGAATTTTTGGACAACATTTGCTCAAGAAAAGGGGGTGTTGGATGAGAGCACTAGGAAAGGGAGAGAAATATTTTCAAGTCTTGAAATGTTCTAAGTGTGGAAGATTTTCATCAACTAAAGGGGTTTATATAGCACAACCAAGGGTTAGGATTGAAACATGTGTATGGTATAGATGGTTTGTGTAGGTTCCTTTCTACACTTGTCTCACAAATGCCATGCAAGACTTGACCATTTGACTAGCCCACTAGTCTTAAAAAAACGTCCAACATGTCCAATTTGGGGTGACACATGTCGCCTTCCTATTGGTCCAAAATATTTTATCTCTCGGAAAAATTCCATAGTCGTAAAAATATTGAAAACGTAAAATTTTCTTCACAAGGTTCGGAATATTTTCCGTCGGAAAACAATTCTTTCATTCTTACCCTAATTAGGGTTTAAACATTCGTACGTACGTCCTCACATACATACTCCGGAACTACGGGGTATAACATTCTTCCCCCTTAGAAACATTCGTCCCGAATGTTCCTTCTAAGTCTCAAAACATACCTGTGCCGGTATAGTCTTCCCTCTTATATTTACGAAACCAATTCTGCCACACATGGCCATAATACAACATACGCGCGGAAACGCACATCCGAGCCAACGAAGAATCATCTCTAAAGTGTATATCAATACCATTAGCTCCACCCATGGTCCAAAGGATACTTTCTTCACCTCCTTACTTATAAAAAGGACACTTCCATCTTCCTAACACATCTTCGCCTCTTTTCTTACTCGTCGTACCCTCCTCGAACACCCGAACTTTTTCTAGTACACGTACCATACTTCCGTCATTTCTTCAGTTTCCAAAATCTTGGAGTTACTACCTCCAACCTTGGTCATCTTACCAGCCTCACATTCCTTTAAGGCCAATCCCGGCCTTCATGATCCGATTATGGTCGAACGCGTCTATGAACTCGTACAATGGTTATATAAACTTGGGCCTTGCACCCTCGTGACCCCATCACCTAGCGGGACCACCTCAAATTTACCTCACTTCATTCCGGGCTGCGGGTTGACCCGCGACCTGGCCTCAACCCGACCCATTATCGCGCCAAACTCTCTCGTTTCCCGATCCGGAACAATCTTACTAATTCACGTCATGAAAGCTACCACTTCTATCTCAAACTACCCATGGAATTATCACACAAATACTCCACGTATACTATGCACTCCGACAAAGACTAACCGTAAAATCTTTTACTCAAGACGGCCTTACACCTAAGGTCGCGGTCTCAACTGTTATAAATTCTAAGGTTCACAATTGTCTCATCCCCAGACTTACCCTTTTCACAAACCAGGCTTCTAAATCACATTTTTAACACAAGCTATCCGAACATAACACTTAACACATCATCATAACATCAATACATACTAGTCTCTAAAGGGTTAAGGATATACCTGTGACTACTGCTTCCCTCTAATCATAGTCCTGCCCTGCAGGGCGCATAGCAAAAGAAGGCGATGAACCAGCCACTGGTCCCGAAGGCTGAGTCTCCACATCCGCGCTACCTCTGGTTGGACAATTTCTCGCAAAATGGCCCTGCTGGCCGCATGTATAGCAACCTCCCGAACCATCACGACACTCCCCCTTATGGATTTTACCACAACGGCCACACCGAGGTAAGGGTGGCCTCATCCGGCTAGTACTCCTACTCCCCGGAAAATCTGAAACACAGGAGCTCGACCGCCTCTGAATACTGGACGCCCCAAGATCGTGGAGAACTAATATGAACTGGCGGAGGGGCATAACTAGCTTGCCGCCGAGGCCGCCGCTCGAAGTCACCAAAGCGACCTGCTGTCACGGCCCTCTTCTCGCGATCTCGTTATTCCGTCGATCTCTACGTTCCTCAGTCTGCTGTGCATAAGCCTGTACATGGGCAATGTCCATGCCTGACTAAAAAGATACTCTTGTACACCCCTTTACTGGATAATCATCTAGACTTGTGATATATCGGTGCACTCTATACTCTCTTTTTGCTAAAATCCTAGCTAGTAACAGGTCCATCCCTTTGTAATCCATACTCTCAGCTCCCGGTCGTGGAACTGAAGGCTCATATTGTTACACCCCATAACTCCAGGACATGTTTAAGAGAATGTACGTAAGGAACTCAAAACTTGAATAGGGTACGAAATGAAGAATTGTTTTTCCGACGAGAAATCTTCTGAACGTCGGAAAGGAGAAATGTTCGTTGGTGAGAATTAGATTCTCAACATGCATTATTTAAGGAGTATGGAACTTATTAGCATTGTGGAAATTTATTTTACTGATTTACGCTGGGCCCACCCGAGAAATTTTACGTTTTGTGGGGCCCACGAGGGTTACAGAATTATATGGACGAATGGGAGGGCGACACGTGGCACTCTCCCTAAGGTCTTGGACGAATTAATGTAAGGGTAATATGGTCATTTGACCAATGTGTAGATGACCAAGTCTTGCAATTAGAGAGCTTGATATTATTGACTTGGTCAATGGGACCACTTAGCATGATATTTTATAGAGATGCATCCAAACCACATATATGTATTTATCTTAGCCCTCCATGTTGTTATATAAGGGTACTAGTAGCATGACAAGAGTTCTACACTTAGAAATTTTTCATGAAAAACTTGATATGGTTCTAGGAGCTCTCGGGTTTAGGGGGGTTTCAAGGAGAAATTTTTTTGTTTCTTGTTCTTTAAGCTCCACACTTTAAACCAAGGTTCTTGAGTATATTGTAAGCATATCTCAATAGAAAAATCTCGGAAAAAGATAGTTTTCGGGTTAGTCGCAAAGCGGAAACCTAGTTGCTTTTCTAGGTTTTGAATTGGAAGTTAGAAGGAAAGTTGTTGGTATTGTTCTAAGGGTCTCAAGTAGCGTATTGAAGTGTCTTGAAGAGGCTCTAAGTTACTAAGGAGCAACTTCAGATTTGGAGATTGGATTAAGTTTCGTTGAGGTATAATCTTGTCCCTTAAAAGTGTTACAAGATTATTTATATTGTTGTTAGCTTTACATGTTGCTAGCATGAAGTATAGGTGTTGAAGTTTATAAGTATTATGGATTTCTTGTAGCCTTAAAATCCGAAATGTAATGTAAGCCATGTAAATTTGGATTACAATTTGGTCGTTTACTAGAATCGTCGCATGTTACTTAATTGGAGATTATAGTAGTATACTCGATTGCGACTTGATATCTTGTCATGCTAACAATTTGGATTGAAATGGAAATTGGATAAAAATTGGTATTGTTGTACTCATTATGGCCGAAATTGGACTAGTAGTTGTATTAGTTTGATATCTATTGTGGGGCGGAATTTTACACGTCTAGTAGGCGTGTAATCCCCTATTGTTGATTGCATTGATTGGGCCTTAAATGTGGCGTGTTTGGTTATTGTATTCGGCCTTGAAAAAGGTGGCAAAGTAAGTAGAAACAAAGGAAGTGCTGTCCGATTTTCCGTAGAATTTAGTGACTTAGCACTTGAAATATTCTACGTTTGAAGTAAGAGGTTAATGGACGTATTGTGACCATTATAGGTCAAGTACTAAGTATAGCGATCCTACTTGAAGGATGGAATAGCTATCAAGGTTGAAGTACTTTGGAGCATTTTTCTACTTGTCGATAATCGTCGCGAGGTATGTGAACCTTTTCCTTCCTTTGGCATGATTCTATGTATGGAATATACCGGTGGTATCATTTCATGTTTCCTTCTACTCTTAGAAGTTAAGAGGTAGTTGTGTGATTTACTCTATGTAGAACTTTTCCTATCTTTTGAGCACGACTAGTTGCACGTATGTAGTACGCAGACGCACCACACCTGATGTCCTTTACTAGTTTTATAAATAGCTGTCGGGTGAGTTAGAGATTAACTCACTTTTGAAAGTATTAAGGATGTCTAATGTTTTATTAAAGTTAAGGGACTCAAGAGTTTTAAAGTATGTGATACTTGTTCCGCTTTAAACGTATAAGTCCCTCGATAGGAAATTATATTTTGCTAAGGTATAAAGTGAATATAACGACTTTATGGGAAGTTGGTTATATTTGCTTTATGGAAAGATAAATGAATTGATTTCTTAAGGTTAAGAGACTTTATTTTTCAGGTTAGAGACTTGATTCTTAAAGGAAGAAATGAATTGATTTACTTGATTTACAAGTATAGAATACTCGATTTGGAAAGACTTGATTTCTAAAGTTAAGAAACTTGTTTTCTTGAAAGTTAAGAGACTAATTGTATTTTTAAAGGTTAAGAGAATTGATTTGAAAGTATTTAATACTGGGTTTAAAGAGTATAAGTCTCTTGGTTATAAAAGGAATGAGTTTGTCTAAACCCAAAGGGTTATAACGGCTTTATGGGAAGTTGTTATAATGACTTTATGGAAGGTTAAGAGAATGGTTTTCTCTAATAAGGTAAGCAAAGAAATAACTTGATTTAAGGAAGGCAATTTGATTTAAAGGTATCACTTGCTTAAAGTTTTAAGAATGAAGTCACTTGATTTGTAGTTCGGTAAATGTATTTCTAAAAGGTATCGTGACTTGTTTTGAAGGTAGATATGACTTTATACTACAGTCGTTACTATATTGGAAGTTTTATTTTAAAAAGAGTCTTTCTAAATGAGTAGAGGTGCGTAGTACTTGGGGTTAAATTCCCGGATTTTTATGTGAGAAACTAAGTGCCATGAGTTTATAAAATGGAAGTCTAAAGGTTTAATGAACTTGCCGGTGTTTGCTTGTGATAGCTTTAAGTGCAAGTATTAGATGTTACGTTGTCGTGACTCTCAGTTGGAGGGCCGACTGTCTTGTTATAAGTTTACTTGGATGTACCGCGTGTGACGGGATTCCACGGTATGCTTCCATTATGATTGATCCGACACGCTTATACGATGTGGGATTCCGGCACGTGACCAGACGCGTTAGATGCCCTGACATTTTATCGACGCATCGACGCGACGGGGATTCCACGTATGCTTCCATCAGGATTGATCTTGGCCATGCTTATACGATGAGGATGCCGGCACGCAGCGTGACGCGTTAGATGCGCGTGTTTTATTACTCCATGGCCATGCTTATACGATGTGGGATTCCGGGGCATGCGACCATGTTATATTATTACTCCATGGGCTAGCTCCCCATGAAGACCTGCAGAGGGATGCCGAGGGCACATTATGGCCATGCTTATACGATGTGGGATTCGGGGCGGGCACGCGTCGCGTATATATATATATATGTGTTGTGTATGTACGCCGACAGTGAGGTGGATGCCACGCGCCACACGGTTATATGTTACACCTACGGCCGCCGATGTGATGCGATTCCACGCGTGAGATATATATATATATATATACGTGTTGTGTATGTGTACGCCGATGAGGTGGATGCCACGCGCCACATGGTTATATTTTACACTTATAGTCGCTTGGCTGATGGGGGATTCCACGCACGCTTTGATATTTGTGTGATTTGATCGCCCCGCATTGGGCGTAGTATACGCGTCCCTCCATAAGGGGCCGGATTATGTTATGAGGTTAAGTAAGTTATATGGTAATGAACTTAATGATTTTTCCTAATCATGTACATAAGAATGTGACTATAACTTTTATTGAAAATGGGAAAAGATAATAAGGTACGATTAAGTTCATAAGAGGTAATGACACGATACGATCCGTATGTACTTTTATACTTGTCTCGTCATTCTTTTGTACGCTTATGATCTGCATTTCAGACGTTATTTCTGTTCCATATTCTGCACTGTTAGATCGACTTCTTCGGGCCGCGTTCACGCCCGCAGTATTAGGTGCACAGTTGGTGATCCTTGCTCTTAGATCTCTCGCTGGGGAAAAGCTCCATTTGCTCCGGAGGCTTATCTCTTGGTACGGTTTCCCCTGAGGTTGTAGATTCATGTATATTCAGGGGTATGGCGGGGCCCTGTCCCGCCACAGTTGTTACGTTAAAACTCTTAGAGGTCTGTAGTCACATATTGTGGGTCTGTTTGTAAAGGTAATGAGGCAACTGCTTCGTTTATGTATTTACTATCCAGGGAGGTAGCCTTATCGGCTAACCTGTTGATTTTGTCTTTGATGACCTATTTATAGGTTTCATGTATGTTCCGCTGATTATCTCTGATGTATACCTGTAAGGGTGCCCAGGTAGGACACCAGTCGCGGGCCCGGGGTCGGGTCGTGACACATATATCTTGGCCGCAGTAGGAACTTGTTAGACCCCGTAACTCCAGGACATGTTTAAGAGAATGTACATAAGGAACTCAAGACTTGAAAAGGGTACGGAAGGAAGAATTGTTTTTCTGACGGAAAATCTTCCGAACGTCGGAAAGGAAAAATGTTCGTTGAGGAGAATTGGATTCTCAAAATGCATTAATTGTGGATTATGGAATGTATTATCATTATGGAAATTTAATCTTACGGATTTGGTCACGTGGGGCCCACCCGAGGAATTTTACGTTTTGTGGGACCCACGAGGGTTACAGAATTTTATGGACGAATGGGAGGGCGACACGTGGCACCCTCCTCACATGTGTTATATCCCGTATAACCAGAGTATGTACGTAAGGACGTACGTACGAAAGTTTTAGCCTTAAGATAGGCAAGGATCGAAAATATTTGGGCACAACTAGCGAAAAGAATCGTTTTCCGGACTTTGCGAAGGGAAAGTTACGGCTATGTCATTTAAATTTTTTGCGGATTTTTCCGAGAGATGAAATATTTTGGACCAACGAGAGGGCGACACTTGTCACCCTCTGGTGGGCAAGGGGACGAAATGTTGCACGCTTTTCTTCCTTGTTTTGTTGCTAAAACTTGGGTCAATGTTTGTGAGGATTTGTGAGTAGGGTTAGGGTGCACTTGGGTAAATATTGACCTCCACTTGCCCCCACTTGGCTTGATCTCGCCCTTGGTTGTCCTATAAATACCCCTTGAAGTGCAAGACTTCTTCATCCTCAAACACTTTCTAAGTCTTGAAAACCCTCCCCTTTGGGAGAGGTTCTCGTCCAAGCCTCCCCCTCCTCCCTTTGTGAGGCCTTTTGGCCGAGAGCACCCCTCTCCCTTGAGAAGGCCTTTTGTCCTAGTGTACCCCCCTACCTGAGAGTTGTTGTCGTAAATGTACCCCCTTGGTAGAAAATACTGCAAGTATAGTTACTATTCCAAAATACTGCCCAAATACCTTGTAGTATTCCAAGGTTACACCTATACTAAAAGCCCAGAAATACTATTATACTTCCCTTCTGTCACAAAACGAAAACCTAAGGAAAATCTTCACAGTTGGTTGAAGTTTTAAGAAGAAGTTGCGTAGAACTTCTGGGTTGTTTGGAGCGGGTCGAGCACCGAGTAGAGCTAAACGTTGCTCAAGATCGACATTTTAACTTGGATAATTATGGGCTTATCGAGGTAAATATCTTGTCCCCCTATTGTAATTAGAGTTTACATACTGTTGAAGTATAAGAATTAAGTATAAGTTATATACAAGGAAGGTATATAAGAAGGGAATTGAATCAGATTTTACATGGGATCGTATTTACAAAGAGACTTGTGAAGTTTGACTGCAGGGAAGTCACGCCTAATTTTCCGTAGAATCTTGTATCAAGATTTATTCTACCGAGTAGTCTAGACATTGATAGACTTGTATAACCGTTATAGGTTGAAGTACTGCGAGTAGCATATTCTACTCGAAAGGTGGAAAAGGCTAGCCGGATTACAGTACTTTGGAGCTATTTGCTAATAGTCGATAATTGTCGCGAGGTATGTGATTCTTCCTATCCTCTTGAGCATGATATTTTAAAAGGAATATATTTAGTACGGTAGACGTACGTGTGTTAACTGAACATAGTTTTACGGCAATGTCTTTTGACTTAAGCCTGAATAATAAGAATCTTGAAGTATTTCAAGAGAATTAAGAAACCTTTTTGAAAGAAGAGAAATGCTTGGTTTTTAAAAGCTTAAGAGTTATACTAGCTTTATGGGAAGTTAGGTATAACGACTTTATGTAGGTAAAAGAATGGTTTATTGATTTTAGAAGTTAAGAGACTTGATCTTAAAAGATAAGAGACTTAACTTATAAATGACGTTTTATGAAATGTTAAGGACTATGAATTTTGTTAAAAAGTGTGAAACCTCATTCGTGAGTAATGAGTACTTTGTTTTTAAAAGGAATAATGTTTTACTGATTTAAGAAATCAGAATAAGTATCGAACGAACCACAGCAGCGTTAATAAAGGGAAATGTATTGACTAATTAAGTATTATTAAAACCAGTAGAAATCTCCATCTGCATAGAAGCTAAGATGAGACAAAATGATATTACATTTCCTAGATCATGGTTGCTTCAATAAGATTGTTATGAACAAGAATAACCTACTCACATATAAAGCATATGTTTCTCAAATTGTTTAAAAGAGAATTATATTCTTAAGTGATTAAGACTATGAACTACGAAACCTTTCGAAAATGAGAAACTTGAGCATTTGGAATTAGGCAAACTTGAACGTTTGAAAAATAATGTTGTTACTTGATTTTACAAAAGGAAGTGTTTTGGTTTACTTAAAAAGATAGTCACTCTATTTTTATGCTACGGGTATTGTGTGACTTTTGTGAAAGAAACAGATCTTTTAAAGAGTTATTGTATGAAGTACTTTGGGGATAAAAACCCGAACTTGTTAACATAAAGTACCTTGTGTGAATAACTTGATTGTGTTGATTTGTGATAGCCTTGTGATACTTTCTTGTTGATTTGATAAGTAAACATGTTAGGATGCTACGTGTGTTAGTATCTGGTGATGTTGTGTAAAGGGGTTTACCTTGATTGTGGTTGTGTTGATTAACGATAAGCTGTTATGTTAGTATTATATCACTCACCTTGACTTGATCCCGGGGGTTAAGCTGCCCTCCGATGCGGGGTATAGCTCAGGCGGTCTGGGACCATGATTCGAGACTACCTCATGCGGGTCCAGGGGACCTATGCGGAGCTACGAGAGTTCCAGGTTAGTGTGCGGCCTTTATGGTCATGCGGTCTATGTGGGCTACGCGGATCGCGAGTCCAGACGCGTCGGGAGTAGCTACCGATGCGGGAATACCTCACGCGGGCCATCGAGTGGCCTATGCGAGTCGTGGAAAGTTCCAGTGACTAGACGCGCATATTAGATACATCGCGCGAATGGCGGCCGATCATGTGGCGGTGCAGACAGATCTCATGATACGCTTTATGACCTTGTTGGTACCGCTGGTTTTAGTAGTCGGCTATGCCTTCGCACTTACCCCAGACGGTTTTATTATGACACAGTGGGACACGTGTTCATGTGTATTCCTTGGTGCTTTTATATCATAGATCGCCGGCGGGAAGGTATTCCACGGGCATGATTGATGTTGTGGGCGTGAGACCCATAGTTGTATTTGAGTGATGACTTTGAGGGCGTGAGTCCCTGACTTGACATGACTGCTTATTTATTGTGAACTGTAGTTTGGTTATCATACATGTCTCCTGCTTTATATAGACTACTATGATTTCATTTACGATTTTCGCCACATACTTGGTACTGCCAGATCAACTCCTTCGGGCCGCGTTCATGCCGCAGTGTAGGTACACCCGCCGCCGATCCTCGCTCTTAGGATCACCGCTCAGCTTTGGGAAGCTCCGCTTTCTCGGAGGCTTATCACGTATAGTCCTCGTCGTAGGTACTTACATTCGTGGTATGGCGGGGCCCTGTCCCGCCATTGTTGTTATATCATTCTTAGAGGTCTGTAGTACTGTTGTGGGCAGAGTTTGTAAAAGGGATGTAACTGTTCAGATTTAAGTTTTATATATATACGCCGAAAGGCAACTTTTCGCAGAAAAAAACTGTTTTACACTTCATATTATTTCATGTCTTGTTTTATGTTCCGCTGATTACTCTGATGTATGTCTACTTGGGTGCCCGGTAGCACCACCACGCCCGTTCGGTCGTGACAAAAGTGGTATCGAGCGATTAATCCTCGGAAAGTGTCTGCACCGTATCTAGTAGAGTTCATGATTATCGGTGTGCACCACACCAATAATTAGGAGGCTATAGGTATTTAGGATTGGTTTCCATTCTTCTCACTCGAGATCGTGCTAGAGCCGTGTTATAAGTTGGACCTCTAACGTATTCCCGCCCCTTACCGCTATGCCTCCGCGAAGGCAACCCGCCCGAAAGGGCAAGGCAAGGGAGCCGCGAGCAGAGCACGAGAGGGTTGCTAGTGGCACATGCCCAATCATCACTGGGTGGTGCTTCATTCGGGAGTTCGCCACGTCGCTAGCCCCAACAGAGTTTATCACGGCAGCGATCCTATCGCGCCATGATAATGAACCTTCGCCCACGACCGAGCGTAAAGAATAGATTGCAAAGAGACGACTCACATTAGCTAGGAAGTTAGCAACCAAAGAGTATATTATGGGTCGATTTATCACGGGTCTTGATGACTATCTAAGAGAGGGTTGTGCAAGAGTAGCTCTTCAGTCAGACATGAGCATGGCCTGCGTACGGACTTATGCGCAGCAGGCCGAGAAACGTAGAGATCGACGGGTTAACCAAGATCGGCAGAAGGGCCGACTGCAGGTCCTTTGTAACTTTCGAGGCGAATTCAGAGTTCGAGAGGAAGGGGTGTTAGCTGCAGTGAGGCCACCCCCACCTCGGTGTGGCCGTTGTGGTAAGTGTCATTGTGGAGAGTGTCGTACTTCTTCGACAGCTTGTTTTACTTGCGGCCAGCAGGGCCATTTTGCGAGAAATTTGTCCGACCAGAGGTGGCGCGGATGTAGAGACTCAGCCTCCAGGATCAGTGGCTAGTTCGTCACCTTCCCTAAGCTATGCGCCCTACGGGGCAGGATTGATTAGGACGACAAAGGGGTAGTGAAGCAGTAGATACAAGTATATCCTTAACCCTCTAGAGATTTGTACGGGTGATAAGATGAGTATACCTTAAGTGTTATAGATAACATTGTGTAAATTGTGATTAGAAATCATGGTTAGTTAACCGGGTAAGATTGGGGGATAGGGAAAGTGTGAGCCTTAGAGTTTTATACGTAGAGATCTTAGAGGTAAGGCCATCTCGAGTAAAAGATGTATTTTTATGTTTAACCCTTATCGGAGTGCATAGTGCACGTGAGATATGTTTGTGTGATAATTCCCTGAGTGGTATGAAATGAAAGAGGGTAGTTGAGCTAAGAAGACCACTAGGTTTTCGTGACTTGATTGTGAGGTTGTTCCGGATCGGGGAGCAAGAGTTGCGCGATAGCGGGTCGGGTTGCAGACCGATTGCGGGTCAACCCGCGGCCTGTATGATGGTGGGGTCAATTTGTGGTGGTCCCGCTTTGTGATAGGGTCACGAGGGCGCTAGGCCCAAGTTTAGTTAACCAGTCAGAAGTTCGTGGATGCGCCGACCCGATGGTCGGGCGATGGTCACCATCTTATCTTTTAGTCAAAACCGTGTACTCGTGATGGGTTATACGAGATGATTATGTCAGAAAGGTTGTAAGGCTGCACGAGGTGCCTACTTTCACCTTATGACGATGGAGCCTGTGTTACGGCTATTTCTTTTCTGGAGGTTTTACCAGGCAGGGTTAGGAACTCAGGTGAGTCTCAGTATCGCATTCGCCCTCGGGCCAGTGTTTGGATTTCAGGGGTAGCTGCGAGGATGGTTGCCTCCTGTTGAGGGAGTGTTTTAATAGCTACCATTTCAGTATTCGAATGTCGCCTTATGACGCCTTGTAGGGGCGGAAGTGTAAGTTGTCGGTCAATTGGTTCGATGTTGGCAAGATTTGGATAGTTGGTTCATACTTGTTCCAGCAGACTGTGGATAGGGTGAAGCTTATCCAGGAGAGGTTATTGGCAGCTCAGAGTCAACAGAAGTCGTGCGGATAATCGGCGACGATGCTTGGAGTTCAGGTTGATGGTGGGTCTTCTTGAAGGTACCACCCCGGAAAGGGTGTGACGAGTTTTGGAAAACAGGGGAAACTTAGCCCGAGTTACTTTGGGCCTTTTCAGATCATGTGAAGAATAGGCCAGGTTGCCTATATGTTAGCTTTACCGTCCGACGTAGGAGGCAGTATGTCCGGTCTTTCATGTTGTTATGTTCGGAAAAGTATCGGAGATCCATCCAGAGTGTTCCCAGTTAATGATGATCAAGTTGGAGGTAGTAACCCAGAGATTTTGGAAACAGAAGCAGTAATAGAAATGTGATAAGTTATGAGAAAGAGTTCGAGTGTACGAGAAGGGTACGACAAGTAAGGGAAGAAGCGAGCATGTGTTAAGAACATAGATGTGATCATTTCTTTTGTAAAGTGAAGGTGCGAAAGGAGTATCTTTTAGCCCTTGGGTGGGAGTTTTTGTGATGTTAGAGGTGATTCCTCGTGGACTTGAATTAAGTATTTGCGCGTGTCTTATTTTATGGCCAGGTGTGGCATGATTGTTTTTCGGAAGCATAGTAGTGAAGACTATACTGTCGCATGTATGTTTTGAGTCTTAGAAGGAACATTCAGGACGAATGTTTCTAAGGAGGGGAGAATGTTATACCCCGTATTTCCAGAGTATGTACGTAAGGACGTACGTACGAAAGTTTTAGCCTTAAGATAGGCAAGGATCGAAAATATTTGGGCACAACTAGCGAAAAGAATCGTTTTCCGACGAAACGTTTTCCGGACTTTGCGAAGGGAAAATTACGGCTATGTCATTTAAATTTTTTGCGGATTTTTCCGAGAGATGAAATATTTTGGACCAACGAGAGGGCGACACTTGTCACCCTCAAGTGGGCGGTCAAGGGGGACGAAATGTTGCACGTTTTCTTCCTTGTTTTGTTGCCTAAAACTTGGGTCAATGTTTGTGAGGGATTTGTGGAGTAGGGTTAGGGTGCACTTGGGTAAATCTTGACCCTCCACTTGCCCCCCACTTGGCTTGATCTTGGCCCTTGGTTGTCCTATAAATACCCCCTTGAAGTGCAAGACTTCTTCATCCCTCAAACACTTTCTAAGTCTTGAAAACCCCTCCCCCCTTTGGAGAGGTTCTCGTCCAAGCCTCCCCCTCCTCCCTTTGTGAGGCCTTTTGGCCGAGAGCACCCCTCCCCCTTGAGAAGGCCTTTTGGCCGAGAGTACCCCCCCTACCTTGAGAGTTGTTCTCGTAAATACACCCCCCCCCCCCTTGGTAGAAAATACTCTCCAAGTATAGTTACTATTCCAAAATACCTTGGCCCAAATACCTTGTAGTATTCCAAGGTTACACCTATACTAAAAGCCCAGAAATACTATTATACTTCCCTTCAGTCACAAAACGAAACCCTAAGGAAAATCTTCACAGTTGGTTGAAGTTTTAAGAAGAAGTTGCGTAGAACTTCTAAGGGTTGTTTGGAGCGGGTTGGAGCACCCGGAGTAGGAGCTAAACGTTGCTCAGGATCGACATTTTAACTTGGATAATTATGGGCTTATTGAGGTAAATATCTTGTCCCCCTATTGTAATTAGAGTTTACATACTGTTGAAGTATAAGAATTAAGTATAAGTTATATACAAGGAAGGTATATAAGAAGAGAATTGAACTGTACTTACATAAGACTGTATTTACAGTAGACTTGTGAAGTTTGACGGGTAGGGAAGTGCTGCCCAATTTTCCGTAGAATCTTGTATCTAGATTTATTCTACCGAGTAGTCTAGACATTGATAGACTTGTATAACCGTTATAGGTTGAAGTGCTGCGAGTAGCATATTCTACTCGAAAGGTGGAAAAGGCTAGCCGGATTACAGTACTTTGGAGCTATTTGCTAATAGTCGATAATCGTAGCGAGGTATGTGATTCTTCCTATCCTCTTGAGCATGATATTTTAAAAGGAATATATTTAGTACGGTAGACGTACGTGTGTTAACTGAATGTAGTTTTACGGCAATGTCTTTTGACTTAAGCCTGAATAATAAGAATATTGAAGTATTTCAAGAGAATTAAGAAACCTTTTTGAAAGAAGAGAAATGCTTGGTTTTTAAAAGCTTAAGAGTTATATTAGCTTTATGGGAAGTTAGGTATAACGACTTTATGTAGGTAAAAGAATGGTTTATTGATTTTAGAAGTTAAGAGACTTGATCTTAAAAGATAAGAGACTTAACTTATAAATGACGTTTTATGAAATGTTAAGGACTATGAATTTTGTTAAAAAATGTGAAGCCTCATTCGTGAGTAATGAGTACTTGGTTTTTAAAAGGAATAATGTTTTACTGATTTCGGAAATCAGAATAAGTATCGAACGAACCACATCAGCGTTAATAAAGGGAAATGTATTGACTAATTAAGTATTATTAAAACCAGTAGAAACCTCCATCTGCATAGAAGCTAAGATGAGACAAAATGATATTACATTTCCTAGATCATGGCTGCTTCAATAAGATTGTTATGAACAAGAATAACCTACTCACATATAAGGCATATGTTTCTCAAATTGTTTAAAAGAGAATTATATTCTTAAGTGATTAAGACTATGAACTACGAAACCTTTCGAAAATGAGAAACTTGAGCATTTGGAATTAGGCAAACTTGAACGTTTGAAAAATAATGTTGTTACTTGATTTTACAAAAGGAAGTGTTTTGGTTTACTTAAAAAGATAGTCACTCTATTTTTATGCTACGGGTATTGTGTGACTTTTGTGAAAGAAATGGATCTTTTAAAGAGTTATTGTATGAAGTACTTTGGGGATAAAAACCCGAACTTGTTAACATAAAGTACCTTGTGTGAATAACTTGATTGTGTTGGTTTGTGGTAGCCTTGTGATACTTTCTTGTTGATTTGATAAGTAAACATGTTAGGATGTTACGTGTGTTAGTATCTGGTGATGTTGTGTAAAGGGGTTTCCCTTGATTGTGCTTGTGTTGATTAACGATAAGCTGTTATGTTAGTATTATATCACTCACCTTGACTTGATCCCGGGGGTTAAGCTGCCCTCCGAGGTGGGGTATAGCTCAGGCGGTCTGGGACCATGATTCGAGACTACCTCATGCGGGTCCAGGGGACCTATGCGGAGCTACGAGAGTTCCAGGTTAGTGTGTGGCCTTTATGGTCATGCGGTCTATGTGGCCATGCGGACTGCGAGTCCAGGACGTTGCCGGGGAGTAGCTACCCTCGATGCGGGGAATACCTCATGCGGGCCATTGGAGTGGCCTACGCGAGTCGCGGAAGTTCCAGGACTAGACGCGCACATTAGATATCGCGCGAGTGGCCAACTGATCATGTGGCGGTTCAGACAGATCTCATGATACGCTTTATGACCTTGTTGGTACTGTGGGTTTTAGTAGTCGGCTATGCCTTCGCACTTACCCCGCACGGTTTTATTATGACACGTGGGACCGGTGTTCATGTATTCTTTGGTGCTTTTATATCATGATCGCCAGGCGAGGAAGGTATTCCACGCATGATTGATGTTGTGGGCGTGAGACCCATAGTTGTATTTGAGTGATGACTTTGAGGCGTGAGTCACGACTTGACATGACTGCTTATTTATTGTGAACTGTAGTTTGGTTATCATACATGTCTCCTGCTTTATATAGACTACTATGATTTCATTTACAGTACTTTTCAGTTTCACATACTTGGTACCTGTTGTACTGAACTCCTTCGGGGGGCTGCGTTCATGCCGCAGGTAGAGGTACACCAGTCGTCGATCCTCGCTCTTAGGATCACCGTTCAGCGTTTTGGGAAGCTCCGTTTCTCCGGAGGCTTATCAGTGGTATAATCCCCTGTCGTTGTAGGTACTTACATTCAGGGGTATGGCGGGGCCCTGTCCCGCCATTGTTGTTATATCATTCTTAGAGGTCTGTAGTACTGTTGTGGGCAGAATTTGAAAAAGGGATGTAACTGTTCAGATTTAAGTTTTATATATATACGCCGAAAGACAACTTTTCGCAGAAAAACTGTTTTACATTTCATATTATTTCATGTCTTGTTTTATGTTCCGCTGATTACTCTGATGTATGTCTACTTGGGTGCCCGGGGTAAGGCACCAGTCACGGGCCCGGGTTCGGGTCGTGACAACATGTTCTTGGACGAAATTATGCAAGGGTAGTATGGTCATTGACCATGATAGAAGACTAAGTCTTGCAAGTAGAGCTTGACATTGTTGACTAAGTGAAGAGCCACTTGGCTTGATCTCATTCATCCAATTTTAACAAGTGTTATGATCTAGACCCTTCATTGTAGTATATATCCTATACTAGTGCAAGATGACTTTCATACTTAGAAATTTGTTCAAGAACTTGTCTTGTTGAAGAACAAGCTCTCGGCTTTGAGCTTTCTAGGAAGACAAAATTTTTCAATTGTTGTCCATTATTCACAAGACTTTAACCCAAGGTCCCTAAGGGTATTGTAAGTTTATCTCAATAGAAAGATCCCGGAAAAACCGCATTTTTACGTTAGTTGCAAGGCAAAAACCCAAGGTGTTCTTCAACTTTGAAGTTAGAAATAGAAGAGGAGTTTTTCACAAGCTTCTAAGGGTTGCAAATAGCGGATTGGAACGTCAATAAAAGGAGTTGGAGTTGCTAAGGATCGACTTAGGGTTTTGGATCATTTTGAGCTTAAGGAGGTAATAATCTCCGTCTTGCTATTAAAATTCAAGATTTCATGTGGTAGTAGTTAGAAATGATCATGTGGATTATATTATGAAGAATGATATGTGTTATGGAATATTTGGATGGAATCCGAAAAGTTGCATGATTTAGCCTTTAAGATTGTAATTCAATTTAGTTACTAGTTTAGTCGTCGCATGTTATCTAAAGAGTTGATTAAGGTGGTTATAATTGCTAAGTTGTTTATGACTATATAACATGTTAGACCTAAAGAACTTGGATTAAAAAGGAATTGGAAAGGTTGTTAAGTTGTTGCACCTTTTGGCCGAAAATGACATTGTATTGTGGACTAGTTTGACATCATTGTGGGGCGGAATTTTACACGTATTGTAAGGCGTGTAATCCCCTTTGATTGGTTGTTGTTTTGAGCCTTAAATGTGGCGTGTTTGGTTATTGTATTCGGCCTTGAAAAAGGTGGCAAAGTATGTAGAAACAAAGGAAGTTCTGTCCGATTTTCCGTAGAATTTAGTGACTTTGCACTTAGAATATTCTACGTTCGAAGCTAGAGGTTAATGGACGTATTATGGCCATTTTAGGTTGAAGTACTAAGTATAGCGGATTCTACTTGAAGAATGGAATAGCTATCAAGGTTGAAGTACTTCGGAGCATTTTGCTATTTGTCGATAATCGTCGCGAGGTATGTGAACCTCTTCCTTCTTTAGACATGATTCTATGTATGGAATATACACGTGGTATTATTTCATGATTTCCTTCTACTCTTAGAAGTTAAGAAGTATGTATGTTGATTCACTCTACGTAAGGGTTATGTCTAAGTTATCCTAAGTTCTTACCAAGTCTTATGGGGGATGTTGGTAAAGAGTCGTTAGGAGGTATTTGGAGCCAAGTTGACTTGGCTAATTTACGGCACGAATGAGAATAAGTATCGAACAAGCCATTGCAGCGTTAATAAAGGAAAATGTAATGACGATAAATTATATTAAAACAAGTAGAATTCTCCATCTGCATAGAAGCTAAGATAAGACAAAATTGTATTACATTTTCTAGATCATGGCTGCTTTAATGAGATCAGTATAAACAAGTATAACCTATTCACACATATAAGGCATATGTTGCTTAAATTAAAGAGTTTACGTTATGAAGTGTTAAGACTATGAACTATTAAACTTGATTCTAAAAGATAAGAGACTTGAAAGTATACGATACTTGGTTTTCGAAAGTATAAGTCTCTTGGTTATAAAAATAATGTATTTGCCTAAAGTATAAAGTTAGTATAACGACTTTATGGGAAGTGGGTTATAATAGCTTTATGGAAAGTTAAAAGAGTGGTTTACTCTAAGTAATGAGAAATGTTTTGAAATAAAGAAAGGCAAATGGATTTTAAAAGCATCAATTGCTTAAAGTTTTAAGGAAAGAAGTCACTTGATTTAGAAGCCGAAAAATGTATTTCTAAAAGTGTAGTGACTTAGGTAAAATGTAAACAAGCCTTGATACTACGGGTGTTAGTATCTTGGAGTTTTATATGAAAAAGAGTCTTTTGAAAAGTATGTAAGCACGTAGTACTTTGGGTTAAATTCCCGGATTTTTATGTGTGAAACGAAAGTGCCATGAGTTTATAAAATGGAAGTCTAAAGGTTTAATGAACTTGCCTATGTTTGCTTGTGATAGCTTTGAGTGCAAGTATTATATGTTTACGTTGTCGTGACCCTCAGTTGGAGGGCCGGCTGTCTTGTTGTAAGTCTACTTGGACGTACCGACAGTGATGTGGGATTATACGGGTATGCTTCCATTATGATTGATCCTTGGACATGCTTATATGATGTGGGATTCCGGGGCATGTGACCAGGAGGCGGGTTAGATTCTCGGATTTGTTTTATTACCCATGGCAATGCTTATACGATGAGGGATTCCGGGGCATTCGACCATGCTATGTACGACTATTACTCCATGGGCTAGCTCCCCATGAAGACATGTACCCACGATGACGGATTCCGGGGGCATGTTATATTATTACTCCATGGGCTAGCTCCCCATGAAGACCTGCACCTACGATGAGGGATGCCGAGGGCACGTTATGGCCATGCTTATACGATGAGGGATTCCGGGGCATGCGGCCACGTTATATATATATATGTGTGTTGTATATGTGTACGCCGACAGTGAGGTAGGATGCCACGGGCGCGTCACATGGTTATATGTTACACTTACGGCTGTCGGCAGTGATGTGGGATTCCACGGGCAGGAGATATATATATGTATTGTGTATGTGTACGCCGACAGTGAGGTGGGATGCCACGGACGCGTCACATGTTTATATTTTACACTTATGGTTGTCGGCAGTGATGTGGGATTCCACGGGCACGCTTTGATATTTGTGTGACTTGATCGCCCCCCATCGGGTCGTAGTATATGCGTCCCTCCATAAAGGGCCGGATTATGTTATGAAAGATAAGTAAGGTATATGGTAATGAACTTAATGACTTCTCCTAAGTATGTACGTAAGATATGGCTATAACTCTTAATGGAATGGAAAAGATAATGATGTGCAATTAAGTTCATAAGTGGTAATGACACTACAGGATCCAGTATGTACTTTTATACTTGCCTCGTCATTCTTTTGTACATTTATGATCTGCATCAGATTTATTTCTGTTCCATATTCGTACTGTTGTAATCGACTTCTTCGGGCCGCGTTCATGTCCGCAGTTTAGGTATTACGATTGTGGATCCGCGAGCTTAGATCTGGTTCAAAGATTTGAGATGGCTCCAATGTTCCGGAGTTGTCATGGCTATGTATATTCAGGGGTACGGCGGGGCCTTGTCCCGTCATAGTATTTGTTCAAATCTTAGAGGTCTGTATTCATCTGTGGGCTGGACTGGCTAGAGTTGTTTTTACATTGTTAAACAGTGTAGACCCTTTCGGGTAATTTTTATATTATGGCAGCCTTATCGGCTTGGCCTTGGTTTTTTTTAAAAAAGAAGAGTGTTATTTATCTTCCGCAGTTTACTATGTTGTATGATTAGAAGGGTGCCCAGGTAGGGCACCAGTCGCGGCCCGGGGTCGGGTCGTGACAAAAGTGGTATCAGAGCAGTAAGTCCTCGGAAAGTGTCTACAGACCGTGTCTAGTAGAGTCTTGATTATCGGTGTGTTGTGCACCACATATATAATCAGGATGCTGCAGGACATTTAGGATTGGTTTCCATTCTTCTCACTCTGAGATCGTGCGATAGAGCTGTGTTGTTAGGGTCGTCTCTCCCTAACGAGTTATGTTGATTGCAACTATGAGAAATGCAGCAGTGACCCAGGAAGGACTGTGTGGATTACGTATCCAGGTTGGTAATGATTGTAGTATAGTTGGTATTGTGACATACAGCTATACAGAGTTATGTATGAGGGTCAGACACGTGTTTCCTAGAATGATTTTAGATTACCAAGAGTTGGTAAAGACTAACTAGATACCGGGATGGTATGGAACAGTTAATGAATTCCCGCCAAGGTCTTATGTTTTATTTTGAGATAATTGGGAAACGATGAGTCATGCTGACAGGCTGAACCCTTAAGAAGTCATGTTAAGAAACTTAATGGAATACCATGCTAATAGATTAAGCTACGTGGTAGGCTTATGAGAATTGTACGGATGAGGTCCGTATAGAGTAAGTAATGGTTGTTGTGATCAAGACGACACGATTATGGTATTATGAGAAATTATTGTACCCGTTTACGGGGGGACTGGTAAGGTAGGCTTGGAGCATGGATATTGTGAGCCTAAGAATATTGATAACCGCCGAGACCTTAGGTATATATAAGGCCTTCTCGGGCAATAATATTTTATGCAGACTTCGGGTAGGCGTTAAGCGCAACGGTGGGTCGAGTTGAGGACCTATTACGGGTTGCCTCACGATTTGAAATGGAGTGGGATCAGTTGGTAGTAGTCCCGATACGTGACAAGGTCACGAGGGTGTGAGGCCCAGGTCTAGTTAATTGTTTTACGGGTTCGTGGACGCGTTCCACCGGAACCAGGTCGGGAGAGCCGGAAATGGCCTTATATTGTTTAAAGGAGTGACTCCAAAAGATTGGGGGCCAAAATCGGTATGGGGGTTATGTATGTATGCTAGTATGAGTTGGAAGTACGGAAAGGGTACGACCAGTAAGAAAGATAGCAACCAAGTGTAAAGGAATAGAGCCTGAATCCATAAGAACCTTTCGAGGTAACTACACCCGTTAGTATTTGGGGTGGTAGCTGAGCGGGTATATGAGAATTGCCCGGTGATTATACAGTCGTCAGACCCTAGTAGACCTAGTAGAGATGATTATGACAGACTTTGAGGTCATTATAAGTATGGACTAGTTGGCTTTGTGAGTGCCAAGGTTGACATCTTAGTATAAGTATTGTTATGTGGCCATGGGTGGCATATGTAATATGAAGGGTGCAGTAAAAGGAGACTATGTCGCTATCTAATTAGATTGGACTCCGAAAGAACATTCGGGGACGAATGTTTCTAAGGGGGGAAGAATGTTACATCCCGTAACTCCAGGACATGTTTAAGAGAATGTACGTAAGGAACTCAAGACTTGAAAAGGGTACGGAAGGAAGAATTGTTTTTCTGACGGAAAATCTTCCGAACGTCGGAAAGGAAAAATGTTCGTTGAGGAGAATTGGATTCTCAAAATGCATTAATTGTGGATTATGGAATGTATTATCATTATCGAAATTTAATCTTACAGATTTGGTCACGTGGGGCCCACCCGAGGAATTTTACATTTTGTGGGACCCACGAGGGTTACGGAATTTTATGGACGAATGAGAGGGCGATACGTGGCACCCCCCACATGTTCTTGGACGAAATTATGCAAGGGTAGTATGGTCATTGACCATGATAGAAGGCTAAGTCTTGCAAGTAGAGCTTGACATTGTTGACTAAGTCAAGAGCCACTTGGCTTGATCCCATTCATCCAATTTTAACAAGTGTTATGATCTAGACCCTTCATTGTAGTATATATCCTATACTAGTGCAAGATGACTTTCATACTTAGAAATTTTTTCAAGAACTTGTCTTGTTGAAGAACAAGCTCTCGGCTTTGAGCTTTTTAGGAAGACAAAAATTTTCAATTATTGTCCATTATTCACAAGACTTTAACCCAAGGTCCCTAAGGGTATTGTAAGGTTATCTCAATAGAAAGATCCCGGAAAAACCGCATTTTTACGTTAGTCGCAAGGCGAAAACCCAAGGTGTTCTTCAACTTTGAAGTTGGAAATAGAAGAGGAGTTTTTCACAAGCTTCTAAGGGTTGCAAATAGCGGATTGGAACGTCAAGAAAAGGAGTTGGAGTTGCTAAGGATCGACTTAGGGTTTTGGATCATTTTGAGCTTAAGGAGGTAATAATCTCCGTCTTGCTATTAAAATTCAAGATTTCATGTGGTAGTAGTTAGAAATGATCATGTGGATTATATTATGAAGAATGATATGTGTTATGGAATATTTGGATGGAATCCGAAAAGTTGCATGATTTAGCCTTTAAGATTGTAATTCAATTTAGTTACTAGTTTAGTCGTCGCATGTTATCTAAAGAGTTGATTAAGGTGGTTATAATTGCTAAGTTGTTTATGACTATATAACATGTTAGACCTAAAGAACTTGGATTAAAAAGGAATTGGAAAGGTTGTTAAGTTGTTACACCTTTTGGCCGAAAATGACATTGTATTGTGGACTAGTTTGACATCATTGTGGGGCGGAATTTTACACGTATTGTAAGGCGTGTAATCCCCTTTGATTGGTTGTTGTTTTGAGCCTTAAATGTGGCGTGTTTGGTTATTGTATTCGGCCTTGAAAAACGTGGCAAAGTATGTAGAAACAAAGGAAGTGCTGTCCGATTTTCCGTAGAATTTAGTGACTTTGCACTTAGAATATTCTACGTTCGAAGCTAGAGGTTAATGGACGTATTATGGCCATTTTAGGTTGAAGTACTAAGTATAGCAGATTCTACTTGAAGAATGGAATAGCTATCAAGGTTGAAGTACTTCGGAGCATTTTGCTATTTGTCGATAATCGTCGCGAGGTACGTGAACCTCTTCCTTCTTTAGACATGATTCTATGTATGGAATATACACGTGGCATTATTTCATGATTTCTTTCTACTCTTAGAAGTTAAGAAGTATGTATGTTGATTCACTCTACGTAAGGGTTATGTCTAAGTTATCCTAAGTTCTTACCAAGTCTTATGGGGGATGTTGGTAAGAGTCGTTAGGAGGTATTTGGAGCCATGTTGACTTGGCTAATTTACGGCACGAATGAGAATAAGTATCGAACAAGCCATTGTAGCGTTAATAAAGGAAAATGTAATGACGATAAATTATATTAAAACAAGTAGAATTCTCCATCTGCATAGAAGCTAAGATAAGACAAAATTGTATTACATTTTCTAGATCATGGCTGCTTTAATGAGATCAGTATAAACAAGTATAACCTATTCACACATATAAGGCATATGTTGCTTAAATTAAAGAGTTTACGTTATGAAGTGTTAAGACTATGAACTACGAAACTTGATTCTAAAAGATAAGAGACTTGAAAGTATACGATACTTGGTTTTCGAAAGTATAAGTCTCTTGGTTATAAAAATAATGTATTTGCCTAAAGTATAAAGTTAGTATAACGACTTTATGGGAAGTGGGTTATAATAGCTTTATGGAAAGTTAAAAGAGTGGTTTACTCTAAGTAATGAGAAATGTTTTGAAATAAAGAAAGGCAAATGGATTTTAAAAGCATCAATTGCTTAAAGTTTTAAGGAAAGAAGTCACTTGATTTAGAAGCCGAAAAATGTATTTCTAAAAGTGTAGTGACTTAGGTAAAATGTAAACAAGCCTTGATACTACGGGTGTTAGTATCTTGGGGTTTTATATGAAAAAGAGTCTTTTGAAAAGTATGTAAGCACGTAGTACTTTGGGTTAAATTCCCGGATTTTTATGTGTGAAACGAAAGTGCCATGAGTTTATAAAAATGGAAGTCTAAAGGTTTAATGAACTTGCCTATGTTTGCTTGTGATAGCTTTGCGTGCAAGTATTATATGTTTACGTTGTCGTGACCCTCAGTTGGAGGGCCGATCGCCTTGTCAGAAGTCTACTTGACGCGTCGAAGCGGTGATATGGGATTCCACGTATGCTTCCATTATGATTGATCCTTGGACACGCTTATACGATGTGGGATTCCGGCATGTGACCGTGAGGCGTTAGATTCGGATTTGTTTTATTACCCATGGCCATGCTTATACGATGAGGGATTCCAGGGCATGCGACCATCCTATGTACGACTATTACTCCATGGGCTAGCTCCCCATGAAGACATGTACCCACGATGACGGATTCCGGGGGCATGTTATATTATTACTCCACGGGCTAGCTCCTATGAAGACCTGCACCTACGATGAGGGATGCCGAGGGCACGTTATGGCCATGCTTATACGATGAGGGATTCCGGGGCATGCGGCCATGTTATATATATATATATATATATATATATATATATATATATATATATATATATATATATATATGTGTTGTATATGTGTATGCCGACAGTGAGGAAGGATGCCACGGGCGCGTCACATGGTTATATGTTACACTTACTACCGGCTTCAGTGATGTGGATTCCACGCGTGAGATATATATATGTATTGTGTATGTGTACGCCCGACAGTGGATGCCACGTGGCGTCACATGTTTATATTTTACACTTATGGTTGTCGGCAGTGATGGGGGATTCCACGGGCACGCTTTGATATTTGTGTGACTTGATCGTGTCCTAGATTGGGCCGGGTAGTATATGCGTCCCTCCATAAAGGGCCGGATTATGTTATGAAAGATAAGTAAGGTATATGGTAATGAACTTAATGACTTCTCCTAAGTATGTACTTAAGATATGGCTATAACTCTTAATGGAATGGAAAAAATAATGATGTGCAATTAAGTTCATAAGTGGTAATGACACGGCAGGATCTGGTATGTACTTTTTATACTTACCCCTGTCATTCTTTTGTACAGTTATGATCTGCATCAGATTTTTATTTGCTCCATATTCGCACTGTTGTTATCGACTTCTTCGGGCCGCGTTCATGTCCGCAGTTTATGTATTACGATTGTGGATCCGCGAGCTTAGATCTCGTTCAAAGATTTGAGAGGGCTCAAATGTTCCGGAGTTGTCATGGCTATGTATATTCAGGGGTACGGCGGGGCCTTGTCCCATCATAGTATTTGTTCAAATCTTATAGGTCTGTATTCATCTGTGGGCTGGACTGGCTAGAGTTGTTTTTACATTGTTAAACAGTGTAGACACTTTCGGGTAATTTTTATATTATGGCAGCCTTATCGGCTTGGCCTTGGTTTTAAAAAAAGAAGAAGAGTGTTATTTATCTTCCGCAGTTTACTATGTTGTATGATTAGAAGGGTGCCCAGGTAGGGCACCATTCGCGCCCGGGTCAGTCGTGTGACCGCCGCTACTGTGTTAAACTCACTGGGCCGCAACGCCACGTAACTCTCTAAATGAAGCACCACCTCAGGTGATGGTTGGGCATGTGCCCTCGTACTCCTCTTTGTTCTACTCGCAGCTCCTTCTGCTGCCTTGCCCTTCTGGGCCCTGGTTGCCTTTCGCAGAGGCATAACTGGTAAAAAGAAGTACGTCAGAGGGGTCCAACTTATAAAACAGCTCTAAGACACGATCTCAGGGTGAGAAGAATGGAAACCAATCCTAAATGTCCTGCAGCCTCCTGATTATAGATGTGGTGCACAACACACCGATAATCAAGACTCTACTAGACACGGTCTGTAGACACTTTCCGAGGACTAACTGCTCTGATACCACTTTTGTCACGACCCGTTCCCGGGCCCGTGACTGGTGCCTTACCCCGGGCACCCTAGTGATACAACATCAGAGTAAATCAGCGGAAATAAAATCAAAGACATGAAACAATAGATTAACATAAGAACAGGCTAACCAAAACGGTTACCTTTCTGTGTATAAATTAAAAACTTGAGCGCTTAAATCCTTTTACAAACCTTGCCTACAACGATTACATGCACTTCTAAGAATGAAATCAACTATGACGGGACAGGGCCCCGTCATACCCTGAATGTACAAAAGTATATGACCTCAGGAAACCGTACCAAAAGACAAAGCCTCCGGAGAAATGGAGCTTTCCCAGAACTGAACAGTGATCATAAGAGCGTGGATCAGCAAGCTACGTACCTCAACATGCGGCATGAACGCAGCCAAGCGAGGTCAAGACAACAGTACCAAGTATGTGAAATCAAAATATCGTAAATGAAATCATAATAGTCTATATAAAGCGGAGACATGTATGATAACCAAACTACAAGATACAACATATAAGCGGTCATGTCAAGTCGTGGACTCACGCCTCAAAGTCATCACTCGTGCCCGTGGAATCCTCCATCACGGCACCGTAGATGTAACATATAACCACGGACCCGCCATGGCATCCTACCGTTATACCGTATTTGCAGTATGTACGTGAGGGAATACGCATAAAAGTTTAGCCTTAAAGATTAGGCCAAGTTCGAAATTGTGCACAACTCGCTTAAAGAATCGCTTTTCCGACGAAACGCTTTCCACACTTTCGTAGGGAAAATTCCGCTATGCCATTACTAATTTTGCGGATTTTTCCGAGAGACGAAACATTTTGGACCAACGGAGGGCGACACTTGGCACCCTCCCATTGATGGACTTGAATCGTCCATTGACGAAAATGGAGAGGTTTGGCACGTTTTTGTGCCTTGCACAAAGTCAAGGAGTTGGTAGGATATTTGTGTATAGTTAATCCTCACCCTACACTTGCCTTGCACTTGTCTTCATCTAGTCCATTGGTTGGCCAAGGCTTGAGCTATAAATACCCTTTAGATGAAGAATTCTTCATCCACAAAGTTATCTTCCAAGTCTAAAAATCCTCTCCTCTCCTCGAGCCATTTCGCCCAAACACCTTCCCCTTCGAGTAGTTGGCGAGGCTTCCTCCCCTAGCCTAGCTGTCACGACCAAATCGGGCGTGTGATCGTGCCTTACCCCGGCACCCTAGTGACACAACATCGAGTAATCAATGAACATAAAACAACAAATACGAGATAACGAAATATAAAACAATAATCAGGAAAACTTGCCTTTCGCATATATATAACCATCAACTCTTTTACAAATGAACACTTAATCCTTTTTACCAACCACGCCACGCAGCATTACATGCACTTCTAAGAATGATACGACACAATGGCGGACAGGCCCCGCCAAACCCCGAATGTAAACACTTACTACGCATGGACTATACCACCGATAAGCCTCCGAGAAACGAGCTTCCCAAACGAATCGTGACTCGAGAGCTAGGATCAACGATCGATGTACCTCAACTCGCAGATGAACGCAGCCCCGGGCGAGGTCAAGACAACAAAAAGTATGTGAAACTAAAAATAACATCAGAAATGAAATCATAGTAGTCTATACAAAGCGGAGACATGTATGATAACCAAACTACGATTCACCATAAATAAGGCCATGTCAAGTCGTGACTCACACCTCAAGTCATCACTCAATTTAACAATGGGTCTCACGCCCACAACATCAATCGTGCGTGGAATACCTTCCTCACCGCCAGCTTTATGATATACAAGCACCAAGGAATACATATGAACACCGTGTCCCACGTGTCCTAATAAAATCGCATGGTAAGGCACGAAGGCATAGCCGACTACTAACACCTATAGTACCAACAAGGTCATAAATCAGATCATAAGATCTGCTCTGCAGGCCACATGATCAAAGCCGCCACTTGCCCGCAGATCTAATGCGCGCGTCTAGTCCTCGAACTTCCCGCAGCCCGCATAGGCCAATCTCATCGCCCGCATGAGGTATTCCCGCATCGAGGTAGCTACTCCCGCATCGCCCCGACTTTCGAGTCCGTACGCCACGCGACCGCATGCCCATAAAGGACGACACTAACACGAACTCTCGTAGCTCGATAGGCCCTCGTGACCCGCATGAGGTATTCTCGAATCACGGTCCTGCATCACCGAAGTCTACCCCGACGGAGGGCTTAACCCTAATCATCTCAAGAGATGAATACCACAATACTATCATAAAGACTGATAGTTAATAAGCACAATCAAGGGAAAACCCCTTACACAAACATCACAAGATACTAACACACGTAGCATCCTAACACGTTTACTTATCAAAGCAACAATAAAGTATTAAAAGTATATCACAAACCAATACAATCAAGTTATTCACACAAGTTAATTTCTACTAACATGTTCGTTTATCTATCACCAAGTACTTCACACATTAAAATCTAAAAAAGATCTGCTTTCTTTCACATAAGTCACACAATACGTAGTATAAAATAGAGTGATCGCCCTTTTAAGAAAACTAAAACTCTTACCTTTGTAAAATCAAGTAACAACATTATTTTCCAAACGCCCAAGTTTGCCTAATTTCAAATGTTCACGTTTCTTATTTTAGAAAGGTTTCGTGAGTCATAGTCTTATTCATTTAAGAATATAATTCTCTTTAAACAACTGAGAAACATAAGCCTTATATGTGAGTAGGATATTCTTGTTTATAACAATCTTATTACAAAGACCATGATCTAGAAATATCATTTTGTCTCATCTTAGCTTCATGCAGATGGAAGTTTCTACCGGTTTTAATAATACTTAATTATTCAAAACATTTCTTTTATTAACGCCGCAGTTGGTTTGTCGATACACATTCGATTCAAATCAAGAAAGCATTCTTAAGCCGTTATACCTAACTTCCCATAAAGCTAGTATAACTCTTAAGTTTTCAAACACCAAATATTACTTCCTTTCAAAATGATTCAAAATCTTTTGAAAATACTTCAAGTTCTTTCTTATCATATAACAAGCCGCTTATAGTTCAAATCGATTACCTTTTAAAACCACATGTATTTCTTACTAACATAAAGTCGTTATAACCAACTTCCCATAAAGCCGTTATAACACTTTATGTTTTAAACCACTCAAACACATTTAGCACATGTACGTCTACCGTACTACATAGTTCACACATATCATGCTAGAGAGATAGGAAGAGGTTCACATACCTCGCGACGAGTATCGACTACAGCAAAACGCCCAAGTACTTCCAAACGTCGGCTACCCCTGCAGCCACGTAGAGCGCGCCACACGTAGTACACCAACCTAGCCGGCCCCACGGCGCTTATTAACATTTAGATCTCAGCGTAGAACATTCTACCGAAAATTGGCAAGACCTCTCCCGCAACGGCAGAAACCTCCTCCTCAATCGAGGCCGGCTACCAAGCCAACCAGGGGGGGGGGTTATACATCTAACCATAACGGTACAATTCTACTCCACTGCATTACTACACAAGTTCATCAGAATACACCCCATGTAATTACAGTCAGCTTCTTCAGCTTAAGTCCAAGGACATTGCCACAAACTATGTTCAGTTATATATATATAGTATACTTTAACTATATATTCCTACAACATGTAATATCCAATTACAATAGGGGGACAAGATAATTACCTCGATAAGCCCATAATTATCCGAGTTTAATGTCGATCCTTAGCAAAGTTTTAGCTCCAACTCCGAGCGCTCCAACCCGCTCTAAACCACCCTTAGAAGTTCTAACCAACTTCTACACAATACTCCAACGGACTATGGAGATTTTCCTAGGGTTTCGGTTTTGTGACTGACGGGAAGTATAATAGTATTTTCTGGGCTTTTGTATAAGTGTAACCTTAGAATACTACAAGGTATACGGCTAAGGTATTTGGGCATTATAACAATACTTGGAGAGTATTTCTATACCACAAAGGGGGGGTATTATACGAAAGCAACTAGCAGTGGGTACCCACTGGCTAGCACCTCTGGCGAGTGGTGTCTACCCCTCGGCCTACCCCACTTGGGGGGACTCGGCCAAGGGGGAGAGAGGGCTCTCGCCAAGACACTACACTAAGGGGGTAGGAAGAAGCTTTCAAGACTTAGGCAATTTGTGAATGAATTAGTCTTCAAAGGGAGTGGTATTTATAGTCAAGTGAAAGCCAACCAATGGCCAAGATTACACCAAGTGTTAGGCAAGTGTAGGGCCAAGATTCACCCATGTGTACCTAGCCAACTTGCACACAAAAATATCTACCAAAAATATCTCCCACTTGCCTTCCCAAATCGTCCATGTGCCGCCCACTTTGCCCACCAATGAGAGGGTGCCAAGTGCCGCCCTCTCGTTGGTCCAAAATGTTCCGTCTCTCGGAAAAATCCGCAAAAATAAGAAAAGACATAGCCGGAATTTTCCTCTCGCAAGTTATGTAAAACGTCATTTAAAAACGACTCTAACCGGGTGTTGTGCACAAATGCCATTCGGCCAAGCCACCTAGGCGGGGGTGACACGTGTCATCCTCCTATTGGCCCAAAATAAAACATCTTCCGAAAATATCCATAATGGCCAAAATCTCGAAAACAAAGTGGGCCCCACAAAACCGTAAATTTCTCCCGTGGGCCCCACGTGACCATTTTCGAAAATAAAATTCCATAATTCTCTAATATTCCAGGAAGTCCGAATACCAAATCTGGGAATCCAATTCCCATTAACGAACCTTTTTCCTTCACAAAAACCGGAAACTTTTCCGTGGAAAAATCGCCTCTTTCTTCCTTTCCAATCTTTCTGTCGTATTCTCGTACGTACGTCCTTGCATACATACCCTGGAACTACGGGGTATAACATTCTCCCCTCCTTAGAAACATTCGTCCCGAATGTTCCTTCTAAGTCTCAAAACAAACGTGCGCCAATATAGTCTTCATTACTATACTTACGAGAACAATCCTGCCATACCTGGCCATGGAAACACCTGCGCAAAACTTACATCTAAGTCCACGAGGAAACACCTCTACATCACCACAAATAATACTACTTTGCCACTTTGCCTGAGATACCACTTTGTCACTTTGCCGCGAGCCTTGCTCCAACGACCCAACAAATGGTACCGGGCCGCATGCGATCACCGTCGCCAGACACCAATTCTTACCACATTTCGAGCATCGCTTAGTATCCAAAACTCGGGTTACTATCTCTAACGTGGTCATCATTAATCGGGAACATTCTGATGGATCTTCGATACTTTCCGAACATAACAATACGAAGATCGGAAGTACGCCTCCTAAGTCTGGACAAGAAAGCTAACATATGTGCAACCCGCCTATTCTTCACATGAACTAAAGGGCCCCAAGTAACTCGGGCTAAGTTCCTTTGTTTCCAAAACTCGTCACACCCTAACCGGGTGGTACTTTCAAGAAGACCGACCACAACTCAACTCTAAGTTGCCGCCGATTATCCGACGATTCCTCCGAGCCGCCGTAACTTCTTCTAGACAAGCTTCAGACTATCCACACACCGGAACAAGCTGAACCAACTAATCGAACCTTGCCAACATCGAACCAATCGATCGCAACTTACACTTCCGCCCTACAAGGCTTCAAAAGGCGACATCCGAACACCGAAATGGTAGCTTAAACACTACTCCACAGAGACAACAATCCCCAAAACTATCCTCAAATCCAAACATCGCCCGAGGCGAACGCGATTCTCGAGACTTACGAGTTCTTAACACATGCCCGCAAAACTTCCAGAAACAAAACAACCGCACTGGCTCCATCGTCATTATAAGGTGAAGGTAGGCACCCTGCAACCTTACAACCTTTCGATAACATCAACACCGCCGAGGAACGACACGACCAAGAACACGATAGGTCGCCTCATCGCCCGACCACCGGTCGAACGCATCCACGAACTTGCACGGCTAACTAAACATGGGCCTAACACCCTCATGACTCTAACACAAAGAGGGACCACCACAAACTGACCCCACCACTAAACCTACCGCTGGTTGACTCGCACGTAGCCTCAACCCGACCCGGCAAGGCGCAAAATACCATCTCCCGAAGGAACAATCTTACTAAACACGCTACTTAAAACCTAGCGGTCTTCTTAGCTCAACTACCCTCTTTCATTTCATACTACTTAGGACTTATCCCAAACACACCACGTGCACTATGCACTCCTATAAGTGGTCAAACATAAACATACGCCTCTACCCGAGACGGCCTTACCTCTAAGGTCTTTGCGTATAAAGCTCTAAGGCTCACACTTTCTATCCTCCAAAATCTTACCTGTTAACCCACCATGATTTCTAATCACAACTAACACACCGCTATCGTAACATAGCACTTAAGGTATACTCACCTTGAAAGTTACCAAGGACCTGCCGCCCGCCCTCTTCTCGCCCTCGTTAACCCGGCCGATCTCTACGCTTTCGCCGCGCATAAGCCCGTACACAGGCCATGCTCAAGCCTAACTGAAGGATTACTCTTGCACAACCTTCTCTTAGGTAGTCATCAAGACTCGCGATACATCGGTACTCTCTGGTAGCCAAATCCATAGCTAGTAACAAGGTTGTCTCTTGCAATCTATATTCTCGGTTCCCGGTCGTGGAACTGAAGGTTCACATATCTTGGCCGCAGAGAATCGCCGCCGCCATGCTTAAACTCTGCTGGGGCTAGTGACGTCGCAGAAATCCCCGAATGAAGCACTACCCTAGGTAATGATTTGGGCCTGTGCCCTCGCAACCCTCTGAACTCTACTCGCAGCCTCCGCCGCTTTGCCCTCTCGCCCGGTTGCCTACGCGAGGCATAACGAGCAAGTGGAAATAATTTCGTCGGAGGTCCAACTTACAACACAAATTTCTAAGGCACGATCTCGAGTGAGAAGAATAGAAACCAATCCTAAATATCCTATAGCCTCCTCGATTATTGGTGCACAACACCCGATAATCAAGACTTTCATCGGATACGGTTCAGTAGACACTTTCCGAGGATTAATCGCTCGATACCACTTTTGTCACGACCAAATCGGGCGCGGATCGTGCCTTACCGGGCACCCTAGTGACACAACATCGAGTAATCAGAACATAAAACAACAACATGAGATAATGTAAATATAAAACAATAATCAGGAAAACTTGCCTTTCGCATATATATAACCATCAACTCTTTTACAAATGAATGTTTAATCCTTTTACCAACCCCGCCTACAGCAGATTACTGCACTCTAAGAATGATACGACCACAATGGCGGACAGGGCCCCGCCAAACCCCCGAATGTAAACACTTACTACGACAGGACTATACCACCGATAAGCCTCCGAGAAACGGAGCTTCCCAAACGCTGAATTGTGACTCGAGAGCTAGGATCAACGATCGATGTACCTCAACTCGCGGATGAACGCGGCCGGCGAGGTCGATAACAAAAATTTAGTATGTGAAACTAAAAATAAATCAGAAATGAAATCATAGTAGTCTATACAAAGCAGAGACATGTATGATAACCAAACTACGATTCACCATAAATAAGCGATCCATGTCAAGTCGTGGACTCACACCTCAAGTCATCACTCAATTTAACAACGGGTCTCACGCCCACAACATCAATCGTGCGTGGAATACCTTCCTCACTGCCGGCAGTTTATGATATACAAGCACCAAGGAATACATATGAACACCAGGTCCCACCTGTGTCCTAATAAAACTGTACAGGGTAAGTACGAAGGCATAGCCGACTACTAACACCCATAGTACCAACAAGGTCATAAATCAGATCATAAGATCTGTCTGCACCGTCACATGATCAAAGCCGCCACTTGCCCGCAGATCTAATGTGCGCGGCCTAGTCCTGGAACTTCCCGCAGCTCCGCATAGGCCAATCTCATCGGCCCGCATGAGGTATTCCCCGCATCGAGGGTAGCTACTCCCCGGCATCGTCCTGGACTTTCGAGTCCGCATGGCCACAAGGACCGCATGCCCATAAAGGACGACACTAACTCGAACTCGTAGCTCCGCATAGGCCCTCAGACCCGCATGAGGTATTCTCGAATCACGGTCCTGCATCGCTGAGTCTACCCCGCGACGGAGGGCGCTTAACCCCTAATCATCTCAAGAGATGAATGCCACAATACTATCATAACGATCGATAGTTAATAAGCACAATCAAGGGAAACCCCTTACACAAACCTCACAAGATACTAACACACGTAGCATCCTAACACGTTTACTTATCAAAGCAACAAGAAAGTATTACAAGGCTATCACAAACCAATACAATCAAGTTATTCACACAAGGTACTTTCTACTAGCAAGTTCTGTATCTATCCCCAAGTACTTCACACATTAAAATCTAAAAAAGATCTGCTTTTTTCACATAAGTCACACAATACCGTAGTATAAAATAGAGTGATCTGCCTTTTAAGAAAACTAAAACTCTTACCTTTGTAAAATCAAGTAACAACATTATTTTCCAAACGCCCAAGTTTGCCTAATTTCAAATGTTCACGTTTATTTTAGAAAGGTTTCGTAGTTCATAGTCTTATTCATTTAAGAATATAATTCTCTTTTAAACAACTGAGAAACATAAGCCTTATATGAGTAGGATATTCTTGTTTATAACAATCTTATTACAGACCATGATCTAGGAAATATCATTTTGTCTCATCTTAGCTTCATGCAGATGGAAGTTTCTCCGGGTTTTAATAATACTTAATTATTCAAAACATTTCTTTTATTAACGCCGCAGTTGGTTTGTCGATACACATTCGATTTCCAAATCAAGAAAGCATTCTAAGCCGTTATACCTAACTTCCCATAAAGCTAGTATAACTCTTAAGTTTTCAAACACCAAATATTACTTCTTTCAAAATGATTCAAAATCTTTTGAAAATACTTCAAGTTCTTTCTTATCATATAACAAGCCGCTTATAGTTCAAATCGATTACCTTTTAAAACCACATGTATTTCCTTACTAACATAAAGTCGTTATAACCAACTTCCCATAAAGCCGTTATAACACTTTATGTTTTAAACCACTCAAACACATTTAGCACATGACGCTCACCGCACTACATAGTTCACACATATCATGCTGTAGAGATAGGAAGAGGTTCACATACCGCGACGAGTATCGACTACAGCAAAACGCCCAAGTACTTCCAAACGTCGGCTACCCTTAAGCCACGTAGATCGCGCCACACGTAGTACATCAACCTATAAGGCCACAAGGCGCTTTATTAACATTTAGATCTCATCGTAGAACATTCTACCGAAAATTGGCAAAGACTCTCCCGCAACAAACAGAAACCTCCTCCTCAATCGAGGCCGCTACCAAGCCAACCGTGTGGTTATACATCTAACCCTAACGTACAATTCTACTCCACAGACTACTACACAAGTCTCATCAGAATACCCCTATGTAATTACAGTTCAGTTCTTCAGGCTTAAGTCCAAGGACATTGCCACAAACTATGTTCAGTTATATATATATAGTATACTTTAACTATATATTCCTACAACATGTAATATCCAATTACAATAGGGGGACAAGATAATTACCTCGATAAGCCCATAATTATCCGAGTTTAATGTCGATCCTTAGCAAAGTTTTAGCTCCAACTCCGAGCGCTCCAACCCGCTCTAAACCACCCTTAGAAGTTCTAACCAACTTCTACACAATACTCCAACGGACTATGGAGATTTTCCTAGGGTTTGGTTTGCCAGGATCGACGGAAGTATAATAGTATTTTCTGGGCTTTTGTATAAGTGTAACCTTAGAATACTACAAGGTATACGGCTAAGGTATTTGGGCATTATAACAATACTTGGAGAGTATTTCTATACCACAAAGGGGGGGTATTATACGAAAGCAACTAGCAGTGGGTACCCCACTGGCCAAGACCTCTAAGGAGGGGGTGTCTACCCTACTACCCCACTGTGGGGACTCGGCCGGGGAGAGAGGGCTCTCGCCAAGACACTACACTGGTGGGGAAGGAAGAAGCTTTCAAGACTTAGGCAATTTGGAATGAATTAGTCTTCAAAGGGAGGGTATTTATAGTCAAGTGAAAGCCAACCAATGGCCAAGATTACACCAAGTGTTAGGCAAGTGTAGGGCCAAGATTCACCCATGTGTACCTAGCCAACTTGCACACAAAAATATCTACCAAAAATATCTCCCACTTGCCTTCCCAAATCGTCCAAGTGCCGCCCACCTTGCCCACCAAACGGAGGTGCCAAGCGCCGCCTCTCGTTGGTCCAAAATGTTCCTCTCGAAAAATCCGCAAAAATAAGAAAAGACATAGCCGAATTTTCCTCTCGCAAGTTATGTAAAACGCTTCGTCGAAAAACGACTCTAACCGGTGTCAGGCACAAATGCCATTCTACTAAGCCACCTAGGCGGGGGTGACACGTGTCATCCTCCTATTGGCCCAAAATAAAACATCTTCCAAAAATATCCATAATGGCCAAAATCTCAAAACAAAGTGGCCCTACAAAACCAGAATTTCTCCGTGGGCCCCACGTGACCATTTTCAAAATAAAATTCCATAATTCTCTAATATTCCAGGAAGTCCGAATACCAAATCTGGGAATCCAATTCCCATTAACGAACCTTTTTCCTTCACAAAAACCGGAAACTTTTCCGTGGAAAAATCGCCTCTTTCTTCCTTTCCAATCTTTCTGTCGTATTCTCGTACGTACGTCCTTGCATACATACCCTGGGACTACGGGGTATAACACTAGCCAAAACCTACCCCCCCTTGGTAGAAAAGTTGCCTTCTAGTATTGTTATAATGCCCAAAATACTCTAGCCCAAATCCCTTAGTCCTTAGTAGAAGTTGTGAAGAACTTCTAAGGTTTCTTGGAGCTACCGGAGTGTGCAACTTAGGAGCTAAACCTTGCTCAGGCGCGACTTTATCTAGGATATTATTGGGCTTACCGAGGTAAATAATCCTAACCCTCTTTTGTATTAGAGAATGCATACTGTAGAAGTATAAGAATAAGTATTAAATACTTAGAAGAATATTACGGAATAGAATTGAACTGTTATCACAGTAGAAGGGTTTAAAAAGAAGAATAATCAAACTGTACTTACATAGGACTGTTTTCACAGGTGACTTGAGTAGCTCACCGTAGGGAAGACGCCAATTTTCCGTAGGATATAGAACCCTCTCGCTTAGAATCAAGCATAAAGTAGTCCAACGCTGTTGTTAGACGTGTTCGACTATTATAGTCGATTCTCTCGCGACATATTCAACTTGGCAAAGGTTTTCACGAGAAGGTATGTGAATCTTCCTAAAGCATGATATTTTAAATATATATATAGTATTTAGACGCATACGTGTTAATCGAATAATAACTACTGCAATGTCTTTTGACTTAAGCACGAATAATAACTACGACAATGTCTTTTGACTTAAGCTCGAATAATACTTACGGCAATGTCTTGCGACTTAAGCTCGAATAATAAAGATCTTAAAAGTCTTTTAAAAGAATTATAACACGCTTTGAAAGAAGAAGAATAGTTGTTTTTAAAACAAGAAGCTTAAGGGTTATACTAGCTTTATGGGAAGTTAAGTATAACGCTTAAGTTTTATAAAAAGGAACAGCTTTACTTATGTGTTTTATAAAAGACTTGTATTGATTTCAAAGGTATAATAAGATGGTTTTGGTGAGTAGACATATTGTGACGCTATGTGCTAGTATCTTGTAACGCTTGTGTAAAGAGGTCATCTTACTTATGCTTATGTTGTTTGAACTATGTTGTTGTGTTAGTACTATATCACTCACCTCTTGAGATGATACCGGGGTTAAGTCGCCTCCGACGCGGGTAGACTCAAAGTGTCCGGGACCATGATTCGAGAATACCTCACGCGGGTCCAGGGGCCTGGCGCGAGCTACGAGAGTTCCGTGTTAGTATGCGGGTTATGCCTCACGCGGTCTATGCGCTACGCGACAACGAGTCCAGACGCTGCCGAGGAGTAGCTACCTCGACGGGTTATGCCTCACGCGCCCACGTGAGTGGCCCATGCGACTCGGAGTTCAGATTAGGCTTGCGAACGATGATGTGGGCGAGTGGCCCTGCTTCGATCATTCGCAGCCTGCACAAGACCTATTACGCTTACCTATTGTTGCTCTTGTTTGTGATGTGGCACTATGTGCGTTTCTCGGTTGTTTCACACATATTTGTAAACTGGTTTTAAAATGATATGTTTTCATTTAAGTACTTTACGCTGCATACTTAGTACCGTTGTATCGACTTCCTTCGTGGGCGTTCACGCCGCAGGTGGCAAAGCAGTGCTAGATCCGCATCCTTAGGATCTCTTTGCATTGCGTCGTGAGCTCCATCTTCTCGGAGGCTCTACTTTTGGTATGATCTCCTCGTATTGTAGATAGTTTGTACAGCCAGGTATGGCGGCCCCGCCCCGCCATAGTTGTATATTTCAGAGGTCTGTAGTCACGTTGTACATGTTTCGATGTAATCGCTAAACCTTGTTTATATATATATGCCGAAAGGCGACGCTTGTTCACATAAATCGTGTCTCATTTTATAAATCGCTTTCATGTCTTATTTTTATATTTCGCCGAGTACTGATGTATGACTACTGGGTGCCTGCAAGAAGGCACCGCCACGCCCCGAACGGGTCGTGACACTACCTCACCGCTTGCGATACATATTGTCACGCCCGACTCGCCCGTGATCGTGCCTTACCTCGCACCCTAGTGATACAACATCGAGAAAACCGTGGAAAAATAAAACACGAGTCATGAAACAAGAGATATAATAAATAAACAGGCCAACCAAAACAGTTGCCTTCAGTATATACATAACAACCCGAACAGTTATTCTTTTTACAAACCCTGCCCACAACAGTGCTACATACCTCTAAGATTTACAACAAATATGACGGGACAGGGCCCCGCCATACCCCTGAATGTACAAGAACCTACAACTCAGGGAAACATACCAAAGATAAGCCTCCGAAGGAACGGAGCTTTCCAACACGCTGAAATGAGATCCTAAGAGCGGATCCACGACCGATGTACTTACTCGCGGATTTAACGCACTTCAAGGAGGTCGCATAACAGTACCAAGTATGTGAAATCACAACATCAGAATGAAATCATAATAGCTTAAAAAGGTGAGACATGTATGATAACCAAAATACAAGACGCAACATAAAAGTAGCCAAGTCGTGACTCACGCCTCAAAGTCACCACTCAAATATAACTATGGGTCTCACGCCACAACATCCATCATGTTCGCATCATGGCCGCATGCCGGAATCGTGACGGTGTAGACATGTCCATGATGCAACACATAATAACAAGGCCGCATGGCCACATGCCCCGGACATCAGACGGTAGACATGCCCATGTAACCTCAATAACAATATATCTGGTCAACCCCGCATGACCACATGCCCCGGACATCAGACGGTGTAGACATGTCCATGATGCAACAATAATAACAAGGCCGCATGGCCACATGCCCCCGGAATACTGCATCGGTGTAGACATGTCCATGTGACATCAACAACAAGACAGTAATCAAAATGGAAACATACCCGTGGAATTCTCCATCACTGCCAGCACGTCCAAGTAAGTTCTCAACAAGTCAACCGGCCCTCTATCGAGAGACGCGGTAACACAGAAATACCACACTTGCACAACAAAGGCTATCATCACAAGCATAGGCAAGTTTCACGACAACAAGCATAGGCAAGTTTCACAACAACAAACATAGGCAAGTTTCACAACAACAAGCATAGGCAAGTTTCACAACAACAAAAAGTACTTTCATTTTATGCCAAAGTCCGGGTTTTTAACCCCAAAGTACTACATACGTTAAGTTCTTTTAAAAGAGATCCATTACTTTTATAAAAGTCACCCGATACCCGTAGTATTAGAATGACCAACCCACATTCCCTTTTCAAAATCAAGTAACAACATTCTTTTCCTAAGTTCCAGTTTGCCTAGTTTCAATTACTCAAGCTTCTCATTTTCAAATGGTTTCATAGTTTCCAAACTTAATCACTTGATTCCTTTTTAGAACAATTGAGTAATATATGTCTCACGTGAGAGTAGGTTATTCTTGTTTACAACATTCTTATTACAGCAGCCATGATCTAGAAAATGTATATCATTTTGTCTCATCTTAGTTTCTATGCAGATGGAGGTTTCATCGGTTTTAATACAATTCATCATTATTCAATACATTTTCCTTTATTAACGCCGCAGTTGGTCCTGTCGATACACATTCGATTTCAAATCAAGAAACATTATCCCTTTAAATAAAACCCAGTACTCCTTACTCACGAATGAGGTTTCACACAAACATTCACATTAAAACAAATAAGTTAAGTCTCTTATCTTATAAGATCAAGTCTCTTAACTTCTAACATCAAGAAACCATTTTCTTTACCTCTTAAGACATTATACCTAACTCCCATAAAGCTAGTATAACTCTTTTTAAAACCTTTAAAACCAAGTGTTACTCTCCTTCCAAAACGATTTATAAATCTTTTGAAATACATCAAGTTCTTTATTATAACTAGCCGCTTATAATTCACATCGCTTACCTTTTAAAACCACAAAGTATTTTCTTACCTACATAAAGTCGTTATAACCAACTTCCCATAAAGCCGTTATAACACTTTATGTTTTAAGAACAATCAAACACGCTTAACACATGACGTCTACCAGATTACATAGTTCACGATATCATGCTAGAAGAGATAGAAGAGGTTCACATACCTCGCGACGATTATCGATAATAAGCAAAAAGCTCCAAGTACTACAACCTTGCTAGCCCTTTCCACTCCTCGAGTAGAATACGCTACTCTTAGTACTTTCACCTATAAAGGTCACAAACGCCTATTAACCCCAAAACACAAGTTTCTATCTTTCTACGTAAAATTCGTAAAGACTCTCCCCGCAACAAACAGAAATCTCCTCCTTTATCGAGGTCGCTACCAAGCCAACCAGTGGGGTTAACACGCCTACCCTGACGCTGCATAATTCTACTACACAAGAATGTTACATAAGTCTATCGTAATACAGCCCTAGGTAATTACGATCGCTTCTTCTCTTTATTATCCTTCTATGTGATTACTGCTCAATTCTTTATTCTTCAAAGCTTAAGTCAAAAGACATTGCCACAATACTAAGTTCAGTTCTATATATAGTATACAACAACTATATATTCAACACTTATGTAATTTCCAATTACAATAGAAGGACAGTAGTGTTTACCTCGATAAGCCCAAAATTATCCAAGTATAAAGTCGATCCTGAGCAACGCTTAGCTCCTACTCCGAGCGCTCCAAACAACCCTTAGAAGTTCTAACCAACTTCTACTTACAACTTCAACAACGGTGAAGATTTCAGTGGTTTCGCTTCGTGGCTAAAGGAAGTATAATCGTATTTTCCGGGCTTTGTATGTTGTAACTCGGGAATACTACAAGGTATGTGGGACAAGGTATTTGGACCTTACAACCACACTATGAGAGTATTTCTATACCACAACACGGGGTATTATACGAACACCACTAGGCTAGTGGGGTACCTACGGCTAGACACCACAGCGGGAGGGGAGGCTCTCGGCCAAAGGCCTTAACCAAGGGGAGGGGTGTTGGACGATTTCAAGGTTGAGGGGGAGGGAGAGATTTTTAACACTTAGAACAATTTTGGATGAAGAAGTTCATCAACATGGAGGGGTATTTATAGGTGAAGAAATAGCCAACCAATGGCCAAGATTCTTCCAAGTGTATAGCAAGTGTAAGGTCAAGATCAAGCCATGTGTTTGTGGGTCACACTTGCTCATCAACTACACAAAAATATCCTACCTAACCCTTGACCAAAATGGGCAACAAAACGCGCAAGAATGGCCATTTCGCCCCTTTGTTTCCAATGCGAGGGTGACACATGTCACCCTCCCGCTGGTCCAAAATGTTTCGCCTCTGGAAAAATCCGCAAAAATTATAAATGACATAGCCGAATTTTCCCAACAAAAGTCGTGGAAACGCTTCATTTAAAAACGACTCTAATCGGGTGTTGTGTACAAATTTCAAACTTGCCTAACTTAAGGCTCAATTTTCTACGCACGCCCCACGCATACTCAAAATACGGGTATAACATTCTTCCCTTAGAAACATTCGTCCGAATATTCCTTCTCAAGTCTCAACACAAACACGCCAAGATAGTCTTCACCGCTATACGCATTAAAACAATCATGCCACACCGCCATGAAATAACAAATGCACAAAATACGAAATCCCAAGTCCACGAGGCATCACCTCTGTTATCACAAAAGTTCCCACCAAGGTCTAAAATATACTCCTCCGCACCTTCATTTCACAAAAGAAACGATCACACTCGCTCACTTCTCCCTACCTCGCTGCACTGCTCAACACTCAACTCTTCCCGACACGCACCACACTTCACCAATGCTTCGCTTTCCAACCCTTGGAGTCACTACCTCCAAACTTGGTCATCTTACTAACCTCGATTTCCTCTAAGGCCATTCTCGCCTTCACGAACCGATTCTCGTCGAACGATCCACGAACTCATACGATGGTCATCTAAACTGGGCCTAGCACCCTCGTGACCGCCACCGGGCGACCACCCGAGCTGACCCTTCCTCGAAACGACGCGGTTGGCCCGCAACATGGCCCCAACCCGACCCATCAGAGCGCCAACTTCCGCCTCCGACACGAACACACGCTGGAAGCTACCACTTCCATCTCACACTAACCAGATTTTTTTAATCACACTATGGCACAAAGCTATCCGAACATAACACTTAACACATCATTAACATCAATACATACAAGTATCTACTGTGGTTAAGGATATACTCAAACTAGGCGGTTCAAGGACCGCTAAAATCGAACTTCCACCGCGACTTACCGTGGCCCGCAATCGCCTAGTAGTCAGGCTATCCTACCGCCGCTACCGGCCTGGACAGCTTCGCATATGGCCCGCTGGCCGCAAGAATAACAAGCTCCTCGTACTACGACACTTCAAATGCGTCTACTACATCGACCACACCGAGGTAGTGGTGATCGATCCGCCAACACCCTACTCTCGAACATTCAAACTCGGGAGCCCCGACCGCTTCCCGAATATCCTGCGGTCCCGGCGTCGCGGAGGACCACTCAGAATGGGCGAGGTACATAACTAGTTCGGCCGAGGCGGTCCGCTAAAGTCGCTAAAATATCCGCTGCCTCGCCTTCTTCGCTGAAAGCGTCCACCTGCCGACCGCGCCTCGCACCTGCGTACGAGCTCAATGCGGCAATGTCCATGCCCACCAAGAGAAACACCAACTCGCTAGGTAATCGCCGAGCCTCAGAATATATCGGCACACTCGATCCTCCATACTAGCTACTAATGCGGAACATACCGCCAATGAGTCGAACTCACATTGTACTCCGAATCAGACGCTCGCTCGCTCAACATCAAAAACTGTTTACCGAGCCCTCCTCATTTGTGCGAGGCAAGAAATGTGCCGAAGGCCCCCAAAAACTCGCCCCAAACGGCCGGAAGCATGCTCTCCCGAAAGCTCCCACGAAGTCAAACCAATCGATCCGCGTATCACGCAAATGACGTAACCAAATGTCACGCACTACCTCAAGCCTTGATCACCCGTGATCCTTCTTCAGAATCGACGGATGAACTCCTCGCGGATCATCCTCCGCCGACCAGAAACTCAAAGCGGCTACAACTAAGGAAATCCAGTAGCCTCAAATCGTCGCCTCGTGCACTACATGTGCCGCTGAATCGAACTGGCCCAAATTTATCTCTCATATTCGCCACAACTCGCCAATAATCGCCATCTCTGCGACTCATCTCCCGCCTGCATCGTGGACCGAGGCTCGTGTATCAGAGTCTCAGCAGCCATCCGCCGCGCTTAAACTCGCTGGCCGCGGCGCCGCAAAACTCGCCGTCAAGCACTACTCGTGCATCGATCGCTCGCGCTCGCATTCTCCTCAATCCCACTAGCAGCCTCCTCGCTGCCTCGCCTTCGGGCCTCGCTGCTCTTCGCAGAGGCATAATCGTAAAACGAAACACGCCGAGGGTCCAACTTACAACACAAATTTATAAGGCACGATCTCGTAATGAGAAGAATGGAAACTAATCCTAAATGTCCTATAGCCTCCTCGATTATAGACGTGGTGCACAACACACCGATAATCAAGACTCTACTAGACACGGTCTCAGACACTTTTCGAGGACTAATCGCTCGATACCACTTTGTCACGCCCGACTCGGCCTGGATCGTGCCTTACCCTGCACCCTAGTGATACAACATCGTAGAAAACCAAATGAAAATAAAACACGAGTCATGAAACAAGAGATATAATAAATAAACAAAGCAACCAAAATAGCTTTTCAGATATACATAACAACCCGAACAATTATTCTTTTTACAAACCCGCCACAATAAAGGCATGCACTTCTAAGATTTACAACAACTATGACGGACAGTGGCTTCGCCATACCCCGAATGTACAAGAAACCTACAACTCAGTGGAAACATACCAAAGATAAGCCTCCAAGGAACGGAGTTTCCAACACGCTGAAATGAGATCCTAAGAGCGGATCCACGATCGATGATTTTACTCGCAGATTTAACGCACTCAAGGAGGTCAAGCATAACAGTACCAAGTATGTGAAATCACAACATCAGAAATGAAATCATAATAGCTTAAAAAGGTGAGACATGTATGATAACCAAAATACAAGACGCAACATAAAAGTTAGCCAAGTCGTGACTCACGCCTCAAAGTCACCACTCAAATATAACTATGGGTCTCACGCCACAACATCCATCATGTTCGCATCACGGCCGCATGCCCTTAATATCGTGACGGCAGTAGACATGTCCATGATGCAACACATAATAAGGCCGCATGGCCACATGCCCCGGACATCAGACGGTGTAGACATGCCCATGTAACCTCAATAACAATATATCAGTGGTCAACCCCGCCGCACGGCCACATGCCCCGACATCAGACGGTAGACATGTCCACGATGCAACACAATAATAAGCGCCGCATGGCCACATGCCCCGACATCAGACGGTGTAGATACGCCCATGTGACATCAACAACAAGACAAGAATCAAAATGGAAACATACCCGTGGAATTCTCCATCACCGCCAAAGACGCCCAAGTAAGTTCTCAATAAGTCAACCTACTCTATCGAGAGACGCAGAATACGTAAATACCACACTTGCACAACAAAGGCTATCATCACAAGCATAGGCAAGTTTCACGACAACAAGCATAGGCAAGTTTCACAACAACAAACATAGGCAAGTTTCACAACAACAAGCATAGGCAAGTTTCACAACAACAAAGTACTTTCATTTTATGCCAAAGTCCGGGTTTTTAACCCCAAAGTACTACATACGTTAAGTTCTTTTAAAAGAGATCCATTACTTTTATAAAAGTCACCCGATACCCGTAGTATTAGAATGACCAACCCACATTCCCTTTTCAAAATCAAGTAACAACATTCTTTTCCTAAGTTCCAGTTTGCCTAGTTTCAATTACTCAAGCTTCTCATTTTCAAATGGTTTCATAGTTTCCAAACTTAATCACTGATTCCTTTTAGAACAATCGAGTAATATATGTCTCACGTGAGAGTAGGTTATTCTTGTTTACAACATTCTTATTACAAAATGCATGATCTAGAAAATGTATATCATTTTGTCTCATCTTAGTTTCTATGCAGATGAGGTTTCTACCGGTTTTAATACAATTCATCATTATTCAATACATTTTCCTTTATTAACGCCGCAGTTGGTCCTGTCGATACACATTCCGATTTCCAAATCAAGAAACATTATCCCTTTAAATAAAACCAAGTACTCATTACTCACGAATGAGGTTTCACACAAACATTCACATTAAAACAAATAAGTTAAGTCTCTTATCTTATAAGATCAAGTCTCTTAACTTCTAACATCAAGAAACCATTTTCTTTACCTCTCTTAAGACATTATACCTAACTCCCATAAAGCTAGTATAACTCTTTTAAAACCTTTTAAAACCAAGTGTTACTCTCCTTCCAAAACGATTTATAAATCTTTGAAATACATCAAGTTCTTTATTATAACTAGCCGCTTATAATTCACATCGCTTACCTTTTAAAACCACAAAGTATTTTCTTACCTACATAAAGTCGTTATAACCAACTTCCCATAAAGCCGTTATAACACTTTATGTTTTAAGAACAATCAAACACGCTTAACACATGTACGCTCACCGCATTACATAGTTCACGCATATCATGCTAGAAGAGATAGGAAGAGGTTCACATACCTCGACGATTATCGACAATACAAAAAAGCTCCAAGTACTACAACCTTGCTAGCCCTTTCCACTCTCGAGTAGAATACGCTACTCTTAGTACTTTAACCTATAAAGGTCACAAAAGTCTTTTAACCCCACAACACAATTTCTATCTTTCTACGTAAAATTCAAGAAGACTCTCCCCGCAACAGAAATCTCCTCCTTTATCGAGGTCGGCTACCAAGCCAACCAGTGTTAACACGCCTACCCGACGCTGCATAATTCTACTACACAAAGAATGTTACATAAGTCTATCGTAATACACCCTAGGTAATTACAGTCGCTTCTTCTTTATTATCCTTCTACGTGATTACTGCTCAATTCTTTATTCTTCAGCTTAAGTCAAAAGACATTGCCACAATACTAAGTTCATTCTATATATAGTATACAACAACTATATATTCAACACTTATGTAATTTCCAATTACAATAGAAGGACAGAGTGTTTACCTCGATAAGCCCAAAATTATCCAAGTATAAAGTCGATCCCGAGCAACGCTTAGCTCCTACTCCGAGCGCCCAAACAACCCTTAGAAGTTCTAACCAACTTCTACTTACAACTTCAACAACGGTGAAGATTTCCTTAGGTTTCGCTTCGTGGCTAAAGGAAGTATAATCGTATTTTCTAGGCTTTTGTATAAGTGTAACTCGGGAATACTACAAGGTATTTGGGCCAAGGTATTTGGAAATTACAACAACACTAGAGAGTATTTCTATACCACAACAAGGGTATTATACTAAAACAACTAGGCTAGTGTGGTACCCACTGCTAGACACCACAAAGGGGAGTGGAGGCTCTCGCCAAAGGCCTTAACCATGGGGAGTGGTGTTGACGATTTCAAGGTTGAGGAGGAGAGATTTTTAACACTTAGAACAATTTTGGATGAAGAAGTTCATCAACATGGAGGGTATTTATAGTGAAGAAATAGCCAACCAATGGCCAAGATTCTTCCAAGTGTATAGCAAGTGTAAGGTCAAGATCAAGCCATGTGTTTGTGGGTCCCACTTGCTCATCAACTACACAAAAATATCCTACCTAACCCTTGACCAAAATCGGGCAACAAAACGCGCAAGAATGGCCATTTCGCCGCCCCTTTGCTTCCAATGTGAGGTGACACATGTCACCCTCCCGCTGGTCCAAAATGTTTCGCCTCTAAAAATCCGCAAAAATTATAAATGACATAGCCGGAATTTTCCCAACAAAAGTCGTGGAAACGCTTTCATTAAAAACGACTCTAATCGGGTGTTGTGTACAAATTTCGAAACTTGCCTAACTTAAGGCTCAAATTTTCTACGTACGTCCCCACGTACATACTCTGAAAATACGGGGTATAACACATATACAATATATATATATATACAATACGCGGCCGCATGCCCCGGAATCCCTCATCGGTGTAGCATGGCCATAATAATCGTATATACCATGCCCCTAATCCTCATCGGTGTAGACAGATCTTCACGGGAGCCACCATGGAATAATAGTAATGGTCACATGCCCCTAATCCTCATCGGTGTAGACATGCCCATGTGACAATAATAGTATACCGAATTTAACCACGTACGGCCGCATGCCCCTAATCCTCATCGTAGACATGTCCATGTGATAATAATATACCGGAGTTTAACTCACGCACGGCCGCACGCCTAATCCTCATCGGTGTAGACATGTCCATGTGATAATAATAATAATATACCGGGAGTTTAACCCGCTGCATGGCCGCATGCCCCGGAATCCCTCATCGGTGTAGACATGTCCATGTGATAATAATAATATACCAGAGTTTAACTCACTGCACGGCCGCACGCCCTAATCCTCATCTGTAGACATGTCCACGTGATAATAACAATGGAAGCATACCCGTGGAATCCTCCACACGCCAGACGTCCGACCAATTCACAACAAGTCAGCCGGCCCCTCAACCGAGAGACGCGGTAACATAGTAATACCACCAAAGGCTATCACAACTAGCATAGGCAAATTTAACATATTCTTAGACTTTCATTAACATGTAAATAGATTCACCATCTATATAACTCAAGTACTCCCATTTTATGCCAACAATCCGGTTTTAACTCCTACAAGATTACTGCACCTTAAAATCTTTCAAAAGATCCATTTCTTTTACAAAGGTCACACGATACCCGTAGTATCAAAATAGAGTGACTATCATTTTAAGTAAACCAAAACAATTTCCATACCTTCTTTTGAATAAACCAAGACAATACCGTGCCTTCTTTTTAAACCAAATCACTTCTCCTTTTAAAGCCAAGTTACCCTTTTAAATCCAATAATAAAACCATTCTTTTGTTTTCATAAAGTCGCTATAACTAACTTCCCATAAAGCTATTATAACACTTTATGTTTTAAACCAATTTGAGACGAAACCATGCCTTTCTTTTTAAATCAATTTAAGACAAAACCATGCCTTCTTTTTAAATCAAAAACACTTCAATTCTTCAAGTCTCTCTCTTTTATAAATCAAGTTCCTTACTTAGGAAATTTAAGAAAAATCAATACTTGTTATTAATGACCTTATTAAAGCAACCGTGATCTAGGAAATGTAATACAATTTTGTCTTATCTTAGCTTCTATGCAGATGGAGGTTTCTACTTGTTTTAATAATATTAATTATTTGTCAATATATTTTCCTTTATTAACGCTGCAGTGGTTTGTTCGATACTTATTCTCATTTCCGAAATTAATATAACATTATTATTCAAAACCAAGTACTCATTACTCACTTAACGAGGTTCCACAACTTTCCACACAATTCAAGTTCTTCACATATCAAGTCAAGTCAAATATAAGTCAAGTCTCTTATCTTTTTAAAAATCAATAAACCATTCTTTTACCTACATAAAGTTGTTATAATTAACTTTCCATAAAGCCATTATAACACTTTATGTTTTAAATAAACCAAATTCATTTTACACACGTACGTCTACCGTACTATATATATTTCACAAATATCATGCTAGAAAAGATAGGAAGAGGTTCACATACCTCGCGACGATTATCGACAATTAGCAAAACGCTCCAAAGTACTATAACCTTGCTAGCCCTTTTTCACCCTTCAAGTAGAATACGCTACTCGTAGTACTTCCACCTATAATGGCCATGAAACGTCTATTAACCTCTAGATCTCTTTGTAGGATATTTCTAAGAACAAGGTTCCATATCCTACGGAAAATTCGGCAGCACCTCCCCCGTTTCTACTCAATTTTCCACCTTTTTCAAGGCCCGATAATAGTAACCAACATGCCATAAATAAGGTGCAATAATTCCGAAATTAAAGAAGGGGATAACACGCCCAAACGGAACGCGATTAACAATCTCTCCTTCATAACACCAATAATAAAAGAAGGGGATAACACGTCCAAACGTAACGCGATTAACAATCTCTCCTTCATAACAACAATAATAAAAGAAGGGGATAACACGCCTAAACGGAACACGATTAACAATCTCTCCTTCATAACAACAATAATAAAAGAAGGGGATAACACGTCAAAACGGAACGCGATTAACAATCTCTCCTTCATAACAACAATAATAAAAGAAGGGGATAACACGCCCAAACGGAACGCGATTAACAATCTCTCCTCCATAACAACAATAATAAAAGAAGGGGATAACACGCCAAACTAACGCGACAACAATCTCTCCTTCATAACAACAATAATAAAAGAAGGGATAACACGCCCAAACGGAACGCGATTAACAATCTCTCCTTCATAACAACAATGTAAATACGGTCCAAAGTAAATACACCAAAGTAGATACGGTCCAAAGTAGATACTGGCCCTTAAGTTGGGGTCCTTGGCCAACTTTTACAATTTTACTTATCCAATTACTTCATTAGTCCTTCAACTTATATTCCAATCTTTATATAAGTTATAGTTTCTTTGTTGTTAACTTCTTAGTAAGTAATGGATACATTTTTACCATTTTAATGGATAATATGCCAATTCTCCTTTTAACATCTTAACAAGATCCAAATCTTTCTTTATATCTTATAGTCCATAATATACTTCCAATATATGTATAATATCCATATATACATAATAATCAACTTCACAAAGAGGTTAAGGTTCATTACCTCAAAATAGCCCAAAAAACGTGACTGTCCGGATTTTAGCCACTACTTCGTCAGCTGAACTTGTAACGTCGATAACTCTCTACTCCAGTGTCCTATCGACGAGAGGTTTGTTGAGTTGGAAACTATACTCGACGAACTTCATTTTAGGATTTTGAAACACCCAAAAACTCCTAATATGCTAGGAGATATTCCCTTTCAAACTTGACTAAAAATCTGTCCAAAACAGTCCCGAAAATCTGCCCACTCTCGGCCAAGGGAGGTTTTTTTTGAGGCTAGGGGTGTGAAATCTTGTCTAACTCTTGGTTAATAATCTTCCTAAAATATTAAGGAAGAACACTTAGAAGTTTAAGAATTTTTGGACAACATTTGCTCAAGAAAAGGGGGTGTTGGATGAGAGCACTAGGAAAGGGAGAGAAATATTTTCAAGTCTTGAAATGTTCTAAGTGTGGAAGATTTTCATCAACTAAAGGGGTTTATATAGCACAACCAAGGGTTAGGATTGAAACATGTGTATGGTATAGATGGTTTGTGTAGGTTCCTTTCTACACTTGTCTCACAAATGCCATGCAAGACTTGACCATTTGACTAGCCCACTAGTCTTAAAAAAACGTCCAACATGTCCAATTTGGGGTGACACATGTCGCCTTCCTATTGGTCCAAAATATTTTATCTCTCGAAAAAATTCCATAGTCGTAAAAATATTGAAAACGTAAAATTTTCTTCACAAGGTTCGGAATATTTTCCGTCGGAAAACAATTCTTTCATTCTTACCCTAATTAGGGTTTAAACATTCGTACGTACGTCCTCACATACATACTCCGGAACTACGGGGTATAACATAGAAGTTCCTAGCCAACTTCTATTGAAGAAATAACTCCAAAAAGTGAAGAACACTAAGGCTTTTCTCCAAAGAGCTCTCGGCCAAGGGGGTAGTTTAGAGGTTAGGGTGTGAAATCTTGTCTAACTCTTGGTTACTAATCTTCCTAATACATTAAGGAAGAACACTTAGAAGTTTAAGAATTTTTGGACAATATTTGCTCAAGAAAGGGGGGGTTTGGACGAGAACTAGCTAGAAGGGAGAGGGAAATATTTTCAAGTCTTGAAATGTTCTAAGTGTGGAAGATTTTCATCAACTAGAGGTGTTTATATAGGACAACCAAGAGTTAGGATTGAAACATGTGTATGGCATAGATTGTTTGTGTAGGTTCCTTTCTCCACTTGTCCCACAAAATGCCATGCAAGACTTTGACCATTTGACTAGCCCACTTTCTTGCCAAAACCGTGTATATGGCCATGCAAATGCCATGCAAGACTTTTGGCCACTTGTCTTGCCCACTAGTCTTGAAAAAAACGTCTACCCATGTCCACTTGGGGTGACACATGTCGCCCTCCTATTGATCCAAAATATTTTATCTCTCGGAAAAATTCCATAATCGTAAAAATATTGAAAACGTAAAATTTCCTTCACAAGGTTCGGAATAATTTCCGTCGGAAAACAATTCTTTCATTCTTACCCTAATTAGGGTTTATACATTCGTACGTACGTCCTCACATACATACTCCGGAACTACGGGGTATAACACAAAGCCTCCGAAATAATGGAGCTTTCCAACCAGCTGAACAGTGATCCTAAGAATGAGGATCAGCAAGCTATGTACCTCAACCTGCGGCATGAACGCATCCCCGCGAAGGAGTTCAGTATGAAATATGTACCAAGTATGTGAAATCAAAATATCAGAATGAAATCATAATACCATATAAAGTCGAGACATGTATGATAACCAAAATAACAAGATAATCGTGCCTTGCCAAAGTGATAGTAATGAAAGTCAATTTTACCTTTTAAAGACTATTTCAACACATGAACAATAGTCACACAGGGCTACGGACGCAAGCCCTCAAATATCATCACATAGTCTAGTAAGGGTCTCAAGCCCACAAATATCACAGCGTGCCCGTGGAATCCCCCATCACTGCCGACAACCATAAGTGTAAAATATAACCATGTGACGCGCCCGTGGCATCCCACTCACCGCTTGCATACATATACAATACATATATATATCTCCTGCCCGTGGAATCCCCCATCACTGCCGACAGCCGTAAGTGTAACATATAACCATGTGACGCGCCCGTGGCATCCCACCTCACTGTCGGCGTACACATATACAATACATATATATATATATCTCATGTCCGTGGAATCCCTACATGACTTCATGGAGAGCTAATCCATGGGTTAATAATCGTATATAACATGGTCGCATGCCCCGGAATCCCTCATCGTATAAGCATGGCCATGGGGTAATAATCATATATAACATGCACGTGGAATCCCTCATCTCGGGTACATGTCTTCATGGGGAGCTAGTCCATGGAGTAATAATCGTACATAACATGGTCGCATGCCTAATCCTCATCGATAAGCATGGCCTACGGGTAATAAAATAACCGAATCTAACCCGCCTCCCGGTTGCATGCCGGAATCCTACATCGTATAAGCATGTCCAAGGAGTAATAAAACAATCCGAATCTAACCCGCATCCTGGTCGCATGCCCCGGAATCCCACATCGTATAAGCATGTCCAAGGATCAATCACAATGGAAGCATACCTGCGGAAGCCTCCACATCGCTTCAGACGCCCAAGTAAATTTACAACAAGACAGTCGGCCCTCCAACTGAGAGTCACGGCAGCGTAAACATATAATACTTGCACTCAAGGCTATCACAAGCAAGCATAGGCAAGTTCATTAAATCTTTAGACTTTCATTTTATATACTCAAGGCACTTTTCGTTTCACATAAAAATCCGGGAATTTAACCCAAAGTACTACGTACTTCCATTCTTTTCAAAAGACTCCTTTTTATATAAAACCCCAAGATACTAATAACCGTAGTATCAAGTCATATCTACTTTTCAAGGCAAGTCACAATACCTTTTAGAAATACATTTATAGGCTTCTAAATCAAGTGACTTCTTTCTTTAAAACTTTAAGCAAGTGATACCTTTAAATCAAATTGCTCTTCCTTATTTCAAGTCATTTCTTTATTTACATTACTAGAGAAAACCATTCTTTTAACCTTCCATAAAGTTGTTATAACCAACTTCCCATAAAGCCGTTATACTAACTTTATGCCTTAGACTAATTTTTTTTTTTATAACCAAGAGACTTATACTTTCAAATCAAGTTACATAACTTTCAAAATATTTCAAGTCTCTCAACTTTAGAAATCAAGTTTCTTAACTTAGAATTTCAAGTCTCTTATCTTTAGAATATCAAGAAATCCATACTTTCCAAATCAATTATTCTATACTTTTAAATCAAGTCATTTCTTCCTTTAAGAATCAAGTCTCATAACTTGAAAAATAAAGTTTCTTAACCTTTTAAGGATTCAAGGTTCATAGTCTTAAAACTTCATACGTAAACTCTTTAAATTAAGTAACATATATTTTTATGCGTTGTGAATAGGTTATACTTGTTTATAACGATCTTATTAGAGCAGCCATGATCTAGAAAATGTAATACAATTTTGTCTTATCTTAGCTTCTATGCAGATGGAGAATTCTACTCATTTTAATATAATTGATTGTCGATACATTTTCTTTTATTAACGCTGCAATGGCTTGTTCGATACTTATTCTTATTCGTGCAGTAAATTAGCAAAGTCAACTCGACTCCAAATACTTCCTAACGACTCTTACCAACATCCCCCATAAGACTTGGTAAGAACTTAGGATAACTTAAACATAACTTTCACATAGAGTAAATCAACTTACATACCTCTTAACTTCTAAGAGTAGAAGGAATCATGAAATAACACCACATGTATATTTTATACATAGAATCATGCCCAAGAAGGAAAAGGTTCACATACCTCGCGACGATTATCGACAAGTAGCAAAATGCTCCAAAGTACTTCAACTTTGATATCTTTTCCATCCTTTAAGTAGAATACGCTACTCGTAGTACTTCAACCTATATTAATCATAACATGTCTATCAACTCCTCACTTATTAACGTAGAATCATACTAAGTGCTAGGTCTCTTATTCTACGAAAAATTGGGCAACACCTACTTTGTTTCTACATACTTTTCCACCTTTTTCAAGGCCCGATAATCAATAACCAACATTCCACATTTAAGGCTCAATACAACAACCAATCAAAGGGGATTACACGCCTTACAATACGTGTAAAATTCTGCTCCACAATTAATACCAACTAGTTCCATATTCAAAGCCATTCTCGACAAACATGTACAACAACACAAGTCCTTTCCAATTCTTTTTCAATCCAAGTTCTTAGGTCTAACATGTTATATTGTCATAAACAACTTTAACAACTATAATTCCTTCTTTATATAACATGTGACGACTTAAACTAATAATCAAATTGAATTGTAATCTCAAAGGCTAAACATGCTAGTTTCGGATTAGGGTTCCAATAGCCAATACACTTATCAACTTCATACTATATACCTCATGCTTGCTAATATCCATAGCTACAACAATAAGTAATCTTAATTACTAAAATGACAAGAATTGTTACCTTTATAAGCCCTTATAAATTCCAAGATTCAAAGTCGCTCCTTAGCAATTCTTATCTCCTTTCCTTTACGCTCCAATCCGCTATTTGAAGCCTTTAGAAGTTCACAGCCAACTTCTCTTCCATTTCCAATCCAAAACTATGAAAACGACTTAGGTTTTCGCCTTGCGACTAACGTGAATACGTCGTTTTTCCGAGATCTTTCTATTAAGATATCCTTACAATACCCTTAGGGACCTTGGGTTAAAGTCTTGTGAATAATGAACCAAAATTGCAATGCAAATTTTTCTTGTGAGAAAAATGACAAAGCCGAGAGCACCTTAGGCTAGGGCTAAATGTGGGCCGACCCGACTCGACACGACACCCTGTATTAAAAAAAAAAAAAAGCCGGGGCTCGAACCGGATGACAGTATGGTCTCGCCAGTTCGACCCCGCTGTGCCTCGATCCCGCCCCGACCCGCCCGACTCCCGCCCCGACCCCAAATCCCGCCCCACCGACCTTTGCACAAAATAGCGTTGTCCAACGGCCATTTTACATTTTGGCTTGACAACGGCCATTTTAGGCCTCCTCCCCAACCCCTACCCCTTTATATTTATTTTTAACCCTATAAATACCTCATTCCTCTTCTTATTATTTTCACAAATCTTTCTACTCTCTAATCTCTCAATCAATCTCTAATTCTCTATACAACATTGTCTACATATTCAATCTATTTATTAATTTGAGAATTGGGAGTGAAGTTGGCAACTAGCTTGAGGATTATCTATCGAGCAAAGTTTCAATTTTCAACCTTCGATTACACGTCGACTTTACGCTGCGCTTGGTACATCTGCTCTCTCATTAAATTATTATTTTGTCTTTATTTCATTTAGCACATTTAATTTCATTATCTTTAACTATTTATTAGCATAATTAAAATGAAAGGACTAAGAGGCACGCTGGGTAAGGGTAAGGGTCGCTTCTTCTAGTAGGGGTGGTAACAAGGGCAAGTGGTACTTCTTCTAGTATTCCTGTTCAGCTTATTCCTAGACAAGATGATTTTATAGATCCCAAATGTTTCTGAAATACCATATGATCTTGACACAAATGATTATCCCAAATTGAAGAAGATTTTAATTTAGATGACACTCTAGTTGATGATACACTTATTAATGAAGATGATGATACACCCACTAGTGAAATGCCTCCTATCCCCATACTATGAGACGAGGTCCCAAGAAACGACCATTAAAATCGGTTGTATGGAAATATTTTGACAGGACGTAGCTAATCAAGTAGTGTATGTAAAACTTGTAAAAATGTTTATTCTTTTAAAATCGACAAGGTCATGGTGGGACGGGGTTTAGGAAGACACCTGTTGCAAAAACACAAAGCCTTGCATGCCCAATACATGATTGAAAAAACTCGTGAGCAAACGTCCTCTCAATCGGGACAAGGTTCACATACTAATGTCCAGGAGAAAGTACATGGTCAAATTAACCCTATGACGGGGAGTCAGAGTCCTAAATATGATAAACATAAAGATAGGAAGCACTAGCAAAATTAGTCACGTGAGGGTTTGCCTTTTCATTTCTGAATCTCCGGTTTTATTCATTATATTAGAGATATGTATAATCCTGCTTATAAAGGTTTTCCTAGATCAACCGTTAAAAGAGATGTATTTAAATTTGCACATGAATATCAACAGTATTTACGTTATGCATTATATCATTTAAATTGCAAAGTTGCTTTAACTTCTGATATAGGTCGTAGTACTAACGGCCATGATTATTTAACAGAATTGTCATCGATAGATTATAAACGGTCTATGCAAAACGATTTTAGCATATAGATATATAGATAGTAGGCACACTGGTGAGTTTATTTCAGAAAATATTTATTCAGTCGCCGATTATTACGGAATAACCGATAAAGTTATGAGTATTACATTAGATAATGCATCTTCTAACAATTATGCTATTAGTATTTTAAGAAATGTTTTAACTCCGTCTTTTCCAAAACATTTTCATATCAAATGTGCATGCCATATTTATAACTTAGTTGTAAAGGATGGTCTTTCACTTTTTCAAGATATTCTTGAAAAAATACAATTTGCTATACACTTTATTTTTAAAAATAATAGAATTCAACAAAGAAAAGAATATAAAAAAACTTGCCACGATTGTGGACTATCTTACAGAAAAATTCCCGAAGAAGTACCAACTAGGTGGAATTCTTTATATGACCAACTAGTTGTTGCTTATGACTATAGAAAACCTATTACTTTATTTTTTAACGCCCATAATCAAAATCCAAATGATATGATCAGGATACCGATTGGGAGAAAATTAGAGAACTTTTTGTATTTTTAGAAAATTTTCAACGAGCAACAAAAGAATTTTCTACTTTATATTATCCTACTATTTCAACTATGTTGTTTTATATAGCTATAATATTTTTACTTCTTAAAGAATATATGGAAAACTCGCTTATATCGCACTATTAAAAAAATGTTTATGAAATTAAAAATATTTTATTCCTATTCCCTATTTATATTATTGGTCATGTATTAAACCCGACTATTAAAGTAGAGGGTTGTAAAAGTCTTATTGAAAATATATATACCGTATGGACGCACTACCACCTCCAACTCCCAAAAATTTAAATGTTGAACCACCTATTGAACTAACGCTAGAAGAAGTGTTGAATAGCGTAGAAGATGAATGCAAAAGTATATCGGCATTACCAAAGAAGAAAGTGCTAGTAACCAACCGACTTTTGTATCATCTTCTTCTTCAACACAACCTAAAAACGACAAGCGGTTCGTGGCTAGGCCTAATATTAATTCTATTGAAAGCCTCGTAAATAAAATGTGCGTGGTAGCATGCTAACCAAATTAGTGAGTTCGATGTTTTGTTTTGCGGTAATTTACCTTACCAAGCTTATCAATGAAGAAGGAAAGGAAGACTTATTGAAATATTGGAGCCGAATGAGAAGACATTTCCGACACTTTCAATGATGGCCCGAGATATTTTGAACATCTCAAGCGCCATCGCTTCGAAGCGCTTTTTCGCAGGATTTCAAATAGAGAGCACGTACACTCATTAGCCGAGACACTGAGATGGCGGTACTATTCAGAGATTGGATACGAGCGGAGCGAAGGAGGCGCACAACCGTAGATTAACGAAGAAGATGACGACAACTACAACGACATTTTATCTGAAGGCATGAGTAGCGACGTGGAACAATTTGATCAAGATATACCAATTCCAACCGAAGAACCACAAGAAATTATAAAGAAATTAGAAAAAATATTTTCAAATTGGTAATTTATTTCATTGCACTTTTTAAAGTGTTCTATGTCTTTCACTCTTTTGCAATTTTTTCAACAACAAGATAATTACAATGTAATTTTGAATCTTGTATATTTGATATTTCAATGAAATTAATAATATAAAAGGCACAAAAACAGCCTTGGGATGTTGTTTTTACACTATTCTTGTCTTTGTTTAATTATTTAGTTTATAACTTTATACTTTATACTTTATAGTTTATACTTTATAGTTTATAGTTTATACTTTATACTTTATAAATATATTAAAAATTATAGTACTATAAGTCTATAATATGACAAGTATATGTTAATGTTACTTTGTTAGTACTTAGTAATTTTGTAACGACTGCCCGGGTTCAAGCATCGTGCCTTATCCCGCACCCTAGTGACACAACATCGAGAAAACCAAATGGAAAATAAAACTTTAAACAAGAAACAAGATATATGAACATAAACAAAGCAACCCAACTGCTACCTTCCAATAACATAAATAAATACAACTCTTTCAAAACGAATAAATCGGGCACCCTAGTGACACAACATCGAGAAAACCAAATGGAAAATAAAACTTTAAACAAGAAACAAGATATATGAACATAAACAAAGCCAACCCAACTGTTACCTTCCAATAACATAAATAAATACAACTCTTTCAAAACGAACAATTTAATCCTTTTACAAACCCCGCCCACAACAAAGATTACTGCACTTCTAAGATTTACAACAACTATGACGGACAGGCCCCGCCATACCCCGAATGTACAAGAACCTACAACTCAGTGAACACATACCAAAAGATAAGCCTCCGAGAAACGGAGATTCCCAAAACGCCGAATCGAGATCCTAAGAGCGAGGATCCACGATCGATGTACCTACTCGCGCAGATGAACGCAGCCTCAAGGCGAGGTCGATAACAGTACCAAGTATGTGAAATCAGAAAATATCAGAAATGAAATCATACTAGTCTATATAAAGCAGGAGACATGTATGATAACCAAACTACGATTCACAACATAAAAGCAAATATGTCTGTGACTCACGCCCTCAAGTCATCACTCAAATATAACTATGGGTCTCACACCCACAACATCAATCACGTTCGCATCATGGCCGCATGCCCCTAATTCGCAGACGGTGTAGACATGTCCATGATGCAACAATAATACCAATGCCCCATGGCCACATGCCCCGACTCGCGACGGTGTAGACACGCCCATGTGACATCAACAATAATATACTGGGTGATCAACCCTGCCACATGGCCACATGCCCCCGGAATTCTACCTCGGTGTAGACATGTCCATGTAACCACAATAACAATATATCGGGTAATCAACCCTGCCGCATGGCCACATGCCCCCGGAATTCTACTCGGTGCAGACATGTCCCATGTGACATCAACAACATGACAAGAATCAAAATGGAAACATACCCGTGGAATTCTCCGTCACTGCCAGCACGTCCAAGTAAGTTCTCAACAAGTCAACCGGCCCTCTATCGAGAGACGCGGTAACACAGAAATACAACGCTTGTACAACAAAGGCTATCATCACAAGCATAGGCAAGTTTCACACAACTCAAAGTACTTTCCCATAAGTCACACAATACCCGTAGTATAAAAATAGAGTGACTATCTTTTTAAGTAAACCAAAATACTTACCTTTGCAAAAATCAAGTAACCACATTATTTCCAAACGTTCAAGTTTGCCTAATTTCAAGTGCTCAAGTTTCTCATTTTAGAAAGGTTTTATAACTCATAGTCTTAATCCCTTTTAAAACAATTGAGTAACATATGTCATACATGTGAGTAGTTTATTCTTGTTTATAACATCTTATTACAGCAGCCATGATCTAGAAAATGTAATATCATTTTGTCTCATCTTAGCTTCTATGCAGATGGAGGTTTCTACTGGCTTTAATACAACACATCATTATTCAATACATTTTCCTTTTTTAACGCTGCAGTTGGTCCGTCGATACACATTCCGATTTCCAAATCAAGAAACATTATCCCTTTAAAAACCAAGTACTCATTACTCACGAATGAGGTTTCACACAAACATCCACATTAAAACAAATAAGTTAAGTCTCTTATCTTATTAGATCAAGTCTCTTAACTTCTAACATCAGTAAACCATTTTCTTACCTACATAAAGCTGTTATAACCAACTTCCCATAAAGCCGTTATAACACTTTATGTTTAAACCAAACAAATACACTTAGCACATGTACGTCCACCGTACTACATAGTTACACACATATCATGCTAGAACAGATAGGAAGAGGTTCACATACCTCGCGACGAGTATCGACAATAAGCAAAATGCTCCAAGTACTACAACCTTGCTAGCCCTTTCCACTCCTCAAGTAGAATACGCTACTCTTAGTACTTTCACCTAAAAAGGTCACAAACGTCTATTAACTTTTAAACATACGGTTCCATTTCTCTACAGAAAATTCGGCAGCACCTCCCCCCCCGCAACAGCGTAAATCTCCTCCTCTATCGAGGCCGGCCACCAAGCCAACCAGGGGGGGGGGGGGTTTACACGTCTAACCGGACGTGTACAATTCTACTCAGTAATACTACACAAGTCTACTGCAATACAGTCCTATGTAAATACAGTTCAGTTCTTTTCTTTAAATTCAGGCTTAAGTCAAAAGACATTGCCGCACAATAATGTTCAGTACTATATATAGTATACTTCAACTATATATTCCTACAACATGTAATCTCCAATTACAACTAGAGGGACAAGATAATTACCTCGATAAGCCCATAATTATCCAAGTTAAATGTCGATCCTTAGCAACGTTTAGCTCCAACTCTGGGTGCTCCATCCCGCTCCAAACAACCCTTAGAAATTCTAACCAACTTCTACTTAAATACTTCAATCAATCAATGAAGATTTCCTTAGGGTTTCGGTTTGAGACTAAAGGGACAAAAGGTAGTATTTCCGGGCTCTACGTATAGAGGTATCTTTGGAATACTACAAGGTACAAGGCTAAGGTATTTTGGGCATTATAACAATACTTGGAGAGTATTTCTACCAAGAGGGGGGTGTATTATACGAAACAACTAGGCTAGGGGGGGTACCCCACGGCTAGCTCCACAAAGTGGAGGGAAGCCTCCTACCAAAGCCCACACGAAAAGGGGAGGGGCACGGCTCTCGGCTAGAGCTCACAAAGGGGGAGGAGAGGGTTTCAAGACTTGGAAGTTTTTGGATGAATGAAGTCTTCAAGCCTAGGGGGGTATTTATAGCAAAACCAAAAGCCAACCAATGGCCAAGATCAAGCCATGTGCAAGGCAAGTGTAAGGTCTTGATCAAGCCAAGTGCACCCTAGCCCTACTCCACCAAACATGGCACAAAACAAGCCACAAACAAGCCACAAACAAGGCCAAGAATAAGGGACCAATCGGCCAAGGCCAACCACCTCGACCGCCCCTAAACTGTCCAACGAGGGTGACAAGTGTCACCTCCCGCTGGTCCAAAAATGTTTCGCCTCTAAAAATCCGCAAAAATATAAATGACATAGCCGGAATTTTCCTACGAAAGTCGTGGAAACGCTTAGCGAAAACGACTCCAATCGGCACTTGTGCCCAAAATTCGATCCTTTGCCTAACTTAAGGCTCAAATTCTTCACGCACGCCCCACGCATACTGGAAATACGGTATAACATTCTCCTCTCAGAAACATTCGTCCCGAATGTTCCTTCTCAAGTCTCAACCCAAACACGCGCTTAGTATAGCCTTCATCGCTATACGCACGAAACAATCATGCCACACCGCCATAAAAAAATAACAAACGCATCAATACTTAAACCCAAGTCAACGAGGAAACACCTCTAATCATCACAAAACCCTTACACGAGGTCTAAAATATACTCCTTCACACCTTCATTTCACAAAAGAAACGATCACACACGCTCACTTTTCCCCATCTTGTTGTACTTTCTCGAACACTCAAACTCTTTCTAGTATCCGTACCACACTTCCACAACGCTCGCTTTCCAACCTCGAGTCACTACCTCCAAACTTGGTCATCTTACTAACCTCGATCTTCTAAGGCCGTTCCGGCCTCCACGATCCGCTCGGTCGAACATATCCACCAACTCATACGATGGTCATACAAACTGGGCCTAGCATCCTCGTGACCCTACCACCGGAGGACCACCCAGAACCGACTTACCTTAACCGGCCACGGTTGACCCAGATCACGCCCTCAACCCGACCCACAATCGCCACGCCCTTGTTCCCACACACGGAACAATCTCGCTAAATCACATCATGAAAGCTACCACTTCCATCTCACATTACCCATGGGTGATCACTCACATAAAACCCACGTATACTACGACTCGATAAAGGTCAAACATAAAACGAATCTTTTACTCAAGACGACCTTACCTCTAAGGTCTCAATCGTGATACCAGTGGTTCACACTTACCACGCCCCATACTTATCCTCCCAACTAAGCATGTTTTCTAACTCATAATTAACACAACGCCATTCGCATAGCACATAATAATGAGACCATCATAACAAGCATACCAAAACTCTGAGGGTTAAGGATATACCGAAGCTACCGCCCACTCTAATCATAGGCACGCCATACAGGCGCATAATCAGAAGGCGATGAACCAGCCATCGATCCGGTAGGGTGAGTCGTAACATCCGTATACCCTTGGTCGACAGCCTCGCAAATGGCCCCGCCGCCGCAAAAATAACAAGCTTCCCCGGCACCACGACACTCCAAATGCGGTCTACCACATCGACCACACCGAGGTAGGGTGACCGATCCGCCAACACTTACTTCCCGAAACTCGAACCTCGAGCCACGACCGCCCCGAATACTGATGCTCGGAAGGTTGTGGAGGACCACTCTGACCGGGCGGAGGTACAAAACTAGTATCCTTGAGGCGGTCCGCCTCGAAAGTCACCAAATGACCGTTGTTCGCCCTCTTCGCCGATCTTGGTCATTCCGTCGACCTCTCCGTGCCTCACATCCCAGCATGAGTCGCACGCGGCAATGTCCATGCCGTGAAGAGCTACTCTGAACATGCCTCGACATGTAATCATCGAGCCACAGAACATATCGGTGCACTCGATCCTCCATACTAGCTACCAACGCTGGACGCACGCCAATGAGTCGAACTCCACATTGTACTCCCAACCGCACGCCCGCCTCGTCTAAGCATCAAAAATCTGTCATTGCGTGCTCCTCATCCGCGGAGGCAAGAAGTGCGTGAGAAAGCCCCAAAACTCATCCCATACTGCTGAGGTGCATGCTCTCCCGAAAGCTCCTATGAATCAAACCAATCGATTGCGGTATCACGCACCGATGCGAACCAAAGGTCACAGACTCGGTCTCAAGCCTTGATCACCCGCGTGATCCGTCAGAATCGCCGGATGAACTCCTGCGGATCATCCTCGTGCCTCGACCCATAAAACTCTGGCGGGCTAACTCGTAAAGTCCGTAGCCTCAAACTATCTCGCTCGGGGTGACCATCGTGCTATCGAACTGAATCGCCGATCCAAATTTATCTCATATTCGCCACGACTCGCCAAGAATCGCTATCTCTTGTAACCCATCTCCTCCGCCCTGCATCGCTGGACCGAGGCTCGTGTATCGCGTCTCGGCAGCCATTGCCGCGCTTCTAACCTTCGCTGGGCCGGGCGGCGCTACAAAACCCGCCGTCAAGCACAACTCGTGTATCGCTCGGGCTCGCGCTGCATTCTCTCAGATCTCACTAGCGGTTCCTCGGCCGCCTTGCCCTTCGTGGCTCAAGTTGCTCGCGGGAGGCATAATCGTAAAAACGAGATACGTCGGGGTCCAACTTACAACACAACTCTAAGGCACGATCTCGAATGAGAAGAATGGAAACTAATCCTAAATGTCTCCAGCCTCACGATTATAGATGTGGTGCACAACACATCGATAATCAAGACTCTACTAGACACGGTCAGAGACACTTTCCGAGGATTAATCGCTCGATACCACTTTTGTAACGACTGCCCGGGGCGCATCGTGTGCCTTATCCTGCACCCTAGTGACACAACATCGTAGAAAACCAATGAAAATAAAACTTTAAACAAGAAACAAGATATATGAACATAAACAAAGCCAACCCAACTGTTACTTCCAATAACATAAATAAATACAACTCTTTCAAAACGAGCAGCTTTAATCCTTTTACAAACCCCGCCACAACAAAGATTACTGCACTTCTAAGATTTACACAACTATGACGGACAGTGGCCTCGCCATACCCCGAATGTACAAGAACCTACAACTCAGTGGAACACATACTAAAAGATAAGCCTCCGAGAAACGGAGCTTCCCAAAACGCTGAACCGAGATCCTAAGAGCGAGGATCCACGATCGATGTACTCTACCGCAGATGAACGCAGCCTCAAGGAGGTCAAGATAACAGTACCAAGTATGTGAAATCAGAAATATCAGAAATGAAATCATACTAGTCTATATAAAGCAGAGACATGTATGATAACCAAACTACTGATTCACAACATAAAAGCAAATATGTCGATGTGGACTCACGCCTCAAGTCATCACTCAAATATAACTATGGGTCTCACGCCCACAACATCAATCATGTTCGCATCACGGCGCATGCCGGAATTCAGACGGTGTAGACATGTCCATGATGCAACAATAATACCAATGCCCTATGGCCACATGCCCCGACCAGACGGCAGACACGTCCATGTGACATCAACAATAATATACTGGGTGATCAACCCTGCCGCATGGCCACATGCCCCCGGAATTCTACCTCGGTGTAGACATGTCCAAGTAACCACAATAACAATATATCGGGTAATCAACCCTGCCGCATGGCCACATGCCCCCGGAATTCTACCTCGGTGTAGACATGTCCATGTGACATCAACAACAAGACAGTCATCAAAATGGAAACATACCCGTGGAATTCTCCACCGCCAAAGACGTCCAAGTAAGTTCTCAACAAGTCAACCTCTCATCGAGACGCCAGAACACGTAAATACAACACTTGTACAACAAAGGCTATCATCACAAGCATAGGCAAGTTTCACACAACTCAAAGTACTTTCCCATAAGTCACACAATACCCGTAGTATAAAAATAGAGTGACTATCTTTTTAAGTAAACCAAAATACTTCCTTTGCAAAAATCAAGTAACCACATTATTTCCAAACGTTCAAGTTTGCCTAATTTCAAGTGCTCAAGTTTCTCATTTTAGAAAGGTTTTATAACTCATAGTCTTAATCCCTTTTAAAACAATTGAGTAACATATGTCATACATGTGAGTAGTTTATTCTTGTTTATAACATCTTATTACAGCAGCCATGATCTAGAAAATGTAATATCATTTTGCCTCATCTTAGCTTCATGCGGATGGAGGTTTCTACCGTTTTAATACAACACATCATTATTCAATACATTTTCCTTTTTAACGCCGCAGTTGGTCTGTCGATACACATTCGATTTCCAAATCAAGAAACATTATCCCTTTAAAACCAAGTACTCATTACTCACGAATGAGGTTTCACACAAACATCCACATTAAAACAAATAAGTTAAGTCTCTTATCTTATTAGATCAAGTCTCTTAACTTCTAACATCAGTAAACCATTTTCTTACCTACATAAAGTATTATAACCAACTTCCCATAAAGCCGTTATAACACTTTATGTTTAAACAAACAAATACACTTAGCACTGTACGTCCACCGCACTACATAGTTACACACATATCATGCTAGAACAGATAGGAAGAGGTTCACATACCTCGCGATTTAGTATCGACAATAAGCAAAATGCTCCAAGTACTACAACCTTGCTAGCCCTTTCCACTCCTCAAGTAGAATACGCTACTCTTAGTACTTTCACCTAAAAAGGTCACAAACGTCTATTAACTTTTAAACATACGGTTCCATTTCTCTATAGAAAATTGACAAAGACCTCCCACATCAGCGTAAATCTCCTCTCTATCGAGGCCGCCACCAAGCCAACCATGGGGGTTTTACGTCTAACCTGGACGTGTACAATTCTACTCGATAATACTACACAAGTCTCTGCGTCTGATCACATGTAAATACGATTCGATTCTTTTCTTTAAATTGGGCTTAAGTCAAAAGACATTGCGCACAATAATGTTGATTACTATATATAGTATACTTCAACTATATATTCCTACAACATGTAATCTCCAATTACAACTAGAGGACAAGATAATTACCTCGATAAGCCCATAATTATCCAAGTTAAATGTCGATCCTTAGCAACGTTTAGCTCGACTCGGTGCTCCATCCCGCTCAAACAACCCAGAAGTTCTAACCAACTTCTACTTAAATACTTCAATCAATCAACGAAGATTTCCTTAGGGTTTGGTTTGAGACTAAAGGGACAAAAGGTAGTATTTCCGGCTCTACGCACAGAGGTATCTTTGGAATACTACAAGGTACAAGGCTAAGGTATTTTGGGCATTATAACAATACTTGGAGAGTATTTCTACCAAGAGGGTGTATTATACGAAACAACTAGGCAGGGGTACCCAGGCTAGCTCCACAAAGGGGGAGGAAGCCTCGGCCAAAGCCCACGAAAGGGGAGGGAAGCCTCTCGGCCAGAGCTCACAAAGGGGGAGGAAAGGGTTTCAAGACTTGGAAGTTTTTGGATGAAAGAAGTCTTGAGCCTAGGGGTATTTATAGCAAAACCAAACGCCAACCAATGGCCAAGATCAAGCCATGTGCAAGGCAAGTGTAAGGCCTTGATCAAGCCAAGTGCACCCTAGCCCTACTCCACCAAACATGGCACAAAACAAGCCACAAAACAAGCCACAAACAAGGCCAAGAATAAGGGACCAATCGGCCAAGGCCAACCACCTCGACGCCCTCTAAATCGTCAATGTGGGTGACAAGTGTCACCCTCCCGTTGGTTCAAAAATGTTTCGTCTCTCGGAAAAATCCGCAAAAAATATAAATGACATAGCCGGAATTTTCCCTACGAAAGCTGTGGAAACGTTTATTAAAAACGACTCGATCGGCACATGTGCCCAAAATTAGGTCCTTTGCCTAACTTAAGGCTCAAATTCTCTACGTACGTCCTTACGTACACACTCTGGAAATACGGGGTATAACAAATTTATTATTTTTAATTTAGTGAAAAAATTAAAAAAAAAAAAAAAAACCCCGTCCCGTCAGGCAGGCCGAGTCCCGGTCCCGACTTCTACCCAACGGGCCGGGATCGGGGCGGGACATGTATGGTCCCGCCCGACCCGACCCCTCCAGGCCCGCTCGACCGCCCGCTTTTCGGCCCCGACCCGCCAGCCGATCCGGTGGGCCGTCCGACCATCTGGCGGCCTGCTTAGGCTAAGCTCAAGTTCTCTAATTTTTTCTAAGTGTTGAAGACTAAGTCTTGCACTAGGGTAGTATATATAAAACAATGGAGGGCTTAGATCACAACACTTGTGTGTCTTGGATGGAGGAAATTAAATGTTTAGCCAAGTGGACAAGTTGACTTAGTCAATTATCTCAAGCTTGCAAGACTTTATCTTCTACCTTGGTCAATGACCATTTTACCCTTGTTAATTTCATCCAAGACCATGTGGGGGGGGGGGGTGCCACGTGTCTCCCTCCTATTCGTCCATATATTTTCGTAACCCTCGTGGGCCCCACAAAACGTAAAATTTCTCGGGTGGCCCCCACGTGACCAAATCCGTAAAAAAATAAATTTCCATCATGATAATAAGTTCCATATTCCTCAAATAATAAATTTTGAAAATCTAATTCTCATCAACGAACATTTTCCCCTTTCCGACGTTCGGAAGATTTTCCTTCGGAAAAACAATTCTTTCTTTCGTACCAATTTCAAGTCTTGATTCCTTACGTACATTCTCTTATTCATGTCCTGGAATTACGGGGTGTAACATTCTTCCCCCCTTAGAAACATGTCACGACCCGATTCCGGGCCCGTGACTGGTGCCTTACCCCGGGCACCCTAGTGATACAACATCAGAGTAATCAGCGGAACATAAAACGATACAAGACATATTATGAAATATGAAACAATAATCTGAGAAAACTTGCCTTTCGGCATATATGTAAATAACAACTTTTTCAACATGAACAGTTTAATCCTTTTTACAAACCCTGCCCACAACAGTACTACAGACCTCTACGAATGATATGACAACAACGACGGGACAGGGCCCCGTCATGCCCCTGAATGTAAGCACCTACAACAACAGGGGACTATACCAAGACAAGCCTCCGGAGAAACGGAGCTCTCCCAAGCGCTGAACTGTGACCCTAAGAGCGAGGATCAACGACTGGTGTACCTCAACCTGCGGCATGAACGCAGCCCCCCGAAGGAGGTCAGTACAACAGGTACCGAGTATGTGAAACTAAAAATACTGTAAATGAAATCATAATAGTCTATAAAGCAGGAGACATGTATGATAAGCAAACTACAGTTCACAACAAATAAGCAGTCATGTCAAGTCAGGGACTCACGCCCTCAAAGTTATCACAATAAAACCGTACGGGGCAAGTACGAAGGCATAGCCGACTACTAAGACCCACAGTACCAAAATACCACAAACTGTATCCCGAGGTCTTTCTAGACCGCACCACATGATCGGCCGCCACTCGCTCGCGCAATATCAATGTCGCGCGTCTATCCTCGAACTCTCGCGACTCGCATAGGTCACACACGGAACCGCATGAGGTATTCCTCGAATCATGGTCCTGCATCCGCGAGGTATACCCGCATCGGGCGGCTAACCCTCGGTATCCGCCTAGGCTCCCGCAACCGCATAGTCTCAAAAGACCGCATAGTCTCAGCCAGATCGCATAGGAATCCCCGTCGGGCTAAACACCGGAATGATCAATCCCGAGCTACCGCTCTCGCATAGTCACGAGGACCGCATAGGCCGTAAAGACCGCATCAAGGGTGGCAAGCCCTCGGTATAATAAGTCAAAGGGTATGTGATACAATAATAGTACAACGGGCTTAACGCTTAACAACGTAAGCACAACAAGAATGACCCCTTATATCACGATCACACAAGATACTAACACGTAGCATCCTAACATTTTCACTTATCACATCAACAAGAAAGTATTTACAAGGCTATCTCAAACCAAAGACAATCAAGTTATTCACACAAGGTACTTTAAGCTAACAAGTTCGTATCTACCCTAAAGTACTTCATACATTAAATCTTTTAAAAGATCCGTTGCTTTCACATAAGTCACCTGATACCCGTAGTATAAAATAGAGTGACTGTCTTTTTAAATAAACCAAAACACTTACCTTGTAAAATCAAGTAACAACATTATTTTCCAAACGTCCAAGTTTGCCTAATTTCAAATGTTCACGTTTCTTATTTTAGAAAGGTTTCGTAGTTCATAGTCTTATTCATTTAAGAATATAATTCTCTTTTAAACAACTGAGAAACATAAGTCTTATATGTGAGTAGGATATTCTTGTTTATAACAATCTTATTCTGAAATTGTGATCTAGGAAATATCATTTTGTCTCATCTTAGCTTCTATGCGGATGGAAGTTTCTCTTGGTTTTAATAATACTTAATTAGTCAAAACATTTCCTTTTATTAACGCATTTGTTGGTTTGTCGATACACATTCTGATTTCCGAAATCAGTAAAACATTCTTAAGCCGTTATACCTAACTTCCCATAAAGCTAGTATAACTCTTAAGTTTTTCAAAAACCAAGTATTACTTCTTCTTTCAAAATGATTCAAAAATCTTTTGAAATACTTCAAGTTCTTTATTAACACATAACAAGCCAGTTATAGTTCAAACCAGTTACTTTTTAAAAACCACAAGTATCTTCTTACCAACATAAAGCTGTTATAACCAACTTCCCATAAAGCCGTTATAACACTTTATGTTTTAAACCAATCAAATACATTTAGCACATGTACGCGTCTGGTACTACATAGTTCACACATATCATGCTAGAAGAGATAGGAAGAGGTTCACATACCTCGCGCCGAGTATCGACTAATAGCAAAACGCTCCAAGTACTTCCAAACGTCGGCTACTCCTTAAGCCAAGTAGATCGCGCCACACGTAGTACCTCAACCTATAAGGCCACAAGGCGCTTATTAACATTTAGCTCTCATCGTAGAACATTCTACCGAAAATTCGGCAGCACCTCCCCCCCCCGCAACAGCGTAAATCTCCTCCTCTACCGAGGCCGGCTACCAAGCCAACCAGGGGGGGGTTATACGTCTAACCCTAACGGGTACAATTCTACTCCACGGTACTACTACACAAGTCTACTGTAATACAGCCCTATGTAATTACAGTTCAGTATTCTTCTTTAAATTCAGGCTTAAGTCAAAAGACATTGCCGATAACTACGTTCAGTTCTATATATAGTATACTTCAACTATATATTCAAGCAACCATGCAATTTCCAATTACAATAGAGGGACAAGATAATTACCTCGATAAGCCCATAATTATCCGAGTTAAAGTCGATCCTGGGCAAACGTTTAGCTCCTACTCCGTGTGCTCCAACCCGCTCCAAACAACCCTTAGAAGTTCTAACCAACTTCTACTTAATACTCCAACTAACTGTGGAGATTTTCCTAGGGTTTCGGTTTGTGGATTGAAGTATAATAGTATTTCTGGGCTTTTCGTATAAGTATAACCTTAGAATACTACAAGGTATACGGCTAAGGTAATTTGGGCATTATAACAATACTTTTGAGAGTATTTCTACACCACAAAGGGGGGGTATATTATACGAGAACAACACCACTAGGAGGGGGGGTGAAGTCTCGGCCACAAGGCCATGAGGGGAGGGGCTCTCGGCCAAGGGGGGAGGGACGAGAACAACAACAAGAGAGGGGGGGATTTTAACACTTAGAGATTTGTGGAAAGGATGAAGAATTCATCAAAGGGAGAGGGGTATTTATAGGTCAAGGGATGGCCAACCAAAGGCCAAGATCAATCCATGTGTTAGGCAAGTGTAGGGCTAGGATTTACCAAACACAAATATCCTACCTACCCTTGACTTTGTGCAAGGCACAAAAACGTGCCAAAGTTCATCCAATTCGTCCCATGGACGATTCAAGTCCACCAATTGGAGGGTGCCAAGTGTCGCCCTCCCGTTGGTCCAAAATGTTTCGTCTCTCGGAAAAAATCCGCAAAAATTAAAAATGACATAGCCGGAAATTCCCCTACGAAAGCTGTGAAAACGTTTCGTCGAAAAACGACTCTAACCGGGTGTTGTGAACAAAATTAATTCGGCCAAGCCTTAGTTGAAGTTCGAAATTTCCTACGTACGCCCTTACGTACATACTCTGGAAATACGGGGTATAACAAAACATTTGTCCCCGAATGTTCTTTCGGAGTCCAATCAAATTAGATGGTGATATAGTCTCCTTATACTACACCCTTCATACAAAATATGCCACCCCCGACCACATAACAATACTCATACTAAAACGTCAACCTGAACTCCAAGGGTCGACGTCGATTATCTGCATAAAGCTTCTGCTAACTCCGACCTTACTAAAAATCTTTCCTGGATAAGCTTCGCCTTATCCATAGCCCGCTGAATCAAGTCTGGGCCAATTATCTGAACCTCACCTATGTGGAGCCAACCAAACAACGATTCTACACTTTATTACTGGTTGTATTCTTTCCGTACCTCCAACTTATACTAGCATACTTACATAAACTTCATACTGATTCTGGCCTCCAATCTTTGGAGTCACTCTATTAAACAATATAAGGCCATTTCCGGCTCTCACGACCTGGTTCCGGTGGAATGCGTCCACGAACCCGTAAAACAATTAACTAGACTTGGGCCTTGCACCCTCGTGACCCTTTCACGTAGTGGAACTACTACCAATTGATCCCACTCCATTTCAGGCTATGGGGCGACCCATAATAGGTCCTCACCCCGACCCACCGTCGCACTTAACTCTTACTCTTAGTCTGAATAAAATCCTATTGCCCGAGAAGGCCTTATATACCTAAGGTCTCGGCGGTTATCAATATTCTTAGGCTCATAATTTCCATGCACCAAGCCTACCTTCTCAGTCCCCCCCCCCCAAGACGGGTACAATTACTTCTCATAATACCATAACCATGTTGTCTCGATCACAACAACCATTATTTACTCCATACGGATCTCATCCGTACAATTCTCTTAAGCCTACCACGTAGCTTAATCTATTAACATGGCATTCCATTAAATTCCTTAACGTGACTTCTTAAGGGTTCACTACCCTATCAGACAGCTCATCATTTCCCAATTATTTCAAAATAATACGTAAAACTTTGATGAGAATTCATTAACTGTTTCCTACCTTCTCGGTATCTAGTTAGTCCTTACCAACCCTTGGTAATCTAAAATCATTCTAGGCAACATATAAATGACACTCATATATAAATCTGTATAGCTGTACATCATTATACCAACTATACCACAATCATTACCAACCTGGATACGCAATCCACATAGCCCTTCCGGTCGGCTCTTTGCGCTTTCTCGTAGATCAATCATAACTCGTTAGGGAGAGCGACCTAACAACATACTTTCTATCGCACGATCTCAGAGTGAGAAGAATGGAAACCAATCCTAAATGTCCTGCAGCCTCCTGATTATAGATGTGGTGCACAACACACCGATAATCAAGACTTTACTAGACACGGTCTGTAGACACTTTCTGAGGACTAACTGCTCTGATACCACTTTGTCACGACCCGACCGGGACGCGGCGGTGCCTACACGGGCACTTGCACAGGTACACATCAGAGAATAGTAACAGAACATACATACATCTCAAAAGAAATAAATAACAGGCTAGCCGATAAGGCCACCTTCCATAAATATACACGTAACCCAAAAAACAGCTACCTCTTTTTTTTTACACAACCCAATCCACAAGATATGGCTACAGATGTTACACCCCGTAGTTTCAAGATATGTATGTAAGGACGTACATACGAGAATACGACATTAAGGTTGGAAAGGAAGAAAGATTTGATTTTCCGACGGAAAATATTCCGGACTTTGTGAAGGAAAAAGGTTCGTTAATGGGAATTGGGTTCCCAGATTTGGTATTTGGACTTCTTGAATTATAATAGAATTATGGATTTTATTTTCCGGAAATGGTCATGTGGGGCCCACGGGAGAAATTTACGGTTTTGCGGGGCCCACATTAGTTTTGAGATTTTGACATTATGGATATTTTCGGGAGATGAAATATTTTAGACGAGTAGGAGGGCGACACATGGCACCCCCATGTGGCCATTGTGGCCGAAATACCTTGCCAAGTGGCCCTTGGCCGTTTTTGTGAGACATGTGGCAAGTCACATGTCTCAAGTTTGTGTGGGACAAGTGGTTTGTGGGACCCACACACACATGTCCCCAATCTACACCACACACTTGCTCTCATCCTAGCCATTGAATGTCCTATAAATACCCCTTAAGCTTGCAAGACTTCTTCATCACTTAAAGATTTTCCAAGTCACAAAATACTCCCTCCCTTTGTAGTGCTCTCGTCCACCCCCCACGTTGTGTAGAAAATACTTCAATTGTTGTTGTATAATCCCAAATACCTTATCCTTGTGTCCCTAGTAGTATTCTAAAGTTATCCCAACACTAAGAGCCCGAAAATACTACTTTATTCCTTTAGTCGCAAAATGAAACCCTGGGGAAATCTTCATAGTTTGGATGAAGTGTTAAGAGAAGTTGTTTATAAACTTCTAAGGGTTGCCTGGAGCGGATTGGAGCATAAGGAATAGGAGCTAAACGTTGTTCAGGATCGACTTATTAATCTTGGATAATTTTGGGCTTATCGAGGTAATGATCTATGTCCTTCTATTGTAATTGGAGATTACATATTGTTGTAGTTTATAATTGAGTATATGATATGTGGAAGGAAAATTGAAAAGAAATAGACTGTTGGTATACCGTGGGACAAATTTGTACACGTCCAGTAGGCGTGTAATCCCCTTGGAGTTGTTGGCTTGGTAGCGGGCCTTGTTATAGGAGGATATTTTGTGGATACGGGGAGGGGAGGTTCTACCCAATTTTTCGTAGAATAAGGAACTGTATACTTAGAATGTTCTACGAAGAAGTATAGACGTTGATAGACATGTTTGGTTGTTATAAGTGGATATTCTACGCGCGACATACTCGACTTGGTTGTGGATTAAGCCGAAGAGGTATGTGATTCTTCCTATTCTCTTGAGCATGATATTTGTGAAATATATAGTGCAGTAGACGCACGTGTGTTAAAGGAGTTTGACTTCCTTTTTGTGCCCTTAACTTGATTCTAAAGTTAAGCGACTTGATATGAAATGCTAAGGATTTGAATGGTGTTAAAAAAATTGTGAAACCTCATTCGTGAGAAATGGGTACTTGGTCTTTAAAAAGAATAAAGTTATCTTGATTTCGGAAATGTGAATAGTTGTCCTTGGTTGGTTTAAAATGTAAAGTGTTATAACAGCTTTATGGGAAGTTAGTTATAACGACTTTATGAAAAACAAAAGAATGGTTTTATCATTGGATTTAAAATGGTAACTTGATATTTTTAAGAAGTAACGAGGCTTAAACTATTTAAAGAAGTATATTGTTACTTGACCTTTGAAAGGATAAGTGTTTTGTTTAAAAGAAAGGCATGGTATTGTCTTGATTTGGTTTTGAAAGCTAAACGACTTGATTTTGAAAGATAAGAGACTTGACTTATAAACAACTTGATTTCGGAAAAGGAGAAGTAACTTGATTTAAAAGTACCTTGTGTGAGTTTGTCACGACCCATTCCGGGGCCCGTGACTGGTGCCTTACCGGGGCACCCAAGTAGTCATACATCAGAGTAATCAGCGGAAACATAAAGCAAGACATAAAATAGTTTATAAAACAAGACACAGATTTTGTGAGAAAACATCGCCTTTCGGCATATATAAATATAATCATGTTTTAGCAGTTACATCCGACACTGTACAACATGACTACAGACCTCTAAGGAAATATACCACTATGGCGGGACAGGGCCCCGCCATACCCTGACTGTACAAAAACTATCTACAACAGGGAGATCATACCAAAAGTAGAGCCTCCGGAAGAGATGGAGCTCCTGACACCAACGTAGAGATCCTAAGGATGCGGATCTAGCACCTGCTTGCCCTTACCTGCGGCATGAACGGCCCCGGCGAGGTCGATAACAGGTACTAAGTATGCGAAACTGTAAAGTACTTAAATGAAAACATATCATTTTAGTTAAAACCAGTTTACAAATATGTATGAAACAACCAAAGAAACCGCACGTAGTGTCACATCATAAACAAGATCAACAATAGGTAACTGTAATAGGTCTTGTCTAGGCGGCGAATGATCGAAACAGGGCCACTCGCCCATATCATCATTCTGCAAGCCTAATCCTGGACTCCCGGAGTCCGCATAGGCCACTCACATGGGCCCGCATGAGGTGTAACCCCGCATCGAGGGTAGCTACTCCTCGGCATCGTCCTGGACTCGCTGTCCGCATGGCCACACAGACCGCATGAGGCATAACCCCGCATACTAACCTGGAACTCTCGTAGCTCCGCATAGGCCCCCTGGACCCGCATGAGGTATTCTCGAATCATGGTCCTGCATCGCTGAGTCTACCCGCGTCGGAGGCGACTTAACCCGGTATCATCTCAAGAGGTGAGTGATAGTATACTAACATAACAACTTATCTTTAAGTAACATAAGCACAAACGATACTCACCTATACACACGTCCCAAGATACTAACACACATAGCATCATATCATGTCTACTTATCAAACCAACTTATTATTCTTTTCACAATATAAGTCCATTTATAACACATAGGCAAACTTGTTTCTTTTATCAATCTTAAGTGGTTATACTTACTTCCCATAAAGCTAGTATAACTCTTAAGCTTCTGTTTCAAAAATCAATTAGTTCTCTTTTGTTTAATAAATGGTTCAGTAGTCCCTTTTGAAATGTTTTCAGTTCTTTATTATTCAGGCTTAAGCCGTGAGGCATTCCAGACGTATTATTCGGGCTTAAGCGTGAGGCATTCCGTAAGTATTATTCGATTTAACACGTATGCGTCTACCGTACTATATACATATTGTAAAATATCATGCTTTAGGAAGAATCACATACCTTCCGTGAAATCCACCGCCAAGTCGAGTATGTCGCGACAGAGAATCACTATAATAGTCACAGATATCTATCAAAGTCTAGACTATTCGTAGGTCATTCTAAGCAGAGGGTCCTCAATTCTACGGAAAGTCGGGCAGCACAACCCTAGGTGAGCTATATAAGTCTCTTGTGAAACAGTCCTATGTAAGTACAGATTCAGATATTCTTCTTTTATACCCTTCTAAGGTGTTCTGATTCAATTCTATTCCTTAACAACCTTCTAAGTATTTATACTTATTCTTATATTACAACAGTATATATATATTCTAATTCAACAGAGGGTTAGGATTAGTTACCTCGGTAAGCCCAATAATATCCTAGAAAAAGTCGCGCCTGAGCAAGGTTTTGCTCTAAGTTGTATGCTCAAGAAAACCTTAGAAGTTCTTCACAACTTCTTCTAAGTACTAAGGTATTTGGGCTAGGGTATTTTGGGCATTATAACAATACAAGAAGGCAACTTTTCTACCAAGGGAGGGGTAGGTTTGGCTAGGCTAGGGGTGGGGTAGCCTCGGCGAGCTTCTCGAGGAGGGGGTGTGTTGGGCGAAACAACAAGAGGAGAGGGAGGATTTGAGACTTAGATAGATTGCTCAATTTAGGATGAAATAACTCTTCAACAAGGGGTATTTATAGGTCAAGACATGGCCAACCAATGGCCAAGATTATGCCAAGTGCAAGGCAAGTGTAGGGTGAGGATTTAGGCAAGTGTCCTTGCAACTTGCACACAAAATATCTAGCCAACTTTATGACAAGGCTTGGCATTCCAATCGCCCTATTGCCGTGACAAGTCCACCAATGAGAGGGTGGAAAGTGTCGCCTCTCATTGGTCCAAAGTGTTACGTCTCTCGGAAAAATCCGCAAAAATAAGAAATGACATAGCGGATTTTATCCTATGAAAACCGTGGAAACGTTTCGTGGAAAACCGTTCGCTTTGTGAGTTGTGCCTAAAAATCGTCCAAGGCCTAACTTTAAGACCAAAACTTTTATGCGTATTCCTTTACGTACATACTGCAAATACGAGGGTATAACATTCTCCTCTCTAGAAACATTCGTCCGAATGTTCCTTCCAGCAGATAACGCTAAGGTTCTTCAAAACTTAAGCGGTTTGCAAAAAGCCACACACGGCCATAAACAACACTTAGGCATAAGCGATAATGAAGATTTATAAGTAGGAAAGTGAATTACGGAGGGTGGGAGCGGTGAGATACTTCTGCCTCATGTCCTCCTCGGCTTCCCACGTCATCTCCTCCCGAGCTCGTTCGCCACAAGACTTTGTGGAAGCCACGTCCGCCGTCGCGAGACGCCTAACGACGATCGATTATCGCTATGGGAATCTCCTCATACGATAACCTCGGTCACTGGACATCGTCAATCGGATGTACCACTAGATGGATCCCGATACATCTCCTCAAAGATAGAAGCGTGAAACCGGATGCACGCCTCCGGATCGGACGGCAGACCAACTCATAGGCAACGCCTACCCTGCGGACAATCGAAGCGGCCCGATGTACCTTGGTGAGTTTCTTCTTCCGAATCTCATCACACCGCCATGGGTGACACGCTAGGAAAACCCAATCATCAATTGCAAACTCCGGATGTCGACGACGATGATCTGCATACGACTTCATCGACTACGGTATCAATAGCCGCTCGGATAAGCTTCACCTTATCCATCACTGCTGCACCAAATCTGGTCCCACTAGCCGCACCTCGCCCACCTCGAACCAACCTATAGGCGATCTGCACTTCCTCCCATACAAGGCCTCATGGCGCCATCGAATCGGGTGGTAGCTATTATTATCGCGAACTCAACTAGAGGCAAATGATCCTCCCTACCACTGGAAGTCAATAACACGGGCTCGCGACATATCCTCGAGAGTGCGGATAGTGCGCTCTGCTGTCCGTCTGCGTGGATGAAATGCGAGACTCGTGCTCACTGCGTCCCTAAACCCCTGGAAGGACCTCGAGAAGTTGGCGTAAATCGGGCTCCTGCATGCGATATGATCGAAGTAGGGACTCATGCGATCGACGATCTCTCGGATGTAAAGTCGGCATAATCCTCGGTAGAAAAAGTCGTCCCGACGGGAAGAAAGTGGGCTGATTTCGTCGACGTCGGCGATAACCCATATAGAATCATGTCTCCTCCGAGTGCGAGGTAATCACGTGATGAAGTCCATGTTGATTACCTCCCACTTCCGGTCGGGATCTCTATCGCTGTAACAAACCACGGTCTGGTGCTCTACCTTACTGCGCGACAACACGGGCCGAGCTACGAACTCTGCGCAGCGTCCTCTTCGCCATCCCACCAATACACGGATCTAAGGTCGTGGTACATCTTGGTCGACCGGATGGATGGAGTAGCTTGTATTGTGTGCTTCCCGAGAACCTGCTGCCAAGTCACGAAACATCCGGAACACACAACACGCCTCAAACCTTAGCACCCCATGGTGCTACCTCAAAGGACCGCGCCTCACGAAGAGTCGTATCACGATATCGAATCAAAGCTGGATCCTCGAGCTGTTGCCTCTTCACCTCGCCAGCGATGGAAGACTCGGCAACCTCACGAACTCTAACCCCATTGCTATCGAGAATCAATCAAGCGGACACCAAGGCTTGCTAAGCGGTGCAAATCACGAACCATGTCCTCCTCTCTAGCTGCACATCGATAGGCTCCCATCGACCTACGACTAAGAGCATACGCCACAACATTGGCCTTCCGGGTGGTACAGGATATCAACATCGTAATCCTTAAGCAACTCCAACCACCGTCTGCCGTAAGTTCGGCTCCTCGGTGAAGATATCTGGAGGCTCTTGTGGTGCGTAAAAATATCCACGTGAACCCCATACAAATAGTGCCTCGGATCTTCAAAGCGTGAATCACGGTGCGACTCCAAATCATGGGTGGGGTAGTTCCTCGTGTTTCTTCAATTGTCGGGATGCATATGCTATAACTCTGCCATCTGCATCAACACACATCCCAACCCGATGCCCGGCGCGTCACAATACACGACATAACCATCCGGACCTGCGGAAGAGTAAGAAGCGAGGCGGTCGTCGATCTCTTTCAAAGCTGGAAACCCCGCTCACAAGCATCATCATGAAACTTGCGCATACGAGTCGGCCTAGTCAATGGTGCGAAGATAGAAGCAAACTTCTCCACGAACGCCCGATAATACCTGCAAGGCCCGAGCTGCGAACCTGCAGCCGGAGTAGTAGGTCTAGGCAAGTCTGGCGCCGATCTTGGCGTATCAACTCGAATGCCATCGGCCCAAACAATATGCCCAAGAAACGCCCGAAGTCAACCAAAACTCACATTTGGAAAACTTGGCGCACAAGCTGCAGTCTGGAGAAGCTGTCGGCCAAGATCGCCAAATGCTCGCGTGCTCCGCTCTGGCGAGAATAAACCAAGATATCATCAATGAACACTATCACAAGCGTGTCAAAAATGGTTTGAACACTCGGTTCATCAAATCCATGAATACCGCGGAGCATTGGTCAACCAAAAGACATGACCACGAACTCATAATGCGTCAGGGTCGGAATGCGATCTAGGGACATCCACCTCTCGACTACGCACTGATGATAGCCCGATCGCAGATCAATCTTGGAGAAACATCTCGCACCTGCCCGTAGTCGAACAAATCATCAATCACGGGAGGGTATCTGTTCTTAATGGTCACCTTGTTCACCGTTGTAATCAACACATGCGCGGCGTCGTCCTTCTTCTTCACGAACAATACCGCGCCCGAGGGAGAAACGGGCCTAATGAAGCCGCTTCTCTAGCAAATCCCTAAGTGATCCTTCACTCTCAACTCGGCGGTGCCATTCTGTATGGCGGAATGGAAATAGGCCGGTATCCGCAACACATCTATACAAAACTCGATCTCCTCTCGGGAGGATACGGGAGGTCATCCGGAAACACGTCGGGAACTCGTGACTCATGGGCCCGACGGAAAATCTGGCGCGGCCGATTATCAAACACGAACGAGATGGTAGATATACCCTTCGCACCATCTTCCTAGCCTTGAGGTAGGAAATAAACCTACCCGCCGGCGATACCGTGCTCCTCCCACTCAACAACCGGCTCCTCGAAAGCGGAACCGCATTACTCTCTCTGCGGTCTACATTGGCATAGCAAGAGGCTAGCCAATCCATCCCCATAATCACATCAAAGTCAAACATCTCCAACTCTATCAAGTCGGCTGGGTCGACGTGTAAATGGTCACAGGACAAGCCACATATACCCGCCGAGCTACCACCGAATCACCCGGGCGTAGCTACCTCGAAAGGTCCATGGACTCGGGCTCTATCCCTATCCTACTAGCAACAAGGGGAGATATATAGGATGAGTAGAACCGGATCTATCAAAGCATACACATCAAACCCGGCCCGATAAGGTACTGTGGCGACATCGGTGAGGCCTCACGATCTGTCGGTGGACAAAGCATAAATGCGGTTTCGAGGACGCTAGAATCGGGACACGAGCCACGACCTCTGCGCGACCTGTGACCCATGAGCACCACGCCTCGGGCGAGTAAGCTGTAGGAGATGATGGCGGCAGCGAACACGAAGGTGAGCCTACCACCAGCGCCCGGTCGGACGATCCCGCCAAAGTGACCTCGCCCTACAATCGTAACAAGATCCAAAAGTAGTACCACACTTCCCGTAATGGGATCTGCATCGGCCACCTGGGGGGTGGTCCGTCGGCGATGCCTGCTACCACGGGCGTCGAAGCCACAGGGCCCAGTGCGCCTCAGCGTGGGCGTCTTGAGGGCGGTGCAGGAGTGCTCTGTCTTGGCCGTGGTGCGAATCTAGGCTGCTCTTTGGGGCCGCCGCCCACGATAACCACGAGAAGACCCTCCCGTCACGGCCTTCCTGCTGTACGTCATCGTCGACCTCTGCGCTCGCCGCATCGAGGCGTGAGCTGCATGCGGGTAATGTCCATACGGTGGAGAAACCCGCACATGACTTCGGCCATATAGTCGTCTAGCGGTGACATAGCGGTGCACCCTATCCTCCATATCGCTACCAATCTTTGGACATATCGAGCCAATGAATCAAACTCGACATTGTACTCACGACGGTCGTCCTCTCGCCTCGATGGTAAAATCTATCGGCCGCGCCGCTTCATCTGTGGAGGCAAGAAGTGAGTGAGAAAGCCTCCGAGAACTCATCCCAGTAGGCTGGGACGCGTGCTCTCCCGGGATAACTCCGTGAATCAAACCAATCATCGCGGTATCACGCGGCCTATGTGAACCAAAGATCACGGACTCGGTCTCCGCCCGATCACTCTCAAAATCCTCTGAAGGCGGCGGATGAACTCCTGCGGATCATCCTCGGCCTCGACCCATAAAACTCCGTGGCTCTACTCAAGAAGTCTCGTAGCCTCAAACTCTGCGCCTCGGGTGAACAACGGGTGCGGCCCGAGCTGGAGGCTGGGCTGAATCGCGTCCGGCCTCTCTCTCGTGTCGGGCCACAACTTTAGCCAAAAGGGGCCATCTCCTTGTACCCTAACTCCTCCGCGGTGTGGGACGGAGGTGTGGGTGCGTGGTGTCTTTGGTTTGGCGGCGTCATAGAACTCGCCGTCTCGGTATAGGCGGGCACGAGCCCTCGTGACTCTGGGTGTCTGCTAGCGACTCCTCGGCTGCCTTGCCCTTACGGGCGGGTTGCCTTACGAGGAGGCATAAGCGTACGGAAAGGAATACGTTAGAGGGTCCAACTATAACACGGCTCTAAAGCACGATCTCGAGAATGAGAAGAATGGAAACCAATCCTAAATATCCTATAGCCTCACGATTATTGGTGTGGTGCACAACACACCGATAATCAAGACTACTAGATACGATGCGTAGACACTTTCCGAGGATTAAGCGCTCGATACCACTTTTGTCACGACCCATTCGGGGCGTGGTAGTGCCTTCAGGGCACCCAAGTAGTCATACATCAGTGTCGGCGGAAACATAAAGCAAGACATAAAATAGTTTATAAAACAAGACCACATTTTGTGAGAAAACATCGCCTTTTCGGCATATATAAATATAATCATGTTTTAGCGATTACATCCGACCTTTGTACAACATGACTACAGACCTCTAAGGAAATATACCACTATGGCGGGACGGGGCCCGCCATACCTAACTATACAAAACTATCTACAACGGGGAGATCATACCAAAAGTAGAGCCTCGGAAGAGATGGAGCTCACGACAGCGTAGAGATCCTAAGGATGCGGATCTAGCACTGCTTGCCCACCTGCGGCATGAACGCAGCCCGAAGGAGAGTCGATAACGGTACTAAGTATGCGAAACTGTAAAGTACTTAAATGAAAACATATCATTTTAGTTACAACCCGTTTACAAATATGTATGAAACAACCAAAGAAACCGCGCGTAGTGTCACATCATAAACAAGATCAACAATAGGTAAGCGTAATAGGTCTTGTCTAGGCGGCGAATGATCGAAAGCAGGGCCACTCGCCATATCATTCTGCAAGCCTAATCTGGACTCGAGTCCGCATAGGCCACTCGCGTGGGCGCGTGAGGTGTAACCCGCGTCGGTAGCTACTCCTCGGCATCGTCTGGACTCGCTGTCGCGCATGGCCACTGAGGCCGCATGAGGCATAACCCGCATACTAACACGGAACTCGTAGCTCGCGATAGGCCCCTGGACCCGCATGAGGTATTCTCGAATCATGGTCCTGCATCGCTTTGAGTCTACCGCGTCGGAGGCGACTTAACCCGGTATCATCTCAAGAGGTGAGTGATAGTATACTAACATAACAACTTATCTTTAAGTAACATAAGCACAACAAGGATACTCACTATACAAACGTTACAAGATACTAACACACATAGCATCATATCATGTCTACTTATCAAACCATCTTATTATTCTTTTCACAATATAAGTGCATTATAACACATAGGCAAACTTGTTTCTTTTATCAATCTTAAGTGGTTATACTTACTTCCCATAAAGCTAGTATAACTCTTAAGCTTCATTTCAAAAATCAATTAGTTCTCTTTTGTTTAATAAATGGTTGATAGTCCCTTTTGAAATGTTTTGATTCTTTATTATTGAGCTTAAGCGTGAGGCATTGCCGACGTATTATCGAGCTTAAGCGTGAGGCATTCGTAAGTATTATTCATTTAACACGTATGCGTCTACCGTACTATATACATATTGTAAAATATCATGCTTTAGGAAGAATCACATACCTTCCGTGAAATCCACCGCCAAGTCGAGTATGTCGCGTGAGAGAATCAGCCTATAATAGTCACGGATATCTATCAAAGTCTAGACTATTACGTAGGTCATTCTAAGCAGAGGGTCCTCAATTCTACGGAAAGTCGGGCGGCACAACCCTACCGGTGAGCTATATAAGTCTCTTGTGAAAACGATCACATGTAAATCTGATTCGTATATTCTTCTTTTATACCCTTCTAAGGTGTTACAGTTCAATTCTATTCCTTAACAACCTTCTAAGTATTTATACTTATTCTTATATTACAGCAGTATATATATATTCTAATTCAAAAGAGGGTTAGGATTAGTTACCTCGGTAAGCCCAATAATATCCTAGAAAAAGTCGCGCCTGAGCAAGGTTTTGCTCTAGGTTGTATGCTCCAAGAAAACCTTAGAAGTTCTTCACAACTTCTTCTAAGTACTAAGGTATTTGGGCTAGGGTATTTTGGGCATTATAACAATACAAGAAGGCAACTTTTCTACCAAGGGAGGGGGGGTAGGTTTCGGCTAGGCTAGGGGGTGGGGTAGCCTCGGCCAAGCTTCTCAAGGGGAGGGGGGGGTGTGTTGGACGAAACAACAAGAGGGAGAGGGAGGGATTTGAGACTTAGATAGATTGCTCAATTTAGGATGAAATAACTCTTCAACAAGGGGGGTATTTATAGGTCAAGACATGGCCAACCAATGGCCAAGATTATGCCAAGTGCAAGGCAAGTGTAGGGTGAGGATTTAGGCAAGTGTCCTTGGCCAACTTGCACACAAAATATCTATCCAACTTTATGACAAGGCTTGGCATTCCAATCGGCCCTATTGCCGTGACAAGTCCACCAATGAGAGGGTGGAAAGTGTCGCCCTCTCATTGGTCCAAAGTGTTACGTCTCTCGGAAAAATCCGCAAAAATAAGAAATGACATAGCCGGATTTTATCCTATGAAAGCTGGAAAGCGTTTCGTCGGAAAACCGTTCGCTTTGTGAGTTGTGCCTAAAAATCGTCCAAGGCCTAACTTTAAGACCAAAACTTTTTGTACGTATTCCTTTACGTACATACTCTGGAAATACGGGGTATAACAGAGTTACTTGGGTTTTTAAAAGTATACTTGATTTTAAAGGCCTTGTAAAGATTTTCTGAAGGTGTAGTAATTTGGTTTGAAAAGAAAACGTACTTTGATACTACGAGTATTAATATCGTGTGGCTTTTACGTAAAAAGAGTTCTTTTTGAAAGAATGAAAGTATGTAGTACTTTGGGGTTAAAACCCGGATTGTTGACATGAAATGAAAGTACCTTGTGTAAGTAACTTGCCTATGTGTTGCTTGTGATAGCCTTGTAATGATTTCTGAAAGTGTGGTAAGTTGGTTTGATATTTAGACTGTTATGATACTACGGGCGTTAGTATCTGAGACTTGTTGTATTAAGAGGGTTTTCTTGTTGTGCTTATGTTGTTTACGATAAGCCGGTTGCGCTTGTATTATATCACATACCCCCCTGACTTGTTGTGTGTCGCGAGTTAGCTACCCCCGATGCAAAGAATACCTCATGCAGGTCCATGTGACCTATCACGGGCTCTGATAGTCGAGAATCACTCCGGGTGTATTCTGGCCGTCACGAGGAATACCTCGTGCGGGTCAGTGGCTATCGCGGTTGCGGGAGTCGAAATGCCGGGTTAGCTACCGTCGAGTACCTCATGCGGGCCCAGGTAGCCCATGCGGACTACGGGAGTCCAGGATTAGGCTCGCACAATGATACTATGGGCGAATGGCCCTGCTTCGATCATTAACGGCCTAGAAAAGACCGGTTGCGTTACACCTATTTGCTTTTGTTTATGCTGTGGCACTATGTGCGGTTAATTTGTTTTTCATACATATCTGTGGATTTGGTTTGGAAATGTTATGATTTCACTACAATACTATCAGTTTCACATACTTGGTACCTGTTGTACTGACCTCCTTCAGGGGGCTGCGTTCATGCCGCAGGTAGAGGTACATCGGTTGTTGATCCTCGCTCATAGGATCACCGTTCTGCTTTTGGGAAGCTCCGTTTCTCCGGAGGCTTATCTTTTGGTATGATTCCCTGTCATTGTAGATTCATGTACATTCAGGGGTATGGCGGGTCCCTGTCCCGTCATAGTTGTTACAAACTCTTAGAGATCTGTAGTCTTGTTGTAATTTGGGTTTTGTAAAGGATGTAACTGTTCAGTTTTTGTTATATATATACAGAAGGATGACCATTTTGGTTAACATGTTTCTTATTTTATGTTGTTCCATGTGTATGAGTTTATTTCCGCTGGTTTTTATCTGATGTAGTATCATTAGGGTGCCTGGGGTAAGACACCAGTCGCGGGCCCGAGGTCGGGTCGTGACAAAAGTGGTATCAGAGCAGTTAATCCTCGGAAAGTGTCTACAGACCGTATCTAGTAGAGTATTGATTATCGGCGTGTTGTGCACCACACCTTGTTATACCCCGTAGTTCCAGGGTATGTATGCGAGGACGTACGTACGAGAATACGACATTAAAAATTGGAAAGGAAGAAAGATGTGATTTTTCGACGGAAAAGTTTCCGGTTTTTGTAAAGGAAAAATGTTCGTTGATGGGAATTGGATTCCCAGATTTGGTATTTGGGCTTCTTGAATTATATTAGAATTTTGAGATTTTATTTTCGGAAATGGTCACGTGGGGCCCACGGGAGAAATTTACGGTTTTGTGGTGTTATACACCGTATTTTCCAGAGTATATACGTGAGGGCGTACGTATACAATTTGAGCCTTAAAGTAGGCATAGGTTCGAATTTGTGCATAGCTACCAAAAGGAGTCGTTTTTCGACGAAACGTTTCCACAGCTTTCGAAGGGAAAATTCCGGCTATGTCATTTATAATTTTTGCGGATTTTTCCGAGAGACGAAACATTTTGGACCAACGGAGGGTGACATGTGTCACCTGCGCATTGGCCGTGAAGTGGGCGGCAAAGGCAAGCAAAGGCCGCGTTTTTGTGCCTTGGGTTGGTAGGATATTTGTGCAAGTTGGTGTGGTAGATGGATAAGGTCCACATGGTTGAAATCTAGCCCTACACTTGCACCACACTTGTCTTCATCTTGGCCATTGGTTGGCTTTCACTTGACCTATAAATACCCCTCTAGTTGAAGACATTCTTCATCCAAAAATTGAGCAATCTTTCTAAGTCTTAAACCCTCCCTCTCCCTCTTGTGATCTCGTCAACCACCCACCCCTCCCCCTCTTGCAGGCCCCTTGGCCGAAACCTACCCCCTCCCCCTTTGTTGAGGCTTGGCCGTGGGGTACACACCCCCCCCCTAGCCTAGTTGTCTCGTATAAATACCCCTTGTTGTGGTATAGAAATACTCTCCTAGTATTGTTGTTATGTCCAAATACCTTGGTAGCCGGCCTCGATAGAGGAGGAGATTCTGTTGTTGCGGGAGAGTCTTCAATTTTACGTAGAATATTCTACATTAAGATCTAAAGATATTAATAGGCGCTTTGTGGCCTCTATAGGTTGTAGTACTACGTGTGGAGTGATCCGCTTGACCGAGTGTGACGGTTTGAGGTACTTGGAGCGTCTTGCTATTAGTCGATACTCGTCGCGAGGTATGTGAACCTCGTCCTATATTTCTAGCATGATATGTGTATAACTATGTAGTACGGTGAGCGTCACGTGTGTTAAATGTATTTGATTGGTTTAAAACATAAAGGGTTATAACGACTTTATGGGAAGTGGGTTATAACGACTTTATGTAGATAAGAAAAAGCCTTGTGATTTTTAAAAGATAAGCGATTTGACTTATAACATTTGGATGTAAAAGAACTTTGGAGTATTCTAAAAGATTAAGAAACCTTTTTGAAAGAAGTGTGTACTTGGTTTGAAAACATAAGAGTTATACGAACTTTATGAGAAGTTAGGTGTAACGCCTTAAGAGATAAAAGAATGGTTTAATGGTTTAGAAGTTAAGAGACTTATTCTTAAAGGATAAGAGACTTGACTTAAAATGGATGTTTGTGTGAAACCTCATTCGTGAGTAATGAGTACTTGGTTTTGGAAGGAATAATGTTTCTTGATTTGGAAATCGAATGTGTATCGACAAACCACTGCAGCGTTAATAAAGGAAAATGTATTGTATAATTAAGTATTATTAAAACCAGTAGAAACCTCCATCTGCATAGAAGCTAAGATGAGACAAAATGATATTACATTTTCTAGATCATGGCTGCTTAATAAGATTGATTATGAACAAGAATAACCTACTCGCCTATGGCATATGTTACTCAATTGTTTTAAAAGAGATTAAGACATTGAACTATGAAACTTTTCAAAAAGAGACTTGCGTAATTAAAAATTAGGCAAACTGGAACCTTAGGGAAAAGAAAGGCATTGTGTTGTCTTAAAATGGTTTAAAGCATAAGGTGTTATAACAGCTCTATGGGAAGTTGGTTATAACGACCTTATGAAAACAAAAGAAAGGTTTTATCATTGGTTTTAACGTACGTAGTACTTTAGGGTTAAAAACCGAACTTGGGCATAAAATGGAAGTACTTCGAGTTGTGTATAAACTTGCCTATGCTTGTTGTTGTGAAACTTGCCTATGCTTGTTGTGATAGCATTTGTTGTGCAAAAATTGTGTTTCTATACTACCGCGTCTCTCGATGGAGGGTCGGATGACTTGTTGAGAACTTACTTGGACGTGACCGGCGTGTGGATAGATTCCGCAGATGCGTTCTGTTGATAGTGTTACTTTGTTAATCGCTTTGGACATGCGACCGCGATCGTGCGCGCGGGTATGCTTCCACTTTGATTACCGCTTTGTTGTCTTATTGTTTCCCTTTGGACATCTTGACCGCGATCGTGGCGCGCGGGTATGCTTCCATTTGGAATCTTGTCTTATTGTTTCCCTTTGGACATCTTGACACGATCGTGGCGCGCGGGTATGCTTCCATTTGGAATGATGTCTTATTGTTTCCCCTTGGGACGTGCGACACGATCGTAGCGCTGCGGGTATGCTTCCATTTGGAATGTTGTCTTATTTGTTCCCTTTGGACATCGACCACGATCGTAAGCGCGCGGGTATGCTCCCATTTGGATTCTTTGTCTTGTTGTTATAATATCATAGACTGTCGGCAGTGAGGAAGGTACTCCACGGGCAGGATTGATGTTGTGGGCGTGAGACACTGAATTGATATAACTGTTATGTGTGTGTACTGTAGTTTGGTTATCATACCTATCTCCTGCTTTTATAGACTATTATGATTTCATTCTGATATTTCTGATTCACATACTTAGTACTGTTATCGACCTCGCCCGGGGCTGCGTTCATCTGCATGGTAGGAGTACATCATTTGTCGATCCGCGTTTAGGATCTCATCTCGGCGTTTTGGGAAGCTCGTTCCTTGAGGCTTATCTGTTGGTATGTTACCACAGTGCAGTAGGTTCTTGTACATTCGGGGTATGGCGGGGCCACTGTCGTCATAGTTGTTGTATAAACTCTTAAGTGCAGCCTTTGTGTGGCGGGGTTTTGTAAAAGGATTAAAGCATTCGTTTTAAAAAGAGTTGCTTATATATATTTTTGGAAGGTAAGTTTGGTTGGCTGTTTCATTATCTTGTCTCATGTTCATGTTTAAGTTTTTATTTCATTGGTTTTCTCGATGTTGTATCACTAGGGTGCCGGGTAGGCACGATCACGGGCCGGATCGGAGTCGTGACAAAGTGGTATCGAGCGATTAGTCCTCGGAAAGTGTCTATGAACCGTGTCTAGTAGAGTCTTGGTTATCGGTGTGTTGTGCACATCTATGTCGAGGAGGCTATAGGACATTTAAGATTAGTTTCCATTCTTCTCATTACGAGATCGTGCCTTAGAGTGTGTGATGAGTTGAACCCCTACAGCGTATTCCTTTACTTTACAGTTATGCCTCGCGCAAGGCAACCGGGCCCGAAGGGCAAAGCGTGAGAAGGAAGATACGAGTAGAAACGCAGCGATCTACAGAGACCACGATGCACGAGCCTCGATCCTACAGTGAGGCGAGATGAGATGGGTTACAAGAGATGGCCCGATTAATGGCGAGGTTGTGGCAGAACTTGAGATAAAAGGCGGGCCTTGTGATTCGATCCCGATAGCACCGTAGTTTACCGGCGAGCGATTTGAGATTACGGGATTTTACGAGTGTAACGCTTGAGTTTTATGGGTGAGGCACGAGGATGATCCGCGAGTTCATCCGGCGATTCTGTGGATCATGAGTGATCAAGGCATCGGAGACCGAGTCGGTGGTCTAGGTTCGCATCGGTGCGTGATACCATGATCGTGGTTTGATTCGTGGGAGCTGTCGGGAGAGCATGCTTCCGGCTTTATGGGGCGAGTTCTCGAGGCCTTTCTTGCACATTTCTTGCCTCGCGGATGAGGAGGGCTCGGTAAACAGATTTTTGGGGTTGCGGCGAGCAGGCGTGCGGTTCGGGAGTACAATGTGAGTTCGACTCGTTGGCGATGCGTCCCGCATTAGTAGCTAGTATGGAAGATCGAGTGCACCGATATGTTCTGAGGCTCGATGATTACCTAGCAGAGTTGTTCGGTGTAGCTCTTGGTAGGGCATGGACATTGCCGCGTAGGCTTATGCACGGAGGTGAAGAGCGGAGAAATCAGCGGAATGACCAAAGTCGCGAGAAAGGGCGAGCTGCGAGTCGCTGGTGATTTTCGAGGCGAACCGCCTCGGCAGGAACTAGTTATGTGCCTCGCTTGATCTGAGTGGTCTCTACAATCTTGAGCGTCGAGTTTTGAGGCGGTCGGGGCTCTGGGTTCAGATTTTCGGAGAAGCGGGGTGTTAACGGTGAAGCCACCCATACCTCGTTGTGGCCGTGGTAGACTCGCGATGGGAATGTCGTGCTAGTCGGGAGTTTGTTTTACATGCGGCCAGCGAGGCCATTTGGGAGAAATTGTCCGACCAGGGGTAGCGGGTAGGATAGCCTGACTGCGGGATCGATTGCGGGTTCTTCACCTTCCATAGTCGAGCGGGATGTTCATACCGGCGGGCCACGGTAGAGGTCGCGGTGGAAGTTCCCGATTTTAGCGGTCCTCAGAATCGCCTATTTTGGTATATCCTTAACCTCTAGAGTTTTGTATGTATTGATGATGTGATGATGTGTTTAGTGTTATGTTCGGATAGCGTTGTGCTAAAGCGTGATGTAGAACTGGTTGTGAGAAGGGTAAGCTTGAAGGTGAGAGAATGATGAACCTTAGAATATTGATTGAGACCTTAGATGTAAGGCCGTCTTGAGTACAGATTTTGCAAGTGATCCTTGTCGAGTGCATTTTATGCCTAGAACGTTTTGTGTGGTAAAGTCACAGGTAGTGTGTAATGGAAGTGGTAGCTTTCATGACTGTATAGGTAAGATTGTTCGGATCGGGAACAAGAGCTTGATGCGTGGCGGGTCGGGTTGGGGCCATGTTGAGGGCCAACCGCGGCCATTTCAAAGTGGGGTCAGCTGCAGGTGGTCCCGCGGTGGTAGGTCACGAGGTGCTAGGCCGTGATTAGATAACCATCGTGTGAGTTCGTGGATGTGTTCGACGAGGCGGATCGTGAAGGCGGGAATGGCCTTAAGGAGATTGAAGCTAGTAAGATGACCAAGTTTGGAGGTGGTGACTCCAAAGTTTTGGGAAAGCAATGGCTGAAGTGTGGTGCGTATGCGAGAGGAGTTCAAGTGTCAGAAGGGCCACGACGAGTAAGGAAGGAAGAGAGCGTGTGATATTTCGTGGCGGTGTGGCGTTGGCAACTTGTTAGAAGAACCGTTATCTGTTTGAGAAGGAACATTCGGGACGAATGTTTCTAAGGAGGAGAATGTTATACCGTATTTTCCAGAGTATATACGTGAGGCGTGCGTATACAATTTGAGCCTTAAAGTAGGCATAGGATCGAATTTGTGCATAGCTACCAAAAGTCGTTTTTGGCGAAGCGTTTCCTGACTTTGAAGGAAAATTCCGGCTATGTCATTTATAATTTTTGCGGATTTTTAGAGAGGCGAAACATTTTGGACCAACGGGAGGGTGACATGTGTCACCCTCATTGGCCGTGAAGTGGGCGGCAAAGGCAAGCAAAGGCACGTTTTTTGTGCCTTGGGTTAGATAGGATATTTGTGCAAGTTGGTGTGGTAGATGGATAAGGTCCACATGGTTGAAATCTAGCCCTACACTTGCACCACACTTGTATTCATCTTGGCCATTGGTTGGCTTTCACTTGACCTATAAATACCACTCTAGTTGAAGACATTCTTCATCCAAAAATTGAGCAATCTTTCTAAGTCTCAAACCCTCCCTCTCCCTCTTGTGATCTCGTCCACCACACACCTCTCCCCCTCTTGAAGGCCCCTTGGCCGAAACCTACCCTCCCCTTTGTTGAGGCTTGGCCGTGGGGTACACCCCCCTAGCCTAGTTGTCTCGTATAAATACCCCTTGTTATGGTATAGAAATACTCTCCTAGTATTGTTGTTATGTCCAAATACCTTGGCCCAAATACCTTGTAGTATTCCCGAGGTTACACTTATACAAGCCAGAAAATACCATTATACTTCCTCGGTCTCAAAAACGAACCCCCAAGTAAAGCGTCACCCGTAGTTGTAGTTATAAGTAGAAGTTGGTTAGAACTTCTAAGGGTTGGTTGGAGCGGGTTAGGCGTAGCGGAGTAGGAGCTAAACCTTGCTCGGGATCGACATATAAACTCGGATAATTTTGGGCTTATCGAGGTAAACACTCTTGACCTTCTATTGTAATTGGAAATTACATGTTGTAGGAATATATAGTTGATGTATACTATATATAGTCGAGAACATTATAATTGTGCGGCAATGTCTTTTGACTTAAGCTGAATAATACTTACGGCAATGTCTTGCGACTTAAGCTGAATTTTAAGAAGTGAAGAATTTGTAATTACATGGGTGTATTCTGGTGAAGCTTGTAGTATTCTTGTGAGTAGAATTATGCGCGTCGGTTAGGCGTGTTAACCCCACACGGTTGGCTTGGTAGCGGCCTCGATAGAGGAGGAGATTTCTGTTTGTTGCGGGAAAATCTTTGCGAATTTTACGTAGAATATTCTACATTAAGATCTAAAGATATTAATAGGCGCTTTGTGGCCTCATAGGTTGTAGTACTACGTGTGGAGTGATACGCTTGGTGAGTGTAGCGAGACGGTTTGAGGTACTTGGAGCGTTTTGCTATTAGTCGATACTAAATCGCGAGGTATGTGAACCTCTTCCTATCTTTCTAGCATGATATGTGTATAACTATGTAGTACGGTAGACGTACATGTGTTAAATGTATTTGATTGGTTTAAAACATAAAGGGTTATAACGGCTTTATGGGAAGTGGGTTATAACAGCTTTATGTAGATAAGAAAAAGCCTTGTGATTTTTTAAAAAGATAACTGATTTGACTTATAACCGACTGGATGTAAAAGAACCTTGGAGTATTCTAAAAAGATTAAGAAACCTTTTTGAAAGAAGTGTGTACTTGGTTTGAAAACATAAGAGTTATACCAGCTTTATGAGAAGTTAGGTGTAACGCCTTAAGAGAGATAAAAAGAATGGTTTAATGGTTTAGAAGTTAAGAGACTTATTCTTAAAGGATAAGAGACTTGACTTAAAATGGATGTTTGTGTGAAACCTCATTCGTGAGTAATGAGTACTTGGTTTTTGGAAGGAATAATGTTTTACTGATTTCGGAAATCAGAATGTGTATCGACAAACCACTGCAGCGTTAATAAAGGAAAATGTATTGTATAATTAAGTATTATTAAAACCAGTAGAAACCTCCATCTGCATAGAAGCTAAGATGAGACAAAATGATATTACATTTTCTAGATCATGGCTGCTTAATAAGATTGATTATGAACAAGAATAACCTACTACTTTATGGCATATGTTACTCAATTGTTTTAAAAGAGATTAAGACATTGAACTATGAAACTTTTCAAAAGAGACTTGCGTAATTAAAAATTAGGCAAGCTGGAACCTTAGGAAAAGAAAGGCATTGTGTTGTCTTAAAATGGTTTAAAGCATAAGGTGTTATAACGACTACATGGGAAGTTGGTTATAACGACCTTATGAAAACAAAAGAAAGGTTTTATCATTGGTTTTAACGTCGTAGTACTTTAGGGTTAAAACCGAACTTGGGCATAAAATGGAAGTACTTGAGTTGTGTATAAACTTGCCTATGCTTGTTGTTGTGAAACTTGCCTATGCTTGTTGTGATAGCCTTTGTTGTGCAAAAATTGTGTTTCTATACTCTGGCGTCTCGATGGAGGGTCGGATGACTTGTTGAGAACTTACTTGGGCGTGGCCGTGTGGATAGATTCCGCAGATGCGTTCACATTGATAGTGTTACTTTGTTAATCGCTTTGGACATCTCGACACGATCGTAGCGCATGGGTATGCTTCCACTTTGATTACGCTTTGTTGTCTTATTGTTTCCCTTTGGACATCTTGACCGCGATCGTAGCGCGCGGGTATGCTTCCATTTGGAATCTTTGTCTTATTGTTTCCCTTTGGACATCTTGACACGATCGTAGCGCGCGGGTATGCTTCCATTTGGAATCTTTGTCTTATTGTTTCCCCTTGGACATCGCGACACGATCGTAGCGCGCGGGTATCTTCCATTTGGAATGTTGTCTTATTTGTTCCCTTTGGACATCACGACACGATCGTAAGCGCGGGTATGCTCCCATTTGGATTCTTTGTCTTGTTGTTATCATATCATGGAATGCCCGGTGAGAAAGGTACTCACGGGCGGGATTGATGTTGTGGGCGTGAGACCACGAATTGATATAAGCATGTGTGTGTGTCTTGTAGTTTGGTTATCATACATCTCACTGCTTTTATAGACTATTATGATTTCATTTCTGATATTTCTGATTTCACATACTTAGTACTGTTATCGACCTCGCCGGAAGCTGCGTTCATGCCGCAGGTAGGAGTACATCGGCTGTCGATCCCCGCGTTTAGGATCTCATCTCAGCGTTTTGGGAAGCTCCGTTCCTTCGGAGGCTTATCTGTTGGTATGTTACCACAGTGCAGGGTTCTTGTACATTCGAGGTATGGCGGGGCCTGTCCGTCATAGTTGTTGTATAAACTCTTAAGTGCAGCCTTTGTGTGGGCAGGGTTTTGTAAAAAGGATTAAACTGTTCGTTTTAAAAAGAGTTGCTTATATATATTTTTTGGAAGGTAACCGTTTGGTTGGCCTGTTTCATTATCTTGTCTCATGTTCATGTTTAAGTTTTTATTTCCGCTGGTTTTCTCTGATGTTGTATCACTAGGGTGCCCGGGGTAAGGCACCAGTCACGGGCCCGGGATCGGGTCGTGACATGTGGGGCCCGCTTTGTTTTTGAGATTTTGGCCATTATGGATATTTTCGGAAGATGAAATATTTTGGACGAATAGGATGGCGACACGTGTCACCCCCTAGGTGGCTCTTGGCCGAAATCACTTGACAAGTGGCAAGACAAGTGGCCTTGTCTTGCAAGATATTTTAGTTGGACAAGTGGCTTGTGGGGCCCACACACACTTGTCACACCCCGAACCCCGGGCGCGTGGCGGTGCCTGCACAGGCACCCTTACCTTAACAACTAAGTAAGCTGCGGAAATTAAATAACACCTTTTTTTTTTTTTTTTAAAACCAATAGTGCGTGCGAGGGCAAAGCGACAAAGGCTGCCATATAATATACATAAACAAAAGACGACACTTTACGAGTCCAATCCACGTATGAATACGGACCTCACAGAGTTATACTCACTATGACGGACAAGGCCCCGTACCCATGCGTACAAAAGCACATCTTGAAAGAACTCGTACCAAAAGATAAACTCCGACGAAGGAGCTATCCAAAACTTTGAGCGGTCCTACACTGCCGATCACCAAGCAGCGTACCTAAACTGCGGCATGAACGCGGCCCGAAGGAGGTCGGTCTGAAGAATGTACCAAGTATGTGAAGGTGAAAAATCGTAAATGAAATCATAGTAGTCTATATAAAGCGGGAGACATGTATGATAACCAAACTACGATTACATAATATGCGATCCGCGTCAAGTCGGGGACTCGCGCCTCAAAGTCATCACTCAAATATAACTATGGGTCTCACGCTCACAACATCAATCATGCGTGGAATACCTTCGCCAGCTGCCAAGCGATCTATGATATAATAACACGAAGTATACATGAACAATGAGTCCACTGTGTCATAAAAGCCGTCTGAGGCGGTGCGAGCTAACTACGGATACCAAAGCGCGTCATCAGCGGCCAGGGCAAGTACGAAGCCAACTACCGGATACCAAAGCCGCGCTATCAATACTATACAATCAATACTATACAATCAAACCACGGAGCGATACGGGGCAAGTCTGGCGACTACGGATACCAAGGCCGTGTCACGTAGTGGCCGGCAAGTCTGGTGACTACGGATACCAAGTCCGTATCACGAGACTCCGCCACGAAGGCGTCACGGGGCAAATCTGGCGACTACGGATACCAGGCGTGTCACGTGGGCCGGGGGCAATGCGAGGGCTAACTACGGATACCAGCCGTATCACGAGACTTCGCCACTAAACCGAGCGGGGCAAGTCGAGGGCTAACTACGGTACCAAGGCGAATCAGCCACGAGGCGGGGCAATCTGGCGACCACGGATACCAAGGCGAATCGGTAAGAAACCTCGTGGAGAGCTAGTCCATGGAATAACACAATCAGCGAGGCGTGCGGTGGAATTCTCCGTCGCTGCGACGCGTCAAGTAATATCATAACAAACCAGTCGGCCCTCCATTGAGAGACGCGGTGGTATAGAAATACAATGCTAGCACGACAAGGCTATCACACGCAAACATAGGCAAGTTACACACAACTCAAGGTACTTTCATTTTATGCCAAAGTCCAGTTTTAACCAAAGTACTACGACGTTAAATTCTTTTTAGAAGATCTATTTCTTTTACAAAAGTCACCCGATACCCGTAGTATCAAAATAGAGTGACTAATACTTTTAAGTAAAACAACACACTTTCCTTTTTAAAATCAAGAACAACATTCTTTTCAAAAGACTCCTTTTTATGTAATACCCCAAGATACTAACACCCGTAGTATCAAGGTGTGTCTATTTTTCAAAGTAAGTTACTACACTTTAGAAAACTCATTTCAAAGCTTGAAATCAAGTAACTTCAAATTTTCACAATCAAGGCAACTTATGCCCATTAATAAAAAATAGACAACTTTCTAAACCCTCCATAAAGCCGTTATAACCAACTTCTCATAAAGCCGTTATAACCCTTTATGGTTTTTAGACAATTTCATTCCTTTTATAACCAAGAGACCTATACTATTTAAAACCCAGTATCACATACTTACAAATCAAGTTCTTAACTTTCAAAATACTACAAGTCTCTTATATTTAGAAAACAAGTTTCTTCTACTTTTAAACCTCAAGCAACTCACACCTTGAAGACAAGCTACTTCTCTTAAATCACGTCATTTCTCCTCTTTTAAAACAATTAAGTAAATCACTCCTTTGACTCACCTAAAGTTATAATGACCCTTAGGTTTTGAAACTAAGGCACTAGCCAAAAGATTTGGAAACCACTTCCTTTTCAAGACTATGTACTTTAAGCAAAATACTTTCACTCTTAAGAATCCAAACTCCACTAAGGCAAATGGATTATACGACTTACAATTTAAACATCAAAGTACAATCAAGGAAGTACATAGAACAAATTCTATACTAGGCAATCCAAGTACAACCAAGGAATGGATCATTTAAGGAGTAGAACGTACTTTCTTTATCTTTAGGAATCATGCTAGAAGAGGAGATAGTTCACATACCTTTTCGGCTAATTCCTCAAGCTAAGCCGAATACGCCGTACGTAGAAGTTTCAACCTATAATGGTCACAACAAGACTATCAATCTTCTAGTCTCTAACGTAGAATAATACTAAGTATTTGGTCTCTAATTCTACGGAAAATCGGGCAGCACTTCCTTTGTTTCTACTCACTTTGCCACCTTTTTCAAGGCCGAATACAATAACCAACACGCCACATTTAAGGCTCAAAACAACAACCAACCAAAGGGGATTACACGCCTTACAATACGTGTAAAATTCCGCCCCACAATTTAATACCTACTAAGTCCATAATCAAGCCCTTCTCGGCCAACTTAAACAACAACACAAGTCCTTTCCAAATTCTTTTCAAATTCCAAGTTCTTAGGTCAACATGTTATATAGTCATAGACAACTACAACAACTACAATTTCCTTCTAACACAACATGCGACGACTTAAATGAATAATCAACTTGAATTACAATCTTAGGGCTAAACATGCTAGTTTTCGGATTTAGGGTTCCAATAGCCAATACACTAATCCAACTACATAATATACATCTCATGCTTGCTAATAACCATAGCTACAACAATAAGTAAACTTAATTGCTAAAACGACGAAATTTATACCTTTCCAAGCCCTTAAAATTTCCAAGAATCAAAGTCGCGCCTTAGCAATTCTTAGCTCCTTTCCTTAAGTTCCAATCCGCTCCAAGCACTCCTTAGAGGCCTATGAAGAACCCATCTTCAAGTCCCAACTTCAAAGTTGAAGAACTCTTTTAGTTTCCGCCTTGCGACTAATACGAAAACGTCGTTTTTCCGAAATCTTTCTATTGAGATATCCTTACAATACCCTTAGGGACATTGGGTTAAAGTCTTGTAAATAATGGACAACAAGCCGAGAGCTCACTTTCTTGGACAAGAAATGTTGTGATTTTTCTAAGTATGGGAAGACCTTGTCTTGCACTAGCTATGCTTATATAACACATTGAAGGGCTTAGATTACAACAAATGTGTGGCTTGGATGTGTTTCACTAGGATCAAGCCCATGTGGGCAAGTTGACCTTGGTCAACATTATCAAGCTTAGAAGACTTATCATCTACATAGGTCAAATGACCATCCAACCCTTACTAATTTCGTCCAACACCACATGTGGGAGTGCCACGTGTCTCCATCTCATTCGTCCATAAAATTCCGTAACCCTCGTGGGCCCCACAAAAAAGTAAAATTCCCCGGGTGGGCCCCACGTGACCAAATCCGTAAAAAATAGATTTCCATAATTTTAATAAGTTCCATATTCTTCAAATAATACATTTTGAGAATCCAATTCTCAACAACGAACATTTTTCCTTTCCGACGTTCGGAAGATTTTCCGTCGGAAAAACAATTCTTCCTTTGGTACCAATTTCCAAGTCTTGTTTCCTTTCGTACATTCTCTTTTACATGCCCTGGACTTACGGGGTGTAACAATACTTGTCCCCAATCTCAACCAAACACTTGCCTTCATCCTAGCCCTTGGTTGTCCTATATATGCACCCTTAGTTGATGAAATCTTCCACACTTAACCATTTCAAGACTTGAGAAAACCCTCCCTCTCCCTTCATGAAGCTCTCGGCCATGGTGCCTTTTCTTGAGCAAAATTTGTCCAACAATTCTTAAACTCTTAAGTGTTCTTCCCTAAGGTGTTAGGAAGATTGTGTACCAAGAGTTGGAAAAGATTTCACACCCCTAGCCTATTTAGTTTGCCTTGGCCGAAAGTTGTCTTGTTGGAACCCTAAGTGTTCTTCACTTTTTGGAGTTGAATCTTGAATAGAAGTTGGTTAGGAGCTTCTATGGGTTGCTTGTAGCGGATTGGAACGTAAAGATTTGGAGCTAAGACTTGCTTGGAGCGACTTTAAGAACTTGGATATTCTTGGGCTTTTTGAGGTAGTGAAACTTAAACCTCTTTGTGAATTGGTTATTATACATATATTATAAGTATATTATGGATTATATAATATATGGAGTAAAGTTTGGAAGGATTTGGATCTTGTTAAGTTGCTAAAATGGAAATTGGCAAGAAAGCCACAAAATGGTAAAAACGTATCTTACTTGCTAAGAAGCTAATAACAAAGTAACTATAACTTATATTAAGATGGAATATAAGTTGGATGACTAATAAAGTAAGTGGATAAGTAAAATGGAAAAAGTTGGCCAAGGACCCCAACTTAAGGACTGTATTTACTTTGAATTTGTATTTACTTTGATCGTATTTACATTGGACTGTATTTACATTTCTGTTAAGGGGAAGATTGTTCAATCGCGTTCCGTTTGGGCGGGTGATCCCCTTTTTAATTATTGTATTGTTATGAAGGCGTGATAGTAAACCGCGTTACCGGTTGGGCGCGTAATCCCCTTCTTTTACTTATGTCATGACCCGAACCCGGGCCCGTGACTGGTGCCTTACCCCGGGCACCCTAGTGATACAACATCAGAGTAATCAGTGGAACATACAACAAGACATGATATAATATGAAATGTGAAACAATTATCTGAGATGGTGGTTATAAAAACACTCCCTTAACCGGAGGCAACAATCCTTACAGCTACCCCTGAAATCCAAACGGCGGGGCGAATGCGTCTTGAGACTCACTGAGTTCCTCAACCTGCTGGTAAAACTTAGGAAACGAAATAGCCACACACAGGCTTCACTGCGTCATAAGGTGAAAGTAGGAACCTCGTGCGACCTTACAACCTTCACGATAAATAACATCTCGCATAACTCTGTAGAGTAAGCGATCTGCTGAAGGACAAAATGGTGACCTCATCGGCCCGGAGCATCTGGTCGAACGCATCCACGAACTCGTCTGTTGGTTTACTAAACTTGGGCCTAACACCCTCGTGACCCTACCACGGAGGACCACCGAATCGACCCACCACAAAGCAGTCGCGGGTTGACCCGCGATTGGTCCTCAACCGACCATTATCGCGCAAAAACTCTTGTTCCCCGATCCGGGACGATCTCACTAATCAAGTCACGAAAACCTAGTGGTCTTCTTAGTTCAACTACCCTCTTTCATTCCACACTACTCAGGGACTTATTTTACAACTATATCTCACGTGCACTATGCACTCCGATAAGGGTCAAACTCATAAAAAAAAAAATACATCTTTTACTCGAGATGGCCTTACCTCTAAGGTCCCTACGTATAAAACTCTAAGGCTCACACTTTCTCTGTCCCCCCAATCTTACCCGGTTAACTAACCATGATTTCTAATCACAATTTACACAATGTTATCTGAACATAACACTTAAGATACACTTATCTTATCACACCTACAATCTCTAGAGGGTTCAAGGATATACATGTATCTACCGCTTCACTTCCCCTTTGTCGTTCTAACCAATCACCGTCGTAGCGCATAGCTAGGAAGGTGATTAACTAGCCCGATCACGAAAGTGAGTCTCTACATCCGCGCCACCTCTAGTCGGACAATTCCACGCAAAATGGCTCTGCTGGCGTAAGTATAACAAGCTCCAACAAAAAGACGACATTCCCGGGTGATGTACGCGCGCTGCGAACATTGGGGAAAACCTTCGTGTATCTGTAAACCAGAAGCCCTGGAGTTCTGACCAACTCCGGCATACTCTGAACGTCCTGAACCCTGTGGAGGACCACTCTGTTCTGGCGGAGGCGCATATCCAGTCTGCTGCTGAGGCGATTCGCCTCGAAAGTTACCAAAGGACCCTGCCGATCTGGCCCTCTTCTGCTGATTTTGGTTAACCCGTTGATCCCTACGTTCCTCTGCGTGCTGCGCATAAGCCTGTACGCGGGCAATATCCATGCCTGACTGAAGAGCTACTCTTGCACAATCTTTCTTTAGATAGTCATCAAGACCCGTGATAAATCGGTACATCATATACTCTCTGGTAGCTACATCCTTAGCTAGTAACAGGGTCGTCCCTTTGCAAACTATACTTTCGCTCGGGTCGTGGTGGGCCCGAAGGTGTAAATGTCATAGCCGATGAGCTACTGCCGCCGTGCTAAACTCTGTGAAATGGCGATGTCGCAGAACTCCCGAATGAAGCACCATATCGGGTGATGATTGGGCTGTGCCTCGTAACCCTGTACTCGACTCACGACTCCGCCTCGGTGCCTTGCCCACGGGCCGGGTTGCCTTACGCGGAGGCATAACTGGTACGGGAAAGAAATACGTTTAGAGGTGTCCAACTTATAACACAGCTCTAAGGCACGATCTCAGAGTGAGAAGAATGGAAACCAATCCTAAATATCCTATAGCCTCACGATTATTGGTGTGGTGCGCGACACGCGATAATCAAGACTACTAGATATGGTGCAGTAGACACTTTCCGAGGATTAGCGCTCGATACCAATTTTGTCACGACCGAACCGGGCGTGGTGGTGCCTACCGGGCACCTAGTGATACAACATCAGTGTCGTGGAACATCTGACAAGACATGATATAATATGAAATGTGAAACAATTATCGAGAAAACTTGCCTTCGGCATATATATAAATACCCAAAATGAGCAGATTACATCCCAACTTTACAACGGGACTACTGGCCTCTAAGAGTTTATAACAACAATGGCGGGACGGGGCCGCCATACCTGAATGCAAATACCTACAACGACATGGGACCATACCAAAATGCTAAGCCTCAGGAAAGCGGAGCTTTCCCAAGCTTGAAACGGTGATCCTAAGAACGGGGATCAACGGTAGGAGTACCTCTACTGCGGCATGACGCGGCCCAGAAGGAGGTCGATCTAACAACGGTACCAAGTATGTGAAAGCGTAAAGTACTTTAAATGAAATCAAAGTATTTAAAACCATTTGCAAATACAATTAGTTCAATTTGCACATAGTGCCATATCACAAACAAGAGCAATAATAGGTAAGCTGTAGCGAGTCTTTCTAGGCGCGAATGATCGAAGCAAGGCCAATCGCCCATAGTATCATTATGCATGCCTAACCACGGACTCCGCGATCGCATAGGTCACGTAGACCGCGTGGTATTCCTCGCATCGGGGTAGCTAACCCGGTACCCTCTGGACTCCGCGATCCGCATAGTCTTAATAGACGCGTAGTCACCGCGGACGCATAGGGCATCCCCGTCGGGATAAAACACGGAATGATCAACCTGGAACTCCCACTCTCGCATAGTCACGCAGACCGCGTAGGCCGTATAGACCGCATCGGTGTGAAGCCCTCGGTATAACAAGTCGAGGGTATGTGATATAATAACATAACGAACATCGTTAAACAACATAAGCACAACAAGAAACCCTTTACACAAACATCACGGATACTAACACACGTAGCATCCTAACATGTTTACTTATCAAATCAACAAGAAAGTATTACAAGGCTATCACAAACCAACACAATCAAGTTATTCACACAAGGTACTTTCTACTTTATGTTAACAATTTCGGGTTTTTATCCCCAAAGTACTTCATACATTAACTCTTTTAAAAGGTTCGTTTCTTTCAAAAAGTCACACAATACCCGTAGTATAAAAATAGAGTGACTATCCTTTTAAGTAAACCAAAACACTTCCCATAGTAAATCAAGTAACAACATTATTTTCCAAACGTTCAAGTTTGCCTAATTTCAAAAGCTCAAGTTTCTCATTTTCGAAAGGTTTCGTAGTTCATAGTTTTAATCACTTAATGATATAATTCTCCTTTAAAACAATTTGAGATACATATGCCTTCTATGTGAGTAGGTTTATTCTTGTTCATAATCAATCTTATTTAAGCAGCCATGATCTAGGAAATGTAATATCATTTTGTCTCATCTTAGCTTCTATGCAGATGGAGGTTTCTACTGGTTTTAATAATACTTAATTATTCAATACATTTCCCTTTATTAGCGATGCAGTGGTTTGTTCGATACTCATTCTGATTACCGAAATCAGTAAAATATTATTCCTTTTAAAAACTAAGTACTCATTACTCACGAATGAGGTTTCACACTTTTTAACAAAATTCATATTAATTCAATTAAGTCAAGTCTCTTATCTTTTAAGATCAAGTCTCTTAACTTCTTAAAATCAATAAACCATTCTTTTTATCTCTCTTAAGTCGTTATACCTAACTTCCCATAAAGCTAGTATAACTCTTAAGCTTTCAAACCAAGTATTATTCTTCTTTCAAAAAGGATTCTTAATTCTTTTGAAATACTTCAAGATTCTTATTATTCAGGCTTAAGTCAAAAGATATTGCCGTAAAACTACATTCAGTTAACACGACGTCTACCGTACTATATATATATTCTTTTAAAATACTTCGATTCTTATTATTGGGCTTAAGTCAAAAGACATTGGTAAAACTACATTCGATTAACACACGTCGTCTACCATACTATATATATATTCTTTTAAAATATCATGCTCGAGGATATGAAGAATCACATACCTCGCGACGATTATCGACTATTAGCAAAACGCTCCACGGCTATAACAGGCTAGCCTCGTCCACCTTTCAAGTAGTACATGCTACTCGCAGAACATTCAACCTATAAAGGTTATATAGGTCTATCAACTTCTACATTAATAATCTTCTGATGTGATTTCAGTTCAAGTCTTTTCTGTAATATCCTTCTATTACAGTTCAAATCTCTTCTATGAATCTTATATTCATTTCTAAACAACTACAGTATGTAATTTCCAATTACAATAGAAGGATAGGATTATTTACCTCGGTAAGCCCAAAATTATCCAAGTTTAATGTCGATCCTGAGCAACGTTTAGCTCCTACTCCGGGTGCTCCAACCCGCTCCAAACAACCCTTAGAAGTTCTACGCAACTTCTTCTTAATACTTCAATCGGCTATGAAGATTTTCCTTAGGGTTGTGTTTTGTGACTGAAGGGAAGTATAATAGTATTTCTGGGCTTTTCGTATAGGCGTAACCTTGGAATACTACAAGGTATTTGGGCCAAGGTATTTTGGTATAGTAACAATACTTGGAGAGTATTTCTACCAAGAGAGGGTGTATTTTACGAAAACAACTTAAGGTAGGGGGGGTACTCTCGGCTTTGCACCACTAGGAGGGGGGGTGTACCCCTCGGCCAAGGGCCTACTCAAAGGGGGAGGGGAGTGTTGGAAGAAACACTACAAGAGAGGGGGAGGGATTTTCAAGACTTAGAGATTTTTGTGAATGAAGAAGTCTTCACAAAGGGGGGGGGTATTTATAGGACAACCAAGGTTCAAGATCAAGCCAAGTGGTAGGCAAGTGTAGGGTGAGGATTTACCCATGTGTACCTTATCCATCTACCACACCAACTATCACAAAATATCCTACCAACTACAATGCTCCAATCGTCCAACGTGCCGTCCTTCACTCCACCAACTTGAGGGTGACAAGTGTCGCCCTCTCGTTGGTCCAAAATATTTCGTCTCTCGGAAAAATCCGCAAAAAATATAAATGACATAGCGGAATTTTCCTCGCAGCTTTGTAAAACGTTTCGTCGAAAAACGATTCCTTTCGGTAGTTGTGAACAAATTTCGGTCCTAGCCTAACTTTAAGGCTTAAACTTTTATACGTATGCCCTCACGTACATACTCTGGAAATACGGGGTATAACATTCTCCCCTCCTTAGAAACATTCGTCCTGAATGTTCCTTCTAAGTCTCATAACACACAGGCGCACGTATAGTCTTTACTACTATACTTACGAAAACAATCATGCCACACCTGGCCACAGAAAATCACCCGCGCAAATACTTAATCCAAGTCTACGAGGATTCACCTCTAACATCACACAAGCTTCCACCCAAAGTCTAAACGACACTCCCTTAAGAAACGATCACTTCTATGTTCTCAACACATGCTCGCTTCTTCCCTTACTCGTCGTACCCTTCTCGTACACTCGAACTCTTTCTCCTAACTTACCACATTTACATTCGCATCAATTTCAAAAATCTCTGGGTTACTACCTCCAACTTGATCATCATTAACTGAGAATACTCTGGATGAATCTCCGATACTTTTCTGAACCTAACAACATGAAGGACCGGACATACTGCTCCCAACGTCGGACGACAATGCTAACTATAGGCAACCTGGCCTATTATTCACATGATCTGAAAGGCCCAAAGTAACTCGGGCTAAGTTTTCTCTGTTTCCCAAACTCGTCACACCCTTACCGGGGTGGTACCTCCAAGAAGACCCACCTGAACGCCAAGCGTCGTCGCCGATTATCCGCACGACTTCCGTTGACTCTGAGCTGCCGATAACCTCTCCTGGATAGGCTTCACCCTATCCACATCCTGCCGAAACAAGTATGAACGGCTATCCGAACTTTGCCAACATCGAACCAATCGACGACAACTTACACTACGCCCTACGAGGGCTTCGTAGGCGATATCCGAATCTGAAATGGTGGTTATAAAAACACTCCCTAACCGGAGGCAACAATCCTTACTACCACAGAAATCCAAACACCGCCAGAGGCGAATGTAATCGAGACTCACTGAGTTCCTCAACCACTGGTAAAACTTAGGAAAACGAAATAGCCACAAACTCGGCTTCACTTAATGTCATAAGGTGAAAGTAGGCACCTCGATCAGCCTTACAACCTTCACGATAAATAACATCTCGCATAACTCTGCCGAGTGCGATCCTGCTGAAGGACAAGATGGTGACCTCATCGGTCCGATCATCGGTCGAACGCATCCACGAACTCGTACGCTGGTTTACTAAACTTGGGCCTAACACCCTCGTGACCCTACCACCTGGCGGGACCACCGCGAACTGACCCCACCACAAAACAGGTCGCGGGTTGACCCGCGATCGTCCTCTGACCCGCTATCGCGCAAAAACTCTTGTTCCCCGATCCGGGACGATCTCACTAATCAAGTCACGAAAACCTAGTGGTCTTCTTAGTTCAACTACCCTCTTTCATTCCACACTACTCAGGGACTTATTATACAACTATATCTCACGTGCACTATGCACTCCGATAAGGGTCAAACTCATAAAAAAAAAAAAAAATACATCTTTTACTCGAGATGACCTTACCTCTAAGGTCCCTACGTATAAAACTCTAAGGCTCACACTTTCTCTGTCCCCCCAATCTTACTCGGTTAACTAACCATGATTTCTAATCACAATTTACACAATGTTATCTGAACATAACACTTAAGATACGCTTATCTTATCACACCTACAATCTCTAGAGGGTTCAAGGATATACATGTATCTACCGCTTCACTTCCCCTTTGTCGTTCTAACCATGTCACGACCCGAACCCGGGCCCGTGACTGGTGCATTACCCCGGGCACCCTAGTGATACAACATCAGAGAAAATCAGCGGAAATAAAAACATGAACATGATAAATAAACAGGCCAACCAAAACAGTTGCCTTCAGTATATATACATAAATACGACGCTTATCCTTTTCTGGACTACGCCTGCGGTACTACAAACCTCTAAGAAGTGACAACAATTATGACGGAATGGGGCCCGCCATACCACGAATGTACAAGAACCTACAGACTCGGGTAACATGCAAAGATAAGCCTCGAAGGAACGAGCTTCCAACCTGAAATGTGATCCTATAAGCGGGGATCGGCGGTCGATGTACCTCTACTGCGGCATGAACGCGGCCCAAGAGGTCGATACAACAGTACCAAGTATGTGAAGCGTAAAATCGTAAATGAAATCATAATAGTCTATGTAAAGCGGGAGACATGTATGATAACCAAACTACATTTCACAACATAAAAGCAATCATGTCAAGTCAGGGACTCACGCACTCAAAGTCATCCTCGTGCGTGGAACTCCTTCCTCATGCCGGCGGTCTAGGTACAAATCATGTGATACGATATAACAGTCTCGGCCCATCGTATGGACCCGATAGAAGCGATGTGGAATACATTCGGTTCATCCCATGAACCATGTCGAGTGGTATACATTCGGATGAGCCGGTGGTCGAGTGAAATACATTCCGGATGAGCCGGTAGTCGAGTGAAATACATTCCGGATGAGCCGTGGTCGAGTGAAATACATTCGGATGAACCGTGGTCGAGTGAAATACATTTCCGGATGAACCGTAGTCGAGTGAAATACATTCGGATGAACCGGTGAGTCGAGTGAAATACATTCCGGATGAACCGTAGTCGAGTGAAATACATTCGGATGAACCGGTAGTCGAGTGAAATACATTCGGTTCATCCGTGAACCGGTAGTCGAGTAGAACACATTACTTGCACAACAAGGCTATTACACGTAACATGGTCAAGTTTCACAACAACTAGCATAGGCAAGTTATACACAACTCAAGGTACTTTCATTTTATGTCAAAGTCCAGATTTTAACCCTAAAGTACTACGTACGTTAAATTCCTTTTAAAGATCCATTTCTTTTACAAAGGTCACCCGATACCCGTAGTATAAAAATAGAGTGACTGACATTGTTAAGTAAACCAAAATGCTTTCCTTTGTAAAATCAAGTAACAACCTTGTTTTCCAAACGTTCAAGTTTGCCTAATTTCAAATGCTCAAGTTTCTCATTTTAGAAAAGGTTTCGTAGTTCATAGTTTTAATCATTTAAAACATAATTCTCCTTTAAACGTTTTGAGAAACATATGTCTTATATGTGAGTAGGTTATTCTTGTTTATAATCAATCTTATTAAGCAGCCATGATCTAGGAAATGTAATATCATTTTGTCTCATCTTAGCTTCTATGCAGATGGAGGTTTCTACTGGTTTTAATACCATACTTCATTATTCAATACATTTTCCTTTATTAACGCTGCAGTGGTTTGTCGATACTCATTCTGATTTCCGAAATCAGTAAAACATTATTCCTTTTAAAACCCAGTACCCATTACTCATGAATGAGGTTTCACACCTTTAACAAAATTCATATCAATACCATTAAGTCAAGTCTCTTATCTTCAAAAAAATCAGTAAACCATTCTTTTTATCACTCTTAAGACGTTATACCTAACTTCCCATAAAGCTAGTATAACTCTTATGTTTTCAAAGCCAAGTATTACTCTTCTTTCAAAAAGGTCTTTTTGAAACACTTCAAGTTCTTTATTCGCACATCAAATCCGTTATAAGTCAAATCGGTTACCGCTTCGAAACCACAAAGCATTTTCTTACCTACATAAAGTGTTATAACCAACTTCCCATAAAGCCGTTATAACACTTTATGTTTCAAACCAATCAAATACATTAAACACAAGACGTCTACGTACTACATAGTTATACACATATCATGCTAGAACAGATAGGAAGAGGTTCACATACCTCGCGACGATTATCGACAAATAGCAAAATGCTCCAAGTACCTCAAACCGTCGGCTACTCCTTAAGCTAAGTAGATCATGCCATACGTAGTACTTGACCTATAGAGGCCACAAGGCGCCTATTAACATCTTAGATCTCAATGTAGAATATTCTACGAAAAATTGGCGACACCTCCCCACACATGATAGCGTAAATCTCTCCTCTATCAGTAGCTACCAAGCCAACCGCGGGGTTAACACGTCTAACCGGACGTGTACAATTCTACTACACAGTAATGCTACACAAGTCTACTATAATACAGTCCTATGTAATTACAGTTCAGTTCTCTTATTTAAATTCAGGCTTAAGTCGCAAGACATTGCCGTAAGTATTATTCAGGCTTAAGTCAAAAGACATTGCCGTAAGTATTATTCAGGCTTAAGTCAAAAGACATTGCCGCACAACTATGTTCAATTCTATATATAGTATACTTCAACTATATATTCCAACAACATGTAATTTCCAATTACAACAGAAGGTCAAGAGTGTTTACCTCGATAAACCCAAAATTATCCGAGTTTATATGTCGATCCTGAGCAAGGTTTAGCTCCTACTCCGTGAGCTCCAACCCGCTCCAAACAACCCTTAGAAGTTCTAACCAACTTCTACTTAACACTTCAACTACGGGTGAAGATTTACTTAGGGTTTCGTTTTTGTGACTGAGGGAAGTATAATAGTATTTTCTGGGCTTTTGTATAAGTGTAACTTTGGGCATCATACAAGGTTTTTGGGCCGTGGTCTTTGGGCATTATAACAATACTTGGAGAGTATTTCTATACCACAAAAGGGGGGTATTTATACGAGACAACAAGGCTAGGGGGGGTGTACCCCACGGCTAGGGCACTACAAAGGGGAGGGGGTGGCTCTCGGCCAAGCTCACTCAAGGGGGAGGGGGTGTGGTGGACGAAAACAACAAGAGGGAGAGGGAGGGATTTTTCAAGACTTAGACAATTTTTGGATGAATAAGTTCATCAACTTAGAGGGGTATTTATAGGTCAAGAAATGGCCAACCAATGGCCAAGATCTATCCAAGTGTAAGGCAAGTGTAAGGTCAAGATGAAGCCATGTGTTTGTGGGTCCCACTTGCTCATCAACTACACAAAATATCCTACCTAACCCTTGACCACAATTTTTGCACAAAAAACGTGCCCAGTTTTCCCTTTGGCGGTCCACTTCCTCCCAATGTGAGGGTGACACTTGTCACCCTCCCGTTGGTCCAAAATGTTTCGTCTCTCGGAAAAATCCATAAAAATTATTAATGACATAGCGGAATTTTCCCTACGAAAATTGTGGAAGCGTTTACGTCGAAAACGACTCCTTTTCGGTACTTGTGCACAAAATTTCATTCTTGCCTAATCTTTAAGGCTCAAATTTATATCGTGCGCCCACGTACATACCACGGAAATACGGGGTATAACATTCTCCTCCTTAGAAACATTCGTCGAATGTTCCTTCTAAGCCTCAAAACAAACATGCGCGGTATAGTCTTCACTACTATACTTACGAGAACAATCCCGCCACACCGCCACGAAACACTGCGCAAATACTTACATCCAAGTCCGAGGAAACACCTCTAACATCACAAACTTTTGTCACTTTGCGCGAGGTTCTAGTGTCACTCGGCGACCCAACAAATGGTACGATCGCATGCGATCCACGAGGTCTAAAATATACATCCTTCGCATACTCGCCTTCACGAAATGATCATATTTAAGCTCGCAATACATGCTCGCCTCTACCCCGACTCGTCGTACTCTTCTCGAACACTTGAACTCTTCTAGTATCGTACCACACTTGATCAACGCCTGTTTCCCACCCGAGTCACTACCTCCAACTTGGTCATCTTACTACCCTCGATTTCTTCTAGGGCCATTCTCGGCCTTCACGAACTGATTTTGGTCGAACATATCCACGAACTCATACGATGGTCATCTAAACTTGGGCCTAGAACCCTCGTGACCCTACCATCTGGCGGGACCACCCAGAACTGACCCCACCTTAATCAAGACTCACGGGTTGACCCGCAACACGTCCTCAACGACCAGCAATCACGCTAAACCCTTGCTCCCGATGCGGAACAATTCTTACTAACTCACATCATGAAAGCTACCACTTCCATTTCACACTACCCATGGACTTATCACACAAATATATCCACGTATACTACGACTCGATAAAAGTCAAACATAAAATGAATCTTTTACTCAAGACGACCTTATCTGTAAGGTCTCAATCGTGAAATAATCTAAGGTTCACACCTTCCATGCCCCATACTTACTCTTCCAACTAACCATGTTTTCTAACTCACAATATAACACAACGCTATCCGCATAGCACACAACAATAAGATCATCATATCAAGCATGCAAAACTCTAGAGGTTAGGGATATACGAACCTACCGCTCCACTCTAATCATAGGCTCGCCATGCGAGCGCATACCGTAGAAAGCGATGAACACCGCCCGATCCGGTAAGGCTGCGCCAAGCTGCGGTACCTCTCTATAAGCGATCTCTCGTCACATGGCCACGGCGGCGCGGTGAAACAAGCACCGATAAAAAACGACATTCCCGGGAAGATGTTTGCCACATCGTGCACGGCGAGGGCATGAATCTGGCGGCTAGAACTCACGTATACACGTGAACGGAAGCCACGGAGCTCGACCAGCTCGAATACCGAGCGTCACGAAGGCGCGGAGGACCACTGCATCTTGGCGGAGTACATAACTAACTTCTTGGCGGTCCGCCTCGAAAGTTACCAAAGGACCTGCTGTCACGGCCTCTTCTGGCGATCTCGGTCATTTCGCCGACCTCTCGTGCCTCACATCCTAGTGCATGAGCTTGCGTGCGGGCAATGTCCATTCGGTGAAGAGCTACACCGTACAAGCCTGCGCGAGTAATCATCTAGCCGGTGGCGTGGCGGTGTACTCTGTCCTCCATATCGGCTACTCTACGAGGACATCCGAAGCTAATGAGTCGAACTCCACTTTGTACTCTCTAACCGTCCGCCCGTCCTGCCTCAAAGTCAGTAATCTATCGGCCCGAGCCATCCTCATCTGTGGGGGCAAGAAGTGTGCAAGAAATGCCTCTGAGAACTCGTTCCATATAGCTGGAAGTGCATTCTCTCCCCGGGACAGCTCCCACGAATCAAACGATCATTGCGGTATCACGCGGCCGATGCGAACCTAGGACCAGCGACTCGGTATCCGATGCGCTTGATCACTCTCATGACCAGCGTAGCTGCCGGATGAACTCCTGCGGATCATCCTCGTGCCTCGACCCATAAAACTACGGCGGGTTACACCTCGAGAAAATCCGTAGTCTCAAGTATGCGCTCGGGGTGAACTACGGGTGCTCTGGGCTAGGCTGCTGCGTCGGCCTATCTCATATCGGCCACGACCACGGCGATGGCGAACCATCTCCTTGCCCCGTCTCATCTGCTCCAGGTGTGGGGTGGAGGCTCAGTGCTGTAGACTCGGCGACCACTGCTGCGGCTCTAAACTCTCTTTGGTCTTTGGTGGCGTCGCGAAACCCCGCCGTCGGAAGCTTTGTCTCAGTCTTGGCCAGGGCTGCGCCTCGTACTCCTCTGTATCTCTAACAGCTCCTCATTGCCTTGCCCATGGGCACAGGTTTCCTGCGCGGAGGCATAGCGGTAAAGGAAAGGAATACGTCGGAGGGTCCGACTTATCACCTGACTCTAAGGCACGATCTCGGAATGAGAAGAATGGAAACCAATCCTAAATGTCCTATAGCCTCACGATTATAGATGTGGTGCACAACACCGATAATCAAGACTCTACTGAACACGATGCAGTAGACACTTTCGAGGACTAAGCGCTCACGATACCACTTTTGTCACGACCGAACGGGCGTGATGGTGCCTACCGGGCACCTAGTGATACAACATCGAGAGAAAATCGTGGAAATAAAAACATGAACATGATAAATAAACAGGCCAACCAAAGCGTTGCCTTGGTATATATACATAAATACGACGGTTATCCTTTACGGACTACGCCTGGCGGTACTCTGGACCTGCAGAAGTGACAACAATTATGGCGGGACGGGGCCCGCCATACCACGAATGTACAAGAACCTCTGGACTCGGGGTAACATACCAAAGATAAGCCTCGAAGAACGGAGCTTCCCAACACGCTGAAATGTGATCCTATAAGCGGGGATCGGCGGTCGATGTACCTCTACTGCGGCATGAACGCGGCCCGAAGGAGAGTCGATCTGCGGTACCAAGTATGTGAAGCGTAAAATCAGTAAATGAAATCATAATAGTCTATATAAAGCGGGAGACATGTATGATAACCAAACTACGATTCACAACATAAAGCGATCATGTCAAGTCGGGGACTCACGCCTCAAAGTCATCCTCATGCCCGTAGAACTCGCCGCCACCGCCGGCGGTCTAGGTACAAATCATGTGATACGTATAATGTGTCTCGGCCATCGTATGGACCCAATATAGAAAGCGTGTGGAATACATTCGGTTCATCCATGAACCGTAGTCGAGTGGTATACATTCGGATGAACCGTAGTCGAGTGAAATACATTCCCGGATGAACCGGTAGTCGAGTGAAATACATTCCCGGATGAACCGGTAGTCGAGTGAAATACATTCCCGGATGAACCGGTAGTCGAGTGAAATACATTCCCGGATGAACCGGTAGTCGAGTGAAATACATTCCCGGATGAACCGGTAGTCGAGTGAAATACATTCCCGGATGAACCGGTAGTCGAGTGAAATACATTCCCGGATGAACCGGTAGTCGAGTGAAATACATTCCCGGTTCATCCCATGAACCGGTAGTCGAGTAGAACACATTACTTGCACAACAAGGCTATTACACGTAACATGGTCAAGTTTCACAACAACTAGCATAGGCAAGTTATACACAACTCAAGGTACTTTCATTTTATGTCAAAGTCCGGATTTTAACCCTAAAGTACTACGTACGTTAAATTCCTTTTAAAGATCCATTTCTTTTACAAAGGTTACCCGATACCCGTAGTATAAAAATAGAGTGACTGACATTGTTAAGTAAACCAAAATGCTTTCCTTTGTAAAATCAAGTAACAACCTTGTTTTCCAAACGTTCAAGTTTGCCTAATTTCAAATGCTCAAGTTTCTCATTTTAGAAAAGGTTTCGTAGTTCATAGTTTTAATCATTTAAAACATAATTCTCCTTTAAACGTTTTGAGAAACATATGTCTTATATGTGAGTAGGTTATTCTTGTTTATAATCAATCTTATTAAGCAGCCATGATCTAGGAAATGTAATATCATTTTGTCTCATCTTAGCTTCTATGCGGATGGAGGTTTCTCTTGGTTTAATACCATACTTCATTATTCAATACATTTTCCTTTATTAACATTTGCGGTGGTTTTGTCGATACTCATTCTGATTTCCGAAATCAGTAAAACATTATTCCTTTTAAAACCAAGTACCCATTACTCATGAATGAGGTTTCACACCTTTAACAAAATTCATATCAATACCATTAAGTCAAGTCTCTTATCTTCAAAAATCGAGAAACCATTCTTTTTATCACTCTTAAGACGTTATACCTAACTTCCCATAAAGCTAGTACAACTCTTATGTTTTCAAAGCCAAGTATTACTCTTCTTTCAAAAGGTCCTTTTGAAACACTTCAAGTTTTTATTCCGCACATCAAATCCGTTATAAGTCAAATCGATTTACCGCCGAAACCACAAAGCATTTTCTTACCTACATAAAGCTGTTATAACCAACTTTCCATAAAGCCGTTATAACACTTTATGTTTCAAACCAATCAAATACATTAAACACAAGTACGTCTACCGTACTACATAGTTATACACATATCATGCTAGAACAGATAGGAAGAGGTTCACATACCTCGCGACGATTATCGACAAATAGCAAAATGCTCCAAGTACCTCAAACCGTCGGCTACTCCTTAAGCTAAGTAGATCACACCATACGTAGTACTTCAACCTATAGAGGCCACAAGACGCCTATTAACATCTTAGATCTCAATGTAGAATATTCTACAGAAAATTCGGCAGCACCTCCCCCCCCGCAACAGCGTAAATCTCCTCCTCTATCGAGGCCGGCTACCAAGCCAACCAGGGGAGAGGTTAACACGTCTAACCGGACGTGTACAATTCTACTACACAGTAATGCTACACAAGTCTACTGTAATCCAGTCCTATGTAATTACAGTTCAGTTCTCTTATTTAAATTCAGGCTTAAGTCGCAAGACATTGCCGTAAGTATTATTCAGGCTTAAGTCAAAAGACATTGCCGTAAGTATTATTCAGGCTTAAGTCAAAAGACATTGCCGCACAACTATGTTCAATTCTATATATAGTATACTTCAACTATATATTCCAACAACATGTAATTTCCAATTACAACAGAAGGTCAAGAGTGTTTACCTCGATAAACCCAAAATTATCCGAGTTTATATGTCGATCCTGAGCAAGGTTTAGCTCTACTAAGTGCGCTCCAACCCGCTCCAAACAACCCTTAGAAGTTCTAACCAACTTCTACTTAACACTTCAACTACGGGTGAAGATTTACTTAGGGTTTCGTTTTGTGGTGAGGAAGTATAATAGTATTTTCTGGGCTTTTGTATAAGTGTAACCTTGGGAATACTACAAGGTATTTGGGCCAAGGTATTTGGGCATTATAACAATACTTGGAGAGTATTTCTATACCACAAAAGGGGGGTATTTATACGAGACAACAAGGCTAGGGGGGGTACCCCACGGCTAGGAGCACTACAAAGGGAGGGGTGGCTCTCGGCCAAGCTCACTCGAGGGGAGGGTGTGGTGGGCGAAAACAACAAGAGGAGAGGAGGGATTTTTCAAGACTTAGACAATTTTTGGATGAATAAGTTCATCAACTTAGAGGTATTTATAGGTCAAGAAATGGCCAACCAATGGCCAAGATCTATCCAAGTGTAAGGCAAGTGTAAGGTCAAGATGAAGCCATGTGTTTGTGGGTCCCACTTGCTCATCAACTACACAAAATATCCTACCTAACCCTTGACCACAATTTTTGCACAAAAAACGTGCCCACTTTTCCCGTTGGCGTCCACTTCCTCCCAATGTGAGGTGACACGTATCACCCTCCCGTTGGTCCAAAATGTTCGTCTCTCGGAAAAATCCGCAAAAATTATTAATGACATAGCGGAATTTTCCTACGAGCTGTGGAAGCGTTTCGTCGAAAACGACTCCTTTCGGTACTTGTGCACAAAATTTCATTCTTGCCTAATCTTTAAGGCTCAAATTTATATACGTCACGCTCACGTACATACCTGGAAATACGGTATAACAATCACCTTGCCAGTGGCGCATAGCTAGGAAGGTGATTAACTAGCCACGATCACGAAGTGAGTCTCTACATCCGCGCCACCTCTAGTCGGACAATTCCTGCAAAATGGCCTGCTGGCGTAAGTATAACAAGCTCGACAAAAGACGACATTCCCGAGGTGATGCGCGCGCTGCGAACATTGGGAAAACCTTCGTGTATCGTAAACGAAGCCACAGAGTTCGACCAACTCGGCATACTCAAACGTCACGAACCTGTGGAGGACCACTCTGATACAGCGGAGGCGCATATCGATCTGCTGGAGGCGATTCGCCTCGAAAGTTACCAAGGACCTGCCGTCGGCCTCTTCTGCTGATTTTGGTTAACCCGTTGATCCCTACGTTCCTCTGCGTGCTGCGCATAAGCCTGTACGCGGGCAATATCCATGCCTGACTGAAGAGGTACTCTTGCACAATCTTTCTTTAGATAGTCATCAAGACCCGTGATAAATCGGTACATCATATACTCTCTGGTAGCTACATCCTTAGCTAGTAACAGGGTCGTCCCTTTGCAAACTATACTTTCTGCTACTGGTCGTGGAACTGAAGGTGTAAATGTCATGGCGCGATGGGCTGCGCCGTGCTAAACTTCTTTGAAATGGCGATGTCGCGAGAACTCCCGAATGAAGCACCATATCAGGTGATGCTTGGGCCTGTGCCCTCGTAACCCTCTGTACTCAACTCGGCTCCGCCCTTGCCGCCAGGCGGGTTGCCTTACGCGGAGGCATAAGCGATGCGGGAAAGAAATACGTTTAGAGGTCCAACTTATAACACAACTCTAAGGCACGATCTCGAGTGAGAAGAATGGAAACCAATCCTAAATATCCTATAGCCTCACGATTATTGGTGTGGTGCAACACACCGATAATCAAACTTACTAGATACGATGTAGACACTTTCAGGATTAAGCGCGCGATACCACTTTTGTCACGACCGAACCGGGCGTGGTAGTGCCTACCGGGCACCCTAGTGATACAACATCGTGTAATCACGAACATACAACAAGACATGATATAATATGAAATGTGAAACAATTATTCGAGAAAACTTGCCTTTCGGCATATATATAAATACCCAAAATGAGCGATTACATCGACTTTACAGGACTACGGACCTCAATAGTTTATAACAACAATGGCGGGACGGGGCCGCCATACCTGAATGCAAATACCTACAACGAGGGACCATACCAAAATGCTAAGCCTCGGAGAAGCGGAGCTTTCCCAAGCAATGAAAGCGGTGATCCTAAGAGCGGGGATCAACGGTAGGAGTACCTCTACTTTGCGGCATGAACGGCCCCGAAGGAGGTCGATCTGTGGTACCAAGTATGTGAAGCGTAAAGTACTTTAAATGAAATCAAAGTATTTAAAACCATTTGCAAATACAATTAGTTCAATTTGCACATAGTGCCATATCACAAACAAGAGCAATAATAGGTAAATCATGCAGTCTTTCTAGGCGCGAATGATCGAAGCAAGGCCAATCGCCCATAGTATCATTATGCATGCCTAACCTCGGACTCTCGCGATCGCATGGTCACGTAGACGCGTGAGGTATTCCTCGCGTCGGGGTAGCTAACCCCGGTACCTCGCGGACTCCGCGATGCATAGTCTCGATAGACCGCATAGTCACACGGATCGCATAGGCATCCCCGTCGGGATAAAACACCGGAATGATCAACCTGGAACTCCCACGACTCGCATAGTCACGCAGACCGCATAGCCGTATAGACCCGCATCAAGGGTGGCATGCCCTCGGTATAACAAGTCGAGGGTATGTGATATAATAACATAACGACTTATCGTTAAACAACATAAGCACAACAAGTGGAAACCCCTTTACACAAACATCACGGATACTAACACACGTAGCATCCTAACATGTTTACTTATCAAATCAACAAGAAAGTATTACAAGGCTATCACAAACCAACACAATCAAGTTATTCACACAAGGTACTTTCTACTTTATGTTAACAATTTGGGTTTTTATCCCCAAGTACTTCATACATTAACTCTTTTAAAAGGTCCGTTTCTTTCAAAAGTCACACAATACGTAGTATAAAAATAGAGTGACTATCCTTTTAAGTAAACCAAAACACTTCCTTAGTAAATCAAGTAACAACATTATTTTCCAAGCGTTCAAGTTTGCCTAATTTCAAATGCTCAAGTTTCTCATTTTGAAAGGTTTAGTAGTTCATAGTTTTAATCACTTAATGATATAATTCTCCTTTAAAACAATTTGAGATACATATGCCTTCTATGTGAGTAGGTTTATTCTTGTTCATAATCAATCTTATTTAAGCAGCCATGATCTAGGAAATGTAATATCATTTTGTCTCATCTTAGCTTCATGCGGATGGAGGTTTCTCTTGGTTTTAATAATACTTAATTATTCAATACATTTCCCTTTATTAGCGATGCAGTGGTTTGTTCGATACTCATTCTGATTTCCGAAATCAGTAAAACATTATTCCTTTTAAAAACCAAGTACTCATTACTCACGAATGAGGTTTCACACTTTTTAACAAAATTCATATTAATTCAATTAAGTCAAGTCTCTTATCTTTTAAGATCAAGTCTCTTAACTTCTTAAAATCAATAAACCATTCTTTTTATCTCTCTTAAGTCGTTATACCTAACTTCCCATAAAGCTAGTATAACTCTTAAGCTTTCAAACCAAGTATTATTCTTCTTTCAAAAAGGATTCTTAATTCTTTTGAAATACTTCAAGATTATTATTATTCAGGCTTAAGTCAAAAGATATTGCCGTAAAACTACATTCAGTTAACACACGTACGTCTACCGTACTATATATATATTCTTTTAAAATACTTCCAGATTCTTATTATTCAGGCTTAAGTCAAAAGACATTGCCGTAAAACTACATTCAGTTAACACACGTACGTCTACCATACTATATATATATTCTTTTAAAATATCATGCTCAAGAGGATAGGAAGAATCACATACCTCGCGACGATTATCGACTATTAGCAAAACGCTCCACGGCTATAACCCGGCTAGCCTCGTCCACCTTTCAAGTAGTACATGCTACTCGCAGAACATTCAACCTATAAAGGTTATATAGGTCTATCAACTTCTACATTAATAATCTTCTGATGTGATTTCAGTTCAAGTCTTTTCTGTAATATCCTTCTATTACAGTTCAAATCTCTTCTATGAATCTTATATTCATTTCTAAACAACTACAGTATGTAATTTCCAATTACAATAGAAGGATAGGATTATTTACCTCGGTAAGCCCAAAATTATCCAAGTTTAATGCGATCTGAGCAACGTTTAGCTCTACTCGGGTGCTCCACCGCTCAAACAACCCTTAGAAGTTCTACGCAACTTCTTCTTAATACTTCAATCGGCTATGAAGATTTTCCTTAGGGTTGTGTTTGTATTTGAAGGAAGCATAAGAGTATTTCTGGGCTTTTCGTATAGGCGTAACCTTGGAATACTACAAGGTATTTGGGCCAAGGTATTTTGGTATAGTAACAATACTTGGAGAGTATTTCTACCAAGAGGGGGTGTATTTTACGAAAACAACTTAAGGTAGGGGGGGTACTCTCGGCTTTGCACCACTAGGAGGGGGGGTGTACCCCTCGGCCAAGGGCCTACTCAAAGGGGGAGGGGGAGTGTTGGACGAAACACTACAAGAGAGGGGGAGGGATTTTCAAGACTTAGAGATTTTTGTGAATGAAGAAGTCTTCACAAAGGGGGGGGGTATTTATAGGACAACCAAGGTTCAAGATCAAGCCAAGTGGTAGGCAAGTGTAGGGTGAGGATTTACCCATGTGTACCTTATCCATCTACCACACCAACTATCACAAAATATCCTACCAACTACAATGCTCCAATCGTTCAACGTGCCGTCCTTCACTCCACCAACTTGAGGGTGACAAGTGTCGCCCTCTCGTTGGTCCAAAATATTTCGTCTCTCGGAAAAATCCGCAAAAAATATAAATGACATAGCCGGAATTTTCCCTTCACAAGCTTTGTAAAACGTTTCGTCGAAAAACGATTTCTTTCGGTAGTTGTGTCCAAAATTTTGGTCCTAGCCTAACTTTAAGGCTTAAACTTTTATACGTGTGCCCTCACGTACATACTCTGGAAATATGGGGTATAACAACTTATTGTTATTATGAAGGCGTGATAGTAAACCGCGTTACCGTTTGGGCGTGTAATCCCCTTCTTTATGTTGTTTAAATTATTACGCCTTATATATGGCATATAATTACGGTTATTCGGGCCTTGGAGAAAGATGGAAAAGTAAGTAAAAACGGGGGAAGTGCTGCCCAATTTTCCGTAGAATTATAGGGCTTTTTTTTGGTATAAGTCTTCAATGGTAAGAAAGGTTTGATAGAAGTACTATGACCATTTTAGGAGTGGAGTACTACGGAGTAACCGACGGGTTGAAGTACTTGGAGCGTTTTGCTATTTGTCGATAATCGTCGCGAGGTATGTGAACCTCTTCCTATCTTTTCTAGCATGATTGTTGTGAACTATGTAGTACGGTAGACGTACGTGTGCTAAACGAGTTTTGGTTGGTTTAAAACATAAGGTGTTATAATAGCTTTATGGGAAGTTAGTTATAACGACTTTATGTAGGTAAAAGAATGGTTTATTGATTTTAGAAGTTAAGAGACTTGATCTTAAAATATAAGAGACTTAACTTATAAATGACGTTTTATGAAATGTTAAGGACTATGAATTTTGTTAAAAAGTTGTGAAACCTCATTCGTGAGTAATGAGTACTTGGCTTTTAAAGAATAATGTTTACTGATTTCGGAAATGAGAATAAGTATCGAACAAACCATTGCAGCGTTAATAAAGGAAATGTATTGACTAATTAATTATATTAAAACCAGTAGAAACCTCTATCTGCATAGAAGCTAAGATAAGACAAAATTGTATTACATTTCCTAGATCATGGCTGCTTTAATAAGATGGTTATAAACAAGAACAAGCTACTCACACATAAGGCATATGTTACTCAATTGTTTTAAAAGGAGATTACGTTAAGTGATTAAGACTATGATCTATGGAATCTTTCGAAAATAAGAGACTTGAGCATTTGAAATTAGGCAAACTTGAACTTTGGAAAAGAATGTTGTTACTTGATTTTAATAAGGAAAGTGTTTTGGTTTACTTATAAATGTTAGTCACTCTATGTTAATACTACGGGTATCGGGTGACCTTTGTAAAAGAAATGGATTTAAAAGAATTTAACGTATGTAGTACTTTGGGGTTAAAACCCGGACTTTGACATAAAATAAAAGTACCTTGAGTTGTGTGTAACTTGCCTATGTTTGCGTGTGATAGCCTTATTGTGCAAATCGTATTTCTATCTGCATGCGTCTCTCGATGGAGGGCGGCTGATTGGTTGTGAACGATTACTATCGAGTCCCATGAGATGGGCGAGACATGTATTCCATCGATTCCTATCGAGTCCCGTGAGATGGGCGAGACATGTATTCCATCGATTCCTATCGAGTCCCGTGAGATGGGCGAGACATGTATTCCATACGATTCTATCGAGTCCCATGAGATGGGCGAGACATGTATTCCATACGATTCCTATCGAGTCCCGTGAGATGGGCGAGACACGTATTCCACACGATTCTATTGAGTCCCGTGAGATGGGCCGAGATCGTATTCCACACGATTCTTATCGAGTCCATGGGATGGGCGAGACATGTATTCCACACGATTCCACCTCGAGTCCCGTGGGATGGGCGAGACATATTATATGTATCATACGATTTATACCTAGGCTGGCGGTGAGGAAGGAGTTCCACGGGCGTGAGGATGACTTGAGGTGTGAGTCACGACTTGACATGACTACTTTTATGTTGTAAGCGTAGTTTGGTTATCATACATGTCTCTGTTTTATATAGTATCATGATTTCATTCTGATATTTGATTTCGCCACATACTTGGTACCTGTTGTACTGACCTCCTTCGGGGGGCTGCGTTCATGCCGCAGGTAGAGGTACATCGGTTGTGGATCCTCGCTCATAGGATCACAATTCAGCGTATTGGGAAGCCCCGTTTCTCCTGAGGCTTATCTTGTGGTATGTTACTCTGAGTCTGTAGGTTCTTGTACATTCAGGGGTATGGCGGGGCCCTGTCCCGTCATAGTTGTTGTCACTTTTTTAGAGGTCTGTAGTACTGTTGTGGGTAGGGTTGTAAAGGATGTAACTGTTCAGATTCTGTATATATATGCAAGAAGGCAACTGTTTTGGTTGGCCTGTTTTTTTTTATCATATCTCTTGTTTCGTGTTCATGTTTTTATTTCCGCTGATTTTCTCTGATGTTGTATCACTAGGGTGCCCGGGGTAAGGCACCAGTCACGGGCCCCGGTTCGGGTCGTGTCCAATAAGCTCCACACTTTAAACCAAGGTTCCTAAGGGTATTGTAAGGGTATCTCAATAGAAAGATCCCGAAAAAATGGCGTTTTCGTATTAGTCGCAAGGCGGAAAGTTAAGGAGTTCTTCAACTTTGAAGTTGGAACTTGAAGATAAGTTCTTCATAAGCTTCTAAGGGTTGCTTGGAGTGGATTGGAACGTCGAAAGGAGGAGCTAAAGTTGCTAAGGATCGACTTGTGATCTTGGATCATATTTGGGCTAAATGAGGTATAACCTTCGTCTTACTTTTGTAATTGAAGATTTCATGTTATGATAAGTTATAAGTGATCATGTGATATGTGTTATGAATATTGATAAGTGTTATGGAAGTTTAGAAGCTCAAATCCGAAAATGACATGTTGAGTCATTTGAAATTGAATTACATTTTGGTCGTTAATTAGAATCGTCGCATATTACCTACTTGAAGATTGTAGTAGTTATACTCAATTGCGGCTTGATAACATGTTATACTAAACAACTTGGATTGAATAAGAATTGGAAAATACATTGTATTGTTGTCCCTAATTGCCGAATGGACATTGTATTTTTGGACTAGTTTGATGTCAATTGTGGGGCGGAATTTTACACGTTTTGTAGGCGTGTAATCCCCTATTGATAACTACATTGTTGAGCCTTAAATGTGGCGTGTTTGGTTATTGAATTCGGCCTTGAAAAAGGTGGAAAAGTATGTAGAAACAAAGGAAGTGTTGTCCGATTTTCCGTAGAATATAGTGACTTTGCACTTGGAATATTCTACGTTTGAAGTAAGAAGTTAATAGACGTACTATGGTCATTATAGGTTGACATACTACGTGCGGCATATTGGACTTAGCAAGTGGATTAAACCGAAGAGGTATGTGGAACTTTCTTATCTCTTGAGCATGAATAAGTTGTAAATGTATGATGCGATGAGCGTCTGAATTTTGACAATCTAGTCCATTTGATATCCTTGGCTCATTTTAAGAATGTCCAAGTTGGTTGAGTTAGGGAATTAACTCACTTGTTTAAATATTAAGGATATCTATGTTTTCAAAAGTTAAGAGACTTTAAGTATGTTGAAAGTATTTTTGATACTTGTTTTGTTGGAAAGTTTAAGCCTCTTGGTTTTATAAAAAGAATGTAAGTTTCTAAGGTATAAAGCTAGTATAACGGCTTTATGGGAAGTTGGTTATAATAGCTTTATGGAAGGTTAAAAAGAGTGATTTACTCTAAGTAATTTAAGAATGATAAATGACTTGAAATAATGAAAGACAAATTGATTTAAAGGCATCAATTGCTTAAAGTTTTAAAGGAAAGAAATCACTTGATTTAGAAGCCTAAATGTATTTCTAAAAGGTATTGTGACTTGTCTTGAAAAGTAGTTATGACTCGATACTACGGTTGTTAGTATCTTGGAAGTTTTATATGAAAAGAGTCATTTTAAAAGAATAGGAGTACGTAGTACTTTGGGTTAAATTCCCGGATTTTTTATAATGACATGTTAGTGCCATTAGTAAACTAAAAATTGAGAGTGTACATGTATAAGACTGATAAGAAGTTAGGAGATTTCTTAACTTGCTTATATATGGTATGATAAGCCGGTAGTGCTTATGTTATGTATGATAAGTCGGTAGTGCTTATGTTATGGGTGATAGCCGGTTTGTGCTAGTGGTATGTTATTCATTACGGGGTCATTCCCCGGGTTTGTGGCATTTGCATATTCCGTGGATTTGCTACCCACGATGCGAGGAATACCTTATGTGAGTCCGTAAGGGCTTATGCAGGTGAAATAGTCCCATGCGGGCGGATACAACCTATGCGAGGAATACCTCATGCGGGTCTACACGACCTATGCGGGCGGATACAGCCTATGCGAGGAATACCTCATGCGGGTCCACACGATATATGCGGGTGAAATAGTCCCAGGAGTAGGATTGCTTAATGATACTGCGGACGGGTGGTCCTGCTTTGATCGTGAGCTTCCTATTTTTATGTTGTAAGTATAATCTTGATTACTCTCATTGTTAGTAAGGCACAGTGTACTATTAATTGAGTTATCATACCTGTCTCCAGTTTTATTATAGACTTATGATTGCATTCTGATAATTTGATTTCACATATTCGCACATGTTGTACTAACCTCCTTGAAAGTGCGTTCATGCCGCGGTAGAGTATCTGATGGCGATCCTCACTTTTAGGATCACTGATTCAGCTGATGAGAAGCTCCATTACTCCGGAGGCTTATCCCTGGTATGGTCGGTTGTTGTACATTCAGGGGTATGGCGGGGCCCTGTCCCATCACAGTTGTTATTCTTAGAGGTCTGTAGTCACATTTGTGGATTGGGTTGTAAAGAATAAAATGTACTGTTTTTATTTGTATAGTTTACGGAAGGTGGCCTTATCGGCTAGCCTGTTGTTATTTTATGTTTAAGCATTTTATAAGTTGTGTATGTTCCGCTGCTATTCTCTGATGTATACCGAAAGGGGTGCCCAGGTATGACACTAGTCGCGGGCCCGGGGTCGGGTCGTGACAAGAACATCAGGGTCCTTTGGTAACTTTCGAGGTGAACCGCCTCAGCAGCAGACTGGATATACGCCTCCGCCAGTACAGAGTGGTCCTCCACAGGCTTCAGGACGTTCGGGGTATGCAGGAGTTGGTCAGAGCTCCAGGGGTTCTGGTTCACAGATTTACATAGATTCTAGCCAGCCGGATTCATTTTTCCCTCAGTGTTCACGATGTGGTAGGCGTCATCTCGGGGAATGTCGTCTTTTTACTGGTGCTTGTTTTACCTGCGGCCGTCAGGGCCATGTGAGGAGAGAATGTCCTAGTAGGAGGGATACAGGTGGGATGACTCAGCCTACCGGGTCGGTTGAGGGTTCAAATTTACGGGGGAGTAGGGGTGTTAGTCAGATGAGACCACCCTACCTCGGTGTGGCCATTGTGGTAGACCCCATCTTGGGGAGTGTCGTACTACTTCGACAACTTGTTATGCTTGCGATCAGCAGGGCCATTTCGTGAGAAATTGTCCGACCAAAGGTAGCGCGGATGTAGAGACTCAGCCTTCAGGATCAGTAGCTGGTTCATCGCCTTCTCTAGCTATGCGCTCTGCAGGGCAGGACTTTGATTAGAGTGACGAAGGGAAAGTGAAGAAATAGTCACAGGTATATCCTTAACCCTCTAGAGATTAGTATGCCTGATATGATGATTTTATGTTGAGTGTTATATTCGGATAGCATTATTTAAATTGTGATTTAGAGAACATGGTTAGTTGAAAAGGTAAGTTTGGGGACAGGGAAATTGTGAGCCTTAGAATATTACACGTGGAGACCTTAGATGCGAGGCCGTCTTGAGTAAAAGATTAACGGTTGATCTTTGTCGGAGTACATAGTATACGTGGAGTGTATTTGTGTGTTAAGTCCATAAGTGGTATGAAATGTAAGTGGGTAGTTGAGCTAAGGAGACCACTAGGTTTTCATGACTTGAATAGTGAGATTGTTCCGGACCGGGAACAAGAGTTTGGTACGAAGTGGGTCGGGTTGAGGCCATATTGCGGGTCAACCCGCAGCCCGGAATGAGGTGGGGTCAGTTTGAGGTGGTCCCGCTAGGTGTTAGGGTCACGAGGGTGCTAGGCCCAGGTTTAGGTAATCATCGTACGAGTTCGTGTATGCGTTCGACCAGAATCGAATCGTGAAGGTCGGGAATGGCCTTAAAGTAAATTGAAGCTTGTAAGATGACCAAGTTTGGGGGTGGTAACTCCAAGGTTTTTGGAAACTGAAGCGATGACTGAATACGTGTACTAGAAAGAGTTCGGGTGTACGAGGAGGGTATGACGAGTAAGGAAAGAAGTGAACATGTGTTAAGAGGATGGAAGTGATCATTTTTGTGAAGTGAAGGTGCGAAGAGAGTATCCTTTGGACCAGGAGTGAGAGTTAGTATTGTTATACACTTTAGAGGTGATTCCTCGTTGGCTTGGATTTAAGTATTGCGCGTGTGTTATATTATGGCCATGTGTGACATAATTGGTCTTGTAAGTATAGTAGTGGAGACTATACCGGCGCATGTATGTTTGGAGACTTAGAAGGAACATTCGGGACGAATGTTTCTAAGGGGGGAAGTGTAACACCCCGTAGTTCCAGAGTATGTATGTAAGGACGTACGTACGAGAATACGACATTAATATTGGAAAGGAAGAAAGATGTGATTTTTCGACGGAAAAGTTTCCGGATTTTTTGAAGGAAAAAGGTTCGTTAATGGAAATTGGATTTCCAGATTTGGTATTCGGACTTTTGGGAATATAATAGAATTATGGAATTTTATTTCCGGATTTGGTCACGTGGGGCCCACGGGGAAAACATTACGATTTTGTGGGGCCCACTTTGTTTTTGAGATTTTGGACATTGTGTGTTACATCCCGTAAGTCCAGGACATGTATAAGAGAATGTATGTAAGGAATCAAGACTTGGAAATTGGTACGAAAGGAAGAATTGTTTTTTCCGACGGAAAATCTTCGGAACGTCGGAAAGGAAAAATGTTCGTTGTTGAGAATTGGATTCTCAAAATGCATTATTTGAAAGAGTATGGAACTTATTAACATTATGGAAATTTATTTTTACGGATTTGGTCACGTGGGGCCCACCCGAGGAATTTTACGTTTTGTGGGGCCCACGAGGGTTACAGAATTTTTATGGACGAATGAGAGGGCGACACGTGGCACCTCCCCCTTATGGTCTTGGACGAAAATTGTGAGGGTAAAATGGTCATTGACCATCATGGAAGATAAGTCTTCAAGCTTGAGATTGTTGACGAGGTCGAAACATCACTGGCTATTTAATTAATGATCCTCATCCTAGCCACACATTTGTTATAATCTTGGCCCTTCATTGTGTTATAAATGCTACACTAGTGCAAGACTAAGTCTCCAACACGTAGAATTTTTCACACATTCTTGTTCTTGTAGACTAAGCTCTCGGGTTGGTACTTTTTCCCACACAAAAAAATTGTAGTTTTGATCCTTTGTTCACAAGACTTAAACCCAATGTCCCTAAGGGTATTGTAAGGATATCTCAATAGAAATATTTCGGAAAAACGACGTTTTCGTATTAGTCGCAAGGCGGAAACTTAAGGAGTTCTTCAACTTTGAAGTTGGAACTTGAAGATGGGTTCTTCATAGGCTTCTATGGAGTGCTTGGAGCGGATTGGAGCATAAGGAAAGGAGTTAAGAATTGCTAAGGCGCGACTTTGAATCTTGGAATTTTTAAGGGCTTATAAAGGTATAAATCTTGTCGTTTTAGCAATTAAAGTTTACTTATTGTTGTAGTTATGGATATTAGCAAGCATGAGATGTTTAGTTTGAAGTTTGATAAGTGTATTGGCTATTGGAACCCTAATCCGAAAACTAGCATGTTTAGCCTTAAGATTACAATTCAAGTTGATTATTAGTTTAAGTCGTCGCATGTTGTATAAAGAAGGAAATTGTAGTTGTTGAAGTTGTATATGACTATATAACATGTTTGACCTTAGAACTTGGAATTGGAAAAGGATTGGAAAAGACTTTGAATTGTTGGTTATGTTGTTGGCCGAGGATGGCTTGAATATGGAACTACTTCGTATTAATTGTGGGGCGAACTTTTACACGTATTGTAAGGCGTGTAATCCCCTTTGATTGGTTGGTATGTTGAGCCTTAAATGTGGCATGTTTGGTTATTGTATTCGGCCTTGAAAAAGGTGGCAAAGTAAGTAGAAACAAAGGAAGTGCTGCCCGATTTTCCGTAGAATTAGAGACCGTATACTTAGTATTATTCTACGTTAGAGACTAGAAATTGATAGTCATGTTGTGACCATTATAGGTTGACAATTCTACGTACGGCGTATTCGGCTTAGCTTGTGGATTTAGCCGAAAAGGTATGTGAACTATCTCCTCTTCTAGCATGATTCCTTAAGATAAAGAAAGTATGTCCTACTCCTTAAATGATCCATTCCTTGGTTATATTTGGATTGCCTAAAATAGAATTTGTTCTATGTACTTCCTTGATGGTACTTTGATGATTAAATTGTAAGTTGTATAATCCATTGCCTTAGTGGAGTTTGGATTCTTAAGAGTGAAAATATTTTTCTTAAAGTACATAGAGTCTTGAAAAGGAAGGGGTTTCCAAATCTTTTGGCTAGTGCCTTAGTTCCAAAACCTAAGGGTCGTTATAATGACTTTAGGGGAGTCAAAGGAGTGATTTACTTAATTGTTTTAAGAGAGGAGAAATGACATGATTTAAGAGAAGTAACTTGTTTTAAAGGTGTGAGTTACTTGAGGTTTAAAAGTAGAAGAAACTTGTTTTCTAAATATTAAGAGACTTGAAGTATTTTGAAAGTTAAGAAGCTTGATTTGTAAGTATGTGACACTTGGTTTTAAAAGTATAAGTCTCTTGGTTATAAAAGGAATGAATATGTCTAAAACCATAAAGGGTTATAACGGCTTTATGGGAAGTTGGTTATAACGGCTTTATGGAAGGTTAAGAAGTTGTCTACTTTGATTATTAGGCATAAGTTGCCTAGATTGTGAAAATTTGAAGTTACTTGATTTCAAGCTTTGAAATGAGTTTTCTAAAAGTGTAGTAACTTACGTTGAAAAATAGACATGCCTTGATACTACGGGTGTTAGTATCTTGGGGTTTTACATAAAAAGGAGTCTTTTGAAAAGAATGTACGTACGTAGTACTTTGGCTTGTTTAATTGAGAATTATTCTATGTGTGCCTTGATAAGTACTTTGGCTTGTTTAATTGAGAATTATTCTATGTGTGCCTTGATAAGTACTTTGGCTTGTTTAATTGAGAATTATTCTATGTGTGCCTTGATAAGTACTTTGGCTTGTTTAATTGAGAATTATTCTATGTGTGCCTTGATAAGTACTTTGGCTTGTTTAATTGAGAATTATTCTATGTGTGCCTTGATAAGTACTTTGGCTTGTTTAATTGAGAATTATTCTATAAGTGCCTTGAGTTTATAAAATGAAAGTCTATAGATTTTATGAACTTGCCTATGTGTCTTTGGTGATAGCTTTGAGTGCAAGTATTATGTTTTATTACGTTGCGACTCTCGGTTGGAGGCATTTGTCTTGTTGTAAGTTTACTTGGGCGTCACAAGCGGTGATGTGGGATTCACGGGTATGCTTCCATTATTTGTATTACCACATGGTCATGCTTATACGATGTGAGATTAGGCACGCGACGCGTGGGATATTGTTACTCATGGACATGCTTATACGATGTGGGATTAGGGCATGAGACCGGGAGGCGGGTTAGATTCGGTTGTTTGTATTACCCTATGGTCATGCTTATACGATGTGGGATTCCGGGGCATGCGACCACGTGGGATATTGTTACTCCTTGGACATGCTTATACGATGTGGGATTCCGGGGCATGTGACCAGGAGGCGGGTTAGATTCCCAGATTTGTTTGTATTACCCCATGGTCATGCTTATACGATGTGGGATTCCGGGGCATGCGACCACGAGGGATACTGTTATTATGACTTGGTGTTCAGGTATGCCTATTGGTGTTATATTATATCATGGACTGCCGGCAGTGAGAAAGGATTCCACGGGCATGATTGATATTATGGGCGTGAGACCCATAGTTATATTTGAGTAGTGACTTTGAGGGCATGCGTCCCTGACTTGATATAACTGCTTATGTATTGTGTACTGTAGGTTGGCTATCATACATGTCTCCTGTTTTGTTTAGATTATGATTTCATTCTGATGCTTGCTGTTCACATACTTGGTACATTCTTCGTCGACCTCGCTTGAGGCTGCGTTCAATCTGCATGAGTTTAGGTACGCTGTTTGGTGATCGGCAGTGTAGGACCGCTCGAGTTTTGGATAGCTCCTTACATTCGGAGTTTATCTTTTGGTATAAGTTCTTTCGATGCAGGCTTTTGTACGATTATGGGTCTGGCGGGGCCTTGTCCGTCATATTTGATAAAACTCTTAAGTGCTGTATTCATATGTAGGTGGACTCATTACGATGTAGTGTCTTTTAATTATGTATATTATGGCAGCCTTGTCGGCTTTGCCCGTGTACGTATGTTGGTTTTAAAAAAAAAGAGGTGTTATTTAATTTCCGCAGTTTACATAGTTGTTAAGGTAGAAGGGTGCCCAGATAGGGCACCAGTCACGGGCCCGGGGTTCGGGGTGTGACATTGTGGATATTTTCGGGAGATGAAATATTTTGAACAAGTAGGGGGGCGACACGTGTCACCCCCATGTGGCCATGCTGGCCGAATTGTTGTGGACAAGTGTCCTTGGCCGAAATGGCTTGCCAAGTGTCTAGCCACTTGTCTCCAATTTTGTGTGGACATGTGGTTTGTGGGGCCCACACACACATGTCCCAATATAGACCACACACTTGCCTTGATCCTAGCCTTTGATTTCTCTATAAATACCCCCCTTGAGTGCAAGATTTATTCATCCAACACTTAGTTTATTTCCAAGGCAAAATACTCCTTCCCCTTGTGTAGTTGCTCTCGACTTTGCCTAGATTCCTTGACCAAAAGTTGTCCAAAAATCCTTAAACTTTTAAGTGTTCTTCCTTAAGGTGTTAGGAAGATTGTGAACCAAGTGTTAGAAAAGATTTCACACCCCTAGCCCTAAAATCCCACCTTGGCCGAAACTTGCCATAGTTTGAGCCTAAGTGTTCTTCACTTTTTGGAGTTGGATCTTGAAGAGGAGTTGGTTAGGAGCTCCTAAGGGTTGCTTGGAGTGGGTTGGAACGTAAGGAATTGGAGCTAAACGTTGCTCAGGATCGACTTTTAAGCATTTGATAATTTTGGGCTTATCGAGGTAATGATCTATGTCCTTCTATTGTAATTGGAGATTACATGTTGTAGTAGTATATAGTTGTGTATAGAATATGTGGAAAGAGGACTAAAAAAGAATTGAACTGTATTTACATTGGACTGTATTTACAGTAGACTTATGTAGTATTACTGTGGGGCAGTTTTGTACACGTCCGGTTAGACGTGTAATCTCCTTGGAGTTGTTGGCTTGGTAGAAGGCCTTGATATAGAAGGATTATTTATGTGGTTACGGGGGGGGGGGAGGTGCTGCCCATTTTCCGTAGAATAAGGAACCTGACACTTAGAATGTTCTACGAAGAAGTCTAGATGTTAATAGACGTGTTTTGTTTATTATAGGTGGATACTCTACGCTCGGCATACTCGACTTGGCTTGTGGATTAAGCTGAAGAGGTATGTGATTCTTCCTATCCTATTGAGCATGACTATTTGTGAAATATATAGTGCGGTAGACGCACGTGTGTTAAAGAAGTTTGATTTCCTTTTTGTGTCCTTGACTTGATTCTGAAGTTAAGTGACTTGATATGAAATGTTAAGAACTTGAATTGTGTTAAAAAGTTGTGAAACCTCATTCGTGAGTAATGGGTAGTTGGTCTTCGTACTTGCCTCCGTCAGCTACATGGCGTGGTTGGTATCTGGTAGTCGGCCTTCGTACTTGCCTCGTGTCAGTTTCGTGAGTCAGTTTTATAGCAGTATTGTGGCGAAGTCTCGTGATGCTGGTGGTATCTGGTAGTTGGTCTTCGTACTTGCCTCCGTCAGCTACGTGGCGTGGTTGGTATCTGGTAGTCGGCCTTCGTACTTGCCTCGTGTCGACCGTGATCTTGTTATATAGTATTGTTAGTACGGTAGGTATCACGGTAGTTGGCTTCGTACTTGCCGGTCGATTGATGATGCGAGTTAGTTACGGTAGCTATGCCTTCGTACTTGCCCCGGTCAGTTGATGATGCAGGTTGGTTCTGGTAGCTATGCTTTCGTACTTGCTCCGTACAGTTCTTATGACACATGTGGGACCAGGTGTTCATGTGTACTCCTTGGTGTTGTTATATCATAGACTGCCGACAGTGAGGAAGGAATTCCACTGGCATGATTGATGTTGTGGGCGTGAGACCCATGGTTATATTTGAGAGATGACTTTGAGGGCGTGAGTCCCTGACTTGACATGACTGCTTATATGTTGTGTACTGTAGTTTGGTTATCATACATGTCTCCTGCTTTATATAGACTGTTATGATTTCATTATAGTATTTTCAGTTTCACATACTTGGTACATGTTATCGACCTCCGGGCCGCGTTCATGCCGCAGCAGTAGGTACACGATTGTTGATCCTCGCTCTTAGGATCACAGTTCAGCGTTTTGGGAAGCTCCGTTTCTCCGGAGGCTTATCTTTTGGTATGATTCCCTGAGATTGTAGGATCTTGTACAATCAGGGGTATGGCGGGGCCCTGTCCCGTCGTTGTTGTTATAAAACTCTTAGAGGTCTGTAGTACTGTTGTGGGCAGGGTTTGTAAAGGATGTAACTGTTCAAGTTTCTATTTATATGCAGAAAGGTGACCGTTTTGGTTAGTCTGTTTTCTTATATTTCATTGTTTCATATCTGTAAGTTTTTATTTCCGCTGGTTTTTCTCTGATGTATTATCACTAGGGTGCCCAGGGTAAGACACCAGTCGCGGGCCCGAGGTCGGGTCGTGACAAAAGTGGTATCAGAGCAGTTAATCCTTAGAAAGTGTCTACAGACCGTATCTAGTATAGTCTTGATTATCGGCATGTTGTGCATCACATCTATAATCAGGAGGCTGCAGGATATTTAGGATTGGTTTCCATTCTTCTCACTCTGAGATCGTGCCTTAGAGCTGTGTTGTAAGTTGGACTCCCTCTGACGTATTCTTTTATACCAGTTGTGCCTCTACGCAAGGCAACCAGGGCCCAGAAGGGCAAGGCAGCAGGGGAAGCTGCTAGTGGAACACAGATGAGTACGGGGGCGCAGGCCCGGTCATTACCTGAGATAGTACTTCAGACGACGAGTTTTATGACGCCGCTAGCCCCAGGAGATTTTAGAGCAGCAACAATATCTATAGAGACCACGATACCTGAGTCTCCAGTTCCACGGCCAGGAGCCGAGGATATGAGTTACAAGAAGATGACCCAGTTACTAGCTAGACTTGTGGCTAGGAATGAGGATAGACGAGAGTCGGAGGTTCCGGTAGTACCAGTGGTTCACCCTAGATCCGATAGTTTGAGACTTCGGGACTTCTTGAGTTGCAGTCCACCAGAGTTCTATGGATCGAGAACTGAGGAAGATCCTCAGGAGTTTATTCGACAGCTGCAACGGATCATGAGAGTGATCAAGGCCTCGAGAGGCAGTCGCCGGTATTGGTTCACATCGGCCGCGTGATCCGCAATGATCGGTTTGATTCATGGGAACCGCCCCGTGTGGGAGAGTATGCGCTTCCAGCTGTTTGGGACGAGTTGATCTTTGTCGGAGTACATAGTATATGTGGGGTATTTTTGTGTGATAAGTCCATGAGTGGTGCGAGATGAAAGTGGGTAGTTGAGCTAAGAAGACCACTAGGTTTTCATGACTTGGATAGTAAGATTGTTCCGGACCGGGAACAAGAATTTGGTGCGAAAATGGGTCGGGTTGAGGACCAATTGCTGGTCAACCCGCAGCCCGGAATGACGTGAGATAAATTTGTTGTGGTCCCGCTATGTGATAGGGTCACGAGGGCTCTAAGCCCAAGTTTAGGTAACCATCGTACGAGTTCGCGGATGCGTTCGAACAGAAGCGGGTCGTGAAGGCCGGGAATGGCCTTAAATGAAATTGAAGCTAGTAAGATGACCACGTTTTGAGGTAGTAACTCCAAGGAGTTGGAAACGGAAGCGATGACGGAAATGTGGTACGTGTACTAGAAAGAGTTTGGGTATACGAGAAGGGTACGACGAGTAAGAAAAGAAGCGAACATGTGTTAAGAGAATGGAAGTGATCATTTCTTTTGTGAAGTGAAGGTGCGAAGGGAGTATATTTTAGACCGTGGGTGGGAGTTTTTTGATGTTAGAGGTGATTCTTCGTTGACATGGATTTAAGTATTGCGCGTGTGTTATATTATGGCCAGGTGTGGCATAATCGGTTATGTAAGTATAGTAGTGAAGACTATACCGGCGCAGGTATGTTTGGAGACTTAGAAGGAACATTCGGGACGAATGTTTCTAAGGGGGGAAGAATGTTACACCCCGTAGTTCCAGAGTATGTATGTAAGGACGTACGTACGAGAATACGACATTAATATTGGAAAGGAAGAAAGATGTGATTTTTCGACGGAAAAGTTTCCGGATTTTTTGAAGGAAAAAGGTTCGTTAATGGGAATTGGATTCCCAAATTTGGTATTCGGACTTTTGGGAATATAATAGAATTATGGAATTTTATTTCCGGATTTGGTCACGTGGGGCTGTCACGACCCGACCCCGGGGCCGCAACTGGTGCCCTACCGGGGCAGCCCGACAGGTATACATCAGAGAATAGCAGCGGAACATACATAACACATAACCTGTATAAAGTAAACATCACTGGCAAGCCGATAAGGCTGCCTTCCATAAAAATATACTTAATCAAAAGTACAACTTGTTCTTACAGCCCAAAACCACAAACGTGACTACAGACCTCTAAGAATAACAACTGTGGCGGGACAGGGCCCCGCCATACCCCTGAATGTACACAATACCTATAGCATCAGGGAAGAACCGTACCAACAAAACAAGCTTCCGGAGGAATGGAACTTCTGACACCGGAACAGTGATCCTAAGAATGAGGATCCACCACCTGCTTACCTCTACCTGCGGCATGAACGCAGCCCCCGAGGAAGGGGGTCAGTACACAATATGTACTAAGTATGTGAAACTGAAAAATACTGAAAATACCTCATAAGTCTAAAATAACTGGATACATATAAGAAAACAGTTTACAGAACACCGTGCCTTACTAACAATGAGAATATAAAACATATACTATACTGCGTGAAAATATGAAGCTCATGGTCAAAGCAAGGTCATCCGCCCCGCAGTATCATTAAGCACTCCTACTCCTGGGACTATTTCACCCGCATGGGTCATGTGGACCCGCATGAGGTATTCCTCGCATAGACTGTACTCACCCGCATGGGACTATTTCACCCGCATGAGCCCCACGGACTCGCATGAGGTATTCCTCGCATCATGGGTAGCTAATCCATGGAATATGTGGTATAACGTCTTGGGGGTTTACCCCTCATTTATACTCTTACCCTGAAGCAGGTGGTATAACGTCTTGGGGGTTTACCCCTCATTTATACTCTTACCCTAGAGAATGTGGTATAACGTCTTGGGGGTTTACCCCTCATTTATACTCTTACCCTAGCTCAACCGGCCATCATACATAACATACATAAGTTAAGAAAGCCCCTAACTTCATATTAGTCTTATTCATATACCCTCTCATTTTAGTTTACTTAAGGCACTAACATATCTTAATAAAAGAAATCCGGGAATTTAACCCAAAGTACTACATACTTCTACTCTTTTAAAAATGACTCTTTTTCACATAAAGCTTTTGGGCAATTGATGCCTTAAAACCAATTTGTCTTTCACAACCTCAAATCATTTATCCGCACTCATTTTACTTAGAGTAAGTCTTCCTTTATTAACTTTCCATAAAGCTAATATAATGTCACGACCCGACCACGGGCCCGCGACTGGTGCCTTACCCCGGGAACCCTAGTGATACAACATCAGAGAAAAACCAACGGAAATAAAACATACAGATATGAAACAAGATAAAAGAAAGCAAAGCAACCAAAACGGTTGCCTTTTTGCATATATATACAGAATTTGAGCGATTACATCCTTTACAACCCCGCCACAACAAGATTACTGCACTTAAAAGTGTAACAACAACTATGACGGGACAGGGCCCCGCCATACCCCTGAATGTACAAGAACCTACAACTCAGGGAAACATACCAAAAGATAAGCCTCCGGAGAAACGGAGCTTCCCAATACGCTGAACCTCCGATAATAACCCGCAAGGCCCAAAAAGCTGCGCACGTCTGTCGGTATAGTGGGTCTGGGCCAAGTATTGACTGCCTCAATCTTTGCTGTATCTACCCGAATACCATCGGCCCCGATAACATGCCCTAAGAAAGCTACTGAAGCCAACCAAACTCGCATTTCGAGAACTTGGCATACAACTGCCGGTCCCGGAGGACTCCCAATACCGTCCCCAAATGATCCACTTGTACCTGCTTTGTGCGCGAATAAACCAGGATATCATCAATGAATACGATAACGAACATATCCAAGAATGGCTTGAACACCCGGTTCATCAAATCCATGAATACTGCTGGGGCGTTGGTCAACCCGAAAGACATCACCCTGAACTCATAGTGCCCATACCGGGTCCTGAATGCAGTTTTTGGGATATCTGTCTCTCTAACTCGCACCTGATGATAACCGACCGCAGGTCTATTTTGGAGAAACACCTTGCACCCTGCAACTGGTCAAACAAATCATCAATCCTGGGGAGGGGATATCTGTTCTTGATAGTTACCTTATTCAGCTGCCTGTAATCAACACACATACGCAACGTCTCATCCTTCTTCTTTACAAATAACACTGGCGCTCCCCAGGGAGAAAGACTTGGCCTGATAAAGCATTTTTCCAGCAAATCTTTCAGCTGGTCTTTCAATTCCCTCAACTCAGCAGGTGCCATCCTGTATGGCGGAATAGATATCGGTCGAGTGTCTGGCGCCAAATCAATGCAAAACTCAATCTCTCTCTCAGGAGGGATACCCGACAGCTCGTCTGGGAATACGTCTGGAAACTCTCTAACGACCGGAACTGACTGAAGGTCCGGTATCTCCGCCTCAGTATCGAATACCCGAACCATATGGTAGATATGACCCTTCCGCACCATCTTCCTAGCCTTGAGGTAAGAAATAAACCTACCCCTCGGCGATACAGTATTCCCCTTCCACTCGATAATCGACTCACCAGGAAACTGGAACCGAACTAATCTCTCTCTACAGTCCACATTGGCATAGCAAGACGCTAGCCAATCCATACCCATAATCACATCAAAGTCCGTCATATCCAACTCTATCAAGTCGGCTAGAATCTGACGACCGTATATAGTCACTGGGCAAGCCTTATATACCCGCTCGGCTACCACCGAACTATCTATTGGCGTAGCCACCTCAAAAGGTTTTATGGACTCGGGATCTATCCCTATTCTACCAGCAATATGAGGAGATATATAGGACAAGGTAGAACCTGGATCTATCAAAGCATACACATCACAGCATGAAACCAATAGTGTACCTGTGACGACATCCGTGACGCCTCGCGGTCACGGCGGTGGACATAGCATAAATGCGGTTACGAGGACCGCTGAATCGGGACCCCTACCACGACCCTCGCGGCGCTCGCCCGAAGACTCGCCCCGGCGCGCGACCACCAAGATGAAGATCCAAAGAATCGACCGCCGGTTGAACCATAACACCCCCGCCGCCTAAGTACGGACAATCCCTCTTCAGATGGCCCTGCTGGCCACATGAGTAACAAGCTCCCAAAGTCATACGACACTCGCCCGGGTGAGACCTACCGCATCGAACGCACCGAGATGTGGGTGGTCTCGATTGCACCCGCCTCGCCTCCTCAAACCTCAAGTCACGTGCTCGACCGCCTCGAATGACTGGGCTGATCGACCTCCCGCCGTAAAATCGAAGGAGCACTCTGTCTTAGTTGAAAAGTGGACCTAGTTCGCCGCTAGGCCGCCCGCTCAAAATCGCCTCGAGACCTGCTGTCCCGCCTCTCAGGCTTGGCCTAAATCTAGCTGATCCTCCCTCTCTCTGTCCTCAATCCCCTGCGCATACGCCTGCATCCTGGCAATATCCATCCCTGGCTGAAGAGCCACCACCAAGCATGCAGTAATCATATGACGGTCTAACCCCATCACATATCGATGAACCATGTCTGCAATGTCAGCTACAATGGTGTGCGCATACCTGGCCAAGGAGTCAAACTCGTGTTGTACTCTCTCGCCCTCCCGTTCTGCCTCAAGGTCAAGAATCTATCTACGCGGGCTCTCCTCATCTCAGGAGGCAAGAAGTGATCCAGGAAAGCATCTGTGAACTCCTCCCAAACAGCTGGAAGAGCATCCTCACCTCTAGACAACTCCCATGACTCAAACCAGTTCAACGCAATATCGCGTAACCGGTAAGAGGCTAGCATGACGGACCCAACCTCCGAGGCCCTAAGCACCTGCATAGTCCGCTGTAACTGCCGAACAAACTCCTGAGGATCCTCCTCGGATCTTGAACCATAGAACTCGGGTGGATGACAACCCAGGAAATCCCGAATCAGAAAGCGTCGGCTCAGGTTGGCCGCCGCTTCGTCGCGCCGCTCGCCACTATCTTTGGTCAATAATCGGATCTGCTCCCGTAATCTTCGTACTCGCCTCGATCGGGATGGAGGCTCGTACCGCGGTCCCGCAGCCGCCACGCCGAACTCCGTTGAGGCTGGCGACGTCGTGGAACTCGCCGCCCGAAACATCATCTCTGGTAAAGACTGGGCCTGTGCCCTCGTGACCCTCCACGTCCTACTAGCAGCTCCCTCCGCTGCCTTGCCCTTCTGGGCCGCGGTTGCCTTGCGTGGACTGATACATAAAGGAAAATATCAGAGGAAGTTCAACCTATAACACAACTCTATTGCACGATCTTAGAGTGAAAGAATGGAAACCAATCCTAAATATCCTGCAGCCTCCTGATTATAGATGTGGTGCACAACACACCGATAATCAAGACTCTACTAGACACGGTCTGTAGACACTTTCCGAGGACTAACTGCTCTGATACCACTTTTGTCACGACCCGACCCCGGGGCCGCAACTGGTGCCCTACCGGGGCACCCCGACATGTATACATCAGAGAATAGCAGCGGAACATACATAACACATAACCTGTATAAAGTAAACATCACTGGCAAGCCGATAAGGCTGCCTTCCATAAAAATATACTTAATCAAAAGTACAACTTGTTCTTACAGCCCAAAACCACAAACGTGACTACAGACCTCTAAGAATAACAACTGTGGCGGGACAGGGCCCCGCCATACCCCTGAATGTACACAATACATATAGCATCAGGGAAGAACCGTACCAACAAAACAAGCTTTCGGAGGAATGAAGCTTCTGACACCGGAACAGTGATCCTAAGAATGAGGATCCACCACCTGCTTACCTCTACCTGTGGCATGAACGCAGCCAGGAAGGGTCGACACAATATGTACTAAGTATGTGAAACTGGAAAATACTGAAAATACCTCATAAGTCTAAAATAACTGGAGACATATAAGAAAACAGTTTACAGAACACTGTGCCTTACTAACAATGAGAATATCAAACATATACTATACTGCGTGAAAATAGGAAGATCATGGTCAAAGCAAGGTCATCCGCCCCGCAGTATCATTAAGCACTCCTACTCCTGGGACTATTTCACCCGCATGGGTCATGTGGACCCGCATGAGGTATTCCTCGCATAGGCTGTACTCACCCGCATGGGACTATTTCACCCGCATGAGCCCCACAGACTCGCATGAGGTATTCCTCGCATCATGGGTAGCAAATCCACGGAATAGGTGGTATAACGTCTTGGGGGTTTACCCCTCATTTATACTCTTACCCTGGAGAAGGTGGTATAACGTCTTGGGGGTTTACCCCTCATTTATAATCTTACCCTGGAGAAGGTGGTATAACGTCTTGGGGGTGTACCCCTCATTTATACTCTTACCCTAGCTCAATCGGCCATCATACATAACATACATAAGTTAAGAAAACCCCTAACTTCATATTAGTCTTATTCATATACCCTCTCATTTTAGTTTACTTAAGGCACTAACATATCTTAATAAAAGAAATCTGGGAATTTAACCCAAAGTACTACATACTTCTACTCTTTTAAAAATGACTCTTTTTCACATAAAACGTTTGGGCAATTGATGCCTTAAAACCAATTTGCCTTTCACAACCTCAAATCATTTATCCGCACTCATTTTACTTAGAGTAAGTCTTCCTTTATTAACTTTCCATAAAGCTAATATAATGTCACGACCCGACCACGAGCCCGCGACTGGTGCCTTACCCCGGGCACCCTAGTGATACAACATCAGAGAAAAACCAACGGAAATAAAACATACAGATATGAAACAAGATAAAAGAAAGCAAAGCAACCAAAGCGGTTGCCTTTTGCATATATATACGTAAATTTGAGCAGCCAGATCCTTTACAACCCCGCCCACAACAAGATTACATGCACTTAAGAGTGTAATAACAACTATGATGGGACAGGGCCCCGCCATACCCCTGAATGTACAAGAACCTACAACTCAGGGAAACATACCAAAAGATAAGCCTCCGGAGAAACGGAGCTTCCCAATACGCTGAACTGTGATCCTATGAGCGAGGATCAACAACCGATGTACCTCTACCTGCGACATGAACGCAACCCCCCGAAGGAGGTCAGTACAACAGGTACCAAGTATGTGAAAATGAAAATACTGTAAATGAAATCATAGTAGTCTATATAAAACAGGAGACATATATGATAACCAAACTATAGTACATAATCTGTAGCGATACGTCAAGTCAGGGACTCACGCCCTCAAAGTCATCACTCAAATATAACTATGGGTCTCATGCCCGCAACATCAATCATGCCCGTGGAACACCTTCCTCACTGCCGGCAGTCTACGATAACCACACCAAGGAGTACACATGAACAATTGGTCCCACATGTGTCATAAAAACCGTAAGGGGCAAGTACGAAGGCTAACTACCAGATACCAAAGCCGCATCATCAACTGACCGGGGCAAGTACGAAAGCCAACTACCAGATACCAAAGCCGTACCAACAAATCTATATAACCATACCACGAAGCTGACCCAGGGCAAGTACGAAAGCCAACTACCAGATACCACATGCGCCACGTAGCTGGTCGGGGCAAGTACGAAGACTAATTACCAGATACCAAGCCGGAATCACGAGACTTCGTCACAAAACTGAACGGGGCAAGTACGAAGGCTAACTACGGATACTGTTGAATCACCACGACATCGGGGCAAGTACGAAAGCCAACTACCAGATACCAAGCTGAATCAGTAAAACCTCATGGAGAGCTAGTCCATGGAATAAGAATCACGTGCGCACTGTGGAATGCTCCACACGCCAGACGTCCAAGTAAGATCATAACAAATCAGCCGGCCCTCCATCGAGAGACGCGGTGGTATAGGAATACAATACTAGAACGACAAGGCTATCACACGCAAACATAGGCAAGTTACACACAACTCAAGGTACTTTCATTTTATGCCAAAGTCCAGGTTTTAACCCCAAAGTACTACGTACGTTAAATTCTTTTTAAAAGATTCATTTCTTTTACAAAGGTCAACCGATGCCCGTATTATCAAAATAGAGTGACTAACATTTTAAGTAAACCAAAACAACTTCCATACTTTCCTTTTTAAACCAAATTAAGACAATACTATGCCTTCTTTTTAGACCAAAACACTTCTCATTTTAAAGTCAAGTTACCATTTTAAAACTAATGATAAAACCATCCTTTTGTTTTCATAAAGACGTTATAACTAACTTCCCATAAAGCTGTTATAACACTTTATGTTTTAAACCAATTTAAGACAAAACCATGTCTTTCTTTTAAACCAAAACTCTTCAACTCCTCAAGTCTCTTTTCTTTTAGAAATCAAGTTCCTTACTTTGGAAATTTAAGAAAATTAATGCTTGTTTATAATGATTCTTATTAAAGCAGCCATGATCTAGGAAATGTAATACAATTTTGTCTTATTTTAGCTTCTATGCAGATGGAGGTTTCTACTGGTTTTAATAGTAATTAATTAGTCAATACATTTTCCTTTATTAACGCTGTAGTGGTTTGTTCGATACTTATTCTCATTTCCGAAATCAATATAATATTATTCCTTTTAAAACCCAAGTACCCATTTCTCATAAAAGCGGTTTCTTGAGAAATAAAGTTAGGTTTTTTGAAGAGTTAGAGAGATGTTTCTCTCACTAGGCGAAAATGCTCTCAACATTTTTTCCTAGTTGCTCTTCTACGTCTTCCTTCTACTAGGATTTTCATCAACTGATTTGCTACGGATTGTTCTTTAATCTAATCTATCCTAAGAAGAAGTTTGTGTGTTCATTTCATGTTCACTCTAATTGATTTGTTATAGAGTAAAGTATCTTCCTTCTAGCCATGAGAAAGAATACAAAGATTTCAGCCAAAAGAATGAAAGAAATTATTTTGATTGTTCAAAATTACAAGATTCAAGATATGAATTTGAAGTTTGCATTTCCGGGGCGACTTAGCGGTGGCATTTCTACGAATATTGTGGAATATTCGACACGGTGTTCCGGTCATAGCAGTCCGAGGGTAATCTTGGTGTGCAAGAGGGTCATGATGGTGGTCTTGGGTTGAGGTCGCAGCTCTTGGATTCTCCCAACCTTCCGGTGGCAACCACAGGTGGTGTTCCGGTTGGAAAACTTGAAACTGGAAGGTTTATGGGTCTTGACGGATTTCCCGGGTCTTATGCGGGTAAGGAGGGTGGTCCCGGGTTGCAGGAGGGTCGTGATGGTGATAAGGGGTTGTGGTTGAAACCCATGGGTCACCGTTCTATAGTGTTTAAGTCCAAAGTCGCTTCCAGCACTTTGGAAGTCGGAAAGGCGGTGCGTTCCGGGAGGCTCTCTTGACTCTGGGGGGATCGCGGATCTTGATAGGGATCCCGAGTCGAAAGTGGGTATGGAGGGTGGTCCCGGGTTGCAGGAGGGTGGTGTTGATGTTCATGATTTGTGGTTTGAACTCTTGGATCGCCGATCCTTGGTTTCTGAGTACAAAGAGGTTTTTCCGCGCACTTTGATGCCGAGGTAAAAACGGGTCTCAAGGTTAGTCTCGGGTTGAAGGAGGGTCAGTAGGGTGATCCTGGGATGCTGATGGGTCACGTGCGGGGTCACGGGTCCTGGCTGCAACCTGGGGCCTTCAGAGCCCGATGATGGTTCATTTCACATGGTTCTTGGTAATTCAAATCGTGTGAAAGTCGAACAGCCTACCCTTCAAACGAGACTTGGTAAATTGGGGAATTTAATTGCTGTGAGAACCAAGGTAACATCTCATTCAATGGGACATCGTAACTTGATAAGGGTGAGAACCGAAGAGACTACTCTTCTAATGAATTCAAAGGTTACGGAAACCAAAGGGGCAACTCGTCAAAAGAGGTTTGGAAACTTGATGGCTACGGAATTCGAAGAGACTACTCTTCAAACAACTTTTGACACTGGATGGTTTGCGGATCTTGATAGAGATCCCGGGTCAAAGGTGGGTATGGTGGAGGTCGGGTTGCAAGAGGGTCGTGATATTGGTCGCTGGTCAGGGTGGAACCCATGGGTCACGGTATTGAGGGTAATCATATGAAGGATAACGGTGTGGCTTATAGTTGTTTTCCGACTGGCAACATGGAGGTCGGAGATGAAACGGGTCATGTGGATGATCCAGTGGTTGGCGGTCGTCGACGGTGGTCATGGGTCAGGGTTCATGTCCACGTGGCATCAGTCAAAGGTTGGTGAAGCCGTTGGGACTTCATTTCCCACGGACATTGAGAATGCAATTGTTGCAGTTTCCGAAGCCTCACCCCTTCTCGAGGGAATGACGGGTCGCATGGGTGGGCATGGATTGATGGCGGATCAAGAGGGTGGTTCTGGGTCGAATGAGGGTCAGAAGGGTTGTCATGGGCTGCTGATTGGTCACGTGGGTGGTCGCGGGTCATGGCTGCAGCCTAAGGGTCTTCGGTTAAAGAATGTAGAGCCCGATGATGGTTCATTTCCCGTGGTTCTTGGTAGAACAAATCGTGTGGAAGTTAAACAGCCTACCCTTCTAACGAGACTTGGTAATTTGGGGCATTTAATTGCTGAGAAAACCAAGGAAACATCTCATTCAACGGGACATCGAAAATTGATAAGGGTGAGAACCGAAGAGTCAACTATTCTAATGAATTCAAAGGTTGCGGAAACCAAAGGGGCAGCTCGTCAAAAGAGGTTTGGAAACTTGATGGCTACGGGATCCAAAGGGACTACTCTTCAATTGAGTCTTGGAAGATCAACTAATGTGGAAATCGAAGGGTCACCCTTTTCCAATTCGCCTAAGACCTTTCATTTGGTCTCGGCCAATGGAGCATTTAATGCCAACGGACTTGAGCCATTTATGGCAACTTTTCCCAATAATGCACTACCCTTGCATTCCCCCACGAATGCAACTAATGCACCTACTAAGCGTGCAAGGAGTTTAATTCAACGTAGGAAACTTATGCAGGAATCTTTCCAATTCCTCGTCTAGAATCAAAAGGACTTAAATCTATTATGATCTTATCCCCTCTTGTAATGACACCTTTGAGTGACCACTGCCCCCCTCCCCCATTTCTTGTTTGCATAACGTTGAGGATTGAGAACCCTCAATGACTGATTGTAGCCATCTTTATTTCCGTTATTAGTAATAATATTTGCATTTACCTAAAAAATAAAAGCGGTTTCACAACTGTTTAACACAAACCAAGTCCTTAATATTTCATAACAAGTCACTTAACTTTGGAATCAAGTCAAGGACACAAAAGGAAAATCAACTTCCTTTAAACACACGTGCGTCTACCACACTAAATATATTTCACAAATATCATGCTAGAAAGGATAGGAAGAGGTTCACATACCTCACGACGATTATCGACAATTAGCAAAACGCTCCAAAGTACTCTAACCTTGCTCGCCTTTTCCACCCTTCAAGTAGAATACGCTACTCGTAGCACTTCAACCTAAAAAGGCCACAAAATGTCTATCAACCTCTAGATATCTTCGTAGAATAATTCTAGATACAAGATTCCTTATTCTACGGAAAATTCGGCAGCACCTCCCCCCCGCAACCACATAAATCTCCTCCTCTAACGAGGCCTGCTACCAAACCAACAATCCCAGTGGGGGGTTACACGTCTAACCGGACGTGTACAATTCTACTCCACAATAATACTACAAGTCTATCAGAATACAAATTCTATGTAAATACAGTTTAATTCTTATCCATATTCATTCTACATATAGTATACTCATCTATACATTACTACAACATGTAATATCCAATTACAATAGGGGGACAAAGATCATTACCTCGATAAGCCCAAAATTATCCAAGATATAAGTCGATCCTGAGCAACGTTTAGCTCCAAATCCTTACGCTCCAACCCGCTCCAAGCGACCCTTAGAAGTTTCTAACCAACTCCTCTTCAAGATCCAACTCCAAAAAGTGAAGAACACTTAGGTTCCAACACTACCAACTTTCGGCCAAGGGGGGTGTATTTAGGCTAGGGGTGTGAAATTGTTTCCAACACTTGGTTACTAATCTTCCTAACACTCTAAGGAAGAACACTTAAACTTTAAGATTTTTTGGACAATTTTTGGCCAAGGGGAAGGCTAAAAAACGAGAACAACAACAAGGAGAGGGGATGGAGAATTGCCTTGAAAAACTCAAGTGTGGGATGAAGTCTTGCAAGCTAAAAGGGTGGGTATTTATAGAGAAACCAAGGGCTAGGATTAATGCAAGTGGAAGGTGAGGATGGGGTACATGTGTGTGGGTAGTTGGCCAAACATTTGGCTACCACAAAAATGGGACAAGTGGCTTGCCACTTGTCCCCTCACCAAAACCGTCCAAGCCATGTGTCCCACCACCATTCGGCCACATGGCCACATGGGGGTGACACGTGTCTGTCACGACCCGAACCCGGGCCCGTGACTGGTGCCTTACCCCGGGCACCCTAGTGATACAACATCAGAGTAATCAGCGGAATATAAAACAATAACATGAAGTATGAAATAATAACTGAGAAAAATTGCCTTTCGCACGTATATATGAAAACTTAAATACGACAGTTACATCCCATATACAACTCGCCCACAACAAGATTACTGCACTCTAAGAGTGACATGACAACAATGGCGGACAGTGGCCCCGCCATACCCTGAATGTAAGTACCTACAACGACAGGGGACTATACCATCGATAAGCCTCCGAGAAACGGAGCTTCCCAAACGCTGAATCGTGACTCCTATGGCGAGGATCAACATCGGTGTACCTATACCGCGCATGAACGCAGCCCTCGAAGGAGGTCAAGCATAACAGTACCAAGTATGTGAAATCAAAAATACCGTAAATGAAATCATAGTAGTCTATATAAAGCGGAGACATGTATGATAACCAAACTACGCCACACAAAGTTAGCCATGTCAAGTCGTGACTCACGCCCTCAAGTCATTACTCAAGTATAACAATGGGTCTCACGCCCACAACATCAATCATGCCCGTGGAATACCTTCCTCACTGCCGGCAGTCCATGATATAAAAGCACCAAGGAATACACATAAACACCAGGTCCCACCTGTGTCATAATAAAACCGTACGGGGTAAGTACGGCGCATAGCCGACTACTAAAACCCACGCACCAACTATGCTATAAAACTGTATCACGAGGTCTTTCTAGACCGCACCACATGATCGAAGCTGGCCACTCGCCCGCAGTATCAATGTGCGCGTCTATTCCTGGAACTTACCGCAGCTCCGCATGAGGTATTCCTCGAATCATGGTCCCAGACCGCCTGAGGTATACCCCGCATCGGAGGCAGCTTAACCCCCGGTATCCGCCTGGACTCCCGCAGCCCGCATAGTCTCAATAGACCGCATAGTCCCATGGACCGCATAGGGCATCCCGTGATCGGCTAAACACCCGAATGATCAATCTCGAGCATACCGATGCTCGCGATAGTCTCACCGACCGCATAGCCGTATAGACCGCATCAAGGGGTGGCAAGCCCTCGATAACAAGTCGAGGGTAGGTGATATAATAATAGTACAACCGACTTACGGTTAGCAACGTAAGCACGCAAAGAATGACCCCCTTACACAACAATCACAAGATACTAACACACGTAGTATCCTAACATGTTTACTTATCAAATCAACAAGAAAGTATTACAAGGCTATCACAACCCAACAAAATCAAGTAACAACATTATTTTCCAAACGTTCAAGTTTGCCTAATTTCAAATGTTCACGCTTTCTTATTTTAGAAAGGTTTCAGTAGTTCATAGTCTTATTCATTTAAGAATATAATTCTTTTAAACAATCTTAGAAACATATGCCTTATATGTGAGTAGGTTATTCTTGTTCATAATCAATCTTATTAAGCAGCCATGATCTAGGAAATGTAATATCATTTTGTCTCATCTTAGCTTCTATGCAGATGGAGGTTTCTACTGGTTTTAATAATACTTCTTTAATCAAAACATTTCCCTTTATTAACGCTGCAGTGGTTTGTCGATACTCATTTTGATTTCCGAAATCAGTAAAACATTATTCCCTTTAAAAACCAAGTACTCATTACTCACGAATGAGGTTTCATACAAACATCCATATTAAGTCAAGTCTCTTAACTTCTAAATCAGTAAATCATCCTCTTTACCCTTCTTAAGATGTTATACCTAACTTCCCATAAAGCTTAGTATAACTCTTATGTTTTCAAAACCAAGTATTACTCTTCTTTCAAAACGGTTTATTAATCTTTTGAAAACTTCAAGATTATTTATTATTCCGGCTTAAGTCAAAAGACATTGCCGTAACACTACATTCAGTTAACACACGTACGTCTACCGTACTATATATATACTTCTTTTAAAATATTTCAAGGTTCTTATTATTCAGGCTTAAGTCAAAAGACATTGCCGTACAACTATATTCAGTTAGCACACGTACGTCTACCATATTATATATACATATTATTCAGGCTTAAGTCAAAAGACATTGCCACACGTACGTCTACCGTACTATAATATATTTCTTTTAAAATACTTCATGCTCAAGAGTATAGGAAGAATCACATACCTCGCGACGATTATCGACTATTAGCAAAATGCTCCACGGCTATAACCCGGCTAGCCTTGTCCACCTTCCAAGTAGCACATGCTACTCACAGAACATTCAACCTCGATAAGCCCAAAATTATCCGAGTATAAATATCGATCCTGAGCAACGTTTAGCTCCTACCCTGGGCGCTCCAACCCGCTCCAAACAACCCTTAGAAGTTCTACGCAACTTCTACTTAACACTTCAACCGACTATGAAGGTTTTCCTTAGGGTTTCGGTTTGAGACAAAAAAGACATAAGGTAGTATTTCCGGGCTCTACGTATAGAGGTATCTTTGGAATACTACAAGGTAAATGGCTAAGGTAATTTGGGTATAGTAACAATACTTTGGAGAGTATTTCTACCAAGAGGGGGGGTATTTATACGAGACAACACCACAAGGGTGTATACCTCTACCAACCCCACCAGGAGTGGGGTACTCTCGCGAGGGGGCTCTCGGCCAAGGGGCCTTCTCAAAGGGGGAGGGGGACTCTTTGGACGAGACACTACAAGAGAGGGGGAAGGGACTTTCAAGACTTAGGAAAGTTTTTAGGATGAAGAAGTCTTCAAAGGGGGAGGGGTATTTATAGGGAAATCAGGGGTCATGATCTAGCCAAGTGGGGGACAAGTGGAGGGCCAAGATGTGCCCAAGTTGTGTAAAACGTTTCGTCGAAAAACGACTCTAACCGGGTGTTGTGCACAAAAATATTCGGCCAAGCCTACTTTAAAGCCCAAACTTTTCTACGTACGTCCTTACGTACATACTCTGGAAATACGGGGTATAACATTCTCCCCTCCTTAGAAACATTCGTCCCGAATGTTCCTTCTAAGTCTCAAACAAACATGCGCCAGTATAGTCTTCACTGCTATACTTACGAAAACAATCCTGCCACACCTGGCCACAGAAACACCTGCGCAAATACTTACATCCAAGTCCACGAGGAAACACCTCTAGCAACACAAAAGCCCTTACCCGAGGTCTAAAATATACTTCCTTCGCACCTTCTCCTTACAAAAGAAATGATCACATCTATGCTCGCAATACATGCTCGCTTCTTCCCTTACGCGTCGTACCCTTCTCGTACACTTGAACATCTTTCTCATAACTTACCACATTTCCGTTACTGCTTCTGTTTCCAAAATCTCTGGGTTACTACTTCCAACTTGATCATCATTAACTGGGAACACTCTGGATGGATCTCCGATACTCTTCCGAACATAGCAACATGAAAGATCGGACGTACTGCTTCCTACGCCGGACGGCAAAGCTAACTTATAGGCACCCTGGCCTAATCTTCACATGACCTGAAAAGGCCCAAAGTAACTCGGGCTAAGTTTCCTCTGTTTTCCGAATCTCGTCACACCCTTCCGGGGTGGCACCTTCAAGAAGACCCACCGTCAACATCGAATCAATCGACCGGCAACTTACACTTCCGCCCCTACGAGGCTTCGTAAGGCGATATCCGAATACTGAAATGGTAGTTATAAAAGCACTCCCTCAACAGGAGGCAACAATACTCACAGCTACCCCTGAAATCCAAACATCGCCCGGTGGCGAACGCGCCATCGAGACTCACCCGAAGTTCCTAACTCGCTCGATAAAACTTCCAGAAAACGAAATAGCCACCACCTGGGCTTCACTGTCTGCCATAAGGTGAAAGTAGGCACCCCGTGCAGCCTTACAACCTTCCTGATAAAAACATCTCGCATAACTCTCTGCCGAGTAAACAGTCTTGACTGAAAGACACGACGGGCTGACCCCATCGGCCCGACTACTGGTTGAACGCATCCACGAACTCGTACGATGGTTAACTAAACTTGGGCCTAACACCCTCGTGACCCTACCACCTGGCGGGATCACCACAAACTGACCCCACCATAAAACAGGTCGCGGGTTGACCCGCGGCATGGCCTCAACCCGACCCACTCTCACGTAAAACACTTGCTCCCCGATCCGGAACAATCTCACTAATCCACGTTACGAAAACCTAGCGGTCTTCTTAGCTCAACTACCCTCTTTCCTTCCACACTACTCAGGGACTTATCACACAAACATATCTCACGTGCACTATGCACTCCGATAAGGGTCAAACATAAAATACCTCTTTTTACTCGAGATGGCCTTACTTCTAAGGTCTCTACGTATAAGACTCTAAGGTTCACACTTTCTCTATCCCCCAAATCTTACTCGGTTAGCTAACCATGATATCTAATCACAATTTTTCACTTATGTTATCTGAACATAATACTTAAGATATACTCATCTTACACGTACTAATCTCTAGAGGGTTAAGGATATACCTGTATCTACTGCTTCACTCCCCTTAGTCGTTCTAATCAAACCTGCCCCGTAGGGCGCATAGCTAGGGAAGATGATAAACTACCCACCGATCCTGAAGGCTGAGTCCTCCTACTTGCATCCCTCCTACTAGGACATTCTTTCGACACATGGCCCTGACGGCCGCAGGTAAAACAAGTACCAACTAAAAGATGACATTCCCCGGGATGACGTCTGTCACACTGTGAACACTGGGGAAAAACTGAATCCGGCTGGCTGGAACCTACGTGTAGCTGTGAACCGGAAGCTCTGGAGCTCTGACCAACTCTGGCTTACCCCGAACGTTACAACCCCGTGGATGACCACTCGCGACCGTGGATGTGCGTATCTAATCTGCTGGTGAGGCGATTGGCCTCGAAAGTTACCAAAGGACCTTGCTCGCCCTCTTCTCGCCCTGGTTAACCCACAATCTCTACGTTTCTTGGCTCGCCGCGCATAAGCCCGCATACGTGCCATGCTCAAGCCTAACTGAAGAATTACTCCTCCACCACCCTCTCCTAGATAATCATCAAGACTCGCGGTACATCGGTATACTCTCTGGTAGCCAAATCCATAGCTAGTAACAGGGTCGTCTCTTTGCAATCTATATTCTCTGTCCCTGGCCGTGGAATCAGAGGTTCAAATATCATGGCCGCAGAGGAACCGCCGCCGTGCTAAACTCGCTAGGGCTAGTGACGCCGCAGAACTCCCGAATGAAGCACCTAACTCGGTGATGGTTGGGCTGTGCCCTCGTAACCTCTCGCACTCTACTCGCAGCCTCCTCCGCCTTTGCCTCTGGGCGGGTTTGCCCTACGCGAGGCATAGCGGTAAGGGAAAGAAATACGTTAGAGGTCTAACTTACAACACCTCTAAGGCACGATCTCAGTGAGAAGAATGGAAACTAATCCTAAATATCCTATAGCCTCGATTATTGGTGTGGTGCACAACACACCGATAATCAAGACTTCATCGGATACGGTCTGTAGACACTTTCCGAGGATTAATCGCCTGATACCACTTTTGTCACGACCCGAACCCGGGCCCGTGACTGGTGCCTTACCCCGGGCACCCTAGTGATACAACATCAGAGTAATCAGCGGAATATAAAACAATAACATGAAGTATGAAATAATAATCTGAGAAAAATTGCCTTTCGGCATGTATATATGAAAACTTAAATCCAAGCATATCCCATATACAACTCGCCCACAACAAGACATGCACTTCTAAGAGTGACATGACAACAATGGCGGGACAGGGCCCCGCCATACCCCTGAATGTAAATACCTACAACGACAGGGGACTATACAATCGATAAGCCTCCGAGAAACGGAGCTTCCCAAACGCCGAATCGTGACCACATGAGCGAGGATCAACATCGGTGTACCTACCGCGGATGAACGCAGCCCAAGGAGGTCGATAACAGGTACCAAGTATGTGAAACTGAAAAATACTGTAAATGAAATCATAGTAGTCTATATAAAGCAGGAGACATGTATGATAACCAAACTACAATTCACAATAAAGCAGTCATGTCAAGTCAGGGACTCACGCCCTCAAGTCATTACTCAAGTATAACAATGGGTCTCACGCCCACAACATCAATCATGCCCGTGGAATACCTTCCTCACTGCCGGCAGTCCATGATATAAAAGCACCAAGGAATACACATAAACACCAGGTCCCACCTGTGTCATAATAAAATCGTACGGGGTAAGTACGAAGGCATAGCCGACTACTAAAACCCACAGTACCAACAATGCTATAAAACTGTATCACGAGGTCTTTCTAGACCGCACCACATGATCGAAGCTGGCCACTCGCCCGCAGTATCAATGTGCGCGTCTATTCCTGGAACTTACCGCAGCTCCGCATAGGTCACACACAGACCCGCATGAGGTATTCCTCGAATCATGGTCCTGCATCGCCGAGGTATACCGCGTCGGAGGAGCTTAACCCCTAGATCCGTCTCGACTCCGCAGCCCGCATCGTCTCAATAGACCGCATAGTCCATGGACCGCATAGGGCATCCGCGATCGGGCTAAACACCGAATGATCAATCTCGAGCATACCGCTCCGCATAGTCTCACCGACCGCATAGCCGTATAGACCGCATCAAGGGTGGCAAGCCCGGTATAACAAGTCGAGGGTAGGTGATATAATAATAGTACAACGGACTTACGGTTAGCAACGTAAGCCGCAAAGAATGACCCCCTTACACAACAATCACAAGATACTAACACACGTAGTATCCTAACATGTTTACTTATCAAATCAACAAGAAAGTATTACAAGGCTATCACAACCCAACAAAATCAAGTAACAACATTATTTTCCAAACGTTCAAGTTTGCCTAATTTCAAATGTTCACGTTTCTTATTTTAGAAAGGTTTCGTAGTTCATAGTCTTATTCATTTAAGAATATAATTCTCTTTTAAACAATCTGAGAAACATATGCCTTATATGTGAGTAGGTTATTCTTGTTCATAATCAATCTTATTAAGCAGCCATGATCTAGGAAATGTAATATCATTTTGTCTCATCTTAGCTTCTATGCAGATGGAGGTTTCTACTGGTTTTAATAATACTTCTTTAATCAAAACATTTCCCTTTATTAACGCTGCAGTGGTTTGTCGATACTCATTTTGATTTCCGAAATCAGTAAAACATTATTCCCTTTAAAAACCAAGTACTCATTACTCACGAATGAGGTTTCATACAAACATCCATATTAAGTCAAGTCTCTTAACTTCTAAATCAGTAAATCATCCTCTTTACCCTTCTTAAGATGTTATACCTAACTTCCCATAAAGCTTAGTATAACTCTTATGTTTTCAAAACCAAGTATTACTCTTCTTTCAAAACGGTTTATTAATCTTTTGAAAACTTCAAGATTATTTATTATTCAGGCTTAAGTCAAAAGACATTGCCGTAACACTACATTCAGTTAACACACGTACGTCTACCGTAGTATATATATATACTTCTTTAAAATATTTCAAGGTTCTTATTATTCGTGCTTAAGTCAAAAGACATTGCCGTACAACTATATTCAGTTAGCACACGTACGTCTACCATATTATATATACATATTATTCAGGCTTAAGTCAAAAGACATTGCCACACGTACGTCTACCGTACTATAATATATTTCTTTTAAAATACTTCATGCTCAAGAGTATAGGAAGAATCACATACCTCGCGACGATTATCGACTATTAGCAAAATGCTCCACGGCTATAACCCGGCTAGCCTTGTCCACCTTCCAAGTAGCACATGCTACTCACAGAACATTCAACCTCGATAAGCCCAAAATTATCCGAGTATAAATATCGATCCTGAGCAACGTTTAGCTCCTACCCTGGGCGCTCCAACCCGCTCCAAACAACCCTTAGAAGTTCTACGCAACTTCTACTTAACACTTCAACCGACTATGAAGGTTTTCCTTAGGGTTTCGGTTTGAGACAAAAAGGACATAAGGTAGTTGTCACGACCCGAACCCGGGCCCGTGACTGGTGCCTTACCCCGGGCACCCTAGTGATACACCATCAGAGAAAATCAGCGGAAATAAAAACATGAACATGAATTAAGAGACATGATAAATAACAGGCCAACCAAAACAGTTGCCTTCAGAATATATACATAAATACGAACGATTATCCTTTTTACTGCATCGCCACAACAAGATTGGCTGCACTCTAAGAAGTGACAACAACTATGACGGACAGGGCCCGCCATACCCCGAATGTACAAGAACCTGCACTGTGGTAACATACCAAAGATAAGCCTCGGAGGAACGGAGCTTCCCAACACGCTGAAATGTGATCCTATAGCGGATCGGCGATCGATGTACCTTTACTGCAGATGAACGCAGCTCCGGGCGAGGTCAAGACAACAGTACCAAGTATGTGAAATCAGAAATTATCAGAAATGAAATCATAATAGTCTATAAAGCAGAGACATGTATGATAACCAAACTACGATTCACAACATAAGAGCGATATGTCAAGTCGTGGACTCACGCCTAAAAGTCATCCTCATGCCCGTGGAACTCCTTCCTCACCGCCAGCCTAGGTACAAATCATGTGATACGCATAATGTGTCTCGCCCATCTTATGGACCTAATATAACAACGTGTGGAATACATTTCCTGCTCATCCCACGAACCTAGTCGAGTGGAATACATTCGGATGAACCAGAGTCAAGTGAAATACATTCCGGATGAACCGTAATCAAGTGAAATACATTCGGATGAACGGTAGTCGAGTGAAATACATTCCGGATGAACCGTAATCAAGTGAAATACATTCGGATGAACCGTAATCAAGTGAAATACATTCGGATGAACCGTAATCAAGTGAAATACATTCGGATGAACCTAATCAAGTGAAATACATTCGGATGAACCAGAGTCGAGTAGAACACAAGATTTGCACAACAAGGCTATCACACGTAACATGGTCAAGTTTCATAACAACAAGCATAAGCAAGTTACACACAACTCAAGGTACTTTCATTTTATGTCAAAGTCCGATTTTAACCCTAAAGTACTACGACGTAAATTCCTTTTAAGAGATTCATTCCTTTTCTAAAAGTCACCCGATACGTAGGATATAAAAATGTGTGACTTATATCTTTTAAGTAAACCAAAACAACTTTCATACTTTCCTTTTTAAGACCAAATTAAGGCAATACTATGCCTTCCTTTGACCAAAATACTTCTCTTTTAAAAGTCAAGTTACGCATTAAAACAAATGATAAAACCTCCTTTGTTTTCATAAAGTCGTTATAACCAACTTCCCATAAAGTCGTTATAACACTTTATGTTTTAAACCATTTTAAGACAACACAATGCCTTTCTTTTCCTAAAAGTTCCAGTTTGCCTAATTTCGACGCAAGTCTCTTTTTAGAAAAGTTTCATAGTTCAATGTCTTAACCTCTTTTTAAAACAATAGAGTAACATATGCCATAAAAGTAGCAGTTAATCTTGTTCATAATCAATCTTATTAAGCAGCCATGATCTAGAAAATGTAATATCATTTTGTCTCATCTTAGCTTCTATGCAGATGGAGGTTTCTACTGGTTTTAATAATACTTAGTTATTCATTACATTTTCCTTTATTAACGCTGCAGTGGTTTATTGATACACATTCTGATTTCCGAAATCAGTAAAACGTTATTCATTTTAAAAACCAAATACTCATTACTCACGAATGAGGTTTCACACAAAATCCATATTAATTCATTTAAGTTAAGTCTCTTATTTATAAGATCCAATCTCTTAACTTTTGAAATTAATAAACCATTCATTTTACCACCCTTAAGACGTTATACCTAACTTCCCATAAAGCTAGTATAACACTTATTGTTTTAAAACAACCAAATACGCTTAACACGTACGCTCACCGTACTACATAGCTCACACATATCATGCTAGAAAAGATAGGAAGAGGTTCACATACCTCGCGACGATTATCGACTAATAGCAAAACGCTCCAAGTACCTCAAACCGTCGGCTACTCCTTAAGCCAAGTAGATCACGCCATACGTAGTACTTCAACCTATAGAGGCCACAAGGCGCCTATTAACATCCTAGATCTCAATGTAGAATATTCTACAGAAAATTCGGCAGCACCTCCCCGCAACAGCGTAAATCTCCTCCTCTATCGAGGCCGGCTACCAAGCCAACCAGGGGGGGTTAACACGTCTAACCGGACGTGTACAATTCTACTACACAGTAATGCTACACAAGTCTACTGTAATACAGTCCTATGTAATTACAGTTCAGTTCACTTTTTAAAATTCAGGCTTAAGTCAAAAGACATTGCCGCACAACTATGTTCAGTTCTATATATAGTATACTTAACTATATACTCCTACAACATGTAATTTCCAATTACAACAGAAGGTCAAGAATGTTTACCTCGATAAGCCCAAAATTATCCGAGTTTATATGTCGATCCTGAGCAAGGTTTAGCTCCTACTCCGTGCGCTCCGACCCGCTCCAACCAACCCTTAGAAGTTCTAACCAACTTCTACTTATAACTTCAACTACGGGTGAAGATTTACTTAGGGTTTCGTTTTTGTGACTGAGGGAAGTATAATAGTATTTTTCTGGGCTTGTAAAAGTGTAACCTTGGGAAAACTACAAGGTATTTGGGCCAAGGTATTTGGGCATTATAACAATACTTGGAGAGTATTTCTATACCACAAAAGGGGGGTATTTATACGAGACAACTAGGCAGTGGGTACCCTACCAAGAAAACACCACAGTGGGAGGAGGTGGCTCTCGGCCATGGGCTCTCAAAGGGGGAGGGGGTGTGTGGTGGACGAATGCTCACGGGAGAGGGAGTATTTTGAGACTTAGTTAGATTGCTCAAGTTTTGATGAAGAAAGTCTTCAACTAGAGGGTATTTATAGGTCAAGTGAAGGCCAACCAATGGCCAAGATCCATCCAAGTGTTAGGCAAGTGTAAGGCTAAGATTAAGCCAAGTACACCTTATCCATCTACCACCAAAATATCCTACCTAACCCTTGACTAAAACCAAGGCCAAATCGCCCAAGAGACGCCTCAAGTGCTCCAATTAGAGGTGACAAGTGTCGCCTCTCGTTGGTCCAAAATGTTTCGTCTCTGGAAAAATCCGCAAAAATTATAAATGACATAGCCGGAATTTTCCCTACGAAAGTCGTGGAAACGCTTCATTTAAAAACGACTTAATCGGGTGTTGTGTACAAATTTCAAACTAGCCAACTTTAAGGCTCAAATTATAATACGACGCTACCACGCACATACTGAAATACGGTATAACAAAGAGTATTTCCGCTCTACGATAGAGGTATCTTTGGAATACTACAAGGTAAATGGCTAAGGTAATTTGGGTATAGTAACAATACTTTGGAGAGTATTTCTACCAAGAGGGGTATTTATACGAGACAACACCACGAGGGGGTGTATACCCTCTACCAACCCCACTCAGAGGGGGTACTTCGCCAAGGGGAGGGCTCTCGCCAAGGGGCCTTCTCAAAGGGGAGGGGACTCTTTGGACGAGACACTACAAGAGAGGGAAGGACTTTCAAGACTTAGGAAAGTTTTAGGATGAAGAAGTCTTCAGGGGAGGGGTATTTATAGGAAATCAGGGCCATGATCTAGCCAAGTGGGGGCAAGTGGAGGCCAAGATGTGCCCAAGTGCCCCTAGTCCCTACTCCTTAAAACCCTCAAAAATATCCTACCAACTATGGCACCCTTTCGCCAAGCTATCGCCTCACACTCCACCAACTTGAGGGTGACAAGTGTCGCCCTCTCGTTGGTCCAAAATGTTTCATCTCTCGGAAAAATCCGCAAAAAATAAAAATGACATAGCCGGAATTTTCCCATCGCAAGTTGTGTAAAACGTTTCGTCGAAAAACGACTCTAACCGGGTGTTGTGCACAAAAATATTCGGCCAAGCCTACTTTAAAGCCCAAACTTTTCTACGTACGTCCTTACGTACATACTCTAGAAATACGGGGTATAACAGTGTCGCCCCCCTACTCGTCCAAAATATTTCATCTTCCAAAAATATATCCGCAATGCCAAAAATACGAAAATAAAGTGGGCCCCACAAACCGTAAATTCCTCCCGTGGGCCCCACGTGACCAATTTCGGAAATAAAATTCCATAATTCTTAAATATTCCAAAAAGTCCGAATACCAAATCTGGGAATCCAATTCCCATTAATGAACCTTTTTCCTTCACAAAATCCGGAAACTTTTCCGTCGAAAAATCACATCTTTCTTCCTTTCCAATTTTAAGGTCGTATTCTCGTACGTACATCCTCACATACATACCCTGGAACTACGGGGTATAACATTCTTCCCCCCTTAGAAACATTCGTTCCGAATGTTCCTTCTAAGTCTCCAACCATACATGCACGCAGATAGTCTCCACTACTATACTTACGAACCAATTGTGCCACCAACGGCCATAATATAACACACGAAAAACCCAAATCCAAGCCAACGAGGATGTCACGACTGCCCGGTTCGTGGATCGTGCCTTACCGGCACCCAAGTAGTCATAGATCGAGTAATCGGAAATATAAAGCAAGACATGAAACAGCTTTATAAAATAAGCATACGCTTTATGTGAGAAAACATCGCCTTTCGGCGTATATATATAAAATCATGGTTTAGCGCTACATCCGACAATCGCATAACATGACTACTGCACTTAAGGAAATATACAACTATGGCGGGACAGGCCCCGCCATACCCTCGATCATACAAAACTATCTACAACAGGGAGATCATACCAAAAGTAGAGCCTCCGGAAGAGATGGAGCTCCCGACACCAATGTAGAGATCCTAAGAATGCGGATCTAGCACCTGCTTGCCCTTACCTGCGGCATGAACGCAGCCCCCCGAAGGAGGTCAGTACAACAGGTACTAAGTATGCGAAACTGTAAAAATACTTAAATGAAAACATATCATTTTAAAACCAGTTTACAAATATGTGTGAAACAACCAAGGAAACCGCACGTAGTGCCACATCACAACAAGAGCAACAATAGTAATCGTAATAGGTCTTGTCTAGGCTGCGAATGATCAAACAGGCCACTCGCCATATCATCATTCTCGCAAGCCTAATCTCGACTCCGAGTCCGCATAGGCCACTCACGTGGGCCCGCATGAGGTATAACCCGCATCGAGGGTAGCTACTCCTGCATCGCCCCGACTCGTTGTCCGCATGGCCACATAGACCGCATGAGGTATAACCCCGCATACTAACTCGAACTCGTAGCTCGCATAGGCCCTGGACCCGCATGAGGTATTCTCGAATCATGGTCCTGCATCGCTCGAGTCTACCCCGCATCGGAGGCGCTTTAACCCCTGTATCATCTCAAGAGGTGAGTGATAGTATACTAACATAACAACTTATCTTTAAACAACATAAGCACAACAAGGATACTCACCTATACAAACGTTACAAGATACTAACACACATAGCATCATATCATGTCTACTTATCAAACCATCTTTTTATTCTTTTCACAATACAAGTCCATTATAAACACATAGGCAAACTTGTTTCTTTTATAAATCTTAAGTGGTTATACTTACTTCCCATAAAGCTAGTATAACTCTTAAGCTTCGCTTTTAAAACCAATTAGTTCTCTTACATAATATGATTCAGAGTCTTTGAAATGTTTTCGCTTCTTTATTATTCGTGCTTAAGCCGTGAGGCATTGCTGTAAGTATTATTCAGCTTAAGCGTGAGGCATTGCCGTAAGTATTATTCAGCTTAAGTCAAAGACATTGCCGTAGTTATATTGTAAAATATCATGCTTTAGGAAGAATCACATACCTTCTCAATGAAAACCACCGCCAAGTCAATATGTCGCACAGAGAGTCACCTATAATAGTCACAGATATCTATTAAAGACTACTCAAGGTCATTCTAAACAGGGGTTCATAATTCTACTAAGTCGGGCAAGACTTCCCTACCGGTGAGCTATATAAGTTCATCGTGAAAACAAATCCTATGTAAGTACAGCTTTGATTATTCTTCTTTAAACCCTTCTAAGTGATTAATACTTATTCTTATACTTCTACAAGATGCATTCTCTAATACAAAAGAGGGTTAGGATTATTACCTCGGTAAGCCCAATAATATCCTAGAAAAGTCGCGCTGAGCAAGGTTTTGCTCCTAAGTTGTATGCTCCAAGAACCTTAGAAGTTCTTCACAACTTCTACTAAGTGCTAAGGTATTTGGGCTAGGGTATTTTGGGCATTATAACGATACAAGAAGGTAACTTTTCTACCAAGGGAGGGGGGGTAGATTTTTGGCTAGGCTAGGGGGGGTATTCGGCCAAGGCCACTAAGGCTAGAGGGGGAAGAGGGCTTGGACGAAATGGCTAACAAGGGAGAAGGGAGGATTTTCAAGACTTGGAAAGTAATTTGTGGATGAAGAACTCTTCATCTTAAGGGGGGTATTTATAGGTCAAGAAGTGGCCAACCAATGGCCAAGATTTAGACAAGTGCAAGGCAAGTGTAGGGTGAGGATTAACTATACACAAATATCCTACCAACTCTCGACTTGTGCACAAGGCACAAAAACGGTTCTCCTAGTCCAAATCGTCCCAATGGACGATTTCAAGTCCATCAATTGGAGGGTGACAAGTGTCGCCCTCCCGTTGGTCCAAAATGTTTCGTCTCTCGGAAAAATCCGCAAAAATAAGAAATAGCATAGCCGGAATTTACCCTACGAAAGCTGTGGAAACGTTTCGTCGGAAAACTATTCGTTTTGTGAGTTGTGCCTAAAAAAAAACGTCCAAGGCTTATCTTTAAGGCTAGACTTTCGTACGTATTCCCTTACGTACATACTCTGGAAATACGGGGTATAACAGAGGATTCACCTCTAAGATGAAAAACAACACTAACTCTCACTCCTGGTCCAAAGGATACTCTCTTCGCACCTTCACTTCACAAAAAAAGATCACTTCCGACCTCTTAACACACATTCACTTCCTTTCTTACTCGTCGTACCCTTCTCGTACACCTGAATTCTTTCTAGTACACTTACCACACTCCCTTCATCACTTCAGTTTCCAAAACCTTGGAGTCACTACCTCCAAACTTGGTCATCTTACTAGCCTCAAATTCCTTTAAGGCCATTCCCGGCCTTCACGATCCGATTCTGGTCGAACATATCCACGAACTCATACGATGGTTACCTAAACCTGGGCCTAGCACCTCGTGACCCTACCACTGGCGGAACACCTCGAATCGACCCCACCTCATTCCGGCCGCGGTTGACTCGCGATATGGCCTCAACCCGACCCACTTCGTACTAAACTCTCGTTCCCCGATCCGGAACAATCTTACCAGTTCACGTCATGAAAGCTACCACTTTCATCTCACACTACCCATGGAATTATCCCATAATATATATCACGCATACCAAGTACTTCGACAAAGACCAACCGTAAAATCATCCACTCAGGACGGCCTTGCATCCAAGGTCCCAATCATATAAATTCTAAGGCTCCCATTTCGCCCCCTGACTTACCCTTTTCAACCGCCTATGTTTTCTAATCACAACTTACACAATGCTAACCGAACATAGCACTCACACGTATCTACCATAACGACCTAAACAAGTCTCTAAGGTGAAGATATCTCTCAGAACTCATCGCCTCACTTTCCTTTGCCGCTCTAATCAAATCCCGCTCATTGGCGATAACTACTGACGGTGATGAACCACCATCGATCCCGGCGTCGAGTCGTAACATCCGCGCCACCTCTGTTCGGACAATTTCTCGAAAAATGGCCCTGCTGGCCGCAAGCCTAACAAGCTATCTAAGCAGTACGACACTCCCCATAAAAACACTTACCACAACGGCCATACCGAAAGCGGGTGGCCTCTCAGCTAACACCTCTTCCTCTCCGATCCACCGACCGCAGAATCGACTGTAGGCTAAGTCATCCCACCGTATCCTCCTCCTAGGACATTCTCTCATACGGGTTCTCGACGGCTGGTAAAACAAGCATTAGTAAAAGACGACATTTCTGGATGACGTCTACCACATAGTGAACACCGAGGGAAAATCAACTGGCCGCTAGAACCTATGCAAATGCGGAACGAAACCCCGAGTCTGACCAACTCCTAAATACCCCGAACGCCCCAAGTCCGCGAGGACCACTCAGATCGGGCGAGGCGCATAACCGGTGGCCGAAGGTCCGCCTCGAAAGTTACCAAAGGACTCGCTGCTCGCCCTCTTCGCGATCTTGGTTAATCCGTCGATCTCCACGTTCTCGATCACGCGCGCGTAAGCTCAGACGCGGCAATGTCCATGTCCGATCAAGAGCTACTCTTGTACAACTCTGCTAGATAATCGTCATGTCCCGTGACATATCGGTGCACTCTATCCTCCATGTCCGCCACTAACGCTGGGAAATAACGAGCCAATAAGTCAAACTCTATATCAGATTCCCGAACCGTCCGCCTGCTCGCCTCTCTCCTAAATCTATCTCGCTCGAGCTCTCTCATACGCGAGGGCAAAAGTGTGTAAGAATGCCTCGAGGTCTTGATCACTTTCATGATCCACAGAATCGTCGAATAAACTCCGAGGATCTTCCTCGCCTCAATCCATAGGACTCGGGTGGACCACAACTCAAGAAGTCCCGAAATCTCAACTATCGGAGGTGAACTACTGGTACTGCCGGAACCACCGGCTCCCGTCCATCCTTATTCCCAGCCACCAGACTAGCTAGTAATTGGGTCATCTCCTTGTAACTCATATCCTCTGCTCCCGACCGTGGGATTAGAGGCTCAGGTATCGTGGTCTCAGTAGCTACTGCTACTGCTCTAAACTATCCTAGGGCTAGCGGCGTCGCAGAACTCCCCGAATGAAGCGCTATCTCAGATAATGACTGGGCCCGTGCCTCGTAACCTCTCGTGTTCTACTCAGCCTCCTCTCGCCGCTTGCCCTCATGGGCTCTGGTTGCCTTGCGTAGAGGCATAACGGGTGAAAAGAATACGTCAGAGGGAGTCCAACTTATAACACAGCTCTAAGGCACGATCTCAGAGTGAGAAGAATGGAAACCAATCCTAAATATCCTGCAGCCTCCTGATTATAGATGTGGTGCACAACACACCGATAATCAAGACTCTACTAGACACGGTCTGTAGTCACTTTCCGAGGACTAACTGCTCTAATACCACTTTTGTCACGACCCGACCACGGGCCCGCGATTGGTGCCTTACCCCGGGCACCCTAGTGATACAACATCAGAGAAAAACCAGCGGAAATAAAACATACATATATGAAACAAGATAAAAGAAAACAAAGCAACCAAAACGGTTGCCTTTTTGCATATATATACGTAAATTTGAGCAGTTACATCCTTTACAACCCCGCCACAACAAGATTACTGCACTTAAGAGTGTAACAACAACTATGACGGACAGTGGCCCCGCCATACCCCGAATGTACAAGAACCTACAACTCGAGAAACATACCAAAAGATAAGCCAGGAGAAACGGAGCTTCCTAATACGAATCGTGATCCTATGAGCGAGATCAACAACCGATGTACCTCTACTGCGCATGAACGCAGCCTCAAGGAGGTCAAGACAACAGTACCAAGTATGTGAAATCAAAATATCAGAAATGAAATCATAGTAGTCTATATAAAACAGAGACATATATGATAACCAAACTACATTACATAATATGTAGCGATACGCCAAGTCGTGGACTCACGCCTCAAAGTCATCACTCAAATATAACTATGGGTCTCATGCCCGCAACATCAATCATGCCCGTGGAACACCTTCCTCATCGCCATAGCCTACGATAACCACACCAAAGAGTACACATGAACACCGTGTCCCACTGTGTCCTAAAACCGTGACGGTAAGTACACGGGCTAACTACCGATACCAAAGCCACATCATCAATCGATCGGGCAAGTACGAAAGCCAAGTACCAGATACCAAAGCCGCATCAACAAATCTATATAACCATACCACGGCCGACCCAGTGGCAGACGAAAGCCAACTACCGATACCACCGCGCACGACGAGTCGTCGGCAAGTACGAAGACTAACTACCGGATACCGCCGGAATCACGAGACTTCACAAAACTGAACGGCAAGTACGAAGGTCGACTACCGATACTGCCGAATCACCACGACCTGGGCAAGTACGAGAGCCAACTACCGATACCAAGCCGAATCAAGAAACCTCGTGGAGAGCTAGTCCATGGAATAATAATCACGTAAGAGTACGCGAATGCTCACCGCCAGACGCTGCACGTCCAAGTAAGATCATAAAAAATCAGACGGCCCTCCATCGAGAGACGCGGTGGTATAGGAATACAATACTAGCACGACAAGGCTATCACACGCAAACATAGGCAAGTTACACACAACTCAAGGTACTTTCATTTTATGCCAAAGTCTAGGTTTTAACCCCAAAGCATCACAGACGTTAAATTCTTTTTAAAAGATTCATTTCTTTTACAAAGGTCACCCGATGCCCGTATTATCAAAATAGAGTGACTAACATTTTAAGTAAACCAAAACAACTTCCATACTTTCCTTTTTAAACCAAATTAAGACAATACTATGCCTTCTTTTTAGACCAAAACACTTCTCCTTTTAAAGTCAAGTTACCATTTTAAAACTAATGATAAAACCATCCTTTTGTTTTCATAAAGTCGTTATAACTAACTTCCCATAAAGCTGTTATAACACTTTATGTTTTAAACCAATTTAAGACAAAACCATGTCTTTCTTTTAAACCAAAACTCTTCAACTCCTCAAGTCTCTTTTCTTTTAGAAATCGAGTTCCTTACTTTGGAAATTTAAGAAAATTAATGCTTGTTTATAATGATTCTTATTAAAGCAGCCATGATCTAGGAAATGTAATACAATTTTGTCTTATCTTAGCTTCTATGCAGATGGAGGTTTCTACTGGTTTTAATAGTAATTAATTAGTCAATACATTTTTCTTTATTAACGCTGCAGTGGTTTGTTCGATACTTATTCTCATTTCCTAAATCAATATAATATTATTCCTTTTAAAACCCAAGTACCCATTTCTCATAAAAGCGGTTTCACAACTGTTTAACACAAACCAAGTCCTTAATATTTCATAACAAGTCACTTAACTTTGGAATCAAGTCAAGGACACAAAAGGAAAATCAACTTCCTTTAAACACACGTGCGTCTACCGCACTAAATATATTTCACAAATATCATGCTAGAAAGGATAGGAAGAGGTTCACATACCTCGCGACGATTATCGACAATTAGCAAAACGCTCCAAAGTACTCTAACCTTGCTCGCCTTTTCCACCCTTCAAGTAGAATACGCTACTCGTAGAACTTCAACCTAAAAAGGCCACAAAACGTCTATCAACCTCTAGATCTCTTCGTAGAATAATTCTAGATACAAGATTCCTTATTCTACGAAAAATTCGGCAGCACCTCCCCCCCCCGCAACCACATAAATCTCCTCCTCTAACGAGGCCTGCTACCAAACCAACAATCCCAGGGGGGGTTACACGTCTAACCGGACGTGTACAATTCTACTCCACAATAATACTACAAGTCTACTGTAAATACATTCCTATGTAAATACAGTTCAATTCTTATCCATATTCATTCTACATATAGTATACTCATCTATACATTACTACAACATGTAATATCCAATTACAATGGGGGGACAAAGATCATTACCTCGATAAGCCCAAAATTATCCAAGATATAAGTCGATCCTGAGCAACGTTTAGCTCCAAATCCTTACGCTCCAACCCGCTCCAAGTGATCCTTAGAAGTTTCTAACCAACTCCTCTTCAAGATCCAACTCCAAAAAGTGAAGAACACTTAGGTTCCAACACTACCAACTTTCGGCCAAGGGGGGTGTATTTAGGCTAGGGGTGTGAAATCTTTTCCAACACTTGGTTACTAATCTTTCTAACACTCTAAGGAAGAACACTTAAAACTTTAAGAATTTTTGGACAATTTTTGGCCAAGGGGAAGGCTAAAAAACGAGAACAACAACAAGGAGAGGGGAGGGAGAATTGCCTTTAAAAACTCAAGTGTGGGATGAAGTCTTGCAAGCTAAAAGGGTGGGTATTTATAGAGAAACCAAGGGCTAGGATTAATGCAAGTGGAAGGTGAGGATGGGGTACATGTGTGTGGGTAGTTGGCCAAACATTTGGCTACCACAAAAATGGGACAAGTGGCTTGCCACTTGTCCCCTCACAAAAACCGTCCAAGCCATGTGTCCCACTACCATTCGGCCACATGGCCACATGGGGGTGACACGTGTCGCCCCCTACTCGTCTAAAATATTTCATCTTCCGAAAATATATCCGCAATGCCAAAAATCCGAAAATAAAGTGGGCCCCACAAACCGTAAATTCCTCCCGTGGGCCCCACGTGACCAATTTCGGAAATAAAATTCCATAATTCTTAAATATTCCAAAAAGTCCGAATACCAAATCTGGGAATCCAATTCCCATTAATGAACCTTTTTCCTTCACAAAATCCGGAAACTTTTCCGTCGAAAAATCACATCTTTCTTCCTTTCCAATTTTAAGGTCGTATTCTCGTACGTACGTCCTCACATACATACCCTGGAACTACGGGGTATAACATATAATCAACTTCCCATAAAGTCATTATATTAACGTTATACCTTAGTCAAATACATTTTCCTAAAACCCAAGGGACTTACACTTTTAAAAGGAAAACAAGAATCATATACTTGAACACATCAAGTCCCTTAACTTTGAAAACTCAAGACATCCTTAAAACAAGTAAGGGATATCAAACCTTGTACGTCTATCGTACTACATAGGTAAAACCATTCATGCTCAAGAGATAGGAAAGTTCCACATACCTCTTCGGCCAATCCACTTGCTAAGTCCAAAACACCGCACGTAGTATGTCAACCTATAATGACCATAATACGTTCATTAACCTCTAGTTTCAACGTAGACTATTCCAAGTTCAAAGTCACTAAATTCTATGGAAAATTGGGAAGCATTTCCTTTGTTTCTACATACTTTGCCACCTTTTTCAAGGCCGAATTCAACATCCAAACGTCACATTTAAGGCCCAACAATCCAAACATCTCAAAGGGGATTACACACCTAAACTTGGATGTGTAAAATTCTGCCCCACAATGTGCAACAACTAACTTAACAAGTTTAAGGTAGTATTTAGGCTACAACATGCTTACATAACCTTATTATCCAATTCTTTCATATCCAAACCATATTTCTTACATGCAATTCATCTAAGAGCAATATTTCCAACTACAAATTCTTTCTTATTTACATGCAACACCAAAAACTAGCTACAAGAGAAGAATTGTTACCATAGAGCTTTAGCCAAAATAATCCAACAAAGTTTGCTAGCCTCCTTTCCGAAAACACCACCACAATAACCCCTACAAGCTTGTAAACAAGTTTCCTTCTTGCCACACTTTCAGATTTCTTCTCAAGCTTTGATTTCCTATTGAAATTCTAGAGAGAAGGGAGAGCTTCTAATTTAGAGAGAGAGAAGAGTTTGAAGAATGACCAAGTCTTCAATGTCACGACCCGTTCCCGGGCCCGTGACTGGTGCCTTACCCCGGGCACCCTAGTGATACAACATCAGAGAAAATCAGCGGAAATAAAATCAAAGACATGAAACAATATATTAACATAAGAACAGGCTAACCAAAACGGTTACCTTTCTGTATATAAATTAAAAACTTGAACAGTTAAATCCTTTTTACAAACCTTGCCCACAACAGTACTACAGACCTCTAAGAATGAAATCAACTATGACGGGACAGGGCCCTGTCATACCCTGAATGTACAAAAGTATATGACCTCAGGGAACCGTACCAAAAGACAAAGCCTCCGGAGAAATGGAGTTTTCCCAGAACTGAACAGTGATCCTAAGAGCGTGGATCGCCAGTTACGCACCTCAACTCGCGGATTTAACGCAGCCGGCGAGGTCAGTACAACAGGTACCAAGTATGTGAAACTGAAAATACAGTAATGAAATCATAATAGTCTATATAAAGCAGGAGACATGTATGATAGCCAAACTACAGTACACAACATATACACAGTCATGTCAAGTCAGGGACTCACGCCCTCTAAGTCATCACTCAAATATAACCATCGGTCTCATGCCCACAATATCAATCATGCCCGTGGAATTCCTTCCTCACCGCCGGCAGTCTAGGATATAACAACATCAAGGAGTACACATGAACACCAGATACCACCTGTGTCATAATAACCGTACGGGGCAAGTACGAAGGCATAACTACCAGATCCACCCTGCATCCTCAACTGACCGGGGCAAGTACGAAAGCCAGCTACCAGATTCCACCGTACCAACAATACTAAATACCTGTATCACGAAGATGACCGGGGCAAGTACGATAGCCTCTACCAGATCCACCCTGCGTCACGTCGCTGACCGGGGCAAGTACGCAAGCTAACCACCAGATCCGCCCTGCATCACGACACTTCGTTCTAACACTGACCGGAGCAAGTACGAAAGCCAACTACCAGATCCACCCTGCATCACGTCGCTGACCGGGGCAAGTACGAGGGCTAGCTACCAGATCCACCCTGCATCAGTAGACCTTATGGAGAGCTAGTCCATGGAATAACACTATCAACAGGGAAACGAACCCTCATCACGATCGTGATACCCGGACCTCCATCGAGTCAGTATGCCCAAGATGATCCAGAACAACACGACCGGCCCTCCATCGAGAGACGCGGTAACATAAGGATACCACACTTGCACAACCAGGCCATCACAAGCAAACATAGGCATGTTACTCACACTCAAGGTACTTTCATTTTATGCCAAAAATCCGGGTTTTAACCCCAAAGTACTACATACTTTAACTCTTTCAAAAGATCCATCTCTTTCACAAAGGTCACATGATACCAATACTCGTAGTATCCAAAAATAGAGTAACTATTATTTTAAGTAAACCAAACAATTTCCATACTTTCTTTTAAAATAAAAATCAAGACAATACCATGCCTTCCTTTTCTATGTCAAATCACTTCTCGAACTAGTTTAAGTTTCAAAACTTCAAATTCTCAAGTCTCTTACCTTTAAACCAAATCCCATGACGGGGAACGATCAAGTCTCACATCTTTTTTAAAACAACTGTCAAGTTACCATTTTAAAACCAATAATAAAACCATTTCTTCATTTTCACAAAGTTGTTATAACTAACTTCCCATAAAGCTATTATAACATTTTATGTTTTTAAACCATCCAAGGACAACTATTCTCATTTCCGAATTCAAGATAACTTATTCTTTTAAAGACCAAGTACTCATTACTCATGAATGAGGTTTTACAATTTTTTAACATAATTCAAGTCCTTAACATTTTTGTTACACCCCGTAACTCCGGACATGTTTAAGAGAATGTAAGTAAGGAATACAAGACTTGAAAAGGGTACGAAAGGAAGAATTGTTTTTCCGACAAAAAATCTTCCGAACGTCGGAAAGGAAAAATGTTCGTTGAGGAGAATTGGATTCTCAAAATGCATTAATTGAGGATTATGGAATGTATTTTCATTATGGAAATTTATTTTACGGATTTGGTCGTGTGGGGCCCACCCGAGGAATTTTACATTTTGTGGGGCCCACGAGGGTTATAGAATTTTATGCACGAATGGGAGGGCGACACGTGGCACCCTCCCACATGGCTTGGTCGAATTAATGCAAGGGTAAAAGGGTCATTTGACCATTATGGATGATAAGTCTTGTAGCTTGATTTTGTTGTCTTGTCAAAGGGCCACATGGGCTTGATCCTAGTGAAACTCATCTTAGCCACCCATTTGTTTAAGTCTTGACCCTCCATAGTGTTATAAATAAATACTAGTAGCAAGACTAGTTCCACACTTAGTCATATTTCAAGAAAAATTGAAGAACCCTTGTTCTTGGCTTTGAATGCTCTCGGCTTTAGGCACTTTTGGAAGGCAAAATTTTGCAATTGTGGATGATAATTCACAAGACTTAAACCCAAGGTCCCTAAGAGTATTGTAAGGTTATCGCAATAGAAAGATCCCGGAAAAGTGGCATTTTCGTATTAGTCGCAAGGCGGAAACTTAAGGAGTTCTTCAACTTTGAAGTTGGAACTTGAAGATGAGTTCTTCATAGGCTTCTAAGGAGTGCTTGGAGCGGATGGGAACATAAGAAAAGGAGCTAAGAATTGCTAAGGAGCGACTTTGAATCTTGGAAAGATTAAGGGCTTGTAAAGGTATAATTCTTGTCGTTTTAGTAATTAAGATTACTTATTGTTGTAGCTATGGATATTAGCAAGCATGAGGTATTTAGTATGAAGTTTGATAAGTGTATTGATTGTTGGAACCCTAATCCGAAAACTAGTATGTTAGCCCATAAGATTTTAATGCAAGTTGGTTACTAGTTAAGTTGTCATATGTTATATAAAGAAGGAAATTGTAGTTGTTGAAGTTGTTTTTGACTATATAACATGTTGACCTAAGAACTTGGATTGAAAAGGAATTGGAAAGTTTGATACGTTGTTGCACCTTTTGGCCGAAAATGGCATTGTATTGTGGACTAGTTTGATATCAATTGTGGGGCGGAATTTTACACGTCTTGTAGGCGTGTAATCCCCTATTGTTAACTACATTGTTCAGCCTTAAATGTGGCGTGTTTGGTTATTGTATTCGGCTTTAAAAAAGGTGGCAAAGTATGTAGAAACAAAGGAAGTGCTGTCCGATTTTCCGTAGAATTTAGTGACTTTGCACTTAGAATATTCTACGTACGAAGCTAGAGGTTAATGGACGTATTATGGCCAATTTAGGTTGAAGTACCAAGTATAGCGTATTCTACTTGAAGGATGGAATAGCTATCAAGGTTGAAGTACTTTGGAGCATTTTGCTATTTGTCGATAATCGTCGCGAGGTATGTGAACCTCTTCCTTCTTTTGACATGATTCTATGTATGGAATGTACATGTGGTATTATTTCATGTTTCCTTCTACTCTTAGAAGTTAAGAAGTATGTATGTTGATTTACTCTATGTAAATGTTATGTCTGAGTTATCCTAAGTTCTTACCAAGTCTTATGGAGGATGTTGGTAAGAGTCGTTATGAGGTGTTTGGAGCCAAGTTGACTTGGCTAATTTATGGCACGAATGAGAATAAGTATCGAACCAGCCATTGCAGCGTTAATAAAGGAAAATGTAATGACGATAAATTATATTAAAACAAGTAGAATTCTCCATCTGCATAGAAGCTAATATAAGACAAAATTGTATTACATTTTCTAGATCATGACTTCTTTAATGAGATCAGTATAAACAAGTATAACCTATTCACACATATAAGGCATATGTTGCTTAATTTAAAGAGTTTACGTAATGAAGTGTTAAGACTATGAACTACGAAATTTGATTCTAAAAGATAAGAGACTTGAAGTATGTTGAAAGTATACGATACTTGGTTTTCGAAAGTATAAGTCTCTTGGTTAGAAAAAGAATGTATTTGCCTAAGGTATAAAGTTAGTATAACGACTTTATGGGAAGTGGGTTATAATATCTTTATGGAAAGTTAAAAGAGTGGTTTACTCTAAGTAATGATAAATGTTTTGGAAATAAAGAAAGGCAAATGGATTTAAAAGCATCAATTGCTTAAGTTTTAAGGAAAGAAGTCACTTGATTTAGAAGCCGAAAAATGTATTTCTAAAAGTGTAGTGACTTAGGTAAGGTGTAAACAAGCCTTGATACTACGGGTGTTAGTATCTTGGGGTTTTATATGAAAATGAGTCTTTTGAAAAGTATGTAAGCACGTAGTACCTTGGGTTAATTCCCGGATTTTTATGTGTGAAACGAAAGTGCCATGAGTTTATAAAAATGGAAGTCTAAAGGTTTAATGAACTTGCCTATGTTTGCTTGTGATAGCTTTGAGTGCAAGTGTTATATGTTTACGTTGTCGTGACTCTCAGTTGGAGGGCCGACTGTCTTGTTGTAAGTTTACTTGGACGTACCGACAGTGATGTGGTATTCCACGGGTATGCTTCCATTATGATTGATCCTTGGACATGCTTATACGATGTGGGATTCTGAGGCATGTGACCAGGATGCGGGTTAGATTCCCGGATTTGTTTTATTACCCATGGCCATGCTTATACGATGAGGGATTCCGGGGCATGCGACCATACTATGTACGACTATTACTCCATGAGCTAGCTCCCCATGAAGACCTGCACCTACGACGAGGGATGCCGAGAGCATGTTATGGCCATGCTTATACGATGAGGGATTTAGGGCGCGCGCGTTATATATATATATATATATATATATATATATATATATATATATATATATATATATATATATATGTGTATGTACGGTGAGGTGGATGCCACGCGCCACATGGTTATATTTTACACTTATAGTTGTCGGCGGTGATGGGGATCCTACGCACGCTTTGCTATTTGTGTGATTTGATCGCCCCAGTATCGGGCGTAGTATATGCGTCCCTCCATAAAGGGCCGAATTATGTTATGAAAGATAAGTAAGTTAGATGGTAATGAACTTAATGACTTCTCTTAAGTATGTACGTAATTTATGGCTATAACTCTTAATGGAATGGAAAAGATAATGATGTGCAATTAAGTTCATGAGTGATAATGACACAAGAGATCTGTATGTACTTTTATACTTGCTCGTCATTCTTTTGTACGCTTATGATCTGCATCGCATTTTATTTCCGTTCCATATTCTGCACTGCCAGATCGACTTCTTCGGGCCGTTCATGTCCGCAGGTTTAGGTACACACTTGTGGATCCGCGAGCTTAGGATCCTGGTTCAACATTTTGAGATGGCTCCAATGTTCCGGAATTGTCATGGCTATGTATATTCAGGGGTACGGCGGGGCCTTGTCCCGTCATAGTATTTGTTCAAATCTTAGAGGTTTGTATTCATCTGGCCGGATCAAGCAGAGTTGTTTTACATTGTTAAACAGTGTAGACCCTTTCGGGTAATTGTTATGTTATGGCAGCCTTATCGGTTTGGCCTTGGTTTAAAAAAAAAAGAGTGTTATTTATCTTCCGCAGTTTATTATGTTGTATGATTAGAAGGGTGCTCAGGTAGGGCACCAGTCGCGGCCCGGGGTCGGGTCGTGACAATTTTATAACAAGTCACTTAACTAGAATCAAGTCAAGGACAAAAAGGGAAATCAACTCCTTCAACACACGTGCGTCTACCGCACTATATATATGTATTTCACAAATATCATGCTCAAGAGAATAGGAAGAATCACATACCTCCTCGGCTAAATTCACTTGCCAAGTCGGATATGTCGCGCGCAGAGTGTCAACCTATAATAGTCAAAACACGCCTATCAACTTCTAGTTCCATGTAGAATTCTTTTAAGTAAGATCTCCAATTCTACGGAAAATTGGGCAGCACTTCCCCCGTTTCTACTCAATTTTCCACCTTTTTCAAGGCCCGATAAAAGTAACCAATATGCTATAAATAAGGCGCAATAATTCCGAAATTTAAAGAAGGGGATCACACGCCCAAACGGAACGCGATTAACAATCTCTCCTTAATAACAACAATAATTAAAGAAGGGGATAACACGCCCAAACGGAACGCGATTAACAATCTGACGAATATTATACCTCATTTAGCCCAAATATGCTCCAAGATTACAAGTCGATCCTTAGCAACTTTAGCTCCTCCTTTCGACGTTCCAATCCACACCAAGCAACCCTTAGAAGCTTATGAAAAACTCATCTTCAAGTTCCAACTTCAAAGTTGAATAACTCCTTAGGTTTTCTCCTTGCGACTAATACGAAAACACCATTTTTTCGGGATATTTCTATTGAGATAACCTTACAATACTCTTAGGAACCTTGGTTTAAAGTGGGGAGATTATTGGACAAAAATTGAAAAAATTTCTTGCCCCTTGATCCCCAAACCCGAGAGCCCCTCAATGCTTTCTTCAAGATTTCTTGAAATATGACTAAGTGTGGGAACTAGTCTTGCTACTAGTATACATATATAACATAATGGAGGGTCAAGATTAGAACAAATGGGTGGCCTAGATGAGTTTCACAAGGATCCTAGCCAAGTGGCCTTGACTAAGTCAACAATATCAAGCTATTTTTCTTTGCAAGACTTGGTCATTTAAATTATGGTCAAATGACCATCCTATCCATGTATTTTTCATCCAAGACCAAGTAATGGGGGGTGACACTGTGGCCCTCCCGTTCATCGCAATATTTCGTTTTCCGATAATTCCATAATCCCGATAAATTTTTACTCGTCTCAAATCTTAACATTTTCGAGTTCTTACGTACGTTCTTATAAACATATCCTGGAATTTCCGGGGTGTAACATGCTATGTCCAGCCGCTAGCACCAGGAGGTGTCACCAGATGTCGTCACAGATACATTATTGGTTTCTTGCTGTGATGTATATGCTTTGATAGATCCAGGTTCTACCTTGTCCTATATATCTCCTCATATTGCTGGTAGAATAGGGATAGAGCCCTAGTGCATAAAACCTTTTGAGGTGGCTACGCCAGTAGGTAATTCGGTGGTAGCCGAGCGGGTATATAAGGCTTGCCCAGTGACTATATACGGTCGTCAGAGTCTAGCCGACTTGATAGAGTTGGATATGACGGACTTTGATGTGATTATGGGTATGGATTGGCTAGCGTCTTTCTATGCCAATGTGGACTGTAGAGAGAGATCGGTACAGTTTCAGTTTCCTGGTGAGCCGATCATCGAGTGGAAGGGGAATACTGCGTCACCGAGGGGTAGGTTTATTTCTTACCTCAAGGCTCGGAAGATGGTGCGGAAGGGGTATATCTACCATATGGTTCGGGTATTCAATACTGAGGCTGAGATACCGGACCTTGATCGCCCGCCGTTAGAGAGTTTCGACGTATTCCCGCACGAAGCTCGTATCCTCCCGAGAGGAGATTGAGTTTTGCATTGATATGTCGCCAGATACTCGACCGATATCTATTCCGCCATACAGGATGGCACCTGCTGAGTTGAAGGAATTGAAAGACCAGCTAAAAGATTTCTTTGGAAAAGGCTTTATCAAAGCGTGTTTCTCCCGGGAGCGCCAGCTATTTGTAAAGAAGGATGGGACGTTGCGTATGTGTTGATTATGCATACTGAATAAGGTAACTATCAAGAACGTATATCCTCCCGTGATTGAAGATTTGTTTGACCAGTTGCAGGGTGCGAGATGTTTCTCCAAGATAGACCTGCGATCTGGTTATCATCAGGCGCGAGTTAGAGAGGCAGATATCCCAAAGACTGCATTCAGGACCCGGTATGGGCACTATGAGTTCATGGTGATGTCTTTCGTGTTGACCAACGCCCCAACAGTATTCATGGATTTGATGAACCGGGTGTTCAAGCCATTCTTGGATATGTTCGTTATAGTATTCATTGATGATATCCTGGTTTATTCGCGCACAGAGCAGGAACATGCGGATCACTAGAGGACGGTATTGGGAATCCTCCGGGACCGGCAGTTGTATGCCAAGTTCTCAAAATGCGAGTTTTGGTTGGCTTTAGTGGCTTTCTTAGGGCATGTTATCGGGGCCGATGGTATTCGGGTTGATACAACCAAGATTGAGGCAGTCAAGACTTGGCATAGACCCACTACACCGACGGAGGTGCGCAACTTTTTAGGCCTTGCAGGGTATTATCGGAGGTTTGTGGAGAAGTTTGCTTCCATTTCAGCACCTTTGACTAGCCGACTCGTAAAGCGGTATGTTACGTGGGCGGATGCTTGTGAGAAGAGTTTCCAGTTGCTGAAGGAGAAATTGACGACCGCCCCTGTCCTTACTCTTCCAGAGGGTTTAGACGGATATATGGTTTATTGTGATGCCGTGTCTGCTTGGAGTGCGTCGATGCAAAGACGACAAAGTTATAGCACGATCTCGACAAATCGGAAGCATGAGAAGAACTATCCCACACATGACTTAGAGTTAGCAGCGGTGATTCATGCCTTGAAGATCTGGAGACATTATTTGTATGGAGTTCATATGGATATTTACACAGACCACAAGAGCCTCCAGTATATCTTCAACCAGAGGGAGCTGAACTTACGGCAGAGACGGTGGTTGGAGCTACTTAAGGATTATGATGTCGACATTCTATACCACCCAGGGAAGGCCAATGTAGTTGCAGATGCCCTTAGTCGCAGATCGATGGGTAGTCTGTCTGATGTACAGCCAGAGAGAAGGGATATGGTCCGCGAGTTACATCAGCTAGCGAGCCTTGGGGTTCGTTTGATTGGTTCTGATGGTGACGGAGTTCGGGTTCGAGAGGTTGCCGAGTCTTCCATCGTCGAGGAGGTGAAGAGGCGACAGTATGAGGATCCGATTATGGTACGGTATCGAGATGCCGCTTTTCAGAAAGAGAAGAGTCTATTTGAGGTAGCGCCTGATGGGGTGCTAAGATTTGAGGGCCGGTTGTGTGTTCCCGATGTGACAGGACTTCATCAGCAGATTCTGGGGAAGGCACACAGTGCTCGTTATTCTATTCACCCGGGGTCGACTAAGATGTACCATGACCTCAGGTGTATCTATTGGTGGGATGGCCTGAAGAGGGACGTTGCGGAGTTTGTGGCGCAGTGCCCGAATGTCAGCAGGTCAAGGTTGAGCACCAGAAGCCCGGTGGGCTATTGCAGGCTATTGATATTCCGACTTGGAAGTGGGAGGTGGTAAATATGGATTTTATTACAGGATTACCTCACACTCAGAGGAAGCATGATTCCATCTGGGTTATTGTCGACAGGCTGACGAATTCAGCCCACTTTCTGCCAGTCAGGACGACTTTTTCGGCCGAGGATTATGCCAGATTATATATCAGAGAGATTGTGAGACTGCACGGAGTTCCTACATCAATTATTTCGGATAGAGGATCCCAGTTCACGGCTAACTTCTGGAGGTCTTTCCAGAAGGGATTAGGGACACAGGTGAGTCTTAGTACTGCGTTTCATCCTCAGACCGACGGACAGGCCGAGCGTACTATCCAGACCCTTGAGGATATGCTGCGGGCTTGTGTTATTAATTTCAGGGGTAGCTGGGAGGATTATTTACCTCTTGTGGAGTTTGCTTATAACAACAGCTACCATTCTAGTATCCAGATGGCGCCTTATGAGGCCTTATACGGGAGGAAGTGCAGGTCACCGATAGGTTGGTTTGAGGTGGGAGAAGTTCAGTTGGTCGGGCCAGACTTGATTCAGTAGGCAGTGGATAAGGTGAAGCTTATCCAGAGCGATTGGCAGCGTAGTCGATGAAGTCGTATGCAGATCATCGGCGTCGACACTTGGAGTTTGAGGTAGATGATTGGGTCTTTCTGAAGGTGTCACCCACGGCGGCGTGATGAGATTTGGGAAGAAGGGGAAACTTAGCCCAAGGTACATTGGGCCTTATCAGATTGTCCGTAGGGTAGGCAAGATTGCCTATGAGTTGGATCTGCCATCCGATCTGGAGGCAGTACACCCAGTTTTTCATGTATCTATGTTGCGGAAATGTATTAGAGATCCATCTAGAGTGCACCCGATTCGTGATGTCCAGGTGACAGAGGGGTTATCGTATGAGGAGAGTCCCATAGCGATACTCGATCGTCAGGTTAGGCGACTTCAGACAAAGGATGTGGCTTCCGTCAAGGTCTTATGGCGGAACGAGAACAGGGAAGAGATGACGTGGGAAGCAGAGGAGGACATGATGAAGAAGTATCCTCAATTATTCCATACACCTCCAGGTAACCCACTTTCCTGCTTGTTAGTTTTGATTTAGCAATCATGCTTAAGTATTGTTGTGGCCTGTGGAACGTCTTTATTTGCAAGAAAAATAGCTAAGAGGGTCTATGTCGATATTGTGATTTGAGTAACCCTAGAAGGAACATTCGGGATGAATGTTTCTAAGGGGGGGGGGGAAGATTATACCCCGTAGTTCTGGCCATGCGTATGTGTTATACCCCGTAGTTCTGGCCATGCGTATGTGTCACACCCCGTATTTACAGGACAAGTTTTAAGAACGTACGTGAGAATTCCTAATGTTAGGATTGAGACTTGTAAAAATTTATCGTAATTATGAAATTGTCGGAAAACGTAATATTGTGACGAATGGGAGGGCGACACGTGTCACCCCCCTTATGTTTGTCTTGGACGAAATGTAGCATGGGCACAAGGGTCATTTGACCATTGTTAGGATGACAAGTCTTGCAACTTGTAGAGCTTGAGAAAATTGACTTAGTCAATGGGTCCACAAGACTTGATATTTAAGAGAACCTCATCCTAGCCACCCATTTGTACACATCTTGACCCTCCATGTTACTATATAATACTACTAGTAGCAAGACTAAGTCCAACACTTAGAAAAAATTTCAAGAATTTCAAGAACACTCTTTAGGGGCTCTCGGGTTTGTTAGCTTCCCACAACAAAAAAATTTGTTTGTTATCCATTTAGCTCCACACTTTAAACCAAGGTTCATGAGTGTATTGTAAGTGTATCTCAATAGAAAAATCCCGGAAAAAGATAGTTTTCGTATTAGTCGCAAGGTGAAAACCTAGTTGCTTTTCTAGGCTTTGTTTGGAAGATTGAAGGAAATTTGTTGGTGTTGTTCTAAGGGTCTCAAGTGGCGGATTGAAGTGTATTGAAGAGGCTCTAAGTTGCTAAGGAGCGACTTCGGATTTGGAGTTGGATTAAGATTCGTTGAGGTAATAATCTTGTCTCTTAAAAGTGTTACAAGATTATATATATTGTTGTTAGCTTTACATGTTTGCTAGCATGAAGTATATGTGTTGAAGTTTATAAGTATTATGGATTGATTGTAGCCTTAAAATCTGAAATGTCATTTAAGCCACGTGAAGTTGGATTACAATTTGGTCGTTTATTAGAATCGTCACATGCTACTTACTTGAAGATTATAGTGGTTATAATCGATTGCGACTTGATATCATGTTATGTTAACAACTTGGATTGAAATGGAAATTGGATAAGAATTGGTGTTATTGTACTCAATGTGGCCGATGGACTAGTAGTTTGTATTAGTTTGATATCTTTTGTGGGGCGGAATTTTACACATCTAGTAGGCGTGTAATCCCCTATTGTTAATTGCATTGATTGGGCCTTAAATGTGGCGTGTTTGGTTATTGAATTCGGCCTTGAAAGAGGTGTCAAAGTAAGTAGAAACAAAGGATGTACTGTCCGATTTTCCGTAGAATTTAGCGACTTTACACTTAATATTCTACGTTTGAAGTAAGGCGTTAATAGACGTATTGTGGATATTATAGGTTGACATACTACGGGCGGGATTTTGTACTTGGCAAGTGGTTTGACCCGAAGAGGTATGTAGAACTTTCCTATCTTTTGAGCATGACTAGTTGCACGTATATAGTACGGTAGACGTACAAGACCTTGATATCCTTTACTAGTTTTATGAATAGCTAAGTCGGGTGAGTTAGGAGATTAACTCACTTCTTTGAAAGTATTACGAATGTCTTAAGTTTTATTAAAGTTAAGGGACTTGAAGAGTTTTAAAGTATGTGATACTTGTTTTGTTTTAAACGTATAAGTCCCTTGGATAGGAAATTGTATTTGACTAAGGTATAAAGTGAATATAACGACTTTATGGGAAGTTGGTTATATTAGCTTTATGGAAAGATAAATGACTTGATTTAATGAAAGACAATTTGATTTTAAGGCATCAATTGCCTAAGATTTTATAAGAAAAATGAGTCACTTGATTTAGAAACCTAACTTTATTTCTAAAGGTATTGTGACTTGTCTTGAAAAGTAATTTTGACTTGATACTACGGTTAATAGTATCTTGGAAGTTTTATATGAAAAAGAGTCATTTTTAAAAGAGTGGAAGTATGTATTACTTTGGGTTAAATTCCCGCATTTTTATAAAAGACATGCTAGTGCCTTAAGTAAACTAAAATGAGAGTGTATATGAATAAGGCTAATAAGAAGTTAGGGGGATTTCTTAACTTGCTTATTTATTGTATAATAAGCCGGTAGTGCTTATGTTATGTATGATAAGCCGGTAGGGCTTATGTTATGTATGATGGCCGGTTGAGATAGGGTAAGAGTATAAATGAGGGGTAAACCCCCAAGACGTTATACCACCTTTTTCCAGGGTAAGAGTATAAATTAGGGGTAAATCCCCAAGACGTTATACCACTTGCTTCAGGGTAAGAGTATAAATGAGGGGTAAATCCCTAAGATCGTTATACCACATGTTCCGTGGATTTGCTACCCACGATGCGAGGAATACCTCATGCGAGTCCTTATGGGCTTATACGGGTGAAATAGTCCCATGCGGGCGGGTACAACCTATGCGAGGAATACCTCATGCGGGTCCACACGACCTATGCGGGTGAAATAGTCCCAGGAGTAAGGCACTGTGTACTGTAATTTTATTATCATACATGTCCCCGATTTTGTTTTAAACTTATGATGTAATTACAGTATTTTTCCAGTTTTACATACTTAGTACATATCAGGTAATCGACTTTCCTGGCCGCGTTCATGCCGCAGGTAGGGGTAAGCAGGTGGTGGATCCTCATTCTTAGGATCACTTATCAGACGTCAGAAGCTCCATTTCTCCGGAGGCTTGTCTTTTTGGTACAGTCTTTCCCTGATGTTGTAGTTTATGTACATTCAGGGGTATGGCGGGGCCCTGTACCGCCACTGTTGTTATTCCTAGAGGTCTGTAGTCACATGTTATGGTTTGGGGTTGTAAGAACCGAGTTGTACAGTTTTGCTTTTGATTATGCATACTTTATGGAAGGCAACCTTATCGGCTAGCCTGTGATGTTATTGTCTACATATGTTGTATGTTGTGTATGTTCCGCTGCTATTCTCTCGACGTATCAACAGGGTGCCTGTGTAGGGCACTACCGCGCCCCGGTCGGTCGTGACAAAGTGGTATCGAGCGCTTAGTCCTCGGAAAGTGTCTACGCATCGTCTAGTAGTCTTGATTATCGGTGTCAGGCACCACATCTATAATCGGCGTCGCAGGACATTTAGGATTGGTTTCATTCTTCTCTCTCGAGATCGTGCAGAGAGTCGTCTTATTAGGTTGAATCCTCTCCGACCTATTCTTATGAAATGCTTATGCCTCCACTGGCGACCAGGCCCGAGAAGGGCGGCAGCGGCAGGAGAGAGCGGTACAGACTCGAGGTTACTCGGACTCATGCACGGACTATGCCTGAGGTAGTAGGCGGGTCGGCGAGTTCAGCCACGCCTGCAGTATTAGAGGAGCCGAGAGCGGTAGCTCAGAGGTTCCGCACTGCAGCCTCCACCCCACACCAGAGTCGAGTATAGAGACTACGGGGAGCAGATCCGGTTATTGACCAAAGATAGTAGCAGTGGCAAAGACCGACAAGAGCGCATACCTAACCCTGTGAGCCGGGGCTTATGGATTCGGGATTTTCTGGGTTGTCATCCGCCCGAGTTTTATGGTTCGAGGTCTGAGGAGGATCCGTAGGAGTTCATTCGGCAGCTACAGCGGACTATGCAGGTTCTTAGGGCTTCAGAGACAGAGTCTGTTATGCTAGCCTCTTACTGGTTACGCGATATTGCGTTGAACTGGTTTGAGTCATGAGAGCTGTCGAGAGGTGAGGATGCTCTTCCAGCTGTTTGGGAGGAGTTCACAGAGGCCTTTATGGATCACTTTTTGCCTCTTGAGATGAGGAGAGCCCGTGTAGATAGATTCTTGACCTTGAGGCAGAATGGGAGGACTATCAGGGAGTACAGCCTGGAGTTTGACTCTTTGGCCAGGCATGCGCACACCATTGTAGCTGACATGGTGGATAGAGTTCATCGTTATGTGATGGGACTAGACCGTCATATGATTACTGCATGCTTGGGAATGGCTCTTCAGCCCGGTATGGACATTGCCAGGATGCAGACGTATGCGCAGGGGATAGAGGATAGAGAGAGGGAGGATCAAATTGACTCAAAGCCCAAAAGCGGCCGTGACAGCAGGTCTCGGTGGCGCTGAGGCGGACAGCCTCAGCAGCAGACTAGGTCCACATTCCAGCCAGCACAGAGTGCTCCTTCACGATTTTACGCGGGAGGTCCGATCACCAGTCATTCAGAGCAGGTCGTGGCTCCAGACTTCGGTTTCTGCGAGGCGTAAACCGTCACCGATCGAGACCACCCACATCTCAGTGTGCTCGATGCGGTAGGTCTCACCAGGGCGAGTGTCACATGGCTCCGGGAGCTTGTTACTCTTGTGGCCAGCAGGGCCATTTGAGGAGAGATTGTCCGTCTAGAGACGGCATGGGTGGTACGGTGCAGTCGACATGATCAGTTGCTGGGTCTTCCTCTTCTTCTGTGGTTATGCGCCCCGCAGGGCAGGGTACTCACGGACCGGCAGGCCGCGGTAGAGGTCGTGGTGGTGGTTCCAGTTCTAGCGGTCCACAAAACCGCATATATTCATTAGCCAGCCGCCAGGATCAGGAGGCTTCCCCTGACGTCGTCACAGGTACATTATTGATTTCATGCTGTGACGTTTATGCTTTGATAGATCCAGGTTCTACCTTGTCCTATGTGTCCCCTCTTATTGCGGGTAGAATCGGGATAGAGCCGGTGTCGATAATGTCTTTTGAGGTAGCTACGCCAGTGGGTGATTCAGTGTTAGCTGAGCGGGTGTATAGAGGTTGTTCGGTGTTTATTTACAGTCGCCAGACCCTTGCAGACTTGATAGAGTTGGAGATGACAGATTTTGATGTCATTATGGGCATGGACTGGTTGGCTTCTTTTTATGCCAACGTTGACTGTAGGGACAGGTTGGTTCGGTTCCAGTTTCCTGGCGAGCCGGTTATCGAGTGGAAGGGCAACACAACGTTGCCGAGGGGTAGGTTTATTTCTTACCTCAAGGCTAGAAAGATGGTGCAGAAAGGGTATATCTATCCTTTGGTTCGGGTATTTGATACAGAGGCTGAGGTGCCAGTTCTTCAGTCAGTGCCAGTGGTTAGGGAGTTTCCAGATGTGTTCCCAGACGATCTTTCGGGTATCCCTCCTGAGAGGGAGATTGAGTTTTGTATTGACACGTTGCCAGACACTCGACCTATTTCCATTCCGCCATACAGGATGGCACCTGCTGAGTTGAGGGAGCTGAAAGACCACCAAAGATTTGCTGGAAAAGGCTTTATCAGGCCTAGTGTTTCTCCCTGGGGAGCGCCGAATTTGTTTGTGAAGAAGAAGGATGGGACGTTACGTATGTGTGTTGATTACAGGCAGCTGAATAAGGTAACCATCAAGAATAGGTACCCCCTCCCCAGGATTGATGATTTGTTTGACCAGTTGCAGGGTGCGAGGTGTTTATCCAAGATAGACCTGCGGTCTGGTTATCATCAGGTGCGAGTTCGAGAGGCAGATATCCAAAGACTGCATTCAGGACCCGGTATGGGCACTATGAGTTCAGGGTTATGTCTTTTGGTTTGACCAACGCTCCAGCGGTATTTATGGATTTGATGAACCGGGTGTTCAAGCCCTTTTTGGATACATTTGTGATAATATTCATTGATGACATCCTGGTTTATTCGCGGACAGAGAAGGAGCATGCAGATCACTTGAGGACGGTACTTGGGGTCCTCCGGAGCCGGTAGTTATTCGCCAAGTTCTCCAAGTGTGAGTTTTGGTTGGCCTCAGTGGCATTTCTGGGGAACATTATTGGGGATGATGGTGTTTGGGTGGATACGGCAAAGATTGAGGCAGTCAAGTCTTGGCCGAGACCTACTACTCCGACCGAGCGCGCAGCTTTCAGTGGTCGCGAGTTATTATCGTAGGTTTGTGAGCGCTTGCCGATTTCAAAGACCGCTGACTAGGTCGACTCGAAGCGCACCAAGTTCCGCCGACGAGGCTCAGAAGGGTTTCGATTCTTTGAAGGAAAGGTTGACTACGGCTCCAGTTCTTACTCTTCCTGAGGGGTTAGACGGGTACGTGATCTATTGTGATGCCTCGTGTATCGGGCTAGGGTGTGTTTTGATACAGCATGACAAGGTTATAGCCTATGCTTCCCGGCAGTTACGGAAGCATGAGAGGAATTACCCTACCCACGACTTAGAGTTGGCCGCAGTTATTCATGCCTTGAAGATTTTGAGACATTATTTGTATGGGGTTCATGTGGATATTTATACAGACCACAAGAGCCTCCAAAGATATCTTCAGCAGTATGAGTGAACTTGGCGATGTGGACGGTGGTTAGAGTTGCTGAAAGATTATGATGTTGATATTCTATACCATCCGGGGAAAGCCAACGTAGTTGCTGATGCCTTGAGTCGTAGATTGATGGGGAGCCTGTCAGAGGTACAGCCAGAGAGACAGGACATGGTCCATCAGATCCACCAGCTAGAGAGCCTTGGGGTTCGATTGATCGATACCGACGATAGTGGGGTACGGGTTCGTGAGGTTGCCGAGTCTTCCATCGTAGATGAGGTGAAGAGGCGACAGTTTGAGGACCCAGTGTTGGTACGATATCGAAAGGAGAAGAGTCTATTCGAGGTAGCGCCTGATGGGGTGCTAAGATTTGAGGGCCGGTTGTGTGTTCCCGATGTGTCAGGACTTCGTCAGCAGATTCTGGAGGAGGCACACAGTGCTCGTTATTCTATTCATCCGGGGTCGACCAAGATGTACCATGACCTCAGATGTTTGTATTGGTGTGATGGCACGAAGAGGACGTGGCGTGTTTTGTCGCCTGATGTCCTAATTGCCAGCAGGTCAAGGTTGAGCACCAGAGGCCCAATGGATTATTGCAGGCTATTGAGATTCTGACTTGGAAGTGGGAGGTGATCAACATGGACTTTGTTACAGTGTTACCTCGTACTCAGAGGAAGTACGACTCCATTTGGGTTATTATTGACAGGCTGACGAAATCAGCCCATTTCCTTCCAACAGACGACGCTTACCGAGGACTATGCGGATTGTACATCGAAAGATTGTGAGGCCGCACGGTGTCGGTGTCGATTATATCGATAGGGAGCCTGGTTTACGCTAACTTCGAGGTCTTTCCGAATGGTTTAGGGACACAGTGAGTGAGTCTCATTACAACATTTCATCCTCGATCGACGGCGGGAAGAGCGCACTATCCGCATACACTCGAGGATATCTGCGAGCTGCGTGATTGATTTCGTGGTAGCCGAGGATCATTTGCCTCTTGTGGAGTTTGCTTATAACAACAACTACCATTCCAAAGATACGGATGGCGCCATATGAGGCTTTATATGGGCGAAATGTAAATCGCCGATTGTTGGTTCGACGATGGCGAGGTGCGATTAGTTGGCGCACTTGGTTCAGCAGTGGATAAGGTGAAGCTTATCCAGAGAGATCGCAGCGGCTCGTAGCCAGAAGTCATATGCGGATAATCAGCGTCGACATTTGGAGTTCCAGGTAGACGATTGGGTCTTCTTGAAGGTGTCACCCATGAAGGGTGTGATGAGATTCGGAAAGAAGGGGAAACTCAGCCCAAGGTACATTGGGCCCTACCAGATCGTACGTCGAGTAGGCAAGGTTGCCTATGAGTTGGATCTACCATCAGAGTTAGAGGCGGTACATCCGGTCTTCCATGTTTCTATGTTGCGGAAGTGTATCGGAGATCCAGCGAGAGTTTTCCCTGCTAGTGAGGTCCAGGTGATAGAAGAGTTATCGTATGAGGAGAGTCTCATAGCGATACTCGATCGCCAGGTCAGGCGACTGCGGACCAAGGATGTGGCTTCCGTCAAAGTCTTGTGGAGGAATGATAACCGGGAGGAGATGACTTGGGAAGCGGATGAGGACATGTTGAGGAAGTATCCTCACTTATTCCCTGCACCTTCAGGTAATTCATCTTCCCTTACTTTTCAAGTTTTAATTGAAGTATTTCTTTTGCTTAAATGCTATTATGTGGCCATGTGTGGCATTATTGGTATGTCGGGGTTGTGAAAGGAAACTATGTCACTAATTATAAGTTTGACTCCGAGAGAACATTCGGGGACGAATGTTTCTAAGGGGGGGAAAATGTTACACCCCGTATTTACAGGACATGTTTTAAGAACGTACGTGAGAATTCCTAATGTTAGGATTGAGACTTGTAAAAATTTATGGGAATTATGAAATTGTCGGAAAACGTAATATTGTGACGAATGGGAGGGCGACACGTGTCACCCCCCTTATGTTTGTCTTGGACGAAATGTAGCATGGGCACAAGGGTTATTTGACCCTTGTTAGGAAGACAAGTCTTGCAACTTGTAGAGCTTGAGAAAATTAACTTAGTCAATGGGTCCACAAGGCTTGATATTTAAGAGAACCTCATCCTAGCCACCCATTTGTACACATCTTGACCCTCCATGTTACTATATAATACTACTAGTAGCAAGACTAAGTCCAACACTTAGAAAAAATTTCAAGAATTTCAAGAACACTCTTTAGGGGCTCTCGGGTTTGCTAGCTTCCCACAACAAAAAAATTTGTTTGTTATCCATTTAGCTCCACACTTTAAACCAAGGTTCAAGAGTTTATTTTAAGTGTATATCAATAGAAAAATCCCGGAAAAAGATAGTTTTCGTATTAGTCGCAAGGTGAAAACCTAGTTGCTTTTCTAGGTTTTGTTTGGAAGATTGAAGGAAATTTGTTGGTGTTGTTCTAAGGGTCTCAAGTGGCGGATTGAAGTGTCTTGAAGAGGCTCTAAGTTGCGAAAGAGCGACTTCGGATTTGGAGTTGGATTAAGATTCGTTGAGGTAATAATCTTGTCTCTTAAAAGTGTTACAAGATTATATATATTGTTGTTAGCTTTACATGTTTGCTAGCATGAAGTATATGTGTTGAAGTTTATAAGTATTATGGATTGATTGTAGCCTTAAAATCCGAAATGTCATTTAAGCCATGTGAAGTTGGATTACAATTTGGTCGTTTATTAGAATCGTCGCATGCTACTTACTTGAAGATTATAGTGGTTATAATCGATTGTGACTTGATATCATGTTATGTTAACAACTTGGATTGAAATGGAAATTGGATAAGAATTGGTGTTATTGTACTCAATGTGGCCGAATTGGACTAGTAGTTTGTATTAGTTTGATATCTTTTGTGGGGCGGAATTTTACACGTCTAGTAGGCGTGTAATCCCCTATTGTTAATTGCATTGATTGGGCCTTAAATGTGGCGTGTTTGGTTATTGAATTCGGCCTTGAAAGAGGTGGCAAAGTAAGTAGAAACAAAGGAGGTGCTGTCCGATTTTCCGTAGAATTTAGCGACTTTACACTTATAATATTCTACGTTTGAAGTAAGGCGTTAATAGACGTATTGTGGATATTATAGGTTGACATAGTACGGGCGGGATTTTGTACTTGGCAAGTGGTTTGACCCGAAGAGGTATGTAGAACTTTCCTATCTTTTGAGCATGACTAGTTGCACGTATATAGTACGGTAGACGTACAAGACCTTGATATCCTTTACTAGTTTTATGAATAGCCAAGTCGGGTGAGTTAGGAGATTAACTCACTTCTTTGAAAGTATTACGGATGTCTTAAGTTGTATTAAAGTTAAGGGACTTGAAGAGTTTTAAAGTATGTGATACTTGTTTCGTTTTAAACGTATAAGTCCCTTGGATAGGAAATTGTATTTGACTAAGGTATAAAGTGAATATAACGACTTTATGGAAAGTTGGTTATATTAGCTTTATGGAAAGATAAATGACTTGATTTAATGAAAGGCAATTTGATTTTAAGGCATCAATTGCCTAAGATTTTATAAGAAAAAGGAGTCACTTGATTTAGAAACCTAACTTTATTTCTAAAGGTATTGTGACTTGTCTTGAAAAGTAATTTTGACTTGATACTACGGTTAATAGTATCTTGGAAGTTTTATATGAAAAAGAGTCATTTTTAAAAGAGTGGAAGTATGTATTACTTTGGGTTAAATTCCCGGATTTTTATAAAAGACATGCTAGTGCCTTAAGTAAACTAAAATGAGAGTGTATATGAATACGGCTAATAAGAAGTTAGGGGGATTTCTTAACTTGCTTATTTATTGTATAATAAGCCGGTAGTGCTTATGTTATGTATGATAAGCCGGTAGGGCTTATGTTATGTATGATGGCCGGTTGAGATAGGGTAAGAGTATAAATGAGGGGTAAACCCCTAAGACGTTATACCACCTTCTCCAGGGTAAGAGTATAAATGAGGGGTAAATCCCCAAGACGTTAAACCACCTGCTTCAGGGTAAGAGTATAAATGAGGGGTAAATCCCCAAGATCGTTATACTACCTGTTCCGTGGATTTGCTACCCACGATGTGAGGAATACCTCATGCGAGTCCTTATGGGCTTATGCGGGTGAAATAGTCCCACGCGCGGTGGTACACTATGCGAGGAATACCTCACGCGTCCACACGACCTACGCGGTGAAATAGTCCTGCGAGTAGGATTGCTTAATGATACCGCGCGGATGGTCCCGCTTTGATCGTGAGCTTCCTATTTTTATGTCAGACGATACTCTTAGTTATCGCATTGTTTGTAAGGCAATCGTAATCGTAATTTTATTATCATACATGTCCCTGGTTTTGTTTTAAACTTATTATGTAATTACAGTATTTTTCCAGTTTTACATACTTAGTACATATCAGGTAATCGACCCCTTCCTCGGGATGCTCATGCCGCAGTAGGTAAGCGGTGGTGGATCCTCATTCTTAGGATCACTTATCAGACGTCAGAAGCTCCATTTCTCCGGAGGCTTGTCTTTTTGGTACAGTCTTTCCCTGATGTTGTAGTTTATGTACATTCAGGGGTATGGCGGGGCCCTGTCCCGCCACTGTTGTTATTCCTAGAGGTCTTTAGTCACATGTTGTGGTTTGGGGCTGTAAGAACCGAGTTGTACAGTTTTGCTTTTGATTATGTATACTTTATGGAAGGCAGCCTTATCGGCTAGCCTGTGATGTTATTGTCTACATATGTTGTATGGTGTGTATGTTCCGCTGCTATTCTCTGATGTGTACCTGAATGGGTGCGGTGTAGGCACCGCCGCTGCCCCGGTCGGGTCGTGATGACAGATGTACGCACTGAAAGGGGTTAAGACGTAAATTTTTCGAAAGATAGGTTGACGGATTGTTTCGGATGGGGTTTTTAGTCAACTTTGAGGCGGGTTATGACCTGATACATTGAGAGTTACTAGGTGTTTCAAAGGCATAGTACGTAGTTCGTTGAGTCTAGTTTCCGACGCAACCAACCGTTCGTCGATAGGACATCGGAGTAGAAAGTTATGCGAGTTACAAGTTCGGCGCAATCGGACGTAAAAGTGTTTGGCCAGAACCACAGGCCGCGGGGCGGCAGGTCGCGCGCCAGATGACCTGAGTATTCGCTGAAGTTGCAGCGCCGCGACGCCGGGAAGCAGGGCCGCGGCGCCGGAAAGTTCTGGGAGTCGGCAGAGGTTTCAGCGCCGCGGCGCCGGCTGCACGGACGCGATGCCGAGGCGGGTTCTGCGAAGTTGAGTGGAAAAATCTGAACTGTTTTGTTTTAAAAAAAAGCCATGGGAGGGTGACAAGTGTCCCCCCCCCCATCTGATTTTGCATGTACTACTTATTGACCAAGTCTTGAAGACTTGGTCATTCTTCAAGTTCTTCTCTCTCTCTAAAGATAAAAGCTCTCCCTTCTCTCTAGAAATTCAAGAGGAAATCAAAGCTTGAGGAAAATCTGAAAAAGTGTGGCAAGAAGGAAGCTTGCTGGCTAGCTTGTAGGAGTTGTGGTGGTGTTTTTGGAAAGGAGGATAGCAAACTTGTTGGAATAATTTGGCTAAAGCTCTAAGGTAACAATTCTTCTCTTGTAGCTAGTTTTTGGTGTTGCATGTGAAGAAGAAAGAACTTGTAGTGGTAAATATTACTCTTAGATACATTGCATGCAAGAAATATGGTTTGGATATGAAAGGATTGGATAAGAATGATATGTAGGCATGTTGTAGCCTAAATACTACCTTAAACTTGTTAAGTTAGTTGTTATACATTGTGGGGCAGAATTTTACACATTCAAGATTAGGTGTGTAATCCCCTTTGAAATAATTGGATTGTTGGGCCTTAAATATGGCGTTTGGATGTTGAATTCGGCCTTGAAAAAGGTGGCAAAGTATGTAGAAACAAAGGAAATGCTGCCCAATTTTCCATAGAATTTAGTGACTTTGAACTTGGAATATTCTACGTTGAAACTAGAGGTTAATAAATGTATTATGGTCATTATAGGTTGACATACTACGTGCGGTATTTTGCACTTAGCAAGTGGATTGACCGAAGAGGTATGTGGAACTTTCCTATCTCTTGAGCATGAATGGTTTTACCTATGTAGTACGATAGACGTACAAGTTTTGATATCCCTTACTTGTTTTAAGGATGGTCAAGTTTTGTGAGTAAGGGGGGATTAACTCATTTCTTTAAAAGTACTAAGGATGTCTTGAGTTTTCAAAGTTAAGGGACTTGATGTATTCAAGTATATGATTCTTGTTTCTTTTTTAAAAGTGTAAGTCCCTTGGGTTTTAGGAAAATGTATTTGACTAAGGTATAACGTTAATATAATGACTTTATGGGAAGTTGATTATATTAGCTTTATGGAAAGTTAATAAAGGAAGATTTACTCTAAGTAAAATGAGTACGGATAAATGATTTGAGGTTATGAAAGGCAAATTGATTTTTAAGGCATTAATTGCCTAAGGTTTTACAAGAGTAGAACCACATAGTATAATACTTTGGGTTAAATTCCCGGATTTCATAAAAGACATGTTAGTGCCTTAAGTAAACTAAAATGAGAAGGTGTGTGAACAATATTAATAAGAAGTTAAGGGGTTTCTTAACTTGCTTGTATTATGTGTGATAGCCGGTATGTGCTAATGATATATATTATTATTTATTAAGGGGTCATTCCCCGGGTTGTGGCATTTGCATATTCCGTGGATTTGCTACCCACGATGCGAGGAATACCTCATGCGAGTCCGTAGGGCTCATGCGGGTGAAATATTCCCATGCGGGTGAGTACAGCCTATGCGAGGAATACCTTATGCGGGTCCACATGACCCATGCGGGTGAAATAGTCCCAGGAGTAGGAGTGGTTAATGATACTGCGGGGCGGATGACCTTGCTTTGACCATGAGCTTCCTATTTTCATGCAGTATATTATATGCATGATATTCTCATTGTTAGTAAGGCACAGTGTTCTGTAAAATGATTTTTATACATGTCTCCAGTTATTCTAGACTTATGAGCTATTTTCAGTATTTTCCAGTTTCGCATACTTAGTACATATCAGGTATGCACTTTCCTGGGGCTGCGTTCATGCCGCAGGTAGGGGTAAGCAGGTGGTGGATCCTCATTCGTAGGATCACTGTTCTGGTGACAGAAGCTCCATTCCTCCGGAGGCTTGTTTTATTGGTACGGTTTTTCCATGATGCTGTAGGTATTTTGTACATTCAGGGGTATGGCGGGGCCCTGTCTATCACGACCCGATCCCGGGCCCGTGACTGGTGCCTTACCCGGGCACCCAAGTAGATATACATCAGAGTAACCAGCGGAATATAAAAACAAAGACATGAAACCATAAAGAGTAAGAACAGTCTAACCAAGAAAAAGTCGCCTTTCGGCATGTATATATATACCAAAACTTGAACAGTTACCTCCTTTACAACCCTGCCCACAACAGTACTACAGACCTCTAAGAATTTTTATAACAACTATGACGGGACAGGGCCCCGCCATACCCCTGAATGTACAAGTACCTACAATCTCAGGGAATCATACCAAAAGATAAGCCTCCGGAGAAACGGAGCTTCCCAAAATGCTGAACTGTGATCCTATGAGCGAGGATCAACGACTGATGTACCTCTACCTGCGGCATGAACGCAGCCCCCCGAAGGAGGTCAGTACAACAGGTACCAAGTATGTGAAACTGAAAATACTGTAAATGAAATCATAATAGTCTATATAAAACAGGAGACATATATGATAACCAATTTACGATATACAATATGTAAGCAGTCATGTCAAGTCAGGGACTCACGCCCTCAAAGTCATCACTCAAATATAACCATGGGTCTCATGCCCACAATATCAATCATGCCCGTGGAATTCCTTCCTCACTGCCGGCAGTCCATGATATAAAACACCAAGGAATACACATGAACACCAGGTCCCACCTGTGTCATAATAAAACCGTACGGGGTAACTACGAAGGCATAGCCGACTACCAGAACCCACCGTACCAATAATGCTATAAAATTGTGTCACGAGGTCTTTCTACACCACCAAATGATCGAAGCTGAGCCACTCGCCCGCAGTATCATTGTGCGCGTCTAATCCTGGAACTCCCGCAGTTCCGCATAGGCCACATAGGCCCGCATGAGGTATTCCTCGCATCGCAGGGCAGCTAACCCTCGGCAACATCCTGGATTCCCGCAATCCGCATGGCCACATAGACCGCATGAGGTATTCCTCGCATCGCATTCCTGGAACTCCCGCAGCTCCGCATAGGTCCCATGGACCCGCATGAGGTATTCCTCGCATCTGGGGGCAGCTTAAACCCCGGCATCATAACAAGTCAGGGGGGGGAGGGTAAGTGATATAATACCAGCACAATGGGCTTATCGTTAAACAACATAAGCACAATAAGAAGAACCCCCTTACACAACGTCACAAGACACTAACACACGTAGCATCATAACATGTTCACTTTATCAAGCCAACAAGAAAGTATTACAAGGCTATCACAAAACATAGGCAAGTTACTCACACAGGTACTTTCATTTCATGTCAACAAATCCGGGTTTTAACCCCAAGGTACTACATACTTTAACTCTTTAAAAAGATCCATTTCTTTCATAAATGTCACACGATACCTGTAGTGTCAAAATAGAGTAACTATCTTTTTAAGTAAACCAAAACAATTTCCAAACCTTCTTTTTAAACCAACTTAAGACAAAAGCATGCCTTCTCTTTTAAACAAAAACACTTCAATTTTTCAAGTCTCTCTCTTTTATAAATCAAGTCCCTTACTTTGGAATTTTTAAGAAAATCAAAACTTGTTTTTAATGATCTTATTAAAGCAGCCATGATCTAGGAAATGTAATACAATTTTGTCTTATCTTAGCTTCTATGCGGATGGAAGATTCTACTTGTTTTAAGTTAATTATTAGTCATTACATTTTCTTTGATTAACGCTGCAATGGCTTGTTTGATACTCATTCCCATTTCCGAAATCAATATAACATTATTATTAAAAACCAAGTACTCATTACTCACGAATGAGGTTTCACAACTTTCCACACAATTCAAGTTCTTCACATATCAAATCAAGTCAAATATAAGTCAAGTCTCTTATCTTTTAAAAATCAATAAACCATTCTTTTACCTACATAAAGTCGTTATAATTAACTTCCATAAAGCCATTATAACACTTTATGTTTTAAACCAACCAAATTCGTTTAGCACACGTACGTCTACCGTACTATATAGTTTACAACAATCATGCTAGAAAGGATAGGAAGAGGTTCACATACCTCGCGACGATTTTCGACAATTAGCAAAACGCTCCAAAGTACTATAACCTTGCTAGCCCTTTTCCACCCTTCAAGTAGAATACGCTACTCGTAGTACTTCCACCTATAATGGCCATGAAACTTCTATTAACCTCTAGATCTCTTCGTAGGATATTTCTAAGAACAAGGTTCCATATCCTACGGAAAATTCGGCAGCACATCCCCCGTTTCTACTCAATTTTCCACCTTTTCCAAGGCCCGATAACCGTAATTAACATACTATATATAATTAAGGTGCAATAATACCGAAATTTAAAGAAGGGGATCACACGCCCAAACGGAACGCGATTAACAATCTCTCCTTAATAACAACAATAATTAAAGAAGGGGATAACACGCCCAAATTGAACGCGATTAACAATCTCTCCTTAATAACAATAATATTTAAAGAAGGGGATCACACGCCCAAACGGAACGCGATTTAACAATCTTCCCCTTAACAACAATGTAAATACAGTCCAAAGTAAATACGGTCCAAAGTAAATACGGTCCTTAAGTTGGGGTCCTTGGCCAACTTTTACAATTTTACTTATCCAATTTGGTTATACTTCATTAATCCTTCAACTTATATTCCAATCTTTATATAAGTTATAGTTTCTTTGTTGTTAACTTCTTAGTCAAGTAATGGATACATTTTTACCATTTTAATGGCTAATATGCCAATTCTCCTTTTAACATCTTAACAAGATCCAAATATTTCCTTATATCTCATACTTCATAATATACTTCCAATATATGTATAATATCCAATATACATAATAATCAAATTCACAAAGAGGTTAAGGTTTATTACCTCAATTTAGCCCAAAAGTATCCAAGAACTTAAAGTCGTTCCTAAGCAAGTTTTAGCTCCAAATATTTGTGTTCTAAACCACCACAAGTCACCCTTAAAGTTTCTATTCAATAATTAACTCCAAAAAGTGAAGAACACTAAAGTTCCAAATCTGCCCACTCTCGGCTTTGTGAGGGTTTTTGAGGCTAGGGGTGTGAAATTTTGTCTAACTCTTGGTTAATAATCTTCCTAATACATTAAGGAAGAACACTTAAAAGTTTAAGAATTTTTGGACAACATTTGCTCAAGAAAGGGGGGGTGGGACGAGAGCAACTAGGGAGGAGAGGAAAATATTTTCAAGTCTTGAAATGTACTAAGTGTGGAAGATTTCATCAACTAGAGGTGTTTATATAGGACAACCAAGGGTTAGGATTGAAACATGTGTATGGTATAGATTGTTTGTGTAGGTTCCTTTCTCCACTTGTCCCACAAATGCCATGCAAGACTTTGACCATTTGACTAGCCCACTAACTCTTGAAAAACGTCCAAAGTGTCATGCAATACCATGCAAGACTTTTGGCCACTTGTCTTTGCCCACTAATCTTGAAAAAAAAACGTCCAACATGGCTCTTGGGGTGACACATGTCGCCCTACTATTGGTCCAAAATATTTTATCTCTCGGAAAAATTTCATAATTGGATAAAATATCGAAAACGTAAAATTTCCTTCACAAGGTTCGGGATATTTTCCGTCGGAAAACAATTCTTTCATTCTTACCCTAATTAGGGTTTATACATTGGTACGTAAGTCCTCACATACATACTCCGGAACTACGGGGTATAACATTCTTCCCCCCTTAGAAACATTCGTCCCGAATGTTCCTTCCAAGTCTCCAAACATACCTGTGTCGGTATAGTCTTCCCTACTATACTTACAAAACCAATTATGCCACACATGGCCATAATACAACGTACGCGCAAAAACTCACATCCGAGCCAACGAAGAATCATCTCTAAAGCGTATAGCAATACTATTAGTTCCACCCATGGTTTAAAGGATACTTTCTTCACATCTTTACTTATAAAAAGGACACTTCCATCTTCTTAACACATCTTCGCCTCTTTTTTTACTCGTCGTACCCTCCTCGTACACTCGAACTCTTCCTAATATATGTATCACATTTCGCTATTGCTTGCTTTTAAAAATCTCGGGGTTACTATCTTCAACTTGGTCGTCATTAACTGGGAACACTCTGGATGGATCTCCGATACTCTTCCGAATCATAACAACATGAAAGACCGGACGTACTGCCTCCTAAGTCGGACGACAGTGCTAACTTATAGGCAACCTGGCCTATTCTACAATGATCTAAAAAGGCCCAAAGTACCTCGGGCTATGTTTCCCCTACTTTCCAAATCTCGTCACACCCTTCCGGGGTGGTACCTTCAAGAAGACCCACCGTCAACCTGAACTCCAAGTGTTGACGCCGATTATCCGCAAGGCTTCTGTTGACTCTGAGTTGCTAATAACCTCTTCTGGATAAATTTCGCCTTATCCACATTCTGCTGAATCAAGTATGGACCAACTATCTGAACCTTGCCAACATCGAACCAATCGACAGACAACCTATACTTCCGCCCATACAAGGCTTCATAAGGCGCCATCCAAACACTGAAATGGTAGCTATTATAATACCCATTCAACAAGAGGCAAATAATCCTCACAGCTACCCCTGAAATCAAAACACCGGCCCGTAACCTATCCTCAAATGTCTGGATAAAACGCGTTGTTTGTCCGTCGACTCGAGGGTGAATGTAATACTGAAACTCACCTGAGTTCTTAACCCCGCCTGGTAAAAACCTCCAGAAAAAAGAAAATAGCCGTAAACTGGGCTCCACTGCCTGTCATAAAAATAGGAACCCCGTGCAGCCTTACAACCTTCCTGATATACAATATATCGCATAACCCTCCGCCGAGTAAACAGTCCTGACTGAAAGACAAGATGGGCTGACCTCATCGGCCCGACTACTGGTCGAACGCATCCACGAACTCGTCGATGGTTACCTAAACCTGGGCCTAACACCCTCGTGATCCTATCACCTAGCGGGACCACCTCAAACTGACCCCACCTTAATCCGGGCTGCGGGTTGACCCGCGATCTTTCCTCAACCCGACCTATTATCGCTCTAAATTCTTGTTCCCATCCGGGACAATCTTACTTATTCTCGTCATGCAAATTACCACTTTTATCTTGCTCGACCTATGGAATTATCCCACAATACATTTCACGCATACCAAGTACTTCGACAAAGACTAACGGTAAAATCTTTTACTCAAGACGGCCTCACATCTAAGGTCTCCAATGTTATAATATTCTAAGGCTCACAATTTCCCTGCCCCTAAACTTACCTTTTCAACTAACCATGTTCTCTAAATCACCATTTTACGCAGTGCTTATCCAAACATAACACTTTAACATAATATCATCATATCACGCATACAAATCTCTAGAGGGTTAAGGATATACCTGTAACTACTGCTTCACTCTAATCATAGTCCTGCCCTGCAGGGCGCATATCAAAAGAAGGCGATGAACCAGTCACTGATCCCGAAGGTTGAGTCTCTACATCCGCGCTACCTCTGGTTGGACAATTTCTCGCAAACGCCCCCGCCGCATGTATAACAACCTCCGAACCAAAGACGACACTCCTTATGGATTTTTCCACAACGGCCACACTGAGATAAGGGTGGCCTCCTCCGGCTAGTACCCCCACTCCCTAAACTCAAACCCAGAGCCCCGACCGCTCCTCGAATACCCTGCACGCCCCAAGATCGGAGAACTACTCAATCGGCGGAGGGCATAACTAGCTCGCCTTGAGGCCGCCGCCGAAAGTCACCAAAGAACCCTGTTGTCCTGGCCCTCTTCTGTTGATCTTGGTTATTCCGTCGATCTCTACATTCTCGCTCACTGTACATAAGCTCGCACGCGGCAATGTCCATGCTCGATCAAGAGCTACTCTTGTACACCCCTTTACTAGATAATCGTCTAGACCCGTGATATATCGGTGCACTCTATACTCTCTTCTTGCTGAAATCCTAGCTAGTAACAGGTCCATCCCTTTGTAATCCATATTCTCAGTTCCCGATCGTGGAACTGAAGGCTCATATATCCTGGCCGTAGTAGGAACTGCTGCCGCTGTGTTAAAATCTGCTGGGGCTGGCGACGTCACAGAACTCTCTAAATGAAGCACCACCTCAGGTGATGGCTGGGCATGTGCCCTCGCATTCTCTCGTGTTCTACTCAGCCTCCTTCATTGCCTTGGCCTTCTAGGCCCTAGTTGCCTTTCTCAGAGGCATAACTAGTAAAAAGAAGTACGTCAGAGGGGTCCAACTTATAACACAACTCTAAGGCACGATCTCAGAGTGAGAAGAATGGAAACCAATCCTAAATGTCCTGCAGCCTCCTGATTATAGATGTGGTGCACAACACACCGATAATCAAGACTCTACTAGACACGGTCTGTAGACACTTTCCGAGGACTAACTGCTCTGATACCACTTTTGTCACGACCCGATCCCGGGCCCGTGACTGGTGCCTTACCCGGGCACCCAAGTAGATATACATCAGAGTAACCAGCGGAATATAAAAACAAAGACATGAAACCATAAAGAGTAAGAACAGTCTAACCAAGAAAAAGTCGCCTTTCGGCATGTATATATATACCAAAACTTGAACAGTTACCTCCTTTACAACCCTGCCCACAACAGTACTACAGACCTCTAAGAATTTTTATAACAACTATGACGGGACAGGGCCCCGCCATACCCCTGAATGTACAAGTACCTACAATCTCAGGGAATCATACCAAAAGATAAGCCTCCGGAGAAACAGAGCTTCCCAAAACGCTGAACTGTGATCCTATGAGCGAGGATCAACGACTGATGTACTTCTACCGCAAAGATGAACGCACCCAAGGAGGTCAAGACAACAGTACCAAGTATGTGAAATCAAAATATCAGAAATAAAATCATAATAGTCTATATAAAACAGGAGACATATATGATAACCAATTTGCGATATACAATATGGAAGCAGTCATGTCAAGTCAGGGACTCACGCCCTCAAAGTCATCACTCAAATATAACCATGGGTCTCATGCCCACAATATCAATCATGCCCATGGAATTCCTTCCTCACCGCCGACAGTCCATGATATAAAACACCAAGGAATACACATGAACACCAGGTCCCACCTGTGTCATAATAAAACCGTACGGTAAGTACGAAGGCATAGCCGACTACTAGAACCCACCGTACCAACAATGCTATAAAAGCGGTCACGAGGTCTTTCTACACCGCCAAATGATCGGCCGAGCCACTCGCCCGCAGATCATTGTGCGCTGCCTAACTCGAACTCCCGCAGCCCGCATAGGCCACATAGGCCCGCATGAGGTATTACTCGCATCGCAGGCGGCTAACCCACGGCAACATCACGGATTCCCGCAATCCGCACGCCACGGACCGCATGAGGTATTCCTCGCATCGCATTCCTGGAACTCCCGCAGCTCCGCATAGGTCCCATGGACCCGCATGAGGTATTCCTCGCATCTGGGGGCAGCTTAACCCCCGGCATCATAACAAGTCAGGGGGGGGGGGGGTAAATGATAAAATAACAGCACAACGGGCTTATCGTTAAACAACATAAGCACAACAAGAAGAACCCCCTTACACAACGTCACAAGACACTAACACACGTAGCATCATAACATGTTCACTTTGTTATACCCCGTAGTTCCAGGGTATGTATGCGAGGACGTACGTACGAGAATACGACAGAAAGATTGGAAAGGAAGAAAGAAGCGATTTTTCCACGGAAAAGTTTCCGGTTTTTGTGAAGGAAAAAGGTTCGTTAATGGGAATTGGATTCCCAGATTTGGTATTCGGACTTCCTGGAATATTAGAGAATTATGGAATTTTATTTTCGGAAATGGTCACGTGGGGCCCACGGGAGAAATTTACGGTTTTGTGGGACCACTTTGTGTTAGATTTTGGCCATTGTGGATATTTTGGAAGATGTTTTATTTTGGGCGAATAGGAGGGTGACACGTGTCACCCCGCCTAGGTGGCTCGCCGAATGGCATTTGTGCACAACACCCTGCTAGAGTCGTTGACTAAACGCTTTACATAACTTGCAGGGAAAATTCGGCTATGTCTTTTCTTATTTTTTGGATTTTTCCGAGAGACGGAACATTTTGGACCAACGAGAGGCGACTTGGCACCTCTCATCAGCGGGCAAGCGGGCGCATACGGGACTAATTGGGAGGTCAGTGGTAGATATTTTGGTAGATATTTGTGAGGGTTTTAAGGAGTAGGGACTAGGGGCACTTGGGCATATCTTGCCCTACACTTGTGTAGCACTTGGCTCAATCTTGGCCATTGGTTGGCCTCGCTCAGGCTATAAATACCCTCTCCCTTTGATGAATTCTTCATCCTTTCCTAAATGTTTCTAAGTGTTAAATCTTCTCCTCCCTTAGTGTTGAGTTCGGCCAAGAGGCCTCCCCTCTCTAGAGGCCTTGGCAGAAGTACACCCCTAGCCAAGTTGCTTTCAGATAATACCCCTTTGTAGTGTAGAAATACTCTCAAAAGTATTGTTGTAATGCCCAAATTACCTTAGCCGTATACCTTGTAGTATTCTAAGGTTATACCTATACGAAAAGCCCGGAAATACTATTATACTTCCACACTACAAAACCAAAACCCTAGGAAAATCTCCATAGTCCGTTGAGTATTGTGTAAGTTGGTTAGAACTTCTAAGGGTGGTTTAGAGCGGTTGAGCGCCGAGTCGAGCTAAACGTTTGCCCAGGATCGACTTTATACTTGGATAATTATGGGCTTATCGAGGTAAATATCTTGTCCCTCTATTGTAATTGGAAATTACATGTTGTTAGAATATATAGTTGAAGTATACTATATATAGAACTGAACGTGGTTAGTTGTCAATGTCTTTTGTCTTAAGCCCAAGAATCGAATCGAATCAGACATGAGACTTGTGTAGTAATCTTGTGGAGTAGAATTGTACCCTGCACGTTAGATGTATAACCCCGGTTGGCTTGGTAGCCGCCCGTGAGAGGAGATTTACGCTGTTGCGGGGGGGGAGGTGCTGCCGAATTTTCTGTAGAATGTTCTACGATAAGATCTAAATGTTAATAAGAGCCTTGTGGCCTTATAGGTTGAAGTACTACGTGTGGCGCGTTCTACTTGGCTTTAGGAGTAGCGGCGGTTGGGAGTACTTGAGCGTTTTGCTATTAGTCGATACTGCCGCGAGGTATGTGAACCTCTTCCTATCTCTTCTAGCATGATATGTGTGAACTATGTAGTACGGTAGACGATACGTGCTAAATGTATTTGAGTGGTTTAAAACATAAAGTGTTATAACGGCTTTATGGGAAGTTGGTTATAATGACTTTATGTTGGTAAGAAAATACTTGTGGTCTTTAAAAGGTAAATCGATTTGAACTATAATCGCTTGTTATGTGTTAATAAAGAACTTGAAGTATTTCAAAAGATTTTGAATCATTTTGAAAGAAGAAATATTTGTTTTGAAAACTTAAGAGTTATGCTAGCTTTATGGAAAGTTAGGTATAACGTCTTAAGAATGTTTTACTGACTTTGGAAATCAGAATGTGTATCGACAAACCACTGCAGCGTTTATAAGAGGAAATGTTTTTAATAATTAAGTATTATTAAAACCAGTAGAAACTTCCATCTGCATAGAAGCTAAGATAAGACAAAATGATATTTCCTAGATCATGGCTGCTGTAATAAGATTGTTATAAACAAGAATATCCTACTCACATATAAGACTTATGTTTCTCAGATAGTTTAAAGGAGAATTATATTCTTAAATGAATAAGACTATGAACTACGAAACCTTTCTAAAATGAGAAACTTGAACATTGGAAATTAGGCAAACTTGATCATTGGAAAAGAATGTTGCTACTTGATTTTACAATGAGAAGTAATTGATTTACTTTAAAAGGATAGTCACTCTATTTATACTGCGGGTATTGTGTGACATTGTGAAAGTAACGTATCTTTTAAAGAGTTAATGTATGAAGTACTTTGGGGATAAAACCCCGAACTTGTTGGCATATAGTAGAAAGTACCTTGTGTGTATAACTTGATTGTGTTGGTTGTGATAGCCTGGTAATACTTTCTTGTTGATTGATAAGTAAACATGCTAGGATGCTACGTGTGTTAGTATCTTGTGATGTTGTGTAAAGGGGTTTCCTTTGTTGTGCTTATGTTGCTTAACGATAAGCTGTTGTGTTAGTATTTTACATCACTCATCTCTTGAGATGATTCCGGGGGTTAAGCTGCCCTCCGATGCGGGGTAGACTCAGGCGGGTCGATGGACCTATGATTCGAGAATACCTCACGCAGTCCCGGCCTATGCGAGCTACGAGTTCCGGTTAGTACGCGCCCTTTATGGGCATGCGTCCATGTGGCCACGCGATCGCGTTCGTGACGCCGCCGGGAGTAGCTACCTCGATGCGGGAATACCTCACGCGGGCCGATGAGATTGGCCTACGCGAGCTACGGAGTTCCGTGGTTAGACGCGCACATCGACATCGTGGGCAAGTGGCCAGCTTTGATCATGTGACGGTCTAGACAGATCTTATGATACAGTTCATGACCTTGTTGGTACTGTGGGTTTTTAGTAGTCGGCTATGCCTTCGTACTTACCCCGTACAGTTTTATGATGACACAAAGTGACCGGTGTTCATGTGTTCTTGGTGCTTTTATATCATGATCGCCATGGCGGGCGGAAGGTATTCCACGGGCATGATTGATGTTGTGGGCCTGAGACCCATTGTTATACTTGAGTGATGACTTGAGGGCGTGAGTCCCTGACTTGACATGACTGCTTGTTGTAAACTGTAGTTTGGTTATCATACATGTCTCCTGCTTTATATGACTGCTATGATTTCATTTACGATGTATTTTCAGTTTCACATACTCTGCACTGTTATCGACTCCTTTCGGGCCGCGTTCATGCCGCAGTAAAGGTACACCGCCGTTGATCCTCGCTCTAGTGGTCACGATTCACCATGGAAGCTCCGTTTCCGAGGCTTATCTTGTATAGTCCCCTGTTGTAGGTGCTTACGTTCGTGGTATGGCGGCCCCGTCCCGCCATTGTTGTCGTATCATTTCTTAGAGGTCCGTAGTAATCGCTGGGCGGTGGTTGGTAAAAAGGATTAAACTGCTCAGTTGTAAAGTTGTTATTTATATATGCCGAAAGGCAAGTTTTCCTCGACATCGCTTTGTACTTCACTTGTTTCATGTATATGTTTTATGTTCCACTGATTACTCGATGTTGTGTCACTAGGGTGCCCGGTAAGCACGACCACGCCCGCCGGTCGTGACAAAAGTGGTATCGAGCGATTAATCCTCGGAAAGTGTCTACGCATCGTATCGATGAGAGTCTTGATTATCGGTGTGTTGTGCACCACGCCAATAATCGTGAGGCTATAGGATATTTAGGATTGGTTTCTATTCTTCTCACTCGAGATCGTGCCTTAGAGCCGTGGTTGTAAGTTGGACCTCCGACGAAATTATTTCCCTTATCGTTATGCCTCCGCGCAGGCAACCCGCCTGGAGGGCAAGCGCAATGGCGGAGCCGCGAGTAGAGTTCGAAGGTGGCGAGGGCACAGCCCAATCATTACCTAGGTAGTGCTTCATTCGGGATTTCGCGACGCCACTAGCCCCGCAGAGTTTAGCACGGCGACGGTAGTTCCTTTGCGTCCATGATATTTGAACCTTCGCCCACGACCGGAACAGTGAATATAGATTGCAAAGAGGCGACCACATTAGCTATGGATTTGGCTACCAGAGATTATACCGATGTACCACGAGTCTTGATGACTACCTAAGAGAGGTTGTGCAATAGTAATTCTTCATTGGCTTGAGCATGGCACGTATGCGGGCTTATGTACAGCAGCCGAAAACGTAGAGATCGACGTTAACCAAGGACAGAAGAGGGCGAGCAGGCAAGGTCCTTCGGAACTTTCAAGGTGAGTATACCTTAAGTACTATGTTCGATAAAGATGTGTTAGTTGTGATTAGAAATCATGGTGGTTAACCGAGTAAGATTTTGGGGGATAGAGAAGGTGTGAGCCTTAGAGTGTTATACGTAGAGACCTTAGAGGTAAAGCCATCTCGAGTAAAAGACGATATTATGTTTGACTTATAGGAGTGCATAGTGCACGTGAGCTATGTTCGTGGATAAGTCCCCGAGTAGTGTGGAAGGAAAGAGGGTAGTTGAGCTAAGAAGACCGCCAGGTTTTCGTAACGTGTTTTGTGAGATTGTTCCTTCGGGAGATGGTATTTTGCGCGCACGTCGGGTTGAGGCCACGCCGCGTCAACCCGCGCATGTTTGGTGCGGGTCTGGTTGTGGTGGTCCCGCCTGTGGTAGGTCACGAGGTGTTAGGCTCGAGTTTAGTTAACTAGCGCACGAGTTCGTGGATGCGTTCGACCGGTGGTCGGTCGACGGGGCAGCCCATCGTGTTCTTGATCGGACCGCTCACTCGCAGATGTTGATTTATCGTAAAGGTTGTAAGGCGCGACGGGTGCCTACCTTCACCTTATGACGCATGTGGAGCCCGTGTTACTACTGTTTTGTTTCGGAAGTTTTACCAAGCATGTGTTAAGAACTAAGGTGAGTCTCGACCGCATTCGCCCCGCCGGCGTGGATTTCGTGGTAGTTGTGAGGATTGTTGTCTCGTGGAGGAGCGTTTGAGCTACCATTTCGTTGTTCGGATGTCGCCATGAGACTTGCAGGGCGGAAGTGTAAGTCACGGCCGATTGGTTCGATGTTGGCGTGGTTCGATAGTTGGTTCATCTTGTTCCAGCAGACCGTGGATAGGAAAAGCTCATCTAGAAGTTACGCACTCGGAGGAATCGTGCGGATAATCGGCGACGACGCCAGAGTTCAGTCGACGGTCGGTCTTCTTGAAAGTACCACCGGACAGTGTGTGACGAAGTTTTGAAATGAAGGAACTTAGCCCGAGTTACTTTGGGCCTTTAAGAGTTCATGAAGAATAGGCGGGTTGCCTATATGTTAGCTTTGCCGTCCGACTTAGGAGGCGGGACGTCCGTCTTTCGTATTGTTATGTTCGGAAAGTATCGAAGATCCATCCAGAATGTTCCCGCTAATGATGACCTCGTTAGAGATAGTAACCCCGAGTTTTGATACTAAAGCGACGTAAATATGGTAAGAATTCGAGCGCACGACGCCTTGATCGACGCATGCGGCACCATTTGTTGGGTCGTTGGAGCAAGGCTCGACAAAGTGACAAAAGTAGTATTATTTGTGGTGATGTTAGAGGTGTTTCTCGTAGACTTGGATATAAGTATGTTGCGCAGTATTTTCTCGCGCCGGTATGGCAGATTGTTTCGTAAGTATAGTAGTGAAGACTATATTGGCGACGCTTGTTTTGAGACTTAGAAGGAACATTCGACGAATGTTTCTAAGGGGAAGAATGTTATACCGTAGTTCCGTGGTATGTACGAGGACGCACGCATTTGCGAGAATACGTAAAGATTGGAAAGGAAGAAAGAAGCGATTTTTCCACGGAAAAGTTTCCGGTTTTGTGAAGGAAAAGGTTCGTTAATGGGAATTGATTCCCGTGATTTGGTATTCGGACTTCTGGAATATTAGAGAATTATGGAATTTTATTTTCGAAATGGTCACGTGGGCCCACTGAGAAATTTACGGTTTTGTTGGGCCCACTTTGTTTTCTAGATTTTGGCCATTGTGGATATTTTGGAAGATGTTTTATTTTGGGCGATAGGAGGTGACACGTGTCACCCCGCCAGTGGCTCGGGCCGAATGGCATTTGTGCACAACACCTTGCTAGAGTCGTTTTTGACGAAACGCTTTACATAACTCATGAGGAAAATTCCGCTATGTCTTTTCTTATTTTTATGGATTTTTCCGAGAGACGAACATTTTGGACCAACGAGAGGCGGCACTTGCACCCTCTCATCAGCGGGCAAGCGCGCATACGGGATGAATCGTGAGGTCAGTGGTAGATATTTTGGTAGATATTTGTGAGGGTTTTGGGAGTAGGGACTAGGGGGCACTGGGCATATCTCGCCCTACACTTGTGTAGCACTTGGTGAATCTTGGCCATTGGTTGGCCTTGGCTTGTGCTATAAATACCCCTCTCCCTTTGATGAATTCTTCATCCTTTCCTAAATGTTTCTAAGTGTTAAATCTTCTCCTCCCTTAGTGTTGAGTTCGCCAAGAGGCCTCCCTCTCCCAGAGGCTTGGCCATGGGTACACCCCCTAGCCAAGTTGCTTTCGTATAATACCCCCCTTTGTAGTGTAGAAATACTCTCAAAAGTATTGTTGTAATGCCCAAATTACCTTAGCCGTATACCTTGTAGTATTCTAAGGTTATTCCTATACGAAAAGCCCGGAATACTATTATACTTCCCGTCACCACAAAACCAAAACCCTAGGAAAATCTCCATAGTCCGTTGAGTATTGTGTGAAGTTGGTTAGAACTTCTAAGGGTGGTTTAGAGCGGGTCGAGCGCCTGAGTCGAGCTAAACGCTTGCCCGTGATCGACTTTATACTTGGATAATTACGGGCTTATCGAGGTAAATATCTTGTCCTCTATTGTAATTGGAAATTACATGTTGTTAGAATATATAGTTGAAGTATACTATATATAGAATCAACGTGGTTAGTTGGCAATGTCTTTTGACTTAAGCCCAAGAATCGAATCGAATCAGACATGAGACTTGTGTAGTAATCTTGTGGAGTAGAATTGTACTGCACGTTAGATGTATAACCCCCGTTGGCTTGGTAGCCGCCCCGTGAGAGAGGAGATTTACGCTGTCATGTGGGGAGGCGCCGAATTTTCGTAGAATGTTCTACGATAAGATCTAAATGTTAATAAGCGCCTTGGCCTTATAGGTCAAGTACTACGTGTGGCGCGTTCTACTTGGCTTTAGGAGTAGCCGGTACTGGGAGTACTTGAGCGCTTTTGCTATTAGTCGATACTCGTCGCGAGGTATGTGAACCTCTTCCTATCTCTTCTAGCATGATATGTGTGAACTATGTAGTACGGTAGACGCATACGTGCTAAATGTATTTGAGTGGTTTAAAACATAAAGTGTTATAACGGCTTTATGGGAAGTTGTTATAACACTTTATGTTGGTAAGAAAATACTTGTGGTCTTTAAAAGGTAACCGATTTGAACTATAACCGCTTGTTATGTGTTAATAAAGAACTTGAAGTATTTCAAAAGATTTTTGAATCATTTTGAAAGAAGAAATATTTGGTTTTTGAAAACTTAAGAGTTATGCTAGCTTTATGGAAAGTTAGGTATAACGTCTTAAGAATGTTTCTTGACTTTGGAAATCAGAATGTATCGACAAACCATCATAGCGTTTATAAGAGGAAATGTTTTTAATAATTAAGTATTATTAAAACCAGAGAAACTTCCATCCGCATGTAAGCTAAGATAAGACAAAATGATATTTCCTAGATCATGGCTGCTGTAATAAGATTGTTATAAACAAGAATATCCTACTCACATATAAGACTTATGTTTCTCAGATAGTTTAAAGGAGAATTATATTCTTAAATGAATAAGACTATGAACTACGAAACCTTTCTAAAATGAGAAACTTGAACATTGGAAATTAGGCAAACTTGATCATTGGAAAAGAATGTTGCTACTTGATTTTACAATGAGAAGTAATTGATTTACTTTAAAAGGATAGTCACTCTATTTATACTGCGGGTATTGTGTGACATTGTGAAAGTAACATATCTTTTAAAGAGTTAATGTATGAAGTACTTTGGGGATAAAACCACGAACTTGTTGGCATATAGTAGAAAGTACCTTGTGTGTATAACTTGATTGTGTTGGTTGTGATAGCCTGGTAATACTTTCTTGTTGATTGATAAGTAAACATGCTAGGATGCTACGTGTGTTAGTATCTTGTGATGTTGTGTAAAGGGGTTTCCTTTGTTGTGCTTATGTTGCTTAACGATAAGTCGTTGTGTTAGTATTTTACATCACTCATCTCGAGATGATTCCGGGTTGTCGCCTCCGACGCGGGGTAGACTCAGCGGTCGATGGACCTATGATTCGAGAATACCTCACGCAGTCCCGGGCCTATGCGCGAGCTACGAGTTCCGTGTTAGTATGCGCCCTTATGGGCACGCGTCCACGCGCTACGCGGATCGCGTTCGTGACGCCACGGGAGTAGCTACCGACGCGGGAATACCTCACGCGGGCCGATGATATTGGCCTACGCGAGCTACGGAGTTCCGTGGTTAGACGCGCACATCGATATCGTGGGCAAGTGGCCGCTTTGATCATGTGACGGCCAGATGCATCTTATGATACGATTCATGACCTTGTTGGTACCGGGTTTTTAGTAGTCGGCTATGCCTTCGCATTTACCCCGCATGCTTTTATGATGACACAGCGGACTCGTGTTCATGTGTGTTCCTCGTGCTTTTATATCATGATCGCGGAGCCGGCGAAGGTATTCCACGCATGATTGATGTTGTGGGCCCGAGACCCATTGTTATACTTGAGTGATGACTGAGGCGTGAGTCACGACTTGACATACGATCGCTGGTTGTAAATCGTAGTTTGGTTATCATACATGTCTCCCGCTTTATATGATCGCTATGATTTCATTTACGATGTATTTTCGCCACATACTTGCACTGTCAGATCGACCTCCTTCGGGGCTGCTCATGCCGCAGTAGCGTACACCGCCGTTGATCCTCGCTCTAGTGGTCACAGTCAGCTTGGAAGCTCCGCTTTCTCCGAGGCTTATCTTGCATAGTCCCCTGTTGTAGGTGCTTACGTTCAGGGGTATGGCGGGGCCCTGTCCCGCCATTGTTGTCGTATCATTTCTTAGAGGTCTGTAGTACTGTTGTGGGCAGGGTTGGTAAAAAGGATTAAACTGTTCAGTTGTAAAAGTTGTTATTTATATATGCCGAAAGGCAAGTTTTCCTCGACATCGCTTTGTACTTCACTTGTTTCATGTATATGTTTTATGTTCCGCTGATTACTCTGATGTTGTGTCACTAGGGTGCCCGGGGTAAGGCACCAGTCACGGGCCCAGTTTCGGGTCGTGACACACTTTATCAAGCCAACAAGAAAGTATTACAAGGCTATCACAAAACATAGGCAAGTTACTCACACAAGGTACTTTCATTTCATGTCAACAAATCTGGGTTTTAACCCCAAGGTACTACATACTTTAACTCTTTAAAAAGATCCATTTCTTTCACAAAAGTCACACGATACCCGTAGTATCAAAATAGAGTAACTATCTTTTTAAGTAAACCAAAACAATTTCCATACCTTCTTTTTAAACCAACTTAAGACAAAAGCATGCCTTCTCTTTTAAACAAAAACTCTTCAATTTTTCAAGTCTCTCTCTTTTATAAATCAAGTCCCTTACTTTGGAATTTTTAAGAAAATCAAAACTTGTTTTTAATGATCTTATGAAAGCAGTCATGATCTAGGAAATGTAATACAATTTTGTCTTATCTTAGCTTCTATGCGGATGGAAGATTCTACTTGTTTTAAGTTAATTATTAGTCATTACATTTTCCTTGATTAACGCTGCAATGGCTTGTTCGATACTCATTCCCATTTCCGAAATCAATATAACATTATTATTAAAAACCAAGTACTCATTACTCACGAATGAGGTTTCACAACTTTCCACATAATTCAAGTTCTTCACATATCAAATCAAGTCAAATATAAGTCAAGTCTCTTATCTTTTAAAAATCAATAAACCATTATTTTACCTACATAAAGTCGTTATAATTAACTTCCCATAAAGCCATTATAACACTTTATGTTTTAAACCAGCCAAATTCGTTTAGCACACGTACGTCTACCGTTCTACATAGTTTACAACAATCATGCTAGAAAGGATAGGAAGAGGTTCACATACCTCGCGATGATTATCGACAATTAGCAAAACGCTCCAAAGTACTATAACCTTGCTAGCCCTTTTCCACCATTCAAGTAGAATACGCTACTCGTAGTACTTCCATATCCTACGGAAAATTCGGCAGCACCTCCCCCGTTTTACTCAATTTTCCACCTTTTCCAAGGCCCGATAACCGTAATTAACATACTATAATTAAGGTGCAATAATACCGAAATTTAAAGAAGGGGATCACACACCCAAACGGAACGCGATTTAACAATCTTCCCCTTAACAACAATGTAAATACAGTCCAAAGTAAATACAGTCCAAAGTAAATACGGTCCTTAAGTTGGGGTCCTTGGCCAACTTTTACAATTTTACTTATCCAATTTGGTTATACTTCATTAATCCTTCAACATATATTCCAATCTTTATATAAGTTATAGTTTCTTTGTTGTTAACTTCTTAGTCAAGTAATGGATACATTTTTACCATTTTAATGGCTAATATGTCAATTCTCCTTTTAACATCTTAACAAGATCCAAATCTTTCCTTATATCTCATACTTCATAATATACTTCCAATATATGTATAATATCCAATATACATAATAATCAACTTCACAAAGAGGTTAAGGTTTATTACCTCAATTTAGCCCAAAAGTATCCAAGAACTTAAAGTCGTTCCTAAGCAAGTTTTAGCTCCAAATATTTGTGTTCCAAACCACCACAAGTCACCCTTAAAGTTTCTAACCAACTTCTATTCAAAAATTAACTCCAAAAAGTGAAGAACACTAAAGTTCCAAATCTGCCCACTCTCGGCTTTGTGAGGGTTTTTGAGGCTAGGGGTGTGAAATTTTGTCTAACTGTTGGTTAATAATCTTCCTAATACATTAAGGAAGAACACTTAAAAGTTTAAGAATTTTTGGACAACATTTGCTCAAGAAAGGGGGGGGGGGTGGGACGAGAGCAACTAGGGAGGAGAGAAAAATATTTTCAAGTCTTGAAATGTACTAAGTGTGGAAGATTTCATCAACTAGAGGTGTTTATATAGGACAACCAAGGGTTAGGATTGAAACATGTGTATGGTATAGATTGTTTGTGTAGGTTCCTTTCTCCACTTGTCCCACAAATGCCATGCAAGACTTTGACCATTTGACTAGCCCACTAACTCTTGAAAAACGTCCAAAGTGCCATGCAATACCATGCAAGACTTTTGGCCACTTGTCTTGCCCACTAATCTTGAAAAAAAACGTCCAACATGGCTCTTGGGGTGACACATGTCGCCCTCCTATTTGTCCAAAATATTTTATCTCTCGGAAAAATTTCATAATTGGATAAAATATCAAAAACGTAAAATTTCCTTCACAAGGTTCGGGATATTTTCCGTCGGAAAACAATTCTTTCATTCTTACCCTAATTAGGGTTTATACATTGGTACGTACGTCCTCACTTACATACTCCGGAACTACGGGGTATAACACTGTCCCACCGCAGTTGTTATTCCTAGAGGTCTGTAGTCACGTTTGTGGTTTGGGCTGTAAGAACAAGTTGTACTTTTGATTAAGTATATTTTTATGGAAGACAGCCTTATCGGCTTGCCCGTGATGTTTACTTTATACAGGTTATGTGTTATGTATGTTCCGCTGCTATTCTCTAATGTATACCTGACGGGTTGCCCCGGTAGGGCACCAGTCGCGTCCCCGGGGTCGGGTCGTGACAAGGACACAATGTACTTTATACACATTCGTATTTATATTAATGATGATTAATATTGTGGTAATTTGCATTTGTTGAATTATTAGTTGATTGTTTATAATATTCTATAAATGCATCCCTAGAGGTTACGTGTTTATTAATGATGTGAGAATTAATGTTATAACGTAACTCTTAAATTACCTCAACTAATGATCATAGAAATTGGGATATCGATGATATGCGATACGTCGACATGTGGTCTGCATCATATCCTTAAGGAATGTAGTATGTCTCACTTGCTACGAGTTATGGCAACTCGTGATGGACACATGGATACTTGTTAAAGTATTGGTACGCCCTGCTGATGTACTGTTTTGTTATATGTCTATAATATCATCGACGTATGGGAGATAAAAGTCCTTAGACTTGAGGTCAATATCATCTTGTTTACGGAGTAATGTACTTTGATCCTGTCCTAAGCTCAAATACCTTATAGGTTGAGACGCGACTTATTTTGGGTGCATTACGAAGTAGATTAAAGGTGGTATGTGAGCCAAGAAAGGATTCATTCCTTGAATTTATATTCGAGTAAACACTCAGGTACTCATATGGTATTAGGTTGACTAAGTCATTGGTCAATGCAATGGACATGTATGTGACATGGTCCTGTTGTCAACTAATAAAGATGAGTTATAATAATCAAACCATTTGGATAGATACTTGACAAATCCTAAGCTTGATTGAGTGTGTCATGAATGAAAGGATTTTATCTTCTCACATATAGGTCCAGTTCACATATTTTGTGTAGCTAAACTTTACATATTGGGTTCGTCTTCCGGCGCTAGGAGTTCCATGAAGATCCTAATGTAATTAGTGATGATATGTAAAGGCCTGAAGGGTAACACTAAGTCAAATATTATGTCGATTGAAGGATGTAATTAGAAGGAGATACATGTTACACCCCGTATTTCCAAGAGAATGAGATGAGAACGTACGTGAGAAGATAAGATTTGAATTTTGGAACGAAAGGAAAATTACTTTTTCCTAAGGAGAAATTTCGGAACTTCGTGAAGGAAAAAGGTTTATAATTTGGAATTTGATTCTCAAAATTGGTATATGGAATTATTATAGTACATTGAAGTTTTGGATTTTTAAGTCTCAGATTTGATCATGTGGGGCCCACAGGAAATTTTACGATTTTGTGGGGCCCACAAGATTTTTATATTTTGGCCAAGTATAGAATGTTTTTGTGAAGAAATAATTTTGGACCAATAGGAGGGTGACACGTGTCACCCCTCTACTTGTCTTGCTACACTAGATATATATATATATATATATATATATATATATATGGATAGCATTGGAAGACTTCATCTCTTAGATATTTTGGAGACAAGTGGACAAGTGGGTCCCACTTCACTTGTTCATACACTTGGCTAGATATTTGTATATATCTATAGAGGCATTGCAAGACTTTACACTTAACCATTTTTCAAGAAAACTCCTATCCCCCTTCAAAGCTCTCGGCCAAAGGGAAATATTGAATACCAAAATTCTTAAATCTTCCAAGTTAGTTTGTTGATCCAAGATGAAGGTCCCTAACCTAGTCCTAAGCCAAGATAACACTCCAAGATCCTCCAAATGTTATGGGACGAAAGTTGTAGGGTTGAAACCCTAACTTGTTATCAACTTTTTGGAAGCGAACGTGAATTGAAGTTGGTTATAAGGTTGTGGTGGACGCTTGTGTGTGATTGGAACTTGAAGAGTGGAGCGAAATGAAAAATGCGGGCCAAATACTCCACGGACTATTTTGGCATTTTTGGGCTAAGAAATAAGGTAATAATTCTTATTCTTTTAAAGTAATTTGATATTACTTATGGTTGATATATATGTATGAGATTGTACTAAAAAGAATGAGATTAAAAAGTGTTTGGACCATTTTAGGGTGTCTTGGCCGAGACTAGCTATTTTGTGCGACATTGGATTCGTTGGTTATTGTTGTTGTTATCGACACTTGTTGCATGCTAAAATGAAGTAATCTTGTTATTTATATGTGATATGGAATATATATAAGTGTTGAAATGAAAATTGGATTATATAGAATTAAGGAAAAGGACTTTGGATTGTTGTAGTTGTTGTTGGCCGAAAACTGCCCAAAACTGTTAGACGTTGTGATGTCATTTTATGGACTGTTTTGGGGTGTTGTTATGCTGTAAATTCAGCCCCCAACATGCATGATTAATGTGGTAAAATGGCTAATGAAAATCCTAATGAATAAGGGTGTTAAAGGCTTCATGTTGTACCCTTAATGTTGATTTATTATGGACTGTTTTGTGGACTGTTTTAATATCGTTGTGGGGCATAATTTTACACGTCTAGTAGGCGTGTAATCCCCTTTGGTTAACTGTTGGTTTTTCCCTTAAGTGTGGCTTGATTGGTGTTGAATTCGGGCCTTGGAAAAGTACGTATAAACGGGAGAAGTGCTGCCCAAATTTCCGTTGAATAAGAGGACCATTACTTGGTATAAGTCTTACACTTGAAAGCTTGAAGTTGATAGAAGTGTTGTTGCTATTATAGGTTGAAGTACTACTTGTGGCATATTCTACTTGGCGTGTGGAATAGCCGATAAGGTTGAAGTACCTTGAGACGTATTCTAGATTATAGAGTTGGTTAGTCGCCAAAAAGGTATGTGAACCTCTTCCTTCTCTCTTTTGGCATGTTCTACGTGTGAACCATAACTATGGTATTATTTCAAAAGTTATTCTACTCTTAGAAGTTAAGGAGTATTCATGTTGTTGATTTTATGCTAAAGACATGTCTAAATTATTCTTAAGTCCTTACCATGTCTTATGGGAGATGTTGGTAAGAGTTTTTAGTGAGATTTGGTGTCGAGTTGGTACAAACGACAAGTGTTAGTATGTGAACTATCCCTTCTTCTTTTGGCTTGATTTGGTTTTCTAAAGTGAGTGGATTTTAATCCTTATTGATACTTGATTTGGTTTTATAAAGTGAGTGGATCCTAATCCTTAGCGATACTTGACTTGATCTTTATAGAGTTCTATTGGAACCTAATCCTTAGTGATATATCCTATTGATAGTACTTTGAGTTTTCTAAAATGGAAATTGTTCTACCTATTCCCTAGATAGTACTTTGGGGTTTCCAAAATGGAAGTTGTCTATCTATTCCTTGATAGTACTTAGTGATATACTCTATGGATAGTACTTTGGATTTCTAAAAGGGAAGTTCCTTTTAATGGATTTGAAGAGTATAGGTTACTTGATTTGAAGAGTATAGGTAATTCGATTTGAAAAGTGTAGGTTACTTGATTTGGAAAGAATCAGTAACTCGATTTTAAAAGTGAAAGTACATTGATGCTACAAGTTCTAGTGTCTTGAGTTTTTATAAAGGAAAGATTGTACGGCGGACGTACATTGAGTTATTGGATCTTAATCCTTATTGATGCACGACGTGATAGTACCTTGGGATTTCTAAATGAAAGTTATTGTATGTGGAACTCTTCTTATCTTTCCTTGTGCATGAACCTTATAGAATGTGTGTACGGTGGACGTACTTGTTTTAAATGAAATCGGATTCATTGTAGTATATAAAAGGAGTTACCTTATTGAAATGTATAATTTACATGGTGTTAAAAGCATAACTTACTTTAGTTTAAAAGTATAGTAACTTGATTCTAGAAGTGGAAGTGCCTTGATATTACGGGTGTTAGTGTCTTGAGGTTTATAAATGAGAGGATGTGCGGCGGACATACATAGTACTTTGGGTTTATTTCCCTGATTTTGATATGGATTTCATATCTTGAAATGGTATTGATTTCATAATTTGAAAGAACACGGTTGGTCTCACTTTGTTTATTTTAATATTTCGTATATGATGTGTTGGTACCTTGGTTTTATTCCACGAAAGTATTGGTGTATTTTGCTCCATGAATGTGCTTCCATGATGCGAGTAGAGATACTCATGCGGGTATAAATACCTATGCAGGTTCGATTCCTATGCGGGTTCGATTCCCATGAATAATATCTATGGACAAGATCTGTGATGCGAGTAGAGATACTCATGCGGGTATAATTACCTATGCGGGTTCGATTCCTATGCGGGTTCGATTGCCATGAAAAAGATATACATATTGATTCTTGGGCAGGTGTCCCTGTCTTTGGTATGACTCTCATTTTGAAAAGATACAATTGATTTTATACTTTTAAAAAAAAGGGCACAGTTGATCTCAGTGGTACAGTGATACAATAGTACAGTGGTACAGTGGTACAGTGGTACAGAGGTACAGTGATACAAGGTACAGTTGGGTTTTATTTATTATGGCACAGTTGGATCTGGTATTTGATTTTCATACTTGTCCATGTCATTCTTTTGTACAATTATGATCTTGTTTATTGTACTTCATGTTTACATACTTGGTACCTGTTGTACTGACCCCTTTCGGGGGGCTGTGTTTATGCCCGCAGGTATTAGGTACTCAGTTGGGTGATCCGCGAGCTTAGGATCCTTGTTCAGCGTTTTGGGATAGCTCCAATGTTCCGGAGCTCGTCATTTTGGCACAGTTCTTCCATTATGGCTAGGTATATTCATGGGTACGGTGGGGCCTTGTCCCGTCATAGTTTACTGTCCAAACTCTTAGGGGTCTGTATTCATATGTGGGTTGGACTTGCGTGAGTTGTATTTATATTGTTGTAAAGTTGTAGTCCCATTCGGGTGTTATATATTATGGCAGCCTTGTCGGCTTTGCCTTTGCAAAAAACAATGATAAGTGTTATTTAGCTTCTGCGGGTTACTTGTGTTGTATGGGTAGAAGGGTGCCCAGGTAGGGCACCAGTCACGGGCCCGGGGTTCGAGTCGTGACAATACCTAAATGTTCGGTTGATGACCGGGACATTAAAATGGGAAAGTGAGCAGAAAATAGGACGGAACCGCGGTGCCTTGATTCAGGACTGCGATGCCAGGAACACGTGCCAGCACTGCAATGCTTCTTACTGAGGACCGCGGTGCCAGGACGTGTCCTGACAGTTTGAATTCTGCCCAGTTCATTTCTGCTGGGCCTGGCCCTACTGAAACCCTTGAGCTCTTATTTTATCCTATAAATAGGAGGCTCATCTTCTCATTACATACACTGAAAACCTAAGAGAGGTAAATCTCTTATAAAGCTCTGTCAGAATCCCTAGCATTCATGATGTTACACCCCGTAATACCAGGTTTACTAATTGAGAACGTGATTAAGGATTTAAGATTTGAATTTTGGGAAGGAAAAAATTATTACATTTTCTTAAGGAAAGATTTTCGGAAAAATGTAAAGACGACAATTTGTTAACTTGGAGTTCAATTCTCCTAATTGGAGGTACGAAATTAGTTTTGGATTTTTAAGTCTCAGATTTGGTAATGTGGGGCCCACCGAAAATATTACAATTTTGTGTGGCCCACGAGATTTTTAGATATTTTGGTCAAGTATATAAATTATTTTGGTGAAGAATTATTTTGGACCAAAAGGAGGGTGACACGTGTTACCCCTCCACTTGTCTTGCTAAGATGACAACATGTTAGATATTTTGAGGACAAGTGGATATGTGGGTCCCACTCCACTTGGCTATACATATCCAAGTCTTGCAAGACTTGGATCTCACTTACACTTAGCCATATATCTCACCATTTTCTCTCCCTTTGAGCTTTAAATCTCGAGCACCTTTAGACCAAGAACAACCACTGTTGATCAATTTATTTCTCAAGATTAAGCCCTAAACCAAGTGTTGAACCAAGATTAACATCTCAACCTTTGGAGACTTGTTTGGGCCGAGAAAGGGTGCAAGAAAACCCTAAGTTCTATCAACTTTTTGGAAGTGAAATACAAAGGGAAGTTGGATACAAACTTGTATTAGATACATATATATGATTGGAACTTGAAGAAGTGGAGCAAAACGAAAACTGCGGACCAAATAGTAGGGGCTGTTTTGGATGATTTTGGGCACAAAAATGAGGTAATAGTTCTTCTTAAATTAAAGTAATTGGATATTAGTTATTGCTATGTTTAAGGGATGAATTTATGTTAAGGAAGAAATGGAAAATAAGATGTGTATGTGATAGATGTGTTGTTGGCCGATTTGAGGCAGTTTTGTGCCATTGGTTTCGTTGGTTATATTGTTGTTGTTATCCACACTTGTCTCATGCTAAAATGAGGTAATATGGTTTTTGATAAGTTGGTATGTCATATATGGAAGTGTTGAAACTTGAATTGGAATAAAATGAATTAATGAAAGAGTTATCGGATTATAATTATTGGCCGTGGAATCTATAAAATTGTTGGACGTTATTATACAGTTTTTTATGGACTGTTTTAGGGCGTTGGAATTCTGGAAATTCAGCCCTCATTTTGCATGTTTAATGTGGGAAAATTACTAATGAAAGTCATAAGGAATAAGGGTGAAAAAGGCTTCACATTGTACCCTTAATGTTGGTTATTTATGGACTGTTTTATAGACTGCTTTTATATCATTATGGGGCAGAATTTGACACGTCAAGTTGGTGTGTAATCTCCTTTGGTTGTTGCTTTGGTTGTGAACTGTTTATTTAAGTTAAGGGGCTGAATTTTGCACGTAAGGTATGTGTGTGATCCCTATTGGTTAACTGCTGGTTGTGCCCTTAATTGGGGACCTTCGAGAAATTAGATATTTTGGTCAAGTGTTGGATTATCTTTGTGAAGAGAATTATGGGTGAATAAGAGGGTGACATTTGTCCCTCCCCACTTGTGTAGCAAAACTCTAATTATATATATGTATATGTATAGTAAGATTTGAGATTAGTGTGGATTAATTAAGTCTTGGTAGTGTGAAGTGTGGCCATTGAAAATGTGGTGAATTATGGCTAAGTGTGGAGATATTTTATTATGAAGACAAGTGGACAAGTGGACAAGAGAGTCCCCCATCCACTTGGCTTGTGCACACATTATTAGACCAAGTCTTGAAGACTTATCTCACAAAATATCTTCATCCAAAACCTCTTCTCTCTTCCTTAGCTTTAAGATTTCGAAATCCATAGCCATGAAGAACAAGAGTTACTTATTTTACAAGATTAAGCTCCTAAACCAAGTGCTAAGCCTATATAATACTCCACCTTGGAGAACCTTGGGTTGGCCGGAAATGGTGATGGAAAACCTAGCTTGTTCGTCGACTTTTTGAAAGTAAAACGTGAAGGGAAGTTGTTTATAAGCTTGTATAGGATACATATGTGTGATTGGAACTTGAATAAGTGGAGCGAAATGAAAACTGCGGACCAAACCCTAGAGGACTGTTTTTTGCATTTTTGGGCTAAGATAAAAGGTAAAATTCTTCCTTTTCTTGAATTGATTGGATATTACATGTTGTTATAAGGTATATATGGGCTTGTACTAAAAAGAATGAAGAATAAAAGGTGTTTGGACAATTTTTGTGTGTCTTGGCCGAGAACTAGACAGTTTTTGGTGTTGTTGGATTTCGTTGGTTATTGTCGTTGTTAACATCACCTATTGCATGTTGTAATGAAGTAATATTGTTGTTGTTAAGTTGATGAGACTTGTATAAAAGTATTGGAACTTGAATTGGAATAAAATGGATTAAGGAACGAGTTATCGGGTTGTAGTTGTTGTGGCCGAGAAACTGCCCAAAACTGTTAGACGTTGTTGTGTCATTTAGTGTACTATTTTGAGGTATTAAATGCTGGAAATTTAGTTGTTGTTATTCATGTTTAAGTGTAGTAGTTGCTAATGAAAGTCCTAAGGGAATAAGGGTGTGAAAAGACGTTAAAAGGCCTCACATTTTACCCTCGTTATGGTTGGATTGTGGACTATTTTTATGGGCTGAATTATGGACTGTTTTATATAAGTTAAGGGGCCGAATTTTTCACGTAAGGTAGGCGTGTGATACCCTTTGGTTGTTGATTTTATTTTGCCTTAAACGGGGCTTGTTGTTTGTTGAATTTGTGCCTTGGAAAAGGTGAAACAGTACGTAGAGACAGGGGAAGTGCTGCCCAATTTTCTGTAGAATAAGAGACCCTTTACTTGGTATTATTCTACGTTAGAAAGCTTGGAATTGATAGAATTTCTATTGAAATTTTAGGTTGAAGTACTACGGGTGACATATTCGACTTAGCGTGTGGACTAAGCCGAAGAGGTATGTGGAACTCTTCCTATCTTTCTTTGAGCATGAACCTTATAAATGTGTGTACAGTGGACGTACTTGTTTTAAATGAAATCGGATTCCTTGTAGTATATGAAAGATGTTACTTGATTTTAAGAGTATGAGTTACTTGGTTTTGAAAGTATAAGTACTTGGTTTTAAGAGTATATGTTATTTGATTTTGAAAATATAAGTTACTTGATTTTATAAGTGGAAATGACTTGATTTTAAAGAGAAGAAGTTACTTGATTTTATATGTGAAGTTACTTGATTTTAAAGATAAGAAGTTACTTGATTTTAAAGACATAGGTTACTTGATTTTGAAAGAAGAAGTAACTTGATTTAAAGGTATAAGTTACTTGATTGATTTAAAGAGAAGAAGTAACTTGATTTAAAGGTATGAGTTACTTGAGTTTAAAAGTGTAAGTAACTTGATTTTAAAAGTGAAAGTGCCTTTGCTAGTATCTCGGGGTTTTATAAAGGAAAGAAGGTATGGTGAACGTACGTAGTACTTTTGGGTTTAACTCCCTTATATTGCATGATATGATTCTTTTTATAAGAATGGATGTACATAGTACTTTGGGTTCAATTTCCCTAATTTTACATGACATGAAAATGCCTTGAGTTTATAAAATGATAGTTCATTCATTTTATTATATGGAGAGTCAAAAGATGTTTTTAAATTTCATTTGATTTCATTGATACACCGAGTCCCACAAATAGGTCGGGTTACGTTATAGGCATGCATACACCGAGTCCCACAAATGGGCCGGGTTACGTTATACAAAAGATTACACCTAGCCCCACAATTGGCCGGGTTATGTCAAGTAGATGCATACACCGAGTCCCATCATGGGCTGGGTTACGTTATATTGTTGCATACACCGAGTCCCACAAATTGGTCGGGTTACGTCATATTGCATCATTACACCGAGTTCCACAAATGGGATGGATTACATCATATTGCATCATTACACCGAGTCCCACAGATGGGATGGGTTATGTCACATATTGAATCATTACACTGAGTCTCACAAATGGGCTGGGTTACGACACACATATTGATAATTACATCGAGCTCCAAAATGGGCCGGGTTACGTTATATAGATGATTCCACCGAGTCCCTCAATAAAGGGCCAGTTTATGTTACATGAGGTACGTTATCTACATATATATGGAATTGATGATTCTATGATAAAGCATTCATGATGTTGATATGACTCTTATTGTAAAAATGTACGGTTGATTTCAAATTTTTAAATGGTATTGATTCATAATTGGAAAGGACACGGTTGATCTAACTTTTAAAAGGCATATTTTAAAAGGTACGTTGACTCTCATTTCTATCACTTTTTACAAGGTATAGTGGTACTGGTATTTTGATTTTCATACTTGCTCCCTGTTATATTTTGGACAGGTATGATTTCATTTACAGTACTTACAGTTTCACATACTTGGAACATCTTTCGTACTGATACCCTTTCCTCGGGGGCTACGTTTCATGCCGTAGGTGTAGGTACAACGGTTGGTGATCCTCGCTCTTAGGGTCTCTGTTCAGTCTTTTGGAAAAAAGCTCCATTACTCCGGAGCTTACCATTGGTACAGTTGGTTTAGACTTTTATGTGTTTCAGGGTACGGCGGGGCCTTGTCCCGTCATATTTTACATTTTCTTTATTTCCTAGAGGTCTGTATACATATGTGGGACGGGTGTGTGTGTTGTATAAACTGGAGTCCGTTGGGGACCTTTTTATGTATAGTGGCAGCCTCGTCGGCTAGCCGGTTTTATGTATACGAGTTGTTAATTCAACTATTGTGTATTGGTTGTTTGGGTTAAGGATGCCCAGGTAGGGCACCTGTCGCGGGCCCGCGGTTCGAGTCGTGACAGATTGGTATCAGAGCAGTTAGACCTCGGAATGTCTACAGACCGTGTCTAGTAGATTCTTGGGTATGGGTATGTGTGCGCCGTACTTATACCCAGGAGGCTACAAGATATTTAGGATTGGTTTCCATAAATCTCATTATGAGATCGTGCAGTAGAGCTGTGTCATTTGGATAACCTTCTCTAACGTATTGTGATGTTGCAACTATGACTCCGAAAAGGCAACAATGGTCCATAAAGGATTATATGGACATCATATCCAGGTTGGTAAAATTATTGTATGGTCGGTGTAATGATGATGTGTATCTATACGAGCGTATTTATTTGGGGACATGTGTGTTGTCACGACCCGACCCCGGGCCGCGACTGGTGCCCTACCTGGGAACCCCTTTCAGGTATACATCAGAGAATAGCAGCGGAACATATACACCACATAAACATGCTCAGACAATAATCATCACAGGCTAGCCGATAAGGCCGCCTTCCATAAAATATACATAACCAGAAGTAAAACAGTACAACTTTGTTCTTACAACCCAAACCACAAATGTGACTACTGCACTTAGAATAACAACTGTGGCGGGACAGGGCCCCGCCATACCCCTGAATGTACATAATATCTACAACATCAGGGAAAACTGTACCAACAAGACAAGCCTCCGGAGAAATGGAGCTTCTGACACCTGATCAGTGATCCTAAGAATGAGGATCCACCACCGCTACCCTACCGCGCATTTAACGCAGCCAGGGGGGTCAGTACACAATATGTACCAAGTATGTAAAACTGGAAAAATACTGTAATTATATCATAAGTCTAAATAAAACTTGAGACATGGGTGATAATCAAATTACAGTGCACTGTGCCTTACTAGCAATGAGAGTAACAAGTATAAACTTTACTGCATAAAAATAGGAGGCTTATGATCAAAGTAGGGTCATCCTCCCGTAGTATCATTAAGCAATCCTACTCCTGGGACTATTTCACCCGCATAGGTCCTACGGACCCGCAATGGAGCGATGCGCTCCGCATGGGACTATTTCACCCTCACAGGACTATTTCACCCGCTTGGGCCCGGTGGGCCCGCAATGAGTACAAACGCCACACTCGCATCATGGGTAGCAAATCCATGGAATTAGAAGTAACCCGGGGCTTTCCCCCATAAGAATAACTTAAACTAGCATAACCGGCTATCATACATAACATAAGCGCTACCGGCTTATCATAATATAAGCAAGTTAAGAAATCCCCTAACTTCTTATTAACATTATTATTATACCCTCTCATTTTAGTTTACTTAAGGCACTAACATGTCATTTTTAAAATCAAGGAATTTACCCAAAGTACTACGTACTTCTATCCTTTTAAAATGACTCTTTTTCATATACAAAATACAAGATACTAATAACCATAGTATCAAGTCACAACTACTTTTCAAGACAAGTCACAATACCTTTTAGAAATATAATTAGGCTTCTAAATCAAGTGACTTCTTTTCTCTTAAAACCTTAGGCAATTGATGCCTCAAAATCAATTTGCCTTTCATAAATTCAAATCATTTATCCTTACTTATTTTACTTATAGTAAATCTTTCTTTTGTTAATGTTACACCCCGGAATTCCAGGATATGTTTATAAGAACGTACGTAAGAACTCAAAATGTTAAGATTTGAGACGAGTAAAAATTTATCGGAATTTTGGAATTTGTCGGAAAACGAAATATTGCGACGAATGGGAGGGCGACACGTGTCACCCCTTAGTGGTCTTGGACGAAAATGGCATGGATAAAATGGTCATTTGACCATATTTTAAATGACCAAGTCTTGCAAAGACAAAGAGCTTGACATTGTTGACTTGTCAAAGGGCCACTTGGGCTAGATCCATGTGAAACTCATCCAAGCCACACAATTGTACTAATCTTGACCCTCCATTATGTTATATATGTACACTAGTAGTGCAAGACTTTGTCATTCTCAACACTTAGAAATTTTTTGAATCTTGTTCTTGCTCACTTGTGAAGCTCACGGCAAAGGGGACTTTTCCAAGAGAAAAAATTTCAATTGTTGTCCAATAATCTCCCCACTTTAAACCAAGGTACCTAAGGGTATTGTAAGTGTATCTCAATAGAAAGATCCCAGAAAAATGGTGTTTTCGTATTAGTCGCAAGGCGAAAACCTAAGGAGTTATTCAACTTTGAAGTTGGAACTTGAAGAGGAGTTCTTCATAAGCTTCTAAGGGTTGCTTGGAGTGTATTGGAATGTCGAAAGGAGGAGCTAAAGTTGCTAAGGATCGACTTGTAATCTTGGATCATATTTGGGCTAAATGAGGTATAATCTTCGTCTTACTTTTGTAATTGAAGATTCCATGTTATTATAAGTTAGAAATGATCATGTGATATGTGTTATGAAGATTGATAAGTGTTATGGAAATTTGGAAGCTCAAATCCGAAAATGACATGTTAAGCCATTTGAAATTGAAATACAATTTGGTCGTTAATTAGAATCGTCGCATGCTTACCTACTTGAGGATTGTAGTAGTTATAATCAATTGTGGCTAGATAACATGTTATATTAAACCACTTGGATTGAAAAGGGATTGGAAACGAATTGTATTGTTGTCCCTATTTTGCCGAATGGACATTATATGTTGGACTAGTTTGATATTTATTGTGGGGCGGAATTTTACATGTCTTGATTAAGTGTGTAATCCCCTATTGTTAACTACTTTGTTGAGCCTTAAATGTGGCGTGTTTAGTTATTGAATTCGGCCTTGTAAAAGGTGGCAAAGTATGTAGAAACAAAGGAAGTGTTGTCCGATTTTCCGTAGAATTTAGTGACTTTGCACTTGGAATATTCTACGTTTGAAGTAAGAAGTTAATAGACGTACTATGGTCATTATAGGTTGACATACTACGTACGGCGTATTGGACATAGCAAGTGGATTAAACTGAAGAGGTATGTGGAACTTTCTTATCTCTTGAGCATGAATAAGTTGTAAATGTATAGTACGGTAGACGTACGAGTTTTTGACAAATCTAGTCCATTTGATATCCTTGGTTTATCTTAAGAATGTTCAAGTTGGTTGAGTTAGGTAATTAACTCACTTGTTTAAATATTAAGGATATCTTGGTTTTTAAAAGTTAAGAGACTTTAAGTATGTTGAAAGTATTTTTGATACTTGTTTTGTTGGAAAGTTTAAGCCTCTTGGTTTTAAAGAAGAATGTAAGTTTCTAAGGTATAAAGCTAGTATAACGGCTTTATGGGAAGTTGGTTATAATAGCTTTATGGAAGGTTAAAAAGAGTGATTTACTCTAAATAATTTAAGTATGATAAATGACTTGAAATAATGAAAGGCAAATTGATTTAAAGGCATCAATTGCTTAAAGTTTTAAAAGAAAGAAGTCACTTGATTTAGAAGCCTATAATTGTATTTCTAAAAGGTATTGTGACCTGTCTTGAAAAGTAGTTATGACTTGATACTATGGTTATTAGTATCTTGGAAGTTTTATATGAAAAATAGTCATTTTAAAAGAATAGGAGTACGTAGTACTTTGGTTAAATTCCCGGATTTTTATAATGACATGTTAGTGCCTTAAGAAAACTAAAAATGAGAGTGTACATGTATAAGACTAATAAGAAGTTAGGGGATTTCTTAACTTGCTTATATATGGTATGATAAGCCGGTAGTGCTTATATTATGTATGATAAGTCGGTAGTGCTTATGTTATGTGTGATAGCCGGTTTGTGCTAGTGGTATGTTATTCATTACGGGGTCATTCCCCGGGTTTGTGGCATTTGCATATTCCGTGGATTTGCTACCCACGATGTGAGGAATACCTCATGCGAGTCCGTAAGGGCTTATGCGGGTGAAATAGTCCCATGCGGGCGGATACAGCCTATGCGAGGAATACCTCATGCGGGTCTACACGACCTATGCGGGCGGATACAGCCTATGCGAGGAATACCTCATGCGGGTCCACACGACCTATGCGGGTGAAATAGTCCCAGGAGTAGGATTGCTTAATGATACTGCGGGCGGGTGGTCCTGCTTTGATCGTGAGCTTCCTATTTTTATGTTGTAAGCATACTCTTGATTACTGTCATGGTTAGTAAGGCACAGTGTACTGTTAATTGAGTTATCATACCTGTCTCCAGTTTTATTATAGACTTATGATTTCATTACTGATTTTCGCCACATATTTGGTACATGTTGTACTGACCTCCTTCGGGGGGCTGCGTTCATGCCGCATGTAGAGTATACAGGTATCTGATCCTCACTTATAGGATCACTGATTCAGCTGTTGAGAAGCTCCATTACTCCGGAGGCTTATCCCTGGTATGGTCGGTTGTTGTACATTCAGGGGTATGGCGGGGCCCTGTCCCATCACAGTTGTTATTCTTAGAGGTCTGTGTCACATTTGTGGATTGGGTTGTAAAGAAAAAAAAATGTACTGTTTTATTATGTGTACTTTACGGAAGGTGGCCTTATCGGCTAGCCTGTTGTTATTTTATGTTTAAGCATTTTATAAGTTGTGTATGTTCCGCTGCTATTCTCTGATGTATACCTGTAAGGGGTGACCAGGTAGGGCACCGATGCCCGGTCAGTCGTGACAAAAGTGGTATCGAGCGATTAGTCCTCGAAAGTGTCTAGGCATCGCGTGTCAGTAGAGTCTTGATTATCGGTGTGTTGTGCACCACATCTATAATCAGGAGGCTGCAGGACATTTAGGATTGGTTTCCATTCTTCTCACTCTAAGATCGTGCGATAGAGTTGTGTGGTTAGGGTCGTCTCTCCCTAACAGGTTATGTTGTTTGCAGCTACGAGAAAGGCAGCAGTGATACAGGAAAGATGATATGGATTGCGTATCCAGGTAGGTAATGTTTGTAGTATAGTTGGTATTGTGACATACAACTATACGGATTTATGTATGGGGGTCACATATGTGTTGCCTAGGATGATTTTAGATTACCAGGATTTGGTAAGAACTGAATAAATACCGGGAAGGTATGAAACAGTTTAATGAATTCTTATCAAGGTTTTACGTACTAATTTGAGATAATTAGGAGATGATGAGTTGTCTGAGAAGGAAACGAACCCTTAAGAAGTTATTATTAAGGGAATTAATGGAAGACTATGTTAATAGATTGAGCTACGTAGTATGATTAAGAAAATGGTACCGATGAGACCCGTATGGAGTAAGTATGGTTGTTGTGGTCAAGACAACACGATTATGGTATTACGATAAGTTTTTGTACTCGTTTACAGGGGGACTGATAAGGTAGGCGTGAAGCATGGAAATTGCGAGCCTAAAAATGTTGATAACCACCGAGACCTTAGGTATATAATGCCTTCTCGGGTAGTAAAAGGTTAAGACAGACCAAGGATAAGAGTTAAGTGTGACGCCGAGTCGGGTTGAGGACATATTAAGGGTCGCCCCATAGCTTGAAATGGAATAGGATCAGTTGGTAGTAGTCCCGCTACGTGACAGGGTCACGAGGGTGCAAGGCCCAAGTTTAGTTAATCATTTTACGGGTTCGTGGACGCGTTCCACCGGAACCAGGTTGAGAGAGTCGGAAATGGCCTTAAGTTATTTAGAATAGTAACTCCAAAGATTGGAGGCCCGAATCAGTATGAAGGCTATGTACGTACGCTACAATAAGTTTGGAAGTACGGGAAGAGTACGACCATTAAGAAAGAGAGCAACCAAGTGTAAAGAAATGGAGCCTGAATCCATGAGGACCTTTCGAGGTGACTACACCCGTGAGTGTTGGGTGGTAGCTGAGCGGGTAGATAATAATTACCGGTAACGATACAGTCGTTGGACCCTAGCAGACCTAGCAAAGTTGTTATGACAGACATCGAGGTCATTATGAGTACGGGCTAGTTGGCCTCTTGTTATGCCAACGTGGTCTATAGAGAGAGATTGATTCGGTACCAGTTTTCCCGGTAAGTCGGTTGTCGAGCGGATAGGGAGAGAAGTGGTGGTAACCAGTGAATTATCCTTCCTTCTTTGACATTGATGATTTTAATAAGTCTGTGTGACTTGTCCATGTGAGGTAAATTGACGCAGAAAGTAAGTAATAATTGAATTTGAAGGAATTTATGTTAAGTGCCCTTGGAGGTACTTGGAGTTGGTTTAGTGTGGCGGTCAGGGCCACGACCTTCCGGATAATTTCAGGAAAATGTGCAAGGCAAGAATAAAATAAGTACGAGTGCTGCTGGCGGAAAGCTGATGGCATCTTTGGTAGGTTGGAAAATCTACACGAACTTAAAGGCGGTGCGTGATTATTAGATATTTACTGGACCGCAAGAGGACCCTATGATTAGAGTTGTGACTCCAAGGAAAGTTTATTTAATGGAGATAATGTCACACCCCGAACCCCGGGCCCGTGACTGGTGCCCTACCTGGGCACCCTCCTACCTAACAGACACAAGTAAACTGCAGAATTTAAATAACACCTTTTTTTTTTTAAAACCAACGTACGTGCAAGGGCAAAGCCGACAAGGCTGGCATATAATATACATAAACAAAAGACACTACACCGTACATGAGTCCAATCCCACATATGAATACAGACCTCTAAGAGTTATACTGAACTATGACGGACAAGGCCCCGTGTACCCATAATCAGCAAAAGCATGTCTTGAAAGAACTTATACCAAAAGATAAACTCAATGGAAGGAGCTATCCAAAACTCTAGCGGTCCTACACTGCAGATCACCAAACAGCGTACCTAAACTGCGGCAAGACGAACGCACTCAAGGAGGTCGATGCGAAGAATGTACCAAGTATGTGAAATGAAAATATCGTAATGAAATCATAACGATCTATACAAAGCAGAGACATGTATGATAGCCAACCTACGATACCTGATACACAACGGTCATATCAAGTCGTGGACGATGCCTCAAAGTCATTACTAAAATATAACCATGGGTCTCACGCCCACAATATCAATCATGTCCATGGAATCCTTCCTCACTGCCGGCAGTCCATGATATAATATAACATCAATAGGCATACATGAACACCAAGTCTCACCTGTGTCCTAAAAACTGTACGGGTCAAATAGGAAAACGAACCACGGATCCAACTCAGATCATAAAAGCGGCGGGCAAGTACGAAAGCCAACTACAGATCCAACTCGCTAACAATCGACGGGGGCAAGTACGAAAGCTAAATACCAGATCCAGCCTGTCGTCACGAGATATGACCGGGGCAAGTGCGCAAGTTATCTACCGGAGCCTATCGTACCAAACTGTGCAATAGCACTGACGGGGGCAAGTACGAAAGCCAACTACCAGAGCCATCCTGCGTCAGCCACCGACGGGGGAAAGTACGAAAGCTAACTACCAGATCCATCATACGTCACTAAATCTCATGGAGGGCTAATCCATGGAATAACAATATCCCACGTGGTCGCATGCCCCGGAATCCCACATCGTATAAGCATGACCATGGGGTAATACAAACAAATCCGGGATTCTAACCCGCCTCCTGGTCACATGCCCCGGAATCCCACATCGTATAAGCATGTCCAAGGACTAACACAAATAATGGAAGCATACCCGTGGAATCCCACATCACTGTCGGTACGTCCAAGTAAACTTACAACAAGACAGCCGACCCTCCAACCGAGAGTCGCAGCAACGTAATAAAACATAATACTTTCTCTCAAAGGCTATCACCAGCACACATAGGCAAGTTCATAAAATCTATAGACATTCATTTTATAAACTCAAGACGCTTATAGAATAATTCTCAATTAAACAAGCCAAATTACTTATCAAGGCACACATAGAATAATTATCAATTAAACAAGCCAAAGTACTTATCAAGGCACACATAGAATAATTCTCAATTAAACAAGCCAAAGTACTACGTACGTACATTCTTTTCAAAAGACTCTTTTTTATGTAAAACCCCAAGATACTAACACCCGTAGTATCAAGGCATGTCTATTTTTCAAAATAGACAACTTTCTTAACCTTCCATAAAGCCGTTATAACCAACTTCCCATAAAGCCGTTATAACCCTTTATGGTTTTAGACATATCCATTCCTTTAATAACCAAGAGACTTATACTTTAAAACCAAGTATCACTAACTTTCAAATCAAGTTACATCTCTTTAAATCATGTCATTTCTCCTCTTTTAAAACAATTAAGTAAATCACTCCTTTGACTCCCCTAAAGTCATTATAATGACCTTTAGGTTTTGGAACTAAGGCACTAGCCAAAAGATTTGGAAACCACTTCCTTTTCAAGACTCTATGTACTTTAAGTAAAATACCTTCACTTTTGAGAATCCAAACTTCACTAAGGAAATGGATTATAACAACTTACAATTAGAACATCAAAGTACAATCAAGAAAGTAAATAGAACAAATTCTATATTAGGCAATCCAAGTACAACCAAGGAATGTATCATTTAAGGAGTAAGACATACTTTCTTTATCTTAAGGAATCGTGCTAGAAGAGGAGATAGCTCACATACCTTTTCGGCTAAATCCACAAGCTAAGCCGAATACGCCGCACGTAGAAGTGTCAACCTATAATGGTCACAACATGACTATCAACTTCTAGTCTCTAACGTAGAATAATACTAAGTATACGGTCTCTTATTCTACGGAAAATCCAAAGACTTCCTTTGTTTCTACATACTTTGCCACCTTTTTCAAGGCCGAATACAATAACCAAACATGCCACATTTAAGGCTCAACATACCAACCAATCAAAGGGGATTACACGCCTTACAATATGTGTAAAATTCCGCCCCACAATTCATACCAAGTAGTTCCATATTTAAAGCCATTCTCGGCCAACTTATACAACCACACTAAGTCTTTTCCAATTCTTTTCCAAATCCAAGTTCTAAGGTATAACATGTTATATAGCCATAAACAACTTCAACAACTACAATTTCCTTCTTTATACAATATGCGATGACTTAAACTAATAATCAACTTGAATTGTAATCTTAAGGCTAAACATGCTAGTTTTCGGATTAGGGTTCCAATAGCCAATATACTTATCAAACTTCATAATATATACCTCTTGCTTGCTAATATCCATAGCTACAACAATAAGTAAACTTTAATTGCTAAAACGACAAGATTTATACCTTTATAAGCCCTTAAAATTTCCAAGATTCAAAGTCGCGCCTTAGCAATTCTTAGCTCCTTTCCTTTACGCTCCAATCCGCTATTTGAAGCCTTTAGAAGTTCACAACCAACTTCTCTTCCATTTTCAATCTAAAACTAGGAAAACTACTTAGGTTTTCGCCTTGCGACTAACGTGAAAACGTCGTTTTTCCGCAATCTTTCTATTGAGATATCCTTACAATATACTTAGGGACCTTGGGTTAAAGTCTTGTGAATAATGGATCAAAACTACAAATTTTTTGTGTGGACTTGACCTTGAACCCGAGAGCACAATTGAATAACAAAGTGTTGTGAAATTTTTCGTGTGGAAGACCTTGTCTTGCACTAGTAGTATGCTTATATAACACATTGGATGGCTTAGATTAATACACTTGTGGGCTAGGATGAAGGACAATTAATGTTAAGCCAAGTGGACAAGTTGACTTGGTCAACAATTTCAAGCTTTGAAGACTTATTTTCCATGATGGTCAATGACCATTTTACCCTTACCAAAATCGTCCAAGACCATATGTGGGGGGTGTCACGTGTCGCCCTCTCATTCGTCCATAAAATTCTGTAACCCTCGTGGGCCCCGCAAAACGTAAAATTCCTCAGGTGGGCCCCACGTGACCAAATCCGTAAAAATAAATTTCGATAATGTTAATAAGTTCCATACTCTCCCAATAATGCATTTTGAGAATCCAATTCTCAACAACGAACATTTTTCCTTTCCGACGCTCAGAAAATTTTCTGTCGGAAAAACAATTCTTCCTTTCGCAATAATTTCCAAGTCTTGTGTTCCTTACGTACTTTCTCTTATACATGTTCTGGACTTACGGGGTCTAACATTCTTCCCCCCTTAGAAACATTCGTCCCCGAATGTTCTTAGTCGGTTGTCAAGCTATACAAACTCCGGCACAATCTCTATACTATGCCTATCAATCAAAACTGCACAAGACCAACGATGCCACACATGGCCACCACCTAACATACGTAAACATATCAATGGACCTTCCGTCCGCGACCCCTTCTCACAAAACTCGAAGGTTACAGTCTTCTAAAACACGGGATCCTTAAAGGTTCTTTTCTTTCCTTACTTGTCATACTTTCTCGTACTTCCAAACTTATCTGAGCATACGTACAAAATTTCAAATATTGTTTCTGTTCTCCAATCCATGGAGTTACTATCCAATCTTGGCCATCGTGCTATCTGAATTTCCACTAAGGCTCTTCTCGGTCCTTACGACCTGATTCAGGTGGAACGCGTCCACAACTCGTACAACAATTAACTAAACTTGGGCCTCGCATCCTCGTGACCCTATCACATAGCGTGACCATTACCAACTGACATCACCCCATTTCATACTACCGGTTGACCCGAAATGAGTCCATAACCCTGTTATACCCCGTATTTCCAGAGTATATACGTGAGGGCGTACGTATACAATTTGAGCCTTAAAGTAGGCATAGGTTCGAATTTGTGCATAGCTACCAAAAGGAGTCGTTTTTCGACGAAACGTTTCCACAGCTTTGAAGGAAAATTCGCTATGTCATTTATAATTTTATGGATTTTTCCGAGAGACGAAACATTTTGGACCAACGGGAGGGTGACATGTGTCACCCTCACATTGGACGTGAGAAGTGGACGGCAAAGGCAAGCAAAGGCACGTTTTTTGTGCCTTGGGTTAGGTAGGATATTTGTGCAAGTTGGTGTGGTAGATGGATAAGGTCCACATGGTTGAAATCTAGCCCTACACTTGCACCACACTTGTCTTCATCTTGGCCATTGGTTGGCTTTCACTTGACCTATAAATACCCCTCTAGTTGAAGACATTCTTCATCCAAAAATTGAGCAATCTTTCTAAGTCTCAAACCCTCCTCTCCTCTTGTGATCTCGTCCGCCACACACCCTCCCCTCTTGAAGGCCCCTTGGCGAAACCTACCCTCCCCTTTGTAGAGGCTCGTGGGGTACACACCCCCCCCCTAGCCGAGTTGTCTCGTATAAATACCCCTTGTTGTGGTATAGAAATACTCTCCTAGTATTGTTGTTATGTCCAAATACCTTGGCCCAAATACCTTGTAGTATTCCCAAGGTTACACTTATACAAGCCCAGAAAATACCATTATACTTCCTCACCACAAAACGAAACCCTAAGTAAATCTTCACCCGTAGTTGAAGTTATAAGTAGAAGTTGGTTAGAACTTCTAAGGGTTGGTTGGAGCGTTAGAGCGCACGGAGTAGGAGCTAAACCTTGCTCAGATCGACATATAAACTCGGATAATTTTTTGGCTTATCGAGGTAAACACTCTTGACCTTCTATTGTAATTGGAAATTACATGTTGTAGGAATATATAGTTGATGTATACTATATATAGTACAAAACATTATAATTGTGCGGCAATGTCTTTTGACTTAAGCCTGAATTTTAAGAAGTGAACTGAACTGTAATTACATAGGATCAGACATGCAGGCTTGTAGTATTATCGTGAGTAGAATTGTACGCGTCCGGTTAGGCGTGTTAACCCTCTGGTTGGCTTGGTAGCGGCCTCGATAGAGAGGAGATTTACGCTGTTGGGGGAGGTGTCACGACCACGGGCTCGCGATCGTGCCCTACACGGGCACTTACAGGTATACATCGAGATAATCGGAACATACATGAAACTTATTAAAATAAAACAACAATAATAAAACAACAAAGTTAGCCGATAGGCTACCTTCCGACGCATATACATAAACGGCGATTGCCTTTTTTACAAACCGACCCACAATATGTGACTACGGACTCTAAGAGTTTTAACATAACAAGCGTGGCGGACAAGGCCCCGCCGTACCCCTGAATAAACATAAACGTGACAACTCCGGAACACTGGAGCCATCTCGACTTGCTGAACCGGGATCCTAAGCTCGCGGATCCACCACTGTGTACCTAAACCTGCGGGCATGAACGCAGCCCCCCGAAGGGGGTCAGTACAACAGGTACCGAATAAGGAACAAAAAATAACATGCAAGAATCAAATCATAACTGTACAAAAGAATGCCATTTTTAACTCCTGAAATCACTCGTATATTAACCGTTCCATTCCTTCTTTCCATAAGATTTAACATCATATTCTTACATACGTACTTAAGAGGTTAATCAAGTTTTTCCACATAACTTACTTTAAACAAATCAAGACACATAGCCTTTAAATCAAAGCTCATAACTTCCTAACCGTTCTTACCAACGTCTCCCATAAGACCTAGTAAGGACTTAGGACAATTTAAACATACTCTTAACTTAGATTCAACAATGTAAATACTTCTTAACTTCTAAGAGTAGAAGAAATCTTGAAATACTATCACGTGGATATTTCATACGTAGGATCATGCCAAAGAAAGAAGGGGTTCACATACCTCGCGACGACTAGCGACAAATAGCAAAATGCTCCAAAGTACTTCAACCTTGAGCTATTCCATTCTTCAAGTAGGGTACGCTAAACTTAGTACTTCAACCTATCATGGCCACAATACGTCCATTAACCTCATACTTTAAACGTAGAATCTCCTAAGTGCCAAGTCACTAAATTCTACGGAAAATCGGACAGCACCTCCTTTGTTTCTACTTACTTTGCCACCTTTTTCAAGGCCGAAATACAATAACCAAACAGCCCCAATTGGCGCACAACAATATGGAAGGTAGTCCAATACAAATGCATAACTAAACAGCCCCAATTGGCTCACAATTTAGAAAGTAGTCCAATACAAATGCATAACTAAACAACCCCAATTGGCTCACAATTTAGAAAGTAGTCCAATACAAATGAATAATAAACTAAAAGTCCAAATTCGGCCACCTTGAGTTCGACCATACCAATTCTTATCAAATTTCCATTTCAATCCAAATTGTTAACATAACATGATATCAAGTCGTATTTGATTATAACAACCATAATCTTTAAGTAAGTAACATGCGACGATTTCTAATAAACGACCAATTAGTAATCCAACTTAACATGGCTTACATTACATTTTCGGATTTCCAAGGCTACAATCAATCCATAATCCTTATAAACCTTAACACATATCCTTCATGCTAGCAACAAGTAAAGCTAATCAACAATAAAAATAATCTTGTAACACTTTCAAAGAACAAGATTATACCTCACCGAATTGTAATCCAATCTTCAAAACCGAAGTTGCTCCTTAGCAACTTAGAGCCTCTTCAAGACACTTCAATCCGCCTCTTGAGACCCTTAGAACAACACTAACAAATTTCCTTCAACTTCCAATCCAAAACCTAGAAAAGCCACTAGGTTTTCACTTTGATGTACTGAAAACTCTCTTTTTCCGGATTTTTCTATTGAGATACACTTACATAACACTCATGAACCTTGGGTTAAAGTTTGGAGCTTAATGGACAAGCAACGAATTTTTTTCTTTTCCTAGATGGTGAAGCCGAGAGCTTCAAAGCTTGCTCCTCCAATTTGTTGTAATATTGGCTAAGTGTGGAACTCTTGTCTTGCTACTAGTACCCTTATATAACAACATGGAGGACTAAGATAAATACATATGTGTGGTTTGGATGCATCTCTTTAAAATATCATGCTAAGTGGTCCCATTGACCAAGTCAAAATTGTCAAGCTACTACTTTGCAAGACTTGGTTATCTAACAAGGGTCAAATGACCCTTTTGTCCTTGTAATTTCGTCCAAGACACCATTTAAGGGGGGGTGACACGTGTCGCCTCCCATTCGTCACAATAGTGCGTTTTAGAAAATTTCATAATTAGAAATTTTTACAAGTCTCAAATCTTAACATCGTGAGTTCTTACGTGCGTTCTTACACCATGTCCTGTAAATACGGTGTAACATTCTTCCCCTTAGAAACATTCGCCCTCGAATGTTCTTTCGAGTCAAACTTATAATTACCGACATAGTTTCTGTCACAATCCCGACATACCAACAATGCCACACGTGGCCCTAATACTCGCACACGCATAATTGTCCATCATAAGCCCAAAAGAGATTATCCTTTCGCATTTCCAACTCATACTAGCATACAAACATAACTTCCATACCGATTCGGCCTCAAATCTTTGAGTCACTCTATAAAACAATATAAGGCCATTTCCGGCTTTCATGACTGGTTCGTGGAACGCGTCCACGAACCCAGAAACAATTAACTAAACTTGGGCCTTGCGCTGCGACTGCCACACGTGGCGAACCACTACCAACTGATCCCACTCCATTCCAGGCCGGGGAGACCCGTAACAGTCCTCGGCGACCAGCGTAACACTTAACTCTTATCCTCGTCCGACTTAAAATCTTATTTCGGAGAAAACCTTATATACCTAAGGTCTCGGCGAATCAATATTCTTAGGCTCGCAATTTCCATGCTCCACGCCTACCTTACGGTCCCCCAAGAATGGTACAAAACTTCTCATAATACCAAAACCATGTTGTCTCGATCACAACAACCATTGCTTACTCTATCCAGACCTCATCCGTATAATTCTCTTAAGCTTACTACACAGCTTAATCTATTAACATGACATTCCGTTAGGTTCCTTAATATGGCTTCTTAAGGGTTCACTACCCTATCAGACAGCTCATCCTTTCCCAATTACCTCAAAACAAACACAAAACCTTGGCGAAAATTCATTAACTATACCATACCTTCCCGGTATCTAGTTAGTCTTTACCAATTCCTGGTAATCTAAAATCATTCTAGGCAACACGCGTCTGACCCTCATACATAACTCCGTATAGATGTATGTCACAATACCAACTATACTATAATCATTACCAACCTGGATACGCAATCCACATAGTCTTTCTGGTCATCACGCTGCTCTGAATCGCAAACAACATAACTCGTTAGGAGAGACGACACTAACAACACAGCTCTATCGCACGATCTCAGAGTGAGAAGAATGGAAACCAATCCTAAATGTCCTGTAGCCTCCTGATTATAGATGTGGTGCACAACACACCGATAATCAAGACTCTACTAGACACGGTCTGCAGACACTTTCCGAGGACTAACTGCTCTGATACCACTTTTGTCACGACCCGACAGGCTCGCGATCGGTGCCCTACACAGGCACCTACGTATACATCGAGATAATCAGGAACATACATGAAACTTATTAAAATAAAACAACGATAATAAAACAACAAAGTTAGCCGATAGTGGCTACCTTCCGACGCATATACATAAACGGCAGCTTGCCTTTTTTTACAACCGACCCACAATATGTGACTACTGACCTAAGAGTTTTAACATAACAAGCGTGGCGGGACAAGGCCCCGCCGCACCTGAATAAACATAAGCGTGACAACTCGGAACACCGAGCCATCTCGACTTGCTGAATCGGGATCCTAAGCTCGCGGATCCACCACTGTGTACCTAAACCTGCGGGCATGAACGCAGCTTCAAGGAGGTCGACAACAAAATTTAATATGGAACAGAAAATAACTTGCAAGAATCAAATCATAACTGTACAAAAGAATGCCATTTTTAACTCCTGAAATCACTCGTATATTAACCGTTCCATTCCTTCTTTCCATAAGATTTAACATCATATTCTTACATACGTACTTAAGAGGTTAATCAAGTTTTTCCACATAACTTACTTTAAACAAATCAAGACACATAGCCTTTAAATCAAAGCTCATAACTTCCTAACCGTTCTTACCAACGTCTCCCATAAGACCTAGTAAGGACTTAGGACAATTTAAACATACTCTTAACTTAGATTCAACAATGTAAATACTTCTTAACTTCTAAGAGTAGAAGAAATCTTGAAATACTATCACGTGGATATTTCATACGTAGGATCATGCCAAAGAAAGAAGGGGTTCACATACCTCGCGACGACTAGCGACAAATAGCAAAATGCTCCAAAGTACTTCAACCTTGAGCTATTCCATTCTTCAAGTAGGATACGCTAAACTTAGTACTTCAACCTATCATGTCCACAATACGTCCATTAACCTCATACTTTAAACGTAGAATCTCCTAAGTGCCAAGTCACTAAATTCTACGGAAAATCGGACAGCACCTCCTTTGTTTCTACTTACTTTGCCACCTTTTTCAAGGCCGAAATACAATAACCAAACAGCCCCAATTGGCTCACAACAATATGGAAGGTAGTCCAATACAAATGCATAACTAAACAGCCCCAATTGGCTCACAATTTAGAAAGTAGTCCAATACAAATGCATAACTAAACAGCCCCAATTGGCTCACAATTTAGAAAGTAGTCCAATACAAATGAATAATAAACTAAAAGTCCAAATTCGGCCACCTTGAGTTCGACCATACCAATTCTTATCAAATTTCCATTTCAATCCAAATTGTTAACATAACATGATATCAAGTCGTATTTGATTATAACAACCATAATCTTTAAGTAAGTAACATCGACGATTTCTAATAAACGACCAATTAGTAATCCAACTTAACATGGCTTACATTACATTTTCGGATTTCCAAGGCTACAATCAATCCATAATCCTTATAAACCTTAACACATATCCTTCATGCTAGCAACAAGTAAAGCTAATCAACAATAAAAATAATCTTGTAACACTTTCAAAGAACAAGATTATACCTCAACGAATTGTAATCCAATCTTCAAAACCGAAGTTGCTCCTTAGCAACTTAGAGCCTCTTCAAGACACTTCAATCCGCCTCTTGAGACCCTTAGAACAACACTAACAAATTTCCTTCAACTTCCAATCCAAAACCTAGAAAAGCCACTAGGTTTTCACTTTGCGACTAATACGAAAACTCTCTTTTTCCGGGATTTTTCTATTGAGATACACTTACATAACACTCATGAACCTTGGGTTAAAGTTTGGAGCTTAATGGACAAGCAACGAATTTTTTTTTCTTTTCCTAGATGGTGAAGCCGAGAGCTTCAAAGCTTGCTCCTCCAATTTGTTGTAATATTGGCTAAGTGTGGAACTCTTGTCTTGCTACTAGTACCCTTATATAACAACATGGAGGGCTAAGATAAATACATATGTGTGGTTTGGATGCATCTCTTTAAAATATCATGCTAAGTGGTCCCATTGACCAAGTCAAAATTGTCAAGCTACTACTTTGCAAGACTTGGTTATCTAACAAGGGTCAAATGACCCTTTTGTCCTTGTAATTTCGTCCAAGACACCATTTAAGGGGGGTGACACGTGTCGCCCTCCCATTCGTCACAATAGTACGTTTTCCGAAAATTTCATAATTCCGAGAAATTTTTACAAGTCTCAAATCTTAACACTGTGAGTTCTTACGTACGTTCTTACACCATGTCCTGTAAATACGGGGTGTAACAGGAGGTGCTGCCGAATTTTCTGTAGAATAATCTACATTGAGATCTAAAGATATTAATAGGCGCTTTGTGGCCTCTATAGGTTGTAGTACTACGTGTGGAGTGATCTGCTTGACTGAGAGTGTAGCAGACGGTTTGAGGTACTTGGAGCGTTTTGCTATTAGTCGATACTCGTCGCGAGGTATGTGAACCTCTTCCTATCTGTTCTAGCATGATATGTGTATAACTATGTAGTACGGTAGACGTACATGTGTTAAATGTATTTGATTGTCTTTAAACATAAAGTGTTATAACAGCTTTATGGGAAGTTGGTTATAACAGCTCTATGTAAATGAGAAATGCTTTGTGGTTTTTAAAAGATAACTGTTCGTTTTAAAAAGAGTTGTTTATATATATATTTTATTGGAAGGTAACTGTTATACCCCGTATTTCCAGAGTATGTACGTGGGGACGTACGTAGAAATTTTCGAACTACAAAGTGGCTTGGCCGAATTAATTTTGCTCACAACACCCGATTAGAGTCGTTTTTCGACGAAACGGTTTCACAGCTTTCGTAGGGGAATTTCCGGCTATGTCATTTCTAATTTTTGCGGATTTTTCCGAGAGACGAAACATTTTGGACCAACGGGAGGGCGACACTTGGCACCCTCCCATTGGACTTGAACGCCCATTTGGACGAAAATGAATAAGGTTGGCACGTTTTGTTGCCTTGACAAAGTCAAGGTTAGGTAGGATATTTGTGTTTGGTAAATCCTAGCCCTACACTTGCCTAACACATGGATTGATCTTGGCCATTGGTTGGCTTTGGCTTGACCTATAAATACCCCATTAGTTGATGAGTTCTTTCATCCACAAATTGCCTAAGTCTTGAAAACCCTCTCCCTCCTCTTGAGAATTCTCGTCCTAGCCCTCCCTTTCCCCTTGGAGAGCCACCCCCTCCCCTTGGTGGTGTTTTGCTGGGTACCCCCTAGCCTAGTTGTCTCGTATAAATACCCCCTTTGTGGTCTAGAAATACTCTCAAAGTATTGTTGTTATGTCCAAATACCTTGGCCCAAATACCTTGTAGTATTCCCAAGGTTACACTTATAAAAGCCCAGAAAATACGATTATACTTTCCTTTAGCCACTAAACGAAACCCTAAGGAAATCTTCATAGTTGTTTGAAGTACTTAAGAGAAGTTGGTTAGAACTTCTAAGGGTTGTTTGGAGCGGATTGGAGCACTCAGAGTAGGAGCTAAACTTTGCTCAGGAGCGACATTAAACTCGGATAATTTTGGGCTTATCGAGGTAAATATCTTGTCCCCCTATTGTAATTGGAAATTACATAAGTGTTGAATATATAGTTGTTGTATACTATGTATAGAATGAACTTAATCGTGGCAATGTCTTTTGACTTAAGCTGAAGAATTAAGAATCGAATCGACTGTAATTACATAGATCAGACATGAGACTTGTAGAATTACCGTGTTGTAGAATTGTACTCGTCAGGTTAGATGTGTTAACCCCGGTTAGCTTGATGGCAGGCCTCGATAGAGAGGAGATTTACGTTGTGGCGGGGAGGTGCTTCGAATTTTACGTAGAAAGTTCTGCGATGTTAATAAGCGCTGTGGCCTTATAGGTTGAAGTACTACGTGGCGCGATTTACTTGGCAAGGAGTAGTCGATTGTTTGGAGCGTTTTGCTATTAGTCGATACTGTCGCGAGGTATGTGAACCTCTTCCTATATCTTCTAGCATGATATGTGTGAACTATGTAGTGCGGTGACGCATACGTGTTAAATGTATTTGATTGGTTTGAAACATAAAGTGTTATAACGGCTTTATGGGAAGTTGGTTATAACAGCTTTATGTAGATAAGAAAATACTTTGTGGTTTTTTTTTTAAAAAAATGTAAATTAATTTTTTATAACGTGCTTGATTTGTTATAATAAATAACTTTTATTATTTCAAAAGATTTCGAAATCGTTTTGAAAAGAAGAGTAATACTTGGTTTTGAAAACTTAAGAGTTATACTAGCTTTATGGGAAGTTAGGTATAACGGCTTAAGAATGTTTTACTGATTTCGGGAATCAGGATGTGTATCGACAAACCACTGCAGCGTTAATAAAAGGAAATGTTTTGAATAATTAAGTATTATTAAAACCAGTAGAAACTTCCATCTGCATAGAAGCTAAGATGAGACAAAATGATATTTCATTTCCTAGATCATGGCTGCTGTAATAAGATTGTTATAAACAAGAATAAACTACTCACACGTGTGGCATATGTTTCTTAAATTGTTTTAAGGGATTAAAACTACGAACTATGAAACCTTTCTAAAGTAAGAGGCTTGAGTAATTGAAAGTAGGCAAACTGGAACTTAGGAAAAGAATGTTGTTACTTGATTCTAAAAGGAAAGTGTTCTAGTTTACTTAATAATGTGGATCACTCTAGTTTTATACTACGGATATCGGGTGACTTTTACAAAAGGAATGTATCTCTTTTAAAAGGACTTAACGTACATAGTACTTAGGGTTAAAACCCGGACTATGATATAAAATGGAAGTACCTTGAGTTGTGTATAACTTGCCTACGCTTGTTGTTGTGTAACTTGCCTATGCTTGTTGTTGTGTAACTTGCCTATGCTTGCTGTTGTGTAGCTCGCCTATGCTTGTTGAGATAGCATTTGTTGTGCAAGTGTTGATATCGTGACTCGAGAAAGAATGGATCTTTTTATGAAAGTTTAGAAGTATGGTAATTTGCTTGAGCTTGCTTGTGATAGCTTTGCGTGATATATTGTTATTGTGGTTACATGGACATGTCTACACCGACGTCAGATTCGGGGCATGTGGCCACGCCGGGTTGATTACCCGATATATGGTTATTCTGTTCCATGGGCGTGTCTACACCGACGTCAGATTCCGGGGCATGTGGCGCGCGGTGGTTGACCACCCAAGATATTGTTGTTGAGGTTACATGGGCATGTCTACACCGATGTCAGATTCGGGGCATGTGGCCACGCGGCCTTGTCGATTGTTGCATCATGGACATGTCTACACCGATCTTTGTATTCGGCACGCGCCATGATGCGAACATGATGGATGTTGTGGGCGTGAGTCCCATGGTTATATTTGAGTGGTGACTTTGAGGGCGTGAGTCCCTGACTTGACTGCTTTTATGTTGCGTACTGTATTTTGGTTATCATACATGTCTCCTGCTTTATAGGCTATTATGATTTCATTTACTGATTTTACGATTCACATACTGTACTGCATCGACCTCCTTCGGGGGGCTGCGTTCATGCCGCAGGTAGAGGTACATCGGTCGTTGATCCCCGCTCTTAGGATCACCGTTCAGCGTATTGGGAAGCTCCGTTTCTCCGGAGGCTTATCTTTTGGTATGTTTCCCTGAGTCGTAGGTTCTTGTACATTCAGGGGTATGGCGGCCACGTCCGTCATAGTTGTTGTATAAATCTTAAGTCAGAGTAATCGCTTTGTGTGGTTTGTAAAAAGGATAACTGTTCGGGCTTTTATATATATGTATACTGAAGGCAACTGTTTGGTTGGCCTGTGTATTTAGTATGTCTCTCATTTCATGTTTAAAGTTTTTATTTCCGCTGGTTTTCTCTGATGTTGGATCACTAGGGTGCCCGGGGTAAGGCACCAGTCACGGGCCCGGATTTCGGGGTGTGACAAAGTGGTATCAGAGCAGTTAATCCTCGGAAGGTGTCTACAGACCGTGTCTAGTAGAGTCTTGATTATCGGTGTGTTGTGCACCACATCTATAATCAGGAGGCTGCAGGACATTTAGGATTGGTTTCCATTCTTCTCATTCTGAGATCGTGCCTTAGAGCTGTGTTGTAAGTTGGACCCCTCTGACGTATTTCGTTTTCACCAGTTATGCCTCCACGCAAGGCGACCCGGGCCGAGAAGGGCAAGGTGCGCCGAGGAGCCGCTAGTGTGGTTGAGAGGAGTACGAGGCGCGAGCCCTGGCCGACTGAGGTAGTGTTTCAGACGTCGAGTTTTGCGACGCCGCCAGCCCCAGCAGAGTTTAGAGCGCAGCGGCGATGCCGAGACTACGCACTGAGCCTCCAGCCCCACACCGGCGCAGGAGTTGGGTACAAGGAGATGGCCCACCATCGCCGTGATCGTGGCCAGATATGAGGACAGCCGGATGCGGCGAGTTTCCAGAAAGACCGTAGTGCATCCGAGAGCAGATAGTTTGAGGCTACGAGATTTTCTGAGTTGTAGCCCGCCAGAGTTTTACGGGTCGAGGCCTGAGGATGATCCGCAAGAGTTCATCCGGCAGTTGCAGCGGATCATGAGGGTGATCAAGGCATCGGAGACCGAGTCAGTGGTCCTAGGTTCGCATCGGCTGCGTGATACCGCAGTCGACTGGTTTGATTCGTGGGAGCTGTCCCGGGGAGAGAATGCACTTCCGGCCTTGTGGGACGAGTTCTCAAAGGCTTTTCTTGCACACTTCTTGCCTCCGCAGATAAGGAGGGCTCGGGCCGACAGATTTTTGGTGTTGCGCGTAATCGGCGCGGTTCGGGAGTACAATGTGGAGTTCGACTCATTAGCCCGGTATGTCCCCGCATTAGTAGCTAGTATGGAGGACCGAGTGCACCGATATGTTACAGGGCTCGATGATTACCTAGCAGAGAGTTGTTCGGGTGTATCTCTTCAGCCGGGCATGGACATTGCCCGCATGCGCAGCTTATGCACTGGGGGTGAGCGGAGAAATCGGCGGAATGACCAAGGTCGATAAGAGGCCAAGGCGCAGGTCCTCTGGTGATTTTCGAGGCGGACCGCCCAAAGAGACTAGTTATGCGCCCGCCATTTCAGTGGTCCTCCGCAGCCTTCGGACCTTTGGGAGATCGAGGCGGTCGTGGCTCCTGTGTTTCGGATGTTCGTGAGTAGGTGTTGGCGGATGATCACCCCTACCTCGGTGTGGTCGATGGTAGACCGCATTTCGGGAGTGTCGTAGTACCAAGGAGCTTGTTATTCTCGCGCCGTCGGGCCATGAAGAGAGACTGTGCTTATAGGAGAGGTTCAGGCAGCACGACTCAGCCTTCAGGATCAGTGGCTGGTTCATCACCTTCTACAGTTATGCGCCCTGCAGGGCAGGCCTATGATTAGAGTGGAGCGGTAGCTTCAGGTATATACTTAACCCTCTAGAGTCTTGGTATGCTGTTATGATGATCTCATTATTATGTGCTATGTGCGAATAGCGTTGTGTAAATTGTGAGTTAGAAAACATGGTTAGTTGGGAGGTTAAGTATGGGGTCATGGTAAGTGTGAACCCTAGACTATGTCACGATTGAGACCTTACGGGTGAGGTCGTCTTGAGTAAAAGATCTATTTTATGTTTGACCTTTATCAGAGTGCGTAGTGTGCGTGGGTTATATATTTGTGTGATCAGTCCCTGGGTAATGTGAGATGGAAGTGGTAGCTTTCATGACTTGGATAGGTAAGATTGTTCGGATCGAGAGCTAGAGAGTTGGCGTGATGGAGGGTCGGGTTGAGGGCGTGTTGCGTGTCAACCCGTAGCCCGGAATGAGGTGGGGTCAGCTCTGGGTGGCCCCGCCAGGTGGTAGGGTCACGAGGGTGCTAGGCCCAAGTCTAGATGACCAGCGTACGAGTTCGTGGATGCGTTCGACCAGTGGTCGGGCCGATGGGGGCAGCCTATCGTGTTCTTGATCGGTCGCCTCGGCGATGTTGGTGTTATGCGAAAGGTTGTAAGTACGGGTGCCTACCTTCACCTTATGACAGACAGTGAAGCCCAGGTGGTGGCTATTTTCGTTTTCTAAGAATTTTACCAGGCAGAGTTGGGAACTCAGGTGAGTCTCTGTATCGTATTCGCCCCGGGCGGTGTTTTGATGTCCGTGGGTAGCCGTGAGATCGTTGTCTCCTTTGGAGAGAAGTGTTTTGGCTACCATTTCGTTCGGATGTCGCCTCTTGTGAAGCCTTGTAGGGGCGGAAGTGTAAGTTGGCCGATTGGTTCGATGTTGGCAAGGTTCGAGATAGTTGGTTCAGCTTGTTCCGGCAGATCGTGGATAGGTGTACCCGAGTTTTGGAACCAAGCGATCGAAATGTGGTAAGAGTTCGAGTGTACGATGACCTCGTGGATCGCAGCAGCCGGTACACTTTGTTGGGTCGCTCGAGAAGGTTAATGCCTCGTGCAAAGTGACAAGTGGTACCTTTTGTTGGGTCATTGGTGTAATGCGACATTATGAAAAAGTGGTATCATTTCTTTTGTAAAGAGAAGGTTGAAGGAAGTATATTGTAGGACCGGAGAGGTGGTTGCGGTGATGTTAGAGGTGTTTCCTCGTGGACTTGGATGTAAGTATTTTGAGTGGGTGTTTCTGTGGCCAGATGTGGCAGGTTTGTTCTCGTAAGTATAGTAGTGAAGACTATCTTGCGCCGCTTGTTTTGAGTTTTGAGCCTTAGAAGGAACATTCGGGACGAATGTTTCTAAGGAGGGGAGAATGTTATACCCCGTATTTCCAGAGTATGTACGTGGGGACGTACGTAGAAATTTTCGAACTACAAAGTGGCTTGGCCGAATTAATTTTGCTCACAACACCCGATTAGAGTCGTTTTTCGACGAAACGGTTTCACAGCTTTCGTAGGGGAATTTCCGGCTATGTCATTTCTAATTTTTGCGGATTTTTCCGAGAGACGAAACATTTTGGAACAGCGGGAGGCGACACACTTGGCACCCTCCCATTGGTGAACGAACGTCCATTTGGACGAAAATGAATAAGGTTGGCACGTTTTTGTTGCCTTGACAAAGTCAAGGTTAGGTAGGATATTTGTGTTTGGTAAATCCTAGCCCTACACTTGCCTAACACATGGATTGATCTTGGCCATTGGTTGGCTTTGGCTTGACCTATAAATACCCCATTAGTTGATGAGTTCTTTCATCCACAAATTGCCTAAGTCTTGAAAACCCCTCTCCCTCCCTCTTGAGAATTCTCGTCCTAGCCCTCCCTTTCCCCCCTTGGCCGAGAGCCACCCCCCTCCCCTTGGTGGTAGCCGTGTGGTACCCCTAGCCTAGTTGTCTCGTATAAATACCCCCCTTTGTGGTCTAGAAATACTCTCCAAAGTATTGTTGTTATGTCCAAATACCTTGGCCCAAATACCTTGTAGTATTCCCAAGGTTACACTTATAAAAGCCCAGAAAATACGATTATACTTTCCTTTAGCCACTAAACGAAACCCTAAGGAAATCTTCATAGTTGTTTGAAGTACTTAAGAGAAGTTGGTTAGAACTTCTAAGGGTTGTTTGGAGCGGATTGGAGCACTCAGAGTAGGAGCTAAACTTTGCTCAGGAGCGACATTAAACTCGGATAATTTTGGGCTTATCGAGGTAAATATCTTGTCCACCTAGTGTAATTGGAAATTCCATAAGTGTTGACTATCTAGTTGTTGTATACTATGTATAGAATCGAACTTAATCGTGGCAATGTCTTTTGACTTAAGCTGAAGAATTAAGAATCGAATCAATCAGTAATTACATAGGATCAGACATGAGACTTGTGTAAATTACTGTGTTGTAGTATTGTACTCGTCCGGTTAGATGTGTTAACCCCTCGGTTGGCTTGATAGCCGCCTCGATAGAGAGGAGATTTACTGTTGTGGCGGGGGAGGTGCTGCCGAATTTTCTGTAGAAAGTTCTGCGATGTTAATAAGCGCCTTGTGGCCTTATAGGTTGAAGTACTACGTGTGGCGCGATTTACTTGGCTTAAGGAGTAGTCGACTGTTTGGAGCGTTTTGCTATTAGTCGATACTCGTCGCGAGGTATGTGAACCTCTTCCTATCTCTTCTAGCATGATATGTGTGAACTATGTAGTACGGTAGACGTACATGTGTTAAATGTATTTGATTGGTTTGAAACATAAAGTGTTATAACGGCTTTATGGGAAGTTGGTTATAACAGCTTTATGTAGATAAGAAAATACTTTGTGGTTTTTAAAAAAAAGGTAAATGATTTGTTTATAACTGGCTTGATGTGTGATAATAAAGAACTTGTAGTATTTCAAAAGATTTCTGAAATCGTTTTGAAAAGAAGAGTAATACTTGGTTTTCGAAAACTTAAGAGTTATACTAGCTTTATGGGAAGTTAGGTATAACGGCTTAAGAATGTTTTACTGATTTCGGGAATCAGGATGTGTATCGACAAACCATCGCGGCGTTAAAAGGAAATGTTTTGAATAATTAAGTATTATTAAAACCAGTAGAAACTTCCATCTGCATAGAAGCTAAGATGAGACAAAATGATATTTCATTTCCTAGATCATGGCTGCTGTAATAAGATTGTTATAAACAAGAATAAACTACTCACACGTGTGGCATATGTTTCTTAAATTGTTTTAAGGGATTAAAACTACGAACTATGAAACCTTTCTAAAGTAAGAGGCTTGAGTAATTGAAAGTAGGCAAACTGGAACTTAGGAAAAGAATGTTGTTACTTGATTCTAAAAGGAAAGTGTTCTGGTTTACTTAATAATGTGAATCACTCTAGTTTTATACTACGGGTATCGGGTGACTTTTATAAAAGGAATGTCTCTCTTTAAAAGGACTTAACGACATAGTACTTAGGTTAAAACCGGACTATGATATAAAATGGAAGTACCTTGAGTTGTGTATAACTTGCCTACGCTTGTTGTTGTGTAACTTGCCTATGCTTGTTGTTGTGTAACTTGCCTATGCTTGCTGTGTAGCTCGCCTATGCTTGTTGAGATAGCATTTGTTGTGCAAGTGTTGATATCAGTGACTCTCGAGAAAGAATGGATCTTTTATGAAAGTTTAGAAGTATGGTAATTTGCTTGAGCTTGCTTGTGATAGCTTCCGCGTGATATATTGTTATTGTGGGTTACATGGACATGTCTACACCGATGTCAGATTCGGGCATGTGGCTACGCGCCGGGTTGATTACCCGATATATGGTTATTCTCGTTCCATGGACGTGTCTACACCGATGTCAGATTCAGGGGCACGTGGCTACGCGCAGGTTGACCACCCAAAGATATTGTTGTTGAGGTTACATGGGCATGTCTACACCGATCAGTATTCCGGTACGTGGCCACGCGCCTTGTCGATTGTTGCATCATGGACATGTCTACACCGATGTCAGATTCCGGGCACGCGCCATGATGCGAACATGATGGATGTTGTGGCGTGAGTCCCATGGTTATATTTAGTGGTGACTTTGAGGCGTGAGTCCCCGACTTGATCGCTTATGTTGCGCATCGTATTTTGGTTATCATACATGTCTCCCGCTTTATAGGCTATTATGATTTCATTTACTGATTTTACGCTTTCACATACTGTACTTGTTATCGACCTCTTCGGCCGCGTTCACGCCGCAGTAGAGGTACATCGATCGTTGATCCCCGCCTTAGGATCACCGTTCGGCAGATTGGGAAGCTCCGTTTCTCGAGGCTTATCTTTTGGTATGTTTCTGAGTCGTAGGTTCTTGTACATTCGTGGGTATGGCGGGCCTGTCCCACATAGTTGTTGTATAAATCTTAGAGTGCAGAGTAATCACAAGTGTGGTTTGTAAAAAGGATAACTGTCGCTTTTATATATATGTATACCAAGGCAACCGCTTCGTTGGCTTGTGTATTTAGTATGTCTCTATTTCATGTTTAAAGTTTTTATTTCACTGGTTTTCTCTCGATGTTGGATCACTAGGGTGCCCGGTAAGGCACGATCACGCCCGATTCGGTGTGGCGATACAAGAACCGCTTGGTTGGCTGTTTCATTATCTTGTCTCATGTTCATGTTTAAGTTTTTATTTCCGCTAGTTTTCTCCGATGTTGTATCACTAGGGTGCCCGGTAGGCACGATCACGCCCGGATCGGTCGTGACAAAGTGGTATCGTGAGCGATTAGTCCTCGGAAAGTGTCTACTGCATCGTGTCTAGTAGAGTCTTGATTATCGGTGTCAGGCACCACATCTATAATCGTGAGGCTATAGGACATTTAGGATTGGTTTCATTCTTCTCATTACGAGATCGTGCCTTAGAGCCGTGTGATGAGTTGAACCCTCCGACGTATTCCTTTCTTTTACCGATTATGCCTCCGCGCAAGGCAACCCGCCCGTGGCGGCAAGGCAGCAGAGAAGATACGAGTAGAGCAATGCGGTCTCTACAGAGACCACAAGACTGAGCCTCCATCCCACAGCCGCGTATGAGATGGGTTACAAGGAGATGGCCCGATTAATGGCCGTGGTCAGGGCAGACTTGAGGATAAGCCGACGCACTGTTCCATCCCCAGAGCACCCGTAGTTCACCCCGAGCGCATTTGAGATTACGGGATTTTACGAGTGTAACCCGCGAGTTTTATGGGTCGAGGCACGAGGATGATCCGCAGGAGTTCATCCGGCAGCTGTGGATCATGAGAGTGATCAAGGCATCGAGACCGAGTCGGTGGTCCTAGGTTCGCATCGGCCGCGTGATACCGCAATGATCGTTTGATTCGCGAGCTGTCCCGGGGAGAGCATGCACTTCCAGCTTTATGGGACGAGTTCTCAGAGGCCTTTCTTGCATATTTCTTGCCTCCACAGATGAGGAGGGCTCGGCCGACAGATTTTTGGTGTTGCGCGTAATCCGCGCGTTTGGTTCGAGTACAATGTGAGTTCGACTCATTGCCCAGACGTCCCGCATTAGTAGCTAGTATGGAGGATCGAGTGCACCGATATGTTACGGCTCGATGATTACCTAGCAGAGTTGTTCGTGTAGCTCTTCACCGCATGGACATTGCCCGCACGCAGCTTATGCACTTGGAGGTGGCGAGCGAGAAATCGGCGAATGACCAAAGTCGCAGAAAAGGGCCGAATCGCAGGGTCCTTGGGGATTTTCGAGGCGAACCGCCTCAGCAGACTAGTTATGTGCCTCCGCCAAGACTGAGTGGTCCTCTACAATCTTGAGCGTCGAGTTTTCGTGAGCAGTCGTGGCTCCAAGGGTTCAGATTTTCGGAGAAGCGGTGTTAACCACCAAGCCACCCATACCGTTGTGACTGCGTGGTAGACTCCGATGGGGAATGTCGTGCTAGTCCGGGAGTTTGTTTTACATGCGACAGGCCATTTTGGGAGAAATTGTCCGACTGTGGTAGCGCTGGTAGGATAGCACAGACTACGGATCGGGCTATGGTTCTTCACCTTCCATAGTCAGCAGATGTTCATACACCGCGGCCACCAGAGAGGTCGTGGTGGAAGTTCCCGATTTAGCGGTCCTCTGAATCGCCTATTTTCGTATATCCTTAACCTCTAGAGTTTTGTATGTATTGATGATGTGATGATGTGTTTAGTGTTATGTTCGGATAGCGTTGTGCTAAAACGTGATGTAGAACACGTTGTGAGAAGGGTAAGCTTGAGGGTGAGAAAATGATGAACCTTAGAATATTACGTTGAGACCTTAGATGTAAGGCCGTCTTGAGTACAGTGATTTTGCAAGTGATCCTTGCTGAGTGCATTTTTATGCCTAGAACGTTTTGTGTGATAAAGTCCCCGGTAGTGTGTAATGGAAGTGGTAGCTTTCATGACCAGATAGGTAAGATTGTTCGGATCGGAACAAGAGCTTGATGCGTAAGTGGGTCGGGTTGGGGCCATGTTGAGGGCCAACCCGCGGCCGGTTTCAAAGTGGGGTCAGCTCTGGGTGGTCCCGCCAGGTGGTAGGGTCACGAGGGTGCTAGGCCCATGATTAGATAACCATCGTATGAGTTCGTGGATATGTTCGACCAGAGGCGGATCGTGAAGGCCGGGAATGGCCTTAAGGGAGATTGAAGCTAGTAAGATGACCAAGTTTGGAGGTGGTGACTCCAAAGTTTTGGGGAAGCGATGACTGAAGTGTGGTACGTATGCTAGAGGAGTTCAAGTGTCCGAGAAGGGCACGACGAGTAAGGAAGGAAGAGAACGTGTGATATTTCGTGGCCAGGTGTGGCGTTGGCAACTTGTTAGAAGAACTTCGTTATCTGTTTCGAGAAGGAACATTCGGGACGAATGTTTCTAAGGAGGGGAGAATGTTATACCCCGTATTTCCAGAGTATATACGTGAGGCGCACGATACAATTTGAGCCTTAAAGTAGGCATAGGTTCGAATTTGTGCATAGCTACCAAAAGGAGTCGTTTTCGACTAAACGCTTTCTGACTTTGAAGGAAAATTCGCTATGTCATTTATAATTTTTGCGGATTTTTCCGAGAGACGAACATTTTGGACCAACGGAGGGTGACATGTGTCACCTCACATCGACGTGAGAAGTGACGGCAAGCAAAGGCACGTTTTTTGTGCCTTGGGTTAGGTAGGATATTTGTGCAAGTTGGTGTGGTAGATGGATAAGGTCCACATGGTTGAAATCTAGCCCTACACTTGCACCACACTTGTCTTCATCTTGGCCATTGGTTGGCTTTCACTTGACCTATAAATACCCCTCTAGTTGAAGACATTCTTCATCCAAAAATTGAGCAATCTTTCTAAGTCTCAAACCCTCCCTCTCCCTCTTGTGATCTCGTCCGCCACACACCCCTCCCCCTCTTGAAGGCCCCTTGGCCGAAACCTACCCCCTCCCCCTTTGTAGAGGCTTGGCCGTGGGGTACACACCCCCCCCTAGCCTAGTTGTCTCGTATAAATACCCCTTGTTGTGGTATAGAAATACTCTCCTAGTATTGTTGTTATGTCCAAATACCTTGGCCCAAATACCTTGTAGTATTCCCAAGGTTACACTTATACAAGCCCAGAAAATACCATTATACTTCCCTCAGTCACAAAAACGAAACCCTAAGTAAATCTTCACCCGTAGTTGAAGTTATAAGTAGAAGTTGGTTAGAACTTCTAAGGGTTGGTTGGAGCGGGTTAGAGCGCACGGAGTAGGAGCTAAACCTTGCTCAGGATCGACATATAAACTCGGATAATTTTGGGCTTATCGAGGTAAACACTCTTGACCTTCTATTGTAATTGGAAATTACATGTTGTAGGAATATATAGTTGATGTATACTATATATAGTACAGAACATTATAATTGTGCGGCAATGTCTTTTGACTTAAGCCTGAATTTTAAGAAGTGAACTGAACTGTAATTACATAGGACTGTATTACAGTAGGCTTGTGTAGTATTACTGTGAGTAGAATTGTACGCGTCCGGTTAGACGTGTTAACCCCCCCCCCTGGTTGGCTTGGTAGCCGGCCTCGATAGAGGAGGAGATTTACGCCATGAGGGAGGTGCCGCCAATTTTCTCAGAATATTCGACATTGAGATCTTATGATATTAATAGGGGTGTTGTGGCGTCTATAGGTTGTAGTACTCCGTGTGGAGTGATCTGCTTGACGGAGAGTGTAGCGCATTTGAGGTACTTGGAGCGTTTTGCTATTAGTCGATACTCGTCGCGAGGTATGTGAACCTCTTCCTATCTGTTCTAGCATGATATGTGTATAACTATGTAGTACGGTAGACGTACATGTGTTAAATGTATTTGATTGTCTTTAAACATAAAGTGTTATAACAGCTTTATGGGAAGTTGGTTATAACAGCTCTATGTAAATGAGGAATGCTTTGTGGTTTTTAAAAGATAACTGTTCGTTTTAAAAAGAGTTGTTTATATATATATTTTATTGGAAGGTAACCGTTTGGTTGGCCTGTTTCATTATCTTGTCTCATGTTCATGTTTAAGTTTTTATTTCCGTTGGTTTTCTCTGATGTTGTATCACTAGGGTGCCCGGGGTAAGGCACCAGTCACGGGCCCGGGATCGGGTCGTGACAAACCCGACCCATCGTCATACTTAACTTCTCATTCTTAGTCTGGAATAAATCTCTCTCTTATCTCAAGGTACTTCTCACCCTATCCCCCTATTCACTAGAGGTTCGTCACATAAGCCAAAGTATTTCTACTGCACACGTTTCCCTATTGGTCTTACACTTATTATGGGGTAACTACAACTTGTGAACTCTACACAACTATAGTCTCAGTTCACTTACCATTCTTGTCAACATTCTTAACTTTTCATTTTACTAATCAAAGTATTCCTACCTTTGGGGTACTATCACTTACAACTGCTAGCAACAAAGGGAAAACATATATGCTAGGGCGAAATCTGAATCTATCAATGCACGTATGATCCAAAAGAATTGAGATATACCTGTAACCCCATGCGATGTTGCCTCCTTATCCTGCCCAGTAGTCACGTCATCTACGCGGTTCGAAGGACCGCCAAAACTATAATCACCACCCTGCCCTCTACCACGACTGGCTGACATCTGAACACCCTGCCGTGGGGGACGCACAACTGTGGAGGAAAGGGAACCAACCATCGGCCTCATAGGCTGAGCCACCTTACCGATGCTCTTTCTAACAGGACATTCCCACTGCTTGTGGCCCGGACGGTCACAATAATAACAAACACCTGTGCCATGACGGCATTTCCCCAAATGACGCTTACAACATTGGAAACACTGAGGAATATGTGGCCTCGACAGAGAAAATCCTATGCTCCTCTGAGAACTTCGAACCCTAGAGCTCGGACCAACTCTTAAATACCTTGTGGGGTCAAACCTCCCACCTATGGACTGCGGGGGTATGTACTGGGTAGGCTGGGACGAATATCTCACTCGCTGTTGAGGCTGCTCGTCCAAAAACTCACCGGGATAACCAACCGGTCTAGCCCTCTTACGCTGATCTCCGCGTTGGCCCTCTACCCTCTGTACACCTGTCTGATCGCCGAATAACCTCTGTGATGAAACTGTAGCACCGCTTATCTTGGTCAATAAAATAACTGCTTCCCTCATGACCCTATAGTCTTCTCCTAACTGATAAACTGGAGGCTCGTGCCGGGTCTCAAAACTCGCGCAGAAGAACTCGCGAACGCGACAACATCCGGTATACCTCGGCATAAGCCCTATCAACTCTCTGAGTCCGACTAGTAGCTCTCGCTACTCCTTTGCCCTTCAGGGCGGTTGCCCTCCTCGAGGCATAATCAGAACACAAAATCACGTCGAGAGGAATTATCTTACTAACACTCTATGGCACGATCTTAGAGTGAGAAGAATAGAAACCAACTCCTAAATGTCCCGTAGCCTCCGGTTTATGGGTGTGGCGCGCAACACACCGAGCAATCAAGACTCTACTAGACACGGCCTCAGACATTCCGAGGATCGATCGCTCGATACCACTGTCACACCCCGAACCGGGCGTGGATCGGTGCCCTACCTGGGCACCCTTCTACCTAACTGACACAAGTAAACTGCAGAATTTAAATAACACCTCTTTTTTTTTCCAAAGCACGTGCAAGGGCAAAGCCGACAAGGCTGCCATATAATATACATAAACAAAAGACACTACACTGTACATGAGTCCAATCCCACATATGAATACATACCTCTAAGAGTTTTACTGAACTATGACGGGACAAGGCCCCGCCGTACTCCATAATCGCATAAAAGCACATCGAAAGAACTTATACCAAAAGATAAACTCCCAACGTAAGGAGCTATCCAAAACTACGGTGGTCCTACACTGCAGATCACCAAACAACAGACCTAAACTCGGCAAGATTTAACGCAGCCGAAGGGCGAGGTCAAGACGAAGAATGTACCAAGTATGTGAAATCAAAATATCAGAATGAAATCATAATAGTCTATACAAAACAGAGAGACATGTATGATAGCCAACCTACAAGATACAATACACAAGGCCATATCAAGTCGTGGACGCATGCCTCAAAGTCATTACTAAAATATAACCATGGGTCTCACGCCACAATATCAATCATGCGTGGAATCCTTCCTCACCGCGATCCATGATATAATATAACATCAATAGGCATACATGAACACCAAGTCCCACTGTGTCCTAAAATCAGACGCCAAGTAGGAAAACGAACCACGGATCCAACTCAGATTCATAAAGCGACGGGCAAGTACGAAAGCCAACTACCAGAGCCATCCTGCGTCAGCCACCGACGGGGGAAAGTACGAAAGCTAACTACCATATCCATCCTACGTCACTAAATCTCATGGAGGGCTAATTCATGGAATAACAATATCCCACGTGGTCGCATGCCCCGGAATCCCACATCGTATAAGCATGACCATGGGGTAATACAAACAACCGGATTCTAACCCGCCTCCCGGTCATATGCCCCTAATCCCACATCGTATAAGCATGTCAAGCGAGTAACACAAATAATGGATGCATACCGTGGAATCCCACATCACCGCTTGCGACGCCCAAGTAAACTTACAACAAGACATCCGACCCTCCAACCGAGAGTCGCGGCAACGTAATAAAACATAATACTTGCACTCAAAGGCTATCACCAGCACACATAGGCAAGTTCATAAAATCTATAGACTTTCATTTTATAAACTCAAGGAACTTATAGAATAATTCTCAATTAAACAAGCCAAAGTACTTATCAAGGCACACATAGAATAATTCTCAATTAAACAAGCCAAAGTACTTATCAAGGCACACATTGAATAATTCTCAATTAAACAAGCCAAAGTACTTATCAAGGCACACATAGAATAATTCTCAATTAAACAAGCCAAAGTACTTATCAAGGCACACATAGAATAATTCTCAATTAAACAAGCCAAAGTACTACGTACGTACATTCTTTTCAAAAGACTCCTTTTTATGTAAAACCCCAAGATACTAACACCCGTAGTATCAAGGCATGTCTATTTTTCAAAGTAAGTTACTACACTTTTAGAAAACTCATTTCAAAGCTTGAAATCAAGTAACTTCAAATTTTCATAATCTAGGCATCTTATGCCCATTAATCAAAATAGACAACTTTCTTAACCTTCCATAAAGCCGTTATAACCAACTTCCCATAAAGCCGTTATAACTGTCACGACCCGAACCCGGGCCCGTGACTGGTGCCTTACCCGGGAACCCAAGTAGACATACATCAGAGTAACCAGCGGAAAATAAAACAAGACATGAAAAAATATGAAGTGAGAAACTGTTTTTCTGAGAAAAGTTGCCTTTCGGCTTATATATATATAAACTCAATACATATCCCTTTTACAAACCCCGCCACAACAAGATTACTGCACTCTAGGAATGTTATAACAACAATGGCGGGACAGGGCCCCGCCATACCCCTTAAGGGGGTATTTATAGGACATTCAAGGGCTAGGATTGAAGCAAGTGTGTGGTCTAGATTGAGCCATGTGTGTGTGGGTCCCACTTATCTATCTACTACACAAATATCTTCCAAGACTTTGACCAAATGTTTATGGCATTTAACATGTAAAAAACGTGCAACTCATGACCAACAATTCGTCCACCAAGTGTCACCAAGGGGTGACACATGTCTCCCTCCTATTGGTCCAAAATATTTCATCTCTCGGAAAAATCCAAAATAAATAAATTCCTGAAAACGTAAAATTCCTTTACAAGGTTCGGAAAATTTTCCGTCGGAAAAACAAATCTTTTTCGTGGATGTGCACAATTTCGTCCTTAACAATAATTCGGGCTTACAAAATTGTACGTACATCCTCAAATACATACTCTGGAAATACGGGGTATAACATTCTCCCCTCCTTAGAAACATTCGTCCCGAATGTTCCTTCCCAAGACAAATAACGATAAAATTCCTCATAACTTAAACATTTTGCAAATGCCACACATGGCCATAATACATCACGCGCAAATACTTAAATCCAAGTCCACAAGGAATTACCTCTAGCATCACAAAAGCTCCCACCCAAGGTCTAAAAGATATTCCCTTCGCACCTTTACTTCAAAAAAGTAATGATTACTTCTATTCTCTTACTCGTCGTACCCTCCTCGTTCACTCGAACACTTCCTAAATAATCTTACCACCTTTCTGTTATTGCTTCAGTTTCCAAAATCTCGGGGTTACTATCTCCAACTTGGTCATCATTAACTGGGAACACTCTGGATGGATCTCCGATACTTTTCCGAACATAGCAACATGAAAGACCGGACGTACTGCCTCCTACGTCGGACGACAAATCTAACTTATAGGCAACCTGGCCTATTCTCCAAATGATCTGAAAACGCTCAAAGTACCTCGTGCTATGTTTCCCCTGCTTTCCTAATCTCGTCACACCCTTCCGGGGTGGTACCTTTAAGAAAACCCACCGTCAACCTGAACTCCAAGTGTCGACGCCGATTATCCGCACGACTTCTGTTGACTCTGAGCTGCCAATAACCTCTCCTGGATAAACTTCACCCTATCCACATCCTGCTGAATCAAGTATGAACCAACTATCTGCACCTTGCCAACATCGAACCAATCGACTGGCAATCTACCTTTACGCCCATACCCGACTTCATAAGGCGATATCCGAATACTGAAATGGTAGCTATTATAATACACACTCAACAAGAGGCGAATAATCCTTACTGTTATACCCCGTATTTCCAGAGTATGTACGTAAGGGAATACGTACAAAAAGTTTGGCCTTAAAGTTAGCCTTGGACGTTTTTTTTGTGCACAACTCGCTAAAAGAATCGTTTTCCGACGAAACGTTTCCACAGCTTTCGTAGGGAAAATTCCGGCTATGCCATTACTAATTTTTGCGGATTTTTCCGAGAGACGAAACATTTTGGACCAACGGGAGGGCGATACTTGTCACCCTCCAATTGATGGACTTGAAATCGTCCATTTGGACGAATTGGGCAAAGGTGAGCACGTTTTTTGTGCCTTGTGCACAAGTCAAGGAGTTGGTAGGATATTTGTGTAGAGTAAATCTTCACCCTACACTTGCCTTGCACTTGTCTTAATCTTGGCCATTGGTTGGCCACTTCTTGACCTATAAATACCCCCCTTTAGATGAAGAGTTCTTCATCCACAAAGTTATCTTCCAAGTCTTGAAAAATCCTCTCCTCTCCTTAAGCCTTCGCCCAACACCTCCCCTTGAGTGAGTTTGGCTGAGGGCCTACCCCCCCTAGCCTAGCCGAAATCTACCCCCCTCCCTTGGTAGAAAAGTTGTCTTCTAGTATTGTTATAATGCCCAAAATACCCTAGCCCAAATCCCTTAGTCCTTTGTAGAAGTTGTTAAGAACTTCTAAGGTTTCGAGCTCTGAGCGCATACAACTTAGAGCTAAACCTTGCTCAGCGCGACTTTATCTAGGATATTATTGGGCTTACCGAGGTAACTAATCCTAACCTCTTTGAATTAGAGAATACTTCATCGTAGTAGTATAAGAATAAGTATAAATACTTAGAAGAATATTGCAGAATAGAATTGAACTGTTATCACAGTAGAAGGGTTTAAAAGAAGAATAATTGAACTATGCTTATATAGGACTGTTTTCACAGTAGACTTATATAGCTCACCGGGTAGGGAAGTGCTGCCCGACTTTCCGTAGAATTATGAACCCTCTGTTTAGAATGACCTTCAGTAGTCTTTGATAGATGTCTGTGACTATTATAGGCTGACTCTCTGCGCGCGACATATTCAACTTGGCAGGTGGTTTTCGCTGAGAAGGTATGTGATTCTTCCTAAAGCATGATATTTTACAATATATATGTAGTACTAGACGCATACGTGTTAACGAATAATAACTACGCAATGTCTTTGACTTAAGCTCGAATAATACTTACGGCAATGCCTCACGCTTAAGCTCGAATAATACTTACAGAATGCCTCACGCTTAAGCTGAATAATAAAGAATCAAAGCATTTCAAAAGAATATCGAATCATTTTTTAACAGAAGATAAATATTTGGTTTTAAAACAAAAGCTTAAGAGTTATACTACCTTTATGGGAAGTTAGGTATAACAACTTAAGAAAGATAAAAAGAATCATTTACTTGTTTGTTTATAAAAGCCTTGTATTGATTTACTTAAGTGTAGTAAGATTTGTGTGATAAGTAGACATATTACGATGCTACACGGTTAGTGTCTTGAAACGCCTGTGTAAGGGGTCATTCTCGTGGCTTACGTTGCTAACCGGTAAGTCCGCTGTATCGTTATTGTATCACCTACCCTCGATCGTTATACCGGTGGCTTGCCTCGATGCGGGTCTATACGCCTATGCGGTCTGTGAGACTATGCGAGCAGCGGTATGCTCCGTGATTGATCATTCCGTGTTTAGCCCGACGCGGGGATTCCTACGCGTCCGCTGAGACTACGCGTCTTTTGAGGCTATGCGCGGCCGCGGAGCCTAGGCGGACGCCGGGGTCTGCCCCGACGCGAGGGATACCTCACGCGGTGCAGGTGTGACTATGCGGATCGCGGAAGTCCGTGACTAGGCACGCACGATACTATGGGCGATTGCCTTGCTTCGATCATTCGCGCCTAGAATAGACTATTACGCTTTTCCTATTATCGCTGTTGTTTGTGATGTGGCACTATGTGCAATTGAACCGATTGTATTTGTGAAAAGGTTTTAAATACTTTGATTTCATTTTAGTTCTTTATAGTTTCACATACTTGGTACTGTTATCGACTCCTTCGGGCCGCGTTCATGCCGCAGTAAAGGCAAGGTGTGCTAGATCCACATCCTTAGGATCTTTGGCTGGTGTCGTGAGCTCCATCTTCTCCTGAGGCTCTACTTTTGGGTATGATCTCCCGTATTGTAGATAGTTTTTACAGCTGTGGTATGGCGGGCCCCGTCCCGCCATAGTTGTTTACTTCCAGAGGTCCAGAGTACTATTGTACAGTTGGGATGTAATCGCAAAACTTGAGTTATTTATATTATGCCGTAAGGCAAGCTTTTCATCGATAAACTGCTTGCTTACTATGTTTCGCCTTGTTTTATATTTCCGCCGTTACTCGATGTATGACTACTGGGTGCGCCTTGAGGCACTACCACGCCCCGAACGGGTCGTGACAAAAGTGGTATCAGAGCGCTTAATCCTCGGAAAGTGTCTACGCACCGTATCTAGTAGAAGTTCGATTATCGGTGTGTTGTGCACCACACCAATAATCGTGAGGCTATAGGATATTTAGGATTGGTTTCATTCTTCTCATTCTCGAGATCGTGCTCTCAGAGTCGTGTTATAGGTTGGACCCTCTAACGTATTCCTTTCCGTAATGCTTATGCCTCCACGTAAGGCAACCCGCCCGTATGGCAAGGCAATGGCGGAGCCGCTAGCAGACACCCAGAGTCACGAGGGCTCGTGCCCGTCTATACCGTAGACGGCGAGTTCTATGACGCCGCCGCCTCAAAGAGACCACAGCACCCACACCTCCGCCCCACACCGGGCGAGGGAGTTAGGGTACAAGGAGATGGCCCAGCCTATTGGCTAGAGTTGTGGCCCGACACGAGGAGAGGCCGGACGCGCGCTCAGTTCAGCTCAGCCTCGCACCCGTGGTGCACCCGAGGCGAATAGTTTGAGGCTACGAGATTTCTTGAGTTGTAGCCCGCGAGTTTTACGGTCGAGGCCGAGGATGATCCGCAGGAGTTCATCCGTCACCACAGAGGATCACGCGGTGATCAAGGCCTCGAGACAGAGTCCGTGACCTTCGGTGCAGATCGGCCGCGTGATACCGCAGCCGATTGGTTTGATTCATGGGAGCTTTCCCGGAGAGCATGCACTCAGCAGATGGGATGAGTTTTGAGGCTTTTCACACACTTCTTGCCTCCGCATTTGAGGGCACGAGCCGATAGATTCTTGTTGCCGAGACAGGAGGACGCATGAGAGGAGTACAATGTCGAGTTTGATTCTTTGGCTCGATATGTCCTCGCGACCGTAGCGAGATGGAGGACCGGTGCATCGCTATGTCATCGGGCTAGATGATTACATGGCCGAAGTCTTGTGCGGTGTGTCCTTCACCGTGCATGGACATAACCCGTATGCAGCTCATGCACTAGGATGCGGCGAGCGTAGAGACCGCCGGCAGAGCGATATCGCAGCAGTAAGGCCAAGACGGCCGGTTCTTTGGTGGTTCTCAGGGTGGGCGGCATCAGCAGAAGTCCAGATTTGCACCACAGCCAGCGCAGAGCGCTCCTACCTCATTTTCGGTACCGCCAGAGCATCGGCGTGTCGTGGCCCTGTGGACTTGGATTTGCGGTAGCAGGGTGCTAACTGCTCGAGGTCCGCCACAGCCCGCTGTGGTAGATACCATTCTCGGGAGTCAGACCGAGCTTGCTACACTTGTGGCCAACAGGGTCATTTCGCGAGAGTTTGTCCGACCGGGGGCGGCGCTGGTAGTAGGCCTGGGCCCATGTGGTCTTGCCGCTTCTTCATCCTCGACAGCCATTTCGCCCGAGGGCAAGGTACTCATGACCAGCGGGGTCGCGGCAGGTCGTGGCGCGGTCCCAGATTCTAGCGGTCCTCGTAACCGCATTTATGCTTTGTCCACCGACAGATCGTGAGGCCTCACCGATGTCGCCACAGTACCTTATCGCTCGGGTTTGATGTGTATGCTTTGATAGATCCGGTTCTACTGGCCCATATATCTCCCTTGTTGCTAGTAGGATAGGATAGAGCCCGAGTCCATAGACCCTTTCGAGGTAGCTACGCCAGATGGTGATTCGGTGGTAGCTCACGGGTATATAGAGCTTGTCCCGTGACCATTTACGCCGTCGACCCTAGCCGACCGGAGCAGAGTCGAGATGATTGACTTCGACGTGATCACGGGACGGATTGGCTAGCTTCTTGCTACGCCAATGTAGATCGCAGAGAGACTAGTACGGTTCCAGCTTCCGGCGAGCCATTGTTGAGTGGGAGGGAGCACCAGATCGCCGGCGGTAGGTTTATTTCTACCTCAAGGCTAGGAAGATGGTGCGTATGGGTATATCTACCATCTCGCTCGTGTTTGATAATCGCCGCGTACCAGATTTTCGGGCCCAAAGGGTCGAGAATTCCCAGACGTGTTTCCGCACGACCTCCCGTATCCTCCCGAGAGGAGATCGAGTTTTGTATAGATGTGTTGCTGCACACTCTACTATTTTCATTCCGCCATACGTAATGGCACCCGCCGAGTTGAGAGAGTTGAAGGATCAGCTTAGGGATTTCCGGAGAAGCGGCTTCATCGCCTAGTGTTTCTCCCCGGGAGCGCCAGATTGTTCGTGAAGAAGAAGGACGACGCCGCGCACGTGTGTTGACTACAGTGCACCAACAAGGTGACCATTAAGAACAGATACCCTTCCTGTGATTGATGATTTGTTCGACCATTGCGGGCGCGAGATGTTTCTCCAAGATTGATCCGCGATCGCTATCATCGACGCGAGTCGAGATGTGGATGTCCTTAGATCGCTTCCGACCCAGACGCATTATGAGTTCAGTGGTCATGTCTTTGGTTGACCAATGCTCCGCAGGTATTCATGGATTTGATGAACCGAGTGTTCAAACCATTTTTGACACGCTTGTGATAGTGTTCATTGATGATATCTTGGTTTATTCTCGCCAGAGCAGAGCACGCGAGCATTTGAGGATCGTGGCCGATAGCTTCTCCGACCAAGAAATGTGACGCCAAGTTTTCCAAATGTGAGTTTTGGTTAACTTCGTGGCTTTTCTTGGGCACATTGTCGGGCCGATGGTATTCGTGTAGATACGCCAAGATCGGCGCAAACCGAGTTAGCCTAGACCTACTACTCCGGCTGAGGTTCGCAGCTCGGGCCTCAGGATATTATCGGCGTTCGTAGAGAAGTTTGCTTCTATCTTCGCACTTTGACTAGGCTGACTCGTAAGGCAGCCAAGTTTCAGGATCGATGCTTGTGAGCGTGGTTTCCAGCTGTCGAAAGAGACCGACGACCGCTTCGTTTACTCTTCCGCAGGTCCAGATGGTTATGTCGTATTGTGATCGCGCTGCATCGGGTTGGGATGTGTGTTGATGCAGCATGGCAGGTTATATAGCATATGCATCCCGACACCAAGAAACACGAGAGGAACTACCCCACCCATGATTTGAGTTGGCCGTGATTCACGCCAAGATCCGAGGCACTATTTGTATGGGGTTCACGTGGATATTTTTACTGCACCACAAGAGCCTCCAAGATATCTTCACCAGAGGAGCCGAACTTACGATGCAGACGGTGGTTAGAGTTGCTTAAGGATTACGATGTTGATATCTGTACCACCCGGGAAGGCCAATGTCAGGCGTATGCTCTTAGTCGTAGGTCGATGGGAGCCTATCGGATGTGCGGCTAGAGAGGAGGACATGGTTCGTGATTTGCATCGCTTAGCGAGCCTTGGTGTCCGCTTGATTGATTCCGATAGCGATGGGGTTAGAGTTCGTGAGGTTGCCGAGTCTTCCATCGCCGGCGAGGTGAAGAGGCAACAGCTCGAGGATCCACTTTGATTCGATATCGTGATACGCCTCTTCGTGAGGGCAAGGGTCCTTTGAGGTAGCACGATGGGGTGCTAAGGTTTGAGGGCGAGTTGTGTGTCCCAGATGTTTCGTGACTTCGGCAAGAGTTCTGGGGAAGCACACAATACGCGTTTATCCATCCGTGGTCGACCAAGATGTACCACGACCTTAGATCCGTGTATTGGTGGGATGGCTCAAGAGGACGCCAGAGTTCGTAGCTCAGTGCCCGTGTTGTCAGCAGGTGAAGGTAGAGCACAAGAGGCCTGGTAGTTTGTTACAGACGATAGAGATCCCGACCTGGAAGTGGGAGGTGATCAACATGGACTTCATCACAGGATTACCTCGCACTCAGAGGAGACATGATTCTATATGGGTTATCGTCGACAGTCGATTTAAATCAGCCCACTTTCTTCCCGTCCGACGACTTTTTCTACCGAGGATTATGCCGACTTTACATCCGAGAGATCGCCGATCGCATGGAGTCCCTACTTCGATCATATCGCATGCAGGAGCCCGGTTACGCTAACTTCGAGGTCCTTCCAGAGGGGTTTAGGGACGCAGTGAGCCCGAGTAATCGCATTTCATCCACGCATGACGGCAGACAGAGCGCACTATCCGCACTTCGAGGATATGCCGCGAGCCTGCTTTATTGACTTCAGTGGTAGTGGGAGGATCATTTGCCTCTAGTTGAGTTCGCGTATAATAATAGCTACCACTCCAAAGATTCGATGGCGCCTTATGAGGCCTTGTATGGGAGGAAGTGCAGACGCCTATAGGTTGGTTCGATGTGGGCGGGGCGCTAGTGGGACCAGATTTGGTGCAGCAGTGATGGATAAGGTGAAGCTTATCCGAGAGCGCTATCGACACTCGAGTCGCATGTAAGTCGATGCAGATCATCGTCGTCAGCATCTTGAGTTCGAGGTTCATGATTGGGTTTTCCTAGCGTGTCACCCACGGCGGTGTGATGAGATTCGGAAGAAGGGGAAACTCACCAAGGTACATCGGGCCGCTTCGATTGTCCGCAGGTAGGCAAGGTTGCCTATGAGTTGGATCCGCCGTCCGATCCGGAGGTAGTGCATCCGGTTTTTCACGATCTATGCCGAGGAGATGTATCGGGATCCATCTAGGTACACCATTGACGATGTCCAGTGTGACCGAGGGGTTATCGACGAGGAGATTCCCATAGCGATAGTCGATCGTCGTGTTAGGCGTCGCGACCAAGGACGGGCTTCCACAAAGTCTTGTATGAACGAGCTCAGGAGGAGATGACGGGAAGCCGAGGAGGACATGAGGCAGAAGTATCCTCACCTATTCCCACACCTCCGTGTAATTCACTTTCCTACTTGTAAATTTCCATTATCATATATGCCTAAGTGTTATTTTTTGGCTACGTGTGGCACTTACAAACCGCTTAAGCTTCATCGACGATCGTTTTGAGAAGGAACATTCGGGACGAATGTTTCTAGAGGGGAGAATGTTATACCAGATTTCCAGAGTATGTACGTAAGGGAATACGCATAAAAGTTTGGCCTTAAAGTTAGCCTCGACGCTTTTTTTTGTGCACAACTCGCTAAAAGAATCGCTTTCCGACGAAACGCTTCCACGCCTTCGAGGGAAAATTCCGCTATGCCATTACTAATTTTTGCGGATTTTTCCGAGAGACGAAACATTTTGGACCAACGGGAGGGCGACACTTGTCACCCTCCAATTGATGGACTTGAAATCGTCCATTTGGACGAATTGGGCAAAGGTGAGCACGCTTTTTGCCTTGTGCACAAGTCAAGGAGTTGGTAGGATATTTGTGTAGAGTAAATCTTCACCCTACACTTGCCTTGCACTTGTCTTAATCTTGGCCATTGGTTGGCCACTTCTTGACCTATAAATACCCCCCTTTAGATGAAGAGTTCTTCATCCACAAAGTTATCTTCCAAGTCTTGAAAATCCTCTCCTCCCTTAAGCCTTTCCCCAACACCTCCCCTTTGAGTGAGTTTGGCCGAGGCCTACCCCTAGCCTAGCCGAAATCTACCCCCCCTCCCTTGGTAGAAAAGTTGTCTTCTAGTATTGTTATAATGCCCAAAATACCCTAGCCCAAATCCCTTAGTCCTTTGTAGAAGTTGTTAAGAACTTATAAGGTTTCTTGGAGCTACCGGAGCGTACAACTTAGGAGCTAAACCTTGCTCAGGCGCGACTTTATCTAGGATATTATTGGGCTTACCGAGGTAACTAATCCTAACCCTCTTTTGAATTAGAGAATACTTACTGTAGTAGTATAAGAATAAGTATAAATACTTAGAAGAATATTGCAGAATAGAATTGAATTGTTATCACAGTAGGGCGGTTTAAAAGAAGAATAATTGAACTATGCTTATATAGGACTGTTTTCACAGTAGACTTATATAGCTCACCGGGTAGGGAAGTGCTGCCCGACTTTCCGTAGAATTATGAACCCTCTGTTTAGAATGACCTTCAGAGTAGTCTTTGATAGATGTCTGTGACTATTATAGGCTGACTCACGCGACATATTCAACTCAAGGTGGTTTTCACGAGAAGGTATGTGATTCTTCCTAAAGCATGATATTTTACAATATATATATAGTACGGTAGACGCATACGTGTTAATCGAATAATAACTACGCAAATGTCTTTGACTTAAGCTCGAATAATACTTACGGTAATGCCTCACGCTTAAGCTCGAATAATACTTACGAATGCCTCACGCTTAAGCTCAATAATAAAGAATCAAAGCATTTCAAAAGAATATCGAATCATTTTTAACAAAGATAAATATTTGGTTTTAAAACAAAAGCTTAAGAGTTATACTAGCTTTATGGGAAGTTAGGTATAACAACTTAAGAAAGATAAAAAGGAATGCTTACTTGTTTGTTTATAAAAGCCTTGTATTGATTTCTAAGTGTAGTAAGATTTGTGTGATAAGTAGACATATTACGATGCTACCCGGGTTAGTGTCTTGAAATGCCGTAAGGGGTCATTCTTGCCGTGGCTTACGTTGCTAACCTGAAGTCCGCTGTATCGTTATTGTATCACCTACCTCGATCGTTATACCGAGGGCTTGCTTCTTGACGCGGTCTATACGGCCTATGCGGTTCGCGAGACTATGCGAGCAGCGTATGCTCCGTGATTGATCATTCCGGTGTTTAGCCCGACGCGGATTCCCTATGCGGTCCGCTGAGACTACGCGGTCTTTTGAGGCTATGCGCCGCGGAGCCTAGAGGATGCCGGGGTTGGCTGCCCCGATGCGAGGAATACCTCACGCGGTCTGCGTGTGACCTATGCGATCGCGAAGTCCGTGACTAGGCACGCAGAATGATACTATGGGCGTATCGCCTTGCTTCGATCATTCGCGCCTAGAATAGACTCATGCGCTTTTCCTATTATCATTGTTGTTTGTGATGTGGCACTATGTGCAATTGAACCGATTGTATTTGTGAAAAGGTTTTAAATACTTTGATTTCATTTTAGTTCTTTATAGTTTCACATACTTGGTACTGTAGATCGACTCCTTCGGGCCGCGTTCATGCCGCAGTAAAGGCAAGCAGTGCTAGATCCACATCCTTAGGATCTTTGCGGTGTCGTGAGCTCCATCTTCTCCGCAGGCTCTACTTTTGGGTATGATCTCCTGTATTGTAGATAGTTTTGTACAGTGGTATATGGGCCCCGTCCCGCCATAGTTGTTTACTTCCTCAGAGGTCTGTAGTACTATTGTACACTGGGATGTAATCGCAAAACTTGAGTTATTTATATTACGCCGTAAGGCAAGCTTTTCATCGATAAACTGCTTGCTTTTTACTATGTTTCCTGTCTTGTTTTATATTTCCGCTGGTTACTCTGATGTATGACTACTTGGGTACCCCGGTAAGGCACCAGTCACGGGCCCCGGAACGGGTCGTGACACTTACAGCTACATCTGGAAATCAAAAACACTGTCACGAGGGTGACTGTAATACTGAGACTCACCTGAGTTCCTAACCTTGCCTGGTAAAACCTCCATAAAAGAAATAGTCGCAAACTGGGCTCCACTGCCTGTCATAAAGTAAAAGTAGGAACCCCGTGCAGTCTTACAACCTTCCTGATATATAACATCTCGCACAACCCTCTGCCGAGTAAACAGTTCTGACTGAAAGACTAGATGGGCTGACCTCATCGGCCCGACTACTGGTCGAATGCATCCACGAACGCATACGATGGTTAACTAAACTTGGGCCTAACACCCTCGTGACCCTATCACAAAGCGGGACCACCACAATTTTTCCTTACTTCAAACCGGGCTGCGGGTTGACCCGCAATCTGGCCTCAACCCGACCCATTTCTCGCGCCAAGCTCTTGTTTCCCGATCCGGAACAATCTCACCATCAAGTCACGAAAACCTAGTGGTCTTCTTAGATCAACTACCCTCTTTCATTTCAGACTACTCAGGGACTTATCACACAAATATATCTCACGTATACTAGGCACTCCAATAAGGGTCAAACATAAGAATAAATCTTTTACTCAAGATGGCCTCGTCTCTAAGGTCTCCACGTATAACACTCTAAAGCTCACAATTTCCCTATCCCCAATCTTACCCTTTTAACTAACCATGATTTCTAATCACAATTAACACAATGCTATCTGAACATAAAACTTAAGATATACTCATCTTATCACACATACTAATCTCTAGAGGGTTAAGGATATACCAGATTCATCCGCTTCACTCCCTTTGTCGCTCTAGTCAATCCTCGCCTGTTGGGCGATAGCTAGGGCGTGATGAACTAGCCACCGATCCTCGGCGTCGAGTCTCTACATCCGCGCCACCGCCTGACAATTTCTCGCAAACTGGCCCTGTTGGCCGCAGGCATAACAAGCCGTCGAAGAAGTACGACACTCCCCACAATGACACCTACCACAACGGCCACACCGAGGTGGGGGTGGCCTCCTCTGGCTAACACCTCTTCCTCTCCGAACCATCAATCCGCAATCGATCCGGGTAGGCCGAGTCCTCCTACTTTCATCCTCCTACTTGAACATTCTTTCGCCACATGGCCCTGACGGCCGCAGGTAAAACAAGCACCAACAAAAAGACGACATTCCCGATGACACCGCCACACCGTGGAACACCGAGGGAAAATCAATCCGGCCGGAACCTACGTGTATCTCGCGGAACCGTAAGCCCTAGAGCTCGACCAACTCCTCGCATAACTCGAACGCCCCGGTTCCGCGGAGGACCACTCAGATCGGGCGGAGGCGCATAACTGCATCTGCCGAGAAGGTCCGCCGAAAGTTACCAAAGGACCTCGCTCGCCTCTTATGCCGATCTTGGTTAACCCGCCGATCCTACGCTTTCGGCCACTGCGATAAGCCCGCACGCAGCCATGCTCATGCCCGATCAAGAGCTACTCTTGCACAACCTCTCTTAGATAGTCATCCGCACTGATAAATCAAGCAAAATATACTCTCTGGTTGCTAAATCCCTAGCTAGTAATGTGGTCGCCTCTTTGCAATACATACTTTCGCATCGTCGCGAACCGAAGGTTCAAATATCATGGCCGCAGAGGAATCGCCGCCGCTATGCTAGACTCTGGCTGGGCGACGCCGCAGAACTCCCCGAATGAAGCACCACCTCGTGTGATGATTGGGCTCGCGCCAGAACCCTCAGGTTTCTACTCGCAGCCTCCTCAGCCTTGCCTTCCGGCCCGGTTGCCTTGCGAAGGCATAATCGGTAAGGAAAGAAATACGTTAGAGGGGTCCAACTTATAACACACTCTCTAAGGCACGATCTCGAGTGAGAAGAATGGAAACCAATCCTAAATATCCTATAGCCTCTTGATTATTGGTGTGGTGCACAACACACCGATAATCAAGACTTACTAGATATCTGTCAGACACTTTCCGAGGATTAATCGCTTTGATACCACTTTTGTCACGACCGAACCGGCTCGTGGATCGTGCCTTACCCGCACCCAAGTAGACATACATCGAGTAACCAATGGAAAATAAAACAAGACATGAAACAATATGAAGTGAGAAACTGCTTTTTCGAGAAAAGTTGCCTTTCGATATATATATATAAACTTGAACAGCTACATCCTTTTACAAACCCCGCCACAACAAGATTTCATGCACTTAGAATGTTATAACAACAATGGCGGGACAGGCCCGCCATACCCCGAATGTAAGTACCTACAACGACAGTGGACTATACGAAAGATAAGCCTCCGAGACACTGAGCTTCCCAAAACGCTGAATCGTGACCCTATGAGTGAGGATCAACAATCGGTGTACCTCTACCGCGGCATGAACGCAGCCCAAGGAGGTCGCATAACAGTACCAAGTATGTGAAATCAAAATATCAGAAATGAAATCATAATAGTCTATATAAAACAGAAGACATATATGAAAACCAATTTACGATACACAATATGTAAGCAGTCATGTCAAGTCAGGGACTCACGCCCTTAAAGTCATCACTCAAATATAACCATGGGTCTCATGCCCACAATATCAATCATGCCCGTGGAATTCCTTCCTCACTGCCAGCAGTCCATGATATAAAAGCACCAAGGAATACACATGAACACCAGGTCCCACCTGTGTCATAATAAAATCAGACGGGTAAGTACGAAGGCATAGACGACTACTAAAACCCACGCACCAACAATGCTATAAAATCAGATCACGAGGTCTTTCTAGACCGCGCCACATGATCGAAGCCGCCACTCGCCTCTCGTGATCAATGCGCGTCAAATCCTGGAACTCACCGCAGCTCCGCATAGGCCACCTAGGCCCGCATGAGGTATTCCCCGCATCGAGGGTAGCTACTCCTCGGCATCGTCCTGGACTCTCGTAGTCCGCATGGCCACATAGACCGCATGAGGTATTCCCCGCACACTAACCTGGAACTCTCGTAGCTCCGCATAGGTCCCCTGGACCCGCATGAGGCATCCCTCGTATCGGGGCACTTTAACCCCTGTATATCATGTCAAGAGGTGAGTGGTACAATACTAACATAACGGCTTATCGTTAAACAACATAAGCACAATCAAGGGAAACCCCTTTACACAAACATCACAAGACACTAACACACGTAGCATCCTAACATGTTTACTTATCAAACCAACAAGAAAGTATTACAAGGCTATCACAAGCCAACATAGTCAAGTTATTCACACAAGGTACTTTCTATTTTATGTCAACAAGTTCGGGTTTTTATCCCCAAAGTACTTCATACATTAACTCTTTAAAAAGATCTGTTTCTTTCACAAGAGTCACACGATACCCGTAGTATAGAGTGACTATCTTTTTAAGTAAACCAAAACAATTTCCCTACCTTCTTTTTGAACCAACTTAAGACAAAAGCATGCCTTCCTTTTTAAACGAAAACACTTCAAATTTTCAAGTCTTTGTCTTTTATAAAACAAGTCCTTACTTTGAAATTTTAAGAAAATCAAAACTTGTTTATTAATGATCTTATTAAAGCAGCCATGATCTAGAAATGTAATACAATTTTGTCTTATCTTAGCTTCTATGCAGATGGAGGTTTCTACTGGTTTTAATAATACTTAATTAGTCAATACATTTTCCTTTATTAGCGCTACAGTGGTTTGTTCGATACTTATTCTCATTTCCGAAATCAATACAAGGCTTTCATAAACAATTAAGTAAACCGTTCCTTTTATTTCTCTTAAGCCGTTATACCTAACTTCCCATAAAGCTAGTATAACTCTTAAGCTTTTAAGACCAAGTATTACTCTTCTTTCAAAAACGATTCTTCATTCTTTTGAAATACTTCAAGATTCTTATTATTTAAAACTCAAGTCAAAAGACATCGAAGTAAAACCACGCTCGCTTAACACACGCACGCTCACCGTACTATATATATTCCTTTAAAATATCATGCTCAAGAGGATAGGAAGAATCACATACCTCCTCGGTGAAATCCACCTGCCAAGTCGAATATGTCGCGCGCAGAGTATCAACCTATAATAGTCAAATACGTCTATCAACGTCTAGACTACTCTGTAGAATATTCTAAGCAGAGGGTTATCTATTCTACGGAAAATCGGGCAGCACTTCCCTACCCGTAAAGCTACACAAGTCTACTGTAAATACAGCCCAATGTAAGTACAGTTCAATTCTCTTCTTTTATTCCATCCTTCTATATCTTATACTCAATTCTAAACTACTATATGTAATTTCCAATTACAATAGAAGGACATAGATATTTACCTCGATAAGCCCAAAATTATCCAAGATTAAAGTCGATCCTGAGCAAGGTTTAGCTCCTATTCTCAGACGCTCCAATTCGCTCCAAGAAACCCTTAGAAGTTCTAAACAACTTCTACTTAATACTTCAACCAACTATGAAGATTTTCCTAGGGTTTCGTTTGGTGACTAAAAGAAATATAGTAGTATTTTTTGGGCTTTTAGTATAGAGGTAACTTGGGAATACTACAAGGGATTTGGGTTAAGGTATTAGGGAATAGTAACAATACTTGGAGACATTTTCTACCAAGGGGGTGCTAGCACACTCAAGTGGGGAGAGGGTGCTTTGGACGAGAACTACAACAAAGGGAGGGAGTATTTTTGCCTTGGAATTTCTCAAGTGTGGATGAAGAAGTCTTGCAACTTAAGGGGGTATTTATAGGACATTCAAGGGCTAGGATTGAAGCAAGTGTGTGGTATAGATTGAGCCATGTGTGTGTGGGTCCCACTTATCTATCTACTACACAAATATCTTCCAAGACTTTGACCAAATGTTTATGGCATTTAACATGTAAAAAACGTGCAACTCATGACCAACAATTCGTCCACCAAGTGTCACCAAGGGGTGACACATGTCGCCCTCCTATTGGTCCAAAATATTTCATCTCTCGGAAAAAACCAAAATAAATAAATTCCTGAAAACGTAAAATTCCTTTACAAGGTTCGGAAAATTTTCCGTCGGAAAAACAAATCGTTTTCGTGGATGTGCACAATTTCGTCCTTAACAATAATTCGGGCTTACAAAATTGTACGTACGTCCTCACATACATACTCTGGAAATACGGGGTATAACATTCTCCCCTCCTTAGAAACATTCGTCCCGAATGTTCCTTCCCAAGACAAATAACGATAAAGTTCCTCATAACTTAAACATTTTGCAAATGCCACACATGGCCACAATACATCACGCGCAAATACTTAAATCCATGTCCACAAGGAATTACCTCTAGCATCACAAAAGCTCCCACCCAAGGTCTAAAAGATATTCCCTTCGCACCTTTACTTCACAAAAGTAATGATTACTTCTATTCTCTTACTCGTCGTACCCTCCTCGTTCACTCGAACACTTCCTAAATAATCTTACCACCTTTCTGTTATTGCTTCAGTTTCCAAAATCTCGGGGTTACTATCTCCAACTTGGTCATCATTAACTGGGAACACTCTGGATGGATCTCCGATACTTTTCCGAACATAGCAACATGAAAGACCGGACGTACTGCCTCCTACGTCGGACGGCAAAGCTAACTTATAGGCAACCTGGCCTATTCTCCAAATGATCTGAAAACGCTCAAAGTACCTCGGGCTAAGTTTCCCCTGCTTTCCCAATCTCGTCACACCCTTCCGGGGTGGTACCTTTAAGAAAACCCACCGTCAACCTGAACTCCAAGTGTCGACGCCGATTATCCGCACGACTTCTGTTTACTCTGAGCTGCCAATAACCTCTCCTGGATAAACTTCACCCTATCCACATCCTGCTGAATCAAGTATGAACCAACTATCTGCACCTTGCCAACATCGAACCAATCGACTAGCAATCTACCCTTACGCCCATACCCGGCTTCATAAGGTGATATCCGAATACTGAAATGGTAGCTATTATAATACACACTCAACAAGAGGCGAATAATCCTTACAGCTACATCTAAAAATCAAAAACACCGGCCCGAGGGTGAATGCAATACTGAGACTCACCTGAGTTCCTAACCTTGCCTGGTAAAACCTCCATAAAAGAAATAGCCGCAAACTGGGCTCCACTGCCTGTCATAAAGTAAAAGTAGGAACCCCGTGCAGTCTTACAACCTTCCTGATATATAACATCTCGCACAACCCTCTGCCGAGTAAACAGTTCTGACTGAAAGACTAGATGGGCTGACCTCATCGGCCCGACTACTGGTCGAACGCATCCACGAACGCGTACGATGGTTAACTAAACTTGGGCCTAACACCCTCGTGACCCTATCATAAAGCGGGACCACCACAATTTTTCCTTACTTCAAACCGGGCTGCGGGTTGACCCGCAATCTGGCCTCAACCCGACCCATTTCTCGCGCCAAGCTCTTGTTTCCCGATCCGGAACAATCTCACCATCAAGTCACGAAAACCTAGTGGTCTTCTTAGCTCAACTACCCTCTTTCATTTCACACTACTCAGGGACTTATCACACAAATATATCTCACGTATACTAGGCACTCCGATAAGGGTCAAACATAAGAATAAATCTTTTACTCAAGATGGCCTCGTCTCTAAGGTCTCCACGTATAACACTCTAAAGCTCACAATTTCCCTATCCCCAATCTTACCCTTTTAACTAACCATGATTTCTAATCACAATTAACACAATGCTATCTGAACATAAAAGATAAGATATACTCATCTTATCACACATACCAATCTCTAGAGGGTTAAGGATATACCTGTATCTACTGCTTCACTCCCCTTTGTCGTTCTAGTCAATCCTGCCCTGTTAGGCGCATAGCTAGGGAAGGTGATGAACTAGCCACTGATCCTGAAGGCTGAGTCTCTACATCCGCGCCACCTCTGGTCGGACAATTTCTCGCAAAATGGCCCTGCTGTCCGCAAGCATAACAAGCTGTCGAAGAAGTACGACACTCTCCACAATGACACCTACCACAACGGTCACACCGAGGTGGGGGTGGCTGTCACGACCCGTTCCGGGGCCCGTGACTGGTGCCTTACCCGGGCACCCAAGTAGTCATACATCAGAGTAACCAGCGGAATATAAAAACAAGTCATGAAACAATGTAAAATGATACGCTTTATCTCGAGAAAAGGCGCTTTCGCATATATATATAAACATCAAGTTTGGCGCTACATCCCAACTTTACAACATGACTACGCACTTAGAATGTAACAACTATGGCGGGACAGGGCCCCGCCATACCCTGAATGTACATATATCTACAACATCAGGGAGAACCATACCAAAAGTCGAGCCTCCGGAGAAGATGGAGCTCCTGACACCAAAATAGAGATCCTAAGGATGTGGATCTAGCACCTGCTTTCCCTTACCTGTGGTATTTAACGCACCCGAAGGAGGTCGATAACAGTACCAAGTATGCGAAATCAGAAGTACCGAGTAAAATCAAAGTATTTAAAACCATTTGCAAATACAACCATTTCAACTGCACATAGTGCCACAACATAAACAAGAGAAAAATAGATATAATGTAACTGGTCTTTTCTAGGCCGCGAATGATCGAAGCAAGGCCAATCGCCCATAGTATCATTATGCGTGACTAATCCTGGACTTCCCGCATCCGCATAGTCACACTGCACCCGCATGAGGTATTCTCGCCGGGGTAGCTAACTCCGCATTCTCCTCGACTCGCATCCGCATAGTCTCATAGACCGCATAGTCACATTGCATCGCATAGGCATCCCCGTGACGGATACAACACCGAATGATCAATCGAACTCCGCGACTCGCATAGTCACATGCACCGCATAGCCGTATAGACCGCATCGGGGCAAGCCCTGTATAACAAGTCAAGGGGGTATGTGATATAATAACAGTACAACGGTCTTAACGTTTAACAACGTAAGCACAACAAGGGAACCCCCTTTACACAAAAGTTACAAGACACTAACACACGTAGCATCATAATATGTCTACTTATCAAACAATCTTACTATACTTTACAGAAATCAATACAAGGCTTTTATAAACTAATAAGTAAATAGTTCCTTTTATCTTTCTTAAGTTGTTATACCTAACTTCCCATAAAGCTAGTATAACTCTTAAGCTTTTTGTTTAAAAACCAAATATTACTCTTCTGTTAAAAATGATTCATAATTCTTTTGAAATACTTCAAGTTTCGTATTATTTAGACTCAAGTCAAAAGACGTCATGTAAAACCATGTTCAGTTAACACACGTACGTCTACCGTACTATATATATATACTTTAAAATATCATGCTCAAGAGGATAGGAAGAATCACATACCTCCTCGGCGAAAACCACCTGCCAAGTCGAATATGTCGCGCGCAGAGTATCGACCTATAACAGTCAAATACGTCTATCAACGTCTAGACTATACTGTATACAGTTCTAAGCAGAGGGTTCTCTATTCTACGAAAATTTAGGCAGCACTTCCCTACTCGCCAAACTACTCAAGTCTACTGTAAATATAGTCCTATGTAAGTACAGTTCAATTCTCTTCTTTTATACCCTTCTACTGTGATTACAGTTCAATTCTATTTTTTAATATCCTTCTATATCTTAAACTCAACTCTTATCTATTCTTATATGTAATATCCAATTACAATAGAAGGACAAGAGTATTTACCTCGATAAGCCCAAAATTATCCAAGTTAAATGTCGATCCTGAGCAAGGTTTAGCTCCTAATTTGCACGCTCTGATAGCTCCAAGAAGCCCTTAGAAGTTCTACACAACTTCTACTTAAATACTATAAGGGATTTGGGGCTAGGGTATTTTGGAATAGTAACTATACTAGAAGGCAACTTTCTACAAAAGTGGGGGGTATTCGGCCGAAGCCTCTAGGAAGGGGGGAAGAGGACTTGGACGAGAGAGCAACTAAGGGGGAGGGAGTTTTTGAGACTTAGAGAATGAGGAGTGGATGAAGAAGTCTTCACTCAAGGGGGGTATTTATAGAACACTCAAGGGACAAGATCAAAACAAATGGAAGGTGGAGATTATGATCCAAGTGAAAGATGAGGTCTTCCAACCAAGTGTCTCCCACAACATTTGGACATATGTCCACCACAATATTTGAACACTTGCTCACCACAACAAAGAGCCATGTGGACTCCACTAACACACCAAAATCGTCCACCCCACCTACTCCCACTCACACAAAATCAACTTGCAAGACTTGACCAATTGACTTGTCCACTAGCCTCACCCAATTCGTCCAACCTAAGCCAACTAAGGGTGACACATGTCGCCCTCCCATTGGTCCAAAATATTTCGTCTCTCGGAAAAATCCGTAGTCGGTTAAAATATTAAAAACGTAGAATTTCCTTCACAAGGTTCGGAATCTTTTCCGTCGAAAGCTTACAATCTCACGCTTAACCTAATTAGGGTTTGTACAAACGTACGTACGTCCTCACGTACATACTCCGGAAATACGGGGTATAACATTCTCCCCTCCTTAGAAACATTCGTCCTGAATGTTCCTTCTCAAGACAGATAATGATATAGGTCCTCACAACTAAAACAATTTGCAAATGCCACACATGGCCACAATACAACACTTAAGCATATATGGTAATTGAAATCAACAAGTAGGAAAGTAAGTTACCTGGAGGTGTGGGGAATAGGTGAGGGTACCTCCGCCTCATGTCCTCCTCAGCTTCCCACGTCATCTCCTCCCTGAGCTCGTTCCGCCACAAGACTTTGACGGAAGCCACGTCCTTGGTCCGCAGACGCCTAACCTGACGATCGATTATCGCTATGGGAATCTCCTCATACGATAACCCCTCGGTCACCTGGACATCGTCAATTGGGTGTACCCTAGATGGATCCCCGATACATCTCCTCAGCATAGAAACATGGAAAACCGGATGCACTGCCTCCAGATCGGACGGCAGATCCAACTCGTAGGCGACCTTGCCCACCCTGCGGACAATCTGATAAGGCCCAATGTACCTTGGGCTGATCTTCCCTTTCCTGCCAAATCTCATCACACCCTTCATGAGTGACACCTTCAAGAAAACCCAATCATCAACCTCAAACTCCAGATGCCGACGACGATGATCTGCATACGACTTTTGTCGACTCTGAGCTGTCAATAGCCGCTCCTGAATAAGCTTCACCTTATCCATCGCTCACGAACTGTGTCCGTCCCACTAACTGCACCTCGCCCACATCGAACCATCCTATCGGCGATCTGTACTTCCTCCCATACAAGGCCTCATAAGGCGCCATCTGAATTGTTACACCCCGTAATACCAGGGCTATTAATTGAGAACGTGAATAAGGATTTAAGATTTGAATTTTGGAAGGAAAGAATAATTACATTTTCTTAAGGAAAATTTCGGAAAAAATGTGACGACGGAAAAATTATTAACTTGAAGTATAATGCTTCTAATTGGATTTATGGACTTAGTATTGGATTATAAGGTGTTGGAATTGATAATATGGGGTCCGCCGAGAATTTCACAATTTCGCAGGGACCTTCGAAAAATTATAATATTTTGGACCAATCGGAGGGCGACACGTTGTGCCCCTCCACTTCTCTAGCTAAGATGACAACAAAATAGATATTTTGAGTGGGGACAAGTGGACATGGGTCCCACTCCACTTGGCTATACATATCCAAGTCTTGCAAGACTTGGATCACTTTACACTTAGACAAAACAATAAGCTCTCATCTTCTCCCCTTTAGCTCCATAATTTCGAGAGCCCCTTGGCTAAAAACAACCATTGTTGATCAATTTATTTCTCCAAGATTAAGCCCTTAAACCAAGTGCTAAGCCTAGATTAATATTCTACACGTTTTTACTTGTCTTGGCCGAAAGTTGATGCCAAAACCCTAGGGGTTCCGTCGACTTTTTGGAAGTGAGATTCAAAGAGAAGTTGTTCCTAAGGTTGTAGGGGGTACATATATGTGATTGGAACTTGAAGAAGTTGAGCGAAACGAAAACTGCGCACCAATAAAGACCGGACTGTTTTGGGGCGTTTTTGGGCAATAAATGAGGTAAACGTCCTTCTTCTTTTAAAGTAATTGGATATTACTTATTGTTATTATGTATGGATGAACTTGTGTTAGAAAAGAATGAAGAATAAAAAGCGTTTGAGCCATTTTTGGGGCTAAAACCGATTTGGGACAGATTTGGTGCAAATAGAATTAGTTGGTTATTGTCGTTGTTATCTTCACCTATTGCATGTTATAATGGATTAATATTGTTGTTAATAAGTTGTTATAACTTATGTAGAAGTTTTGGAACTCGAATTGGAATAAAATGGATTAAGGAACGAGTTATCGGGTTGTAGTTGTTGTGGTAGAAACCGCCCAAAACCGTTAGACGTTGTTGTGTCGTTTAGTGGACTGTTTTGAGGTATTAAATACTGGAAATTTAGTTGTTGTTATGCATGTTTAAGTGTAGTAGTTGCTAATGAAAGTCCTAAGGGAATAAGGGTGTGGAAAGGCGTTAAAAGGCCTCACATTTTACCCTCGTTATGGTTGAATTGCGGACTGTTTTTATGGGCTGATTTGTGGACTGTTTTGTATAATCTGGGGCAGAATTTTACACGCCCATTTAGGCGTGTAATACCTTTGGCTAACTGTTGGTTGTGCCTTAAATGTGGCTTGTTGGTTGATGAATACGGGCCTTGGAAAAGGTGGAAAAGTACGTAGAAACAAAGGAAGTGCTGCCCAATTTTCCGTAGAATTAGAGGGCCATTATTTGGTATAAGTCCTACACTTGATAGCTTGTAGTTGATAGAAGTGCTATTGTCATTTTAGGTTGAAGTACTACGTGTAGCACATTCTACTTGGCTTGTGGAATATCCAATAAGGTTGAAGTACATTGGAGCGTATTGCTACTTGTCGTTTGGGTTAGTCGCCAACGAGGTATGTGAACTTCTTCCTTCCTTTGACATGATTATTTGGTAAGTCTATGTGACTAAATTTTAGTGAGTCTATGTGACTTGATTTGGTAAGTCTATGCGACTTAAGTCATTTGAAGTAAGTAAGTCGATTTTGGAAATATATGAGTCTTGATTATGAAAGTATGAGTGGCTTAGTCAAAATTGTATAAGTTACGTGAAGTACTTTAAAGTTAAGAGATTTGATTACAAGTTATGAGACTTTATTTTTGTCACGACCCATTCCGGGGCCCGTGACTGGTGCTTTACCGGGGCACCCAAGTAGTCATACATCAGAGTAATCAGCGGAAATATAAAACAAGACATGAAACAGTTTATAAAATAAGACACAGTTTATGTGAGAAAACATCGTCTTTCGGCATATATATATAAACATGGTTTAGCAGTTACATCCGATACTGTACAACATGACTACAGACCTCTAAGGAAATATACAACTATGGCGGGACAGGGCCCCGCCATACCTTGACTGTACAAAACTATCTACAACAGGGAGATCATACCCAAAAGTAGAGTCTCCGGAAAAGATGGAGCTCCCGACACCAACGTAGAGATCCTAAGAATGTGGATCTAGCACTGCCGCTCTTACCGCAGATGAACGCACTTCAAGGAGGTCAAGACAACAGTACTAAGTATATGAAATCAGAAATACTTAAATGAAAACATATCATTTTAAAATCAGTTTTGCAAGTATGTATGAAACATCCAAGGGACCGCATATAGTGCCACATCATAAACAAGAGCAACAATAGGTAAATCAGAATGGTCTTTTCTAGGCCGCGAATGATCGGGCAGGCCAATTGCCCGTAGTATCACCATGCAAGCCTAACTCACGGACTCGTAGTCCGCATAGGCCAATCCCCTAGGACCGCTTAGGGTACATACCCCCGCATCGAGGGTAGCTTCTCCTCGGCATGGTCCTGGACTCGTCGTGCGCTTGGCCACATAGACCGCATGAGGTATAACCCCGCATCACTAACCCGAACTCCCGTAGCTCCGCATAGGTCCTCGACCCGCATGAGGTATTCTCGAATCATGGTCCTGCATCACTCGAGTCTACCCAGATCGGAGGACACTAACCCCTGAATATGTCAAGAGGTGAGTGATAGTACACTAACATAACAGCTTATCTTTAAACAACATAAGCACAACAAGAACGTTACAAGACACTAACACACATAGCATCATATCATGTCTACTTATCAAACCATCTTATTATTCTTTTCACAATTCAATATAAGTCTGTTATAAACACATAGGCAAACTGTTTCTTTTATCATTCTTAAGTGGTTATACTTAACTTCCCATAAAGCTAGTATAACTCTTAAACTTCTATTTTAAAAACCAATTAGTTCTCTTCTATAAAAAATGATTCAGTATTCTTTTGAAATGCTTTCAGTTCTGTTATACCCCGTATTTTCAGAGTATGTACGTGGGGACGTACGTAGAAAATTTGAGCCTTAAGTTAGGCAAGTTTCGAAATTTGTACACAACACCCGATTAGAGTCGTTTTTCGACGAAACGTTTCCACAGCTTTTGTTGGGAAAATTCCGGCTATGTCATTTATAATTTTTGCGGATTTTTCCGAGAGCCGAAACATTTTGGACCAACGGGAGGGTGACATGTGTCACCCTCACATTGGAAGCACAGGGACGGCGAAATGGCCATTCTTGGCACGTTTTTGTTGCCCAATTTTGGTCAAGGGTTAGGTAGGATATTTTTGTGTAGTTGATGAGCAAGTGGGACCCACAAACACATGGCTTGATCTTGACCTTACACTTGCTATACACTTGGAAGAATCTTGGCCATTGGTTGGCCATTTCTTCACCTATAAATACCTCCATGTTGATGAACTTCTTCATCCAAAATTGTTCTAAGTGTTAAAAATCTCTCCTCCCCTCAACCTTGAAATCGCCCAACACCCCTCCCTTGGTTAAGGCCTTTGGCCAGAGCCTCCTCCCCTCAGGTGTCTAGCCATGGGTACCCCTAGCCTAGTTGTTTTCGTGATAATACCCTTTGTGGTATAGAAATACTCTCCTAGTGTTGTTGTAATGTCCAAATACCTTGGCCCAAATACCTTGTAGTATTCCCAAGGTTACACTTATACAAAAGCCCGTAAAATACGATTATACTTCCTTTAGCCACAAAAACGAAACCCTAAGGAAATCTTCACCCGTTGTTGAAGTTGTAAGTAAGTTGGTTAGAACTTCTAAGGGTTGTTTGGAGCGCCGAGTAGGAGCTAAGCGTTGCTCGTGATCGACTTTATACTTGGATAATTTTGAGCTTATCGAGGTAAACACTCATCGTCCCTTCTATTGTAATTGGAAATTACATGTGTTGAATATATAGTTGTTGTATACTATATATAGAACTGAACTTAGTATTGTGGCAATGTCTTTTGACTTAAGCTCAAGAATAAAGAATTGAACAAGAATCACATGTAAGGATAATAAAGAGAAGAATCGAATCAGAATTACCTAGTGTCAGACATGAGACTTATGTAACATTACCGTAGTAGAATTGTACGCGTCCGTTAGACGTGTTAACCCCCTGGTTGGCTTGGTAGCCGAATCGATAAAGGAGGAGATTTACGCCATGGGAGAGTCTTGCCGAATTTTCTGTAGAAAGATAGAAACTTGTGTTTTGGGGTTAATAGACGTTTGTGGCCTTTATAGGTGAAAGTACTAAGAGTAGCGTATTCTACTCGAGGAGTGGAAAGGGTTAGCAAGGTTGTAGTACTTGGAGCTTTTTGCTTATTGTCGATAATCGTCGCGAGGTATGTGAACCTCTTCCTATCTCTTCTAGCATGATATGTGTGAACTATGTAGTACGGTAGACGTACATGTGTTAACTGTGTTTGATTGTTCTTAAAACATAAAGTGTTATAACGGCTTTATGGGAAGTTGGTTATAACAGCTTTATGTAGGTAAGAAAATACTTTGTGGTTTTAAAAGGTAACTGATGTGAATTATAACTGGCTAGTTATAATAAAGAACTTGATGTATTTCAAAAGATTTATAAATCGTTTTGGAAGGGAGAGTAACACTTGGTTTTAAAAGGTTTTAAAAAAGAGTTATACTAGCTTTATGGGGAGTTAGGTATAATGTCTTAAGAGAGGTAAAGAAAATGGTTTACTGATGTTAGAAGTTAAGAGACTTGATCTTATAAGATAAGAGACTTAACTTATTTGTTTTAATGTGAATGGTTGTGTGAAACCTCATTCGTGAGTAATGAGTACTTGGTTTTATTTAAAGGGATAATGTTTTACTGATTTCGAAATCGAATGTGTATCGATGCACCACCGCAACGTTAATAAAGGAAAATGTATTGAATAATGATGAATTGTATTAAAACCAAGAGAAACCTCCATCCGCATAGAAACTAAGATGAGACAAAATGATATACATTTTCTAGATCATGGTCTGTAATAAGAATGTTGTAAACAAGAATAACCTACTCACGCTGAGACATATATTACTCAATTGTTCTAAAAGGAATCAAGTGATTAAGTTTGGAAACTATGAAACCATTTGAAAATGAGCTTGAGTAATCAAACTAGGCAAACCGAACTTAGGAAAAGAATGTTGTTACTTGATTTTGAAAAGGGAATGTGGGTTGGTCATTCTAATACTACGTATCGGGTGACTTTTATAAAAGTAATGGATCTCTTTTAAAAGAACTTAACGATGTAGTACTTTGGGGTTAAAACCCGACTTTGGCATAAAATGAAAGTACTTTGAGTTGTTGTGAAACTTGCCTATGCTTGTTGTTGTGAAACTTGCCTATGCTTGTTGTTGTGAAACTTGCCTATGCTTGTTGTTGTGAAACTTGCCTATGCTTGTTGTCGTGAAACTTGCCTATGCTTGTGATGATAGCCTTTGTGCAAGTGTGGTATTTCGCGTTACCGCCTCTCGATAGAGGCGGTTGACTTGTCGAGAACTTACTCGACGCATCGGCGTGATGGAGAATTCCACGTATGTTTCCATTTTGATTATCGTCTTGTTGTTGATGTCACATGGACATGTCTACACCGACGCAGATTCCGGCACGCTACGCCACGTCGTTGATTACCCGATATATGGTTATTACCGCAACATGGACGCGTTCTACACCGACGCAGATTCGGGGCATGTGGCTACGCGCGCAGGTTGACCACCCAAAGATATTGTTATTGAGGTTACATGGGCATGTCTACACCGACGCAGATTCCGGTACGGCCACGCGCCTTGTTATTATTGCATCATGGACATGTCTACACCGGCGCAGATTCGGGCACGCGCCATGACGCGAACATGATGGATGTTGTGGGCGTGAGACCCATAGTTATATTTGAGTGGTGACTTTGAGGCGTGAGTCCCGACTTGACCGCTTTATGTTGCATCGTATTTTGGTTATCATACATGTCTCCCGCTTTTAAGCTATTATGATTTCATTTACGATTTGACGCCACATACTGTACTGGCCAGATCGACTCCTTCGGGCTGCGTTCACGCCGCAGTAGAGGTACATCGGCCGTGATCCCCGCCTAGATCTCATTTCAGCGTGTTGAAAGCTCTGCCTTCTGAGGCTTATCTTTGTATGTTTCCTCGAGTTGTAGGTTCTTGTACATTCGTGGTATGGCGGGCCCCGTCCGCCATAGTTGTTGTAAATCTTAGAGGTCCAGAGTAATCGTTGTAAGTGTGGTTTGTAAAAGGATAACTCGTCGTTGTTATGTATATACCAAGGCAAATCGCTTTGGTTGGCCTGCTTATTTATTATATCTCTTGTTTCATGACTCGTGTTTTATTTTTCCGCTGGTTTTCTCGATGTTGTATCACTAGGGTGCCCGGAGGCATCACCACGCCCGAATTCGGGCGTGACAAAGTGGTATCGAGCGCTTAGTCCTCTGAAAGTGTCTACTGCATCGTGTCTAGTAGAGTCTTGATTATCGGTGTCAGGCACCACATCTATAATCGTGAGGCTATAGGACATTTAGGATTGGTTTCATTCTTCTCATTCGAGATCGTGCCTTAGAGCCGTGGTTGTAAGTTGGACCCTACGACGTGTTTCGTTTACCGCTTATGCCTCGCGAAGGCAACCAGTGGCCTGGGGCGGCAAGGCAGCCGAGGGAGCCGCTAGTGGATTCAGAGGAGTACGAGGGCGCAGCCCGGCCAAGACTGAGGTAGTGCTTGACGGCGAGTTTTGGCGACGCCGCAAAGACCAAAGAGAGTTTAGAGCCGCAGCAGCCGCCGAGACTACAAGACCGAGCCTCCACCCCACACCGAGCGGGGAGATGGGTCACGCGAGATGGCCCGCTTATCGCCGTGGTCAGGCCGATATGAGAGATAGGCCGGACGCAGCAGCTCAGCCCAAAGAAGACTGTAGGCACCCGAGGCGCATGGCTGAGGCTACGGATTTCTTAGTCAGAGCCCGCCCGAGTTTTACGGTCGAGGCCGGAGGATGATCCGCAGGAGTTCATCCGTCGATTGCAGGATCACGCGGGTGATCAAGGCTTCAGAGACCGAGTCCGTGATATTTGTTCGCATCGGCCGCGTGATACCGCAATGATTGGTTTGACTCATGAGCTTTCGGGGAGCATGCACTTCCACCGCTTGGGACGAAGTTTTGGGGGCCTTCGGCACATTTCTTGCCTCCACAAACGGCGAGGGCTCGGCCGGCTGATTTTTGATGTTGAGGCGTAACGCGCATACCGAGTACAATGTGAGTTCGACTCATCGCCCTGTATGTTCCCGCATTAGTAGCTAGTATGGAGGATCGAGTGCACCGATATGTTACGTGGCTCGATGATTACCTAGCGAGAGTTGTTCGGTGTTTCTTCACCGCATGGACATTGCCCGCATTCGTGCTCATGCACACGGGTGCGGCGAGCGCAGATCGACGGTGGACCGCCACAGGTAAGGCCAAGACGGCCGGATATTTTGGCGACTTTCGAGGCGGACCGCCTCAGCAGCAGACTAGTTATGTACCTCCGCCATTGCAGAGTGGTCCTCCGCAGCCTTCGGGACCCTTGGGATATTCAGAGCGTGTCGCTCCTGTGTTTCGGGATGTTCAGGAGTAGGTGTTGGCAGATGCAGCCACCCTACCTCGTGGTCGATGGTAGACCGCATTTCGGGAGTGTCGTAGTACCAAGGGAGCTTGTTATTCTTGCGCCAACAGGCCATATGACGAGAGACCGTCCGACTGTGGGTAGCGCTGGTAGATAGCACAGACTACTAGAGCCATGCCACGGTAGAGGTCGCGGTGGAAGTTCCGCTTTAGCGGCCTTGAACCGCCTAGTTTCAGGTATATCCTTAACCCTGTAGATACTTGTATGTATTGATGTTAATGATGTGTTAAGTGTTATGTTCGGATAGCTTTTTGCTATAGTGTGATTAAAAATCTGGTTAGTGTGATATGGAAGTGGTAGCTTCCATGACGTGTTCCGTGTCGGCGGAAGTTGGCGCCATGATGGGTCGGGTTGCCATGCGGGCCAACCCGCCCCGCTTCGGCGGCGGTCAGCTCGTGGTCCCGCCAGTGGCGGTGGTCACGAGGTGCTAGGCCCAAGTTTAGATGACCATCGATGAGTTCGTGGATACGCTCGACCGTAATCAGTTCGTGAAGGCCGAGAATGGCCTTAGAGGAAATCGAGGTTAGTAAGATGACCAAGTTTGGAGGTAGTGACTCAAGGGTTGGAAACGTAAGCATTGATCAAGTGTGCGCAGATCGGGAAGAGTTCGAGTGTTCGAACAGGTACGACGAGGTAGGGAGAAGTGAACGAGTGTGATCGCTTTCTTTTGTGAAATGAAGGTGCGCAGAGGAGTATATTTTAGACCTTGGTGGAACTTTTGTGATAACAGAGGTGATGCCTCGTGGACTTGGGATTTCGATTTTGTGCATTTGTTATTTCATGGTCAGCGTGGCATGATTGTTTTCAGACGTATAGCGGAAGACTATCTCGCGCATGTTTGTGTTGAGACTTGAGAAGGAACATTCGGGACGAATGTTTCTAAGGGGGGAAGAATGTTATACCCCGTATTTTCAGAGTATGTACGTGGGGACGTACGTAGAAAATTTGAGCCTTAAGTTAGGCAAGTTTCGAAATTTGTACACAACACCCGATTAGAGTCGTTGACTAAACGCTTCCACAGCTTTTGTTGGGAAAATTCCGCTATGTCATTTATAATTTTTATGGATTTTTCCAGAGACGAAACATTTTGGACCAACGGAGGGTGACATGTGTCACCTCACATTGGAAGCAAAGGGACGCGAAATGGCCATTCTTGGCACGTTTTTGTTGCCCAATTTTGGTCAAGGGTTAGGTAGGATATTTTTGTGTAGTTGATGAGCAAGTGGGACCCACAAACACATGGCTTGATCTTGACCTTACACTTGCTATACACTTGGAAGAATCTTGGCCATTGGTTGGCCATTTCTTCACCTATAAATACCCCTCCATGTTGATGAACTTCTTCATCCAAAATTGTTCTAAGTGTTAAAAATCTCTCCTCCCCTCAACCTTGAAATCGCCCAACACCCCTCCCTTGGTTAAGGCCTTCGCCGAGAGCCTCCCTCCCCTTTGTGGTGTCTAGCCGTGGTACCCCCTAGCCTAGTTGTTTTCAGATAATACCCCTTGTTGTGGTATAGAAATACTCTCCTAGTGTTGTTGTAATGTCCAAATACCTCGCCCAAATACCTTGTAGTATTCCCAAGGTTACACTTATACAAAAGCCCGTAAAATACGATTATACTTCCTTTAGCCACAAAAACGAAACCCTAAGGAAATCTTCACCCGTTGTTGAAGTTGTAAGTAGAAGTTGGTTAGAACTTCTAAGGGTTGTTTGGAGCGCCGAGTAGGAGCTAAGCGCTGCTCGTGATCGACTTTATACTTGGATAATTTTGGGCTTATCGAGGTAAACACTCATCGTTCCTTCTATTGTAATTGGAAATTACATAAGTGTTGAATATATAGTTGTTGTATACTATATATAGAACTGAACTTAGTATTGTGGCAATGTCTTTTGACTTAAGCCCAAGAATAAAGAATTGAACAAGAATCACATAGAAGGATAATAAAGAGAAGAATCGAATCGTAATTACCTAGGGTCAGACATAAAGAGACTTATGTAACATTACCGTAGTAGAATTGTACGCGTCCGTTAGACGTGTTAACCCCTGGTTGGCTTGGTAGCCGACTCGATAAAGCGAGGAGATTTACGCTGCCATGGGGAGTCGCCGAATTTTCTCAGAGAAAGATAGAACTTGTGTTTTGGGGTTAATAGACGTTTGTGGCCTTTATAGGTGAAAGTACTAAGAGTAGCGATTCTACCATGGCGAAAGGGTTAGTGCGTTGTAGTACTGGAGCTTTTTGCTTATTGTCGATAATCGCCGCGAGGTATGTGAACCTCTTCCTATCTCTTCTAGCATGATATGTGTGAACTATGTAGTACGGTAGACGCATACGTGTTAATCGTGGTTTGATTGTTTAAAACATAAAGTGTTATAACGGCTTTATGGGAAGTCAAGTTATAACGACTTTATGTAGGTAAGAAAATACTTTGTGGTTTTAAAAGGTAATCGATGTGAATTATAACGGCTAGTTATAATAAAGAACTTGATGTATTTCAAAAGATTTATAAATCGCTTTTGGAAGGAGAGTAACACTTGGTTTTAAAAGGTTTTAAAAGAGTTATACTAGCTTTATGGGAGTTAGGTATAATGTCTTAAGAGAGGTAAAGAAAATGGTTTATCGATGTTAGAAGTTAAGAGACTTGATCTTATCAGATAAGAGACGTAACTTATTTGTTATAATGTGAATGGTTGTGTGAAACCTCATTCGTGAGTAATGAGTACTTGGTTTTATTTAAAGGGATAATGTTTTACCGATTTGAAATCGAATGTATCGATGCACCAACGCAACGTTAATAAAGGAAAATGTATTGAATAATGATGAATTGTATTAAAACCAGAGAAACCTCCATCCGCATAGAAACTAAGATGAGACAAAATGATATACATTTTCTAGATCATGGTCATGTAATAAGAATGTTGTAAACAAGAATAACCTACTCTCACGTGAGACATATATTACTCAATTGTTCTAAAAGGAATCAAGTGATTAAGTTTGGAAACTATGAAACCATTTGAAAATGAGAAGCTTGAGTAATCAAACTAGGCAACCGAACTTAGGAAAAGAATGTTGTTACTTGATTTTGAAAAGGGAATGTGGGTTGGTCATTCTAATACTACGTATCGGGTGACTTTTATAAAAGTAATGGATCTCTTTTAAAAGAACTTAACGTATGTAGTACTTTGGGGTTAAAAACCCGACTTTGGCATAAAATGAAAGTACTTTGAGTTGTTGTGAAACTTGCCTATGCTTGTTGTTGTGAAACTTGCCTATGCTTGTTGTTGTGAAACTTGCCTATGCTTGTTGTCGTGAAACTTGCCTATGCTTGTGATGATAGCCTTTGTTGCAAGTGTGGTATTTACGTGTTACCGCTCTCGACAGAGGGCCGTTGACTTGTTGAGAACTTACTTGACGCATCGGCGGTGATGGAGAATTCCACGTATGTTTCCATTTTGATTATCGCCTTTGTTGTTGATGTCACATGGACATGTCTACACCGACGCAGATTCGGGGCACGCGCTACGCGCCGTTGATTACCGATATATGGTTATTACCGCAACATGGACGTGTCTACACCGACGCAGATTCCGGCATGGGCTACGCGCGCAGGTTGACCACCCAGATATTGTTATTGAGGTTACACGGGCATGTCTACACCGGCGCAGATTCCGGTACGTGGCCACGCGCCTTGTTATTATTGCATCATGGACATGTCTACACCGATGCAAGATTCCGGCACGCGCCATGACGCGAACATGATGGATGTTGGCGTGAGACCCATAGTTATATTTGAGTGGTGACTTTGAGGGCGTGAGTCCCCGACTTGACCGCTTATGTTGCATCGTATTTTGGTTATCATACATGTCTCCCGCTTTTAAGCTATTATGATTTCATTTACAGATTTGACAAGCTTTCACATACTTGGTACTGTTATCGACCTCCTTCGGGGCCGCTCATGCCGCAGTAGAGGTACATCGGTCGTGGATCCCCGCCTAGGATCTCATTTCAGCGTGTTGAAAGCTCCGTTCTTGAGGCTTATCTTTGCATGTTTCCTCGAGTTGTAGGTTCTTGTACATTCTGGTATGGCGGCCCCGTCCGCCATAGTTGTTGTAAATCTTAGAGGTCAGAGTAATCGCAAGTGTGGTTTGTAAAGGATAATCGTCGGGTTGTTATGTATATACCAAGGCAAATCGCTTTGGTGGCCTGCTTTATTTATTATATCTCTTGTTTCATGACTCGTGTTTTATTTTCCGCTGGTTTTCTCGATGTTGTATCACTAGGTGTCCGGTAAGGCACTACCACGCCCTAATTCGGGCGTGACAAGTTCTTTATTATTCAAAGCTTAAGCCAGGCATCGCTGTAAGTATTATTCAGCTTAAGCCGTGAGGCATTGTCGTAAGTATTATTCAGAGCTTAAGCCGTGAGGCATTGCCGTAGTTATTATTCGATTAACACACGTACGCTCACCGCACTACATATATATTGTAAAATATCATGCTTTAGGAAGAATCACATACCTTCTCAAAAAACCACCGCCAAGTTGAATATGTCGCGCAGAGAATCAAATTTATAATAGTCGACACGCCTATCGACGCTCGCACTACTTTGTAAACGCTTCTAAACAGAGGGTTCTATATCCTACGGAAAATTGGGCATTTCCCTACCCTGAGCTACTCAAGCTCATCGTGAAAACAAATTCTATGTAAGTACAATTTGATTATTCTTCTTTAAACCCTTCATCGTGATAACAGTTCAATTCTATTCGTGATATTCTTCTAAGTATTTATACTTATTCTTATACTACTACAGTATGTATTCTCTAATTCAAAAGAGGGTTAGGATTATTTACCTCGGTAAGCCCAATAATATCCTAGATAAAGTTGCGCCTGAGCAAGGTTTAGCTCCTAAGTTGTACGCTCCGGTAGCTCCAAGAAACCTTAGAAGTTCTTCACAACTTCTACTAAGGACTAAGGGATTTGGGCTAGGGTATTTTGGGCATTATAACAATACAAGAAGGTAACTTTTCTACCAAGGGAGGGGGTAGATTTGCCTAGGCTAGGGGGGCCTCGCCAAACTTCAAAAGGGAGGGGTAGGAGGCTTTGGACGAAAAGCTTTAGAGAGAGGGGAGGATTTTTCAAGACTTGGAAATTGATTTGTGGATGAAGAACTCTTCATCTAAGGGGGGTATTTATAGGTCAAGACATGGCCAACCAATGGCCAAGATTTAGCCAAGTGCTAGGCAAGTGTAAGGTCAAGATTAGGGCAAGTGTCCTTGGCCAACTTGCACACAAAATATCCTACCTAATCCTTGACTTGTGCAAAGGCACAAAAAACGTGCAACTCCTAGTCCAATTCGTCCAATGGACGATTTCAAGTCCACCACTTGGAGGGTGTCAAGTGTCGCCTCCCGTTGGTCCAAAATGTTTCGCCTCGGAAAAATCCGCAAAAATACTAAATGACATAGCCGAATTTTCCTACGAAAGCTGTGGAAACGTTTCGTCGGAAAACGATTCTTTTAGTGAGTTGTGCACAAATAAAAACGTCCAAGGCTTAACTTTTAAGGCCAAACTTTCAGACGCACGCCTACGCATACTCCGAAATACGGGTATAACATTCTCCTCCTTAGAAACATTCGCCCGAATGTTCCTTCCCAAGACAAGCTTAACGATAAGATTTTTCATAACTTAAACGATTGCAAATGCCACACACGCCACGTAACAACACTTAGGCATAAACGATAATGAAGATTTACAAGTAGGAAAGTGAATTACCCGAGGTGTGGGAATAGGTGAGGATACTTCGCCTCATGTCCTCCTCGCCTTCCCACGTCATCTTCTCCCGAGCTCGTTCCGCCACAAGACTTTGACGAAGCCACATCCTTCGTCCGCAGACGCCTAACTCGACGATCGATTATCGCTATGGAATTTCCTCATACGATAACCCCTGGCCACCGACATCGTCAATCGGGTGTACCTAGATGGATCCCCGATACATCTCTCAAAGATAGATACGTGAAACACCGGATGCACCGCCTCCAGATCGGACGGCAGATTCAACTCGTAGGCAACCTTGCCTACCTGCGACAACTAAACGCCCAATATACCTTGGGCCGAAGTTTCCTTCTTCCCGAATCTCATCACACCTTCATGGGTGACACCTTTAGAAAACCCAATCATGAACCTCGAACTCAAGATGCCGACGACGATGATCTCGTGATATGACTTCGCCGACTCGACTGTCAATAGCCGCCTCGATAAGCTTCACCTTATCCATCGCTCGCTGCACCAAATCTGGTCCCACTAGCTGCACCTCGCCCACATCGAACCAACCTATAGGCGATCTGCACTTCCTCTCATACAAGGCCTCATAAGGCGCCATCTGAATACTGGAGTGATAGCTATTATTGTACGCGAACTCAACTAGAGGCAAATGATCCTCCCAGCTACCACGGTCGATAACACAGCTCGCAGATATCCTCAAGAGTCCGGATAGTGCGCTTCGGCCGTCCGCCTGCTCGTGGATGGAATGCGATTTCAGCTTACTCGCCCCTAAACCTCTCTGGAAAGACCTCCAGAAGTTAGCCGTAAACTGTGCTCATCTGTCTGATATGATCGAAATAGTGACTCCATGCAGTCTGACGATCTCTCGGATGTAAAGTCTGGCATAATCCTCACTAAAAAGTCGCCCCGACGGAAGAAAGTGGGCTGATTTCGCCACCGTCGACGATAACCCATATAGAATCATGTCTCCTCTGAGTGCGAGGTAATCCTGTGATAAAATCCATGTTGATTACCTCCCACTTCCAGGTCGGGATCTCAATCGTCTGTAACAAACCACTAGGCCTCTGGTGCTCTACCTTTACCTGCTGACAACACGGGCCTGAGCTACGAACTCTGCAATGTCCCTCTTCAAGCCATCGCACCAATACACAGATCTAAGGTCGTGGTACATCTTGGTCGACCCCGGATGGATAGAGTAACGCGCGCTGTGTGCTTCCCCAAGAACTCGCCAAGTCTCAAACATCCGAACACACAACACGCCTCAAACCTTAGCACCCCATCGTGCTACCTCAAAAGGACCCTTGCCTCACGAAGAGTCAGATCACGATATCGAATCAAAGTCGGATCTCGAATCGTTGCCTCTTCACCTCTCGACGATGGAAGACTCGGCAACCTCACGAACTCTAACCCCATCGCTATCGGAATCAATCAAACGGACACCAAGGCTCGCTAATCGATGCAAATCACGAACCATGTCCCTCCTCTCTACCGCACATCCGATAGGCTCCCATCGACCTACGACTAAGAGCATACGCCACAACATTGGCTTTCCCGTGGTACAGATATCAACATCGTAATCCTTAAGCAACTCTAACCACCGTCTCGCCGTAAGTTCGGCTCCTCCGTCGAAGATATACCGAGGCTCTTGTGGTGCGTATAAATATCCACGTGAACCCCATACAAATAGTGCCTCGGATCTTCAAAGCGTGAATCACACCGCCAACTCCAAATCATGGGTGGGGTAGTTCCTCGTGTTTCTTCACGTCGATGCATATGCTATAACCTTGCCATGCTGCATCAACACACATCCCAACCCGATGCCTCGACGATCGCAATACACAACATAACCGTCGACCTGCGGAAGAGTAAGAACGGGGCTGCCGCCTCTCTTTCAAAGAATCGAAACCCCGCCACAAGCATCAGTCCATCAAACTTGGCCGCTTACGAGTCACCTAGTCAATGGTGCGTAGATAGAAGCAAACTTCTCCACGAACCGCCGATAATATCCTCGCAAGGCCCGTAAATCGCGAACCTCTCGCCGGAGTAGTAGGTCTAGGCCAAGTCCCGATCGCTTCGATTTGCCGTATCCACTCGAATGCCATCACCCAGCAATATGCCCAAGAAACGCCATCAAGTCAACCAAAACTCACATTTGGAAAACTTGGCGCATAATCGCTGGTCTCGAGAATCACAAGACAGCCCTCAAATGCTCAGCATGCTCCTCGCTCTGGCGAGAATAAACCAAGATATCATCAATGAACACTATCACAAACGTGTCCAAAATGGTTTGAACACTCGGTTCATCAAATCCATGAATACCGCCGGAGCATTGGTCAACCCAAAAGACATGACCCTGAACTCATAATGCCCGTACCGGGTCCGGAATGCAGTCCTAGGGACATCCACCTCTCTGACTCGCACCTGATGATAGCCCGATCGCAGATCAATCTTGGAGAAACATCTCGCACCCTGCAACTGGTCGAACAAATCATCAATCCTGGGAAGGGGGTATCTGTTCTTAATGGTCACCTTGTTCAGCTGTAATCAACACACATGCGCAGCGTCCCGTCCTTCTTCTTCACGAACAATACCGGCGCTCCCCAGGGAGAAACACTAGGCCTGATGAAGCCCTTCTCCAGCAAATCCCTAAGCTGATCCTTCAACTCTCTCAACTCGGCAGGTGCCATTCTGTATGGCGGAATGGAAATAGGCCGAGTGTCTGGCAATATGTCAATACAAAACTCAATCTCCCTCTCAGGAGGGATACCCGGGAGGTCGTCTGGAAACACGTCTGGGAACTCTCTGACCACCGAATCGAGAAAATCTGGTACCGCAGCCTTGATATCAAACACCCAACGAGATGGTAGATATACCCTTCTCGCACCATCTTCCTAGCCTTGAGGTAGGAAATAAACCTACCCTCGGCGATACCGTGCTCCTCCCACTCAACAACCGGCCTCCTCAGAAACCGGAACCGCACTACTCTCTCTCGCCTACGTTGGCGTAGTGAAGCTAGCCAATCCATCCCCATGATCACGTCAAGTCAATCATCTCCAATTCTATCAAGTCGGCAGTGGTCCGACGATCGTAAATGGTCACAGACAAGCTCTATATACCCGCCGAGCTACCACCGAATCACCCACTGGCGTAGCTACCTCGAAAGGGTCTATGGACTCAGGCTCTATCCCTATCCTACTAGCAACAAGGGGAGATATATAGGACAGAGTAGAACCCGGATCTATCAAAGCATACACATCAAACCCGTGAACCGATAAGGTACGTGGCGACGACATCGTGAGGCCTCCCGATCCCGGTTACCGACAAAGCATAAATGCGGTCGAGGACCGCTAGAATCTGGGACCGCGCCACGACCTGCCGCGACTGTTGGTCCATGAGTACCTTGCCCTCCAGGCGAGTAGTCGGGGATGAAGAAGACGCGAAAGAACTCAGAGGTCGACTTACCATCAAGATCGCCTTTGGCCTGACAGTTCCGCATAGTGACCTGCTGGCCACAATCAAACAAGCTCCGTAGCACCACAACTCCCGGTGGGATCTACCGCGACGGCCACACCGGCGGGTGGTCCCGATCGCCGCACTTCGCCGCTCGACGCTCAAGTCCCGGGGCCCAGTGCGCCTCGAATATCTCGGCTGCGGCCGGCGACGCGCGCAGAGTGCTCGAGCCGGCCGTGGTGCAAATCTAGATCGGCCGAGGCCGCCACCACGATAGCCACCAAAAGACCTCGCCGCCTGGTCTTCTTCTGCTGCTGCCTGTCAACCCGTCGGTCTCTACGCTCCTCACATCCAAGAGCATGAGCCTGCATGCGGGTAATGTCCATACCCGGCTGAAGAGAAACACCCGCACATGACTCGGCCATATAGTCATCTAGCCTGGTGACGTAGCGGTGCACCCTATCCTCCATAACTGCTACCAACGCTGGGACATATCGAGCCAATGAATCAAACTCGACATTGTACTCACGACAAGCGGCGCCCTCTCGCCTCGCAGAAAAATCTATTCGCCGCGCCTCCTCATCCGCGAGGCAAGAAGTGAGTGAGAAAGCCTCGAGAACTCATCCCACTTAGCTGGGGACGCGTGCTCTCCCCGGGATAACTCCCATGAATCAAACCAATCGACTGCGGTATCACGCAGCCTATGTGAACCAAAGATCACGGACTCGGTCTCCGACGCCCGATCACTCGAATCCTTCAGTGGCGATGGATGAACTCCTGCGGATCATCCTCCGCCTCGACCAGTAAAACTCGCGCGGCTACAACTCGTGAAGTCTCGTAGCCTCAAACTCTTCGCCTCGGGTGAACCACGGTACGATCGAGGCTGGACTGAATCGCGATCCACTGCCTCATGTTCGCCACGATCCCGCCGCAGTTGGGCCATCTCCTTGTACCCTAACTCCTCCGCCCCAGGCTGTGGGACAGGAGGTGTGGGTACTGTGGTCTCTGCTGGGGCCGGCGGCGTCGTAGAACTCGCCGTCTCTGGTATAGACTGGGCCCGAGCCCTCGTGACTCTAGGTGTCCCACTAGCAGCTCCCTCGGCTGCCTTGCCCTTCTGGGCCCGGGTTGCCTTACGTGGAGGCATAACTGTTACAGAAAAGGAATACGTTAGAGGGGTCCAACTTTAACACAGCTCTAAAGCACGATCTCAGAGTGAGAAGAATGGAAACCAATCCTAAATATCCTATAGCCTCCTGATTATTGGTGTGGTGCACAACGCACCGATAATCAAGACTCTACTAGATACGGTCTGTAGACACTTTCCGAGGATTAACTGCTCTGATACCACTTTTGTCACGACCCATTCCGGGGCCCGTGACTGGTGCCTTACCGGGGCACCCAAGTAGTCATACATCAGAGTAATCAGCGGAAATATAAAACAAGACATGAAACAGTTTATAAAATAAGACACATTTTATGTGAGAAAACATCGCTTTCGCATATATATATAAACATGGTTTAGCGATACATCCGATATCGCATAACATGACTAGAGACCTCTAAGGAAATATACAACTATGGCGACAGGCCCCGCCATACCCCGATCAGACAAAACTCTCTACCACAGGGAGATCATACCCAAAAGTAGAGCCTCCGGAAAAGATGGAGCTCCCGACACCAACGTGGAGATCCTAAGGATGTGGATCTAGCACCTGCTTGCCCTTACCTGCGGCATGAACGCAGCCCCCCGAAGGAGGTCAGTACAACAGGTACTAAGTATATGAAACTGTAAAATACTTAAATGAAAACATATCATTTTAAAATCAGTTTGCAAGTATGTATGAAACAACCAAGGGGACCGCACATAGTGCCACATCATAAACAAGAGCAACAATAGGTAAATTGTAACAGGTCTTTTCTAGGCTGCGAATGATCGAAGCAGGGCCAATTGCCCGTAGTATCACCATGCAAGCCTAATCCTGGACTCTCGTAGTCCGCATAGGCCACTCACATAGGCCCGCATAGGGTACATAACCCCGCATCGAGGGTAGCTACTCCTCGGCATCGTCCTGGACTCGTAGTCCGCATGACCACATAGACCGCATGAGGTATAACCCCGCATCACTAACCTGGAACTCCCGTAGCTCCGCATAGGTCCCCTGGACCCGCATGAGGTATTCTCGAATCATGGTCCCAGACCGCCTGAGTCTACCCCGCATCGGAGGGCAGCTTAACCCCCGGTAATATGTCAAGAGGTGAGTGATAGTACACTAACATAACAACTTATCTTTAAACAACATAAGCACAACAAGAACGTTACAAGACACTAACACACATAGCATCATATCATGTCTACTTATCAAACCATCTTATTATTCTTTTCACAATTCAATATAAGTCTGTTATAAACACATAGGCAAACTGTTTCTTTTATCATTCTTAAGTGGTTATACTTAACTTCCCATAAAGCTAGTATAACTCTTAAGCTTCTGTTTTAAAAACCAATTAGTTCTCTTCTATAAAAAAATGATTCAGTATTCTTTTGAAATGCTTTCAGTTCTTTATTATTCAGGCTTAAGCCGTGAGGCATTGCCGTAAGTATTATTCAGGCTTAAGCCGTGAGGCATTGCCGTAAGTATTATTCAGGCTTAAGCCGTGAGGCATTGCCGTAGTTATTATTCAGTTAACACATGTACGTCTACCGTACTACATATATATTGTAAAATATCATGCTTTAGGAAGAATCACATACCTTCTCAGCGAAAACCACCTGCCAAGTTGAATATGTCGCGCGCAGAGAATCAAATTTATAATAGTCGACACGCCTATCAACGCTCACTACTTTGTAAATGATTCTAAGCAGAGGGTTCTATATCCTACGTAAAATTGGGCGACTTCCCTACCGGTGAGCTACTCAAGTTCATCAGAAAACAAATTCTATGTAAGTACAATTTGATTATTCTTCTTTAAACCCTTCTCGTGATAACAGTTCAATTCTATTCGTGATATTCTTCTAAGTATTTATACTTATTCTTATACTACTACAAGATGTATTCTCTAATTCAAAAGAGGTTAGGATTATTTACCTCGGTAAGCCCAATAATATCCTAGATAAAGTCGCGCGAGCAAGGTTTAGCTCCTAAGTTGACGCTCCCAGAGTCTAAGAAACCTTAGAAGTTCTTCACAACTTCTACTAAGGACTAAGGATTTGGGCTAGGGTATTTTGGGCATTATAACAATACAAGAAGGTAACTTTTCAACCAAGGGAGGGGGTAGATTTCGGCTAGGCTGGGGCCCTCGGCCAAACTTCAAAAGGGGAGGGGGGTAGGAGGCTTTGGACGAAAAGCTTTAGAGAGAGGGGGATGGATTTTTTCAAGACTTGGAAATTGATTTGTGGATGAAGAACTCTTCATCTAAGGGGGGTATTTATAGGTCAAGACATGGCCAACCAATGGCCAAGATTTAGCCAAGTGCTAGGCAAGTGTAAGGTCAAGATTAGGGAAAGTTTCCTTGGCCAACTTGCACACAAAATATCCTACCTAATCCTTGACTTGTGCAAAGGCACAAAAAACGTGCAACTCCTAGTCCAATTCGTCCAATGGACGATTTCAAGTCCACCAATTGGAGGGTGCCAAGTGTCGCCCTCCCGTTGGTCCAAAATGTTTCGTCTCTCGGAAAAATCCGCAAAAATACTAAATGACATAGCCGGAATTTTCCCTACAAAAGCTGTGGAAACGTTTCGTCGGAAAACGATTCTTTTAGTGAGTTGTGCACAAATAAAAACGTCCAAGGCTTAACTTTTAAGGCCAAACTTTCGTACGTACGCCCTTACGTACATACTCCGGAAATACGGGGTATAACAATTTTTCAAGATATGGGTTACTTGGTTTACTTCTAAAGTTAAGAGGCTTGATTTCGAAAGAGTATGTGACTTGAGTTTTAAAAGTATACGTTTATTGATTTAAAGAGAAGGAGTTTTATGATTCTTTTTAAGTATGTATGTACGTAGTACTTTTGAGTTTAGTTTCCCCAATGTGATAAGAAATAAAAGTGCCTTAAGTTCTCTAAAATGAAAGGTTGTTATAATAGCTTTATGAGAAGTTGTTATAACGACTTAAGAAAAAGTGAAAGGGTGGTTAAAATGTTATGTAAGGAAAATCACACCGAGCCTACAAATAGGCCGGATTATGTTATGAGATACACCGAGCCTACAAATAGGCCGGATTACGCCATATTACCCCGAGCCTACACATAGGCCGGGTTACGTTATCTTACACCGAGCTCCACAGGCGGGCCGGATTATGCTACATGATTCCACAGTACACCGAGCTGCACAGGCGGGCCGGATTATGCTACATGATTCCACAGTACACCGAGCTCCGCAGGCGGGCCGGATTATGCTACATGATTTCACAGTACACCGAGCCCCACAGGAGGGCCGGATTATGCTACATGATTCCACAGTACACCGAGCCCCACAGGCGGGCCGGATTATGCCACGTGATTTATCAGTACACCGTGTCCCGCAAATGGGCCGGATTACGTTATCACGTATGGATAATCAAAGTAAGCTCCCAAATAAGAAGTTCCTCCATAAATGGTCGGATTATGTTATGTAAGTTATGTGGGAAAACTTGATTGAATTCTTAAGTATGTATGTAAGAATATGATGTTAATTCTTATTGAAAGAAGGAAAAGAATGATTAATGTACGATTGATTTCATGAGTTAAAATGGCACGGTAGGATTAATTTTTATACTTGTCCCTGTCATTATTTTGTACAGTTATGATCTTGTTTAATGTACTTTATTTCCGTTCCATACTTAGTACTTGTTGTACTGACCCCCTTAGGGGGGCTGCGTTCATGTCCGCAGGTCTAGGTACACAGTTGTGGATCCGCGAGCTTAGGATCCTTGTTCAGCATTTTGAGATGGCTCCAAGTTCCGGAGTTTCTCATTATGGCTAGGTATATTCAGCGGTACGGCGGGGCCTTGTCCCGTCATAGTTGTTGTCACCTTCTTAGAGGTTTGTATTCATATGTAATGGGTGGTGTAAGTTGTATTTACATTGTTGTACATCGTAGACCCTTTCGGGTGATTTATATTATACGGAAGCCTTTCCGGCTTTTCCTTTGTTTTAAAAAAAAATGAGTGTTATTTATCTTCCGCGGTTTATTTATGTTGTATGGGTAGAAGGGTGCCCATGTAGGGGAACCAGTCACGGGCCTGGGATTTGGGTCGTGACAGAGTGGTATCAGAGCAGTTAGTCCTCGGCATGTCTACAGACCGTGTATAGTAGAGTCTTGTTTATCGATGTGTTGTGCACCACATCTATAAACAGGAGGCTATAGTACATTTAGGATTGGTTTCCCTTCTTCTCTCTCTGAGATCGTGCGATAGAGTTGTGTTGTTAGGGTAGTCTCTCCCTAACATGTTATTTTGATTGTAGATATGAGAAAGACAACAGTGACCCAGAAGGGATTATATGGGCTTCGTATCCAGGTTGGTAAAACTATTGTACAGTTGGTATAATGATGATGTGTATCTGTACGAGCGTATTTATTTGGGGTACTATGTGTGTTTCCTAGAATGATTGTGAGTTACCATGAGTTGGTTAAGCCTTAATAATTACTTGGAAGGTGTGAAACAGTTTATTGAATCCACACCTAGGCTTTATATATGTACTTATTTGGAATAGTCAAGAGGTAATGAACTGACTAAGATTGTGATAGACTCTTGAAAGATGAGGTTTAATTGACTTATGGACATACCATGTTATTAGATTGCCCGGCATGTTGTATGCTTAAGTGAGATGCACGAATAATATTTTTATGGAGTAAATATGGTTGTTGTGATTAGGACAACATGATATTGAGATTATGAGAAACTATCTTACCCGTATGAGGGGAGAGATAATGTAAGATTGGGACATGGAATAATCGAGAATCGTGGAATACTAGCTAACTATTGAGACCTTAGATGGACATTCGAGGACGAATGTTTCTAAGGGGGGAAGGATGTTACACCCCGTAATACCAGGGCTATTAATTGAGAACGTGAATAAGGATTTAAGATTTGAATTTTGGAAGGAAAGAATAATTACAATTTCTTAAGGAAAATTTCGGAAAAAATGTGACGGAAAAAATTATTAACTTGAAGTATAATGCTTCTAATTGGATTTATGGACTTAGTATTGGATTATAAGGTGTTGGAATTGATAATATGGGGTCCGTGAGAATTTCACAATTTCGCAGGACCTTCAAAAATTATAATTTTTTGGACCAATCGGAGGGCGACACGTGGCGCACCTCCACTTGTCTAGCTAAGATGACAACAAAATAGATATTTTGAGAGGGGACAAGTGGACATGGGTCCCACTCCACTTGGCTATACATATCCAAGTCTTGCAAGACTTGGATCACTTTACACTTAGACAAAACAATACGCTCTCATCTTCTCCCTTTAGCTCCATAATTTCGAGAGCCCTTGGCTAAAAACAACCATTGTTGATCAATTTATTTCTCCAAGATTAAGCCCTTAAACCAAGTGCTAAGCCTAGATTAATATTCTACACGTTTTTACTTGTCTTGGCCGAAAGTTGATGCCAAAACCCTAGGGGTTCCGTCGACTTTTTGGAAGTGAGATTCAAAGAGAAGTTGTTCCTAAGGTTGTAGGGGTACATATATGTGATTGGAACTTGAAGAAGTTGAGCGAACGAAACTGCGCACCAATAAAGACCGGACTGTTTTGGGGCGTTTTTGGGCAATAAATGAGGTAAAAGTCCTTCTTCTTTTAAAGTAATTGGATATTACTTATTGTTATTATGTATGGATGAACTTGTGTTAGAAAAGAATGAAGAATAAAAAGCGTTTGAGCCATTTTTGGGGCTAAAACCGATTTGGGACAGATTTGGTGCAAATAGAATTAGTTGGTTATTGTCGTTGTTATCTTCACCTATTGCATGTTATAATGGATTAATATTGTTGTTAATAAGTTGTTATAACTTATGTAGAAGTTTTGGAACTCGAATTGGAATAAAATGGATTAAGGAACGAGTTATCGGGTTGTAGTTGTTGTGGCCGAGAAACTGCCCAAAACTGTTAGACGTTGTTGTGTCGTTTAGTGGACTGTTTTGAGGTATTAAATACTGGAAATTTAGTTGTTGTTATGCATGTTTAAGTGTAGTAGTTGCTAATGAAAGTCCTAAGGGAATAAGGGTGTGGAAAGGCGTTAAAAGGCCTCACATTTTACCCTCGTTATGGTTGAATTGCGGACTGTTTTTATGGGCTGATTTGTGGACTGTTTTGTATAACTGTGGGGCAGAATTTTACACGTCCATTTAGGCGTGTAATACCCTTTGGCTAACTGTTGGTTGTGCCTTAAATGTGGCTTGTTGGTTGATGAATACGGGCCTTGGAAAAGGTGGAAAAGTACGTAGAAACAAAGGAAGTGCTGCCCAATTTTCCGTAGAATTAGAGGGCCATTATTTGGTATAAGTCCTACACTTGATAGCTTGTAGTTGATAGAAGTGCTATTGTCATTTTAGGTTGAAGTACTACGTGTAGCACATTCTACTTGGCTTGTGAAATATCCAATAAGGTTGAAGTACATTGGAGCGTATTGCTACTTGTCGTTTGGGTTAGTCGCCAACGAGGTATGTGAACTTCTTCCTTCCTTTGACATGATTATTTGGTAAGTCTATGTGACTAAATTTTAGTGAGTCTATGTGACTTGATTTGGTAAGTCTATGCGACTTAAGTCATTTGAATTAAGTAAGTCGATTTTGGAAATATATGAGTCTTGATTATGCAAGTATGAGTGGCTTAGTCAAAATTGTATAAGTTACGTGAAGTACTTTAAAGTTAAGAGATTTGATTACAAGTTATGAGACTTTATTTTTCAAGATATGGGTTACTTCTAAAGTTAAGAGGCTTGATTTCGAAAGAGTATGTGACTTGAGTTTTAAAAGTATACGTTTATTGATTTAAAGAGAAGGAGTTTTATGATTCTTTTTAAGTATGTATGTACGTAGTACTTTTGAGTTTAGTTTCCCCAATGTGATAAGAAATAAAAGTGCCTTAAGTTCTCTAAAATGATAGGTTGTTATAATAGTTTTATGAGAAGTTGTTATAACGACTTAAGAAGAAGTGAAAGGGTGGTTAAAATGTTATGTAAGGAAAATCACACCGAGCCTACAAATAGGCCGGATTATGTTATGAGATACACCGAGCCTACAAATAGGCCGGATTACGCCATATTACCCCGAGCCTACACATAGGCCGGGTTACGTTATCTTACACCGAGCTCCACAGGCGGGCCGGATTATGCTACATGATTCCACAGTACACCGAGCTGCACAGGCGGGCCGGATTATGCTACATGATTCCACAGTACACCGAGCTCCGCAGGCGGGCCGGATTATGCTACATGATTCCACAGTACACCGAGCCCCACAGGAGGGCCGGATTATGCTACATGATTCCACAGTACACCGAGCCCCACAGGCGGGCCGGATTATGCCACATGATTTATCAGTACACCGTGTCCCGCAAATGGGCCAGATTACGTTATCACGTATGGATAATCAAAGTAAGCTCCCAAATAAGAAGTTCCTCCATAAATGGTCGGATTATGTTATGTAAGTTATGTGGGAAAACTTGATTGAATTCTTAAGTATGTATGTAAGAATATGATGTTAATTCTTATTGAAAGAAGGAAAAGAATGATTAATGTACGATTGATTTCATGAGTTAAAATGGCACGGTAGGATCTGGTATTTTAATTTTTATACTTGTCCCTGTCATTATTTTGTACAGTTATGATCTTGTTTAATGTACTTTATTTCCGTTCCATACTTAGTACTTGTTGTCGAATTTCTTGTGGGGCTGCGTTCATGTCCGCAGTCTAGGTACCTGATTGTGGATCCGCGAGCTTAGGATCCTTGTTCAAAGATTTTGAGATGGCCCAAGTTCGAGTTTCTCATTATGGCTAGGTATATTCAATGCACGCGGGCCTTGTCCCGTCATAGTTATTGTCACCTTCTGAGGTCCGTATTCATATGTAATGGATGGTGTAAGTTGTATTTACATTGTTGTACATCGTAGACCCTTTCGGGTGATTTATATTATACGGAAGCCTTTCCGGCTTTTCCTTTGTTTTAAAAAAAAATGAGTGTTATTTATCTTCCGCGGTTTATTTATGTTGTATGGGTAGAAGGGTGCCCATGTAGGGGAACCAGTCACGGGCCTGGGATTTGGGTCGTGACAGAGTGGTATCAGAGCAGTTAGTCCTCGGCATGTCTACAGACCGTGTATAGTAGAGTCTTGTTTATCGATGTGTTGTGCACCACATCTATAAACAGGAGGCTATAGTACTTTTAGGATTGGTTTCCCTTCTTCTCTCTCTGAGATCGTGCGATAGAGTTGTGTTGTTAGGGTAGTCTCTCCCTAACATGTTATTTTGATTGTAGATATGAGAAAGACAACAGTGACCCAGAAGGGATTATATGGGCTTCGTATCCAGATTGGTAAAACTATTGTACAGTTGGTATAATGATGATGTGTATCTGTACGAGCGTATTTATTTGGGGTACTATGTGCGTTTCCTAGAATGATTGTGAGTTACCATGAGTTGGTTAAGCCTTAATAATTACTTGGAAGGTGTGAAACAGTTTATTGAATCCACACCTAGGCTTTATATATGTACTTATTTGGAATAGTCAAGAGGTAATGAACTGACTAAGATTGTGATAGACTCTTGAAAGATGAGGTTTAATTGACTTATGGACATACCATGTTATTAGATTAAGTTGTGTTGTATGCTTAAGTGAGATGCACGAATAATATTTTTATGGAGTAAATATGGTTGTTGTGATTAGGACAACATGATATTGATATTATGAGAAACTATCTTACCCGTATGAGGGGAGAGATAATGTAAGATTGGGACATGGAATAATCGAGAATCGTGGAATACTAGCTAACTATTGAGACCTTAGATGGACATTCGAGGACGAATGTTTCTAAGGGGGGAAGGATGTTACACCCCGTAATACCAGGGCTATTAATTGAGAACGTGAATAAGGATTTAAGATTTGAATTTTGGAAGGAAAGAATAATTACATTTTCTTAAGGAAAATTTCGGAAAAAATGTGACGACGGAAAAATTATTAACTTGAAGTATAATGCTTCTAATTGGATTTATGGACTTAGTATTGGATTATAAGGTGTTGGAATTGATAATATGGGGTCCGCCGAGAATTTCACAATTTCGCAGGGACCTTCGAAAAATTATAATATTTTGGACCAATCGGAGGGCGACACGTGGCGCACCTCCACTTGTCTAGCTAAGATGACAACAAAATAGATATTTTGAGAGGGGACAAGTGGACATGGGTCCCACTCCACTTGGCTATACATATCCAAGTCTTGCAAGACTTGGATCACTTTACACTTAGACAAAAAAATAAGCTCTCATCTTCTCCCCTTTAGCTCCATAATTTCGAGAGCCCCTTGGCTAAAAACAACCATTGTTGATCAATTTATTTCTCCAAGATTAAGCCCTTAAACCAAGTGCTAAGCCTAGATTAATATTCTACACGTTTTTACTTGTCTTGGCCGAAAGTTGATGCCAAAACCCTAGGGGTTCCGTCGACTTTTTGGAAGTGAGATTCAAAGAGAAGTTGTTCCTAAGGTTGTAGGGGGTACATATATGTGATTGGAACTTGAAGAAGTTGAGCGAAACGAAAATTGCGCACCAATAAAGACCGGACTGTTTTGGGGCGTTTTTGGGCAATAAATGAGGTAAAAGTCCTTCTTCTTTTAAAGTAATTGGATATTACTTATTGTTATTATGTATGGATGAACTTGTGTTAGAAAAGAATGAAGAATAAAAAGCGTTTGAGCCATTTTTGGGGCTAAAACCGATTTGGGACAGATTTGGTGCAAATAGAATTAGTTGGTTATTGTCGTTGTTATCTTCACCTATTGCATGTTATAATGGATTAATATTGTTGTTAATAAGTTGTTATAACTTATGTAGAAGTTTTGGAACTCGAATTGGAATAAAATGGATTAAGGAACGAGTTATCGGGTTGTAGTTGTTGTGGCCGAGAAACTGCCCAAAACTATTAGACGTTGTTGTGTCGTTTAGTGGACTGTTTTGAGGTATTAAATACTGGAAATTTAGTTGTTGTTATGCATGTTTAAGTGTAGTAGTTGCTAATGAAAGTCCTAAGGGAATAAGGGTGTGGAAAGGCGTTAAAAGGCCTCACATTTTACCCTCGTTATGGTTGAATTGCGGACTGTTTTTATGGGCTGATTTGTGGACTGTTTTGTATAACTGTGGGGCAGAATTTTACACGTCCATTTAGGCGTGTAATACCCTTTGGCTAACTGTTGGTTGTGCCTTAAATGTGGCTTGTTGGTTGATGAATACGGGCCTTGGAAAAGTTGGAAAAGTACGTAGAAACAAAGGAAGTGCTGCCCAATTTTCCGTAGAATTAGAGGGCCATTATTTGGTATAAGTCCTACACTTGATAGCTTGTAGTTGATAGAAGTGCTATTGTCATTTTAGGTTGAAGTACTACGTGTAGCACATTCTACTTGGCTTGTGGAATATCCAATAAGGTTGAAGTACATTGGAGCGTATTGCTACTTGTCGTTTGGGTTAGTCGCCAACGAGGTATGTGAACTTCTTCCTTCCTTTGACATGATTATTTGGTAAGTCTATGTGACTAAATTTTAGTGAGTCTATGTGACTTGATTTGGTAAGTCTATGCGACTTAAGTCATTTGAAGTAAGTAAGTCGATTTTGGAAATATATGAGTCTTGATTATGAAAGTATGAGTGGCTTAGTCAAAATTGTATAAGTTACGTGAAGTACTTTAAAGTTAAGAGATTTGATTACAAGTTATGAGACTTTATTTTTCAAGATATGGGTTACTTGGTTTACTTCTAAAGTTAAGAGGCTTGATTTCGAAAGAGTATGTGACTTGAGTTTTAAAAGTATACGTTTATTGATTTAAAGAGAAGGAGTTTTATGATTCTTTTTAAGTATGTATGTACGTAGTACTTTTGAGTTTAGTTTCCCCAATGTGATAAGAAATAAAAGTGCCTTAAGTTCTCTAAAATGAAAGGTTGTTATAATAGCTTTATGAGAAGTTGTTATAACGACTTAAGAAGAAGTGAAAGGGTGGTTAAAATGTTATGTAAGGAAAATCACACCGAGCCTACAAATAGGCCGGATTATGTTATGAGATACACCGAGCCTACAAATAGGCCGGATTACGCCATATTACCCCGAGCCTACACATAGGCCGGGTTACGTCATCTTACACCGAGCTCCACAGGCGGGCCGGATTATGCTACATGATTCCACAGTACACCGAGCTCCACAGGCGGGCCGGATTATGCTACATGATTCCACAAGACAATCGAAGCCCGCAGCGGGCCGGATTATGCTACATGATTCCACAGTACACCGAGCCCCACAGGAGGGCCGGATTATGCTACATGATTCCACAGTACACCGAGCCCCACAGGCGGGCCGGATTATGCCACATGATTTATCAGTACACCGTGTCCCGCAAATGGGCCGGATTACGTTATCACGTATGGATAATCAAAGTAAGCTCCCAAATAAGAAGTTCCTCCATAAATGGTCGGATTATGTTATGTAAGTTATGTGGGAAAACTTGATTGAATTCTTAAGTATGTATGTAAGAATATGATGTTAATTCTTATTGAAAGAAGGAAAAGAATGATTAATGTACGATTGATTTCATGAGTTAAAATGGCACGGTAGGATCTGGTATTTTAATTTTTATACTTGCCCCTGTCATTATTTTGTCTGATTATGATCTTGTTTAATGTACTTTATTTCCGTCCATACTTAGTACTTGTTATCGACTTGCAGGGGCTGCGTTCATGTCCGCAGGTCTAGGTACACAGTTGTGGATCCGCGAGCTTAGGATCCTTGTTCAGCATTTTGAGATGGCTCCAAGTTTCGGAGTTTATCATTATGACTAGGTATATTCAGGGGGGCCTTGTCCCGTCATAGTTGTTGTCACCTTCTTAGAGGTCTGTATTCATATGTGGGCTGGACTGGTGTAAGTTGTATTTACATTGTTGTACATCGTAGACCCTTTCGGGTGATTTATATTATACGGAAGCCTTTCCGGCTTTTCCTTTGTTTTAAAAAAAAAAGAGTGTTATTTATCTTCCGCGGTTTATTTATGTTGTATGGGTAGAAGGGTGCCCATGTAGGGGAACCAGTCACGGGCCTGGGATTTGGGTCGTGACATGAATACTGGAGTGGTAGTTATTATTATACGCAAACTCAACTAGAGGCAAATGATCCTCCCAGCTACCCCTGAAGTCAATAACACAGGCTCGCAGCATATCCTCAAGAGTCTGGATAGTGCGCTCTGCCTGTCCGTCTGTCTGAGGATGGAATGCAGTACTCAGGCTCACCTGCGTCCCTAAACCCTTCTGGAAAGACCTCCAGAAGTTGGCCGTAAACTGGGCTCCCCTGTCTGATATGATAGAAATAGGGACTCCATGCAGTCTGACGATCTCTCGGATATAAAGTCTGGCATAATCCTCAGCAGAAAAAGTCGTCCTGACGGGAAGAAAGTGGGCTGATTTCGTCAGTCTGTCGATGATAACCCAAATAGAATCATGTTTCATCGGAGTGCGAGGTAACCCTGTGATAAAGTCCATGTTGATCACCTCCCACTTCTAGGTCGGGATCTCTATCGTCTGCAACAAACCACCAGGCCTCTGGTGCTCTATCTTCACCTGCTGACAACACGGGCACTGAGCCACAAACTCTACAACGTCCCTCTTCAAGCCATCCCACCAATACACTGATCTGAGGTCGTGGTACATCTTTGTCGACCCCGGATGGATAGAGTAATGCGCGCTGTGTGCTTCCCCTAGAACCTGCTGCCGAAGTCCTGCAATATCTGGAACACACAACCTGCCCTCAAACCTTAGCACCCCAACAGGTGCTACCTCAAAAGGACCCTTCCCCTCACGAAGGGTCGTATCACGGTACCGTGTCAAAACCGGATCCTCAAACTGTTGCCTCTTCACCTCCACGACGTTGGAAGACTCGGCAACCTCACGAACTCGGACCCCACTGCTATCAGAATCAATCAATCGGACCCCGAGGCTCGCTAGCTGATGTAAATCGCGAACCATGCCCCTCCTCTCTGGCTGCACATCTGATAGGCTCCCCATCGACCTACGACTAAGAGCATCTGCCACAACATTGGCCTTCCCCGGGTGGTACAGGATATCAACATCGTAATCCTTGAGTAACTCTAACCACCGTCTCTGTCGTAAGTTCAGCTCCCTCTGGCTGAAGATATACTGGAGGATCTTGTGGTCTGTATAAATATCCACATGAACCCCATACAAATAGTGCCTCCAGATCTTCAAAGCGTGAATCACCGCTGCCAACTCCAAATCATGGGTGGGGTAGTTCCTCTCATGCTTCTTAAGTTGTCGGGATGCGTACGCTATAACCTTGCCCTGCTGCATCAACACACATCCCAGCCCGATGCCTGACGCATCACAATACACGACATAGCCGTCTGGACCCTCTGGAAGAGTAAGAACGGGGGCGGTCGCCTCTCCTTCAAGAATCGGAAACCCCGCCACAAGCATCACCATCGAAACTTAGCCGCTTTCCGAGTCGGCCTAGTCAATGGGCGAGATAGAAGCAAACTTCTACGAACCGCCGATAATAACTCGCAAGGCCCGTAAATCGCGCACTGTCGGAGTAGTAGGTCGAGGCCAACTCCTGACTGCCTCGATCTTGGCCGTATCCACCTGAATACCATCAGCCCCGACAATATGCCCAAGAAAAGCCACCGAAGTCAACCAGAACTCACACTTCGAAAACTTGGCGTACAACTGCTGGTCCTGGAGAACTCTCAGCACAGTCCTCAAATGCTCCGCATGCTCCCGCTCGGAGTGAGAATAAACCAAGATGTCATCGATGAATACTATCACAAACGTATCCAAAAATGGTTTGAACACTCGGTTCATCAAATCCATAAAAACTGCCGGAGCATTGGTCAAACCGAACGACATAACCCTGAACTCATAGTGCCCGCATCGTCCGGAACGATCCTGTGGTCATCCGCCTCTCTAACTCGCACCTGATGATAGCCCGATCGCAGATCAATCTTGGAGAAACATCTCGCACTCGCACTGGTCGAACAAATCATCAATCACGGGAAGGGGTATTCGTTCTTAATGGTCACCTTGTTCAATCGCTCGTAATCAACACACACGCAGCGGCGTCCGCCCTTCTTCTTTACGAACACTACTGGCGCTCCCCAGGGAGAAACACTAGGCCTGATGAAGCCCTTCTCCAGCAAATCTCTCAGCTGGTCCTTCAATTCTCTCAACTCGGCAGGTGCCATTCTGTATGGCGGAATGGAAATAGGCCGAGTGTCCGCAAAGACATCGATACAAACTCTATCTCCTCTCCGGAGGATACCCGGAGGTCGTGCGGAAACACATCCGGGAACTCTCGACCATCGAATCGATCAAGATGCGTACGCGACCTCGATTTCGAATACCGAATGAGATGGTAGATGTACCCCTTCTGCACCATCTTCCTAGCCTTGAGGTAAGAAATAAACCTACCCCTCGGCGACACAGTGTTCCCCTCCCACTCAATAACCGGCTCCCCAGGAAACTGGAACCGTACTACTCTCTCCCTGCAGTCTACACTGGCGTAGCAAGAAGCTAACCAATCCATGCCCATGATCACATCGAAATCAGTCATGTCCAACTCTATCAAGTCGGCTAGGGTCTGACGACTGCATAAAGTCACTTGGCAAGCCTTATATACCCGCCGAGCTACTACCGAATCACCCACTGGCGTAGCTACCTCGAAAGGGTCTATGGACTCAGGCTCTATCCCTATCCTACTAGCAATAAGGGGAGATATATAGGACAGAGTAGAACCCGGATCTATCAAGGCATACACATCGTGACCAGAAACTGATAAAGTACCTGTGACGACGTCAGGCGACGCCTCCTGGTCCTGCCGGCTGGACAAGGCATAAATGCGGTTCTGAGGACCGCTAGAACTGGGACCCGCGCCACGACCTCTGCCGCGACCTGCTGGTCCATGAGTACCCTGCCCTCCGGGCGAGTAACTGAAGGGGATGAAGACCGCAGAATGCACTCGTAGGTGACCTACCATCTGCGCCGCTCGGACAGCTCGTGATAGTGACCCTGCTGGCCGCAAGTGTAGCAAGCTCCCGAAGTAGTACCACAACCCCCCGAATGGAATCTACCACATCGGACACACTGAGCGGACCTCGATCGGTTGGCACCCTTGCTACCCTGGAAATCCGAAGTCCTGGGGCCCTGACCTGCCCCCGAATACTCTGGTTGTACCGAAAACGCGATGTAGAGTGCTCTGAGTGGCCGGGTGCAAATCTAGATCGGCCACGAGGCCGCCCACCCCGAGATATACCAAAAGATCCGCCGTCTCGCCTTCTTCGCCGCTGAAATTGCCGACCCGTCGGTCTCTACGCTCCTCGCATCCAAGTGCATGAGCCTGCATGCGGGCAATGTCCATGCCCGGCTGAAGAGCCACACCTGAGCAAGACTCTGCCAGATAATCATCTAACCCGGTGACGTAGCGGTGCACTCGGTCCTCCATGTCTGCTACTAGCGCAGGGACATATCGAGCCAACGAATCGAACTCAACGTTGTACTCCCTAACGGTGCGCCCTCTCTGTCTCAGCATCAAAAACTTATCGGCCCGTGTCCTCCTCATCTGCGGAGGCAAGAAGTGAGTGAGAAATGCCTCAGAGAACTCGTCCCATACTGCTGGAGGCGCATGCTCTCCCCGGGATAACTCACACGAATCAAACCAATCGACTGCGGTATCACGCAGCCTATGTGAACCGAAGATCACGGACTCGGTCTCTGACGCCTTGATCACTCGCATGATCCTCTGTAGCTGACGGATGAACTCCTGCGGATCATCTTCAGGCCTCGACCCGTAGAACTCTGGCGCGCTACAACTCAGAAAATCCCGTAGCCTCAAGCTGTCCGATCTAGGATGTACTACGGGTGCCATCGAATCGCTGCGGCCCACCTATCCTCATGTTCGTCACGTTCTCGCCGAATCGCCATCTCTCTGTAACCCATCTCCTCTGCTCCAGGCTGTGGGTGTTATACCCCGTATTTCCAGAGTATGTATGTGAGGGCGTACGTATAAAAATTTAAGCCTTAAGGTTTGGCTAGGTTCGAAAATTTGGGCACAAGTGCCGAAAAGAATCATTTTTCGACGAAACGTTTTACTAAACTTGCGAAGGGAAAATTCCGGCTATGTCATTTATAATTTTTGCGGATTTTCCCGAGAGACGAAACATTTTGGACCAACGGGAGGGTGACATGTGTCACCCTCACATTGGAAGCAATGGTGGACGGCAAAGGGGCGATTGGGAGCACTTTAGTTGGTAGGATATTTTGTGCAAGTTGGTGTGGTAGATGGATAAGGTGCACTTGGCTTAAATATAGCCCTACACTTGCCTTACACTTGGATGGATCTTGGCCATTGGTTGGTCATTTCTTGACCTATAAATACCCCCCCTTGTTGAAGAGTTATTTCATCCAAACTTGAGCATTCTTTCTAAGTCTCTAAATACTCCCTCCCTCTTGTTTGTTTTCGTCCAAAGCCCCCTCCCCTTTGAGTAAGGCCTTGGCGAGAGCACCCTCCCCTTTGTAGTATTCTAGTGGGTACCCCTAGCCTAGTTGTTTTCGTATAATACCCCCTTTTGTGGTATAGAAATACTCTCCAAGTATTGTTATAATGCCCAAATACTTTAGCCCAAATACCTTGTAGTATTTTCCAAAGTTACCTCTATACGTAGAGCCCGGAAATACTATTATACTTTCCTTTAGCCACTAAACAAAACCCTAAGGAAAACCTTCATAGTCGGTTGAAGTGTTAAGTAGAACTTCTAAGGGTTGTTTGGAGCGGGTTGGAGCACACGGAGTAGGAGCTAAACCTTGCTCAGGATCGACATTTAAACTTGGATAATTTTGGGCTTATCGAGGTAAATACTACTGTCATTCTATTGTAATTGGAAATTACATATTGTAGGATTGTATAGTTGAAGTATACTATATATAGAATTGAACATAGTCTTGCGGCAATGTCTTTTGACTTAGGCCTGAATTTAAAGAAGAATCGAATCATAGCAGCCTCGATAGAGGAGATTTACGCGGCCATGTGGGGAGGTGTCAGAAATTTCTGTAGAATATTCTACGTTGAGATCTAGATGTTAATAGGGGCCTTGTGGCCTCTATAGGTTGAAGTACTACGTGTGGCGTGAGCTTGGCTTAAGGTGTAGCCGAAGCGGTTTGAGGTACTTGGAGCGTTTTGCTATTAGTCGATAATCGTCGCGAGGTATGTGAACCTCTTCCTATCTTTTCTAGCATGATATGTGTATAACTATGTAGTACGGTAGACGTACATGTGTTGAATGTATTTGATTGGTTTAAATCATAAAGTGTTATAACGGCTTTATGGGAAGTTGGTTATAACAGCTTTATGTAAGTAAGAAATGCTTTGTGGTCTTTAAACATAACTGATTTGACTTATAACTGACTTGATGTGTGATGATAAGAATCTTGAAGTATTTCAAAAGAATTAAGAAACCTTTTTGAAAGAAGAGTAATACTTGGTTTTGAAAACATAAGAGTTATACTAGCTTTATGGGAAGTTCGGTATAACGTCTTAAGAGAGATAAAGAGAATGGTTTACTAATTTTTAGAAGTTAAGAGACTTGATCTTAAAAGATAAGAGACTTGACTTGAATGAATTAACATGAGTTTTGTGTGAAACCTCATTCGTGCGTAATGAGTACTTGGTTTTTAAAAGGAATAATGTTTTACTGATTTTGGAAATCAGAATGAGTATCGACAAACCATCTAGCGTTAATAAAAGGAAATATTTTGACTAATTAAGTATTATTAAAACCAAGAGAAACCTCCATCTGCATAGAAGCTAAGATGAGACAAAATGATATTACATTTCCTAGATCATGGCTGCTTTAATAAGATTGATTATGAACAAGAATAACCTACTCACATATAAGACATATGTTTCTCAAATTGTTTAAAAGAGGATTATATTCTTAAGTGATTAAGTCTATGGACTATGAAACCTTTATAAAATAAGAGACTTAAGTGTTTGAAATTAGGCAAAATTGAACTTTTGGAAAAGAATGTTGTTACTTGATGTTGAAAAGGAAAGTGTTTTGGTTTACCTAAAAATGTGAGTCACTCTATTTTAAATACTACGGGTATCGGGTGACCTTTATAAAAGGAATGGATCTTTTAAAAAGAATTTAACGTACGTAATACCTTGGGGTCAGAACCTGGACTTTGGCCTAAAATAAACTTGAGTTGTGTGTAACTTGCCTATGTTTGTGTTTGATAGCCGTGTGTACATATACTGTATTTCTATACCACTGCGTCTCTCGATGGAGGGCCGGCTGATTTGTTATGAACGATTCTTCACCGAGTCCCACGAGATGGGCCGGGACACGTATTTCATCTGATTCTTCATCGAGTCCCACGAGATGGGCCGGGACACGTATTCCATCTGATTATTCACCGAGTCCCACGAGATGGGCCGGGACACGTATTCCATCTGATTATTCACCGAGTCCCACGAGATGGGCCGGGACACGTATTCCATCTGATTCTCTACCGAGTCCCATGGGATGGGCCGGGACACGTATTCCACATGATTCTTGACCGAGTCCCACGGGATGGGCCGGGACACGTATTCCACACGATTTACACCTAGACTGCCGGCAGTGAGGAAGGAGTTCCACGCACGTGAGGATGACTTGAGGGCGTGAGTCCCTGACTTGACATGACTGCTTTTATGTTGTGAACTGTAGTTTGGTTATCATACATGTCTCCTGCTTTATATAGACTATTATGATTTCATTTACGCCTTTTGATTTCACATACTTGGTACTGTTGATCGACCTTCGGGGGGCTGCGTTCATGCCGCAGGTAGAAGTACATCGGTTGTGGATCCTCGCTCATAGGATCGAAGTTCAGCGTGTTGGGAAGCCCCGTTTCTTCAGGGGCTTATCTTTTGGTACGTTACCCTGAGTCTGTAGGTTCTTGTACATTCAGGGGTATGGCGGGGCCCTGTCCCATCATAGTTGTTGTCACTTCTTAGAGGTCTGTAGTAATCACAGGGGCGAGTTTGTAAAAGGATAAGCGTTTCGTATTTATGTATATATACTGAAGGAAACTGTTTTGGTTGGCCTGTTTATTTATCATGGCTCTTAATTCATGTTCGTGTTTTTATTTCCGCTGATTTTCTCTGATGTTGTATCACTAGGGTGCCCGGGGTAAGGCACCAGTCATGGGCCCGGGTTCGGGTCGTGACAAAAGTGGTATCAGAGCAGTTAATCCTCGGAAAGTGTCTACAGACCGTGTCTAGTAGAGTCTTGATTATCGGTGTGTTGTGCACCACATCTATAATCAGGAGGCTATAGGACATTTAGGATTGGTTTCCATTCTTCTCATTCTGAGATCGTGCCTTAGAGCCGTGTGATAAGTTGGACCCCTCTGACGTATTTCGTTTTTACCAGTTATGCCTCCGCGTAAGGCAACCCGGGCCCAGGTGGGCAAGGCAGCCGAGGGAGCTGCTAGTGAGATACAGAGGAGTACGAGGGCGCAGGCCCGGTCAGTACCTGAGATTGTGCTTCAGACGGCGAGTTTTGCGACGCCGCCAGCGCCGGCAGAGTTTAGAGCCGCAGCAGGGGCTGCTGAGACTACAGTACCTGAGCCTCCAGTCCCACAGCCTTGAGCAAATGAGATGGGGTACAAGGAGATGGCGATCGCCGCGGTCGTGGCCGATATGAGGATAGCCGGATGCAGCAGCCTGGCCCCATTAGCACCGTAGTTCACCCCGAGCGCATTTGAGACTACGGGACTTTACGAGTCAGAGCCCGCCGATGTTCTATGGATCGAGAGCCGAGGATGACCTCGAGTTTATCCGACAGCCACGGATCATGAGAGTGATCGAGTCTCGCAGGCGTAGTCGGTGGTATTGGGTTCGCATCACCGCGTGATCCGCAATGATCGTTTGATTCGTGAGCTGTCCCGGGAGAGCATGCACCTCCACCGCTTGGGACGAAGTTCTCAAGGGCTTTTCTTGCACATTTCTTGCCCCCAGATGAGAGGGCTCGGGCCGATGATTTTTGACGTTGAGGCGGGGCGCGGGCGGTTAGAGAGTACAATGTGGAGTTCGACTCATTAGCTCGGTATGTTCCCGCTGTAGTAGCTGATATGGAGGACAGAGTACACCGCTACGTCACCGGGCTAGATGATTACTTGGCAGAAGCTTGTACGGGTGTAGCTCTTCAGCCGGGCATGGACATTTCCCGCATGCAAGCCCATGCACTAGGATTTGAGGCACGGAGAGGTCGACAAAATGACCAGGATCAGCAGAAGAGGGCCAGAACAGCAGGGTCCTTTGGTGACTTTCGAGGCGGGCCGCCTCAGCAGTAGACTAGTTATGTACCTCCGCCCGGTGCGGTGGTCCTCCGCGATTCGTGACGCTCGGGGTATTCGAGCCGGTCGTGGCTCCGTGGCTTCGTTCACGATATACGTGTTCTAGCCACGTTCGAGTTTTCTCGCAGGCACGATGTGGCGACGCCATCCCGGAATGTCGCTTTTTATCGGTGCTTGTTTTTCCCGCGCCGCCGTGGTCATATGACGAGAAACCGCCCTAATAGGAAGGATGCGCAGAATGACTCACCACCGTCGATGGCGTGTTCATCGCCTTCTACAGCTATGCGCCCTGCAGGGCAGGCCTATGATTAGAGTGGAGTGGTAGATTCAGGTATATCCTTAACCCTCTAGAGATTTGTATGCATGATATGATGACCTTATTATTGTGTGCTTTGTATGGATAGTGTTATGTTGATTATGAGTTAGAAAACCTGGTTAGTGAAAAAGGGTAAGCCTGGGGGTGAGGAAATGATGAACCTTAGAATATTACAGTTGAGACCTTAGATGTAAGGCCGTCTTGAGTACAAGATTTTGCGGGTGATCCTTGTCAGAATGTATAAGTTTACGTGGAGTAATTGTGGGAAGATTCCTTGGGTAGTGTAAAATGGAAGTGGTAGCTTTCATGACCTGTATAGGTAAGATTGTTCCGGATCGGGGAACAAGAGCTTGATGCGTTAAGTGGGTCGGGTTGGCTGGTTGCGGCCAACCCGCGGCTGCTTTGGAGTGGGTCAGCTCAGGTGGTCCCGCCAGGTGGTAGGGTCACGAGGGTGCTAGGCCCAAGTTTAGATGACCATCGTATGAGTTCGTAGATATGTTCGACCAGAAGCGGATCGTGAAGGCCGGGAATGGCCTTAGAGGAAAGTGAAGCTAGTAAGATGACCAAGTTTGGAGGTTGTGACTCCAACGTTTTGGCAACAGAAGCGTTGACTGAAGTGTGGTACGTATGCTAGAAGAGTTCAAGTGTTCGAGAAGGGCACGACGAGTAAGGAAGGAAGTGAACTTGTGCTGAAAGATGGAAGTAGTCATTTTTGAGAAATGAATGCGCGGAGTGTCCTCGACCAAGAGCGAGAGTTGGTATTGTTTTGCATCATCGAGGTGGTTCCTCGTTGGCGTAGATTTAAGTATTTGCGCGCATGTGTTATTTCGTGGCCAGGCGTGGCGTTGGCAACTTGTTAGAAGAACTTAATCGTTATCCGTCTTGAGAAGGAACATTCGGGACGAATGTTTCTAAGGAGGGGAGAATGTTATACCCCGTATTTCCAGAGTATGTATGTGAGGGCGTACGTATAAAAATTTAAGCCTTAAGGTTTGGCTAGGTTCAAAAATTTGGGCACAAGTGCCGAAAAGAATCATTTTTCGACGAAAAGTTTTACTAAACTTGCGAAGGGAAAATTCCGGCTATGTCATTTATAATTTTTGCGGATTTTTCCGAGAGACGAAAAATTTTGGACCAACGGGAGGGTGACATGTGTCACCCTCACATTGGAAGCAATGGTGGACGGCAAAGGGACGATTGGGAGCACTTTAGTTGGTAGGATATTTTGTGCAAGTTGGTGTGGTAGATGGATAAGGTGCACTTGGCTTAAATCTAGCCCTACACTTGCCTTACACTTGGATGGATCTTGGCCATTGGTTGGTCATTTCTTGACCTATAAATACCCCCCCTTGTTGAAGAGTTATTTCATCCAAACTTGAGCATTCTTTCTAAGTCTCTAAATACTCCCTCCCTCTTGTTTGCTTTCGTCCAAAGCCCCCTCCCCTTTGAGTAAGGCCTTGGCCGAGAGCACCCCTCCCCCTTTGTAGTGTTCTAGCCGTGGGGTACCCCCCCCCCCCTAGCCTAGTTGTTTTCGTATAATACCCTCCTTTGTGGTATAGAAATACTCTCCCTATATTGTTATAATGCCCAAATACTTTAGCCCAAATACCTTGTAGTATTTTCCAAAGTTACCTTGTTATACCCCGTATTTCCAGAGTATGTACGTGTGGACGTACGTACGAATTTTGAGCCTTAAGTTAGGCATGTTTCGAAATTTTGGGCACAAGTGCCGATTAGAGTCGTTTTCTGACGAAACGTTTCCACAGCTTTCGTAGAGAAAATTCCGGCTATGTCATTTATAATTTTTGCGGATTTTTCCGAGAGACGAAACATTTTGGACCAACGGGAGGGTGACATGTGTCACCCCCACATTGGTAGCAAGTGGAGGGGGACTTGGACGATTGGGCGTCCAAGAGGGATCGGTTGGCCTTGGCCGATTGGTCCCTTGAATTGTGCCTTGTTTTGGCCTTGTTTTGTGGAGTGTTTTGTGGAGTGTTTTGTGGAGTAGGGTTAGGGTGCACTTGGCTTGATCTTGGCCTTACACTTGCCTTGCACATGGCTTGATCTTGGCCATTGGTTGGCTTTTGGTTTTGCTATAAATACCCCCCTAAGTGTGAAGACTTCATCCATTCCAAAAACTTCCAAGTCTTGAAACCCTCTCCTCCCTTCTTGTTGTGCTAGCCGAGAGCTTCCCCTCCCTCCCCCTTTTCGTGAGGCCTTGTGGCCGAGAGCACACCCCTCCCCCTTTGTGGTGCCTTGGCCGTGGGGTACCCCCCCCCCTAGCCTAGTCGTTTTCGTATAATACCCCTTGTTGTGGTATAGAAATACTCTCCTAGTATTGTTATAATGTCCAAATACCTTGGCCTAAATACCTTGTAGTATTCCCAAGGTTACACTTATACAAAAGCCCAGAAAATACGATTATACTTCCTTTAGCCACAAAAACGAAACCCTAAGGAAATCTTCACCGTTGTTGAAGTTGTAAGTAGAAGTTGGTTAGAACTTCTAAGGGTTGTTTGGAGCGCTCGGAGTAGGAGCTAAGCGTTGCTCAGGATCGACTTTATACTTGGATAATTTTGGGCTTATCGAGGTAACACTACTGTCCTTCTATTGTAATTGGAAATTACATAAGTGTTGAATATATAGTTGTTGTATACTATATATAGAACTGAACTTAGAATTGTGGCAATGTCTTTTGACTTAAGCCTGAAGAACGAAGAATTGAACAGTAATCACATAGAAGGATAATAAAGAGAAGAACTGAACTGTAATTACCTAGGTCAGACATGAGACTTATGTAGCATTACTGTGTAGTAGAATTGTACGCATCCGGTTAGACGTGTTAACCCCCCCCTGGTTGGCTTGGTAGCCGACCTCGATATAGGAGGAGATTTACGCTGTTGCGGGGGGGAGGTGCTGCCGAATTTTCTGTAGAAAGATAGAAACTTGTGTTTTGGGGTTAATAGACGTTTGTGACCTTTATAGGTGAAAGTACTAAGAGTAGCGTATTCTACTCGAGGAGTGGAAAGGGCTAGCAAGGTGGTAGTACTTGGAGCATTTTGCTTATTGTCGATAAATCGTCGCGAGGTATGTGAACCTCTTCCTATCTCTTCTAGCATGATATGCGTGTAACTATGTAGTACGGTAGACGTACATGTGTTTAAAGTATTTGGTTGGTTTGAAACATAAAGTGTTATAACGGCTTTATGGGGAGTTGGTTATAACAGCTTTATGTAGGTAAGAAAATACTTTGTGGTTTTAAAAGGTAACTGGTGTGAATTATAACTGGCTAGTTATAATAAAGAACTTGATGTATTTCAAAAAGATTTATAAGTCGTTTTGAAGGGAGAGTAACACTTGGTTTTAAAGGTTTTAAAAAGAGTTATACTAGCTTTTTGGGGAGTTAGGTATAATGTCTTAAGAGAGGTAAAGAAAATGGTTTACTGATGTTAGAAGTTAAGAGACTTGATCTTATAAGATAAGAGACTTAACTTATTTGTTTTTTTGTGTGAAATCTCATTCGTGAGTAATGAGTACTTGGTTTTATTTAAAAGGATAATGTTTTACTGATTTCGGAAATCAGAATGTGTATCGGCTGCACCACCGCGGCGTTAATAAAGGAAAATGTCTTGAATAATGATGTATCGTATTAAAACCGAGAAACCTCCATCTGCATAGAAACTAAGATGAGACAAAATGATATTACATTTTCTAGATCATGGCTGCTGTAATAAGAATGATGTAAACAAGAATAACCTACTCTCACGTGAGACATATATTACTCAATTGTTCTAAAAAGGAATCAAGTGATTAAGTTTGGGAACTATGAAACCATTTGAAAATGAGAAGCTTGAGTAATCAAACTAGGCAAACCGAACTTAGGAAAAGAATGTTGTTACTTGATTTTGAAAAGGAATGTGGGTTGGTCATTCTAATACTACGGTATCGGGTGACTTTTATAAAAGTAATGGATCTCTGTTAAAAGAACTTAACGTATGTAGTACTTTGGGGTTACAAACCGGACTTTGGCATAAAATGAAAGTACTTTGAGTTGTGTGAGACTTGCCTATGCTTGTTGTTGTGAAACTTGCCTATGCTTGTTGTTGTGAAACTTGCCTATGCTTGTGATGATAGCCTTGGTTGTGCAAGTGTGGTATTTACGTATTACCGCGTCTCGGCAGGCCGGTTGACTTGTTGAGAACTTACTTGACGTCTTTGGCGGTGATGGAGAATTCCACGGGTATGTTTCCATTTTGATTATCGTCTTGTTGATGTCACATGGACATGTCTACACCGACGCAGATTCGGGGCACGCGGCCACGCGGTAGTTGATTACCCGATATATGGTTATTACCGCAACATGGACGCGTCTACACCGTCGCGATTCCGGGGCATGTGGCCACGCGGCGTGGTTGACCACCGATATTGTTATTGAGGTTACATGGGCATGTCTACACCGTCGCGATTCGGGTACGTGTGGCCACGCGCTTGTTATTATTGTTGCATCATGGACATGTCTACACCGATGCACGATTCCGGGGCATGTGGCCATGATGCGAACATGATGGATGTGGTGGGCGTGAGACCCATAGTTATATTTGAGTGGTGACTTTGAGGCGTGAGTCCCCGACTTGACCGCTTATGTTGCAGATCGTATTTTGGTTATCATACATGTCTCCCGCTTTATATAGATCGTTATGATTTAAGCGCAGATTTACGATTTCACATACTTAGTACTGTTGTCTCGACTCCTTCGGCCGAGCGTATAAGAGGCGAGCCTCTCACTCGAACGAGCCCGAACCGTGGCTCCGTATGGCACATCACGAGAAGGGCCGTTGGGCATGCCTCGGGGATCGCAGCAGCCGGTACACTTTGTAGGTCGCTGAGAAGGTTAATGTCTCGAGCGACTTACGCGATTACAAGTGGTATCGTGAGCGCTTAGTCCTCGGAAAGTGTCTACGCACCGCGTGTCTAGTAGTCTTGATTATCGGTGTGTTGTGCACCACATCTATAATCGTGAGGCTATAGGACATTTAGGATTGGTTTCCATTCTTCTCATTACGAGATCGTGCCTTAGAGCCGTGTTGTAAGTTGGACCCTCCGACGTGTTTCGCTTTTACCGATTATGCCTCTGCGAAGGCAACCGTGGCCCGAGAAGGGCAAGGCAGCCGAGGAGTCGCTAGTGTGATTCGAGGAGTACGAGGGCGCAGCCCTGGCCAAGACCGAGACAAGGCTTCGACGGCGGGTTCGCGACGCCGCCAAAGACCAAAGAGAGTTTAGAGCCGCAGCGATGGCGCCGAGACTACGATACTCGAGCCTCCCCCACGATGCAGGCGTAAGAGTTGGTTACAAGAGATGGCCCGCCATCGCCGTGGTCGTGGCAGATATGAGGATAGGCCGGATGCAGCAGCCCAAGAGCACCCGTAGTTCACCCCGAGCGCAGTTTTTGAGGCTACTGGACTTTACGAGATGTAGCCCGCCGAGTTCTACGGTCGAGGCACGAGGATGATCCGCAGGAGTTCATCCGACGATTCTGGATCATGAGAGTGATCAAGGCTTCGAGACCGAGCCGGTGGTCCTAGGTTCGCGTCGGCCGCGCGTGATACCGCAGCCGATCGTTTGATTCGTGAGCTGTCCCGGGAGAGAATGCACTTCACCGCTTGGGACGAGTTTTGGGGCCTTCGGCACATTTCTTGCCTCCACAGATGAGGAGGGCTCGGGCCGACGATTTTTGATGTTGAGGCGTAACCGCGCATAATTCGGGAGTACAATGTGGAGTTCGACTCATTGGCGGTATGTTCCGTATTAGTAGCTAGTATGGAGGATCGAGTGCACCGATATGTTACAGTGGCTCGATGATTACCTAGCAGAGTCGCGGTGTTTCTCTTCACCGGCATGGACATTGCCGCATGCAGCTCATGCACTTGCGCGGCGAGCGCAGAGATCGACGCAGTGGACCGCCACAGGCGCCAAGACGGCCGGATATTTTGGCGACTTTCGAGGCGGACCGCCAAGAAGCAGACTAGTTATGTACCTCCGCCATTGCGAGTGGTCCTCCGCAGCCCGGGACCCTTGGGATATTCAGAGCGTGTCCAGGCTCCCGTGTTTGACGCTCGTGAGTAGGGTGTTGGCCGATCACGATCACCCCTACCTCGGTGGTCGATGTGGTAGACCGCATTCGGGAGTGTCGTAGTACGAGGAGCTTGTTATTCTTGGCGCCAACAGGCCATATGACGAGACCGTCCCAGCGGTAGCGCCGGTAGGATAGCCTGACTATTAGAGCGATTGCGGCCACGGAGAGGTCGCGGTGGAAGTTCGATTTAGCGTCCTCGAACCGCCTAGTTTCGTATATCCTTAACCTCGTAGATACTTGTATGTATTGATGTTAATGATGTGTTAAGTGTTATGTTTGGATAGCTTTGTGCTAAAATATGATTTAGAAACTGGTTAGTGAAAAGGGTAAGTCCCTGGGTAGTGTGAAATGGAAGTGGTAGCTTTCATCACCTGTATAGGAAGGATTGTTCCGTCTCCGGGAACAAGGGCTTGACGCGATTGTGGGTCGGGTTGAGGACGTGATACTGGTCAACCCGTAGCCGAATTAAGGTAGGTCAGTTCTGGTGGTCCCTCCAGGTGGTAGGGTCACGAGGATGCTAGGCCCAAGTTTGTATGACCATCGTATGAGTTGGTGGATATGTTCGACCAGAAGCGGGTCGTGGAGGCCGGGAACGACCTTAGAGGAAATCGAGGTTAGTGAGATGACCAAGTTTGAGGTAGTGACTCGAGGTTGGAAAGCAGGCGTTGTGAAGTGTGGTACGGATACTAGAACGAGTTCGAGTGTTCGTGACGTACTACGAAAGGGAGAAGTGAACGCGTGGTTTTGTGGCGCGGTGTGGCATGATTGTTTTCGTACGTATAGCAGTGAAGACTATACTGACGCCTGTTTGTTTTGAGACCTTGAAGGAACATTCGGGACGAATGTTTCTAAGGGGGGAAGAATGTTATACCCCGTATTTCCAGAGTATGTACGTGTGGACGTACGTACGAATTTTGAGCCTTAAGTTAGGCATGTTTCGAAATTTTGGGCACAAGTGCCGATTAGAGTCGTTTAACGAAGCGTTTCCCTTTTTCAGAGAAAATACCGCGATGTCATTTATAAATTTTGCGGATTTTTCCGAGATACCAAAAATTTTGGACCAACGGGAGGGTGACATGTCACCCCACATTTGTAGCAAGTGGAGGGGACTTGGACGATTGGGCGTCCAAGAGGGATCGGTTGGCCTTGGCCGATTGGTCCCTTGAATTGTGCCTTGTTTTGGCCTTGTTTTGTGGAGTGTTTTGTGGAGTGTTTTGTGGAGTAGGGTTAGGGTGCACTTGGCTTGATCTTGGCCTTACACTTGCCTTGCACATGGCTTGATCTTGGCCATTGGTTGGCTTTTGGTTTTGCTATAAATACCCCCCTAAGTGTGAAGACTTCATCCATTCCAAAAACTTCCAAGTCTTGAAACCCGATCCTCGCGTCTTGTTGTGATAGCCGAGCTTCCTCCCCCTTTTCGTGAGGCCTTGTGGCCGAGAGCACACCCCTCCCCCTTTGTGGTGCCTTGGCCGTGGGGTACCCCCCCCCCCTAGCCTAGTCGTTTTCGTATAATACCCCTTGTTGTGGTATAGAAATACTCTCCTAGTATTGTTATAATGTCCAAATACCTTGGCCTAAATACCTTGTAGTATTCCCAAGGTTACACTTATACAAAAGCCCGTAAAATACGATTATACTTCCTTTAGCCACAAAACGAAACCCTAAGGAAATCTTCACCGTTGTTGAAGTTGTAAGTAGAAGTTGGTTAGAACTTCTGGGGTTGTTTGGAGCGCGGAGTAGAGCTAAGCGTTGCTCGGGATCGACTTTATACTTGGATAATTTTGGGCTTATCGAGGTAACACTATTGTCCTTCATTGTAATTGGAAATTACATAAGTGTTGAATATATAGTTGTTGTATACTATATATAGAATGAACTTAGAATTGTGGCAATGTCTTTTGACTTAAGCTGAAGAACGAAGAATTGAGCAAGAATCACATGTAAGGATAATAAAGAGAAGAAGCGAATCGTAATTACCTAGGCTGTATTACGATGAGACTTATGTAGCATTCTTGTGTAGTAGAATTGTACGCATCCGGTTAGGCGTGTTAACCCCCGGTTGGCTTGGTAGCCACCTCGATATAGAGGAGATTTCTGTCATGGGGGAGAGTCTTCAGAATTTTCGTAGAAAGATAGAAACTTGTGTTTTGGGGTTAATAGACGTTTGTGACCTTTATAGGTGAAAGTACTAAGAGTGGCGTATTCTACTCGAGGAGTGGAAAGTGGCTAGTGGTGGTAGTACTTGAGCATTTTGCTTATTGTCGATAAATCGTCGCGAGGTATGTGAACCTTTTCCTATCTCTTCTAGCATGATATCGTGTAACTATGTAGTACGGTAGACGCATACGTGTTTAAAGTATTTGGTTGGTTTGAAACATAAAGTGTTATAACGGCTTTATGGGAGTTAGTTATATGACTTTATGTAGGTAAGAAAATACTTTGTGGTTTTAAAAGGTAATGGTGTGAATTATAGCGCTAGTTATAATAAAGAACTTGATGTATTTCAAAAGATTTATAAGTCGTTTTGAAGGGAGAGTAACACTTGGTTTTAAAGGTTTTAAAAAGAGTTATACTAGCTTTTGGGGAGTTAGGTATAATGTCTTAAGAGAGGTAAAGAAAATGGTTTCTTGATGTTAGAAGTTAAGAGACTTGATCTTATAAGATAAGAGACTTAACTTATTTGTTTTTGTGTGAAATCTCATTCGTGAGTAATGAGTACTTGGTTTTATTTAAAAGGATAATGTTTCTTGATTTGGAAATCGAATGTGTATCGACAGGACCAACGCGCGTTAATAAAGGAAAATGTCTTGAATAATGATGTATCGTATTAAAACCAGTAGAAACCTCCATCTGCATAGAAACTAAGATGAGACAAAATGATATTACATTTTCTAGATCATGGCTCATGTAATAAGAATGATGTAAACAAGCATAACCTACTCTCACGTGAGACATATATTACTCAATTGTTCTAAAAAGGAATCAGTGATTAAGTTTGGGAACTATGAAACCATTTGAAAATGAGAAGCTTGAGTAATTGAAACTAGGCAACCGAACTTAGGAAAAGAATGTTGTTACTTGATTTTGAAAAGGAATGTGGGTTGGTCATTCTAATACTACGTATCGGGTGACTTTTATAAAAGTAATGGATCTCTAAAAGAACTTAACGTATGTAGTACTTTGGGGTTACAAACCGGACTTTGGCATAAAATGAAAGTACTTTGAGTTGTGTGAGACTTGCCTATGCTTGTTGTTGTGAAACTTGCCTATGCTTGTTGTTGTGAAACTTGCCTATGCTTGTGATGATAGCCTTGGTTGTGCAAGTGTGGTATTTACGTTACCGCGTCTGCGTAGAGGCGGTTGACTTATTGAGAACTTACTTGGGCGTCTTGGCGTGATGGAGAATTCCACGGGTATGTTTCCATTTTGATTCTTGTCTTGTTGATGTCACATGGACATGTCTACACCGTCGCAAAGATTCCGGCACGCGGCCACGCGGCCGTTGATTACCGATATATGGTTATTATCGCAACATGGGCGTGTCTACACCGTCGCAAGATTCCGGGGCATGTGGCTACGCGGCGGGGTTGACCACCGATATTGTTATTGAGGTTACATGGGCATGTCTACACCGATGCGATTCCGGTACGTGGGCCATGCGGCCTTGTTATTATTGTTGCATCATGGACATGTCTACACCGTCGCGATTCCGGCATGTGGCCATGATGCGAACATGATGGATGTGGGCGTGAGACCCATAGTTATATTTGAGTGGTGACTTTGAGGGCGTGAGTCCCTGACTTGACTGCTTTTATGTTGCGTACTGTATTTTGGTTATCATACATGTCTCCTGCTTTATATGACTGCTATGATTTAAGCTGCAGATATTCTGATTTCACATACTGTACTGTTAGATCGACCTCCTTCGGGGCTGCGTCACGCCGCAGTAGAGGTACATCGGTCGTGGATCCCCGCCTTAGGATCTCATTTCAGCGTGTCGGAAAGCTCAGTTCCTTCGGAGGCTTATCTATGGTATGTTTCCCTGAGTTGTAGGTTCTTGTACATTCAGGGGTATGGCGGGGCCGTGTCCCGTCATAGTTGTTGTATATCTTAAGTGCAGAGTAATGTTGTGGCGTGGTTGTAAAAGGATTAAACTGTTCAGGTTTTATGTATATACTGAAGGCAACTGTTTTGGTTGGCCTGTTTATTTACTATATCTCTTGTTTAATGACTCATGTTTTATGTTCCGCTGATTTTCTCTGATGTATGTATCACTAGGGTGCCCGGGGTAAGGCACCAGTGACGGGCCCGGGTTTCGGGGCGTCACATACCTCTATACGTAGAGCCCGGAAATACTATTATACTTTCCTTTAGCCACTAAACAAAACCCTAAGGAAAACCTTCATAGTCGGTTGAAGTGTTAAGTAGAAGTTGCGTATAACTTCTAAGGGTTGTTTGGAGCGGGTTGGAGCACACGGAGTAGGAGCTAAACCTTGCTCAGGATCGACATTTAAACTTGGATAATTTTGGGCTTATCGAGGTAAATACTACTGTCCTTCTATTGTAATTGGAAATTACATATTGTAGGATTGTATAGTTGAAGTATACTATATATAGAATTGAACATAGTCTTGCGGCAATGTCTTTTGACTTAAGCCTGAATTTAAAGAAGAAGCGAATCGTAATTACATAGGGTGTATTCTGATGAGACTTGTGTAGCATTACTGTGGAGTTGAATTGTACACGTCCGGATTAGACGTACAACCCCCCCCCCCCCCTCTAGGGAGTTGTTGGCCTGTTAGCAGGCCTCGATAGAGGAGGAGATTTACGCGGTTGCGGGGGGGGGGAGGTGCGGCCGCAATTTCTGTAGAATATTCTACGTTGAGATCTAGATGTTAATAGGAGCCTTGTGGCCTCTATAGGTTGAAGTACTACGTGTGGCGTGAGCTGCTTGGCTTAAGGTGTAGCCGACGGTTTGAGGTACTTGGAGCATTTTGCTATTAGTCGATAATCGTCGCGAGGTATGTGAACCTCTTCCTATCTTTTCTAGCATGATATGTGTATAACTATGTAGTACGGTGACGCATACGTGTTGAATGTATTTGATTGGTTTAAAGCATAAAGTGTTATAACGGCTTTATGGGAAGTTGGTTATAACAGCTTTATGTAAGTAAGAAATGCTTTGTGGTCTTTAAAGATAACTGATTTGACTTATAACTGACTTGATGTGTGATGATAAGAATCTTGAAGTATTTCAAAAGAATTAAGAAACCTTTTTGAAAGAAGAGTAATACTTGGTTTTGAAAACATAAGAGTTATACTAGCTTTATGGGAAGTTCGGTATAACGTCTTAAGAGAGATAAAGAGAATGGTTTACTAATTTTTAGAAGTTAAGAGACTTGATCTTAAAAGATAAGAGACTTGACTTGAATGAATTAACATGAGTTTTGTGTGAAACCTCATTCGTGCGTAATGAGTACTTGGTTTTTAAAAGGAATAATGTTTTACTGATTTTGGAAATCAGAATGAGTATCGACAAACCACTGCAGCGTTAATAAAAGGAAATGTTTTGACTAATTAAGTATTATTAAAACCAGTAGAAACCTCCATCTGCATAGAAGCTAAGATGAGACAAAATGATATTACATTTCCTAGATCATGGCTGCTTTAATAAGATTGATTATGAACAAGAATAACCTACTCACATATAAGACATATGTTTCTCAAATTGTTTAAAAGAGGATTATATTCTTAAGTGATTAAGTCTATGGACTATGAAACCTTTATAAAATAAGAGACTTAAGTGTTTGAAATTAGGCAAAATTGAACTTTTGGAAAAGAATGTTGTTACTTGATGTTGAAAAGGAAAGTGTTTTGGTTTACCTAAAAATGTGAGTCACTCTATTTTAAATACTACGGGTATCGGGTGACCTTTATAAAAGGAATGGATCTTTTAAAAAGAATTTAACGCACGTAATACCTGGGGTCGAACACGACTTTGGCCTAAAATAAACTTGAGTTGTGTGTAACTTGCCTATGTTTGTGTTTGATAGCCGTGTGTGCATATCTGTATTTCTATACCGCTGCGTCTCGATGGAGGCGGCTGATTTGTTATGAGCGATTCTTCACCGAGTCCCACGATGGGGACACGATTTCATCGATTCTTCACCGAGTCCCACGATGGGTCGGACACGTATTCCATCCGATTATTCACCGAGTCCCACGAGATGGGCGGAGACACGTATTCCATCGATTATTCACCGAGTCCCGAGATGGGCCGACACGTATTCCATCGATTCTCACCGAGTCCCGTGGATGGGCCGACACGTATTCCACATGATTCTTTACCGAGTCCCACGGATGGGCGGACACGTATTCCACACGATTTACACCTAGGCCGGCGGTGAGGAAGGAGTTCCACGCGTGAGGGATGACTTGAGGCGTGAGTCACGACTTGACATGATCGCTTATGTTGTGAATCGTAGTTTGGTTATCATACATGTCTCCCGCTTTATATAGACTATTATGATTTTATTTCTGATCTTTACGATTTCACATACTTGGTACTGTTGTCGACCTCGCCGGGCTGCGTTCACGCCGCAGTAAGTACATCGGTTGTGGATCCTCGCTCATAGGATCGAAGTTCAGCGTGTTAGGAAGCCCGTTTCTTGAGGCTTATCTTTTGCACGTTACACAGTGCAGAGGTTCTTGTACATTCGGGGTATGGCGGCCCCTGTCCCATCATAGTTGTTGTCACTTCTTAGAAGTGCAGTAATCTTGTTGTGGCGAGTTTGTTAAAGGATAAGCGTCGTATTTATGTATATATCTTGAAGAAAGCGTTTTGGTTGCTTTGTTTATTTATCATGGCTCTTAATTCATGTTCGTGTTTTTATTTCCGTGATTTTCTACGATGTTGTATCACTAGGTGCCGGGTAAAGCACGATCATGGGCAGGTTGGTCGTGACAAAAGTGGTATCGAGCGATTAATCCTCGGAAAGTGTCTGAACCGTGTCCAGTAGAGTCTTGATTATCGGTGTGTTGTGCACCACATCTATAATCGGAGGCTATAGGACATTTAGGATAGGTTTCCATTCTTCTCATTACGAGATCGTGCCTTGAGCCGTGTGATAAGTTGGACCCTCCGGCGTATTTCGTTTTTACGATTATGCCTCCGTAAGGCAACCCGCCCAGTGGGCAAGGCAGCCGAGGAGCTGCTAGTGAGATCTGAGGATGCGAGGCGCGAGCTCGGTCAAGACTGAGATTGTGCTTGACGGCGAGTTATGCGACGCCGCCCGGCAGAGTTTAGAGCCGCAGCGATGGTGCCGAGACTACGATACGAGCCTCGGTCCCACACTGGAGCAAATGAGATAAGTACAAGGAGATGGCGATCGGCGAGGTCGTGGCGATATGAGGATAGGCCGGATGCAGCAGATTCGATCCCATTAGCACCGTAGTTCACCCCGAGCATCTGATTTGAGACTACGGACTTTACGAGTCAGAGCCCGCCGGTGTTCTATGGATCGAGAGGCGAGGATGACCTCGAGTTTATCCGACACCACACGATCATGAGAGTGATCGAGTCTCGAGGCGAGTCGGTGGTATTGGTTCGCATCACCGCGTGATCTGCGCCGATCGTTTGATTCGTGAGGCGTCCGGGAGAGCATGCACCTCCGCCGTTTGGGACGAAGTTCTCAAGGGCTTTTCTTGCACATTTCTTGCCCCACGGATGAGAGGCTCGGGCCGCAGATTTTTGGCGTTGAGGCGGGCGGGCGGGCGGTTAGAGAGTACAATGTGGAGTTCGACTCATTAGCTCGGTATGTTCGGCCAGAGTAGGCGATATGGAGGGCGAGTACACCGCCACGTCACCGGCTAGATGATTACTTGGCGAAGCTTATGCGGTGTAGCTCTTCACCGCATGGACATTTCCGCACGCAAGCCCGTGCACTAGGATTTGAGGCACGAGAGGTCGGCAAAATGACCGAGATCGCAGAAGAGGGCGAGCAGCAGGTCCTTTGTGACTTTCGAGGCGCCGCCGATGAGACTAGTTATGTACCTCCGCTTGATGCGGTGGTCCTCCGCGCCTTGGGGCGTTCGGGTATTCGGGGCGGTCGAGCTCGAGGCTTAGTTCCGTGATATACGGGTTCTAGCGATCGGGTTGAGTTTTCCTCGGTGCACGATGTGGCGACGCCATCCCGGAATGTCGTCTTTTTGCGGTGCTTGTTTTCTGCGCCGTCGAGCCATATGACGAACCGTCCTAATAGGAAGGATGCAGGAATGACTCACCTACCGGTCGCTTGTGTTCATCGCCTTACTATGCATACCGCAGGCGTGCCTATGATTAGAGTGGAGTGGTAGATTCGTATATCCTTAACCTACAGAGATTTGTATGCTTGATATGATGACCTTATTATTGTGTGCTTTGTATGGATAGTGTTATGTTGATTATGAGTTAGAAAACCTGGTTAGTGACAAAGGGTAAGCCTGGGGGTGAGGAAATGATGAACCTTAGAATATTCTGATTGAGACCTTAGATGTAAGCGTCTTGAGTACAAGATTTGCGGGTGATCCTTGTCGAATGTATAAGTTTACGTGGAGTAATTGTGGGAAGATTCCTTGGGTAGTGTAAAATGGAAGTGGTAGCTTATGACACAGTATAGGTAAGATTGTTCGGATCGGGAACAAGAGCTCATGCGTTAAGTGGGTCGGTTGGGGCCATGTTGCGCCAACCCGCGGCTGTTTTGAGTGGGTCGGCTTTGGGTGGTCCCGGTGGTAAGTCACGAGGGTGCTAGGCCCAAGTTTAGATGACCATCGTATGAGTTCGTAGATATGTTCGACCAGAAGCGGATCGTGAAGGCCGGGAATGGCCTTAGAGGAAAGTGAAGCTAGTAAGATGACCAAGTTTGGAGGTTGTGACTCCAAAGTTTTGGCAACAGAAGCGTTGACTGAAGTGTGGTACGTATGCTAGAAGAGTTCAAGTGTTCGAGAAGGGCACGACGAGTAAGGAAGGAAGTGAACTTGTGCTGAAAGATGGAAGTAATCATTTTTGAGAAATGAATGTGCGAAGGGAGTGTCCCTTGGACCAAGAGCGAGAGTTGGTATTGTTTTGCATCATCGAGGTGGTTCCTCGTTGGCGTAGATTTAAGTATTTGCGCGCATGTGTTATTTCGTGGCCAGGCGTGGCGTTGGCAACTTGTTAGAAGAACTTTATCGTTATCCGTCTTGAGAAGGAACATTCGGGACGAATGTTTCTAAGGAGGGGAGAATGTTATACCCCGTATTTCCAGAGTATGTACGTGAGGGCGTACGTATAAAAATTTAAGCCTTAAGGTTTGGCTAGGTTTGAAAATTTGGGCACAAGTGCCGAAAAGAATCATTTTTCGACGAAACGTTTTACTAAACTTGCGAAGGGAAAATTCCGGCTATGTCATTTATAATTTTTGCGGATTTTTCCGAGAGACGAAACATTTTGGACCAACGGGAGGGTGACATGTGTCACCCTCACATTGGAAGCAATGGTGGACGGCAAAGGGACGATTGGGAGCACTTTAGTTGGTAGGATATTTTGTGCAAGTTGGTGTGGTAGATGGATAAGGTGCACTTGGCTTAAATATAGCCCTACACTTGCCTTACACTTGGATGGATCTTGGCCATTGGTTGGTCATTTCTTGACCTGTAAATACCCCCCCTTGTTGAAGAGTTATTTCATCCAAACTTGAGCATTCTTTCTAAGTCTCTAAATACTCCCTCCCTCTTGTTTGTTTTCGTCCAAAGCCCCCTCCCCTTTGAGTAAGGCCTTGGCCGAGAGCACCCCTCCCCCTTTGTAGTGTTCTAGCCGTGGGGTACCCCCCCCCCCCTAGCCTAGTTGTTTTCGTATAATACCCCCCTTTGTGGTATAGAAATACTCTCCAAGTATTGTTATAATGCCCAAATACTTTAGCCCAAATACCTTGTAGTATTTTCCAAAGTTACCTCTATCGTAGAGCAGGAAATACTATTATACTTTCCTTTAGCCACTAAACAAAACCTAAGGAAAACCTTCATAGTCGGTTGAAGTGTTAAGTAGAAGGCGTAGAACTTCTAAGGGTTGTTGGAGCGGGTTGGAGCACACTGAGTGAGCTAAACCTTGCTCAGGATCGACATTTAAACTTGGATAATTTTGGGCTTATCGAGGTAAATACTACTGTCATTCTATTGTAATTGGAAATTACATATTGTAGGATTGTATAGTTGAAGTATACTATATATAGAATTGAACATAGTCTTGCGGCAATGTCTTTTGACTTAAGCACGAATTTAAAGAAGAAGCGAATGTAATTACATAGGGTGTATTCTGATGAGACTTGTGTAGCATTCTTGTGGAGTAAATTGTACACGTCCGGATTAGGCGTACAACCCCTCTAGGAGTTGTTGGCATAGCGAGCCTCGATAGAGATGAGATTTACGCGATTTGCGGGAGGTGTCAGAAATTTACGTAGAATATTCTACGTTGAGATCTAGATGTTAATAGGCGCCTTGTGGCCTCTATAGGTTGAAGTACTACGTGTTGCGTGAGCTGCTTGGCTTAAGGTGTAGCCGACGGTTTGAGGTACTTGGAGCGTTTTGCTATTAGTCGATAATCGTCGCGAGGTATGTGAACCTCTTCCTATCTTTTCTAGCATGATATGTGTATAACTATGTAGTACGGTGACGCGTACGTGTTGAATGTATTTGATTGGTTTAAATCATAAAGTGTTATAACGGCTTTATGGGAAGTTGGTTATAACAGCTTTATGTAAGTAAGAAATGCTTTGTGGTATTTAAAGATAACTGATTTGACTTATAACTGACTTGATGTGTGATGATAAGAATCTTGAAGTATTTCAAAAGAATTAAGAAACCTTTTTGAAAGAAGAGTAATACTTGGTTTTGAAAACATAAGAGTTATACTAGCTTTATGGGAAGTTCGGTATAACGTCTTAAGAGAGATAAAGAGAATGGTTTACTAATTTTTAGAAGTTAAGAGACTTGATCTTAAAAGATAAGAGACTTGACTTGAATGAATTAACATGAGTTTTGTGTGAAACCTCATTCGTGCGTAATGAGTACTTGGTTTTTAAAAGGAATAATGTTTTACTGATTTTGGAAATCAGAATGAGTATCGACAAACCACTGCAGCGTTAATAAAAGGAAATGTTTTGACTAATTAAGTATTATTAAAACCAGTAGAAACCTCCATCTGCATAGAAGCTAAGATGAGACAAAATGATATTACATTTCCTAGATCATGGATGCTTTAATAAGATTGATTATGAACAAGAATAACCTACTCACATATAAGACATATGTTTCTCAAATTGTTTAAAAGAGGATTATATTCTTAAGTGATTAAGTCTATGGACTATGAAACCTTTATAAAATAAGAGACTTAAGTGTTTGAAATTAGGCAAACTTGAACTTTTGGAAAAGAATGTTGTTACTTGATGTTGAAAAGGAAAGTGTTTTGGTTTACCTAAAAATGTGAGTCACTCTATTTTAAATACTACGGGTATCGGGTGACCTTTATAAAAGGAATGGATCTTTTAAAAAGAATTTAACGTACGTAATACCTTGGGGTCAGAACCTGGACTTTGGCCTAAAATAAACTTGAGTTGTGTGTAACTTGCCTATGTTTGTGTTTGATAGCCGTGTGTGCATATACTGTATTTCTATACCACCGCGTCTCTCGATGGAGGGCCGGCTGATTTGTTATGAACGATTCTTCACCGAGTCCCACGAGATGGGCCGGGACACGTATTTCATTTGATTCTTCACCGAGTCCCACAAGATGGGCCGGGACACGTATTCCATCTGATTATTCACCGAGTCCCACGAGATGGGCCGGGACACGTATTCCATCTGATTATTCACCGAGTCCCACGAGATGGGCCGGGACACGTATTCCATCTGATTCTCTACCGAGTCCCATGGGATGGGCCGGGACACGTATTCCACATGATTCTTTACCGAGTCCCACGGGATGGGCCGGGACACGTATTCCACACGATTTACACCTATATTGCCGGCAGTGAGGAAGGAGTTCCACGGGCATGAGGGATGACTTGAGGGCGTGAGTCTCTGACTTGACATGACTGCTTTTATGTTGTGAACTGTAGTTTGGTTATCATACATGTCTCCTGCTTTATATAGACTATTATGATTTCATTTACGGTCTTTCTGATTTTCATACTTGGTACTGTTATCTTGACCTCCTTCGGGGGGTTGCGTTCATGCCGCAGGTAGAAGTACATCGGTTGTGGATCCTCACTCATAGGATCAAAGTTCAGCGTGTTGGGAAGCCCCGTTTCTTCGGAGGCTTATCTTTTGCACGTTACCGAGTGCAGAGGTTCTTGTACATTCGGGTATGGCGGGCCCCGTCCGTCATAGTTGTTGTCACTTCTTAGAAGTGCAGTAAATCTTGTTGTGGGCGAGTTTGTAAAAAGGATAAGCGTCGGTATTTATGTATATATCTTGAAGGCAACTTTGTTTTGTTGACTGTTTATTTATCATAGCTCTTAATTCATGTTCGTGTTTTATTTCCGCTGATTTTCTCGATGTTGTATCACTAGGGTGCAGGGTAAGGCACGATCCACGGGCCAGGTTCGGTCGTGTGATGGACCTGAGGCGCAGTCTTCGTGGTCTCTCTGGGCCGGCGGCGTCATGGAACTCGCCGTCTCGGGTATAAACTGGGCCTGAGCCCTCGTGACTCTCGGTGTCCTACTAGCAGCTCCCTCGGCTGTCTTGCCCTTCTGGGCCCGGGTTGCCTTACGTGGAGGTATAACTGTTACAGAAAAGGAATACGTTAGGGGGGTCCAACTTATAACACAGTTCTAAGGCACGATCTCAGAGTGAGAAGAAGGGAAACCAATCCTAAATATCCTATAGCCTCCTGATTATTGGTATGGTGCACAACATACCGATAATCAAGACTCTACTAGATACGGTCTGTAGACACTTTCCGAGGATTAACTGCTCTGATACCACTTTTGTCACGACCCGTTCCGGGGCCCGTGACTGGTGCCTTACCCGAGCACCCAAGTAGTCATACATCAGAGTAACCAGCGGAATATAAAAACAAGACATGAAACAATGTAAAATGAGACACAGTTTTATCTGAGAAAAAGGCGTCTTTCGGCATATATATTTAAACATCAAGTTTGGCAGTTACATCCCAACTTTACAACATGACTACAGACCTCTAGGAATGTAACAACTATGGCGGGACAGGGCCCCGCCATACCCTGAATGTACATATATCTACAACATCAGGGAGAACCATACCAAAAGTCGAGCCTCCGGAGAAGATGGGGCTCCTGACACCAAAATAGAGATCCTAAGGATGTGGATCTAGCACCTGCTTTCCCTTACCTGCGGCATGAACGCACTTCAAGGAGGTCGACAACAGTACCAAGTATGCGAAATCAGAAAATCGGAGTAAAATCAAAGTATTTAAAACCATTTGCAAATACAACCATTTCAACTGCACATAGTGCCACAACATAAACAAGAGCAAAATAGATATAATGTAGCCGGGTCTTTTCTAGGCGCGAATGATGAAGCAAGGCCAATCGCCCATAGTATCATTATGCGTGCCTAATCTGGACTTCCGATGACGCATAGGTCACACTGCACCGCGTGAGGTATTCTCGCCTCGGGGTAGCTAACCGGTACCTCCCGACTCGCGGTCGCATAGTCTCATAGACCGCGTAGTCACATTGCACCGCATGGCATCCCCGCGTCGGATAAAACACCGAATGATCAATCACGGAACTCCGCAGCCCGCGATAGTCACGCATCGCATAGCCGTATAGACCGCGTCGGGCAAGCCCCGGTATAACAAGTCAAGGGGGTATGTGATATAATAACAGTACAACGGTCTTAACGTTTAACAACGTAAGCACAACAAGGGAACCCCCTTTACACAAAAGTTACAAGACACTAACACACGTAGCATCATAATATGTCTACTTATCAAACAATCTTACTATACTTTACAGAAATCAATACAAGGCTTTTATAAACAAATAAGTAAACAATTCCTTTTATCTTTCTTAAGTTGTTATACCTAACTTCCCATAAAGCTAGTATAACTCTTAAGCTTTTTGTTTAAAAACCAAATATTACTCTTCTGTTAAAAATGATTCATAATTCTTTTGAAATACTTCAAGTTTCGTATTATTTAGACTCAAGTCAAAAGACGTCAAGTAAAACCATGTTCAGTTAACACACGTACGTCTACCGTACTATATATATATACTTTAAAATATCATGCTCAAGAGGATAGGAAGAATCATATACCTCCTCGGCGAAAACCACCTGCCAAGTCGAATATGTCGCGCGCAGAGTATCGACCTATAACGATCAATCGTCTATCAACGTCTAGACTATCGTATCTGATTCTAAGCAGAGGGTTCTCTATTCTACGGAAATTTGGGCAGCACTTCCCTACTCGCCAAACTACTCAAGTCTACTGTAAATACAGTCCTATGTAAGTACAGTTCAATTCTCTTCTTTTATACCCTTCTACTGTGATTACAGTTCAATTCTATTTTTTAATATCCTTCTATATCTTAAACTCAACTCTTATCTATTCTTATATGTAATATCCAATTACAATAGAAGGACAAGAGTATTTACCTCGATAAGCCCAAAATTATCCAAGTTAAATGTCAATCCTGAGCAAGGTTTAGCTCCTAATTTGCACGCTCCGATAGCTCGAGAAGCCCTTAGAAGTTCTACACAACTTCTACTTAAATACTATAAGGGATTTGGGGCTAGGGTAGTTTGGAATAGTAACTATACTAGAAGGCAACTTTCTACAAAAGTGGGGGTATTGTGAGAAGCCTCTAGGAAGGGGGAGAGGACTTGGGCGAGAGCAACTAAGGGGAGGAGTTTTGAGACTTAGAGAATGAGGAGTGGATGAAGAAGTCTTCACTCAAGGGGGGTATTTATAGAACACTCAAGGGACAAGATCAAAACAAATGGAAGGTGGAGATTATGATCCAAGTGAAAGATGAGGTCTTCCAACCAAGTGTCTCCCACAACATTTGGACATATGTCCACCACAATATTGGAACACTTGATCACCACAACAAAGAGCCATGTGGACTCCACTAACACACCAAAACCGTCCACCCCACCTACTCCCACTCACACAAAATCAACTTGCAAGACTTGACCAATTGACTTGTCCACTAGCCTCACCCAATTCGTCCAACCTAAGCCAACTAAGGGTGACACATGTCGCCCTCCCATTGGTCCAAAATATTTCGTCTCTCGGAAAAATCCGTAGTCGGTTAAAATATTAAAAACATAGAATTTCCTTCACAAGGTTCGGAATCTTTTCCGTCGAAAGTTTACAATCTCACTCTTAACCTAATTAGGGTTTGTACAAACGTACGTACGTCCTCACGTACATACTCCGGAAATACGGGGTATAACAGTGGCCTCCTCTGGCTAACACCCCTTCCTCTCCGAACCACTGAATCCGCAACTGATCTGGTAGGCTGAGTCCTCCTACTTGCATCCCTCCTACTTGAACATTCTTTCGTCATATGGCCCTGACGGCCGCAGGTAAAACAAGCACCAACAAAAAGAGTACATTCCCCGGGATGACGCCTGCCACACTGTGAACACTGAGGGAAAACTGAATCCGGCTGGCTGGAACCTACGTGTATCTGTGAACCAGAAGCCCTAGAGCTCTGACCAACTCCTGCATAACTCGAACATCCTGAAGTCTGTGGAGGACCACTCTGTACTGGCGGAGGCGCATAACCAGTCTGCTGCTGAGAAGGTCCGCCTCGAAAGTTACCAAAGGACCACATTGCTCGCCTCTTATCTCGATCTTGGTTAACCCGTCGATCCTACGTTTCTCATTGCGCATAAGCCCGCAGCGAGCCATGCTCATGCACCGATGAAGAGCTACTCTTGCACAACCTCTCTTAGATAGTCATCCGGACAGTGATAAATCGGTACATAATATACTATCTGTTGCTAAATCCTAGCTAGTAATGTGGTCGTCTCTTTGCAATACATACTTTCGCCATCGGTCGTGGGCGAAGGTTCAAATATCATGGCGCGAGGAATCGCTGCCGCTATGCTAGACTCTCTTCGGGCGGCGACGTCGAGAACTCCCGAATGAAGCACCACCGGGTGATGATTGGGCTGCGCCTCGTAACCCTCTCGTGCTTACTCGCGGCTCCTCGCTTGCCCTTCCGCCCGGTTGCCTTGGCGAGGCATAGCGTAAGGGAAAGAAATACATTAGAGGGGTCCAACTTATAACACAGCTCTAAGGCACGATCTCAGAGTGAGAAGAATGGAAACCAATCCTAAATATCCTATAGCCTCGTGATTATTGGTGTGGTGCACAACACACCGATAATCAAGACTCTACTAGATACGGTCTGTAGACACTTTCCGAGGATTAACTGCTTTGATACCACTTTTGTCACGACCGAACCGGGCCGTGGTAGTGCCTTACCCGGGCACCCAAGTAGACATACATCAGAGTAACCAGCGGAAAATAAAACAAGACATGAAACAATATGAAGTGAGAAACAGTTTTTCTGAGAAAAGTTGTCTTTCGGCATATATATATATAAACTTGAATAGTTACATCCCTTTTACAAACCCTGCCCACAATAGTACTACAGACCTCTAGGAATGTTATAACAACAATGGCGGGACAGGGCCCCGCCATACCTGTTATACCCCGTATTTCCAGTGTATGTACGTAAAGGAATACGTACAAAAAGTTTTGGTCTTAAAGTTAGGCCTTGGACGATTTTTAGGCACAACTCACAAAGCGAACGGTTTTCCGACGAAACGTTTCCACAACTTTCATAGGATAAATTCCGGCTATGTCATTTCTTATTTTTGCGGATTTTTCCGAGAGACGTAACACTTTGGACCAATGAGAGGGCGACACTTTCCACCCTCTCATTGGTGGACTTGTCACGGCAATAGGGCCGATTGGATGCCAAGCCTTGTCATAAAGTTGGATAGATATTTTGTGTGCAAGTTGGCTAGGTACACTTGCCCTAATCTTGACCTTACACTTGCCTAGCACTTGGCTAAATCTTGGCCATTGGTTGGCCATGTCTTGACCTATAAATACCCCTCTTGAGATGAAGAGTTCTTCATCCACTAAAGCTTTCAAGTCTTGAAAAACCCTCCCCTCTCCCTTGGGAGCAATTCATCCAACACACCCCCTCCCTGAGAAGCTTGGTAGAGGCTACCCCACCCCTAGCCTGGCCGAAACCTACCCCCTCCCTGGTAGAAAAGTTGCCTTCTTGTATTGTTATAATGCCCAAAATACCTAGCCCAAATACCTTAGTACTTAGTAGAAGTTGTGAAGAACTTCTAAGGTTTTCTTAGCATACAACTTAGAGCAAAACCTTGCTCAGCGCGACTTTTCTAGGATATTATTGGCTTTACCGAGGTAACTAATCCTAACCCTCTTTTGAATTAGAATATATATCTTGTTGTAGTATAAGAATAAGTATAAATACTTAGAAGGTTGTTAAGGAATAGAATTGAACTGTAACACCTTAGAAGGGTATAAAAGAAGAATATCTGAATCAGTACTTACATAGATTTTTCATGATGACTTATATAGCTCATGGGTAGGGTTGTGCTGCCCGACTTTCCGTAGAATTGAGGACCCTCTGTTTAGAATGACCTACAGAATAGTCTAGACTTTGATAGATATCTGTGACTATTATAGGTTGATTCTCTGCGCGCGACATACTCGACTTGGCAGGTGGATTTCGCGAGAAGGTATGTGATTCTTCCTAAAGCATGATATTTTACAATATGTATATAGTGCGGTGAGGCGTACGTGTTAAGCGAATAATACTTACGGCAATGCCTCACGCTTAAGCTGAATAATACGTCTGCGAATGCCTCACGGCTTAAGCTGAATAATAAAGAATGAAAACATTTCAAAAGGACTCTTGAACCATTTATTAAGCGAAGAGAACTAATTGATTTTTGAAGCGAAGCTTAAGAGTTATACTAGCTTTATGGGAAGTAAGTATAACCACTTAAGATTGATAAAAGAAACAAGTTTGCCTATGTGTTATAACGGACTTATATTGTGAAAAGAATAATAAGATGGTTTGATAAGTAGACGTGATATGATGCTATGTGTGTTAGTATCTTGTAACGTTTGTATAGGTGAGTATCCTTGTTGTGCTTATGTTACTTAAAGATAAGTTGTTATGTTAGTATACTATCACTCACCTTGAGATGATACCGGGGTTAAGGCGCCTCCGATGCGGGTAGACTCAGTGATGCAGGACCATGATTCGAGAATACCTCATGCGGGTCGAGGGGCCTATGCGGAGCTACGAGAGTTCAGAGTTAGTATGCGGGGTTATGCCTCATGCGGTCTGTGGCCACGCGACGGCGAGTCGGGGCGATGCCGAGGAGTAGCTACCCGATGCGGGGTTACACCTCATGCGGGCCCGTGAGTGGCCTATGCGGACTCGGAGTCGATTAGGCTTGCGGAATGATGATATGGGCGAGTGGCCTGTTTCGATCATTCGCGGCCTAGACAAGACCTATTACGATTACCTATTGTTGATCTTGTTTATGATGTGACACTACGTGCGGTTTCTTTGGTTGTTTCATACATATTTGTAAACCGGTTTTAAAAATGATATGTTTTCATTTAAGTACTTTACGCCGCATACTTAGTACTGTTATGCGACCTCCTTCGGGGCTGCGTTCATGCCGCGGTAAGGGCAAGCAGTGCTAGATCCGCATCCTTAGGATCTCTACGTTGGTGTCGGGAGCTCCATCTCTTGGAGGCTCTACTTTTGGTATGATCTCCTGTTGTAGATAGTTTTATCTGATCGAGGTATGGCGGGCCCTGTCCCGCCATAGTGGTATATTTCCTTAGAAGTCAGAGTCATGTTATGCGATTGTCGGATGTAACTGCTAAAACATGATTATATATATATATGCCGAAAGGCGATGTTTTCTCACAAAATCTGTGTCTTGTTTTATAACTATTTTATGTCTTGCTTTATGTTTCCGCTGATTACTCTGATGTATGACTACTTGGGTGCCCCGGTAAGGCACCAGTCACGGGCCCCGGAATGGGTCGTGACAAAAGTGGTATCAGAGCAGTTAATCCTCGGAAAGTGTCTCTGACCGTATCTAGTAGAGTCTTGATTATCGGTGTGTTGTGCACCACACCAATAATCAGGAGGCTATAGGATATTTAGGATTGGTTTCCGTTCTTCTCATTCCAAGATCGTGCTTTAGAGCTGTGTTATAGGTTGGACCCCTCTAACGTATTCCTTTCCTGTAACAGTTATGCCTCCACGTAAGGCAACCCGCCCGTGGCGGCAAGGCAGAGGAGGCGCTAGCAGACACCCAGAGTCACGAGGGCTCGAGCCCGTCTATACGAGACGGCGAGTTCTATGACGCCGCCCAAAGAGACCACAGTACCCACACCTCGTCCCACACCGGGCGGAGGAGTTAGGTACAAGGAGATGGCCCGACTTTTGCTAAAGTTGTGGCCCGTCACGGAGAGAGGCTGGATGCGCGATTCAGTTCGGCTCAGTCTTGGTCGCACCGTTGTTCACCCGAGGCAGAGTTTGAGGCTACGAGACTTCGAGCCAGGCCACGGAGTTTTATGGGTCGAGGGAGGATGATCCGCAGGAGTTCATCCGTCGGCAGAGGATTTTGAGAGTGATCGGGCGTCGGAGACCAGTGCGTGATCTTTGGTTCACATAGGCTGCGTGATACCGCGATCGATTGGTTTGATTCATGGGAGTTATCGGGAGAGCACGCGTCCCGTACTGGGATGAGTTCTCGAGGCTTTCTCGCTCACTTCTTGCCTCCACAGATGAGGATGAGGGCGCGGTGATAGATTTTTACTCGAGGCGAGAGGGGCCTTGTCGGGAGTACAATGTCGAGTTTGATTCATTGGCTCGATATGTCGGCATTGGTAGCAGATATGGAGGATAGGGTGCACCGCTATGTCACCGGCTGACGACTATATGGCCGAGTCATGCGGGTTTCTCTCCACCGTATGGACATTACCGCATGCGAGCTCACGCCTTGGATGCGAGGCGAGCGCAGAGGTCGGCGAGTGGGCGACGGCAGAAGAAGGCCGGGGCGGAGGGTCTTACGGTGGTTATCGTGGTGGGCGGCCTCGGCGATCTAGGTTCGCACCACGCCGGCCTGAGCACTCCCGCACCGCCCTCAGCCACCCACGATTTCGAGGGCGGACCAGGCCCCGGGGCTTGGGCGTCGAGTAGCGAAGTGCGGCGATCGACCACCCGTGTGGCGTCGCGGTAGATCCCATTACGGAAGTGTGGTACTACTTTTGGATCTTATTACGATTGTGGCCAGCAGGTCACTGCGGGATTGTCAGGCCGGGGCGTGGTGGTAGGCTCGACCTTGAGTTGTTGCCGCTTCATCATCTCCTACAGTTACTCGCCCCGGAGGGCAGGGTGCTCATGGGTCAGCAGGTCGCGGCAGGTCGTGGCTCGAGTCGATTCTAGCGGTCCTCGAACCGCATTTATGCTTTGTCGGTAAGCGGGATCGGAGGCCTCACCGATGTCGTCCACAGTACCTTATCGGTCGGGTTTGATGTGTATGCTTTGATAGATCCGGTTCTACTGTCCTATATATCTCCACTTTGTGCTAGTAGGATAGGGATAGAGCATGAGTCCATAGTCCCTTTCGAGTTATCTACGCGAGTGGGTGATTCGGTTGTAGCTCGGCGGGTATTTAGAGCTTGTCTGTGATCATTTACGATCGTCGGACCTAGCCGACTTGATAGAGTTGGAGATGATTGACCGGCGTGATTATGGGGATGGATTGGCTAGCTTGCTATGCCAATGTAGGCTGCAGAGAGAGTAATGCAGTTCCGGTTTCTGAGGCCGTTGTTGAGTGGGAGAGCACGGTATCGCCAGAGGTAGGTTTATTTCCTACCTCAAGGCTAGGAAGATGGTGCGAAGGGTATATCTACCATCTCGTTGGTGTTTGATCTTGAAGGTGTGGTGCCGATTTTCCGTCGCCCAGAGTCACGAGTTCCCAGACGTGTTTCGATGACCTCGGGTATCCTCACGAGAGGAGATCGAGTTTTGTATAGATGTGTTGCGGATACTCGCCTATTTCCATTCCGCCATACAGAATGGCACTGCCGAGTTGAGAGAGTGAAGGATCACTTAGGGATTTGCTAGAGAAGGGCTTCATTAGGCCCGATGTTTCTCCCCAGGGCGCCAGATTGTTCGTGAAGAAGAAGGGCGGGGCCTGCGCGTGTGTTGATTCTGACGGTGAACAAGGTGACCATTAAGAACGATACCCTCCCGGGATTGATGATTTGTTCGACCAGATTGCGAAGTGCGAGATGTTTCTCCAAGATTGATCTGCGATCGGGCTATCATCAGTGCGAGTCGAGAGTGGATGTCCCAGGATGCATTCGGACGTGACGCATTATGAGTTCAGTGGTCATGTCTTTGGGTTGACCAATGCTCGGCGGTATTCATGGATTTGATGAACCGAGTGTTCAAACCATTTTGGACACGTTGTGATAGTGTTCATTGATGATATCTTGGTTTATTCTCGCCAGAGCGGGAGCATGCGAGCATTTGGCGATCTTGTGATTTCTCGAGACCAGCGATTATGCGCCAAGTTTTCCAAATGTGAGTTTTGGTTGACTTGATGGCGTTTCTTGGGCATATTGTCGGGTGATGGCATTCGAGTTGATACGGCCAAGATCGAGCGATCGAGACTTAGCCTAGACCTACTACTCCGGCAGAGGTTCGCGATTTACGGGCCTTGCAGGTATTATCGGTTCGTGGAGAAGTTTGCTTCTATCTGCACCATTGACTAGGTGACTCGAGGCAGCCAAGTTTGATGGGCGATGCTTGTGGCGGGGTTTCGATTCTTTGAAAGAGAGACCGGCGACCGCCCGTTCTTACTCTTCCGGAGGTCCAGATGGTTATGTTGTGTATTGTGATCGCGTCGCATCGGGTTGGGATGTGTTGATGCGGCATGGCGGGGTTATAGCATATGCATCCCGCGATTGAAGAAACACGAGGAACTACCCCACCCATGATTTGGAGTTGGCGGTAGTGATTCACGCTTTGAAGATGCGGAGGCACTATTTGTATGGGGTTCACGTGGATATTTTTACAGACCACAAGAGCCTCGGTATATCTTGACCAGAGGAGCCGAACTTACGGCGAGGCGGTGGTTGGAGTTGCTTAAGGATTACGATGTTGATATCTGTACCACGGGAAGGCGATGTTGTGGCGGATGCTCTTAGTCGTAGGTCGATGGGAGCCTATCGGATGTGCGGCTAGAGAGGAGGACATGGTTCGTGATTTGCACGATTAGCAAGCCTTGGTGTCCGTTTGATTGATTACGATAGCAATGGGGTTAGAGTTCGTGAGGTTGCCGAGTCTTCCATCGTTGAGGAGGTGAAGAGGCGATTCGAGGATCGGCTTTGATTCGATATCGTGATCTGACTCTTCGTGAGGCAAGGGTCCTTTTGAGGTAGCACCTGATGGGTGCTAAGGTTTGAGGGCAGTTGTGTGTTCGGATGTTTGAGGACTTGGCGAGTTCTTGGGGAAGCACAGCAAGCGTTACTCATCCATCCGGGTCGACCAAGATGTACCACGACCTTAGATCCGTGTATTGGTGGGATGGCTTGAAGAGGACGTTGCGAGTTCGTAGCTCGGTGCGTGTTGTCGCAGTAAGGTAGAGCACCAGAGACACGTGGTTTATTCTGACGATAGAGATCCCGACGGAAGTGGGAGGTAATCAACATGGACTTCATCACGGATTACCTCGCACTCGGAGGAGACATGATTCTATATGGGTTATCGTCGACGGTGACGAAATCAGCCCACTTTCTTCCGTCGGGGCGACTTTTTGAGGATTATGCGGACTTTACATCCGAGAGATCGTCGAATGCATGGAGTCCCTACTTCGATCATATCGCATGCCCGATTCGGCTAACTTACGGAGGTCCTTCCAGAGGGGTTTAGGACGCAGTGAGCACGAAATCGCATTTCATCCACGCAGGCAGACAGCAGAGCGCACTATCCGCACTCTTGAGGATATCTGCGAGCTGTGTTATTGACTTCGTGGTAGTTGGGAGGATCATTTGCCTCTAGTTGAGTTCGCGTATAATAATAGCTACCACTCCAAAGATTCGGATGGCGCCTTATGAGGCCTTGTATGGGAGGAAGTGCGGTCGCCTATAGGTTGGTTCGAGGTGGGCGAGTGCGGCTAGTGGGACCAGATTTGGTGCGCAGCGATGGATAAGGTGAAGCTTATCCGAGGCGGCTATTAATACTCGAGTCGGCGAAGTCGTATGCAGATCATCGTCGTCGACATCCGAGTTTGCGATTGATGATTGGGTTTTCCTAAAGGTGTCACCCATGAAGGTGTGATGAGATTCGGAAGAAGGAAACTTCGGCCCAAGGTACATTGGGCGTTTGATTGTCCGCAGGTAGGCAAGGTTGCTATGAGTTGGTCTGCCGTCCGATCCGGAGGCGGTGCATCGATGTTTCACGTTTCTATCTTTGAGGAGATGTATCGGATCCATCTAGGGTACATCCGATTGGCGATGTCCAGTGGCCAGGGGTTATCGTATGAGGAGATTCCATAGCGATAATCGATCGTCGTTAGGCGTCTGACGGGCGGACGTGGCTTCCGTCAAAGTCTTGTGGCGAACGAGCTCGAGGAGGAGATGACGTGGGAAGCCGAGGAGGACATGAGGCGTAAGTATCCTCACTGTTCCCCACCCTCCGTAATTCACTTTCCTACTTATAAATCTTCATTATCATTTATGCCTAAGTGTTGTTTATGGCCGTGTGTGGCTTTTTGCAAACTGTTTAAGTTTTGAAGAACCTTAGCGTTATCTGTCTTGGGAAGGAACATTCGGGACGAATGTTTCTAAGGAGGGGAGAATGTTATACCCCGTATTTCCAGAGTATGTACGTAAAGGAATACGTACAAAAAGTTTTGGTCTTAAAGTTAGGCCTTGGACGATTTTTAGGCACAACTCACAAAGCGAACGGTTTTCCGACGAAGCGTTTCCAGGCTTTCATAGGATAAATTCCGGCTATGTCATTTCTTATTTTTGCGGATTTTTCCGAGAGACGTAACACTTTGGACCAATGAGAGGGCGACACTTTCCACCCTCTCATTGGTGGACTTGTCACGGCAATAGGGCCGATTGGATGCCAAGCCTTGTCATAAAGTTGGATAGATATTTTGTGTGCAAGTTGGCTAGGTACACTTGCCCTAATCTTGACCTTACACTTGCCTAGCACTTGGCTAAATCTTGGCCATTGGTTGGCCATGTCTTGACCTATAAATACCCCTCTTGAGATGAAGAGTTCTTCATCCACTAAAGCTCAAGTCTTGAAAACCCTCCTCTCACTTGTGAGCAATGTCCAACACACCCCCTCCTCGAGAAGCTTGGCCGAGGCTACCCCACCCCCTAGCCTAGCCGAAACCTACCCCCCCACCCGTGGTAGAAACGTTGCCGTCTTGTAGTGGTATAATGCCCAAAATACCCTAGCCCAAATACCATAGTACTTAGTAGAAGTTGTGTAGAAATTCTAAGGTTTTCGAGCATACAACTTAGGAGCAAAACCTTGCTCAGCGACTTTTCTAGGATATTATTGGGCTTACCGAGGTAACTAATCCTAACCCTCTTTTGAATTAGAATATATATCTGTTGTAGTATAAGAATAAGTATAAATACTTAGAAGGTTGTTAAGGAATAGAATTGAATGTAACACCTTAGAAGGGTATAAAAGAAGAATATCTGACTGTACTTACATAGGACTGCTTTTCACGAGACTTATATAGCTCACGGGTAGGGTTGTCTGCCGACTTTCCGTAGAATTGAGGACCCTCTGTTTAGAATGACCTACGAATAGTCTAGACTTTGATAGATATCTGTGACTATTATAGGTGATTCTCTGCTTGACATACTCGACTTGGCGGTGGATTTCACGAGAAGGTATGTGATTCTTCCTAAAGCATGATATTTTACAATATGTATATAGTACGGTGAGCGTACGTGTTAATCGAATAATACTTACGGCAATGCCTCACGGCTTAAGCCTGAATAATACGTACGGCAATGCCTCACGGCTTAAGCCTGAATAATAAAGAACTGAAAACATTTCAAAAGGGACTACTGAACCATTTATTAAACAGAAGAGAACTAATTGATTTTTGAAACAGAAGCTTAAGAGTTATACTAGCTTTATGGGAAGTAAGTATAACCACTTAAGATTGATAAAAGAAACAAGTTTGTTTATGTGTTATAACAGACTTATATTGTGAAAAGAATAATAAGATGGTTTGATAAGTAGACATGATATGATGCTATGTGTGTTAGTATCTTGTAACGTTTGTATAGGTGAGTATCCTTGTTGTGCTTATGTTACTTAAAGATAAGTTGTTATGTTAGTATACTATCACTCACCTCTTGAGATGATACCGGGGTTGTCGCCTCCGACGCGGTAGACTCGGTGATGCAGGACCATGATTCGAGAATACCTCATGCGGGTCCAGGGGCCTATGCGCGAGCTACGAGTTCCGAGTTAGTATGCGGGGTTATGCCTCATGCGGTCTGTGGCCATGCGGACGAGTCGGGGCGATGCCGAGGAGTAGCTACCTCGATGCGGGTTACACCTCATGCGCCCACGTGAGTGGCCTATGCGGACTCGAGTCGAGATTAGGCTTGCAGAATGATGATATGGGCGAGTGGCCTGCTTTCGATCATTCGCGGCCTAGACAAGACCTATTACGATTACCTATTGTTGATCTTGTTTATGATGTGACACTACGTGCGGTTTCTTTGGTTGTTTCATACATATTTGTAAACGGTTTTAAAAATGATATGTTTTCATTTAAGTACTTCTGATTTCGCATACTTAGTACTGTTGTCTCGACCTCCTTGGGGCTGCGTTCATGCCGCAGGTAAGGCAAGCAGTGCTAGATCCGCATCCTTAGGATCTCTACGTTGGTGTCGAGCTCCATCTCTTCCGAGGCTCTACTTTTGGTATGATCTCCTGTTGTAGATAGTTTTGTATGCAGGGGTATGGCGGGGCCCTGTCCCGCCATAGTGGTATATTTCCTTAGAGGTCTGTAGTCATGTTGTACAGTGTCGGATGTAACTGCTAAAACATGATTATATATATATATGCCGAAAGGCGATGTTTTCTCACAAAATCTGTGTCTTGTTTTATAACTATTTTATGTCTTGCTTTATGTTTCCGCTGATTACTCTGATGTATGACTACTTGGGTGCCCCGGTAAGGCACCAGTCACGGGCCCCGGAATGGGTCGTGACAATACCCCTGAATGTAAGTACCTACAACGACAGGGGACTATACCAAAGATAAGCCTCCGGAGACACGGAGCTTCCCAAAACGCTGAACTGTGACCCTATGAGCGAGGATCAACAACTGGTGTACCTCTACCTGCGGCATGAACGCGGCCCGAAGGAGGTCGATAACAGTACCAAGTATGTGAAATGAAAATATCGTAAATGAAATCATAATAGTCTATATAAAAGAAGACATATATGATAACCAATTTATGATACACTGATATGTAGCGATCATGTCAAGTCGTGGACTCACGCCTTAAAGTCATCACTCAAATATAACCATGGGTCTCATGCCCACAATATCAATCATGCCCGTGGAATTCCTTCCTCACCGCTGCCAGCGATCCATGATATAAAAGCACCAAGGAATACACATGAACACCGGTCCCATCGTGTCATAATAAAGCATGCGGGGGTAATGCGAAGGCATGGCCGACTCACGAAAACCCATGCACCAACAATGCTATAAAGCGTATCACGAGGTCTTTCTAGACGCGCCACATGATCGAAGCTGTCCACTCGCCTCGGTATCAATGCGCGTCAAATCACGAACTCACCGCAGCCTGATAAAGCCACCTAGGCCCGCATGAGGTATTCCGCGTCGAGGGTAGCTACTCGCCGGCATCGCCCTAGACTCTCGTAGTCCGCATAGCCACATGTACCGTATGAGGTATTCCCGCACACTAACACGAACTCTCGTAGCTCCGCATAGGTCCTGGACCCGCGTGAGGCATCCTCGTGACGGGGATCTTAACCCGTATATCATGTCAAGGTGAGTGGTACAATACTAACATAACGGCTTATCGTTAAACAACATAAGCACAATCAAGGGAAACCCCTTTACACAAACATCACAAGACACTAACACACGTAGCATCCTAACATGTTTACTTATCAAACCAACAAGAAAGTATTACAAGGCTATCACAAGCCAACATAGTCAAGTTATTCACACAAGGTACTTTCTATTTTATGTCAACAAGTTCGGGTTTTTATCCCCAAAGTACTTCATACATTAACTCTTTAAAAAGATCCGTTTCTTTCACAAGAGTCACACGATACCCGTAGTATAGAGTGACTATCTTTTTAAGTAAACCAAAACAATTTCCCTACCTTCTTTTTGAACCAACTTAAGACAAAAGCATGCCTTCCTTTTTAAACGAAAACACTTCAAATTTTCAAGTCTTTGTCTTTTATAAAACAAGTCCTTACTTTGAAATTTTAAGAAAATCAAAACTTGTTTATTAATGATCTTGTTAAATGTTATACCCCGTATTTTCCAGAGTATGTACGTAAGGGAATACGTACAAAAAGATTGGCCTTAAAGTTTAGGCCTTGGACGTTTTTTGGGCACAACTCACAAAACGAATAGTTTTCCGACGAAACGTTTCCACAGCTTTCGTAGGGTAAATTCCGGCTATGCCATTTCTAATTTTTGCGGATTTTTCCGAGAGACGAAACATTTTGGACCAACGGGAGGGCGACACTTGTCACCCTCCAATTGATGGACTTGAATCGTCCATTGGACGAATTGGACTAGGATGGCACGTTTTTTGTGCCTTTGCACAAGTCAAGGAGTTGGTAGGATATTTGTGTGTAGTAGATAGAATGGACACTTGCCTAAATCTTCACCCTACACTTGCCTTGCACTTGGCATCATCTTGACCCTTGGTTGGCCATGGCTTGACCTATAAATACCCCCTTAAGATGAAGAGTTCTTCATCCACAAATTCCTTTCCAAGTCTTGAAAATCCTTCCCTCTCCCTTGTAGCCTCTTTCGTCCAACACCCCCCCTTTTGAGTGAGCTTGGCCGAGGCAACCCCTCCCCCTAGCCTAGCCGAAATCTACCCCCCCTCCCTTGGTAGAAAAGTTGCCTTCTAGTATTGTTATAATGCCCAAAATAACCTAGCTCAAATCCCTTAGTCCTTAGTAGAAGTTGTGAAGAACTTCTAAGGTTTCTTGGAGCTACCGGAGCGTACAACCTAGGAGCTAAACCTTGCTCAGGCGCGACTTTTATCTAGGATATTATTGGGCTTACCGAGGTAAATAATCCTAACCCTCTTTTGAATTAGAGAATACATACTGTAGTAGTATAAGAATAAGTATTAAATACTTAGAATAATATCACATAATAGAATTGAACTGTTATCACAGTAGAAGGGTTTAAAAGAAGAATAATCAAATTGTACTTACATAGGACTGTTTTCACGATGAGACTTGAGTAGCTCACGGGTAGGGAAGTCTTTGCCCAATTTTCCGTAGGATATAGAACCCTCTGCTTAGAATCAAGCTGAGTAGTCTAGACGTTGATAGGCGTGTCGACTATTATAGGTTGATATCTCTGCGCGACATATTCAACTGGCGGTGGTTTTCACGAGAAGGTATGTGATTCTTCCTAAAGCATGATATTTTAAAGTATATATGTAGTGCGGTAGACGCATACGTGTTAACTGAATAATAACCACGGCAATGTCTTTTGACTTAAGCCTGAATAATACTTACGGCAATGTCTTGCGACTTAAGCCTGAATAATAAGGATCTGAAAGCATTTCAAAAGAATATTGAATCATTTTTAAACAGAAGAGAACAAATTGGTTTTTAAAACAGAAGCTTAAGAGTTATACTAGCTTTATGGGAAGTTAGGTATAACCACTTAAGCATGATAAAAGAAACAGTTTGCCTATGTGTTTATAACAGATTTATATTGATTTGTGAAAAGAATAATAAGATGGTTTGATAAGTAGACATGATATGATTCTATGTGTGTTAGTGTCTTGTAACGTTTGTATAAGAGAGTATTCTTGTTGTGCTTATGTTGTTTAACGATAAGCTGTTATGTTAGTATAATATCACTCACCTCTTGACATATTACCGGGGCTTAAGGCGCCTCCGACGGGGTAGACTCAAGTGATGCAGGACCATGATTCGAGAATACCTCATGCGGGTCGAGGGACCTATGCGAGCTACGGAGTTCAGGTTAGTGATGCGGGTTATACCTCATGCGGTCTATGTGGCCATGCGACTACGAGTCGGGGCGATGCCGAGGAGTAGCTACCCTCGATGCGGGTTACATACCCTATGCGGGCCTATATGAGTGGCCTATGCGGACTACGGAGTCGAGATTAGGCTTGCATGGTGATACTACGAAATTGGCCTGCTTGATCATTCGCACCTAGAAAAGACTTATTCTGATTTACCTATTGTTGCTCTTATTTATGATGTGGCACTATGCGGTTCCTTGGTTGTTTCATACATACTTGCAAAACTGATTTTAAAATGATATGTTTTCATTTAAGTACTTTCTGATTTCATATACTTAGTACTGTTATCGACCTCCTTGGGGTGCGTTCATGCCGCAGTGGGTAAGCAGTGCTAGATCCACATCCTTAGGATCTCTGCGTTGGTGTCGGAGCTCTATCTTCTAGGAGGCTCTACTTTTGGGTATGATCTCCTGTTGTAGATAGTTTTGTCTGCGAGGTATGGCGGGGCCCTGTCCCGCCATAGTTGTTTATTTCCTTAGAGGTCTGTAGTCATGTTGTACAGTTGGGATGTAACTGCAAACCTTGGTTTATGTATATATGCCGAAAGGCAACCCTTTTCTCGTAAGCTGTATCATTTACAATTATTTCATGTCTTGTTTTATATTCCGCTGATTTTCTACGATGTATGACTACTTGGGTGCACAGGTAAGGCACGATCCACGCCCCGAACAGTCGTGACAAAAGTGGTATCGAGCGATTAATCCTCGGAAAGTGTCTACGCACCGTATCTAGTAGAGTCTTGATTATCGGTGTGTTGTGCACCACACCAATAATCAGGAGGCTATAGGATATTTAGGATTGGTTTCCATTCTTCTCATTATGAGATCGTGCTTTAGAGCTGTGTTAAAGTTGTACCCCTCTAACGTATTCCTTTTCTGTAACAGTTATGCCTCCACGTAAGGCAACCCGCCCGAAGGCGGCAAGGCGGCGAGGAGGCTGCTAGGACACCTAGAGTCACGAGGCTCGGGCCCGATCTATACGAGGCGGCGAGTTCTACGACGCCCGATCCCAGCAGAGACTACAAGACCTACACCTCAGTCCCACACTGGAAGCAGATGAGACGGGTTCTGAGAGATGGCGATTCGCCGGGATCGTGGCGAACGAGGACAGCCGATCGCGCGATTCAGCCCCAGATCGTACCGTGGTTCACCCGAGGGCAGAGAGTTTGAGGCTACGAGACTTCCTGAGTTGTACCCGCTTGAGTTTTACGGTCGAGGGAGGATGATCGCAGGAGTTCATCCGTCGGCTACAGAGGATTTTGAGAGTGATCGGGCGTCGAGACCGAGTCCGTGATCTTTGGTTCACATAAGTCGCGTGATACCGCGATCGATTGGTTTGATTCGTGGGAGTTATCGGGAGAGCACGTCCCCCAACTACTTGGGATGAGTTCTCGAGGTTTTCTCACTCACTTCTTGCCTCGCGGATGAGGAGGCGCGGCCGATAGATTTTTACTGCGAGGCAGAGAGGGCGCCTTGTCGGGAGTACAATGTCGAGTTTGATTCATTGGCTCGATATGTCCAGCGTTATAGGTAGCAGATATGGAGGATAGGGTGCACCGCCACGTCACCGGGCTAGATGATTATATGGCCGAGTCGTATGCGGGTGTTTCTCTTCACCAGGGTATGGACATTACCGCATGCGAGCTCATGCTCTTGGATGCGGCGAGCGCAGAGCCGGCGAGTTGGCAGGACAACAGAAGAGGCGGGGCGGAGGGTCTTACGGTGGCTATCGTGGTGGCGGCCTCGGCGGCAATCTAGATTTGCACCACGCACTCGAGCACTCTGCGACCGCCCTCGGCCCAGAGTATTCGAGGCGGACCGGGCCCGGGGCTTCGGGCGTCGAGTAGCGAGGTCGGCGATCGGACCACCCGGTGGCCGATGCGGTAGATCCCATTACGGGAAGTGTGGTGCCGCTTTGGGAGCTTATTCTGATTGTGGCCAGCAGGTCACTGCGAGGACCGCCCGACCGGGCAAGATCGGTGGTAGGCTCACCTTCAGTTCATTGCCGCTTCATCATCTCCTGATTACTCGCCGGAGGCGGGGTACTCGTGGGTCGCCAGGTCGCGCAGAGGTCGTGGCTCGTCCCGATTCTAGCGGTCCTCAGAACCGCATTTATGCTTTGTCCAGCCGACAGGATCAGGAGGCCTCACCTGATGTCGTCACAGGTACCTTATCAGTTTCTGGGGTTGATGTGTATGCTTTGATAGATCCGGGTTCTACTCTGTCCTATATATCTACCCTTGTTGCTAGTAGGATAGGGATAGAGCCTGAGTCCATAGACCCTTTCGAGGTAGCTACGCCAGTGGGTGATTCGGTGGTAGCTCGGCGGGTATATAGAGCTTGTCCTGTGACCATTTACGATCGTCGACCTGGCCGACTTGATAGAGTTGGAGATGATTGACCGACGTGATCATGGGGATGGATTGGCTAGCTTCGCTACGCCAATGTAGGCTGCAGAGAGAGTAGTGCGGTTCCAGTTTCTGAGGCGGTTGTTGAGTGGGAGGAGCACGGATCGCCGAGTGGTAGGTTTATTTCGTACCTGAAGGCTAGGAAGATGGTGCGAGAAGGGTATATCTACCATCTCGTTCGGGTGTTTGATACTGAAGCTGCGGTACCAGATTTTCCGTCAGTTCCAGTGGTCAGAGAGTTCCCAGACGTGTTTCCAGACGACCTCCCGGGTATCCCTCCTGAGAGGGAGATCGAGTTTTGTATAGATGTGTTGCCAGACACTCGGCCTATTTCCATTCCGCCATACAGAATGACACCTGCCGAGAGTTGATTGAGTTGAAGGATCAGCTTAGGGATTTGCTGGAGAAGGGCTTCATCAGGCCTAGTGTTTCTCCCTGGGGAGCGCCGGTATTGTTCGTGAAGAAGAAGGACGGGACGCTGCGCATGTGTGTTGATTACAGGCAGCTGAACAAGGTGACCATTAAACGATACCCTTCCGGGATTGATGATTTGTTCGACCAGTTGCAGGGTGCGAGATGTTTCTCCAAGATTGATCTGCGATCGGGCTATCATCAGGTGCGAGTCAGAGAGGTGGATGTCCCTAGATCGCATTACGACCGAGACGGGCATTATGATTTCTTGGTCATGTCTTTTGGGTTGACCAATGATCCTGAGGTATTCATTGATTTGATGAACCGAGTGTTCAAACCATTTTTTGACACGTTTTTGATAGTGTTCATTGATGATATCTTGGTTTATTCTCGCCAGAGCGAGAGCATGCGAGCATTTGGAGATTGTCTTGTGATTCTCGAGACCAGATTATGCGCCAAGTTTTCCAAATGTGAGTTTTGGTTGACTTCGTGGCTTTTCTTGGGCATATTATCGGGTGATGGCATTCGAGTGGATACGCCAAGATCGAAGCGATCGGACTTGCCTAGACCTACTACTCCGGCAGAGGTTCGCAGTTTTACGGGCCTTGCAGGATATTATCGGTTCGTGGAGAAGTTTGCTTCTATCTACGCACCATTGACTAGGTGACTCGGAAAGCGCCAAGTTTGATGGTGATGCTTGTGGCGGGGTTTCAGTTGATGAAAGAGATCGACGGCCGCCCCGTTCTTACTCTTCGGAGGTCGGATGGTTATGTCATTGTATTGTGATGCGTCAGGCATCGGGTTGGGATGTGTGTTGATGCAGCATGGCAGGGTTATAGCATATGCATCCCGACAGCTGAAGAAACACGAGAGGAACTACCCCACCCATGATTTGGAGTTGGCAGCTGTGATTCACGCTTTGAAGATCTGGAGGCACTATTTGTATGGGGTTCACGTGGATATTTTTACGGACCACAAGAGCCTCGATATATCTTCACCAGAGGAGCCGAACTTACGGCGAGATGGTGGTTAGAGTTGCTTAAGGATTACGATGTTGATATCCTGTACCACCCAGGGAAAGCCAATGTTGTGGCAGATGCTCTTAGTCGTAGGTCGATGAGGAGCCTATCAGATGTGCATCTAGAGAGGAGGGACATGGTTCGTGATTTGCATCAGTTAGCGAGCCTTGGTGTCCGTTTGATTGATTCTGATAGCAGTGGGGTTCGAGTTCGTGAGGTTGCCGAGTCTTCCATCATCGAGGAGGTGAAGAGGCAACAGTTTGAGGATCCAGTTCTGACACGTTATCGTGATACAGCTCTTCGTGAGGGCAAGGGTCCTTTTGAGGTAGCACGATGGGTGCTAAGGTTTGAGGCGGTGTGTGTTCCGGATGTTTGGACTTGGCAGAGTTCTGGGGAAGCACACTGGTAGCGCGTTACTCAATCCATCCGGGTCGACCAAGATGTACCACGACCTTAGATCGTGTATTGGTGGGATGGCTTGAAGAGGGGCGTTGCGAGTTCGTAGCTCGGTGCGTGTTGTCACAGTAAAGGTAGAGCACGAGGCACGGTGGTTTGTTACTGACGATAGAGATCCCGCCGGAAGTGGGAGGTGATCAACATGGACTTCATCACGGGATTACCTCGCACTCGGAGGAGACATGATTCTATATGGGTTATAAATCGCCGGTGGCGAAATCAGCCCACTTTCTTCCGTCGGGGCGACTTTTTGTGAGGATTATGCGGAACTTTACATCCGAGAGATCGTCGATCGCATGGAGTCCTTATTTCGATCATATCGCAGGCAGGAGCCCGGTTCTGGCTAACTTCGGAGGTCTTTCGAGAGAGGTTTAGGGGCGCAGTGAGCACGAGTCTCGCATTCCATCCACGCATGACGACGGCCGAAGCGCGCTATCCGACTTTGAGGATATGCTGCGAGCCTGTGTTATCGACTTCAGGGGTAGCTGGGAGGATCATTTGCCTCTAGTTGAGTTCGCGTACAATAATAGCTACCACTCCAATATTCAGATGGCGCCTTATGAGGCCTTGTATGGAAGGAAGTGCAGATCGCCTATAGGTTGGTTCGATGTGGGCGAGGTGCAGCTAGTGGGACCAGATTTGGTGCAGCAGGCAGTGGATAAGGTGAAGCTTATCCGAGAGCGGCTATTGACAGCTCAGAGTCGACAGAAGTCGTATGCAGATCATCGTCGTCGGCATCTGGAGTTCGAGGTTCATGATTTGGTTTTCCTAAAGGTGTCACCCATGAAGGGTGTGATGAGATTCGGGAAGAAGGGGAAACTCAGCCCAAGATACATTGGGCCGTATCAGATCGTCCGCAGGGTAGGCAAGGTTGCCTACGAGTTGGATATGTAGTCCGATCTGGAAGCAGTGCATCCGGTGTTTCACGTTTCTATGCTGAGGAGATGTATCGGGGATCCATCTAGGGTACACCCGATTGACGATGTCCAGGTGACCGAGGGGTTATTGTATGAGGAGATTCCCATAGCGATAGTCGATCGTCAGGTTAGGCATCTGCGGACCAAGGACGTGGCTTCCGTCAAAGTCTTGTGGCGGAACGAGCTCAGGGAGGAGATGACGTGGGAAGCTGAGGAGGACATGAGGCAGAAGTATCCTCACCTATTCCCCACACCTCCAGGTAATTCACTTTCCTACTTGTAAATTTTCATTATCGTTTATGCCTAAGTGTTGTTTTGTGGCCATGTGTGGCATTTGCAAACTGTTTAAGTTATGAAGAACCTTATCGTTATCTGTCTTGGGAAGGAACATTCGGGACAAATGTTTCTAAGGAGGGGAGAATGTTATACCCCGTATTTTCCAGAGTATGTACGTAAGGGAATACGTACAAAAAGATTGGCCTTAAAGTTTAGGCCTTGGACGTTTTTTGGGCACAACTCACAAAACGAATAGTTTTCCGACGAAACGTTTCCGACTTTCGTAGGTAAATTCGGCTATGCCATTTCTAATTTTGCGGATTTTTCCGAGAGGCGAAACATTTTGGACCACGGGAGGCGACACTTGTCACCTCCGATTGATGGACTTGAATCGTCCATTGGGCCAATTGGACTAGGATGGCACATTTTTGTGCCTTTGCACAAGTCAAGGACTTGGTAGGATATTTGTGTGTAGTAGATAGAATGGACACTTGCCTAAATCTTCACCCTACACTTGCCTTGCACTTGGCATCATCTTGACCCTTGGTTGGCCATGGCTTGACCTATAAATACACCCTTAAGATGAAGAGTGCTTCATCCACACATTCCTTTCCCAGTCTTGAAAATCCTTCCCTCTCCTCAGTAGCCTCTTTCGTCCAACACCCCTTGAGTGAGCTTGGCCGAGGCAACCCCTCCCCCGAGCCTAGCCGAAATCTACCCCCCTCCCTTGGTAGAAAAGTTGCCTTCTAGTATTGTTATAATGCCCAAAATACCCTAGCCCAAATCCCTTAGTCCTTAGTAGAAGTTGTGAAGAACTTCTAAGGTTTCTTGGAGCTACCGGAGCGTACAACCTAGGAGCTAAACCTTGCTCAGGCGCGACTTTTATCTAGGATATTATTGGGCTTACCGAGGTAAATAATCCTAACCCTCTTTTGAATTAGAGAATACATACTGTAGTAGTATAAGAATAAGTATTAAATACTTAGAAGAATATCACATAATAGAATTGAACTGTTATCACAGTAGAAGGGTTTAAAAGAAGAATAATCAAATTGTACTTACATAGGATTGTTTTCACGATGAGACTTGAGTAGCTCACGGGTAGGGAAGTCTGCCCAATTTTCCGTAGGATATAGAACCCTCTGCTTAGAATTTCTGCAGTAGTCTAGGCGTTGATAGGCGTGTCGACTATTATAGGTTGATTTCTCTGCGCGCGACATATTGACTTGGCGGTGGTTTTATGAGAAGGTATGTGATTCTTCCTAAAGCATGATATTTTAAAGTATATATGTAGTGCGGTGAGGCGTACGTGTTAAGCGAATAATAACCACGGCAATGTCTTTTGACTTAAGCTGAATAATACTTACGGCAATGTCTTGCGACTTAAGCTGAATAATAAGGATCGAAAGCATTTCAAAAGAATATTGAATCATTTTTAAGCGAAGAGAACAAATTGGTTTTAAAGCGAAGCTTAAGAGTTATACTAGCTTTATGGGAAGTTAGGTATAACCACTTAAGCATGATAAAAGAAGCGGTTTGCCTATGTGTTTATAACAGATTTATATTGATTTGTGAAAAGAATAATAAGATGGTTTGATACGTAGACATGAGATGATTCTATGTGTGTTAGTGTCTTGTACCGTTTGGATAAGAGAGTATTTTTGTTGTGCTTATGTTGTTTAAACTATAATCTGTTATGTTAGTATAATATCACTCACCTCTTGACATATTACAGGGCTTAAGCCGCCCGATGCGGGTAGACTCGGTGATGCAGGACCATGATTCGAGAATACCTCATGCGGGTCCAGGGGACCTATGCGAGCTACGGAGTTCGGGTTAGTGATGCGGGGTTATACCTCATGCGGTCTATGTGGCCTGCGGACTACGAGTCGGGGCGATGCCGAGGAGTAGCTACCCTCGATGCGGGTTACATACCCTATGCGGGCCTATATGAGTGGCCTATGCGGACTACGGAGTCGAGATTAGGCTTGCATGGTGATACTACGGGCAATTGGCCTGCCGATCATTCGCGGCCTAGAAAAGACACATAGATTTACCTATTGTTGCTCTTGTTTATGATGTGGCACTATGCGGTTCCTTGGTTGTTTCATACATACTTGCAAAACTGATTTTAAAATGATATGTTTTCATTTAAGTACTTTCTGATTTCATATACTTAGTACTTGTTATCGACCTCCTTCTGGGCGTTCATGCCAGTAAGGTAAGATGGCAGTGCTAGATCCACGTCCTTAGGATCTCTTGCGTTGGTGTCGGGAGCTCCATCTTCTAGGAGGCTCTACTTTTGGGTATGATCTCCTGTTGTAGATAGTTTTATGCGATCGGGGTATGGCGGGTGTTATACCGTATTTCCAGTAGTATGCGTGGGGCGTGCGTAGAAAAATTTGAAACTTTTAAGTTAGGCTTGGCGAATTAATTGTTGTGCACAACACGTTTAGAGTCGTTTTGACGAAACGTTTTCCACGACTTTCGTAGGGAATTTCGGCTATGTCATTTTTAATTTTTGCGGATTTTTAGAGGCGAAACATTTTGGACCAACGAGAGGCGACACTTGTCACCTCGAGTTGGTGGAGTGATCGGCGGTAGCTTCGCAGAAAGGTGAGCATTAGTTGTTAGTATATTTTTGTGTGTTGATAGATAATTGGGACCCACACACACTTGTCTAAATCTTCGCCCTACACTTGCTAGGCACTTGGCTAGATCTTGGCCATTGGTTGGCCTTGGCTTGTGCTATAAATACCCCTCTAAGGTTGATGAACTTCTTCATCCATTCCAAATATTTCCTAAGTGTTGAAGTCCCTCCCTCTCCCCTCTTGTTTGACTCTCGTCCAAGAGCCCAAACTCCCTAGATAGGGCCTAGTGGCCGAGAGCCTCCCGCCCTCTCCCCTTTGTGGTGTGGCAGTGGGTACCCCTAGCCTAGTGTTTCGTATAAATACCCTCTCTTGGTAGAAATACTCTCAAAAGTATTGTTATAATGCCCAAATTTCCTTAGCCAATACCTTGTAGTATTCTAAGGTTATACCTATCTGAAAAGCCCGAAATACTATTATACCTTCCTTCACTACTAAACGAACCCTAAGGAAAATCTCCATAGTTGGTTGGAGTATTATTAAGAAGTTGAGTAGAACTTCTAAGGGTTGTTTGGAGCGGGTTGGAGCACCCGGAGTAGGAGCGAAACATTGCTAAGGATCGACTTTTAAACACGGATAATTATGGGCTTATCGAGGTAATTATCTTGTCCCTCTATTGTAATTGGAAATTACATGATTGCTTGAATATATAGTTGAAGTATACTATATAATAGAACTGAACGTAGTTATCGGCAATGTCTTTTGACTTGAGCCTGAATAATACTTACGGCAATGTCTCGCGACTTAAGCCTGAATTTTAAGAAGAATCTCAATCGAATCGTAATTACATAGGTGTATTAGACATGAGACTTGTGTAGTAGTGCGGTGGAGTAGAATTGTACCCGTCGGGTTAGATGTATGAACCACCTGGTTGGCTTGGTAGCCGGCCTCGATAGAGAGAGATTTCTGCCATGGGGAGGTGCCGAATTTTACGTAGAATGTTCTAAGAGACTGATGTTAATAAGCGCCTTGTGGCCTTATAGGTGGAAGTACTATGCGTGGCGCGATCTACTTGGCTTAGGAGTAGCGGCGGTTTGAGGTACTTGAGCGTTTTGCTATTAGTCGATACTCGCGAGGTATGTGAACCTCTTCCTATCTCTTCTAGCATGATATGTGTGAACTATGTAGTACGGTGAGCGTACGTGCTAAATGTATTCGATTGGTTTAAAACATAAAGTGTTATAACGGCTTTATGGGAAGTTGGTTATAACGACTTTATCTTTGGTAAGAAAATACATGTGGTTTTTAAAAGGTAACGATTTGAACTATAAGCGCTTGTTATGTGTTAATAAAGAATCAAGTAATACTTGGTTTTGAAAACTTAAGAGTTATACTAGCTTTATGGGAAGTTAGGTATAACGGCTTAAGAATGTTTCTTGATTTGAAATCGAATGTGTATCGACAAACCAACTGCAGCGTTAATAAAAGGAAATGTTTTGACTAATTAAGTATTATTAAAACCGAGAAACTTCCATCTGCATAGAAGCTAAGATGAGACAAAATGATATTTCCTAGATCATGGCTGCTGTAATAAGATTGTTATAAACAAGAATATCCTACTCACATATAAGACTTATGTTTCTCAGATAGTTTAAAAGAAGAATTATATTCTTAAATGAATAAGACTATGAACTCTGAAACCTTTCTAAAATGAGAAACTTGAACATTGGAAATTAGGCAAACTTGATCATTGGAAAAGAATGTTGCTACTTGATTTTACAAAGAGAAGTAATTGATTTACTTTAAAAGGATAGTCACTCTATTTTATACTACGGGTATTGTGTGACATTGTGAAAGTAACGTATCTTTTAAAGAGTTGATGTATGAAGTACTTTGGGGATAAAACCCCGATTTTGTTAATCATATAGTAGAAGGTACCTTGTGTGAACAACTTGATTGTATTGGTTTGTGATAGCCTTGTAATACTTTCTTGATTGCGTTGATAAGTAAGCGTGTTGGGACGCTACGTGTGTTAGTATCTTGTGATGTTTGTGTGAAGGGTTTCCCTTGATTGTGCTATTTAACTATCGATCGTTATGATAGTATTGTGGCATTCATCTCTTGAGATGATTCCGGGTTAAGCGCCTCCGTCGCGGGTAGACTTCGGCGGTCGATGGACCTATGATTCGAGAATACCTCATGCAGTCCCGGCCTATGCGGAACTACGAGAGTTCCGAGTTAGTGTCGCCCTTATGGGCATGCGTCCTTGTGGCTACGCGGTGCGAAGTCGGGGCGACGCCGGGAGTAGCTACCCTCGATGCGGGAATGCCTCATGCGGGCGATGAGATTGGCCTATCGCGAGTCGCGGAGTTCGGTGGTTAGACGCGTACATTGATCTGCGGGCAAGTGGCGGCTTTGATCATGCGACGGTCTAGACAGATCTTATGATCTGATTCATGACCTTGTTGGTACTGTAGGTTTTTAGTAGTCGGCTATGCCTTCGTACTTACCCCGCATGCTTTATGATGACACAGTGGGACACGTGTTCATGTGTGTTCCTTGGTGCTTTTATATCATAGATCACGGCGGTGAGGAAGGTATTCCACGGGCATGATTGATGTTGTGGGCACGAGACCCATTGTTATACTTGAGTGATGACTTGAGGCGTGAGTCCACGACTTGACATGATCGCTTTGTTGTAAGCGTAGTTTGGCTATCATACATGTCTCCCGCTTTATATGATCGCTATGATTTCATTTACTGATGTATTTTCAGTTCACATACTCTGCACTGTTATCGACCTCCTTCGGGGCCGTTCATGCCGCAGTTGAGGTACACCGTCGTTGATCCTAGCTCTCGTGGTCAGCGCCGTTTGGGAAGCTCCGTTTCTCCGAGGCTTATCGGTGGTATAGTCCGCCGTCGTAAGTGTTTACATTCGGGTTTGGCGGCCCGTCCCGCCATTGTTGTCGTATCATTTCTTAGAGTGCAGTAATCACATGTGTGGCGGGGTTTGTAAAGAAAGGATTAAACTGCTCATTTTGAAAGAGTTGTTATTATTATTTATGCGAAAGGCAAGTTTTCTAAAGATAAGCGTTGTACGCTTCTTGTTATTTCATGTTGTTGTGTTATGTTCCGTGATTACTACGATGTTGTCTCACCAGGGTGCGGGGTAAGGCACGACCACGGCCCGGTTCGGTCGTGACAAAAGTGGTATCGAGCGATTAATCCTCGGAAAGTGTCTACGCATCAGATTCCAAGAAGTCTTGATTATCGGTGTGTTGCACCACACCAATAATCGTGAGGCTATAGGATATTTAGGATTAGTTTCTATTCTTCTCACTCGAGATCGTGCCTTAGAGCCGTGTTGTAAGTTGGACCCTCCGACGAAATTCTTTCCCTATCGTTATGCCTCCGCGTAAGGCAACCCGCCCAGGAGGCAAGGCGGCGGAGGCGCGAGTAGAATTCGTGGGTTACGTGGCACAGCCCAATCATTACCTAGGTAATGCTTCATTCGGGATTTGCGACGTCACTAGCCCGAAAGTTTAGCGGCAGCGGCGCTCATCGCGCCATGACATTTGAACCTTTAGTTCCACGCATCGAACGAGTGAAATTAGATTGCAAGAAGGCGACCTGCATTAGCTATGGATTTGGCTACGAGAGTATACCGATGTATCGCGAGTCTTGATGACTACCTAAGAGAAGGGTGTGCAAGAGTAATCCTTGATTAGGCGAGCATGGCTATGCGGGCTCACGCGCAGCAGCCGAGAAACATAGAGATCGGCGGGTTAACCGAGGAAGAGGGCGGAGCGAAGGTCCTTTGGTAACTTTCGAGGCGAGTCGCCTCACGCAGATTAGATTATACACCTCCACGGGCGAGTGGTCTTCCACGGATTTCGGGGCGTTCGAGTACGCAGGAGTTGGTCGAACTCGGGGCTTCCGTTCATTGATGGCGCACGTCATCCCGGGGAATGTCGTCTTTTAGTTGGTACTTGTTGTACCTGCGGCCGTCAGGGCCATGTGTCGAGAGAGTGACCTAGTAGGAGGACTTTGCCTTGATGCCGTGGGTAGTTCGTCACCTTCCTAGCTGTTTACGCCTACAGGCGAGTTTGATTAGAACGACTAAGGGAATGAAACGATGAGTTACAGATAGATCTTTAACCCTCAGAGTTCAGTATGTGTGATAAGATGGGTATATCATAAGTGCTATGTTTTGATAGCAGAGTGTTAATGTTGTGATTAGAAATCTTGGTTAGCTAACCAAGTAAGATTTGGGGGATAGAAAAGTGTGAACCTTAGAGTTTTATACGTAGAGACCTTAGAGGTAAGGCCATCTCGATGTAAAGGTGTAGTGTTGTGTTTGATCCTTATTGGAGTGCATAGTGCACGTGAGCTACGTTTGGGATAGGTCCCTAAGTAGTGTGAAATGAAAGGGGGTAGTTGAGCTAAGAAGACCGCTAGGGTTTTCGTAACGTGTTTAGTGAGATTGTTCCGGATCGGGGAGCTAGTATTTTTGCGCGTTGCCGGGTCGGGTTGGGGCCCCGTTGCGGGTCAACCCGCGGTAGTTTTGGTGGTGGGGTCTGGTTGGGGTGGTCCCGCCTTGTGTTAGGGTTGTGAGGGTGTTAGGCCCAAGTTTAGTTGACCAGCGTACGAGTTCATGGACGCGTTCGACCGGCGGTTGGGCCGATGGGGGCAGCCCATCGTGTTCTTCGGTCGGGACCGTTCACTCGGCAGTATTGTTTTAACGGAAAGGTTGTAAGGCTGCACGGTGCCTACCTTCACCTTATGGCGCAGATGGAGCCTGTGTTACGGCTGTTTTTGTTTCGGGGAGTTTTACCAAGCATGTGCTAAGAACTCAGGTGAGTCTCAGAATCGCATTCGCCCTCGGGCCAGTGGGTGGACTTCAGGGGTAGTTGTGGGGACTGTTGTCTCCTGTAGAGGGAGCGTTTAAGCTACCATTTCAGTGTTCGGATGTCACCTTATGAAGCCTTGTAAGCGGCGAAGTGTAAGTCACGGCCGATTGGTTCGATGTTGGCGCGTTCGCATAGTGCGAGCTTGTTCCGGTATCGTGGATAGTGAGAAGCTTGGCTAGAAGAGGTTCTGGCAGCTCAGAGATATCGTGCGGATAAGCGGCGACGACGCTCAGAGTTCAGGTTGACGGTCGGTCTTCTTGAAGGTACCACCCCGGATTGGGTGTGACGAATTTTGGGAAACAGAGGAACTTAGCCCGAGTTACTTGGGCCTTTGAGTCCATGTGAAGAATAGGCGAGTTGCCTATATGTTAGCTTTTGCCGTCCGACTTAGAGGCAAGATGTCCGATCTTCGTATTGTTATGATCGGGAAAGTATCGAGATCCATCAGTGTTCCCGATTAATGATGACCACGTTAGAGATAGTGACCCGGTTTTGAAATCAAGCGATATCGAAATGTGGAAAGAGTTCGAGTATACGACATCCTCAGGGATCGCAAGCAGCCCGGTACCATTTGTTGGGTCGTCGGAGCAGGCTCGCGACAAAGTGACAAAGTGGTATCTACGACGATTAAAGAGAGAAACGAGACTGTATGGCGAGCATAGATGATGAATAGAGGTGTTTTCTCGTGGGCTTAGATGTGGGTATTTGTGCGGTTGTTCCTATGGCCATGTGTGTGGCAAGGATTGTTCTCATAAGTATAGTAGTGAAGACTATCTTGGCGACGCTTGTTTTAAGGCTTAGAAGGAACATTCGGACGAATGTTTCTAAGAGGGAGAATGTTATACCGTATTTCCGCAGTATGCGTGGGGCGTACGTAGAAAAATTTGAAACTTTTAAGTTAGGCTTGGCCGAATTAATTGTTGTGCACAACACCCGTTTAGAGTCGTTTTTCGACGAAACGTTTTCACAGCTTTCGTAGGGGAATTTCCGGCTATGTCATTTTTAATTTTTGCGGATTTTTCCGAGAGACGAAACATTTTGGACCAACGAGAGGGCGACACTTGTCACCCTCAAGTTGGTGGAGTGATGGGCGTAGCTTGGCGAAAGGTGTGCATTAGTTGGTAGGATATTTTGTGTGTTGATTGATAAGTGGGACCCACACACACTTGTCTAAATCTTGCCCTACACTTGCTAGGCACTTGGCTAGATCTTGCCATTGGTTGGCCTTGGCTTGTGCTATAAATACCCTCTAAGGTTGATGAACTTCTTCATCCATTCCAAATATTTCCTAAGTGTTGAAGTCCCTCCTCTCCTCTTGTTTGACTCTCGGCCAAGAGCCCCCCCTCCCTACATAGGCCCTAGTGGCCGAGAGCCTCCCCCCTCTCCCCTTTGTGGTGTGGCCGTGGGGTACCCCCCCCCTAGCCTAGTGTTTTCGTATAAATACCCCCCTCTCGTGGTAGAAATACTCTCAAAAGTATTGTTATAATGCCCAAATTTCCTTAGCCAATACCTTGTAGTATTCTAAGGTTATACCTATACGAAAAGCCCAGAAATACTATTATACCTTCCTTCAGTCACTAAACGGAACCCTAAGGAAAATCTCCATAGTTGGTTGGAGTATTATTAAGAAGTTGAGTAGAACTTCTAAGGGTTGTTTGGAGCGGGTTGGAGCACCCGGAGTAGGAGCGAAACATTGCTAAGGATCGACTTTTAAACACGGATAATTATGGGCTTATCGAGGTAATTATCTTGTCCTCTATTGTAATTGGAAATTACATGATTGAATATATAGTTGAAGTATACTATATAATAGAATCGAACGTAGTTATCGGCAATGTCTTTTGACTTGAGCTGAATAATACTTACGCAATGTCTTGCGACTTAAGCTGAATTTTAAGAAGAATCTCGAATCGAATCTGTAATTACATAGGATCAGACATGAGACTTGTAGTAGTATGCGGTGGAGTAGAATTGTACCTGTTCGGGTTAGATGTATGAACCCCACGGTTGGCTTGGTAGCGGCCTCGATAGAGAGGAGATTTACGTTGCGGGGAGGTCTGCCGAATTTTCTCAGAATGTTCTAAGAGACTGATGTTAATAAGCGCCTTGTGGCCTTATAGGTGGAAGTACTATGCGTGGCGCGATCTACTTGGCTTAGGGAGTAGCCGCGGTTTGAGGTACTTGGAGCGTTTTGCTATTAGTCGATACTAAATCGCGAGGTATGTGAACCTCTTCCTATCTCTTCTAGCATGATATGTGTGAACTATGTACGGTGAGACGCATACGTGCTAAATGTATTCGATTGGTTTAAAACATAAAGTGTTATAACGGCTTTATGGGAAGTTGGTTATAACGACTTTATCTTTGGTAAGAAAATACATGTGGTTTTTAAAAGGTAATCGATTTGAACTATAAGCGGCTTGTTATGTGTTAATAAAGAATCAAGTAATACTTGGTTTTGAAAACTTAAGAGTTATACTAGCTTTATGGGAAGTTAGGTATAACGGCTTAAGAATGTTTCTTCGATTTGAAATCGAATGTGTATCGACAAACCAACTGCGGCGTTAATAAAAGGAAATGTTTTGACTAATTAAGTATTATTAAAACCAGAGAAACTTCCATCTGCATAGAAGCTAAGATGAGACAAAATGATATTTCCTAGATCATGGTCTGTAATAAGATTGTTATAAACAAGAATATCCTACTCACATATAAGACTTATGTTTCTCGGATAGTTTAAAAGAAGAATTATATTCTTAAATGAATAAGACTATGAACTACTGAAACCTTTCTAAAATGAGAAACTTGAACATTGGAAATTAGGCAAACTTGATCATTGGAAAAGAATGTTGCTACTTGATTTTACAAAGAGAAGTAATTGATTTACTTTAAAAGGATAGTCACTCTATTTTATACTACGGTATTGTGTGACATTGTGAAAGTAACGTATCTTTTAAAGAGTTGATGTATGAAGTACTTTGGGGATAAAACCCGATTTTGTTAATCATATAGTAGAAGGTACCTTGTGTGAACAACTTGATTGTATTGGTTTGTGATAGCCTTGTAATACTTTCTTGATTGCGTTGATAAGTAAGCGTGTTGGGATGCTACGTGTTAGTATCTTGTGATGTTTGTGTGAAGGGTTTCCTTGATTGTGCTATTTAACTATCAGTCGTTATGATAGTATTGTGGCATTCATCTCTTGAGATGATTCCGGGGGTTAAGCTGCCCTCCGATGCGGGGTAGACTCAGGCGGGTCGATGGACCTATGATTCGAGAATACCTCATGCAGTCCCGGCCTATGCGGAACTACGAGTTCCGTGTTAGTGTCGTCCTTATGGGCATGCGGTCCTTGTGGCCATGCGGATCGCGTCGGGGCGATGCCGGAGTAGCTACCCTCGATGCGGGAATGCCTCACGCGCCGATGAGATTGGCCTATGCGGAGTCCGCGGAGTTCGAGGTTAGACGCAGCATTGATACTGCGGGCAAGTGGCCAGCTTTGATCATGCGACGGTCTAGACAGATCTTATGATACAGTTCATGACCTTGTTGGTACTGTGGGTTTTTAGTAGTCGGCTATGCCTTCGTACTTACCCCGTACAGTTTTATGATGACACAGGTGGGACCTTGTGTTCATGTGTGTTCCTTGTGCTTTTATATCATGATCGCCGTGGCGGAAGGTATTCCACGGGCATGATTGATGTTGTGGGCCGAGACCCGTTGTTATACTTGAGTGATGACTTGAGGGCGTGAGTCACGACTTGACATGATCGCTGGTTGTAAATCGTAGTTTGGCTATCATACATGTCTCTGCTTTATATGATCGCTATGATTTCATTTACGATGTATTTTCGTTCCACATACTTGCACTGTTATCGACCTCCTCGGGGCCGCGTTCATGCCGCAGTTGAGGTACACCGCCGTTGATCCTAGCTCTCGTGGTCACGATTTCAGTTTGGGAAGCTCCGTTTCTCCGGCGGCTTATCAGTGGTATAGGCCCCTGTCGTCGTAAGTGTGTTCATTCAGGGGTTTGGCGGGGCCCTGTCCCGCCATTGTTGTCCTATCATTTCTTAGAGGTGCAGTAATCGCTGTGTGGCGGGGTTTGTAAAGAAAGGATTAAACTGCTCATTTTGAAAGAGTTGTTATTATTATTTATGCCAAAGGCAAGTTTTCTAAAGATAATCACAGACGCTTCTTGTTATTTCATGTTGTTGTGTTATGTTCCGTGATTACTCGATGTTGTCTCACTAGGGTGCAGGGTAAGGCACGACCACGCCCGGTTCGGTCGTGACAATGGGCCCTGTCCCGCCATAGTTGTTTATTTCCTTAGAGGTGCAGAGTCATGTTATGCAGTTGGGATGTAATCGCAAACCTTGGTTTATGTATATATGCCGAAAGAAACCCTTTTCTCGTAAAGCGTATCATTTACAATTATTTCATGTCTTGTTTTATATTCCGCTGATTTTCTCTGATGTATGACTACTTGGGTGCCCGGGTAAGGCACCAGTCACGGGCCCCGGAACGGGTCGTGACATTAAAGCAGCCATGATCTAGGAAATGTAATACAATTTTGTCTTATCTTAGCTTCTATGCAGATGGAGGTTTCTACTGGTTTTAATAATACTTAATTAGTCAATACATTTTCCTTTATTAGCGCTGCAGTGGTTTGTTCGATACTTATTCTCATTTCTGAAATCAATACAAGGCTTTCATAAACAATTAAGTAAAACGTTCCTTTTATTTCTCTTAAGCCGTTATACCTAACTTCCCATAAAGCTAGTATAACTCTTAAGCTTTTAAGACCAAGTATTACTCTTCTTTCAAAAACGATTCTTCATTCTTTTGAAATACTTCAAGATTCTTATTATTTAAAACTCAAGTCAAAAGACATCGAAGTAAAACCACGTTCAGTTAACACACGTACGTCTACCGTACTATATATATTCCTTTAAAATATCATGCTCAAGAGGATAGGAAGAATCACATACCTCCTCGGCGAAATCTACCTGCCAAGTCGAATATGTCGCGCGCAGAGTATCAACCTATAATAGTCAAATACGTCTATCAACGTCTAGACTACTCTGTAGAATATTCTAAGCAGAGGTGTCACGACCCGAACCCGGGCCCGTGACTGGTGCCTTACCCCGGGCACCCAAGTAGACATACATCAGAGTAATCAACGGAATATAAGACAAGACATGAAATAACATGAAGTGTGAAACAGTTATCTGAGAAAAGTTGTTTTCGCATATATATATAAAAACTTAAATCCAACAGTTACATCCATTTTACAAACTCGCCCACAACAAGATTACTGCACTTAAGAATGATATAACAACAATGACGGACGGGGCCCGCCATACCACGAATGTAAGTACCTACAACGATGGACTATACCCAAGATAGGCCTCCGAGAAATGGAGCTTCCCAAACGCCGAATCGTGACCCATGGCGAGGATCAACAATCGATGTACCTCTACTGCGGCATGAACGCACTCAAGGAGGTCGACAACAGTACCAAGTATGTGAAATCGAAAATATCAGAAATGAAATCATAGTAGTCTATATAAACCAGGAGACATATATGATAACCAAACTACAGTTCACAATAAATAAACAGTCATGTCAAGTCAGGAACTCACGCCCTCAAAGTCATCACTCAAATATAACTATGGGTCTCACGCCCACTACATCAATCATGCCCGTGGAATACCTTCCTCACTGCCGGCAGTCTATGATATAAAAGCACCAAGTAATACACATGAACACCAGGTCCCACCTGTGTCATACTATAACCGCACGGGTAAGTGCGAAGGCATAACCGACTACTAAAACCCACGCACCAACAAAGTCATAAATCGTATCACGAGGTCTGTCTGACCGCCACATGATCGGCCACCACTCGCGCGAAGATCAAATGCGCGTCTAGTCCTGGAACGTCCCGCAGCTCCGCATAGGCCACTCACCTAGGCCCGCATGAGGTATTCCCCGCATCGAGGGTAGCTACTCCCCGGCATCGTCCTGGACTCGCAGTCCGCATGGCCACCTAGACCGCATGACCATATAGGCCGCACACTAACACGAACTCGTAGCTCCGCATAGGTCCCCTGGACCCGCATGAGGTATTCTCGAATCATAGTCCCAGACTGCCTAAGCTATACCCCGCATCGGAGGGCAGCTTAACCCCCGGTATCATGTCAAGAGGTGAGTGGTACAATACTATCATAACGGCTTACCGTTAAACAACATAAGCACAACAAAGGAAAAACCCCTTTACACCAACATCACAAGACACTAACACACGTAGCATCCTAACATGTTTTCTTATCAAACCAACAAGAAAGTATTACAAGGCTATCACAAACCAACACAATCAAGTTATTCACACAAGGTACTTTCTACTTTATGTTAAAAAGTTCGGGTTTTTATCCCCAAAGTACTTCATACATTAACTCTTTAAAAGATCCGTTTCTTTCACAAAAGTCATACAATACCCGTAGTATAAAAATAGAGTGACTATCTTTTTAAGTAAACCAAAACACTTCCCTTTGTAAAATCAAGTAACAACATTATTTTCCAAACGTTCAAGTTTGCCTAATTTCAAATGCTCAAGTTTCTCATTTTCGAAAGGTTTCGTAGTTCATAGTTTTAATTACTTAATAATATAATTCTCCTTTCAAACAATTTGAGAAACATATGCCTTATGAGTGAGTAGGTTATTCTTGTTTATAACAATCTTATTAAAGCAGTCATGATCTAGGAAATGTAATATCATTTTGTCTCATCTTAGCTTATATGCAGATGGAGGTTTCTACTGGTTTTAATAATACTTAAACAATCAATACATTTCTCTTTATTAACGCTGCAGTGGTTCGTTCGATACTTATTCTGATTTCCGAAATCAGTAAAACATTATTCCTTTTAAAAACCAAGTACTCATTACTCACGAATGAGGTTTCACACTGTTTAACAAAATTCATATTAATTCAATTAAGTCAAGTCTCTTATCTTTTAAGATCAAGTCTCTTAACTTCTAAAATCAATAAACCATTCTTTTTATCTCTCTTAAGTCGTTATACCTAACTTCCCATAAAGCTAGTATAATTCTTAAGCTTTTAAAACCAAGCATTACTCTTTTTTCAAAAAGGTTTGTTAATTCTCTTGAAATACTTCAAGATTCTTATTATTAGACTCAAGTCAAAAGACATCGCAGTAAAACCACGTTCAGTTAACACACGTACGTCTACCGTACTATATATATTCTTTAAAAATATCATGCTCAAGAGGATAGGAAGAATCACATACCTCGCGACGATTATCGACTATTAGCAAAATGCTCCACCGCTATAACCCGGCTAGCCTTGTCCACCTTTCAAGTAACATGCTACTCGCAGAACTTTCAACCTATAAAGGCCATATACGTCTATCAACGTTTAGACTACTCTGCAGAATATTCTAAGCAGAGAGTTCTCTATTCTACGGAAAATCGGGCAGCACTTCCCTACCCGTTAAGCTACACAAGTTCATCAGAAATACAATCTATGTAAGTCTGATTCAATCTTATTCTTTAATCTTCTTCTATTACAGTCCAATTCTTATATTCATTCTATACTACTACAGTATGTAATTTCCAATTACAATATAAGGACAAGAGTATTTACCTCGATAAGCCCAAAATTATCCAAGTTTAAATATCGATCCTGAGCAACGTTTAGCTCCTACTCTGAGCGCTCCAACCCGCTCCAAACAACCCTTAGAATTTCTACGCAACTTCTTCTTAATACTTCAACCAACTGTGAAGATTTCCTTAGGGTTTTGTTTTTGTGACTGAAGGGAAGTATAATAGTATTTCTGGGCTTTTAGTATAGGTGTAACCTTGGAATACTACAAGGTATTTGGGCCAAGGTATTTTGGAATAGTAACAATACTTGGAGAATACTTTTCTACCAAGGGTGGGGGGGTATTTCACGAGAACAACTTAAGGTAGGGGGGGTACTTTCGGCTAGCACCACAGGAAGGGGTACTCTCGCCAAGGGTCTCACAGGGGAGGAGGCTTTGGACGAAAGCCTTACAAAGGGGGAGAGGGATTTCAAGACTTAGAAAGTGTGGAGTGGATGATGAAGTCTTCAACTAAGGGGGGGGGGGGGGTATTTATAGGGAAACCAATGGACAAGATCAAGACAAGTGGTGGGCAAGTGGAGGGTGAGGATTTGAACAAGTGCACCCTAGCCATCTACTCCTCAAATCACTCCAAACATTGACCCATGTTTTAGGCCTCAAAATCGTCCAAGCTGCAAGCCATTCGCCACTTGATCACCACTGAGGGTGACAAGTGTCGCCCTCTCGTTGGTCCAAAATATTTCATCTCTCGGAAAAATCCGCAAAAATTATAAATGACATAGCCGTAATTTTCCCTACGCAAGCTTTGGAAAATGTTTCGTCGGAAAACAATTCGTTTCGTGGGTTGTGAACAACATTTTCGTCCCTTGCCTAATTTAAGGCTCAAACTTTTATACGTACGCCCTCACGTACATACTCTGGAAATACGGGGTATAACAAGAGGGTTCTCTATTCTACGGAAAATCGGGCAACACTTCCCTACCCGTAAAGCTACTACACAAGTCTACTGTAAATACAGCCCAATGTAAGTACAGTTCAATTCTCTTCTTTTATTCCATCCTTCTATATCTTATACTCAATTCTAAACTACTATATGTAATTTCCAATTACAATAGAAGGACATAGATATTTACCTCGATAAGCCCAAAATTATCCAAGATTAAAGTCGATCCTGAGCAAGGTTTAGCTCCTATTCTGTACGCTTCAATTCGCTCCAAGAAACCCTTAGAAGTTCTAAACAACTTCTACTTAATACTTCAACCAACTATGAAGATTTTCCTAGGGTTTCGTTTGGTGACTAAAAGAAATATAGTAGTATTTTCCGGGCTTTTAGTATAGAGGTAACTTGGGAATACTACAAGGGATTTGGGTTAAGGTATTAGGGAATAGTAACAATACTTGGAGACATTTTCTACTGAGGGGTGTACGCTAGAACACTCAAGAGGGGAGGGTGCTTTGGACGAGAACTACAACAAAGGGAGGGAGTATTTTTGCCTTGGAATTTCTCAAGTGTGGATGAAGAAGTCTTGCAACTTAAGGGGGTATTTATAGGACATTCAAGGGCTAGGATTGAAGCAAGTGTGTGGTCTAGATTGAGCCATGTGTGTGTGGGTCCCACTTATCTATCTACTACACAAATATCTTCCAAGACTTTGACCAAATGTTTATGGCATTTAACATGTAAAAAACGTGCAACTCATGACCAACAATTTGTCCACCAAGTGTCACCAATGGGTGACACATGTCGCCCTCCTATTGGTCCAAAATATTTCATCTCTCGGAAAAATCCAAAATAAATAAATTCCTGAAAACGTAAAATTCCTTTACAAGGTTCGGAAAATTTTCCGTCGGAAAAACAAATCTTTTTCGTGGATGTGCACAATTTCGTCCTTAACAATAATTCGGGCTTACAAAATTGTACGTACGTCCTCACATACATACTCTGGAAATACGGGGTATAACAATAACCCTTTATGGTTTTAGAGATATCCATTCCTTTAATAACCAAGAGACTTATACTTTAAAACCAAGTATCACTAACTTTCAAATCAAGTTACATCTCTTTAAATCATGTCATTTCTCCTCTTTTAAAACAATTAAGTAAATCACTCCTTTGACTCCCCTAAAGTCATTATAATGACCTTTAGGTTTTGGAACTAAGGCACTATCCAAAAGATTTGGAAACCACTTCCTTTTCAAGACTCTATGTACTTTAAGTAAAATACCTTCACTTTTGAGAATCCAAACTTCACTAAGGAAATGGATTATAACAACTTACAATTAGAACATCAAAGTACAATCAAAGAAGTATATAGAACAAATTCTATATTAGGCAATCCAAGTACAACCAAGGAATGGATCATTTAAGGAGTAAGACATACTTTCTTTATCTTAAGGAATCATGCTAGAAGAGGAGATAGCTCACATACCTTTTCGGCTAAATCCACAAGCTAAGCCGAATACGCCGCACGTAGAAGTGTCAACTTATAATGGTCACAACATGACTATCAACTTCTAGTCTCTAACGTAGAATAATACTAAGTATACGGTCTCTTATTCTACGGAAAATCGGGAAGCACTTCCTTTGTTTCTACATACTTTGCCACCTTTTTCAAGGCCGAATACAATAACCAAACATGCCACATGTAAGGCTCAACATACCAACCAATCAAAGGGGATTACACACCTTACAATACGTGTAAAATTCCGCCACATAATTCATACCAAGTAGTTCCATATTTAAAGCCATTCTCGGCCAACTTATACAACCACACTAAGTCTTTTCCAATTCTTTTCCAAATCCAAGTTCTAAGGTCTAACATGTTATATAGCCATAAATAACTTCAACAACTACAATTTCCTTCTTTATACAACATGGGATGACTTAAACTAATAATCAACTTGAATTGTAATCTTAAGGCTAAACATGCTAGTTTTCGGATTAGGGTTCCAATAGCCAATATACTTATCAAACTTCATAATATATACCTCATGCTTGCTAATATCCATAGCTACACCAAGAAGTAAACTTTAATTGCTTAAACGACAAGATTTATACCTTTATAAGCCCTTAAAATTTCCAAGATTCAAAGTCGCGCCTTAGCAATTCTTAGCTCCTTTCATTTACACTCCAATCCGCTATTTGAAGCCTTTAGAAGTTCACAACCAACTTCTCTTCCATTTTCAATCCAAAACTAGGAAAACTACTTAGGTTTTCGCCTTGCGACTAACGTGAAAACGTCATTTTTCCGCAATCTTTCTATTGAGATATCCTTACAATATACTTAGGGACCTTGGGTCAAAGTCTTGTGAATAATGGATCAAAACTACAAAATTTTTGTGTGGACTTGACCTTGAACCCGAGAGCACAATTGAATAACAAAGTGTTGTGAATTTTTTCTAAGTGTGGAAGAACTTGTATTGCACTAGTAGTATGCTTATATAACACATTGGATGGCTTAGATTAATACACTTGTGGGCTAGGATGAAGGACAATTAATGTTAAGCCAAGTGGACAAGTTGACTTGGTCAACAATCTCAAGCTTTGAAGACTTCTCTTCCTTGATGGTCAATGACCATTTTACCCTTACCAAAATCGTCCAAGACCATATGTGGGGGTGCCACGTGTCGCCCTCTCATTCGTCCATAAAATTCCGTAACCCTCGTGGGCCCCGCAAAACGTAAAATTCCTCGGGTGGGCCCCACGTGACCAAATCCGTAAAAATAAATTTCCATAATGTTAATAAGTTTCATACTCTCCCAATAATGCATTTTGAGAATCCAATTCTCAACAACGAACATTTTTCCTTTCCGACGCTCGGAAAATTTTCTGTCGGAAAAACAATTCTTCCTTTCACACTAATTTCCAAGTCTTGTGTTCCTTACGTACTTTCTCTTATACATGTCCTGGACTTACGGGGTGTAACATTCTTCCCCCCTTAGAAACATTCGTCCGCGAATGTTCTTAGTCGGTTGTCAAGCTATACAAACTCCGGCACAATCTCTATATTATGCCTATCAATCAAAACTGCACAAGACCAATGATGCCACACATGGCCACCACCTAACATACGTAAACATATCAATGGACCTTCCGTCCGCGACCCCTTCTCACAAAACTCGAAGGTTACAGTCTTCTAAAACACGGGATCCTTAGAGGTTCCTTTCTTTCATTACTTGTCATACTTTCTCGTACTTCCAAACTTATCTGAGCATACGTACAAAATTTCAAATATTGTTTATGTTCTCCAATCCATGGAGTTACTATCCAATCTTGGCCATCGTGCTATCTGAATTTCCGCTAAGGCTCTTCTCGGTCCTTACGACCTGATTCCGGTGGAACGCGTCCACAACTCGTACAACAATTAACTAAACTTGGGCCTCGCATCCTCGTGACCCTATCACATAGCGGGACCATTACCAACTGACATCACCCTATTCCATACTACCGGTTGACCCGAAATGAGTCCATAACCCGACCCATCGTCATACTTAACTTCTCATTCTCACACGACCAACCGGCCCGTGGATCGTGCCTTACCTCGCACCTCGTGATACAACATCAGAGAAAATCAGCGGAAATAAAAACATAAACATGAAACAAGAGACATGATAAATAAACAGGCCAACCAAAGCGGCTTGTCAGATATATACATAAAAACCCGAACAATTATCCTTTTTACAAACTCGCCCACAACAAGATTACATGCACTTCTAAGAAGTGACAACAACTATGACGGATAGGGCCCCGCCATACCTCGAATGTACAAGAACCTACTGTGTGGTAACATACCAAAAGATAAGCCTCAAGAAACGGCTTCCTAACACGAATCGTGATCCTATGAGCGAGGATCCACAACCGATGTACTTCTACTGCGGATGAACGCAGCCCAAGGAGGTCAAGACAACAGTACCAAGTATGTGAAATCGAAAATATCAGAAATGAAATCATAACACTATATAAAACAGAGACATGTATGATAACCAAACTACGCTCATAACATAAAAGCAAATGTCAAGTCGTGGACTCACGCCTCAAAGTCATCCTCACGCCTGGAACTCCTTCCTCACTGCCGGCAGTCTAGGTATAAATCGTGTGGAATACGTGTCTCGGCCCATCCCATGGGACTCGATAAAGAACTAGGTGGAATACGTGTCTCGGCCCATCTCATGGGACTCGATAAAGAATCAGGTGGAATACGTGTCTCGGCCCATCTCATGGGACTCGATAATGAATCAGGTGGAATATGTGTCTCGGCCCATCTCATGGGACTCGATAAAGAATCAGGTGGAATACGTGTATCGGCCCATCCCATGGGACTCGATAAAGAATCATACATAACAGATCAGCCGGCCCTCCATCGAGAGACGCGGTGGTATAGAAATACAGTACTTGCACAACAAGGCTATCACACGCAAACATAGGCAGTTACACACAACTTGAAGTACTTCCATTTTATGCCGAAGGCCAGGTTCTAACCCCCAAAGTATTACGTACGTTAAATTCCTTAAAAAGATCTAATTCTTTTATGAAGGTCACCCGATACCCGTAGTATTAAAAACAGAGTGACTCGCATTTTTAAGTAAACCAGAACACTTTCTTTTAAAAATCAAGTAACAACATTATTTTCCGAACGTTCAAGTTTGCCTAATTTCAAATACTCAAGTCTCTTATTTTAGAAAGGTTTCATAACTCATAGTCTTAATCTCTTTTAAAACAATTTCGTAACATAAGTCTTATGTGTGAGCCGTTTATTCTTGTTTATAACAATCTTGTTACATCAGCCATGATCTAGGAAATGTAATACAATCTTGTCTTATCTTAGCTTCTATGCAGATGGAGGTTTCTACTGGTTTTAATAACAATTAGTCAATACATTTCCTTTATTAACGCTGCAATGGTTTGATCGATACTTATTCTCATTTCCGAAATCAGTAAAACATTATACTTTAAAAGTCAAGTACTCATTACTCACGAATGAGGTTTCAGAACTTTTTAACAAAATTCATAGCTCTTAACATTTCATAAAACGTCATTTATAAGTTAAGTCTCTTATCTTTCAAGATCAAGTCTCTTAACTTCTAAAATCAATAAATCGTTCTATTATTCACATAAAGTCGTTATAACTAACTTCCCATAAAGCTATTATAACACTATATGTTTTAAACCAACAAAAACTCGTTTAGCACACGTACGTCTACCGTACTACATAGTTCACCACAATCATGCTAGAAAGGATAGGAAGAGGTTCACATACCTCGCGACGATTACCGACAACTAGCAAAACGCTCCAAGTACTTCAACCCGTCGGCTACTCCTTAAGCCAAGTAGATCACGCCACATGTAGTGTCACGACCCGAACCCGGGCCCGTGACTGGTGCCTTACCCCGGGCACCCTAGTGATACAACATCAGAGTAATCAGCGGAATATAAAACAATAACATGAAATAACATGAAGTATGAAATAATAATCTGAGAAAAATTGCCTTTCGGCATGTATATATGAAAACTTAAATCCGAATAGCATATCCCACTTACAACTCGCCCACAACAGCATTTACTGCACTTAAGAGTGACATGACAACAATAGCGGACAGGGCCCCGCCATACCCCTGAATGTAAGCACCTACTACGACAGGGGACTATACCACTGATAAGCCTCCGGAGAAACGGAGCTTCCCAAACGATGAACTGTGACCCTGAGAGCTAGGATCAACGACTGCTGTACCTCAACTCGCGCAGATGAACGCAGCCTCGGGCGAGGTCGATAACAGTACCAAGTATGTGAAATCAAAATATCAGAATGAAATCATAGCGATTCATATAAAGCAGAGACATGTATGATAACCAAACTACGCTTCACAATAAATAAACAAATATGTCAAGTCGTGACTCACGCCTCAAAGTCATCACTCAAATATAACAATGGGTCTCACGCCCACAACATCGCCATGCCCGTGGAATACCTTCCTCACCGCCAGCGCTATGATATAAAAGCACCAAGGAATATACATGAACACTGTGTCCTACATGTGTTATCATAAAATCGCACGGTAAGTACGAAGGCATAGCCGACTACTAAAACCTACAAGATAAACAAGGTCATAAATCAGATCATGAGATCTGCTTGCACCGTCACATGATCAAAGCCGCCACTCGCGCAAAGATCTAATGTGCGCGTCTAGCCTCGAACTTCCCGCAGACTCCGCATAGGCCACCCAATGGCCCGCATGAGGTATTCCCGCATCGGTGGTAGCTACCCCCGACATCCGCTCGACTCGCCGTCCGCATGGCCACATAGACCGCATGACCATAAAGGCCGCACACTAACTCGAACTCGTAGCTCGCAAGATAGTCCTCGGACACGCATGAGGTATCCTCGAATCATAGTCACACAGACTGCCTGAGTATTACCCCGCATCGGAGGGCAGCTTAACCTCCGGTAACATGTCAAGGTGAGTGGTACAATACCAACATAACGGCTGATCATTTAAACAACTTAAGCGCAATCGAGGGAAACCCCTTTACACAATCATCACAAGATACTATCACACGTAGCATCCTAGCATGTTTCTTTATCAAATCAACAAGAAAGTATTACAAGGCTATCACAAACCAACACAATCAAATTATTCACACAAGGTACTTTCTACTATATGATTAACAAGATCGGGTTTTTATCCCCAAAGTACTTCATACATTAACTCTTTAAAAGATACGTTACTTTCACAAAAGTCACACAATACCCGTATTATATAAAAATAGAGTGATTATCTTTTGAAGTAAATCAAAACACTTCTCTTTGTAAAATCAAGTAACAACATTCTTTTCCAAACGTTCAAGTTTGCCTAATTTCAATTAAGTCAAGTCTCTTATCTTTTAAGATCAAGTCTCTTAACTTCTTAAATCAATAAATCATTCTTTTTATCACTCTTAAGCCGTTATACCTAGCTTCCCATAAAGCTAGTATAACTCTTAAGCTTTTAAAACCAAGTGTTACTCTTCTTTCAAAAAGGTTTCTTAATTCTTATGAAATACTTCAGATTCTTTTTATTCAGGCTTAAGTCAAAAGACATTGCCGTAATTATTATTCAGGCTTAAGTCAAAAGACATTGCCGTAATTATTATTCAGGCTTAAGTCAAAAGACATTGCCGTAATTATTATTCAGTTAACACACGTACGTCTACCGTACTATATATACTTTAAAATATCATGCTCAAGAGTATAGGAAGAATCACATACCTCGTGACGATTTATCGACTATTAGCAAAATGCTCCAACGTACTGTAGTCCGGCTAACCTTTTCCACCCTCCGAGTAGAATACGCTACTCGCAGTACTTCAACCTATAACGGTTATACAAGTCTATCAAAGTCTAGACTACTCTGCAGGTTAATCTTCTGATGTGATTTCAGTTCAAGTCTTTTCTGTAATATCCTTCTATTACAGTTCAATTCTCTTCTATGAATCTTATATTCATTTCCATATTACTACGATGTAATTTCCAATTACAATAAAAGGACAAGATATTTACCTCGACAAGCCCATAAATATCCAAGTTAAATGTCGATCCTGAGCAACGCTTAGCTCCTACTCCGGGTGCTCCAACCCGCTCCAAACAACCCTTAGAAGTTCTACGCAACTTCTTCTTAATACTTCAACCAACTGTGAAGATTTTCCTTAGGGTTTGGTTTGAGACAAAAGGGACATAAGGTAGTATTTCCTGCTCTACGATAGAGGTAACTTTGAATACTACAAGGTATAAGGCTAAGGTATTTTGGTAGAGTAACAATACTTGAGAGTAATTCTACCAAGAGTGGTATTTATACGAGACAACACCACAAGGAGTGGTGTACCTCGCCAACCCCACTAGTGGGAAACTCTCGCTGCGGGCCTCGCGGGGGAGGGACTCGCCAAAGGCCTTCACGAAATGGGAGGTTTTCAAGACTTGAGGTGAGGAGTGATGAAGAAAGCTTCACAAAGAGAGAGGTATTTATAGGGAAACCAATGGCCATGATCTAGCTGTGGGCAAGTGGAGGGCCAAGATTTGCCCAAGTGCCCCCTAGTCCCTACTCCACAAATCCCTCACAAATATCCTACCAACTAAAGCCCCCAAATCGTGCAAGGCTTGCCGTCCACACTCCACCAACTTGAGGGTGACAAGTGTCACCCTCTCGTTGGTCCAAAATGTTTCGTCTCTCGAAAAAATCCGCAAAAATTAAAAATGACATAGCCCGAATTTTCCCTTCGCAAGTTTTGCAAAACGTTTCAAAAAAAACGACTCTAATCGGGTCACAAAATAAAATCGGCCAAGTCTACTTTAAAGTTCAAACTTTTCTACGTACGTCCCTACGTACATACTCTGGAAAATACGGGGTATAACATTCTCCCTTCCTTAGAAACATTCGTCCCGAATGTTCCTTCTAAGTCTCAACACACACATGCGCCAGTATAGTCTTCATCTGATTTCATTTAAAACAATCATGCCACACCTGGCCACAAAATAACACACGCGCAAACACTTACATCCCAGTCCACGAGGAATCACTTCCATCACTACGAAAGCTCCCACCCGAAGTCTAAAATATACTCCCTTCGCACCTTCACTTTACAAAAGAAATGATCACATCACTGTTCTTAACACATGCTCGCTTCTTCCTTTACTCGTCATACCCTTCTCGTACATTCGGACTCTTTCTCATGACTTACCACATTTTCGCTACTGCTTCAGTTTCTAAGATCTCGGGTTTACTATCTCCAACTTGGTCATCATTAACTGGGAACACTCTGGATGGATCTCCGATACTTTTACGAACATAGCCACACGAAGATCGGACGCATCGCTTCCTAAGTCGGACGGCAATACTAACATATAGGCAACCCGCCTACTCTTCACATAACTGAAAAGGCCCAAGTAACTCGCTAAGTTTCCTCTGCTTTCCCAAAACTCGCCACACCCTATCCGGTGGTACCTTCAAGAATTCCACCACCAACTGAACTTTAAGTGTCGACGCGATTATCCGCATGACTTCGCTGATTACGAGATGTCGATAACCTCTCCGGATAGGCTTCACCTATCCCCATCCCGCCAAACAAGTATGAACTCACTATCCGAACTTTGCCAACATCGAACCAATCGACCGCACTTTACACCTCCGCCCCTACGAGGCTTCGTAAGGCGATATCCAAATACTGAAATGGTAGTTATAAAAGCACTCCCTCAACAGGAGGCAACAATACTCACAGCTACCCCTGAAATCCAAACACTGGCCCGAGGGCGAATGCGCTACTGAGACTCACCTGAGTTCCTAACCCCGCTCGTAAAACTTCCAAAAACGAAATAGCCACCACTGGCTTCACTGTCGCCATAAGGTGAAAGTAGGCACCGTGCAGCCTTACAACCTTCCCGATAAAACATCTCGTATAACTCTGCCAGTAAATAATTCCGATCGGAAGGACAAGATGGGCTGACCTCATCGGCCCGACTACTGGTCGAACGCATCTACGAACTCGTACGATGTTTAACTAAACTTGAGCCTAACACCCTCGTGACCCTACCATCTGGCGGGACCACCACAAACTGACCCCATCACCATACAGGCCGCGGGTTGACCCGCAATATGGCCTCAACCCGACCCGGCAACGCGCAAAACACTAGCTCCCCGATCCGGAAAAATCTCACTAATCCACGTTACGAAAACCTAGCAGTCTTCTTAGCTCAAATACCCTCTTTCATTCCACACTACTCAGGGACTTATCCCAAAAACATAGCTTACGTGCACTATGCACTCTGATAAGGGTAAAAAATAAATCTTTCTCTCGAGATGGCCTTGCCTCTAAGGTCTCTTCGTAACATTCTAAGGCTCACACTTTCCCTTATCCCCAATCTTACCCTTTCTATCTAACCATGGTTTCTAACCACAATTTTACACTTATGTTATCTGACATAACACTTAAGATATACTCATCTTACACACATACTAATCTCTAGGGGGTTAAGGATATATCTGTATCTACTTCTTCACTCCCCTTAGTCGTTCTAATCAAACCTGCCCCGTAGGGCGCATAGATAGGGAAGATGACGAACTACCCACCGATCCTGAAGGCTGAGTCCTCCTACTAGGACATCCTTTCGACACATGGCCCTGACGGCCGCAGGTAAAACAAGTACCAACTAAAAGACGACATTCCCCGAGATGACGTCTGTCACACTGTGAACACTGGGGAAATCAATCCGGTGGTTGGAACCTACGTAGCCGCGGAACCGAAGCTCGAGCTCGACCAACTCCGCCACCCCGAACGTCTTGAACTCGCGAGGACCACTCGACCGGGCGGAGGTGTGTATCGATCTGGCCGAGGTGATTTGCCTCAAAGTTACCAAAGGACCTCATTGCTCGCCTCTTCTCGCCCTGGTTAACCCATCGATCTCTACGCTTGGCTCACGCGCATAAGCCCGCATACGTGCCATGCTCAAGCCCAACTAAAGAATTACTCTTGCACAACCCTCTCTTAGATATTCATCAAGACTCGCGGTACATCGGTATACTCTCTGGTAGCCAAATCCATAGCTAGTAACAGGGTCGCCTCTTTGCAATCTATATTCTCTATCCCCGGTCGTGGGACTGAAGGTTCCAATATCATGGTCGCAGTAGGAACTGCTACCGCTGTGCTAGACTCTGTTGGGGATGGCGATGTCGCAGAACTCCCCAAATGAAGCACCACCCCAGGTGATGATTGGGCCTGTGCCCACGTAACCCTCTGTACTCTACTCGCAGCTCCCTCGGCTGCCTTGCCCTCCTGGGCCCGGGTTTGCCCTACACGGAGGCATAACGGTAAGGGGAAGATGTCACACCCCGAACCCCGGGCCCGTGACTGGTGCCCTACCTGGGCACCCTTCTACCTTAACAACACAAGTAAACTGCGGAATTTACAACACTCTTTTTTTTTAAAACCAACGTACGTGCAAGGGCAAAGCCGTCAAGGCTGCCATATAATATACATAATGAAAGACACTACACTGTACATGAGTCCAATCCCACATATGAATACAGACCTCTAAGAGTTTCACTGAAATATGATGGGACAAGGCCCCGCCGTACCCATAATCGCATAAAAGCCTGCATCGAATGAACTATACCAAAATGATAAACCTGCAACAGAGGAGCTATCCAAAACTACGGCAGGTCCTACACTGCCGATCACCAAACAGCAGACCTAAACTCGCGGCAGATTTAACGCACTTCGGCGAGGTCAAGACGAAGAATGTACCAAGTATGTGAATGAAGTACTGTAATAAAATCATAACAAATAAACAAACAGAGACATGTATGATAGCCAACCTACATTACATAACACATAAATACCATATCAAGTCGGGACGCAGTTCCTGTCACGACTCCGACCCAAGCTCGCGATCGGTGCCCTACACGGCACCCCGCTGTATACATCGAGAATAGCAATGAACATACACAACATACAAAAAAACTCAGATAAGAACTAACAACAAAGAGCCGATAAGGCCACCTTCCGTAAAATATACTCAATCCAAATAGAACAAGACATTTTTCTTTTCTTTACACCCAATCCACAATGTGACTACTGCACTTAAGAATAACAACTCAAGTGATGGCCCCGCCATACCGAATGTACAACAACCGACAATACTGTGGATAAGCCTCCGAAATGAAGGAGCTTCAACACTGAACAGTGATCCTAAGAGCGAGGATCAAGAATCAGTACTTTACTGCGGATTTAACGCAACCCCAAGGAGGTCAAGACAACATGTACCAAATATGTGAAATCGAAGCATCAGAATGAAATCATAAGTCTAAAATAAAGCGAGACATGTATGATTACTCAATTAATAAGACATCAGGCCTTACTAACAATGAGAGTAAATAGGAGTATACTTACAATATAAAGTAGGAGGCTCACGATCAAAGCAGACCACCCGCCGCAGATCATTACAATCCTATTCCGACTATTTCACCCGCATAGATGCGTGGACCTGATGAGGTAATCCTCGTGATAGTCAGACTACCGCACGGGACTATTTCACCCGCATAAGCCCATAAGGACTCGCATGAGGTATTCCTCGTGATAGTCAGACTACCGCACGGGACTATTTCACCCGCATAAGCCCATAAGGACTCGCATGAGGTATTCCTCGCATCATGGGTAGCAAATCCACTAAACAGTGGTATAACGCCTTGGGGTTTACCCTCATTTATACTCTTACCCCCGGCTGGTATAACGTCTGGGGTTTACCCTCATTTATACTCTTACCCTAGCTCAACCGGCCATCATACATAACATAAGCCCTACCGGCTTATCATACAATAAATAAGCAAGTTAAGAAATCCCCCTAACTTCTTATTAGCCTTATTCATATACATTCTCATTTTAGTTTACTTAAGGAACTAACATGTCATTATAAAATCCGGGAATTTAACCCAAAGTACTACGTATTTCTATTCTTTTAAAAATGACTCTTTTTCATATATAACTTCCAAGATACTAATAACCGTAGTATCAAGTCATAACTACTTTTCAAGACAAGTCACGATACCTTTTAGAAATACATTTAGGCTTCTAAATCAAGTGACTTCTTTCCTTTAAAACCTTAGGCAATTGATGCCTTAAATCAAATTGCCTTTCAATAAAATCAAGCCATTTATTTTTCCATAAAGCCAATATAACCAACTCCTCATAAAGTCGTTATATTCACTTTATGCATTAGTCAAGTACAATTTCCTATCCAAGGGACTTATACGTTTAAAACGAAACAAGTATCGCATACTTTAAAACTCTTCAAGTCCCTTAACAAACTTAAATTACTTAGAGTAAACCACTCTTTAAACTTTCCATAAAAACAAGTATCAAAATACTTTCAACATACTTAAAGTCTCTTAACTTTGAAAACCAAGATATCCTTAACATTTAAACAAGTGAGTTAATTCCCTAACTCAATCAACTTGGACATTCCTAAAATAAGCCAAGGATGTCAAATGGACTAGATTGTCAAAATCTCAGACGCCTACCGCACTATATACGTGAAACTAGTCATGCTCAAAAGATAGGAAAAGTTCCACATACCTCTTCGGGTCAAACCACTTGTCAAGTACAAATTCCCGCCCGTAGTATGTCAACCTATAATATTCACAATACGTCCATTAAGGCCTTCAAACGTAGAATATTATAAGTGTTAAGTCTCTAAATTCTACGGACAAAGACTCCTCCTTTGTTTTTACTAACTTTGCCACCTTTTCCAAGGTCGAAATACAATAATCAAACAGCCCCAATTGGCTCACAACAATATAGAAGGTAATCCAATGCCAATGAATAACCAAACAGCCCCAATTGGCTCACAATAATATGTAAGGTAATCCAATGCAAATGAATAACCAAATTTCCAATCGCTCACAATAATATAACAATACCAATTCTTATTCAATTTCCATTTCAATCCAAATGGTTTAGTATAACATGATATCAAGCCGCAAATCGACATAACTACTACAATTCTCAAGTAGGTAAACATGCGACGATTCTAAATTAACGACCAAAATTGCATTTCAATTTCAAAAGGCTAATCATGTCATTTTCGTTCTAGGCTTCTACAATCCATGTCACTTATCAAACTTCATAACACAAATCACATGATCACTTCTAACTTATAATAACGTGGAATCTTCAATTACAAAAGTAAAGTAAGATTATACCTCAATTAGCCCAATTATGATCCAAGATCACAAGTCGCTTCCTTAGCAACTTTAGCTCCTCCTTTCGACGCTCCAATCCACTCCAAGCAACCCTTAGAAGCTTAAGAATAACTCATCTTCAAGTTCCAACTTCAAAGTTGAATAACCCTTTAGGTTTTCGCCATGACTAAAACGAAACGCCTCTTTTCCAAATATTTCTTTTGAGAAAACCTTACAATACTCTTAGGAACCTTGGTTTAAAGTGGGAATTATTGGACAAGAATTGGAAATTTTCCTCTTGAAACTTGTCAAACCGTGAGCTTCCATAGTGAGCAAGACAAGATTTCAATTTTTTCTAATTGTAGAGAATGACAAAGTCTTGCTACTAGTAAGCTTATATAACAAAATGGAAGGTCTAGATTAGTACATATGGATGGCTCGGATGTGTTTCACATGGATCTTGCCCAAGTGGCCCTTGACTTTTAGTCAACAATGTCAAGCTAAGTCATTTGCAAGACTTGTCTTCCTAACAATGGTCAAATGACCCTTTTGTCCTTGATAAATTTCGTCCAAGACAACATAAGGGGGGGTGACACGTGTCGCCCTCCCATTCGTCACAATATTTCGCTTTCCGACAAATCCAAAATTCCGATAAATTTTACTCGTCTCAAACCTTAACATTTGAGTTCTTGCGACGTTCTAAAAACATATCACGAATTTCCGGGTGTAACATTCTTCCCCTTAGAAACATTCGCTCAATGTTCTTTCGAGTCCAACTTAAAGATAGCGACATAGTCTCCTTACAACCCCTACATACCAATAATGCCACAGGTGGCCACATACTAAAATGCCAACCTGAACCCCATGTGTCAACGTCGGTTATCTGCATAAAGCTTCACGACTCTAAGCTTACAAATAATCTTTCCTGATAAGCTTCGCTTTATCCACAAACGCTGAATCAAGTTCGACCAAATAATCAACTCGCCTACGCCGAACCCACCAACCGGCGATCTACACTTTCTTACATACAAGGCCTCATACAGTGGTCATCCGAATCGAAGGGTATCTCATATTGTACTCAACACAATAAGAGACAATTAACCCTCCCGCTATTTCGAAATCAAGAACACAGCCCGCATCCTATCCTCAGTGCACGGATAGTACGCCTTGCCTCGTCCGCTCGGCCCGAGGGTGTAATGCAACACCGAGACTCACTGTGTCCCTAATCCTCCCAAAAACCTCGAGTTATCCAGAATCGAGCTCATCCTTGGCCATCATAAACGTAGGAACCCCGCGTGCCTCACAATCTTTCGCTATACAAGCAAGCATAATCCTCACCGAGTAAGGGTCCCAACTGAAAGAACATGGCTGTTTCACAAATTTAATTACTATGACTTCGCGGAGTCGCACTTCCTCCGAGTACGATGCCACCTTGTAACAAGATCTATATTAATTACCTCTCATATCTAGGTTGGGATTTCAATCGCCTGCAATAGCCCACTGGGCTTCTGGTGCTCAACCATGACCTGCTACTATCTCGGACACTAAGCAGTAACTCTGTTATGTCCCTTTTCCGGTCATCTTACCCATACATACTTCTGAGGTCACGACACGACTTAGTCGGCCCCAAACAATTAGGGCACAATCACCGCGTGCCTCCCTAAAACTCCGCCGACTAGTCCTCGCAAAGACCGGTACACGCAATCTATCCTCATCTCACAGACCCCATCCGTGCTACTCAACCGAGCTCTTCTCTCTGAGTGTCGTATCTCGATATCAGATCATAACCGATCTCAAACTGCCGCTCTTTACTTCCTCAACGATGGAAGACTCAACCTCTCTGATCTGAACTTCATTAACCTTGAAACCAATAATCGAACCCCTAGGCTCTGTGAATCAAGAATCTTACTGACTACATCCTCGCTCATTTGGCTGCCCATCCGCGTACTACCCAGGTCCATCACAAAGAGTATATGTAATCGTTGGCTTTCCTGATGGTATAGGATATCAATATCACAATCCTTGAGTAACTCTAACCACCATCGGTGTCGCAAATTCTACTGCCTCAGTCTGCAGATATACCGGAGGCTTTTGTGGTCTGCACAAGTATCCACATAAAGTCTGTATATACGTCATGCCCCCAAATTTTCAAGGCATGATTTTACTGCCGCCAACTCTAAATCGTGAGTGGCGCAATTTCCTTTCCCGCTTCCCTAACTACCGGGAAAACATAGGTTCTAACCTTATCGGGTTGCGTCAGCACACAACCTAGCCCAACACCCAACGTGTTATCATCAAAACCTAACCCTCTAGTCTTTCAGGAGGAGTTAGAACTGTAGTCGTGGTCAACTTGTCTTCCAATAACTGAAAGTCTTTCTCATTCCTGCGAAATATTCGGGTATCCTTAATCTCACTTATGGTTCCTGTTTCCCTTTTTTGTTGCAACCAAACTTGGTCACTAAAATTAGACTTAATTCCTTTGCTTGCCTCATGGCTAAGACTTCATCACAATCACAATTTAGGGGAGGTTCCTTGATCGTGTCAAGTAGTAACCCGATTTTTCCTTTCCCAGTTGCAGAGCCTATAACTAGGTGTTACCACATTTTCTCGAAATGTTCTTACTGCCCATTATCTACTAATGGTCTTTACACTAGTCTGGGGTAAACATATCTCGTAACCTATTTTTAACCATAGTCGATTCTCCTTTATTATTCTCGGGTCATATCCTCGTCTAACAACATGGGTACATGCAACCCCATAATACGCAAACTGTCCTTTTTCGTGGGGAAGAGAACTTATCTCCCTATCTTGAACTTTCCTCGAGTCACAACCCTACTCATCGGGTCCTCTCATGTCCAAGAATTAGCTAATCATCACGCCCGCTTTAAGTTCGTGTAGATTTTTCCAACCTACCAAAGATGCCTCGCCTTCCGTCAAAGACTCAGACTTATTTTTATTCTTGCCTTGTACATTTTCCGAATTATCCAAGGTCGTGGCCCCGACCGCCACACCAAACTAACTCCAAGTACTCCAAGGCACTTAAAATAACTTCCTCCAAATTCAATTATTACATACTTCTGCGCCAATTTACTCCTAAGTAAACAAGTCACATGACTTAAAAGAAAACAATGTCAAAGAAGGAAGGATAATTCATCGTTACCACCACTTCTTCCTTTCCACTCGATAACCGCCACGGAAACCGTACCGAATCAATCTCTCTTATGTAGTCTACGTTGGCATAACAAGAGGCCAACTAGCCCGAACTCATAATGACCTCAATGTTCGTCATAACAGCTCATTGGTCCAACGACTTTATCGTTACCGTCAATTATTATCTAACCGCCGGCTACCACCCAACACTCACGTGTAGTCACCTCGAAAGGTCCTCATGGATTCGTGTTCCATTTCCTTATTCTTGGTTGCTCTCTTTCTTCATCGTCGCATTTCTTCCCGTACTCCCAAACTTATTCTAGCGCACGTACATAGCCTTCATACTGCTTTCGCCTCAAATCTGGAGTTACTAAATTAAACAATACAAGGCCCATTCCGCTTCACAACTCGTTCTGGAACACGCCCACGAACCCGTAAAATGACTAACTAAACTGGCCTTGCACTCGTGACCTGTCACATAGCGACTACTACTAATCGATCCCATTTCCTTCGTTATTGTCAAGACCAAACGGCGTGGATCGTGCCTTACCCGGGCACCCAAGTAGTCATACAACATCAGAGAAAAACCAGCGGAAATAAAGACTTTAATATAACAACAACAGTTATGACAATAACATAGGCCAACCAAAACGGTTGCCTTCATGCATATATATACAAACTTCTAAACCGAATGCTTTAATCCTTTTACAACCTCGCTTCAACAAAGGTTATGCACTTCAAGAGTGTAATAACAACTTATGACGGGACAGGGCCCCGCCATACCCCTGAATGTACAAGAACCTACAACTCAGGGAAACCTACCAAAGATAAGCCTCCGAAGGAACAGAGCTTCCCAATACGCTGAAACGTGATCCTACAAGCGGGGATCGACAATGATGTACTCTACCGCATGAACGCAGCCCCGGGCGAGGTCGATAACAGTACCGAGTATGTGAAATCAAAATATCGCAGCTTAAATCATAACAGTCTATACAAAGCAGGATACATGTATGATAACCAAAATAGTACGCAACATAAACGCAGTCAAGTTAGGGGATCACGCCCTCAAGGTCATCACTCAAGTGTAACTATGGGTCTCACGCCCGCAACATCAATCGCTCGCATCACGGCCGCATGCCGGAATATCGTGACGGTGTAGACATGTCCATGATGCAACACAACAAGGCCGCGTGGCCACATGCCCCGAACATCAGACGGTGTAGACATGCCCATGTAACCTCAACAACAATATACCGGTGGTCAACCCCGCCGCACGGCCACATGTCCCGGAATCATCGACGGTAGACACGCCCATGTAATAAGAATAACCATATATCGTAATCAACCCCGCCGCACGGCCACATGCCCCTGAATCGTGACGGTAGACACGCCCATGTAACAACAATAACACTAATAATGGAAGCATACCTGGAATCTTCCACACCGCAGACGCCCAAGTAAGTTCTCCACAAGTCAACCGCCCTCCATCGAGAGACACGGTGGTATAGAAACATAATACGTGCACAATAAAGGCTATCTCAACAAGCATAGGCAAGTTACACAACAGCAAGCATAGGCAAGTTACACAACAACAAGCATAGGCAAGTTACACAACAACAAGCATAGGCAAGCTATACACAACTCAAGGTACTTCCCCTTTTATATCAAAGTCCGGTTTTAACTCTAAAGTACAACATACGTTTAGACCCCTTTTAAAAGATCTATTCCTTTTACAAAAGTCACCGATACCGTAGTATGGAGTGACCAACACACATTCCTTTTAAAGTCGAGTAACAACATCCTTTTTCCTAAAGTTCAGTTTGCCTAGTTTCAATTACTCAAGTTCCACTTTTTGAAAGAGTTCATAGTTCAAGTATTAATCACGTAATCCCTTTTAGACAATTGAGTAATATACGTCTTATGTGTGAGTAGTTTATTCTTGTTTACAACATCCTTATTACAGCAGCCAAGATCTAGAAAATGTAATATCATTTTGTCTTATCTTAGCTTCTATGCAGATGGAGGTTTCTACCGTTTTACCAATAATTCATTAGTCAATACATTTCCTTTATTAACGCTGCAGTGGTTTGTTCGATACTTGTTCTCATTTCCGAAATCCATTTACCATTCTTGAACCGTTATACCTAACTCCCCATAAAGTTAGTATAACCTTTAAGTTTTCAAAAACCAATTATTACTCCTTCTTTTCAAAACGATTCATAAATCTTTTGAAATACTTCGAGTTCTTTGTTAATACATAACAAGCCAGTTATAATTTAAATCAGTTACCTTTTAAAAATCACAAAACATTCTCTTACCTACATAAAGTCGTTATAACCAACTTCCCACAAAGCCGTTATAACACTTTATGTTTTAAAACAATCAAATACGCTTAACACACGACGTCTACCGCATTACATAGTTCACACATATCATGCTAGAAAAGATAAGAAGAGGTTCACATACCTCGCGACGAGTATCGACTAATAGCAAAATGCTCCAAACAATGGCTACTCCTAAGCCAAGTGGATCACTCCACACGTAGTACTCCAACCTATAAGGCCACAAGGCGCTTATTAACATCTAGATCTCAACGTCCCATATTCTACGTAAAATCCGGCAAAGACTCTCCCCGCAACAGCGTAAATCTCCTCCTCTATCGAGGCCGCTACCAAGCCAACCGTGGGGTTTACACGCCTAACCTGACGTGTACAATTCTACAACACAAGAATGCTATACAAGTCATCAGAATACACCTATGTAATTACAGATTCGATTCTTTATTCTTCGTGCTTAAGTCAAAAGACATTGCCACAATACTATGTTTAGTTCTATATATAGTATACTTCAACTATATATTCTTACAACATGTAATTTCCAATTACAATAGAAGGACGAGTGTTTACCTCGATAAGCCCAAAATTATCCGAGTTTAATGTCGCCCCGAGCAAGGTTTAGCTCCTACCCGAGTGCTCCAATCCGCTCCAAACAACCCTTAGAAGTTCTACGCAACTTCTACTCCATACTTCAACAACGGGTGAAGATTTTCCTTCGGGTTTCGTTTAGTGGCTAAAGGAAAGTATAATGGTATTTTCAAGCTTCAGATATAAGTATAACCTTGAATACTACAAGGTATTTGGGCCAAGGTATTTGGACATTACAACAATACTTGGAGAGTATTTCTATACCACAAAGGGGGTATTATACGAAACCAACTAGCAGTGGGGTACCCTCTCGCCAAAGCTTCTCAAGTGGGGGCAGAGGCTCTGGACGAGAACTCTTCAAGAGGAGGGAGGATTTCAAGACTTAGGCAATTTTTGGATGAAGAAATTCATCAAGTTAGAGGGGTATTTATAGGTCAAGAAATGGCCAACCAATGGCCAAGATTCATCCAAGTGTTAGGCAAGTGTAGGGCTAGGATTTAGGCAAGTGTCCATTCTAACAACTACACAAAATATCCTACCAACTCCTTGACAAAAATTGACACCCAAATCGCCACCATTGCCGCCCACCTTCACCAATTAGAGGGTGACAAGTGTCGCCTCTTGTTGGTCCAAAATGTTTCGCCTCTAAAAATCCGCAAAAATTAAATATGACATAGCCAGAATTTTCCCTACAAAAGTCGTGGAAACGCTTTCGTCGAAAACGACTCTTTCCTAAGACTTGTGCCCAAATTTTCGATTCTTACCAAACCTTAAGGCAAAAATCATACGCACGCCTCACGCACATACTGAAATACGGGGTATAACATTCTCCCCTCCTTAGAAACATTCGTCCCGAATGTTCCTTCTAAGCCTCAAAACAAACATGCGCCAGTATAGTCTTCACTACCATACTTACGAGAACAATCCTGCCACACCTGGCCACGTAATAACATACGTCCCCTTCCTTCCTTCCTCGTCGTGCCTCGCTCGGACACTTGAACTCTTCTAGTACATGTTCCACACTTCACCAACGCTCGCTTCCAAAACCTCGAGTCACTACTCCAAACTTGGTCATCTTACTAACCTCGATTTCCTAAGGCCATTCCGGCCTTCACGAACCGACCTGGTCGAACGATCCACCAACTCGCACGATGGTTAATCGAACTTGGGGCCCAAAGACTCGTGATTCTACCTCCTGTAGGGACCACCTCGGACTGACCCAACCCCAAACCGGGCTACGGGTTGGCCCACAACATGGCCCCAACCCGACCCACTATCGCGCCAAACCCTTGTTCCCCGATACGGAACAATCCTACCTATACAGGTCATGAAAGCTACCACTTCCATTTTACCCAAATTTCAAGGAAATTTTTCCCACAAAACTCCACGAATACATATACCTTCGCATAAAGATCACCGCAAAATCTCGTACTAAAATGGCCTTACATCTAAGGTCTCAATTGTAATATTCTAAGGTTCATATTTTTACTCTAACCAGGTTTCTAAATCACATCTGCACAAAAGTTATCCGAACATAACACTAAACACATCAACATAGCATCAACACATGCAAGTCTCTAGAAGGTTAAGGATGTACCTGAAAATAGGCGGTTCAAAGGACCGCTAAAATCGGGAACTTCCACCGCGACCGCTGTGCCCGCCGGCATACGAACATCCTACCTAGCTATGGAAGGTGAAGAACCCGCAATCGATCCCGTAGTCCGTGCTATCCTACCATCGCCACTCCCGGCCTGGATGCCTTCACCGATGGCCTGTTGGCCGCAAAAATAACAAGCTCCTCGTACCACGACACTCCAAACGCGGTCTACCACATCGACCACACCGAGGTAGGGTGATCGCATCGTGCCCACACCCTACTTCCCGAAACTCCGAACCTACGGAGCTCGACCGCCTCAATACTGATGCTCAAGATTGTGGAGGATCGCTCTGATCGGGCGGCGGTACATAACTAGTCTGCTGAGGCGGTCCGCCTCGAAAGTCGCCAAAATATCCATTGTCCTTGGCCTTCTTCGCCGAAAGCGGTCCACCTGCCGATCCGCGCCTCGCACCCAAGTGCATGAGCTCGAATGCGGCAATGTCCATGCCCTACCAAGAGAAACACCCACACAAGACTCGCCATATAATCATCTAGCCCGTGGCGACGAGCGACGCACCCTATCCTCCATATTCGCACTAGCGCAGGACATATCGAGCCAAAGAATCGAACTCGACATTGTACTCGACAAGGCGCCTCTCGCCTCGCAGAACAAAAATCTGTTTACCCGTGCCCTCTCATCCGCGCGGAGGCAAGAAGTGCGTGAGGAAAGCCCCAAAACTCATCCCATACCGGAGGTGCATGCTCTCCCGAAAGCTCCCACGAATCAAACCAATCGATCGCGGTATCACGCACCGACGCGAACCGGCGTCACGGACTCGGTCTCTCAAGCCTTGATCACCGCGATGATCCTTCAGAATCGACGGATGAACTCCCGCGGGTCATCCTCGTGCCTCGACCAGAACTCTGGCGGGCTACAACTCGTAAAATCTCGTAGCCTCAAACTATTCGCTTCGGTGCACCATGCGCTTCTGAATCGAATCGCCGCTGGCCCACCTATCTCTCATATCCGCCACAACTCGCCAATAATCGCCATCTCTCGTGACCCATCTCCCGCCTGCATCGTGGGACCGAGGCTCGTGCATCAGAGTCTCACGCCCACGGCCGCGCTCTAAACCTCGCTGGTGCCGGGCGGCCGCGAACCTCGCCGGTTAAGCACTGCTCGTATCGACCGCTCGCGCCTCGTACTCTCAATCACACTAGAAGCTCCTCGCTGCCTTGCCCTTCTCGGGCCCCGTTGCCTTGCGCGAGGCATAATCGTAAAAACGAAATACGCCGAGGGGTCCAACTTATCACACTTTCTAAGGCACGATCTCGTAATGAGAAGAATGGAAACCAATCCTAAATGTCTCGCACTGCTGATTATAGATGTGGTGCACAACACACCGATAATCAAGACTCTACTAGACACGGTTCAGACACCTTCCGAGGATTAATCGCTCGATACCACTTTGTCAAGACTCAAACCGCCCGTGGATCGTGTCTTACCCGGCACCCAAGTAGTCATACAACATCGAGAAAAACCAATGGAAATAAAGACTTTAATATAACAACAACAATTATGACAATAACATAGACCAACCAAAACGGTTGCCTTCATGCATATATATATACAAACTTCTAAACCGAACAGTTTAATCCTTTTTACAACCCTGCCCCCAACAGTGTTACAGACCTCTAAGAGTGTAATAACAACCTATGACGGGACAGGGCCCCGCCATACCCCTGAATGTACAAGAACCTACAACTCAGTGGAAACCTACCAAAGATAAGCCTCAAGGAACGGAGCTTCCTAATACGTCAAACGTGATCCTACAAGCGGATCGACGGTCGATGTACCTACTCACGCGGATGAACGCAGCTCGGGCGAGGTCAAGATAACAGTACAGTATGTGAAATCAAAATATCGCAGCTTAAATCATAACGCTTATACAAAGCAGGAGACTTGTATGATAACCAAAATAGTACGCAACATAAACGCAGTCAAGTTAGGGGCTCACGCCCTCAAGGTCATCACTCAAGTGTAACTATGGGTCTCACGCCCACAACATCAATCTGCTTCGCATCACGGCCGCATGCCCTAATACATCGTGACGGTAGACATGTCCATGATGCAACACAATAACAAGGCCGCACGTGGCCACATGCCCCGAACATCGTGACGGTAGACATGCCCATGTAACCTCAACAACAATATACTGGTGGTCAACCCCGCCGCACGGCCACATGTCCCGAATCAGACGGCAGACACGTCCATGTAACAGTAATAACCATATATCGGGTAATCAACCCTGCCGCATGGCCACATGCCCCCGGAATACTGTGTTACACCCCGGAATTCCAGGATATGTTTATAAGAACGTACGTAAGAACTCAAATGTTAAGATTTGAGACGAGTAAAAATTTATCGGAATTTTTGGAAATTGTCGGAAAACGAAATATTGCGATTTAACGAGAGGCGACACGTGTCACCCCCCCTTAATGGTCTTGGACGAAAATGTGATGGTGGAAATGGTCATTTGACCATAATTTAAAAGACCAAGTCTTGCAAGACAATTTAGCTTGACATTGTTGACTTAGTCAATGCCACTTGGCTTGATCCTTGTGAGATGCATCCAAACCACCCATTTGTTCTAATCTTGACCCTCCATTTATTTATATAAGCTTACTAGTGCAAGACAAGGCTTAACACTTAGCAAATTTTTTCAAGAAACTTGATGCTCTCTAGAGGAGCTCTCGGCCAAGCTAGGGTTCCAAAGAAAAAAAAATTCAATTGTTGTCCAATAATTCCCCCACTTTAAACCAAGGTACCTAAGGGTATAGTAAGCATATCTCAATAGAAAAATCTCGGAAAAAGATAGTTTTCGGGTTAGTCGCAAGGCGAGAACCTAAAGGGTTATTCAACTTTGAAGTTGGAATTTGAAGATGAGTTATTCTTAAGCTTCTAAGGGTTGCTTGGAGTGGATTGGAACGTCGAAAGGAGGAGCTAAAGTTGCTAAGGATCGACTTGTAGTCTTGGATCATATTTGAGCTAATATGAGGTATAATCTTCGTCTTACTTTTGTAATTGAAGATTCAATGTTATTATAAGTTAGAAATGATCATGTGATATGTGTTATGAAGTTTGATAAGTGTTATGGAATTTTAAGAGCTCAAAACCGAAATGGCATGTTTAGCCCTTTGAAATTGTAATACAATTTTAGTCGTTATTAGAAATCGTCGCATGTTGCCTACTTAGAGATTATGGATTGTTATAATCAAATACGACTTGATATCATGTTATGCTACCAATTTGGATTGAAATGGAAATTTGATAAGAATTGGTAAGGTTGAACTCAAGGCCGAATTTGGACTTTTTAGTTTGTTTTTCATTTGTATTGGACTACTTTCTAATTTGTGAGCCAATTGGGGCTGTTTAGTTAGTCATTTGTATTGGAGTACCTTATAGAAATTGTGAGCCAATTGGGGCTGTTTGGTTATTGTATTCGGCCTTGAAAAAGGTGGCAAAGTAAGTAGAAACAAAGGAGGTGCTGTCCGACTTTCCGCAGAATTTAGCGACTTAGCACCTAAAATATTCTACGTATGAAGTAAGAAGTTAATGGACGTATGGTGACCATTATAGGTTGACGTACTAGGTATAGCGTATCCTACTTGAAGAATGGAATAGCTCAAGGTGGAAGTACTTTGGAGCTTTTTGCTATTTGTCGACAATCGTCGCGATGTATGTGAACCTCTTCCTTCCTTTGGCATGATTCTATGTATGGAATATACTTGTGGTATCATTTCATGTTTCCTGTTACTCTTAGAAGTTAAGAGGTAGTTATGTTGAATTACTCTATGTAAAAGCTACGTCTAAGAAATCCTAAGTCCTTGCCAAGTCTTATGGGGGATGTTGGTAAGAGTCTTTAGGAAGTATTTGGAGTCGAGTTGACTCGGCAAATTTACGGCACGAATGAGAATAAGTATCGAACAAGCCATTGCAGCGTTAATAAAGGAAAATGTAATGACAATTAATTATGTTAAAACAAGTAGAATTCTCCATCTGCATAGAAGCTAAGATAAGACAAAATTGTATTACATTTTCTAGATCATGGCTACTTGAATAAGATCGTTATAAATAAGTATAACTTATTCACAACGCACCAAAGTATATGTTACTTAATTTAAAAGAGTTTACGTATGGAGTTTTTAAGACTTGAAACTTGTTTTCTTAAAAGTTAAGAGACTTGAAGTATTTTGAAAGCTATGTGATTTGATTTGAAAGTATAAGTCTCTTGGTTATAAAAAGAATGAATTAGTTTAAGGCATAAAGTTAGTATGACGGCTTTATGGGAGTTGGTTATAATAACTTTATGGAAGGTTAAGAGAATGGTTTTCTAATGTAAGCAAAGAATGTTTTGAAATAAAGAAGGGCAAATTGTTTTAAAGGTACCAATTGCTTAAGGTTTTTAAGTAAGAAGTCACTTGATTTAGAAGTGTGAATTGTATTTATAAAAAGGTAGTGTGACTTGTCCCGAAGGTAGAGATGACTTGATACTACGGTTGTTAGTATCTGGGAAGTTTTGTTTGAATAAGAGTTTTTCTAAAGGAGTAGTGGTGCGTAGTACGTTGGGTTAAATTCCCGGGTTTTATATGACATTATCGACCCAGAGATGGGCCGGGCAGTATACCTTTACGCGCACTATATGACATTATCAACCCGTAGACGGGCCGGGCAAGATACCTTACGCGCACTATATGACATTATCGACCCGCAGACGGGCCGACAAAGATACCTTACGGGCAGACTATATGACATTATCGACCCGCAGACGGGCCGAAGTATACCTTTACGCGCACTATATGACATTATCGACCCGCAGACGGGCCGGGCAAGATACCTTACGCGGACTATATGACATTATCGACCCAGAGATGGGCCGGGCAGTATACCTTTACGGGCAGACTACATGACATTATCGACCCAGGAATGGGCCGGGCAGTATACCTTTACGGGCAGACTAGATGACGTTATCGACCCAGGATTGGGCCGGGCAGTATACCTTTACGGGCAGACTATGTGACCTTGATCGCGTCCTAGATTGGGCCGGGTAGTATAGGTGCCCCTCCTTACAGGGCCGGATTATACTTATGAAAGATAGGTAAGTTATATAGTAATGAACTTAATGATTTTTCCTAATCATGTACGTAAGAATGTGGCTATAGTTTTTATAGAGAATGAAAAAGATAATAAGGTGCGATTAAGTTCATAAGTGGTAATGACACGGCAGGATCTGGTATGTATCTTTATACTTGTCCTTGTCATTCTTTTGTACAGTTATGATCTGCATCAGACGTTATTTTGTTCCATATTCGCACTTTGTTATCGACTTCTTCGGGCTGCGTTCATGCCCGCAGGTTTTAGGTACCCAGGTTGGCGATCCTTGCTCTTAGGATCTCGGTTCAGTGTTTGAGAGAAAGCTCCATTTGCTCCGGAGGCTTATCTCTTGGTATGGTTTTCCCTGAAGTAGTAGATTCATGTATATTCAGGGGTATGGCGGGGCCCTGTCCCGCCACAGTTGTTATGTTAAAAATCTTAGAGGTCTGTAGTCACATTTTGTGGGTCAGTTTGTAAAGAAAATGAGGCAACTGCTTGGCCAGGTATATTTATGTCTGGAAGGTAGCCCTATCGGCTAACCTGTTGTTTTACTTCTGTTGTTTTATTTTTTTAAGGTTCATGTATGTTCCGCTGATTATCTCTGATGTTTACCTGTAAGGGTGCCCAGGTAGGGCACCAGTCGCGGTCCCGGGGTCGGGTCGTGACAAAAGTGGTATCAGAGCAGTTAGTCCTCGGAAAGTGTCTACAGACCGTGTCTAGTAGAGTCTTGATTATCGGTGTGTTGTGCACCACATCTATAATCAGGAGGCTGCAGGACATTTAGGATTGGTTTCCATTCTTCTCACTCTGAGATCGTGCGATAGAGCTGTGTTGTTAGGGTCGTCCCTCCCTAACGAGTTATGTTGATTGCAGCTACGAGAAAAGCAGCAGTGACCCAGGAATGACTATGTGGATTGCGTATCCAGGTTGGTAATGATTATAGTATAGTTCGTATTGTGACATACATCTATACGGAGTTATGTATGAGGGTCAGACGCGTGTTGCATAGAATGATTTTAGATTACCAGGAATTGGTAAAGACTAACTAGATACCGGGAAGGTATGGAATAGTTAATGAATTTTCGCCAGGGTTTTGTGTTTTATTTCGAGATAATTGGGAAAGGATGAGTCATTCGATAGGTAGTGAACCCTTAAGAAGCCATGTTAAGGAACCTAACGGAATGTCATGTTAATAGATTAAGCTGCGTAGTAGGCTTAAGAGAATTGTACGGATGAGGTCCGTATAGAGTAAGTAATGGTTGTTGTGATCGAGACAACCTGGTTTTGGTTTTATGAGAAGTTTTTGTACCGCATCGGGATCGTAAGGTAGGCTTGGAGCATGGAAATTGCGCGCCTAAGAATATTGATTACTGCCGAGACCTTAGGTATATAAGGCTTTCTCTGGCAATAAGATTTTAAGTCAGACCAAGGACAAGAGTTAAGTGCGACGGCGGGTCGGGGTGAGGACCTGTTACGGGTCTCCCCATGGCCTGTAATGGAGTAGGATCAGTTGGTAGTAGTTCCGCTACGTGACGGGGTCACGAGGGTGCAAGGCCCAAGTCTAGTTAATTGTTTTGCGGGTTCGTGGACACGTTCCACCGGAACCAGGTCGTGAAAGCCGGAAATGACCTTATAGTGTTTTATAGAGTGACTCCAAAGATTTGAGGCCAGAGTCGGTATGGAAGTTATGTATGTATGTTAGAAGGAGTTGGAAGTACGAAAAGATAATCTCTTTTGGGCGTATGATGGACAGATATGTGTGGGCGAGGTATTAGGGCCATGTGTGGCATTGTTGGTATGTCGGGGTTGTGAAAGGAAACTATGTCGCTAATTATAAGTTTGACTCCGAAAGAACATTCGAGGACGAATGTTTCTAAGGGGGGAAGAATGTTACACCCCGGAATTCCAGGATATGTTTATAAGAACGTACGTAAGAACTCAAATGTTAAGATTTGAGACGAGTAAAAATTTATCGGAATTTTTGGAAATTGTCGGAAAACGAAATATTGCGACGAACGGGAGGGCGACACGTGTCACCCCCCCTTAATGGTCTTGGACGAAAATGTGATGGTGGAAATGGTCATTTGACCATAATTTAAAAGACCAAGTCTTGCAAGACAATTTAGCTTGACATTGTTGACTTAGTCAATGCCACTTGGCTTGATCCTTGTGAGATGCATCCAAACCACCCATTTGTTCTAATCTTGACCCTCCATTTATTTATATAAGCTTACTAGTGCAAGACAAGGCTTAACACTTAGCAAATTTTTTCAAGAAAACTTGATGCTCTCTAGAGGAGCTCTCGGCCAAGCTAGGGTTCCAAAGAAAAAAAAATTCAATTGTTGTCCAATAATTCCCCCACTTTAAACCAAGGTACCTAAGGGTATAGTAAGCATATCTCAATAGAAAAATCTCGGAAAAAGATAGTTTTCGGGTTAGTCGCAAGGCGAGAACCTAAGGGGTTATTCAACTTTGAAGTTGGAATTTGAATATGAGTTATTCTTAAGCTTCTAAGGGTTGCTTGGAGTGGATTGGAACGTCGAAAGGAGGAGCTAAAGTTGCTAAGGATCGACTTGTAGTCTTGGATCATATTTGGGCTAATATGAGGTATAATCTTCGTCTTACTTTTGTAATTGAAGATTCAATGTTATTATAAGTTAGAAATGATCATGTGATATGTGTTATGAAGTTTGATAAGTGTTATGGAATTTTAAGAGCTCAAAACCGAAATGGCATGTTTAGCCCTTTGAAATTGTAATACAATTTTAGTCGTTATTAGAAATCGCCGCATGTTGCCTACTTAGAGATTATGGATTGTTATAATCAAATACGACTTGATATCATGTTATGCTACCAATTTGGATTGAAATGGAAATTTGATAAGAATTGGTAAGGTTGAACTCAAGGTGGCCGAATTTGGACTTTTTAGTTTGTTTTTCATTTGTATTGGACTACTTTCTAAATTGTGAGCCAATTGGGGCTGTTTAGTTAGTCATTTGTATTGGAGTACCTTATAGAAATTGTGAGCCAATTGGGGCTGTTTGGTTATTGTATTCGACCTTGAAAAAGGTGGCAAAGTAAGTAGAAACAAAGGAGGTGTCATCCGATTTTCCGCAGAATTTAGCGACTTAGCACCTAAAATATTCTACGTATGAAGTAAGAAGTTAATGGACGTATGGTGACCATTATAGGTTGACGTACTAGGTATAGCGTATCCTACTTGAAGAATGGAATAGCTCAAGGTGGAAGTACTTTGGAGCTTTTTGCTATTTGTCGACAATCGTCGCGAGGTATGTGAACCTCTTCCTTCCTTTGGCATGATTCTATGTATGGAATATACCTGTGGTATCATTTCATGTTTCCTGTTACTCTTAGAAGTTAAGAGGTAGTTATGTTGAATTACTCTATGTAAAAGCTACGTCTAAGAAATCCTAAGTCCTTACCAAGTCTTATGGGGGATGTTGGTAAGAGTCTTTAGGAAGTATTTGGAGTCGAGTTGACTCGGCAAATTTACGGCACGAATGAGAATAAGTATCGAACAAGCCATTGCAGCGTTAATAAAGGAAAATGTAATGACAATTAATTATGTTAAAACAAGTAGAATTCTCCATCTGCATAGAAGCTAAGATAAGACAAAATTGTATTACATTTTCTAGATCATGGCTACTTGAATAAGATCGTTATAAATAAGTATAACTTATTCACAACGCACCAAAGTATATGTTACTTAATTTAAAAGAGTTTACGTATGGAGTTTTTAAGACTTGAAACTTGTTTTCTTAAAAGTTAAGAGACTTGAAGTATTTTGAAAGCTATGTGATTTGATTTGAAAGTATAAGTCTCTTGGTTATAAAAAGAATGAATTAGTTTAAGGCATAAAGTTAGTATGACGGCTTTATGGGGAGTTGGTTATAATAACTTTATGGAAGGTTAAGAGAATGGTTTTCTCTAATGTAAGCAAAGAATGTTTTGAAATAAAGAAGGGCAAATTGTTTTAAATGTACCAATTGCTTAAGGTTTTTAAGTAAGAAGTCACTTGATTTAGAAGCCGGTAATTGTATTTCTAAAAAGGTAGTGTGACTTGTCCTGAAAGGTAGAGATGACTTGATACTACGGTTGTTAGTATCTGGGAAGTTTTGTTTGAATAAGAGTTTTTTTCTAAAGGAGTAGAGGTGCGTAGTACGTTGGGTTAAATTCCCGGGTTTTATATGACATTATCGACCCGTAGACGGGCCGCAAGATACCCACGCGCACTATATGACATTATCGACCCGCAGACGGGCCGGCAAGATACCTTACGCGCACTATATGACATTATCGACCAGACGGGCCGCAAAGATACCCACGCGCACTATATGACATTATCGACCCGCAGATGGGCCGGCAAAGTATACCTTTACGCGCACTACATGACATTATCGACCCGTGAATGGGCCGGCAAAGATACCTCACGCGCACTATGTGACCTTGATCGCGCCTAGATGGGCGGGTAAGATAGGTGCCCTCCTTACAGGGCCGAATTATACTTATGAAAGATAGGTAAGTTATATAGTAATGAACTTAATGATTTTTCCTAATCATGTACGTAAGAATGTGGCTATAGTTTTTATAGAGAATGAAAAAGATAATAAGGTGCGATTAAGTTCATAAGTGGTAATGACACGGCAGATCCGCATGTATCTTTATACTTGTCCTTGTCATTCTTTTGTACAGTTATGATCTGTTTACTGTACGTTATTTTTGTTCCATATTCGCAATTGTTGTAATCGACTTCTTCGGGGCTGCGTTCATGCCCGCAGGTTTTAGGTACCCAGGTTGGCGATCCTTGCTCTTAGGATCTCGGTTCAGTGTTTGAGAGAAAGCTCCATTTGCTCCGGAGGCTTATCTTTGGTATGGTTTACTCAAGTAGTAGATTCATGTATATTCAGGGGTATGGCGGGGCCCTGTCCCGCCACAGTTGTTATGTTAAAAATCTTAGAGGTCTGTAGTCACATTTTGTGGGTCAGTTTGTAAAGAAAATGAGGCAACTGCTTCGGTTGTGTATATTTATGTCCAGGAAGGTAGCCCTATCGGCTAACCTGTTGTTTTACTTCTGTTGTTTTATTTTTTAAGGTTCATGTATGTTCCGCTGATTATCTCTGATGTTTACCTGTAGTGGTGTCTGTGTAGGGCACCGCCGCGTCCCGGTCGGGTCGTGACATACCGTGACGGTAGACACGCCCATGTAACAACAATAACACTAATAATGGAAGCATACAGTGGAATCTTCCACACCGCAGACGTCCAAGTAAGTTCTCCACAAGTCAACCGGCCCTCCATCGAGAGACACGGTGGTATAGAAACATAATACGTGCACAATAAAGGCTATCTCAACAAGCATAGGCAAGTTACACAACAACAAGCATAGGCAAGTTACACAACAACAAGCATAGGCAAGTTACACAACAACAAGCATAGGCAAGCTATACACAACTCAAGGTACTTCCCCTTTTATATCAAAGTCCGGGTTTTAACTCTAAAGTACAACATACGTTTAGACACCTTTTTAAAAGATCTATTCCTTTTACAAAAGTCACCCGATACCCGTAGTATGGAGTGACCAACACACATTCCTTTTTAAAGTCGAGTAACAACATCCTTTTTCCTAAAGTTCAGTTTGCCTAGTTTCAATTACTCAAGTTCCACTTTTTGAAAGAGTTCATAGTTCAAGTATTAATCACGTAATCCCTTTTAGACAATTGAGTAATATACGTCTTATGTGTGAGTAGGTTATTCTTGTTTACAACATCCTTATTACAGCAGCCATGATCTAGAAAATGTAATATCATTTTGTCTTATCTTAGCTTCTATGCAGATGGAGGTTTCTACTGGTTTTACCAATAATTCATTAGTCAATACATTTCCTTTATTAACGCTGCAGTGGTTTGTTCGATACTTGTTCTCATTTCCGAAATCCATTTACCATTCTTGAACCGTTATACCTAACTCCCCATAAAGTTAGTATAACCTTTAAGTTTTCAAAAACCAATTATTACTCCTTCTTTTCAAAACGATTCATAAATCTTTTGAAATACTTCGAGTTCTTTGTTAATACATAACAAGCCGCTTATAATTTAAATCGATTACCTTTTTAAAAATCACAAAACATTCTCTTACCTACATAAAGCTGTTATAACCAACTTCCCACAAAGCCGTTATAACACTTTATGTTTTAAAACAATCAAATACAGTTAACACATGTACGTCTACCGTACTACATAGTTCACACATCTCATGCTAGAAAAGATAAGAAGAGGTTCACATACCTCGCGACGAGTATCGACTAATAGCAAAATGCTCCAAACAATGGCTACTCCTAAGCCAAGTGGAGCACTCCACACGGAGTACTCCAACCTAGAACGCCACAAGGCGCTTATTAACCTCGACATCTCAACGTCCCATATTCTACGTAAAATCCGCAAAGACTCTCCCCGCAACAACAGTAAATCTCCTCTCTATCGAGGCCGGCTACCAAGCCAACCAGTGGGGTTTACACGCCTAACCTGACGTGTACAATTCTACAACACAAGAATGCTATACAAGTCTCATGTAATACACCCTATGTAATTACGATTCGATTCTTTATTCTTCAGCTTAAGTCAAAAGACATTGCCACAATACTATGTTTAGTTCTATATATAGTATACTTCAACTATATATTCTTACAACATGTAATTTCCAATTACAATAGAAGGACAGAGTGTTTACCTCGATAAGCCCAAAATTATCCGAGTTTAATGTCGCCTCCCGAGCAAGGTTTAGCTCCTACCCGAGTGCTCCAATCCGCTCCAAACAACCCTTAGAAGTTCTACGCAACTTCTACTGGTTAGTTCAAGAACGGGTGAATATTTTCCTTAGGGTTTCGTTTAGTGGCTAAAGGAAAGTATAATGGTATTTTCCAAGCCAGTATAAGTATAACCTTGGAATACTACAAGGTATTTGGGCCAAGGTAGTTGGACCATACAACAATACTGGGAGAGTATTGCTATACCTCACAGGGGGGTATGATACGAAACCAACTAGGCAGTGGGGTACCTCTGCCAAAGCTTCCGAGGGGGTAGAGGCTCTAGGACGAGAACTCTTCAAGAGGGGAGGGGAGGATTTCAAGACTTAGGCAATTTTTTGGATGAAGAAATTCATCAAGTTAGAGGGGTATTTATAGGTCAAGAAATGGCCAACCAATGGCCAAGATTCATCCAAGTGTTAGGCAAGTGTAGGGCTAGGATTTAGGCAAGTGTCCATTCTAACAACTACACAAAATATCCTACCAACTCCTTGACAAAAATTGACACCCAAATCGTCCACCATTGCCGTCCACCTTCACCAATTAGAGGGTGACAAGTGTCGCCCTCTTGTTGGTCCAAAATGTTTCGTCTCTCGGAAAAATTCGCAAAAATTAAATATGACATAGCCGGAATTTTCCCTACAAAAGCTGTGGAAACATTTCGTCGGAAAACGACTATTTCCGGCACTTGTGCCCAAATTTTCGATTCTTGCCAAACCTTAAGGCAAAAATCATACGTACGCCCTCACGTACATACTCTGGAAATACGGGGTATAACAGTTATGGGGCGACCCTAAATAGATCCCCAACCCGACTCGGCGTCGTACTTAACTCTTTTCCTAGGTTTGTCTTAACTTTTTACTACCCGATAAGGCCTTATATACCTAAGGTCTCGGTGGTTATCAACATTTTTAGGCTCGCAATTTCCATGCTCCAAGCCTATCTTATCACCTCAGAACGGTACAAGAACTTCTCGTAATATCATAATCGTGTTGTCTTGACCACAACAACCATACTTTCTTCGTCCGATCTCGCTGCATAATTCCCTTAAGCATACCACGTAGCTTAAGTTGCTAACATAGTCTTCCACTTAGTCTCTTAATTAACTTCTTAAGGGTCCATTACCTTTTCCGATAACTCATCATTTCCTAATTATCTCAAATTAGCACGTAAAACCTTAATGAGAATTCATTAAACTGTTTCATACCTTCCCAGATTTATTTAGTCCCTTCCAATCTCGGTAATCTAAATCATTCTAGGCAACACGCGTCTGACCCTCATACATAAATTCGCATAGTTGTATGTCACAATACCAACTACAACCATTACCAACCTGGATACGCAATCCACGTAATCCTTCCTGGGTCACTGTTGCCTTTCTCGTAGCTGCAAACAATCATAACTTGTTAGGGAGAGACGACCCTAACCATACAGCTCTATCGCACGATCTTAGAGTGAGAAGAATGGAAACCAATCCTAAATGTCCTGCAGCCTCCTGATTATAGATGTGGTGCACAACACACCGATAATCAAGACTCTACTAGACACGCCTCAGACACTTTCCGAGAACTAATCGCTCGATACCACTTTGTCACGACCCGACCGGGCTCGCGATCGGTGCCCTACACGGCACCCCGCTGGTATACATCGAGAATAGCAATGAACATACACAACATACAAAAAAAAACTTAGACAGTAACCAACAACAGGCGAGCCGATAAGGCCACCTTCCGGAAAGTATACTCAATCCGTAAATAATAAGACATTTTTCTTTTCTTTACGTTCAATCCACAATGTGACTATAGACCTCTAAGAATAACAACTCAAGTGATGTGGCCCCGCCATACCCCGAATGTACAACAACCGACAATACTGTGGATAAGCCTCCAAATGAAGGAGCTTCAACAAACAAAGTGATCCTAAGAGCGAGGATCAAGAACTGCATTTTACTGCGGCATGAACGCGGCCCAAGGAGGTCAAGACAACATGTACCAAATATGTGAAATCGAGCATCAGTAATGAAATCATAAGTCTAAAATAAAACTGGAGACATGTATGATTACTCAATTAACAGTACACTGTGTCTTACTAACAAGAGTAAATAGGAGTATACTTACAATATAAAGTAGGAGGCTCACGATCAAAGCAGGACCACCCGCCCGCAGTATCATTAAGCAATCCTATTCCTGGGACTATTTCACCCGCATAGATCGCGTGGACCCGCATGAGGTATTCCTCGCATAGGCTGTACCCGCCCGCATGGGACTATTTCACCCGCATAAGCCCATAAGGACTCGCATGAGGTATTCCTCGCATAGGCTGTACCCGCCCGCATGGGACTATTTCACCCGCATAAGCCCATAAGGACTCGCATGAGGTATTCCTCGCATCATGGGTAGCAAATCCACAGAAACAGGTGGTATAACGTCTTGGGGGTTTACCCCTCATTTATACTCTTACCCTGAAGCAGGTGGTATAACGTCTTGGGGGTTTACCCCTCATTTATACTCTTACCCTAGCTCAACCGACCATCATACATAACATAAGCCCTACCGGCTTATCATACAATAAATAAGCAAGTTAAGAAATCCCCCTAACTTCTTATTAGCCTTATTCATATACATTCTCATTTTAGTTTACTTAAGGCACTAACATGTCATTATAAAATCCGGGAATTTAACCCAAAGTACTACGTATTTCTATTCTTTTAAAAATGACTCTTTTTCATATATAACTTCCAAGATACTAATAACCGTAGTATCAAGTCATAACTACTTTTCAAGACAAGTTACGATACCTTTTAGAAATACATTTAGGCTTCTAAATCAAGTGACTTCTTTCCTTTAAAACCTTAGGCAATTGATGCCTTAAATCAAATTGCCTTTCAATAAAATCAAGCCATTTATCTTTCCATAAAGCCAATATAACCAACTCCCATACAGTCGTTATATTCACTTTATGCATTAGTCAAGTACAATTTCCTATCCAAGGGACTTATACGTTTAAAACGAAACAAGTATCGCATACTTTAAAACTCTTCAAGTCCCTTAACATACTTAAATTACTTAGAGTAAACCACTCTTTAAACTTTCCATAAAAACAAGTATCAAAATACTTTCAACATACTTAAAGTCTCTTAACTTTGAAAACCAAGATATCCTTAACATTTAAACAAGTGAGTTAATTCCTAGCTCAATCAACTCGACATTCCTAAAATAAGCCAAGGATGTCAAATGGACTAGATTGTCAAAATTCAGACGCTCACCGTACTATATACGTGAAACTAGTCATGCTCAAAAGATAGGAAAAGTTCCACATACCTCTTCGGGTCAAACCACTTGTCAAGTACAAATTCCCGCTCGTAGTATGTCAACCTATAATATTCACAATACGTCCATTAAGGCCTTACTTCAAACGTAGAATATTATAAGTGTTAAGTCTCTAAATTCTACGGAAAATCGGACAGCACCTCCTTTGTTTTTACTAACTTTGCCACCTTTTCCAAGGTCGAAATACAATAATCAAACAGCCCCAATTGGCTCACAACAATATAGAAGGTAATCCAATGCCAATGAATAACCAAACAGCCCCAATTGGCTCACGATAATATGTATGTAATCCAATGCAAATGAATAACCAAACAACCCAATCGCTCACAATAATATAACAATACCAATTCTTATTCAATTTCCATTTCAATCCAAATGGTTTAGTATAACATGATATCGCCGCAAATCGATTACAACTACTACAATTCTCAAGTAGGTAAACATGACGATTCTAAATTAACGACCAAAATTGCATTTCAATTTCAAAAGGCTAATCATGTCATTTTCGGTTCTAGGCTTCTACAATCCATGTCACTTATCAAACTTCATAACACAAATCACATGATCACTTCTAACTTATAATAACGTGGAATCTTCAATTACAAAAGTAAAACGAAGATTATACCTCAATTAGCCCAATTATGATCCAAGATCACAAGTCGCTCCTTAGCAACTTTAGCTCCTCCTTTCGACGTTCCAATCCACTCCAAGCAACCCTTAGAAGCTTAAGAATAACTCATCTTCAAGTTCCAACTTCAAAGTTGAATAACCCTTTAGGTTTTCGCCATGACTAAAACGAAACGCCTCTTTTCCAAATCTTTCTTTTGAGAAAACCTTACAATACTCTTAGGAACCTTGGTTTAAAGTGGGAATTATTGGACAAGAATTGGAAATTTTCCTCTTGAAACTTGTCAAACCGTGAGCTTCCATAGTGAGCAAGACAAGATTTCAATTTTTTTTCTAATTGTAGAGAATGACAAAGTCTTGCTACTAGTAAGCTTATATAACAAAATGGAAGGTCTAGATTAGTACATATGGATGGCTCGGATGTGTTTCACATGGATCTTGCGCCTGCCCTTGACTTTTAGTCAACAATGTCAAGCTAAGTCATTTGCAAGACTTGTCTTCCTAACAATGGTCAAATGACCCTTTTGTCCTTGATAAATTTCGTCCAAGACAACATAAGGGGGGTGACACGTGTCGCCCTCCCATTCGTCATAATATTTCGTTTTCCGACAAATCCAAAATTCCGATAAATTTTACTCGTCTCAAACCTTAACATTTGAGTTCTTGCGTACGTTCTTAAAAACATATCCTGGAATTTCCGGGGTGTAACACCCTCAAAGTCATTACTCAAATATAACTATGGGTCTCACGCCCATAATATCAATCATGCCCGTGGAATCCTTCCTCACCGCCATTCATGATGTAATAACACCAATAAGGATACATGAACACCCAGCCTCTCCCCGTGTCCTAAATGCCTCGTGGTCTCATGCCCTAATCCCACATCGTAAAAGCATGACCATAGGTAACACAATCAAATCCGGAACATATATGATAATCAAATTACAACACATTGTGCCTTACTAACAATGAGAGTAAACAGAGTATCCTTACAATATAAAATAGGAAGCTCATGATCAAACAGACCATCCGCTCGCAGATCATTTAACCATCCTACTCCCGGGACTATTTCACCCGCGATAGGCGCGTGGACCCGCGTAAGGTATTCCTCGCATGGGACTATTTCACCCGCATAAGCCCGCGGACTCGCGTGAGGTATTCTCGCATAGGTCGGACCCGCCCGCACGGGACTATTTCACCAAAGATAAGTCCTTACGGACCCGCATGAGGTATTCCTCGCGATCGTGGGTAGCAATTCCACGGACTGCAAATGCCACAAACCCGGGGAATGACCCCGAAACGACTGATATTCCAATAGCACACAACCGGCTATTTCCAGCACACATAGGCAAATCCTCAATTAACAAGCCAAAGTCCTTACCAAGGCACACTTAGAATGATTCACAATTAATCAAGCCAAAGTACTTATCAAGGCACACTTAGACTAATTCTCAATTAATCAAGCCAAAGTACTTATTCAAGGCATACATAGAAAAATTCTCTTTAACAAGTCAAAGTACTTATCAAGGCACACTTAGACAAATTCTCAATTTATCAAGCCAAAGTACTAATCAAGGCATACATAGAATAATTCTCTTTTAACAAGTCAAAGTACTTATCAAGGCACACTTAGACAAATTCTCAATTTATCAAGCCAAAGTACTAATCAAGGCATACATAGAATAATTCTCTTTAACAAGTCAAAGTACTTATCAAGGCACACTTAGACAAATTCTCAATTTATCAAGCCAAAGTACTAATCAAGGCATACATAGAATAATTCTCTTTAACAAGTCAAAGTACTTATCAAGGCACACTTAGACAAATTCTCAATTTATCAAGCCAAAGTACTAATCAAGGCATACATAGAATAATTCTCTTTAACAAGTCAAAGTACTTATCAAGGCACACTTAGACAAATTCTCAATTTATCAAGCCAAAGTACTAATCAAGGCATACATAGAATAATTCTCTTTTAACAAGTCAAAGTACTTATCAAGCACACTTAGACAAATTCTCAATTTATCAAGCCAAAGTACTACGTACGTACATTCTTTTATAAAAAGACTCCTTTCTATGTAAGCCCCAAGATACTAACACCCGTAGTATCAAGGCGTGTCTATTTTTCAAAGTAAGTTACTACACTTTTAGAAAACTCATTTCAAAGCTTGAAATCAAGTAACTCCAAATTTTCACAATCTAGGCAACTTATGCCGATTAATCAAAATAGACAACTTTCTAACCTTCCATAAAGCCGTTATAACCAACTTCCCATAAAGCCGTTATAACCCTTTATGGTTTTAGACGTATCCATTCCTTTTATAACCAAGAGACTTATGCTTAAAAGCTAAGTATCACATACTTATTAAATCAAGTTCTTAACTTTCAAAATACTTCAAGTCTCTTAATAGTTAGAAAACAAGTTTTCTTCTACTTTTTAAACCTCAAGTAACTTCACCCTTAACACAAGTTACTTCTCTTAAATCATGTCATTTCTCCTCTTTTAAATCAAATAAGTAAATCACTCCTTTGACTCCCCTAAAGTCATTATAATGACCTTTAGGTTTTAGAACTAAGGCACTAGCCAAAAGATTTGGAAACCACTTCCTTTTTAAGACTACATGTACTTTAAGTAAAAATACCTTCACTTTTAAGAATCCAAACTTCATCAAGAAAATGGATTCTACAACTTACAATCTAAACATCAAAGTACAATCAAGTACATAGAACAAATTCTATTTTAGGCAATCCAAATACAACCAAGGAATGGATCAATCAAGGAGTAGAACCTACTTTCTTTATCTTAAGGAATCATGCTAGAAGAGGATATAGTTCACATACCTTTTCGGCTAATATCCACAAGCTGCCGAATACGCCAGACGTAGAAGTTGTCAACCTATAATGGTCACAACAAGACTATCAACTTCTAGTCTCAACGTAGAATAATACTAAGTATACTACTCTAATTCTACGGAAAATCGGGCAAAGACTTCCTTTGTTTCTACTCACTTTGCCACCTTTATCAAGGCCGAATACAATAACCAACAAGCCACATTTAAGGCTCCAAACAACAACCAAACAAAGGGGATTACACGCCTTACAATACGTGTAAAATTCCGCCCCACAATTCATACGAAGTAGTTCAATACTTACTAGTCATTCTCGGCCAACAATGACTCAACACAAGTCCTTTCCAATTCTTTTTTACAATTCCAAGTTCTAAGGTCTAACATGTTAGATAGTCTAAACAACTTCAACAACTACAATTTCCTTCTTTATACAACATGTGACGACTTAAACGAATAATCAACTTGAATTGTAGTCTTAAGGCTAACATGCTAGTTTCCGGATTAGGGTTCCAATAGCCCATAAATATATCAACCTTCATACTATATAACACATGCTTGCTAAAATCCATAGCTACAACAATAAGTAAGTCTTAACTACTAAAACGACAAAATATACCTTTATAAGCCCTTAAAATTTCCAAGATTCCAAAGTCGCGCCTTAGCAATTCTTAGCTCCTTTCCTTAGGTTCCAATCCGCTCCAAGCACTCCTTAGAGGCCTATGAAGAACCCATCTTCAAGTTCCAACTTCAAAGTTGAAGAACTCTCTTAGTTTCCGCCTTGCGACTAACGTGAAAATGCATTTTTTCCGAAATCTTTCTATTGAGATATCCTTACAATACCCTATGGGACATTGGGTTAAAGTCTTATGGTTAATGGATCAAAACTACAAATTTTTCATGTGAGAGCTTAGCCAAACCCGAGAGTTCTTAAGCAAGAACAATGGTTCTCTAAAATTTTCTAAGTGTAAAGTGAGCTAGTCTTGCACTAGTATGATACATATAACACATTGGAGGGTCTAGATATCAACAAATGTGAGGCTAGGATGAATATCACAAGGATTGAGCCCATGTGGACAAGTTGACTTGGTCAAATATGTCAAGCTTGCAAGACTTATCATCTACATAGGTCAAATGACCATTCTACCCCTTGCATTTTCGTCCAAGACCACATGAGGGGGTGCCACGTGTCGCCCTCTCATTCGTCCATAAAATTCCGTAACCCTCGTGGGCCCCACAAAAATGTAAAATTCCTCGGGTGGGCCCCACGTGACCAAATCCGTAAAAATAAATTTCCATAAGGTTAAGAGTTCCATACTCTTCAAATAATGCCTTTTGAGAATCCAATTCTCAACAACGAATATTTTTCCTTTCCTGTTCGGAAGATTTTCCGCTTGAAAACAATTCTTTCTTTCGTACCCAAATCCTAGTCTTGTTTCCTTTCGTACATTCTCTCTTACATGTCCTGGACTTACGGGGTGTAACATTCTTCCCCCCTTAGAAACATTCGTCCTCGAATGTTCTTAGTCGGTTGTCAAGCTATACAAACTCCGGCATAAACTCTATACTATGCCTATCAATCAAAACTGCACAAGACCAACGATGCCACACATGGCCACCACATCATACGTAGACATAACAATGGACCTTTCGTCCGTGGTCCCTTCTCACAAAACTCGAAGGTTACAGTCTCCTTAAACACGGGATCCCCTAGAGGTTCCTTTCTTTCCTTGTCATACTTTCTCGTACTATCAAACTCATCTAGTACACGTACAAAATCTCAAATTCTTGCTGCCTCAACTCGAGTTACTATCCAAACTTGGCCATATAGTTACTTACATTCCCGATAAGGCTCTTCTCTCCCACGACCTAGTTCCGTGGAACGCGCCCACAAACTCGCATAACGATCAACTAGACTGGGCCTAGCACCTCAGAACCCTATCACATAGCGGGACCACTACCAACTGACATCACCCCATTCCAAACTACCGGCTGACCCGAAATGAGTCCAGAACCCGACTCATCGTCATACTTAACTTCTCATTCTTAGTCTGAAATAAATCTTTCTCTTATCTCGAGGTACTTCTCACCATACCCTCCCATTCACTAGAGGTTCGCCACATAGGCCAAAGTATCTCTACTGCCCAATCTTCCCTATTGGTCTTACACTGTTATGGGGTGATTACAACTTGTGAACTCTACACAACTATAGTCTCAGTTCACTAATCATTCTTGTCAACATTCTTAACTTTTCACCTTACTAATCAAAGTATTCCTACCTCTGGGGTACTATCACTTTACAACTCTAGCAATAAAGGGAAAACATATACGCTAGGGTAAAATCTGAATCTATCAATGCACGTATGATTCAAAAGAATCGACATATACCAGAACTCGCGATGTCGCCTCCCGATCCCGTCCATGAGAGTCACGTCATCTCTGCGGTTCGAAGGACCGCCAGAACCATAAACTCCACCCTGACCTCCACTACGGCTGGCTAACATCTGAACACCCTGCCCTGGGGAACGCACAGCTGTGGAGGAAAGGGAATCAACCATCGGCCTCATAGTCGAGCCACCTTACGCGCTCTTTCTAACCGGACATTCTCACTTCGTGTCGGACGCCACAATAATAACAACCATCCGTGTCATAACGACATTTCCGAATGACGCTTACCACATATGATACATCGAGAATATGTGGCCTCGGCCGAGAAAATCCTCTGCTTCCTCGGAACCTCTACCTGCGGAGCTTGACCGCTCCTAAATACCTGGGGTCAAACCTCCCACCGTGGGATCGCGGGGTATGTACTGGGTAGGCCGGGACGAATATCTCACTGGCCGCCGAGGCCGCTTCGCCCAAGAACTCACCGGATAACCAACCGGTCTAGCCTCTTACGCAGATCTCCGTTGGCCTCTACCCTCTGTACACTGCCTGCATCGGGCCGAATAACCTCCCGCTGTGAAATCAGAGTAATCGCTATCTTGGTCAATAACATAATCGCTTCCTCGCGACCCTATAGTCTTTTCCTAATCCGAGAAACCGAGGCTCGTGCTGGGTCTCAAAACTCGGGCGCAAGAACTCGCCGATCGCATGACAACATCCAGTATACCCGCATACGCCTCTATCAACTCTCTCGAGTCCGACTAGTAGCTTCATTACTCCTTTGCCCTCCTGGCCGCCGCTTTTTTGAGGCATAATCAGAACACAACAATACGTCGAGAGGAATTATCTTACTAACATGCCTCTGTGGCACGATCTTAGAGTGAGAAGAATAGAAACCAACTCTAAATGTCCCGTAGCCTCCTGTTTATGGGTGTGGCGCGCAACACACCGATAATCAAGACTCTACTAGACACGGTCTCAGACATTCCGAGGATCGATCGCTCGATACCACTCCACACCCCGAACCTCAAGCGTGGATCGGTGCCCTACCCGGGCACCTTCTACCTTAACAACACAAGTAAACTGCGGAATTTACAACACTCTTTTTTTTTTAAAACCAACGTACGTGCAAGGGCAAAGCCATCAAGGCTGCCATATAATATACATAATGAAAGACACTACACTATACATGATTCCAATCCCACATATGAATACAGACCTCTAAGAGTTTCACTAAAATATGACGGGACAAGGCCCCGCTGCATCTATAATCGCATAAAAGCACATCAAGGAACTATACCAAAATGATAAACTCCAGAACAGAGGGAGCTATCCAAAAACTCTGAGCAGAGTCCTACACCTGTCGATCACCAAACAGCGTACCTAAACTGCAGATTTAACGCAGCCAAGGAGGTCAAGACGAAGAATGTACAAGTATGTGAGCGATGAAATGCGTAATAAAATCATAATCTAAACAAAACAAGAGACATACGATAGCCAACCTACGATATAACACATAAGCAAATATATCAAGTCGTGGACGCAATTCCTCAAAGTCATTACTCAAATATAACTATGGGTCTCACGCCCATAATATCAATCATGCGTGGAATCCTTCCTCACCGCCGATCCATGATGTAATAACACCAATAAGGATACATGAACACCACCCTCCCCGTGTCCTAAATGCCTCGTGGTCTCATGCCCTAATCCCACATCGTAAAAGCATGACCATAGGGTAACACAATCAAATCCGGAACATATATGATAATCAAATTACAACACATTGTGCCTTACTAACAATGAGAGTAAGCGAGAGTATCCTTACAATATAAAATAGGAAGCTCATGATCAAAACAGACCATCCGCGCGCAGATCATTTAACCATCCTACTCCCGGGACTATTTCACCCGTAAAGCCGCGTGGACCCGCGTGAGGTATTCCTCGCATGGGACTATTTCACCCGCGTAAGCCCGCAGACGGACTCGCACGAGGTATTCCTCACATAGGTCGGACCCGCCGCACGGGACTATTTCACCCGCATAAGTCCTTACGACCCGCACGAGGTATTCCTCGATCGTGGATAGCAATTCCACGGACCGCGAATGCCACAAACCCGGGGAATGACCCCGAAACGACTGATATTCCAATAGCACACAACCGGCTATTTCCAGCACACATAGGAAAATCCTCAATTAACAAGCCAAAGTCCTTACCAAGGCACACTTAGAATGATTCACAATTAATCAAGCCAAAGTACTTATCAAGGCACACTTAGACTAATTCTCAATTAATCAAGCCAAAGTACTTATTCAAGGCATACATAGAAAATTCTCTTTTAACAAGTCAAAGTACTTATCAAGGCACACTTAGACAAATTCTCAATTTATCAAGCCAAAGTACTAATCAAGGCATACATAGAATAATTCTCTTTTAACAAGTCAAAGTACTTATCAAGGCACACTTAGACAAATTCTCAATTTATCAAGCCAAAGTACTAATCAAGGCATACATAGAATAATTCTCTTTTAACAAGTCAAAGTACTTATCAAGGCACACTTAGACAAATTCTCAATTTATCAAGCCAAAGTACTAATCAAGGCATACATAGAATAATTCTCTTTTAACAAGTCAAAGTACTTATCAAGGCACACTTAGACAAATTCTCAATTTATCAAGCCAAAGTACTAATCAAGGCATACATAGAATAATTCTCTTTTAACAAGTCAAAGTACTTATCAAGGCACACTTAGACAAATTCTCAATTTATCAAGCCAAAGTACTAATCAAGGCATACATAGAATAATTCTCTTTTAACAAGTCAAAGTACTTATCAAGGCACACTTAGAAAAATTCTCAATTTATCAACCCAAAGTACTACGTACGTACATTCTTTTATAAAAGACTCCTTTCTATGTAAAGCCCCAAGATACTAACACCCGTAGTATCAAGGCGTGTCTATTTTTCAAAGTAAGTTACTACATTTTTAGAAAACTCATTTCAAAGCTTGAAATCAAGTAACTCCAAATTTTCACAATCTAGGCAACTTATGCCGATTAATCAAAATAGACAACTTTCTAACCTTCCATAAAGTCGTTATAACCAACTTCCCATAAAGCCGTTATAACCCTTTATGGTTTTAGACGTATCCATTCCTTTTATAACCAAGAGACTTATGCTTAAAAGCTAAGTATCACATACTTATTAAATCAAGTTCTTAACTTTCAAAATACTTCAAGTCTCTTAATAGTTAGAAAACAAGTTTTCTTCTACTTTTTAAACCTCAAGTAACTTCACCCTTAACACAAGTTACTTCTCTTAAATCATGTCATTTCTCCTCTTTTAAATCAAATAAGTAAATCACTCTTTGACTCCTAAAGTCATTATAATGACCTTTAGGTTTTAGAACTAAGGCACTAGCCAAAAGATTTGGAAACCACTTCCTTTTTAAGACTACATGTACTTTAAGTAAAAATACCTTCACTTTTAAGAATCCAAACTTCATCAAGAAAATGGATTCTACAACTTACAATCTAAACATCAAAGTACAATCAAGGAAGTACATAGAACAAATTCTATTTTAGGCAATCCAAATACAACCAAGGAATGGATCATTGACGAGTAGAACCTACTTTCTTTATCTTAAGGAATCATGCTAGAAGAGATAGTTCACATACCTTTTCGGCTAATATCCACAAGCTAAGCCGAATACGCCGTACGTAGAAGTGTCAACCTATAATGGTCACAACAAGACTATCAACTTCTAGTCTCAACGTAGAATAATACTAAGTATACGACCTCTAATTCTACGGAAAATCGGGCAAAGACTTCCTTTGTTTCTACTCACTTTGCCACCTTTTCAAGGCCGAATACAATAACCAACAAGCCACATTTAAGGCTCCAAACAACAACCAAACAAAGGGGATTACACGCCTTACAATACGTGTAAAATTCCGCCCCACAATTCATACGAAGTAGTTCAATACTTACTAGTCATTCTCGGCCAACAATGACTCAACACAATTCCTTTCCAATTCTTTTTTACAATTCCAAGTTCTAAGGTCTAACATGTTAGATAGTATAAACAACTTCAACAACTACAATTTCCTTCTTTATACAACATGCGACGACTTAAACGAATAATCAACTTGAATTGTAGTCTTAAGGCTAACATGCTAGTTTCCGGATTAGGGTTCCAATAGCCCATAAACATATCAACCTTCATACTATATAACACATGCTTTCTAAAATCCATAGCTACAACAATAAGTAAGTCTTAACTACTAAAACGACAAAATATACCTTTATAAGCCCTTAAAATTTCCAAGATTCCAAAGTCGCGCCTTAGCAATTCTTAGCTCCTTTCCTTAGGTTCCAATCCGCTCCAAGCACTCCTTAGAGGCCTATGAAGAACCCATCTTCAAGTTCCAACTTCAAAGTTGAAGAACTCTCTTAGTTTCCGCCTTGCGACTAACGTGAAAATGCGTTTTTTCCGAAATCTTTCTATTGAGATATCCTTACAATACCCTAAGGGACATTGGGTTAAAGTCTTGTGGCTAATGGATCAAAACTACAAATTTTTCATGTGAGAGCTTAGCCAAACCCGAGAGTTCTTAAGCAAGAACAATGGTTCTCTAAAATTTTCTAAGTGTAAAGTGAGCTAGTCTTGCACTAGTATGATACATATAACACATTGGAGGGTCTAGATATCAACAAATGTTAGGCTAGGATGAATATCACAAGGATTGAGCCCATGTGGACAAGTTGACTTGGTCAAATATGTCAAGCTTGCAAGACTTATCATCTACATAGGTCAAATGACCATTCTACCCCTTGCATTTTCGTCCAAGACCACATGAGGGGGTGCCACGTGTCGCCCTCTCATTCGTCCCATAAAATTCAGAACCTCATGCCCCACAAAAATGTAAAATTTCTGTGGGCCCCACGTGACCAAATCCGTAAAAAATAAATTTCCATAAGGTTAAGAGTTCCATACTCTTCAAATAATGCCTTTTGAGAATCCAATTCTCAACAACGAACATTTTTCCTTTCAGGCGTTAGGAAGATTTTCCGTCGGAAAAACAATTCTTTCTTTCGTACCCAAATCCTAGTCTTGTTTCCTTTCATACATTCTCTCTTACATGTCCTGGACTTACGGGGTGTAACAGAAGAAATACGTTAGAGGGTCCAACTTTCAACACAGCTCTAAGGCACGATCTCAGAGTGAGAAAAATGGAAACCAATCCTAAATATCCTATAGCCTCCTGATTATTGGTGTGGTGCACAACACACCGATAATCAAGACTCTACTAGATACGGTCTGTAGACACTTTCTGAGGATTAACTGCTCTGATACCACTTTTGTCACGACCAACCGGCCCGTGATCGCCGCTCTTACCCCGCACCCTAGTGATACAACATCGAGTAATCGGAATATAAAACAATAACATGAAATAACATGAAGTATGAAATAATAACTGAGAAAAATTGCCTTTCGACGTATATATGAAAACTTAAATCCGAGCAGCTACATCCCACTTACAACTCGCCACAACGATTTTCTGGACCTCTAAGAGTGACATGATAACAATGGCGGGGCCCCGCCATACCACGAATGTAAGCACCTACTACGACAGGGACTATACCACTGATAAGCCTCCGAGAAACGGAGCTTCCCAAACGCCGAATCGTGACTCGAGAGATAGGATCAACGATCGTGTACCTCAACTCGCGCAGATGAACGCACCAAGGAGGTCGATAACAGTACAAGTATGTGAAATCAAAATATCAGAATGAAATCATAGCAGTCTATATAAAGCAGGAGACATGTATGATAACCAAACTACAGTTCATAACATAAAAGCAGTCATGTCAAGTCAGGGACTCACGCCCTCAAAGTCATCCCTCATGCCCGTGGAACTCCTTCCTCACTGCCGGCAGTCTAGGTATAAATCGTGTGGAATACGTGTCTCGGCCCATCCCATGGGACTCGATAAAAGGTCAGGTGGAATACGTGTCTCGTCCCATCTCATGGGACTCGATGAAGAATCAGGTGGAATACGTGTCTCGGCCCATCTCATGGGACTCGATAAAGAATCAGGTGGAATACGTGTCTCGGCCCATCTCCTGGGACTCGATAAAGAGACGCGGTGGTATAGAAATACAGTACTTGCACAACAAGGCTATCACACGCAAACATAGGCAGTTACACACAACTTGAAGTACTTCCATTTTATGCCGAAGGCCAGGTTCTAACCCCCAAAGTATTACGTACGTTAAATTCCTTAAAAAGATCCAATTCTTTTATGAAGGTCACCCGATACCCATAGTATTAAAAACAGAGTGACTCACATTTTTAAGTAAACCAGAACACTTTCTTTTAAAAATCAAGTAACAACATTATTTTCCGAACGTTCAAGTTTGGCTAATTTCAAATACTCAAGTCTCTTATTTTAGAAAGGTTTCATAACTCATAGTCTTAATCTCTTTTAAAACAATTGAGTAACATAAGTCTTATGTGTGAGCCGTTTATTCTTGTTTATAACAATCTTGTTACAGCAGCCATGATCTAGGAAATGTAATACAATCTTGTCTTATCTTAGCTTCTATGCAGATGGAGGTTTCTACTGGTTTTAATAACAATTAGTCAATACATTTCCTTTATTAATGCTGCAATGGTTTGATCGATACTTATTCTCATTTCCGAAATCAGTAAAACATTATTCTTTAAAATCCAAGTATTTATTACTCACGAATGAGGTTTCACAACTTTTTAACAAAATTCATAGTTCTTAACATTTCATAAAACGTCATTTATAAGTTAAGTCTATTATCTTTCAAGATCAAGTCTCTTAACTTCTAAAATCAATAAATCATTCTATTATTCACATAAAGTCGTTATAACTAACTTCCCATAAAGCTATTATAACACTATATGTTTTAAAACAACCAAAACTCGTTTAGCACACGTACGTCTACCGTACTACATAGTTCACCACAATCATGCTAGAAAGGATAGGAAGAGGTTCACATACCTCGCGACGATTACCGACAACTAGCAAAACGCTCCAAGTACTTCAACCCGTCGGCTACTCCTTAAGCCAAGTAGATCACGCCACACGTAGTACTCCACTCCTAAAACGGTCATAGTACTTTTATCAAACCTTTCTTACCATTGAAGACTTATACCAATAAAAAGTCCTCTAATTCTACGGAAAATCGACAAAGACTTCCGCTTTTACTCACTTTTCCATCTTTCTCCAAGGCCCGAATAACCGTAATATATATACCATATATATATATAAGGCGTAATAATTAAACAACATAAAGAAGGGGATTACACGCCCAAACGGTAACGCGGTTTACTATCACGCCTTCATAACAACAATAAGTAAAAGAAGGGGATTACGCGCCCAACCGAACGCGTTTACTATCACGCCTTCATAACAATACAAAAATTAAAAAGGGATCACACGCCCAAACTAACGCGATTGAAAAATCTTCCTTAATGAAATGTAAATACCCAATGTAAATACAAAGTAAATACGGTCCAAAGTAAATACAGTCCTTAAGTTGGGGTCCTTGGCCAACTTTGTCCATTTTACTTATACAATTACTCATTAATCATCCAACTTATATTTCCATTCTTAATATAAGTTATAGTTACTTTGTTAATTACTTCTTCACAAGTAAGATACGTTTTTACCATTTTAATGGCAAACGGCCAATCCTTTCTTTTAACAAGTTAACAAGATCCAACTCTTCCAACTTTACTCCATATATTATTTACTCCATAATATACTTATAATATATGTATAATGACCAAATCACAAAGAGGTTAAGATTTACTACCTCAAATAGCCCAAAATCTATCCAAGAACTTAATGTCGCTCCAAGCAAGTCTTAGCTCCAATATTTATGTTACAAACCACCACAAATCACCCTATGAAGCTCCTAACCATAAACTCTTCAAGAATGAACTCAAACAAGTGAAGAACACTAAGGTTTTTGTTCCTAGAGCTCTCGGCCAAGGGAGGCTTTTGTGGCTAGGGAGGTGAAATCTTTTCCAACTTTTGGTTAAGAGTCTTCCTAATACACTAGGGAAGAAAACTTAAGAGTTTAGGAATTATTGGACAAAGTTTGGTTAGGGGGGGAGGAGATCGACGAGAGTTAGGGAGAGAAGGAGGGTGAGGGAAATATTTTTCAAGCCTTGAATTCTCTAAGTGTGCAAGATTTCATCAACTAAGGGTGCATATATAGGACAACCAAGGGCTAGGATGAAGGCAAATGTGTGGTTGAGATTGGGGACAAGTGTGGGTGGGACCCACAAGCCACTTGTCCACACAAAATATCTTGCAAGACTTGGCCACTTGTCTTGGCCACTTGGCACACAATTTCGGCCACAAGGCCACCTAGGGGGGTGACACGTGTCGCCCTCCTACTCGTCCAAAATATTTCATCTTCCGAAAATATCCCTAATGGCCAAAATCTCAAAAACAAAGCGGGCCCCACAAAACCGTAAATTTCACCCGTGGGCCCCACGTGACCAATTCCGGAAATAAAATTCCATAATTCTCTAATATTCCAAGAAGTCCGAATACCAAATCTGGGAATCCAATTCCCATTAACGAACCTTTTTCCTTCACAAAACCCGGAAACTTTTCCGTCGAAAAATCACATCTTTCTTTCTTTCCAATATTAATGTCGTATTCTCGTACGTACGTCCTCACATACATACCCTGGAACTACGGGGTGTAACACATTATTAGTCTGGAATAAATCTTTCTCTTATCTCAAGGTACTTCTCACCCTATCCCCCTATTCACTAGAGGTTCGTCACATAAGCCAAAGTATTTTTACTGCACATTTTTCCCTATTGGTCTTTCACTTATTATGGGGTAACTACAACTTGTGAACTCTACACAACTATAGTCTCAGTTCACTTACCATTCTTGTCAACATTCTTAACTTTTCATTTTACTAATCAAAGTATTCCTACCTCTGGGGTACTATCACTTACAACTGCTAGCAACAAAGGGAAAACATATATGCTAGGGCGAAATCTGAATCTATCAATGCACGTATGATCCAAAAGAATCGAGATATACCTGTAACCCCATGCGATGTTGCCTCACGATCCCGCCCAAGAGTCACGCCATCTACGCGGTCAAGGACCGCTAACTATAAACACCACTCGACTCTACCACGATCGGCCGACATCCGAACACCTGCCGGTGTTACACCCGTAAGTCCGAACATGTATAAGAGAAGGTACGAAAGGAAACAAGTCTTGGATATTAGTACGAAAGGATGAATTGTTTGTCCGACGTAAAATCTTCCGAACGTCGGAAAGGATAAATGTTCGTTGTTGAGAATTGGATTCTCAAAAGGCATTATTTGAAGAATATGGAACTTATTAAAATTATGTAAATTTATTTTTACGATTTGGTCACGTGGGCCCACCCGAGGAATTTTACATTTTGTGGCCCACGGCGGGAATGGAATTTTGTGGACGAATGAGAGGGCGACACGTGGCACCCCCTCCATGATGTTGGACGAAATATTGCAAGGGTGTTATGGTCATTTGACCTATGTAGATGATAAGTCTTCCAAAGCTTGATATTGTTGACAAGTCAACTTGTCCACCTAGGCTTGATCCAAGTGAAACACATCCTAACCTCACATTTGTTTAAGTCTTGACCCTCCAATGTGTTATATATACATAGCTAGTGCAAGACTTGGCATTTTCTACACTTAGAAAAAATTAGAACCCTTAGAGAGAGGAGATGAGCTCTCGGGTTAGGGCTTCTCCCACACAAAAAAATTTGTAATTTTGTTCCTTTGTCCACAAGACTTAAACCCAATGTCGCCAAGGGTATTGTAAGGTTATCTCAATAGAAAGATTTCGAAAAAAATGCATTTTTACGTTAGTCGCAAGGCGGAAACTAATGGAGTTCTTCAACTTTGAAGTTGGAACTTGAAGATGGGTTCTTCATAGGCCTCTAAGGAATGCTTGGAGCGGATTGGAACTTAAGGAAAGAAGCTAAGAATTGCTAAGGCGCGACTTTGGATCTTGGAAATTTTAAGGGCTTGGAAAGGTATAAATTTTGTCGTTTTAGTAGTTAAGACTTACTTATTGTTGTAGCTATGGATTTTAGCAAGCATGTGTTATATAGTATGAAGTTTGATATGTTTATGGGCTATTGGAACCCTAATCCGAAAACTAGCATGTTAGCCTTAAGACTACAATTCAAGTTGATTATTCGTTTAAGTCGTCGCATGTTGTGTAAGAAGGAAATTGTAGTTGTTGAAGTTGTTTATGACTAAATAACATGTTGACCTAAGAACTTGAAATTGGAAAAGGATTGGAAAAGTCGTAGTGTTATTGGTTATATGTTGGCCGAGAATGGCTAGTGTAGTATTATACTATTTGGTATGAATTGTGGGGCGGAATTTTACACGTATTGTAAGGCGTGTAATCCCCTTTGTTTGGTTGTTGTTTGGAGCCTTAAATGTGGCTTGTTGGTTATTGTATTCGGCCTTGAAAAAGGTGGCAAAGTGAGTAGAAACAAAGGAAGTGCTGCCCGATTTTCCGTAGAATTAGAGACCAAATACTTAGTATTATTCTACGTTAGAGACTAGAAGATTGATAGTCTTGTTGTGACCATTATAGGTTGAAACTTCTACGTACGGCGTATTCGGCTTAGCTTGAGGAATTAGCCGAAAAGGTATGTGAACTATCTCCTCTTCTAGCATGACTCCTTAAGAGAAAGAAAGTATGTCCTACTCCTTAAATGATCCATTCCTTGGTTGTATTTGGATTGCCTAAAGTAGAATTTGTTCTATGTACTTCCTTTGATTGTACTTTGATGTTTAAATTGTAAGTTGTATAATCCATTGCCTTAGTGAAGTTGGATTCTTAAAAGTGAAAGTATTTTACTTAAAGTACATAGAGTCTTGAAAAGGAAGTGGTTTCCAAATCTTTTGGGCTAGTGCCTTAGTCCCAAAATCCTAAAGGTCATTATAATGACTTTAGGGGAGTCAAAGGAGTGATTTACTTAATTGTTTTAAAAGAGGAGAAATGACATGATTTAAGTGAAGTAACTTGTTTTAAAGGAGTGAGTTACTTGAGGTTTAAAAAGTAGAAGAAACTTGTTTTCTATATATTAAGAGACTTGAAGTGTTTTGAAAGTTAAGAACTTGATTTGTAAGTATGTGATACTTGGTTTTAATAGAATAAGTCTCTTGGTTATAAAAGGAATGGATATGTCTAAAACTATAAAGGGTTATAACGGCTTTATGGGAAGTTGGTTATAACGGCTTTATGGAAGGTTTAGAAAGTTGTCTATTTTGATTAATCGGCATAAGTTGCCTAGTTTGTGAAAATTTGAAGTTACTTGATTTCAAGCTTTGAAATGAGTTTCCAAAAGTATGGTAAATTACTTTGAAAAATAGACACGCCTTGATACTACGGGTGTTAGTATCTTGGGAATTTACATAAAAAGGAGTCTTTTGAAAAAAATGTACGTACGTAGTACTTTGGCTTGATAAATTGAGAATTTGTCTAAGTGTGCCCCGATAAGTACTTTGGCTTGTTAAATGAGAATTATTCTATTTGTGCCCTGATAAGTACTTTGGCTTGTTGTTATACCCTTTATTTCCAGAGTATGTACGTAAGGGAATACGTACAAAAAGTTTGGCCTTAAAGTTTAGGCCTTGGACGATTTTTGGGCACAACTCACAAAGCAAATAGTTTTCCGACGAAACGTTTCCACAGCTTTCGTAGGGTAAATTCCGGCTATGCCATTTCTAATTTTTGCGGATTTTTCCGATAGACGCAACATTTTGGACCAACGGGAGGCGACACTTGTCACCCTCCATTGATGGACTTGTGGCGGAATTGGACCGAATGGAGAGCCAATTTTGTCAAGTAGTTGGTAGGATATTTTGTGTGCAAGTCACAGGTACACTTGCCCTAATCTTGGCCTTACACTTGCCTAGCACTTGGCTACATCTTGCCCTTGGTCACACCCTCGACCTATAAATACCCTCTTGAGATGAAGAGTTCTTCATCCACAAAAGCTTCCAAGTCTAAAAATCCTCTCCTCTCCCTTTGTAGCCTTTTCGTCCAAACACCTCCTCCTCGTTGAGGCCCTCGCCGAATACCCTCCCCTCTAGCCTAAGTGGTTTGGCCGAGGCCCCCTAGCCTAGCCAAAACCTACCCCCCCTCCCTTGGTAGAAAAGTTGCCTTCTAGTATTGTTATAATGCCCAAAATACCCTAGCCCAAATCCCTTAGTACTTAGTAGAAGTTGTGAAGAACTTCTAAGGTTTCCTTGGAGCTATCGGAGCGCATAACCAGAGCTAAACCTTGCTCAGGCGCGACTTTTATCTAGGATTATTGGGCTTACCGAGGTAACTAATCCTAACCCTCTTTTGTATTAGAGAATACATACTGTAGTAGTATAAGAATAAGTATAAATACTTAGAAGAATATCACAGAATAGAATAGGACTGTTTTCACAATAGACTTGAGTAGCTCACCTGCAGGGAAGTCTTGCCCAATTTTCCGTAGGATATAGAACCCTCTGTTTAGAATCGTTACAAAGTAGTGCGAGCGTTGATAGGCGTGTCCGACTATTATAGCTGATTCTCTGCGCGACATATTCAACTTGGCGGTGGTTTTATTGAGAAGGTATGTGATTCTTCCTAAAGCATGATATTTTAAAGTATATATGTAGTACAGACGCATACGTGTTAATTGAATAATACTTACGGAATGCCTCACGCTTAAGCCCGAATAATACTTACGGCAATGCCTCACGGCTTAAGCCTGAATAATAAAGATCCGAAAGCATTTCAAAAGAGTACTGAATCATTTTTTTTACAGAAGAGAACTAATTGGTTTTTTTAAAACAAAAGTTTAAGAGTTATACTAGCTTTATGGGAAGTTAGGTATAACCACTTAAGCATGATAAAAGAAACAATTTGCCATTGTAATTATAACGACTTATATTGACTTGTGAAAAGAATAATAAGATGGTTTGATAAAGTAGACATGATATGATGCTATGTTAGTGTCTTGTAACGTTTGTATAAGAGAGTATTCTTTGTGCTTATGTTGTTTAACGATAAGTTGTTATGTTAGTATAATATCACTCACCTCTTGACATATTCGGGGTTAGGCCGCCTCCGACGCGGGTAGACTCGGTGATGCAGGACCATGATTCGAGAATACCTCATGCGGTCCAAGGACCTATGCGAGCTACGGAGTTTCGTGTTAGTGATGCGGGTTATACCTCATGCGTCATGTGGCCATGCGGACTACGAGTCGGGGCGATGCCGAGGAGTAGCTACCCTCGATGCGGGTTATGTACCTATGCGGCCTATGTGAGTGGCCTATGCGGACTACGGAGTCCGTGATTAGGCTTGCATGGTGATACTACGCAATTGGCCCCGCTCGATCATTCGCAGCCTAGAAAAGACACATAGCTTTACATTGTTGCTCTTGTTTATGATGTGGCACTATGCGGTCCCCTCGTCGTTTCATACATACTTGCAAAACGATTTTAACATGATATGTTTTCATTTAAGTATTTTACGATTTCACATACTTAGTACTGTTGTCAGATCGACCTCCTTCGGGGCTGCGTTCATGCCGCAGGCGGCAAGCAGTGCTAGATCCACATTCTTAGGATCTCTACGTTGGTGTCGGAGCTCCATCTTTCCGAGGCTCTACTTTGGGTATGATCTCCTGTTGTAGATAGTTTTGTCTGCCAGATATGGCGGGGCCACGTCCCGCCATAGTTTTATATTTCCTTAGAGGTGCAGAGTCATGTTGTACAAGATCGGATGTAATCGCTAAACCATGTTTATATATATGCCGAAAGGCGATGTTTTCTCACATAAGCGTGTCTTATTTTATAAAGCGTTTCATGTCTTGTTTTATATTTCACGATTACTCGATGTATGACTACTTGGGTGCCGGTAAGGCACGACCACGCCCCGAATGGGTCGTGACAAAAGTGGTATCGAGCGATTAATCCTCGGAAAGTGTCTGCATCGTATCTAGTAAGTCTTGATTATCGGTGTGTTGTGAACCACACCAATAATCGTGAGGCTATAAGATATTTAGGATTGGTTTCATTCTTCTCACTCTAAGATCGTGCTTTAGAGTCAGTATTAAATTGGACCCTCTAACGTATTCCTTTCTCAGAATGATTATGCCTCCACGTAAGGCAACCCGCCCAGAAGGGCAAAGCGTAGGAGCCGCCAAGAGGACACCTAGAGTCACGAGGGCTCGCCCGGGCCTATACCGCAGACGGCGAGTTCTATGACGCCGCCCCAAAGAGACCACGCACTCCACACCTCCCGCCCCACACCGGGCGGAGGAGTTAGGGTACAAGGAGACGGCCCACTATTGGCTAGAGTTGTGGACAACACGAGGATAGGCCGACGCGGCGCCCAGCTCCTCAGCTCGGCCGCACCGTGGTGCACCGAGGCATATAGTTTGAGGCTACGAGATTTCCTGAGTTGTAGCCCGCCAGAGTTTTACGGGTCGAGGCCGGAGGATGATCCGCAGGAGTTCATCCGTCAGCTACAGAGGATCATGCGGGTGATCAAGGCCTCAGAGATAGAGTCTGTGACCTTCGGTTCGCATCGGCTGCGTGATACCACAGTCGATTGGTTTGATTCATGGGAGTTATCCCGGGGAGAGCACGCGTCCCCAGCTATTTGGGATGAGTTCTTAGAGACTTTCCTCACTCACTTCTTGCCTCCACAGATGAGGAGGGCGCGGGCTGATAGATTTTTCTCACGAGGCGAGAGGACGACCGTCGTGGAGTACAATGTCGAGTTTGATTCTTTGGCTCGATATGTCCCAGCGTTGGTAGCAGATATGGAGGATAGGGTGCACCGCTACGTCACCGGGCTAGATGATTATATGGCCGAGTCATGTGCGGGTGTTTCTCTTCAGCCGGGTATGGACATTACCCGCATGCAGGCTCATGCTCTTGGATGTGAGGAGCGTAGAGATCGACGGGTTGACAGCAAGCAGAAGAAGACCAGACGGCAGGTCTTTTGGTGGCTATCGTGGGCGGGCCTCAGCAGCAGCCTAGATTTGCACCACGCCACCAGAGCACTCCTCGCACCGGCCCTCAAGACACCAGACATTCGAGAGCGAACCGAGGCCTCAGACTTCGTGACGCCCGTGAGCAGAGGCATCGCCGACGGGACCACCCTCGGTGTGGCCGTCGCAGATCCCACTGAGTTGTGGTGCTACGGAGCTTGTTTGATTGTGGCCAGGCGCAGGTCACTATGCGAGGAACCGTCCACTGGGCGCAAGCGATGGTAGTGGTCACCTGAGTTCTTTCGTGGTCTTCTTCAGCCCCGATTTACTTGCCCCGGAGGGCAGGGTACTCATGGACCAGCAGGTCGCGGCAGGTCGTGGCGCAGGTCCCAGTTCTAGCGGTCCTCAGAACCGCATTTATGCTTTGTCCACCGACAGATCGTGAGGCCTCACTTTGATGTCGCTGCGTACCTTATCGCTCGGGTTTGATGTGTATGCTTTGATAGATCCAGTTCTACTGCCTTATATATCTCCCTTGTTGCTAGTAGGATAGGGATAGAGCACGAGTCCATAGACCCTTTTCGAGGTAGCTACGCGTGGGTGATTCGTGGTAGCTCGGTATATAGAGCTTGTCTGTGACCATTTGACGTCGGACCAGCCGACTTGATAGAGTTGGATATGATTGACTTCGACGTGATCATGGGGATGGATTGGCTAGCTTGCTACGCCAATGTAGACTGCAGAGAGAGTAGCACGGTTCCAGTTTCGGCGAGCCGGTTGTTGAGTGAGGAGCACCAGTATCGCCGGCGGTAGGTTTATTTCCTACCTCGCTAGGAAGATGGTGCAGGGGTATATCTACCATCTCGTTCGTGTTTGATCTTGAAGCCGCGGTACCAGATTTTCCGCCGGCCCATGGTCGAGAGTTCCCAGACGTGTTTCCGCGACCTCGCAGGTATCCTCCCGAGAGGAGATTGAGTTTTGTATTGACATTTTGCGCACACTCGCCTATTTCCATTCCGCCATACGTAATGGCACCCGCCGAGTTGAGAGAGTCAAGGATCAGCTTAGAGATTTCTTTGGAGAAGCGGCTTCATCAGCCTAGTGTTTCTCCCCGGGAGCGCCAGATTGTTCGTGAAGAAGAAGGGCGGACGCGCATGTGTGTTGATTACAGGCGGTGAACAAGGTGACCATTAAGAACGAATACCCTTCCTGTGATTGATGATTTGTTCGACCGATTGCGAGTGCGAGATGCTTCTCCAAGATTGATCTACGGCCGGCTATCATCAGTGCGCAGTCGAGAGGTGGATGTCCTTAGGATCGCATTCAGACCCAGACGGGCATTATGAGTTCGTGGTCATGTCTTTTGGGTTGACCAATGCTCGCGGTATTCATGGATTTGATGAACCGAGTGTTCAAACCATTTTGGACACATTTGTGATAGTGTTCATTGATGATATCTTGGTTTATTCTCGCCAGAGCGAGCACGCGAGCATTTGGCGATCAGGCCGATAGCTTCTCGAGACCAGCCATTTACGCCAAGTTTTCCAAATGTGAGTTTTGCTGACTTGATGGCGTTTCTTGGGCATATTGTCGGGCCGATGGCATTCGAGTGATACGCCAAGATCGAAGCGATCGGGACTTGGCCTGCACCTACCTACTACTCCGACAGAGGTTCACGCTTTACGGGCCTTGCAGATATTATCGGTTCGTGGAGAAGTTTGCTTCTATCTACGCACATTGACTAGGGCCGACTCGAAGCAGCAAGTTTGATGGTGATGCTTGTGGCGAGGTTTCGATTCTTTGAAAGAGAGATCGACGACCGCCCCGTTCTTACTCTTCAGAGGTCCAGATGGTTATGTCGTGTATTGTGATCGTCGCATCGGGTTGGGATGTGTGTTGATGCAGCATGGCGGGGTTATAGCATATGCATCCCGACACCAAGAAACACGAGAGAACTACCCCACCCATGATTTGAGTTGGCCGTGATTCACGCTTTGAAGATCCGGAGGCACTATTTGTATGGGTTCACGTGGATATTTTTACGGATCACAAGAGCCTCCAAAGGTATATCTTCACGAGGAGTTGAACTTCACAGCAGACGGTGGTTAGAGTTGCTTAAGGATTACGATGTTGATATCTGTACCACCCGAAGGCCAATGTTAGGCGTATGCTCTTAGTCGTAGGTCGATGGGGAGCCTATCGATGTGCAGCTAGAGAGGAGGACATGGTTCGTGATTTGCACGATTAGCGAGCCTTGGTGTCCGTTTGATTGATTACGATAGCATGGGGTTAGAGTTCGTGAGGTTGCCGAGTCTTCCATCGCCGGCGAGGTGAAGAGGCAACAGCTCGAGGATCCACTTTGATTCGATATCGTGATACGCCTCTTCGTGAGGCGCGGTCCTTTGAGGTAGCACTGATGGGGTGCTAAGGTTTGAGGCGGTTGTGTGTTCCAGATGTTTGAGACTTGGCGGAGTTCTTGGGAAGCACACAATACAAGCGTTTATCCATCCGTGGTCGACCAAGATGTACCACGACCTTAGATCCGTATTGGTGGGATGGCTTGAAGAGGACGTTGCGAGTTCGTAGCTCGCCCGTGTTGTCGCAGTGAAGGTAGAGCACCGAGGCCCGTGGTTTGTTACGCATTGAGATCCCGACCGAAGTGGGAGGTAATCAACATGGACTTCATCACAGGATTACCTCGCACTCGGAGGAGACATGATTCTATATGGGTTATCGCCGACAGTCGATTTAAATCAGCCCACTTTCTTCCGTCAAGACGACTTTTTCTACCGAGGATTATGCGAACTTTACATCCGAGAGATCGCATGGAGTCCCTATTTCGATCATATCGCATGCAGGAGCCCGCACGCTAACTTCAGAGGTCTTTCGAGAGAGGTTTAGGGGACGCAGTTAGCCCGAGTAATCGCATTCCATTCACGCATGACAGACAGCCGGCGCACTATCCGCACTCGAGGATATCTGCGAGCCCGTGTTATCGACTTCGTGGGTAGCCGAGGATCATTTGCCTCTAGTTGAGTTCGCGTACAATAATAGCTACCACTCAAAGATTCGATGGCGCCTTATGAGGCCTTGTATGAGGAAGTGCGGATCGCCTATAGGTTGGTTCGATGTGGGCGAGTGCGGCTAGTAGGACCAGATTTGGTGCAAAGCAGTGGATAAGGTGAAGCTTATCCGAGGCGCTATCGACACCGTGAGTCGCATGTGGTCGACGCAGATCATCGTCGTCGGCATCCGAGTTCGCATTGATGATTGGGTTTTCTGAAGGTGTCACCCATGAAGCGGTGTGATGAGATTCGGGAAGGGGAAACTCACCAAGGTACATTGGGCCGCTTTCGATTGTCCGCAGGGTAGGCAAGGTTGCCTATTAGTTGGATCTCGTCCCATCTCGGAGGCGGTGCATCCGGTTTTTCACGATCTATCTTTGAGGAGATGTATCGGGATCCATCTGGGTGCACCGATCAAGATGTCCAGTGACCGAGGGTTATCGTATGAGGAGGTTCCCATAGCGATAATCGATCGTCGTGTTAGCGTCTGCGGACGAAGGACGTGGCTTCCACAAAGTCTTGTGGCGAACGAGCTCGGGAGGAGATGACGTGGGAAGCCGGCGAGGACATGAGGCAGAGGTATCCTCACCTATTCCCACACCTCCGTAATTCACTTTCCTACTTGTAAATTTTCATTATCGTTTTGCCTAAGTGTTGTTTTGTGGCGTGTGGCTTTTTGCAAACCGTTTAAGTTATGAAGAACCTTATCGTTATCTGTCTTGGGAAGGAACATTCGGGACGAATGTTTCTAAGGAGGGGAGAATGTTATACCCCGTATTTCCAGAGTATGTACGTAAGGGAATACGTACAAAAAGTTTGGCCTTAAAGTTTAGGCCTTGGACGATTTTTGGGCACAACTCACAAAGCAAATAGTTTTCCGACGAAACGTTTCCACACCTTTCGTAGGGTAAATTCCGGCTATGCCATTTCTAATTTTTGCGGATTTTTCCGAGAGACGAAACATTTTGGACCAACGGGAGGGCGACACTTGTCACCCTCCAATTGATGGACTTGTGGCGGAATTGGACCGAATTGGAGAGCCAATTTTGTCAAGTAGTTGGTAGGATATTTTGTGTGCAAGTTGGCTAGGTACACTTGCCCTAATCTTGGCCTTACACTTGCCTAACACTTGGCTACATCTTGGCCCTTGGTTGGCCATCCCTTGACCTATAAATACCCCTCTTGAGATGAAGAGTTCTTCATCCACAAAAGCTTCCAAGTCTAAAAATCCTCTCCTCTCCCTTTGTAGCCTTTTCGTCCAAACACCTCCCCCTCCCCTTGTGAAGGCCCTTGGCCGAATACCCCCCCCCCCTCTAGCCTAAGTGGTTTGGCCGAGGCCCCCCCCCCTAGCCTAGCCAAAACCTACCCCCCCTCCCTTGGTAGAAAAGTTTCCTTCTAGTATTGTTATAATGCCCAAAATACCCTAGCCCAAATCCCTTAGTACTTAGTAGAAGTTGTGAAGAACTTCTAAGGTTTCCTTGGAGCTATCGGAGCGTACAACTTAGGAGCTAAACCTTGCTCAGGCGCGACTTTTATCTAGGATTATTGGGCTTACCGAGGTAACTAATCCTAACCCTCTTTTGAATTAGAGAATACATAATGTAGTAGTATAAGAATAAGTATAAATACTTAGAAGAATATCACAGAATAGAATAGGACTGTTTTCACAGTAGACTTGAGTAGCTCACCGGGTAGGGAAGTGCTGCCCAATTTTCCGTAGGATATAGAACCCTCTGTTTAGAATCACATAAAGTAGTCTGAACGTTGATAGACGTGTCTGACTATTATAGGCTGATTCTCTGCGCGCGACATATTCAACTTGGCAGGTGGTTTTCGCTGAGAAGGTATGTGATTCTTCCTAAAGCATGATATTTTAAAGTATATATGTAGTACGGTAGACGTACATGTGTTAACTGAATAATACTTACGGCAATGCCTCACGGCTTAAGCCTGAATAATACTTACGACAATGCCTCACGGCTTAAGCCTGAATAATAAAGATCTGAAAGCATTTCAAAAGAATCAATCATTTTTACAGAAGAGAACTAATTGGTTTTTAAAACAAAAGCTTAAGAGTTATACTAGCTTTATGGGAAGTTAGGTATAACCACTTAAGCATGATAAAAGAAACAGTTTGCCATTGTAATTATAACAGACTTATATTGACTTGTGAAAAGAATAATAAGATGGTTTGATAAAGTAGACATGATATGATGCTATGTGTGTTAGTGTCTTGTAAGGTTTGTATAAGAGAGTATTCTTATTGTGCTTATGTTTTTTAACGATAAGTTGTTATGTTAGTATAATATCACTCACCTCTTGACATATTACCGGGGGTTGGCGCCTCCGACGCGGGTAGACTCGCACGGTGTGCAGGACCATGATTCGAGAATACCTACGCGGGTCCAAGGACCTATGCGAGCTACGGAGTTCCGGGTTAGTGATGCGGGTTATACCTCATGCGGTCTATGTGGCGTACGCGGACTACGAGTCGGGGCGATGCCGAGGAGTAGCTACCCTCGATGCGGGGTTATGTACTACGCGGGCCTATGTGAGTGGCCTACGCGACTACGGAGTCGAGGATTAGGCTTGCATAGTGATACTACGCAATTGGCCCTTCTTCGATCATTCGCACCTAGAAAAGACTGTTACATTTTAATTGTTGCTCTTGTTTATGATGTGGCACTATGCGCGTCCTCGTCTGTTTCATACATACTTGCAAAACTGATTTTAACATGATATGTTTTCATTTAAGTATTTCTGATTTCACATACTTAGTAATTGCCAGATCGACCTCCCCGGGCTGCGTCATGCCGCAGTAAGGGCAGCAGTGCTAGATCCACATTCTTAGGATCTCTACATTGCGCCGAGCTCCATCTTTTCGGAGGCTCTACTTTGGGTATGATCTCCATTGTAGATAGTTTTGTACTGATAGGTATGGCGGCCCTGTCCCGCCATAGTTGTATATTTCCTTAGAGGTCTGTAGTCATGTTGTACAGTATCGGATGTAACTGCTAAACCATGTTTATATATATATGCCGAAAGGCGACGTTTTCTCACATAAACTGTGTCTTATTTTATAAACTGTTTCATGTCTTGTTTTATATTTCCGATGATTACTCTGATGTATGACTACTTGGGTGCCCCGGTAAGGCACCAGTCACGGGCCCCGGAATGGGTCGTGACACTTGTTAAATGAGAATTATTCTATTTGTGCCCTGATAAGTACTTTGGCTTGTTAAATGAGAATTATTCTATTTGTGCCCTGATAAGTACTTTGGCTTGTTAAATGAGAATTATTCTATTTGTGCCCTGATAAGTACTTTGGCTTGTTAAATGAGAATTATTCTATTTGTGCCCTGATAAGTACTTTGGCTTGTTAAATGAGAATTATTCTATTTGTGCCCTGATAAGTACTTTGGCTTGTTAAATGAGAATTATTCTATTTGTGCCCTGATAAGTACTTTGGCTTGTCAAATGACAATTATTCTATGTGTGCCTTGATAAGTACTTTGGTTTGGTTAATTGAGAATTATTTCCATGTGTGCCTTGATAAGTACTTGGCCTGATTAGTTGAGAATTGCCTATGTGTGCTGGAAATAGCCGGTTGTGTGCTATTGGTATATCAGTCGTTTCGGGGTCATTCCTCGGGTTTGTGGCATTTGCAAATTCCGTGGAATTGCTACCCACGATGCGAGGAATACCTCATGCGGGTCCGTAAGGACTTATGCGGGTGAAATAGTCCCATGCGGCGGTCCAACCTTATGCGAGGAATACCTCATGCGAGTCCGTAAGGACTTATGCGGTGAAATAGTCCCACGCGCGAGTCCAACCTATGCGAGGAATACCTCACGCGAGTCCGTGGCGGCTTATGCGGTGAAATAGTGTCACGCGAGGATACCTCACGCGGGTCCACGCGCCTACGCGGTGAAATAGTCCCGCGAGTAGGATGGCTAAATGATACCGCGCGGATGGTCTGCTTTGATCATGAGCTTCCTATTTTATATTGTAAGGATACTCTCGTTTACTCTCATTGTTAGTAAGGCACAATGTGTTGTAATTTGATTATCATATATGTCCCCGGATTTGTTTGTGTTACCCTATGGTCATGCTTTTACGATGTGGGATTCCGGGGCATGAGACCACGTGGTATTTAGGACACAAGTGGGACTTGGTGTTCATGTATCCTTATTGGTGTTATTACATCATGCACTGCCGGCAGTGAGGAAAGATTCCACGGGCATGATTGATATTATGGGCGTGAGACCCATAGTTATATTTGAGTAGTGACTTTGAGGGCCTGCGTCCCTGACTTGATATGACTGCTTATGTGTTATGTACTGTAGGTTGGCTATCATACATGTCTCCTGTTTTGTTTAGACTGTTATGATTTTATTACGATTTCATCGCTCACATACTTGGTACATTCTTCAATCGACCTCTTCGGGCCGCGTTCACGCCGTGAGTTTAGGTACGCACCGTGATCGGCAGTGTAGGACCGCCTTTCGAGTTTTTGGATAGCTCCTCTGCTCGTGAGTTTATCATTTTGGTATAGTTCCTTGATGTGCTTTTGTACAGTTATGGGTACGGCGGGGCCTTGTCCCGTCATATTTCAGTAAAACTCTTAGAGGTCTGTATTCATATGTGGGATTGGACTCATGTGCAGTGTTGTGTCTTTTGTATGTATCATGGCAGCCTTGTCGGCTTTGCCCTTGCACGTACGTTGGTTTTAAAAAAAAAGAGGTGTTACTTCATTTCCGCAGTTTACTTAGTTGTTATGCAGGCGGTGCCTGTGTCGCACTACCACGCCCGGATCGGGGTGTGACAGAGTGGTATCAGAGCAGTCAGTCCTCGGAATGTCTACAGACCGTGTCTAGTAGAGTCTTGATTATCGGTGTGTTGCGCGCCACACCCATAAACAGGAGGCTACAGGACATTTAGGAGTTGGTTTCTATTCTTCTCACTCTAAGATCGTGCATAGAGCTGTGTTAGTAAGATAATTCCTCTCGACGTATTGTTGTGTTCTGATTATGCCTCGAGGGCAACAGCCTTGAAGGGCAAAAGAGTAGCAGGAGCTACTAGTCAGACGCAGAGAGTTGCTAGGGCTTATGCCCAGGGCATACCGGATGTGGTTCCGCGATGGCGAAGTTCTTCTTCGCGAGTTTTGAGGCCCCACACGAGCCTCCGCTTTCGATTAGGGAATACTTTAGGGTCATGAAGGAAGCCATTATGTTATTGACCGGATAGCGGTGCTACGATTTCATCGCAGGGGTTATTCGGCCGATGCACATGTGTACAGAGGGTAGAGGCCAGCGGAGATCTGCAGAAGAGAGCTAGACCGGTTGGTTATTCCGGTGAGTTTTGACGAGCCGCCTCAAAGATCGAGTGAGATATTCGCCGACCTACCCAAGACGTACCCGTTATACCGTATTTCGAGTATGTACTTGAGGCGACGTATTCAATTTGAGCCTTAAAGTAGGCATAGGTTCGAATTTGTGCATAACTACCAAAAGGAGTCGTTTTTCGACGAAACGTTTCCACAGCTTTCGTAGGGAAAATTCCGGCTATGTCAATAATAATTTTTGCGGATTTTTCCGAGAGACGTAACATTTTGGACCAACGGAGGGACATGTGTCACCTCGCATTGGAAGGCTTGACGCAACATTGACGATTGGGTCTTGTGTAGTAGGTAGGATATTTTGTGCAAAGTTGTGTGGTAGATGGATAAGGTACACATGGTTGAAATCTAGCCCTACACTTGCCTTACACTGAGTGATCTTGGCCGTTGGTTGGCCATGGCTTGACCTATAAATACCCTCTAAGTTGATGAACTTCTTCATCCTAAATTGTTCTAAGTCTTGAAAATCCTCCTCTCCTTGAGCTTTTAGTCCAACACCCTCTCCCTCTAGCCTAAGTGGTTCGGCCGAGGCCCTCCTAGCCTAGCCGAAAGTATCCCCTCCTCGAGGTGCTAGCCGGGGTACCCACTAGCCTAGTTGTTTTCGTATAATACCCTTGTTGTGGTATGGAAATACTCTCTAGTATTGTTATAATGTCCAAATACCTTGGCCCAAATACCTTGTAGTATTCCCAAGGTTACACTTATACAAAAGCCAGAAAATACTATTATACTTCCTCACCACAAAAATGAAACCCTAAGTAAATCTTCACCGTAGTTGAAGTTATAAGTAGAAGTTGGTTAGAACTTCTGGGTTGGTTGAACGGATTGAGCGCCGAGTAGGAGCTAAGCGTTGTTCAGATCGACATATAACTTGGATAATTTTGGGCTTATCGAGGTAAACACTCTTGACCTACATTGTAATTGGGAATTACATGTTGTAGGAATATATAGTTAAAGTATACTATATATAGAAGTGAACATAGTTGTGCGGCAATGTCTTTTGACTTAAGCACGAATAATACTTACGGCAATGTCTTGCGACTTAAGCTGAATTTAAAGAAGAGAAGCGAATCGTAATTACATAGGGTATCAGACATGAGACTTGTGTAGCATTCTTGTGTAGTAGAATTGTACACGTCGGTTAGGCGTGTTAACCCCTCGGTTGGCTTGGTAGCGGCCTCGATAGAGAGGAGATTTACGCTGTTGAGGGGAGGTCTTTGAATTTTCAGAATATTCTACGTCGGGATCTAAAGATATTAATAGGCGCTTTGTGGCCTCTATAGTCAGAGTACTACGTGTGGGTGATCCGCTGATCGAGTGTAGCCGCGGTTTGAGGTACTTGAGCGTTTTGCTATTAGCGATAATCGTCGCGAGGTATGTAAACCTCTTCCTATCTTTCAAGCATGATATGTGTATAACTATGTAGTGCGGTGACGCATACGTGTTAAATGTATTTGATTGGTTTAAAACATAAAGGGTTATAACGGCTTTATGGGAAGTTGGTTATAACAGCTTTATGTATATAAGAAAGTGCTTTGTGATTGTTAAAAGGTAGCTGATTTGACTTATAACTGACTTGATGGGTAATAATAAAGAACTTGAAGTCTTTCCTTAAGAAATCCTTTTTTTTTAAGAAGAGTAATACTTGGTTTTGAGAACTTAAGAGTTATACTAGCTTTATGGGAAGTTAGGTATAACGTCTAAAAGAGATAAAAAGAATGGCTATTTGATCTTAGAAGTTAAGAGACTTGATCTTATAAGATAAGAGACTTAACTTAATTAAATTGATTTGAAAGTTGTAAGATGTATGAAACCTCATTCGTGAGTAATGAGTACTTGGTTTCTAAAGAATAATGTTTTACTGATGTCGGAAATGATAATGAGTATCGACAATCCACTACAGCGCTAATAAAGGGAAATGTATTGAATAATGAAGTATTATTAAAACCAGTAGAAACCTCCATCTGCATAGAAGCTAAGATGAGACAAAATGATATTACATTTCCTAGATCATGGCTGCTTGATAAGATTTATTATGAACAAGAATAACCTACTCGCCTATGGCATATGTTACACAATTGTTTTAAAAAGAGATTAAGACATTGAACTATGAAACTTTTCTAAAAAGAGACTTGCGTAATTGAAATTAGGCAAACTGGAACTTTAGGGAAAAGAAAGGCATTGTGTTTTCTTAAATTGGTTTAAAACATAAGTATTATAACAGCTTTATAGGAAGATAGTTATAACGACTTTATGAAAACAAAAGGAGGGTTTTATCATTGGTTTTAATGTGGTAACGTGACTTTAAAAAGAGAAGTGTTTTGGTCTATAAAGAAGGCATAGTGTTGCCTTAATTTGGTTTTAAAAAGGAAAGTATGGAAGTTGTTTTGGTCTACTTAAAAGATATAAGTCACTCCATTTTATACTACGGGTATCGGGTGACTTTTATAGAAGGGAATAGATCTTTAAAAGGAATTTAACGTACGTAGTACTTTAGGGTTAAAACCCGGACCTTGGCATAAAAATGAAAGTACTTTGAGTTGTGAAACTTGCCTATGCTTGTTGTTGTGAAACTTGCCTATGCTTGTTGTTGTGAAACTTGTCTATGCTTGTCGTGATAGCCTTTGTTGTGCAAGAATTGTGTTTCTATACTACCGCGCCTCTCGATGGAGGGTCGGTTGACTTGTTGAGAACTTACTTGGACGTGACCGGCAGTGACGGATAAATTCCACGGGTACGTTCCTGTTGATAGTGTTACTTTTGTTAATCGCTTTGGACATACTGACACGATGCGTAGCGCACGGGTATGCTTCCACTTTGATTACCGCCTTGTTGTCTTATTGTTTCCCTTTGGACTCATCGACACGACGCGTAGCGCGGGTATGTTTCCATTTGGAATCTTTGTCTTATTGTTTCCTTTGGACTCATCGACACGATGCGTAGCGCACGGGTATGCTTCCATTTGGAATGTTGTCTTCTCGCCTTTGGACATATCGACACGATCGCGTAGCACGGGTATGCTCCCATTTGGATTTCTGTCTTGTTGTTATCATATCATGCATCGCGGCATGAGAAGGTACTCCACGCGTGATTGATGTTGTGGCGTGAGACCACGAATTGATATAAGCATATGTGTGTATCGTAGTTTGGTTATCATACCGCTCCCGCTTTTATAGACTATTATGATTTCATTTACTGATTTCTGATTTCACATACTTGGTACTTGTCAGACCTCGCCTTCGGGGCTGCGTTCATGCCGCAGTAAGTACATCTACCGTCGATCCGCGTTTAGGATCTCATTTCAGCGTTTTGGGAAGCTCCGTTTCGTCGAGGCTTATCTTTGTATGTTACCACGAGTCCGTAAGTTCTGCATGCTCGGGGTATGGCGGGGCCCTGTCCCATCATAGTTGTTGTATAAATCTTAGAGGTCTGTAGCACTGTTGTGGGCAGGGTGTAAGGATTGTAACTGTTCAAATGTTTATATATATATGTTGGGAGGCAACCGTTTTGGTTGGCCTATTTGCTTTTATTTATCATGTCTCTTGTTTCATAATTATGCTTTATGTTCCGCTGATTTTCTCTGATGTTGTATCACTAGGGTGCCCGGGGTAAGGCACCAGTCACGGGCCCCGTTTCGGGTCGTGACACCCCCGCAGATCACAGGTGGAAGATTGGACCCCACAAGGTATTTAGGAGCCAGTGCAAGCTCCAGGGATCGAGGTTCTCAGAGGAGCAGAGGATTTTCTCAGTCGAGGCCATTTATTCCTCAGTGTTCCAGATGTGGTAAGCGTCATTCGGGGAAATGTCGTTATGGCACAGGTGTTTGTTTTTATCAGGCCGTCCGCCATATTCGGTGGTATGTCCTTTAGAAAGAGCACCGTGAGTAGCTCGGCCTCCATGATTGGCGTTCCCAAGGCAGGGTGTACAAATGTTAGCCAGCCGTGGTGGAGGTCAGGGTGGAGTTTATGGTTCTGGCGGCCCTTCGAACCGCAGAGATGACGTGACTACTGGACAGGATCAGGAAGCGACACCGCACGGGGTTACAGGAATAGTTCGATTCTTTTGAATCATACGTGTGTTGATAGATTCAGATTTTACCCTAGCGTATATGTTTTGTTACACCCCGTATTTACAAGACATGTTTTAAGGTAGTACGTAAGAGCTCACAAGTGTTAAGATTTGAGACTTGTATAAAAATTATCGGAATTATGGAATTGTCGGAAAAACGTAATATTGTGGCGAATGGGAGGGCGACACGTGTTAACCCCCCCCCCCCTAGTGATGTCTTGGACGAATTTTACATGGGCACAAGGGTCATTTGACCCTTGTTAGGAAGACAAGTCTTGCTAGCCTTAGAGCTTGACAACATTGACTAAGTCAATGACCCCACATAGACTTGATATTTAGTAGAAACTCATCCAAACCTCACAAGTGTTCTAATCTACCCCCTCCAATGTTTTATATATTCATTCACATTGCAAGACTAGTTCCATACTTAGAAAAATTTCCACAAATATTGTGCTACACCTTGAGGTGCTCTCGGCCAAGCTCACTTCCAAGAAGAAAAAAATTCATTTCTTGTTCTTTAAGCTCCACACTTTAAACCAAGGTTCCTATGTGTATTGTAAGCATATCTCAATAGAAAAATCTTGGAAAAAAGTAGTTTACGGGTTAGTCGCAAAACGAAAACCTAAGGGTCTTTCTAGGTTTTGGATTGGAAGTTGAAGGAAAGTTGTTGGTATGGTTCTAAGGGTCTCAACGAGCGGATTGAAGTGTCTTGGAGAGGTTCTAAACTACTAGGAGCGACATCGGATTGGAATTGGATTAAGATTCGTTGAGGTATAATCTTGTCCTTTATTGTGTTACAAGATTATATATTTATATTGTTGTTGTTAGCTTTACGTGTTGCTAGCATGAAGTTGATATGTAGAAGTTTATAAGGATTGTGGATTGATTGTAGCCTTGGAAATCCGGAATGTAATGTAAGCCATGTTAAGTTGGATTTCAATTTAGTCGTTATTAGAATCGTCGCATGTTATTGATTTGAAGATTGTGGTAGTTTTAATCAAATGCGACTTGATATCATGTTATGATTAACAATTTGGATTGAAATGGAAATTTGATAAGTATTGGTATGGTTGAACTCTAGGTGGTCGAATTTGGACTTTTAGTTTGTTATTCATTTGCATTGGACTACTTTCTAAATTGTGAGCCAATTGGGGCTGTTTAGTTATTCATTTGTATTGAACTACCTTCTTTATTGTTGTGAGCCAATTGGGGCTGTTTGGTTATTGTATTTCGGCCTTGAAAAAGGTGGCAAAGTGAGTAGAAACAAAGGAGGTGATGTCCGATTTTTCCGTAGAATTTAGCGACTTAGCACCTAGAATATTCTACGTTTGAAATAACAGGTTAATGGACGTACTGTGACCATTATAGGTTGAAGTACTAAGTATAGTGTATCCTACTTGAAGAATGGAATAGCTCAAGGTTGAAGTACTTTGGAGCATTTTGCTATTTGTCGACAATCGTCGCGAGGTATGTGAACCTCTTCTTTCCTTGGCATGATCCTACGTATGAAATCTCCATGTGATAGTATTTCAAGATTCCTTCTACTCTTAGAAGTTAAGAAGTATTTACATTGTTGAATCTAAGTTAAGAGTATGTTTAAATTGTCCTAAGTCCTTACTAGGTCTTATGGGAGACGTTGGTAAGAACGGTTAGGAAGTTATGAGATTTGATTTAAAGGCTATGTGTCTTGATTTGTTTAAAGTAAGTAAGTGGATTTTATGTTCGAAAATGACTTGAATTTATATGTGAAAAGGGGATTGATTTTAAAAGTGGAAGTTATATGATTTTAAGGGAATGAATTACTTGGTTTTGGAAGGTATGGAACTTTATATGTTTTTGTATAAGTAATTGGGCTTTAAAGGAAGTATGTTATGAAGTTTGAAGACTAAGAACTTTGATTGTCTTTTAAGGATTATGAAGTTTTAAGCGATACGATTCTTTTTAAGTATGTATGTACGTAGTATCTTTGGATCCCGTTTTCCTAAATGTTGTAAGAATAAAAGTGACATAAGTTCTCTAAAATGAATGGTTGTTATAATAGCTTTATGGGAAGTTGTTATGACGACTTAAGAAGAAGTGAAAAGATGGTTTAAAAATGTTACGTAAGGAAAAATCACACCGAGCCTACAAATAGGCCGGATTACGTTATGAGATACAGAGAGCCTACAAATAGGCCGGATTACGTTATGAGATACACCGAGCCTACAAATAGGACAGATTACGTTATGAGATACACAAAGCTTACAAATAGGCCGGATTACGTTATGAGATACACCGAGCCTACACATAGGCCGGATTACGCCATATTACCCCGAGCCTACACATAGGCCGGGTTACGTCATCTTACACCGAGCCCCACAGGCGGGCCGGATTATGCTACATGATTCCACAGTACACCGAGCCCCACAGGCGGGCCGGGTTATGTCACATGATTCATCAGTACACCGTGCCCCGCAAATGGGCCGGATTATGTTATGTAAGATATGTAAGTTATGTGAAAAAGACTGGATTAAACTCTTAAGTATGTATGTAAGAATATGTTGTTAAATTTTATTGAAAGAAGGAAAGGAACGGTTAATATATGATTGATTTCAGGAGTTAAAAGGACATTCTTTTATACAGATATGATTTGGTTATTGCATTTTATTTCTGTTCCATACTCGGTACCTGTTGTACTGACCCCCTTCGGGGGGCTGCGTTCATGCCCGCAGGTGATAGGTACACAGGTTGGTAATCCTTGCTCTTAGGATCTCTGTTCAGTTTTTGGAAAGAAGCCCCTTTCACTCCGGAGGCTTATCTTTTGGTACGGTTTCCCTGATGTGGTAGACTTATGTACATTTAGGGGTATGGCGGGGCCCTGTCCCACCGCAGTTGTAATTCTTAGAGGTCTGTAGTTACATATTGTGGGTTGGTTTGTAAAACGAAAGGGATGTGACTGCTGTTGTTATGTATATATATATGTGTCCAGGAAGGTAGCCTTATCGGCTAACCTGTGGTTTAATTTCTCGTTATTTTATTTTATAAGTTTCATGTATGTTCATTGCTATTCTCTCGATGTATACTTGAGCAGGTGCGGGTAGGGCACGATGCGAGCCGTGGTCGGGTCGTGACAAAAGTGGTATCAGAGCAGTTAGTCATCGGAAAGTGTCTACGCACCGGTTCAGTAAGTCTTGATTATCGGTGTGTTGTGCACCACATCTATAATCGTGAGGTTGCAGGACATTTAGGATTGTTTCCATTCTTCTCACTCGAGATCGTGCAAGAGATTGTATTAATAGGTTGATCCGTCTCGGCGTATTCTTATGTATGTGAATCAGCTATGCCTCGCGGAGCGACGAGGCCCGTGGCGGCAAGGCAGCAGAGGCGCGATGGCGCAGAGTTACGAGTCGGACACGAATATGCACGAGGTAGTGGCGGTCGGCGAGTTCACCACGCCGCAGATAGGAGCCGAGGCGGCGGTAGCTCGAGGTTCCGTGCGAGCCTCGCCCGCGGCCGGGCCGAGTATAGAGACTACGGGAGCGGATCCGATTATTGACCAAGATAGTAGTCGGGCAGCACGACAGTGAGCAGCATCCCACCCGGCAGCGGTTTGCGGATTAGGGATTTTCTAGGATGTCATCCACCTGAGTTTTATGGTTCGAGGTCTGATGAGGATCCGCAGGAGTTCATTCGCGACTACAATGACCACGCAGGTTCTTAGGGCTTGAGACGAGTGCATTACGCTAGCCTCCTACCGTTACGCGATATCGCGTTGAACCGGTTTGAGTCGTGGTTGCTTTCAAGAGCTGATAATGCTCTTCCGGTGTTTGGGAGGAGTTCTGAGGCCTTCATGGATCACTTTTTGCCTCACGAGATGAGAGAGCCGGGTAGATGATTCTTGACCTTGAGGCAGAACGGGAGGACTATCAGAGAGTATAGCTTGGAGTTTGACTCCTTGGCCAGACATGCGCATACTATTGTGGCTAACATGGCTGATAGAGTTCATCGCTATGTTATGGGGCTAGACCGTTATATGATCACTGCTTGCCTGGGAGTAGCCCTTCAGCCAGGAATGGATATTGCCAGGATGCAGACTTATGCACAGGGGATCGAGGACAGGGAGAGAGAGGACCGACCAGGCCAAGGCCAGCCCAAGAGGGCCAGGACGACAGGGTTGATGTGATTTTCAAGCGCGAGAGCCTCGCAGCAGCTAGGTCTACAGTTCACCGACACGCAGTGCTCCTTCCCGATTTTACGCGGAGGTTAGATCGGCCGGTAATTCGGAGCCGGTGAGCTCGTGGCTTGATTCGTATACGCACATGGGTTCTAGACAGTCTGGGCCCCTCTTCCCTCAGTGTTCACAGTGTGGCCGGCATCACCATGGGGAATGTCGTCGTGCTCACGGTGCTGTTTTGCTGTGGCCGTGGGCCATATGTTGAGGATTGTCCTAGTAGGAGAGTTGCGGGAGGATAGAAAAGTCTACCGGATCAGTTGCGGGTTCTTCGCCTTCAGTAGCTAGGCAGGATGTTCATCCACCGGCAGGCCGTGGCAGGGGTCGTGGTGGAAGTTTCCAGTTTTAGCGGTCCTTTGAACCGCCTATATGAATTCAGGTATAACTTCGGCCCTTTACAGATCTGTATGCATGATAAGGTTATTTTATGTTTAAGTATCAAGAACGGATAATATTGAAATTATGTACGTATGCTAGAAGTAAGTTGGAAGTATGAAAAGATAATCTTTTTAGGCCTTGAATGTGAGTATATAGTGATGATGCACACTATGGATTGTTTCCTCGTTTGGTTTGTGATGGATAAATATGCAAGTGCGGTATATTAGGGCCATATGTGGCATAATTAGGTTTTGCTAAGTGCAAGTTTATGAGACTATGCCAAGGAATGATAGATTGAGCTCCGAAAGAACATTCGGGGACGAATGTTTCTAAGGGGGGAAGAATGTTACACCCCGTATTTACAAGACATGTTTTAAGGTAGTACGTAAGAGCTCACAAGTGTTAAGATTTGAGACTTGTAAAAAAATTATCGGAATTATGGAATTGTCGGAAAAACGTAATATTGTGACGAATGGGAGGGCGACACGTGTCACCCCCCCTTAGTGATGTCTTGGACGAATTTTACATGGGCACAAGGGTCATTTGACCCTTGTTAGGAAGACAAGTCTTGCTAGCCTTAGAGCTTGACAACATTGACTAAGTCAATGACCCCACATAGACTTGATATTTAGTAGAAACTCATCCAAACCTCACAAGTGTTCTAATCTACCCCCTCCAATGTTTTATATATTCATTCACATTGCAAGACTAGTTCCATACTTAGAAAAATTTCCACAAATATTGTGCTACACCTTGAGGTGCTCTCGGCCAAGCTCACTTCCAAGAAGAAAAAATTTCGTTTCTTGTTCTTTAAGCTCCACACTTTAAACCAAGGTTCCTATGTGTATTGTAAGCATATCTCAATAGAAAAATCTTGGAAAAAAGTAGTTTACGGGTTAGTCGCAAAACGAAAACCTAAGGGTCTTTCTAGGTTTTGGATTGGAAGTTGAAGGAAAGTTGTTGGTATGGTTCTAAGGGTCTCAACGAGCGGATTGAAGTGTCTTGGAGAGGTTCTAAACTACTAGGAGCGACTTCGGATTGGAATTGGATTATGATTCGTTGAGGTATAATCTTGTCCTTTAATGTGTTACAAGATTATATATTTATATTGTTGTTGTTAGCTATACGTGTTGCTAGCATGAAGTTGATATGTAGAAGTTTATAAGGATTGTGGATTGATTGTAGCCTTGGAAATCCGGAATGTAATGTAAGCCATGTTAAGTTGGATTTCAATTTAGTCGTTATTAGAATCGTCGCATGTTATTGATTTGAAGATTGTGGTAGTTTTAATCAAATGCGACTTGATATCATGTTATGATTAACAATTTGGATTGAAATGGAAATTTGATAAGTATTGGTATGGTTGAACTCTAGGTGGTCGAATTTGGACTTTTAGTTTGTTATTCATTTGCATTGGACTACTTTCTAAATTGTGAGCCAATTGGGGCTGTTTAGTTATTCATTTGTATTGGACTACCTTCTTTATTGTTGTGAGCCAATTGGGGCTGTTTGGTTATTGTATTTCGGCCTTGAAAAAGGTGGCAAAGTGAGTAGAAACAAAGGAGGTGCTGTCCGATTTTTCCGTAGAATTTAGCGACTTAGCACCTAGAATATTCTACGTTTGAAATAAGAGGTTAATGGACGTACTGTGACCATTATAGGTTGAAGTACTAAGTATAGTGTATCCTACATGAAGAATGGAATAGCTCAAGGTTGAAGTACTTTGGAGCATTTTGCTACTTGTCGACAATCGTCGTGAGGTATGTGAACCTCTTCTTTCCTTGGCATGATCCTACGTATGAAATCTCCATGTGATAGTATTTCAAGATTCTTTCTACTCTTAGAAGTTAAGAAGTATTTACATTGTTGAATCTAAGTTAAGAGTATGTTTAAATTGTCCTAAGTCCTTACTAGGTCTTATGGGAGACGTTGGTAAGAACGGTTAGGAAGTTATGAGATTTGATTTAAAGGCTATGTGTCTTGATTTGTTTAAAGTAAGTAAGTAGATTTTATGTTCGAAAATGACTTGAATTTATATGTGAAAAGGGGATTGATTTTAAAAGTGGAAGTTATATGATTTTAAGGGAATGAATTACTTGGTTTTGGAAGGTATGGAACTTTATATGTTTTTGTATAAGTAATTGGGCTTTAAAGGAAGTATGTTATGAAGTTTGAAGACTAAGAACTTTGATTGTCTTTTAAGGATTATGAAGTTTTAAGCGATACGATTCTTTTTAAGTATGTATGTACGTAGTATCTTTGGATCCCGTTTTCCTAAATGTTGTAAGAATAAAAGTGACATAAGTTCTCTAAAATGAATGGTTGTTATAATAGCTTTATGGGAAGTTGTTATGACGACTTAAGAAGAAGTGAAAAGATGGTTTAAAAATGTTACGTAAGGAAAAATCACACCGAGCCTACAAATAGGCCGGATTACGTTATGAGATACACCGAGCCTACAAATAGGCGGACACGTTATGAGATACACGAGCCTACAAATAGGGCGGATTACATTATGAGATACACCGAGCCTACAAATAGGCGGATTACGTTATGAGATACAGAGCCTACACATAGGCGGTGTTATACCGTATTTCCAGAGTATGTGCGAGGACGTGCGTAGGAAATTTCGAACGAGAATAGGCTTGGCGAATTATTTTTGTACACAACACCCGACAGAGTCGTTTTTTAGAAACGTTTTCACAGCTTTCGTAGGGGAATTTCCGGCTATGTCATTTTTATTTTTGCGGATTTTTCCGAGAGACGAAACATTTTTGGACCAACGGGAGGGTGACACTTGTCACCCTCGTTGACTGATAAAGAGGAGGCTTGGCCTTGGCCGATTGGTTCATGGTTTTGTGCCTTGTTTTGGCCTTGTTTTGTGGCTTGTTTTGTGCCATGTTTTGTGGAGTAGGGGTTAGGGTGCACTTGGCTTGATCTTGGCCTTACACTTGCCTTGCACTTGGCTAGATCTTGGCCATTGGTTGGCCTTTGGTTTTGCTATAAATTCCCCTTATGTTGATGAACTCTTCATCCACAAATGAAACCTCCAAGCCTAAAATCCTCCCTCCTCTTGTGTTGTGTTCGGCCCAACACCTCCCCTTTGAGTGGCCTTGTGGCCGAGAGCCTCCCCCTCCCCCTTTGTGGTGCCTTGGCCGTGGGGTACCCCCCCCCTAGCCTAGTTGTTTCGTATAATACCCCTTGTTGTGGTATAGAAATACTCTCCTAGTATTGTTATAATGTCCAAATACCTTGGCCCAAATACCTTGTAGTATTCCCAAGGTTACACTTATACAAAAGCCCAGAAAATACGATTATACTTCCTTTAGCCACAAAAACCGAAACCCTAAGGAAAACCTCCATAGTTAGTTGGAGTGCTATGTAGAAGTTGGTTAGAACTTCTAAGGGTTGTTTGGAGCGGGTTGGAGCACCGGAGTAGAGCGAAACTTTGCTAAGGATCGACATTAAACTCGGATAATTATGGGCTTATCGAGGTAAATATCTTGTCCCTCTATTGTAATTGGAAATTACATGTTGTTTGAATATATAGTTGAAGTATACTATATATAGAACTGAACGTGGTTAGTTGGCAATGTCTTTTGACTTAAGCCCAAGAATCGAATCGAATCAGACATGAGACTTGTGTAGTAATCTTGTGGAGTAGAATTGTACCGTTCGGGTTAGATGTATAACCCCTGGTTGGCTTGGTAGCGGCCAGTTAGAGGAGGAGATTTACGCTGTTGCGGGGGGGGGAGGTGCTGCCGAATTTTCTGTAGAATGTTCTACGATAAGATCTTGATGTTAATAAGCGCCTTGTGGCCTTATAGGTTGAAGTACTACGTGTGGCGCGTTCTACTTGGCTTAAGGAGTAGCCGACAGTTGGAAGTACTTGGAGCGTTTTGCTATTAGTCGATACTCGTCGCGAGGTATGTGAACCTCTTCCTATCTCTTCTAGCATGATATGTGTGAACTATGTAGTATGCAGGCGCACATGTACTAAATGTATTTGATTGGTGTAAAACATAAAGTGTTATAACGGCTTTATGGGAAGTTGGTTATAACGGCTTTATGTTGGTAAGAAAATACATGTGGTTTTTAAAAGGTAAATCGATTTGAACTATAAGCGGCTTGTTATGTGTTAATAAAGAACTTGAAGTATTTCAAAAGAGTTTTGAATCATTTTGAAAGAAGAAGTAATACTTGGTTTTTGAAAACTTAAGAGTTATACTAGCTTTATGGGAGTTAGGTATAACGGCTTAAGAATGTTTTACTGATTTCGGAAATCAGAATGTGTATCGACAAACCACAGCAGCGTTAATAAAGGGAAATGTTTTGATTAATTAAGTATTAATAAAACCAGTAGCAACTTCCATCCGCATAGAAGCTAAGATGAGACAAAATGATATTTCCTAGATCATGGTTCTTTGTAATAAGATTGTTATAAACAAGAATATCCTACTCACATATAAGACTTATGTTTCTCAGTTGTTTAAAAGAAATTATATTCTTAAATGAATAAGGCTATGAACCACGAAACCTTTCTAAAATAAGAAACGTGAACATTTGAAATTAGGCAAACTTGGACGTTTGGAAAATAATGTTGTTACTTGATTTTACAAAGGTAAGAGTTGTGGTTTTCTTAAAAGGACAGTCACTCTATTTTATACTACGGGTATTGTGTGACTTATGTGAAAGAAACGTATCTTTTAAAGATTTAATGTATGAAGTACTTTGGGGATAGGTACCCGAACTTGTTAGTAGAAAGTACCTTGTGTGAATAACTTGATTGTATTGGTTTGAGATAGCCTTGTAATACTTCCTTGTTGATTTGATAAGTAAGCATGTTAGGATGCTACGTGTGTTAGTATCTTGTGATTATTGTGTAAGGGGGTCACTCTTGTTGTGCTTACGTTGTCAAACGTTAAGCGTTAGATCGTTATTGCATCACATACCCTCGACTTATTATACCGAGGGCTTGCCACCCTTGATGCGGGTCTATACGGCCTATGCGATCCTTGTGACTATGCGGAGCGCGGTAGCTCGGGATTGATCATTCCGGTGTTTAGCCCGACGCGGGGATTCCTACGCGATGCAGTGAGACTATGCGATCTTTTGAGACTATGCGGCTGCGGAGCCTGGCGGATACCGAGGGTTAGCCGCCGACGCGAGGTATACCTCAGCGATGCAGGACCATGATTCGAGGAATACCTCATGCGGGTCTGGGTGACCTATGCGAGTCTGCGAGAGTTCCAAGGATAGACGCGACATTGATATTGCGGGCGAGTGGCGGCCGATCATGTGGTGCGGTCCAGAAAGACCTCGGGTTTGTGGTATTTTTGCATGCTGGTCTTAGTAGTCGGCTATGCCTTCGTACTTGCCCCGTACGGTTTTATTGTGATAACTTTGAGGGCGTGAGTCCCTGACTTGACATGACTGCTTACTTATTGTGAACTGTAGTTTGGTTATCATACATGTCTCCTGCTTTATAGACTATTATGATTTCATTTCTGATTTTTGATTCACATACTTGGTACTCAGATCGACCTCCTTCGAAGTGCGTTCATGCCGCAGGTAAAGGTACACCAGTCATTGATCCTCGCTCTTAGGGTCACAGTTCAGCGTGTGGGAAAGCTCCGTTTCTCCGGAGGCTTATCAGTGGTATAGTCCCCTGTTGTTGTAGGTGTTTACATTCAGGGGTATGGCGGGGCCCTGTCCCGCCATTGTTGTCGTATCATTTCTTAGAGGGCTGTAGTACTGTGGTGCGCAGGGTTTGTAAAAAGGATTAAACTGTTCATGTTGGAAAAAGTTGTTATTTATATATATGCCGAAAGGCAAGTTTTTCTCAGATTATGGTTTCATATTTCATAATATGTCTTGTATTGTTTTATGTTCCGCTGATTACTCTGATGTTGTATCACTAGGGTGCCCGGGGTAAGACATCACCACGGGCCGAATCGGTCGACAGCGGATTACGCCATATTACCCGAGCCTACACATAGGCCGGGTTACGCTATCTTACACCGAGCCCCACAAAGGGCGGATTATGCTACATGATTCCACAAGACACCGAGCCCCACAAAGCGGGCGGTTATGTCACATGATTCATCAAGACACCGCGTGCCCCGCAAATGGGCCGGATTATGTTATGTAAGATATGTAAGTTATGTGAAAAAGACTGGATTAAACTCTTAAGTATGTATGTAAGAATATGTTGTTAAATTTTATTGAAAGAAGGAAAGGAACGGTTAATATATGATTGATTTCAGGAGTTAAAAGGACATTCTTTTATACAGATATGATTTGGTTATTGCATTTTATTTCTGTTCCATACTCGCACTGTTATCGACTTCTTCGGGCTGCGTCAAATGCCCGCAGTGATAGTACAGTTGGTAATCTTTGCTCTTAGGATCTCTGCTCGTTTTTGGAAAGAAGCCCTTTCACTCCGAGGCTTATCTTTTAGTGCAGTTTCACGATGTGGTAGACTTATGTACATTCAGGGTATGGCGGGGCCCTGTCCCGCCGCAGCTTGTAATTCTTAAGTCCGTAGTTACATATTGTGGGTTGGTTTGTAAAACGAAAGGGATGTGGATCTTTGTTGTTATGTATATGTATATGTGTCCAGGAAGGTAGCCTTATCGGCTAACCTGTGGTTTAATTTCTCGTTATTTTATTTTATAAGTTTCATGTATGTTCCGCTGCTATTCTCTGATGTATACCTGAACAGGGTGCCCAGGTAGGGCACCAGTCGCGGGCCCGGGGTCGGGTCGTGACAAAAGTGGTATCAGAGCAGTTAGTCCTCGGAAAGTGTTTACAGACCGTGTCTAATAGAGTCTTGATTATCGGTGTGTTGTGCACTACATCTATAATCGTGAGGTCGCAGGACATTTAGGATTGATTTCCATTCTTCTCACTCGGGATCGTGCATTAGAGTCAGTATTAATAGGTTGATCCGTCTCGACGTATTCTTATGTATGTGAATCCGTTATGCCTCCACCGGCGCACCAGTGGCCCAGGGCAAGGCAAACAGCAGGAGGCGCGAGGCGCAGAGAGTTACTGCGAGTCGGGCACGAATATGCACGAGGTAGTAGGCGTCGGTGAAGTTCAGCCACGCCGCGAAGATTAGAGGAGCCGAGAGCGCAAGAGCTCCGAGGTTCCGTACGAGCCTCGAGCCCGCAGCCGGTGCCGAGTATAGAGACTACGGGAGCGGATCCGATTATTGACCAAGATAGTAGTCTGGCGGCGTGACAGAGCAGCAACCACCCAGAGCCGGTTTGCGGATTAGGGATTTTCTAGGATGTCATCCACGAGTTTTATGGTTAGAGGTCGATGAGGATCCGCAGGAGTTCATTCGCAGCTACAATGACCACGCAGGTTCTTAGGGCTTGAGACAGAGTCTGTTACGCTAGCCTCCACCGTTACGCGATATCGCGTTGAACCGGTTTGAGTCGTGGTTGCTTTCAAGAGGTGATAATGCTCTTCCGGTGTTTGGGAGGAGTTTACTGAGGCCTTCATGGATCACTTTTTGCCTCACGAGATGAGGAGACCCGGGTAGGCAGATTCTTGACCTTGAGGCGAGCGGGAGGACTATCGAGAGTATAGCTTGGAGTTTGACTCCTGGCCGCATACGCGCATACTATTGTGGCTAACATGGGCGATAGAGTTCATCGCTATGTTATGGGGCTAGACCGTTATATGATCACCGCTGTTCGAGTAGCCCTTCACCAGAATGGATATTGCGGAGATGCACTTATGCACTGAGGATCGAGGCAGGAGAGAGAGGACCGACCAGGCCAAGGCCACCAAGAGGCGGTGACGCAGGGTTGAGTGGTGATTTTCAAGGCGGAGAGCCTCAAGTGAGCTAGGTCTACGCTCACCAAGACAGAGTGCTCCTTCCCGATTTACGGCGGAGGTTAGATCGGCCGATTAGTCGGAGCCGTCGAGCTCCGTGGCTTGGATTCAGATACGCACATGGGTTCTAGACGATGCAGGCCCTCTTCCTCGATGTTCACAGTGCCGGCATCACCACGGGAATGTCGTCGCTCATCGGTGCTGTTTTGCTGTGGTCGAGGCCATATGTTGAGGATTGTCCTAGTAGGAGAGTTGCGGGAGGGATAGAAAAGTCTACCGGATCGATTGCGGGTTCTTCGCCTTGATAGCTAGGGCAGATGTTCATCCACCGGCAGCCGTGGCAGGGTCGTGGTGGAAGTTTCGATTTAGCGGTCCTTTGAACCGCCTATATGAATCAGTATAACTCGGCCCTTTACAGATCTGTATGCATGATAAGGTTATTTTATGTTTAAGTATCAAGAACGGATAATATTGAAATTATGTACGTATGCTAGAAGTAAGTTGGAAGTACGAAAAGATAATCTTTTTAGGCCTTGAATGTGAGTATATAGTGATGATGCACACTATGGATTGTTTCCTCGTTTGGTTTGTGATGGATAAATATGCAAGTGCGGTATATTAGGGCCATATGTGGCATAATTAGGTTTTGCTAAGTGCAAGTTTATGAGACTATGCCAAGGAATGATAGATTGAGCTCCGAAAGAACATTCGGGGACGAATGTTTCTAAGGGGGGAAGAATGTTACACCCCGTATTTACAAGACATGTTTTAAGGTAGTACGTAAGAGCTCACAAGTGTTAAGATTTGAGACTTGTAAAAAAATTATCGGAATTATGGAATTGTCGGAAAAACGTAATATTGTGACGAATGGGAGGGCGACACGTGTCACCCCCCTTAGTGATGTCTTGGACGAATTTTACATGGGCACAAGGGTCATTTGACCCTTGTTAGGAAGACAAGTCTTGCTAGCCTTAGAGCTTGACAACATTGACTAAGTCAATGACCCCACATAGACTTGATATTTAGTAGAAACTCATCCAAACCTCACAAGTGTTCTAATCTACCCCCTCCAATGTTTTATATATTCATTCACATTGCAAGACTAGTTCCATACTTAGAAAAATTTCCACAAATATTGTGCTACACCTTGAGGTGCTTTCGGCCAAGCTCACTTCCAAGAAGAAAAAATTTCGTTTCTTGTTCTTTAAGCTCCACACTTTAAACAAAGGTTCCTATGTGTATTGTAAGCATATCTCAATAGAAAAATCTTGGAAAAAAGTAGTTTACGGGTTAGTCGCAAAACGAAAACCTAAGGGTCTTTCTAGGTTTTGGATTGGAAGTTGAAGGAAAGTTGTTGGTATGGTTCTAAGGGTCTCAACGAGCGGATTGAATTGTCTTGGAGAGGTTCTAAACTACTAGGAGCGACTTCAAATTGGAATTGGATTAAGATTCGTTGAGGTATAATCTTGTCCTTTAATGTGTTACAAGATTATATATTTATATTGTTGTTGTTAGCTATACGTGTTGCTAGCATGAAGTTGATATGTAGAAGTTTATAAGGATTGTGGATTGATTGTAGCCTTGGAAATCCGGAATGTAATGTAAGCCATGTTAAGTTGGATTTCAATTTAGTCGTTATTAGAATCGTCGCATGTTATTGATTTGAAGATTGTGGTAGTTTTAATCAAATGCGACTTGATATCATGTTATGATTAACAATTTGGATTGAAATGGAAATTTGATAAGTATTGGTATGGTTGAACTCTAGGTGGTCGAATTTGGACTTTTAGTTTGTTATTAATTTGCTTTGGACTACTTTATTAATTGTTAGCCAATTGGGGCTTTTTTTTTATTGATTTGTATTTGAGTTCCTTGTTTTTTGTTGTGAGCAAATTGTGGGTGTTTTTTTATTGTATTTCTGCCTTGAAAAGGTGGCAAAATGAGTAGAAACAAAGGAGGTCTTTGTCCGATTTTTCCGTAGAATTTAGCGACTTAGCACCTAGAATATTCTACGTTTGAAATAAGAGGTTAATGGACGCATTGTGACCATTATAGGTTGAAGTACTAAGTATAGTGTATCTACTTGAAGAATGGAATAGCTCAAGGTTGAAGTACTTTGGAGCATTTTGCTACTTGTCGACAATCGTCGCGAGGTATGTGAACCTCTTCTTTCCTTGGCATGATCCTACGTATGAAATCTCCATGTGATAGTATTTCAAGATTCCTTCTACTCTTAGAAGTTAAGAAGTATTTACATTGTTGAATCTAAGTTAAGAGTATGTTTAAATTGTCCTAAGTCCTTACTAGGTCTTATGGGAGACGTTGGTAAGAACGGTTAGGAAGTTATGAGATTTGATTTAAAGGCTATGTGTCTTGATTTGTTTAAAGTAAGTAAGTGGATTTTATGTTCGAAAATGACTTGAATTTATATGTGAAAAGGGGATTGATTTTAAAAGTGGAAGTTATATGATTTTAAGGGAATGAATTACTTGGTTTTGGAAGGTATGGAACTTTATATGTTTTTGTATAAGTAATTGGGCTTTAAAGGAAGTATGTTATGAAGTTTGAAGACTAAGAACTTTGATTGTCTTTTAAGGATTATGAAGTTTTAAGCGATACGATTCTTTTTAAGTATGTATGTACGTAGTATCTTTGGATCCCGTTTTCCTAAATGTTGTAAGAATAAAAGTGACATAAGTTCTCTAAAATGAATGGTTGTTATAATAGATTTATGGGAAGTTGTTATGACGACTTAAGAAGAAGTGAAAAGATGGTTTAAAAATGTTACGTAAGGAAAAATCACACCGAGCCTACAAATAGGCCGGATTACGTTATGAGATACACCGAGCCTACAAATAGGCCGGATTACGTTATGAGATACACCGAGCCTACAAATAGGCCGGATTACGTTATGAGATACACCGAGCCTACACATAGGCCGGATTACGCCATATTACCCCGAGCCTACACATAGGCCGGGTTACGTCATCTTACACCGAGCCCCACAGGCGGGCCGGATTATGCTACATGATTCCACAGTACACCGAGCCCCACAGGCGGGCCGGGTTATGTCACATGATTCATCGACACCGTGCCCGCAAATGGGCGGATTATGTTATGTAAGATATGTAAGTTATGTGAAAAGACCTGGATTAAACTCTTAAGTATGTATGTAAGAATATGTTGTTAAATTTTATTGAAAGAAGGAAAGGAACGGTTAATATATGATTGATTTCAGGAGTTAAAAGGACATTCTTTTATACAGATATGATTTGGTTATTGCATTTTATTTACTCCATACTCGCACTGTTAGATCGACTTCTGGGCCGAAGTGCGTTCATGCCCGCAGGTGATAGGTACACAAGTTGGTAATCCTTGCTCTTAGGATCTCTGTTCAGTTTTTGGAAAGAAGCCCCTTTCACTCCGGAGGCTTATCTTTTGGTACGGTTTCCCTGATGTGGTAGACTTATGTACATTCAGGGGTATGGCGGGGCCCTGTCCCTTGTTGTAATTCTTAGAGTGCAGAGTTACATATTGTGGGTTGGTTTGTAAAAGGAAAGGGATGTGATCATTTGTTATGTATATGTATATGTGTCCAGGAAGGTAGCCTTATCGGCTAACCTATGGTTTAATTTCTCGTTATTTTATTTTATAAGTTTCATGTATGTTCCGCTGCTATTCTCTAATGTATACTTGAACAGGGTGCCCAGGTAGGGCACCAGTCGCGGGCCCGGGGTCGGGTCGTGACAAAAGTGGTATCAGAGCAGTTAGTCCTCGGAAAGTGTCTACAGACCGTGTCTAGTAGAGTCTTGATTATCGGTGTGTTGTGCACCACTTCTATAATCAGGAGGCTGCAGGCCAGTTAGGAGTGGTTTCCATGTTTCTCACTCGAGATCGTGCAAGAGAGTGTATTAATAGGTTGATCCGTCTGCCGTATTCTTATGAATGTGAATCAGTTATGCCTCCACGGAAGGCGACCAGGCCCGTGGCAAGGCAAAGCAGCAGGAGGCGCCGATGGCGCAGAGAGTTACGAGTCGGGCACGCAATATACGCCGAGGTAGTAGGCGGTCGGCGAGTTCACCACGCCAGGGTATTAGAGGAGCCGAGGCGCGAGCTCCAGAGGTTCCGCACGAGCCTCGATTCCGCAGCCGGGTGCTGAGTATAGAGACTACGGGGAGCAGATCCGATTATTGACCAGTATACTAGTTGGGCAGCGCCGACAGGAGCAGGCAGCCCACCCCAGAGCCGACAGTTTGCGGATTAGGGATTTTCTAGGATGTCATCCACCTGAGTTTTATGGTTCGAGGTCTGATGAGGATCCGCAGGAGTTCATTCGGCAGCTACAGCGGACCACGCAGGTTCTTAGGGCTTCAGAGACAGAGTCTGTTACGCTAGCCTCCTACCGGTTACGCGATATCGCGTTGAACTGGTTTGAGTCGTGGTTGCTTTCAAGAGGTGATGATGCTCTTCCAGCTGTTTGGGAGGAGTTTACAGAGGCCTTCATGGATCACTTTTTGCCTCCTGAGATGAGGAGAGCCCGGGTAGACAGATTCTTGACCTTGAGGCAGAACGGGAGGACTATCAGAGAGTATAGCTTGGAGTTTGACTCCTTGGCCAGACATGCGCATACTATTGTGGCTAACATGGCTGATAGAGTTCATCGCTATGTTATGGGGCTAGACCGTTATATGATCACTGCTTGCCTGGGAGTAGCCCTTCAGCCAGGAATGGATATTGCCAGGATGCAGACTTATGCACAGGGGATCGAGGACAGGGAGAGAGAGGACCGACCAGGCCAAGGCCAGCCCAAGAGGCCGTGGCAGCGGGTTGTGGTGATTTTCAAGGCGGAGAGCCTCAGCAGCAGGCTAGGTCTACAGTTCAGCCGGCACAGAGTGCTCCTTCCCAGTTTTCTGGCGGAGGGTTAGATCAGCCGGGTAATTCGGGAGCCGGTCAGAGCTCCAGGGCTTCGGATTCGTATACGCACATGGGTTCTAGACAGTCGGGGCCCCTCTTCCCTCAGTGTTCACAGTGTGGCCGGCATCACCATGGGGAATGTCGTCGTGCTACTGGTGCCTGTTTTTCCTGTGGCCGTCAGGGCCATATGTTGAGGGATTGTCCTAGTAGGAGAGTTGCAGGAGGGATAGAAAAGTCTACCGGATCAGTTGCGGGTTCTTCGCCTTCAGTAGCTAGGCAGGATGTTCATCCACCGGCAGGCCGTGGCAGGGGTCGTGGTGGAAGTTTCCAGTTTTAGCGGTCCTTTGAACCGCCTATATGAATTCAGGTATATCTTCGGCCCTTTACAGATCTGTATGCATGATAAGGTTATTTTATGTTTAAGTATCAAGAACGGATAATATTGAAATTATGTACGTATGCTAGAAGTAAGTTGGAAGTACGAAAAGATAATCTTTTTAGGCCTTGAATGTGAGTATATAGTGATGATGCACACTATGGATTGTTTCCTCGTTTGGTTTGTGATGGATAAATATGCAAGTGCGGTATATTAGGGCCATATGTGGCATAATTAGGTTTTGCTAAGTGCAAGTTTATGAGACTATGCCAAGGAATGATAGATTGAGCTCCGAAAGAACATTCGGGGACGAATGTTTCTAAGGGGGGAAGAATGTTACACCCCGTATTTACAAGACATGTTTTAAGGTAGTACGTAAGAGCTCACAAGTGTTAAGATTTGAGACTTGTAAAAAAATTATCGGAATTATGGAATTGTCGGAAAAACGTAATATTGTGACGAATGGGAGGGCGACACGTGTCACCCCCCCCCCCTTAGTGATGTCTTGGACGAATTTTACATGGGCACAAGGTTCATTTGACCCTTGTTAGGAAGACAAGTCTTGCTAGCCTTAGAGCTTGACAACATTGACTAAGTCAATGACCCCACATAGACTTGATATTTAGTAGAAACTCATCCAAACCTCACAAGTGTTCTAATCTACCCCCTCCAATGTTTTATATATTCATTCACATTGCAAGACTAGTTCCATACTTAGAAAAATTTCCACAAATATTGTGCTACACCTTGAGGTGCTCTCCAAGCTCACTTCCAAGAAGAAAAATTTACGTTTCTTGTTCTTTAAGCTCCACACTTTAAACCAAGGTTCCTATGTGTATTGTAAGCATATCTCAATAGAAAAATCTTGGAAAAAGTAGTTTACGTTAGTCGCAAAACGAAAACCTAAGGGTCTTTCTAGGTTTTGGATTGGAAGTTGAAGGAAAGTTGTTGGTATGGTTCTAAGGGTCTCAACGAGCGGATTGAATTGTCTTGGAGAGGTTCTAAACTACTAGGAGCGACTTCAAATTGGAATTGGATTAAGATTCGTTGAGGTATAATCTTGTCCTTTAATGTGTTACAAGATTATATATTTATATTGTTGTTGTTAGCTATACGTGTTGCTAGCATGAAGTTGATATGTAGAAGTTTATAAGGATTGTGGATTGATTGTAGCCTTGGAAATCCGGAATGTAATGTAAGCCATGTTAAGTTGGATTTCAATTTAGTCGTTATTAGAATCGTCGCATGTTATTGATTTGAAGATTGTGGTAGTTTTAATCAAATGCGACTTGATATCATGTTATGATTAACAATTTGGATTGAAATGGAAATTTGATAAGTATTGGTATGGTTGAACTCTAGGTGGTCGAATTTGGACTTTTAGTTTGTTATTCATTTGCATTGGACTACTTTCTAAATTGTGAGCCAATTGGGGCTGTTTAGTTATTCATTTGTATTGGACTACCTTCTTTATTGTTGTGAGCCAATTGGGGCTGTTTGGTTATTGTATTTCGGCCTTGAAAAAGGTGGCAAAATGAGTAGAAACAAAGGAGGTGCTGTCCGATTTTTCCGTAGAATTTAGCGACTTAGCACCTAGAATATTCTACGTTTGAAATAAGAGGTTAATGGACGTACTGTGACCATTATAGGTTGAAGTACTAAGTATAGTGTATCCTACTTGAAGAATGGAATAGCTCAAGGTTGAAGTACTTTGGAGCATTTTGCTACTTGTCGACAATCGTCGCGAGGTATGTGAACCTCTTCTTTCCTTGGCATGATCCTACGTATGAAATCTCCATGTGATAGTATTTCAAGATTCCTTCTACTCTTAGAAGTTAAGAAGTATTTACATTGTTGAATCTAAGTTAAGAGTATGTTTAAATTGTCCTAAGTCCTTACTAGGTCTTATGGGAGACGTTGGTAAGAACGGTTAGGAAGTTATGAGATTTGATTTAAAGGCTATGTGTCTTGATTTGTTTAAAGTAAGTAAGTGGATTTTATGTTCGAAAATGACTTGAATTTATATGTGAAAAGGGGATTGATTTTAAAAGTGGAAGTTATATGATTTTAAGGGAATGAATTACTTGGTTTTGGAAGGTATGGAACTTTATATGTTTTTGTATAAGTAATTGGGCTTTAAAGGAAGTATGTTATGAAGTTTGAAGACTAAGAACTTTGATTGTCTTTTAAGGATTATGAAGTTTTAAGCGATACGATTCTTTTTAAGTATGTATGTACGTAGTATCTTTGGATCCCGTTTTCCTAAATGTTGTAAGAATAAAAGTGACATAAGTTCTCTAAAATGAATGGTTGTTATAATAGCTTTATGGGAAGTTGTTATGACGACTTAAGAAGAAGTGAAAAGATGGTTTTAAAATGTTACGTAAGGAAAAATCACACCGAGCCTACAAATAGGTCGGATTACGTTATGAGATACACCGAGCCTACAAATAGGCCGGATTACGTTATGAGATACACCGAGCCTACAAATAGGCCGGATTACGTTATGAGATACACCGAGCCTACACATAGGCCGGATTACGCCATATTACCCCGAGCCTACACATAGGCCGGGTTACGTCATCTTACACCGAGCCCCACAGGCGGGCCGGATTATGCTACATGATTCCACAGTACACCGAGCCCCACAGGCGGGCCGGGTTATGTCACATGATTCATCAGTACACCGTGCCCCGCAAATGGGCCGGATTATGTTATGTAAGATATGTAAGTTATGTGAAAAAGACTGGATTAAACTCTTAAGTATGTATGTAAGAATATGTTGTTAAATTTTATTGAAAGAAGGAAAGGAACGGTTAATATATGATTGATTTCAGGAGTTAAAAGGACATTCTTTTATACAGATATGATTTGGTTATTGCATTTTATTTCTGTTCCATACTTTACTGTTTGCGATCGACTTCGGGGCTGCGTCAAATGCCCGCAGGTGATAGGTACGCAGGTTGGTGATCCTTGCTCTTAGGATCTCTGTTCAGTTTTTGGAAAGAAGCCCCTTTCACTCCGGAGGCTTATCTTTTGGTACGGTTTCCCTGATGTGGTAGACTTATGTACATTCAGGGGTATGGCGGGGCCCTGTCCCGCCGCAGTTGTAATTCTTAGAGGTCTGTAGTTACATATTGTGGGTCGGTTTGTAAAAGGAAAGGGATGTGACTGCTGTTGTTATGTATATGTATATGTGTCCAGGAAGGTAGCCTTATCGGCTAACCTGTGGTTTAATTTCTCGTTATTTTATTTTATAAGTTTCATGTATGTTCCGCTGCTATTCTCTGATGTATACTTGAACAGGGTGCCCAGGTAGGGCACCAGTCGCGGGCCCGGGGTCGGGTCGTGACATGTTTTCCCTTCATTGCCAGAGTTGTAAAGTGATAGTACCCCAGAGGTAGGGATACCTTGATTAGTAAAGTGAGAAGTTAAGAATGTTGACAAGAATGATAAGTGAACTGAGACTATAGTTGTGTAGAGTTCACACGTAGTAATTACCCGCAATGTGGTAAGACCGATAGGGAAGGATGTACAGTAGAAATACTTTGACTTATGTGACGAACCTCTAGTGAATAGGGGGATAAGGTAAGAAGTACCTTGAGATAAGAGAGAGATTTATTTCAGACTAAGAATGAGGAGTTAAGTGTGACGATGAGTCGGGTTATGGACTCATTTCGTGTCAGCCGATAGTATGGAATTGGGTGATGACAGTTAGAAATGGTCCCGTTATGTGATAGGGTCCCGAGGATGCAAGACCCAAGTTTAGTTAATCGTTGTACGAGTTTGTGGACGCTGCTCCAATTAACTAGGTCGTAAGGACCGAGAAGAGCCTTAACGGGAATGTAAGTAACTATATGGCCAAGTTTGGATAGTAACTCCAAGGATTGGGGAACAGAAACAAAATTTGAGATTTTGTACGTGTACTAGATGAGTTTGAAAGTACGAGAAAGTATGACAAGCAAGGAAAGAAAGGAACCTCTAAGGATCCCGTGTTTTAGAAGACTGTGACCTTCGAGTTTTGGGAGAAGGGGTCACGGACGGAAGGTCCATTGATATGTTTACGTATGTTAGGCGATGGTCAGGTGTGGCATCATTAGTCTTGTGAAGTATTGATTGATAGACATAGTATAGAGATTGTGCCGGGGTTTGTATAGCGTGACAACCGACTAAGAACATTCGGGGACGAATGTTTCTAAGGGGGGAAGAATGTTACACCCCGTAAGTCCAGAACATGTATAAGAGAATGTACGAAAGGAAACAAGACTTGGAAATTAGTACGAAAGGAAGAATTGTTTTTCCGACGGAAAATCTTCCGAACGTCGGAAAGGAAAAATGTTCGTTGTTGAGAATTGGATTCTCAAAAGGCATTATTTGAAGAATATGGAACTTATTAAAATTATGGAAATTTATTTTTACGGATTTGGTCACGTGGGGCCCACCCGAGGAATTTTACATTTTTGTGGGGCCCACGAGGGGGTACGGAATTTTGTGGACGAATAAGAGGGCGACACGTGGCACCCCCTCCATGATGTTGGACGAAATATTGCAAGGGTGTTATGGTCATTTGACCTATGTAGATGATAAGTCTTCCAAAGCTTGATATTGTTGACAAGTCAACTTGTCCACCTAGGCTTGATCCAAGTGAAACACATCCTAACCTCACATTTGTTTAAGTCTTGACCCTCCAATGTGTTATATATACATAGCTAGTGCAAGACTTGGCATTTTATACACTTAGAAAAAATTAGAACCCTTAGAGAGAGGAGATGAGCTCTCGGGTTAGGGCTTCTCCCACACAAAAAAATTTGTAATTTTGTTCCTTTGTCCACAAGACTTAAACCCAATGTCCCCAAGGGTATTTTAAGGTTATCTCAATAGAAATATTTCGAAAAAAACGCATTTTTACGTTAGTCGCAAGGCGGAAACTAAGGGAGTTCTTCAACTTTGAAGTTGGAACTTGAAGATGGGTTCTTCATAGGCCTCTAAGGAATTCTTGGAGCGGATTGGAACTTAAGGAAAGGAGCTCAGAATTGCTAAGGCGCGACTTTGGATCTTGGAAATTTTAAGGGCTTGGAAAGGTATAAATTTTGTCGTTTTAGTAGTTAAGACTTACTTATTGTTGTAGCTATGGATTTTAGCAAGCATGTGTTATATAGTATGAAGTTTTATATGTTTATGGGCTATTGGAACCCTAATCCGAAAACTAGCATGTTAGCCTTAAGGCTACAATTCAAGTTGATTATTCGTTTAAGTCGTCGCATGTTATGTAAGAAGGAAATTGTAGTTGTTGAAGTTGTTTATGAATAAATAACATGTTGACCTAAGAACTTGAAATTGGAAAAGGATTGGAAAAGACGTAGTGTTAATGATTATATGTTGGCCGAGAATGGCTAGTGTAGTATTATACTATTTGGTATGAATTGTGGGGCGGAATTTTACACGTATTGTAAGGCGTGTAATCCCCTTTGTTTGGTTGTTGTTTGGAGCCTTAAATGTGGCTTGTTGGTTATTGTATTCGGCCTTGAAAAAGGTGGCAAAGTGAGTAGAAACAAAGGAAGTGCTGCCCGATTTTCCGTAGAATTAGAGACCAAATACTTAGTATTATTCTACGTTAGAGACTAGAAGATTGATAGTCTTGTTGTGACCATTATAGGTTGAAACTTCTACGTACGGCGTATTCGGCTTAGCTTGAGGAATTAGCCGAAAGGGTATGTGAACTATCTCCTCTTCTAGCATGACTCCTTAAGAGAAAGAAAGTACGTCCTACTCCTTAAATGATCCATTCCTTGGTTGTACTTGGATTGCCTAAAGTAGAATTTGTTCTATGTACTTCCTTTGATTGTACTTTGATGTTTAAATTGTAAGTTGTATAATCCATTGCCTTAGTGAAGTTGGATTCTTAAAAGTGAAAGTATTTTACTTAAAGTAGATAGAGTCTTGAAAAGGAAGTGGTTTCCAAATCTTTTGGGCTAGTGCCTTAGTCCCAAAATCCTAAAGGTCATTATAATGACTTTAGGGGAGTCAAAGGAGTGATTTACTTAATTGTTTTAAAAGAGGAGAAATGACATGATTTAAGTGAAGTAACTTGTTTTAAAGGAGTGAGTTACTTGAGGTTTAAAAGGTAGAAGAAACTTGTTTTCTATATATTAAGAGACTTGAAGTGTTTTGAAAGTTAAGAACTTGATTTGTAAGTATGTGATACTTGGTTTTAATAGAATAAGTCTCTTAGTTATAAAAGGAATGAATATGTCTAAAACCATAAAGGGTTATAACGACTTTATGGGAAGTTGGTTATAACGGCTTTATGGAAGGTTTAGAAAGTTGTCTATTTTGATTAATCGGCATAAGTTGCCTAGTTTGTGAAAATTTGAAGTTACTTGATTTCAAGCTTTGAAATGAGTTTCCAAAAGTATGGTAAATTACTTTGAAAAATAGACACGCCTTGATACTACGGGTGTTAGTATCTTGGGAATTTACATAAAAAGGAGTCTTTTGAAAAGAATGTACGTACGTATTACTTTGGCTTGATAAATTGAGAATTTGTCTAAGTGTGCCCTGATAAGTACTTTGGCTTGTTAAATGAGAATTATTCTATTTGTGCCCTGATAAGTACTTTGGCTTGTTAAATGAGAATTATTCTATTTGTTCCCTGATAAGTACTTTGTCTTGTTAAATGAGAATTATTCTATTTGTGCCCTGATAAGTACTTTGGCTTGTTAAATGAGAATTATTCTATTTGTGCCCTGATAAGTACTTTGGCTTGTTAAATGAGAATTATTCTATTTGTGCTCGATAAGTACTTTGGCTTGTTAAATGAGAATTATTCTATTTGTGCCCTGATAAGTACTTTGGCTTGTTAAATGAGAATTATTCTATTTGTGCCCTGATAAGTACTTTGGCTTGTCAAATGAGAATTATTCTATGCGTGCCTTGATAAGTACTTTGGCTTGGTTAATTGAGAATTATTTCCATGTGTGCCTTGATAAGTACTTGGCCTGATTAGTTGAGAATTGCCTATGTGTGCTGGAAATAGCCGGTTGTGTGCTATTGGTATATCAGTCGTTTTGGGGTCATTCCCCGGGTTTGTGGCATTTGCAGATTCCGTGGAATTGCTACCCACGATGCGAGGAATACCTCATGCGGGTCCGTAAGGACTTATGCGGTGAAATAGTCCCACGCGCGGGTCCGACCTATGCGAGAATACTACGCGAGCCCGTAAGACTTATGCGGTGAAATAGTCTCACGCGGGCGGGTCCACCTATGCGAGGAATACCTACGCGAGTCCGTAAGGTCTTACGCGGGTGAAATAGTCCCATGCGAGGATACCTCACGCTGGTCCACGCGGCTACGCGGTGAAATAGTCCCGCGAGTAGGATGGCTAAATGATACCGCGCGGATGGTCTGCTTTTGATCATGAGCTTCCTATTTTATATTGTAAGGATACCATCGTTTACTCTCATTGTTAGTAAGGCACAATGTGTTGTAATTTTTATCATATATGTCCCGGATTTGTTTGTGTTACCCTATGGTCATGCTTTACGATGTGAGATTCCGGCATGAGACCACGTGGTATTTAGGACACAGGGACTTGGTGTTCATGTATCCTTATTGATGTTATTACATCATGGATCGCCAGTGAGGAAGGATTCCACGCATGATTGATATTATGGGCGAGACCCATAGTTATATTTGAGTAGTGACTTTGGCTGCGTCACGACTTGATATGATCGCATGTGTTATGCATCGTAGGTTGGCTATCATACATGTCTCTGCTTTGTTTAGACTGTTATGATTTTATTACGATTTCATCGCTCACATACTTGGTACATTCTTCGCATCGACCTCCTTCGGCCGGGTTACGCCGCAGGTTTAGGTACGCACCGTGATCGGCAGTGTAGGACCTACTCGAGTTTTTGGATAGCTCCTCTGCTCGAGTTTATCATTTTGGTATAGTTCCTTCAAGACAAAGCTTTTGTACGATTATGGGTACGGTGGGCCTTGTCCGTCATATTTCATAAAAACTCTTAGAGGTCCTGTATTCATATGTGGATTGGACTCACGTATGCGATGTTGTGTCTTTTGTATGTATCACGGCAGCCTTATCGGCTTTGCCCTTGCACGTACGTTGGTTTTAAAAAAAAATGAGGTGTTACTTCATTTCCGCAGTTTACTTAGTTGTTAAGGTAGAAGGTGCCTGTGTAGGCACCGCCACGCCCGGATCGGGGTGTGATGGGGACGACAACCGCTGAGGAAAGGGAACCAACCATCGCCTCATAGCCGAGCCACTCCACGGTTTTTCTAACAGACATTCCCATCGCTTGTGGCCCGCACGGTCACAATAATAACAAACACCTGTGCCATGACGACATTTCCCCAAATGACGCTTACTACATTGGAAACACTGAGGAATATGTGGCCTCGACTGAGAAAATCCTCTGCTCCTCTGAGAACTTCGAACCCTGGAGCTCGGACCAGCTCTTAAATACCTTGTGGGGTCAAACCTCCCACCTGTGGACTGCGGGGGTATGTACTGGGTAGGCTGGGACGAATATCTCACTCGCCTTGAGGCCGCCATTCAAAAACTCACCGGATAACCAACCGTCCTAGCCTCTTACGCTGATCTCCGCGTTGCCTCTACCCTCGTACACCTGTCTGCATCCGGCCGAATAACCTCCTGCTGATGAAATCTGTAGCACCGCTTATCTTGGTCAATAACATAATCGCTTCCTCACGACTTATAGTCTTCTCCTAATCGAGAAACTGGAGGCTCAGTGTCGGGTCTCAAAACTGACGAAGAACTCGCCAATCATGCGACAACATCCGTTATACCACGAGCATAAGCCCTATCAACTCTCTCGATTCGACTAGTAGCTCTGCTACTCTTTTGCCCTTCAAGGGCGGCCGTTGCTCCTCGAGGCATAATCAGAACACAAAATCACGTCAGAGAGGAATTATCTTACTAACACAGCTCTATGGCACGATCTTAGAGTGAGAAGAATAGAAACCAACTCCTAAATGTCCTGTAGCCTCCTGTTTATGGGTGTGGCGCGCAACACACCGATAATCAAGACTCTACTAGAAACGGTTTGTAGACATTCCGAGGACTGACTGCTCTGATACCACTGTTATACCCCGTATTTCCAGAGTATGTACGTAAAGACGTACGTAGAAAATTTGAACTTGAGAGAGTAGCTTGGCCGAAATTTATTTGTGCACAACACCCGATTAGAGTCGTTTTTCGACGAAACGTTTTCACAGCTTTCGTAGGGGAATTTCCGGCTATGTCATTTTTAATTTTTGCGGATTTTTCCGAGAGACGAAACATTTTGGACCAACGGGAGGGCGACACTTGTCACCCTCCAATTGATGGATGTGAGGCGTTATTGTGGCCGATTGGAATGGCTTTAGTTGGTAGGATATTTGTGTGTTAGTTGGTTAAGGGGCACTTGGCAAGATCTTGGCCCTACACTTGCCTTGCACTTGGCAAGATCTTGGCCATTGGTTGGCCATTGGTTGGCCTATAAATACCACCCTATGTTGAAGACTTTCTTCATCCTAAAATCTTCTAAGTGTTAAAATCCCTCCCTCTCCCTTCTTGTGGTTCTCGTCCAAAAGCCTTCCCCCGCCCCCTTGGCCGAGCGTTTCCCCAGCTGGGTAGTAGAGGGTAGCCACCCCCTCCTCGGGTGTTAGTCGGGATACCCCTAGCCTAGTTGCTTTCGTATAATACCCCCCTCTCTTGGTAGAAATACTCTCAAAAGTATTGTTATAATGCCCAAATTACCTTAGCCGTATACCTTGTTGTATTCTAAGGTTATACCTATACGAAAATGCCCAGAAATACTATTATACTTCCGTCAGTCGCAAAACCGAAACCCTAGGAAAATCTCCATAGTCCGTTGGAGTATTGTGTAGAAGTTGGTTAGAACTTCTAAGGGTGGTTTAGAGCGGTTGAGCGCCGAGTTGGAGCTAAACGATTGCCCAGGATCGACTTTAACTAGGATAATTATGGGCTTATCGAGGTAATTATCTTGTCCCTCTATTGTAATTGGAAATTACATATTGTTAGAATATATAGTTGAAGTATACTATATATAGTCTCGAACGTAGTTATCGCAATGTCTTTTGACTTAAGCTGAATAATACTTACGCAATGTCTCGCGACTTAAGCCCGAATTTAAAGAAGAATACCGAATCAGAATTACATAGTGTATTAGGTGAGACTTGTGGTAAGAGTACCGTGAGTAGAATTGTACAGTAGGTTAGGCGATAACCCCCGGTTGGCTTGCAGCCGACCGGCAGGAGGAGATTTCTGTTGTGGGGAGTCTGCCGAATTTTCTAGAATGTTCTACGATGAGATCTAAATGTTAATAAGCGCCTTGTGGCCTTATAGGTTGAAGTACTCCGTGTGGCGCGATCTACTTGGCGTGAGGAGTCGCCGAGGGGTGGACGTACTGAGCGCTTTTGTTATTAGTCGATACTCGTCGCGAGGTATGTGAACCTCTTCCTATCTCTTCTAGCATGATATGTGGAACTATGTAGTACGGTGACGCATACGTGCTAAATGTATTTGATTGGTTTAAAACATAAAGTGTTATAACAGCTTTATGGGAAGTTGGTTATAACAGCTTTATGTTGGTAAGAAAATACTTGTGGTTTTTAAAAAGGTAACTGATTTGAACTATAACTGGCGTGTTATGTGTTAATAAAGAACTTGAAGTATTTCAAAAGATTTTTGAATCATTTCGAAAGAAGAAGTAATACTTGATTTGTTTTGAAAACTTAAGAGTTATGCTAGCTTTATGGAAAGTTAGGTATAACGTCTTAAGAATGTTTTACTGATTTTGGAAATCAGAATGTGTATCGACAAACCACTGCAGCGTTTATAAGAGGAAATGTTTTTAATAATTAAGTATTATTAAAACCATTAGAAACTTACATCTGCATATAAGCTAAGATGAGACAAAATGATATTTCCTAGATCATGGCTGCTGTAATAAGATTGTTATAAACAAGAATATCCTACTCACATATAAGACTTATGTTTCTCAGATAGTTTAAAGGAGAATTATATTCTTAAATGAATAAGACTATGAACTACGAAACCTTTCTAAAATGAGAAACTTGAACATTGGAAATTAGGCAAACTTGATCATTGGAAAAGAATGTTGCTACTTGATTTTACAAAGAGAAGTAAGTGATTTACTTTAAAAGGATAGTCACTCTATTTTATACTACGGGTATCGTGTGACATTGTGAAAGTAACGTATCTTTTAAAGAGTTAATGTATGAAGTACTTTGGGGATAAAACCCCGAACTTGTTGGCATATAGTAGAAAGTACCTTGTGTGTATAACTTGATTGTGTTGGTTTGTGATAGCCGTAATACTTTCTTGTTGATTGATAAGTAAACATGCTAGATGCTACGTGTGTTAGTATCTTGTGATGTTGTAAAGGGTTTCTTTGTTGTGCTTATGTTGCTTAACGATAAGTCGTTGTGTTAGTATTTTACATCACTCATCTCTTGAGATGATTCCGGTTAAGTCGCCGACGCGGGTAGACTCAAAGGTCGATGGACCTATGATTCGAGAATACCTCGCGCAGTCGAGGGCCTATGCGAGTGTTATACCGTATTTCCAGTATGTACGTAAGGAATACGCATAAAAAGTTTGGCCTTAAAGTTAGCCTTGACGCTTTATTTTGTACACAACTCACTATAAGAATCGCTTTCGACGTAAACGTTTCCACAACTTTCGTAGGAAAATTCCGCTATGCCATTTCTAATTTTTATGATTTTTCCGAGAGGCGAAACATTTTGGACCAACGGAGGCGACACTTGGCACCCTCCCATTGATGGACTTGAATCGTCCATTGACGAAATTGAGGAGGAGGAGCACGTTTTTTGTGCCTTGCACAAAGTCAAGGAGTTGGTAGGATATTTGTGTATAGTTAATCCTCACCCTACACTTGCCTTGCACTTGTCTTCATCTTGGCCATTGGTTGGCCAAGGCTTGAGCTATAAATACTTTAGAGATGAAGAGTTCTTCATCCACAAATCTTCCAAGTCTTGAAAAAATCCTCTCCTCTCCCTTAGCCTTCGTCCAACACCTCTCCCCTTTGAGTGAGTTTGGCGGGGCCTACCCCCCTAGCCTAGCCAAAATCTACCCCCCCTCCCTGGGTAGATAAGGGGTCTTGTAGTATTGTTATAATTCCCAAAATTCCCTAGCCCAAATCCCTTTTTCCTTTGAAGAAGTTGTGTAGTACTTCTAAGGTTTCGAGCTACCGAGCGCACAACTTAGAGCTAAACCTTGCTCAGCGCGACTTTTCTAGGATATTATTGGGCTTACCGAGGTAACTAATCCTAACCTCTTTTGAATTAGAGAATACTTACTGTTATAGTATAAGAATAAGTATAAATACTTATAAAAATATCACAGAATAGAATTGAAATATTACCAAAGTAGGAGGGTTTAAAAGAAGAATAATCAAATCAGATTTACCTAGGACTGCTTTTCACAAGAGACTTATATAACTCTACGGGTAGGGAAGTGCTGCCCAACTTTCCATAGAATTGTGAACCCTCTGTTTAGAATGTCGTTCAGAGTTGTCTTTGATAGATGTCTGTGACTATTATAGGCTGACTCTCTGCGCGACATATTCGACTTGGCGGTGGTTTTCACGAGAAGGTATGTGATTCTTCCTAAGCGTGATATTTTACAATATATATATAGTACGAGACGCATACGTGTTAATCGAATAATACTTACGGCAATGCCTCACGCTTAAGCTCGAATAATACTTACTAATGCCTCACGCTTAAGCTGAATAATAAGAATCAAAACATTTCAAAAGAATACCGAATCATTTTTAACGTAAGATAAATATTTGGTTTTTAAAACAAAAGCTTAAGAGTTATGCTAGCTTTATGGGAAGTGAGGTATAACAACTTAAGAATGATAAAAAGGAACCGCTTACTTGTTTGTTTATAAAAGCCTTGTATTGATCTCTGTTATGTAGTAAGATTGTTTGATAAGTAGACATATCACGATGCTACTGTTAGTGTCTTGTAACGCCGTAAAGGGGGTCATTCTTTGTGCTTACGTTGCTAACCGTAAGTCCGTTGTATCGCTATCAGATCACCTACCCTTGACTATTATACCGGTGGCTTGCCCTCGACGCGGGTCTATACGGCCTATGCGGTCTGTGAGACTACGCGAGCAGCGGTATGCTCCGTGATTGATCATTCCGGCGCCTAGCCCGACGCGGGAATTCCTATGCGTCCGCTGAGACTACGCGGTCTCTTGAGGCTATGCGCTGCGGGAGCCTAGGACGCCGGGTTAGCTGCCCCGACGCGAGGGCTACCTCACGCGGTCTATGTGTGACCCATGCGGCTGCGAAAGTCTGGACTAGGCACGCAGAATGATACTATGGGCGATCGGCCTTGCCGATCATTCGCGCCTAGAATAGACTCACGCCTTTTCTATTTCCGTTGTTGTTTGTGATGTGCACTATGTGCAATTGAACCGATTGTATTTGTGAAAAGGTTTTAATTACTTTGATTTCATTTCGATTCTTTATAGTTTCACATACTTGGTACTGTTATCGACCTCTTCGGGGCCGCGTTCATGCCGCAGGCGGCAAAGGTGTGCTAGATCCACACTCCTAGGATCTCTACGTTGGTGTCGTGAGCTCCATCCTTTCCGAGGCTCTACTGGGTATGATCTCCGTTGTAGATAGTTTTGTACATGCAGGTATGGCGTGGCCCCGCCCCGCCATAGTTGTATCTTTCCTAGAGGTCTGTAGTCCCGCTGTACAAGATCGATGTAATCGCTAAACCATGTTTTTATATATATGCCGAAAGGCGATGTTTTCTCACTTAAAATGTGTTCTATTTTATAAACTGTTTCATGTCTTGCTTTATGTTTCCGCTGATTACTCTGATGTATGACTACTTGGGTGCCCCAGTAAGGCACCAGTCACGGGCCCGGGGTCGGGTCGTGACAAAAGTGGTATCAGAGCAGTTAGTCCTCGGAAAGTGTCTACAGACCGTATATAGTAGAGTCTTGATTATCGGTGTTGTGCACCACACCAATAATCGTGAGGCTATAGGATATTTAGGATTGGTTTCATTCTTCTCATTCCGAGATCGTGCTTTAGAGTCGTGTTATAGGTTGGACCTCTAACGTATTCCTTTCCCCGTAATGCTTATGCCTCCACGTAAGGCAACCCGCCCGTATGGCAAGGCAATGAGGAGTCGCTAGCAGACACCCAGAGTCACGAGGGCTCGTGCCCGCCTATACCGAGACGGCGAGTTCTATGACGCCGCCACCCCAAAGACAGACCACGCACCCACACCTCCCGCCCCACACCGGGGAGGAGTTAGGGTACAAGGAGATGGCCCAGCCTATTGGCTAAAGTTGTGGCCCGACACGAGGAGAGAGATCGACGCGGCAGCCAGCCTCCAGCCCGGCTCGCACCCGTAAGGCACCCGAGGCGTATAGTTTGAGACTACGGATTTCTTAGTCAGAGCCCGCGAGTTTTACTGTCGAGGCCGAGGATGATCCGCAGGAGTTCATCCTTCAGCTGCAGAGGATTATTCGGGTGATCAGGGCTTCAGAGACTGAGGCTGTGACATTCGGTTCGTGACGGCCGCGTGACACCGTAGTCGATTGGTTTGATTCATGGAGCTTTCTGGGAGAGCATGCACTCGGCGTATGGGATGAGTTTTGAGGCTTTCTCACACACTTCTTGCTCCGCAGATGAGGAGGGCACGAGCAGATAGATTCTTTGCCGACAGGAGGACGCACGGTGAGGAGTACAATGTCGAGTTTGATTCTTTGGCTCGATATGTCCCCGCGACCGGTAGCAGCAGAGATGGAGGACAGGTGCATCGCTATGTCACCGGGCTAGATGATTACATGGCCGAAGTCTTGACGGTGTGTCCTTCACCAGCATGGACATAACCCGTATGCAGCTCATGCTCAGGATGTGAGGAGCGTAGAGACCGCGGGTAGAGCGATATCGCAGAAGAAGGACAAGACGGCCGGTTCTTTTCTTGGTCCTCATGGTGGGAGGCAACAGCAGATGTCAAGATATTCACTACAGCCAGCTCAGAGCGCTCCTACCTCATTTTCAAGATACCAGAGCGCAGGGCGTGGCCCCAGGACTTGGATTTCGTGGTAGCAGGGTGCTAACCGCTCGAGGTCTCGCTGTGCGTTGTGGCGTATACCATTCTCGAGTCAGACCAGGAGCTCGCTATACTTGTGGCCGCAGGTCACTTCGCGAGTTTGTCCGACCGAGCGGCGCCGTAGTAGGCCCGGGCCAGTGGTCTGCTGCGCTTCTTCATCCCCGACAGCTTACTCGCCCGAGGGCAAGGTACTCATGGACCAGCGGTCGCGCAGAGGTCGTGGCGCGGTCCGATTCTAGCGGTCCTCGAACCGCATTTATGCTTTGTCCACCGACAGATCGGAGGCCTCACCGATGTCGCCACGTACTTTATCGCTCGGGTTTGATGTGTATGCTGATAGATCCGGTTCTACTGTCCCTATATATCTCCCTTGTTGCTAGTAGGATAGTGGATAGAGCACGAGTCCATAGACCTTTTCGAGGTAGCTACGCCATGGGTGATTGGTGGTAGCTCGGCGGGTATATAGAGCTTGTCTGTGACTATTTACGCGTCGGACCCAGCCGACTTGATAGAGTTGGAGATGATTGACCGACGTGATTATGGGGATGGATTGGCTAGCTTCTGCTACGCCAATGTAGATCGCAGAGAGAGAGATTAGTACGGTTCCAGTTTCCCGGCGAGCCGGTTGTTGAGTGGGAGGAGCACCAGACGCCGGGGGTAGGTTTATTTCCTACCTCAAGGCTGGAAGATGGTACGAAGGGGTATATCTACCATCTCGCTCGAGTGTTTGATACCGAGGTCGCGTACGATTTCCGGGCCCAGAGTCACGAGTTCCCGTGACGTGTTTCAGATGACCTCCCGCATCCCTCCCGAGAGGGAGATTGAGTTTTTTATTGACATATTGCGGCACACTCGGCTATTTCCATTCCTTCATACGTAATGGCACCGCCGAGTTGAGAGAGTCAAGGATCGGCTTAGAGATTTCCGGAGAAGCGGCTTCATCAGCCTAGTGTTTCTCCTCGGGAGCGCCAGATTGTTCGTGAAGAAGAAGGACGGACGCCGCGCATGTGTGTTGATTACAGCGGTGAACAAGGTGACCATTAAGAATGATACCCTTCCCGTGATTGATGATTTGTTCGACCAGTTGCAGGAGTGCGAGATGTTTCTCCAAGATTGATCCGCGATCGGGCTATCATCAGTGCGCGAGTCGAGAGGTGGATGTCCCTAGGATCGCATTCAGACCCAGACGCATTATGCGAGTTCAGTGGTCATGTCTTTTGGGTTGACCAATGCTCCGCGTATTCATGGATTTGATGAACCGAGTGTTCAAACCATTTTTGGACACGCTTGTGATAGTGTTCATTGATGATATCTTGGTTTATTCTCGCCAGAGCAGAGCATGCGAGCATTTGAGGATCAGGGCCGACAGCTTCTCCAGATCAGCAGATTATGCGCCAAGTTTTCCAAATGTGAGTTTTGTTGACTTGATGGCGTTTCGGGCATATTGTCTGGCCGATGGCATTCGAGTGGATACGCCAAGATCGAGGCCAGACTTGGCCTAGACCTACTACTCCGGCTGCAGGTTCGCAGCTTTACGGGCCTTGCGAGTTATTATCGGTTCGTGGAGAAGTTTGCTTCTATCTTCGCATCATTGACTAGGTCGACTCGTAAGGCGGCCAAGTTCCAGCCGGATCGATGTCAGGAGCGTGGTTTCGATTCTTTGAAAGAGAGATTGACGACCGCCCGTTCTTACTCTTCCGCAGGGTCCAGACGGTTATGTTGTGTATTGTGACGCGTCGCATCGGGTTGGGATGTGTGTTGACGCAGATGGCAGAGTTATAGCATATGCATCCCGACACCAAGAAACACGAGAGGAACTACCCCACCCATGATTTGAGTTGGCACCGTGATTCACGCCAAGATCCGAGGCACTATTTGTATGGGTTCACGTGGATATTTATACGCACCACAAGAGCCTCCAAGATATCTTCACCAGAGGAGCCGAACTTACGGCTGCAGAAGGTGGTTAGAGTTGCTTAAGGATTACGATGTTGATATCTGTACCACCCGGGAAGGCCAATGTCAGGCGTATGCCTTAGTCGTAGGTCGATGGGAGCCTATCGATGTGCAGCTAGAGAGGAGGGACATGGTTCGTGATTTGCATCGCTTAGCGAGCCTGGTGTCCGTATGATTGATTACGATAGCAGCTGGGTTAGAGTTCGTGAGGTTGCCGAGTCTTCCATCGTCGAGGAGGTGAAGAGGCAACAGCCGAGGATCCAGGCTTTGATTCGATATCGCGATACTGCTCTTCGCAGGGCGCGGTCCTTGAGGTAGCACTGGGGTGCTAAGGTTTGAGGGCGCATCGTGTGTTCGGATGTTTCAGACTTGGCAAGAGGTTCTTGGGGAAGCACACAGCGCGTTACTCTATCCATCCGGGTCGACTAAGATGTACCACGACCTTAGATCCGTATTGGTGGGATGGCTTGAAGAGAGACGTTGCAGAGTTCGTAGCTCGCCCGTGTTGTCGCGCAGTGAAGGTAGAGCACCGCAGGCACGTGGTTTGTTCTGACGATTGAGATCCCGACCGGAAGTGGGAGGTAATCAACATGGACTTCATCACAGGATTACCTCGCACTCGGAGGAGACATGATTCTATATGGGTTATCGCCGACAGTCGACGAAATCAGCCCACTTTCTTCCCGTCCGACGACTTTTTCTGAGGATTATGCCGACTTTACATCCGAGATCGCCGATCGCATGGAGTCCCTACTTCGATCATATCGCACGCAGGAGCCCGGTTTACGCTAACTTCCGGAGGTCCTTCCGAGGGGTTTAGGACGCAGTGAGCTCGAGTAATCGCATTTCATCCACGCATGCACGACAGCAGAGCGCACTATCCGCACTCTTGAGGATATCTTTGCGAGCCCGTGTTATTGACTTCTGGTAGTTGGGAGGATCATTTGCCTCTAGTTGAGTTCGCATATAATAATAGCTACCACTCCAAAGATTCGGATGGCGCCTTATGAGGCCTTGTATGGGAGGAAGTGCAGATCGCCTATAGGTTGGTTCGATGTGGGCGAGGTGCGGCTAGTGGGACCAGATTTGGTGCAGCAGTGCCGATGGATAAGGTGAAGCTTATCCGAGAGCGCTATCGACATTTCCGAGTCGATGTAAGTCGTATGCAGATCATCGCCGTCGGCATCTTGAGTTCGAGGTTCATGATTGGGTTTTCCTAAAGGTGTCACCCATGGCGGTGTGATGAGATTTGGGAAGAAGGGGAAACTCACCAAGGTACATTGGGCCGCTTCAGATTGTCCGCAGGTAGGCAAGGTTGCCTACGAGTTGGATCTGCCGTCCGATCCGGAGGCGGTGCATCCAGCTTTTTCACGTATCTACGCCGGCGAGATGTATCGGGATCCATCTAGGGTACACCCGACGACGATGTCCAGTGACCGAGGGGTTATCGTATGAGGAGATTCCCATAGCGATAGTCGATCGTCAGTTAGCGTCTGCATGACGAAGGACGTGGCTTCCACAAAGTCTTGTGGCGAACGAGCTCGGGAGGAGATGACATGGGAAGCCGAGGAGACATGAGGCGTAAGTATCCTCACCTATTCCCACACCTCCGTGTAATTCGCTTCCTACTTGTAAATTTCCATTATCATTTATGCCTAAGTGTTATTTTTGTGGCCATGTGTGGCACTTACAAACCGCTTAAGCTTCATCAGAATCGTCTTGAGAAGGAACATTCGACGAATGTTTCTAAGAGGAGAATGTTATACCCAGATTTCCAGAGTATGTACGTAAGGGAATACGCATAAAAGTTTGGCCTTAAAGTTAGCCTCGACGCTTTATTTTGTACACAACTCACTATAAGAATCGCTTTCCGACGCAAACGCTTCCACGACTTCGTAGGAAAATTCCGCTATGCCATTTCTAATTTTGCGGATTTTTCCGAGAGACGAAACATTTTGGACCAACGAGGGCGACACTTGGCACCTCCCATTGATGGACTTGAATCGCCCATTGACGAAATTGAGGAGAGGAGCACGTTTTTTGTTCCTTGCACAAAGTCAAGGAGTTGGTAGGATATTTGTGTATAGTTAATCCTCACCCTACACTTGCCTTGCACTTGTCTTCATCTTGGCCATTGGTTGGCCAAGGCTTGAGCTATAAATACCCCCTTAGAGATGAAGAGTTCTTCATCCACAAATCTTCCAAGTCTTGAAAAAAATCCTCTCCTCTCCCTTAGCCTTTCGTCCAACACCTCTCCCCCTTTGAGTGAGTTTGGCCGAGGGCCTACCCCCCCTTAGCCTAGCCGAAATCTACCCCCCCTCCCTTGGTAGAAAAGTTGTCTTGTAGTATTGTTATAATGCCCAAAAATACCCTAGCCCAAATCCCTTAGTCCTTTGTAGAAGTTGTAAAGAACTTCTAAGGTTTCTTGGAGCTCTGAGCGCATAACTTAGAGCTAAACCTTGCTCAGGCGCGACTTTTTCTAGGATATTATTGGGCTTACCGAGGTAACTAATCCTAACCCTCTTTTGAATTAGAGAATACTTACTGTTATAGTATAAGAATAAGTATAAATACTTAGAAGAATATCACAGAATAGAATTGAACTATTACCACAGTAGGAGGGTTTAAAAGAAGAATAATCAAATCAGACTTACCTAGGATCTGCTTTTCACAAGAGACTTATATAACTCACCTGTAGGGAAGTGCTGCCCAACTTTCCATAGAATTGTGAACCTCTGCTTAGAATGACCTTGAGTAGTCTTTGATAGATGTCCGTGACTATTATAGGTGACTCTCCGCACATATTCGACTTGGCGGTGGTTTTCACGGTAAGGTATGTGATTCTTCCTAAGCATGATATTTTACAATATATATATAGTACGGTAGACGCATACGTGTTAACTGAATAATACTTACGAATGCCTCACGCTTAAGCTCGAATAATACTTACGAATGCCTCACGCTTAAGCCCAATAATAAGAACTGAAAACATTTCAAAAGAATACTGAATCATTTTTAACAGAAGATAAATATTTGGTTTTTAAAACAAAAGCTTAAGAGTTATGCTAGCTTTATGGGAAGTTAGGTATAACAACTTAAGAATGATAAAAAGGAATCGCATTTGTTTGTTTATAAAAGCCTTGTATTGATCTCGTTAAGTGTAGTAAGATTGTTTGATAAGTAGACATATCATGATGCTACCGTGTTAGTGTCTTGTAACGCCGTAAAGTGGTCATTCTTGCCAGGCTTACGTTGCTAACCTGTAAGTCCGTTGTATCGCATCGTATCACCTACCCTTGACTATTATACCGGTGGCTTGCTCGACGCGGGTCTATACGGCCTATGCGGTCTGTGAGACTACGCGAGCAGCGGTATGCTCCGGATTGATCATTCCGGCGCCTAGCCCGACGCGGGAATTCCTACGCGGTCCGGCTGAGACTACGCGGTCTTTTGAGGCTATGCGGCCGCGGAGCCTAGGCGGATGTCGGGGTTGGCTGCCCCGATGCGCGAGGGCTACCTCACGCGGTCTATGTGTGACCTATGCGGCCGCGAAGTCTGGACTAGGCACGCATAATGATACTATGGGCGATTGGCCTTGCTTCGATCATTCGCGCCTAGAATAGACTGCTACGCCTTTTCTATTTCCGTTGTTGTTTGTGATGTGGCACTATGTGCAATTGAATCGATTGTATTTGTGAAAAGGTTTTAATTACTTTGATTTCATTTCGATTCTTTATAGTTTCACATACTTGGTACTTGTTATCGACCTCCTTCGGGGGCCGCTCATGCCGCAGTGGGCAAGGTGTGCTAGATCCACACTCCTAGATCTCTACGTTGGTGTCGTGAGCTCCATCCTTTCCGAGGCTCTACTTTTGGGTATGATCTCCCGTTGTAGAGATAGTTTTGTACGATCGGTATGGCGGGCCCCGCCCGCCATAGTTGTATCTTTTCCTTAGAGGTCTGTAGTCCTTATGTACAAGATCGGATGTAATCGCTAAACCATGTTTTTATATATATGCCGAAAGGCGATGTTTTCTCACTTAAAGCGTGTTCTATTTTATAAACTGTTTCATGTCTTGCTTTATATTTCCGACATTACTCGATGTATGACTACTGGGTGCCTTGAAGGCACGCCACGCCCCGAACGGGTCGTGACACGGAGCTACGAGTTCCGTGTTAGTGTCGCCCTTATGGGTACGCGGTCCATGCGCCATGCGGATCGCGAAGTCGTGACGATGCCGGGAGTAGCTACCGATGCGGGAATACCTCACGCGGGCCGACGAGATTGGCCTACGCGAGTCGCGGAGTTCGAGGTTAGACGCGCATATTGATCGTGGGCAAGTGGCCGCCTTTGATCATGTGACGCTAGACAGATCTTATGATCTGATTCATGACCTTGTTGGTACTGTGGGTTTTTAGTAGTCGGCTATGCCTTCGCACTTACCCCGCATAATTTTATTATGACACAGCGGACCTCGTGTTCATGTGTGTTCCTTGGTGCTTTTATATCATAGATGGCGGTGAGGAAGGTATTCCACGCATGATTGATGTTGTGGCCCGAGACCCATTGTTATACTTGAGTGATGACTGAGGGCGTGAGTCCCCGACTTGACATGATCGCTTGTTGTAAATCGTAGTTTGGTTATCATACATGTCTCCCGCTTTATATGATCGCTATGACTTCATTTACGTGATGTATTTTCAGTTTCACATACTCGCACTGTTGTAATCGACTCTCCGGGCCGCGTTCATGCCGCAGTTGAGGTACACCGCCGTTGATCCTAGCTCTCGTGGTCACGCGATTTGGGAAGCTCCGCTTTCTCCGAGGCTTATCACGTATAGTCCCCGTCGTAGTAAGTGTTTACATTCGTGGGGTTTGGCGGGCCCCGCCCCGCCACGGTTGTCATATCATTCGTAGAGGTCTGTAGTACCAGGCGTGGTTTGTAAAAGGATTAAACTGTTCATGTTGAAAAAGTTGTCATTTTTATATATGCTGAAAGGCAAGTTTTTCTCAGATTATTGTTTCATATTTCATTATATGTCTTGTATCGTTTTATGTTCCGCTGATTACTCTGATGTTGTATCACTAGGGTGCCCGGGGTAAGGCACTACCACGGGCCGGAATCGGTCGTGACAAAAGTGGTATCGAGCGCTTAATCTCTGAAAGTGTCTACGCAAGATCCAAGAAGTCTTGATTATCGGTGTGTTGTGCACCACACCAATAATCAGGAGGCTATAGGGTATTTAGGATTGGTTTCTATTCTTCTCACTCTGAGATCGTGCCTTAGAGCTGTGTTGTAAGTTGGACCCTCTAATGTATTTCTTTCCCTTACCGTTATGCCTCCGCGTAGGGCAACCCGGGCCCAGGAGGGCAAGGCAGCCGAGGGAGCTGCGAGTTGAGTACAGAGGGTTACGAGGGCACGAGCCCAATCTTTACCTAGGGTAGTGCTTCATTCGGGGAGTTCTGCGACGTCACTAGCCCCAGCAGAGTTTAGCACGGCGGCAGCAGTTCCTACTGCGGCCATGATATTTGAACCTTCAGTTCCACGACCGGGAACAGAGAATATAGATTTCAAGGAGGCGACCCTGTTACTAGCTATAGATTTGGCTACCAGAGAGTATACCGATGTACCGCGAGTCTTGAGGACTATCTAAAAGAGGGTTGTGCAAGAGTAATTCTTCAGTTGGGCTTGAGCATGGCCTGTGTACGGGCTTATGCGCAGCAGGCCGAGAAGCGTAGAGATCGACGGGTTAACGAAGGACAGCAGAGGAGGGCCAGAGCAGCAAGGTCCTTTGGTAACTTTCGAGGCAAGTCGCCTCACCAGCAGATTTGATATGCACCTCCGCCAGTGCAGAGTGGTCTTCCACGGATATCAGGACGTTCGGAGTACGCAGGAGTTGGTCAGAACTCCAGATCTTCCGGTCATTGGTGATGCACGTCATCCCGGGGAATGTCGTCTTTTAGTTGGTACTTGTTGTACCTACGACCGTCAGGGTCTGATGTCGATAGAGTGTCCTTGTAGGAGGACTTAGCCTTCAGGATCGGTGGGTAGTTTGTCACCTCCCTTAGCTATGCGCCCTACGGGGCAGGTTTGATTAGAACGACTTAAGGGAGTGGAGCAGTATATATAGATATATCCTTAACCCTCTAGAGATCTGTATGTGTGATAAGGTGAGTATACCTTAAGTGCTATGTTCTGATAGCAGTGTGTTAGTTGTGATTAGAAATCTTGGTTGTTTAACCAAGTAGGATTTTGGGGGATAGTGAAGGTGAGAGCCTTAGAGTTTTATACGTAGAGACCTTAGAGGTGAGGCCATCTCGAGAAAAGGTGTAGTGTTATGTTTGACCCTTATCGGAAGTGCATAGTGCACGTGAGTTATGTTTGGGATAGGTCCCTAGTAGTGTGGAATGAAAGGGGGTAGTTGAGCTAAGAAGACCTCTAGGTTTTCGTAACGTGTTTAGTGAGAGTTTTCCTTCGTGGAGCTAGCATTTTGCGCATTGCCAGGTCGGGTTGAGGCCACGCCGCGTCAACCCGCGGCATGTCCGCGGTGGGGTCAGTTTGTGGTGGTCCCGCCTTGTGGTAGGGTCACGAGGGTGTTAGGCCCAAGATTAGTTGACCAACGTACGTATTCATGGATGCATTCGACCAGTAGTCGGGCCGAGGAGGTCAGTCGTCTTGTTTTCTAGCAAAGACCGTTTACTCGGTAGTATTGTTTTATCAGAAAGGTTGTAAGGTCGCACGGTGCCTACCTTCACCTTATGACAGACATGGAGCCTGTGGTAGGCTGTTGTTGCTTCGGAAGTTTTACCAAACAGGTTAAGAACTCAGTGAGTCTCAGACCGATTCGCCGCCGGGCGGTGTGTGGATTTCGTGGGTAGTTGTGGGATTGTTGTCTCCTGTAGGGAGCGTTTAAGCTACCATTTCGATTCGGATGTCGCTTTTGAAGCCTCAGGCGGAAGTGTAAGTTCTTAGGCCGATTGGTTCTGACGCTGGCAAGGTTCAGATTATCGTTCAGCTTGTTCCAGCAGATCGTGGATAGAGTAAAGCTTGTCTAGAAGAGGTTCTCGCAGAGGAATCGCGGCGATAATCGGCGACGACGCTAGAGTTCAGCCGACGGTCGGTCTTGAAAGTACCACCCGGGTGGGTGTGACGAGTTTTGGAAGACAGAGGAACTTAGCCCGAGTTACTTTGGGCCTTTGAGTCCATGTGAAGAATAGGCCAGGTTGCCTATATGTTAGCTTGTGCCATCCGACTTAGGAGGCAGTATGACCGGTCTTTCGTATTGTTATGATCGGGAAAGTATCGGAGATCCATCAGTGTTCCCGCTTAATGATGACCACGTTAGAGATAGTAACCCGAGTTTTGGAAACCGGGCGATTTAAATTTGGTAAGAGTTCGAGTGTACGACAGCCTCAGGGATCGCATGTAGTCCGCTACCATTTGATGGGTCGCCGGAGTGACTCTAGAACCTCGCGCAAAGTGACAAAAGTGGTATCGGAAGAAGCGAGCATGTATGGCGAGCATTGATGTGACCATTTCTTTTGTTTGGAAAAGTGTGGAAGATGTATATTTTAGACCCTGGAGAGAGGTGGTTTTGGTGATGTTAGAGGTGATTCCTCGTGGACTTTGATGTAAGTAGTTGCGCAGTTGTTTCTGTGGCCATTGTGGCAGTATTGTTTCGTAAGTATGGTAGTGAAGACTATACTGGCGCACGTTTGTTTTAAGACTTAGAAGGAACATTCGGGACGAATGTTTCGGCGAGGAGAATGTTATACCGTATTTCGCAGTATGACGTAAGGACGACGTAGAAAATTTGAACTTGAGAGTAACTTGGCCGAAATTTATTTGTGCACAACACCCGACAGAGTCGTTTTCGACTAAACGCTTTCACGCCTTTAGGGGAATTTCCGGCTATGTCATTTTTAATTTTTGCGGATTTTTCCGAGAGACGAAACATTTTGGACCAACGGGAGGGCGACACTTGTCACCCTCCAATTGATGGATGTGAGGCGTTATTGTGGCCGATTGGAATGGCTTTAGTTGGTAGGATATTTGTGTGTTAGTTGGTTAAGGGGCACTTGGCAAGATCTTGGCCCTACACTTGCCTTGCACTTGGCAAGATCTTGGCCATTGGTTGGCCATTGGTTGGCCTATAAATACCACCCTATGTTGAAGACTTTCTTCATCCTAAAATCTTCTAAGTGTTAAAATCCCTCCCTCTCCCTTCTTGTGGTTCTCGTCCAAAAGCCTTCCCCCTCCCCCTTGGCCGAGAGTTTCCCCCCTAGTGGGGTAGGCCGAGGGGTAGCCACCCCCCCCCTCCTTGGGGTGTTAGCCGTGGGGTACCCCCCCCTAGCCTAGTTGCTTTCGTATAATACCCCCCTCTCTTGGTAGAAATACTCTCAAAAGTATTGTTATAATGCCCAAATTACCTTAGCCGTATACCTTGTTGTATTCTAAGGTTATACCTATACGAAAATGCCCAGAAATACTATTATACTCCGCTACCGTGAAAACCGAAACCCTAGGAAAATCTCCATAGTCCGTTGGAGTATTGTGTAGAAGTTGGTTAGAACTTCTAAGGGTGGTTTAGACGGGTCGAGCGCCTGAGTCGAGCTAAACGATTGCCCAGATCGACTTTTAACTAGGATAATTATGGGCTTATCGAGGTAATTATCTTGTCCTCTATTGTAATTGGAAATTACATATTGTTAGAATATATAATTGAAGTATACTATATATAGTAATCGAACGTAGTTATCGGCAATGTCTTTTGACTTAAGCCCGAATAATACTTACGGCAATGTCTTCGCGACTTAAGCCCAATTTAAAGAAGAATACCGAATCAGAATTACATAGGGTATTACAAGAGACTTGTGTAGTAGTACCGTGGAGTAGAATTGTACAGCTAGGTTAGACGATAACCCCTGGTTGGCTTGCAGCCACCGAGTGAGGAGATTTACGCCATGGGGTGGGGAGCTTTGCCAATTTTCTAGAATGTTCTACGATGAGATCTAAATGTTAATAAGCGCTGTGGCCTTATAGGTTGAAGTACTACGTGTGGCGCGATCTACTTGGCTTAGGAGTAGCCGACGGTTGGAAGTACTTGAGCGCTTTTGCTATTAGTCGATACTGCCGCGAGGTATGTGAACCTCTTCCTATCTCTTCTAGCATGATATGTGTGAACTATGTAGTACGGTAGACGCATACGTGCTAAATGTATTTGATTGGTTTAAACATAAAGTGTTATAACGACTTTATGGGAAGTTGGTTATAATACTTTATGTTGGTAAGAAAATACTTGTGGTTTTTAAAAGGTAATCGATTTGAACTATAATCGGCGTGTTATGTGTTAATAAAGAACTTGAAGTATTTCAAAAGATTTTTGAATCATTTCAAAGAAGAAGTAATACTTGATTTGTTTTGAAAACTTAAGAGTTATGCTAGCTTTATGGAAAGTTAGGTATAACGTCTTAAGAATGTTTCTCGATTTTGGAAATCGAATGTGTATCGACAAACCATCGCAGCGTTTATAAGAGGAAATGTTTTTAATAATTAAGTATTATTAAAACCAAGAGAAACTTCCATCCGCATAGAAGCTAAGATGACAAAATGATATTTCCTAGATCATGGTCATTGTAATAAGATTGTTATAAACAAGAATATCCTACTCACATATAAGACTTATGTTTCGGATAGTTTAAAGGAGAATTATATTCTTAAATGAATAAGACTATGAACTACTAAACCTTTCTAAAATGAGAAACTTGAACATTGGAAATTAGGCAAACTTGATCATTGGAAAAGAATGTTGCTACTTGATTTTCCAAAGAGAAGTAAGTGATTTACTTTAAAAGGATAGTCACTCTATTTTATACTACTGGTATCGTGTGACATTGTGAAAGTAACGATCTTTTAAAGAGTTAATGTATGAAGTACTTTGGGGATAAAACCCGAACTTGTTGGCATATAGTAGAAAGTACCTTGTGTGTATAACTTGATTGTGTTGGTTTGTGATAGCACTGTAATACTTTCTTGTTGATTGATAAGTAAACATGCTAGATGCTACGTGTGTTAGTATCTTGTGATGTTGTGTAAAGGGGTTTCTTTGTTGTGCTTATGTTGCTTAACGATAAGTCGTTGTGTTAGTATTTTACATCACTCATCTCTTGAGATGATTCCGGGTTAAGCCGCCTCCACGCGGGGTAGACTCAGCGGTCGATGGACCTATGATTCGAGAATACCTCACGCAGTCCTGAGGGCCTATGCGCGAGCTACGAGTTCCGTGTTAGTGCGCGCCCTTTATGGTCACGCGTCCATGTGGCCACGCGATCGCGGTCGGTGACGACGCCGGGAGTAGCTACCTCGACGCGGGAATACCTCACGCGGCCGATGAGATTGGCCTACGCGAGTCGCGGAGTTCCAGGTTAGACGCGCATATCGATATCGTGGGCAAGTGGCGGCTTTGATCATGTGACGGTCTAGACAGATCTTATGATACGATTCATGACCTTGTTGGTAATCAGAGGTTTTAGTAGTCGGCCATGCCTTCGCATTTACCCCGCATAGCTTATTATGACACAGCGGGACTCGTGTTCATGTGTTCTCGGTGCTTTTATATCATAGATCGCCGCAGCGGCGGAAGGTATTCCACGGGCATGATTGATGTTGTGGGCCCGAGACCCATTGTTATACTTGAGTGATGACTGAGGGCGTGAGTCCTCGACTGATACGATCGCTTTGTCAGAATCGTAGTTTGGTTATCATACATGTCTCATGCTTTATATGATCGCTATGACTTCATTTACGGATGTATTTTCAGGCCACATACTTGCACTGCAGTATCGACCTCCTTCGGGCCGCGTTCATGCCGCAGTTGAGGTACACCGCCGTTGATCCTAGCTCGTGGTCACAGCGTTGGGAAGCTCCGCTTCCGAGGCTTATCGCCGTATAGTCCTCGTCGTAGTAAGTGTTTACATTCATGGGTTTGGGCCCCGCCCCGCCACGGTTGTCATATCATTCGTAGAGGTCTGTAGTACTGTTGTGGGCAGGGTTTGTAAAAAGGATTAAACTGTTCATGTTGAAAAAGTTGTCATTTTTATATATGCCGAAAGGCAAGTTTTTCTCAGATTATTGTTTCATATTTCATAATATGTCTTGTATCGTTTTATGTTCCGCTGATTACTCTGATGTTGTATCACTAGGGTGCCCGGGGTAAGGCACCAGTCACGGGCCCGGAATCGGGTCGTGACAACCACTCACACACCGAACCTCAAGCTCGCGGATCGTGCCCTACCCGGGCACCCTTCTACCTAATGCATACAAGTAAACCGCGAATTTAAATAACACCTCTTTTTTTTTAAACCAACGTGACGTGCAAGGGCAAAGCCTACAAGCGTCGCCATATAATATACATAAACAAAAGACACTACACCGCATACGAGTCCAATCCCACATATGAATACGCACTTCTAAGAGTTATCTTGAACTATGACGGATAAGGCCCTGCACTGCATAATCTGATAAAAGCTCAGATCGGAAGAACTTATACCAAAAAGATAAACTCCCAACGTAAGGAGCTATCCAAAACTCGAAAGGTGGTCCTACACCGCAGATCACCAAACAACAGACCTAAACTCGGCATTTAACGCAGCCAAGGCGAGGTCAAGACGAAGAATGTACCAAGTATGTGAAATCAAAATATCAGAATGAAATCATAACAGTCTATACAAAACAGGAGACATGTATGGTAGTCAACCTACAGTACACAATACACAAGCAGTCATATCAAGTCAGGGACGCATGCCCTCAAAGTCTTTACTAAAATATAACCATAGGTCTCACACCCACAATATCAATCATGCCCGTGGAATCCTTCCTCACTGCCGGCAGTCCATGATTTAATATAACATCAATAGGCATACATGAACACCAAGTCCCACCTGTGTCCTAAAAACTGTACGGGCCAAGTAGGAAAATGAACCACCAGATCCAACTCAGATCATAAACCGACGGCAAGTACGAAAGCCAACTACCAGATCCAACCTGCGTCAACAACTGACGGGGGAAAGTACGAAAGCTAACTACCAGATCCAGCCTGTCGTCACGAGATATGACCGGGGCAAGTGCGCAAGCTATCTACCGGAGCCTATCGTACCAAACTGTGCAATAGCACTGATGGGGGCAAGTACGAAAGCCAACTACCAGAGCCATCCTGCGTCAGCCACCGATGGGGGCAAGTGCGAAAGCTAACTACCAGATCCATCCTACGTCACTAAATCTCATGGAGGGCTAATCCATGGAATAACAATATCCCACGTGGTCGCATGCCCCGGAATCCCACATCGTATAAGCATGACCATGGGGTAATACAAACAAATCCGGGATTCTAACCCGCCTTCTGGTCACATGCCCCGGAATCCCACATCGTATAAGCATGTCCAAGGAGTAACACAAATAATGGAAGCATACCCGTGGAATCCCACATCACTGTCGGTACATCCAAGTAAACTTACTGTTATACCCCGTATTTTCAGAGTATGTACGTATGGACGTACGTAGAAAATTCGAACTTGAGATAAAGTGCTTGGCCGAAATTATTTTTGTGCACAAGTGCCGAAAAGAGTCATTTTCCGGCGAAACGTTTCCACAGCTTTTGTAGAGAAAATTCCGGCTATGTCATTTATTATTTTTACGGATTTTTCCGAGAGACGAAATATTTTGGACCAATTGGAGGGCGACATGTGTCACCCTTAGGTGTCCAAGGTTGGACGAAATTTCCTTGGTGGAAGCTTCTAGGCTTGCACGTTTTTTTCATCTTTTGTGCCTAAAATGTTTGGTCAATGTTTGTGAGATATTTTGTGGAGTGGATGACCAAGTGGGACCCACACAACACATGGCTTAATCTTCACCTTACACTTGCCTACCACTTGGCTCAATCTTGGCCTTTGAGTGCCCTATAAATACCCCCTTAGTTGATGAGTTATTTCATCCACACTTGAGCAAATTCCTAGACTCAAAACACTCCTCCTCAGTAGTTGTCTCGTCCAACTCCCCCCTCCCCCTTTGAGTGGCCTTTTGGCCGAGAGCAACCCCCCCCTAGCCTAGTTGTGCTAGTCGAAATACTACCCCCCCCTTGGTAGAGAAATACTCTTCAAGTATTGTTATAATACCCTAATACTTTAGCCCAAATACCTTGTAGTATTTCCAAAGTACCTCTATACGAAAAGCCCTAAAATACTATTATACGTCCCTTTAGCCTCTAAACGAAACCCTAAGGAAAATCTCCATGGTTAGTTGGAGTAGTTTGTAGAAGTTGGTTAGAACTTCTAAGGGTAGTTTGGAGCGGGTTGGAGCGCCTGAGTTGAGCTAAACGATTGCCCAGATCGACTTTTTACTGGATAATTATGGGCTTATTGAGGTAAATATCTTGTCCTCTATTGTAATTGGAAATTACGTATTGTTAGAATATATAGTTGAAGTATACTATATATAGAATCAACGTAGTTATTGGCAATGTCTTTTGACTTAAGCTCGAATAATACTTACGCAATGTCTTGCGACTTAAGCCTCGTATTTAAAGAAGATTACCGAATCAGAATTACTTAGGGTCAGACAAGAGACTTGTGAAGTAGTACCGTGGAGTAGAAGTGTACCCGTAAGGGTTAGAGGTATAACCGCCACTGGTTGGCTTGGTAGCCTCGATAGAGAGGAGATTTACGCTGTCATGGGGAGGTCGCCAATTTTCTGTAGAATGTTCTACGAAGATACCATAAGTTAATAAGAGACTTGAGGCCTTAGAGGTGGAAGTACAATGCGTGGCGCGATCTACTTGGCTTAGGAGTAGCCGGCGGGTTGAGGTACTTGGAGCGCTTTTGCTATTAGTCGATAATCGTCGCGAGGTATGTGAACCTCTTCCTATCTCTTCTAGCATGATATGTGAACTATGTAGTACGGAGACGCATACGTGCTAAATGTATGTGATTGGTTTAAAACATAAAGTGTTATAACGACTTTATGGGAAGTTGGTTATAACAGCTTTATGTTGGTAAGAAAATACATGTGGTTTTTAAAAGGTACTGATTTGAACTATAACTGGCTTGTTATGTGTTAATAAAGAACTTGAAGTATTTCAAAAGATTTTTGAATCATTTTGAAAGAAGAAGTAATACTTGGTTTTTGAAAAACTTAAGAGTTATACTAGCTTTATGGGAAGTTAGGTATAACGGCTTAAGAATGTTTTACTGATTTCGGAAATCAGAATGTGTATCGACAAACCACTGCAGCGTTAATAAAAGGAAATGTTTTGACTAATTAAGTATTATTAAAACCAAGAGAAACTTCCATCCGCATGTAAGCTAAGATGAGACAAAATGATATTTCCTAGATCATGGTCATTGTAATAAGATTGTTATAAACAAGAATATCCTACTCACATATAAGACTTATGTTTCTCGATAGTTTTAAGGAGAATTATATTCTCAAATGAATAAGACTATGAACTAAAACCTTTCTAAAATGAGAAACTTGAACATTGGGAATTAGGCAAACTTGATCATTGGAAAAGAATGTTGCTACTTGATTTTACAAAGAGAAGTAATTGATTTACTTTAAAAGGATAGTCACTCTATTTTATACTACGTATTGTGTGACATTGGAAAGTAACGATCTTTTAAAGAGTTAATGTATGAAGTACTTTGGGGATAAAACCCGATTTTGTTAATCATATAGTAGAAGGTACCTTGTGTGAACAACTTGATTGTATTGGTTTGTGATAGCCTTGTAATACTTTCTTGATTGCGTTGATAAGTAAACGTGTTGGGATGCTACGTGTGTTAGTATCTTGTGATGTTTGTGTGAAGGGTTTCCTTGATTGTGCTTATTAACTATCATCGTTATGATAGTATTGTGGCATTCATCTCGAGATGATTCCGGTTGTCGCTCCGACGCGGGTAGACTCAGCGGTCGATGGACCTATGATTCGAGAATACCTCACGCAGTCCCGGCCTGCGCGAGCTACGAGTTCCGTGTTAGTGACGCCCTTTATGGGCACGCGTCCACGTGGCGTACGCGGATCGCGTCCGTGACGATGCCGGAGTAGCTACCGACGCGGGAATACCTCACGCGGCCGATGAGATTGGCCTACGCGAGTGCGGGAGTTCGAGTGGTTAGACGCGACATCGACATCGCGCAAGTGGCCGCCTTTGATCATGTGATGCCTAGTCGATCTTATGATACGCTTCATGACCTTGTTGGTACTGTGGGTTTTTAGTAGTCGGCTATGCCTTCGCATTTACCCCGCAGCTTTATTATGACACAGTGGGACTCGTGTTCATGTGTGTTCCTCGTGCTTTTATATCATAGATCGCCGGTGAGGAAGGTATTCCACGCACGATTGATGTTGTGGGCCCGAGACCCATTGTTATACTTCGAGTGATGACTGAGGGTGAGTCCCTAACTTGACATGATCGCTTTGTTGTAAATCGTAGTTTGGTTATCATACATGTCTCCCGCTTTATATGATCGCTATGATTTCATTTACGTGATGTATTTTCGCCACATACTCTGCACTGTTATCGACCTCTCGGGGCCGCGTTCATGCCGCAGTTGAGGTACACCGCCGTTGATCCTAGCTCGTGGTCACGCCAAATATTGGGAAGCTCCGCTTCTCCGAGGCTTATCACGTATAGTCCTCGCCGCCGTAAGTGTTTACATTCGTGGTTTGGCGGGGCCCCGTCCCGCCATTGTTGTCGTATCATTCTTAGAGGTCCGTAGTCTTGTTGCGCGTGGTTTGTAAAAAGGATTAAACTGCTCATGTTGAAAAAGTTGCTATTTATATATATACCGAAGGTAACCGCTTTGGTTAGCCTGCCTTTCTTATTTCACCGTCTTATTACACCGTTTCATGTATTGTCTTTATGTTCCGCGATTACTCGATGTATGTCTACTTGGGTGCCCGGTAAGGCACGGCCACGCCCCGAACGGGTCGTGACAAAAGTGGTATCGAGCGCTTAATCCTGAAAGTGTCTACGCATCAGATCCAAGAGAGTCTTGATTATCGCGTGCGCGCACCACGCCAATAATCGTGAGGCTATAGGATATTTAGGATTGGTTTCTATTCTTCTCACTCGAGATCGTGCCTTGGAGCCGTGTTGTAAGTTGACCCTCCGACAAATTATTTCCTTATCGTTATGCCTCCGTAGAGGCAACCCGCCCAGTGAGGGCAAAGCGCACCGGAGCCGCGAGTAGAGTTCGGCGTGGCGAGGCACAGCCCAATCATTACCTAGGATAGTGCTTCATTCGGGAGTTCTGCGACGCCACTAGCCCCAAAGAGTTTAGTTCGGCGCAGCAGCTCATCGCGCCATGATATATGAACCTTCGCCCACGGCCGAATAGAATTTAGATTGCAAAGAGGCGACCCTGTTACTAGCTATAGATTTGGCTACCAGAGAGTATACCGATGTACCGCGAGTCTTGAGGACTATTTAAAAGAGGGTTGTGCAAGAGTAATTCTTCAGTTAGGCTTGAGCATGGCACGTACGGCTTATGCGCAGCAGCAGCCGAGACGTAGAGATCGGCAGTTAACGAAGGACACCGTAAGAGGCCAGAGCAAAGAAGGTCCTTTAGTAACTTTCGAGGCGAGTCGCCTCACCGCAGATTAGATATGCACCTCCGCCGGCAGCAGTGGTCTTCCGCGCATTTCGTGGACGTTCGTGTGTAGGAGTTGGTCGAACTCCGTGGCTTCCGGATCACACGATGCACGCCATCCCGGAATGTCGTCTTTTAGTTGGTACTTGTTGTACTGCGCCGCCGTGGCCATGTGTCGAGAGAGTGTCCTCAGGAGGACTTAGCCTTCGTGATTGGTGGGTAGTTCGTCATTTTCCTTAGCTATGCCACGGGCAGTTTGATTAGAACGACTAAGGGGAGTGAAGCAGTAGATATAGATATATCTTTAACCCTCTAGAGGTCAGTATGTGTGATAAGGTGAGTATACCTTAAGTGCTATGTTCTGATAGCGGTGTGTTAGTTGTGTTTAGAATCATGGTGGGTTAACCGAGTAAGATTTTGGGGGATAGAAAAGGTGTGAGCCTTAGAATGTTTACGTAAAGACCTTAGAAGTAAGGCCATCTCAGGTAAAGGTAGTATTATGTTTGATCCTTATGGAAGTGCATAGTGCACGTGAGTTATGTTTGGGATAGGTCCCTAGTAGTGTGGAATGAAAGGGGGTAGTTGAGCTAAGAAGACCGCTAGGTTTTCGAAACGTGATTAGTGAGATTGTTCGATCGGGAGCTAGTATTACGCGCGTTGCGGGTCGGGTTGAGTCCACGTTGCGGTCAACCCGCGGCATGTTTGGTGGTGTCGGTTTGTGGTGGTCCCGCCTTGTGGTAGGTCACGAGGGTGTTAGGCCCAAGTTTAGTTAACCAACAGATTTAACTCGTGGACGATTCGACCAAGAGTCGGACCGGCGAGGTCACCGCCTTGTCTTCTAGCAAAGACCGTTTACTCCAAAGATTGTTTTATCGTAAAGGTTGTAAGGTCGACGGTGCCTACCTTCACCTTATGACGCAGTGAAGCCCGTGTCAGGCTATTTTTTTCGCCTTCTAAAAGTTTACCAGCAGGTTAAGAACTCGTGAGTCTCAGACCGCATTCGCCTGGGCCAGCGTGGATTTCGTATGAGTCGGGGATTGTTGTCTCTGTGGAGGAAGTGTTTAAGCTACCATTTCGGTTCGGATATCGCTTTGTGAAGCCTTGTAGGGGCGGAAGTGTAAATTGCCGGTCGATTGGTTCGATGTTGGCAAGGTTCAGTTAGTTGGTTCAGGCTTGTTCCAGCAGACTGTGGATAGTGCGAAGCTTGTCTAGAAGAAGTTACGCGGCTCGGAGGAGCGCGGATAATCGCGACGATGCTTAGAGTTCAGTGTTGATGGTCGGTCTTCGAAAGTACCACCGGGTTGGGTGACGAGTTTGGAATACAGAGGGAACTTAGCCCGAGTTACTTTGGGCCTTTCTGAGTTCATGTGAAGAATAGGCCAGGTTGCCTATATGTTAGCTTTTGCCGTCCGACTTAGGAGGCAGTACGTCCGGTCTTTCGTATTGTTATGATCAGGGAAAGTATCGGAGATCCATCCAGAGTGTTCCCACTTAATGATGACCACGTTAGAGATAGTAGCCCCAGTTTTGGAAACCAAGCGATCGTAAATGTGGAAAGAGTTCGAGTATACGACATCCTCAGGGATCGCATGCAGTCCGGTACCATTTGTTGGGTCGTCGGAGCAAGGCTCGCGACAAAGTGACAAAAGTGGTACCATTTGTTGGGTCGCCTGAGAAGGTTAATGCCTCAGGCAAAGTGACAAAGTGGTATCTACGACGAGTAAAGAGAGAAGCGAGCATGTATGGCGAGCATAGATGCGATCATTTCTTTTATAAAGAGAAGGTGCGAAGGAAGTATATTTTAGACCCCGGTGAGAAGTGTTGCGATGATGATTACGGTGTGTTTCTCGTGGACTTTGATGTAAGTATTTACGCAGCTTGTTTCATGGCCGACGTGGCGTGGATTGATTCTCGTAAGTATAGTAGTGAAGACTATACCGCGCACGCTTTGTTTTGAGACTTAGAAGGAACATTCGACGAATGTTTCTAAGGAAGGAGAATGTTATACCGTATTTTGAGTATATACGCATGGACGCACGAGAAAATTCGAACTTGAGATAAAGTGCTTGGCGAAATTATTTTTGTGCACAAGTGCCGAAAAGAGTCATTTTCCTGTAAACGCTTTCACGACTTTTGTAGAGAAAATTCGCTATGTCATTTATTATTTTTACGGATTTTTCCGAGAGACGAAATATTTTGGACCAATTGAGGGCGACGTGTCACCCTAGGTGTCCAAGGTTGGACGAAATTTCCTTGGTGGAAGCTTTCAGGCTTGCACGTTTTTTTCATCTTTTGTGCCTAAAATGTTTGGTCAATGTTTGTGAGATATTTTGTGGAGTGGATGACCAAGTGGGACCCACACAACACATGGCTTAATCTTCACCTTACACTTGCCTACCACTTGCTCAATCTTGGCCTTTGAGTGCCCTATAAATACCCCTTAGTTGATGAGTTATTTCATCCACACTTGAGCAAATTCCTAGACTCAAAACACTCCTCCTCAGTTGTCTCGCCCAACTCCTCCCCTTTGAGTGGCCTTTTGCCGAGAGCAACCCCCTAGCCTAGTTGTGCTAGTCGAAATACTACCCCCTTGGTAGAGAAATACTCTTCAAGTATTGTTATAATACCCAAATACTTTAGCCCAAATACCTTGTAGTATTTCCAAAGTACCCTCTATACGAAAAGCCCGGAAAATACTATTATACGTCCCTTTAGCCTCTAAACGAAACCCTAAGGAAAATCTCCATGGTTAGTTGGAGTAGTTTGTAGAAGTTGGTTAGAACTTCTAAGGGTAGTTTGGAGCCGGTTGAGCGCTGAGTCGAGCTAAACGATTGCCCAGGATCGACTTTTTACTTGGATAATTATGGGCTTATTGAGGTAAATATCTTGTCCCTCTATTGTAATTGGAAATTACATATTGTTAGAATATATAGTTGAAGTATACTATATATAGAACTGAACGTAGTTATTGGCAATGTCTTTTGACTTAAGCCTGAATAATACTTACGGCAATGTCTTGCGACTTAAGCCTGTATTTAAAGAAGATTACTGAACTGTAATTACTTAGGGCTGTATTACAGTAGACTTGTGAAGTAGTACCGTGGAGTAGAATTGTACCCGTTAGGGTTAGATGTATAACCCCCCCCCCCCCCTGGTTGGCTTGGTAGCCGGCCTCGATAGAGGAGGAGATTTACGCTGTTGCGGGAGAGTCTTCTTGAATTTTCTCAGAGAATGTTCTACGAAGAGACCTTATGTTAATAAGCGCCTTGTGGCCTTATAGGTGGAAGTACTATGCGTGGCGCGATCTACTTGGCTTAGGAGTAGCCGGTTTGAGGTACTTGAGCGCTTTTGCTATTAGTCGATAATCGTCGCGAGGTATGTGAACCTCTTCCTATCTCTTCTAGCATGATATGTGTGAACTATGTAGTACGGTAGACGCATACGTGCTAAATGTATGTGATTGGTTTAAAATAAAGTGTTATAACGACTTTATGGGAAGTTGGTTATAACGACTTTATGTTGGTAAGAAAATACATGTGGTTTTTAAAAGGTACCGATTTGAACTATAACCGCTTGTTATGTGTTAATAAAGAACTTGAAGTATTTCAAAAGATTTTGAATCATTTTGAAAGAAGAAGTAATACTTGGTTTTTGAAAACTTAAGAGTTATACTAGCTTTATGGGAAGTTAGGTATAACGGCTTAAGAATGTTTCTTGATTTCGAAATCGAATGTGTATCGACAAACCATCGCAAGTTAATAAAAGGAAATGTTTTGACTAATTAAGTATTATTAAAACCAGAGAAACTTCCATCTGCATAGAAGCTAAGATGAGACAAAATGATATTTCCTAGATCATGGTCTTTGTAATAAGATTGTTATAAACAAGAATATCCTACTCACATATAAGACTTATGTTTCTGATAGTTTTAAGGAGAATTATATTCTCAAATGAATAAGACTATGAACTACGAAACCTTTCTAAAATGAGAAACTTGAACATTGGGAATTAGGCAAACTTGATCATTGGAAAAGAATGTTGCTACTTGATTTTACAAAGAGAAGTAATTGATTTACTTTAAAAGGATAGTCACTCTATTTTATACTACGTATTGTGTGACATTGTGAAAGTAACGATCTTTTAAAGAGTTAATGTATGAAGTACTTTGGGGATAAAACCCGATTTTGTTAATCATATAGTAGAAGGTACCTTGTGTGAACAACTTGATTGTATTGGTTTGTGATAGCCTTGTAATACTTTCTTGATTGCGTTGATAAGTAAACGTGTTGGGATGCTACGTGTGTTAGTATCTTGTGATGTTTGTGTGAAGGGTTTCTTGATTGTGCTTATTAACTATCGGTCGTTATGATAGTATTGTGGCATTCATCTCTTGAGATGATTCCGGTTAAGTCCGCCTCCACGCGGGTAGACTCAGCGGTCGATGGACCTATGATTCGAGAATACCTCACGCAGTCCCGGCCTATGCGCGAGCTACGAGTTCCGTGTTAGTGACGTCCTTACGGGCACGCGTCCATGTGGCCACGCGATCGCGAAGTCGTGACGATGCCGGAGTAGCTACCCTCGATGCGGGAATACCTCATGCGGCCGATGAGATTGGCCTACGCGAGTGCGGGAGTTCGAGTGGTTAGACGCGTACATCGATCTGCGGGCAAGTGGCCGCCTTTGATCATGTGTGATCTAGTCGATCTTATGATACGATTCATGACCTTGTTGGTACTGTGGGTTTTAGTAATCGGCTATGCCTTCGTACTTACCCCGCATTTTATTATGACACGTGGGACCCGTGTTCATGTGTGTTCCTTGGTGCTTTTATATCATAGATCGCCGGCATGAGGAAGGTATTCCACCGCACGATTGATGTTGTGGGCCCGAGACCCATTGTTATACTTGAGTGATGACTTGAGGCGTGAGTCCCTAACTTGACATGATCGCTTTGTAAAGCGTAGTTTGGTTATCATACATGTCTCCCGCTTTATATGATCGCTATGATTTCATTTACTGATGTATTTTCAGCCACATACTCTGCACTGCAGACCGACCTTCGGGCCGCGTCATGCCGCAGAGTTGAGGTACACCGCCGTTGATCCTAGCTCTCGTGGTCACGATAGCGTTGGGAAGCTCCGTTTCTCCGAGGCTTATCGGTGGTATAGTCCCCGCCGTCGTAAGTGTTTACATTCAGGGGTTTGGCGGGCCCCGCCCCGCCATTGTTGTCGTATCATTCTTAGAGGTCCATAGTATCTGTAGGGGTGGTTTGTAAAAAGGATTAAACTGTTCATGTTGAAAAAGTTGCTATTTATATATATACTGAAGGTAACCGTTTTTGGTTAGCCTGTCTTCTTATTTCACTGTCTTATTACACTGGTTTCATGTATTGTCTTTATGTTCCGCTGATTACTCTGATGTATGTCTACTTGGGTGCCCGGGGTAAGGCACCGGTCACGGGCCCCGGAACGGGTCGTGACACTTACAACAAGACATCCGACCCTCCAACCGAGAGTCGCGTCAACGTAATAAAACATAATACTTGCACTCAAAGACTATCACCGGCACACATAGGCAAGTTCATAAAATCTATAGACTTTCATTTTATAAACTCAAGGCACTTATAGAATAATTTTCAATTAAACAAGCCAAAGTACTTATCAAGGCACACATAGAATAATTCTCAATTAAACAAGCCAAAGTACTTATCAAGGCACACATAGAATAATTCTCAATTAAACAAGCCAAAGTACTTATCAAGGCACACATAGAATAATTCTCAATTAAACAAGCCAAAGTACTACGTACGTACATTCTTTTCCAAAGACTCATTTTTATGTAAAACCCCAAGATACTAACACCCGTAGTATCAAGACATGTCTATTTTTCAAAGTAAGTTACTACACTTTTAGAAAACTCATTTCAAAGCTTGAAATCAAGTAACTTCAAATTTTCACAATCTAGGCATCTTATGCCCATTAATCAAAATAGACAACTTTCTTAACCTTCCATAAAGCCGTTATAACCAACTTCCCATAAAGCCGTTATAACCCTTTATGGTTTTAGACATATCCATTCCTTTAATAACCAAGAGACTTATACTTTAAAACCAAGTATCACTAACTTTCAAATCAAGTTACATCTCTTTAAATCATGTCATTTCTCATCTTTTAAAACAATTAAGTAAATCACTCTTTTGACTCCCCTAAAGTCATTACAATGACCTTTAGGTTTTGGAACTAAGGCACGAGCCAAAAGATTTGGAAACCACTTCCTTTTCAAGACTCTATGTACTTTATGTAAAATACCTTCACTTTTGAGAATCCAAATTTCACTAAGGAAATGGATTATAACAACTTACAATTTAAACATCAAAGTACACTCAAGGAAGTACATAGAACAAATTCTATATTAGGCAATCCAAGTACAACCAAGGAATGAATCATTTAAGGAGTAAGACATACTTTCTTTACCTTAAGGAATCATGCTAGAAGAGGAGATAGCTCACATACCATTTCGGCTAAATCCACAAGCTAAGCCAAATACGCCGCACGTAGAAGTGTCAACCTATAATGGTCACAACATGACTATCAACTTCTAGTCTCTAACGTAGAATAATACTAAGTATACGGTCTCTTATTCTACGGAAAATCGGGCAGCACTTCCTTTGTTTCTACATACTTTGCCACCTTTTTCAAGGACGAATACAATAACCAAACATGCCACATTTAAGGCTCAACATACCAACCAATCAAATGGGATTACACGTCTTACAATACGTGTAAAATTCCGCCCCACAATTCATACCAAGTAGTTCCATATTTAAAGCCATTCTCGGCCAACTTATACAACCACACTAAGTCTTTTCCAAATCCAAGTTCTAAGGTCTAACATGTTATATAGCCATAAACAACTTCAACAACTACAATTTCCTTCTTTATACAACATGCGACGACTTAAACTAATAATCAACTTGAATTGTAATCTTAAGGCTAAACATGCTAGTTTTCGGATTAGGGTTCCAATAGCCAATATACTTATCAAACTTCATAATATATACCTCATGCTTTCTAATATCCATAGCTACAACAATAAGTAAACTTTAATTGCTAAAACGACAAGATTTATACCTTTATAAGCCCTTAAAATTTCCAAGATTCAAAGTCGCGCCTTAGCAATTCTTAGCTCCTTTTCTTTACGCTCCAATCCGCTATTTGAAGCCTTTAGAAGTTCACAACCAACTTCTCTTCCATTTTCAATCCAAAACTAGGAACACTACTTAGGTTTTCGCCTTGCGACTAACGTGAAAACGTTGTTTTTCCGCAATATTTCTATTGAGATATCCTTACAATATACTTAGGGACCTTGGGTTAAAGTCTTGTGAATAATGGATCAAAACTACAAAATTTTTGTGTGGACTTGACCTTGAACCCGAGAGCACAATTGAATAACAAAGTGTTGTGAAATTTTTCTAAGTGTGGAAGACCTTGTCTTGCACTAGTAGTATGCTTATATAATACATTGGATGGCTTAGATTAATACACTGGTGGGCTAGGATGAAGGACAATTAATGTTAAGCCAAGTGGACAAGTTGACTTGGTCAACAATCTCAAGCTTTGAAGACTTATCTTCCTTGATGGTCAATGACTATTTTACCCTTACCAAAATCGTCCAAGACCATATGTGGGGGTGCCACGTGTCGCCCTCTCATTCGTCCATAAAATTCCGTAACCCTCGTGGGCCCCGCAAAACGTAAAATTCCTCGGGTGGGCCCCACGTGACCAAATCCGTAAAAATAAATTTCCACAATATTAATAAGTTCCATACTCTCCTAATAATGCATTTTGAGAATCCAATTCTCAACAACGAACATTTTTCCTTTCCGACGCTCGGAAAATTTTCTGTCGAAAAAACAATTCTTCCTTTCGCACTAATTTCCAAGTCTTGTGTTCCTTACGTACTTTCTCTTATATATGTCCTGAACTTACGGGGTGTAACATTCTTCCCCCCTTAGAAACATTCGTCCCCGAATGTTCTTAGTCGGTTGTCAAGTTATACAAACTCAGGCACAATCTCTATGCTATGCCTATCAATCAAAACTGCACAAGACCAACGATGCCACATATGGCCACCACCTAACATACGTAAACATATCAATGGACCTTTCGTCCGCGACCCCTTCTCACAAAACTCGAAGGTTACAGTCTTCTAAAACACGGGATCCTTAGAGGTTCCTTTCTTTCCTTACTTGTCATACTTTCTCGTACTTCCAAACTTATCTGAGCATACGTACAAAATTTCAAATATTGTTTCTGTTCTCCAATCCATGGAGTTACTATCCAATCTTGGCCATCGTGCTATCTGAATTTCCGCTAAGGCTCTTCTCGGTCCTTACGACCTGATTCCGGTGGAACGCGTCCACAACTCGTACAACAATTAACTAAACTTGGGCCTCGCATCCTCGTGACCCTATCACATAGCGGGACCATTACCAACTGACATCACCCCATTCCATACTATCGGTTGACCCGAAATGAGTCCATAACCCGACCCATCGTCATACTTAACTTCTCATTCTTAGTCTGGAATAAATCTTTCTCTTATCTCAAGGTACTTCTCACCCTATCCCCCTATTCACTAGAGGTTCGTCACATAAGCCAAAGTATTTCTACTGCACACTTTTCCCTATTGGTATTACACTTATTATGGGGTAACTACAGCTTGTGAACTCTACACAATTATAGTCTCAGTTCACTTACCATTCTTGTCAACATTCTTAACTTTTCATTTTACTAATCAAAGTATTCCTACCTCTGGGGGTACTATCACTTACAACTGCTAGAAACAAAGGGAAAACATATATGCTAGGGCGAAATCTGAATCTATCAATGCACGTATGATCCAAAAGAATCGAGATATACCTGTAACCCCATGCGATGTTGCCTCCTGATCCTGCCCAGTAGTCACGTCATCTACGCGGTTCGAAGGACCGCCAGAACTATAAACACCACCCTGACCTCTACCACGATCGGGCCGACATCCAACACCGCCGCGGGACGACACTATGGAGGAAAGTGGAACCAACCATCGGCTCATAGGTCGAGCCACCTTACCGGGCTCTTTCTAACAGACATTCCCATCGCCAGGGCCCGGACGGTCACAATAATAACAAACACCTGTGCCATGACGGCATTTCCCCAAATGACGCTTACTACATTGGAAACACTGAGGAATATGTGGCCTCGACTGAGAAAATCCTCTGCTCCTCTGAGAACTTCGAACCCTGGAGCTCGGACCAGCTCTTAAATATCTTGTGGGGTCAAACCTCCCACCTGTGGACTGCGGGGGTATGTACTGGGTAGGCTGGGACGAATATCTCACTCGATGCTGAGGATGCTCGTCCAAAAACTCACCGGGATAACCAACCGGTCTAGCCCTCTTACGCTGATCTCCGCATTGGCCCTCTACCCTCTGTGACACTGCCTGCATTTCTGCCGAATAACCTCCTGCTGATGAAACTGTAGCACCGCTTATCTTGGTCAATAACATAATCGCTTCCTCATGACTTATAGTCTTCTCCTAATCGAGAAACTGGAGGCTCGTGTCTTTGGGTCTCAAAACTCGACGCAGAAGAACTCACCGATCGCAACACAACATCCAGATACCACGGCATAAGCCCTATCAACTCTCTCGAGTCCGACTAGTAGCTCTCGCTACTCCTTTGCCCTTCTCGGGCGCTTCTCCTCGAGGCATAATCAGAACACAAAATCACGCCAGAGAGGAATTATCTTACTAACACACCTACATGGCACGATCTTAGAGTGAGAAGAATAGAAACCAACTCCTAAATGTCCCGTAGCCTCCTGTTTATGGGTGTGGCGCGCAACACACCGATAATCAAGACTCTACTAGACACGGCCTCAGACATTCCGAGGACCGATCGCTCGATACCACTCACACCCTCAACCCCGACTGTGGATCGGTGCCCTACCCGCACCCTTCTACCTACAGCATACAAGTAAATCCGGAATTTAAATAACACCTCATTTTTTTTTAAACCAACGACGCGTAAGTGGCAAAGCCGAAGGCGTCGCCATATAATATACATAAACAAAAGACACTACACCGCATACGAGTCCAATCCTACATATGAATACTGCACTCAAGAGTTATATCAACTATGATGGGACAAGGCCCCGCTGCACCCATAATCAGATAAAAGCTCAGATCGAAAGAACTTATACCAAATAGATAAACTCCCGAACATAAGGAGCTATCCAAAACTCGAAAGGTGGTCCTACACTGCAGATCACCAAACAACAGACCTAAACTCACAAGATTTAACGCAGCCCCGGGCGAGGTCAAGACGGAAGAATGTACCAAGTATGTGAAATCAGAATATCAGAATGAAATCATAATCTATACAAAATGTGAGACATGCATGATAGCCAACCTACAATACACAATACACAAGCAGTCATATCAAGTCAGGGACGCATGCCCTCAAAGTCATTACTAAAATATAACCATGGGTCTCACGCCCACAATATCAATCATGCCCGTGGAATCCTTCCTCACTATCGGCAGTCCATGATATAATATAACATCAATAGGCATACATGAACACCAAGTCCCACCTGTGTCCTAAAAACTGTACGGGCCAAGTAGGAAAACGAACCACCGTGATCCAACTCAGATCATAAAATCGACGGCAAGTACGAAAGCCAACTACCAGATCCAACCCGCGTCAACAACTGACGGGGGCAAGTACAAAAGGTAACTACCAGATCCAGCGTGTTGTCACGAGATATGACCGGGGCAAGTGCGTAAGCTATCTACCGGAGCCTATCGTACCAAACTGTGCAATAGCACTGACGGGGGCAAGTACGAAAGCCAACTACGAGCTACATCGCGCTACCACCGACGGGGGCAAGTACGAAAGCTAACTACCAGATTCATCCTACGTCACTAAATCTCATGGCGGCTAATCCATGGAATAACAATATCCCACGCGTCGCACGCCGGAATCCCACATCGTATAAGCATGACCACGGGTAATACAAACAACCGGATTCTAACCCGCCTCCCGTCACATGCCCTAATCCCACATCGTATAAGCACGCCCGCGAGTAACACAATAATGGAAGCATACCCGTGGAATCCCACATCACCGCTTTGACGCCCAAGTAAACTTACAACAAGACATACCCTCCAACCGAGAGTCGCAAGAACGTAATAAAACATAATACTTGCACTCAAAGGCTATCACCAAAGACACATAGGCAAGTTCATAAAATCTATAGACTTTCATTTTATAAACTCAAGGCACTTATAGAATAATTCTCAATTAAACAAGCCAAAGTACTTATCAAGGCACACATTGAATAATTCTCAATTAAACAAGCCAAAGTACTTATCAAGGCACACATAGAATAATTCTCAATTAAACAAGCCAAAGTACTTATCAAGGCACACATAGAATAATTCTCATTTAAACAAGCCAAAGTACTACGTACGTACATTCTTTTCAAAAGACTCCTTTTTATGTAAAACCCCAAGATACTAACACCTGTAGTATCAAGGCATGTCTATTTTTCAAAGTAAGTTACTATACTTTTAGAAAACTCATTTCAAAGCTTGAAATCAAGTAACTTCAAATTTTCACAATCTAGGCATCTTATGCCCATTAATCAAAATAGACAACTTTCTTAACCTTCCATAAAACCGTTATAACCAACTTCCCATAAAGCCGTTATAACCCTTTATGGTTTTAGATATATCCATTCCTTTAATAACCAAGAGACTTATACTTTAAAACCAAGTATCACTAACTTTCAAATTAAGTTACATCTCTTTAAATCATGTCATTTCTCCTCTTTTAAAACAATTAAGTAAATCACTCATTTGACTCCCCTAAAGTCATTATAATGACCTTTAGGTTTTGGAACTAAGGCACTAGCCAAAAGATTTGGAAACCACTTCCTTTTCAAGACTCTATGTACTTTAAGTAAAATACCTTCACTTTTGAGAATCCAAACTTCACTAAGGAAATGGATTATAACAACTTACAATTAGAACATCAAAGTACAATGAAGTATATAGAACAAATTCTATATTAGGCAATCCAAGTACAACCAAGGAATGGATCATTTAAGGAGTAAGACATACTTTCTTTATCTTAAGGAATCATGCTAGAAAAGGAGATAGCTCACATACCTTTTCGGCTAAATCCACAAGCTAAGCCGAATACGCTGCACGTAGAAGTGTCAACCTATAATGGTCACAACATGACTATCAACTTCTAGTCTCTAACGTAGAATAATACTAAGTATACGGTCTCTTATTCTACGGAAAATCGGGCAGCACTTCTTTTGTTTCTACATACTTTGCCACCTTTTTCAAGGCCGAATACAATAACCAAACATGCCACATTTAAGGATCAACATACCAACCAATCAAAGGGGATTACACGCCTTACAATACGTGTAAAATTCCGCCCCACAATTCATACCAAGTAGTTCCATATTTAAAGCCATTCTCGGCCAACTTATACAACCACACTAAGTCTTTTCCAATTCTTTTCTAAATCCAAGTTATAAGGTCTAACATGTTATATAGCCATAAACAACTTCAATAACTACAATTTCCTTCTTTATACAACATGCGACGACTTAAACTAATTATCAACTTGAATTGTAATCTTAAGGCTAAACATGCTAGTTTTCGGATTAGGGTTCCAATAGCCAATATACTTATCAAACTTCATAATATATACCTCATGCTTGCTAATATCCATAGCTACAACAATAAGTAAACTTTAATTGCTAAAACGACAAGATTTATACCTTTATAAGCCCTTAAAATTTCCAAGATTCAAAGTCGCGCCTTAGCAATTCTTAGCTCCTTTACTTTACGCTCCAATCCGCTATTTGAAGCCTTTAGAAGTTCACAACCAACTTCTCTTCCATTTTCAATCCAAAACTAGGAAAACTACTTAGGTTTTCGCCTTGCGACTAACGTGAAAACGTCGTTTTTCCGCAATATTTCTATTGATATATCCTTACAATATACTTAGGGACCTTGGGTTAAAGTCTTGTGAATAATGGATCAAAACTACAAAAATTTTGTGTGGACTTGACCTTGAACCCGAGAGCACAATTGAATAACAAAGTGTTGTGAAATTTTTCTAAGTGTGGAAGACCTTGTCTTGCACTAGTAGTATCCTTATATAACACATTGGATGACTTAGATTAATACACTTTTGGGCTAGGATGAAGGACAATTAATGTTAAGCCAAGTGGACAAGTTGACTTGGTCAACAATATCAAGCTTTGAAGACTTATCTTCCTTGATGGTCAATGACCATTTTACCCTTAACAAAATTGTCCAAGACCATATGTGGGGGTGCCACATGTCGCCCTCTCATTCGTCCATAAAATTCCGTAACCCTCGTGGGCCCCGCAAAACGTAAAATTCCTCATTTGGGCCCACGTGACCAAATCCGTAAAAATAAATTTCCATAATGTTAATAAGTTCCATACTCTCCCAATAATGCATTTTGAGAATCCAATTCTCAACAACGAACATTTTTCCTTTCCGACGCTCGGAAAATTTTCGTTTAAAAACAATTCTTCCTTTCGCACTAATTTCCAAGTCTTGTGTTCCTTTACGCATTTCTCTTATACATGTCCGGACTTACGGGTGTAACAGATAAGTTCTCTCCCCACGTAAGGACAATTTTACGACATGGGTTATGTGTACCCATGTTGTTGTATTTAACGATATGAGACCGTAAGGTCTTGAGATCGCCATGCCATAGGTTACTGATTGTGGATAACCGTGGGAAAAGTATTGTGTTGGGGTAATTAAGAACGACGCATTTAATTGGTCGAGGAAGTATCGTAAATATATAAATGCAGTTGTACGCCAGTATGAAATGCATTTATTATGAATCAGGATAGAAATACTTTTGCTAATAATAAGCATAAGGTAAGGTTATGACCAGAATGATAAAAGAGAATACGACTATGGTTACGAGAGTTGCACGAGATATGACAACCCCAGACTAGTGTAAAGATCATTAATAGATGATGGGCAGTAAGAACACCTCGAGGAAAGATGGTAACATCTGTATTGACGAGAAAGATTGTATGAAAATACGGGGGGGTAATGGACCCCATGACAACTTGAAATAACTTATAAAGGAAAGACGAGTAGACACCCGAACGATAAGAAATCTTGACAAATCATTGGATTATGTAATACCATGAATTGAGATTAAGGATACCCGAATATTTCGCAGGTAGGAGAAAGACTTTCAGTTATTAGAAGCTAAGTTGACCTCGACTACAGTTCTAACCCCTCCTGAGAGACTAGAGGGTTAGGTTATTATTGTAACACGTTGGGTGTTGGGATAGGTTGTGTGCTGATGCAACCCAATAAGGATAGATCCTATGTTTTCCCGGTAGTTAGGGAAGCAGGAAAGGAAATTACGCCACTCACGATTTAGAGCTGGCGACAGTTAAATCCTGTCTTGAAGATTTGGGGGCATGACGTATATATAGACTTCATGTGGATATTTGTGCAGACCACAAGAGCCTCCGGTATATCTTCAGACAGAGGCAGTTGAATTTGCGACAGAGACGGTGGTTAGAGTTACCCAAGGATTGTGATATTGATATCCTATACCATCTGAGGAAAGCCAAGACAGTTATAGATACTCTTAGTCGTGGATCTAAGGGTAGTCTGTCAGATGGGCAGCCAGATAAATAGGACGTGGTCCGTGAGATTCTTCAGTTACCGAGCCTAGGGGTTCGATTATTTATTTCAAAGGTTAATGAAGTTTGGATCCGAGAAGTTGCCGAATCTTCCGTCGTTGAGGAGGTAAAGATGCGACAGTATGAGGATCCAGTTATGATACGCTATCGAGGTACGGCTCTCCGAGAAGAGAAGAGTCTGTTTGAGTAGCACCATATGGGGTGCTGTTACATGGGGATAGATTGTGTCTACCCGGTACTGCAGGACTTGTCAGCAGGTTTTAGGGGAGGCACGCAGTGCTTATTGCTCTAATTGTTCGGGGTCGACTAGTCGTGTCGTGACCTCAGATGCATGTATGGGTTAGATGATCGGAAAAGGTACATAGCGGAGTTTACTGCATAGTGTCCGAATTAGTAGCAGGTCGAGGTTGAACACCAGAAGCCCGGTGGGCTATTACAGGCGATTTAGATCCCGACTTAGATATGGGAGGTGATTAATGTGGATCTTGTTATAGGGTGACATCGTACTCAGAGGAAGTGCGACCCCCTAGGGGTCATGGTAAACATGCTGACGAAACCAACCGTGTTCTTCCGGTTGGGACCACTTGTTTGGCTGAGTTTTATGCCAGCTTTTATAGCAAGGAGATTGTGAGACTGCACGGGGTTCCTACGTTTATGATGTCAGACAGATGAGTTCGGTTACGGATAAATTCTGGAGGTTTTTCAGAAGGGATTAGGGACACAGGTGAGTCTCAGTGTTGCATTACACCCTCGCACCGACGACAAAGTGAGCGTACTATCCAGCACTCGAGGATAGCGACGCACGTGTTATTGATTTGAGTTACCAAAGAATTATTTGCCTCTTGTTGATTTACGTACGATAACAGATACCCTTCCAGTATTCGGATGGCCCTGTATGAGGCCTTGTATGTAAGAAAGTGTAAATCGTCGGTTGGTTGGTTCGATGTAGGCGAGGTTCATTTATTCGGTCCAGACTTGATTCAGCGGGTTGTGGATAAGGCGAAGCTTATCCAAGTGTTATACCCCGTAGTTCCGGAGTATGTATGTAAGGACGTACGTACGAATGTATAAAACCTAATTAGGGTAAGAATGAAAGAATTTTTTTCCGACGGAAAAATATTCCGAACCTTGTGAAGGAAATTTTACGTTTTCAATATTTTAACCAACTATGGAATTTTTCCGAGAGATAAATATTTTGGACCAATGGGAGGGCGACATGTGTCACCCCAAGAGCCATGTTGGACGTTTTTTTTCAAGACAAGTGGGCAAGACAAGTGGCCAAAAGTCTTGCATGGCATTTGCATGGCATAGTGGACGGTTTTTGCAAGGTTAGTGGGCAAGTCAAATGGTCAAAGTCTTGCATGGCCTTTGTGCATGATATTTGTGAAATATATATAGTACGGTAGACGTACGTGTGTTAAACTAAATTTGGCTTTACTTTGATGTCTTTAGACTTGAGTTCTAATTAATAAGAATCTTGAATATTTCAAAAAGAGTTATGAATCATTTTGGAAGAAAAGTAATACTTGGTTTTCATAAAAAGTTTAAGTGTTATACTAGCTTTATGGGAAGTTAGCTATAACGACTTAAGAAAGATAAGAAACGGTTTAATTATTTGTTTATCAAATGCTTGAAATGATGTTTGAAGGTATGGTAAGTTGGTTTGATAAACATGTTATGATGCTACTTGTGTTAGTATCTTGTGACGCTTGTGTAAGAAGGTTATTCTTGTTGTGCTTATGTTGTTTAACGATAAGTCGTTGTGTTAGTATTATATCACTCACCCTCCTGACTTGTTACGATGTCGTGGTTAGCCGCCCGATGCGAGAATACCTCACGCGGTCCACGGGACCTATGCGAGTCGCGGAGTTCCGTGATGATCACCCGGGTGTTACGCCGACGCGAGAATACCTCACGCGTCTATGTGGCTACGCGGATCGCGGAGTCCAGACGATGCCGCAGTTAGCTACCCCGATGCGAGGAATACCTCACGCGCTCAGGGGCCTACGCGATCGCGGAGTTCGAGGATTAGGCTCGCATAATGATACTATGGGCGATTGGCCTTGCTTCGATCATTAGCGCCTAGAAAATACCGTTACATTATATCTATTTTTGCTCTTGTTTATGATGTGCACTATGTGCGGTTAACTCGTTGTTTCGCATATATTTGTGAATTGGTTTTAAAATGTTATAATTATATATATCAAGATTTTACGCTTTCACATACTGGTACCGCCAGATCGACCTTCGGGGTCGCGTTCATGCCGCAGTAGGTACTCGGTTGTTGATCCCCGCTCCAGGATCACTATTCTGGCTGGGAAAGCCCCGCTTTCTCGAGGCTTGTCTTTTGGGTATGATTTCCGTCATTGTAGGTTTATGTACATTCAGGTATGACGGGCCCCGTCCCGTCATAGTTGATTTCATTCTTAGAGGTCCGTAGTCCCGTTGTAAAGTTGACGAATCGCTCACTTTTGGTATTTATATACATGCCGAAAGGCAACTCTTCTTTGGATAGACTATTCTTATTTTACACTATTTCATGTTTGCAAGTTTATATTCCGCTGGTTACTCTGATGTATGTCTACTTGGTTCCTGCAGACACTACCACGCCCGAACGGTCGTGACAAAAGTGGTATCGAGCGATTAAATCTCTGAAAGTGTCTATGTAATCGTATCTAGTAGAGTCTTGATTATCGGTGTGTTGTGCACCACACCAATAATCAGGAGGGTGCAGGATATTTAGGATTGGTTTCCATTATTCTCATTATGAGATCGTGCCTTAGAGTTGTGTTATAAGTTGGACCCCTATGACGAATTTCTTTTGTTTACCAGTTATGCCTCCACGCAAGGCAACCCGGGCCCAGAAGGGCAAGGCAGCCGAGGGAGCTGCTAGTAGGACACAGAGGGTCACGAGGGCCCTGGCCCAGCCTTTACCCGAGGTGATACCCCAGACGGCGAGTTCCACGACGCCGCCGGCCCCAGCAGGGTTTAGAGTCGCAACAGTGGCTATTGAGGCCACGGCACCTGAGCCTCCAATCCCACAGCCTGGAGTAGAGGAGATGGGTTACAAGGATATGGCCCAATTATTAGCCAGGGTCGTGGCTAGGCACGAGGATAGGCTGGATGCATCAGTTCCAGTTCCAGTAGTACCCGTGGTTCACCTGAGGTCGGATAGTTTGAGACTTCGGGACTTTCTCGAGCCGCACCGCCGCAGTTCTATGGGTCGAGGCCCGAGGATGATCCGCAGAGTTCATCCGACGCCACGGATCATGAGAGTGATCAAGGCTTCGGAGACCGAGTCAGTGGTCTTAGGTTCACATCGGCTGCGTGATACTGCAGTCGACTGTTTTGATTCATGGGAGCTGTCCCTGGGGGAGCATGCGCCTCCAGCTGTTTGGGACGAGTTATCAGAGGCATTTGTCACTCACTTCTTGCCTCCGCAGATGAGGAGAGCACGAGCCGACATATTTTTGATGCCGGTGCGTAACGGGCGCACGATCGAGTACAACGTGGAGTTCGACTCGTTGGCTCGGTATGTCCCCGCGTTAGTGGCAGATATGGAGGACAGAGTGCACCGCTACGTCACAGGATTTGATGACTACTTGGCAGAGTCTTGCTCGAGTGTAGCTCTTCATCCGGGCATGGACATTGCCCGCATGCAGGCTCATGCACTTGGGTGTGAGGAGCGTAGAGGACGACGGGTTGACAGATATCGCCAGGCGCCGTGACGACAGGTCCTTTGGTAGCTCGGGCGACGGCCAAAGAAAGAGACTAGATTTGCACCGCAGCCACCGTGAGCACTCCTACACCATCTTCGGGCGGCCAGGTATTCGGGCGTGTCGTGGCCCCGTGACTTCCAGGGTAGCAGAGGTGCTAACCGATCGAGACCACCTTCATATCAGTGTGTTCAATGTGGTAGATCCCATTACGGGAGTTGTGGTACTACTGTGGGAGCTTGTTACACTTGCGGCCAGCAGGGTCACTTTGCGAGAGACTGTCCGACCAAGGGCAGCGCAGATGGTAGGGTTCAGCCATGTGGTCTTTAGCCGGCCTTCATCTCCTACATACCACCGCCCGAGGCGTGGTGTTCATGGGCCAGCAGGTCGCGGCAGAGGTCGTGGAAAGAGTCCTAGTTCCAGCGGTCCTCAGAACCGCATTTATGCCATGTCCAGCCGCCAGGACCAGGAGGCGTCACCGGATGTCATCACAGGTACTTTATCAGTTTCTTGTTGTGACATATATGCCTTGATAGATCCAGGTTCTACCTTGTCCTATATATCTCCCTATATTTCTAGTAGGATAGGGATAGAGCCTGAGTCCATAGACCTTTTTGAGGTAGCTACGCCAGTGGGGGATTCAGTGGTAGCTGAGCGGGTATATATGGCTTGCCCAGTGACTATATACAGTCGTCAGACCCTAGCCGACTTGATAGAGTTGGATATGGCCGATTTTGATGTGATCATGGGTATGGATTGGTTAGCTTCTTGCTACGCCAATGTAGACTGTAGGAAGCGGTTGGTACGGTTCCAGTTTCCTAGGGAGCCAGTTATCGAGTGAGGAATATCGTGTCGCCGGCGGTAAGTTTATTTCTTACCTCAAGGCCAGGAAGATGGTTCATAAGGGGTATATCTACCATCTCATTCGGGTATTTGATACTGAGGCCGAGATACCGCACCTTCACCGGCCCAGAGTCGAGAGTTCCCATATGTGTTCCAGAAGACCTCCCGGGTATCCCTCCTGAGAGGGAGATAGAGTTTTGCATTGATATTCTGCCTGATACTCGACCTATATCCATTCTCGCCATACGTAATGGCACTGCCGAGTTGAGAGAGTCAAGGACCACCGAGAGATTTGGCCGGAGAAGGGCTTTATCGACCTAGTGTTTCTCCCCGGGAGCGCCAATATTGTTCGTGAAGAAGAAGGATGGACGCGACAGATGTGTTGATTATAGGCAATGAACAAGGTGACTATTAAGAACAGATACCCTTCCCGTGATTGATGACTTGTTCGACCAGTTGCAGGGTGTGAGGTGTTTCTCCAAGATAGACCTACGATCCGTTACCATCAAAGCGAGTGAGGAGACGAATGTCCCTAGGATCGCATTCGGACCCAGACGCACTATGAAGTTCAGTGGTCATGTCTTCGGCGACCAATGCTCCGAAGATTTATGGATTTGATGAACCGAGTGTTCAAGCCATTTTTGGATACGTTTGTGATAGTATTCATTGATGACATCTTGATTTATTCTCGCCGAAGCGAGCACGCGGAGCATTTGGCGACGGTCTTGAGTTCTCCGACCACGGCCAGTATGCCAAGTTTTCGAAGTGTGAGTTTTGGTTGGCTTCGGTGGCGTTTCTGGGGCACATTGTCGGAGCCGATAGTATTCAGGTGGATACAACAAAGATCGAGGCAGTCAGGAGTTGGCCTAGACCTACTACACCGACAGAGGTGCGCAACTTTCTGGGCCTTATAGGGTATTATCGGAGGTTCGTGGAGAAGTTTGCTTCTATTTCAAAGATTTTGACTAAGCCGACTCGTAAGCGCACTAAGTTTCAGTGGATGGATGCTTGTGAGGAGGACTTCCAGTTACTGAAGGAGAGATTGACGACCGCCCCAGTTCTTACTCTTCCAGAGGGTCCAGACGGCTATGTGGTTTATTGTGATGCGTCGGGCATCGGGCATAGATGTGTGTTGATGCAGCAGGGTAAGGTTATAGCTTACGCATCTCGACAGCTCAAGAAGCATGAGAAGAACTACCCCACACATGACTTAGAGATGGCAGCAGTGATTCACGCCTTGAAGATCTGGAGACATTATTTGTATGGAGTTTATATGGATATTTACACAGACCACAAGAGCCTCCAGTACATCTTCAGCCAGAGGGAGCTGAACTTACGACAGAGACGGTGGTTAGAGCTACTCAAGGATTATGATGTCGATATCCTATACCACCCAGGGAAGGCCAATGTAGTGGAAGATGCCCTTAGTCGTAGGTCGATGGGTAGTCTATCAGATGTGCAGCCAGAGAGGAGGGGCATGGTCTGCGAGTTACATCAGCTAGCAAGCCTTGGAGTCCGATTGATTGATTCTGATAGTAGTGGGGTTCGGGTTTGAGAGGTTGTCGAGTCTTCCATCATCGAGGAGGTGAAGAGGCGACAATATGAGGATCCGATTATGACACGATATCGAGATATGGCTCTTCGTGAGGGGAAGGGTCCTTTTGAGGTAACACCTGATGTGGTGCTAAGGTTTGAGGGCAGGTTGTGTGTTCCAGATATTGCAGGACTTAGACAGCAGGTTCTAGGGGAAGCACACAGCGCGCGTTACTCTATCCATCCGGGGTCGACAAAGATGTACCACGACCTCAGATCTGTGTATTAGTGGGATGGCCTAAAGAGGTACGTTGCAGAGTTTGTTGCTCAGTTCCCGAGTTGTCAGCAGGTAAAGGTAGAGCACCAGAGGCCTGGTGGGTTTTTGCAGACGATAGAGATTTCGACATGAAAGTGGGAGGTGATCAATATGTACTTTATTATAGGGTTACCTCGCACTCAGAGGAAGCATGATTCTATCTGGGTTATCGTCGACAGGCTGAGGAAATCAGCCCACTTTCTTCCCGTCAGGATGACTTTTTCGGCCGAGGATTACGCTAGACTTTACATCCGAGAGATCGTGAGACTACATGGGGTCCATATATCTATCATATCGGACAGAGGAGCCCAGTTTACGGCTAAATTCTGGAGGTCTTTCCGTATGGTTTAGGACGCAGTGAGCCTCGATCGCATTTCATCCTCAGACCGACGGACAGGCAGAGCGTACTATCCAGACACTTTAGGATATGCTGCGAGCCTGTGTTATTGATTTCAGGGGTAGCTAGGAGGATCATTTGCCGCTAGTATAGTTTGCGTATAACAACAGCTACCACTCCAGTATCCAGATGGCGCCTTATGAGGCCTTATATGGGAGGAAGTGCAGGTCACTGATATGCTGGCTTGATGTGGGTGAGGTGCAGTAAGTCGCAAGACTTGGTTCAAGAAAGCGTGGATAAGGTGAAGCTTATCCAGAGCGTTATCGATACCGTAGTCGGCATGTAAGTCGACGCAGATCATCGCGTCGACATTTAGAGTTTGAGGTCACGATTGGGTTTTCTGAAGGTGTCACCCATGGCGGTGTGATGAGGTTTGGGAAGAAAGGGAAGCTCACCAAGGTATATTGGGCCTTATCGATTGTCCGTAGGTAGGCAAGATTGCCTATGATTTGATCTCGCCGTCCGATCCGGAGGCAAGACATCCGCTTTTTATGTTTCTACTTTGAGAGATGTATCGAGATCCTTCTAGAGTGCACCGATTGATGATGTCCAGTGACAGAGGGATTATCGTATGAGGAGATTCCCATACGATACTCGATTGTCGTTAGGCGATCATGACAAAGGATGTGGCTTCCGTCAAGGTCTTATGGCGGAACGAGAACAGAGAGGAGATGACGTGGGAAGCGGAGGAGGACATGAGGCAGAAGTATCCTCACTTATTCCCCACACCTCCAGGTAACTCACTTTTCTACTTGTTAAAACTTAATTGTCATATGTACTTAAGTGTTCTATTGTGGCCATATGTGGCATTTGCAAACTGTTCAAGTTATGAGGGACTATGTCGTTATCTGAGTTAATTGAATCTTGAAGGAACATTCGGGATGAATGTTTCTAAGGGGGGGAGAATGTTATACCCCGTAGTTCCGGAGTATATATGTAAGGACGTACGTACAAATGTATAAACCCTAATTAGGGTAAGAATGAAAGAATTGTTTTCCGACGGAAAAATATTCCGAACCTTGTGAAGGAAATTTTACGTTTTCAATATTTTAACCAACTATGGAATTTTTCCGAGAGATAAATATTTTGGACCACTGGGAGGGCGACATGTGTCACCACAAGAGCCATGTTGGACATTTTTTTTCAAGACAAGTGGGCAAGACAAGTGGCCAAAAGTCTTGCATGGCATTTGCATGGCATAGTGGACGGTTTTTGCAAGGTTAGTGGGCAAGTCAAATGGTCAAAGTCTTGCATGGCATTTGTGGGACAAGTGGAGAAAGGAACCTACACAAACAATCTATACCATACACATGTTTCAATCCTAACCCTTGGTTGTCCTATATAAACACCTCTAGTTGATGAAATATTTCACACTTAGAACATTTCAAGACTTGAAAATATTTCCCTCTCCTCCCTAGTTTCTCTCGTCCCACCCCCTCTTTCTTGAGCAAATCTTGTCCAAAAATTCTTAAACTTATAAGTGTTCTTCCTTAATGTATTAGGAAGATTATTAACCAAGAGTTAGACAATATTTCACACCCCTAGCCTCAAAAATCCTCACAAAGCCGAGAGTGGACAGATTTGGAACTTTAGTGTTCTTCACTTTTTGGAGTTAATTCTTGAATAGAAGTTGGTTAGAAACTTCTAAGGGTGACTTGTGGTGGTTTGGAACACAAATATTTGGAGCTAAAACTTGCTTAGGAACGACTTTAAGTTCTTGGATATTTTTGGGCTAAATTGAGGTAATGAACCTTAACCTCTTTGTGAAGTTGATTATTATGTATATTGGATATTATACATATATTGGAAGTATATTATGGACTATGAGATATAAGGAAAGATTTGGACCTTGTTAAGATGTTAAAAGGAGAATTGACATATTAGCCATTAAAATGGTAAAAATGTATTCATTACTTACTAAGAAGTTAACAACAAAGAAACTATAACTTATATAAAGATTGGAATATAAGTTGAAGACTAATGAAGTAATTGGATAAGTAAAATTGTAAAAGTTGGACAAGGACCCCAACTTAAGGACTGTATTTACTTTGGACTGTATTTACATTGTTGTTAAGGAGAAGATTGTTAATCGCGTTCCATTTGGGCGTGTGATCCCCTTCTTTAATTATTGTTGTTTTTAAGGGGAAGATTGTTAATCGCGTCCCATTTGGGCGTGTGATCCCCTTCTTTAATTATTGTTGTTGTTAAGGGGAAGATTGTTAATCGCGTTCCGTTTGGGCGTGTGATCCCCTTCTTTAATTATTGTTGTTGTTAAGGGGAAGATTGTTAATCGCGTTCCGTTTGGGCTTGTGATCCCCTTCTTTTATTATTGTTGTTGTTAAGGGGAAGATTGTTAATCGTGTTCCGTTTGGGCGTGTGATCCCCTTCTTTAAATTTCGGAATTATTGCGCCTTATTTATGGCATGTTGGTTAATATTATCGGGCCTTGAAAAAGGTGGAGAATTGAGTTGAAACGGGGGAGGTGCTGCCCAATTTTTCGTAGACTAAGAGAAATCTTACTTAGAAGAATCCCACGTAAAACTAAAAGTTGATAGGCGTGTTTTGACTATTATAGGTTGACACTCTGCGCGCGACATATCCGACTTGGCAAGTGGATTTAGCCGAGGAGGTATGTGATTCATCCTATCCCTTTGAGCATGATATTTGTGAAATATATATAGTAGGTAGACGTACGTGTGTTAAACTAAATTTGGCTTTACTTTGATGTCTTTGGACTTGAGTTCTAATTAATAAGAATCTTGAATATTTCAAAAAGAGTTATGAATCATTTTGGAAGAAAAGTAATACTTGGTTTTCATAAAAAATTTAAGTGTTATACTAGCTTTATGGGAAGTTAGCTATAACGACTTAAGAAAGATAAGAAACGGTTTAATTATTTGTTTATCAAATGCTTGAAATGATGTTTGAAGGTATGGTAAGTTGGTTTGAGAAACATTTTATGATGCTACGTGTGTTAGTATCTTGTGACGCTTGTTTAAGGAGGTTATTCTTGTTGTGCTTATGTTGTTTAACGATAAGCCGTTGTGTTAGTATTATATCACTCACCCTCCTGACTTGTTACGATGCCGTGGGTTAGCCGCCCCCGATGCGAGGAATACCTCATGCGGTCCACGGGACCTATGCGTGAGTCGCGGAGTTCCGGATGATCACTCCGGGTGTGTTACGCCGATGCGAGAATACCTCACGCGTCTACGTGGCTACGCGGATCGCGGGAGTCCAGGGACGATGCTGCGGGTTAGCTACCCCGATGCGAGGAATACCTCATGCGCGGCCTGTGGGGCCTATGCGATCCTTGGAGTTCCAGATTAGGCTCGCATAATGATACTATGGGCGATTGACCTTGCTTCGATCATTAGCGGCCTAGAAAAGACCAGTTACATTATATCTATTTTTGCTCTTGTTTATGATGTGGCACTATGTGCGGTTAACTTGGTTGTTTCGTACATATTTGTGAATTGGTTTTAAAATGTTATAATTATATATATCAATACTTTACAGTTTCACATACTTAGTGCCTGTTGTACTGACCTCCTTCGGGGGGCTGCGTTCATGCCGCAGGTAGAGGTACTCCGGTTGTTGATCCCCGCTCCTAGGATCACTATTCTGCTGGGAAAGCCCCGTTTCTCCGAGGCTTGTCTTTCGGGTATGATTTCCGTCATTGTAGGTTTATGTACATTCAGGTACGACGGCCCCGCCCCGCCATAGTTGATTTCATTCTAGAGGTCCGTAGTCCCGTTGTAAAGTTGGGATGAATCGCTCACTTTTGGTATTTATATACATGCCGAAAGGCAACTCTTCTTTGGATAGACTGTTCTTATTTTACACTGTTTCATGTTTGCAAGTTTATATTCCGCTGGTTACTCTGATGTATGTCTACTTGGGTGTCCGGGTAAGGCACCAGTCACGGGTCGTGACACCAGGAAAGATTATTAGTAAGCTCAGAGTCAGCAGAAGCTTTATGCAGATAACCGACGTTGACACATGGGGGTTCAGGTTGACATTTTAGTATGAGCATTGTTATGTGGCCACGTGTGGCATTATTGGTATGTAGGGGTTGTAAGGAGACTATATGGCTATCTTTAAGTTTGACTCCCAAAAGAACATTTGGGGACGAATGTTTCTAAGGGGGGAAGAATGTTACACCCCGGAATTCCAGGATATGTTTATAAGAACGTACGTAAGAACTCAAAATGTTAAGATTTGAGACGAGTAAAAATTTATCGTAATTTTGGAATTTGTCGGAAAATGAAATATTGCGACGAACGGGAGGGTGACACGTGTCACCCCCTTAGTGGTCTTGGACGAAAATGGCATGGATAAAATGGTCATTTGACCATAATTTAAATGACCAAGTCTTGCAAAGACAAAGAGCTTGACATTGTTGACTTGTCAAAGGGCCAATTGGGCTAGATCCATGTGAAACTCATCCAAGCCACACAATTGTACTAATCTTGACCCTCCATTATGTTATATATGTACACTAGTAGTGCAAGACTTTGTCATTCTCAACACTTAGAAAAATTTTGAATCTTGTTCTTGCTCACTTGTGAAGCTCACGGCAAAGGGGACTTTTCCAAGAGAAATTTTTTCAATTGTTGTCCAATAATCTCCCCACTTTAAACAAAGGTACCTAAGGGTATTGTAAGTGTATCTCAATAGAAAGATCCCAGAAAAATGGTGTTTTCGTATTAGTCGCAAGGAGAAAACCTAAGGAGTTATTCAACTTTGAAGTTGAAACTTGAAGAGGAGTTTTTCATAAGCTTCTAAGGGTTGCTTGGAGTGGATTGGAACGTCGAAAGGAGGAGCTAAAGTTGCTAAGGATCGACTTGTAATCTTGGATCATATTTTGGCTAAATGAGGTATAATCTTCGTCTTACTTTTGTAATTGAAGATTCCATGTTATTATAAGTTAGAAATGATCATGTGATATGTGTTATGAAGATTGATAAGTGTTATGGAAATTTGGAAGCTCAAATCCGAAAATGACATGTTAAGTCATTTGAAATTGAAATACAATTTGGTCGTTAATTAGAATCGTCGCATGTTTACCTACTTGAGGATTGTAGTAGTTATAATCAATTGTGGCTAGATAACATGTTATATTAAACCACTTGGATTGAAAAGGGATTGGAAACAAATTGTATTGTTTTCCCTATTTTGCCGAATGGACATTATATGTTGGACTAGTTTGATATTTATTGTGGGGCGGAATTTTACATGTCTTGATTAAGAGTGTAATCCCCTATTGTTAACTACTTTGTTGAGCCTTAAATTTGGCGTGTTTGGTTATTGAATTCGGCCTTGAAAAAGGTGGCAAAGTATGTAGAAACAAAGGAAGTGTTGTCCTATTTTCCATAGAATTTAGTGACTTTGCACTTGGAATATTCTACGTTTGAAGTAAGAAGTTAATAGACGTACTATGGTCATTATAGGTTGACATACTACGTACGGCGTATTGGACTTAGCAAGTGGATTAAACCGAAGAGGTATGTGTAACTTTCTTATCTCTTGAGCATGAATAAGTTGTAAATGTATAGTACGGTAGACGTACGAGTTTTTGACAAATCTAGTCCATTTGATATCCTTGGTTTATCTTAAGAATGTTCAAGTTGGTTGAGTTAGGTAATTAACTCACTTGTTTAAATATTAAGGATATCTTGGTTTTCAAAAGTTAAGAGACTTTAAGTATGTTGAAAGTATTTTTTATACTTGTTTTGTTGGAAAGTTTAAGCCTCTTGGTTTTAAAGAAGAATGTAAGTTTCTAAGGTATAAAGCTAGTATAACGGCTTTATGGGAAGTTGGTTATAATAGCTTTATGGAAGGTTAAAAAGAGTGATTTACTCTAAGTAATTTAAGTATGATAAATGACTTGAAATAATGAAAGGCAAATTGATTTAAAGGCATCAATTGCTTAAAGTTTTAAAAGAAAGAAGTCACTTGATTTAGAAGCCTATAATTGTATTTCTAAAAGGTATTGTGACTTGTCTTGAAAAGTAGTTATGACTTGATACTATGATTATTAGTATCTTGGAAGTTTTATATGAAAAAGAGTCATTTTAAAAGAATAGGAGTACGTAGTACTTTGGGTTAAATTCCCGGATTTATATAATGACATGTTAGTGCCTTAAGAAAACTAAAAATGAGAGTGTACATGTATAAGACTAATAAGAAGTTAGGGGATTTCTTAACTTGCTTATATATGGTATGATGTTCGGTAGTGCTTATATTATGTATGATAAGCCGGTAGTGCTTATGTTATGTGTGATAGCCGGTTTGTGCTAGTGGTATGTTATTCATTACGGGGTCATTCCCCGGGTTTGTGGCATTTGCATATTCCGTGGATTTGCTACCCACGATGCGGCGAATACCTCACGCGAGTCCGTAAGGGCTTATGCGGTGAAATAGTCCCATACGGCGGATACACCTATGCGAGAATACCTTACGCGGGTCTACACGACCCATGTGGCGGATACACCTATGCGAGGAATACCTCACGCGGTCCACACGACCTACGCGTGAAATAGTCCCGGGAGTAGATTGCTTAACGATATCATGGGCGGTGTCACGACTGCCCGGCCTGGATCGTGCCTTACCGGCACCCAAGTAGTCATACATCGAGTAACCAATGGAATATAAAACAAGACAGAAACAGCTTTAAAAAAATAAGACACGCTTTATCTCGATGAAAAGCTTGCCTTTCAAGCATAATATAAATAACTCAAGTTTTGCAGCTACATCCCAACTGCATAATAGTACTACTGCACCTCTGGAAGTAAACAACTATGGCGGACAGTTCCCGCCATACCTCGATCAGACAAAACTATCTACAATACAGGAGATCATACCCAAAAGTAGAGCCTCGGAGAAGATGGAGCTCACGACACCAACGCAAAGATCCTAAGGATGTGGATCTAGCACTCCGCTGCCCTTACCATGCGGCATGAACGCAGCCCCGGGCGAGGTCAAGATAACAGTACCAAGTATGTGAAACTATAAAGTACTTTAAAATGAAATCAAAGTATTTAAAACCTTTTCACAAATACAATCCTTCAATTGCACATAGTGCCATCACAAACAACAACAGAATAAAGATCAGAACAGTCTATTCTAGGCCGCGAATGATCGCAAGGCCAATCGCCCATAGTATCATTCTCGTGCCTAGTCCTCGACTTTCGCAGCCCGCATAGGTCACACATAGACCCGCATGAGGTAGCTCCTCGATCGGGGCAGCTAACCCCAGATCCGCCTAGGCTCCCGCAGCCCGCATAGCCTCAAAAGACCGCATAGTCTCAGCAGACCGCATAGGAATCCCCGCATCGTGCTAGACGCCGAATGATCAATCTCGAGCATACCGCTGCTCCGCATAGTCTCACTGACCGCATAGCCGTATAGACCCGCATCGCGGGGCAATCCTCGGTATAATAGTCAAGGGGGCAGGTGATACAATAACAAAGATAACGGACTTACCTGCTAGCAACGTAAGCACAAAGAAAGAATGACCCCTTACACAAAGATTACAAGACACTAACACGTAGCATCATGATATGTCTACTTATCAAACAATCTTACTACACTTAAGAGATCAATACAAGGCTTTTATAAACAAACAAGTAAACAGTTCCTTTTTATCATTCTTAAGTTGTTATACCTAACTTCCCATAAAGCTAGCATAACTCTTAAGCTTTTGTTTTTAAAAAAAACCAGATATTTATCTTCTGTTAAAAATGATTCAAGATTCTTTTGAAATGTTTTCATTTATTATTCGTGCTTAAGCCGAGGCATTGCCGTAAGTATTATTCAAAGCTTAAGCCGAGGCATTGCCGTAAGTATTATTCATTTAACACATGTACGCTCACCGCACTATATATATATTGTAAAATATCATGCTTAGCGTAATCACATACCTTCTCAGCGAAAACCACCTGCCAAGTTGAATATGTCGCGCGCAGAGAGTCAGCCTATAATAGTCACAGATATCTATCAAAGACTACTCTGAGGGTCATTCTAAACAGAGGGTTCACAATTCTACGGAAAGTCGGGCAGCACAACCCTACCGTGAGCTATATAAGTTCATCAGAAAACAAATTCTATGTGAGTACAATGTGATTATTCTTCTTTAAAACCTTCACTGTGGTAATAGTTCAATTCTTTTCTCGTGATATTCTTCTAAGTATTTATACTTATCCTTATACTACAACAGAAGTATTCTCTAATTCAAAAGAGGGTTAGGATTATTACCTCAGTAAGCCCAATAATATCCTAGATAAAGTCGCACTGAGCAAGGTTTAGCTCCTAAGTTGTACGCCCCAGAGTCTAAGAAACCTTAGAAGTTCTTCACAACTTCTACCAAAGACTAAGGGATTTGGGCTAGGTATTTTGGGCATTATAACGATACTAGAAGACAACTTTTCTACCAAGGAGTGGGGTAGATTTCGGCTAGGCTAGGGGTTAGGCCTCGCCAAACTCACAAGGGAGGAAGGGGTGTTGGACTAAAAGCTCACAAAGGGAGAGGGAGGATTTTTCAAGACTTGGAAGATTTGTGGATGAAGAACTCTTCATCTTAAGGGGTATTTATAGGTCAAGAAGTGGCCAACCAATGGCCAAGATTAAGACAAGTGCAAGGCAAGTGTAGGTGGAGATTTACTCCACACAAATATCCTACCAACTCCTTGACTTGTGCACAAGGCACAAAAACGTGCTCCACCTTCTCCAATCTCGTCCCAATGGACGATTCAAGTCCACCAATGGGAGGGTGCCAAGTGTCGCCTCCCGCTGGTCCAAAATGTTTCGCCTCTCTAAAAATCCGCAAAAATTAGAAATGGCATAGCCGAATTTTCCTACGAAAGCCGTGGAAACGCTTCGTCGAAACGATTCTTTAAGCGAGTTGTGTACAAAAACGCCCAAGGCTAACTTTAAAGCCAAACTCAGACGTATTCCTCACGCATATACTCCGAAATACGGGTATAACATTCTCCTCCTTAGAAACATTCGTCCCGAATGTTCCTTCTCAAGACAGCTATCAAGAAGCTTAAACAGCTAGCAAATGCCACACACGCCACAAAACAACACTTAGGCATAAATGATAATGGAAATTTACAAGTAGGAAAGTGAATTACCCGGAGGTGTGGGAATAGGTGAGGATACTTCGCCTCATGTCCTCCTCGGCTTCCCACGTCATCTCTCCATGAGCTGCTCCGCCACAAGACTTTGACGGCCACGCCCTTCGTCCGCAGACGCCTAACTCCGACGATCGACTATCGCCATGGGAATCTCTCATACGATAACCCTGGTCACCGACATCGCCAATCGGTGTACCTAGATGGATCCCCGATACATCTCCTCAAAGATAGATACGTGAAACACCGGATGCACCGCTCCAGATCGGACGGCAGATTCAACTCGTAGGCAACCTTGCCTACCTCGCGACAATCTGAAATGGCCCAATGTACTTGGGCCGAAGTTTCCTTCTTCCCGAATCTCATCACACCCTTCATGGGTGACACCTTTAGGAAAACCCAATCATGAACCTCGAACTCAAGATGCCGACGACGATGATCTCGTGATACGACTTGCCGACTCGAGCCGTCAATAGCCGCTCGGATAAGCTTCACCTTATCCATCGCTGCACCAAATCTGGTCCCACTAGCCGCACTCGCCCACATCGAACCAACCTATAGGCGACCGCACTTCTCCCATACAAGGCCTCATAAGGCGCCATCCGAATACCGAGTGGTAGCTATTATTATACGCGAACTCAACTAGAGGCAAATGATCCTCCCAACTACCACCGGAAGTCAATAACACAGCTCGCAGATATCCTCGAGTCCGGATAGTGCGCTCGCTCGTCCGTCTGCGTGGATGAAATGCGACTCGTGCTCACTGCGCCCCTAAACCCTCTCGAAGGACCTCCGTAAGTTAGCCGAACCGGGCTCTCTGCGATATGATCAAGTAGGGACTCCACGCACCGACGATCTCTCTGATGTAAAGTCGGCATAATCTCACCAAAAAGTCGTCCCGGACGGGAAGAAAGTGGGCTGATTTCACACCGTCGACGATAACCCATATAGAATCATGTCTCCTCCGAGTGCGAGGTAATCCCGTGATGAAGTCCATGTTGATTACCTCCCACTTCCGTGTCGATCTCAATCGTCAGAATAAACCACTGTGCCTCCGTGTTCTACCTTCACCGCCGACAACACGCACCGAGCTACGAACTCGCAACGCCCCTCTTCAAGCCATCCCACCAATACACCGATCTAAGCGTCGTGGTACATCTTAGTCGACCCGATGGATAGAGTAACGCCGCTACCGTGCTTCCTCAAGAACTCCGCCAAGTCTCAAACATCCGGAACACACTTCTCAAACCTTAGCACCCCATCGTGCTACTCAAAAGGACCCTTGCCCTCACGAAGAGTCAGATCACGATATCGAATCAAAGCCGATCCTCGAATCGTTGCCTCTTCACCTCGATGATGGAAGACTCGCAACCTCACGAACTCTAACCCCATCGCTATCGTAATCAATCAAACGGACACCAAGGCTCGCTAATCGATGCAAATCACGAACCATGTCCCTCCTCTCTAGTCGCACATCCGATAGGCTCCCATCGACCTACGACTAAGAGCATCCGCCACAACATTGGCCTTCCCGTGGTACAGATATCAACATCGTAATCCTTAAGCAACTCTAACCACCGCCTCTCGCCGTAAGTTCACTCCTCGCCGAAGATATACCGAGGCTCTTGTGGTCCGTATAAATATCCACGTGAACCCCATACAAATAGTGCCTCCAGATCTTCAAAGCGTGAATCACGGCCGCTAACTCCAAATCATGGGGGTAGTTCCTCTCGTGTTTCTTCACCGTCGATGCATATGCTATAACTCGCCATGCTGCATCAACACACATCCCAACCCGATGCCCGACGATCACAATACACCACATAACCGTCTGGACCTCCGGAAGAGTAAGAACGGGCGGTCGCCAATCTCTCTTTCAAAGAATCGAAACCCCGCCACAAGCATCACCATCAAACTTGGCTGCCTTCGAGTCACCTAGTCAATGGTGCGTAGATAGAAGCAAACTTCTCCACGAACCGCCGATAATAACCCGCAAGGCCCGTAAAATCGCGAACCTCTCGCCGAGTAGTAGGTCAGGCCAAGTCCTCGATCGCCGATCTCGCCGATCCACTCGAATGCCATCGCCCGGCAATATGCCCGAGAAACGCCATCAAGTCAACCAAAACTCACATTTGGAAAACTTGGCGCATAAATCGCTGATCTCGAGAATCACAAGACAGCCTCAAATGCTCGCATGCTCTCGCCTGAGCGAGAATAAACCAAGATATCATCAATGAACACTATCACAAACGCGTTCCAAAAATGGTTTGAACACTCGGTTCATCAAATCCATGAATACCACGAGCATTGGTCAACCCAAAATACATGACCGAACTCATAATGCCCGCACGTCCGAATGCGATCCTGGGACATCCACCTCTCTCGACACGAACTCGATGATAGCCCAACGCAGATCAATCTTGAGAAACATCTCGCGCCCGCAATCGTCGAACAAATCATCAATCCCGGGAAGGGTATTCGTTTAATGGTCACCTTGTTCACCGTCAGAATCAACACACATGCGCAGGCCCCGCCCTTCTTCTTCACGAACAATACCGTGCTTCTGGAGAAACACTAGGTCCGATAAAACCCTTCTCCAAAGAAATCCTAAGCCGGTCCTTCAACTCTCTCAACTCGCAAAGTGCCATTCTGTATGGCGGAATGGAAATAGGCCGAGTGTCCGCAATATGTCAATACAAAACTCAATCTCCTCTCGTGAGGATACCCGGAGGTCATCCGAAACACGCCTCGGGAACTCGTGACCATCGAATCGACCGAAAGTCCGTACCGCAGCCTTCAGATCAAACACCCGAACGAGATGGTAGATATACCCTTCGCACTATCTTCCTAGCCTTGAGGTAGGAAATAAACCTACCCTACGATACCGCGTCCTCCCACTCAACAACCGGCCTCAGAACCGGAACCGCATTACTTCTCTCTGCAATGACATTGGCGTAGCAAGAAGCTAGCCAATCCATCCCCATAATCACGCCAAGTCAATCATCTCCAACTCTATCAAGTCGGCTAGGTCCGACGATCAGAATGGTCACAGACAAGCTCTATATACCCGCCGAGCTACCACCGAATCACCCATCGGCGTAGCTACCTCGAAAGTGGTTCATGGACTCGTGCTCTATCCCTATCCTACTAGCAACAAGTGGGAGATATATGTGATGCAGTAGAACCCGATCTATCAAAGCATACACATCAAACCCGAACCGATAAGGTACCGTGACGACATCAGCGAGGCCTCCCGATCCTCGCTTACCGACAAAGCATATATGCGGTTCTCGAGGACCGCTAGAATCGGGACTCGCGCACGACTCGCCGCGACCCGATCCACGTGTACCTTCTCCGGCGAGTAATCGCCGGGGATGAAGAAGCGCAATGCACTCGTAGGCCGAGCCCTACCACCGCCGCCGCCGGCCGACAAATCTCGCAAAGTGACCTGCCGCCACAAGTATAGCAAGCTCCCGAGTACGCCCCGAATGGTATTCGCCACAACGCACACCGAGCAGACTCAACGGTTAGCACCTCGCTACTCGAAATCAAGTCCCGGGCCCCGACCGCCTCGATCGCTTCCGGGCCGGCCGAATGAGGTAGAGCGCTCGCTACCGGGCCGTGGTGCAACCGACTTCGCGATGCCGCCACCCCGAGGACCACCAAAAGAACCGCCGCCTCGCCTTCTTCTCGCGATATCGCTTCTACCCGCGGTCTCGCGCCTCGCATCCTAGTGCATGAGCTCGCACGCGGTAATGTCCATACCGGCCGAAGAGAAACACCCGCATACGACTCGCCATATAATCATCTAGCCCTGACGTAGCGGTGTACCCTATCCTCCATATCTCGCTACCAATGCCGGGACATATCTAGCCAAAGAATCAAACTCGACATTGTATTCTCGACGGCAAGGCCCCCGCCTCAAGAAGAAGAATCTATCACTGCGCCCTCCTCATCCGCGAGGCAAGAAGTGTGAGAAAAGCCTCAAAACTCATCCCATACCGCTGGAGGTGCATGCTCTCCCGAAAGCTCCTATGAATCAAAACCAATCGATCGCGTGTCACGCACCGACGCGAACCGAATGTCACAGCCTCGCCTCAAGCCCCGATCACCCGTGATAATCCTTCGCAATGACGGATGAACTCCTCGCGATCATCCTCCGCCTCGACCAGAAACTCGCGGGCTACAACTCAAGAAATCTCGCAGCCTCAAACTATTCGCCTCGTGCACTACGGTGCGATCGAGCCGAGCCGAACTGCCGTGATCCAGCCTTCTCAGACGCCACAACTTTAGCCAAAAGTCGGGCCATCTCCTTGTACCTAACCTCCGCCTGTGCCGCGGGATGCGAGCGGGTACCGAGGTCTCGGCTGGGCCGCGCCATAGAACTCGCTGCCTCGTATAGACTGGGCCCGAGCCCTCATGACTCGGGTGTCTCGCTAGCGCCTCACGCTTTGCCCTTCTCGGGCCCGTGCCGCTTTACGTGAGGCATAATCAGCATAGAAAGGAATACGTTAGGGGTCCAACCTATAACATGCCTCTAAAGCACGATCTCGTAATGAGAAGAATGGAAACCAATCCTAAATATCCTATAGCCTCCTCGATTATTGGTGGTGCACAACACACCGATAATCAAGACTTACTAGATACTTGCCGTAGACACTTTCCGAGGATTAATCGCTCGATACCACTTTTGTCACGACCTGCCCGGTTCCCGTGGATCGTGCCTTACCGGCACCCAAGTAGTCATACATCGTAGTAACTAAATGAATATAAAACAAGACAGAAACAGCTTTAAAAAAATAAGACATACGCTTTATTCGATGAAAAGCTTGCCTTTCGCATAATATAAATAACTCAAGTTTTGCAGCTACATCCCAACTGCATAATAGTACTACTGCACTTCTAAGGAAGTAAACAACTATGGCGACAGTGGTTCCCGCCATACCTCGATCAGACAAAACTATCTACAATACAGGAGATCATACCCAAAAGTAGAGCCTCCGAGAAGATGGAGCTCCCGACACCAACGCAAAGATCCTAAGGATGTGGATCTAGCACTGCCGCCTTACCGCGGATGAACGCAGCCTCAAGGAGGTCAAGATAACAGTACCAAGTATGTGAAACTATAAAGTACTTTAAAATGAAATCAAAGTATTTAAAACCTTTTCACAAATACACCGTTCAATTGCACATAGTGCACATCACAAACAACAACAAGAATAAAGATCAGAATAGTCTATTCTAGGCCGCGAATGATCAAGCAAGGCCAATCGCCCATAGTATCATTCTGCGTGCCTAGTCCCGACTTTCGCAGCCGCATAGGTCACACATAGACCCGCATGAGGTAGCCTCGTGATCGGGGCAGCTAACCCCAAGATCCGCCTAGGCTCCCGCAGCCGCATAGCCTCAAAAGACCGCATAGTCTCAACAGCATCGCATGTGAATCCCCGCATCGTGCTAGACGCCCGAATGATCAATCTCGAGCATACCGCTCCGCATAGTCTCACAGACCGCATAGCCGTATAGACCCGCATCGGGGCAATCCCTGTATAATAGTCAAGGGTAGGTGATACAAGAATAAGATAACGGACTTACCTGGTTAGCAACGTAAGCACAAAGAAGAATGACTTTACACAAAGATTACAAGACACTAACACAGTAGCATCATGATATGTCTACTTATCAAACAATCTTACTACACTTAACAGAGATCAATACAAGGCTTTATAAACAAACAAGTAAATTCCTTTTATCATTCTTAAGTTGTTATACCTAACTTCCCATAAAGCTAACATAACTCTTAAGCTTTTGTTTTAAAACCAGATATTTATCTTCCGTTAAAAATGATTCAAGATTCTTTTGAAATGTTTTCGCTTCTTATTATTCAAAGCTTAACGTGAGGCATCGCTGTAAGTATTATTCAGCTTAAGCCGAGGCATTGCCGTAAGTATTATTCGATTAACACATGTACGCCTCACCGACTATATATATATTGTAAAATATCATGCTTAGGCGTAATCACATACCTTCTCAAATAAAACCACCGCCAAGTTGAATATGTCGCGCAGAGTCACCTATAATAGTCACAGATATCTATCAAAGACTACTCGAGGGTCATTCTAAACAGAGGTTCACAATTCTACGGAAAGTCGGGCAGCACAACCCTACCCTGAGCTATATAAGTCTCATCAGGAAAACAAATTCATGTGAGTACAAAGGTGATTATTCTTCTTTAAAACCTTCACTGTGGTAATAGTTCAATTCTTTCTCGTGATATTCTTCTAAGTATTTATACTTATCCTTATACTACAACAAAGAAGTATTCTCTAATTCAAAAGAGGGTTAGGATTATTACCTCTGTAAGCCCAATAATATCCTAGATAAAGTCGCACTGAGCAAGGTTTAGCTCCTAAGTCAGACGCCCAGAGTCTAAGAAACCTTAGAAGGTCATCTCAACTTCTACCAAAGACTCAGGGATTTGGGCTAGCGTATTTGGGGCATTATAACGATACTAGAAGACAACTTTTCTACCACGGGAGGGGGGGTAGATTTCGGCTAGGCTAGGGGGTTAGGCCTCGCCAAACTCATGAGGGAGGAAGGGGTGTTGACGAAAGCTCACAAAGGGAGATGAGGATTTTTCAAGACTTGAAGATTTGTGGATGAAGAACTCTTCATCTTAAGGGGGTATTTATAGGTCAAGAAGTGGCCAACCAATGGCCAAGATTAAGACAAGTGCAAGGCAAGTGTAGGTGGAGATTTACTCCACACAAATATCCTACCAACTCCTCGACTTGCACAAGGCACAAAAACGTGCTCCACCTTCTCCAATCTCGCCCAATGGACGATCTAAGTTCACCAATGGAGGGTGCTGTGTCGCCTCCCGCTGGTCCAAAATGTTTCGCCTCTGGAAAAATCCGCAAAAATTAGAAATGGCATAGCGGAATTTTCCTACGAAAGTGGGAAACGCTTCGTCGAAAACGATTCTTTAAGCGAGTTGTGTACAAAAACGCCCAAGGCTAACTTTAAAGCCAAACTTCAGACGTATTCCCACGCATATACTCGAAATACGGTATAACAGCGTGGTCCCGCTGATCGTGAGCTTCCTATTTTTATGTTGTAAGTATACTCTTGATTACTCTCATGGTTAGTAAGGCACATTGCATCGTTAATTGAGTTATCATAATCGCTCAGCTTTATTATAGACTTATGATTTCATTACAGCATTTCGGGCCACATATTTGGTACATGTTGACTTTTCGGCCGCGTCACGCCGCAGTAGAGTATACATGTAGTTGATCCTCACTTATAGGATCATTGATTCACCGCCGAGAAGCTCCATTACTCGAGGCTTATCCTCGGTATGGTCGGTTGTTGTACATTCGTGGTATGGCGGGCCCCGTCAATCCACGGTTGTTATTCTTAGGTCCGTAGTCACATTTGTGGATTGGGTTGTAAAGAAAAAATGTCTGCTTTATTATGTATATTTTACTGGGTGGCCTTATCGGCTTCGTTGTTATTTTATGTTTAAGCATTTTATAAGTTGTGTATGTTCGCCGCTATTCTCTCGATGTATACCAGAAGGGTGCCTGTAGGGCACCGCCATGCCCGGGGTCGGGTCGTGACAAAAGTGGTATCAGAGCAGTTAGTCCTCGAAAAGTGTCTACAGACCGTGTCTAGTAGAGCCTTGATTATCTGTGTCCTACTAGCAGCCTCCTACGCTTTGCCCTTTCGGGCCCGGTTGCCTCATGCGGAGGCATAACTGGTAAACAAAAGAAATTCGTCAGAGGGGTCCAACTTATAACACAGCTCTAAGGCACGATCTCAAAATGAGAAGAATGGAAACCAATCCTAAATGTCCTGCAGCCTCCTGATTATTGGTGTGGTGCACAACACACCTATAATCAAGACTCTACTAGATACGGTCTATAGACACTTTCCGAGGATTTAACTGCTCTGATACCACTTTTTTCACGACCTGCCTCGTTCACATCGTGCCTTACCCGGGCACCCAAGTAGACATACATCAGAGTAACCAGCGGAATATAAACTTGCAAACATGAAAGAGTGTAAAATAAGAACAGTCTATCCAAAGAAGAGTTGCCTTTCGGCATGTATATAAATACCAAAAGTGAACAGTTACATCCCAACTTTACAACAGGACTACAGACCTCTAAGAATGAAATCAACTATGATGGGACAGGGCTGCGTCATACCCTGAATGTACATAAAGCTATAATGACAGGGAAATAATACCCAAAAGACAAGCCTCCGGAGAAACGGGGCTTTCCCAACAGCAGAATAGTGATCCTAGGAGTGGGGATCAATAACCGGAGTACCTCTACCTGCGGCATGAACGCAGCCCCCCGAAGGAGGTCAGTACAATAGGTACCAAGTATGTGAAACTATAAAGTATTGATATATATAATTATAACATTTTAAAACCAATTCACAAATATGTACGAAACAACCAAGTTAACCGCACATAGTGCCACATCATAAACAAGAGCAAAAATAGATATAATGTAACTGGTCTTTTCTAGGCCGCTAATGATCGAAGCAAGGCCAATCGCCCATAGTATCATTATGCGAGCCTAACTCGAACTCCCGCGACCGCATAGCCCCTAGGCCCGCATGAGGTATTCTCGTGACGGTAGCTAACCCGCTGCATCGCCCCGACTCCCGCAGTCCGCATGGCCACATAGACCGCATGAGGTATTCCTCGACGGCAGAAACACCCGAGTGATCATCCCGAACTCCCGCAGCCCGCGATAGTCCCATGGACCCGCATGAGGTATTCTCGTGACGGGGCGGGTAACCCACGCCATCGTAACAAGTCGTGAGGCGAGTGATATAATACTAACACAATGACTTATCGTTAAACAACATAAGCACAACAAGAATAACCTCCTTACACAAGCGTCACAAGATACTAACACACGTAGCATCATAACATGTTTATCAAACCAACTTACCATAACTTCAAACATCATTTCAAGCATTTGATAAACAAATAATTAAACCGTTTCTTTTCTTTCTTAAGTCGTTATAGCTAACTTCCCATAAAGCTAGTATAACACTTAAACTTTTTATGAAAACCAAGTATTACTTTTCTTCCAAAATGATTCATAACTCTTTTTGAAATATTCAAGATTCTTATTAATTAGAACTCAAGTCCAAAGACATCAAAGTAAAGACAAATTTAGTTTAACACACGTACGTCTACCGTACTATATATATTTCACAAATATCATGCTCAAAGGGATAGGAAGAATCACATACCTCCTCGGCTAAATCCACTTGCCAAGTCGGATATGTCGCGCGCAGAGTGTCAACCTATAATAGTTAAAACACGCCTATCAACTTCTAGTTTTACGTGGGATTCTTCTAAGTAAGATTTCTCTTAGTCTACGAAAAATTGGGCAGCACCTTCCCCGTTTCTACTCAATTCTCCACCTTTTTCAAGGCCCGATAATAGTAACTAACATGCCATAAATAAGGCACAATAATTCCGAAATTTAAAGAAGGGGATCATACGCCCAATCGGAACGCGATTAACAATCTTCCCCTTAACAACAACAATAATTAAAGAAGGGGATCACACGCCCAAACGGAACGCGATTAACAATCTTCCCCTTAACAACAACAATAATTAAAGAAGAGGATCACACGCCCAAACGGAACGCGATTAACAATCTTCCCCTTAACAACAACAATAATTAAAGAAGGGGATCACACGCCCAAACGGAACGTGATTAACAATCTTCCCCTTAACAACAATGTAAATACAGTCCAAAGTAAATACAGTCCTTAAGTTGGGGTCCTTGGCCAACTTTTACAATTTTACTTATCCAATTACTTCATTAGTCATCCAACTTATATTCCAATCTTAATATAAGTTATAGTTTCTTTGTTGTTAACTTCTTAGCAAGTAATGGATACATTTTTACCATTTTAATGGCTAATATGCCAATTCTCCTTTTAACATATTAACAAGATCCAAATCTTTCCTTATATCTCATACTCCATACTATACTTCCAATATATGTATAATATCCAATATACATAATAATCAACTTCACAAAGAGGTTAAGGTTCATTACCTCAAAATAGCCCAAAAATATCCAAGAACTTAAAGTCGTTCCTAAGCAAGTTTTAGCTCAAAATCTTTGTGTTCCAAACCACCACAAGTCACCCTTAGAAGTTCCTAACCAACTTCTATTCAAGAATTAACTCCAAAAAGTGAAGAACACTAAGGTTCCAAATATACTAGCTATCGGCCAAGGGGGAAATTTTGAGGCTAGGGTGTGAAGTCTTGTCTAACTCTTGGTTAATAATCTTCCTAATATATTAAGGAAGAACAGTTAGAAGTTTAAGAATTTTTGGACAACACTAGGTTAAGGGGAGGGGTGTTCGACGAGAGCAAGAAGAGAGGAGGGGAGAGGGAAATTATTTTCAAGTCTTGAAATATTCTAAGTGTGGAAGATTTTCATCAACTAGAGGTGTTTATATAGGACAACCAAGGGTTAGGATTGAAACATGTGTATGGTATAGATTTAGGACAAGTGTTTGTGTAGGTTCCTTTGTCCACTTGTCCCACAAATGCCATGCAAGACTTTGACCATTTGACTTGCCCACTAACCTTGCAAAAACCGTCCATAATGTCAGGCAAATGCCATGCAAGACTTTGGCCACTTGTCTTGCCCACTAGTCTTGAAAAAAAAATGTTCTCCCATGTCCACTTGGGGTGACACATGTCGCCCTCCTATTGGTCCAAAATATTTATCTCTCAGAAAAATTCCATAGTTGGTTAAAATATTGAAAATGTAAAATTTCCTTCACAAGGTTCGGAATATTTTTCCGTCGGAAAACAATTCTTTCATTCTTACCCTAATTAGGGTTTATACATTCGTACGTACGTCCTTACATACATACTCCGGAACTACGGGGTATAACATTACCTCCCCCTTAGAAACATTCGTCCCGAATGTTCCTCCTAGATTCGATTAACTCAGATAACGGCATAGTCCCTCATAACTTGAACAATTTGCAAAATGCCACATATGGCCACAATAGAACACTTAAGTACATACGACAATTAAAATTAACCAGTAGGAAAGTGAGTTACCTGGAGGTGTGGGGAATAAGTGAGGATACTTCTGCCTCATGTCCTCCTCCGCTTCCCACGTCATCTCCTCTCTGTTCTCGTTCCGCCATAAGACCTTGACGGAAGCCACATCCTTTGTCCGCAGTCGCCTAACCTGACGATCGAGTATCGCTATGGGAATCTCCTCATACGATAACCCCTCTGTCACCTGGACATCATCAATCGGGTGCACTCTAGATAGATCTCTGATACATCTCTTCAGCATAGAAACATGAAAAATTGGATGTACTGCCTCCAGATCGGACGACAGATCCAACTCATAGGCAACCTTGCCTACCCTACGGACAATCTGATAAGGCCCAATGTACCTTGGGCTAAGCTTCCCTTTCCTCCCAAACCTCATCACACCCTTCATGGGTGACACCTTCAGGAAAACCCAATCAGCAACCTCAAACTCCAAATGTCGACGCCGATGATCTGCATACGACTTCTGTCGACTCTAAGCTGTCAATAACCGCTCCTGGATAAGCTTCACCTTATCCACCGCCTGCTGAACCAAGTCTTGCCCGACTAACTGCACCTCACCCACATCAAACCAGCCTATCGGTGACCTGCACTTCCTCCCATATAAGGCCTCATAAGGCGCCATCTGGATACTGGAGTGGTAGCTGTTGTTATACGCAAACTCTACTAGCGGCAAATGATCCTCCCACTACCTCGAAATCAATAACACAGCTCGCAGATATCCTCGTTGTCCGGATAGTACGCTCCGCCTGTCCGCGGCCCGAGGATGGAATGCGATCGGGCTCACTCGCCCCTAATCCCTTCCGAAAGACCTGCAGAAGTTAGCCAGAACCGGGCTCCTCTGTCCGATATGATAGATATAGGGACCCCATGCGCCTCACGCCTCTCTGATGTAAAGTCTAGCGTAATCCTACCGAAAAGTCGTCCCGACGGAAGAAAGTGGGCGGATTTCACACCGTCGACGATAACGAGATGGAATCACGCTCTCCGAGTGCGAGGTAACCTCGTAATAAAGTCCATATTGATCACCTCCCACTTCCATGTCGGAAACTCTATAGCTCGCAATAACCCACTGTGCCTCTCGTGCTCCACCTGACTCGCCGACAACTCGCACCGAGCAACAAACTCGCAACGCCCTCTTCGTGCCGCCCCACCAATACACAGATCCGGTGTCGGTACATCTTTGTCGACCGGATGGATAGAGTAACGCCACGCAGTGTGCTTCCCTAGAACTCCGCTCAAGTCTTGCAATATCCGAACACACAACTCGCTCAAACCTTAGCACCCCATCGTGCTACCTCAAAAGGACTCCTTCCCTCACGAAGAGTCGATTCGATATCGTGTCATAATCGGATCTCATCGCCGCCTCTTCACCTCCACGACGATGAAAGATTCGGCAACCTCTCGAACCCGAACCCCACTACTATCAGAATCAATCAATCGGACTCCAAGGCTCGATAGCTGATGTAACTCGCGGACCATGCCCCTCCTTTCTAGCTGCACATATGATAGACTACCCATCGACCTACGACTAAGGGCATCTGCCACTACATTGGCCTTCCCTGGGTGGTATAGGATATCGACATCATAGTCCTTGAGTAGCTCTAACCACCGTCTCTGTCGCAAGTTCAGCTCCTCCGTCAAGATATACTGGAGGCTCTTGTGGTCTGTGTAAATATCCACATGAACTCCATACAAATAATGTCTCCAGATCTTCAAGGCGTGAATCACTACTGCCAATTCTAAGTCATGTGTGGGGTAGTTCTTCTCATGCTTCTTGAGCTATCGAGATGTGTTACACCCCGTAGTTCCAGAGTATGTATATGAGGACGTATGTACGAGAATACGACACAAAATTGGAAAGGAAGAAAGATGTGATTTTTCGACGGAAAAGTTTTCGGATTTTGTGAAGGAAAAAGGTTCGTTATTGGGAATTGGATTCCCAGATTTGGTATTCGGACTTTTTGGGATATTTGAGAATTATGGAATTTTATTTCCGGAATTGGTCACGTTGGGCCCACGGGAAAAATTTACGGTTTTGTGGGGCCCACTTTATTTTCGGATTTTTGGCATTACGGATATTTTCGGAAGACGAAATATTTTGGACGAGTAGGGGGGCGACACGTGGCACCCCCATGTGGCTCATAGGTCGAAAATTAGGGGACCATACGGCTTGACGCGTTTTTGGGGACAAGTGGCAAGCCACTTGTCCCATTTTTGGTGAACAAATAGTTGGCAACCACCGTTATACCCGTAGTTCCGTGGTATGTATGTGGGGACGACGCATTTGCGAGAATATGACAAATTTTGGAAAGAAAGAAATGTGTGATTTTTCACGGAAAAGTTTCCGTTTTGTGAAAGAAAAAGGTTCGTTAGTGGAATTGATTCCCGATTTGGTATTTGACTTCTTGGATTATATTAGAATTATGAGATTTTATTTTCGAAAATGGTCAAGTGGGGCCACGGAGAAATTTACTTTTGTGGGCCCACTTTGTTTTGAGATTTTCGGTATTTTTAATATTTTCGGAAGATGAAATATTTTGGACGTGTAAGGGGGCGAGACGTGTCACCCCCCTTGAGTGGCCATATGGGCCGAGTGGAGGGACAGTGGCCACTGTCCCTCGGGTCGAACGCCATGACACTGAAGCCTAAATCGTTGGCCATGTGGTGTGGTGGGACCCACACACACATGGCCCAATCTTGACCATACACTTACATTGATCTCGCCCTTGATTCTTCTATACAGACCCCCTTAGCTTGAAGCATAATTTCATCCCTCACTTGAATACTTTCCAAAGCAAATACTCCCTCCCCTTTGAAGTGTTTTCGTCCCTCCCCCCTCTTGTGTAGAAAATACCTTGTGTATTGTTGTATAATCCCAAATATCTTGGCCTAGTATCCCTAGTAGTATTCCAAAGTTGTTTTAATACTAGGAGCCCGGAAATGCTACTTTATTCCAATAGTCATGAAATGAAACCCTAGAAAATCTTCATAAGCTTGGTTGAAGTGTTAAGAGAAGTTGTTTAGAAACTTCTATGGTCGCTGGAGCGGTTAGATCGTAAGGAATCGAGCTAAACGTTGCTCGTGATCGACATATAATCTTGGATAATTTTTGGCTTATCGAGGTAATAATCTACGCCCCTATTGTAATTGGATATTACATGTCAGAGTAATTATACTTGAGTATATTATATGAGGATAGAATATTGATAGAATTAAACTGTATTTACATTGGACTGTATTTACAGTAGACTTGTAGTATTATTGTGGGGCAGTGTTGTACACGTCCGGTTAGACGTGTAATCCTCGAGTTGTTGGCACAGTAGCGGACCAGGTATGAGAGATTTATGTGGTCGGCGGAGGTGCTGCCGAATTTTCTGTAGAATAAGGAATCTTGTAATTAGAATATTCTACGAAGAGATCTAGAAGTTGATAGACGTTTTATGGCTAGTATAGGTGGAAGTACTACGAGTAGCGTATTCTACTTGAAGGGTGGAAAAGGCTAGTGCGTCAGAGTACTTGGAGCATTTTGCTAATTGTCGATAATCGTCACGAGGTATGTGAACCTCTTCCTATCTTTTCGAGCATGATTGTTGTGAACTATGTAGTACGGTAGACGTACATGTTCTAAGTGAATTTGGTTGGTTTACCGATTTTAAAAGATAAAGGACTTGACTTATATTTGACTTGATATGATATATGAAGAACTCAAATTGTGTAGAAAGTTGTGAAACCTCATTCGCGAGAAATGAGTATTTGGTCTTTAAAAGGAACTTGATTTCTAAAAGAAAAGAGACTTGAGGAATCAAGAGTTTTGGTTTAAAAGAGAGACATGGTTTTGTCTTAAATTGGTTTAAAACATAAAGTGTTATAACAGCTTTATGGGAAGTTAGTTATAACGACTTTATGAAAGCAAAAGAATGGTTTTATCATTGGTTTTAAAATGGTAACTTGATTTAAGTATAGGTTACTTGTTTTGAAAAGAGTAAGTATTTGAGTTTTAAAGAGTATACTTGATGTTGTTTTAAAAGAAAGGCACTTGGTTTAAAAAGTATAGAGTACTTGATTTTAAAAGTCTTGTAAAGGTTTTTACAAAGTAAAGTAATTTGGTTTGAAAAGGAAATGTGTTTTGATACTACGAGTATTAGTATCTTTACGTAAAAGAGGTATTTTTGAAAGAATGAAAGTGGGTATTATTTTGGTTTGAAACCCGTATTGTTGACATAAAATGAAAGTACCTCGAGTTGTGTAACATGCCTATGTTTGCGTGTGATAGCCTTGTGTGCGCAAGATTGTATTTTTATACCACCGCGTCTCAATGGAGGACGGTTGATTTGTTATGATCTTACTTGACGCATCGGCAGCGACGAGGATTCCACTGCACGCCTCGCTGATAGCGTTATTCCATGGACTAGCTCTCATGATGATTTCATCGATTCGCCTTGGTATCCGTGGTTGGCTTTGCCCCGCCTCGTGGTCGATTCGCCTGTACTGGTAGTTAGCCTTCGTGACTTGCCCCGCTCAGTTTAGTGGCGAAGTCTCGTGACACCGACTCGTACCGGTAGTTAGCCTTCAGATTTGCTCTGGCCACCATGACACGTGACACGCCTGCACCGTAGTCGGCCAGACTTGCCTGCGTGTCGCCTTCGTGGTTTGGTTGTATAGTATTATTAGTACGCCTTGGTATCTAGTAGTTGGCTTTCGACTTGCCCCTGGCCATTGATGACGCGCTTTGGTATCCGGTAGTTAGCCTTCGTACTTGCCAGACGGTTGTTATGACACAGTGGGACCTAGTGTTCATGTACTTCTTGGTGTGATTATATCATAGATCGCCAGTGGCGAAGGTATTCCACGGGCATGATTGATGTTGTGGGCGTGAGACCCATAGCTATATTTGAGTAATGACTTTGAGGGTGTAAGTCCCTGACTTGACGTGACTGCTTACATATTATGTACTGTAGTTTGGGTATCATATATGTCTCCTGTTTTATATAGACTACTATGATTTCATTTACAGTATTTTTCAGTTTCATATACTTGGTACCTGTTGTACTGACCTCCTTATGTGGTGTGGTGGGACCCACACACACATGGCCCAATCTTGACCATACACTTACATTGATCTTGGCCCTTGATTCTTCTATAAATACCCCCTTAGCTTGAAGCATAATTTCATCCCTCACTTGAATACTTTCCAAAGCAAATACTCCCTCCCCTTTGAAGTGTTTTCGTCCCTCCCCCCCCTCTTGTGTAGAAAATACCTTGTGTATTGTTGTATAATCCCAAATACCTTGGTCTAGTATCCCTAGTAGTATTCCAAAGTTGTTTTAATACTAGGAGCCCGGAAATGCTACTTTTTTCCAATATTCGGAAAATGAAACCCTAGAAAATCTTCATAAGCTTGGTTGAAGTGTTAAGAGAAGTTGTTTAGAAACTTCTAAGGGTCGCTTGGAGCGGGTTAGAGCGTAAGGAATTGGAGCTAAACGTTGCTCAGGATCGACATATAATCTTAGATAATTTTGGGCTTATCGAGGTAATAATCTATGTCCCCTATTGTAATTGGATATTACATGTTGTAGTAATTATTTTTGAGTATATTATATGAGGATAGAATATTGATAGAATTAAACTGTATTTACATTGGACTGTATTTACAGTAGACTTGTAGTATTATTGTGGGGCAGTGTTGTACACGTCCGGTTAGACGTGTAATCCCCTGGGAGTTGTTGGCCTGGTAGCGGACCTGGGTAGAGGAGGAGATTTATGTGGTTGAGGGGGGGGAGGTGCTACCGAATTTTCTGTAGAATAAGGAATCTTGTATTTAGAATATTCTACGAAGAGATCTAGAAGTTGATAGGCGTTTTATGGCCAGTATAGGTGGAAGTACTACAAGTAGCGTATTCTACTTGAAGGGTGGAAAAGGCTAGCAAGGTTGTAGTACTTGGAGCATTTTGCTAATTGTCGATAATCGTCACGAGGTATGTGAACCTCTTCCTATCTTTTCGAGCATGATTGTTTTGAACTATGTAGTACGGTAGACGTACATGTTCTAAGTGAATTTGGTTGGTTTACCGATTTTAAAAGATAAAGGACTTGACTTATATTTGACTTGATATGATATATGAAGAACTCAAATTGTGTAGAAAGTTGTGAAACCTCATTCGCGAGAAATGAGTATTTGGTCTTTAAAAGGAACTTGATTTCTAAAAGAAAAGAGACTTGAGGAATCAAGAGTTTTGGTTTAAAAGAGAGACATGGTTTTGTCTTAAATTGGTTTAAAACATAAAGTGTTATAACAGCTTTATGGGAAGTTAGTTATAACGACTTTATGAAAGCAAAAGAATGGTTTTATCATTGGTTTTAAAATGGTAACTTGATTTAAGTATAGGTTACTTGTTTTGAAAAGAGTAAGTATTTGAGTTTTAAAGAGTATACTTGATGTTGTTTTAAAAGAAAGGCACTTGGTTTAAAAGTATAGAGTACTTGATTTTAAAAGTCTTGTAAAGGTTTTTACGAAAGTAAAGTAATTTGGTTTGAAAAGGAAATGTGTTTTTGATACTACGAGTATTAGTATCTTTACGTAAAAAGAGGTATTTTGAAAGAATGAAAGTGGGTATTATTTTGGGTTTGAAACCCGTATTGTTGACATAAAATGAAAGTACCTTGAGTTGTGTGTAACTTGCCTATGTTTGCGTGTGATAGCCTTGTTGTGCAAGATTGTATTTTTATACCACCGTCTCTCAATGGAGGCGGTTGATTTGTTATGATCTTACTTGACGCGTCTGGCGGTGACGAGGATTCCACTGCACGCTCCCGCTGATAGCGTTATTCCATGGACTAGCTCTCTATGATGATTTATCGATTCGCCTTGGTATCCGTGGTTGGCCAGACTTGCCCCGCCTCGTGGCTGATTCGCCTTAGTACTGGTAGTTAGCCTTCGACTTGCCCCGCTCGGTTTAGTGGCGAAGTCTCGTGACACGCTGTACCGTAGTTAGCCTTCAGATTTGTCCCGCCACCACGTGACACGCTTTGGTACCGTAGTCGGCCAGACTTGCCCGTGTCGCCTTCGTGGTTTGGTTGTATAGTATTGTTAGTACGCCTTGGTATCTAGTAGTTGGCTTTCGTACTTGCCCCGGTCAGTTGATGATGCGGCTTTGGTATCTGGTAGTTAGCCTTCGTACTTGCCCCGTACGGTTGTTATGACACAGGTGGGACCTAGTGTTCATGTGTACTTCTTGGTGTGATTATATCATGATCGCCGTGATGAGAAGGTATTCCACGGGCATGATTGATGTTGTGGGCGTGAGACCCATAGCTATATTTGAGTAATGACTTTGAGGGTGTAAGTCCCTGACTTGACGTGGATCGCCATATATGTATATCGTAGTTTGGGTATCATATATGTCTCTGCTTTATATAGAATACTATGATTTCATTTACTGATTTTTCGCCACATACTTGGTACTGTCAGATCGACCTTATGTGGTGTGGTGGGACCCACACACACATGGCCCAATCTTGACCATACACTTACATTGATCTTGCCTCGATTCTTCTATAACTACCCCCTGAGCGTGAAGCATAATTTCATCCCTCACTTGAATACTTTCCAAAGCAAATACTCCCTCCCCTTTGAAGTGTTTTCGTCCCTCCCCCCTCTTGTGTAGAAAATACCTTGTGTATTGTTGTATAATCCCAAATACCTTGGTCTAGTATCCCTAGTAGTATTCCAAAGTTGTTTTAATACTAGAGTCTGAAATGCTACTTTTTCCAATATTCTAAAATGAAACCCTAGAAAATCTTCATAAGCTTGGTTGAAGTGTTAAGAGAAGTTGTTTAGAAACTTCTAAGGTCGCTTGGAGCGGGTTGAGCGTAAGGAATCGAGCTAAACGTTGCTCAGATCGACATATAATCTTGGATAATTTTGGGCTTATCGAGGTAATAATCTATGTCCCCTATTGTAATTGGATATTACATGTCAGAGTAATTATTTTTGAGTATATTATATGAGGATAGAAGATTGATAGAATTAAATCAGATTTACATCGACCGTATTTACTGAGACTTGTAGTATTATTGTGGCGGTGTTGTACACGTCCGTTAGACGATGTAATCCCCGGGAGTTGTTGGCACGTAGCGGACTGGCAGAGGAGGAGATTTATGTGGTTGAGGGGGGGGAGGTGCTACCGAATTTTCTGTAGAATAAGGAATCTTGTATTTAGAATATTCTACGAAGAGATCTAGAAGTTGATAGGCGTTTTATGGCCAGTATAGGTGGAAGTACTACAAGTAGCGTATTCTACTTGAAGGGTGGAAAAGGCTAGCAAGGTTGTAGTCCTTGGAGCATTTTGCTAATTGTCGATAATCGTCGCGAGGTATGTGAACCTCTTCCTATTTTTTCTAGCATGATTGTTGTGAACTATGTAGTACGGTAGACGTACATGTTCTAAGTGAATTTGGTTGGTTTACCGATTTTAAAAGATAAAGGACTTGACTTATATTTGACTTGATATGATATATGAAGAACTCAAATTGTGTAGAAAGTTGTGAAACCTCATTCGCGAGAAATGAGTATTTGGTCTTTAAAAGGAACTTGATTTCTAAAAGAAAAGAGACTTGAGGAATTGAAGAGTTTTTGGTTTAAAAGAGAGACATGATTTTGTCTTAAATTGGTTTAAAACATAAAGTGTTATAACAGCTTTATGGGAAGTTAGTTATAACGACTTTATGAAAGAAAAAGAATGGTTTTATCATTGGTATTAAAATGGTAACTTGATTTAAGTATAGGTTACTTGTTTTGAAAAGAGTAAATATTTGAGTTTTAAAGAGTATACTTGATGTTGTTTTAAATGAAAGGCACTTGGTTTAAAAAGTATAGAGTACTTGATTTTAAAAGTCTTGTAAAGGTTTTTACGAAAGTAAAGTAATTTGGTTTGAAAAGGAAATGTGTTTTTGATACTACGAGTATTAGTATCTTTTACGTAAAAAGAGGTCTTTTTGAAAGATTGAAAGTGGGTATTATTTTTGGGTTTGAAACCCGTATTGTTGACATAAAATGAAAGTACCTTGAGTTGTGTGTAACTTGCCTATGTTTGCGTGATAGCCTTGTTGTGCGCAAGATTGTATTTTTATACCACCGCCTCTCAATGAGGGCGGTTGATTTGTTATGATCTTACTTGACGCATCGACGGTGACGAGGATTCCACGCACGCCTCGCTGATAGCGTTATTCCATGGACTAGCTCTCCACGAGGTTTTACCGATTCGCCTTGGTATCCGTGGTTGGCTTTGTACTTGCCCCGCCTCGTGGCTGATTCGCCTTGTACTGGTAGTTAGCCTTCGCGACTTGCCCTGCTCGGTTTAGTGGCGGTCTCGTGACACTACTGTACCGGTAGTTAGTTCGTGATTGCTCGGCCACCACGTGACACCTACTGTACTGTAGTCGGCCGTGACTTGCCCTGCGGTCGCCTTCGTGGTTTGGTTGTATAGTATTATTAGTACGACCTTGGTATCTAGTAGTTGGTTTTCGTACTTGCCCCGGTCAGTTGATGATGCGGCTTTGGTATCTGGTAGTTAGCCTTCGTACTTGCCCCGTACGGTTGTTATGACACAGGTGGGACCTAGTATTCATGTGTACTTCTTGGTGTGATTATATCATAGACTGCCGGCAGTGAGGAAGGTATTCCACGGGCATGATTGATGTTGTTGGCGTGAGACCCATAGTTATATTTGAGTAATGACTTTGAGGGCGTGATTCCCTGACTTGACGGATCGCCATATTATGTGATCGTAGTTTGTTATCATATATGTCTCTGCTTTATATAAACTACTATGATTTCATTTACAGATTTTTCGCCACATACTTGGTACTGTTATCGACTCCTTCGGGCCGCGTTCATGCCGCAGTAGGGTACATCGGTTGTGGATCCTCGCCATAGGATCACGATTCAGCATTTTGGGAAGCCCGTTTCTCCGAGGCTTATCTCGTATACCTCGCCGGTGTAGTTACTTGTACATTCTGTGGTATGGCGGCCCGCCCCGTCATAGTTATAGTTACATTCTTAGAAGTGCAGTAATCACAAGTGTGGCGGGGTTTGTAAAAGGATTTAACTGTTCAGGTTGATATATATATGTATACATTCAGGAAGGTGACCGTTTTGGTTAGCCTGTTTCATACTTTATGTCTTGTCTCATGTTTTAGTTTTTATTTCCGCTGATTTTCTCTGATGTTGTATCACTAGGGTGCCCGGGGTAAGGCACCAGTCACGGGCCCGGGATCGGGTCGTGACACTACCCACACACATGTAACCTATCCTCACCTTACACTTGCTTTAATCATAGCCCTTGATTTCTCTATAAATACCCCCTTGTTTCAAGACTTTATTCATCCTCACTTAAGAGTTTCAAAGGCAAAATTCTCCTCCCTCCTCGTGTTGTTCTCGCCCAACACCCCTTTGTGTAGAAAAATCCTTCAAGTGTTGTTATTATCCCAAATACCTTAGCCTAGTATTCCTAGTAGTATTCCAAAGTTATTTCAATACTAAGAGCCGGAAATACTACTTTATTCCAATAGTCGCAAATGAAGCCCTAGAAAAATCTTCATAGCTTAGATGAAGTGTTAAGAGAAGTTGTTTAGAAACTTCTGGGGTTGCTGGAGCGGGTTGGAGCGTAAGGAATGGAGCTAAACGTTGCTCGTGATCGACTTATAAATCTTGGATAATTTTGGGCTTATCGAGGTAATGATCTTTATTCCCTATTGTAATTGGAAATTACATGTCAGAGTAATGTATAGTTGAGTATACTATATATAGAATGAATATTGATAAGAATTGAATCAGATTTACATTGACTGTATTTATGAGACTTGTAGTATTATTGTGTCGTACAATTGTACACGTCCGGTTAGACGTGTAACCCCTCGAGTTGTTGGCTGGGTAGCGGGCCTTGATAGAGGAGGAGATTTATGTGGTTACGGGGGCGGGGGGAGGAGGTGCTGCCAAATTTTCCGTAGAATAATGACCTTGTGCTTAGAATTGTGCTACCAAGAGATCGGGAAGTTGATAGACGTTTTGTGGCTTTTTAGGTGGAAGTACTACGAGTAGCTTATTCTACTTGAAGGGTGGACAAGGCTAGCAAGGTTACAGTACTTTGGAGCTTTTTGCTTTTTGTCGATAATCGTCGCGAGGTATGTGAACCTCTTCTTATCCTTTCTAGCATGATATTTGTGAAATATATATAGTGCGGTAGACGCACGTGTGTTTAAAGGAATTTGATTTTCCTTTTGTGTCCTTGACTTGATTCCAAAGTTAAGTGACTTGTTATGAAATATTAAGGACTTGAATTATGTTAAAAAATTGTAAAACCTCACTCATGAGTAATGGGTGTGTGGTCTTTTGAAGAATAAAGTTATCTTGATTTCGAAAATAAGAATAGTTGTCCTTGGTTGGTTTAAAACATAAAGTGTTATAATAGCTTTATGGGAAGTTATTTATAACGACTTTATGAAAACAAAAGAATGGTTTTATCATTGGATTTAAAATGATAACTTGACATTTAAAGGTTGGAGGTTGGTTTCCTTAAAAGATATGATTTAAAGATTAAGATTCTGACTTTTGAAAGTAAAGAGACTTGACTTATAAACAACTTGATTTTGGGAAAGGAGAAGTAACTTGATTTAAAAGGTATAGGTTACTTGTTTTTAAAAGAGTAAGACACTTGGTTTAAAAAGTATATTGCTACTTGACTTTAAAAAGGAAAAAGTGTCTTTGTTTTTGTCACACCCCGAACCCCGGGCCCGTGACTGGTGCCCTACCTGGGCACCCTTCTACCTTAACAACACAAGTAAACTGCGGAATTTACAACACTCTTTTTTTTTTAAAACCAACGTACGTGCAAGGGCAAAGCCGTCAAGGCTGCCATATAATATACATAATGAAAGACACTACATCGCATACGAGTCCAATCCCACATATGAATACGCACTTAAGAGTTTCATCGAAATATGACGACAAGGCCCCGCTTACCCATAATCGCATAAAAGCCATCTTGAAGGAACTATACCAAAATGATAAACTCAAGCAGGAGCTATCCAAAACTCGAAAGGTGGTCCTACACCGCCGATCACCAAACAACGTACCTAAACTCGCAGATGAACGCAGCCCCGGGCGAGGTCAAGACGAAGAATGTACCAAGTATGTGAATGGTAAGGCATCGTAATAAAATCATAATCTAAACAAAACAGAGACATGTATGATAGCCAACCTACAAGACATAACACATAAGCAAATATATCAAGTCGTGACGCACTTAAAGTCATTACTCAAATATAACTATGGGTCTCACGCCCATAATATCAATCACGCCTGTGGAATCCTTCCTCATCGCCGGCATCCATGATGTAATAACACCAATAAGGATACATGAACACCCGTCCTCCCCGTGTCCTAAATGCCTCGTGGTCTCATGCCCCGAATCCCACATCGAAAAGCATGACCATAGGGTAACACAATCAAATCCGGGACATATATGATAATCAAATTACAACACATTGTGCCTTACTAACAATGAGAGTAAACAGAGTATCCTTACAATATAAAATAGGAAGCTCATGATCAAAACAGACCATCCGCCCGCAGATCATTTAACCATCCTACTCCCGGGACTATTTCACCGCGATAGGCCGCGTGGACCCGCGTGAGGTATTCCTCGACGGGACTATTTCGCGCGCATAAGCCGTGCGGACTCGCATGAGGTATTCCTCGCATAGGTCGGACCCGCCCGCACGGGACTATTTCACCGCATAAGTCCTTACGACCGCATGAGGTATTCCTCGCATCGTGGGTAGCAATTCCACGGAATCTGCAAATGCCACAAACCCGGGGAATGACCCCGAAACGACTGATATTCCAATAGCACACAACCGGCTATTTCCAGCACACATAGGCAAATCCTCAATTAACAAGCCAAAGTCCTTACCAAGGCACACTTAGAATGATTCACAATTAATCAAGCCAAAGTACTTATCAAGGCACACTTAGACTAATTCTCAATTAATCAAGCCAAAGTACTTATTCAAGGCATACATAGAAAAATTCTCTTTTAACAAGTCAAAGTACTTATCAAGGCACACTTAGACAAATTCTCAATTTATCAAGCCAAAGTACTAATCAAGGCATACATAGAATAATTCTCTTTTAACAAGTCAAAGTACTTATCAAGGCACACTTAGAAAAATTCTCAATTTATCAAGCCAAAGTACTAATCAAGGCATACATAGAATAATTCTCTGTTAACAAGTCAAAGTACTTATCAAGGCACACTTAGACAAATTCTCAATTTATCAAGCCAAAGTACTAATCAAGGCATACATAGAATAATTCTCTTTTAACAAGTCAAAGTACTTATCAAGGCACACTTAGACAAATTCTCAATTTATCAAGCCAAAGTACTAATCAAGGCATACATAGAATAATTCTCTTTTAACAAGTCAAAGTACTTATCAAGGCACACTTAGACAAATTCTCAATTTATCAAGCCAAAGTACTAATCAAGGCATACATAGAATAATTCTCTTTTAACAAGTCAAAGTACTTATCAAGGCACACTTAGACAAATTCTCAATTTATCAAGCCAAAGTACTAATCAAGGCATACATAGAATAATTCTTTTAACAAGTCAAAGTACTTATCAAGGCACACTTAGACAAATTCTCAATTTATCAAGCCAAAGTACTAATCAAGGCATACATAGAATAATTCTCTTTTAACAAGTCAAAGTACTTATCAAAGCACACTTAGACAAATTCTCAATTTATCAAGCCAAAGTACTACGTACGTACATTCTTTTATAAAAGACTCCTTTCTATGTAAAGCCCCAAGATACTAACACCCGTAGTATCAAGGCGTGTCTATTTTTCAAAGTAAGTTACTACACTTTTAGAAAACTCATTTCAAAGCTTGAAATCAAGTAACTCCAAATTTTCACAATCTAGGCAACTTATGCCGATTAATCAAAATAGACAACTTTCTAACCTTTCATAAAGCCGTTATAACCAACTTCCCATAAAGCCGTTATAACCCTTTATGGTTTTAGACGTATCCATTCCTTTTATAACCAAGAGACTTATGCTTAAAAGCTAAGTATCACATACTTATTAAATCAAGTTCTTAACTTTCAAAATACTTCAAGTCTCTTAATAGTTAGAAAACAAGTTTTCTTCTACTTTTTAAACCTCAAGTAACTTCACCCTTAACACAAGTTACTTCTCTTAAATCATGTCATTTCTCCTCTTTAAATCAAATAAGTAAATCACTCTTTGACTCTAAAGTCATTTTATTGACATTTATGTTTTAGAAGTAAGGCACTAGCCATAATATTTGGATACCAATTCCTTTTTAAGACTACATGTACTTTAAGTAAAAATACCTTCACTTTTAAGAATCCAAACTTCATCAAGAAAATGGATTCTACAACTTACAATCTAAACATCAAAGTACAATCAAGGAAGTACATAGAACAAATTCTATTTTAGGCAATCCAAATACAACCAAGGAATGGATCATTCAAGCAGTAGAACCTACTTTCTTTATCTTAAGGAATCATGCTAGAAGAGATAGTTCACATACCTTTCGCTAATATCCACAAGCTAAGCCGAATACGCCGCATTTAGAAGTGTCAACCTATAATGGTCACAACAAGACTATCAACTTCTAGTCTCAACGTAGAATAATACTAAGTATACTACTCTAATTCTACGGAAAATCTGGCAAAGACTTCCTTTGTTTCTACTCACTTTGCCACCTTTTCAAGGCCGAATACAATAACCAACAAGCCACATTTAAGGCTCCAAACAACAACCAAACAAAGGGGATTACACGCCTTACAATACGTAAAATTCCGCCCACAATTCATAATAAGTAGTTCAATACTTACTAGTCATTCTCGGCCAACAATGACTCAACACAAGTCCTTTCCAATTCTTTTTTACAATTCCAAGTTCTAAGGTCTAACATGTTAGATAGTCTAAACAACTTCAACAACTACAATTTCCTTCTTTATACAACATGCGACGACTTAAACGAATAATCAACTTGAATTGTAGTCTTAAGGCTAACATGCTAGTTTCCGGATTAGGGTTCCAATAGCCCATAAAAATATCAACCTTCATACTATATAACACATGCTTGATAAAATCCATAGCTACAACAATAAGTAAGTCTTAACTACTAAAACGACAAAATATACCTTTATAAGCCCTTAAAATTTCCAAGAATCCAAAGTCGCGCCTTAGCAATTCTTAGCTCCTTTCCTTAGGTTCCAATCCGCTCCAAGCACTCCTTAGAGGCCTATGAAGAACCCATCTTCAAGTTCCAACTTCAAAGTTGAAGAACTCTCTTAGTTTCCTTGCCATGACTAACGTGAAAATGCGTTTTTTCCGAAATCTTTCTATTGAGATATCCTTACAATACCCTAAGGGACATTGGGTTAAAGTCTTGTGGCTAATGGATCAAAACTACAAATTTTTCATGTGAGAGCTTAGCCAAACCCGAGAGTTCTTAAGCAAGAACAATGGTTCTCTAAAATTTTCTAAGTATAAAGTGAGCTAGTCTTGCACTAGTATGATACATATAACACATTGGAGGGTCTAGATATCAACAAATGTGAGGCTAGGATGAATATCACAAGGATTGAGCCTATGTGGACAAGTTGACTTGGTCAAATATGTCAAGCTTGCAAGACTTATCATCTACATAGGTCAAATGACCATTCTACCCCTTCAATTTTTGTCCAAGACCACATGAGGGGGTGCCACGTGTCGCCCTCTCATTCGTCCATAAAATTCCGTAACCTCGTGGGCCCCACAAAAAATGTAAAAATTCCTCGGGTGGGCCCCACGTGACCAAATCCGTAAAAAATAAATTTCCATAAGGTTAAGAGTTCCATACTCTTCAAATAATGCCTTTTGAGAATCCAATTCTCAACAACGAACATTTTTCCTTTCCGGCGTTCGGAAGATTTTCCATCGGAAAAACAATTCTTCCTTTCGTACCCAAATCCTAGTCTTGTTTCCTTTCGTACATTCTCTCTTACATGTCCTGGACTTACGGGGTGTAACAGTTTTAAAGGAAGGCAGGGTTTTGTCTTAAAATGGTTTAAAAAAAGGAAGGCATGCTTTTGTCTTAAGATTGGTTTAAAAAGAAGGTATGGAAATTGTTTTGGTTTACTTAAAAGATAGTTACTCTATTTTGATACTACGGGTATCGTGTGACTTTTGTGTGAGTAACTTGACTATGTTGGCTTGTGATAGCCTTGTAATACTTTCTTGTTGGTTTGATAAGTAAACATGTTATGATGCTACGTGTGTTAGTGTCTTGTGATGTTTGTGTAAGAGGGTTATTCTTGTTGTGCTTACGTTGTTAAACGATAAGACCGTTGTACTGGTATTATATCACATACCCCCTGACTTGTTATGATGCCGAGGATTTGCCACCCTCGATGCGAGGAATACCTCATGCGGGTCCATGCGACCTATGCGGAGCTGCGGGAGTTCCAGGATTGATCACTCCGGGTGTGTTACGCCGATGCGAGGAATACCTCATGCAATCCAGGTGACTATGCGGACTTCGGGGATCCAGGATGATGCCGCGGGTTAGCTACCCCCGATGCGAGGAATACCTCATGTAGACCTAGGTGGTCTATGCGGACTGCGGGAGTTCCAGGATTAGGCTCGCATAATGATACTATGGGCGATTGGCCTTGCTTCGATCATTAGCGGCCTAGAAAAGACCAGTTACGTTATATCTACTTTGCTCTTGTTTATGCTGTGGCACTATGTGCAGTTAAATTGGTTGTTAAATGACGTATTTGTAATTGGTTTTAAAAATGTTATGATTTTATTTCAAGATTTTTACGCTTTCACATACTTGGTACTGTTAGATCGACCTCCTTCGGGGCTGCGTTCATGCCGCAGTAGGTACACGATTGTTGATCCTCGCCATAGATCACAGTTCAACGTTGGGAAGCTCCGCTTTCTCGAGGCTTATCTTGTGGTATGATTCCACGAGTGTAGGTTCTTATACATTCGTGGTATGGCGGGGCCCGTCCCGTCGTTGTTGTTATAAAACTCTTAGAGGTATGTAGTAATCATTGTGGTTTGTAAAAGGGATGTAATCGCTCAAGTTTTTATTTATATATACGTAAAGGTAACCGCTTTGGTTAGCCTCTTTTCTTATTTCACCGCTTATCTTTTATGAGTTTTTATTTTCCGCGATTTTCTCGATGTTGTATCACCAGGGTGCCCGGTAGGCACCGACCACGGGCCCGGGTCGGGTCGTGACAAAAGTGGTATCGAGCGATTAATCCTGGGAAAGTGTCTACAGACCGTATCTAGTAGAGTCTTGATTATCGGCGTGTTGTGCACCACACCTATAATCAGGAGGCTGCAGGATATTTAGGATTGGTTTCCATTCTTCTCACTCTGATATCGTGCCTTAGAGCTGTGTTATAAGTTGGACTCCCTCTGGCGTATTCGTTTGTGCTAGTTATGCCTCTACGCAAGGCAACCAGGGCCCAGATGGGCAAGGCAGCGGAGGGAGCTACGAGTAGAACACGGAGGGTTACGAGGGTACGAGCCTAGTCATTACCTGAGATAGTGCTTCATTCGGGGAGTTCGGCGACGTCGCTAGCCCCAAGAGAGTTTAGAGCAGCAGCAGTAGCTACAGAGACCACGATACCCGAGTCTTCAGTTCCACGACCAGGAGCCGAGGATACGAGTTACAGAGAGACGGCGATTACTAGCGGACTTGTGGCTAGGAATGAGGCCAGACGAGAGTCGGAGGTTCCGGCAGTACCAGTAGTTCACCCTAGATCCGATAGTTTTGAGTGTCACGACCCGATTCCGGGCCCGTGACTGGTGCCTTACCCCGAGCACCCTAGTGATACAACATCAGAGAAAACCAGCGGAAAATAAAACTTTAAACAAGAAACAAGATATATGATCATAAAACAGGCCAACCCAACGGTTACCTTCCAATAACATATATATATACAACTTTTTCAAAACGAACAGTTTAATCATTTTTACAAACCCTGCCCACAACAGTACTACAGACCTCTAAGATTTACAACAACTATGATGGGACAGGGCCCCGCCATACCCCTGAATGTACAAGAACCTACAACTCAGGGAACACATACCAAAAGATAAGCCTCCGGAGAAACGGAGCTTCCCAAAACGCTGAACTGAGATCCTAAGAGCGAGGATCCACGACCGATGTACCTCTACCTGCAGATGAACGCAGCTTCAAGGAGGTCGATAACAGTACCAAGTATGTGAAATCAGAAATATCAGAAATGAAATCGCACTAGTCTATATAAAGGTGAGACATGTATGATAACCAAACTACGATCACACCATAAAAGCGATCATGTCCCGTGGACTCACGCCTCAAGTCATCACTCAAATATAACTATGGGTCTCACGCCCACAACATCAATCATGTTCGCATCATGGCCGCATGCCCCGAATTCGTGACGGTGTAGACATGTCCATGATGCAACAATACCAATGCCCCATGGCCACATGCCGGACTCGTGACGGCAGACACGCGCACGTGACATCAACAATAATATCTTGGGTGATCAACCCCGCCGCACGGCCACATGCCCCGACTGCAGATCGGTGTAGACATGTCCATGTAACCACAATAACAATATATCGGGTAATCAACCCCGCCGCGTGGTCACATGCTCTGCAGACGGCGGTGTAGACATGTCCATGTAACATCGATAACAAGACGAGAATCAAAATGGAAACATACCCGTGGAATTCTCCACATCGCCAAAGACGCCCAAGTAAGTTCTCAACAAGTCAACCGCCATCTATCGAGACGCCAGAATACGTAAATACAACACTTGTACAACAAAGGCTATCATCACAAGCATAGGCAAGTTTCACACAACTCAAAGTACTTTCACATAAGTCACACAATACCCGTAGTATAAAAATCGTGACTATCTTTTTAAGTAAACAAGACACTTCCCCTTTTGTAAAATCAAGTAACAACATTATTTTCCAAACGTTCAAGTTTGCCTAATTTCAAATGCTCAAGTCACTTATTTTAGAAATGTTTCATAACTCATAGTCTTAATCTCTTTTAAAACAATTGAGTAACATATGTCATATATGTGAGTAGTTTATTCTTGTTTATAACGATCTTATTACAAAGACCATGATCTAGAAAATGTAATATCATTTTGTCTCATCTTAGCTTCATGCGGATGGAGGTTTCTACTGGTTTTAATACAACACATCATTATTCAATACATTTTCCTTTATTAACGCTGCAGGGTCCTGTCGATACACATTCGATTTCCAAATCAAGAAAACATTATCCCTTTAAAACCAAGTACTCATTACTCACGAATGAGGTTTCACACAAAACATCCACATTAAAACAAATAAGTTAAGTCTCTTATCTTATAAGATCAAGTCTCTTAACTTCTAACATCAGTAAACCATTTTCTTACCTACATAAAGCTGTTATAACCAACTTCCCATAAAGCCGTTATAACACTTTATGTTTAAACCAAACAAATACACTTAGCACTGTGACGTCCACCGTACTACATAGTTACACACATATCATGCTAGAACAGATAGGAAGAGGTTCACATACCTCGCGACGAGTATCGACAATAAGCAAAATGCTCCAAGTACTACAACCTTGCTAGCCCTTTCCACTCCTCAAGTAGAATACGCTACTCTTAGTACTTTCACCTAAAAAGGTCACAAACGTCTATTAACTTTTAAACATACGGCTCCATTTCTCTACAGAAAATTCAAGAAGATTCCCCGCAACAACAGCGTAAATCTCCTCTTTCTATCGAGGCCGCTACCAAGCCAACCGTGGGGGTTTACACGTCTAACCGGACGTGTACAATTCTACTCAGTAATACAACACAAGTCTATCGCAATACACCCTATGTAAATACTGATTCTTTTCTTTACTCTTCAGCTTAAGTCAAAAGACATTGCCAAATACAAAGTTGATTCTATATATAGTATACTTCAACTATATATTCAACAACATGTAATTTCCAATTACAAATAGAGGACAAGATAATTACCTCGATAAGCCCATAATTATCCAAGTTAAATGTCGATCCTTAGCAACGCCTAGCTCCAACTCCGGTGCTCCACCGCCCAAACAACCCTTAGAAGTTCTAACCAACTTCTACTTAAATACTTCAACCAATCAATGAAGATTTCCTTGGGTTTGGTTTGAGACTAAAGGGACAAAAGGTAGTATTTCCTGCTCTACGATAGAGGTATCTTTGGAATACTACAAGGTACAAGGCTAAGGTATTTTGGGCATTATAACAATACTGGGAGGAGTATGTTTAATACCACACAAAAGGGGGGTATCACACGAACACCCGAGGTGGGGGGTGTTCTCCTACCAAGGCCACAGGGAAGGGGAGGAAGGTTCTCGAACTAGAGCTCACAAAGGGGGAGGAGAGGGTTTCAAGACTTGGAAGTTTTTTGGAATGGATGAAGTCTTCAAACTTAGGGGGGTATTTATAGCAAAACCAAAGGCCAACCAAGGGCCAAGATCCTTCCAAGTGTATAGCAAGTGTAAGGACAAGATCAAGCCAAGTGCACCCTAACCCCTACTCCACAAAACACTCCACAAAACATGGCACAAAACAAGGCCAAAACTAAGGGACCAATCGGCCAAGGCCAACCACCCTTGACCGCCCCCCCTAAACCGGGTGTCACCCTCCCGTTGGTCCAAAAATGTTTAGTCACTCGGAAAAATCCAAAAAAATACTAAATGACATAGCCGGAATTTTCCCAACGTAAGCTGTGGAAACGTTTCGTCGAAAAACGACTCCAATCGGCACTTGTGCCCAAAATTCGGTCATTTGCCTAACTTAAGGCTCAAATTCTCTACGTACGTCCTTACGTACATACTCTGGAAATACGGGGTATAACATTGAGACTTCGGGACTTCTTCAGTTGCAGTCCACCCGGAAAAGTTCTATGGATTGAGAACTGAGGAAGATCCTCAGGAGTTTATTCGACAGTTGCAGCAGATCATGAAAGTGATCAAGACCGTAGAGGCATTTCCTACACGATTCTTGCCCTCGCAGATGAGGAGAGCTCGGGCAGATAGATTTATGATGTTAAGGCGCGTAACGGCGACGGTTCGGGAATACTGATGTAGTTTGACTCATGGCTCGTTATGTCCCCGCTTTAGTGGCAGACATGGAGGATAGAGTGCACCGATATGTCACAGGACTTGACGATTATCTAGCAGAGAGTTGTACAAGAGTAACTCTTCAGTCAGACATGGACATTGCCCGCATACAGGCTTATGCGCAGCAGACTGAGGAACGTAGAGATCGACGGATTAACCAAGATCAGCAGAGGAGGGCCAGAACAGCAGGGTCCTTTGGTAACTTTCGAGGCGGATCTTCTCAGCAGCAGACTGGTTATGCGCCTCCGCCAGTACAGAGTGGTCCTCCACAGGCTTCAGGACGTTCGGGGTATGCAGGAGTTGGTCAGAACCTGTGGTTTCGGTTCACAGATTTACATAGGTTCTAGCCAGCCAGATTCGGTTTTCCCTCAGTGTTCACTATGTGGTAGGCGTCATCCCGGGGAATGTCGTCTTTTTACGGGTGCTTGTTTTACCAGCGGCCGTCAGGGCCATGTGAGGAGAGAATGTCCTAGTAGGGGGGATACAGGTGGGACGACTTAGCCTACCAGGTCGATGCAGACAAGTGGTTCGGAAAGGAAGGGTGTTAGCCATAGAGGCCACCCTCACCCTGTATGGCCGTTGTGGTAGTTCATGGGGAGTGTCGTACTACTTAGATAGCTTGTTAGGCTTATGACACAGGCCATTTTGCGAAATTGTCCGACTGCAGGTGGCGCGGATGTTACGACTCACCTTCGGATCGATGGTCGTTCATCACCTTCTGTAGTTATGCGCCCAACAGAGCAGGATTTGATTAGAGAGACAAAGGGAAAGTGAGGCAGTAGTTACAGAGATATCTTCAGCCCTTAAGAGACTTGCTTAGGCCGTTATGGTAGATACATGTGGAGTTCTATGTTCGGTTAGCATTGTGTAAGTTGTGATTAGAAAACATGGGTAGTTGAAAAGGGTAAGTCTGGGGACGAGAAAATGGGGAGCCTTAGAATTTATAACAGTTGGGACCTTGGATGCAAGGTCGTCCTGAGTGGATGATTTTACGGTTGGTCTTTGTCGATGTACTTGGTATGCGTGATATATATTGTGGGATAATTCCATGGGTAGTGTGAGATGGAAGTGGTAACTTTCATGACGTGAACTGGTAAGATTGTTCCGGATCGGGGAACGAGAGTTTAGTACAAAGTGGGTCGGTGTCACGACCCGACCTCGGGCCCGCGACTGGTGCCTTACCCCGGGCACCCTAGTGATACAACATCAGAGAGAATCAGCGGAAATAAAAACTTAAACAGGAAACAAGATACAACATAAGAAAACAAAGCAAGCAAACGGTTGCCTTCTTGCATATATACGTAAAATTTGAGCAGCTACATCCTTACAAACCCCGCCACAACAAGACTATGCACTTCTAAGAGTGTAACAACAACTATGACGGGACAGGGCCCCGCCATACCCCTGAATGTACAAGAACCTACAACTCAGGGAAACATACCAAAAGATAAGCCTCCGGAGAAACGGAGCTTCCCAATACGCTGAACTGTGATCCTATGAGCGAGGATCAACAATCGAAGTACCTCTACCTGCGGCATGAACGCATCCCCGGGCGAGGTCGATAACAGTACCAAGTATGTGAAACTGAAAATCGTAAATGAAATCATAGTAGTCTATATAAAGCAGAGAAATATATGATAACCAAACTACGATATAACATAAAAGCGAATATGTCAAAGCAGGGACTCACGCACTAAAAGTCATCACTCAATTATAACCAAGGGTCTCACGCCCACAATATCAATCATGCCCGCATCATGGCCACATGCCCCCGGAATTCTCCATCGGTGTAGACATGTCCAGGATGTAATAACAGTATACCGGGTAATCAACCCTGCCGCATGGCCACATGCCCCCGAAATTCTTCATCGGTGCAGACATGTCCATGTAACAACAATAACAATATATCGGGTAATCAACCCTGCCGCATGACCACATGCCGGACTCGTGACGGTGCGTATATGTCCATGTAACAACAATAACAATATATCGGGTAATCAACCCCGCCGTAGCCACATGCCCCTGACTCGTGCGGCGTACATGTCCATGTAACAACAATAACAATATACCGGTGATTAACCCGCGACGGCCGCATGTCCCCTAATTGCGCAGACGGTGCATATGTCCATCTAACAACAATAACAATATACCGGGTGATTAACCCGCCGCATGGCCGCATGCCCTCGGAATTCTTCATCGGTGCAGACATGTCCATGTAACAACATTAACAATATATCGGGTGATTAACCCGCCGCATGGCCGCATGCCTCAAATTCTCGTGAGTGCGTACATGTCCATGTAACAACAATAACAATATACCGGCCCTCCATCGAGAGACGCGGTAGCATAGTAATACAACTTTTACACAACAAGGCTATCACAAGCAAGCACAAGCAAATTATCATACTTCAATTCTCCTACAAATATCCATTCTTTCACAAGAAGTCACCTGATACCAACACTCGTAGTATCCAAAACAGAGTAACTATTATTTTAAGTAAACCAAAATAATTTCCCTTTTTTAAAGACAAGTAACAACCTTCTTTTCCAAAAGTTCAAGTTTGCCTAATTATTTTCGAAAGGTTTCATAGTTCATAGTCTTAATCACTTAATAACATAATTCTCTTTTAAAACAATTTGAGTAACATATGTCTTATGTGTGAGTAGGTTATTCTTGTTTATAACAATCTTATTAAAGCAGCCATGATCTAGAAAATGTAATACAATTTTGTCTTATCTTAGCTTCTATGCAGATGGAGGTTTCTACTGGTTTTAATGATAATTAATTAGTCAATACATTTTCTTTTATTAACGCTGCAGTGGTTTGTTCGATACTTGTCCTCATTTCCGAAATCAATATAACATTATTCCTTTTAAACCCAATTACCCATTTCTCATTAAAGCGGTTTCACAACTTTTTAACACAACCCAAGTCCTTATTATTTCACATCAAGTCGTTTATCTTTTAAAAACCACAAACCATTTCTTTGCCCACATAAAGTTGTTATAACAAACTTCCCATAAAGCCGTTATAACACTTTATGTTTTTAACCAACCAAATTCATTTAACACATGACGTCACCGACTACATAGTTCACAACATATCATGCTAGAAAAGATAGGAAGAGGTTCACATACCTCGCGACGATTATCGACAATTAGCAAAACGCTCCAGCATCAGAATCTCGCTAGCCCTTTCCACCCTCCAAGTAGAATACGCCACTCGTAGTACTTCCACCTATAATGGCCATAAACGCCTATTAACTTCTAGTTCTCTTCGTAGAACATTTCTAAATACAAGGTTCCATATTCCACGGAAAATTCGGCAGCACCTCCCCCCCGCAACCACAAAAATCTCCTTCTCTAACAAGGACCGCTACTAAGCCAAAAACTCCAAAAGTGTGGGTTACACGCCTAACCTGACGTGTACAATCGCCCCACAATAATACTACAAGTTCATCAGAATACACCCAATGTAAATACAGTTCAATTCTTTATAAACATCCTTCCAATATATCTTATACTCAATTCTAAATTACTACAATATGTAATATCCAATTACAATAGAGGGACATAGATCATTACCTCGATAAGCCCAAAATTATCCAAGATTATAAGTCGATCCTGAGCAAAGCTTAGATCCAATTCCTTATGCTCCAACCCGCTCCGAGCAACCCTTAGAAGTTTCTAAACAACTTATCTTCAAGATCCAACTCCAAAAAGTGAAGAACACTTAGGCTAAAACTATGGCAAGTTTCGGCCAAGGTAAGGTTTCTAGGCTAGGGGTGTGAAATATTTCCAACTCTTGGTACACAATCTTCCTAACACTCTAAGGAAGAACACTTAAAACTTTAAGAATTTTTGGACAACTTTAGCTCACAATTTCAGCCCATGGCCGAGAGCTCACAAGGAAAGGGGAGGGAATTTTTCAAGACTTGGAAACTCTCTAAGTGTGGATGAAGAAGTCTTGCATTAAGGGGGGTATTTATAGAGAAATCAATGGCCAAGATCTAGGCAAGTGTATGGTGAAGATTGGGTCCAAGTGTGTGGGTAATTTGCCTACCAAATGTCCACCACAAAAATGGGACAAGTGGCTTGCCACTTGTCCCCCAAAAAAAACGTCCAAGTGTCCATGTGGTCCCCCTAATTTCGGCCAATGAGCCACATGGGGGTGCCATGTGTCGCCCCCCTACTCGTCCAAAATATTTCATCTTCCGAAAATATCCGTAATGCCAAAAATCCGAAAATAAAGTGGGCCCCACAAACCGTAAATTCCTCCCGTGGGCCCCACGTGACCAATTCCGGAAATAAAATTCCATAATTCTCAAAAATTCCAAAAAGTCCAAATACCAAATCTGGGAATCCAATTCCCTTTAACGAACATTTTTCCTTCACAAAATCCGGAATCTTTTCCGTCGAAAAATCACATCTTTTTTCCTTTCCAATTTTTGTGTCGTATTCTCGTACGTACGTCCTCACATACATACCCTGGAACTACGGGGTGTAACATTCTTCCCCCCTTAGAAACATTCGTCCCGAATGTTCCTTCTAAGTCTCAAAACATACATGCGCCGGTATAGCCTTCACTACTATACTTACGAAACCAATTATGCCACCAATGGCCATAATATAACATACGCGAAAAAATCCAATCCAAGCCAACGAGGAATCACCTCTAACGTGTATAACATCACCATAAGCTCCTTGTTATACCCCGTATTTCCAGAGTATGTACGTAAGGACGTACGTAGAAAATTTGAGCCTTAAGGTAGGCATTGGATTCGAAATTTGGGCACAAGTGCCGATTAGAGTCGTTTTCTGACGAAACGTTTCCACAGCTTTCGTAGAGAAAATTCCGGCTATGTCATTTATAATTTTTGCGGATTTTTCCGGGTGACGAAACATTTTGGACCAACGGGAGGGTGACATGTGTCACCCTCACATTGGAAGCAAATGGTTTGGCTTGGACGATTTGGGCGTCCAAGAGCCTTGGTTGGCCTTGGCCGATTGGCTCCCTCTTTTGTGCCTTGTTTTGTGGCTTGTTTTGTGGAGTGTTTTGTGGAGTGTTTTGTGGGTGCACTTGGCTTGATCTTGGCCTTACACTTGCAGGAGTTCATCCGTCAGTTGCAGAGGATCATGCGGGTGATCAAGGCTTCAGAGACTGAGTCGGTGACATTTGGTTCGCATCGGCTGCGTGATACCGCAGTCGATTGGTTTGACTCGTGGGAGCTTTCCCGGGGAGAGCATGCACTTCCAGCCGTTTGGGACGAGTTTTCGGGGGCCTTCCTGGCACATTTCTTGCCTCCACAAATGAGGAGGGCTCGGGCCGACATATTTTTGATGTTGAGGCGAAGCCGCGTCTGATTCGGGAGTACAATGTGGAGTTCGACTCATTGGCCCGGTATGTTCCCGCATTAGTAGCTAGTATGGAGGATCGAGTGCACCGATATGTTACAGGGCTCGATGATTACCTAGCAGAGAGTTGTTCGGGTGTTTCTCTTCAGCCGGGCATGGACATTGCCCGCATTCGTGCTCATGCGACTTGTGCGAGCGCAGATCGACGCAGCGGACCGCCAGAAGAAGGCCAAGACCGGATATTTTGGCGACTTTTCGAGGCGGACCGCCAAAGCAGACTAGTTATGTACCTCCGCCATTGCAGAGTGGTCCTCCGCAGCCTTCAGGACCCTTGGGATATTCAGGAGCAGGTCAGGGCTCCCAGGTTTCAGATGTTCAGGGGAGTAGGGGTGTTGGCCAGATGCAGTCACCCCTACCTCGGTGTGGTCGATGTGGTAGACCGCATTTCGGGAGTGTCGAGTACCAAGGGAGCTTGTTATTCTTGCGCCAACAGGCCATATGACGAGACTGTCCGACTGTGGGGTAGCGCTGTAGGATAGCATGACTACTAGAGCAAGCCATGGCCACTAGAGGTCGCGGTGGAAGTTCCCAGTTTTAGCGGTCCTTGAACCGCCTAGTTTCAGGTATATCCTTAACCCTGTAGATACTTGTATGTATTGATGTTAATGATGTGTTAAGTGTTATGTTCGGATAGCTTTGTGCTATAGTGTGATTTAAAAATCTGGTTAGTGTGAGATGGAGGTGGTAGCTTCCATGATGTGTTCCGTGTCGGCGAGGAAGTTGCGCTACGGTGGTCGGGTTGGCCATGTTGCGGGCCAACCCGGCCCCGCTTCGAGGAAGGGTCAGCTCAGTGGTCCCGCCAGTGGCAGTGGTCACGAGGTGCTAGGCCCAAGTTTAGATGACCATCGATGAGTTCATAGATATGTTCTACGAGAATCCGTGAAGGCCGAGAATGGCCTTAGAGGAAATCGAGGGTAGTAAGATGACCACGTTTGGAGGTAGTAACTCCAAGGGTTGGAAACAGAAACGTTGACGAAAGTGTGGTACGGATACTAGAAAGAGCTCGAGTGTTCGGTGGCGGTACGACGAGATAGGGAGAAGTGAACGCGTGTGTGATCGCTTTCTTTTGTGAAATGTAGGTGCGAAGGAGTATATTTTAGACCTCGGTAAGGGGTTTTGTGATGATTAGAGGTGTTTCCTCGTTGACTTGGGTTTAAGTATTGCGCGTTTGTTATTTTTATGGCCGTGTGGCATGATCGTTTCGCGATAGCGATGAAGGCTATACTAGCGCATGTTTGTGTTGAGACTTGAGAAGGAACATTCGGGACGAATGTTTCTAAGGAGGGGAGAATGTTATACCCCGTATTTCCAGAGTATGTACGTAAGGACGTACGTAGAAAATTTGAGCCTTAAGGTAGGCATTGGATTCGAAATTTGGGCACAAGTGCCGATTAGAGTCGTTTTCTGACGAAAAGTTTCCACAGCTTTAGTAGAGAAAAATCCGGCGATGTCATTTATAAATTTTGCGGATTTTTACGGGTGACGAAACAATTTGGACCAACCGGAGGGTGACATGTGTCACCTCACATTGGAAGCAAATGGTTTGGCTTGGACGATTTGGGCGTCCAAGAGCCTTGGTTGGCCTTGGCCGATTGGCTCCCTCTTTTGTGCCTTGTTTTGTGGCTTGTTTTGTGGAGTGTTTTGTGGAGTGTTTTGTGGGTGCACTTGGCTTGATCTTGGCCTTACACTTGCCTTGCACATGGCTTGATCTTGGCCATTGGTTGGCTTTTGGTTTTGCTATAAATACCCCCTCTCTTTGAAGACTTCTTCATCCACTCTTCACTTGCCTAAGTCTTGAGAAACCCTCCTCCCTCTTGTTGACTCTCGCCCAAGAGCCCCTCTCCCTTGAAATTGGCCTTTGGCGAAACCTCCCCTTTGAGAGTTTTAAGCCGAGAACCCCTCCCTTGTGGTGTTGTTCTCGTGTGGTACCCCCCCATTGTGGTAATGAAATACTCCTCCAACTATTGTTATAATGCCCAAAATACCTTAGCCTTATCCCTTGTAGTTTTCCAAAGATACCTCTATACGTAGAGTCCTAAATACTACCTTTTGTCCTTTTAGTCTCAAACCGAAACCCTAAGGAAATCTTCATTGTTAGTTGAAGGATTTGAGTAGAAGTTGGTTAGAACTTCTAAGGGTTGTTTGGAGCGATCGAGCACTCGGAGTAGAGCTAAACCTTGCTCAGATCGACTTTTACCTCGGATAATTTTGGGCTTATCGAGGTAAATAATCTTGTCCCCTATTGTAATTGAGTTTACATTGTTGATTATATAGTTGAAGTATGCTATATATAGAACTAAACATTGGATTGTGGCAATGTCTTTTGACTTAAGCTCAAGAATCGAATCGAATCAGATTTACATAGACCGTAATACAATGAGACTTGTGTGGCATTACTGTGTGTTAGAATTGTACGCGTCCTGTTAGACGTGTTAACCCCCCCCCTGGTTGGCTTGATAGCCACCGATAGAGAGGAGATTTACGCTGTTGGGGAGGTGTCACGACCTGCCCGGCCCGTGATCGTGCCTTACCGGCACCCAAGTAGTCATACATCGAGTAACCAGCGGAATATAAAACAAGACAGAAACAGCTTTATAAAATGAGACACGCTTATTCAAGAAAAGCTTGCCTTTCGCATAACATAAATAACTCAAGGTTTGCGCTACATCCCAACTGCATAATAGTACTACTGACCTAAGGACGAATAACTATGGCGGACAGGGCCCCGCCATACCGATCAGATAAAACTATCTACAATACAGGAGATCATACCCAAAAGTAGAGCCTCCGAGAAGATGGAGCTCCCGACACCAACGCAAAGATCCTAAGGATGTGGATCTAGCACTGCTTGCCCTTACCGCGGCATGAACGCAGCCCTCGGGCGAGGTCAAGACAACAGTACTAAGTATGCGAAATCAGAAATACTTAAATGAAAACATATCATTTTAAAACCGGTTTACAAATATGTGTGAAACAACGAAGGAAAACCGCACGTAGTGCCACATCACAAACAAGAGCAACAATAGTAATCGTAATAGGTCTTGTCTAGGCCGCGAATGATCAAACAGGCCACTCGCCTCATCATCATTCTCGCAAGCCTAACTCGACTCGAGTCCGCATAGGCCACTCACGGGCCCGCATGAGGTATAACCCCGCATCGAGGGTAGCTACTCCTGATCGCCCCGACTCGCTGTCCGCATGGCCACATTGCACCGCATGAGGCATAACCCCGCATACTAACCTCGAACTCGTAGCTCGCATAGGCCCTCGACCCGCATGAGGTATTCTCGGATCACGGTCCTGCATCACCGAGTCTACCCCGCATCGGAGGGCAGCTTAACCCCCGGTATCATCTCAAGAGGTGAGTGATAGTATACTAACATAACAACTTATCTTTAACAACATAAGCATAACAAGGATACTCACCTATACAAACGTTACAAGATACTAACACACATAGCATCATATCATGTCTATTTATCAAACCATCTTTATTATCCTTTCACAATACAAGTCTGTTATAAACACATAGGCAAACTTGTTTCTTTTATAAATCTTAAGTGGTTATACTTACTTCCCATAAAGCTAGTATAACTCTTAAGCTTCTGTTTTAAAAACCCAATTAGTTCTCTTCATAATATGATTCAGTCTTTTGAAATGTTTTCGCTTCTTATTATTCAGCTTAAGCGTGAGGCATTGCTGTAAGTATTATTCAAAGCTTAAGCTGAGGCATTGCCGTAAGTATTATTCAGGCTTAAGTCAAAGACATTGCCGTAGTTATATTGTAAAATATCATGCTTTAGGAAGAATCACATACCTTCTCAAAAACCACCGCCAAGTCAATATGTCACAAGCAGAGTCACCTATAATAGTCACAGATATCTATTAAAGACTACTCAAGGTCATTCTAAATGCGGGTTCATAATTCTACGGTAAGTCGCAACACTTCCCTATCCTGAGCTATATAAGTTCATCGTGGAAAACAGTCCTATGTAAGTCTGCTTTGATTATTCTTCTTTAAACCCTTCTAAGTGATTAACACTTCAATTCTATTCGTGATATACTTCTAAGTATTTATACTCATTCTTATACTATAACAGAAGTATTCTCTAATTCAAAAGAGGGTTAGGATTAGTACCTCGGTAAGCCCAATAATATCCTAGAAAAAGTCGCGCCTGAGCAAGGTTTTGCTCCTAAGTTGTATGCTCCAAGAACCTTAGAAGTTCTTCACAACCTCTACTAAGTACTAAGGTATTTGGGCTAGGTATTTTGGGCATTATAACGATACAAGAAGACAACTTTTCTACCAAGGGAGGGGTAGATTTCTGGCTAGGCTAGGGGGTAGGCTCTCGCCATACAACACAAGGGGAGGGAAGAGGTGTTTGGACGAAAAGCAAGGGAGAGGAGAGGATTTTTAGACTTGGAAGATAACTTTGTGGATGAATAACTCTTCATCTCTAAGGGGTATTTATAGCTCAAGCCTTGGCCAACCAATGGCCAAGATGAAGACAAGTGCAAGGCAAGTGTAAGGCCAAGATCAAGCCAAGTGCACCCTACTCCTACTCCACAAAACACTCCACAAAACACTCCACAAAACATGGCACAAAACAAGGCCTAAACAAGGACCCAATCGGCCAAGGCCAACACCCCTCTTTGGACGCCCAATCGTCCAAAGCCACCCCACTTGCTTCCAATGTGAGGGTGACACATGTCACCCTCCCGTTGGTCCAAAATGTTTCGCCTCTAAAAATCCGCAAAAATAAGAAATGGCATAGCCGAATTTACTCTACGAAAGTCGTGGGAAACGCTTTCGGAAACGATTCTTGTAGCGAGTTGTGTACAAAAGAAAACGTCCAAGGCTAACTAAGGCCAAACTTTTTGTACGTATTCCCTTACGTACATACTCTGGAAATACGGGGTATTACAAGGTGCTGCCGAATTTTCTGTAGAAAGATAGAACTTGTGTTTTGGGGTTAATAGACGTTTGTGACCTTTATAGGTGAAGGTACTAAGAGTAGCGTATTCTACTCGAGGAGTGGAAAGGGCTAGCAAGGTCGTAGTACTTGGAGCATTTTGCTTTTGTCGATAAATCGTCGCGAGGTATGTGAACCTCTTCCTATCTCTTCTAGCATGATACGTGTGAACTATGTAGTACGGTAGACGTACATGTGTTAATCAGGTTGATTGTTTAAACATAAAGTGTTATAACGGCTTTATGGGAAGTTGTTATAACAAATTTTATGAAGGTAAGAAAATACTTTGTGGTTTTAAAAGGTAATCGATGTGAATTATAAGCGCTAGTTATAATAAAGAACTTGATGTATTTCAAAAGATTTATAAATCGTTTTGAAAGGGAGAGTAACACTTGGTTTTAAAAGGTTTTAAAAAGAGTTATACTAGCTTTTTGGGGAGTTAGGTATAATGTCTTAAGAGAGGTAAGGAAAATGGTTTACTGATGTTAGAAGTTAAGAGACTTGATCTTATAAGATAAGAGACTTAACTTATTTGTTTTAATGTGAATGTTTGTGTGAAACCTCATTCGTGAGTAATGAGTACTTGGTTTTATTTAAAGGGATAATGTTTTACTGATTTCGGAAATCAGAATGTGTATCGACAGACCACTGCAGCGTTAATAAAGGAAAATTTATTGAATAATGATGAATTGTATTAAAACCAGTAGAAACCTCCATCTGCATAGAAACTAAGATGAGACAAAATGATATACATTTCCTAGATCATGGCTGCGGTAATAAGAATGTTGTAAACAAGAATAACCTACTCTCACGCGAGGCTTATATTACTCAATTGTTCTAAAAAGAAATCAAGTGATTAAGTTTATGAACTATGAAACCATTTGAAATGAGAAGCTTGAGTAATTGAAACTAGGCAAACTGGAACTTAGGAAAAGAATGTTGTTACTTGATTTTGAAAAGGGATGTGGGTTGGTCATTCTTATACTACGGGTATCGGGTGACTTTTATAGAAGTAATGGATCTCTTTTAAAAGAACTTAACGTATGTAGTACTTTGGGGTTAAAAACCCGGACTTTGGCATAATATGAAAGTACTTTGAGTTGTGTGAAGCTTGCCTATGCTTGTTGTTGTGAAACTTGCCTATGCTTGTTGTTGTGAAACTTGCCTATGCTTGTGATGATAGCCTTTGTGCCAAATGTGGTATTTCTGTGTTACCGCGTCTCTCGATAGAGGGCCGGCTGACTTATTGAGAACTTACTTGGACGCGCTGGCAGTGATGGAGAATTCCACGGGTATGTTTCCATTTTGATTACTGTCTTGTTGTTGATGTCACATGGACATGTCTACACCGATGCAGTATTCCGGGGGCATGTGGCCATGCGGCATGGTTGACCACCCAGTAGGTTGTTATTGAGGTTACATGGGCATGTCTACACCGGCGCTGATTCCGGGGCATGTGGCCACGCGCCTTGTTATTATTGTTGCATCATGGACATGTCTACACCGGCGCAAGATTCCGGCACGCGCCATGATGCGAACATGATGGATGTTGTGGGCGTGAGACCCATAGTTATATTTGAGTGGTGACTTTGAGGGCGTGAGTCCCTGACTTGACTGCTTTTATGTTGCGTACTGTATTTTGGTTATCATACATGTCTCCTGCTTCTTAAGCCATTATGATTTCATTTACGTGATTTGACAAGCCACATACTTGGTACTGTCAGATCGACCTCCTTCGGGGCTGCGTTCATGCCGCAGTAGAGAGGTACATCGGCCGTGGATCCCCGCCTTAGGATCTCATTTCAAGGCTGAAAGCTCCGCCTTCTGAGGCTTATCTTTGCATGTTTCCCGAGTTGTAGGTTCTTGTACATTCGTGGTATGGCGGCCCCGTCCGTCATAGTTGTTGTAAATCTTAGAGGTCTGTGAGTAATCGTGCGGGGCGTGGTTTGTAAAAAGGATAATCGTCGGGTTTTTATGTATATACCGAAGGCAACTGCTTTGGTTGGCCTGCTTATTTATTATATCTCTTGTTTCATGACTCGTGTTTTATTTTTCCGCTGGTTTTCTCTCGATGTTGTATCACTAGGGTGCCCGGTAAGGCACCAAAGAACGCCCGGTTCGGCGTTACAAAGTGGTATCGAGCGATTAGTCCTCGGAAAGTGTCTACGCACCGTGTCTAGTAGAGTCTTGATTATCGGTGTCAGTGCACCACATCTATAATCGTGAGGCTATAGGACATTTAGGATTGGTTTCTATTCTTCTCATTCGAGATCGTGCCTTAGCCGTGTGTTATAAGTTGGACCCTCCGACGTGTTTCGCTTTTACCGCTTATGCCTCGCGAAAGGCAACCAGGGCCCGGGGCAAGGCAGCGAGGAGCCGCTAGTGATTCGGAGGAGTACGAGGCGCAGCCCGCCAAGACTGAGGTGCTTCAGACGGCGAAGTTTTGCGACGCCGCCAAAGACCAGCAGAGTTTAGAGCCGCAGCAGCCGCCGAGACTACAAGACTGAGCCTCCACCCCACACCGAGCGGAGAGACGGGTCAGCGAGATGGCGATTATCGCCGTGGTCAGGCTGATATGAGGATAGGCCGGACGCAGCAGCCTCAGCTCCAAAGAAGACCGGTGCACCCAGGCGCATAGCTGAGGCTACGGATTTCCTTAGTTGTAGCCCGCTTTGAGTTTTACGTCGAGGCCGAGGATGATCCGCAGGAGTTCATCCGTCGCTGCAGAGATCATGCGGGTGATCAAGGCTTCAGACCGAGTCGGTGACATTTGTTCGCGACGGCCGCGTGATACCGCAGCCGATTGGTTTGACTCGTGGGAGCTTTCCGGGAGAGCATGCACTTCCACCGTTTGGGACGAAGCCGGGGCCTTCCGGCACATTTCTTGCCTCCACAAATGGCGAGGGCTCGGCCGACAGATTTTTGATGTTGAGGCGTAACCGCGCATACCGAGTACAATGTGAGTTCGACTCATTGGCGGTATGTTCCCGCATTAGTAGCTAGTATGGAGGATCGAGTGCACCGATATGTTAAGGTGGCTCGATGATTACCTAGCGCAGAGTTGTTCGGTGTTTCTCTTCACCGCATGGACATTGCCCGCATTCGTGCTCATGCACTGGGCGGCGAGCGCAGAGATCGACGCAGCGGACCGCCAGCAGAAGGCCAAGACAATGGATATTTTGGCGACTTTTCGAGGCGGACCGCCAAGAAGAGACTAGTTATGTACCTCCGCCATTGCAGAGTGGTCCTCCGCAGCCTTTCGTGACCTCAGGATATTCAGGAGCGGTCGTGGCTCCTGTGTTTCGATGTTCGGGAGTAGGGTTGGCTGACGCAGCCACCCCTACCTGTGGTCGATGTAGAGACCGCATTTCGGGAGTGTCGTAGTACCAAGGGAGCTTGTTATTCTAGCGGCCAACAGGGCCATATGACGAGAGACAGTCCCCGACTGTGGTAGCGCTGGGTAGATAGCACGACTACTAGAGCGATGCGGGCCACGGTAGAGGTCGCGGTGGAAGTTCCGATTTAGCGGTCCTTGAACCGCCTAGTTTCAGGTATATCCTTAACCCTGTAGATACTTGTATGTATTGATGTTAATGATGTGTTAAGTGTTATGTTCGGATAGCTTTGTGCTATAGTGTGATTTAAAAATCTGGTTAGTGTGAGATGGAGGTGGTAGCTTCCATGATGTGTTCCGTGTCGAGGAGCGGAAGTTGGCGCTACGCTGGGTCGGGTTGGGGCCATGTTGCGGGCCAACCCGCCCCGCTTCGAGGAAGGGTCAGCTCTGGGTGGTCCCGCCAGGTGGCAGGGTCACGAGGGTGCTAGGCCCAAGTTTAGATGACCATCGTATGAGTTCATAGATATGTTCTACCAGAATCAGTTCGTGAAGGCCGAGAATGGCCTTAGAGGAAATCGAGGGTAGTAAGATGACCAAGTTCGAGGTAGTAACTCCAAGGGTTGGAAACGTAACGTTGACGAAAGTGTGGTACGGATACTAGAAAGAGCTCGAGTGTTCGGTATGGCACGACGAGATAGGAGAAGTGAACGTGTGTGATCGCTTTCTTTTGTGAAATGTAGGTGCGAAGGAGTATATTTTAGACCTCGTGTAAGGGGTTTTGTGATGATTAGAGGTGTTTCTCGTTGACTTGGGTTTAAGTATTGGTGCGTTTGTTATTTTTATGGCGGTGTGGCATGATCGTTTTCGCCAGATAGCGATGAAGGCTATACTAGCGCATGTTTGTGTTGAGACTTGAGAAGGAACATTCGACGAATGTTTCTAGGCGAGGAGAATGTTATACCCGTATTTCGCAGTATGTACGTAAGGACGACGTAGAAAATTTGAGCCTTAAGGTAGGCATTGGATTCAAATTTGGGCACAAGTGCCGACAGAGTCGTCGACGAAACGCTTTCCACGTTTTTCGAGAGAAAATTCCGCTATGTCATTTATAATTTTTTCGGATTTTTTCTTGGTGACGAAACATTTTGGACCAACGGAGGTGACATGTGTCACCTCACATTGGAAGCAAATGGTTTGGCTTGACGATTTGGGCGCCCAAGAGCCTTGGTTGGCCTCGCCGATTGGCTCCTCTTTTGTGCCTTGTTTTGTGGCTTGTTTTGTGGAGTGTTTTGTGGAGTGTTTTGTGGGTGCACTTGGCTTGATCTTGGCCTTACACTTGCCTTGCACATGGCTTGATCTTGCCATTGGTTGGCTTTTGGTTTTGCTATAAATACCCTCTCTTTGAAGACTTCTTCATCCACTCTTCACTTGCCTAAGTCTTGAGAAACCCTCCTCCTCTTGTTGACTCTCGTCCAAGAGCCCTCTCCCTTGAAATTGGCCTTGGCCGAAACCTCCCCTTTGAGAGCCTTTGCCGAGAACCCCCTCCCTTAGGGTGTTGTTCTCGTGTGGTACCCCTTGTGGTATTGAAATACTCTCCAAGTATTGTTATAATGCCCAAAATACCTTAGCCTTATACCTTGTAGTTTTCCAAAGATACCTCTATACGTAGAGTCCTAAATACTACCTTTTGTCCTTTTAGTCTCAAACCGAAACCCTAAGGAAATCTTCATTGTTAGTTGAAGGATTTGAGTAGAAGTTGGTTAGAACTTCTAAGGGTTGTTTGGAGCGCTCGGAGTAGGAGCTAAACCTTGCTCAGATCGACTTTTACCTCGGATAATTTTGGGCTTATCGAGGTAAATAATCTTGTCCCCTATTGTAATTGGAGTTTACATTGTTGATTATATAGTTGAAGTATGCTATATATAGAACTAAACATTGGATTGTGGCAATGTCTTTTGACTTAAGCCCAAGAATCGAATCAATCAGTATTTACAGACCGTAATACTGATGAGACTTGTGTGGCATTACCGTGGTAGAATTGTACGCGTCGGTTAGGCGTGTTAACCCTCGGTTGGCTTGATGGCCGCCTCGATAGAGGAGAGATTTACGCTGTTGTGGGGAGGCCGCCGAATTTTCGTAGAAAGATAGAACTTGTGTTTTGGGGGTTAATAGACGTTTGTGACCTTTATAAAGCGGCGTACTAAGAGTAGCGTATTCTACTCGAGGAGTGGAAAGGGCTAGCAGTGCGTCGTAGTACTTGGAGCATTTTGCTTTTGTCGATAAATCGTCGCGAGGTATGTGAACCTCTTCCTATCTCTTCTAGCATGATACGTGTGAACTATGTAGTACGGTAGACGTACATGTGTTAACTGTGCTTGATTGTTCTTAAAACATAAAGTGTTATAACGGCTTTATGGGAAGTTGGTTATAACAGCTTTATGAAGGTAAGAAAATACTTTGTGGTTTTAAAAGGTAACTGATGTGAATTATAACTGGCTAGTTATAATAAAGAACTTGATGTATTTCAAAAGATTTATAAATCGTTTTGAAAGGGAGAGTAACACTTGGTTTTAAAAGGTTTTAAAAAGAGTTATACTAGCTTTTTGGGGAGTTAGGTATAATGTCTTAAGAGAGGTAAGGAAAATGGTTTACTGATGTTAGAAGTTAAGAGACTTGATCTTATAAGATAAGAGACTTAACTTATTTGTTTTAATGTGAATGTTTGTGTGAAACCTCATTCGTGAGTAATGAGTACTTGGTTTTATTTAAAGGGATAATGTTTTACTGATTTCCGAAATCAGAATGTGTATCGACAGACCACTGCAGCGTTAATAAAGGAAAATGTATTGAATAATGATGAATTGTATTAAAACCAGTAGAAACCTCCATCTGCATAGAAACTAAGATGAGACAAAATGATATACATTTCCTAGATCATGGCTGCGGTAATAAGAATGTTGTAAACAAGAATAACCTACTCTCACGCGAGGCTTATATTACTCAATTGTTCTAAAAAGAAATCAAGTGATTAAGTTTATGAACTATGAAACCATTTGAAATGAGAAGCTTGAGTAATTGAAACTAGGCAAACTGGAACTTAGGAAAAGAATGTTGTTACTTGATTTTGAAAAGGGATGTGGGTTGGTCATTCTTATACTACGGGTATCGGGTGACTTTTATAGAAGTAATGGATCTCTTTTAAAAGAACTTAACGTATGTAGTACTTTGGGGTTAAAAACCCGGACTTTGGCATAATATGAAAGTACTTTGAGTTGTGTGAAGCTTGCCTATGCTTGTTGTTGTGAAACTTGCCTATGCTTGTTGTTGTGAAACTTGCCTATGCTTGTGATGATAGCCTTTGTTGTGCCAGTGTGGTATTTCTGTGTTACCGTGTCTCTCGATAGAGGGCCGGTTGACTTGTTGAGAACTTACTTGACGCGGCCGGGTGATGGAGAATTCCACGTATGTTTCCATTTTGATTCTTGTCTTGTTGTTGATGTCACATGGACATGTCTACACCGATGCAAGATTCCGGCAATGTGGCCACGCGGCGTGGTTGACCACCCAATGAGGTTGTTATTGAGGTTATACGGCATGTCTACACCGATGCAGATTCCGGTATGTGGCCACGCGCCTTGTTATTATTATTGCATCATGGACATGTCTACACCGGCGCAGATTCCCGGCACGCGCCATGATGCGAACATGATGGATGTTGTGGGCGTGAGACCCATAGTTATATTTGAGTGGTGACTTTGGCGTGAGTCCCCGACTGATCGCTTTTATGTCACGATCGTATTTTGGTTATCATACATGTCTCCCGCTTCTTAAGCCATTATGATTTCATTTACTGATTTGACATTCCACATACTTGGTACTGTTAGATCGACCTCCTTCGGGCCGCGTTCATGCCGCAGTAGAGGTACATCGATCGTGGATCCCCGCTTAGGATCTCATTTCAACAAGGTTGAAAGCTCCGTTCCTTGGAGGCTTATCTTTGGTATGTTTCTCGAGTTGTAGGTTCTTGTACATTCGTGGTATGGCGGGCCTGTCCGTCATAGTTGTTGTAAATCTTAGAGTGCAGAGTAATTGTAGGCGTGGTTTGTAAAAAGGATAACTGTTCGGGTTTTTATGTATATACTGAAGGCAACTGTTTTGGTTGGCCTGTTTATTTATTATATCTCTTGTTTCATGACTCGTGTTTTATTTTTCCGCTGGTTTTCTCTGATGTTGTATCACTAGGGTGCCCGGGGTAAGGCACCAGTAACGGGCCCGGGTTCGGGGCGTTACACTCCTACCCAAGGTCTAAAGGATACTCTCTTCGCATCTTCACTTCACAACAAAATGATCTTTTTTATTTTGTTAACCCACGTTCACTTCTTTCCTTACTCGTCGTACCCTTCTCGTACACCCGAACTCTCTATAGTACACGTACCATACTCCAGTCATCGCTTCAGTTTCCAAAACCTTGGAGTCACTACCTCCAAACTTGGTCATCTTACTAACCTCAAATTCTTATAAGGCCATTCCCGGCCTTCACGATCTGATTCTGGTCGAACATATCCACGAACTCATACGATGGTTACCTAAACTTGGGCCTAGCACCCTCGTGATCCTACCACCTGGCGGGACCACCTCGAACTGACCCCACCTCACTCCGGCCGCGTTGACCCGCGATCTGGCCTCAACCCGACCCGCTATCGCCCAAACTCTCTCGTTCCCCGATCCGGAACAATCTTACTAATTCACGTCATGAAAGCTACCACTTCCATCTCACACTACCCATGGAATTATCCCATAATATATTTCACGCATACCAAGTACTTCGACAAAGACCAACCGTAAAATCATCCACTCAAGGCGGCCTTGCATCCTGTTATACCCCGTATTTCCAGAGTATGTACGTGAGGACGTACGTAGAGAAATTTGAACTTTAAAGTGGCTTGACCGATTTTATTTGTGCACAACACCCGGTTAGAGTCGTTTTTCGACGAAACGTTTTACACAACTTGCGAAGGGAAAATTCCGGCTATGTCATTTCTAATTTTTGCGGATTTTTCCGAGAGACGAAACGTGTTGGACCAACGAGAGGGCGCCACTTGGCACCCTCTCATTGGCGGAAAAGTGGGGCGGATTTGGGACGATTTCCTTGACATTTTTGTCAAGTAGTAGGTAGGATATTTTGTGGTAGATGGATAAGGTGCACTTGGCATGATCATGGCCCTACACTTGCCTTGCACTTGGCATGATCTTGGCCATTGGTTGGCCTTTGCTAGACCTATAAATACCCCCCTTTGGAAGACTTCTTCATCCATTCCTAAATTTCCTAAGTGTTAAAATCCTCCCTCCCCTTGAGTAGTGTTCTCGTCCTCCCCCTTTGTGAGGCCTTGTGGCTGAGAGTTCCTCCCTCCCCCTTGGCCGAGAGTACCCCCCCCTAGTGGGGTAGGCCGAGGGGTATACACCCCCCCCTTTGTGGTGTTGTCTCGTATATATACCCCCCTCTTGGTAGAAATACTCTCAAAAGTATTGTTGTTATACCCAAATTACCTTAGCCGTATACCTTGTAGTATTCCAAAGATACCTCTATACGTAGAGCCCGGAAATACTACCTAAATGTCCCTTTTTGTCTCAAACCGAAACCCTAAGGAAAATCTCCATAGTTTGTTGGAGTTTAAGTAGAAGTTGGTTAGAACTTCTAAGGGTTGTTTGGAGCGAGTCTGAGTGCAGAGTAGAGCTAAACCTTGCTCAGATCGACATTTAAACTCGGATAATTTTGGGTTTATCGAGGTAAACACTCTTGACCTTCTATTGTAATTGGAAATTACATGTCAGAGAATGTATAGTTGAAGTATACTATATATAGAATCGAACATAATTGTGCAATGTCTTTTGACTTAAGCACGAATTTAAAGAAGAGAATCAGTAATTACATAGGATCAGACATAAAGAGACTTGTAGCATATTGTGTAGTAGAATCGTACACGTCCGGTTAGACGCGTGCAACCCCTGGTTGGCTTGGTAGCCGACCCCGATAGAGGAGGAGATTTACGCTGTTGCGGGGGGGGAGGTGCTGCCGAATTTTCTGTAGAATGTTCTACGATTAGACCTAGATGTTAATAAGCGCCTTGTGGCCTTATAGGTTGAAGTACTATGCGTGGCGCGATCTACTTGGCTTAAGGAGTAGCCGGCGGTTTGAGGTACTTGGAGCGTTTTGCTATTAGTCGATAATCGTCGCGAGGTATGTGAACCTCTTCCTATCTGTTCTAGCATGATATGTGTATAACTATGTAGTGCGGCAGACGCATACGTGTTTAATGTATTTGATTGGTTTGAAACATAAAGTGTTATAACGGCTTTATGGGAAGTTGTTATAACACTTTATGTAGGTAAGAAAATGCTTGTGGTTTCAAAGGTAAATCGATTTGACTTATAACGGATTTGATGTGTAGTAATACTTGGCTTTGAAAACATAAGAGTTGTACTAGCTTTATGGGAAGTTAGGTATAACGTCTTAAGAGTGATAAAAAGAATGGTTTACTGATTTTTAGAAGATAAGAGACTTGACTTAATGGTATTGATATGAATTTTGTTAAAAGTGTGAAACCTCATGCGTGAGTAATGAGTACTTGGTTTTAAAAGGAATAATGTTTCCGATTTGAAATCGAATGAGTATCGACAAACCATCGCAACGTTAATAAAGGAAAATGTATTGAATAATGAAGTATGGTATTAAAACCAAGTAGAAACCTCCATCCGCATGTAAGCTAAGATGAGACAAAATGATATTACATTTCCTAGATCATGACTGCTTAATAAGATTGATTATAAACAAAAATAACCTACTCACATATAAGACATATGTTTCTCAAAACGTTTAAAGGAGAATTATGTTTTAAAGGATTAAAACTATGAACTACGAAACCTTTTCTAAAATGAGAAACTTGAGCATTTGAAATTAGGCAAACTTGAATGTTTGGAAAATAAGGTTGTTACTTGATTTTACAAAGGAAAGAATTTTGGTTTACTTAACAATGTTAGTCACTCTATTTTTATACTACGGGTATCGGGTGACCTTTGTAAAAGAAATGGATCTTTAAAAGGAATTTAACGTACGTAGTACTTTAGGGTTAAAACCCGGACTTTGGCATAAAATGAAAGTACTTTGAGTTGTGTATAACTTGCCTATGCTTGTTGTTGTGAAACTTGCCTATGCTTGTTGTGATAGCCTTTGTTGTATTTATGTACCCCCGCGTCTCTCGATGGAGGGCCGGTTGATTTGTTATGAACGATTCTACACCGAGTCCCACGAGATGGGCAGGACACGATTTCATCCGATTATACACCGAGTCCCACGAGATGGGCAGGACACGTATTCCATCCGATTATACACCGAGTCCCACGACGGGCAGGGCACGTATTTCATCCGATTATACACCGAGTCCCACGAGATGGCAGTGACACGTATTCCATCCGATTATACACCGAGTCCCACGGACGGGCCGACACGATTTCATTTGGTTATCATACATGTCTCCCGCTTTATAGACTATTATGATTTCATTTACGATTTTCGATTTCACATACTTGGTACTGTTGTAATCGACCTCCTTCGGGCCGCGTTCATGCCGCAGTTGAGGTACACGATCGTTGATCCTAGTTCCTGGTCACATTCAGCGTATGGAAGCTCTATTTCTCCGAGGCTTATCAGTGTATAGTCCGTGCGTTGTAGAGGTATTTACATTCAGGGTATGGCGGCCCCGTCCCGCCATTGTTGTCGATCATTCTTAGAGGTCCGTAGTAATCGCTGTGGGGCGAGTTGTTATGGGATGTAATCGTCGTTTTAAAATTGATTTATATATACGCCGAAGGCAAGTTTTCTCCGACATCGCTTTCTTACTTCATAATATTTTCATGTCTTGTTTTATGTTCCGCTGATTACTCTGATGTTGTATCACTAGGGTGCCAGGGGTAAGGCACCAGTCACGGGCCCGGGTTCGGGTCGTGACACATCCGAGGTCCTAACTGTTATAAATTCTAAGGCTCACAATTGTCTCATCTCCAGACTTACCCCTTTTCCAACTACCCACGTTTTCTAATTCGCACTTAACACAATGCTATCCGCACATAGCACTCCACATGTATCTACCATAACAACATAAACAAGTCTCTTAAGGGCTAAAGATATCTCCGCAACTACTGCCTCACTTTCCCTTTGTCGCTCTAATCATAATCCTGCCCTGCAGGTCGCCTAGCTATACAAGGCGTTGAATCAGCCACCGATCCCGAAGGCTGAGTCTCTACATCTGTGCTACCTCTGGTCGGACAAACTCTCACCAAATGGCCCTGTTGGCCGCAAGCATACAAGCTGTCGAAGCAGTACGACACTCCCCATAATAGAGTCTATTGCAATGGCCACAACGAGGTAAGGGTGACCTCATCTGACTAACACCCCCTTCTCCCGAACAATTGAACTCGCCACTGACCCGGTAGGATGAGTCATCCCTCTTGTCTCCCTCCTACTTGGACATCCTCCCATCACATGGCCCTGACGGCCGCAAGTATAACAATCTCCCAAACTAGCACGACACCCTGAGGATCATCCTCAGCTCCCTATCCGTAGAACTCTGGCGAACTGCAACTCAAGAAATCCCGAAGTCTCAGACTATCGGATCTAGGGTGAATCATCGGTATGCTGAACCACCTGCCTCGTCATTCTCATTCCCACCACCACCTAGCTAGTAACTTGGGCCATCTCCTTCTAACTCATATCCTCGGCTCCTGGTCGTGGAACTGGAGACCCATGTATCGTGGTCTCGTGAGCTACCGCACGCTTCTAAACTCTCCGGGGCTAGCGGCATCGCAGTAACTCCCGAACGGCTGTCTCGGATAATGACCGCCCGTGCCTCGTAACCCTTTGTGCTCTACTCGCAGCCTTCTCTCACGCTTTGCCCTTCTCGGGCTCGGTTGCCTTGCGTAGAGGCGTACCCGGTACATAAGAATATGCCGAGGAGTCCAACTTATAACACGCCTCTAAGGCATGATCTCGAGTGAGAAGAATGGAAACCAATCCTACATATCTCGTAGCCTCCTCGATTATAGATGTGGTGCACAACACACCGATAATCAAGACTCTACTAGACACGGTCAGAGACACTTTCCGAGGATTAATCGCTCGATACCACTTTTGTCACGACCCGACTGCCCGCGATCGTGCCTTACCCCGCACCCTAGTGATACAACATCGAGAGAATCAGGAAATAAAAACTTAAACAGAAACAAGATACAACATAAGAAAATGACTAACCAAACGGTTGCCTTCGCATATATATACAGAAAATTTGAACAGTTACATCCTTTACAAACCCTGCCCACAACAGTACTACAGACCTCTAAGAGTGTAGCAACAACTATGACGGGACAGGGCCCCGCCATACCCCTGAATGTACAAGAACCTACAACTCAGGGAAACATACCAAAAGATAAGCCTCCGGAGAAACGGAGCTTCCCAATACGCCGAATCGTGATCCATGAGCGAGGATCAACAATCGAAGTACCTCTACTCAGATGAACGCAGCCAAGGAGGTCGATAACAGTACCAAGTATGTGAAATCAAAATATCAGAAATGAAATCATAGTATTCTATATAAAACAGGAGAAATATATGATAACCAAACTACAGTACATAACATAAAAGCAGTCATGTCAAAGCAGGGACTCACGCCCTCAAAGTCATCACCCAATTATAACCAAGGGTCTCACGCCCACAATATCAATCATGCCCGCATCATGGCCACATGCCCCCGGAATTCTCCATCGGTGTAGACATGTCCGTGATGCACAAAGATACCGGTAATCAACCCCGCGATGGCCACATGCCCGAATTCTTCATCGGCGTATATGTCCATGTAACAACAATAACAATATATCGTAATCAACCTCGCCGCACGGCCACATGCCTCAAATTCTCAGACGGTGCATATGTCCATATAACAACAATAACAATATATCGAGTAATCAACTCTGCCGCATGGCCGCATGCCCTGAATTCAGACGGCGTATATGTCCATGTAACAACAATAACAATATACGGGTGATTAACCCGCCGCACGGCCGCATGTCCTGTGAATTGCAGACGGTGCGTATAGCATGTCCATGTAACAACAATAACAATATACCGGTGATTAACCCGCCGCACGGCCGCATGCCCCTAATTCTCGTGACGGCGCATATGTCCATGTAACAACATTAACAATTTACCGGTTGATTAACCCGCCGCATGGCCGCATGCCCCCAAAATTCTCAGACGGCGTACATGTCCATGTAACAACAATAACAATATACCGCCTCCATCGAGACGCCAGAGCATAGAATACAACTTTTACACAACAAGGCTATCACAAGCAAGCAAGCAAATTATCATACTTCAATTCTCCTACAAATATCCATTCTTTCACAAGTCACCTGATACCAACACTCGTAGTATCCAAAACAGAGTAACTATTATTTTAAGTAAACCAAAATAATTTCCCTTTTTTAAAGACAAGTAACAACCTTCTTTTCCAAAAGTTCAAGTTTGCCTAATTATTTTCGAAAAGTTTCGTAGTTCATAGTCTTAATCACTTAATAACATAATTCTCTTTTAAAACAATTTGAGTAACATATGCCTTATGTGTGAGTAGGTTATTCTTGTTTATAACAATCTTATTAAAGCAGCCATGATCTAGAAAATGTAATACAATTTTGTCTTATCTTAGCTTCTATGCAGATGGAGGTTTCTACTGGTTTTAATGATAATTAATTAGTCAATACATTTTCTTTTATTAACGCTGCAGTGGTTTGTTCGATACTTGTCCTCATTTCCGAAATAAATATAACATTATTCCTTTTAAAACCCAATTACCCATTTCTCATTAAAGCGGTTTCACAACTTTTTAACACAACCCAAGTCCTTATTATTTCACATCAAGTCGTTTATCTTTTAAAAACCACAAACCATTTCTTTGCCCACATAAAGTTGTTATAACAAACTTCCCATAAAGACGTTATAACACTTTATGTTTTAAACCAACCAAATTCATTTAACACATGTACGTCTACCGTACTACATAGTTCACAACATATCATGCTAGAAAAGATAGGAAGAGGTTCACATACCTCGTGACGATTATCGACAATTAGCAAAATGCTCCAAAGTACTGTAACCCTGCTAGCCCTTTCCACCCTCCAAGTAGAATACGCTACTCGTAGTACTTCCACCTATAATGGCCATAAAACGCCTATTAACTTCTAGTTCTCTTCGTAGAACATTTCTAAATACAAGGTTCCATATTCTACGGAAAATTCGCAAAGACTCCCCGCAACCACAAAAATCTCCTCCTCAACAAGGCCCTCTACTAAGCCAACAACTCCAAAAGTGGGTTACATCGCCTAACCTGACGTGTACAACATCGCCCCACAATAATACTACAAGTCTCATCAGAATACACCCAATGTAAATACAGTTCAATTCTTTATAAACATCCTTCCAATATATCTTATACTCAATTCTAAATTACTACAATATGTAATATCCAATTACAATATAGGGACATAGATCATTACCTCGATAAGCCCAAAATTATCCAAGATTATAAGTCGATCTGAGCAAAGCTTAGCTCCAATTCCTTATGCTCCAACCTGCCCGAGCAACCCTTAGAAGTTTCTAAACAACTTCTCTTCAAGATCCAACTCCAAAAAGTGAAGAACACTTAGGCTAAAACTATGGCAAGTTTGCCAAGGTAAGGTTTCTAGGCTGTGGTGTGAAATATTTCCAACTCTTGGTACACAATCTTCCTAACACTCTAAGGAAGAACACTTAAAACTTTAAGAATTTTTGGACAACTTTAGCTCACAATTTCAAATTTCATGGCCGAGAGCTCACAAGAAAGTGGAGGAATTTTTCAAGACTTGGAAACTCTCTAAGTGTGGATGAAGAAGTCTTGCATTAAGGGGGGTATTTATAGAGAAATCAATGGCCAAGATCTAGGCAAGTGTATGGTGAAGATTGGGTCCAAGTGTGTGGGTAATTTGCCTACCAAATGTCCACCACAAAAAACGTCCAAGTGTCCATGTGGTCCCCCTAATTTCGGCCAATGAGCCACATGGGGGTGCCATGTGTCGCCCCCCTACTCGTCCAAAATATTTCATCTTCCGAAAATATCCGTAATGCCAAAAATCCGAAAATAAAGTGGGCCCCACAAACCGTAAATTCCTCCCGTGGGCCCCACGTGACCAATTCCGGAAATAAAATTCCATAATTCTCAAAAATTCCAAAAAGTCCAAATACCAATTCTGGGAATCCAATTCCCTTTAACGAACATTTTTCCTTCACAAAATCCGGAATCTTTCCGTCGAAAAATCACATCTTTCTTCCTTTCCAATTTTTGTGTCGTATTCTCGTACGTACGTCCTCACATACATACCCTGGAACTACGGGGTGTAACAGTCGGGTTGAGGCCATATCGCGAGTCAACCCGCATCCCGTAACGTGTGGGTCGGGCTGAGTGGTCCCCAGATGATAGTGGTCACGAGGTGTTAGGCCCAAGTTTAGGTAACCATCGACGAGTTCGTGGACGCGTCCGACCGCAGTCGGGCCGATGAGGTCAGCCCATCTTGTCTTTCGATTAGGCCGCCACTCGACGAGGTTACGCGAGATGTTATGTATCGTGGAGGTTGTAAGGCCGCACGATTCCTACTTTTACGACAGCAATGGAGCCCGCCGCTTTTTCTTTTGTTTCTGGAGGTTTTACCAGGCGGGGTTAGGGACTCAGGTGAGTCTCGGTATTGCATTCTGTTATACCCCGTATTTTTCCCGAGTATGTACGTAAGGACGTACGTAGAAATTTGAAACTTGTGTTAGGCTTGGCCGAATTTAATTTTGTTCACAACACCCGTTTAGAGTCGTTTTTCGACGAAACGTTTTCACAGCTTTCGTAGGGAAAATTACGGCGATGTCTTTTTTAATTTTTGCGGATTTTTACGAGAGACCGAACGTGTTGGACCAAAGAGAGGGCGCCACATGGCACCTCCCATCGCGACGTAAGGGGTCGGTTTGGACGAATTGAAGAGGGGGGAGTTGGTAGGATATTTTGTGTGTTAGTTGGTTAAGGACACATGGGTGGATCTTGGCCCTACACTTGCTATGCACTTGGCTAGATCTTGGCCATTGGTTGGCCTTGGCTTGTGCTATAAATACCCCTCTCCCTTTGATGAATTCTTCATCCTTTCCACAAATCTTCTAAGTGTTAAAATCCCTCCCTCTCCCTTCTTGTGGTTCTCGTCCAAGAGCCTTCCTCCCTTGGGTGGCCTCAGGCCGAGAGCCTCCCTCTCCCATTGGGTGCTAGCCGTGGGTACCCACTAGCCTAGTTGTCTTCGTATAATACCCCTCTTGGTAGAAATACTCTCAAAAGTATTGTTATAATGCCCAAATTACCTTAGTCGATACCTTGTAGTATTCTAAGGTTAAACCTATACAAAAGCCCATTATACTATTATACTTCCCGTCACTACAAAACCAAAACCCTAGGAAAATCTCCATAGTCCGTTGAGTATTGTGTAGAAGTTGGTTAGAACTTCTAAGGTGGTTTAGAGCGGTTGGAGCGCATTGAGTCGAGCTAAACGAATACCCAGGATCGACTTTTATACGTGGATAATTATGGTCATATCGAGGTATTATCTTGTCACTCTATAGTAAATGGAAAATACAAGATTGTTAGGCAATATACTTGAATTATACTATATATAGAATCAACGTTGTTATCGGCAATTTGTTTGGACTTAAGCCTGAATAATAAGAAACCTTTTAGAAAGAATGTCTCGAATCAGATGTACATAGGATCAGACATGAGACTTGTATAGCTTTTCATGAGTAGAATTGTACCGTCGTTAGATGTATAACCCCCCCCCCCCCGGTTGGCTTGGTGGCCGGCCTCGATAAAGGAGGAGATTTACGCTGTTGCGGGGGGGGAGGTGCTGCCGAATTTTCGGTAGAATGTTCTACGATGAGGTCTAAATGTTAATAAGCGCCTTGTGTCCTTATAGGTTGAAGTACTACGTGTGGCGCAATCTACTTGGCTTAAGGAGTAGCCGACGGTTGGAAGTACTTGGAGCGTTTTGCTATTAGTCGATACTCGTCGCGAGGTATGTGAACCTCTTCCTATCTCTTCTAGCATGATATATGTGAACTATGTAGTACGGTAGACGTACATGTGCTAAATGTATTTGATTGGTTTAACACATAAAGTGTTATAACGGCTTTATGGGAAGTTGGTTATAACAGCTTTATGTTGGTAAGAAAATACTTGTGGTTTTTAAAAGGTAACTGATTTGAACTATAACTGGCTTGTTATGTGTTAATAAAGAACTTGAAGTATTTCAAAAGATTTTTGAATCATTTGAAAGAAGAAGTAATACTTGGTTTTGAAAACTTAAGAGTTATACTAGCTTTATGGGAAGTTAGGTAATAACGCTTAAGAATGTTTTATCGATTTCGAAATCGAATGTATCGACAAACCACCTGCTGCGTTAATAAAAGGAAATGTTTTGACAGATTAAGTATTATTAAAACCAAGAGAAACTTCCATCCGCATGAAGCTAAGATGAGACAAAATGATATTTCCTAGATCATGGCTGCTGTAATAAGATTGTTATAAACAAGAATATCCTACTCACATATAAGACTTATGTTTCGCAGATAGTTTAAAAGAGAATTATATTCTTAAATGAATAAGACTATGAACTACTTAAACCTTTCTAAAATAAGAAACGTGAACATTTGAAATTAGGCAAACTTGACGTTTGGATAATAATGTTGTTACTTGATTTTACAAAGATAAGTGTTTTGATTCACTTCAAAAGATAATCACTCTATTTTCATATACTACGGTATTGTGTGACATTTGTGAAAGTAACGATCTTTTAAAAGTTAATGTATGAAGTACTTTGGGGATAGAAACCCAACATGTTGACATATAGTAGAAAGTACCTTGTGTGTATAACTTGATTGCGTTGGTTTGTGATAGCCTTGTAATACCTTCGTGATGCTTTGATAAGTATTCATATTAGGATGCTACGTGTGTTAGTATTCTGTGATGTTTGTGTAAAGCGGGTTTTCCTCGATTGTGCTTATGTTGTTTAAACAATAAACCGTTATGTTGGTATTATACCACTCACCGTGTTTCCGGGTTAAGCCGCCTCCGACGCGGGTAGACTCAGCGATGCAGGACCATGATTCGAGAATACCTCATGCGGTCCCGGCCTGCGCGAGCTACGAGAGTTCCGGTGTTAGTGCGGCCTTTATGGTCACGCGGTCTATGTGGCCATGCGGATCGCGAGTCGGTGCGACGCCGGGAGTAGCTACCTCGACGCGTGGGTTATACCTCACGCGGGCCTATGACCGCCTACGCGGAGTGCGGGAGTTCGTGGCTAGACGCGCACATTTGATATTGCGACGGCGACCAGCCTTTGATCATGCGTGACGCCCAGACAGATATCATGATACATTTTATGACCTTGTTAGTACTGCTGGTGTTAGTAGTCGGCTAAGCCTTCGTACTTACCCCGCATCGCTTTATTTGGACACGTGGACCCGTTGTTCATGTGTATTCCTCGGTGCTTTTCTATCATTGATCGCGGTGAGGAAGGTATTCCACGCATGATTGATGTTGTGGGCGTGAGACCCATTGTTATATCGAGTGATGACTTCGAGGCGTGAGTCCCCGACTTGATATGATCGCTATTTATCAGGAATCGTAGTTTGGTTATCATACATGTCTCCCGCTTTATATAGACTACTATGATTTCATTTACGATTTTCGCTTCACATACTTGCACTGTTATCGACTCCTTCGGGCCGCGTTCATGCCGCAGTAAAGGTACACCGCCGTTGATCCTCGCTCTGTGGTCACAGATGGCATTGAAGCTCGTTCCTCCGAGGCTTATTCGTATAGTCCCCTTGTTGTAGGTGCCACATTCGTGGTATGACGGCCCCGCCCGTTGTTGTCATATCATTCGTAGAGGTCTGTAGTACTGTTGTGGGCAGGGTTTGTAAAAAGGATTAAACTGTTCAGGTTGAAAGAGTTGTTGTTTCTATATATATGCCGAAAGGCAAGTTTTCACAGGTTATTGTTTATACTTCCGTTATTTTATGTTATTGATTTATGTTCCGCTGATTTTCTCTGATGTATGACTACTGGGGTGCCCGGGGTAAGGCACCAGTCACGGGCCCGGGTTCGGGTTGTGACACATTCACCCTCGGGCCGACAGACAAACAGCGCGTTTTATCCAGACATTTGAGGATAGGTTACGGGCCGGTGTTTTGATTTCAGGGGTAGCTGTAAGGATTATTTGCCTCTTGTTGAGTGGGCATTATAATAGCTACCATTTCAGTATTCGGATGTCGCCTTATGAAGCCTTGTATGGGCGGGAGTGTAGGTTGCCGGTCGATTGGTTCGATGTTGGCAAGGTTCAGATAGTTGGTCCATACTTGATTCAGCAGATACGGGTGTGAAGCTTATCCGTAAGAGGTTATTAGCACTCGAGTCGCAGGTCGCGGCGGATAATCGGCGTCGACACTTGGAGTTCAGGTTGACGGTGGGTCTTCTTGAAGGTACCACCCCGGAACGGTGTGACGAGATTTGGAAAGCAGGGAAAACTTAGCCCGGGGTACTTTGGGCCTTTCAGATCGTTGTAGAATAGGCCAGGTTGCCTATAAGTTAGTACTGTCGTCCGACTTAGGAGGCAGTACGTCCGGTATTCCATGTTGCTATGTTCGGAAGAGTATCGGAGATCTATCCAGAGTGTTCCCAGTTAATGATGACCAAGTTAGAGATAGTAACCCCGAGATTTTGGAAACTGAAGCAATGACAGAATATTGTAAGTATAGTAGTGAAGACTATACCGACGCATGTGTGTTTAGAGACTTAGAAGGAACATTCGGGACGAATGTTTCTAAGGGGGGAAGAATGTTACACCCCGTAGTTACAGAGTATGTATATGAGGACGTACGTACGAGAATACGAAACAAAATTGGAAAGGAAGAAAGATGTGATTTTTCGACGAAAAAGTTTCCGGATTTTGTGAAGGAAAAAGGTTCGTTATTGGGAATTGGATTCCCAGATTTGTTATTCGGACTTTTTAAGATATTTGAGAATTATGGAATTTTATTTCCGGAATTGGTCAGGTGGGGCCCACGGGAAAAATTTACGGTTTTGTGGGGCCCACTTTATTTTCGGATTTTTGGCATTACGGATATTTTCGGAAGACGAAATATTTTGGACGAGTAGGGGGGTGACACGTGGCACCCCCATGTGGCTCATTGGCCGAAATAGGGGGGGACCACATGGCTTGGACGTTTTTTGGGGGACAAGTGGCAAGCCACTTGCCCCATTTTTGTGGTGAACAAATGGTTGGCAAACTACCCACACACATGTACCCCATACTCACCTTACACTTTCTTTAATCATAGCCCTTGATTTCTCTATAAATACCCCCTTGTTTCAAGACTTTATTCATCCTCACTTAAGAGTTTCAAAGGCAAAATTCTCCCTCCCTCCTTGTGTTGTTCTGGTCCAACACCCCCCCTTTGTGTAGAAAAATCCTTCAAGTGTTGTTATTATCCCAAATTCCTTAGCCTAGTATTCCTAGTAGTATTCCAAAGTTATTTCAATACTAAGAGCCGAAAATACTACTTTATTCCAATAGTCGCAAATGAAGCCCTAGAAAAATCTTCATAGCTTAGATGAAGTGTTAAGAGAAGTTGTTTAGAAACTTCTAAGGGTTGCTTGGAGCGGGTTGGAGCGTAAGGAATCGAGCTAAACGTTGCTCGTGATCGACTTATAAATATTGGATAATTTTGGGCTTATCGAGGTAATGATCTTTATTCCCGTATTGTAATTGGAAATTACATGTTGTAGTAATGTATAGTTGAGTATACTATATATAGAATGAATATTGATAAGAATTGAACTGTATTTACATTGGACTGTATTTACAGTAGACTTGTAGTATTATTGTGGAGTAGAATTGTACACGCCAGGTTAGGCGTGTAACCCCCTCGAGTTGTTGGCTGGGTAGCGGTCCTTGATAGAGGAGGAGATTTATGTGGTTACGGGGGGGGAGGTGCTGCCAAATTTTCCGTAGAATAATGACCTTGTGCTTGGAATTGTGCTACCAAGAGATCGGGATGTTGATAGACGTTTTGTGGCTTTTTAGGTGGAAGTACTACGAGTAGCGTATTCTACTTGAAGGGTGGACAAGGCTAGCAGGGTTACAGTACTTTGGAGCTTTTTGCTTTTTGCCGATAATCGTCACGAGGTATGTGAACCTCTTCCTATCCTTTCTAGTATGATATTTGTGAAATATATATAGTGCGGTAGACGCACGTGTGTTTAAAGGAATTTGATTTTCCTTTTGTGTCCTTGACTTGATTCCAAAGTTAAGTGACTTGTTATGAAATATTAAGGACTTGAATTATGTTAAAAAGTTGTAAAACCTCACTCATGAGTAATGGGTGTGTGGTCTTTTGAAGAATAAAGTTATCTTGATTTCGAAAATAAGAATAGTTGTCCTTGGTTGGTTTAAAACATAAAGTGTTATAATAGCTTTATGGGAAGTTATTTATAACGACTTTATGAAAATAAAAGAATGGTTTTATCATTGGATTTAAAATGATAACTTGACATTTAAAGGTTGGAGGTTGGTTTCCTTAAAAGATATGATTTAAAGATTAAGAGCCTGACTTTTGAAAGTAAAGAGATGTTATACCCCGTAGTTCCAGGGTATGTATGTGGGGACGTACGTACGAGAATACGACAGAAATTTTGGAAAGAAAGAAAGGTGTGATTTTTCGACGGAAAAGTTTCCGGGTTTTGTGAAGGAAAAAGGTTCGTTAGTGGGAATTGGATTCCCAGATTTGGTATTTGGACTTCTTGGATTATATTAGAATTATGAGATTTTATTTTCGGAAATGGTCACGTGGGGCCCACGGGAGAAATTTACGGTTTTGTGGGGCCCACTTTGTTTTTGAGATTTTCGGTATTTTGGATATTTTCGGAAGACGAAATATTTTGGGCGAGTAAGGGAGCGAAACGTGTCACCCCCTTGAGTGGCCATGTGGGCCGAAATTGGTGGGACAAGTGGCTAGCCACTTGTCCCCTTGGCCGAATGGCCCTAACACTTGGCACTAAATTTCGTTGGCCATGTGGTGTGGTGGGACCCACACACACATGGCCCAATCTTGACCATACACTTACCTTGATCTTGGCCCTTGTTTCTTCTATAAATACCCCATAGTGCAAGACATAATATTCATTCCACACTTGAGTCTTCCAAGGCAAATACTCCCTCCCCTTTAGTCTTGTTTCGTCCCCCTCCCCCTCTTGTGTAGAAAATACTTTGTGTATTGTTGTATAATCCCAAATACCTTGGCCTAGTATCCCTAGTAGTATTCCAAAGTTTTTTCAATACTAGGAGCCCGAAAATACTACTTTATTCCAATAGTCGCAAAGTGAAACCCTAGAAAAATCTTCCTAGCTTGGTTGAAGTGTTAAGAGAAGTTGTTTAGAAACTTCTAAGGGTCACTTGGAGTGGGTTGGAGCGTAAGGAGTTGGAGCTAAACGTTGCTCAGGATCGACATATATCTTGGATAATTTTGGGCTTATCGAGGTAATGATCTATGTCCCCCTATTGTAATTGGATATTACATATTGTATTAATTTAGAATTGAGTATAAGATTTATTGGAAGGATGATTATAAAGGATTGAACTGTATTTACATTGGATTGTATTTACAGTAGACTTGTGTAGTATTGTGAAGTAGAATTGTACACGTCCGGTTAGACGTGTAACCCTCCCCCCTGGGAGTTGTTGGCACGTAGCGCCCAGTAGCGGAGAGATTTATGGTCATGTGTGTGGGGGAGTCTTTGCCAAATTTTACAGAGAATAAAGGAATCTTGTATTTAGAATATTCTACGAAGAGATCTAGAAGTTGATAGACGTTTTATGGCGATAAAGGGAAGTACTACGAGTAGCGTATTCTACTCAAGGGTGGAAAAGGCTAGTGCGTTGTAGTACTTGGAGCATTTTGCTAATTGTCGATAATCGTCGCGAGGTATGTGAACCTCTTCCTATCTTTTCTAGCATGATTGTTGTGAACTATGTAGTACGGTAGACGTACATATTCTAAGAGAATTTGGTTGGTTTACTGATTTTAAAAGATAAAGGACTTGACTTATATTTGACTTGATATGATATATGAAGAACTCAAATTGTGTAGAAAGTTGTGAAACCTCATTCGCGAGAAATGAGTATTTGGTCTTTAAAAGGAACTTGATTTCTAAAAGAAAAGAGACATGAGGAATTGAAGAGTTTTTGGTTTAAAAGAGAGACATGGTTTTGTCTTAAATTGGTTTAAAACATAAAGTGTTATAACAGCTTTATGGGAAGTTAGTTATAACGACTTTATGAAAGCAAAAGAATGGTTTTATCATTGGTTTTAAAATGGTAACTTGATTTAAGTATAGGTTACTTGTTTTGAAAAGAGTAAGTATTTGAGTTTTAAAGAGTATACTTGATGTTGTTTTAAAAGAAAGGCACTTGGTTTAAAAAGTATAGAGTACTTGATTTTAAAAGTCTTGTAAAGGTTTTTACGAAAGTAAAGTAATTTGGTTTGAAAAGGAAATGTGTTTTTGATACTACGAGTATTAGTATCTTTCACGTAAAAGATGTCTTTTGAAAGAATGAAAGTGGTATTATTTTGGGTTTGAAACCCGTATTGTTGACATAAAATGAAAGTACCTTGAGTTGTGTGTAACTTGCCTATGTTTGCGTGATAGCCTTGTTGTGCGATTGTATTTTTATACCACCGCGTCTCAATGAGGGCGGTTGATTTGTTATGATCTTACTTGGACGCATCGAGCGGTGACGGAGGATTCCACGCACGCCTCGCTGATAGCGTAATTCTATGGACTAGATCTCCGCGAGGTTTTACCGATTCGCCTTGGTATCCGGTGGTTGGCTGCATTTGCCCCGCCTCGTGGCTGATTCGGCCTCGTACTGGTAGTTAGCCTTCGCACTTGCCCCGCTCGGTTTAGTGGCGGTCTCGTGACACGCCTTGGTACTCAGTAGTTAGCCTTCAGACTTGCCCGGCCACCACGTGACACTACTGTACGATTGTCGGCCAGATTGCCCTGCGTGTCGCCTTCGTGGTTTGGTTGCATAGTATTGTTAGTACGGCCTTGGTATCTAGTAGTTGGCTTCGACTTGCCCCCATCGATCGATGACGCGCTTTGGTATCCGTAGTTAGCCTTTGTACTTGCCTCTACGGTTGTTATGACACAGTGGGACACGTGTTCACGTATTCCTGGTGTTGCTATATCATAGCTGGCGATGGAAGGTATTCCACGAATGATTGATGTGGGCGTGAGACCCATAGTTATATTTGAGTGATGACTTTGAGGCGTGAGTCCCGACTGACGCGTATCGCTATATTATGTCTCGTAATTTGGTTATCATATATGTCTTCGCTTTTTTTATAGACTACTATGATTTCATTTACGATTTTCGTTCCACATACTGGTACTGTCAGATCGACCTCCTTCGGGCCGCGTTCATGCCGCATGTAGAGGTACATTGTTGTGGATCCTCGCCATAGACCACGATCAGCGTTTTGGGAAGCTCCGTTTCTCCGGAGGCTCATCTTTGGTATAGTCCCCTGTCAGTGTAGTTACTTGTACATTCAGGGGTATGGCGGGGCCCTGTCCCGTCATATTTAAGGTTACATTCTTAGAGGTATGTAGTACTGTTGTGGGCAGGGTATGTAAAAGGATTTAACTGTTCAGGTTGATATATATGTATATATTGTCACGACCCGAACCCGGGCCTGTGACTGGTGCCTTACCCGGGCACCCAAGTAGACATACATCAGAGTAACCAGCGGAATATAAAAACAAGACATGAAACAATATGAAGTGAGAAACAGTTTATCTGAGAAAAGTTGCCTTTCGGCATATATATATAAAAACTTGAAGCTATATCCCTTTACAAACCACGCCACAACAAGATTTGTCACGACCAACCGGCCCGTGATCGTGCCTTACCTGCACCCCAAAGAGTCATACATCGAGAAAATCAGCGAACATAAATCAATAACATAAAATAAATGTAAGTATAAACAATAACTCAGGAAACTTGCCTTTTCGCATATATATAGAAACAACAACTCTTTCAACTCAATGCTTTAATCTTTTTACAAACCCCGCCACAACAAGATTTCATGCACTTACGAATGATATGACAACAACGACGGACAGGCCCCGTCATACCCTGAATGTAAGCACCTACAACAACAGGGGACTATACCAAGATAAGCCTTCGGAGGAACGGAGCTTCCCAAACGCTGAACTGTGACCCTAAGAGCGAGGATCAACGACTGGTGTACCTTTACCTGCGGCATGAACGCAGCCCCCCGAAGGAGGTCAGTACAACAGGTACCAAGTATGTGAAACATGAAGATACTGTAAATGAAATCATAGTAGTCATGTAGAAAGCGGAGACATGTATGATAACCAAACTACGATTCACAATAAATAAGCGAATATGTCTAGTCGTGACTCACGCCTCAAGTCACCACTCCAATATAACAATGGGTCTCACGCCCACAACATCAATCATGCGTGGAATACCTTCCTCACCGCGTGACCAATGATAGAAAAGCACCAAGGAATACACACGAACAACAGGTCCCACCTGTGCCCAAATAAAACAGTACAGGGTAAGTACGAAGGCATAGCCGACTACTAACACCCACAGTACTAACAAGGTCATAAACTGTATCATGATATCTGTCTAGACCGTCACATGATCAAAGCTGGTCGCTCGCCCGCAATATCAAATGTGCGCGTCTAGCCCTGGAACTCCCCGCAGCTCCGCATAGGCCAGTCTCATAGGCCCGCATGAGGTATAACCCCGCATCGAGGGTAGCTACTCCGGCATCGCCCCGACTCGCACCGCATGGCCACATAGACCGCATGACCATAAAGGCCGCACACTAAACTGGAACTCTCGTAGCTCCGCATAGGCCCCCAGGACCCGCATGAGGTATTCTCGAATCATGGTCCCAGACCGCCTGAGTCTACCCCGCATCGGAGGGCATCTTAACCCCCGGAAACACGGTGAGTGGTATAATACCAACATAACAGTTTATCGTTTAAACAACATAAGCACAATCAAGGGAAAACCCCTTTACACAACCATCACGTATCACTATCACACGTAGCATCCTAATATGATTACTTATCAAATCAACACGAAGGTATTACAAGGCTATCACAAACCAATACAATCAAGTTATTCACACATAAGGTACTTTCTACTATATGATTAACGAGATCGGGTTTTTATCCCCAAATTACTTTATACAATAACTCTTTAAAGATATGTTACTTTCATAAAAGTCACACAATACCCGTAGTATATAACAATAGAGTGATTATCTTTTGAAGTAAATCAAAACACTTCTCTTAGTAAAACCAAGTAACAACATTCTTTTTCAAACGTCCAAGTTTGCCTAATTTCAAATGTTCACGTTTCTTATTTTAGAAAGGTTTCGTAGTTCCTAGCCTTATTTATTTAAGAATATAATTCTCTTTTAAACCATCTGAGAAACGTAAGCCTTATATGTGAGTAGGATATTCTTGTTTATAACAATCTTATTACAGCAGCCATGACCTAGGAAATATCATTTTGTCTCATCTTAGCTTCTATGCAGATGGAAGTTTCTACTGGTTTTAATAATACTTAATCACAAAACATTTCCTTTTATTAACGCCGCAGTTGGTTTGTCGATACACATTCGATTTCCAAATCAAGAAAACATTCTTAAGCCGTTATACCTAACTTCCCATAAAGCTAGTATAACTCTTAAGTTTTCAAAAACCAAGTATTACTTCAAGTTCTTTATTAACACATAACAAGCCAGTTATAGTTCAAATCAGTTACCTTTTAAAAACCACAAGTATTTTCTTACCAACATAAAGCTGTTATAACCAACTTTCCATAAAGCCGTTATAACACTTTATGTTTTTAAACCAATCAAATACATTTAGCACATGTACGTCTACCGTACTACATAGTTCACACATATCATGCTAGAAGAGATAGGAAGAGGTTCACATACCTCGCGACGAGTATCGACTAATAGCAAAACGCTCCAAGTATTTCCAACCGTCGGCTACTCCTTAAGCCAAGTAGATCGCGCCACACGTAGTACTTCCACCTATAAGGCCACAAGGCGCTTATTAACATCTAGATCTCTTCGTAGAACATTCTACAGAAAGAAGATTCTCTTTCCCGCAACAGCAGTAAATATCCTCCTCTATCGGGCCGCTACCAAGCCAACGAGTGGGGTTATACGCCTAATCCGACGTGCACAATTCTACCTTACGTAAAAGCTACAAAGTCTACTGTAATACACCCCATGTAATTCTGATTCAAGACTCTTCTTCGAAAAGGTTTCTTATTATTCAGGATTAAGTCAAAAGACATTGTCGATACTACGTTCAGTTCTATATATAGTATACTTCAACTATATAGTCTAACAACATGTAATTTCCAATTACAATAGGGGGACAAGATAATTACCTCGATAAGCCCATAATTATCCAAGTTATAATGTCGATCCTGAGCAAGGTTTAGCTCCTACTCCGGCGCTTCAATCCGCTCCAACAACCCTTAGAAGTTCTAACCAACTTCTACTTAAATACTTCAACCAACTATGAAGATTTCCTGTGGTTTCGGTTTGGTGACCGACGGAAGTATAATAGTATTTACTGGCTTTTCAGATAAGTAAAACCTTAGAATACTACAAGGTATACGGCTAAGGTAATTTGGGCATTATAACAATACTTTGAGAGTATTTCTACCAAGAGGGGTATTATACGAGAACAACTAGGCTAGGGGTACCCTACGGCTAGCACCACAAGGAGTGGAGATACCCTCGCCTACCCCACTGTGGGGACTCTGCCGGCGGGGGAAAGGGTGCTCTCGGCCAAAGGCCTTTCTCAAAGGGAGAGGAGGGACGAACCACTACAAGGGAGAGGAAGGCTTTCAAGACTTAGAAACTTTGTGGAATGGATGAATAAGTCTTCCAAAGGGGTATTTATAGTACAAGCCAAGGCCAACCAATGGCCAAGATCTAGCCAAGTGCTATGCAAGTGTAGGCCAAGATCAAGCCATGTGCAACCTTATCCATCTACCCAAAATATCCTACCAACTCCTTGACCAAACAATGGCCAATTCGTCCCGCCAACCGCCCACAACGCTCCAATGAGAGGTGACAAGTGTCGCCTCTTGTTGGTCCAAAATGTTTCGCCTCTCGGAAAAATCCGCAAAAATTAAAAATGACATAGCCGTATTTTACCCTACGAAAGTCGTGGAAACGCTTTTGTCGAAAAACGACTCTAACCGGTGTTGTGCACAAAGTGAAATCGCCCAAGCCTATTTGAAGGTTCAAATTTTCACGCACGCCCCACGCATATACTCCGAAATACGGTATAACATTCTCCCCTCCTTAGAAACATTCGTCTCGAATGTTCTTTCTAAGTCTCGAAACAAACGCGCGTCAGTATAGTCTTCACTAATATACTTACGAGGACGATCCTGCCACACCTGGCCACAGAAACATCTGCGCAAATTCTTACATCCAAGTCCACGAGGAATCACCTCTAACATCACCACAACCACCTCTCTCCGGGGTCTAAAACATACTCCCTTCGCACCTTCTCTTTACAAAAGAAATGATACCACTTTTGTCACTTTGCCGCGAGTTTCTAGTGTCACTCCGGCGACCCAACAAATGGTACCGGGCTGCATGCGATCCCTGAGGCTGTCGTATACTCGAACTCTTCCCACATTTCTGATACTGCTTCAGTTTCCAAAACTCTGGGTTACTATCTCTAACGTGGTCATCATTAACTGGGAACACTCTGGATGGATCTCCGATACTTTCCCGAACATATCAATACGAAAGACCGGACGTATTGCCTCCTAAGTCGAACGGCAAAAGCTAACATATAGGCAACCTGGCCTATTCTTCACATGAACTCGTGCGGCCCAAAGTAACTCGGGCTAAGTTCCTCTGCTTTCCAAAACTCGTCATACCCAACCCGGTGGTACTTTCAAGAAGACCGGCCAACTCGAACTCTAAGCGTCGCCGCCGATTATCCGCACGATTTCTCCGAGCCGCTGAACCTCTTCTAGACAAGCTTTACCCTATCCACGATTACCGGAACAAGCCTGAACCGACTATCTGAATCTTGCCAACATCGAACCAATCGACCGACGACTTACACTTCCGCCCCTACAAGGCTTCATAAGGCGACATCCGAACACTGAAATGGTAGCTTAAGCACTCCCTCCACAGGAGACGACAATCCCCACAACTACCCCTGGAATCCACACACTGGCCCGAGGGCGAATGCGATTCTGAGACTCACCTGAGTTCCTAACTGTTATACCCCGTAGTTTCAAGGTATGTATGCGAGGACGTACGTACGAGAATACGACATTGGAATTGGAATGGAAGAAAGAGGTGATTTTTCCACGGAAAAGTTTCCGGTTTTTGTGAAGGAAAAAGATTCGTTAATGGGAATTGGATTCCCAGATTTGGTATTCGGACTTCTTGGAATTTTAGAGAATTATGGAATTTTATTTTGGAAATGGTCACGTGGGCCCACGGAGAAAATTTACTGCCATGGGGCCCACTTTGTTTTCGAGATTTTGGCCATTGTGGATATTTTCGGAAGATGAAATATTTTGGACGAGTAGGAGGGCGACACGTGTCACCCCCCCCCCCCTAGTTGGCTTGGACGAATTCCACTTTGTACACAACACCCGTTTAGAGTCGTTTTTAGCCGCAACGGTTTACAACACTCGCGGAGGATAAATTCCGCTATGTCGCTTTCTAATTTTTGCGGATTTTTCCGAGAGACGCAACACGTTGATCAACGAGGGCGACACTTGTCACCCTCTCATTGATGGATGTCACACGGCAATAGGGCCGATTGGGATGGCTTGTTTTGTCTTGGAGTTGGTAGGATATTTTGTGTGCAAGTTGGCCAAGGACACTTGCCCAAATCCTCACCCTACACTTGCCTTGCACTTGGCATAATCTTGGCCATTGGTCCATGTCTTGACCTATAAATACCCCTTGTTGAAGAGTTATTTCATCCTAAATCGAGCAATCTATCTAAGTCTCAAATCCCTCCCTCTCCTCTTGTTGTTTCGTCCAAACACACCCTCCCTTTGAGAAGCCCTAGCCGAGAGCAACCCCTCTAAAGCTAGCCTAGCCAAACACTACCCTCCCTTGGTAGAAAAGTTGCCTCTAGTATCGTTATAATGCCCGAATTACCCTAGCCCAAATCCCTTAGTCCTTAGTAGAAGTTGTGAAGAACTTCTAAGGTTTATCGAGCTACCTGAGCGCACAACTTAGAGCTAAACCTTGCTCAGCGACTTTTATCTAGGATATTATTGGGCTTACCGAGGTAAATAACCTTATCCTCCTTTTGTAATTAGAATATATACATCGTAGAAGTATAGGAATAAGTATTGAATACTTAGAAGGATATTGCAATAGAATTGAACTGTTATCACAAAGTAGGCGGTTTAAAAGATGAATAATAGAATCAGATTTACATAGATTGTTTTCACAAGAGACTTGAGTAGCTCACCGGTAGGGAAGTGCGCCCAAATGACCATAGAATAACGAACCTCCGCTTAGAACTTTGTACAAGATACCGACGTTGATAGACGATTTGATCGTTATAGTCGATACTCTGCGCGACATATTCAACTGGCGGGAGGTTTTCGCGGAAGGTATGTGATTCTTCCTAAAGCATGATATTTTACAATATATATAGTACGGTAGACGCATATGTGTTAATCGAATAATAACTACGGCAATGTCTTTGACTTAAGCTCGAATAATACTTATGAATGCCTCACGGCTTAAGCTCGAATAATAAAGAATCAAAACATTTCAAAAGAATATCAATCATTTTTTTAATGTAAGAGTAACACTTGGTTTTAAAAGTCAAGAGTTATACTAGCTTTATGGGAGGTTAGGTATAACGGCCAAGAGTGATAAAAAGAACGATTTATTGATTTAAGGAAATAAGAGACTTGACTTATTATACTAATATGAATTTTGTTAAAAGTGTGAAACCTCATTAGTGAGTAATTAGTATTTTTGGTTTTCAAAAGGAATGATGTTTTACCAATCGTAATAAATGTCGAACAAACCACAAAGAACGCTTAATAAAGGGAATTATTTTGACTAATAAGGTATTATTAAAACTAGTAGAAACTTCCATCCGCATAGAGCTAAGATGAGACAAAAGGATATTACATTTACTAGATCATGGTCACGTAATAAGATTGTTGCGAATAATAATAACCTACTCACACTTAGGGTATATGTTTCTCAAAATGTTTTAAAGGATTAAAACTATGAACTACAAACCCTTTCGAAAATGAGAAACTTGAGTAATTGAAATTAGGCAAACTTGAACGTTAGGAAAAGAATGTTGTACTTGATTTTACAAGGAGAAGTGTTTTAATGAACTTCAAAAGATAATTACTCTATTTTGTATACTACGGGTATTGTGTGACTTTTGTAAAAGAAACGGATCTTTTAAAAGAGTAATACATGAAGTACTTTGGGGCTAACAACCCGAACTTGTTAACATAATATAGAAAGTACCTTGTGTGAATAACTTGATTGTATTGATTTGTGATAGTCTTGTAATATTTTCTTGTTGACTTGATAAGTAAACATGTTAGGATGCTACGTGAGTTAGTATCTTGTGATATTTGTGTAAAGGATTTTTCCTTGTTGTGCTTATGTTGTTTAGCAATAAGCGGTTATGTTGATATTATATCATTCATAACTCCGGTTAAGCCGCCTCCACGCGGGTAGACTCAGTGGTCGATGGACCTATGATTCGAGAATACCTTATGCGGTCTCAGATGGCCTATGCGAATCGCGGAGTTCCAGTGTTAGTACGCGCCTTGTGGTCACGCGGTTCTTGTAGCCATGCGGACGACGCGGTTCAGACGCCGCCGGGAGTAGCTACCGATGCGGGTTATACCTCACGCGGGCCTATCTGTTGGCCTATGCGAGTCGCGGAAGTTCCGTGACTAGACGCGCACATTAGATATCGCGGCGAGTGGCCGCTTTGATCATGTGACGGCCAGACAGATCTCATAATACGCTTTATGACCTTGTTGGTACTGTGGGTTTTAGTAGTCGGCTATGCCTTCGCATTTACCCCGCACGGTTCTATTGTGATGACTTTGAGGCATGAGTCACGACTTGCATGATCGCTTATTTATTGTGAATCAGAGTGTTGGCTTATCATACCGTCTCCCGCCTTATATAGACTACTATGATTTCATTTATGATTTTCGCCACATACTGCAATTGCCAGATCGACTCCTCGGGGCCGCTCATGCCGCAGTAAAGGTACTCCTACCGTTGATCCTCGTTTAGGATCACCGCTTCATTGGAAAGCTCCGCTTCTCCTAAGCTTAGCATTTTGTATGGTCCTGCCGTTGTAGATATTTGTATTCAGGGTACGGGGCCCCGTCCCGCCATTGTTGTTTTAAACTCTGCAGGTCAGACTGTTGTAAGGTTGGGATGAATCGCTCGCTTTTGGGTTATTTATATACATTATGAAAGGCAACCTTTTCCTAAACTGCGGTCTTACTTATACTGCTTCATATCTTGGTTGTTTTATATTCCGCTGGTTTTTCTCGATGTATGACTACTTGGGTGCCCGTAGGCACGATCCACTGCCCGAACGTCGTGACAAAAGTGGTATCGAGCGCTTAATCCTGAAAGTGTCTACGCACCGTATCTAGTAAGTCTTGATTATCGGTGTGTTGCGCACCACACCAATAATCGTGAGGCTATAGGATATTTAGGATTGGTTTCCATTCTTCTCACTCCGAGATCGTGCTTTAGAGTCGTGTTATAAGTTGGACCTCTAACGTATTCCTTTCCTTACCAATGATGCCTCCGCGCCAGTAACTCGGGCCCGTGGCGGCAAGGCACCAAGGAGCGCGAGTAGAGTACAGAGATTTAGAAGGGCACAGGCCCAATCATCACCTGGGGTGATGCTTCATGCGGTGAGTTATGAGACGCCGCCAGCAGCAGCAGAGAGTTTATACGCGCAGTAGTTCCCATCGCGGTCATGACATCCGACTTTCGCCCACGGCTTGGAGCGTAAAATATGGATTGGAAGGAGACGGCCCTGCTAGCAAAGGACTTGGCAGCGAGAGTATTTTATGTACCGTATTCCAAGCGATATTGATGCTTATCTAAAGAAGGGTTGTGAGGAGTAGCTCTTGATCGTGGACGAGCCAGCCATGCTCAGATTATGTGCAATGGGCCGAGAGAGGTAGAGATCGGCAGAGTGACCGAGAGGCGTAAGAGGGCCCGATTGGCGTGGATCATTTGGTAACTCTCGAGGCGAATCGCCTCAGCAGATTAGACATGCGCCCGCCAAGGCAGAGTGTCCTCCACAGTGTTCGCTTTTTCCTCGTGTTCACAGCAGGCGTGTCATCCCGGAAGTGCCGCTTTTTATCGGGTGCTTGTTTTTATTGCGGCCGTGGCCATATGGCAAGGGAATGTTCTATGAGGAAGGATACAAGTACGAGGACTCACCTACTAGACCGGGCCAGGATGCAGTGGTTCGGAGAGGAGGGTGTTAGCTGCAGAGGTCACCCCACCTCGGTGGCCGTTGTGGTCGATGTCATCGTGGGAGTGTCGTTCCTCCGCCACCTTGTTATGTTTGGCGCCAGGCCATTTGCGAGGAATTGTCCGACCAAGGGTGGTGCGGATGTAGAGACTCGCCTTCGTGATCGTGGATAGTTCATCACCTTCCCAATGCACAAGCAGGGTTTGATTAGGACGACCTAAGGGAAGTGCCGCCTAGATACAGGTATATCCTTAACCCTTAAGAGATTTATATGTGTAGCGAATATCTTAAGTATTATTTTCAGATAGCATTGTGTTAACTGTGATTGGGAATCATGATTAGTTAATCGCGAGCTAGTGTGACGCGTCGGGTTGGGTTGAGGCTACGCGGAGTCGACCCGTGGCCCGCTTCGTGGTGGGGCCGCCATGAACCCGCCGGTGGTAGGGTCACTAGGATGTTAGGCCCAAGTTTAGTTAACCAACGCATTTAGTTCGTGGATACATTCGACAAAGAGTCGGGCCGGCGAGGTCAGCCCGCCTTGTCTTCTAGCAAAGATCGGTACTCGGTAGGGGTGATTATGCCGTAAAGGTTGTAAGGCTGCACGGTGCCTACCTTCACCTTATGACGCATGGAGCCAGTGGTACTACTGTTCTTGGTTTTGGAAGTTTTACCAGCAGGTTAAGAACTCGTAAGTCTCAGACCGCATTCGCCTCGGGCGATGTTTGGATTTCGTGAATAGTTGGGGATTGTTGTCTCCTGTAGAGGGAATGTTTAAGCTACCATTTTCAGTATTCGGATGTCGCCTTAGGAAGCCTTGTAGGGGCGGAAGTATAAGTTGCCGATCGATTGGTTCGATGTTGGCAAGGTTCAGATAGTTGGTTCAGGGTTGTTCCAGCAGACTGTGGATAGGGTGTGACGAGTTTTGGAAAAACAGAGGAAACTTAGCCGTGTTACTTTGGGCCTTTTTGAGTTCATGTGAAGATTAGGCCAGGTTGCCTATATGTTAGCATTGCCGTCCGACTTAGGAGGCAGTACGTCCGGTCTTTCGTATTGTTATGTTCGGGAAGGTATCGGAAATCCACCCAGAGTGTTCCCAGTTAATGATGACCACGTTAGAGATAGTAACCCCGAGGTTTGGAAACTAAGCAGTAACAGAAGGGTGGTAAGAGTTCGAGCGTACAAGAAGTGTACGACATCCTCAGGGATCGCAAGCAGCCCGGTACCATTTGTTGGGTCGTCGGAGCAGGGCTCGCGACAAAGTGACAAAAGTGGTATCACGACGAGTATGGGAAGAACGAGCATGTATTACGAGCATAGGTGTGATCATTCGTTTGTAAAGAGTAGGGGCGAAGGGAGCATCTTTTTAGATCTCGAGTAGGAATATTTTGTGATAGAGGTGATTCCTCGTGGACTTGGAGATAAGTATGCGCGCTTGTTGTGTTGTGACCAGGTGTGGCATGGTTGTTTCCGTAAGTATAGCAGTAAGGACTATCTCGGCGCCGCTTGTTTTGATACCTAGAAGGAACATTCGACGAATGTTTCTGAGGGGAGAATGTTATACCCGTAGTTTCAAGGTATGTATGCGAGGACGACGCATTTGAGAATACGACATCGAATTGAATGGAAGAAAGAGGTGATTTTTCCACTAAAAGTTTCCTGCTTTTGTGAAGGAAAAGATTCGTTAACGGGAATTGGATTCCCAGATTTGGTATTCGGACTTCTTGGAATTTTAGAAAATTATGGAATTTTATTTTCGAAATGGTCACGTGGGCCCACTGAGAAAATTTACGCTTTATGGGCCCACTTTGTTTTGAGATTTTGGCCATTGTGGATATTTTCTAAGATGAAATATTTTGGACGAGTAGAGGGCGACACGTGTCACCCCCTAGTTGGCTCGACGAATTCCACTTTGTACACAACACCCGCTTAGACTCGCTTTTTCGATTTAAACGCTTTACACAACTCGCGTAGGATAAATTCCGCCATGTCGCTTTCTAATTTTTGCGGATTTTTCCGAGAGACGCAACACGTTGGATCAACGAGAGGGCTTACACTTGTCACCCTCTCATTGATGGATGTCACACGCAATAGGGCCGATCGGGATGGCTTGTTTTGTCTTGAGTTGGTAGGATATTTTGTGTGCAAGTTGGCCAAGGACACTTGCCCAAATCCTCACCCTACACTTGCCTTGCACTTGGCATAATCTTGGCCATTGGTTGGCCATGTCTTGACCTATAAATACCCCCCTTGTTGAAGAGTTATTTCATCCTAAATCGAGCAATCTATCTAAGTCTCAAATCCTCCCTCTCCCTCTCTTGTTTCGCCCAAACACACCCCTCCCTTTGAGAAGCCCCAGCCGAGAGCAACCCTCTAAAGCTAGCCTAGCCAAACACTACCCCCTCCCTTGGTAGAAAAGTTGCCTTCTAGTATCGTTATAATGCCCGAATTACCCTAGCCCAAATCCCTTAGTCCTTAGTAGAAGTCATGAAGAACTTCTAAGGTTTATCGAGCTACCTGAGCGCACAACTTAGAGCTAAACCTTGCTCAGCGCGACTTTTATCTAGGATATTATTGGGCTTACCGAGGTAAATAACCTTATCCTCCTTTTGTAATTAGAATATATACACCGTAAGTATAGGAATAAGTATTGAATACTTAGAAGGATATCAGAATAGAATCAACTGTTATCACAGTAGGCGGTTTAAAAGATGAATAATAGAATCAGATTTACATGGATCGCCACAGAGACTTGAGTAGCTCACCGGTAGGAAGTGCTGCCCAAATGACCATGTAATAACGAACCCTCTCGCTTAGAACTTTGTACAAGATACCGACGCTGATAGACGATTTGATCGTTATAGTCGATACTCTGCGCGACATATTCAACTTGGCAGGAGGTTTTCGCGGTAAGGTATGTGATTCTTCCTAAAGCATGATATTTTACAATATATATAGTACGTAGACGCATACGTGTTAATCGAATAATAACTACGGCAATGTCTTTGACTTAAGCTCGAATAATACTTGCAGAATGCCTCACGCTTAAGCTCGAATAATAAAGAATCAAAACATTTCAAAAGAATATCAATCATTTTTTTAATGTAAGAGTAACACTTGGTTTTAAAAGTCAAGAGTTATACTAGCTTTATGGGAGGTTAGGTATAACGCTTAAGAGTGATAAAAGAACGATTTATTGATTTAAGGAAATAAGAGACTTGACTTATTATACTAATATGAATTTTGTTAAAAGTGTGAAACCTCATTAGTGAGTAATTAGTATTTTTGGTTTTCAAAAGGAATGATGTTTTACCAATCGTAATAAATGTCGAACAAACCACAAAGAACGCTAATAAAGGGAATTATTTTGACTAATAAGGTATTATTAAAACTAGTAAAACTTCCATCCGCATAGAGCTAAGATGAGACAAAAGGATATTACATTTACTAGATCATGGTCTTTGTAATAAGATTGTTGCGAATAATAATAACCTACTCACACTTAGGGTATATGTTTCTCAAAATGTTTTAAAGGATTAAAACTATGAACTACAAACCCTTTCAAAATGAGAACTTGAGTAATTGAAATTAGGCAAACTTGAACGTTAGGAAAAGAATGTTGTACTTGATTTTACAAGGAGAAGTGTTTTAATGAACTTCAAAAGATAATTACTCTATTTTGTATACTACGGTATTGTGTGACTTTTGTAAAAGAAACGGATCTTTTAAAAGAGTAATACATGAAGTACTTTGGGGCTAACAACCCAACTTGTTAACATAATATAGAAAGTACCTTGTGTGAATAACTTGATTGTATTGATTTGTGATAGTCTTGTAATATTTTCTTGTTGACTTGATAAGTAAACATGTTAGGATGCTACGAAAGTTAGTATCTTGTGATATTTGTGTAAAGGGATTTTTCCTTGTCAGGCTTATGTTGTTTAGCAATAAGCGGTTATGTTGATATTATATCATTCATAACTCCGGGTTAAGCCGCTCCGACGCGTGGTAGACTCAGCGGGTCGATGGACCTATGATTCGAGAATACCTTATGCGGTCTCAGATGGCATGGCGCGAATCGCGGAGTTCCGTGTTAGTATGCGCCTTGTGGTCATGCGTTCTTGTAGCCATGCGGACGACGTGGTTCAGGACGCCGGGAGTAGCTACCCTCGACGCGGGTTATACCTCACGCGGGCCTATCTGCTTGGCCTACGCGAGTCGCGGAAGTTCCAGGACTAGATGCGCACATTAGATATCGCGCGAGTGGCGGCTGATCATGTGACGGCTTAGACAGATCTCATAATACGCTTTATGACCTTGTTGTACTGTGGGTTTTAGTAGTCGCCATGCCTTCGCATTTACCCCGCATTTGGTTCTATTGTGATGACTTTGAGGCATGAGTCCTCGACTTGGCATGACCGCTATTTATTGTGAATCAGAGTGTTGGCTTATCATACCGCCTCCGCTTATATAGACTACTATGATTTCATTTACGTGATTTTCGCCACATACTGTACTGTTAGATCGACCTCCTTCGGGGCTGCGTTCATGCCGCAGTAAAGGTACTCCTACCGTTGATCCTCGTTCTTAGGATCACCGCTGCGTTGGGAAAGCTCCGCTTCTCTAAGCTTAGCATTTTGTACGGTCCTCGTCGTTGTAGATATTTGTATTCAGGGTATGGCGGCCCCGTCCCGCCATTGTTGTTTTAAACTCTTAGAGGTGCAGACTGTTGTAAGGTTGGGATGAATCGCTCGCTTTGGGTTATTTATATACATTATGCCGAAAGGCAACCTTTTTCCTAAACCGTGTCTTACTTATACTGCTTTCATATCTTGGTTGTTTTATATTCCGCCGGTTTTTCTCTCGATGTATGACTACTGGGTGCGGGTAAGGCACGATCCACGCCCCGAACGGGTCGTGACAAAAGTGGTATCGAGCGATTAATCCTCGGAAAGTGTCTACGCACCGTATCTAGTAGAGTCTTGATTATCGCGTCGCGCACCACACCAATAATCGTGAGGCTATAGGATATTTAGGATTGGTTTCATTCTTCTCACTCTGAGATCGTGCTTTAGAGCTGTGTTATAAGTTGGACCCCTCTAACGTATTCCTTTCCTTTACCAGTGATGCCTCCGCGCCAGGCAACTCGGGCCCAGAAGGGCAAGGCAGCCGAAGGAGCTGCGAGTAGAGTACAGAGATTTAGAAGGGCACATGCCCAATCATCACACAGGTGATGCTTCACGCGGGAGTTCGAGACGCCGCCGCAGCAGAGAGTTTGTACGCCGCAGTAGTTCCATCGCGGTCATGACATCTGGACTTTCAGTTCCACGGCTTGGAGCAGAAAATATGGATTGGAAGGAGACGGCCCTGTTGCTAGCAAAGGACTTGGCAGCCAGAGAGTATTTTATGTACCGGTATTCCAAGGATATTGATGCTTATCTAAAGAAGGGTTGTGAGGGAGTAGCTCTTGATCGAGACGAGCCAAAGCTGCTCAGGATTATGTGCGTGGCCGAGAGGTAGAGATCGACAGAGTGACCGAGAGCGGCAGAAGAGGGCCCGATTGGCAGGATCATTTGGTAACTCTCGAGGCGAATCGCCTCAGCAGCAGATTAGACATGCGCCTCCGCCAGTGCAGAGTGTCCCTCCACAGGGTTCAGTTTTTCCTCAGTGTTCACAGTGTGGCAGGTGTCATCCCGGGAAGTGCCGTCTTTTTACTGGTGCTTGTTTTTATTGCGGCCGTCAGGGCCATATGGCAAGGGAATGTTCTATGAGGAAGGATACAAGTACGAGGACTCAGCCTACTAGACCAGTTGTGGATGCAGTGGTTCGGAGAGGAGGGGGTGTTAGCCAGAGGAGGTCACCCCCACCTCGGTGTGGCCGTTGTGGTCGATGTCATCGTGGGGAGTGTCGTTCCTCCGCGTCAGCTTGTTATGTTTGCGGCCAGCAGGGCCATTTTGCGAGGAATTGTCCGACCAAGGGTGGTGCGGATGTAGAGACTCGGCGCCGTGGATCATGGATAGTTCATCACCTTCCCACGCACAGCAGGCGGGTTTGATTAGACGACCTAAGGGAAGTGCCGTAGATCTGGTATATCCTTAACCCTTTAGAGCTTTATATGTGTAGCGAATATCTTAAGTATTATTTTCAGATAGCATTGTGTTAACTGTGATTGGGAATCATGATTAGTTAATCAGGGAGCTAGTGTTTGCGCTGTCGGTTGGGTTGAGGCCGTGTGGTCGACCCGTGGCCTGCTTGGTGGTGGGCCAGTTTTGGTGGTCCCGCCGGTGGTAGGTCACTAGGATGTTAGGCCCAAGTTTAGTTAACCAACGACGAGTTCGTGGATACATTCGACCGATGAGTCGGGCCGGCGAGGTCACCCGTCTTGTCTTCAGCAAAGACCGTGTACTCGGTAGGGGGTGATTATGCCAGAAAGGTTGTAAGGCTGCACGGGTTGCCTACCTTCACCTTATGACAGCATGGAGCCAGTGGTACTACTGTTCTTGGTTTTGGAAGTTTTACGAGCAGGTTAAGAACTCAGGTAAGTCTCAGAATCGCATTCGCCCTCGGGCAGTGTTTGGATTTCAGGAATAGTTGTGGGGATTGTTGTCTCCTGTAGAGGGAATGTTTAAGCTACCATTTTCAGTATTCGGATGTCGCCTTAGGAAGCCTTGTAGGGGCGGAAGTATAAGTTGCCGATCGATTGGTTCGATGTTGGCAAGGTTCAGATAGTTGGTTCAGGGTTGTTCCAGCAGACTGTGGATAGGGTGTGACGAGTTTTGGAAAACAGAGGAAACTTAGCCGTGTTACTTTGGGCCTTTTTGAGTTCATGTGAAGATTAGGCCAGGTTGCCTATATGTTAGCATTGCCGTCCGACTTAGGAGGCAGTACGTCCGGTCTTTCGTATTGTTATGTTCGGGAAAGTATCGGAAATCCACCCAGAGTGTTCCCAGTTAATGATGACCACGTTAGAGATAGTAACCCCGAGGTTTGGAAACTAAGCAGTAACAGAAGGGTGGTAAGAGTTCGAGCGTACAAGAAGTGTACGACATCCTCAGGGATCGCAAGCAGCCCGGTACCATTTGTTGGGTCGTCGGAGCAGGGCTCGCGACAAAGTGACAAAAGTGGTATCACGACGAGTAAGGGAAGAACGAGCATGTATTACGAGCATAGGTGTGATCATTCGTTTGTAAAGAGTAGGGGCGAAGGGAGCATCTTTTTAGATCTCGAGTAGGAATATTTTGTGATAGAGGTGATTCCTCGTGGACTTGGAGATAAGTATGCGCGCTTGTGTTGTGACCAGTGTGGCATGGTTGTTTCCGTAAGTATAGCGATAAGGACTATCTTGGCGCTGCTTGTTTTGATACCTAGAAGGAACATTCGGACGAATGTTTCTAAGAGGGGAGAATGTTATACCCGTAGTTTCAAGGTATGTATGCGAGGGCGCACGCATGCGAGAATACGACATCGAATGGAATGGAAGAAAGAGGTGATTTTTCCACGGAAAAGTTTCGGTTTTGTGAAGGAAAAGATTCGTTAATGGGAATTGGATTCCCAGATTTGGTATTCGGACTTCTTGGAATTTTAGAAAATTATGGAATTTTATTTTCGAATGGTCACGTGGGCCCACGGAGAAAATTCTGATTTGTGGGGCCCACTTTGTTTTGAGATTTTGGCCATTGTGGATATTTTCGGAAGATGAAATATTTTGGACGAGTAGGAGGGCGACACGTGTCACCCCTAGTTGGCTTGACGAATTCCACTTTGTACACAACACCCGCTAGACTCGTTTTCGGCGAAACGTTTTACACAACTCGCGTAGGATAAATTCCGGCTATGTCGTTTCTAATTTTGCGGATTTTTCCGAGAGGCGCAACACGTTGGACCAACGAGAGGCGACACTTGTCACCCTCTCGTTGATGGATGTCACACGCAATAGCCGATTGGGATGGCTTGTTTTGTCTTGGAGTTGGTAGGATATTTTGTGTGCAAGTTGGCCAAGGACACTTGCCCAAATCCTCACCCTACACTTGCCTTGCACTTGGCATAATCTTGGCCATTGGTTGGCCATGTCTTGACCTATAAATACCCACTTGTTGAAGAGTTATTTCATCCTAAATTGAGCAATCTATCTAAGTCTCAAATCCCTCCTCTCCTCTTGTTGTTTCGTCCAAACACACCTCCCTTTGAGAAGCCCTGGCGAGAGCAACCCCACTCTAAAGCTAGCCTAGCCGAAACACTACCCCCCCCTCCCTTGGTAGAAAAGTTGCCTTCTAGTATCGTTATAATGCCCGAATTACCCTAGCCCAAATCCCTTAGTCCTTAGTAGAAGTTGTGAAGAACTTCTAAGGTTTATTAGACTCTGAGCGCACAACTTAGGAGCTAAACCTTGCTCAGGCGCGACTTTTATCTAGGATATTATTGGGCTTACCGAGGTAAATAACCTTATCCTCCTTTTGTAATTAGAATATATACACTGTAGAAGTATAGGAATAAGTATTGAATACTTAGAAGGATATTGCAGAATAGAATTGAACTGTTATCACAGTAGAAGGGTTTAAAAGATGAATAATAGAATCAGACTTACATAGGATTGTTCACGATGACTTGAGTAGCTCAACGGGTAGGGAAGTGCTGCCCAAATGACCATATAATAACGAACACTCTGATTAGAACTTTGTACGATACCGACGCGTTGATAGGCGTGTTGGTATTATAGGTCGATACTCTGCGGCGACATATTCAACTTGGCGGAGGTTTCGCCGAGAAGGTATGTGATTCTTCCTAAAGCATGATATTTTACAATATATATAGTAGTATGAGACGCATACGTGTTAATCGATAATAACTACGGCAATGTCTTTGACTTAAGCTCGAATAATACTATGCAATGCCTCACGCTTAAGCTGAATAATAAAGAATCAAAACATTTCAAAAGAATATCAATCATTTTTTTAACGGAAGAGTAACACTTGGTTTTAAAAGTCAAGAGTTATACTAGCTTTATGGGAGGTTAGGTATAACGGCCAAGAGTGATAAAAAGAACGATTTATTGATTTAAGGAAATAAGAGACTTGACTTATTATACTAATATGAATTTTGTTAAAAAGTGTGAAACCTCATTAGTGAGTAATTAGTATTTTTGGTTTTCAAAAGGAATGATGTTTTACCAATCAGAATAAATGTCGAACAAACCACAGCAACGCTAATAAAGGGAATTATTTTGACTAATAAGGTATTATTAAAACTAGTAGAAACTTCCATCTGCATAGGAGCTAAGATGAGACAAAAGGATATTACATTTACTAGATCATGGCTGCTGTAATAAGATTGTTGCGAATAATAATAACCTACTCACACTTAGGGTATATGTTTCTCAAAATGTTTTAAAGGATTAAAACTATGAACTACAAACCCTTTCGAAAATGAGAAACTTGAGTAATTGAAATTAGGCAAACTTGAACGTTAGGAAAAGAATGTTGTACTTGATTTTACAAGGAGAAGTGTTTTAATGAACTTCAAAAGATAATTACTCTATTTTGTATACTACGGGTATTGTGTGACTTTTGTAAAAGAAACGGATCTTTTAAAAGAGTAATACATGAAGTACTTTGGGGCTAACAACCCGAACTTGTTAACATAATATAGAAAGTACCTTGTGTGAATAACTTGATTGTATTGATTTGTGATAGTCTTGTAATATTTTCTTGTTGACTTGATAAGTAAACATGTTAGGATGCTACGTGAGTTAGTATCTTGTGATATTTGTGTAAAGGGATTTTTCCTTGTTGTGCTTATGTTGTTTAGCAATAAGCGGTTATGTTGATATTATATCATTCATAACTCCGGTTAATTGCCGCCTCCGATGCGGGTAGACTCGGTGGTCGATGGACCTATGATTCGAGAATACCTTATGCGGGTCAGATGGCCTATGCGGAATGCGGGAGTTCGAGTTAGTATGCGGCCCTTGTGGTCATGCGGTTCTTGTAGCCATGCGGACGAGCGTGTCTAGGACGCCCAGGGAGTAGCTACCCTCGATGCGGGTTATACCTCATGCGGGCCTATCTGTTTGGCCTATGCGGAGTGCGGGAAGTTCGGGACTAGATGCGCACATTAGATCTGCGGCGAGTGGCGGCTTTGATCATGTGACGGCTAGACAGATCTCATAATCTGATTTATGACCTTGTTGATGCGTGGGTTTGAGTAGTCGGCTATGCCTTCGTACTTACCCCGTACGGTTCTATTGTGATGACTTTGAGGGCATGAGTCCCTGACTTGGCATGACTGCTTATTTATTGTGAACTGTAGTGTTGGCTTATCATACATCTCGCCTTATATAGACTACTATGATTTCATTTACGATTTTCGATTTCACATACTTGGTACTGTTATCGACCTCCTTGAGGGCTGCGTTCATGCCATGAGTAAAGGTACTCCTACCGTTGATCCGTTCTTAGGATCACCGCGTTGGGAAAGCTCGTTTCTCGGAAGCTTAGCATTTTGGTATGGTCCCCGTCGTTGTAGATATTTGTATTCAGGGTATGGCGGGGCCTGTCCCGCCATTGTTGTTTTAAACTCTTAGAGTGCATGTAGACTGTTGTAAGGTTGGGATGTAGCTTTCGTTTTGGGTTATTTATATACATTATGCGAAAGGCAACCTTTTCCTAAAGCGTGTCTTACTTATACTGTTTCATATCTTGGTTGTTTTATATTCCGCTGGTTTTTCTCTGATGTATGACTACTTGGGTGCCCGGGTAAGGCACCAGTCACGGGCCCCGGAACGGGTCGTGACACTAACCCTGCCTGGTAAAACTTTTAGAAAACGAAAATAGCCACAACCTGGGCTTCACTGTCTGACATAAGGTGAAGGTAGGCACCCCGTGCAGCCTTACAACCTTTCTGATAAATCAACACTGCCGAGTGAACGGTCCTGACCGAAGAACACGATGGGCTGCCCCCATCGGCCCGACTACTGGTCGAACGCATCCACGAACTCGTACGCTGGTTAACTGAACTTGGGCCAAACACCCTTGTGATCCTACCACAAGGCGGAACCATCACAAACTGACCCCACCACCAAACATGCCGCGGGTTGACCCGCAACGTGGCCTCAACCCGACCCGACAACGCGCAAAACGCTAGCTCCCCGAAGGAAAACACTCACTAATCACGTTACGAAAACCTAGCGGTCTTCTTAGCTCAACTACCCTCTTTCATTCCACACTACTCAGGGACTTATCCCTCAAACATAACTCACGTGCATAATGCACTCCTATAAGGGTCAAACATGAACACTACACCTTTACTCGAGATGGCCTTACCTCTAAGGTCTCCACGAATAACACTCTAAGGCTCACACTTTCTCTATCCCCCAAATCTTACTTGGTTAACTAACCAAGATTTCTAATCACAAAATACACTCTGCTATCAGAACACAGCACTTAAGATATACTCATCTCATCATACGCTACTAATCTCAGAGGTTAAGGATAAACACAGTATCTACCGCTCCACTCCCTTAAGTCGTTCTAATCAAACACGCCTGCAGAGCGCATAGCTAAGGAAGGTGGCGACTACCCATCGATCTGAAGGCTAAGTCCTCCTACAAGGACACTCTTTCGACATCAGACCCTGACGGTCGTAGGTAAAACAAGTACTAACTAAAAGATGACATTCCCGGGATGGCGTCACATCGCGTGAATATTGGGAAAATCAATCCGGGCCGTGGAACCTACGTAGTTGTGAATCGGAAGCTCGAGCTCGACCAACTCCTGCATACGAGCGTCCGAACCTGGAGGACCTTTCTGCACTTGGTGGATGTGCATAATCTAATCACGGTGAGGCGACTCGCCTCAAAAGTTACTAAAGGACCTTCGCTGCTCGCCCTCTCCGCCGCCCGTTAACCCGTCGATCTCTACGCTTTCTGGCGCATAAGCCCGCATACGTGCCATGCTCAAGCCTAAGCGAAGAATTACTTTCGCACAACCTCTCTTAGATAGTCATCAAGACTCGCGTACATCGGTACACTCTGGTAGCCAAATCCATATCTAGTAACAGGTCGCCTTTTTGCAATCTATATTCTGTCCCCCGTGGGCGAAGGTTCATATATCATGGCCGCAGAGGAATCGCCGCGCCGTGCTAAACTCTTGGGGCTAGTGACGTCGCAAAACTCCCGAATGAAGCACCACCGGTGATGATTGGAGTCAATGCCCACGTAACCTCTCAGACTTACTCGCGACTCCTCGCCGCCTTGCCCTCCTGGGCCCGGGTTTGCCCTACGTGGAGGCATAACGGTAAGGGAAAGAAATACGTTAGAGAGTCCAACTTACAACACATCTCTAAGGCACGATCTCAGAGTGAGAAGAGTAGAAACCAATCCTAAATATCCTATAGCCTCCTGATTATTGATGTGGTGCATAACACACCGATAATCAAGACTCTACTGGATACGGTCTGTAGACACTTTCCGAGGATTAACTGTTCTGATACCACTTTTGTCACGACCGAACCGGGCGTGGATAGTGCCTACCGGGCACGGTAGTCATACATCAGAGAAAATCAGCGGAACATAAATCAATAACATAAAATAACAGAAGTATAAACAATAACCTGTGAAAACTTGTCTTTCGGCATATATATAGAAACAACAACTCTTTCAACCTGAACAGTTTAATCCTTTTTAGAAACCCTGCCCACAACAGTACTACAGACCTCTCCGAATGATATGACAACAACGACGGGACAGGGCCCCGTCATACCCCTGAATGTAAACACCTACAACAACAGGGGACTATATCAAGATAAGCCTCCGGAGGAACGGAGCTTCCCAAACGCTGAACTGTGACCCTAAGAGCGAGGATCAACGACTGGTGTACCTTTACCTGCGGCATGAACGCAGCGGGCGAGGTCGACAACAGCTACCAAGTATGTGAAACATGAAGATACTGTAAATGAAATCATAGTAGTCTATAGAAAGCAGGAGACATGTATGATAACCAAACTACAGTTCACAATAAATAAGCAGTCATGTCTAGTCAGGGACTCACGCCCTCGAAGTCACCACTCCAATATAACAATGGGTCTCACGCCCACAACATCAATCATGCCCGTGGAATACCTTCCTCACCTGGCGATCAATGATAGAAAGACACCAAGGAATACACACGAACAACGGTCCCACTGTGTCCAAATAAAGCGATGCAGGTAAATGCGAAGGCATAGCCGACTACTAACACCCACAGTACTAACAAGGTCATAAACCGTATCATGATATCTGTCTAGACCGTCACATGATCAAAGCTGTCGCTCGCCCGCAATATCAAATGTGCGTCTAGCCCCGAACTCCCGCAGCCCGCATAGGCCAATCTCATAGGCCCGTGAGGTATAACCCGCATCGAGGTAGCTACTCCCGCATCGCCCCGACTCGCGATCCGCATGGCCACATAGACCGCATGACCATAAAGGCCGCACACTAACACCGAACTCTCGTAGCTCGCATAGGCCCGGGACCCGCATGAGGTATTCTCGAATCATGGTCCTGCATCGCTGAGTCTAGCATTGGAGGGCGCTTAACCGGGAAACACGGTGAGTGGTATAATACCAACATATGGTTTATCGTTTAAACAACATAAGCACAATCAAGGGAAAACCCCTTTACACAACCATCACAGAATACTATCACACGTAGCATCCTAATATGATTAATTATCAAATCAACACGAAGGTATTACAAGGCTATCACAAACCAATACAATCAAGTTATTCACACATAAGGTACTTTCTACTATATGATTAACGAGATCGGTTTTTATCCCCAAAGTACTTTATACAATAACTTTAAAGATATGTTACTTTCACAAAAGTCACACAATACGTAGTATATAACAATAGAGTGATTATCTTTTGAAGTAAATCAAAACACTTCTCTTAGTAAAACCAAGTAACAACATTCTTTTCAAGCGTCCAAGTTTGCCTAATTTCAAATGTTCACGTTTCTTATTTTAGAAAGGTTTCGTAGTTCCTAGCCTTATTTATTTAAGAATATAATTCTCTTTTAAACCATCTGAGAAACGTAAGCCTTATATGTGAGTAGGATATTCTTGTTTATAAGAATCTTATTACAATGACCATGACCTAGAAATATCATTTTGTCTCATCTTAGCTTCTATGCGGATGGAAGTTTCTCTCGGTTTTAATAATACTTAATCCAAAACATTTCCTTTTATTAACGCTGCGATGGTTTGTCGATACACATTCGATTTCGAAATCGAGAAACATTCTTAAGCCGTTATACCTAACTTCCCATAAAGCTAGTATAACTCTTAAGTTTTCAAAACCAAGTATTACTTCAAGTTCTTTATTAACACATAACAAGCCGCTTATAGTTCAAATCAATTACCTTTTAAAACCACAAGTATTTTCTTACCAACATAAAGTCGTTATAACCAACTTCCCATAAAGCCGTTATAACACTTTATGTTTTAAACCAATCAAATACATTTAGCACATGTACGTCTACCGTACTACATAGTTCACACATATCATGCTAGAAGAGATAGGAAGAGGTTCACATACCTCGCGATGAGTATCGACTAATAGCAAACGCCCAAGTATTTCCAACCGTCGGCTACTCCTTAAGCCAAGTAGATCGCGCCACACGTAGTACTTCCACCTATAAGGCCACAAGGAGCTTATTAACATCTAGATCTCTTCGTAGAACATTCTCTGAAATTCGGCGACACCCCCCATGTGGCGTAAATCTCCTCTCTCTATCGGCCGCTACCAAGCCAACCAGGGGGGGGGGGGTTATACGTCAAATCCGGACGTGCACAATTCTACCTACGGAAAAACTACACAAGTCCACTGAATACAGTCTATGTAATTACTGATTCAAGACTCTTTCTTTCGAAAAGGTTTCTTATTATTCAGCTTAAGTCAAAAGACATTGCCGATACTACGTTCAATTCTATATATAGTATACTTCAACTATATAGTCTAACAACATGTAATTTCCAATTACAATAGGGGGACAAGATAATTACCTCGATAAGCCCATAATTATCCAAGTTATAATGTCGATCTGAGCAAGGTTTAGCTCCTACTCGTGCGCTTCAATCCGCTCCAAACAACCCTTAGAAGTTCTAACCAACTTCTACTTAAATACTTCAACCAACTATGAAGATTTCCTTGGGTTTCGGTTTGGTAGTGACGGAAGTATAATAGTATTTACGGCTTTTCAGTATAAGTAAAACCTTAGAATACTACAAGGTATACGACTAAGGTAATTTGGGCATTATAACAATACTTTTGAGAGTATTTCTACCAAGAGGGGGTATTATACGAGAACAACTAGGCTAGGGGTACCCACGGCTAGCACCACAAGGAGTGGGGTGTATACCTCGCCTACCCCACTGTGGGGACTCGGCCAGGGGGGAAAGGGTGCTCTCGGCCAAAGGCCTTTCTCAAAGGGAGAGGGGAGGGACGAACCACTACAAGGGAGAGGGGAAGGCTTTCAAGACATAGAAACTTTGTGGAATGGATGAATAAGTCTTCCAAAGGGGGGGTATTTATAGTACAAGCCAAGGCCAACCAATGGCCAAGATCTAGCCAAGTGCTATGCAAGTGTAGGGCCAAGATAGTTAGAGAGAAGTTTCTCTCACTAAGAAAACGCTCTCAACGTTTCCCTTAGTTGCTCCTTAGGTTTCTTCCTCTTCTTCCCCTTAGTTTTTTCGTTTGACTCATTATGGTTTGATTGTTATTGTCCACAATATGAACAAGTCTAAACGTTACACACGTTCTAGCAATGATTCAGGAGGTTCAGGCAGTTCGGCTAAAGCTAGAACAAAGAAGAAAAAAAAGAATGGCAGTAGTCCAACAATTGCCGAGGAAAATCTTATTCCGGCAATCTCGGACCCTTATGTCTTGGTTCATGTTACTCGGCATCGCGCTTTCCTTTAGAAAATGTAGTAGATGATTCTATGCTACAAAGGATACATGAATGGGGCAAAAATATCGAAATTGAAAGCTTGGATATTAGTGAGTTTGAAGGCGGAACTTCCGCAGACCATTGACGCCACAATGCTACTATGGTGGTCGATCATTCCACGCCAATTTGTTGGTAAAGGGTTCATTTCGAAGAACTAGACAAATACTCCAAAGATTAGTACCCGACACTACCCGAAATTCTCTTAGGTTTGCTTGGAAAAGGGTTGAAATCTGGGCGGACATTGCAATTGGTGAAGCAAGACACGATGGCATTCTCGGTCTAAACCGGTCGGGCGTGGGTCAAAGGTTCTTGGCGGTCGCAGGGGTTCATGGGTCCAAGAGTAATCATGTCTTGTTTGATTCGAAGTCAGTTGAAAGCATTGATGGTACTTCTATCCCCAAGAAGTTCAACGCGGATGTCAAGAGAGCAAACTTCAATGCCCCGGGAAACGATGGGACTACTCCTATTACGAGTCGGGTCTTGGGTCAGAAGTCTAAGGCGGGTCACGAGGATAACAATGATACTAGGAATATGCACTCTATGCAAGGATCAAGATCAGATGTGGAATACGAAGGGGTTTCTAGCCCCAAGGTTTCGAACGTCATAATTGAAGGAGCCGAGGCGTCAAACTTTAATGCCGCGGGTATCAAGTTTACACTCCCAACTTCGGGCCTTAATGATGGTCTGATTTCCAAGGCGGGGCAGGTGGATAACCTAGGGACATTAACTACCCCCGTTTTACAAGGAGCTAAGTCAATGGTGGGTTCCAACGTTTTGATTGAGGAGTCGAGGCGTCGCACATTTATGAGGCGTACCAGCGACTCTCTCATTACTCCGGTTCTTTATGATGGTATTAGTTCCAAGACGGATCAGGGGATAATCTAGGGCATTGACTACTCACGTTACGAAGAGCCAAGTCAATTGTGAGAAACAAAGCTATTTCTTTGTCCAAGGAGCCTAGGAACTCCACAACCATCAATATTACGAGAGCCGAGGGGTCGGCATTGAATGTGGCGGGTATCAATGACTCTCTAATAACTCCGGGACTTTATGATGGTCTTGGTTCCAAGACGGATCAGGGGGACAATCTAGGGGCATTGACTACTCACGTTACACGAAGAGCCAAGTCAATTGTGAGAAACAAAGTTATTTCTATGTCCAAGGAGCCTAGGAACTCCATAACCATCAATGATGCAAGAGCCGAGGGGTCAACATTGAATGAGACGACATTCAAAGTGCCTTCTCGTGATTCAAGTCAACAACCCCAGATTTCTTTAAGTGTCACCAATGAAGCCTTCCCTACTTTAGCTAGTTTGCTAAGTGGAGCCAATCTCAAGAATCACAACACTCCTTTCGTCTTTAACACTTCCTCGGATTCGAGTAGAGTCCTAAACTTCCCCCCTCTCTCATCTAATACCACTTCACTACTTCCTGAATTTCACAACACCACACCCCTTCTATCTCCTCTTCCTTCTATTCCTTCTGAAAACCAACACGAATTCCCTACCTTCCCAAATGGCACGCAAATCATCTCTTCTATCATGCCCAAGCTCACTCCCTTCTACCCTTCCTCCGCCTATACCTCCAGATATACCTCCCAATGATTTACACACTAATGCACCTTCTAAACCACATCATTTCCTACCACGGCCACAACTCACAACAATCTTCCCCAAACCATGGCAAAGGTCCTTCCTCCTAAAAAGACTTATCTTTGAGTCTTTGGGAACTAGGATTGAGGCAAAAGGTATGAAGTTACTGATTTATTGAACAACAAGGGAGGAAGTAAATATAGATCTTGAGGATGAAGTTCCTTTCATAGAAACTTGGGGCTATTGCCTAATAGGTTGCTTCACGGTCCTTTCGGGAAGAGAAGCATGAATACGATTGTGAAAGGATGGGAGTTAAATGCCGATTATACCATATGGCAAAGGCTGGGCAGATGTTCAAATTCATGACGGAGGAAGAGCGCACTAATGTACTTCACGGAGGCCCTTATATGGTCTACGGAAAACCATGATGCTCAAGGCTATCAATAAAGGAGTTCTTATAACGGATGATTTGTTTATGGACATTCCTATTTGGGTCACTTTCCGACATTCCCTTTCTATTTGGAGTGCAACGGGCCTTAGTAAGATTGCTTCACGTGTAGGAAAACCTCTTTACACTGACCAATATACTAAGGAAAGGTCTAAAATGAACTATGCAAGAGTTCTAGTGGAAGTGGATGTTAGCAAGGAGCCGATAATGGATTTTGTCGTCAATCTCCCCGATAACAGAAAGTATACTCAAAGGGTAAACTATGAGAATTACCCGGACTTTTGCTATCATTGTGCGGCTTTTGGACACAACCACTTGAAGTGTAGGAAGCTGAGGGATGATGTCAACATTGAAGAAGCTCCAAAAACATGCAATACTGAGGTCCCCCCTAACAACAAGGATGATTCTATTCATTTGAAGGTCAACAAAGGTACGGGTGGAACCAACCCTCCCCCCCCTCATCCACCAACTTCTCAACATCCCGTAGATGCTGATAACTTGATGGACATTGAAGAAACTGTGCACACAACACCTCCTGGTACCGGAAGTTTGGGAGAAGTATCACATGCCGCGGGTCCTCCGGTTTTGGGTCATTCTGGCCCACCATGTTTATGGATTCTCTAGCAAAGTCCTCACCGCCTAATTCTCACAATGGCAGTACACAACATGTTAGGATGAGGGTGAGTCAAAACATTCGATTACGAGATGCCTATGAACCCGCCACCTTCATTGGATGAAGTTACATTCAGCTGCTACGGAAAAGGCTCGGCTTGTGTCAAGTAACGTTAACTTTGAACGCGGGAACATAGCTTGGCTGGTACACAAGTTATGGCTTCCAGCAACAAAGATGATGGATGGCAAGAGGTTTTGTCCAAAAGAATGGGCAGCGGTGGGAAAGCGAAGGCAGCTAAGCGCGGAGGTGCTAATAAAACCTCCTTTGTTTCCTTATGAAAATACTTTGTTGGAATGTCTGTGGTCTTTGCGGACAAAGGGATAGGGCTGCCATGCAAGCTCTAGTGTGTAGTATCACAAAACAGCATGATGCGGCTATGATTTGTCTATTGGAAACTAAGCTATCTCAACCAAGGATGAGTCTTTCTACTCAAAGATTCAAAGCATGGAAGTTTTGCTCAAATTTGGAATTCATTGGAGGCGGTAGAATGCTATTACTTTGGGATCCATCCAGGGTTTGTTGCGAAGTGCTTGGTATGGACTCTCAGCATATCCATGTCCAGGCAAGTTGCAATATAACACAAGTGTCCTTCCTTGCCACATTTGTGTACCCAGTTTATAGCATCTCAGATAGAAGGATGCTTTGGCATCACCTTTCTCACTTGGGCGTTGACATCAATAAGACTTGGATGATTATGGGAGATTTCAACACTTACTGCAACCCTAATGATAAGGTGGGGGGTCCTCCTCTCACGCCTTATGCACTTAGGGATCTTGGAGATTTCAGGAATTCTCATGGACTAGAAGACGCTCCTTCATCCGGTTCCTTCTACACTTGGACGAATGGTTCGATTTGGTCTAAGCTTGATAGAGTGTTGATGAATCAAAATTGGAGTGATTTGACCTTAGAATGCAAGGCCAATTTCATGCCTATGGAGCTGTCTCGGACCACCGTCTGTGATAGCCACGATTATTGCATCTATAATGTTGGGAAACGCCTTTCAAGTTCATGAATATGTGGCTTTCACCCAGCCTTTGAGAACATTATGACTTCATGTTGGAGACAAGACATATAAGTCTTGCTCAATTCGTCCTTGCCTCCAAATTGAAAGCCTTGAAGCAACCTTTAAGGGCTTTGAACATAAGTGACTTTGGAGGTATCGAACAAAGAGCAAAAGGGGCAAACATAGAGTTCAAGGAGGCTATCAATGCACACATGGAAAATCCCTTTGATGAGGAGCTTAAAGCCAAGGTTAAGTCCTCAAGAGCTAGAGCAAACACCTTACTGGAAGCTGAAAGACACTTCATAAGGCAGAAGTCAAGACAGAAGCACTTGATTGGAAGTGATAGATGTTCCAAATACTTTCATAGTTTGATCAAAAGGAGTAATGTCAGGAACTCCATTAACTTTCTTGTTAAAGCTAATGGTACTATCACTACATCACCAGAAGAAGTCAGGAAGTTGCTTGTTGAATTTTACAAAGATCTATTAGGTACTTCCCGACCCACCACCAACTTTGATTCTGATGTGTTCAACTATGGCCCAAAGCTGAGTGAAGAAGAGAGATTACAGCTTTTGCATTTCATCACCCCAAAGGAGATTTGGGAAGCACTCTCTGATATAGGCAATGACAAGGCACCTGGACCGGATGGTTATACGGCTGCCTTCTTCAAGAATAGATGGAAAGATGTGGGCCATGATGTTGTAAGATGTGTCCAAGAGTTCTTCTCTACCGGAGTTCTTTTGAAGCAAGTTAATCATACCATCATTACCCTGCTACCAAAAACTGACCATGATCCCAAGGTAAATGATTTGTGCCCATCGGATTGACTAATGTGATCTATAAGATCATCACAAAGATTCTAGCTAACAGAATGGCATTGATCCTTCCTTCTCTCATTGACAAATCCCAAGGGGCTTTTGTGAAAGGAAGAAACATGATGGACAACGTATATGTGGCACAAGAGCTTGTGAGAGGATTTAATAGAGCCAGAGTCTCACCAAGATGTATGCTTATGGTGGACCTTCAGAAAGCATTCGTCTGATCTCTTGGAGCTTCCTCGAATTGGTACTAAGAAGTCTAAAATTTGCAGATTTACAAGATGGATCATGGAATGTGTTAGCTCAACCTCCTTCTCCTTTCTATCGATGGTGAGCTACATGGATACTTCAAAGGAAAGCGCCTAAGACAAGGTGATTTTATGTCCCCTACTCTCTTTATCTTGTGCATGGAATACCTCTCAAGGCTGCTTAAAATGAAGGCTGAGGCAAGAGCTTTCTCATATTTTCCAAAGTGTAAGAAATTGGGCATTACTCATCTTGCATTCGCGGATGACCTCATGCTGTTTGCCACAGGAGATATATCTTGATTGGGATTCTTATGGATTGTCCGGAAGAGTTGGAGGCTGCCTCAGATTAACTCTTAACCCCGCTAAATCCTCTGTCTACTTAGCGGGAATGCATTCTACGCCGACTTGATATTGACGAGTAGGTTTCGCCATTGGTAGCTTTCGATGACGATACTGGGGATCCCTTTGTCCCCAATTTCAGTCTCGGTGGATCAATTTGCCCCATTCACTAGTGCTATTTCGAATTACATTCAGAAATGGGGGCACCACACCCTTTCTTATGCTGGTAAGCTGGAACTAATCAGGTCGGTCGTCCAAGGGGTTGAGAGCTTTTGGTTCCGGGCACTTCCTATCCCGGCCACTATTATCAACAAAGTAAGGTCTGCTTGTATTCAATTCTTATGGGGGGGGGGGAACCACCAAGAGTTGCTTGGGATATCATTTGCCTGCCTCAAACTGAAGGTGGCTTGGTTCTTATGAACATCAAGGAATGGAATCATGCCCTGCTATCCAGGACGATTTGGCAAACTCACACGGAAGCTGATTCTCTATGGGTCCAATGGATCAATAGCCACTATTTGAGAGATATTACAATTTGGGACTATGAGGTACGTCCTAGGGAATCCCCTTTATTCAAAAAGATTTGTGGGATTCGCGACAAATTTGTTTCTAGCTTTGGTAGCCATGGTGATGCTATTGACGGCTTTACAAAATGTTGTGCCAACGGTATATTTGATTCAAGCCTCGTATATGATATCTTGCGCACTCCGCAAGCTAAAAAGCCTTGGATGTCACAAATTTGGAAAGGATTCATTCCTCCCAAATTCTCTTTTACTATGTGGCTAAATTGCAGGAAGCGGTTAGCTACAAAGGATACTCTATCATTTCTCAACTTGGAGGATAAATCTTGCGGATTCTGCAAGCAAGCTAATGAAACAAGGGAACACCTCTTCTTTGATCGCCTATACACACATGATTTGGAAGAGCATAAAAGATTGGTTGGGTATTAGAAGAGAGATGACAACTGTTGAAAGCTCCCTTAAATGGATTAAGAAAGAACACCGCGGGACAATCATCCGAGCCAAAGCTATTTTGCTTACTTTTTGCATAATGGTTTATGAGATTTGGAGGACAAGAAACACAATGCTCTTTGAAGGCACAAGCTTGCCGGCAGAAGAGGTCATTGCAAGAATCAAAACAACATCTTATAGAGTTCTCTATGATTTTATCCCCTCTTGTAGTGGCACCTTTTGAGTGACCACCCCTCCCCTCTATCTCTTCTTGTTTGCATTACGTTGAGGCTTGAGATACCTCAACGACTGATTGTAGCCACTTCCTTTTCGTTATTAGTAATAATATTTGCATTTACCTAAAAAAAAAAAAAAGTGTAGGGCCAAGATCAAGCCATGTGCAACCTTATCCATCTACCCAAAAATATCCTACCAACTCCTTGACCAAACAATGGCCAATTCGTCCAAGCCAACCGCCCACAACGCTCCAATGAGAGGGTGACAAGTGTCGCCCTCTTGTTGGTCCAAAATGTTTCGTCTCTCGGAAAAATCCGCAAAAATTAAAAATGACATAGCCGTATTTTACCCTACGAAAGCTGTGGAAACGTTTCGTCGAAAAACGACTCTAACCGGGTGTTGTGCACAAAGTGAAATTGGCCAAGCCTATTTGAAGGTTAATATTTTCTACGTACGTCCTTACGTACATACTCTGGAATTACGGGGTATAACAGTACTACAGACCTCTAAGAATGTTATAACAACAATGGCGGGACAGGGCCCCGCCATACCCCTGAATGTAAGTACCTACAACGACAGGGGACTATACCAAAGATAAGCCTCCGGAGACACGGAGCTTCCCAAAACGCTGAACTGTGACCCTATGAGCGAGGATCAACAACTGGTGTACCTCTACCTGCGGCATGAACGCAGCCCCCCGAAGGAGGTCAGTACAACAGGTACCAAGTATGTGAAACTGGAAAATACTGTAAATGAAATCATAACAGTTTATATAAAACAGGAGACATGTATGATAACCAAACTACAGTTTACAACATAAAAGTAGTCATGTCAAGGCAGGGACTCACTCCCTCAAAGTCATCCCTCATGCCCGTGGAACTCCTTCCTCACTGCCGGCAGTCTAGGATATAAACCGTATTATACGTATAACATGTCTCGGCCCATCCCATAGGAATCGAGGTGGAATCGTGTGGTATACATGTCCCGGCCCATCCCATGGGACTCGGTGAAGAATCGTATGGAATACATGTCCCGACCCATCCCATGAGACTCGGTGAAGAATCGTATGGAATACATGTCCCGGCCCATCCCATGGGACTCGGTGAAGAATCGTATGGAATACATGTCCCGGCCCATCCCATGGGACTCGGTGAAGAATCGTATGGAATACATGTCCCGGCCCATCCCATGGGACTCGGTGAAGAATCGTATGGAATACATGTCCCGGCCCATCCCATGGGACTCGGTGAAGAATCGTATGGAATACATGTCCCGGCCCATCCCATGGGACTCGGTGAAGAATCGTCCATAACATTTAAACCCTCTTTTAAGACAGATTAAGACAATACCATGCCTTCATTTTAAACCAACACATTTTCCCTTTTTAAGGTCAAGTAACAACATTCTTTTCCAAAAGTTCAAGTTGCATATTTTTAAATACTTAAGTCTCTTATTTTCGAAAGATTTCATAGTTCATAGTCCTAATCACTTAACAACGTAATTTCTTCTTTTAACAAAATTGAGTAACATATATCTTATGTGTGAGTAGTTTATTCTTGTTTATAACAATCTTATTAAAGCAGCCATGATCTAGGAAATGTAATACAATTTTGTCTTATCTTAGCTTCTATGCAGATGGAGGTTTCTACTGGTTTTAATATAATTAATTATTTGTCAATACATTTTCCTTTATTAACGCTGCAGTGGTTTGTTCGATACTTATTCTCATTTCCGAAATCAATATAACTTATTAGTTAAAAACCAAGTACTCATTACTCACGAATGAGGTTTCACAACTTTTTAATAAATTCATATCAAGCCAATTAAGTCAAGTCTCTTATTTTCTTAAAATCAATAACCCATTTCTTACCTACATAAAGTTGTTATAACAAACTTCCCATAAAGCCGTTATAACACTTTATGTTTTAAACCAACCCAAATCATTTAGCACACGTATGTCTACCGTACTACATAGTTTACAAACATCATGCTAGAAAGGATAGGAAGAGGTTCACATACCTCGCGAAGATTATCGACAAATAGCAAAACGCTCCACCGTACTATAACCCTGCTAGCCTTGTCCACCCTTCAAGTAGAACACGCTACTCGCAGAACTTCAACCTATAATTACGATATACGTCTATCAACATCTAGACTACTTTGTAGAACATTCTAAGCAGAAGGTTCTCTATTCTATGGAAATTTGGGCAGCATTTCCCTACCCGTCAACTACAAAAGTCTACTGTAAATACAGCCATATGTAAGTACAGTTCAATTCTCTTCTCTTATACCATCCTTCTATAACTTATACTCATTTCTATACTACTACAATATGTAATCTCCAATTACAATAGAAGGACAGGATTAATTACCTCGATAAGCCCAAAATTATCCAAGATTTAATGTCGATCCTGAACAACGTTTAGCTCCTACTCCGCGCGCTCCAACCCGCTCCAAGCAACCCTTATACACTTCTAACCAACTCCTCTTTAAGAACCAACCTAAACAAGTGAAGAACACTAAGGTTCTTGTCCTCACAACTCTCGGCCAAGGTGAGGCTTTAGGGGCTAGGATGTGAAATCTTTTCTAACCTTTTGGTTAATAATCTTCCTAATACACTAAGGAAGAACACTTAAGAGTTTAGGAATTTTTTGGACAAAGTTTGGTTAAGGGAGAGGGGTGTGGGATGAGAACTATCAAGAGGGGGGGGGGGGGGGGGAGAGTTTCGGCAAGAGGTACTAGGAAGGGGGGTGTTTGGACGAGATCTTCTCAAAGGGGGCGAAGGATTTTAAGACTTGGAAATTGTTTTGTGGATGAAGAAGTCTTGCACAAGAGGGGGGTATTTATAGAACCACCAAGGGCCAAGATTAAAACAAATGAAGGGTGAAAATTTGGATCCATGTGAAGAATGAGGTCTTCCAACCAAGTGTCCACCACAATGTTGGGACATATGTCCACCACAACCTTGGGACATATGTCCCCCACAACAAAGAGCCATGTGGCCTTCCACTAGGCACAAAAAACGTCCCTACCTACCCCCACTCACCCAAAGAAATATCTTCCAAGACTTGACCATTTGACCTTGTCCACTTGGCCAACATTTTCGTCCAACCCATGCCAACTAAGGGTGACACATGTCGCCCTCCTATTGGTCCAAAATATTTCGTCTCTCGGAAAATCCGTAATCGGTTAAAATATTAAAAACGTAGAATTTCCTTCACAAGGTTCGGAATCTTTTCCGTCGAAAGTTCACAATTTCATCCTTAACCTAATTAGGGCTTGAATATTCGTACGTACGTCCTCGCATACATACTCTGGAAATACGGGGTATAACATTCTCCCCTCCTTAGAAACATTCGTCCCGAATGTTCCTTCTCAAGACAGATAACGATAAAGTTCCTCGTAGCTTAACCAGTTTGTAAATGCCACACATGGCCACATAATAACACACGCGCAAGTACTTACATCCAAGTCCATGAGGAATCACCTCTAACATCACAAAAGCTCCCACCCAAAGTCTAAAAGATACTCCCTTCGCACCTTTACTTCCCATAAGAAATGATCACTTATATTCTCTTAACACATGTTCACTTCTCCCCTTACTCGTCGTACCCTCCTCGTACACTCGAACTCTTCCTAATAAACTTTCCACATTTCTGTTATTGCTTCAGTTTCCAAAATCTCGGGGTCACTATCTCCAACTTGGTCATCATTAACTGGGAACACTCTGGATGGATCTCCGATACTTTTCCGAACATAGCAACATGAAAGACCGGACGTACTGCCTCCTACGTCGGACAACAAAGCTAACTTATAGGCAACCTGGCCTATTCTCCAAATGATCTGAAAACGCTCAAAGTACCTCGGGCTAGGTTTCCCCTGCTTTCCAAATCTCGTCACGCCCTTCCGGGGTGGTACCTTCAAGAAAACCCACCGTCAACCTGAACTCCAAGTGTCGACGCCGATTATCCGCACGACTTCTGTTGACTCTGAGCTGCCAATAGCCTCTCCTGGATAAGCTTCACCCTATCCACATCCTGCTGAAACAAGTATGAACCAACTATCTGAACCTTGCCAACATCGAACCAATCGACTGGCAACCTACCCTTACGCCCATACCCGGCTTCATGAGGCGGCATCTGAATACTGAAATGGTAGCTATAGTGATACTCATTCAACAAGAGGCACATAATCCTCGCTGCTACCCCTGAAATCAAAAACACTGGCCCGAGGGTGAATGCAATACTGAGACTCACCTGAGTTCCTAACCCCGCCTGGTAAAACCTCCAGAAAAAGAAATAGCCATAACTGGGCTCCGCTGCCCGTCATAAGGTAAAAGTAGGAACCCCGTGCAGCCTTACAACCTTCCTGATATATAACATCTCGCATAACCCTCCGCCGAGTAAACAGTCCTGACTGAAAGACAAGATGGGCTGATCTCATCGGCCCGGCTATTGGTCGAACGCATCCACGAACTCGTACAACGGTCATCTAAACTTGGGCCTAGCGCCCTCGTGACCCTACCACCTGGCGGGACAACCTCGAACTGACCCCACCATATTACAGGCCGCGGGTTGACCCGCGATCGGTCCTCAACGACCATTATCGCGCCAAACTCTTGTTCCCCCGATCCGGAACAATCTCACTAATCAAGTCACGAAAACCTAGTGGTCTCCTTAGCTCAACTACCCTCTTTCATTTCATACCACTCAGGGACTTATCACACAAATATATCCCACGTATACTATGCACTCCGATAAAGGTCAACATAAAATAAATCTTTTACTCAAGATGGCCTCGCATCTAAGGTCTCTACGTATAATATTCTAAGGCTCACAATTTCCCTGTCCCCAATCTTACCCTTCTAACTAACTATGTTTTCTAAACACAATTTTAACATAATGCCATCTAAACATAATACTTAGCACTTCATCATATCATCAACGCATACTAGTCTCTAGAGGGGTAAAAATATACCTGTATCATCTGCTTCATTTTCCCTTCGTTGCTTTAATCATAATCACGCCTGCAGGCGCAGCTATAGAAGCGATGAAGCGCCCGCGACACGGAGGTGAGTCATTCTGCCTGCATCCTTCCTATTAGGACAGTTTCTCGTCACATGGTCTGACGGCGCGAGCAAAACAAGCACCGATAAAAAGCGACATTCCGGGATGGCGCACGCCACATCGTGCACTGCGAGGAAACATGAACGTGACCGCTAGAACCCGTATATACATGAACTAGAAGCCACGGAGCTCGACCAGCTCCTAATACCGAGCGTCACGAAGGCGCGGAGGACCACTGCATCTTGGCGGAGTGCATAACTAACTTTCTTTGAGGCGGTTCGCCTCGAAAGTTACCAAAGTACCCTGCTGTTCTGGCCCTCTTCTGCTGATCTCGGTCATTCCGTTGACCCCTCCGCTCCTCACATCCAAGTGCATAAGCCTGCATGCGGGTAATGTCCATGCCCGACTGAAGGGCTACACCCGAACAAGCCTCTGCCAAGTAGTCATCGAGCCCGGTGACGTAGCGGTGTACTCTGTCCTCCATATCAGCTACTAACGCGGGGACATACCGAGCCAATGAGTCGAACTCCACGTTGTACTCTCGAACCGTACGCCCTCTCTGTCTCAGCATTAGAAATCTGTCGTCCCGTGCCCTCCTCATCTGCGGAGGAAAGAAGTGGCTGAGAAATGCCTCTGAGAACTTGTCCCAAATAGCTGGAGGCGCATGCTCCCCCCGGGATAGCTCCCACAAATCAAACCAGTCGACTGCAGTATCACGCAGCCGATGCGAACCTAAGACTACTGACTCGATCTCCGAAGCCTTGATCACTCTCATGATCCGCTGTAACTGTCGGATGAACTCCTGCGGATCATCCTCAGGCCTCGATCCATAAAACGCTGCCGGGCTGTAACTCAGAAAAGTCCGCGATCTCAAACTATCCGCTCTCGGGTGAACTACGGGTACTATGCGGAATTCTGCGTCGGCTTATCCTCGTGCCTTGCCACTATCACGGCCAATAAGCGGGCCATCTCGCGTAACCCGTCTCTCTGCTCCGGTGTGGGTGGAGGCTCAGTCTTGTGGTCTCGGTAGAGACCGCTACTCTACTCGCGACTCCTCTGCTGCTTTGCCATACAGGCCACGATTGCCTTGCGTGGAGGCATAACTGGCATAAAAGAATACGGTAGAGGGGTCCAACTTATAACACAGCTCTAAGGCACGATCTCAGAATGAGAAGAATTGAAACCAATCCTAAATATCCTATAGCCTCCTGATTATTGGTGTGGTGCACAACTGCGATAATCAAGACTACTAGATACGGTCTGTAGACACTTTCAGAGGATTAAGCGCTCGATACCACTTTTGTCACGACCGAACCGGGCTGTGGTAGTGCCTACGGGCACCCAAGTAGACATACATCGAGTAACGGCGGAATATAAAAACAAGACATGAAACAATATGAAGTGAAAGCAGTTTATCGAGAAAAGTTGCCTTCGGCATATATATATAAAAACTTGAGCAGTTACATCCCTTTTACAAACCACGCTTGTGATACTACAGGACCTAAGAATGTTATAACAACAATGGCGGAAAGGGCCCGCCATACCACGAATGTAAGTACCTCTGACGAGGACTATACGAATAAGCCTCGGAACGGAGCTTCCCAGCGCTGAGCTGTGACCCTATGGCGAGGATCAACAAGGTGTGTACCTACTGCGGCATGAGCGCAACCCGAAGGAGGTCGATCTAACAGTACAGTATGTGGCGGAAAATCGTAAATGAAATCATAACAGTTTATATAAAACAGGAGACATGTATGATAACCAAACTACAGTTTACAACATAAAAGTAGTCATGTCAAGGCAGGGACTCACTCCCTCAAAGTCATCCCTCATGCCCGTGGAACTCCTTCCTCACTGCCGGCAGTCTAGGATATAAACCGTATTATACGTATAACATGTCTCGGCCCATCCCATGGGAATCGAGGTGGAATCGTGTGGTATACATGTCCCGGCCCATCCCATGGGACTCGGTGAAAAATCATATGGAATACATGTCCTGACCCATCCCATGAGACTCGGTGAAGAATCGTATGGAATACATGTCCCGGCCCATCCCATGGGACTCAGTGAAGAATCGTATGGAATACATGTCGGCCCGTCCGTGGGACTCGATGAAGAATCGTATGGAATACGTGTCGGCCCGTCAGTGGGACTCGGTGAAGAATCGTATGGAATACATGTCCCGACCCATCCCATGGGACTCGGTGAAGAATCGTATGGAATACATGTCCCGGCCCATCCCATGGGACTCGGTGAAGAATCGTCCATAACATTTAAACCCTCTTTTAAGACAGATTAAGACAATACCATGCCTTCATTTTAAACCAACACATTTTCCCTTTTTAAGGTCAAGTAACAACATTCTTTTCCAAAAGTTCAAGTTGCATATTTTTAAATACTTAAGTCTCTTATTTTCGAAAGATTTCATAGTTCATAGTCCTAATCACTTAACAACGTAATTTCTTCTTTTAACAAAATTGAGTAACATATATCTTATGTGTGAGTAGTTTATTCTTGTTTATAACAATCTTATTAAAACAGCCATGATCTAGGAAATGTAATACAATTTTGTCTTATCTTAGCTTCTATGCAGTTGGAGGTTTCTACTGGTTTTAATATAATTAATTATTTATCAATACATTTTCCTTTATTAGCATTTGCGATGGTTTGTTCGATACTTATTTTCATTTCCGAAATCAATATAACTTATTAGTTAAAAACCAAGTACTCATTACTCACGAATGAGGTTTCACAACTTTTTAATAAATTCATATCAAGCCAATTAAGTCAAGTCTCTTATTTTCTTAAAATCAATAACCCATTTCTTACCTACATAAAGTTGTTATAACAAACTTCCCATAAAGTTGTTATAACACTTTATGTTTTAAACCAACCCAAATCATTTAGCACACGTACGTCTACCGTACTACATAGTTTACAAACATCATGCTAGAAAGGATAGGAAGAGGTTCACATACCTCGCGACGATTATCGACAAATAGCAAAACGCTCCACCGTACTATAACCCTGCTAGCCTTGTCCACCCTTCAAGTAGAACACGCTACTCACAGAACTTCAACCTATAATTACGATATACGTCTATCAACATCTAGACTACTCTGTAGAACATTCTAAGCAGAAGGTTCTCTATTTTATGGAAATTTGGGCAGCATTTCCCTACCCGTCAACTACAAGTCTACTGTAAATACAGCCATATGTAAGTACAGTTCAATTCTCTTCTCTTATACCATCCTTCTATAACTTATACTCATTTCTATACTACTACAGTATGTAATCTCCAATTACAATAGAAGGACATGATTAATTACCTCGATAAGCCCAAAATTATCCAAGATTTAATGTCGATCCTGAACAACGTTTAGCTCACCTCATGCGCTCCAACCCGCTCCAAGCAACCCTTATACACTCCTAACCAACTCCTCTTTAAGAACCAACCTAAACAAGTGAAGAACACTAAGGTTCTTGTCCTCACAACTCTCGGCCAAGGTGAGGCTTTAGGGGCTAGGATGTGAAATCTTTTTGTTATACCCCGTATTTCCAGAGTATATACGTGAGGGCGTACGTATACAATTTGAGCCTTAAAGTAGGCATAGGTTCGAATTTGTGCATAGCTACCAAAAGGAGTCGTTTTTTAAATGAAAGCGTTTCCTGACTTTGAAGGAAAATTCGGCTATGTCATTTATAATTTTGCGGATTTTTCGAGAGGCGAAACATTTTGGACCAACGGGAGGTGACATGTCACCCTGCATTGGGCGTGAAGTGGGCGGCAAAGGCAAGCAAAGCACGTTTTTGTGCCTTGGGTTAGGTAGGATATTTGTGCAAGTTGGTGTGGTAGATGGATAAGGTCCACATGGTTGAAATCTAGCCCCACACTTGCACCACACTTGTCTTCATCTTGGCCATTGGTTGGCTTTCACTTGACCTATAAATACCCTCTCTAGTTGAAGACATTCTTCATCCAAAATTGAGCAATCTTTCTAAGTCTCAAACCCTCCTCTCCTCTTGTGATCTCGTCCGCCACACACCTCCCTCTTGAAGGCCCTGGCGAAACCTACCCCTTTGTAGAGGCTTGGCAGTGGGGTACACACCCTAGCCTAGTTGTTTCGTATAATACCCTTGTTGTGGTATAGAAATACTCTCCTAGTATTGTTATAATGCCCAAAATACTTTAGCCATATACCTTGTAGTATTCCCAAGGTTACACTTATACAAAAGCCCAGAAAATACTATTATACTTCCCTCAGTCACAAAAACGAAACCCTAAGTAAATCTTCACCCGTAGTTGAAGTTTTAAGTAGAAGTTAGTTAGAACTTCTAAGGGTTGTTTGGAGGCGGAGTTGGAGCGCGGAGTAGGAGCTAAACCTTGCTCGGGATCGACATATAAACTCGGATAATTTTGGGCTTATCGAGGTAAACACTCTTGACCTACATTTGTAATTGGAAATTACATGTTGTAGGAGTATATAGTTAAGTATACTATATATATAGAACTGAAAAACAACATGCGGCAATGTCTTTTGACTTAAGCTGAATAATACTTACGGCAATGTCTTGCGACTTAAGCTGAATTTTAAGAATCGAGCTGTAATTACATAGGCGGTATTACGATGAACTTGTAGCATTCCTGTTTAGTACAATTGTACACGTCCAGTTAGACGTGTTAACCCCCCCCCCCCCGGTTGGCTTGGAAGCCGGCCTCGAGAAGGGAGGAGATTTCTGTTGTCGCGGGGAGAGTGCACAAATTTTACGTAGAATTTTCTAAGTCGGGATCTAAAGATATTAATAGGCTCCTTGTGGCCTCTATAGGTTGAAGTACTACGTGTGGAGTGATACGCTTGGCAAGGTGTAGCCAGCGGTTTGATGTACTTGGAGCGTTTCTTTATTAGTCGATAGCAGTCGCGAGTATGTGAACCTCTTCCTATCTGTTCTAGCATGATATGTGTATAACTATGTAGTGCGGTGAGCGTACATGTGTTAAATGTATTTGATTGTCTTTAAACATAAAGTGTTATAACGGCTTTATGGGAAGTTGGTTATAACGACTCATGTAAATGAGAAATGCTTTGTGGTTTTAAAAGATAAGCGATTTGACTTATAACATTGGATGTAAAAGAACCTTGGAGTATTCTAAAGATTAAGAAACCTTTTTGAAAGAAGTGTGTACTTGGTTTGAAAACATAAGAGTTATACGACTTTATGAGAAGTTAGGTGTAACGCCTTAAGAGAGATAAAAGAATGGTTTAATGGTTTAGAAGTTAAGAGACTTATTCTTAAAGGATAAGAGACTTGACTTAATATGGATGTTTGTGTGAAACCTCATTCGTGAGTAATGAGTACTTGGTTTTGGAAGGAATAATGTTTCTTGATTTGGAAATCGAGAATGTGTATCGACAAACCAACTGCGGCGTTAATAAAGGAAAATGTGTTGAATAATTAAGTATTATTAAAACCGGTGAAACCTCCATCTGCATAGAAGCTAAGATGAGACAAAATGATATTACATTTTTCTAGATCATGGCTTAATAAGATTGATTATGAACAAGAATAACCTACTACTTTATGGCATATGTTACTCAATTGTTTTAAAAGAGATTAAGACATTGAACTATGAAACTTTTCAAAAAGAGACTTGCGTAATTAAAATTAGGCAAGCTGGAACCTTAGGAAAAGAAAGGCATTGTGTTGTCATAAAATGGTTTAAAGCATAAGGTGTTATAACGACTTTATGGGAAGTTGGTTATAACACCTTATGAAAACAAAAGAAAGGTTTTATCATTGGTTTTTACGTGGTAACTTGACTTTAAAAAAGAAAGTATGGAAGTTGTTTTGGTTTACTTAAAAGATATAAGTCACTCTATTTTTATACTACGGTATCGGGTGACTTTTATAAAAGGAATAAATCTCTTTAAAAGGAATTTAACGTCGTAGTACTTTAGGGTTAAAACGAACTTGGGCATAAAATGGAAGTACTTGAGTTGTGTATAAACTTGCCTATGCTTGTTGTTGTGAAACTTGCCTATGCTTGTTGTTGTGAAACTTGCCTATGCTTGTTGTGATAGCCTTTGTTGTGCAAGAATTGTGTTTCTATACTCTGGCGTCTCGATGGAGGTCGGTTGACTTGTTGAGAACTTACTTGGGCGTGGCCGTGGTGTGAGATAAATTCCGCAGTGCGTTCCTGTTGATAGTGTTACTTTTGTTAATCGCTTTGGACATACTGACATGATGCGTAGCGCACGGGTATGCTTCCACTTTGATTACCGCCTTGTTGTCTTATTGTTTCCCTTTGGACATACTGACACGATGCGTAGCGCACGGGTATGCTTCCATTTGGAATGTTGTCTTATTTTCTCCCTTTGGACATACTGACACGATGCGTAGCGCACGGGTATGCTTCCAATTGGAATGCTGTCTTGTTGTTTCCCCTTGGACATGCTGACACGATGCATAGCGCACGGGTATGCTTCCATTTGGAATGTTGTCTTATTTGTTCCCTTTGGACATCACCGACGATCGTAGCGCGCGGGTATGCTCCCATTTGGATTGCTATCTTGTTGTTATCATATCATAAGACTGTCTGCCGTGAGGAAGGTGCTCCACGGGCAGGATTGATGTTGTGGGCGTGAGACCCTGAATTGATATAACTGTTATGTGTGTGTACTGTAGTTTGGTTATCATACCTGTCTCCTGCTTTTATAGACTATTATGATTTCATTTACAGTTTCACATACTTGGTACCTGTTGTACTGACCTCCTTCGGGGGGCTGCGTTCATGCCGCAGGTAGGAGTACATCAGCTGTCGATCCCCGCGTTTAGGATCTCATTTCAGCGTTTTGGGAAGCCCCGTTCCTTCGGAGGCTTATCTGTTGGTATGTTACCACAGTGCATGAGGTTCTTGTACATTCGGGGTATGGCGGGGCCACTGTCCGTCATAGTTGTTGTATAAACTCTTAGAGTGCATGTATTTGTGTGGCGGGGTTTTGTAAAAAGATTAAGCGGTTCGTTTTAAAGAGTTGTTTATATATATTTTATTGGAAGGTAACCGTTTGGTTGGCTTTGTTTCATTATCTTGTCTCATGTTCATGTTTAAGTTTTTATTTCATTGGTTTTCTCGATGTTGTATCACTAGGGTGCGGGGTAAGGCACGATCCACGGGCAGGATCGGGTCGTGACAAAGTGGTATCGAGCGATTAGTCTCGAAAGTGTCTGAGGCCGTGTCTAGTAGAGTCTTGATTATCGATGTGTTGTGCACCACATCTATAATCGAGGAGTGCGAGACATTTAGGATTAGTTTCCATTCTTCTCATTACGAGATCGTTCCTTAAAGGCGTGTTGTAAGTTGAACCCTCGGCGTATCTCGTTTTACGATTATGCCTCCGCGCAAGCGGCCGGGCGAAGGGCAAAGCGTGAAGGAGATCTGAGTAGAAGCGGCGCGATCTCTGAGACCACGATTACTGAGCCTCGATCCGCGATGCAGCGAGAGGAGATGAGTCACGAGTGGGCGATTAATGGCGAGTTGTGGCGAACTTGAGATAAGGGCCAGCGGCGATTCGATCTAGTAGCACGTAATTCAACCCCGAGCAGACAGTTTGAGACTACGGGATTTTTACGAGTGTAACGCGAGTTTTATGGGTCGAGACACGAGGATGATCGCGAGGAGTTCATCCGGCGATTCTGACGGATCATGAGTGATCGAGGCATCGGAGACCGAGTCGGTGGTCTAGGTTCGTCAATTTGCGTGATACGCGATCGATTGGTTTGATCGTGGGAGCTGTCGGGAGAGAATGCACTTCCGGCTTTATGGGGCGAGTTCTCGGAGGCCTTTCTTGCACATTTCTTGCCTCGCGGATGAGGAGGGCTCGGTAAACAGATTTTTGGTGTTGCGGCGAGCAGGCGTCGGTTCGGGAGTACAATGTGAGTTCGACTCATTGGCGATGCGTCCGCGTTGGTAGCTAGTATGGAGGATCGAGTGCACCGATATGTTCTGAGGGCTCGATGATCACCTGGCGAGAGTTGTTCGGGTGTAGCTTTTCACCGGGCATGGACATTGCCAGCGTGCGGCGTATGCACTTGGATGTGAGGCGGATAAATCGGCGGAATGACGAGTCGTGAGAAGAGGTCGAGCAGCGAGGTCCTTTGGTGACTTCGAGCGGACCGCCTCGGCGGCGAGCTAGTTATGCGCCTCGCCCGATCTGAGTGGTCTCTACAATCTTGAGCGTCGGAGGTTTGAGGCGGTCGGGGCTCGAGGTTGATTTCGGGAGAAGCGGGGTGTTAACGGTGAAGCCACCTACCTCGTTGTGGCCGTGTGGTAGACTCGCGATGGGAGTGTCGTGCTAGTCGGGAGTTTGTTTTACATGCGGCAGCGGGGCCATTTAGAGCTGTCAGGCCGAGGTAGTTGGTAGGATAGCACGGACTCTTAGGCGATTGCGGGTTCTTCACCTTCCACGGCTAGGCGGGATGTTCGTACCGGCGGGCCGGTAAGTCGCGGTGGGAGTTCGATTTTAGCGGTCCTTTGAACCGCCTATTTTGAGTATATCCTTAACCCTCAGAGACTTATATGTATTGATGTGGATGATGTGTTTAGCATTATGTTGGTTATGAGTTAGAAAGCTTGGCTAGTTGAATGGTTATGTATGGGGGCATGGAAAGTGTGAACTTAAGAATATTTCATGTTGAGACCTTAGATGTAAGGTCATCTTGAATAAAAGATTTTACGGTTAATCCTTGTTGAAATACTTGGTTTGCATATACATATGTTGTGGGATAAGTCCATGGGTAGTGTGAAATGGAAGTGGTAGTTTTCATGACTGTATAGGTAAGATTGTTAGGATCGAAGCGAGAGAGTCGTCGTGTGAGGCTCGGGTTGAGGGCGTGTTGCGTGTTGAGGCGTGTCAACCGTGGCCGGAATGAGGTGGGGTCAGATCGAGGTGGTCCCTCCGGTGGTAGGGTCACGAGGTGCTAGGCCCAAGTTTAGATGACCGTCGTATGAGTTCGTGGTTATGTTCGACCAGAAGCGGATCATGAAGGCCGGGAATGGCCTTAAGGGAGATTGCGGTTAGTAAGATGACCAAGTTGGAGGTAGTGACTCCAAAGTTTTGGAACTAAAGCGATGGCGAAGTGTGAATGCATTATACTAGAGAAGTTCAAGTGTCAGAAGGGCACGACGAGTAAGGAAGGAAGACGTGTGATATTTCGTGGCCAGGTGTGGCGTTGGCAACTTGTTAGAAGAAATTCTTCGTTATCCGTCTCGAGAAGGAACATTCGGGACGAATGTTTCTAAGGAGGGGAGAATGTTATACCCCGTATTTCCAGAGTATATACGTGAGGGCGTGCGTATACAATTTGAGCCTTAAAGTAGGCAGAGGTTCGAATTTGTGCATAGCTACCAAAAAGTCGTTTTTACGAAGCGTTTCCACTGACTTTCGAAGGAAAATTCGGCTATGTCATTTATAATTTTTGCGGATTTTTAGAGAGGCGAAACATTTTGGACCAGCGGGAGGGTGACATGTGTCACCTCGCATTGGGCGTGAGAAGTGGGCGGAAAGGCAAGCAAAGGCACGTTTTTGTACCTTGGGTTAGGTAGGATATTTGTGCAAGTTGGTGTGGTAGATGGATAAGGTCCACATGGTTGAAATCTAGCCCTACTTGCACCACTTGTCTTCATCTTGGCCGTTGGTTGGCTTTCACTTGACCTATAAATACCCCTCTAGTTGAAGACATTCTTCATCCAAAAATTGAGCAATCTTTCTAAGTCTCAAACCCTCCCTCTCCCTCTTGTGATCTCGTCCGCCACACCTCCCCTCTTGAAGGCCCTTGGCGAAACCTACCCCCTTTGTAGAGGCTTGGCGTGGGGTACCACACCCCTGCCTAGTTGTTTTAAATATAATACCCCTTGTTGTGGTATAGAAATACTCTCCTTGTATTGTTATAATGCCCAAAATACTTTAGCCATATACCTTGTAGTATTCCCAAGGTTACACTTATACAAAAGCCCAGAAAATACTATTATACTTCCCTCAGTCGCAAAAACGAAACCCTAAGTAAATCTTCACCCGTAGTTGAAGTTTTAAGTAGAAATTGGTTAGAACTTCTAAGGGTTGTTTGGAGCGGGTTGGAGCGCACGGAGTAGGAGCTAAACCTTGCTCAGGATCGACATATAAACTCGGATAATTTTGGGCTTATCGAGGTAAACACTCTTGACCTTCTGTTGTAATTGGAAATTACATGTTGTAGGAGTATATAGTTAAGTATACTATATATATAGAACTGAACAACACTGTGCGGCAATGTCTTTTGACTTAAGCCTGAATAATACTTACGGCAATGTCTTGCGACTTAAGCCTGAATTGTAAGAACTGAGCTGAACTGTAATTACATAGGGCTGTATTACAGTAGACTCGTGTAGCATTACTGTGTAGTAGAATTGTACACGTCGGTTAGGCGTGTTAACTCCTCTTGAAGGCCCTTGGCGAAACCTACCCCACGCTGTAGAGGCTTGGCGTGGGGTACACACCCCCTAGCCTAGTTGTTTCGTATAATACCCTTGTTGTGGTATAGAAATACTCTCCTTGTATTGTTATAATGCCCAAATACTTTAGACATATACCTTGTAGTATTCCCAAGTTACAACATACAAAAGCCAGAAAATACTATTATACTTCCTCGATCCACAAAAGCGAAACCCTAAGTAAATCTTCACCGTAGTTGAAGTTTTAAGTAGAAGTTGGTTAGAACTTCTAAGGGTTGTTTGGAGGCGGAGTTGGAGCGCACGGAGTAGGAGCTAAACCTTGCTCGGGATCGACATATAAACTCGGATAATTTTGGGCTTATCGAGGTAAACACTCTTGACCTTACATTTGTAATTGGAAATTACATGTTGTAGGAGTATATAGTTAAGTATACTATATATATAGAACTGAACAACACTGTGCGGCAATGTCTTTTGACTTAAGCCTGAATAATACTTGCGGCAATGTCTTGCGACTTAAGCCTGAATTTTAAATGGCCCGAATTGTAATTACATAGGGCGGTATTACGGTGAACTTGTGTAGCATTCTTGTGTAGTAAAATTGTACACGTCGATTAGGCGTGTTAACCCCTGGTTGGCTTGGTAGCGGCCTCGATAAGGAGGAGATTTCTGTTGTCGCGGGAGAGTCTTTGCGAATTTTACGTAGAATTTTCTAAGTCGGGATCTAAAGATATTAATAGGCGCCTTGTGGCCTCTATAGGTTGAAGTACTACGTGTGGAGTGATCTGCTTGGCTTAAGGTGTGGCCAAGCGGTTTGAGGTACTTGGAGCGTTTTGCTATTAGTCGATAACCGTCGCGAGGTATGTGAACCTCTTCCTATCTGTTCTAGCATGATATGTGTATAACTATGTAGTACGGTGAGCGTACGTGTGTTAAATGTATTTGATTGTCTTTAAACATAAAGTGTTATAACGGCTTTATGGGAAGTTAGTTATAACGACTCTATGTAAATGAGAAATGCTTTGTGGTTTTAAAAGATAAGCGATTTGACTTATAACCATTTGGATGTAAAAGAACCTTGGAGTATTCTAAAAGATTAAGAAACCTTTTTGAAAGAAGTGTGTACTTGGTTTGAAAACATAAGAGTTATACCAGCTTTATGAGAAGTTAGGTGTAACGCCTTAAGAGAGATAAAAAGAATGGTTTAATGGTTTAGAAGTTAAGAGACTTATTCTTAAAGGATAAGAGACTTGACTTAATATGGATGTTTGTGTGAAACCTCATTCGTGAGTAATGAGTACTTGGTTTTGGAAGGAATAATGTTTCTTGATTTGGAAATCAGAATGTGTATCGACAAACCACTGCAGCGTTAATAAAGGAAAATGTGTTGAATAATTAAGTATTATTAAAACCAGTAGAAACCTCCATCTGCATAGAAGCTAAGATGAGACAAAATGATATTACATTTTTCTAGATCATGGCTGCTTAATAAGATTGATTATGAACAAGAATAACCTACTCGCCTATGGCATATGTTACTCAATTGTTTTAAAAGAGATTAAGACATTGAACTATGAAACTTTTCAAAAAGAGACTTGCGTAATTAAAATTAGGCAAACTGGAACCTTAGGGAAAAGAAAGGCATTGTGTTGTCTTAAAATGGTTTAAAGCATAAGGTGTTATAACAGCTTTATGGGAAGTTGGTTATAACGACCTTATGAAAACAAAAGAAAGGTTTTATCATTGGTTTTAACGTGGTAACTTGACTTTAAAAAAAAGAAAGTATGGAAGTTGTTTTGGTTTACTTAAAAGATATAAGTCACTCTATTTTTATACTACGGGTATCGGGTGACTTTTATAAAAGGAATAAATCTCTTTAAAAGGAATTTAACGTCGTACTTTAGGGTTAAAAACCGAACTTGGGCATAAAATGGAAGTACTTCGAGTTGTGTATAAACTTGCCTATGCTTGTTGTTGTGAAACTTGCCTATGCTTGTTGTTGTGAAACTTGCCTATGCTTGTTGTGATAGCCTTTGTTGTGCAAGAATTGTGTTTCTATACTCTGGCGTCTCTCGATGGAGGTCGGTTGACTTGTTGAGAACTTACTTGGGCGTGGCCGTGGTGGCGGATAAATTCCGCAGATGCGTTCTGTTGATAGTGTTACTTTTGTTAATCGCTTTGGACATCCGACACGATCGTAGCGCGCGGGTATGCTTCCTTTGATTCCGCCTTGTTGTCTTATTGTTTCCCTTTGGACATCTTGGACACGATCGTGGCGCGGGTATGCTTCCATTTGGAATGTTGTCTTATTTGCTCCCTTTGGACATCTTGACCGCGATCGTGGCGCGCGGGTATGCTTCGATTGGAATCTTTGTCTTGTTGTTTCCCTTGGACACGCGACACGATCGTAAGCGCGCGGGTATGCTTCCATTTGGAATGTTGTCTTATTTTTTCCCTTTGGACATACTGACACGATGCGTAGCGCGGGTATGCTCCCATTTGGATTGTTGTCTTGTTGTTATCATATCATAGGCTGGCGGTGAGGAAAGGTGCTCATGGCGAGGATTGATGTTGTGGGCGTGAGACCCTGAATTGATATAACTGTTATGTGTATGTACTGTAGTTTGGTTATCATACCTGTCTCCTGCTTTTATAGACAATTATGATTTCATTTCTGATATTTCTGATTTCACATACTTGGTACCTGTTGTACTGACCTCCTTCGGGGGGCTGCGTTCATGCCGCAGGTAGGAGTACATCGGTTGTCGATCCCCGCGTTTAGGATCTCATTTCAGCGTTTTGGGAAGCTCCGTTCCTTCGGAGGCTTATCTGTTGGTATGTTACCCTGAGTCTGTAGGTTCTTGTACATTCAGGGGTATGGCGGGGCCCTGTCCCGTCATAGTTGTTGTATAAACTCTTAGAAGTGCAGCCTTTGTGTGGGCAGGGTTTTGTAAAAGGATTAAACTGTTCGTTTTAAAAAGAGTTGTTTATATATATTTTATTGGAAGGTAACCGTTTGGTTGGCCTGTTTCATTATCTTGTCTCATGTTCATGTTTAAGTTTTTATTTCCGCTGGTTTTCTCTGATGTTGTATCACTAGGGTGCCCGGGGTAAGGCACCAGTCACGGGCCCGGGATCGGGTCGTGACACTTTTCTAACCTTTTGGTTAATAATCTTCCTAATACACTAAGGAAGAACACTTAAGAGTTTTGGAATTTTTTGGACAAAGTTTGGTTAAGGGAGATGGGTTATGCGCCGAACCGGGCAGTGGCCAGTGCCTTACCGGGCACCTAGTGATACAACATCGAGAAAACCAGCGGAAATAAAACTTTACATGAAATGAGAGACATAATAAATAAGCGAGGCCAACCCAGCGATTGCGCCGATATATATACATAAAACGACGATTATCCTTTTACAAATCACGCCACAACGATGCTCTGACCTCTAAGATTTACAACAACTATGACGGACGAGGCCCGCCATACCACGAATGTACAAGAACCTACAACTCGAGAACACATACAAAAGATAAGCCTCGGAGAAAGCGAGCTTCCAATCTGGCTGTGATCTAAGAGCGAGATCCACGGCCGATGTACCTGCACTGCGGCATGGCGAGAAGTCGATCGGCAATAAGTATGTGGCGTAAATCTTGTAAATGAAATCATAGCGATCTATATAAAGCGGGAGACATGAATGATAACCAAACTACGATCTACATATATCGATTATATCGAGTCGGTCTCGCGCCACCACATCAATCATGCCCGTGGAATGCCTTTCGCCGGCTGGCGATATGATATGATAACACCAAGTACACTGCACACCAAGTCTACGATGCCAAGTGTATTAACAATTCAAATGGAAGCATACGTGCGCTACGCATCGTGTCGATATGTCCAAAAGGGAACCACAAGACAACAATCAAAATGGAAGCATGCGTGCGCTACGCGTCGTCGATATGTCAAAAAACAATAAGACGGCATTCCAAATGAAACATACCGTGCGCTCGCATCGTGTCGATATGCCCAAAGGAAACAATAAGCGATATCAAAATGGAAGCATACGTGCGCTACGCATCGTGTCGATATGTCCAAGCGATTAGCAAAGTAACACAATCAGCGAGGCGTGCGTGGAATTTCTCGTCATTGCGGCGTGTCAGTAAGTTCTCAACAAGTCAACCGACCTCCATTGAGGCGCGGTAGTATAGAAACACAATTCTTGCACAACAAAGGCTATCACGACAAGCATAGGCAAGTTTTACAACAACAAGCATAGGCAAGTTCACAACAACAAGCATAGGCAAGTTTTGACAACTCAAAGTACCTTCGTTTTATGTCAAGTCGGGTTTTAACCTAAAGTACCACGTACTTTAAATACCTTTTAAAGAGATCCATTCCTTTTATAAAAGTCACCCGATACGTAGTATAAAAATAGAGTGACTTACATTTTAGGTAAACCAAAACACTTTTCTTTTAAAGTCAAGTTACCATTAAAATCAATGATAAACCACTTTTCATAAAGTCGTTATAACTAAACTTCCCATAAAACATTTATAACACTTTATGTTTTAAACCATTTTAAGACAAACAATGCCTTCCTTTTCCCTAGAGTTCGGTTGCCTAATTTCAATTACTCGGTCTCTTTTTAGAAAAGATTCATAACTCATAGTCTTAATCCTTTTAAAACAATTGAGTAACATATGTCTTATGTGTGGCGATTTATTCTTGTTTATAACCATCTTATTACTGACCATGATCTAGGAAATGTAATACAATTTTGTCTTATCTTAGCTTATGCAGATGGAGTTTCTCTTGGTTTTAATATCAATTAGTTATTTGTCAATACACTTTCCTTTATTAAGCTAACGTGGTTTGTTCGACACTTATTCTCATTTCGAAATCAAGTAAAACATTATTCTTTAAAACCAAGTACTCATTACTCACGAATGAGGTTTCACAATACTTTTAACAAAATGTTAATTACCAAGTAAAACAAGTTAAGTCTCTTATCTTTCAAGATCAAGTCTCTTAACTTCTACAATCAATGAACGATCTTTTACCTACATAGAGTCGTTATAACTAACTTCCCATAAAGCTATTATAACACCCATGTTTGGAACCAACCAAACTCATTTAGCACGTATGCGTCTGGTACTACATAGTTTACAAAACATCATGCTCGAAGGATAGGAAGAGGTTCACATACCTCGCGGCGATTATCGACGAAAGCAAAGCGCTCAGCGATCAGTAACGGCTAGCCTTTTCCACTCTTCAGTAGAATCGCTACTCGTAGTACTTCCACCTATAAGGCCTGGCGTCTATTAAATCTTAAACACAAGTTTCCATCTTTCTACGAGAAAATTCGCGACACCTCCCCACTGCGGCGTAAATCTCCTCTCTATCGAGTAGCTACCAAGCTTGACCGGGGGTTTACACGTCTAACGGGCGTGTACAATTCTACTACGATAATACTACAAGTCTCTTGTAACACGGTCTATGTAATTACAATTCGATTCGACTCTTTTATTCTTGGGCTTAAGTCAAAAGACATTGCCACAATACTAAGTAAAGTTCTATATATAGTATACTTCAACTATACATTCTAACATGTAATTTCCAATTACAATAGAAGGACAGTAGTGTTTACCTCGATAAGCCCAAAATTATCCAAGTATAAAGTCGATCCTGAGCAACGCTTAGCTCACCTCAGAGTGCTCGATCCGCTCCAAACAACCCAGAAGTTCTAACCAACTTCTACTCTAAAACTTCAACCAACAATGAAGATTTTCCTTAGGGTTTTGGTTTGAGACTAAAAAGGACAAAGGTAGTATTTAGTACTCTACTGAAGAGGTAACTTTTGGAATACTACAAGGTATAAGGCTAAGGTATTTTGGGCATTATAACAATACTTGGAGGAGTATTTCAATACCACAAGGGGTACCTCACGAGAACACCCAGGTAGGGGTGTGCTCTCGTAGAAGGCACTAGGAAGGGGAGTACCCTCTCGGCACTAGGCCTCGCGAAAAGGGGAGGAAGCTCACGCCTAGAGCACCAGAAAGGGAGGAAGGATTTTCAAGACTTGGTGATTTTAGGACTGGATGAAGTCTTCAAGCTTAGGGGGGGTATTTATAGCAAAACCAAAGGCCAACCAATGGCCAAGATCAAGCCATGTGCAAGGCAAGTGTAAGGCGAGATCAAGCCAAGTGCACCTAACCCTACTCACAAAACACTCACTGAAAACAAGCCACAAAGCAAGGCACAAATCAAGGAACCAATCGGCGAGGCCAACCATCCCTCTTGGGCCTTGATCGTCAAGCCACCCCTTTGCCTCGATGTGAGGTGACACGTATCACCCTCCGTTGGTCCAAAATGTTTCGTCTCTCGGAAAAATCCGCAAAATTATAAATGACATAGCGGAATTTTCCCTACGGCTAATGAAAGCGTTTAGTCGAAAGCGACTCTATCGGCACTTGTGCCCAAATTTCGATCTATGCCTAACTTAAGGCTCAAATTTGCGTCGTGCGTCCACGTACATACTGCGGAAATACGGTATAACATTCTCCCCTCGGAAACATTCGTCTGAATGTTCCTTCAAGTCTCAAAACAAACATGCGCCGATATAGTCTTCACTACTATACTTACTAAAACAATCATGCCACACACGGCCACAAAACACGTTCACTTCTCCTAACTCGTTGTACCGCTTCCGAACACTCGAACTCTTTCTAGTATCCGTACCACACTTAGTCAATGTACATTTCCAACCTTTGGAGTTACTACCTCGAACTTGGTCATCTTACTAACCGATCTCCCTTAAGGCCATTCGGCCTTCACGAACCGATTTTGGTAGAGCGTATCCACGAACTCATCGATGGTCACCTAAAGCGGGGCCTAGCATCCTCGTGACCTACCACTGCGGAACCACCTCGAACTGACCCGCAAAGCGGGCGCGGGTTGACCCTCAAATGGTCCTCAACCCGACCCACAACGCGCCACATTCTTGTTCCCGATCGGAACAATCTTACCAACACACGTCATGAAAGCTAACACTTCTATCTCGCATTACCCATGGACTTATCACACAAATAAATCCCACGTACTACGCACTCTGATAAAGGTCAAACATAAAATAAATCTTTTACTCATGCGACCTTACCTCTAAGGTCTCAATCGTGAAATAGTCTAAGGTTCACACTTCCATGCCCCGGGCTTACCCTTCTACACTCGCGGGTTTCTCAATCACATATTAGCACAAAGCTATCCGAACATAACACTTAACACATTATCTTAACATCAATACATACAAGTCTCAGAGGGTTAAGGATATACTGAAAATAGGCGGTTCAAAGGACCGCTAAAGCGGGAACTTCCATGACCTCTGCAGTGGCCCACGGTGTATGAACATCTGCCTACCTGTGGAAGGTGAAGAACCATGGCCCGATCTCGTAACTGTGCTATCCTACGGTGCTACCCACAGTGGACAGTTTCTCCCAAAATGGCCTGTGTCGCATGTAAAACATACTCCCGGACTAGCACGACACTCCACGTGGAGTCTACCACAGTCCTGGCGAGGTAGGGGTGGCCGGTTGGCTAACACCCTGCTCTCTCGAAAATCTGAACCCTTGGAGCCACGACACGCTCACGAATACTCTGGATGCCTTGAAGATTGTGGAGGACCACTCTGCCTTGGCGGAGGCGCATAACTAGTCTGCTTCTTGGCGATGCGCCTCGAAAGTCACCAAAGGACCTGCTGTTACGGCCTCTTTTCGCGACCACTGGTCATTCCGTCGATCTCTCGTGCCTCGCATCGGTGCATGAGCTGCGTGCGGGCAATGTCCATGCGGTGAAGAGCTACACCGAACAAGCCTCTGTCAAGTAATCATCTAGCCGGTGGCGTGGCGGTGCACTCTATCCTCCATGGTTGCCACTAAAGCGGGGACATACCGAGGCAACGAGTCAAACTCACGTTGTACTCGGCTATGCGCGGATTACGCCTCGGCATCATAAATCTGTCGGTCCGTGCCCTCCTCATCTGCGGAGGCAAGAAGTGAGTGAGGAATGCCTCTGAGAATTCGTCACATACTGCTGGAAGTGCATGCTCTCCCCGGGACAACTCCCACGAATCAAACCAGTCGACTGCGGTATCACGCAGCCGATTGAACCTAAGACCACTGACTCGGTCTCCGAAGCCTTGATCACTCTCATGACCGGCTAGCTGCGGATGAACTCCTGCGGATCATCCTCGGGCCTCGACCCATAAAACTACGGCGGGCTCTGACTCGAGAAAGTCCGTAGCCTCAAACTATACGCTCGGGGTGAACGGCGGTGCTCTGAGGCTGGGCTGCTGCGTCGGCCTATCCTCATGCGGCCATGACCACGGCGGCAAGCGGCCATCTCCTTGTACCCCATCTCATCTGCTCCGGTGTGAGGCGGAGGCTCAGTCTTGTGGTCTCGGCGACCACTGCTGCGACTCTAAACTCTGCTTGAAATTTGGCGGCGTCGAAAACTCGTCGTCTGAAGCACAATCTCGGTCTGAGGCCAGGGCTGCGCCCTCGTACTCCTCTGTATCTCACTAGCGGCTCCTCGGCTGCCTTGCCCTCGGGCTCTGGTTGCCTTGCGGAGGCATAGCGGTAAAAGCGAGATACGTCGGAGGGTCGACTTACAGGCACGATCTCTAAGGAATGAGAAGAATGAAACCAATCCTAAATGTCCTATAGCCTCACGATTATAGATGTGGTGCCTGACACGCGATAATCAAGACTACTAGACACGCGATGCGTAGACACTTTCAGAGGATTAAGCGCCACGATACCACTTATGCGCCCGAACCGGGCGTGGTAGTGCCTTACCGGGCACCCTAGTGATACAACATCGAGAAAACCAGCGGAAATAAAAACTTTACACATGAAATGAGAGACATAATAAATAAGCAGGCCAACCCAGCGATTGCCTTGTATATATACATAAAACCGACGAGTTATCCTTTTACAAACCACGCTTACAAGTGATTACTCTGGACCTAAGATTTACAACAACTATGACGGGACGGGGCCGCCATACCACAGAATGTACAAGAACCTACAACTCGGGGAACACATACCAAAAGATAAGCCTCAGAGAAAGCGGAGCTTCCGTCTGTTGGCTGTGATCCTAGGCGAGGATCCACGGCCGATGTACCTACTGCGGCATGAGCGGCCACGAAGGAGTCGATCTGGCCAATTGCAGTATGTGAAGCGTAAAATCGTAAATGAAATCATAGAAGTCTATATAAAGCGGGAGACATGAATGATAACCAAACTACGATGCACGTATATCGATTATATCAAGTCGTGGTCTCGCGCCTTCATCAATCATGCGTGGAATGCCTTCGCCATTGGCGATCATGATATGATAACACAAGAAGTACACTGCGCACCAAGTCTACACGATGCAAAGGCGTATTAACAATTCAAATGGAAGCATACGTGCGCTACGCATCGTGTCGGTATGTCGAAAAGGAACCACAAGGCAAAGATCAAAATGGAAGCATACGTGCGCTACGCATCGTGTCGGTATGTCCAAAAGGAAACAATAAGACAACATTCCAAATGGAAACATACGTGCGCTACGCATCGTGTCGGTATGCCCAAGGAAACAATAAAGCGATATCAAAATGGAAGCATACGTGCGGCTACGCATCGTGTCGGTATGTCGGCGATTAGCAAAGTAACACAATCAGCGAGCGTGCGGTGGAATTTCTCGTCATTTAGGCATGTCCAAGTAAGTTCTCAACAAGTCAACCGACCCTCCATTGAGGCGCGGTAGTATAGAAACACAATTCTTGCACAACAAAGGCTATCACGACAAGCGTAGGCAAGTTTTACAACAACAAGCATAGGCAAGTTCACAACAACAAGCATAGGCAAGTTTTACAACAACTCAAAGTACCTTCATTTTATGTCAAGGTCGGGTTTTAACCTAAAGTACCACGTACTTTAAATACCTTTTAAAAGAGATCCATTCCTTTTATAAAGTCACCCGATACCGTAGTATAAAAATAGAGTGACTTACATTTTTAGGTAAACCAAAACACTTTTCTTTTAAAGTCAAGTTACCACATTAAAATCAATGATAAACCCTTTTTCATAAAGTCGTTATAACTAAACTTCCCGTAAAGTTTGTTATAACACTTTATGTTTTAAACCATTTTAAGACAAACAATGCCTTCCTTTTCCTAGAGTTCGGTTGCCTAATTTCAATTACTCAGGTCTCTTTTTAGAAAAGATTCATAACTCATAGTCTTAATCCTTTTAAAACAATTGAGTAACATATGTCTTATGTGTGGCGATTTATTCTTGTTTATAACCATCTTATTCTGACCATGATCTAGGAAATGTAATACAATTTTGTCTTATCTTAGCTTCATGCGGATGGAGGTTTCTCTGGTTTTAATATCAATTAGTTATTTGTCAATACACTTTCCTTTATTAAGCGCTTGTGGTTTGTTAAACACTTATTCTCATTTCAAATCGGTAAAACATTATTCTTTAAAACCAAGTACTCATTACTCACGAATGAGGTTTCACAATACTTTTAACAAAATGTTAATTACCAAGTAAAACAAGTTAAGTCTCTTATCTTTCAAGATCAAGTCTCTTAACTTCTACAATCAATGAACGATCTTTTACCTACATAGAGTCGTTAAAACTAACTTCCCATAAAGCTATTATAACACTATGTTTGGAACCAACCAAACTCATTTAGCACGTATGCGTCTGCGTACTACATAGTTTACAAAACATCATGCTCGAAGGATAGGAAGAGGTTCACATACCTCGCGACGATTATCGACAAGAAGCAAAACGCTCCACAGTACTGTAACCCGGCTAGCCTTTTCCACTCTTCAAGTAGAATACGCTACTCGTAGTACTTCCACCTATAAGGCCACAAACGTCTATTAAATCTTAAACACAAGTTTCCATCTTTCTCCAGAAAATTCGGCACCTCCCCACATGGCGTAAATCTCCTCCTCTATCGGTAGGCTACCAAGCCAACCAGGGGTTTACACGTCTAACGGGCGTGTACAATTCTACTACACGGTAATACTACACATGTCTCGTAACACGATCTATGTAATTACAATTGATTCGACTCTTTATTCTTGAGCTTAAGTCAAAAGACATTGCCACGATACTAAGTTGATTCTATATATAGTATACTTCAACTATACATTCTAACATGTAATTTCCAATTACAATAGAAGGACAGTAGTGTTTACATCGATAAGCCCAAAATTATCCAAGTATAAAGTCTATCCTGAGCAACGCTTAGCTCTACTACGAGTGCTCCATCGCTCCAAACAACCCTTAGATGTTCTAACCAACTTACTCTAAAACTTGACCAACAATGAAGATTTTCCTTAGGGTTTTGGTTTGAGACTAAAAAGGACAAAAGGTAGTATTTAGTACTCTCGCAACGTGGTAAATTTGGGAATACTAAAAGGTATAAGGCTAAGGTATTTTGGGCATTATAACAATACTTGCAGGATTATTTCAATCCAACAAACGGGGGTACCTCACGAGAACACCCCAAGGTAGGGGGGGGGTGTGCTCTCGGTGAGCCACTAGGAAGGGAGTACCCTCTCGGCCACTAGGCCTCACGAAAAGGGGGAGGGGGAAGCTCACGGCTAGAGCACAAGAAAGGGAGGAAGGATTTTCAAGACTTGGTGATTTTAGGAATGGATGAAGTCTTCAAGCTTAGGGGGGGTATTTATAGCAAAACCAAAGGCCAACCAATGGCCAAGATCAAGCCATGTGCAAGGCAAGTGTAAGGCCAAGATCAAGCCAAGTGCACCCTAACCCTACTCCACAAAACACTCCATAAAACAAGCCACAAAGCAAGGCACAAATCAAGGAACCAATCGGCGAGGCCAACCATCCTCTTGGGCCTTGATCGTCCAAGCCACCCCACTTGCCTCCAATGTGAGGGTGACACATATCACCCTCCGTTGGTCCAAAATGTTCGTCTCTCGGAAAAATCCAAAAATTATAAATGACATAGCGGAATTTTCCTACGAAGTTGTGGAAAGCGTTCGTCTAAACACGACTCTATTCGGCACTTGTGCCCAAATTTCGGTCCTATGCCTAACTTAAGGCTCAAATTTCGTACGTACGTTCACACGTACATACTCTGGAAATACGGGGTATAACATGGGTGTGGGATGAGAACTATCAAGAGGGGAGAGTTTCGCAAGAGGTACTAGGAAGGGGTGTTTGGGCGAGATCTTCTCAAAGGGGCGAAGGATTTTAAGACTTGGAAATTGTTTTGTGGATGAAGAAGTCTTGCACTGAGGGGTATTTATAGAACCACCAAGGGCCAAGATTAAAACAAATGAAGGGTGAAAATTTGGATCCATGTGAAGAATGAGGTCTTCCAACCAAGTGTCCACCACAATGTTGGGACATATGTCCACCACAACCTTGGGACATATGTCCCCCACAACAAAGAGCCATGTGGCCTTCCACTAGGCATAAAAAAACGTCCCTACCTACCTCCACTCACCCAAAGAAATATCTTCCAAGACTTGACCATTTGACCTTGTCCACTTGGCCAACATTTTCGTCCAACCCATGCCAACTAAGGGTGACACATGTCGCCCTCCTATTGGTCCAAAATATTTCGTCTCTCGGAAAAATACGTAATCGGTTAAAATATTAAAAACGTAGAATTTCCTTCACAAGGTTCGGAATCTTTTCCGTCGAAAGTTCACAATTTCATCCTTAACCTAATTAGGGCTTGAATATTCGTACGTACGTCCTCGCATACATAATCTGGAAATACGGGGTATAACATATATTCAGGAAGGTGACCGTTTTGGTTAGCCTGTTTCATACTTTATGTCTTGTCTCATGTTTTAGTTTTTTTATTTCCGCTGATTTTCTCTGATGTTGTATCACTAGGGTGCCCGGGGTAAGGCACCAGTCACGGGCCCGGGAGGAAGTGCAGATCGCCGATAGGCTGGTTTGATGTGGGCGAGGTGCAGTTAGTGGGACCAGACTTGATACATCAGGCAGTGGATAAGGTGAAGCTTATCGAGGCGGCTATTAATGACTCGAGTCGGCAGAAGTCGTATGCAGATCATCGTCATCGACATCTGGAGTTTGAGGTTGATGATTGGGTTTTCCTGAAGGTGTCACCCATGAAGGGTGTGATGAGGTTTGGGAAGAAAGGAAAGCTCAGCCCAAGGTACATTGGGCCTTATCAGTTGTCGCGAGGGTAAGCAAGTTGCTATGAGTTGGATCTGCCGTCCGATCTGGAGGCAGTGCATCCGGTTTTTCATGTTTCTATGCTGAGGAGATGTATCGGGGATCCATCTAGAGTGCACCCGATTGACGATGTCCAGGTGATCGAGGGATTATCGTATGAGGAGAGTCCCATAGCGATACTCGATCCTCAGGTTAGGCGACTGCGGACGAAGGATGTGGCTTCCGTCAAGGTCTTATGGCGGAACGAGAACAGAGAGGAGATGACGTGGGAAGAAGAGGAGGACATGAGGCAGAAGTATCCTCACTTATTCCCCACACCCCCAGGTAACTCCCTTTCCTACTTGCTGGTTTTAATTTTCATATGTGCTTAAGTGTTGTGTTGTGGCCATGTGTGGCATTTGCAAATTGTTTAAGTTGCGCGGAACTATATCGTTACCTGTCATGAGAAGGAACATTCGGGACGAATGTTTCTAAGGAGGGGAGAATGTTATACCCCGTATTTTCCAGAGTATGTATGTGAGGACGTACGTACATTTGTACAAACCCTAATTATGTTAAGAATGAGATTGTAAACTTTCAACGGAAAAGATTCCGAACCTTGTAAAGGAAATTCTACGTTTTTAATATTTTAACCGATTACGGATTTTTTCCGAGAGACGAATATTTTGGACCAATAGGAGGGCGACATGTGTCACCCTTAGTTGGCATGGGTTGGACGAAATGGTGGCCTAGTGGACAAGTCAAATGGTCAAGTCTTGCAAGATATTTTTGGGTTAGTGGGGGTAGGTATTTTGGACGGTTTCTTGTGCAAGTGGAGGGCCACATGGCTCATTGTTGTGGGGGACATATGTCCCAATGTTGTGGTGGACATATGTCCCAAGGTTGTGGTGAACACTTGGTGGAAGACTCCACTCACACAAGCTATCTAATCTACACCCTCCATTTGTTTTAATCTTGGCCCTTGGTGGTCCTATAAATACCCCCCTCTTGTGCAAGACTTCTTCATCCACAAACACAACTTCCAAGTCTCAAAATCCTTCCCTCTAGTAGTGTTCTCGTCCAAGTCCTCTCCCCCCCCCTCCTTTTTCCTAGTTGTCTCGTCCGAAGCAACACCCCTTGGTAGAAAAATATTCTCCAAGTATTGTTACTATCCCAAAATACCTTAGCCATATACCTTGTAGTATTCCAAGGTCACCTCTATACTAAAAGCCCAGAAATACTACCTTATATCCATTAGTCACTAAACGAAACCCTAGGGAAATCTTCATAGTGGGTTGAAGTATTAAGTAGAAGTTGTTTAGAAACTTCTAAGGGTTTCTTGGAGCTATCGGAGCATGCAGAATATGAGCTAAACCTTGCTCAGGATCGACATTTAATCTTGGATAATTTTGGGCTTGTCGAGGTAAATATCTTGTCCTTCTATTGTAATTGGAGATTACATACTGTAGTTGTATAGAAATAAGTATAAGTTATATAGAAGGAGGGTATAAAAGAAGAGAATTGAACTGTACTTACATAGAATTTGTATTCTGATGAACTTGAGTAGTTTGTGGGTAGGGAAGTCTGCCCAATTTTTCGTAGAATTAAGAACCTACCTTAGAATATTCTACAGAGTAGTCTAGACGTTGATAGACGTATTTGACTATCATAGGTTGATACTCTGCGCGCGACATATTCGACTTGGCAGGTGGATTTCGCCGAGGAGGTATGTGATTCTCCCTATCCTCTTGAGCATAATATTTTAAAATATATATATAGTACGGTAGCGTCGTGTGTTAACTGAAGAGGGTTTTCCGTGTCGTCTTTTGACTTGAGTCTAAATAATAAGAACCTTGAAGTATTTCAAAAGAATTATGAATCATTTTTGAAAGAAGAGTAATACTTGGTTTTTAAACAAAAAAGCTTAAGAGTTATACTAGCTTTATGGGAAGTTAGGTATAACGACTTAAGAAAGATAAAAGGAACGGTTTACTTATGTGTTTATGAAAGACTTGTATTGATTTCTGGAAAGTATTGTAAGGTGGTTTGATGAGTAGACATATTATGATGCTACGTGTGTTAGTGTCTTGTAACGTTTGTATAAGAGGTTATTCTTATTGTGCTTATGTTGTTTAACGATAAGCCGTTATGTTAGTATTGTACCACTCACCTCTTGACATGTTATCGGGGTTAAGCGCCCCGATCACGAGGATGCCTCGTGCGGGTCGGGGACCTATGCGGAGCTACGAGAGTTCCAGGTTAGTGTGCGAGGAATACCTCATGCGGTCTATGTGGCCATGCGGACTACGAGAGTCGGGGCGATGCCGAGTAGCTACCCTCGATGCGGGGAATACCTCATGCGGGCCTAGGTGGCCTATGCGGACTGCGGGAGTCCAGGATTAGGCATGCATAATGATACTATGGGCGATTGGCCTTGCTTCGATCATTCGCGGCCTAGAAAAGACCTGTTACAGTTTACCTAGTATTGCTCTTGTTTGTGATGTGGCACTATGTGCAGTTAACTCGGTTGTTTTCATACATACTTGTGAATTGGTTTTATAAAATGTTAAGGTTTTATATATGTATATGTATCTGTACTTTACAGTTTCACATACTTGGTACCTGTTGTACTGACCTCCTTCGGGGGGCTGCGTTCATGCCGCAGGTAAAGGGAAGCAGGTGGTAGATCCTCATTCTTAGGATCCTTACTCTGGTGTCAGGAGCTCCATTTCTCCGGAGGCTCGACTTTTGGTACGACTCTCCCTGGTGTTGTAGATATTTTGTACGTTCAGGGTATGGCGGGGCCCTGTCCCGCCATAGTAGTTTACATTTCCTAGAGGTCTGTAGTCCTGTTGTAAAGTTGGGATGTAACTGCCAGACTTGGTATATATATATATATGCCGAAAGACAACTTTTTCTCAGATAAACTGTTTCTCATTTCATATTATTTCATGTCTTGTTTTTATATTCCGCTGATTTCTCTGATGTATGTCTACTTGGGTGCCCGGGTAAGGCACCAGTCACGGGCCCGGGATCGGGTCGTGACAGGGTATAGTGTGACTTTTGTGTGAGTAACTTGACTATGTTGGCTTGTGATAGCCTTTTAATACTTTCTTGTTGGTTTGATAAGTAAACATGTTATGATGCTACGTGTGTTAGTGTCTTGTGATGTTTGTGTAAGGGGGTTATTCTTGTTGTGCTTACGTTGTTAAACGATAAGCCCGTTGTACTGGTATTATATCACATACCCCCCTGACTTGTTATGATGCCGAGGATTTGCCACCCTCGATGCGAGGAATACCTCATGCGGGTCCATGCGACCTATGCGGAGCTGCGGGAGTTCCAGGATTGATCACTCCGGGTGTGTTCTGGCCGTCACGAGGAATACCTCATGCGGTCCAGGTGACTATGCGGACTTCGGGGGTCCAGGATGATGCCGCGGGTTAGCTACCCCCGATGCGAGGAATACCTCATGCGGACCTAGGTGGTCTATGCGGACTGCGGGAGTTCCAGGATTAGGCTCGCATAATGATACTATGGGCGATTGGCCTTGCTTCGATCATTAGCGGCCTAGAAAAGACCAGTTACGTTATATCTATTTTGCTCTTGTTTATGCTGTGGCACTATGTGCAGTTAAATTGGTTGTTCGTACGTATTTGTAATTGGTTTTAAAAATGTTATGATTTTATTTCAGTACTTTACAGTTTCACATACTTGGTACCTGTTGTACTGACCTCCTTCGGGGGGCTGCGTTCATGCCGCAGGTAGAGGTACACCAGTTGTTGATCCTCGCTCATAGGATCACAGTTCAGCGTTTTGGGAAGCTCCGTTTCTCCGGAGGCTTATCTTGTGGTATGATTCCCTGAGAGTGTAGGTTCTTATACATTCAGGGGTATGGCGGGGCCCTGTCCCGTCGTTGTTGTTATAAAACTCTTAGAGGTCTGTAGTACTGTTGTGGGCAGGGTTTGTAAAAGGGATGTAACTGTTCAAGTTTTTATTTATATATACAGAAAGGTAACCGTTTTGGTTAGCCTATTTTCTTATTTCACTGTTTATCTTTTATGAGTTTTTATTTCCGCTGATTTTCTCTGATGTTGTATCACTAGGGTGCCCGGGGTAAGGCACCAGTCACGAGCCCGGGGTCGGGTCGTGACAAGATGCGTAAGCTATAACCTTGCCCTGCTGCATCAACACACATCCAAGCCCGATGCCCGACGCATCACAATAAACCACATAGGCGTGCGGACCTGCGGAAGAGTAAGCTGGGCGGTCGTCAACCTCTCCTTCAGTAACTGGAAGCCCTCCTCACAAGCATCCGTCCACTGAAACTTAGCTGCCTTCTGAGTCAGCTTGGTCAAAGGTGTTGAAATAGAAGCAAACTTCTCCACAAACCTCCGGTAGTAACCCACAAGGCCCAAAAAGTTGTGCACCTCTGTCAGGGTAGTAGGTCTAGGCCAACTCCTAACTGCCTCGATATTTGTCGTATCCACCCGAATACCATCGGCCCCGACAATGTGCCCCAGAAACGCCACCGAAGCCAACCAAAACTCACACTTCAAAAACTTGGCATACAGGCTGGTCTGGAGAACTCAAAGACGCCTCAAATGCTCGCGTGCTCTGCTCGGCGAGAATAAATCAAGATGTCATCAATGAATACTATCACAAACGTATCCAAAAATGGCTTGAACACTCGGTTCATCAAATCCATAAATATTGTCGGAACATTGGTCAAGCCGAAAGACATGACCCTGAACTCATAGTGCGTCTGGGTCGGGAATGCGATCTAGGGACATCCGTCTCCCTGCTCGCTTTTTGATGGTAACCAGATCGCAGGTCTATCTTGGAGAAACACCTCGCACCCTGCAACTGGTCGAACAAGTCATCTGTCACGACCCGACCCCGGGCCCGCGACTGGTGCCCTACCTGGGCACCCCTTTCGGTATACATCAGAGAATAGCAGCGGAACATACACAACTTATAAAATGCTTAAACATAAAATAATAACAGGCTAGCCGATAAGGCCACCTTCCGTACAATATACGCAATAAAACAATACATTTTTTTTCTTTACAACCCAATCCACAAATGTGACTACAGACCTCTAAGAATAACAACTCTGGCGGGACAGGGCCCCGCCATACCCCTGAATGTACAACGACCGACAATACCAGGGATAAGCCTCCGGAATAAAGGAGCTTCTCAACAGCTGAACAGTGATCCTAAGAGCGAGGATCAGCAACCTGTACTCTACCTGCGACATGAACGCAACCCCCCTTCAACATACTTAAAGTCTCTTAACTTTTGAAAACCAAGATATCCTTAATATTTAAACAAGTGAGTTAATTCCCTAACTCAATCAACTTGGACATTCTTAAAATAAGCCAAGGATATCAAATAGGCCTAGATTGTCAAAATCTTATACGTCTACCGTACTATACATTTACAACTTATTCATGCTCAAGAGATAAGAAAGTTCCACATACCTCTTCGGTTTAATCCACTTGTTAAGTCCAATTCGCCGTACGTAGTATGTCAACCTATAATGACCATAGTACGTCTATTAACTTCTAGTTTCAAACATAGAATATTCCAAGTGCAAAATCCCTAAATTCTACGGAAAATCGGACAGCACTTCCTTTGTTTCTATATACTTTGCCACCTTTTTCAAGGCCGAATTCAATAACCAAACATGCCACATTTAAGGCCCAACAAAGTAGCTAACAATAGGGGATTACACGCTTAATCAAGAAATGTAAAATTCCGCCCCACAATATATAACAAACTAGTCTAAACTACAATGTCAATTCGGCAATTTGGGCAACAATACCAATTCTTATCCAATTTCCATTTCAATCCAAGTTGTTAGCATAACATGATATCAAGTCGCAATCGATTATAACTATTATAATCTTCAAGTAAGTAGCATGCGACGATTCTAATAAACGACCAAATTGTAATTCAATTTCAAATGACTCAACATGTCATTTTCGGATTTTGAGCTTCCAAATTTCCATAACACTTATCAAAATTCATAACACATATCACATGATCATTTCTAACTTATAATAACATGGAATCTTCAATTACAAAAGTAAGACAAAGGTTATACCTCATTTAGCCAAAACATGATCCAAGACTACAAGTCGATCCTTAGCAACTTTAGCTCCTCCTTTCGACGTTCCAATCCACTCCAAGCAACCCTTAGAAGCTTATGAAGAACTCATCTTCAAGTTCCAACTTCAAAGTTAAAGAACTCCTTAACTTTCCGCCTTGCGACTAATACGAAAATGCCATTTTTACGGAATCTTTCTATAGAGATACACTTACAATACCCTTAGGTACCTTGGTTTAAATTATGGAACTTAATGGACAACAATTGAAAATTGTTGTTGTAACGACCCGTTCCGGGGCCCGTTACTGGTGCCTTACCCCGGGCACCCTAGCGATACATACATCAGAGAAAATCAGCGGAACATACAACATGAGTCATTATACAAGAGATATAATAAATAAACAGGCCAACCAAAACGGTTGCCTTCAGTATATACATAAAACCTGAACAGTTTAATCCTTTTACAACCCCGCCACAACAAGATTACTCTGCACCTCTAAGATATCTGATGACTATGACGGACGGGGCCGCCATACCCCACGAATGTACAAGAACCTACAACTCGAGAACACACCAAAGATAAGCCTCGGAGAAAGCGGGCTTCAAATCTGCTTGTGATCCTATGGCGAGGATCCACGGCCGTGTACCTCTACTGCGGCGTGAACGCGGCCCCGAGGTCGAGACAACAGTACCAGTATGTGAAGCATCAATCGTAAATGAAATCATACTAGTCTATATAAAGCGGGAGACATGTATGATAACCAAACTACGATTCACAACATAAAGCGATCATCACTCGATATAACTATGGGTCTCACGCCACAACATCAATCGAGTTCGCATTATGGCGCGTGCCGGAATCTGCGCCGGTGTAGACATGTCCATGATGCAACAACAATACCAATGTCCGTAGCCCACATGCCGGAATTCTGCGCCGGTGTAGACATGTCCATGTGACCTCAACAACAAGACAGCAATCCAAATGGAAGCATACGTGCGCTACGCGTCGTGTCAGTATGTCCAAAGGGAAACAATAAGACAACTTTCCAAACGGACGCATACCCGTGCGCTACGCATCGTGTCAGTATGTCCAAAAGGAAATCACAAGGCGATAATCGAAATGGAAACATACCCGTGCGCTACGCATCGTGTCAGTATATCCAAAGCGATTAACCACAAGACCTTAACCAAAATGGAAGCATACCCGTGCGCTACGCATCGTGTCAGTATGTCCAAAGTGATTAACAACAATAATACTATCAGCGAGGCGTGCTGTGGAATTTCTCGTCGCTGTACGACGTCCAGTAAGTTCTCAACAAGTCAACCGACCCTCCATCGAGAGACGCGGTAACACAGAAATACAACGCTTTGCACAACAAAGGTTATCACAATAAGCATAGCCAAGCTTCACAATAACAAGCATAGGCAAGTTTCACAACAACACAATGTACTTTCATTTTATACCAAAGTCCGGGTTTTTAACCCCAAAGTACTACATACGTAAGTTCTTTTAAAAGAGATCCATTTCTTTTATAAAAGTCACCCGATACCCGTAGTATTAGAATGACCAACCCACCTTCCTTTTCAAAACCAAGTAACAACATTCTTTTCCTAAGTTCGGTTTGCCTAGTTTCATTACTCAAGCTTCTCATTTTCAAATGGTTTCATAGTTCCCAAACTTAATCACTTGATTCCTTTTAGAACAATTAAGTAACATATGTCATATATGTGAGTAGTTTATTCTTGTTTATAACGATCTTATTACATGACCATGATCTAGAAAATGTAATATCATTTTGTCTTATCTTAGCTTCATGCGGATGGAGGTTTCTCTTGGTTTTAATACAACATCATTATTCAATACATTTTCCTTTTTAACTGCGGTGGTGCGCCGATACACATTCGATTCGAAATCGGTAAAACATTATCCCTTTAAAAACCAAGTACTCATTACTCACGAATGAGGTTTCACAAACATCCACATTAAAACAAATAAGTTAAGTCTCTTATCTTATAAGATCAAGTCTCTTAACTTCTAACATCAGAAACCATTTTCACTTACATAAGGTCGTTATAACTAACTTCCCATAAAGCTATTATAACACCCTATGTTTTAAACCAACCAAATCACTTAGCACGTATGCGTCTACCGTACTACATAGTTCACAACAATCATGCTAGAAAAGATAGGAAGAGGTTCACATACCTCGCGACGATTTATCGACAATAAGCAAAATGCTCCAAATCTACAACCTCGCTAGCCCTTTCCACTCGAGTAGAATCGCTATTCTCGATCTTTCACCTATAAAGGTCACAAACGTCTATTAACCCCAAAACACAAGTTTCTATCTTTCTATAGAAAATTCGAAGACCTCCCGCATGACAGCGTAAATCTCCTCTCTATCGAGGCTACCAAGCCAACCGGGGTTTACACGCCTAACGGACGTGTACAATACTACACAAGTCTCTTGCAATCTGATCTATGTAAATACTGATTCGATTCGGTTCTTTATTCTTCAGCTTAAGTCAAAAGACATTGCGAATACTAAGTATAGTTCCATATATAGTATACTTCAACTATATATTCTAACAAACATGTAATTTCCAATTACAATAGAGGACAAGATAATTACCTTGATAAGCCCAAAATTATCCAAGTTATAATGTCGATCCCGAGCATGGTTTAGCTCGCTCAGTGCGCTCCAAACCACTCCAAACAACCCTTAGAAGTTCTAACCAACTTCTACTCACATACTTGACCAACTATGAAGATTTCCTTAGGGTTTGGTTTGAGACTAAAAGGACAAAAGGTAGTATTTCAGGACTCTACGTAAAGAGGTATCTTTGGAATACTACAAGGTACAAGGCTAAGGTATTTTGGGCATTACAACAATACTAGGGAGTATTTCTATACCACAACAAGGGTATTATACGAAAACAACTAGGCAGGGGTACCCGGCTAGACCTCATGAGGAGGGGAGACCTGCGGCCAAAGGCCACTTTCAAGGAGAGGAGCTCTTGGACGAGTCAACAAGAGGGAGGAGGATTCAAGACTTGGAAACATTTGTGGATGAATGAAGTCTTCAAAGGGGGTATTTATAGCAAACCCAAATGCCAACGATGGCCAAGATCAAGCCATGTGCAAGGCAAGTGTAAGGCCTTGATCAAGCCAAGTGCACCCTAACCCCTACTCCACAAAACATGGCACAAGACAAGCCACAAAACAAGGCCAAAACAAGGCACAAAACAAGGAACCAATAGGGCCAAAAACGTGAGCCACAAAGACAATCCAATACGTGAACCAATCGTTCACTGACGCCACAAGCTTCGATGTGAGGTGACACATGTCACCCTCCGTTGGTCCAAAATGTTTTCTCTCGGAAAAATCCGCAAAAATTAAAAAGGACATAGCGGAATTTTCCTACGAAAGGTGTGGAAACGTTTCGTCGGAACGACTCTAGTCGGCACTGTGCCCAAATGTAACCGGCCCGAGCCACCAGGCGGGGTGACACGTGTCACCCTCCTAATGGCCCTCATAAAGCGTCTTTGAAAAAATCCACAATACGGAAATCTCAACAACAAAGCGGTCCCCACAAAACCGTAAATTTCTCCCGTGGGCCCCACGTGACCATTTCCGAAAATAAAATCTCAAAATTCTAATATAATCTATAAAGTCTAAATACCAAATCTGGGAATCCAATTCCCATTAACGAACCTTTTTCTTCACAAAAAACCGGAAACTTTTCCGTCGAAAACTCACATCTTTCTTTCTTTTCAAAAATTTTTACTTAAGCTCGCACGTACTTCCTCACATACATACCCTGCAACTACGGGGTATAACATTATCCCCTCCTTAGAAACATTCGTCCGAATGTTCCTTCTCAAGACGGATATCGATGAAGTTCCTCTAACAAGTTGTCGGTACGCGACTTGGCATGAAATAACACGTTATCTTCCTTCCTTACTCGTCGTGCCCTTCTCGAACACTTGAACTCTCGGTCACGTACCATACATCAGTCATTACTTGGTTCGAAAATCTGCGGAGTCACTACCTCCAAACTTGGTCATCTTACTAACCTCAAACTTCCTTAAGGCCATTCCCGGCCTTTACGAACCGCTTCTGGTCGAACGCGTCCACGAACTCATACGATGATCATACAAACTTGGGCCTAGCATCCTCGTGACCCTACCACCTGGCGGGACCACCCAGAACTGGCCCCACCCCAAACCGGGTTACGGTTTGACCCGCAAATGGTCCTAAACCTGACCCCCAACCGCGCCAAACTCTTGTCCTCCGATCCGGAACAATCTTACTAATTCTCATCATGAAAGCTACCACTTCCATCTCACACTACCCACGGACTTATCACACAAATAAATCCCACGTATACTACTACTCTGATAAGGGTCAAAAATAAAACGAATCCTTTACTCAAGACGACCTTACCTCTAAGGTCTCAGTCGTGAAATAGTCTAAGGTTCACACTTACCATGCCTCCATACGAATCCTTCCAACTAACCATGCATTTTAACTCACACATATCACAATGCTATCCGTACATAGCACACAATAATGAGATCATCATAACAAGCATACCAAAACTCTAGAGGGTTAAGGATATACACAGCTACCGCTCCACTCTAATCATAGGCACCACTGCAGGCGTATAGGTATGAAGGTGATGAACCAGCCACAGATCTGAAGGTCGAGTCGTAACATCCGCTTCCCTTGGTAGGACAGTTCCGCAAAATGGCCACCTGGCCGCATGCAAAACAAACTCCCAATCTAGCACGACACTCTCCAAAATGGAGTCTACCACAATGGTCACAACGAGGTAGGGGTGGCTTGGTGGTTAACACCCCGCTCTGCGAAAATCTGAACCTGGAGCCACGACACGCTCACGAAGGCGGTGGAGGACCACTGCATGCGGTGGGGGTATATAACTAGCTTCTTCTTGGCGGTCCGCCTCGAAAGCCACCAAGGACCTGCGAGTCCCGGCCTCTTCTGGCGATCCAGTCGTTAGTCGACCCCTCCGTGCCTCACATCCTAGTGCATGAGCTCGCATGCGGGCAATGTCGTGCGGTGAAGAAACACCGCGCAAGATTCGGCCATATAATCATCAAGCGGTGACGTGGCGATGCACCTATCCTCCATATCTGCAACTAGCGCAGGGACATATCGAGCCAAAGAATCGAACTCGACATTGTACTCCCGACGGTCGCCTCTGTCTCGATAACAAAAATCGCCGCCGGCGTGCCCTCCTCATCCGTGGAGGCAAAAGTGCGTGAGAAAGCCCGAAAACTCATCCCATCTTGCTGGAGTGCATGCTCTCCCGGAAAGCTCATGAATCAAACCAATCGGCTGCGGTATCACGCGGCCGATGCGAACAAAGGTCACAGACTCGGTCTCGAAGCCTTGATCACCGCGTGATCCGTCAGCTGCCGGATGAACTCCTGCGGATCATCCTCGAGCCTCGACCCGTAAAACTCTGGCGGGCTACAACTCGAGAAAGTCCGTAGCCTCAAACTATCGCTCGGGGTGAACCACGGTGCTCTCGGGCTGGGCTGCTGATCCGGCCTATCCTCATATCGGCCACGACCACGGCCAAGCCGGGCCATCTCGCTTGTAACCCATCTCCTCGCCCGGTGTGGGGTGGAGGCTCAGTGCTGCGGTCTCGGCGGCCATTCTTTGCGGCTCTAACCTCTTTGGGTGGCGGCGTCCAAAACCCGCCGTCTCAAGCACAACCTCAGTGCTATGCGGGCTGCGCCCTCGTACTCCTCGTATCTCACTAGCGGCACCCTCGGCTGCCTTGCCTCGGGCTCTGGTTGCCTTGCGCGGAGGCATAACTGGTAAAAAACGAGATACGTCAGAGGGGTCCAACTTACAACACAGCTCTAAGGCACGATCTCAGGATGAGAAGAATGGAAACCAATCCTAAATGTCCTGCAGCCTCCTGATTATAGATGTGGTGCACAACACATCGATAATCAAGACTCTACTAGACACGATGCGTAGACACTTTCCGAGGATTAATCGCTCGATATTGTTGTTGTAACGACCCGTTCGGGGCAGTTCGTGCCTTACCGGGCACCTAGCGATACATACATCAGAGAAAATCAGCGGAACATACAACATGAGTCATTATACAAGAGATATAATAAATAAACAGGCCAACCAAAACGGTTTCCTTCAGTATATACATAAAACCTGAACAGTTTAATCCTTTTACAACCCTGCCCACAACAAGATTACTCTGCACTCTAAGATATCTGATGACTATGACGGGACGGGGCCGCCATACCACGAATGTACAAGAACCTACAACTCAGAACACCTACCAAAGATAAGCCTCGGAGAAACGGAGCTTCAAATGCTGGCTGTGATCCTATGAGCGAGGATCCACGGCCGATGTACCTCTACTGCGGCATGAACGCGGCCCGAAGGAGGTCGATAACAGTACCAAGTATGTGGAATGCAATCAGTAAATGAAATCATACTAGTCTATATAAAGCGAGAGACATGTATGATAACCAAACTACGATTCACAACATAAAGCGATCATCACTCGATATAACTATGGGTCTCACGCCCACAACATCAATCGAGTTCGCATTATGGCGCATGCCGGAATCTGCGACGGTGTAGACATGTCCATGATGCAACAACAATACCAATGTCCCATGGCCACATGCCCCCGGAATTCTGCATCGGTGTAGACATGTCCATGTGACCTCAACAACAAGACAAAGAATCCAAATGGAAGCATACGTGCGCTACGATCGTGTCGGTATGTCCAAAGGGAAACAATAAGACAACTTTCCAAGCGGACGATACGTGCGCGCCGCGATCGTGTCGATATGTCCAAAAGGAAATCACTGGCGATAATCGAAATGGAAACATACCCGTGCGCTACGCATCGTGTCAGTATATCCAAAGCGATTAACCACAAGACCTTAACCAAAATGGAAGCATACCCGTGCGCTACGCATCGTGTCAGTATGTCCAAAGTGATTAACAACAATAATACTATCAACAGGAACGTACCCGTGGAATTTCTCCGTCACTGCCGGCACGTCCAAGTAAGTTCTCAACAAGTCAACCGACCCTCCATCGAGAGACGCGGTAACACATAAATACAACGCTTTGCACAACAAAGGTTATCACAATAAGCATAGCCAAGCTTCACAACAACAAGCATAGGCAAGTTTCACAACAACACAAAGTACTTTCATTTTATACCAAAGTCCGGGGTTTTAACCCCAAAGTACTACATACGTAAGTTCTTTTTTAAAAGAGATCCATTTCTTTTATAAAAGTCACCCGATACCCGTAGTATTAGAATGACCAACCCACCTTCCTTTTCAAAACCAAGTAACAACATTCTTTTCCTAAGTTCCAGTTTGCCTAGTTTCAATTACTCAAGCTTCTCATTTTCAAATGGTTTCATAGTTCCCAAACTTAATCACTTGATTCCTTTTTAGAACAATTAAGTAACATATGTCATATATGTGAGTAGTTTATTCTTGTTTATAACGATCTTATTACAAAGACCATGATCTAGAAAATGTAATATCATTTTGTCTTATCTTAGCTTCTATGCGGATGGAGGTTTCTCTGGTTTTAATACAACACATCATTATTCAATACATTTTCCTTTTTTAACGCTGCAGTGGTGCTGCCGATACATTCGATTCGAAATCGGTAAAACATTATCCCTTTAAAACCAAGTACTCATTACTCACGAATGAGGTTTCACACAAACATCCACATTAAAACAAATAAGTTAAGTCTCTTATCTTATAAGATCAAGTCTCTTAACTTCTAACATCAAGAAACCATTTTCACTTACATAAGGTCGTTATAACTAACTTCCCATAAAGCTATTATAACACCCTATGTTTTAAACCAACCAAATCACTTAGCACGTATGCGTCTCACGTACTACATAGTTCACAACAATCATGCTAGAAAAGATAGGAAGAGGTTCACATACCTCGCGACGATTTATCGACAATAAGCAAAATGCTCCAATACTACAACCTCGCTAGCCCTTTCCACTCTCGAGTAGAATACGCTATTCTCGATCTTTCACCTATAAAGGTCACAAACGTCTATTAACCCCAAAACACAAGTTTCTATCTTTCTATAGAAAATTCGAAGATTCTCCCCACAACAGCGTAAATCTCCTCTATCGAGGTATTTGCAAGCTTGACCAGTGGGGTTTACACGTCTAACCGGACGTGTACAATACTACACAAGTCTACTGCAATACAGTCCTATGTAAATACAGTTCAGTTCAGTTCTTTATTCTTCAGGCTTAAGTCAAAAGACATTGCCAAATACTAAGTATAGTTCCATATATAGTATACTTCAACTATATATTCTAACAAACATGTAATTTCCAATTACAATAGAGGGACAAGATAATTACCTTGATAAGCCCAAAATTATCCAAGTTATAATGTCGATCCTGAGCAAGGTTTAGCTCCACTCCGTGCTCTCCAAACCACTCCAAACAACCCTTAGAAGTTCTAACCAACTTCTACTCAAATACTTCAACCAACTATGAAGATTTCCTTAGGGTTTCGGTTGAGACTAAAAGGACAAAAGGTAGTATTTCCTGACTCTACGAAAGAGGTATCTTTGGAATACTACAAGGTACAAGGCTAAGGTATTTTGGGCATTACAACAATACTAGGGAGTATTTCTATACCACAACAAGGGTATTATACGAAACAACTAGGCTAGGGGTACCCCACGCTAGACCTCACAAGGGAGTGGAGACCTCACCCGCCAAAGGCCACTTTCTGGGGAGAGGAGCTCTTGACGAGAGTCAACAAGAGGGAGGAGGGATTCAAGACTTGGAAACATTTGTGGATGAATGAAGTCTTCACAAAGGGGTATTTATAGAAACCCAAATGCCAACCAATGGCCAAGATCAAGCCATGTGCAAGTGTAAGGCCTTGATCAAGCCAAGTGCACCCTAACCCCTACTCCACAAAACATGGCACAAGACAAGCCACAAAACAAGGCCAAAACAAGGCACAAAACAAGGAACCAATAGGGCCAAAAACGTGAGCCACAAAGACAATCCAATACGTGAACCAATCGTTCACTTGGACGCCCACAAGCTTCCAATGTGAGGGTGACACATGTCACCCTCCCGTTGGTCCAAAATGTTTCGTCTCTCGGAAAAATCCGCAAAAATTAAAAAGGACATAGCCGGAATTTTCCCTACGAAAGGTGTGGAAACGTTTCGTCGAAAAACGACTTCAGCGACTGCGCTTCAAATGTAACTTCGGCCAAGCCACCTAGGCGGGGGTGACACGTGTCACCCTCCTAATGGCCCTCATAAAACGTCTTTCGAAAAAAATCCACAATACCGGAAATCTCAAAAACAAAGCGGGCCCCACAAAACCGTAAATTTCTCCCGTGGGCCCCACGTGACCATTTCCGAAAATAAAATCTCAAAATTCTAATATAATCTATGAAGTCTAAATACCAAATCTGGGAATCCAATTCCCATTAACGAACCTTTTTCTTCACAAAAAACCGGAAACTTTTCCGTCGAAAACTCACATCTTTCTTTCTTTTCAAAATTTCTGCCGTACGCTCGCACGTACATCCTCACATACATACCCTGCAACTACGGGGTATAACAGTTGTCTTCCCTAGCCTTCAAACCCGAGAGCAAAAAATATGGGACACAAGCTTCTTGAAATTTTCTAAGTGTAAAAATAGCCTTGTCTTGCACAATGGATGCATATATAACCAATTGGAGGGTTAGGATTAGAACACTTGTGAGTTTTGGATGAGATTCAATTAAATATCAAGCTAAGTGGGGTCATTGACTTGGTCAATGTTGTCAAGCTCTAGGCCTTGCAAGACTTTCATCATAAATTATGGTCAAATGACCATTCCACCCATGCACATTTTGTCCATGTCCATAAAGGGGGGTAACACGTGTCACCCTCCCGTTCGTCGCAATATTTCTTTTTCCGACAATTCCATAATTCCGATAAATTTTTACTCGTCTCAAACCTTAAAATTTTTGAGTTCTTACGTACGTTCTTAGAAACATATCCTGAAATTCCGGGGTGTAACATTTTTCCCCCCTTAGAAACATTCGTCCCCGAATGTCCCTTTGGGAGTCACACTTAAAGATAGCGACATAGTCTTCTTTTACAACCCCTACACACCAAAATACCACACGAGGCCACATAACAATGCTCATACTAAAATGTCGACCTGAACCACCATGTGTCCACGTCGGCTATCTGCATAAAGCCTCTGTTGACTCTGAGCTTACTCATAATCTTTCCTGGATAAGCTTCGCCTTATCCGCAGCCCGCTGAATCAAATCTGGACCAAATAAATGAACCTTGCCTACGTCGAACCAACCAACCGGCGATCCACACTTTCTACATATAAGGCCTCATACAGGGCCATCTAAAAACTGGAAGGGTATCTGTTATCATACGTAACACAACAAGAGGCAATTAACCCTCCTGGCTATTTCTGAAATCAAGAACACAGGCCCGCAACCTATCCTCAAGTGCCTGGATAGTACGCTCTGTTTGTCCGTCGGTCTGAGGGTGTAATGCAACACTGAGACTCACATGTGTCCCTAAAACCTTTCTGAAAAACCTCCAGAAGTTATCTGTAATCGAGCTCATCTGTCTGACATCATAAACGTAGGAACCCCGTACAATTGGAGCAATAAGCACTGCGTGCTTCCCCTAAAACCTGCTGACTAGTCCTGCAATACCGGGTACACGCAATCTATCCTCATCTCACAGCACCCCATCCGGTGTTAATCAAATAGGCTCTTCTCTTCTCGGAGAGCCGTATCTCGATACCGTATCATGACTAGATCCTCATATTGTCGCCTTTTTACCTCCTCAACGATGGAAGACTCGGCAACCTCTCGGATCTAAACTTCATTAACCTTGGAAACAAATAATCGAACCCCCCGACTCGTTAGCTAACGAATCTCACGGACCACGTCCTGTCTACCTGGCTGCCCCTCTGGCATACTACCCTTAGATCCGCGACTAAGAGTATCTTTAACTGTCTTGGCTTTCCCTGGGTGGTATATGATATCGATATCACAATCCTTGAATAACTCTAACCACCGTCGCTGTCGCAAATTCTACTGCCTCAGTCTGCAGATATACCATAGGCTTTTGTGGTCTGCACAAATATCCACATGAAGTCTATATATACGTCATGCCCCCAAATATTTAAGGCATGATTTAACTGCCGCCAGCTCTAAATCGTGAGTGGCGTAATTTCCTTTCCTGCTTCCCTAACTACCGGGAAAACATAGGCTCTATCCTTATCGGGTTGCGTCCGCACACAACCTAGCCCAACACCCAACGTGTTATCATAATAACCTAACTCTCTAGTCTTTCAGGAGGAGTTAGAACTGTAGTCAAGTCAACTTATCTTCCAATAACTGGAAGCCTTTCTCATTCCTGCGAAATATTCGGGTATCCTTAATCTCACTTATGGTTCCTGTTTCCCTTTCTCTGTTGCAACCAAACTTGGTCACTAAACTTAGATTTGATTCCTTTGCTTGCCTCCTGACTAAGACTTCCTGTCAATCACAATTTAGGGGGGGGGGGGGATTTCCTTGATCTCGTAAAGTAGTAACCTGATTTTCTTTTCCCCGTTTGTAGAGCCTATAGCTAGGTGTTACCACATTTCCTCGAAATGTTCTTACTTCCCATTATTTATTAATGGTCTTTACACTGGTCTGGGGTAGTCATATCTCGTGCAACTTACATAACCATAGTCGTATTCTCCTTTATCATTCTGGTCATAACCTTACCTTATGCTTATTATTAGCAAAAGTATTTCTATCTTGGTTCATAATCGTACAGTTTCATATATGCGTACTAGCTGCATTTTTCCTTACGACATTTCCTCGACCACTTCGTAACGTCGTTCTTAATTACCCCAACACAATACTTTTCCCACGGTTATCCACAACTGTAACCTATGGCGTGACGATACCGAAGACTTTACCAGCCTTCTATCCTTCGTCTAACAACATGGGTACACATAACCCCATAATATGCAAAACTGTCCTTTTACGTGGGGGAGAGAACTTATCTCTCTATCAAAATCTAAATCATCAAGCACCACCTTAATCGTATAGATTTTCAAAATCTACCAACGATGTCTTCTATTTTCCGCAGCCACACTCGTACTTATTTTATTCTTGCCTTGTACATTTTCCTGAAATTATCCGGAAGGTCGTGGCCTTGACCGCCACACCAAACCAACTTCCAAGTACCCCCAAGGACACTTAACATAAATTCCTTCAAATTCAATTATTACTTACTTTCTGCGTCAATTTACTTCAAGTGAACAAGTCACACAGACATAAAAAGAAAAACAATGATGCCAAAGAAGGAAGGATAATTCACTGGTTACTACCACTTCTCTTCCTTTACACTGGATAATCACCACGTAAAACCGAATGGAGCCAATCTCTCTTTTTCACCGGTCGCATTTCTTCCGCATTTCCAAACTTATACTAGCATACGTACATAAATTCTATACTAATTCTGGCCTCCACTCTTTGGAGTTACTAAATTAAACAATATAAGGCTCATTCCGGCTCTCACAACCTGGTTCCAGTGGAACACGTCCACGAACCCGTAAATTGATTAACTAAACTTGGGCCTTACACCTTCGTGACCCTGTCACGTAGCGGGACTACTACCAACTGATCCCATTTCATTTCAAGCTATGGGGCGACCCTTAATAGGTCCCCATCCGACTCAAGGCCGCATTTCTTAACTCTTTACTACCCGAGAAGGCCTTATATACCTAAGGTCTCGGTGGTTATCACATTCTTAGGCTCGCAATTTCCATGCTCCATGCCTACCTTATCCGTCCCCCCGTAAACGGGTACAAAACTTATCGTAATACCATAATCGTGTTGTCTTGACCACAATGACCATACTTACTCCATACGGATCTCACCCGTACCATTCTCGAAATCCTACTACGTAGCTTAACCTATTAACATAGTCTTCCATTTAGTCCCTTAATTATATCCTCTTAAGGGTCCATTACATTCTCACACAACTCATCATCACCTAATTATCTCAAATTAGCACGTAAAACTTTGATGAGAGTTCCTTAACTGTTCATACCTTCCCGGTATTTTTAGTCCTTACCAAGTCCTGGTAATCTAAAATCATTCTAGGCAACACGCGTCTGACCCTCATACATAAATCCGTATAGTTGTATATCACAATACCAACTATAATACAAACATTACCAACCTGGATATGCAATCCACATAGTCTTTTCTGGGTCATTGTTGCCTTTCTTGTAGCTGCAAACAACATAACTTGTTAGGGAGAGACGACCCTAACCATACAGCTCTATCGCACGATCTCAGAGTGAGAAGAATGGAAACCAATCCTAAATGTCATGCAGCCTCCTGATTATAGATGTGGTGCACAACACACCGATAATCAAGACTCTACTAGACACGGTCTGTGGACACTTTCCGAGGACTGACTGCTCTGATACCACTTTTGTCACGACCACCGGGCTCACATCGGTGCCCTACCTGGGCACCCCTTTGGTATACATCGAGAATAGCAAATGAACATACACAACTTATAAAATGCTTAAACATAAAATAATAACAGGCTAGCCGATAAGGCCACCTTCCGTACAATATACGCAATAAAACAGTACATTTTTTTCTTTACAACCCAATCCACAAATGTGACTACAGACCTCTAAGAATAACAACTCTGGCGGGACAGGGCCCCGCCATACCCCTGAATGTACAATGACCGACAATACCAGGGATAAGCCTCCGGAATAAAGGAGCTTCTCAATAGCTGAACAGTGATCCTAAGAGCAAGGATCAAGAATCAGACTTGTACTCACTGCGGCATGAACGCACTTCAAGAGGTCAAGATAACATGTACCAAATATATGAAACTGAAAGTACTGTAATGAAATCATAAGTCTATAAAAAAAAACTGGAGACATGTATGATAACTCAATTAACAGTACACAGTGCCTTACTAACAATGAGAGTAATCCAAAGTATAGGTAGCAAATCCACGGAAACAGGTGGTATAACGATCTTGGGGATTTACCCCTCATTTATACTCTTACCCAGGCGGTGTGGTAAACAGTGGTATAACAATCTTGGGGAGTTACCCCTCAGATATACTCTTACCCTGGAGAAGGTGGTAAAGCAGGTGGTATAACTATCTTGGGGAGCTACCCCTCAGATATACTCTTACCATGGAGAAGGTGGTAAAGCAGGTGGTATAACTATCTTGGGGAGCTACCCCTCAGATATACTCTTACCCTGGAGAAGGTGGTATAACTATCTTAGGGATTTACCCCTCAGATATATTCTTACCCTATCTCAACTGGCCATCATACATAACATAAGCCCTACCGGCTTATCATACATAACATAAGCACTACCGGCTTATCATAAAATAAATAAGCAAGTTAAGAAATCCCCCTAACTCCTTATTAGTCTTATTCATATACACTCTTATTTTAGTTTACTTAAGGCACTAACGTGTCATTATAAATCCGGGAGTTTAACCCAAAGTACTACGTACTTCTATTCTTTTAAAATGACTCAGTTTCATATAAAACTTCCAAGATACTAATAACTGTAGTATCAAGTCATAACTACATTTTAAGACAAGTCACAATACCTTTTTAGAAAATACATTTTCGGGCTTCTAAATCAAGTGACTTCTTTCTCTTAAAACCTTAAGCAATTGATGCCTTTAAATCAATTTGCCTTTCGTTATTTCAAGTCATTTAACATACTTAAATTACTTAGAGTATACTTAAATTACTTAGAGTAAACCACTCTTTTTAACCTTCCATAAAGCTATTAAAACCAACTTCCCATAAAACCGTTATACTAGCTTTATACATCAGCAACTTACATACTTCTTTATAACCAAGAGACTTAAACTTTCCAACTAAACAAGTATCAATAATACTTTCAACATACTTAAAGTCTCTTAACTTTTGAAAACCAAGATATCCTTAATATTTAAACAAGTGAGTTAATTCCCTAACTCAATCAACTTGGACATTCTTAAAATAAGCCAAAAATATCAAATAGGCCTAGATTGTCAAAATCTTGTACGTCTACCGTACTATACATTTACAACTTATTCATGCTCAAGAGATAAGAAAGTTCCACATACCTCTTCGGTTTAATCCACTTGCTAAGTCCAATTCGCCGTACGTAGTATGTCAACCTATACTGACCATAGTACGTCTATTAACTTCTAGTTTCAAACATAGAATATTCCAAGTGCAAAGTCCCTAAATTCTACGGAAAATCGGACAGCACTTCCTTTGTTTCTACATACTTTGCCACATTTTTCAAGGCCGAATTCAATAACCAAACATGCCACATTTAAGGTCTAACAAAGTAGCTAACAATAGGGGATTACACGCTTAATCAAGATATGTAAAATTCCGCCCCACAATATATAACAAACTAGTCTAAACTACAATGTCAATTCGGCAATTTGGGCAACAATACCAATTCTTATCCAATTTCCATTGCAATCCAAGTTGTTAGCATAACATGATATCAAGTCGCAATCGATTATAACTACTATAATCTTCAAGTAAGTAACATGCGACGATTCTAATAAACGACCAAATTGTAATTCAATTTCAAATGACTCAACATGTCATTTTCGGATTTTGAGCTTCCAAATTTCCCTAACACTTATCATACTTCATAACACATATCACATGATCATTTCTAACTTATAATAACATGGAATCTTCAATTACAAAAGTAAGACGAAGATTATACCTCATTTAGCCCAAACATTATCCAAGACTACAAGTCGATCCTTAGCAACTTTAGTTCCTCCTTTCGACGTTCCAATCCACTCCAAGCAACCCTTAGAAGCTTATGAAGAACTCATCTTCAATTTCCAACTTCAAAGTTGAAGAACTCCTTAACTTTCCGCCTTGCGACTAATACGAAAACGCCATTTTTCCGGAATCTTTCTATAGAGATACACTTACAATACCCTTAGGTACCTTGGTTTAAAGTATGGAGCTTAATGGACAACAATTGAAAATTGTTGTCTTCCCTAGCCTTCAAACCCGAGAGCAAAAAAAATGGGACACAAGCTTCTAGAAATTTTCTAAGTGTAAAAATAGCCTTGTCTTGCACAATGGATGCATATATAACCAATTGGAGGGTTAGGATTAGAACACTTGTGAGTTTTGGATGAGATTCATTTAAATATCAAGCTAAGTGGGGTCATTGACTTGGTCAATGTTGTCAAGCTCTAGGCCTTGCAAGACTTTCATCATAAATTATGGTCAAATGACCATTCCACCCATGCACATTTCGTCCATGTCCATAAAGGAGGGGGGTGACACGTGTCACCCTCCCGTTCGTCGCAATATTTCATTTTCCGACAATTCCATAATTCCGATAAATTTTTACTCGTCTTAAACCTTAACATTTTTGAGTTCTTACGTACGTTCTTAGAAACATATCCTGAAATTCCGGGGTGTAACATCATCAATCCTGGGAAGGGGGTATCTGTTCTTAATAGTCACCTTGTTCACATGTCGACACATGCGCTGTCCCCATCATTCTTCTTCACAAACAATACCGGCGCTCCCCAGGGAGAAACACTAGACCTGATAAAGCCATTCTCCAGCAAATCTCTCAGTTGGTCCTTCAACTCTCTCAACTCAGCAGGTGACATCCTGTATGGCGGAATGGATATAGGCCGAGTGTCTGGCAACACATCGATGCAAAACTCAATCTCCTCTCGGGAGGATACGAGGTCGTGCGGGAACACATCCGAAACTCTCGACTACTGGATCGAAGGTGCGTGTCACCGCCTCAGTATCAAATACCCGAATGAGATGGTAGATATACCCCTTCTGAACCATTTTCCTGTCCTTGAGGTAAGAAATAAACTTACCCCTCGGCGACACAGTTGTTATACCCCGTATTTCCAGAGTATGTACGTAGGGGCGTACGTACAAAAAGTTTAGCCTTAAGTTAGGCATAATGGCCGATTTTGGGCACAACTCACAAAACGGATGGTTTTCCGACGAAACGTTTTACAAAACTTGCGTAGGGTAAATTACGGCTATGCCATTTCTAATTTTTGCGGATTTTTCCGAGAGATGGAACATTTTTGGGCCAACGAGAGGGTGACACTTGTCACCCTCATTGGACGGCAAAAGGGGCTAAGGCCTTGGACGATTGGCCTTGTTTTGGGGCTTAAGACATGGGCCATTGTTTGTGGAGTGATTTGAGGAGTAGGTTAGGGGGCACTTGGGCAAATCTTGGCCCTCCACTTGCCCCCCACTTGGCTTGATCATGGCCCTTGGTTTCCCTATAAATACCCCTCCCTTTGAAGACTTCTTCATCACAAATCTCCAAGTCTAAAATCCTTCTTCCCCCCTTTGAGAGCTTCTCGTCCTAGCCTCACCCCCCTCTAGCCTAGGGGCTTTGGCCGAGAGCCCCAGGTAGAAAGTTGTCTTCCAAGTATAGCCACTATTCCAAAATACCCTAGCCCCAAATCCCTTTTAGTATTTAAGTAGAAGTTGTTGGAAACTTCTAAGGGTTCTTGGAGCTATCGGAGCGTGCAAACTAGGAGCTAAACCTTGCTCAGGATCGACTTTTAACTTGGATAATTTTGGGCTTATCGAGGTAAATATCTTGTCCTTCTATTGTAATTGGATATTACATATAAGAATAGTTAAGACTTGAGTATAAGATAAAGAAGGATATTGAAGAATAGAAGTGAACTGTAATCACGGTAGAAGGGTATAACAGAAGAAGATTTAAACTGTACTTACATAGGACTGTATTTACAGTAGACTTGTATAGTTTACCGGGTAGGGAAGTGCTGCCCGATTTTCCGTAGAATAGAGAACCCTCTGTTTAGAATGTCCTACAGAGTAGTCTAGACTTTGATAGACGTCTTTGACTATTATAGGCTGTTACTCTGCGCGCGACATATTCGACTTGGCAGGTGGATTTCGCCGAGAAGGTATGTGATTCTTCCTATACTCTTGAGCATGATATTTTAAAGTATATATATAGTACGGTAGACGTACGTGTGTTAACTGAACGTAGCTTTACGGCAATGTCTTTTGACTTAAGCCTGAATAATAAAGATCTTAAAGTGTTTCAAAAGAATTATAAATCAGTTTTGAAAGAAGAAGAATATTTGTTTTTAAAACAAGAAGCTTAAGAGTTATACTAGCTTTATGGGAAGTTAAGTATAACGACTTAAGAAAGATAAAAGGGACAGTTTACTTATGTGTTTATAAAAGACTTATATTGATTATGGAAAGTATAAAGATGGTTTGATAAGTAGACATAATATGATGCTATGTATGTTAGTGTCTTGTAACATTTGTATAAGAGAGTATTCTTGTTGTGCTTATGTTGTTTAACGATCAGCTGTTATGTTAGTATTATATCACTCACCTCTTGACATGATACCGGGGGTTAAGCTGCCCTCCGATGCGGGGTAGACTCAGGCGGTCTGGGACCATGATTCGAGAATACCTCATGCGGGTCCAGGAGACCTATGCGGAGCTACGAGAGTTCCAGGTTAGTGTGTGGGGTTATACCTCATGCGGTCTATGTGGCCATGCGGACTACGAGTCCAGGACGATGCCGAAGAGTAGCTACCCTCGATGCGGGGAATACCTCATGCGGGCCTATGTGAGTGGCCTATGCGGACTACGGGAGTCCAGGATTAGGCTTGCATAATGATACTATGGGCGATTGGCCTTGCTTCGATCATTCGCAGCCTAGAAAAGACACATCGCTAATTGTTATTACTCTTGTTTGTGATGTGGCACTATGTGCGGTTACATTGGTTGTTTCGTACATATTTGTAAAATTGGTTTTAAAATGATATGATTTCATTTAAGTACTTTACAGTTTCACATACTTAGTACCTGTTGTACTGACCTCCTTCGGGGGGCTGCGTTCATGCCGCAGGTAAGGGAAAGCAGGTGCTAGATCCACATCCTTAGGATCTCTACTTTGGTGTCAGGAGCTCCATCTTCTCCGGAGGCTCGACTTTTGGTATGGTTCTCCCTGTGTTGTAGATATATGTACATTCAGGGTATGGCGGGGCCCTGTCCCTCCATAGTTGTCTACTTCCTTAGAGGTCTGTAGTACTATTGTACAGTTGGGATGTAACTGCCAAACTTTGATGTATATATATGCCGAAAGGCGAAGTTTTCTCATATAAACTGTGTCTCAATTTACATTGCTTCATGTCTTGTTTTTATATTCCGCTGGTTTTTCTCTGATGTATGACTACTTGGGTGCCCGGGTAAGGCACCAGTCACGGGCCCCGGAACGGGTCGTGACAAAAGTGGTATCAAAGCAGTTAATCCTCGGAAAATGTCTACAGACCGTATCTAGTAGAGTCTTGATTATCGGTGTGTTGTGCACCACACCAATAATCAGGAGGCTATAGGATATTTAGGATTGGTTTCCATTCTTCTCACTCTGAGATCGTGCCTTAGAGCTGTGTTATAAGTTGGACCCTTCTAACGTGTTCCTTTTCTGTAACAGTTATGCCTCCACGTAAGGCAACCCGGGCCCAGAAGGGCAAGGCAGCCGAGGGAGCTGCTAGTGGGACACCTAGAGTCACGAGGGCTCAGGCCCGATCCTATACGAGGCGGTGAATTCTACGACGCGCCGACCCGGGAGGGTTTAGGGCGCAGCGATGGGCGATGAGACCACGCACTGCACCTCCGGTTCCTCGGCCTTGGCGACGAGATGGGTTACAAGGAGATGGCCCGCCATCGCCGTGATCGTGGCGAACGCATGAGGATAGGTTGGATGCAGATTCCATTCGGTGCACGTGGTTCACCCGAGATCGAGCAGTTTGAGGCTACGGGATTTTACGAGTTGTAGCCCGCGAGTTCTACGGGTCGAGGCACGAGGATGATCCGCAGAGTTCATCCGTCAGTTGCAGAGGATCATGCGAGTGATCAAGGCTTCAGAGACCGAGTCAGTGGTCTTCAGCTCACATAGGCTGCGTGATACCGCAGTCGATTGGTTTGATTCGTGGGAGTTATCTCGGGGAGAGCGCGCGTCCCCAGCTACTTGGGACGAGTTCTCGGAGGCCTTTCTCACTCATTTCTTGCCTCCACAGATGAGGAGGGCACGGGCCGACAGATTTTTGTTGCTGAGACAGAGAGGACGCACAGTTAGAGAGTACAACGTTGAGTTTGATTCGTTGGCTCGATATGTCCCTGCGTTGGTAGCAGATATGGAGGACAGGGTGCATCGTTACGTCACCGGGCTAGATGATTATATGGCCGAGTCTTGTGCGGGTGTGGCTCTTCAGCCAGGTATGGATATTACCCGCATGCAGGCTCATGCACTTGGATGCGAGGAGCGTAGAGGCCGACGGGTTGACAGACAGCAGCAGAAGAAGACCAGGACGGCAGGGTCTTTTGGTGGCTATCGTGGTGGGCGGCCTCAGCAGCAGTCTAGATTTGCACCACAGCCAGCTCAGAGCACTCCTGCACCGTCCTCGCGGCCCAGATATTCGAGGCGCATCAGGCCCCAGGACTTGAGCGTCGAGCGGCAGAAATCGCCGACGGGACCACCCCCCCCTCAGTGTGGCCGATGCGGTAGATCCCACTTCGGGAATTATGGTACTGCTACGGGAGTTTGTTACAGTTGTGGCCAGCAGGGTCACTTTGCGAGTAACTATCCGACTAAGGGCAGAGCAGATGGTAGGGTCACTACTGAGTTCTTTTCGCGTCTTCTTCATCTCCTACAATTACTCGCCCCGGAGGGCAGGGTACTCATGGGCCAGCAGGTCGCGGCAGAGGTCGTGGCGCGGGTCCCAGTTCTAGCGGTCCTCAGAACCGCATTTATGCCTTGTCCAGCCGGCAGGATCAGGAGGCCTCACCTGATGTCGTCACAGGTACCTTATCAGTTTCTGGATTTGATGTGTATGCCTTGATAGATCCGGTTCTACTCGTCCCATATATCTCCCTTATTGCTAGTAGGATAGGGATAGAGCGAGTCCATAGACCGCTTTCGGTAGCTACGCGATGGTGATTCGGTGGTAGCTCGGCGGGTATATAGGGCTTGTCCAGTGACCATTTACAGTCGTCAGACCCTAGCCGACTTGATAGAGTTGGATATGACTGATTTCGACGTGATCATGGGTATGGATTGGCTAGCTTCTTGCTACGCCAATGTAGACTGCAGGGAGAGAGTAGTCCAGTTCCAGTTTCTTGAGGAGCCGGTTGTTGAGTGGGAGGGGAACACGGTGTCGCCGAGGGGTAGGTTTATTTCCTACCTCAAGGCTAGGAAGATGGTGCAGAAGGGGTATATTTACCATCTCGTTCGGGTGTTTGATACTGAGGCGGCGGTACCAGATTTTCGCCGTTCTGTAGTCGAGAGAGTTCACGATGTGTTTCCAGATGACCTCCCGGGTATCCCTCCTGAGAGGGAGATAGAGTTTTGTATCGATGTGCTGCCAGACACTCGGCCTATTTCCATTCCGCCATACAGGATGACACCTGCCGAGTTGAGAGAGTTGAAGGACCAGCTGAGAGATTTGCTGGAGAAGGGCTTCATCAGGCCTAGTGTTTCTCCCTGGGGAGCGCCGGTATTGTTCGTGAAGAAGAAGGACGGGACGCTGCGCATGTGTGTTGATTACAGGCAGCTGAACAAGGTGACCATTAAGAACAGATACCCTTCCCAGGATTGATGATTTGTTCGACCAGTTGCAGGGCGCGAGATGTTTCTCCAAGATTGATCTGCGATCGGGCTATCATCAGGTACGAGTCAGAGAGGCGGATATCCCTAGGACTGCATTCCGGACCCGGTACGGGCATTATGAGTTCAGGGTCATGTCCTTTGGGTTGACCAATGCTCCGGCGGTATTCATGGATTTGATGAACCGAGTGTTCAAACCATTTTTGGACACGTTTGTGATAGTGTTCATTGATGATATCTTGGTTTATTCTCGCTCAGAGCAGGAGCATGCGGAGCATTTGAGGACTAATTGAGAGTTCTCGGGACCAGTGATTATACGCCAAGTTTTCCAAATGTGAGTTTTGGTTAACTTCGGTGGCTTTTCTTGGGCATATTGTCGGGGCTGATGGCATTCGGGTGGATACGACCAAGATCGAGGCAGTCAGGAGTTGGCCTAGACCTACTACTCCGACAGAGGTGCGCAGTTTTCTGGGCCTTGCAGGTTACTATCGGCGGTTCGTGGAGAAGTTTGCTTCTATCTCTGCACCATTGACTAGCCGACTCGGAAAGCGGCTAAGTTTGATGGTGATGCTTGTGAGCGGGTTTCGATTCTTGAAGGAGAGACTGACGACCGCCCCCGTTCTTACTCTTCCAGAAGGGTTTAGGGACGCAGGTGAGCCTGAGTACTGCATTCCATCCACAGACAGACGGACAGGCTGAGCGCACTATCCAGACTCTTGAGGATATGCTGCGAGCCTGTGTTATTGACTTCAGGGGTAGCTGGGAGGATCATTTTCCTCTAGTTGAGTTTGCGTATAATAATAGCTACCACTCCAGTATTCAGATGGCGCCTTATGAGGCCTTGTATGGGAGGAAGTGCAGATCGCCGATAGGCTGGTTTGATGTGGGCGAGGTGCAGTTAGTGGGACCAGATTTGGTGCAGCAGGCAGTGGATAAGGTGAAGCTTATCCAGGAGCGGTTACTGACAGCTCAGAGTCGACAGAAGTCATATGCAGATCATCGTCGTCGGCATCTGGAGTTCGAGGTTGATGATTGGGTTTTCCTGAAGGTGTCACCCATGAAGGGTGTGATGAGATTCGGGAAGAAAGGGAAACTCAGCCCGAGGTACATTGGGCCGTTTCAGATTGTCCGCAGGGTAGGCAAGGTTGCCTATGAGTTGGATCTGCCGTCCGATCTGGAGGCAGTGCATCCGGTGTTTCATGTTTCTATGCTGAGGAGATGTATCGGGGATCCATCTAGAGTACACCCGATTGACGATGTCCAGGTGACCGAGGGGTTATCGTATGAGGAGATTCCCATAGCGATAATCGATCGTCAGGTTAGGCGTCTGCGGACCAAGGACGTGGCTTCCGTCAAAGTCTTGTGGCGGAACGAGCTCAGGGAGGAGATGACGTGGGAAGCTGAGGAGGACATGAGGCAGAAGTATCCTCACCTATTTCCCACACCTCCAGGTAACTCACTTTCCTACTTGTAAAATTTCATTGACCTATTTTGCTTAAGTGTTGTTTTATGGCCATGTGAGGCATTTGCGAACTGTTTAAGTTATGAGAAACCTTATCGTTATCTGTCTTGGGAAGGAACATTCGGGACGAATGTTTCTAAGGATGGGAGAATGTTATACCCCGTATTTCCAGAGTATGTACGTAGGGGCGTACGTACAAAAAGTTTAGCCTTAAGTTAGGCATAATGGACGATTTTGGGCACAACTCACAAAACGGATGGTTTTTCGACGAAACGTTTTACAAAACTTGCGTAGGGTAAATTACGGCTATGCCATTTCTAATTTTTGCGGATTTTTCCGAGAGATGGAACATTTTTGGGCCAACGAGAGGGTGACACTTGTCACCCTCATTGGGCGACAAAGGGGGGCTAAGGCCTTGGACGATTGGCCTTGTTTTGGGGCTTAAGACATGGGCCATTGTTTGTGGAGTGATTTGAGGAGTAGGTTAGGGGGCACTTGGGCAAATCTTTGCCCTCCACTTGCCCCCCACTTGGCTTGATCATGGCCCTTGGTTTCCCTATAAATACCCCTCCCTTTGAAGACTTCTTCATCACAAATCTCCAAGTCTAAAATCCTTCTTCCCCCCTTTGAGAGCTTCTCGTCCTAGCCTCACCCCCCTCTAGCATAGTGGCTTTGGCCGAGAGCCCCCTTGGTAGAAAGTTGGATTCCAAGTATAGGCAATATTGCAAAATACCCTAGCCCCAAATCCCTTGTAGTATTTAAGTAGAAGTTGTTGGAAACTTCTAAGGGTTCTGGAGCTACTGAGCGTGCAAACTAGGAGCTAAACCTTGCTCAGGATCGACTTTTAACTTGGATAATTTTGGGCTTATCGAGGTAAATATCGTGTCCTTCTATTGTAATTGGATATTACATATAAGAATAGTTAAGACTTGAGTATAAGATAAAGAAGGATATTGAAGAATAGAAGTGAACTGTAATCACGGTAGAAGGGTATAACAGAAGAAGATTTAAACTGTACTTACATAGGACTGTATTTACAGTAGACTTGTATAGTTTACCGGGTAGGGAAGTGCTGCCCGATTTTCCGTAGAATAGAGGACCCTCTGTGTAGAATGTCCTACAGAGTAGTCTAGACTTTGATAGACGTCTTTGACTATTATAGGCTGTTACTCTGCGCGCGACATATTCGACTTGGCAGGTGGATTTCGCCGAGAAGGTATGTGATTCTTCCTATACTCTTGAGCATGATATTTTAAAGTATATATATAGTACGGTAGACGTACGTGTTTTAACTGAACGTAGCTTTACGGCAATGTCTTTTGACTTAAGCCTGAATAATAAAGATCTTAAAGTGTTTCAAAAGAATTATAAATCAGTTTTGAAAGAAGAAGCATATTTATTTTTAAAACAAGAAGCTTAAGAGTTATACTAGCTTTATGGGAAGTTAAGTATAACGACTTAAGAAAGATAAAAGGGACAGTTTACTTATGTGTTTATAAAAGACTTATATTGATTATGGAAAGTAGAAAGATGGTTTGATAAGTAGACATAATATGATGCTATGTATGTTAGTGTCTTGTAACATTTGTATAAGAGAGTATTCTTGTTGTGCTTATGTTGTTTAACGATAAGCTGTTATGTTAGTATTATATCACTCACCTCTTGACATGATACCGGGGGTTAAGCTGCCCTCCAATGCGGGGTAGACTCAGGCGGTCTGGGACCATGATTCGAGAATACCTCATGCGGGTCCAGGGGACCTATGCGGAGCTACGAGAGTTCCAGGTTAGTGTGCGGGGTTATACCTCATGCGGTCTATGTGGCCATGCGGACTACGAGTCCAGGACGATGCCGAGGAGTAGCTACCCTCGATGCGGGGAATACCTCATGCGGGCCTATGTGAGTGGCCTATGCGGACTACGGGAGTCCAGGATTAGGCTTGCATAATGATACTATGGGCGATTGGCCTTGCTTCGATCATTCGCAGCCTAGAAAAGACCTGTTACTGCTTACCTGTTATTACTCTTGTTTGTGATGTGGCACTATGTGCGGTTACATTGGTTGTTTCGTACATATTTGTAAAATTGGTTTTAAAATGATATGATTTCATTTAAGTACTTTACAGTTTCACATACTTAGTACCTGTTGTACTGACCTCCTTCGGGGGGCTGCGTTCATGCCGCAGGTAAGGGAAAGCAGGTGCTAGATCCACATCCTTAGGATCTCTACTTTGGTGTCAGGAGCTCCATCTTCTCCGGAGGCTCGACTTTTGGTATGGTTCTCCCTGTGTTGTAGATATATGTACATTCAGGGTATGGTGGGGCCCTGTCCCGCCATAGTTGTCTACTTCCTTAGAGGTCTGTAGTACTATTGTACAGTTGGGATGTAACTGCCAAACTTTGATGTATATATATGCCGAAAGGCGAAGTTTTCTCATATAAACTGTGTCTCAATTTACATTGCTTCATGTCTTGTTTTTATATTCCGCTGGTTTTTCTCTGATGTATGACTACTTGGGTGCCCGGGTAAGGCACCAGTCACGGGCCCCGGAACGGGTCGTGACAACAGTGTTCCCTCCCACTCGATAACCGGCTCCCCAGGAAACTGGAACCGTACCAACCGCTTCCTACAGTCTACATTGGCGTAGCAAGAAGCTAACTAATCCATACCCATGATCACATCAAAATCGGTCATATCCAACTCTATCAAGTCGGCTAGGGTCTGACGACTGCATATAGTCACTGGGCAAGCCCTATATACCCGCCACTACCATCGAATCCCCATCGCGTAGCTACCTCAAAAGGGTCTATGGAGTCAGGCTCTATCCCTATCCTACTAGCAATATGGGGAGATATATAGGACAAGGTAGAACCTGGATCTATCAAGGCATATACGTCACAACAAGAAACTGATAAAATACCTGTGATGACATCCGGTGTGTTATACCCCGTATTTCCAGAGTATGTACGTAGGGACGTACGTAGAAAATTCGAACTTTAAATAGGCTTGGCCGAATTATTTTTTTGTTCACAACACCCGGTTAGAGTCGTTTTTCGACGAAACGTTTCCACAGCTTTCGTAGGGAAAATTCCGGCTATGTCATTTCCAATTTTTGCGGATTTTTCCGAGAGACGAAACATTTTGGACCAACAAGAGGGCGACACTTGGCACCCTCTCATTGGTGGGTGTGTTGGGCGGAATTGACGATTTGGGCATGTGGGAGTAGGTAGGATATTTTGTGTTGGTTGGTGTGGTAGATGGATAAGGTGTACTTGGATGAATCCTAGCCCTACACTTGCCTACTACTTGGCATGATCTTGGCCATTGGTTGGCCATGGCTTGACCTATAAATACCCCTCCCCTTTGATGAACTTCTTCATCCTAAATTGTTCTAAGTGTTAGAAATCCTCCCCCTCCCTTGATGTTGTTCTCGTTCTCCCCCTTTGTGAGGCCTTGTGGCCGAGAGTCTCCCCCCCCCTTGGCCGAGAGTACCCCCCCCTTGTGGGGTAGGCCGAGGGGTATACACCCCCCCCCCCTTGTGGTGTTGTCTCGTATATATACCCCCCCTCTTGGTAGAAATACTCTCAAAAGTATTGTTGTTATACCCAAATTACCTTAGCCGTATACCTTGTAGTATTCTAAGGTTATATCGATACGAAAAGCCCCGTAATACTATTATACTTCCCGTCAGTCACAAACCGAAACCCTAAGGAAAATCTCCATAGTTGGTTGGAGTATAAGTAGAAGTTGGTTAGAACTTCTAAGGGTTGTTTGGAGCGGGTCGGAGCGCACGGAGTAGGAGCTAAACCTTGCTCAGGATCGACATTTAAACTCGGATAATTTTGGGCTTATCGAGGTAAACACTCTTGACCTTCTATTGTAATTGGAAATTACATGTTGTAGGAATGTATAGTTGAAGTATACTATATATAGAACTGAACATAATTGTGCGGCAATGTCTTTTGACTTAAGCCTGAATTTAAAGAAGAGAATCGAATCAGAATTACATAGATCAGACAGTAGACTTGTGTAGCATTACTGTGAAGTAGAATTGTACACGTCCGGTTAGATATATAAACCCCCCCCCCCCCGGTTGGCTTGATAGCCGGCCTCGATAGAGGAGGAGATTTACGCGGTTGCGGGGGGGGGGGGGGAGGTGCTGCCGAATTTTCTGTAGAATGTTCTACGATTAGACCTAGATGTTAATAAGCGCCTTGTGGCCTTATAGGTTGAAGTACTATGCGTGGCGCGATCTACTTGGCTTAAGGAGTAGCCGGTTTGACGTACTTGGAGCGTTTTGCTATTAGTCGATAATCGTCGCGAGGTATGTGAACCTCTTCATATCTCTTCTAGCATGATATGTGTTAACTATGTATTACGATAGACGCATACGTGTAAAATGTATTTGATTGTTTAAAACATAAAGTGTTATAACGCTTTATGGGAAGTTGGTTATAATGACTTTATGTAGGTAAGAAAATACTTGTGGTTTTAAAAGTGGTAACGATTTGAACTATAATGGTGGTTATGTAATAATAAAGAACTTGAAGTATTTCAAAAGATTTTTGAATCATTTTGAAAGAAGAAGTAATACCTGGTTTTTGAAAACTTAAGAGTTATACTAGCTTTATGGGAAGTTAGGTATAACGGCTTAAGAATGTTTTACTGATTTCGGAAATCAGAATGTGTATCGACAACCCATCGCGTTAATAAAAGGAAATATTTTGATAGATTAAGTATTATTAAAACCAGTAGAAACTTCCATCTGCATAGAAGCTAAGATGAGACAAAATGATATTTCCTAGATCATGGCTGCTGTAATAAGATTGTTATAAACAAGAATATCCTACTCACATATAAGGCTTATGTTTTCTCAGATGGTTTAAAAGAGAATTATATTCTTAAATGAATAAGACTATGAACTACGAAACCTTTCTAAAATAAGAACCGTGAACATTTGAAATTAGGCAAACTTGGACGTTTGGAAAATAATGTTGTTACTTGATTTTACAAAGGTAAGTGTTTTGATTTACTTCAAAAGATAATCACTCTATTTTCATATACTACGGGTATTGTGTGACTTTTGTAAACGTAACGTATCTTTTAAAAGATAATGTATGAAGTACTTTGGGAATAGATACCCGATCTTGTTAATCATATATTAGAATGTACCTTGTGTGTATAACATGATTGTGTTGGTTTGTGATATCCTTGTAATACTTTCTTGTTGATTTGATAAGTAAACATGCTAGGATGCTACGTGTGTTAGTATCTTGTGATGTTTTGTGTAAAGGGGATTTTTCCTCGACTGCGCTTAAAGTTGTTTGACTCTCAGTCGTTATGTTGGTATTGTACCACTCACCTTGACTTGTCTCCGGAGGTTGTCGCTCTCCGACGCGGGTAGACTCAGTGATGCAGGACCATGATTCGAGAATACCTCATGCGGGTCCACGGATCCATGCGGAACTACGGAGTTCCGGTTAGTTTGGCGCCCTTGTGGTCATGCGGTTCTGTGGGCTACGCGGATCGCGAGTCGGGGCGACGCCGGGAGTAGCTACCGACGAGCGAGGAATACCTCACGCGGCCTACGAGGTTGGCCTACGCGAGCTACGGAGAGTTCTGTGGCTAGACGCGCACATTTGATATCGCGGGCAGTGACCGGGCCTTTGATCATGTGATGCCTAAACAGATATCATGATACGCTTTATGACCGTTAGTACTGTGGGTGTTAGTAGTCGGTTATGCCTTCGCATTTACCTGCATCGCTTTTATTAGGACACGTGGGACTCGTGTTCATGTGTAGTGCTTGGTGTTTTTTTATCATAAATCCGCAGTGAGGAAGGTATTCCACGCATGATTGATGTTATGGGCGTGAGACCCATAGTTACGCTTGAGTGATGACTTTGAGGCGAGTCCTCGACTTGACATGATCGCCATTTATTGTAAATCGTAGTTTGGTTATCATACATGTCTCTGCTTTATGGACTATTATGATTTCATTTATGATTTTCGCCACATACTGGTACTGTTATCGACCTCCTTCGGGGCCGCGTTCGTAGCCCAGTTGAGGTACACCGATCGTTGATCCTAGTTCTCGGGTCACATTCAACATGGGAAGCTCCGTTTCTCCGAGGCTTATCGGTGGTATAGTCCCCGTCGTTGTAGGTATTTACATTCGCGGTATGGCGGGCCTGTCACGTCATTGTTGTCGATCATTCTTAGAGGTCCTGTAGTACCCAGGCGAGTTGTAATGGATGTAATCGTCGTTTTAAAATTGATTTATATATATGCCGTAAGGCAAGTTTTCTCCGACATCGCTTTACTTCATAATATTTTCATGTCTTGTTTTATGTTCCGTGATTACTCGATGTTGTATCACTAGGGTGCCCGGTAAGGCACGATCCACGCCCGGTTCGGTCGTGACAAAAGTGGTATCGAGCGATTAATCCTCCGAAAGTGTCTACGCATCAGATCCGCAGAGTCTTGATTATCGGTGTTGTGCACCACACCAATAATCAGGAGGCTATAGGATATTTAGGATTGGTTTCTATTTCTTCTCACTCTGAGATCGTGCCTTAGAGCTGTGTTGTAAGTTGGACCCTCTAACGTAATTCTTTCCCTTATCGTTATGCCTCCGCGTAGGCAAACCCGCCTGTGAGGGCAAGGCGCCAGGAGCCGCGAGCAGAGTCTGAGGGTTACGGGGGCACAGGCCCAGTCATCACCTAGGGTGGTGTTTTATTCGGGGAGTTATGCTACGTCACCAGCCCCAGCAGAGTTTAGCACAACGGCAGCAGTGCCTACTACGACCATGATATATGAACCTTCAGTCCCACGACCGGGAACAGAGAATATAGATTGCAAAGAGACAACCCTGTTACTAGCTATGGATTTGGATACCAGAGAGTATACCGATGTACCGCGAGTCTTGATGAATATCTTAGAAAGGGTTGTGCGAGAGTAATTCTTCAGTTAGGCTTGAGTATGGCTCGTATGCGGCTTGCGCGCCAGCAAGAAACGTAGATCGACGGGTTAACGGGCGACGAAGAGGCCGTGACGTAAAGGTCCTTTGGTAACTTTCGAGGCGGATCGCCTCAGCAGCAGACTAGATATGCACCTCCACCAGTGCAGAGAGGTCCTCCGCAGGGTTCAGGACTTTCGGGGTATGCCGGAGTTGGTCAGAGCACCAGGACTTCCGGTTCTCAGTATGGCAGATGTCATCCCGGGGAATGACGTCTTTTAGTTGGTACTTGTTGTCACGACCCGAACCCGGGCCCGTGACTGGTGCCTTACCCCGGGCACCCTAGTGATACAACATCAGAGAAAATCAGCGGAAATAAAAACATGAACATGAATTAAGAGACAAGATAAATAAACAGCAACCAAAACAGATTGCCTTCATCATATATACATAAATACCAACAGCTTATCCTTTTTACAAACCCCGCCACAACAAAGGCTGCACTCTAAGATTTATACAACAACTATGACGGACAGTGGCCCCGCCATACCCCGAACGTTCAAGAACTTACTGACTGTGGTAACATACCAAAGATAAGCCTCACGAAACGGAGCTTCCCAAAACGCGAAATGAGATCCTAAACGCGGATCGACAAATGACGATTTCTACTGCAGATGAACGCAGCCCCAAGGAGGTCAAGACAGTACCAAGTATGTGAAATCAGAAATATCAGAAATGAAATCATACTAGCCTATAAAAGGTGAGAGGTATGATAACCAAACTACAAGACACACACATAACGCTTATATCAATTCGTGGTCTCACGCCCACAACATCAATCCCGCCTGGAGTACCTTTCTCATCACGGCAATTCATGATATGATAACAACAAGACAAAGAATCCAAATGGAGCATACCCGTGCGCTACGATCGTGTCGTGATGTCCAAAGGGAACAAATAAGACAACATTCCAAATGGAAGCATACCCGCAGCGCTACGATCGTGGTCGGTATGTCCAAAGGGAAACAATAAGACAAAGATTCCAAATGGAAGCATACCCGCGCCACGCATCGTGTCGATGTCCAAAGGGAAACAATAAGACAACAAGGCGGTAATCAAAGTGAAAGCATACCCGCAGCGCTACGATCGTGTCGGTGTGTCCAAAGCGATTAACAAAAGTAACACTATCAGCAGAACGCACTGCGGAATTTATCCACACCGCGGCCACGTCCAAGTAAGTTCTCAACAAGTCAACCGACCCTCCATCGAGAGACGCGGTAGTATAGAAACACAAATCTTGCACAACAAAGGCTATCACAACAAGCATAGGCAAGTTTCACAACAACAAGCATAGGCAAGTTTCACAACAACAAGCATAGAAGTTTATACACAACTCGAAGTACTTTCATTTTATGCCCAAGTTCGGGTTTTAACCCTAAAGTACTACGTACGTTAAATTCCTTTTAAAGAGATTTATTCCTTTTATAAAAGTCACCCGATACCCGTAGTATAAAAATAGAGTGACTTATATCTTTTAAGTAAACCAAAACAACTTCCATACTTTCTTTTTTAAAGTCAAGTTACCACATTAAAACCAATGATAAAACCTTTCTTTTGTTTTCATAAGGTCGTTATAACCAACTTCCCATAAAGCTGTTATAACACCTTATGCTTTAAACCATTTTAAGACAACACAATGCCTTTCTTTTCCCTAAAGTTCCAGTTTGCCTAATTTTAATTACGCAAGTCTCTTTTTTGAAAAGTTTCATAGTTCAATGTCTTAATCTCTTTTAAAACAATTGAGTAACATATGCCATAGGCGAGTAGGTTATTCTTGTTCATAATCAATCTTATTAAGCAGCCATGATCTAGAAAATGTAATATCATTTTGTCTCATCTTAGCTTCTATGCAGATGGAGGTTTCTACTGGTTTTACTAATACTTAATTATTCAATACATTTTCCTTTATTAACGCTGCAAGTGGTTTGTCGATACACATTCGATTTCCAAATCAAGAAACATTATTCCTTTCAAAACTGTACTCATTACTCACGAATGAGGTTTCACACAAACATCCATATTAAGTCAAGTCTCTTATCTTTTAAGAATAAGTCTCTTAACTTCTAAACCATTAAACCATTCTTTTTATCTCTTAAGACGTTACACCTAACTTCTCATAAAGTGGTATAACTCTTATGTTTTCAAACCAAGTATACACTTCTTTCAAAAAAGTTTCTTAATCTTTTAGAATACTTCAAGGTTCTTTATTATCACACATCAAGTTGGTTATAAGTCAACCGCTTATCACAAAGCATTTCTCATTTACATAGAGTCGTTATAACACTTTATGTTTAAAAACAATCAAATACATTTAACACATGTACGCTCACCGCACTACATAGTTATACACCTATCATGCTAGAACAGATAATAAGAGGTTCACATACCTCGCGACGATTATCGACTAATAGAAAACGCCCAAGTACCTCAAACCGCTCGGCTACACTATCACCAAGCGATCTCTCCACACGTAGTACTACAACCTATAGAGGCCACAGCGCCTATTAATATCTTTAGATCCCGACGTAGAATATTCTACGTAAAATTCGGCAAAGACTCTCCCGCAACAACAGAATCTCCTCCTCTATCGAGACCGCTACCAAGCCAACCAGAGGGGGTTAACACGCCTAACCGACGTGTACAATTCTACTACATAGTAATGCTTACACAAGTCTATCTGAATACACCCCTATGTAATTACAGTTCAGTTCTCTTCTTTAAATTCAGGCTTAAGTCGCAAGACATTGCCGTAAGTATTATTCAGGCTTAAGTCAAAAGACATTACCGCACAACTATGTTCAGTTCTATATATAGTATACTTAACTATATACTCCTACAACATGTAATTTCCAATTACAACAGAAGGTTAGGAATGTTTACCTCGATAAGCCCAAAATTATCCGAGTTTATATGTCGATCCTGAGCAAGGTTTAGCTCCTACTCCGTGCGCTCCGACCCGCTCCAACCAACCCTTAGAAGTTCTAACCAACTTCTAATTATAACTTCAACTACGGGTGAAGATATTTCCAAAGGGTTTCGTTTAGTGGCTAAAGGAAAGTATACTAGTATTTATGGGCTTTTCGTATAGAGGTAACCTTGGGAATACTACAAGGTATTTAGGCCAAGGTATTTGGGCATTATAACAATACTAGAGAGTATTTCTATACCACAACAAGGGTATTATACGAAACAACTAGGCTAGTGGTAGGCTCTACCACAAGGCCCAACAAAGGGGAGGGACTTGGCCGAATGCTACATTTAAGGGGGAGGATTTTGAGACTTGGAGAATGATTTTTGGATGAAGAAGTTCATCAACTAAGGGGTATTTATAGGTCAAGCAATGGCCAACCAATGGCCAAGATGAAGACAAGTGTTAGGCAAGTGTAGGGCTAGGATTTGGACAAGTGTTTGTGGGCACCACTTTCTCATCTACTACACAAAATATCTAGCCAAACATTGACCAAATGTTTAAGGCATTTTCCATGGCAAAACGTACAACAACTCCCTCCAAAACCGTCCACTTTGTGCCACCCTAAGGGTGACACGTGTCGCCCTCCTATTGGTCCAAAATATTTTATCTCTCGGAAAAATCCGCAAAAATTATAAATGACATAGCCGGAATTTTCCCTACGAAAGCTGTGGAAACGTTTCATTTAAAAACGACTTTTTGTGGCACTTGTGTACAAATTTCGAAACTATGCTTACTTTAAGGCTCAAATTAATATACGACGCCTCACGCATATACTCGGAAATACGGGGTATAACATTCTCCCCTCCTTAGAAACATTCGTCCCGAATGTTCCTTCTAAGCCTCAAAACAAACATACGCCAGTATAGTCTTCACTACTATACTTACGAGAACAATCCTGCCACACCTGGCCACAGAAACACCCGCGCAAATACTTACATCCAAGTCCACGAGGAAACACCTCTAACATCACAAACTTTTGTCACTTTGCCGCGAGGTTCTAGTGTCACTCCGGCGACTCAACCAATGGTACCGGACTGCATGCGATCACTGAGGTCTAAAATATACATCCTTCGCACCTTCTCCCTTCACAAGAAATGATCATATCTATGCTCGCAATACATGCTCGCCTCTACCCTTACTCGTCAGACTCTTCTCGAACACTTGAACTCTTCTAGTATCGCACCACACTTCGCCCCGCTCGATTCTCCAAACCTCGAGTCACCACCTCCAACTTGGTTATCTTACTAGCCTCAATCTTCCTTAAGGCCATTCCCGCCTTCACGATCCGCTTATGGTCGAACATATCCACGAACTCATACGATGGTCATCTAAACTCGGGCCTAACACCCTCGTGAACCTACCACCAAGCGACCACCTGCAGCCGACCCTACCGAAACAAAGCGGGTTATGTCACGACTGCCCGGCCCGTGGATCGTGCCTTACCGGCACCCAAGTAGTCATACATCGAGTAATCTGGAAATATAAAGCAAGACATGAAACAGCTTTATAAAATAAGACATACGCTTATGTGAGAAAACATCGCTTTTGGCATATATATATATAATCATGGTTTAGCTACATCCGACAATCGCATAACATGACTACTGCACTTAAGGAAATATACAACTATGGCGGACAGGGCCCGCCATACCCCGATTGTACAAAACTATCTACAACAGTGGAGATCATACCAAAAGTAGAGCCTCGGAAGAGATGGAGCTCCCGACACCAACGTAGAGATCCTAAGGATGCGGATCTAGCACTGCCGCTCTTACCGCGGCATGAACGCGGAAGGAGGTCGACAACAGTACTAAGTATGTGAAACAGTAAAGTACTTAAATGAAATCATAACCCTTTTTAAAACCGGTTTACAAATATGTATGAAGAAATCAAGGAAACCGCATAAGTGCCACATCACAAACAAGAGCAACAATAGGTAAACAGTAATAGGTCTTTTCTAGGTCGCGAATGATTCAAGCAGGCCACTCGCCCGTATTATCATTCTCGCAAGCCTAATCTCGACTCGAGTCCGCATAGGCCACTCACGGGCCCGCATGAGGTATAACCCCGCATCGAGGGTAGCTACTCCTGCATCGCCCCGACTCATCGTCCGCATGGCCACATAGACCGCATGAGGCATAACCCCGCATACTAACACGAACTCTCGTAGCTCGCATGGGCCCCGGACCCGCATGAGGTATCCTCGAATCATGGTCCTGCATCACCGAGTCTACCCCGCATCGGAGGGCAGCTTAACCCCCGGTATCATCTCAAGAGGTGAGTGATAGTATACTAACATAACAACTTATCTTTAAACAACATAAGCACAACAAGGATACTCACCTATACAAACGTTACAAGATACTAACACACATAGCATCATATCATGTCTACTTATCAAACCATCTTATTATTCTTTTCTCAATATAAGTGCATTATAAACACATAGGCAAACTTGTTTCTTTTATCAATCTTAAGTGGTTATACTTACTTCCCATAAAGCTAGTATAACTCTTAAGCTTCGCTTTAAAACCAATTAGTTCTCTTACATTAATATGATTCATAGTCTTTTGAAATGTTTTCGCTTCTTTATTATTCAGCTTAAGCGTGAGGCATTGCCGTAAGTATTATTCAAGCTTAAGTCAAAGACATTGCCATAGTTATTATCCAGTTAACACATGTACGTCTACCGTACTATATATATTGTAAAATATCATGCTTTAGGAAGAATCACATACCTTCTCAGCGAAAACCACCTGCCAAGTTGAATATGTCGCGCAGAGTCACCATAATAGTCACAGATATCTATCAAAGACTACTCAAGGTCATTCTAAACAGAGGGTTCATAATTCTACGGAAGTCGGGCAGCACTTCTCTACCGGTGAGCTATATAAGTTCATCGTGAAAACAAATCCTATGTAAGTCTGCTTTGATTATTCTTCTTTTAAACCCTTCTACTGTGGTAACAGTTCAATTCTATTCTGTGATATTCTTCTAAGTGATTAATACTTATTCTTATACTTCTACAGTATGCATTCTCTAATACAAAAGAGGGTTAGGATTATTACCTCGGTAAGCCCAATAATATCCTAGAAAAAGTCGCGCCTGAGCAAGGTTTTGCTCCTAAGTTGTATGCTCCAAGAACCTTAGAAGTTCTTCACAACTTCTACTAAGTACTAAGGTATTTGGGCTAGGGTATTTTGGGCATTATAACGATACAAGAAGGTAACTTTTCTACCAAGGGAGGGGGGTAGATTTTTGGCTAGGCTAGGGGGGGTATTCGGCCAAGGGCCACTTAGGCTAGAGGGGGAAGAGGGCTTGGACGAAATGGCTAACAAGGGAGAAGGGAGGATTTTCAAGACTTGGAAAGTAATTTGTGGATGAAGAACTCTTCATCTTAAGGGGGGTATTTATAGGTCAAGAAGTGGCCAACCAATGGCCAAGATTAAGACAAGTGCAAGGCAAGTGTAGGGTGAGGATTAACTATACACAAATATCCTACCAACTCCTTGACTTGTGCACAAGGCACAAAAACGCGTTCTCTATAGTTCAAATCGTCCAAATGGACGATTTCAAGTCCATCAATTGGAGGGTGACAAGTGTCGCCCTCCCGTTGGTCCAAAATGTTTCGTCTCTCGGAAAAATCCGCAAAAATTAGAAATGGCATAGCCGGAATTTACCCTACGAAAGTTGTGGAAACGTTTCGTCGGAAAACGATTCTTTTAGTGAGTTGTGTACAAATAAAAACGTCCAAGGCTTATCTTTAAGGCTAGACTTTCGTACGTATTCCCTTACGTACATACTCTGGAAATACGGGGTATAACATTCTCCCCCCCTTAGAAACATTCGTCCCGAATGTTCCTTCCCAAGACAGTTATCGAAGAAGCTTAAACAGTTGTAAATGCCACACACGGCCACAGAGCAACACTTAGGCAGAAACGATAACGAAAATTTACAAGTAGGAAAGTGAATTTACCTGGAGGTGTGGGGAATAGGTGAGGATACTTCCGTCTCATGTCCTCCTCGGCTTCCCACGCCATCTCTCCCCGAGCTCGTTCCGCCACAAGACTTTGACGGAAGCCACGCCTGGTCCGCAGACGCCTAACTCCGACGATCGACTATCGCTATGGGAATCTCCTCATACGATAACCCCTCACACCGACATCGTCAATCGGGTGTACCCTAGATGGATCCCGATACATCTCTCAAAGATAGATACGTGAAAACCGGATGCACCGCCTCCGATCGGACGGCAGATCCAACTCATAGGCAACCTTGCCTACCTCGCGACAATCACGAACGCCCGATGTACCTTGGGCCGAAGTTTCCTTCTTCCCGAATCTCATCACACCCTTCATGGGTGACACCTTTAGAAAACCCAATCATGAACCTCGAACTCAAGATGCCGACGACGATGATCTGCATACGACTTCGCCGACTCGAGTCAATAGCGCCTTCGGATAAGCTTCACCTTATCCATCTGTCGCTGTACCAAATCTGGTCCTACTAGCCGCACTCGCCCACATCGAACCAACCTATAGGCGACCGCACTTCCTCCCATACAAGGCCTCATAAGGCGCCATCCGAATACCGGAGTGGTAGCTATTATTATATGCGAACTCAACTAGAGGCAAATGATCCTCCCAACTACCATCGGTCAATAACACGGCTCGCAGCATATCCTCAAGAGTGCGGATAGTGCGCTCGCTCGTCCGTCTGCTCGTGGATGAAATGCGATTTCGTGCTCACCGCGTCCCTAAACCTCTCGAAGGATCTCGAAGTTAGCCGTAACCGGGCTCTCATGCGATATGATCAGTAGGGACTCCATGCACCGACGATCTCGGATGTAAAGTCCGCATAATCCTCACCAAAAGTCGCCCCGACGGAAGAAAGTGGGCTGATTTCGCACCGTCGACGATAACCCATATAGAATCATGTCTCTCCGAGCGAGGTAATCCCGTGATGAAATCCATGTTGATTACCTCCCACTTCCGTCGATCTCAATCGTCGCAACAAACCACCGTGCCTCGTGCTCTACCTTCACCGGCTGAAAACACGCACCGAGCTACGAACTCGCAACGCCCCTCTTCAAGCCATCCCACCAATACACGATCTAAGGTCGTGGTACATCTTGGTCGACCCAGGATGGATAGAGTAACGCGTACCGCGGTGCTTCCCCAAGAACTCGCCGCCAAGTCCTCAAACATCCGAACACATACCGCTTCAAACCTTAGCACCCCATCGTGCTACTCGTGCGACCTTGCCCTCACGAAGAGTCAGATCACGATATCGAATCAAAGCCGATCCTCGAATCGCTGCTCTTCACCTCCTCGACGATGGAAGACTCGGCAACCTCACGAACTCTAACCCCACTGCTATCAGAATCAATCAAACGGACACCAAGGCTCGCTAACTGATGCAAATCACGAACCATGTCCCTCCTCTCTAGCTGCACATCTGATAGGCTCCCCATCGACCTACGACTAAGAGCATCTGCCACAACATTGGCCTTCCCCGGGTGGTACAGGATATCAACATCGTAATCCTTAAGCAACTCTAACCACCGTCTCGCCGTAAGTTCACTCCTCCGTGAAGATATACTGGAGGCTCTTGTGGTCTGTATAAATATCCACGTGAACCCCATACAAATAGTGCCTCCAGATCTTCAAAGCGTGAATCACGGCTGCCAACTCCAAATCATGGGTGGGGTAGTTCCTCTCGTGTTTCTTCAGCTGTCGGGATGCATATGCTATAACCCTGCCATGCTGCATCAACACACATCCCAACCCGATGCCTGACGCATCACAATACACGACATAACCATCCGACCTCCGAAGAGTAAGAACGGGGCGGTCGCCAATCTCTCTTTCAAGAATCGAAACCCCGCCACAAGCATCACCATCGAACTTGGCCGCTTCTCGAGTCACCTAGTCAATGGTGCAGAGATAGAATCAAATTTCTCCAAGAACCGCCGATAATAACTCGCAAGGCCCGTAAAATCGCGAACCTGCAGCCGAGTAGTAGGTCTAGGCCAAGTCCCGATCGCCTCGATCTTGCCGTATCCACTCGAATGCCATCACCCCTAATATGCCCAAGAAACGCCATCAAGTCAACCAAAACTCACATTTGGAAAACTTGGCGATAACCGCTGGTCTCGAGAATCGCAAGACGGCCTCAAATGCTCCGCATGCTCCTCGCTCTGGCGAGAATAAACCAAGATATCATCAATGAACACTATCACAAACGTGTTCAAGAATGGTTTGAACACTCGGTTCATCAAATCCATGAATACCGCCGGAGCATTGTCAACCCAAAAGACATGACTGAACTCATAATGCCCGCACGTCCGGAATGCGATCTGTGGACATCCACCTCTCTCGACACGAACTCGATGATAGCCCGAACGCAGATCAATCTTGAGAAACATCTCGCGCCGCAATCGTCGAACTAATCATCAATCCTGGGGAGGGGGTATCTGTTCTTAATGGTCACCTTGTTCAGCTGCCTGTAATCAACACACATGCGCAGCGTCCCGTCCTTCTTCTTCACGAACAATACCGGCGCTTCTGGGAAACACGGGCCTAATGAAGCCTTCTCCAAAGAAATCCTCACCGGTCCTTCAGCTCTCTCAACTCGGCAGGTGCCATTCTGTATGGCGGAATGGAAATAGGCCGAGTATCTGGCAATATGTCAATACAAAACTCAATCTCCCTCTCAGGAGGGATACCCGGGAGGTCATCTGGGAACACGTCTGGGAACTCACTGACTACGGAATCGACCAAAATCTGGTACCGCACCTCGATCAAACACTCGAACTAGATGGTAGATATACCCCTTCCGCACCATCTTCCTAGCCTTGAGGTAGGAAATAAACCTACCCCTCGGCGATACCGTGCTCCCCTCCCACTCAACAACCGGCTCCTCAGGAAACTGGAACCGTACTACTCTCTCTCTGCAGTCTACATTGGCATAGCAAGAAGCTAGCCAATCCATCCCCATAATCACGTCGAAGTCAATCATCTCCAACTCTATCAAGTCGTGGTCCGACGATCAGAATGGTCACAGGACAAGCCCTATATACCCGCCGAGCTACCACCGAATCACCCACTGGCGTAGCTACCTCGAAAGGGTCTATGGACTCAGGCTCTATCCCTATCCTACTAGCAACAAGGGGAGATATATAGGACAGAGTAGAACCCGGATCTATCAAGGCATAAACATCAAACCCAGAAACTGATAAGGTACCTGTGACGACATCAGGTGAGGCCTCCTGATCCTGCCGGCTGGACAAAGCATAGATGCGGTTCTGAGGACCGCTAGAACTGGGACCCGAGCCACGACCTCTGCCGCGACCTGCTGACCCATGTGAACCCTGCCCTCCGGGGCGAGTAACTGTAGGAGATGATGAAGCGGCAACAGAACCTGAAGGCTGAGCCCTACCACCAGCACTGCCCCCGGTCGGACAGCCTCTCAAAGTGACCGCTGGCCACAATCAGAATAAGCTCCAAAAGTAGTACCACACTTCCGTAATGGGATCCACCGCATCGGCCACACCGGGGTGGTCCCGCCGCCGCACTCGCTACTCGACGCTCGAAGCCACAGGGCCTGCGCCCTCGAAAACTCTGGCTGTGCTGAGGACGGTGCAGAGTGCTGGCCGGCCGTGGTGCGAATCTAGATCGCCGCGAGGCCGCCACCACGATAACCACGAAGACCCTCCCGGCCCCGCCTTCTTTCGCGCTGTCGCCCACTCGCCGACCTGCGCTCTCGCATCCAGGCGTGAGCTCGCACGCGGTAATGTCCATACCCGGCCGAGAGAAACCCCGCGACATGACTTCGGCCATATAGTCGCTTCAGCCCGGTGACATAGCGGTGCACCCTATCCTCCATATCGCTACCAATGCCGGGACATATCGAGCCAATGAATCAAACTCGACATTGTACTCCCGACAAGGCCCTCGCCTCGCCAAAGAAGAAAAATCTATCACCGCGCCTCCTCATCCGCGAGGCAAGAAGTGAGTGAGAAAGCCTCGAGAACTCATCCCAAGTACTGGGCCGCGCGTGCTCTCCCGGGATAACTCCCATGAATCAAACCAATCGATTGCGGTATCACGCAGCTATGTGAACCAAAGATCACGGACTCGGTCTCCGACGCCCGATCACTCTCAAAATCCTAAGCCGACGGATGAACTCTGCGGATCATCCTCCGGCCTCGACCCATAAAACTCCGGGCGGCTACAACTCAAGAAGTCTCGTAGCCTCAAACTCTCGCCTCGGGTGAACAACGGTACGACGAGCCGAGCTGAATCGAACCGCCGCATCAGCCTCTCTCAGATCGGGCCACAACTTTAGCCAAAAGTCGGGCCATCTCTCAGTACCCTAACTCCTCCGCCTGTGCCGTGGGGACGAGGTGCGGGTACTGTGGTCTCGCTGGGCCGGGCGGCGTCATAGAACTCGCCGTCCTCGTATAGACGGGCACGAGCCCTCGTGACTGGGTGTCTCGCTAGCCTCACTCGGCTGCCTTGCCCTTCTGGGCCCGGGTTGCCTTACGTGGAGGCATAACTGTTACAGGAAAGGAATACGTTAGAGGGGTCCAACCTATAACACAGCTCTAAAGCACGATCTCAGAATGAGAAGAATGGAAACCAATCCTAAATATCCTATAGCCTCCTGATTATTGGTGTGGTGCACAACACACCGATAATCAAGACTCTACTAGATACGGTCTGTAGACACTTTCCGAGGATTAACTGCTCTGATACCACTTTTGTCACGACCCGTTCCGGGGCCCGTGACTGGTGCCTTACCGGGGCACCCAAGTAGTCATACATCAGAGTAATCAGCGGAAATATAAAGCAAGACATGAAACAGTTTATAAAATAAGACACAGTTTATGTGAGAAAACATCGCCTTTCGGCATATATATATATAATCATGGTTTAGCAGTTACATCCGACACTGTACAACATGACTACAGACCTCTAAGGAAATATACAACTATGGCGGGACAGGGCCCCGCCATACCCTGACTGTACAAAACTATCTACAACAGGGAGATCATACCAAAAGTAGAGCCTCCGGAAGAGATGGAGCTCCCGACACCAACGTAGAGATCCTAAGGATGCGGATCTAGCACCTGCTTGCCCTTACCTGCGGCATGAACGCAGCCCCCCGAAGGAGGTCAGTACAACAGGTACTAAGTATGTGAAACTGTAAAGTACTTAAATGAAATCATAACCCTTTTTAAAACCAGTTTACAAATATGTATGAAGAAATCAAGGAAACCGCACATAGTGCCACATCACAAACAAGAGCAACAATAGGTAAACTGTAATAGGTCTTTTCTAGGCTGCGAATGATTCGAAGCAGGGCCACTCGCCCGTATTATCATTCTGCAAGCCTAATCCTGGACTCCCGGAGTCCGCATAGGCCACTCACATGGGCCCGCATGAGGTATAACCCCGCATCGAGGGTAGCTACTCCTCGGCATCGTCCTGGACTCGCTGTCCGCATGGCCACATAGACCGCATGAGGCATAACCCCGCATACTAACCTGGAACTCTCGTAGCTCCGCATAGGCCCCCTGGACCCGCATGAGGTATTCTCGAATCATGGTCCTGCATCACCGAGTCTACCCCAGACGGAGGGCGACAACCCGGTATCATCTCAAGAGGTGAGTGATAGTATACTAACATAACAACTTATCTTTAAACAACATAAGCACAACAAGGATACTCACCTATACAAACGTTACAAGATACTAACACACATAGCATCATATCATGTCTACTTATCAAACCATCTTATTATTATTTTTCACAATATAAGTCCATTATAAACACATAGGCAAACTTGTTTCTTTTATCAATCTTAAGTGGTTATACTTACTTCCCATAAAGCTAGTATAACTCTTAAGCTTCGCTTTAAAACCAATTAGTTCTCTTACATTAATATGATTGAGTCTTTTGAAATGTTTTGATTCTTTATTATTCGAGCTTAAGCCGAGGCATTCTGTAAGTATTATTCAGCTTAAGTCAAAGACATTGCCATAGTTATTATCCGATTAACACATGTACGCTCACCGTACTATATATATTGTAAAATATCATGCTTTAGGAAGAATCACATACCTTCTCAAATAAAACCACCGCCAAGTTGAATATGTCGCACAGCAGAGTCACCTATAATAGTCACAGATATCTATCAAAGACTACTCAAGGTCATTCTAAACAGAGGGTTCATAATTCTACGGTAAGTCGGGCAGCACTTCCCTACCGGTGAGCTATATAAGTTCATCGTGAAAACAAATTCTATGTAAGTACAGTTTGATTATTCTTCTTTTAAACCCTTCTACTGTGGTAACAGTTCAATTCTATTCTGCGATATTCTTCTAAGTGATTAATACTTATTCTTATACTTCTACAGTATGCATTCTCTAATACAAAAGAGGGTTAGGATTATTACCTCGGTAAGCCCAATAATATCCTAGAAAAAGTCGCGCCTGAGCAAGGTTTTGCTCCTAAGTTGTATGCTCCAAGAACCTTAGAAGTTCTTCACAACTTCTACTAAGTACTAAGGTATTTGGGCTAGGGTATTTTGGGCATTATAACGATACAAGAAGGTAACTTTTCTACCAAGGGAGGGGGGGTAGATTTTTGGCTAGGCTAGGGGGGTATTCGGCCAAGGGCCACTTAGGCTAGAGGGGGAAGAGGGCTTGGACGAAATGGCTAACAAGGGAGAAGGGAGGATTTTCAAGACTTGGAAAGTAATTTGTGGATGAAGAACTCTTCATCTTAAGGGGGGTATTTATAGGTCAAGAAGTGGCCAACCAATGGCCAAGATTAAGACAAGTGCAAGGCAAGTGTAGGGTGAGGATTAACTATACACAAATATCCTACCAACTCCTTGACTTGTGCACAAGGCACAAAAAACGTGCTCCCTATAGTTCAAATCGTCCAAATGGACGATTTCAAGTCCATCAATTGGAGGGTGACAAGTGTCGCCCTCCCGTTGGTCCAAAATGTTTCGTCTCTCGGAAAAATCCGCAAAAATTAGAAATGGCATAGCCGGAATTTACCCTACGAAAGCTGTGGAAACGTTTCGTCGGAAAACGATTCTTTTAGTGAGTTGTGTACAAATAAAAACGTCCAAGGCTTATCTTTAAGGCTAGACTTTCGTACGTATTCCCTTACGTACATACTCTGGAAATACGGGGTATAACAGGTTAGCCCTCATCATGGCCCCAACCCGACCCACTTAACGCATCACGCTCTTTTTCCCCGATCCGGAACAATCTTACCTCTACAGGTCATGAAAGCTACCACTTCCATTGCACACTACCCAGGGACTTTATCACACGAAACGTTCTAGGCATAAAATGCGCTCCGACAAGGATCACTTGCAAAATCTGGTACTCAAGACGGCCTTACATCTAAGGTCTCAACTGTAATATTCTAAGGTTCATCATTTTCTCACCCCCAAGCTTACCCTTCTCACTAACCAGGTTCTACATCACGTTTTAGCACAAAGCTATCCGAACATAACACTTAACACATTATCATAACATCAATACATACAAGTCTCTAGAGGGTTAAGGATATACCTGAAAATAGGCGGTTCAAAGGACCGCTAAAACTGGGAACTTCCACCGCGACCTCTACCGGGGCCTGCCGGTGTATGAACATTCTGCCTAGCTGTAGAAAGTGAAGCACCCGCAACTGATCTCGTAGTATGTGCTATCCTACCAGTGCTACCCCTGGTCCGGCTCCCCAAAATGGCCTCGATGGCGCATGTAAAACAAACTCCCGACTAGCACGACACTCCCATCGGAGTCTACCACACGGTCACAACGAGGTAGGGTGGCTTCACCGTTAACACCCGCTCTCCCGAAAATCGAACCTCGAGCCCCGACCGCCCCTTAAAACTCGACGCTCAAGATTGTAGAGGACCACTCAGTCGGGCGGAGGCGCATAACTAGTTCGCTGGCGAGGCGGTGCGCCGAAAATCACCAAAGGACCACGCAGCTTTGGCCCTCTTCTCGAATTTGGTCATTCCGCCGATTTCTCCGCCTCACCTCCAAGTGCATAAGCTCGCATGCGGCAATGTCCATGCCCTGCCAAGAGCTACACCGAACAACTCTCGCTAGGTAATCATCGAGCCTCGTAACATATCGGTGGACTCGATCCTCCATACTAGCTACTAATGCGGGACGCACGCCAATGAGTCGAACTCCACATTGTACTCCCGCACCGCACTCGCTTCGCCGCAACACCAAAAATCTGTCGCCCGAGCCCTCCTCATCCGTGGGCGGCAAGAAGTGTGCAAGAAATGCCTTGAGAACTCGTCCCACAAAGCCGTGCATTCTCTCCCGACAGCTCCCACGAATCAAATCAATAGATCGCGGTATCACGCACCGACGCGAACTCAGACCACCGACTCGGTCTCCGATGCCTTGATCACTCTCGTGATCCGTTGAATCGCCGGATGAACTCCTCGCGATCATCCTCAGGCCTCGACCCATAAAACTCTGGCGGGTTACACCTCAGAAAATCTCGTAGTCTCAAACTGTCTGCTCGGGTTGAATTACGGGTGCTACGATCGAATCGCTAGGCCCAGCTTTATCCTCAAGTCCGCCACAACTCGCCATTAATCGGGCCATCTCCTTGTAACCCATCTTCTCGCCTCACCGTAGGGATCGAGGCTCGTGCATCGTGGTCTGTAGAGACCGCCGCTTCTACTCGTATCTCCTCACGCTTTGCCCTTCCGGGCCCGGTTGCCTTGGCGCGAGGCAAAATCGTAAAAACGAGATACGCGGAGGGTTCAACTTACAACACGGCTCTAAGGCACGATCTCGGAATGAGAAGAATGGAAACCAATCCTAAATGTCCTATAGCCTCACGATTATAGATGTGGTGCACAACACACCGATAATCAAGACTTACTAGACACGGTTCAGAGACACTTTCCGAGGATTAATCGCTCGATACCACTTTTGTCACGACCGAACGGGCCCGTGGATCGTGCCTTACCGCACCCTAGTGATACAACATCGAGAAAATCAGCGGAAATAAAAACATGAACATGAATTAAGAGACAAGATAAATAAACAAAGCAACCAAAACAGCTTTTCATCATATATACATAAATACGAACAGCTTATCCTTTTACAAACCCCGCCACAACAAAGCATGCACTCTAAGATTTATACAACAACTATGACGGACAGGCCCCGCCATACCCCGAACGCTCAAGAACTTACGCACTCGGTAACATACCAAAGATAAGCCTCCGACGAAACGAGCTTCCCAAAACGCTGAAATGAGATCCTAAACGCGGATCGACAACCGATGTACTTCTACTGCGCAGATGAACGCACCTCAAGCGAGGTCGATAACAGTACCAAGTATGTGAAATCAGAAATATCAGAAATGAAATCATACTAGCCTATAAAAGCAGAGATGTATGATAACCAAACTACGACACACACATAACGATTATATCAATTCGTGGTCTCACGCCCACAACATCAATCCCGCGTGAGTACCTTCTCATCACGGCAGCCTATGATATGATAACAACAAGACAGAATCCAAATGGAGCATCCCCGTGCGCTACGCATCGTGTCGAGATGTCCAAAGGGAACAAATAAGACAACATTCCAAATGGAAGCATACCCGCGCGCCACGATCGTGGTCAAGATGTCCAAAGGGAAACAATAAGACAAAGATTCCAAATGGAAGCATACCCGCAGCGCTACGCATCGTGTCGATGTCCAAAGGGAAACAATAAGACAACAAGGCGGTAATCAAAGTGGAAGCATACCCGCGCGCCACGATCGTGTCGATGTCCAAAGCGATTAACAAAAGTAACACTATCAACAGGAACGCACTGCGGAATTTATCCACACGCCGGCCACGTCCAAGTAAATTCTCAACAAGTCAACCGACCCTCCATCGAGACGCGGTAGTATAGAAACACAATTCTTACACAACAAAGGCTATCACAACAAGCATAGGCAAGTTTCACAACAACAAGCATAGGCAAGTTTCACAACAACAAGCATAGGCAAGTTTCACAACAACAAGCATAGGCAAGTTTCACAACAACAAGCATAGGCAAGTTTATACACAACTCGAAGATCTTTCATTTTATGCCAAAGTTCGGTTTTACTCTAAAGTACTACGTGCGTTAAATTCCTTTTAAAGAGATTTATTCCTTTTATAAAAGTCACGATACCGTAGTATAAAAATAGAGTGACTTATATCTTTTAAGTAAACCAAAACAACTTCCATACTTTTTTTTTTAAGACAAGTTACCACATTAAAACCAATGATAAAACCTTTCTTTTGTTTTCATAAGGTCGTTATAACCAACTTCCCATAAAGCTGTTATAACACCTTATGCTTTAAACCATTTTAAGACAACACAATGCCTTTCTTTTCCCTAAAGTTCCAGTTTGCCTAATTTTAATTACGCAAGTCTCTTTTTTGAAAAGTTTCATAGTTCAATGTCTTAATCTCTTTTAAAACAATTGAGTAACATATGCCATAGGCGAGTAGGTTATTCTTGTTCATAATCAATCTTATTAAGCAGCCATGATCTAGAAAATGTAATATCATTTTGTCTCATCTTAGCTTCTATGCAGATGGAGGTTTCTACTGGTTTTACTAATACTTAATTATTCAATACATTTTCCTTTATTAACGCTGCAGTGGTTTGTCGATACACATTCTGATTTCCGAAATCAGTAAAACATTATTCCTTTCAAAAACCAGGTACTCATTACTCACGAATGAGGTTTCACACAAACATCCATATTAAGTCAAGTCTCTTATCTTTTAAGAATAAGTCTCTTAACTTCTAAACCATTAAACCATTCTTTTTATCTCTCTTAAGACGTTACACCTAACTTCTCTTAAAGCTGGTATAACTCTTATGTTTTCAAACCAAGTATACACTTCTTTCAAAAAAGTTTCTTAATCTTTTAGAATACTTCAAGGTTCTTTATTATCACACATCAAGTTGGTTATAAGTCAAATCAGTTATCACAAAGCATTTCTCATTTACATAGAGCTGTTATAACACTTTATGTTTAAAAACAATCAAATACATTTAACACATGAACGTCTACCGTACTACATAGTTATACACCTATCATGCTAGAAAAGATAAGAAGAGGTTCACATACCTCGCGACGATTATCGACTAATAGCAAAACGCTCCAAGTACCTCAAACCGTCGGCTACACTCTCAGTCAAGCAGATCTCTCCACACGTAGTACTACAACCTATAGAGGCCACAAAGCGCCTATTAATATCTTTAGATCCCGACGTAGAATATTCTACAGAAAATTCGGCAGCACCTCCCCCCCCCGCAACAGCGTAAATCTCCTCCTCTATCGAGGCCGGCTACCAAGCCAACCAGGGGGGGGGGTTAACACGTCTAACCGGACGTGTACAATTCTACTACACAGTAATGCTACACAAGTCTACTGTAATACAGTCCTATGTAATTACAGTTCAGTTCAGTTCTTAAAATTCAGGCTTAAGTCGCAAGACATTGCCGTAAGTATTATTCAGGCTTAAGTCAAAAGACATTGCCGCACAACTATGTTCAGTTCTATATATAGTATACTTAACTATATACTCCTACAACATGTAATTTCCAATTACAACAGAAGGTTAGGAATGTTTACCTCGATAAGCCCAAAATTATCCGAGTTTATATGTCGATCCTGAGCAAGGTTTAGCTCCTACTCCGTGCGCTCCGACCCGCTCCAACCAACCCTTAGAAGTTCTAACCAACTTCTACTTATAACTTCAACTACGGGTGAAGATTTTTCCAAAGGGTTTCGTTTAGTGGCTAAAGGAAAGTATACTAGTATTTATGGGCTTTTCGTATAGAGGTAACCTTGGGAATACTACAAGGTATTTAGGCCAAGGTATTTGGGCATTATAACAATACTAGGAGAGTATTTCTATACCACAACAAGGGGTATTATACGAAAACAACTAGGCTAGGGGGTAGGCTCGCCACAAGGCCCAACAAAGGGGGAGGGGACTTGGCCGAATGCTACACTTAAGGGGGAGGGATTTTTGAGACTTGGAGAATGATTTTTTGGATGAAGAAGTTCATCAACTAAGGGGGGTATTTATAGGTCAAGCAATGGCCAACCAATGGCCAAGATGAAGACAAGTGTTAGGCAAGTGTAGGGCTAGGATTTGGACAAGTGTTTGTGGGCCCCACTTTCTCATCTACTACACAAAATATCTAGCCAAACATTGACCAAATGTTTAAGGCATTTTCCATGGCAAAAACGTGCCAACAACTCCCTCCAAAACCGTCCACTTTGTGCCACCCTAAGGGTGACACGTGTCGCCCTCCTATTGATCCAAAATATTTTATCTCTCGGAAAAATCCGCAAAAATTATAAATGACATAGCCGGAATTTTCCCTACGAAAGCTGTGGAAACGTTTCGTCGAAAAACGACTCTTTTTGACACTTGTGTACAAATTTCGAAACTATGCTTACTTTAAGGCTCAAATTAATATACGTACGCCCTCACGTACATACTCAGGAAATACGGGGTATAACACTTGTTGTACCTACGACCGTCAGGGTCTGATGTCGAGAGGATGTCCTAGTAGGAGGACTTAGCCTTCAGGATCGGTGGGTAGTTCGTCATCTTCCTTAGCTATGCGCCCTACGGGGCAGGTTTGATTAGAACGACTAAGGGGAGTGAAGCAGTAAGTACAGATAGATCTTTAACCCTCTAGGGATTAGTATGTGTGATAGGGTGAGTATAACTTAAGTGTTATATTCTGATATCATTGTGTAATTGTAATTAGAAATCTTGGTTAGTTAACCAAGTAAAATTTGGAGGATAGAGAAGGTGTGAGCCTTAGAGTTTTTTACGTGGAGACCTTAGAGGTAAGGCCATCTCGAGTAAAAGACGTATGTTTATGTTTGACCCTTATCGGAGTGCATAGTGCACGTGAGCTATGTTTGTGGGATAAGTCCCTGAGTAGTGTGGAATGAAAGAGGGTAGTTGAGCTAAGAAGACCGCTAGGTTTTCGTAACGTGATTTGTGAAATTGTTCCGGATCGGGGAGCTAGTGTTTTGCGCGTTGCCGGGACGGGTTGAGGCCATGTTGCGGGTCAACCCGCGACCTGTTTTATGGCGGGGTCAGTTTGTGGTGGTCCCGCCTTGTGGTAGGGTCACGAGGGTGTTAGGCCCAAGTTTAGTTAACCAGCGTACGAGTTCGTGGATGCGTTCGACCAGTAGTCGGGCCGATGGGGTCAGCCCATCGTGTTTTTCAGTCAGGACCGTTGCTTGGCAGTGATGATATATCAGAAAGGTGGTAAGGCTGCACGGGGTGCCTGCTTTCACCTTATGAGCGACGATGGAGCCGTGTTACTACTGCTTTCTTTCTGGAAGTTTTACCAGGCAGGGTTAGGAACTCAGGTGAGTCTCCGTATCGCGTTCGCCCTCGGGCCAGTGTTTGGATTTCAGGGGTAGTTGTGAGGATTGTTATCTCCTGTTGGGGAAGTGTTTTATAGCTACCATTTCAGTGTTCGGATATCGCCTTGTGACGCCTTGTAGGGGCGGAAGTGTAAGTTGCCGGTCGATTGGTTCGACGTTGGCAAGGTTCAGATAGTTGGTTCATACGTGTTCAGCAGGATGTGGATAGGGTGAAGCTTATCCAGAAGAGGTTTTTGGCAGCTCGGAGGAATCGTGCGGATTATCGGCGACGACGCTTAGAGTTCAGGTTGACGGTCGGTCTTCTTGAAGGTACCACCCCGGATAGGGTGTAAGAGGAAACTTAGCCCGAGTTACTTTGGGCCTTTTGAGTTCATGTGAGGGATAGGCCAGGTTGCCTATATGTTAGCATTTGCCGTCCGACTTAGGAGGCAGTGCGTCCAGTCTTTCGTGTTATGTTCGAGAAGGAAATCGGAGATCCATCCAGAGTGTTCCCAGTTAATGATGACCACGTTAGAGATAGTAACCCCGAGTTTTGGAAACCAAGCGATCGTAAATGTGGTAAGAGTTCGAGTGTACGACCTCAGGGATCGCATGCAGCCCGGTACCATTTGTTGGGTCGCCGGAGTGACACTAGAACCTCGCGGCAAAGTGACAAAAGTGGTATCACGACGAGTAAAGGGAGAGGCGAGCATGTATGGCGAGCATAGATGTGATCATTTCGTATGTTAAGTAAGGGGTGCTAAGGGAGTATCTTTTAACCCTTGGGTGGGAGCTTTTGTGATGTTAGAGGTGTTTCCTCGTGGACTTGATGTAAGCATTTGCGCAGGTGTTTCTGTGGCCAGGTGTGGCAGGATTGTTCTCGTAAGTATAGTAGTGAAGACTATACTGGCGCGCGTTTGTTTTGAGACTTAGAAGGAACATTCGGGACGAATGTTTCTAAGGAGGGGAGAATGTTATACCCCGTATTTCCAGAGTATGTACGTAGGGACGTACGTAGAAAATTCGAACTTCAAATAGGCTTGGCCGAATTATTTTTTTGTTCACAACACCCGGTTAGAGTCGTTTTTCGACGAAACGTTTCCACAGCTTTCGTAGGGAAAAATCTGGCTATGTCATTTCCAATTTTTGCGGATTTTTCTGAGAGTCGAAACATTTTGGACCAACAAGAGGGCGACACTTGGCACCCTCTCATTGGTGGGTGTGTTGGGCGGAATTGACGATTTGGGCATGTGGGAGTAGGTAGGATATTTTGTGTTGGTGTGGTAGATGGATAAGGTGTACTTGGATGAATCCTAGCCCTACACTTGCCTACTTCTTGGCATGATCTTGGCCATTGGTTGGCCATGGCTTGACCTATAAATACCCCTCCCCTTTGATGAACTTCTTCATCCTAAATTGTTCTAAGTGTTAGAAATCCTCCCCCTCCCTTGATGTTGTTCTCGTTCTCCCCCTTTGTGAGGCCTTGTGGCCGAGAGTCTCCCCCCCCCCCTTGGCCGAGAGTACCCCCCCCCCCTAGTGGGGTAGGCCGAGGGGTATACACCCCCCCTTTTGGTGTTGTCTCGTATATATACCCCCCCTCTTGGTAGAAATACTCTCAAAAGTATTGTTGTTATACCCAAATTACCTTAGCCGTATACCTTGTAGTATTCTAAGGTTATATCGATACGAAAAGCCCCGTAATACTATTATACTTCCCGTCAGTCACAAACAGAAACCCTAAGGAAAATCTCCATAGTTGGTTGGAGTATAAGTAGAAGTTGGTTAGAACTTCTAAGGGTTGTTTGGAGCGGGTCGGAGCGCACAGAGTAGGAGCTAAACCTTGCTCAGGATCGACATTTAAACTCGGATAATTTTGGGCTTATCGAGGTAAACACTCTTGACCTTCTATTGTAATTGGAAATTACATGTTGTAGGAATGTATAGTTGAAGTATACTATATATAGAACTGAACATAATTGTGTGGCAATGTCTTTTGACTTAAGCCTGAATTTAAAGAAGAGAACTGAACTGTAATTACATAGGCGTATCAGACATGAGACTTGTGTAGCATTCTTGTGAAGTAGAATTGTACACGTCAGGTTAGATATATAAACCCCTGGTTGGCTTGATGCCGGCCTCGATAGAGGAGGAGATTTACGCGGCGGGAGGTCTTTGCGAATTTTACGTAGAATGTTCTACGATTAGACCTAGATGTTAATAAGCGTCTTGTGGCCTTATAGGTTGAAGTACTATGCGTGGCGCGATCTACTTGGCTTAAGGAGTAGCCGGCGGTTTGAGGTACTTGGAGCGTTTTGCTATTAGTCGATAATCGTCGCGAGGTATGTGATCCTCTTCCTATCTCTTCTAGCATGATATGTGTGTAACTATGTAGTACGATAGACATACATGTGTAAAATGTATTTGATTGCTCTAAAACATAAAGTGTTAAAACGACTTTATGGGAAATTGGTTATAACAGCTTTATGTAGGTAAGAAAATACTTGTGGTTTTTAAAAGGGTAACTGATTTGAACTATAACTGGCTGGTTATGTAATAATAAAGAACTTGAAGTATTTCAAAAGATTTTTGAATCATTTTGAAAGAAGAAGTATCTTTTTGAAAACTTAAGAGTTATACTAGCTTTATGGGAAGTTAGGTATAACGGCTTAAGAATGTTTCTTCGATTTGAAATCAGAATGTGTATCGACAACCCACTGCAGCGTTAATAAAAGGAAATATTTTGACAGATTAAGTATTATTAAAACCAGTAGAAACTTCCATCTGCATAGAAGCTAAGATGAGACAAAATGATATTTCCTAGATCACGGTCATTTGTAATAAGATTGTTATAAACAAGAATATCCTACTCATATAAGGCTTATGTTTTCTCGGATGGTTTAAAAGAGAATTATATTCTTAAATGAATAAGACTATGAACTACTAAACCTTTCTAAAATAAGAACCGTGAACATTTGAAATTAGGCAAACTTGGGCGTTTGGAAAATAATGTTGTTACTTGATTTTACAAAGGTAAGTGTTTTGATTTACTTCAAAAGATAATAACTCTATTTTCATATACTACGGGTAGTGTTTGACTTTTGTAAACGTAACGTATCTTTTAAAAGATAATGTATGAAGTACTTTGGGAATAGATACCGATCTTGTTAATCATATATTAGAATGTACCTTGTGTATAACATGATTGTGTTGGTTTGTGATAGCCTTGTAATACTTTCTTGTTGATTTGATAAGTAAACATGCTAGGATGCTACGTGTGTTAGTATCTTGTGATGTTTTGTGTAAAGGGGTTTTTCCTCATCGCGCTTAAAGTTGTTTGACTCTCACCGTTATGTTGGTATTGTACCACTCACCTTGACTTGTCTCGGAGGTTAAGTCGCCTCCGACGCGGGTAGACTCAGCGGTCCAGGACCATGATTCGAGAATACCTCATGCGGTCCAGGATCCATGCGAACTACGGAGTTCCGTGTTAGTTTGCGCCCTTGTGGTCATGCGGTCTTTGTGTCCAAGCGGACTGCGAGTCCAGGACGAATCAGGGGAGTAGCTACACTCGATGCGAGGAATACCTCACGCGGCCTATGAGGTTGGCCTATGCAGAGCTACGAGAGTTCCGTGGCTAGACACGCACATTTGATATCTGGGAGCGAGTGACCGGCCTTTGATCATGTGATGCTTCAGACAGATATCATGATACGCTTTATGACCTGTTAGTACCGGTGGTGTTAGTAGTCGGTTATGCCTTCAGACTTACCTGCATTGTTTTATTAGGACACAGGTGGGACCTGGTGTTCATGTGTAGTGCTTGGTGTTTTTTTATCATAAACTGCCGGCAGTGAGGAAGGTATTCCACGGGCATGATTGATGTTATGGGCGTGAGACCCATAGTTACATTTGAGTGATGACTTTGAGGGCGTGAGTCCCTGACTTGACATGACTGCCTATTTATTGTGAACTGTAGTTTGGTTATCATACATGTCTCCTGCTTTATAGACTATTATGATTTCATTTACAGTATTTTCAGTTTCACATACTTGGTACCTGTTGTACTGACCTCCTTCGGGGGGCTGCGTTCATGCCGCAGGTTGAGGTACACCAGTCGTTGATCCTAGTTCTCGGGGTCACAGTTCAGCGTATGGGAAGCTCCGTTTCTCCGGAGGCTTATCAGTGGTATAGTCCCCTGTCGTTGTAGGTATTTACATTCAGGGGTATGGCGGGGCCCTGTCCCGCCATTGTTGTCGTATCATTCTTAGAGGTCTGTAGTACTGTTGTGGGCAGAGTTGTAATGGGATGTAACTGTTCGGTTTTAAAATTGATTTATATATATGCCGTAAGGCAAGTTTTCTCCGATTACTGTTTCTTACTTCATAATATTTTCATGTCTTGTTTTATGTTCCGCTGATTACTCTGATGTTGTATCACTAGGGTGCCCGGGGTAAGGCACCAGTCACGGGCCCGGGTTCGGGTCGTGACACGGTGACGCCTCCTGGTCCTGGCGGCTGGACATGGCATAAATTCGGTTCTGAGGACCGCTAGAACTAGGACCCTTGCCACGACCTCTGTCGCGACCTGCTGGCCCATGAGCACCCTGCCCTCCGGGGCGAGTAACTGTAGGAGATGAAGACCCGGCTAAAGACCCTGTAGGCTGAACCCTACCATCTGCGCTGCCCTTGGTCGGACAGTCTCTCGCAAAGTGACCCTGCTGGCCGCAAGTGTAACAAGCTCCCGCAGTAGTACCACAACTCCCGTAATGGGATCTACCACATCGAACACACTGAGAGGAAGGTGGTCTCGATCGGTTAGCACCTCTGCTACCCTGGAAGTCCGAAGTCACGGGCCTTGACCGCCTCGAATACCTCGCTGCCCACGAAGGCGGTGTAGGAGTGCTCTGAGCTGGCTGCGGTGCAAATCTAGTCTGCTGCTGAGGCCGTCCGCCCCGAGAGCTACCAAAAGACCCTGTCGTCCTGGCCTTCTTCTGCTGATATCTGTCAACCCGTCGGCCTCTACGCTCCTCACACCCAAGTGCATGAGCCTGCATGCGGGCAATGTCCATGCCCGGCTGAAGAGCTACACCCGAGCAAGACTCTGCCAAGTAGTCATCAAGCCCTGTGACGTAGCGGTGCACTCTGTCCTCCATATCTGCCACTAACGTCGGGACATACCGAGCCAACGAGTCGAACTCCACGTTGTACTCCAATCTGGCGCCTGCTTCGCCAAAGATCAAAAATCTGTCGGCTCGTGCTCTCCTCATCTGCGGAGGCAAGAAGTGAGTGAGAAATGCCTCTGAGAACTCGTCCCAAATAGTTGGAGGCGCATGCTCCCCCCGGGACATCTCCCATGAATCAAACCAGTTGCCTTGCGTGGAGGCATAACTGGTAAACAAAAGAAATTCGTTAGAGGGGTCCAACTTATAACACAGCTCTAAGGCACGATCTCAGAATGAGAAGAATGGAAACCAATCCTAAATGTCCTGCAACCTCCTGATTATTGGTGTGGTGCACAACACACCGATAATCAAGACTCTACTAGATACGGTCTGTAGACACTTTCCGAGGATTTAACTGCTCTGATACCACTTTTGTCACGACCCGTTCCCGGGCCCGTGACTGGTGCCTTACCCGGGCACCCAAGTAGACATACATCAGAGTAACCAGCGGAATATAAACTTGCAAACATGAAACAGTGTAAAATACGAACAGTCTATCCAAAGAAAAGTTGCCTTTCGGCATGTATATAAATACCAAAAGTGAACAGTTACATCCCAACTTTACAACAGGACTACAGACCTCTAAGAAGGTGTAAACACTATGACGGGACAGGGCCCCGTCATACCCCTGAATGTACAAAACATCTACAACACCAGGGAGAACCGTACCAAAAGTCGAGCCTCCGGAGAAATGGAGCTCCTGACACCTGAGTAAAGATCCTAAGAATGAGGATCCACCACCTGCTTCCCCTTACCTGCGGCATGAACGCAGCTTTCAAGGAGGTCGATAACAGGTACCAAGTATGTGAAACTGTAAAGTACTGATATATATAATTATAACATTTTAAAACCAATTCACAAATATGTACGAAACAACCAAGTTAACCGCACATAGTGCCACATCATAAACAAGAGCAAAAATAGATATAATGTAACTGGTCTTTTCTAGGCCGCTAATGATCGAAGCAAGGCCAATCGTCCATAGTATCATTATGCGAGCCTAATCCTGGAACTCCCGCAGTCCGCATAGGCCCCCTAGGCCCGCATGAGGTATTCCTCGCATCGGGGGTAGCTAACCCGCGGCATCGTCCTGGACTCCCGCAGTCCGCATGGCCACATAGACCGCATGAGGTATTCCTCGCATCGGCGTAACACACCCGGAGTGATCATCCTGGAACTCCCGCAGCTCCGCATAGGTCCCATGGACCCGCATGAGGTATTCCTCGCATCGGGGGCGGCTAACCCACGACATCGTAACAAGTCAGGAGGGTGAGTGATATAATACTAACACAACGGCTTATCGTTAAACAACATAAGCACAACAAGAATAACCTCCTTACACAAGCGTCACAAGATACTAACACACGTAGCATCATAACATGTTTATCAAACCAACTTACCATACCTTCAAACATCATTTCAAGCATTTGATAAACAAATAATTAAACCGTTTCTTATCTTTCTTAAGTCGTTATAGCTAACTTCCCATAAAGCTAGTATAACACTTAAAACTTTTTATGAAAACCAAGTATTACTTTTCTTCCAAAATGATTCATAACTCTTTTTGAAATATTCAAGATTCTTATTAATTAGAACTCAAGTCCAAAGACATCAAAGTAAAGCCAAATTTAGTTTAACACACGTACGTCTACCGTACTATATATATTTCACAAATATTGTCACGACCCGAACCCGGGCCCGTGACTGGTGCCTTACCCGGGCACCCAAGTAGACATACATCAGAGTAATCAACGTAATATAAAAACACAACATGAAACAATGTAAAAGAGACACAGTTTATCTGAGGAAAAGTTGCCTTTCGGCATATATATATAAACCCAAAGTGAACAGTTACATCCTAACTTTACAACGGGACTACAGACCTCTAAGGAAGTAAAACAACTATGGCGGGACAGGGCCCCTCCATACCCTGAATGAACATTAATACCTACAACATCAGGGACTGTCGCGCCCTTTTTCGGCCGCGGCATTTTTTATAGCGAGCCCTGCTTAATAAAATGGTTAGAAAATAAATTGCTAATAAAGTTTAAGAGGCTTTAAAGGTTTTAAATTTGCAAAGATGTTAAAAAGCTTAGAAGGTGCTAAAGGTGCAAAATGCTAAGAAGTGCTAAAAGGCTAAGGGTTCGCGGAGTCGCCACCTAATTAGTTTGGGTGAATTAGGACACCTAAATGTTTAACTAGTTTAAAGTAAAACATTAACTCCATTTTATGGTCTGCTAAACTTAGTGAGATTCTGGGTAAGGGTTCTTTATTAATCTAGAGGGAAGGGGTTAGGCACCCTCTAAGATCCGCTAACTTGAGGTTGTCCTGCCAAACCTAGGGTTAATTATTTATGCTAAGAATGCGTGTTTTGAAAATATAAAAGATGCTTCAGAATATTTTATAAAAAGTAGGCATGTTGATAAAAGTCTGTAACTAATGCTATAAAAAAAATAAAGTTTTAAAGTGTGCATTTATGGTTTATGTAAAATAGGTGATGCAAAGTGGATTTATTGACTAAATGTATATATTGGCCTACCTTAATTAGTATCCCATGTGCTTAAGAGGGTTCCTTATTATACATATAAAAAATAAGATTTATATAAGGATTTTATAGCAAGTGGTTTAGGGATGTTAAAATAATATCCTAGCTACGTGATTAATTATGCAAGTTAAGATTTAATGACAAAAGAACAATGTCTAGCCTACATGAGTAATTATGCGACTAAATGGTTTAATTATAACTTAAGCTAAAATGGTTTAGAGGGGCACGTAAATTTCTAATGTTAAATCCCTTACTAAGGACGACCCAAGTTCAAACTATTCTAAATATATTAATGTTAAGGGTAAATGTTAGGCAAATAATTACAACGAATGAATGAAGGAGGATATAAATAAAAGGGGATGACTCGAAGAATGGCGATGTCCTTTCGCCGCGGTTTGGAATTTCCTATGCGAGATGAATGCACATAAATGCGGGCCTTCTTTTGAAGTAGCTCAAGATGAGTCTCGCCGTGAGACTCTTTATGTTCTCAGTTTCGTGCCATTTAAAAAAAAAGAAATGGATCAGGATTAGTATATATTGCAAACTTTATTAAGAGGGAATAGATAAAAAATGCTTGTTCAACCCAGCTTGGGGACTTAAGTATAAGCAGCGCAAAAATAAACAGTGGGGGCAATCCAATTTCAAATTTTGAAGAGTGTAGACAGACATGCCAAGATGCAAAGTAAAGTCAAATTCATTATACATCACCAGATGTGCACATAACAATCTTATCCATGTTTTAAAGAGAATACTGCCCAATTATGGGCAAAATGTTAATTGTTGCAGAACAAGCAACCAGTACAGAGAAATTCAGAGTTAGGGCAAAGTCAAATTTATCATTTTTGCAAGAAAAATAGTGGCAGAGGCCTAACTGCAACTGTGAGACCTCGGTAGACACTAGAACTAACATTTCTAGGCTCAATATGGACGTCACAGGGGACTGGTTTCAGCATATCGAGCGGTATAAGGTCCACTGATGTTAATAATAGATTCGAATCTACACATATTTCGACTACCAGTTGCAAAAGAAATCAGAGATAAGCATGCTACTGACATTCAGATAAGAATATCAATTCCACCTGACTAGAAGAGACCACTGCTAATGTATACCAAAACAGACTATAATGCCAAAACTCTACGCCATTTCAGACCATATGACCATGCAAACATATTATTTCAGCAATCAACTCGCACCTTTTGGTAATATTACAATACTGCGGCAAATAGACAAACATTTCCTTTATTCAATTTTAGGAAAATACAAGATCTTAACCTATAGTATGCATTTACTGCTACATGGTGCAAACGGTAATTCAGCAAGTAAACAGAGACACTAACAGGGAATATACGTAAATGGTTCAAGGATTCCTAGCATGCCTTGAGGACGCATATGATATACATTTGATACATGTCGAATCTACCCTACTGTTTGTGACATATCTAAAAAATAAGGAAAATCAGGGGGAAAGTACATTAAGCAAAGCAGGATAACACATATTCCTAACAAGCATTTTAGACATGTATACAACTAGGTAAGAGTTGAAGACACTTCTCATTCAATTAAACGATTTCAACATTAGATTACACTTGCGTATGCTGACCATATGAAACATGATTGTAAATCGAGCGTAGAATATAATGATGGATTAATACAACCTAGACTGGTTCAAGTCTTGCGGCATGCTTAATGCATGTGATACCCGAATACTAAAATAATCCAAATGCACACTAAACACGATATGACAATGCCAAGAAACGACGATACACATATAACAGGGAGCATACAAATTAGTATAGATATTATTCGACAACTTGACAAATAGTTATAACACATGACACGATGCTATAACCTTTTAAAAACATACAAAATAAACCCCTAACTGAGCAATTAAATCAGGGGTCGACTGAAAATTATACATCACGCCTCAGAACAGCATCCTAACATTTAGATATTATGCATCCATATCAATTAAAGCAGACTTATTCAATGTCATATTCCTACATTAATGAATACGACAACATGAATGAATTAACACATATTTAACACAAATTCATACACAAATACGAAATGAACAGAAGTCGAGGGAGTGGATTTTACCTTCTCCAGGCAGCGACCCGGGGCAGCGTATCAAGTCGTCGGAGCCACTCGACGGGTTATTGCGATGCGATTGAGGGGCGAGGTTTGTTTGCTGGTTTCTTGGCTGGAACTAAACTAAGGGGGATTCGAACTACCTATTATGGCGATGCTAGTGGTCTAGGTGCTGAGCCCCTAATTCCCGATATTCTGCTATCCTCTGAGTTGTTGACTGCTGCTAAAGGGGGATGTCTTATCGATGTTGTGGGTTCCCTCTGAACCCTGCTGTCTGTGCTCTGAATTCGACGCTCTGTTTCGATGCTATGGGTATGCTAACTGCGGCTAAGGGTGCCGATGCTATGGGTATCCTAACTGCGGCTAAGGGTGCCGATGCTATGGGTATCCTAACTGCGGCTAAGGGTGCCGATGCTATTGCATGTGCTTATATAGCCCTCTTTCTAGGTTCTAACACTGGTAAGCAATTAAAGGTTGATTGGGACGAGATTTGGTGCTGATATTTCGTAAGATATTTGTGCTGATTTGGTTTGATTCGAACGGGTTTATATGGTAAGGTATCGTTGGAGAAGTGTGTGCAGGTAAAGGGAAAGGAAAGTCGCCGGATTCTCAGGCGAGAAATCCGGCGAGGAGGGTGACATGAGGGTGGCGATCTGAAAGGTTTAGGGTTTCGTCGTTTTTGTTCTTCTGTCTTGGACGATGAAGTGAGGGTGTGGGCTGAGGCTTCTGGGCTGAGCGTTGTAATAGATTTAAGGTGTGGGGCGGGTTGGGCTTTGCGGGTCGGGGACGATCTGGGCCAGGCGGTAGTGGGCTGGGTAGAAATAGGTTAGTATTAAATTAGTTAGTTTAATTAGGTATTTAATTTTAGGAGTTAATTTTAGGTATTTAATTAGTGTTAAATTAATAACATAAATTGCTTATATTATTTAGGTGCTTTATTAAAATTATTACAAGAATAAAATGGGCGTGCTATTTAATTAGTGCTTAATGTTTAGAATGCGACGCTATTATTTTAAAAATCTTATTATTATGCATTATTGCGATGTTAAATTAAAATTAAAATTGAGTCTAGATTAAATTACTTAAATGCTAAATGTGAGTATGATATTTAAGAATCGTTTAAAGCTTTATAAATGCGGTGCTATTAAATGCATATATCAGATTAAAATTGATTTTAAATTACAAATGATTACTAATAAATGCGGCTATGCTACCTGACACGACGTTATTGCTAAATTATTTATTTTATGCATTTATTAATTATTTAAGAATTACGACAAAGCTTAAAGTTAATTAATGCGGGCGCGAGACTCTAAGTGCTTAAAACTCTACGCGATGCCATTATTAAATTGTTTATTTATGTCTGTATTTATGTTCTATTGCTGCATTTTATTATTTAAATCCTAAAAAATTATTGTACAAAATTAGTGTAATTTTATGGTTAATGGCTGGACGGGAGGGTCAAAATTGGGTGTCAACAGATGTCCCTCTTTGTATGGAGATGATGGAAGAATCTTCGGACAAAGACGTTGACTCATAGCCAATTTTGTCTCGATCTTCAGAGTTGCAAAAATCTTTGGCGGTAGATAAAGGTGACACAAAATCAAAAAGCGTCCCGATGTCGAGTTATGGCGACCTTTGGGTTACCATGGTCGAAACACCAAGGCGGGCTAACGGGCTCAGCTGTCGGTGTCGAGTTATGGCGACATCTGAGTTACCATGGTCAAAACACGGCGGGCTAAGCGGGCTTAAAGATGTCGATGTCGAGTTATGGCGACCGGGCTACCATGGTCAAAACACTGGCGGGCTAACGCGGGCTTAAAGCATCGTCGATGTCGAGTTATGATGACATCGGGTTATGGTCTAAAAAGTAAAAGAAAATAAGCGCTTGAACACGGGGTGTCTGCTATGGCTTGTGGTCTGGGTTCTACGGTGATGTGGGCGAGTGGACCGACGCTGAGGCGCCGCGAATCGTTGGGAAGGTTGGCCCCAACAGTTGCCGGTCATTGTAAGAAAATCCACGTTGTGCTCCTGCTGCTGCATGCTACGACTTGAACAAACGGTTAGTGCATAACTGTTAAGGCAAAAAATGATGATGTATAATTTTAAAAGTAATGCAACTGTGAGTAAAAAAAATGTTATCCTGCAAAAATATGATGCCTGCTGTGTTGATGCGATGCTGCAAATGTTGTGATCTCGCCCTTGCACGGACGTGTTGCGATCGTGAATGCGGATACGTTGTCCTCGCTGCAATTGTCCCTGTATACTAAAGCTCAAGAAAGAGTTAGTGCATAACTGCTAAGACAGAATAATAAAGCATGCGTAAGAAATGCAACTTCGGGAGTATAGAAATCGTCCCTGCGTGATATGCCGATGATGGCGTCGTTTTCGGACTTGGCGTCGTTTTCGGACTGGGCGTCGTTTTCAGACTTAGCGTCGTTTTCGGACGTGGCGTCGTTTTCGGGACGAAGTCGTTTTGGACCGAGTCGTTTTGGACTTAGCGTCGTTTTGGGCGTGGCGTCGTTTGGACGAAGTCGTTTCGGACTGGAGTCGTTTCGGACTGAGTCGTTTTGGTAAATCGTCGTTTTGGAATGGCGTCGTTTTCGGACGGCGTCGTTTCGACTGGCGTCGTTTTGGACGGCGTCGTTTTGACGCGGCGTCGTTTTGAATGGCGTCGTTTTCGCTGGCGTCGTTTTGGACGAGTCGTTTCGGACTTATTCTGCTGCTCGCGTAGACTAAAGCTCAAGGAAGAGTTAGTGCATGCTTCTTAAGCCAGAATAATAAAGCATGAATGATAAAAATGCAATTTTGAGAAACGAGAAAATCTTCCTTGTGTAGATGTAATATCGCGATGATGGCGTCGTTTGGACTTCTTTGTCTTGATAACGTCGTTACTGGGCGTGTTCTTTTTGGCGTCGTTGCGTGGACTTCTTGATCACGTCGTTATGCGGGCGTGTTGTTCTTTGGCGTCGTTGCGTGGACTTCGATTACGTCGTTTATGCGGGCGTGTTCTTGCTGGTGTCGTTGCATGGACTTCTTGATTACGTCGTTATGCGGGCGTGTTCTTCTTTGGCGTCGTTGCATGGACTTGCGATTACGTCGTTATGCGGGCGTGTTGCTGCTGGCGTCATTGCATGGACTTGCTGATTACGTCGTTGTCTGGACGTGTTGCTGCTGGCGTCGTTGCGTGGACTTGCTGATTACGTCGTTGTCTGGACGTGTTGCTGCTGGCGTCGTTGCATGGACTTGCTGATTACGTCGTTGTCTGGACGTGTTGCTGCTGGCGTCGTTGCATGGACTTGCTGATTGCGTCGTTGTCTGGACGTGTTGCTGCTGGCGTCGTTGCATGGACTTGCTGATTACGTCGTTGTGTGGACGTGTTCTTCTTGGCGTCGTTGCATGGACTTCTTGATTACGTCGTTGCACGGGCGTGTTCTTTCGCTCCTATAGGATAAGTGCTCGCAAGCGAGAAAACATTAGTGTATACCTGTTTAAATGAAATGGTAAACACATACGAGAAGTGCAATTTTATGGGTAGAGATGTTGTCCCTGCTGCGCCAGATGCTCCGAGATGTCGTCCTTGCATGGACATGCTAAATGCTGCAACGAATTGCCATGATGCCTCTGTTGGGTGTGATGCATTGGTTGCCAATTTGACTTTGTGCCCTAGTTGATGCGCTAGGTTTTGTTGCGGAACTCTGAACTTTGATTGCCGATTGTTGATGCCCTTTCTGCTGCTGCTGCTTCTGATGCGGACTTTGGATTGTTGTCATCCTCTGCCTTTGTTGCTTTTCTTTATACGCTATCTGAAGAAACCTTTCGCCGTATTTTCCATTTCGGCTATTGCACTTTCTGCTTTTGTTAATATGAAAAGACCTGCGCTCAAAGAAAATTTGTGAGTTTTGGGGGGGGGTCGATTCGTATCTGACTTCGCTGCCTTGTTCCTTGATATCTGCGTGCCAGGCCTGTTTGGATTTGCAGCCCCTGTCTGGTTTCCTACATTGTCCCAGTTTTGAAAAGGGTGTCTGGCCTAAAGTGGGTCTCAATGTAGTTGCTTGTATGTAGTGATGTTTCTGGGCCTTCTGATTTCGGCCTGTAGGGTTGCCATTTGCTGCGGTAACTGGGCGAGGTGCTCGATTAGATCTATGCTGCTTTTCTTTTCTGAGACCCCTGCTTTGCCTATAGGAACCAAGACAGGTTCCGACTCGTTCTGCTCAAATGCCCTTGAATCGGTCATGTCGCTGGACCGTGTCTTTGATCTTGGAAAATATTGATGCTCTGTCATTGCTTAGTCAAATACAAATCGACCTTTGGGGAGATGACAAATCCTTCTAAAAAATGCGACAAATGGTGTTAGCATAAAGCACATAATTTGCAGGTATGTAGCAGATATTTTGCACATAGCACATTCAAACGTTTCCTAACATGCAGGGGACCTCTTTATGCCAGAGGTAAGCCTAAACGTCACTTATGCGAGATTATGACGGATTTGTCCAAGTCGTCCAACTATAATGCCTTTGTTGGAAACGGCGACCAAATGACGGTGCACTTTTCCCAATTTCGGCATGTCATGATTAGGCTTGGATTTGTCTGTCATTGCCACGCTACACATAATATGCTGGTTGGTCGTTGGGTTAAGAAACCCGTCGACAAGTCTGGTGTCTTCCTAATTGTGGTGTCAATGCCAAGGATTGACCCACCTAAGGTAAATGCATGCATGCCCTAAAATAAGGGTGGTATAGCTCTATCTTAAGTTTCTAAGATTTGGCTTTTTCTAGACGCAAGGTTCCCGAGCGGACAACTCGAGTGAGAAGGCTACGCGGCTGATCAGACGAACCGATCTAACTCCGCGCAGGCGCCAACTCTCCTAAAATTTGGATATTTTTGAAAGAAATTTGCGGGTGCGCGGAGCACACCAGCGCGTGAGTGTGTGATTTGTGTGAATTTTCCAGAATGGAAGAAATATGAGCGGAATGCCAGTTTAAGGAAAGCAGTAAAGCAGGTAGCAATTTAAAATAAACAAAACAAAATACAGCACACAAAAATTAAATGCAAAAGTAATTGCCAAAAAAAATTATCCTAGGTCTGTTGTGGTTAAGAACCTAAAATCCCCAGCGGAGTCGCCATTTCTGTCGCGCCCTTTTTCGGCCGCGGCATTTTTTATAGCGAGCCCTGCTTAATAAAATGGTTAGAAAATAAATTGCTAATAAAGTTTAAGAGGCTTTAAAGGTTTTAAATTTGCAAAGATGTTAAAAAGCTTAGAAGGTGCTAAAGGTGCAAAATGCTAAGAAGTGCTAAAAGGCTAAGGGTTCGCGGAGTCGCCACCTAATTAGTTTGGGTGAATTAGGACACCTAAATGTTTAACTAGTTTAAAGTAAAACATTAACTCCATTTTATGGTCTGCTAAACTTAGTGAGATTCTGGGTAAGGGTTCTTTATTAATCTAGAGGGAAGGGGTTAGGCACCCTCTAAGATCCGCTAACTTGCGGTTGTCCTGCCAAACCTAGGGTTAATTATTTATGCTAAGAATGCGTGTTTTGAAAATATAAAAGATGCTTCAGAATATTTTATAAAAAGTAGGCATGTTGATAAAAGTCTGTAACTAATGCTATAAAAAAATAAAGTTTTAAAGTGTGCATTTATGGTTTATGTAAAATAGGTGATGCAAAGTGGATTTATTGACTAAATGTATATATTGGCCTACCTTAATTAGTATCCCATGTGCTTAAGAGGGTTCCTTATTATACATATAAAAAATAAGATTTATATAAGGATTTTATAGCAAGTGGTTTAGGGATGTTAAAATAATATCCTAGCTACGTGATTAATTATGCAAGTTAAGATTTAATGACAAAAGAACAATGTCTAGCCTACATGAGTAATTATGCGACTAAATGGTTTAATTATAACTTAAGCTAAAATGGTTTAGAGGGGCACGTAAATTTCTAATGTTAAATCCCTTACTAAGGACGACCCAAGTTCAAACTATTCTAAATATATTAATGTTAAGGGTAAATGTTAGGCAAATAATTACAACGAATGAATGAAGGAGGATATAAATAAAAGGGGATGACTCGAAGAATGGCGATGTCCTTTCGCCGCGGTTTGGAATTTCCTATGCGAGATGAATGCACATAAATGCGGGCCTTCTTTTGAAGTAGCTCAAGATGAGTCTCGCCGTGAGACTCATTATTTGCTCCGGTGCGTGCCATGTAAAAAATAAGAAAAGGATAAGGATTAGTATATATTCCAAACTTTATTAAGAGGGAAATAGATAAAAAATGCTTGTTCAACCCAGCTTGGGGACTTAAGTATAAGCAGCGCAAAAATAAACAGGGGGGGGGGGGCAATCCAATCCAATTTCAAATTTTGAAGAGTGTAGACAGACATGCCAAGATGCAAAGTAAAGTCAAATTCATTATACATCACCAGATGTGCACATAACAATCTTATCCATGTTTTAAAGAGAATACTGCCCAATTATGGGCAAAATGTTAATTGTTGCAGAACAAGCAACCAGTACAGAGAAATTCAGAGTTAGGGCAAAGTCAAATTTATCATTTTTTGCAAGAAAAATAGTGGCAGAGGCCTAACTGCAACTGTGAGACCTCGGTAGACACTAGAACTAACATTTCTAGGCTCAATATGGACGTCACAGGGGACTGGTTTCAGCATATCAGACAGGGTATAAGGTCTACTGATGTTAATAATAGATTCGAATCTACACATATTTCGACTACCAGTTGCAAAAAAAATCAGAGATAAGCATGCTACTGACATTCAGATAAGAATATCAATTCCACCTGACTAGAAGAGACCACTGCTAATGTATACCAAAACAGACTATAATGCCAAAACTCTACGCCATTTCAGACCATATGACCATGCAAACATATTATTTCAGCAATCAACTCGCACCTTTTGGTGATATTACAATACTGCGGCAAATAGACAAACATTTCCTTTATTCAATTTTAGGAACATACAAGATCTTAACCTATAGTATGCATTTACTGCTACATGGTGCAAACGGTAATTCAGCAAGTAAACAGAGACACTAACAGGGAATATACGTAAATGGTTCAAGGATTCCTAGCATGCTTTGAGGACACATATGATATACATTTGATACATGTCGAATCTACCCTACTGTTTGTGACATATCTAAAAAATAAGGAAAATCAGGGGGAAAGTACATTAAGCAAAGCAGGATAACACATATTCCTAACAAGCATTTTAGACATGTATACAACTAGGTAAGAGTTGAAGACACTTCTCATTCAATTAAACGATTTCAACATTAGATTACACTTGCGTATGCTGACCATATGAAACATGATTGTAAATCGAGCGTAGAATATAATGATGGATTAATACAACCTAGACTGGTTCAAGTCTTGCGGCATGCTTAATGCATGTGATACCCGAATACTTAAATAATCCAAAAGCACACTAAACACGATATGACAATGCCAGCAAGAACAGCCAATACACATATAACAGGGAGCATACAAATTAGTATAGATATTATTCGACAACTTGACAAATAGTTATAACACATGACACGATGCTATAACCTTTTAAAAACATACAAAATAAACCCCTAACTGAGCAATTAAATCAGGGGTCGACTGAAAATTATACATCACGCCTCAGAACAGCATCCTAACATTTAGATATTATGCATCCATATCAATTAAAGCAGACTTATTCAATGTCATATTCCTACATTAATGAATACGACAACATGAATGAATTAACACATATTTAACACAAATTCATACACAAATACGAAATGAGCGAAGTCGAGAGTGGATTTTACCTTCTCCGTGCGACGAGGCGTATCAAGTCGTCGGAGCCACTCGACGGGTTGTTGCGATGCGATTGAGGGGCGAGGTTTGTTTGCTGGTTTCTTGGCTGGAACTAAACTAAGGGGGATTCGAACTACCTATTATGGCGATGCTAGTGGTCTAGGTGCTGAGCCCCTAATTCCCGATATTCTGCTATCCTCTGAGTTGTTGACTGCTGCTAAAGGGGGATGTCGTATCGATGTTGTGGGTTCCCTCTGAACCCTGCTGTCTGTGCTCTGAATTCGACGCTCTGTTTCGATGCTATGGGTATGCTAGCGCGGCTAAAGTGCCGATGCTATGGGTATCCTAACTGCGGCTAAGGGTGCCGATGCTATGGGTATGCTAACTGCGGCTAAGGGTGCCGATGCTATTGCATGTGCTTATATAGCCCTCTTTCTAGGTTCTAACACTGGTAAGCAATTAAAGGCTGATTGGGACGAGATTTGGTGCTGATATTTCGTAAGATATTTGTGCCGATTTGGTTTGATTCGAACGGGTTTATATGGTAAGGTATCGTTGGAGAAGTGTGTGCAGGTAAAGGGAAAGGAAAGTCGCCGGATTCTCAGGCGAGAAATCCGGCGAGGAGGGTGACATGAGGGTGGCGATCTGAAAGGTTTAGGGTTTCGTCGTTTTTGTTCTTCTGTCTTGGACGATGAAGTGAGGGTGTGAAATTTGAGGCTTACGGTGCGTTGTAATAGATTTAAGGGGTGGGGCGGTTTGGGCTTTGCGGGTCGGGGACGATCTGGGCCAGGCGGTAGTGGGCTGGGTAGAAATAGGTTAGTATTAAATTAGTTAGTTTAATTAGGTATTTAATTTTAGGAGTTAATTTTAGGTATTTAATTAGTGTTAAATTAATAACATAAATTGCTTATATTATTTAGGTGCTTTATTAAAATTATTACAAGAATAAAATGGGCGTGCTATTTAATTAGTGCTTAATGTTTAGAATGCGACGCTATTATTTTAAAAATCTTATTATTATGCATTATTGCGATGTTAAATTAAAATTAAAATTGAGTCTAGATTAAATTACTTAAATGCTAAATGTGAGTATGATATTTAAGAATCGTTTAAAGCTTTATAAATGCGGTGCTATTAAATGCATATATCAGATTAAAATTGATTTTAAATTACAAATGATTACTAATAAATGCGGCTATGCTACCTGACACGACGTTATTGCTAAATTATTTATTTTATGCATTTATTAATTATTTAAGAATTACGACAAAGCTTAAAGTAAATTAATGCGGGCGCGAGACTCTAAGTGCTTAAAACTCTACGCGATGCCATTATTAAATTGTTTATTTATGTCTGTATTTATGTTCTATTGCTGCATTTTATTATTTAAATCCTAAAAAATTATTGTACAAAATTAGTGTAATTTTATGGTTAATGGCTGGACGGGAGGGTCAAAATTGGGTGTCAACAGGGACTATACCAAAGATAAGCCTCCGGAGAAACGGAGCTTCCCAAAACGCTGAACTGTGATCCTATGAGCGAGGATCGGCTGTAGTGTACCTCTACTGCGGCATGAACGCGGCCTCGAAGAGGTCGATCTAACAGTACCAAGTATGTGGCGAAAATCACGTAAATGAAATCATAATAGTCTATATAAAAAAAAAGACATATATGATAAACAATTTACGATACACAATATGTAATCAGTCATGTCAAGTCAGGGACTCCCGCCCTTAAAGTCATCACTCAAATATAACCATGGGTCTCATGCCCACAATATCAATCATGCCCGTGGAATTCCTTTCTCACTGCCCGCAGTCCATGATATAACAAGCACCAAGGAATACACATGAACACCAGGTCCCACATGTGTCATAATAAAACCGTACGGGGTAAGTACGAAGGCATAGCCGACTACTAAGACCCACAGTACCAACAATGCCATAAACTGTATCACGAGGTCTTTCTAGACCGCACCACATGATCGCGGCCACTCGCCCTCGGTATCAATGTGCGCGTCTAATCTGGAGCATACCGCTGCTCGCATAGGCCACATAGGCCCGCGTGAGGTATTCCTCGTCGGGGTAGCTAGCGCGTTACCCTCATGGACTCCGCGATCGCATAGTCACACAGAACCGCGTAAGGCACTCGCCATCGGGATAATACACCGAATGATCAATCACGGAGCATACCGCTCGCGCATAGGCCGTATAGACCCGCATCAAGGGTGGCAAGCCCTCGGTATAACAAGTCAAGGGGGTATGTGATATAATAACAGTACAACGGGCTTAACGTTCAACAACGTAAGCACAACAAGAATAACCCCCTTACACAACATCACAAGATACTAACACACGTAGCATCCTAACATGTTTACTTATCAAATCAACAAGAAAGTATTACAAGGATATCACAAACCAACACAATCAAGTTATTCACACAAGGTACTTTCTACTTTATGTTAACAAGTTCGGGTTTTTATCCCCAAAGTACTTCATACATTAACTCTTTAAAAGATCCGTTTCTTTCACAAAAGTCACACAATACCCGTAGTATAAAAATAGAGTGACTATCTTTTTAAGTAAACCAAAACACTTCCTAAGTAACAACATTATTTTCCGAACGTTCAAGTTTGCCTAATTTCAAATGCTCAAGTTTCTCATTTTCGAAAGGTTTCGTAGTTCATAGTTTTAATCACTTAATAATATAATTCTCCTTTTAAAACAATTTAAGAAACTTATGTCTTATGTGTGAGTAGGTTATTCTTGTTTATAACAATCTTGTTAAAGCAGTCATGATCTAGGAAATGTAATATCATTTTGTCTCATCTTAGCTTCTATGCAGATGGAGGTTTCTACTGGTTTTAATAATACTTAATTAGTCGATACATTTCCCTTTATTAGCGCTGCAGTGGTTTGTTCGATACTTATTCTCATTTCCGAAATCAATACAAGGCGTTTATAAACAATTAAGTAAACCGTTCCTTTTATCTCTCTTAAGTCGTTATACCTAACTTCCCATAAGGCTAGTATAACTCTTAAGCTTTTAAAACCAAGTATTACTCTTCTTTAAAAAACGGTTCTTAATTCTTTTGAAATACTTCAAGATTCTTTATTATTAGACTCAAGTCAGAAGACATCGCAGTAAAAACCACGTTCAGTTAACACACGTACGTCTACCGTACTATATATATTATTTTAAAAATATCATGCTCAAGAGGATAGGAAGAATCACATACCTCGCGACGATTATCGACTAATAGCAAAATGCTCCACCGCTATAACCCGACTAGCCTTGTCCACCTTTCAAGTAGAACATGCTACTCGCAGAACATTCAACCTATAAAGGCCATATACGTCTATCAACGTCTAGACTACACTGAAGAATATTCTAAGTAGAGGGTTCTCTATTCTACGGGAAAATCGGGCAGTACTTCCCTACCCGCCATACTACACAAGTCTACTGTAAGTACAGTCCTATGTAAGTACAGTTCAATTCTTCTTATTTAATATCCTTCTATATCTTATACTCAAATCTTAACTATTCTTATATGTAATCTTCAATTACAATAGAAGGACAAAAGTGTTTACCTCGACAAGCCCAAAATTATCCAAGTTAAATGTCGATCCTGAGCAAGGTTTAGCTCCTAATTGCACGCTCGATAGCTCAGAGACCCTTAGAAGTTTCTAAACAACTTCTACTCAACTACTAAAAGGGATTTGGGGCTAGGGTATTTTGGAATAGTAACTACTAGAAGGCAACTTCTACAAAGGGAGAGGGTTCTCGGCCAGAAGCCACTAGAAGGGGAGTTTTGAGACTTAGAGAATGAGGAGTGGATGAAGAAGTCTTCACTCAAGGGGGGGTATTTATAGAACACTCAAGGGCTAAGATCAAAACAAATGGAAGGTGGAGATTATGATCCAAGTGAAAGATGAGGTCTTCCAACCAAGTGTCTCCCACAACATTTGGACATATGTCCACCACAATATTGGAACACATGCCCACCACAACAATGAGCCATGTGGACTCCACTAACTATCCAAAAAAACGTCCACTTCTACCTACTCCCACTCACACAAATCAACTTGCAAGACTTGACCAATTTGACTTGCCCACTAGGCCACATTTTCGTCCAACCTAAGACAACTAAGGGTGACACATGTCGCCCTCCTAATGGTCCAAAATATTTCGTCTCTCGTAAAAATCCGTAATCGGTTAAAAATATTAAAAACGTAGAATTTCCTTCATAAGGTTCGGAATCTTTTCCGTCGAAAGCTTACAATTTCATTCTTAACCTAATTAGGGTTTGTACAAATGTACGTACGTCCTCACGTACATACTCCGGAACTACGGGGTATAACATTCTCCCCTCCTTAGAAACATTCGTCCTGAATGTTCCTTCTCAAGACAGATAACGATAAAGGTCCTCACAACTTAACAGTTTGCAAAAGCCACACATAGCCACAATACAACATGCACAAATACTTAAATCCAAGTCCACGAGGAATCACCTCTATCATCGCAAAAGCTCCCACCCAAGGTCTAAAAGATATTCCCTTCGCACATTTACTTCACAAAAGTAATGATCACTCTTATTCTCTTACTCGTCGTACCCTCCTCGAACAGTCGAACACTTCCTAAATAAACTTACCACCTTCCTGTTATTGCTTCAGTTTCCAAAATCTCAGGGTTACTATCTCCAACTTGGTCATCATCACCGGGGAACACTCTGGATGGATCTCCGATACTCTTCTGAACATATCAACATGAAAGACCGGACGTACTGCCTCCCACGTCGGACGGCAAAGATAACTTATAGGCAACCTGGCCTATCCTCCAAAGGATCCAAAACGGCAGCTCGATCCTCAGGCTAAGTTTCCTCTGTTTTCCAAATCTCGTCATGCCCTTCCGGGGTGGTACCTTCAAGAAAACCCACCGTCAACCTGAACTCCAAGTGTCGATGCCGATTATCCGCATGACTTTTGTTGACTCTGAGCTGCCAATAACCTCTCCTGGATAGGCTTCACCCTATCCACATCCTGCTGAATCAAGTATGTACCTACTATCTGAATCTTGCCAACATCGAACCAATCGATCGGCAACCTACACTTCCGCCCCTACAAGGCATCATAAGGCGACATCCGAATACTGAAATGGTAGTTATAAAACACTCCCTCAACAGGAGGCAACAATCCTCACAGCTACCCCTGAAATCCAAACACTGGCCCGAGGGTGAATGTGATACGGAGACTCACCTGAGTTCCTAACCCTGCCTGGTAAAACCCCCAGAAAAGAAACAGCCGTAACCTGGGCTCCACTTCCAGTCATAAGTAAAAGTAGGGACCCCGTGTAGCCTTACAATCTTCCCGATATATAACATCTCGCATAACCCTCTGCCGAGTAAACGGTCCTGACTGAAAGATAAGGTGGGCTGACCTCATCGGTCCGACTACTGGTCGAACGCATCCACGAACTCGTATTCTGGTTAACTAAACTTGGGCCTAACCCTCTCATGACCCCACCACCTGGCGGGACCACCTCAAATTGACCCCACCATATTACAGGCCGCGGGTTGACCCGCGATCGATCCTCAACCCGACCTGCTATCGCGCCAAACACTTGTTCCCCGATCCGGAACAATCTTACTAATCAAGTTACGAAAACCTAGTGGTTTTCTTAGCTCAACTACCCTCTTTCATTTCATACCACTCAGGGATTTATCACACAAACATATCTCACGTATACTATGCACTCCGATAAGGGTCAAACATAAAAATAATCTTTTACTCAAGATGGCCTCGCCTCTAAGGTCTCTACGAAAAAAAATCTAAGGCTCACAATTAACACAATGCTATCTGAACATAACACTTAAAATATACTTATCTTATCACACACACAAATCTCTAGAGGGTTAAGGATATACCTGTATCTACTGCTTCACTACCCTTTGTCGTTCTAATCAATCCTGCCCTGTTGGGCGCATAGCTAGGGAGGATGATGAACTAGCCACTGATCCCGAAGGCTGAGTCTACATCCGCGCCACCTCTGGTTGGACAATTTCTCGCAAAATGGCCCTGCTGGCCGCAAGCATAACAAGCTGTCGAAGAAGTACGACACTCCCCACAATGACACTTACCACAACGGCCACACCGAGGTGGGGGTGGCCTCCTCTGGCTAACACCCCTTCCTCTCCGAACTACTGAATTGGTGGTGAAACCTACGATATTGTGAATCGAAGCCACGAGCTCTGACCAACTCCGGCATACCCCGAACGTCCTGAACCCTGTGGAGGACCACTCTGCACTGGCGGAAGTGCATATCCAGTCTGCTGCTGAGGTGATTTGCCTCGAAAGTTACCAAAGGACCCTGCCGATCTGGCCCTCTTCTGCTGATCTTGGTTAATCCGTCGATCTCACGTTCCTCGTGTCTGCGCGAGCACGTCAGACGCGCAATATCCATGCTCGATGAAGGGCTACTCTTGTACAACCCTTTACTAGATAATCGTCTAGACCCGTGATATATCGGTGCACTCTATATTCTCTGATTGCTAAAATCCTAGCTAGTAACAGGTCCATTCCTTTGTAATTCATATTCTCTGTTCCGGCCGTGGGCGAAGGCTCATATAACATGGCGCAGATGGAATCGCCGTGCCATACTCTTTGAATGGCGATGTCGCAGAACTCCCCAAATGAAGCACCACCCTAGGTGATGATTGGGCCTGTGCCCTCGTAACCCTCTGTGCTCTACCCGCGGCTCCCTCGGCTGCCTTTCCTTTCTGGGCCCGGGTTGCCTTGCGCGGAGGCATAACTGGTAAGGGAAAGAAATACGTTAGAGGGGTCCAACTTATAACACAACTCTAAGGCACGATCTCAGAGTGAGAAGAATGGAAACCAATCCTAAATATCCTATAGCCTCCTGATTATTGGTGTGGTGCACAACACACCGATAATCAAGACTCTACTAGATACGATGCGTAGACACTTTCCGAGGATTAATCGCTCACGATACCACTTTTGTCACGACCGAACGGGCGTGATGGTGCCTACGGGCACCCAAGTAGACATACATCAGAGTAATCAATGGAATATAAAAACACAACATGAAACAATGTAAAAGAGACACATTTTATCTGAGGAAAAGTTGCCTTTCGGTATATATATATAAACCCAAAGTGAACAGTTACATCCCAACATTACAACGGGACTACATACCTCTAAGGAAGTAAAAAAACTATGGCGGGACAGGGCCCCGCCATACCCTGAATGAAAATTAATACCTACAACATCAGGGACTATACCAAAGATAAGCCTCCGGAGAAACGGAGCTTCCCAAACGCTGAGCGATCCTATGGCGAGGATCGACGAGTGTACCTCTACTGCGGCATGAACGGCCCCGAAGGAGGTCGACAACAGTACCAAGTATGTGAAATCAAAATATCAGAAATGAAATCATAATAGTCTATATAAAACAAAAGACATATATGATAAACAATTTACGATACACATATATGTGATCATGTCAAGTCGTGGACTCCCGCCTTAAAGTCATCACTCAAATATAACCATGGGTCTCATGCCCACAATATCAATCATGCGTGGAATTCCTTCCTCACCGCCGATCCATGATATAACAAGCACCAAGGAATACACATGAACACGTGTCCCACGCGTGTCATAATAAAACCGTCGGGGTAAGAAATGCGAAGGCATAGCCGACTACTAAGACCCACGGTACCAACAATGCCATAAAGCGTATCACGAGGTCTTTCTAGACCGCACCATGATCGGCGGCCACTCGCCCTCAGTATCAATGTGCGTGTCTAATCCTGGAGCATGTCGCTGCTCCGCATAGGCCACACATAGGCCCGCATGAGGTATTCCTCGCATCGGGGGTAGCTAGCCCGCGGTACCCTCCTGGACTCCCGCAGTCCGCATAGTCACATAGACCGCATAGTCACACAGACCGCATAAGGCACTCCTCGCATCGGGATAATACACCCGGAATGATCAATCCTGGAGCATACCGCTGCTCCGCATAGGCCGTATAGACCCGCATCAAGGGTGGCAAGCCCTCGGTATAACAAGTCAAGGGGGTATGTGATATAATAACAGTACAACGGGCTTAACGTTCAACAACGTAAGCACAACAAGAATAACCCCCTTACACAACATCACAAGATACTAACACACGTAGCATCCTAACATGTTTACTTATCAAATCAACAAGAAAGTATTACAAGGCTATCACAAACCAACAAAATCAAGTTATTCACACAAGGTACTTTCTACTTTATGTTAACAAGTTCGGGTTTTTATCCCCAAAGTACTTCATACATTAACTCTTTAAAAGATCCGTTTCTTTCACAAAAGTCACACAATACCCGTAGTATAAAAATAGAGTGACTATCTTTTTAAGTAAACCAAAACACTTCCCTAAGTAACAACATTATTTTCCGAACGTTCAAGTTTGCCTAATTTCAAATGCTCAAGTTTCTCATTTTCGAAAGGTTTCGTAGTTCATAGTTTTAATCACTTAATAATATAATTCTCCTTTTAAAACAATTTGAGAAACTTATGTCTTATGTGTGAGTAGGTTATTCTTGTTTATAACAATCTTGTTAAAGCAGTCATGATCTAGGAAATGTAATATCATTTTGTCTCATCTTAGCTTCTATGCAGATGGAGGTTTCTACTGGTTTTAATAATACTTAATTAGTCGATACATTTCCCTTTATTAGCGCTGATGGTTTTGTTCGATACTTATTCTCATTTCGAAATCAATACAAGGCGTTTATAAACAATTAAAACTTCCTTTTATCTCTCTTAAGTCGTTATACCTAACTTCCCATAAGGCTAGTATAACTCTTAAGCTTTTAAAACCAAGTATTACTCTTCTTTCAAAAACGGTTCTTAATTCTTTTGAAATACTTCAAGATTCTTTATTATTAGACTCAAGTCAGAAGACATCGCAGTAAAACCACGTTCAGTTAACACACGTACGTCTACCGTACTATATATATTCTTTTAAAAATATCATGCTCAAGAGGATAGGAAGAATCACATACCTCGCGACGATTATCGACTAATAGCAAAATGCTCCACCGCTATAACCCGGCTAGCCTTGTCCACCTTTCAAGTAGAACATGCTACTCGCAGAACATTCAACCTATAAAGGCCATATACGTCTATCAACGTCTAGACTACACTGAAGAATATTCTAAGTAGAGGGTTCTCTATTCTACGGAAAAATCGGGCAGTACTTCCCTACCCGTCATACTACACAAGTCTACTGTAAGTACAGTCCTATGTAAGTACAGTTCAATTCTTCTTCTTTAATATCCTTCTATATCTTAAACTCAAATCTTAACTATTCTTATATGTAATCTTCAATTACAATATAAGGACAAAAGTGTTTACCTCGACTAGCCCAAAATTATCCAAGTTAAATGTCGATCCTGAGCAAGGTTTAGCTCCTAATTGCACGCTCCGATAGCTCCAAGACCCTTAGAAGTTTCTAAACAACTTCTACTCAACTACTAAAAGGGATTTGGGGCTAGGGTATTTTGGAATAGTAACTACTAGAAGGCAACTTCTACAAAGGGAGGGGAGAGGGTTCTCGGCCGAAGCCACTAGGAAGGGGGGGGGGGGGAGTTTTTGAGACTTAGAGAATGAGGAGTGGATGAAGAAGTCTTCACTCAAGGGGGGTATTTATAGAACACTCAAGGGCTAAGATCAAAACAAATGGAAGTTGGAGATTATGATCCAAGTGAAAGATGAGGTCTTCCAACCAAGTGTCTCCCACAACATTTAGACATATGTCCACCACAATATTGGAACACATGCCCACCACAACAATGAGCCATGTGGACTCCACTAACTCTCCAAAAAAACGTCCACTTCTACCTACTACCACTCACACAAATCAACTTGCAAGACTTGACCAATTTGACTTGCCCACTAGGCCACATTTTCGTCCAACCTAAGCCAACTAAGGGTGACACATGTCTCCCTCCTAATGGTCCAAAATATTTCATCTCTCGGAAAAATTCGTAATCGGTTAAAAATATTAAAAACGTAGAATTTCCTTCACAAGGTTCGGAATCTTTTCCGTCGAAAGCTTACAATTTCATTCTTAACCTAATTAGGGTTTGTACAAACGTACGTACGTCCTCACGTACATACTCCGGAACTACGGGGTATAACAAATATCATGCTCAAAGGGATAGGAAGAATCACATACCTCCTCGGCTAAATCCACTTGCCAAGTCGGATATGTCGCGCGCAGAGTGTCAACATATAATAGTCAAAACACGCCTATCAACTTCTAGTTTTACGTGGGATTCTTCTAAGTAAGATTTCTCTTAGTCTACGAAAAATTGGGCAGCACCTCCCCCGTGTCTACTCAATTCTCCACCTTTTTCAAGGTCCGATAATAGTAACCAACATGCCATAAATAAGGCGCAATAATTCCGAAATTCAAAGAAGGGGATCACACGCCCAAACGGAACGCGATTAACAATCTTCCCCTTAACAACAACAATAATTAAAGAAGGGGATCACACGCCCAAACGGAACGCGATTAACAATCTTCCCCTTAACAACAACAATAATTAAAGAAGGGGATCACACGCCCAAACGGAACGCGATTAACAATCTTCCCCTTAACAACAATGTAAATACAGTCCAAAGTAAATACAGTCCAAAGTAAATACAGTCCTTAAGTTGGGGTCCTTGGCCAACTTTTACAATTTTACTTATCCAATTACTTCATTAGTCATCCAACTTATATTCCAATCTTAATATAAGTTATAGTTTCTTTGTTGTTAACTTCTTAGCAAGTAATGGATACATTTACCATTTTAATGGCTAATATGCCAATTCTCCTTTTAACATCTTAACAAGATCCAAATCTTTCCTTATATCTCATACTCCATAATATACTTCCAATATATGTATAATATCCAATATACATAATAATCAACTTCACAAAGAGGTTAAGGTTCATTACCTCAAAATAGCCCAAAAATATCCAAGAACTTAAAGTCGTTCCTAAGCAAGTTTTAGCTCCAAATCTTTGTGTTCCAAACAACCACAAGTCACCCTTAGAAGTTCCTAACCAACTTCTATTCATGAATTAACTCCAAAAAGTGAAGAACACTAAGGTTCCAAATATACTAGCTCTCGGCCAAGGGGGAAATTTTGAGGCTAGGGTGTGAAATCTTGTCTAACTCATGGTTACTAATCTTCCTAATATATTAAGGAAGAACACTTAGAAGTTTAGGAATTTTTGGACAACACTAGGTTAAGGGGAGGGGTGTTCGACGAGAGCAAGAAGAGAGGAAGGGAGAGGGAAATTATTTTCAAGTCTTGAAATATTCTAAGTGTGGAAGATTTTCATCAACTAGAGGTGTTTATATAGGACAACCAAGGGTTAGGATTGAAACATGTGTATGGTATAGATTTAGGACAAGTGTTTGTGTAGGTTCCTTTGTCCACTTGTCCCACAAATGCCATGCAAGACTTTGACCATTTGACTTGCCCACTAACCTTGCAAAAACCGTCCATAATGCCATGCAAATGCCATGCAAATGCCATGCAAGACTTTGGCCACTTGTCTTGCCCACTAGTCTTGAAAAAAAACGTTCTCCCATGTCCACTTGGGGTGACACATGTCGCCCTCCTATTGGTCCAAAATATTTATCTCTCGGAAAAATTCCATAGTTGGTTAAAATATTGAAAACGTAAAATTTCCTTCACAAGGTTCGGAATATTTTTCCGTCGGAAAACAATTCTTTCATTCTTACCCTAATTAGGGTTTATACATTCGTACGTACGTCCTTACATACATACTCCGGAACTACGGGGTATAACAAGAAGAATGTAAGTTTCTAAGGTATAAAGCTAGTATAACGGCTTTATGGGAAGTTGGTTATAATAGCTTTATGGAAGGTTAAAAAGAGTGATTTACTCTAAGTAATTTAAGTATGATAAATGACTCGAAATAATGAAAGGCAAATTGATTTAAAGGCATCAATTGCTTAAAGTTTTAAAAGAAAGAAGTCACTTGATTTAGAAGCCTATAATTGTATTTCTAAAAGGTATTGTGACCTGTCTTGAAAAGTGGTTATGACTTGATACTATGGTTATTAGTATCTTGGAAGTTTTATATGAAAAAGAGTCATTTTAAAAGAATAGGAGCACGTAGTACTTTGGGTTAAATTCCCGGATTTTTATAATGACATGTTAGTGCCTTAAGAAAACTAAAAATGAGAGTGTACATGTATAAGACTAATAAGAAGTTAGGGGATTTCTTAACTTGCTTATATATGGTATGATAAGCCGATAGTGCTTATGTTATGTATGATAAGACGGTAGTGCTTATGTTATGTGTGATAGCCGGTTTGTGCTAGTGGTATGTTATTCATTACGGGGTCATTCCCCGGGTTTGTGGCATTTGCATATTCCGTGGATTTGCTACCCACGATGCGAGGAATACCTCATGCGAGTCCGTAAGGGCTTATGCGGGTGAAATAGTCCCATGCGGGCGGATCTGACCTATGCGAGAATACCTCATGCGGTCTACCACGACCTATGCGCGGATCTGACTATCACGAGGAATACCTCATGCGGGTCCACACGACCTATGCGGGTGAAATAGTCCCAGGAGTAGAATTGCTTAATGATACTGCGGGCGGGTGGTCCTGCTTTGATCGTGAGCTTCCTATTTTTATGTTGTAAGTATACTCTTGATTACTCTCATGGTTAGTAAGGCACAATGTATTGTTAATTGAGTTATCATACCTGATTCCAGTTTTATTATAGACTTATGATTTCATTACAGTACTTTCAGTTTCACATATTTGGTACATGTTGTACTGACCTCCTTCGGGGGGCTGCGTTCATGCCGCAGGTAGAGTATACAGGTAGATGATCCTCACTTATAGGATCACTAATTCAGCTGTTGAGAAGCTCCATTACTCCGGAGGCTTATCCCTGGTATGGTCGGTTGTTGTACATTCAGGGGTATGGCGGGGTCCTGTCCCGTCACAGTTGTTATTCTTAGAGGTCTGTAGTCACATTTGTGGATTGGGTTGTAAAGAAAAAAAAATGTATTGTTTTATTATGTATATTTTACGGAAGGTGGCCTTATCGGCTAGCCTGTTGTTATTTTATGTTTAAGCATTTTATAAGTTGTGTATGTTCATTGCTATTCTCACGATGTATACTGTAAGGGTGCCTGTAGGGCACGATCATGAGCAGGGGTGGTCGTGATGATTAACTTTCCATAAAGCTAATATAACCAAATTCCCATAAAGTCGTTATATTAACTTTATACTTTTGTCAATTTCACTTTCCTATATCCAAGGGACTTATACGCTTAAAACTAAACAAGTATCATATACTTTAAAACACTTCAAGTCCCTTAACTTTGAAAACTAAGACATCCTTACTACTTTTAAACAAGTGAGTTAATCTCCTAACTCAACCGACTTGGACATTCTTAAAACAAGTAAAGGACCTCAAAGTCTTGTACGTATACCGTACTATATAAGTACAACTATTCATGCTCAAGAGATAGGAAAGTTCTACATACCTCTTCGGGTCAATCCACTTGCTAAGTACAATATCCCGCACGTAGTATGTCAACCTATAATGACCATAATACGTCTATTAACTTCTTACTTCAAACGTAGAATATTATAAGTGCAAAGTCACTAAATTCTACGGAAAATCGGACAACACTTCCTTTGTTTCTACATACTTTGCCACCTTTTTCAAGGCCGAATTCAATAACCAAACACGCCACATTTAAGGCTCAACAATGTAGTTATCAATAGGGTATTACACGCCTACAAGACGTGTAAAATTTCGCCCCATAATTGATATCAAACTAGTACCAACTACAAGGTCCAATTCGGCAACTTTGAGATACAACAACACCAATTCTTATCCAATTTCCTTTTCAATCCAAATTGTTTAGTATAACATGATATCAAGTCGCAATCGATTATAACTACTACAATCTTCAAGTAAGTAACATGCGACGATTCTAATTAACGACCAAATTGTAATTCAACTTCAAATGGCTTATATGTCATTTCGGATGTCAGGCTACCACAATCCATGTCACTTATCAATCTTCACTACATATACTTCATGCTAGAAAAATGTAAGGCTAACAACAATATATAATCTTGTAACACTTTAAGAGAACCAGATTGTTACCTCAACGAGCCTTAGTCCAAGTTCAAATACAAAGTCGCTCCCTAGCAACTTAGAGCCTCTTCTTGACACTTCAATCCGCCATTTGAGACCCTTAGAATATCACAAACAACTTTCCTTTAATCTTCCAATCAAAACCTAGGAAAGCAACTAGGTTTTCACCTTGCGACTAATACAAAAACGCTATTTTTCCGGGATATTTCTATTGAGATACCCTTACAATACCCTCATGAACCTTGGTTTAAAGTGTGGAGCTTATTGGACAACAAACAATTTTTTTTCTCTTTTGGACAAGGTGAACCCGAGAGCTCCCTTCAACTTTCATCCAATTTTCTTGAAATTTTTCTAAGTATGGAAAGCTTGTCTCACTACTAGTATCCTTATATAGTAACATGGAGGGCTAAGATTAATACATATGTGTGGTTTCGATGCAAATCTTTAAAATATCAAGCTAAGTGGTCCCATTGACTAAGTCAATATTATCAAGATCTACTACTTGCAAGACTTGTCATCTTAAAAATGGTCAAATGACCCTTGTACCCATGTTAAAATTTATCCAAGCCCACTTAAGGGGGGGTGACACATGTCGCCCTCCCATTCGTCACAATATTACGTTTTCCGACAATTCCATAATTCCGATAAATTTACTAGTCTCAAATCTTAACATTTGGAATTCTTACGTACGTTCTTAAAACATGTCCTCTAATTACGGGGTGTAACATTCTTCCTGTCACGACTGTTCGGGCCGTGGATGGTGCCTTACCCGCACCCCAAAGAGTCATACATCAGAGTAATCAGCGGAATATAAAATAACCAAGATATGAAACAGTATAAATTGAGACACAGATATCTGAAGAAAGTTGCCTTTCGGCATAAATAATAATAACAACTCTTTCAAAATGAACAGTTTAATCCTTTCTTTACAAACCATGCCCACAACAAGACATGCACCTCTACGAATGATATGACAACAACGACGGGACAGGGGCTCGCCATACCACGAATGTAGCACCTACAACAACAGGACTATACCAAGATAAGCCTCGAGGAACGGAGCTTCCCAAACGCCTGTGACCAAGAGCGAGGATCAACGGCGGTGTACCTTTACTGCGGCGTGAACGCAGCCCGAAGAAGTCGAGACAACAGTACCAAGTATGTGAAACATGAAGATCCGTAAATGAAATCATAGTAGTCTATAGAAAGCGGGAGACATGTATGATAACCAAACTACGATTCATGATAAATAGCGATCATGTCTAGTCGTGACTCACGCCTCAAGTCATCACTCAATATAACAATGGGTCTCACGCCCACAACATCAATCATGCCCGTGGAATACCTTCTCGCTGCCGGCGATCGATGATAGAAAAGCACCAAGGAATACACATGAACAACGGGTCCCATGTGTCCAAATAAAGCGATGCAGGTAAGTCGAAGGCATAGCCTACTAACACCTGCGGTACTAACAAGGTCATAAATCGTATCATGATATCTGTCTAGACCGTCACATGATCAAAGCTGGTCGCTCGCCCGCAATATCAAATGTGCGCGTCTAGCCCTGGAACTCCCCGCAGCTCCACATAGGCCAATCTCATAGGCCCGCATGAGGTATAACCCGCATCGAGGGTAGCTACTCCGGCATCGCCCCGACTCGCGATCCGCATGGCCACATGACGCGTGACCATAAAGGCCGCACTAACTCGGAACTCTCGTAGCTCCGCATAGGCCCCGGGACCCGCATGAGGTATTCTCGAATCATGGTCCCAGACCGCCTGAGTCTACCTAGCATCGGAGGGCAGCTTAACCCCCGGAAACACGGTGAGTGGTATAAATACCAACATAACAGTTTATCGTTTAGACAAAGTAAGCACAATCAGGAAATCCTTTACACAAACATCACAAAATACTAACACACGTAGCATCCTAATATGATTACTTATCAAATCAACACGAAGGTATTACAAGGCTATCACAAACCAATACAATCAAGTTATTCACACATAAGGTACTTTCTACTATATGATTAACGAGATCGGGTTTTTATCCACAAAGTACTTTATACAATAACTCTTTAAAGATATGTTACTTCACAAAAAACACACAATACACGTAGTATATGAAAATAGAGTGATTATCTTTTGAAGTAAATCAAAACACTTACCTTTGTAAAATCAAGTAACAACATGATTTTCCAAACGTCCAAGTTTGCCTAATTTCAAATGTTCACGGTTCTTATTTTAGAAAGGTTTCGTATTTCATAGTCTTATTCATTTAAGAATATAATTCTCTTTTAAACTATCTGAGCAACATAAGCCTTATATGTGAGTAGGATATTCTTGTTTATAACATTCTTATTACAGCAGCCATGATCTAGGAAATATCATTTTGTCTCATCTTAGCTTCTATGCAGATGGAAGTTTCTACTGGTTTTAATAATACATAATCTGTCAAAACATTTCCTTTTATTACGCTGCGATGGTTTGTCGATACATTACGATTTCGAAATCAAGAAACATTCTTAAGCCGTTATTACCTAACTTCCCATAAAGCTAGTATAACTCTTAAGTTTTCAAAAACCAAGTATTACTTCTTCTTTCAAAATGATTCAAAAATCTTTTGAAATACTTCAAGTTCTTCATTAACACATAACAAGCCAGTTATAGTTCAAATCAGTTACCTTTTAAAAACCACAAGTATTTCTTACCAACATAAAGCTGTTATAACCAACTTCCCATAAAGCCGTTATAACACTTTATGTTTTAAACCAATCAAATACATTTAGCACGTATCGTCTACCGTACTACATAGTTCACACATATCATGCTAGAAGAGATAGGAAGAGGTTCACATACCTCGCGGCGAGTATCGACTAATAGCAAACGCTCAAGTACCTCCAACCGTCGGCTACTCCTTAAGCCTAGTAGATCGCGCCATACGTAGTACTTCAACCTATAAGGCCACAAGGCGCTTATTAACATTTAGATCCGCCGTAGAACATTCTACGAGAAAATTCGGCAAGACCTCCCCACAAACAGCGTAAATCTCCTCTCTATCGGGGCGGCTACCAAGCCAACCAGGGGTTATACGTCTAAACCGGACGTGCACAACTCTACCTCGCGAAAAGCTACACAAGTCTCATGTCTGATCTATGTAAATACATCTGATTCGTTACTCTTCTTTGAAAAGGTTTCTTATTATTCAGGCTTAAGTCAAAAGACATTGCCGATAACTACGTTCAGTACTAAATATATAGTATACCTCACTATATAATCTAACAACATGTAATTTCCAATTACAATAGGGGGGGGCAAGATAATTACCTCGATAAGCCCATAATTATCCGAGTTTAAATGTCGATCCTGAGCAAGGTTTAGCTCCTACTCCGTGCGCTCCGACCCGCTCCAAACAACCCTTAGAAGTTCTAACCAACTTCTACTTACTACTCCAACTAACTATGGAGATTTTCCTTAGGGTTTCGGTTTTGTGACTGACGGGAAGTATAATAGTATTTCTGGGTTTTTCGTATAGGTATAACCTTAGAATACAACAAGGTATACGGCTAAGGTAATTTGGGCATTATAACAATACTTTGGAGAGTATTTCTACACCACAAAGGGGGGTATTATACGAAAGCAACTAGGCTAGGGGTACACTCTCGGCTAGCACCCTAGAGGTGCTCTCGACCACATGAGGCCTCTACCGAACTCAACACTGAGGAGGGAGAAGGAGAGCTTTCAAGACTTAGGAAAATTTATGGATGAATGAAGTCTTCAAGCCTAAGGGGGTATTTATAGCAAAACCCAAGGCCAACCAATGGCCAAGATCAAGCCATGTGCAAGGCAAGTGTAAGGCCTAGATCAAGCCAAGTGCACCCTAACCCTACTCCACCAAACATGGCACAAAACAAGCCACAAAACAAGGCCCAAAATAAGGGACCAATCGGCCAAGGCCAACCAACCCTTGACCGCCCCTCTAAACCGTCCAATGAGGTTGACAAGTTTCACCCTCCGTTTGGCCCAAAATTTTTCGTCTCTCGTAAAAATCCGAAAAAAATATAAATGACATCGCCGTAATTTTCCCTACGAAAGCTGTGGAAACTTTTCGTCTAAAAACGACTCTAATCGGGTGTTGTGCACAAAGTGAAAATCGGCCAAGCCTACTTAAGCTTCAAAATTTCCTACGTACGTCCCTGCGTACATACTCTGGAAATACGGGGTATAACATTCTCCTCGTAGAAACATTCGTCCGAATGTTCTTCTAAGTCTCAAAACAAATCTGTGGCGGTATAGTCCTCACCGCTATACTTACGAAAATAATCCTGCCACGCAGCTCTGAAACACCGTGCAAAATACCTCCATCCGAGTCCACGAAACACCTCTAACATTACCACAAACACCCTCTCCGGGTCTAAAATATACTTCTTCGCACGCCTACTTATAAAAGGAATGATCACATCTATGCCCGCCATACATGCTCGCTTCTCCTTTACTCGTTGTGATACCACTTTTGTCACTTTGCGCGAGGTTCTAGTGTCACTCGGCTACCCAACAATTGGTACCGGGCTGCGCGATCCCCGAGGTCGTAGACACTCGAACTCTTACCACAATTTCTGAAACTGCTTCAGTTTCCAAAACTCGGGGTCACTATCTCTAACGTGGTCATCATTAACTGGGAACACTCTGGATGGATCTTCGATACTTCCCGAACATAACAATACGAGAGACCGGACGTACTGCCTCCTAAGTCGGACGACAAAAGCTAACATATAGGCAATCTGGCCTATTCTTCACATGAACTCAAAAAGGCCCAAAGTAACTCGGGCTAAGTTCCCTCTGTTTTCCAAAACTCGTCATACCCAAACCGGGGTGGTACCTTCAAGAAGACCGACCGTCAACCTGAACTCTAAGCGTCGTCGCCGATTATCCGCACGATTTCTCTGAGCTGCCAGAACCTATTCTAGACAAGCTTTACCCTATCCACGATCACCGGAACAAGCCTGAACCGACTATCTGAATCTTGCCAACATCGAACCAATCGACCGGCGACTTACACTTCCGCCCCTACAAGGCTTCATAAGGCGACATCCGAACACTGAAATGGTAGCTTAAACACTACCTCCACAGGAGACAACAATCCCCACAACTATCCCTGAAATCGAACACCGGCGAGGCGAACGCGGTCTCGAGACTCACGAGTTCTTAACACATGCTTGGTAAAACTTTTAGAAAACGAAAATAGCCACCACGGGCTTCATGCTGCCATAAGTTGAAGGTAGGCACCCCGTGCAGCCTTACAACCTTTCTGATATAAACAACACTGCTGAGCACTCGGTCTTTGCTAGAAGACAAGACGGCCGACCTCGCCGGCGACTGGTCGGATGCATCCACGAATTCGTACGCTGGTTAACTAAACCTGGGCCTAACACCCTCGTGACCCTACCACAAGGCGGGACCACCACAAACTGACCCCACCACCAAACATGCCGCGGGTTGACCCGCAACGTGGCCTCAACCCGACCCGGCAACGCGCAAAACGCTAGCTCCCCGAAGGAACATTCTCACTAATCACGTTACGAAAACCTAGCGGTCTTCTTAGCTCAACTACCCTCTTTCATTCCACACTACTCGGGGACTTATCACACAAACATAGCCCACGTGCACTATGCACTCCGATAAGGATCAAACATAACACTACACCTATACTCGAGATGGCCTTACCTCTAAGGTCTCTACGTATAAAACTCTAAGGCTCACACTTTCTCTATCCCCCAAATCTTACTCGGTTAACTAACCAAGATCTCTAATCACAACTGACACACTGCTATCAGAACATAGTACTTAAGGTATACTCACCTTATCGCATAAACAAAACTTTAGAGGGTTAAAGATATATCTATATCTACTGCTTCACTCCCCTTAGTCGTTCTAATCAAACCTGCCCCGTAGGGCGCATAGCTAAGGAAGGTGACGAACTACCCACCGAACCTGAAGGCCAAGTCCTCCTACAAGGACACTCTTCGACACCAGACCCTGACGGTCATAGGTACAACAAGTACCAACCAAAAGACGACATTCCCTGGGATGACGTCTGTCACTGTGAACCGGAAGCCCTGGAGTTCTGACCAACTCCTGCATACCCCGAACGTCCTGAACCCTGCGGAGGACCTCTGCATCTTGGTGGGCGTGCATAATCTAATCTGTGGTGGTGGCGGCCTCGAAAGTTACCAAAGGACCTTGCCGCTCGCCTCTTCGCGTCCTTGGTTAACCCGTCGATCTCTACGTTTCTCGGCCTGCTGCGCATAAGCCCGTACACAGGCCATGCTCAAGCCTAACTGAAGAATTACTCTTGCACGACCCTCTCTTAGATAGTCATCAAGACTCGCGGTACATCGGTATACTCTCTGGTAGCCAAATCCATAGCTAGTAACAGGGTCGCCTCTTTGCAATCTATATTCACTATTCTCGATGCCGTGGGCGAAGGTTCAAATGTCATGGCCGCAGTAGGAACTGCCGCCGCCGTGCTAAACTCTGCTGGGGCTAGTGACGTCGCAAAACTCCCCGAATGAAGCACCACCCCAGGTGATGATTGGGTCTGTGCCCACGTAACCTCTCAGACTTACTCGCAGCCTCTGGCCGCTCGGTCCTCCGGGGCTCGAGTTGCCCTAGGCGGAGGCATAACGGTAAGGGAAAGAAATACGTTAGAGGGTCCAACTTATCACACAACTCTAAGGCACGATCTCAGAATGAGAAGAATGGAAACCAACCCTAAATATCCTATAGCCTCCTGATTATTGATGTGGTGCACAACACACCGATAATCAAGACTCTACTGGATACGGTCTGTAGACACTTTCCGAGGATTAACTGCTCTGATACCACTTTTGTCACGACTGTTCGGGGCGTGATCGTGCCTTACCCGGGCACCCCAGTAGTCATACATCAGAGTAATCAGCGGAATATAAAATAACCAAGATATGAAACAGTATAAATTGAGACACAGATATCTGAAGAAAGTTGCCTTTCGGCATAAATAATAATAACAACTCTTTCAAAATGAACAGTTTAATCCTTTCTTTACAAACCCTGCCCACAACAGTACTACAGACCTCTACGAATGATATGACAACAACGACGGGACAGGGCCCCGTCATACCCCTGAATGTAAGCACCTACAACAACAGGGGACTATACCAAGATAAGCCTCCGGAACTGAGCTTCAAACGCTGAATCGTGACCACTAAGAGCGAGGATCAACGGCGGTGTACCTTTACTGCGGATGAACGCAGCCAAGAAGGTCGATAACAGTACCAAGTATGTGAAACATGAAGATATCGTAAATGAAATCATAGTAGTCATAGAAAGCGGGAGACATATATGATAACCAAACTACGATTCACGATAAATAGCGATCATGTCTAGTCGTGGACTCACGCCTAAGTCATCACTCAATATAACAATGGGTCTCACGCCACAACATCAATCATGCGTGGAATACCTTCCTCACCGGCGATCAATGATAGAAAAGCACCAAGGAATACACATGAACAATGTGTCCCACTGTGTCCAAATAAAATAGTCGAGGTAATGCGAAGGCATAGCCGACTACTAACACCTACGATTAACAAGGTCATAAATCGTATCATGATATCTGTCTGCCGTCACATGATCAAGCCGTCGCCGCTCGCAATATCAAATGTGCGCGTCTAGCCCCGAACTCCCGCACTCCGCGATAGGCCAATCTCATACGCCCGCATGAGGTATAACCCGCATCGAGGGTAGCTACTCCGGCGTAAATCGCCCCGACTCGCGATCCGCACGGCCACATGCATCGCGTGACCATAAAGGCCGCACACTAACACGGAACTCTCGTAGCTCGCATAGGCCCGGGACCCGCATGAGGTATTCTCGAATCATGGTCCCAGACCGCCTGAGTCTACCCCGCATCGGAGGGCAGCTTAACCCCCGGAAACACGGTGAGTGGTATAAATACCAACATAACAGTTTATCGTTTAGACAGCATAAGCACAATCAAGGGAAAATCCCTTTACACAAACATCACAAAATACTAACACACGTAGCATCCTAATATGATTACTTATCAAATCAACACGAAGGTATTACAAGGCTATCACAAACCAATACAATCAAGTTATTCACACATAAGGTACTTTCTACTATATGATTAACGAGATCGGGTTTTTATCCCCAAAGTACTTTATACAATAACTCTTTAAAGATATGTTACTTCACAAAAACCACACAATACTCGTAGTATATGAAAATAGAGTGATTATCTTTTGAAGTAAATCAAAACACTTACCTTTGTAAAATCAAGTAACAACATGATTTTACAAACGTCCAAGTTTGCCTAATTTCAAATGTTCACGGTTCTTATTTTAGAAAGGTTTCAGTATTTCATAGTCTTATTCATTTAAGAATATAATTCTCTTTTAAACTATCGAGCAACATAAGCCTTATATGTGAGTAGGATATTCTTGTTTATAACATTCTTATTACAAAGACCATGATCTAGGAAATATCATTTTGTCTCATCTTAGCTTCATGCAGATGGAAGTTTCTCGGTTTTAATAATACATAATCTGTCAAAACATTTCCTTTTATTACGCCGCAGTTGGTTTGTCGATACACATTCGATTTCAAATCAAGAAACATTCTTAAGCCGTTATTACCTAACTTCCCATAAAGCTAGTATAACTCTTAAGTTTTCAAAACCAAGTATTACTTCTTCTTCGAAATGATTCAAAATATTTTGAAATACTTCAAGTTCTTCATTAACACATAACAAGCCGCTTATAGTTCAAATCGATTACCTTTTAAAACCACAAGTATTTCTTACCAACATAAAGTCATATAACCAACTTCCCATAAAGCCGTTATAACACTTTATGTTTTAAACCAATCAAATACATTTAGCACGTATGCGTCTACCGTACTACATAGTTCACACATATCATGCTAGAAGAGATAGGAAGAGGTTCACATACCGCGCGCAGTATCGACTAATAGCAAAACGCTCCAAGTACCTCCAACCGTCGGCTACTCCTTAAGCCAAGTAGATCGCGCCATACGTAGTACTTCAACCTATAAGGCCACAAGGCGCTTATTAACATTTAGATCCCTTCGTAGAACATTCTACAGAAAATTCGGCAGCACCTCCCCCCCCGCAACAGCGTAAATCTCCTCCTCTATCGGGGCCGGCTACCAAGCCAACCAGGGGGGGTTATACGTCTAAACCGGACGTGCACAATTCTACCTCACAGAAAAGCTACACAAGTCTACTGTAATACAGTCCTATGTAAATACAGTTCAGTACTCTTCTTTCGAAAAGGTTTCTTATTATTCAGGCTTAAGTCAAAAGACATTGCCGATAACTACGTTCAGTACTAAATATATAGTATACCTCACTATATAATCTAACAACATGTAATTTCCAATTACAATAGGGGGGGCAAGATAATTACCTCGATAAGCCCATAATTATCCGAGTTTAAATGTCGATCCTGAGCAAGGTTTAGCTCCTACTCCGTGCGCTCCGACCCGCTCCAAACAACCCTTAGAAGTTCTAACCAACTTCTACTTACTACTCCAACTAACTATGGAGATTTTCCTTAGGGTTTCGGTTTTGTGACTGACGGGAAGTATAATAGTATTTCTGGGTTTTTCGTATAGGTATAACCTTAGAATACAACAAGGTATACGGCTAAGGTAATTTGGGCATTATAACAATACTTTGGAGAGTATTTCTACACCACAAAGGGAGTATTATACGAAAGCAACTAGGCTAGGGGGGGTACACTCTCGGCTAGCACCCCTAGAGGGGGGGGTGCTCTCGGCCACAAGGGGGGAGGCCCTCGGCCGAACTCAACACAAGGGGAGGGAGAAGGAGAGCTTTCAAGACTTAGGCAAATTTATGGATGAATGAAGTCTTCAAGCCTAAGGGGGTATTTATAGCAAAACCCAAGGCCAACCAATGGCCAAGATCAAGCCATGTGCAAGGCAAGTGTAAGGCCTAGATCAAGCCAAGTGCACCCTAACCCTACTCCACCAAACATGGCACAAAACAAGCCACAAAACAAGGCCCAAAATAAGGGACCAATCGGCCAAAGCCAACCAACCCTTGACCGCCTCCAAATCGCTCCAACGAAGGGTGACAAGTGTCACCCTCCCGTTGGCCCAAAAATGTTTCGTCTCTCAGAAAAATCCGCAAAAAATATAAATGACATAGCCGGAATTTTCCCTACGAAAGATGTGGAAACGTTTCGTCGAAAAATGACTCTAATCGGGTGTTGTGCACAAAGTGAAAATCGGCCAAGCCTACTTAAGCTTCAAAATTTCCTACGTACGTCCCTGCGTACATACTCTGGAAATACGGGGTATAACACTTCCCCCCTTAGAAACATTCGTCCCCGAATGTTCTTTCGGAGCCAATCTTATAATTAGCGACATAGTTTCCTTTCACAACCCCGACATACTAATAATGCCCCACATGACCACATAATAACACTTAAGTAAAAATGCTTCAATTAAAACTTGACAAGTAAGGGAAAATGAATTACCTGAAGGTGTAGGGAATAAGTGAGGATACTTCCTCAACATGTCCTCATCCGCTTCCCAAGTCATCTTTTCCCTGTTATCATTCCGCCACAAGACTTTGACGGAAGCCACATCCGCAGTCATGATCGCGACTGGCGATCGAGTATCGCTATGGGACTCTCCTCATACGATAACCCCTCTGTCACCTGGACCTCACTAGCGGGGAAAACTCTCGATGGATCTCCGATACACTTCCGCAACATAGAAACATGGAAGAGCGGATGTACCGCCTCTAACTCTGATGGCAGATCCAACTCGTAGGCAACCTTGCCTACCCTACGGATGATCTGGTAGGGCCCAATGTACCTCGGGCTAAGTTTTCCCTTCTTTCTGAATCTCATCACACCCTTCATGGGCGATACCTTCAAGAAGACCCAATCGTCTACCTGAAACTCCAAATGTCGACGCCGATTATCTGCATATGACTTGCGACTCAATCGCTATCTCTCCTGGATAAGCTTCACCTTATCCACAACCTGTTGAATCAAGTCTGGGCCAACCAACTGCACCTCACCCACGTCGAACCAACCAATCGGCGACCTACATTTCTGCCCATACAAAGCCTCGTATGACGCCATCTGTATACTGGAATGGTAGCTGTTGTTATAAGCAAACTCCAGAAGAGGCAAATGATCCTCCCAGCTACCCCTGAAATCAATCACGCAGGCTCGCATCATATCCTCAAGTGTCTGGATAGTACGCTTTGCTCGCCGTCGACCGAGGATGAAACGTCAGATCGAGACTCACCTGTGTCCCTAATCCCTTCTGGAAAGACCTCCAGAAGTTAGACGTAAACTGGGCTCCTCTATCTGATATAATCGATATACGGACTCCGTGCAGTCTCACAATCTCTCTGATATACAATCTGGCATAGTCCTCAGCCGAAAACGTCATCCTGACTGGAAAGAAGTGGGCTGATTTCGTCAGCCTGTCAACAATAACCCAGATGGAGTCATACTTCCTCTGAGTACGAGGTAACCCTGTAACAAAGTCCATGTTGATCACCTCCCACTTCCACATCGGAATATCAATAGCCTGCAATAGCCCACCGGGCCTCTGGTGCTCAACCTTGACCTGCTGGCAATTAGGACACTGTGCGACAAAACCTGCCACGTCCCTCTTCAGGCCATCCCACCAATATATACACCTGAGGTCATGGTACATCTTAGTAGACCCCGGGTGAATAGAATAATGAGAACTGTGTGCCTCCCCCAGAATCTGCTGACGAAGTCCTGTCACATCGGGAACACACAACCGGCCCTCAAATCTTAGCACCCCATCAGGCGCTACCTCAAATAGACTCTTCTCCTCCCGAAGAGCTGCATCTCGATACCGTACCAACTGTTATACCCCGTATTTTCAGAGTATGTACGTGAGGGCGTACGTAGAAAAGTTTGAGCCTTAAATTAGGCAAGGGTCAAAAATTTTGTTCACAACCCCCGAAAAGAATTGTTTTCCGACGAAACGTTTTCCAAACTTTGCGAAGGAAAAAATACGGCTATATCATTTATTATTTTTGCGGATTTTTCCGAGAGATGAAATATTTTGGACCAACGAGAGGGCGACACTTGTCACCCTCAAGTTGGCGGATGTGTGGGCTTCATTTGGACGATTTCAAAGTCTTGGAGTAGGTAGGATATTTGTGATATTTTGTGTGGTAGTTGGATAAGGTACACATGGATAAATCCTCACCCTACACTTGCCCACCACTTGTCTTGATCTTGGCCCTTGGTTGTCCTATAAATACCCCCCCTTGGTTGAAGACTTCTTCATCCACAAAATGTTTTCTAAATCTTGAAATCCTCCCCCCCTTCTTGTGTAGTTCTCGTCCAAGTCTTCCCCCTCCCCCTTTGTGAGGCCTTTTGGCCGAGAGGTACCCCCCCCCCTCTAGGGGTGCTAGCCGAAACCTACCCCCCCTCCTAGTGGTGTTGTTCTCATGAAAATACACCCCCATCTTGGTAGAAAATACTCTCCAAGTATTGTTATTATTCCAAAGATACCTCAATACGTAGAGCCCGGAAATACTACCTTATGTCCTTTTGGTCTCAAACGAAACCCTAAGGAAAAATCTTCATAGTTGGTTGAAGTGCTAGTAGAAGTTGTTTGGAAACTTCTAAGGGTTGTTTAGAGCGGGTTGGAGCGCCCAGAGTAGGAGCTAAACGTTGCTCAGGATCGACATTTAAACTTGGATAATTATGGGCTTATCGAGGTAAATATCTTGTCCCCCTATTGTAATTAGAGTTACATACTGTTGAAGTATAAGAATTAAGTATAAGTTATATACAAGGAAAGTATATAAGAAGGGAATTGAACTGTACTTACATAGGACTGTATTCTGATGAGACTTGTGAAGTTTGTGGTAGGGAAGTCTTGCCAATTTTCGAGAATCTTGTATCTAGATTTATTCTACCGAGTAGTCTAGACTTTGATAGACTTGTATAACCGTTATAGGTTGAAGTACTGCGAGTAGCGTATTCTACTCGAAGGGTGGAAAAGGGTAGCAGGATTACAATACTTTGGAGCTATTTGCTAATAGTCGATAAATCGTCGCGAGGTATGTGATTCTTCCTATCCTCTTGAGCATGATATTTTTAAAAGAATATATATAGTGCAGACGACGTGTGTAAATCGAACGTGGTTTTTGTCACGACCGAACCGGGCCGTGGATCGTGCCTTACCGCACCCAAGTAGACATACATCAGAGTACTCAGCGGAACATAAAACAAGACATGAAATATCAAGAAGTGTAAAACAGTTATTTGAGAAAATTTGCCTTTCGGCATAATATATAAAACTTAAATCAACGATTACATCCCTTTACAACTCGCCACAACAAGATTACGGACCTCTAAGAGTGACATGACAACAATGGCGGGACAGGGCCCCGCCATACCCCTGAATGTAAGCACCTACAACAACAGGGGACTATACAATTGATAAGCCTCTGGAGAAACGGAGCTTCCCAAACGATGAGTGACCACGAGAGCTAGGATCAATGATCGGTGTACCTCTGCGACATGAACGCGGCCCGAAGGAGGTCAAGACAACAGTACCAAGTATGTGGCGAAAAATCAGTAAATGAAATCATAGTAGTCTATATAAAGCGGGAGACATGTATGATAACCAAACTACGATTCACAATAAATAAGCAATGTCAAGTCGTGACTCACGCCTCAAATTCATCACTCAAATATAACTATGGGTCTCACGCCCACAACATCAATCAAGAGTGAAATAGATATAGAATCGGTCTTTTCTAGGCCGCTAATGATCGAAGCAAGGCCGACGCCCATAGTATCATTATGCGTGACTAATCTGGACTTCCGCAGCGCATAGGTCACGCGTAGACCGCATAGGTCGTATAGACCGCGTCGGTAGCTAACCCGGTACCCTCCGACTCCGCAATCCGCATAGTCTCAATAGACCGCATAGTCACACGCATCGCATAGGGCATCCCCATCGGGATAAAACACCGGAATGATCAATCTCGAGCATACCATCGCTCCGCATAGTCACATAGACCGCATAGCCGTATAGACCGCATCGGGTGGCAAGCCCTCGGTATAATAAGTCAAGGGGTATGTGATATAATAACATAACGCCTTATCGTTAAACAACATAAGCACAACAAGGAAACCCCTTTACACAAACATCACGGCATACTAACACACGTAGATCCTAACATGTTTACTTATCAAATCAACAAGAAAGTATTACAAGGCTATCACAAACCAACACAATCAAGTTATTCACGCAAGGTACTTTCTACTTTATGTTAACACTTTCGGGTTTTTATCCCCAAAGTACTTCATTCATTAACTCTTTAAAAGATCCGTTTCAAAAGTCACACCATACCCGTAGTATTAAAATAGAGTGACTATCTTTTTAAGTAAACCAAAACACTTCCTTTTGTAAAATCAATTAACAACATTATTTTCCAAACGTTCAAGTTTGCCTAATTTCAAATGCTCAAGTTTCTCATTTTGAAAGGTTTCGTAGTTCATAGTTTTAATCACTTAATGATATAATTCTCCTTTAAAACGATTTGAGAAACATATGCCTTATATGTGAGTAGGTTATTCTTGTTTATAACAATCTTATTAAAGCAGCCATGATCTAGGAAATGTAATATCATTTTGTCTCATCTTAGCTTCTATGCAGATGGAGGTTTCTACTGGTTTTAATAATACTTAATTATTCAGTACATTTCCTTTATTAGCGCTGCAATGGTTTGTTCGATACTTATTCTGATTTCCGAAATCAGTAAAACATTATCCCATTTTAAAAACCACGTACTCATTACTCACGAATGAGGTTTCACACTTATTAATAAAATTCATATTAATTCCTTTAAGTCAAGTCTCTTAACTTCTAAATTAATAAACCATTTTTTTTATCTTTCTTAAGCCGTTATACCTAACTTCCCATAAAGCTAGTATAACTCTTAAGTTTTAAAACCAAGTATTACTCTTCTGTTAAAAAATGATTCAGTATTCTTTTGAAATGCTTCAAGATTCTTATTATTCAGGCTTAAGTCAAAAGACATTGCCGCAATTATTATTCAGGCTTAAGTCAAAAGACATTGCCGCAATTATTATTCAGGCTTAAGTCAAAAGACATTGCCGTAATTATTATTCAGTTAACACACGTACGTCTACCGTACTATATATATATTCTTTAAAATATCATGCTCAAGAGGATAGGAAGAATCACATACCTCGCGACGATTATCGACTATTAGCAAAACACTCCACGGCTATAACCCGGCTAGCCTTGTCCACCTTTCAAGTAGTACATGCTACTCGCTGAACATTCAACCTATAAAGGTTAAACAAGTTTATCAAAGCCTAGACTACTCTTGTAGAATATTCTTCTGATGTGATTCCAGTTCAAGTCTATTTTGTAATATCCTTCTATTACAGTTCAATTCTCTTTTATGAATCTTATATTCATTTCTATGCTACAACAGTATGTAATTTCCAATTACAATATAAGGACAAGAGTATTTACCTCGATAAGCCCAAAATTATCCAAGTTTAATGTCGATCCTGCGAAACGTTTAGCTCCTTCTCCGGGTGCTCCAACCCGCTCCAAACAACCCTTAGAAGTTCTACTCAACTTCTTCTTAATACTCCAACCAACTATGGAGATTTTCCTTAGGGTTTCGTTTAGTGACTGAAGGGACGTATAATAGTATTTCTGGGCTTTTCGTATAAGTGTAACTTTGGAATACTACAAGGTATTTGGGCCAAGGTATTTTGGGAATAGTAACAATACTTGGAGAGTATTTCTACCAAGGTGGGGGTGTATTTTATGAGAACAACTAGGCAAAGGGGGGGGGGGGGGGTACCCCTCGGCTAGCACCACTAGGAGGGGGGGGGGATACTTTCGGCCAAGGGGGAGGGGGCTCTCGGCCAAGGGGCCTTCTCAAAGGGGGAGGGGGGTGTTTGGACGAAACACTACCAAGAGGGGGAAGGGATTTTCAAGACTTAGAAAATGGTTTGTGGATGAAGAAATGTCTTCAACTAAGGGGGTATTTATAGGTCAAGCAATGGCCAACCAATGGCCAAGATCATGCCAAGTGCAAGGCAAGTGTAGGGTCAAGATTCATCCATGTGTACCTTATCCATCTACCACACAAATATCACAAAATATCCTACCTACTCCCACTCTCCATTTCGTCCAATTGCCGCCCCAAAGTCCACCAATTAGAGGGTGCCAAGTGTCGCCCTCTTGTTGGTCCAAAATATTTCGTCTCTCGGAAAAATCCGCAAAAATACTAAATGACATAGCCGGAATTTTCCCTTCGCAAGTTGTGTAAAACGTTTCGTCGAAAAACGATTCTAATCGGGGGTTGTGAACAAAATTCGAACCTTGCCTAACTTTAAGGCTTAAATTTTCCTACGTACGTCCTCACGTACATACTCTGGAAATACGGGGTATAACAGTTTTACTGCGATGTCTTCTGACTTGAGTCTAATAATAAAGAATCTTGAAGTATTTCAAAAGAATTAAGAACCATTTTTGAAAGAAGAGTAATACTTGGTTTTAAAAGCTTAAGAGTTATACTAGCCTTATGGGAAGTTAGGTATAACGACTTAAGAGAGATAAAAGGAACGGTTTACTTAATTGTTTATAAACGCCTTGTATTGATTTCAGAAATGAGAATAAGTATCGAACAAACCACTGCAGCGCTAATAAGGGGAAATGTATCGACTAATTAAGTATTATTAAAACCAGTAGAAACCTCCATCTGCATAGAAGCTAAGATGAGACAAAATGATATTACATTTCTTAGATCATGGCTGATTTAACAAGATTGTTATAAACAAGAACAACCTACTCACACATAAGGCATATGTTTCTCAAATTGTTTTAAAAGGAGAATTATATTATTAAGTGATTAAAACTATGAACTACGAAACCTTTCGAAAATGAGAAGCTTGAGCATTTGAAATTAGGCAAACTTGAACGTTTGGAAAATAATGTTGTTACTTAGGGAAGTGTTTTGGTTTACTTAAAAAGATAGTCACTCTATTTTTATACTACGGGTATTGTGTGACTTTTGTGAAAGAAACAGATCTTTTAAAGAGTTAATGTATGAAGTACTTTGGGGATAAAAACCCGAACTTGTTAACATAAAGTAGAAAGTACCTTGTGTGAATAATTTGATTGTGTTGGTTTGTGATAGCCTTGTAATACTTTCTTGTTGATTTGATAAGTAAACATGTTAGGATGCTACGTGTGTTAGTATCTTGTGATGTTGTGTAAGGGGCATATTCTTGTTGTGCTTACGTTGTTGAACGTTAAGCTCGTTTATCTTGTTATTATATCACATACCCTGACTTGTTATACCGGGCTTGCCACCCTTGATGCGGTCTATACGCTATGCGGTCTGTGAGACTACGCGAGCGGCGGTATGCTCCGTGATTGATCATTCGTGTATTATCCGTCGCGAGTGCCTTGCGATGCGTGTGACTATGCGGTTTATGTGACTATGCGGACTGCGGGAGTCCAGGAGGGTACCGCGGGCTAACTACCCCCGATGCGAGGAATACCTCATGCGGGCCTATGTGTGGCCTATGCGGAGCAGCGGTATGCTCCAGGATTAGACGCGCACATTGATACTGAGGGCGAGTGGCCAGCTTCGATCATGTGGTGCGGTCTAGAAAGACCTCGTGATACAGTTTATGGCATTGTTGGTACTGTGGGTCTTAGTAGTCGGCTATGCCTTCGTACTTACCCCGTACGGTTTTATTATGACACAGGTGGGACCTGGTGTTCATGTGTATTCCTTGGTGCTTGTTATATCATGGACTGCCGGCAGTGAGGAAGGAATTCCACGGGCATGATTGATATTGTGGGCATGAGACCCATGGTTATATTTGAGTGATGACTTTAAGGGCGTGAGTCCCTGACTTGACATGACTGCTTACATATTGTGTATCGTAAATTGTTTATCATATATGTCTTTTGTTTTATATAGACTATTATGATTTCATTTACAGTATTTTCAGTTTCACATACTTGGTACCTGTTGTACTGACCTCCTTCGGGGGGCTGCGTTCATGCCGCAGGTAGAGGTACACCAGTTGTTGATCCTCGCTCATAGGGTCACAGTTCAGCGTTTGGGAAGCTCCGTTTCTCCGGAGGCTTATCTTGGGTATAGTCCCCTGTCGTTGTAGGTACTTACATTCAGGGGTATGGCGGGGCCCTGTCCCGCCATTGTTGTTATCATTCTTAAGTGCGTAATCTTGTTGTGGGCAGAGTTGTAAATGGGATATAACTGTTCGGATTTAAGTTTTTATATATATATATGCCGAAAGGCAACTTCTCTTCAGATAAACTGTGTCTCCTTTACATTGTTTCATGTTGTGTTTTATATTCCGCTGATTACTCTGATGTATGTCTACTTGGGTGCCCGGGGTAAGGCACCAGTCACGAGCCCGAGTTCGGGTCGTGACACCAACACTGGGTCCTCATACTGTCGCCTCTTCACCTCATCAACGATGGAAGACTCGGCAACCTCACGAACCCGTACCCCACCATCATCGGTATCGATCAATCGAACCCCAAGGCTCGCTAGCTGATGGATCTGACGGACCATGTCCTGTCTCTCTGGCTGTACCTCTGACAGACTCCCCATCGATCTACGACTCAAGGCATCTGCAACCACGTTGGCTTTCCCCGGATGGTATAGAATATCAACATCATAATCTTTCAACAACTCTAACCACCGTCTCTGTCGCAAGTTCAGCTCCCTCTGCCTGAAGATATACTGGAGGCTCTTGTGGTCTGTATAAATATCCACATGAACCCCATATAAATAATGTCTCCAAATCTTCAAGGCATGAATAACTGCGGCCAACTCTAAGTCGTGAGTAGGGTAATTCCTCTCATGACTCCGCAACTGCCGGGAAGCATAGGCTATAACCTTGCTGTGCTGCATCAATACGCACCCTAGCCCGATACCCGAGGCATCACAATAAATCACGTACCCGTCTAACCCCTCAGGAAGAGTAAGAACTGGAGCCGTCGTCAACCTTTCCTTCAAGAATCGGAAGCCCTTCGCAAGCCTCGTCCCACGGAACTTAGCGCTTTGAGTCGGCTAGTCAAAGGTGCTTATATCGAAGCAAACTGCTCCACAAACCTACGATAATAACCTGTCAGCCCTAAGAAACTGCGCACCTCGGTCGGAGTAGTAGGTCTCGGCCAAGACTTGACTGCCTCAATCTTTGTCGTATCAACCTGAACACCATCAGCCCCAATAATATTCCCCAGAAATGCCACTGAGGCCAACCAAAACTCACACTTGGAGAACATGGCGAACAACTGCCGGCTCCGGAGGACCCCAAGTATCGTCCTCAAGTGATCTGCATGCTCCTGCTCCGTACGCGAATAAACCAGGATGTCATCAATGAATACTATAAGAAAATTATCCAAAAATGGCTTGAACACCCGATTCATCAGATCCATAAATACCGCTGGAGCGTTGGTCAAACCGAAAGACATCACCGTGAACTCATAGTGCCCATACCGGGTCCTGAATGCAGTCTTTGGGTTATCTGTGTCACGACCCGACCCCGGGCCGCGACTGGTGCCCTACCTGGGCACCCTGTTCAGGTATACATCAGAGAATAGCAGTGGAACATACACAACATAAACACAGGTGTAAACAATATAACAACACATGCTAGCCGATAAGGCCGCCTTCCATAATATAAACAAAGTCAAAAGTACAACTTTACAACTCAGTTCTTACAGCCCAACCACATATGTGAATACAGACCTCTAGGAATAACAACTGTGGCGGGACAGGGCCCCGCCATACCCCTGAATGTACATAATCTACAACATCGGGGAAAGACTGTACCAAAAGAAAGACAAGCCTCCGGAGAATGGAGCTTCCGACGTCTGATAAGTGATCCTAAGAGTGTGGATCCGCAACCTGCTTACCCTTTCCTGCGGCATGAACGCAGCCCCCGAGGAAGGGGGTCAGTACACAATATGTACTAAGTATGTAAAACTGGAAAGTACTGTAATTACAACATAAGTTTAAAAGAAAGCCGGAGACATGTATGATAACAAAATTACAGTACACAGTGCCTTACTAACAATGAGAGTAATAATAGGTGTATACTTACAACGAAAAATAGGATTGGAATCCTACTCCTGGGACTATTTCACCCGCATAGGTCCAGTGGACCTGCGTGAGGTATTCCTCGCATGGGACTATTTCACCCGCATAAGCCCTTACGGACTCGCATGAGGTATTCCTCGCATAGGCTGGACCCGCCCGCATGGGACTATTTCACCCGCATAAGCCCTTACGGACTCGCATGAGGTATTCCTCGCATCGTGGTTAGCAAATCCACGGAAATATACAATGCCACAATCCCGGGGAATGACCCCGCAACGAATAATATATCACTAGCCCAAATCCGGCTATCACACATAACATAAGCTCTATCGGCCAATCATACAATATATAAACAAGTTAACAAATCCCCTAACTTCTTACTATTCTTGTTCATATACACTCTCATTTTAGTTTACCTAAGGCACTATCATGTCTTTTATAAAAATCCGGGAATTTAACCCAAAGTACTACGTACTTCTATTCTTTTAAAATGACTCATTTCATTATAACACTTCCAAGATACTAATAACCGTAGTATCAAGTTACAATTTCTTTTCAAGAAAAGTCACAATACTTTTAGAAATAAAAATTAGGCTTCTAAATCAAGTGACTCATGTCTTATAAAACCTTAGGCAATTGATGCCTTAAAATCGAATTGCCTTCCCTTAAATCAAGTCATTTATCTTTCCATAAAGTCAATATAACCAACTCCCCATAAAGTCGTTATATTCACTTTATACCTTAGTCAAGTACAATTTCCTATCCAAGGGACTTATACGTTTTTAAAACGACACAAGTATCACATACTTTAAAATTCTTCAAGTCTCTTATCTTTAACAAGACTTAAGACATCTTTAATATTCTCAAAGAAGTGAGTTAATCTCCTAACTCACCCGACTTGGCATTTCATAAAACAAGTAAAGAATGTCAAAGTCTTGTACGTCTACCGCAGTACTATATCGTGAAACTAGTCATGCTCAAAGGATAGGAAAAGTTCTACATACCTTGCCGGGTCAAACCACTTGCCAAGTACAAAGTCCCGCGTAGTATATCAACCTATAATATTCACAATCGTCTATTAACGCCTTACTTCAAAAGTAGAATATTATAAGTGTAAAGTCTCCATTTTCTACGGAAAATCGGACAGACCTCCTTTGTTTTTACTCACTTTGCCACCTTTTCAAGGCGAAATACAATAACCAAACAGCCAATTGGCTCACAACAATATAGAAGGTAGTTCAATACAAATGAATAACCAAACAGCCCCAATTGGCTCACAACAATATAGAAGGTAGTTCAATACAAATGAATAAGCAAACAGCCCCAATTGGCTCACAACAATATAAAAGGTAGTTCAATACAAATGAATAACCAACTAATACAAACTACAGTCCAAATTCGGCCACCTTGAGTTCAACAAAACCAATTCTTATCCAATTTCCATTTCAATCCATATTGGTAGCATAACATGATATCAAGTCGCATTTGATTATAATAACCATAATCTTTAAGTAAGTAACATGCGACGATTTCTAAAAACGACCAATTAGTAATCCAATTTCCAAGTGGCTTGTATAACATTTCGGATTTAGCTACAAGAAATCCATAATACTTATAACTTCAACCTATCAACTTCATGCTAGCAACAAGTAAAGCTAACAACAACAATATAAATATGTAATCTTGTAACACCTTTAAAAGACAAGATTATACCTTAACGATTCTTAATCCAACTCCAATCCGAAGTCGCTCCTTAGTAGTTTAGAGCCTCTCCAAGACACTTCAATCCGCTTGTTGAGACCCTTAGAACAACACCAACAATTATCCTTCAAATCTCCAAACAAAACCTAGAAAGACCATTAGGTTTTCGTTTTGCGACTAACCCGAAAACTACCTTTTTCCAAGATTTTTCTATTGAGATATGCTTATACTACCCTCAAGAACCTTGGTTTAAAGTGTGGAATCAAATGGACAAGAAACAAAAAATTTTCCTTCTCTTTTCTTAGTGAACCCGAGACCTCTCCAATGAGTTCTTCAATTTTTGTGTAAATTTTCTAAGTGTTAAGCTCTCTCTCTACTAGTAGTAATATATATTACCTTGGAGGGTTATGATAAAAACACATGGGTGGTTTAGATGAAGTCTACTAAAATATCAAGACCAATGTGGGACCTTTGACTTTAGTCAATGTTCTCATGCTACAAGTAGCAAGACTTAGCCATAGAAGACTTATGGTCAATGATCATATTGGCCATGCCATTTCGTCCAAGGCATTGCTAAGGGGGGGGTGACACGTGTCGCCCTCCCATTCGTCACAACACTTACGTTTTCCGATAATTTCATAATTCCGATAAATTTACAAGTCTCAAATCTTAACACTTGTGAGTTCTTACTTGTGTTCTTAAAACATGTCCTGTAATTACGGGGTGTAACATTCTTCCCCCCTTAGAAACATTCGTCCCCGAATGTTATTTCGGAGTCACACTTACAATTAGCGACATAGTTTCCTTTCACAGCCCCGACATACCAAAAATGCCACTCATGGCCACAAAAAAAGCATTTAAGCAAAAAAAACACTTCAATTAAAACCTGACAAGTAAGGGAAAATGAATTACCTGAAGGTATAGGAAATAAGTGAGGATACCTCCTCAACATGTCCTCCTCCGCTTCCCAAGTCATCTCCTCCCGGTTATCATTTCTCCACAGGACTTTGACGGAAGCTACATCCTTGGTCCGTAGTCGCCTGACCTGGCGATCGAGTATCGCTATGGGACTCTCCTCATACGATAACCCCTCTGTCACCTGGACCTCACTAGTAGGAAAAACTCTCGCTGGATCTCCGATACACTTCCGCAACATAGAAACATGGAAGACCGGATGTACCGCCTCTAACTCTGATGGCAGATCCAACTCGTAGGCAACCTTGCCCACTCTACGAACGATCTGGTAGGGCCCAATGTACCTTGGGCTGAGTTTCCCCTTCTTACCGAATCTCATCACACCCTTCATGGGTGACACCTTCAAGAAGACCCAATCGTCTACCTGAAACTCCAAATGCCGACGCCGATTATCCGCATATGACTTCTGCCGACTCTGAGCTGCTAACAGTCTCTCCTGGATAAGCTTCACCTTATCCACAGCCTGTTGTACCAAGTCTGGGCCAACTAACTGTACCTCGCCCACGTCGAACCAACCGATCGGCGACCTGCATTTCCGCCCATATAAAGCCTCGTATGGCGCCATCTGTATACTGGAATGGTAGCTGTTGTTATAAGCAAACTCTATAAGGGGCAAATGATCCTCCCAGCTACCACTGAAATCAATCACGCAGGCTCGCAGCATATCCTCAAGTGTCTGGATAGTGCGCTCTGCTGCCGTCGATCGAGGATGAAATCTTTGTCGAGACTCACTGTGTCCTAGACCCTTCGGAAAGATCTCCGGTTAGTCAGAACTGGCTCCCTATCAGATATAATCGACACCGGGACACCGTGCAGCCTCACTATCTCTCGGATGTACAATCCGCATAGTCCTCGGTTTGGCGTCGATCGGAAGGAAATGGGCTGATTTCGTCAGCCTGTCAACAATAACCCAAATGGAGTCGTACTTCCTCTGAGTACGAGGTAACCCTGTAACAAAGTCCATGTTGATCGCCTCCCACTTCCAAGTCGGAATCTCAATAGACTGCAATAATCCACTGGGCCTCTGGTGCTCGACCTTAACCTGCTGGCAATTAGGACACTGTGCAACAAAACCTGCCACGTCCCTCTTCAGGCCATCCCACCAATACAAACATCTGAGGTCATGGTACATCTTGGTCGACCCCGGATGAATAGAATATCGAGCGCTGTGTGCCTCCCCCAGAATCTGCTGACGAAGTCCTGATACATCGGGAACACACAACCGGCCCTCAAATCTCAGCACCCCATCAGGCGCTACCTCGAATAGACTCTTCTCCTCCCGAAGAGCTGCATCACTGTACCGTACCAACACTGGGTCCTCAAACTGTCGCCTCTTCACCTCATCAACGATGGAAGACTCGGCAACCTCACGAACCCGTACTCCACTATCGTCGGTATCGATCAATCGAACCCCAAGGCTCGCTAACTGGTGGATCTGACGGACCATGTCCTGTCTCTCTGGCTGTACCTCTGATAGGCTCCCCATCGATCTACGACTCAAGGCATCAGCAACTACGTTGGCTTTCCCCGGATGGTATAGAATATCAACATCATAGTCTTTCAGCAACTCTAACCACCGTCTCTGTCTCAAATTCAGCTCCCTCTGCCTGAAGATATACTGGAGGCTCTTGTGGTCTGTATAAATATCCACATGAACCCCGTACAAATAGTGTCTCCAAATCTTCAAGGCATGAATAACCGCGGCCAACTCTAAGTCATGGGTAGGGTAATTCCTCTCATGCTTCCGTAATCGCCGAAGCATAGGCTATAACCTTGTCGTCTGCATCAAAACACACTGGCCCGATGCCCGAGGCATCACAATAGATCACGCGTGCCGTCTAACCCTCGGGAAGAGTAAGAACGGGGCGTAGTCAACCTATCCTTCAAGAATCAAAACCACGCCGCAAGCCTCGTCACCGGAACTTGGCGCTTTTGAGTCACCTAGTCAGCGGTCTTGAAATCAAGCAAATCGCTCCACAAACCTACGGTAGTAACCGCGATCTAAGAAATCGCGTACCTCGATCGGAGTAGTAGGTCTCGGCCAAGACTTGATCGCCTCAATCTTTGTCGATCCACGCGAACACCATCAGCCGATAATATGCCCGGGAATGCCATCGAGGCCAACCAAAACTCACACTTGGAGAACTTGGCGAATAGCTGCCGGCCCGGAGAATCCAATCTGATCCTCAGTGATCTGCATGCTCCGCTCTGTCGTGAATACACCAGATGTCATCAATGAATACAATCAAAAATGTATCCAAAATGGCTTGAACACCGGTTCATCAAATCCATAAATACCATTGAGCGTTGGTCAAACCGAAAGACATAACCCTAAACTCATAGTGCCCATCGGGTCCCGAATGCGATCTTTGGGATGTCGCCTCTCGAACTCGAACTCGATGATAACGGACCGCAGTCTGTCTTTGAGAAACACATCGCACCCTGCAACTGGTCAAACAAATCATCAATCCTGGGGAGGGGGTACCTATTCGTAATGGTTACCTTATTCAGCTGCCTGTAGTCAACACACATACGCAGCGTCCCATCCTTCTTTTTCACAAACAACACGCTCCCGGGGAGATACACTAGGCACGATAAAGCCTTTTTCCAAAGAAATCTTTCGGTGGTCCTTCACTCCTCAACTTCGGCGGGTGCCGTATGGCGGAATGGAAATAGGTCGTTGTCCGCAACGTGTCAATACAAAACTCAATCTCCTCTCGTGAGGATACGGAAGATCATGCGGGAACACATCGCAAATTCCTAACCATCGCATCGATCAAGAATCGGCACCTCGGCCTGCGTATCGAATACCGAACGGATGATAGATGTACCCTTCGCACCATCTTCCTAGCCTTGAGGTAAGAAATAAACCTACCCTGGCGATCTTTGTGTTGCCCCTCCACTCGATAACTGGCTCGCCAAGAAACTGGAACCGAACCAACCTGTCCCTACAGTCAACGTTGGCATAACAAGAAGCCAACCAGTCCATACCCATAATGACATCAAAATCTGTCATCTCCAGCTCTATCAAGTCTGCAAGGGTCTGACGACTGTAAATAAATACCGGACAACCTCTATACACCCGCTCAGCTAACACCGAATCACCCACTGGCGTAGCTACCTCAAACGGCTCTATCGACACCGGCTCTATCCCGATTCTACTCGCAATAAGAGGGGACACATAGGACAAGGTAGAACCTGGATCTATCAATGCATAAACATCACAGCCTGAAATCAGTAATGTACCTGTGACGACGTCAGGGGAAGCCTCCTGATCCTGACGGCTGGCTAGAGAATATATGCGGTTCTGGGGACCGCTAGAACTGGAACCACCACCACGACCTCTACCGCGGCCTGCCTGTCCGTGAGTACCCTGCCCTCCGGGGCGCATAACCACAGAAGGAGAAGAAGACCCAGCAACTGATCCCGTCGGCTGTGCTGTACCACCCATGCTGCCTCTAGACGGACAATCCCTCTTCAAGTGGCCCAGCTGGCCACAAGAGTAACAACCTCCTGTAGGAACATGACACTCGCCTGGGTGAGACCTACCGCATCGAGCACACCGAGGTGTGGGTGGTCTCGATCAGCGAGGATCTCTGCCTCCCTGAAACCCTGAAGTCCTGGAGCTCGACTGCTCTGAATGACCTTCGATCAGATCTCCTACCGAAAACCGTGTGAGCACTCTGTCTTGGTGGAAAAGTGGACCCGATCTGCTGCGAGGTTGCCCGCCTCGAAAAGCGCCTCGAGACCACGATGTCACGGCCTCTTGGTGGCTGCGTCAATCTAGTCCTCCCTCTCTCTATCCTCTATCCTCGTGCATAGGCTGCATCCGGCGATGTCCATCTGGGTGAAGAGCCACACTAACATCACGGTAATCATATGACGGTCGAGCCCCATCACGTAACGATGAACCCTATCCGCCATGCCGCTACAATAGTATGCGACGTATGCGGCGAGTCAAACTCAGCTATACTCCCGACAGTCCTCGTTCGCCTCGAGGTCAAGAATGTCTACCCGGCTCTCATCTCGGGAGGCAAAAAGTGATCCATGAAAGCCTCTGTAAACTCCTCCCAAACAGCTGGAAGAGCATCATCACCTCTAGAAAGCAACCACGACTAAAATCAGTTCAACGCAATATCGCGTAACCGGTAAGAGGCTAGTGTAACGGACTCTGTCTCTGAAGCCCTAAGAACTGCATGGTCATTGTCTGCCGAATGAACTCCTGCGGATCCTCATCAGACCTCGAACCATAAAACTCAGGTGGATGACATCCCAGAAAATCCCTAATCCGCAACCGGTCGGCTCTAGGGTGCATCTGTTCTATCGCCGCCGCTACTATCTTGGTCAATAACCGACCGCTCCCGTAGTCTCTATACTCGTGGTGGTTGGGAACCGGAGGTGCAGTATCGGAACCTCTGGAGCTACTGCCGCCCTCGGCCCTCTAAAACTGCAGGCGTGGCTGAAATTGCCGACCCGCCTACTACCTCAGGCATAGTCTGTGCACGAGCCGTGTAACCTCTGCGTCGCTAGCAGCCTCTGCTTGCCGCTTTTCTCGGGCTCTGTCGCGTGGAGGCATAACTGTTTCATAAGAAGAGGTCAGAGAGGATTCAACCTAATAAGACAGCTCTACTGCACGATCTCAGAGAGAGAAGAATGGAAACCAATCCTAAATGTTCTGCAGCCTCCTGATTATAGATGTGGTGCACAACACACCGATAATCAAGACTCTACTAGACACGGTCTGTAGACACTTTCCGAGGACTAAGCGCTCGATACCACTTTTGTCACGACCCGACCGGGCGCGGCGGTGCCCTACGGCACCTGCTCGTATACATCGAGAATAGCGTGGAACATACATAACATAAACACGGTGTAAACAATATAACAACACAAGGCTAGCCGATAAGGCGCTTCCATAATATAAACAAAGTCAAAAGTACAACTTTACAACTCGGTTCTTACATGACCACATATGTGAATACGGACCTCTAGGAATAACAAGCGTGGCGGGACAGGGCCGCCATACCACGAATGTACATAATCTACAATATCGTGGAAGAGCGTACCAAAGAAAGACAAGCCTCAGGAGAATGGAGCTTAGGCGTCCGATAAGTGATCCTAGAGTGTGGATCCAGTAACACCTTACCACTTTCTGCGGCATGAACGGCCCAGAAGGAATTCGATACAAAATATGTACTAAGTATGTAAACCGGAAAATCGTAATTACAACATAAGTTTAACAGAAAGCCGGAGACATGTATGATAACAAAATTACAGTACACAGTGCCTTACTAACAATGAGAGTAACAATAAGTGTATACTTACAACGAAAAATAGGATTGGAATCCTACTCCTGGGACTATTTCACGCGTAGGTCGGTGGACTGCGTGAGGTATTCCTCGCATGGGACTATTTCACTGCATAAGCCCTTACGGACTCGCGTGAAGTATTCCTCGCATAGGTGGACCCGCCGCACGGGACTATTTCACCGCATAAGCCCTTACGGACTCGCATGAGGTATTCCTCGCATCGTGGTTAGCAAATCCACGGAAATATACAATGCCACAATCGGGAATGACCCATGACGAATAATATATCACTAGCCCAAATCCGGCTATCACACATAACATAAGCTCTATCGGCTTATCATACAATATATAAGCAAGTTAAGAAATCCCCTAACTTCTTACTATTCTTGTTCATATACACTCTCATTTTAGTTTACCTAAGGCACTATCATGTCTTTTATAAAAATCCGGGAATTTAACCCAAAGTACTACGTACTTCTATTCTTTTAAAATGACTCATTTCATTATAACACTTCCAAGATACTAATAACCGTAGTATCAAGTTACAATTTCTTTTCAAGACAAGTCACAATACTTTTAGAAATAAAAATTAGACTTCTAAATCAAGTGACTCATGTCTTATAAAACCTTAGGCAATTGATGCCTTAAAATCGAATTGCCTTCCCTTAAATCAAGTCATTTATCTTTCCATAAAGTCAATATAACCAACTCCCCATAAAGTCGTTATATTCACTTTATACCTTAGTCAAGTACAATTTCCTATCCAAGGGACTTATACGTTTTTAAAATGACACAAGTATCACATACTTTAAAATTCTTCAAGTCCCTTATCTTTAACAAGACTTAAGACATCTTTAATATTCTCAAAGAAGTGAGTTAATCTCCTAACTCACCCGACTTGGCATTTCATAAAACAAGTAAAGAATGTCAAAGTCTTGACGTCTCTGCAGTACTATATACGTGAAACTAGTCATGCTCAAAGGATAGGAAAAGTTCTACATACCTTGTCGGGTCAAACCACTTGCCAAGTACAAAGTCCCGCCCGTAGTATATCAACCTATAATATTCACAATACGTCTATTAACGCCTTACTTCAAATGTAGAATATTATAAGTGTAAAGTCTCCATTTTCTACGGAAAATCGGACAACACCTCCTTTGTTTTTACTCACTTTGCCACCTTTTTCAAGGCCGAAATACAATAACCAAACAGCCCCAATTGGCTCACAACAATATAGAAGGTAGTTCAATAAAAATGAATAACCAAACAGCCCTAATTGGCTCACAACAATATAGAAGGTAGTTCAATACAAATGAATAAGCAAACAGCCCCAATTGGCTCACAACAATGTAAAAGGTAGTTCAATACAAATGAATAACCAACTAATACAAACTACAGTCCAAATTCGGCCACCTTGAGTTCAACAAAACCAATTCTTATCCAATTTCCATTTCAATCCATATTGGTAGCATAACATGATATCAAGTCGCATTTGATTATAATAACCATAATCTTTAAGTAAGTAACATGCGACGATTTCTAAAAACGACCAATTAGTAATCCAATTTCCAAGTGGCTTGTATAACATTTCGGATTTAGCTACAAGAAATCCATAATACTTATAACTTCAACCTATCAACTTCATTCTAGCAACAAGTAAAGCTAACAACAACAATATAAATATGTAATCTTGTAACACCTTTAAAAGACAAGATTATACCTTAACGATTCTTAATCCAACTCCAATCTGAAGTCGCTCCTTAGTAGTTTAGAGCCTCTCCAAGACACTTCAATCCTCTTGTTGAGAACCTTAGAACAACACCAACAATTATCCTTCAAATCTCCAAACAAAACCTAGAAAGACAATTAGGTTTTCGTTTTGCGACTAACCCGAAAACTACCTTTTTCCAAGATTTTTCTATTGAGATATGCTTATACTACCCTCAAGAACCTTGGTTTAAAGTGTGGAATCAAATGGACAAGAAACGAAAAATTTTCCTTCTCTTTTCTTAGTGAACCCGAGACCTCTCCAATGAGTTCTTCAATTTTTGTGTAAAATTTTCTAAGTGTTAAGCTCTCTCTCTACTAGTAGTAATATATATTACCTTGGAGGGTTATGATAAAAACACATGGGTGGTTTAGATGAAGTCTACTAAAATATCAAGACCAATGTGGGACCTTTGACTTTAGTCAATGTTCTCATGCTACAAGTAGCAAGACTTAGCCATAGAAGACTTATGGTCAATGACCATATTGGCCATGCCATTTCGTCCAAGGCATTGCTAAGGGGGGTGACACGTGTCGCCCTCCCATTCGTCCCAACACTTACGTTTTCCGACAATTTCATAATTCCGATAAATTTACAAGTCTCAAATCTTAACACTTGTGAGTTCTTACTTGTGTTCTTAAAACATGTCCTATAATTACGGGGTGTAACAATCTGCCTCTCGAACTCGCAGCTGATGATAACCAGACCGCATGTCTATCTTGGAGAAACACCTCGCACACTGCAACTGGTCAAACAAATCATCAATCCTGGGGAGGGGGTATCAATTCTTGATGGTTACCTTATTCAGCTGCCTGTAATCAACACACATACGCAAATGTTAAGATTAGAGACTTGTAAAAATTTATCAGAATTATGAAATTGTCGAAAAACGAAATATTGTGACGAATGGGAGGGCGACACGTGTCACCCCCCTTAAGTAGTCTTGGACGAAAATAGCATGGCCAAAAGGGTCATTTGGCCATTGTTAGGATGACAAAGTCTTGCAAGTTGAAGAGCTTGATAATATTGACTTAGTCAATGGGGCCACATGTCTTGATATTTCAAAGAACTTCATCCAAGCCACACATTTGTACACATCTTGACCCTTCATTGTGCTATATAGTAGTACTAGTAGCAAGACTAACTTCTACACTTAGAAATTTTTTCAAGAATTTGAAGAAAACAAGGAGGGTGCTCTCGGGTTCACTAAGTCCCAACAAGAAAAAAATTTGTTTGTTGTCCATTAAGCTCCACACTTTAAACCAAGGTTCATGAGGGTATTGTAAGGGTATCTCAGTAGAAAAATCCCAGAAAAAGATAGTTTTCGTATTAGTCGCAAGATGAAAACCTAGTTGTTTTCCTAGGTTTTGTTTGGAAGATTGAAGGAAAGTTGTTTGTGATATTCTAAGGGTCTCAAGTGGCGGATTGAAGTGTCAAGAAGAGGCTCTAAGTTTCCAGGGAGCGACTTCGGATTTGAAGTTGGACTAAGACTCGTTGAGGTAACAATCTTGTTTTCTTAAAGTGTTACAAGATTACATGTCACGACCCGACCCCGGGCCGCGACTGGTGCCCTACCTGGGCACCCTTCTAATCATACAACATAACAAAATGCGGAAGATAAATAACACTCTTTTTAAAAAAAAACTAAGGCCAAGCCGATACGGCGGCCATAACATAAAAATTACCCGAAAGGGTCTACACTATTTAACAATGTAAATAAAACAACTCTAGCCAGTCCAGCCCACAGATGAATACAGGCCTCTAAGATTTGAACAAATACTATGACGGGACAAGGCCCCGCCGTACCCCTGAATATACATGACCATGACGAAAAGCTCCGGAACATTGGAGCCATCTCAAAATGCTGAACCAGGATCCTAAGCTCGCGGATCCACAACTGTGTACCTAAACCTGCGGACATGAACGCAGCCCCCCGAAGGGGGTCAATACAATAGGTACCGAATATGGAACGGAAAATAAGGTACAGTAACAAAACATAACTGTACAAAAGAATGACAAGGGCAAGTATAAAGAAAGGGTAAATACCATATCCTACCGTGTCATTTCCATCTCGTGAACTTAATCGTACCTTATTATCTTTTCCCATTTTTCCATAAGAGTATAGTCAAATTCTTACGTACATACTTAAGAAAACTCATCAAGTTCATAAACATATAACTTACGTATCTTGCATAACCTAATCCGTCCCTTTATGGAGGAACGCCTATACTGTCGGCCCAATCTGGGACGCGATGGAGTCACATAAGTATGCCTATAAAGGTATACTGCCCGGCCCAATCTGGGACGCGATAAAATCACATAAGTCTGCCCATAAAGGTATACTGCCCGGCCCAATCTGTGACGCGATAAAAATACATAAGTCTGCCCATAAAGGTATACTGCATAAAAATAGGAGGCTCATGATCAAAGCAGGGTCCCTCGCCCGCAGTATCAATAAGCAATCCTACTCCTGGGACTATTTCACCCGCATAGGTCATGTGGACCCGCATGAGGTATTCCTCGCATAGGCTGTACCCGCCCGCATGGGACTATTTCACCCGCATAAGCCCATAAGGACTCACATAAGGTATTCCTCGCATCATGGGTAGCAAATCCATGGAACAGGTGGTATAACGTCTTGGGGGTTTACCCCTCATTTATACTCTTACCTTGAAGCAGGTGGTATAACGTCTTGGGGGTTTACCCCTCAATTATACTCTTACCTTGGAGAAGGTGGTATAACGTCTTGGGGGTTTACCCCTCATTTATACTCTTACCCTAACTCAACCGGCCATCATACATAACATAAGCCCTACCGGCTTATCATACATAACAAAAGCACTACCGACTTATCATACATAACATAAGCACCACCGACTTACCATACATAACATAAGCACCACCGGCTTATCATACTTTACATAAGCAAGTTAAGAAATCCCCTAACTTCTTATTAGCTTATTCATATACACTCTCATTTTTGTTTACTTAAGGCACTAACATGTCATTATAAAATCCGGGAATTTAACCCAACGTATCACGTGCCTCTACTCCTTTAAAATGATTCTCTTTCAAATAATGCTTCCAAGATACTAATAACCGTAGTATCAAGTCATATCTACTTTTCAAGACAAGTCACAATACTTTTTAGAAATACATTTATAGGCTTCTAAATCAAGTGACTTCCTTCTTTAAAACCTTAAGCAATTGGTACCTTTAAAACAATTTGCCCTTCTTTATTTCAAATCATTTCTTTGCTTACATTACTGAAGAAAACCATTCTTTTAATCTTCCATAAAGTTGTTATAACCAACTTCCCATAAATCCGTTATAACTCTTTATGTCTTAGACAAATTCATTCCTTTTATAACCGAGAGACTTATACTTTCAAATCAAATCACATAGCTTTCAAAATACTTCAAGTCTCTTAACTTTTAAGAAAACAAGTTTCTTAACTTTAGAATGGCAAGAAATCAATACTTTCCAAATCAAGTATTCTATACTTTTAAATCAATTCATTTCTCCCTTTAAGAATCAAGTCCCATAACTTGAAAAATAAAGTCCCTTAACCTTTAAAAATTTGAGGTTCATAGTCTTAAAACTTCATACGTATATTCTTATAAATTAAGTAACATATACTTTGGTGCGTTGCGAATAAGTTATACTTATTTATAACGATCTTAATCAAGTAGCCATGATCTAGAAAATGTAATACAATTTTGTCTTATCTTAGCTTCTATGCAGATAGAGAATTCTACTCATTTTAACTTAATTGATTGTCATTACATTTTCCTTTATTAACGCTGCAGTGACTTGTTCGATACCTATTCTCATTTGTGCGATAACTTAGCCAAGTCAACTTGGCTCTAAATACCTCCTAACGACTCTTACCAACATCCCCCATAAGACTTGGTAAGAACTTAGGATAACCTAGACATAACCTTTACGTAAAGTAATCAACATACATACCTCTTAACTTCTAAGAGTAGAAGGAATCATGAAATAGTACCACATGTATATTCCATACATAGAATCATGTCAAAAGAAGGAAAAGGTTAACATACCTCGCGACGATTATCGACAAATAGCAAAATGCTCCAAAGTACTTCAACCATGATAGCTATTCCATCCCTCAAGTAGAATACGCTATACTTGGTACTTCAACCTAAAATGGCCATAATACGTCCATTAACCTCTAGCTTCGAACGTAGAATATTCTAAGTGCATAGTCACTAAATTCTACGGAAAATCGGACAGCACTTCCTTTGTTTCTACATACTTTGCCACCTTTTTCAAGGCCGAATTCAATAACCAAACACGCCACATTTAAGGCTCAACAATGTAATTAACAATAGGGGATTACACGCCTACAAGACGTGTCAAATTCCGCCCCACAATTAATACCAACTAAGTCCTTAATCAAGGCCATTCTCGACTAACTTATTCAATAACACAAAGTCCTTTCCAATTCTTTTTCAATCCAACTTCTTAGGTATAACATGTTATATAGTCATAAACAACTTAGCAATTATAACCACCTTAATCAATTCTTTAGATAACATGCGACGACTAAACTAGTAACTAAATTGAATTACAATCTTAAAGGCTAAATCATGCAACTTTTCGGATTCCGTCCAAATATTCCATAACACATATCATTCTTCATAATATAATCCACATGATCATTTCTAACTACTACAACATGAAATCTTGAATTTTATTAGCAAGACGGATATTATTACCTCCTTAAGCTCAAAATGATCCAAAACCCTAAGTCGATCCTTAGCAACTCCAACTCCTTTTCTTGATGTTCCAATCCGCTATTTGCAACCCTTATAATCTTGTGAAAAACTCCTCTTCTATTTCCAACTTCAAAGTTGAAGAACACCTTGGGTTTTCGCCTTGCGACTAACGTAAAAATGCGGTTTTTCCGAAATCTTTCTATTGAGATATCCTTAAAATACCCCTAGGAACCTTGGGTTAAAGTCTTGTGAATAATGGATCAAAATTACAAAAATTTCTTGTGAGGTGAAGCACAAAGCCGAGAGCTCTTAAGTCTCAAGCTCTAGTTCTCTAAAAAATTCTAAGTGTTGAAGACTTGGTCTTGCACTAGTGTGTATATAAAACACAATGAAGGGTCAAGATTATAACAAATATGTGGCTAGGATGAAGAACATTAATTAAATAGCCAAGTGGACAAGTTGACTTGGTCAATATTATCAAGCTAGCAAGACTTATCATCTTCAATGGTCAATGACCATTTTAACCTTGCAAATTTCATCCAACACCATGTGGGAGGGGTGCCACGTGTCGCCCTCCCATTCATCCATAAAATTCTGTAACCCTCGTGGGTCCCACAAAACGTAAAATTCCTCGGGTGGGCCCCACGTGACCAAATCCGTAAAATTAAATTTCCATAATGATAATAAGTTCCATAATCTTCAATTAATGCATTTTTGAGAATCTAATTCTCACCAACGAACATTTTTCCTTTCCGACGTTCGGAAGATTTTTCGTCGGAAAAACAATTCTTCCTTTCGTACCCTTTTCAAGTCTTGTGTTCCTTACGTACATTCTCTTAACCATGTCCTTGAATTACGGGGTGTAACATTCTTCCCCCCTTAGAAACATTTGTCCCCGAATGTTCTTTCGGAGTCCAATCTAATTAGATAGCGACATAGTCTTCTTTTACAACACCCTTCATACAACATATGCCACCCATGGCCACATAACAATATTTATACTAAGATGTCAACCTTGGCACTCACGAAGCCAACTAGTCCATACTCATAATGACCTCAAAGTCTGTCGTAATCATCTCTACTAGGTCTACTAGGGTCTGACAACTGTATCATCACCGGGAAAATCTTATATACCCGCTCAGCTACCATCCCAAACACTCACTAGTGTAGTTACCTCGAAAGGTTCTTATGGATTCAGGCTCTATTCCTTTACACTTGGTTGTTATCTTTCTTACTGGTCGTACTCTTTCCGTACTTCCAACTCATACTAGCATACATACATAACTTCCATACTGATTCTGGCCTCCAATCTTTGGAGTCACTCAATAAAATAATATAAGGCCATTTCCGGCTCTCACGACCTGGTTCCGGTGGAACGCGTCCACGAACCCGTAAAACAATTAACTAGACTTGGGCCTTGCACCCTCATGACCCTGTCACGTAGAGGAACTATGTTACACCCCAGAATTTCAGGATATGTTTATAAGAACGTACGTAAGAACTCAACAATGTTAAGATTTGAGACGAGTAAAAGTTTGTCGGAATTTTTGGAATTGGTCCGAAACGAAATATTACGACGAACGGGAGGGCGACACGTGTCACCCCCCCTTATGGTCATGGACGAAATTGTCATGGTTAGAATGGTCATTTGACCATAAATTAAATGACCAAGTCTTGCTAGTCTTGAAGCTTGACAAAGTTGACTAAGTCAAAGGCCACCTAGACTTGATCCATGTGAAACTTATCAAAGCCACACAATTGTGCTAATCTTAACCCTCCATCATGTTATATATTGTATGCTAGTGCAAGACAAGGCTAAACACTTAGAATTTTTTTCAAGAAAATTTGAGGGAGGCTTGAGGGAGCTCTCGGCCAAGGGCTAGGGTTTGAAGGAAATTTTTTCAATTGTTGTCCAATAATTCCCCCACTTTAAACCAAGGTACCTAAGGGTATATTAAGTGTTTCTCAATAAAAAGATCCCGGAAATGTGGTGTTTTCGTATTAGTCGCAAGGCGAAAACCTAAAGGGTTATTCAACTTTGAAGTTGAAACTTGAAGATGAGTCTTTTATAAGCTTCTAAGGGTTGCTTGGAGTGGATTGGAACGTCGAAAGGAGGAGCTAAAGTTGCTAAGGAGCGACTTGTGATCTTGGATCATAATTGGGCTAATTGAGGTATAATCTTCGTTTTACTTTTGTAATTGAAGATTTCATGTTATGATAAGTTATAAGTGATCATGTGATTTGTGTTATGAAGTTTGATAAGTGACATGGATTGTAGAAGCCTAGAACCGAAAAGGGTATGATTAGCCTTTTGAAATTGAAATACAATTTTGGTCGTTTATTAGAATCGTCGCATGTTTACCTACTTGAGGATTGTAGTAGTTGTAATCGATTGCGGCTTGATATCATGTTATACTAAACCACTTGGATTAAAAAGGAATTGGAAACGATTTGTATTGTTGCCTAATTGCCGAATTGACATTATAGTTTAGACTAGTTTGTTATCGTTTGTGGTGAGCCAATTGGGGCTGTTTGGTTATTCATTTGTATTGAACTACCTTATAAATTGTGGTGAGCCAATTGGGGCTGTTTGGTTATTGTATTCGGCCTTGAAAAGGTGGCAAAGTTAGTAAAAACAAAGGAAGTGCTGTCCGATTTTCCGTAGAATTTAGTGACTTGCACTTGGAATATTCTACGTTTGAAACTAGAAGTTAATAGACGTACTATGGTCATTATAGGTTGGCATACTACGTACGGCGATTGGACTTAGCAAGTGGATTAAACCGAAGAGGTATGTGGAACTTTCTTATCTCTTGAGCATGATTAAGTTGTAAATGTATAGATACGGTGACGTACAAGATTTTGACAATCTAGTCTATTTGATATCCTTGGCTTATTTTAAGAATGCCCAAGTTGTTTGAGTTAGGGAATTAACTCACTTGTTTAATTATTAAGGATATCTTGGTTTTCAAAAGTTAAGAGACTTTAAGTATGTTGAAAGTATTTTGATACTTGTTTTGTTGGAAAGTTTAAGTCTCTTGGTTAAAAAGAAGTATGTAAGTTGCTAATGTATAAAGCTAGTATAACGGCTTTATGGGAAGTTGGTTATAATAGCTTTATGGAAAGTTAATAAGAGAATGGTTTACTCTTAAGTAATTTAAGCATGTTAAGGGACTTGAAGAGTTTTAAAGAATGTGACACTTGTTTCGTTTTAAACGTATAAGTCCCTTGGATAGGAAATTGTACTTGACTTAGGTATAAAGTGAATATAACGACTTTATGGGGAGTTGGTTATATTGGCTTTATGGAAAGATAAATGGCTTGATTTATTTGAAAGGCAATTTGATTTAAAGGCATCAATTGCCTAAGGCTTTTACGAGAGAAGAAGTCACTTGATTTAGAAGCCTAATTTTATTTCTAAAAGTATTGTGACTTGTCTTGAAAAAGAAATTGTAACTTGACAGTACGGTTATTAGTATCTTGAAAGTTTTATAATGAAATGAGTCATTTTGAAAGAATAGAAGTACGTAGTACTTTGGGTTAAATTCCCGGATTTTTATAAAGAACATGTTAGTGCCTTAAGTAAACTAAAATGAGAGTGTATATGAAACAGAATAATAAGAAGTTAGGGGATTGCTTAACTTGCTTATATATTATATGATAAGCCGGTAGTGCTTATGTTACGTGTGATAGCCGGATTTGTGCTAGTAGTTCAGTAATAATTGCGGGGTCATTCCCCGGGTTTGAGGCATTGCATATTCCCGTGGATTTGCTACCCACGATGCGAGGAATACCTCATGCGAGTCCGTAGGGCTTATGCGGGTGAAATAGTCCCATGCGGGCGGGTCCAGCCTATGCGAGGAATACCTCATGCGAGTCCGTAAGGGCTTATGCGGGTGAAATAGTCCCATGCAAGGGATACCTCATGCGGGTCCACGCGATCTATCCGGGTGAAATAGTCCCAAGAATAGGATTGCTTAATGATACTGCGGACAGGTGGTCCTGTTTTGATCGTGAGCTTCCTACTTTATAATGTAAGTATACACCTATTTACTCTCATTGTTAGTAAGGCTGCGATTATCTTTATTAATTGAGTATCATACATGTCTCAGTTTATTATTAGACTTATGATTTCATTCTGATACTGATTTCACATATTTGGTACATGTTGTACTGACCTCCTTCGGGGGGCTGCGTTCATGCCGCAGGTAGAGTACAGGTTGCTGATCCTCGCTCTTAGGATCATTGTTCAGCTGTTGAGAAGCTCCCTCATTTCGGAGGCTTATCCCTGGTATTGTCAGTTGTTGTACATTCAGGGGTATGGCGGGGCCCTGTCCCGCCAGGATTGTTATTCTTAGAGGTCTGTAGTCACATAGTGGATTGGGTTGTAAAGAAAAAAAAATGTGTACTGTTTTATTGGTATAAGTTACGGAAGGTGGCCTTATCGGCTAGCCTGTTGTTATTTTATGTTTAAGTATTTTATCAGTTGTGTATGTTCCGCTGCTATTCTCTGATGTATGCCAAAAGGGGTGCCCAGGTAGGGCACCAGTCGCGGGACCGGGGTCGGGTCGTGACAAAAGTGGTATCAGAGCAGTTAGTCCTCGGAAAGTGTCTACAGACCGTGTCTAGTAGAGTCTTGATTATCGGTGTGTTGTGCACCACATCTATAATCAGGAGGCTGCAGGACCTTTAGGATTGGTTTCCATTCTTCTCACTCTAAGATCGTGCGATAGAGCTGTATGGTTAGGGTCGTCTTTCCCTAACAAGTTATGATTATTTGCAGCTACGAGAAAGGCAGCAGTGACCCAGGAAGGATTATGTGGATTGCGTATCCAGGTTGGTAATGTTTGTAGTATAGTTGATATTGTGACATACAACTATAAGGATTTATGTCTGGGGGGTCACATGTGTGTTGCCTAGGATGATTTTAGATTACCAGGATTGGGTAAGGACTAAATAAATACCGGGAAGGTATGAGCAGTTAAGGAACTCTCATCAAGGTTTTACGTGCTAATTTGAGATAATTAGGTGATGATGAGATGTGTGAGAATGAAATGGACCCTTAAGAAGTTAATTAAGAGACTAAGTGGAAGACTATGTTAGCAACTTAAGCTACGTGGTATGCTTAAGGGAATTGTACGGGCGAGATCCGGACGAAGAAAGTATAGTTGTTGTGGTCAAGACAACACGGCTATGATTTTACGAGAAGTTTTTGTACCCGGTTACGGGGGGCTGATAAGTTATGCTTGGAGCATGGAAATTGCGAGCCTGAGAATGTGATAACCGTCGAGACCTTAGGTATATAAGGCCTTCTCGGGTAGTAAAGTTAAGTCGGGCCAGGGTAAGAGTTAAGTGCGGCCGTCGGGTTGAGGATCTATTAAGGGTCGCCAGCTTGAAATGAAATGGGATTAGTTGGTAGTAGTCATTCGTGGCGAGTCACGAGGTGTAAGGCCAAGTCTAGTTAATCGTTTTATGGGTTCGTGGGCGCATTCCACGGAACCAGTTGCGAGCGGAATGGGCCTTGTATTGTTTAATTTAGTAACTCAAAGATTGGAGACCGGATCGATATGAAGGCTATGAGCGTGCGCTAAAATAAGTTTGGGAGTACGGAAAAATGCGACGGTGAAAAGAGAGCAACCAAGTGTGAAGAAATAAAGCACGAACCCGAGAACCTTTGGGTGATCACACCCGTGAGTGATGGGTGGTAGGCGAGTAGATAATAATTACCGGTAACGATACAGTCGTTGGACCTTAGCAGACCTAGCAGAGCTGTTATGACAGACGTTGAGGTCATTATGAGTACGGACTAGTTGGCCTCTTGTGATGCCAACGTGGACTACAGAGAGAGATTGATTTGGTACGGTTTACGATAAGCAGGTTATCGAGTGGAAAGGAAGAGAAGTGGTGGTAACCAGTGAATTATTCTTCCTTCGTTGACATAATTGTTTTTAATAAGTCTGTGTGATTTGTTCATTTGAGGTGGATTGAGGCAGAAAGTAGTAATAATTGAATTTGAAGGAATTTATGTTAAATGCCCTTGGAGGTACTTGGAGTTGGTTTGGTGTGGCGGTCAGGGCCACGACCTTCCAGATAATTTCAAGAAAATGTGCAAGGCATGAATAAATAAGTACGGGTGCTGCCGGCGGAAAGCTGAGGGCATCTTTGATAGGTTTTGAAAATCTACACTACTTTAAGGCGGGGCGTGATGATTAGATAATTACTGGACCGCGAGAGGACCCTGTGATTAGGGTTGTGACTCGAGAAAGTTTAAAAAGGAGATAAGTTTTCTCCCCACAAAAGAACGATTTCACGAATTATGGGGTTGCGTGTACCCATGTTGTTAGGCGAAGGATATAAGGCGGTAAGGTCTTCATGTCGTCATGCCATAGGTTCTGATTGTAGATAACAGTGGGAAAAGTGTTGTGTTGGGGTAATTAGAACGACGTCACGAATTGGTCGGAAGTATCGTAAAGATATTAATGTAAGTTGCGGGTCATGATTACCCTGCAGTGTAAAGACCATTAGTTGATAATGGGCGGTTAGAACATTTCAAGGAAATGTGGTAACACTAGTTATAGGCTCTACAAAGCGGGAAAGGAAAGCGGGTTACTACTTGACGAGATCAAGGAAACCTCCCCAAAAAATGTGATTGTGATAAGTCTTAGCCGTGAGGCAAAAAGAATCAAATCTAAGTTTAGTGACCAAGTTTGGTTGCAATGAGAGAAAGGAAACAAGAACCATAAGTGAGATTAAGGATACGAATATTTCGCGAGAATGAGAAAGGCTTTCGATTATCGAAAGATAAGTTGACCACGACTACAGTTCTAACCTCACTTGTGAGACTAGAGGTTAGGTTATTATGATAACACGTTGGGTGTTAGGCTAGGTTGTGTCTTGTATGGCAGATAAGAGATAGAGCCTATGTTTTCCGGTAGTTAGGGAAGCGGGGAGAAATTGCGCCACTCACGATTTAGAGTGGCGGCGGTTAAATCATGCTGAAGATTTGGGGGCATAGCGTATATCTGAACTTCATGTGGATAATTATGCGGACCACAAAAGCCTCGGTATGTCTGCGGTGAATGGTAGAATTTGCGACAGATGGTGGTTAGAGTTACTCAAGGATTGTGATATTGGTATCCTATACCATCGGGAAAGCCAAGACGATTCTGAGATACTCTTTGTGGTGGACTGGGGTAGTGCGCGGATGGGCAGCGGATAGACAGGATATGGTCCGTGAGATCCTTCAGTTACCGAGCCTAGGGGTTTGATTATTTGTTTCCAAGGTTAATGAAGTCTAGATCCGAGAGGTTGCCGAGTCTTCCGTTGTTGGGGAGGTAAGGAGGCGACAGTATGAGGATTCGATTATGATCTGATGTATCGATTCACGACTCTCAGGAGAGAAGAGCTGTTTGAGTAGCACGGATGGGGTGCTATGAGATGAGGATAAATGCGTGTACCGGTCTTTGCGAGGACTAGTCAGCAGGTTCTAGGGGAGGCACGCAGTGCTTATTGCTCTAATTGTTTGGGGCCGACTAAGTCGTGTCGTGGCCTCAGATGTATGTATGGGTAAGATGACGGGAAGAGAGACATAGCGAAGTTTACTGCTTAGTGTCCGAGTTAGTAGCAGGTCATGGTTGTGTACCAGAAGCCCCGTGGGCTATTGCAGGCGATTGAAATCCCAACCTAGATATGAGAGGTAATTATTATGGATCTTATTACGGTGGCATCGTACTCGGAGGAAGTGCGACTCACGGGGTCATGGTAATTAAATTTGCGAAACCACCGTGTTCTTTCAGATTGGGACCACTTACTGGTGAGGTATATACTAGCTTGTATAGCGAGAGATTGTGAGGCTGCACGAGGTTCCTACGCTTATGATTGCAGATAGATGAGCTCGATTGCGGATAACTTCGGAGGTTTTTGAAAGGATTAGGGACACGGTGAGTCTCGGTGTTGCATTACACCCTCGGGCCAAGCGATCGGCGAGTGTACTATCCAGCACGAGGATAGGTTGCGGGCTGTGTTTTTGATTTCGGGAATAGCGGGAAGGTTAATTGCCTCTTGTCTTGTTACGTAACGATAGATACCCTTTCGGTTTTGGTGGCGATGCGAGGCCTTGTGTGTAGAAAGTGGAGATCGCGGTCGGATGGTTCGACATAGGCGAGGTTCGGATTATTTAGTCCGACTTGACTCGGCGGGCTATGGATAAGGCGAGGCTTATCCGGGAAGATTGTAATAAGCTTAGAGTCGCGAAGCTTTATGCGAGATAACAGATGTTGACACGTGGGGTTAAGTTGATATTTTGGTATGAGTATTGTTATGCGGCCAAGTGTGGCATTATTAGTGCGTAGGGGTTGTAAGGAGACTATGTCGCTATCTTAAGTTTGACTCAGAGAACATTCGGGGCGAATGTTTCTAAGGGGAAGAATGTTACACCCCGGAATTTCAGGATATGTTTATAAGAACGTACGTAAGAACTCAACAATGTTAAGATTTGAGACGAGTAAAAGTTTGTCGGAATTTTTGGAATTGGTCCGAAACAAAATATTGCGACGAACGGGAGGGCGACACGTGTCACCCCCCTTATGGTCATGGACGAAATTGTCATGGTTAGAATGGTCATTTGACCATAAATTAAATGACCAAGTCTTGCTAGTCTTGAAGCTTGACAAAGTTGACTAAGTCAAAGGCCACCTAGACTTGATCCATGTGAAACTTATCCAAGCCACACAATTGTGCTAATCTTAACCCTCCATCATGTTATATATTGTATGCTAGTGCAAGACAAGGCTAAACACTTAGAATTTTTCAAGAAAATTTGAGGGAGGCTTGAGGGAGCTCTCGGCCAAGGGCTAGGGTTTGAAGGAAATTTTTTCAATTGTTGTCCAATAATTCCCCCACTTTAAACCAAGGTACCTAAGGGTATAGTAAGTGTTTCTCAATAAAAAGATCCCGGAAATGTGGTGTTTTCGTATTAGTCATGGCGAAAACCTAAAGGGTTATTCAACTTTGAAGTTGAAACTTGAAGATGAGTCTTTTATAAGCTTCAAGGGTTGCTTGGAGTGGATTGGAGCGTCGAAAGGAGGAGCTAAAATTGCTAAGGGCGACTTGTGATCTTGGATCATAATTGGGCTAATTGAGGTATAATCTTCGTTTTACTTTTGTAATTGAAGATTTCATGTTATGATAAGTTATAAGTGATCATGTGATTTGTGTTATGAAGTTTGATAAGTGACATGGATTGTAGAAGCCTAGAACCGAAAAGGGCATGATTAGCCTTTTGAAATTGAAATACAATTTTGGTCGTTTATTAGAATCGTCGCATGTTTACCTACTTGAGGATTGTAGTAGTTATGTCGATTGCGGCTTGATATCATGTTATACTAAACCACTTGGATTAAAAAGGAATTGGAAATGATTTGTATTGTTGCCTAATTGCCGAATTGACATTATAGTTTAGACTAGTTTGTTATCGTTTGTGGTGAGCCAATTGGGGCTGTTTGGTTATTCATTTGTATTGAACTACCTTATAAATTGTGGTGAGCCAATTGGGGCTGTTTGGTTATTGTATTCGGCCTTGAAAAAGGTGGCAAAGTTAGTAAAAACAAAGGAAGTGCTGTCCTATTTTCCGTAGAATTTAGTGACTTGCACTTGGAATATTCTACGTTTGAAACTAGAAGTTAATAGACGTACTATGGTCATTATAGGTTGGCATACTACGTACGGCGATTGGACATAGCAAGTGGATTAAACCGAAGAGGTATGTGGAACTTTCTTATCTCTTGAGCATGATTAAGTTGTAAATGTATAGTACGGTGAGCGTCTGAGATTTTGACAATCTAGTCTATTTGATATCCTTGGCTTATTTTAAGAATGCCCAAGTTGTTTGAGTTAGGGAATTAACTCACTTGTTTAATTATTAAGGATATCTTGGTTTTCAAAAGTTAAGAGACTTTAAGTATGTTGAAAGTATTTTGATACTTGTTTTGTTGGAAAGTTTAAGTCTCTTGGTTAAAAGAAGTATGTAAGTTGCTAATGTATAAAGCTAGTATAACGGCTTTATGGGAAGTTAGTTATAATAGCTTTATGGAAAGTTAATAAGAGAATGGTTTACTCTTAAGTAATTTAAGCATGTTAAGGACTTGAAGAGTTTTAAAGAATGTGACACTTGTTTCGTTTTAAGCGTATAAGTCCTTGGATAGGAAATTGTACTTGACTTAGGTATAAAGTGAATATAACGACTTTATGGGAGTTGGTTATATTGTCTTTATGGAAAGATAAATGGCTTGATGTAGTGAAAGGCAATTTGATTTAAGGCATCAATTGCCTCAGGTTTTTACGAGAATAGAAGTCACTTGATTTAGAAGCCTAATTTTATTTCTAAAAGTATTGTGACTTGTCTTGAAAAAGAAATTGTAACTTAATGATCACGGTTATTAGTATCTTGGAAGTTTTATAATGAAATGAGTCATTTTGAAAGAATAGAAGTCGTAGTACTTTGGGTTAAATTCGGATTTTTATAAAGAACATGTTAGTGCCTTAAGTAAACTAAAATGAGAGTGTATATGAAGCGAGAATAATAAGAAGTTAGGGGATTGCTTAACTTGCTTATATATTGTATGATAAGACGGTAGTGCTTATGTTACGTGTGATAGCCGGATTTGTGCTAGTAGTTCAGTAATAATTGCGGGGTCATTCCCCGGGTTTGAGGCATTGCATATTCGGTGGATTTGCTACCCACAATGCGAGGAATACCTAAATGCGGTCCGTAGGGCTTATGCGGGTGAAATAGTCCCGTGCGGTAGTCACGACCTATCACGAGGAATACCTCATGCGAGTCCGTAAGGGCTTATGCGGGTGAAATAGTCCCATGCGAGGGATACCTCATGCGGGTCCACGCGATCTATGCGGGTGAAATAGTCCCAAGAATAGGATTGCTTAATGATACTGCGGACAGGTGGTCCTGTTTTGATCGTGAGCTTCCTACTTTATATTGTAAGTATACACCTATTTACTCTCATTGTTAGTAAGGCACAATGTACTGTTAATTGAGTATCATACATGTCTCCAGTTTTATTATTAGACTTATGATTTCATTCTGATTACTGATTTCACATATTTGGTACATGTTGTCTTGACCTCGCTGGGGGTTGCGTTCATCATGAGTGGAAGTGCAGTTCTTGATCCTCGCTCTTAGGATCCTTTGTTCCGTTGAGAAGCTCCTCATTTCGGAGGCTTATCCACAGTATTGCGGTTGTTGTACATTCGGGGTATGGCGGGCCTGTCACTTGAGTTGTTATTCTTAAGTGCGTAGTCACATAGTGGATTGGGTTGTAAAGAAAAAAATGTGTCTTGTTTTATTGGTATAAGTTACGGAAGGTGGCCTTATCGGCTAACTTTGTTGTTATTTTATGTTTAAGTATTTTATCGATTGTGTATGTTCCGCTATTCTCGATGTATGCCAAAGGGTGCCAGGGTAGGGCACCGTCATGAGCTTGAGGTTGGGTCGTGACAAACTACTACCAACTGATCTCACTTCATTTCAAACTATGAGGCGACCCGTAATAGGTCCTCAACCCGAATCAGCGTCGTACTTAACTCTTATCCTTGGTCTGACTTAACTTTTTACTACCCAAGAAGGCCTTATATACCTAAGGTCTCGGCGGTTATCAACATTCTTAGGCTCGCAGTTCCCATGCTCCAAGCATACCTTACCAGTCCCCCAGTAAACAGGTACAAAAACTTCTCATAATACCATAATCGTGTCGTCTTGATCACAACAACCATTACTTATGTCACGACCCGTTCCGGGGCCCGTGACTGGTGCCTTACCGGGGCACCCAAGTAGTCATACATCAGAGTAATCAGCGGAAATATAAAGCAAGACATGAAACAGTTTATAAAACAAGACACAGTTTATGTGAGAAAACATCGCCTTTCGGCATATATATAAAAACATGGTTTAGCGATTACATCAAACCTTTGTACAACATGACTACGGACCTCTGAAATATACAACTATGGCGGGACGGGGCCGCCATACCTGGCCGATACAAAACTATCTACAACGGGAGATCATACCCAAAAGTAGAGCCTCGGAAAAGATGGAGCTCAGCGCAACGTAGAGATCCTAAGAATGTGGATCTAGCACCTGCTTGCCCTTACCTGCGGCATGAACGCAGCCCCCCGAAGGAGGTCAGTACAACAGGTACTAAGTATATGAAACTGTAAAATACTTAAATGAAACATATCATTTTAGAAACAGTTTTGCAAGTATGTATGAAACAACCAGGAAGCGCGCATAGTGCGCATCACAAACAAGAGCGTGATAGGTAAGCGTATGCGAGTCTTTTCTAGGCTGCGAATGATCAGCAGGGCCAATTGCGTAGTATCACCATGCAAGCCTAATCACGGACTCCGTAGTCGCGTAGGCCAATCACATAGGCCGCATAAGTGCATAACCCGCGTCGAGGCGGTACTCCTCGGCATCGTCCTGGACTCGTCGTCCGCATGGCCACATGGACCGCATGAGGTATAACCCCGCACACTAACCTGGAACTCCCGTAGCTCCGCATAGGTCCCTTGGACCCGCATGAGGTATTCTCGAATCATGGTCCCAGACCGCCTGAGTCTACCCCACATCGGAGGGCAGCTTAACCCCCGGTAATATGTCAAGAGGTGAGTGATGCTACACTAACCTAACAGCTTATCGTTTAAACAACATAGGCACAACAAGAATACTCTTTTTCACAAACATTACAAGACACTAACACACATAGCATCATATCATGTCTACTTATCAAACCATCTTATTATTCTTTTCACAATTCAATAAGTCTGTTTATAAACACATAGGCAAACTGTTTCTTTTATCAATCTTAAGTGGTTATACTTAACTTCCCATAAGGCTAGTATAACTCTTAAGCTTCTGTTTAAAAACCAAATAGTTCTCTTCTGTTAAGAATGATTCAGTATTCTTTTGAAATGCTTTCAGATCTTTATTATTCAGGCTTAAGCCGTGAGGCATTGCCGTAAGTGTTATTCAGGCTTAAGCCGTGAGGCATTGCCGTAAGTGTTATTCAGGCTTAAGTCAAAGACATTGCCGTAGTTATATTTTAGTTAACACATGTACGTCTACCGTACTATATATATTGTAAAATATCATGCTTTAGGAAGAATCACATACCTACCAGTGAAAACCACCGCGAGTTGAATATGTCGCAGAGAGAGTCGACCTATAATAGTCACAGATATCTATCAAAGACTACTCGAAGGTCATTCTAAGCAGAGGTTCACAATTCTACGGAAAGTCGGGCAGCACTTCCCTACCCGGTGAGCTATATAAGTCTCATGTGAAAATGATCTATTTAAATCTGATTTGATTATTCTTCTTTTAAACCCTTCTATTGTGGTAACAGTTCAATTCTATTCTACAATATTCTTCTAAGTATTTAATACTTATTCTTATACTACAACAGTATATATTCTCTAATTCAAAAGAGGGTTAGGATTTGTTACCTCGGTAAGCCCAATAATATCCTAGAAAAAGTCGCGCCTGAGCAAGGTTTTGCTCCTAAGTTGTATGCTCCAAGGAAACCTTAGAAGTTCTTCACAACTTCTACTAAGTACTAAGGTATTTGGGCTAGGGTATTTTGGGCATTATAACAATACAAGAAGGCAACTTTTCTACCAAGGGAGGGGGGTAGATTTTTGGCTAGGCTAGGGGGGGTATTCGGCCAAGGGCCTTCACAAGGGGAGGGGGGGAGGTGTTGGACGAAAAGGGCTACAAAGGGAGAGGAGAGGATTTTTCAAGACTTGGAAAGATTTGTGGATGAAGAACTCTTCATCTCTAAGGGGGTATTTATAGGTCAAGAAGTGGCCAACCAATGGCCAAGATTAAGACAAGTGCAAGGCAAGTGTAGGGTGAGGATTAACTATACACAAATATCCTACCAACTCCTTGACTTGTGCACAAGGCACAAAAAACGTGCACACTATTGTTCAAATCGTCCAAATGGACGATTTCAAGTCCATCAATTGGAGGGTGACAAGTGTCGCCCTCCCGTTGGTCCAAAATGTTTCGTCTCTCGGAAAAATCCGCAAAAATTAGAAATGGCATAGCCGGAATTTACCCTACGAAAGCTGTGGAAACGTTTTGTCGGAAAACTAATCGTTTTGTGAGTTGTGCCCAAAGAAAATCGTCCAAGCCTAAACTTTAAGGCTAAACTTTTTGTACGTATTCCCTTACGTACATACTCTGGAAATACGGGGTATAACATTCTCCCCTCCTTAGAAACATTCGTCCCGAATGTTCCTTCCCAAGACAGTTAACGATAAGATTCTTCATAACTTAAACAGTTGTAAATGCCACACACGGCCACAGAGCAACACTTAGGCAGAAACGATAACGAAAATTTACAAGTAGGAAAGTGAATTACCTGGAGGTATGGGGAATATGTGAGGATACTTCTGCCTCATGTCCTCCTCGGCTTCCGTCATCTCCTCACGAGCTCGTTCGCCACAAGACTTTGGCGGAAGCCACGTCCTTGGTCGCAGACGCCTAACTTTGACGATCGACTATCGCTATGGGAACCTCCTCATACGATAACCCTCGGTCACTGGACATCGTCAATCGGGTGTACCACTAGATGGATCCGATACATCTCGCCGGATAGATACGTGAAAACCGGATGCACCGCCTCGGATCGGACGGCAGATCCAACTCATAGGCAACCTTGCCTACCTGCGGACAATCGAAGCGGCCCAATGTACCTGAGTGAGTTTCCTCTTCCGAATCTCATCACACCTTCATGGGTGACACCTAGGAAAACCCAATCATGAACCTCGAACTCAAGATGCGACGACGATGATCTGCATCGACTTACCGACTACGAGTATGTCGATAGCCGCTCTCGGATAAGCTTCACCTTATCCAGCTGCTGTGTACCAAATCTGGTCCCACTAGCCGCCGCCACATCGAACCAACCTATAGGCGATCTGCACTTCCTCCCATACAAGGCCTCATAGGCGCCATCGAATCTTTGGAGTGGTAGCTATTATTATCGCGAACTCAACTAGAGGCAAATGATCCTCCCAACTACCATGAAGTCAATAACACGGGCTCGCGGCATATCCTCGAGTGCGGATAGTGCGCTCTGCTGTCCGTGCATGCGTGGATGAAATGCGAGACTCGAGCTCACTGCGTCCTAAACCCCTGGAAGGACCTCGAGAAGTTAGCGTAAGCGGGCTCCTGCATGCGATATGATCGAAGTAGGGACTCCATGCGATCGGCGATCTCTCGGATGTAAATGCGGCATAATCCTCAGCCGAAAAAGTCGTCCTGACGGGAAGAAAATGGGCTGATTTTGTCAGCCTGACGACGATAACCCATATAGAATCATGTCTCCTCTGAGTGCTAGGTAAACCTATGATAAAATCCATGTTGATTACCTCCAGCTTCCGGTCGGGATCTCTATCGCTCAGTAACAAACCACCGTGCCTCGGTGCTCTACCTTCACTGCCGACAACATGGGCACCGAGCTACGAACTCGCAACGTACCTCTTCAAGCCATACCAACAATACACAGATCTAAGGTCGTGGTACATCTTGGTCGACGCCGGATGGATAGAGTAACGCTTGTGTGCTTCCCCGAACCTGCTGCGAAGTCACGAAACATCCGGAACACACAATCTTCCTCAAACCTTAGCACCCCATCGGTGCTACCTCAGGACCGCGCCTCACGAAGAGGCGTATCACGATATCGAATCAAAGGCTGGATCCTCGAGCGTTGCCTCTTCACCTCGCCGGCGATGGAAGACTCGGCAACCTCACGAACTCTAACCCCACTGCTATCGGAATCAATCAAGCGGACACCAAGGCTCGCTGGCCGATGCAAATCACGAACCATGTCCCTCCTCTCTAGCGCACATCGATAGGCTCCCATCGACCTACGACTAAGAGCATACGCCACAACATTGGCCTTCCGGGTGGTACAGGATATCAACATCGTAATCCTTAAGCAACTCTAACCACCGTCTCGCCGTAAGTTCGGCTCCTCCGGTGAAGATATCTGGAGGCTCTTGTGGTGCGTAAAAATATCCACGTGAACCCCATACAAATAGTGCCTCGGATCTTGGCGTGAATCACGCCTGACTCAAATCATGGGTGGGGTAGTTCCTCGTGTTTCTTGGTGTCGGGATCGCATATGCTATAACCTGCCATCTTTGCATCAACACATCCCAACCCGATGCACGGCGCATCACAATACCGCGACATAACCATCTGGACCTCCGGAAGAGTAAGAAGCGAGGCGATCGTCGGTCTCTCTTTCAGCTGGAAACCACGCTCCTGACATCGATCCCGAAACTTGGCCGCCTTACGAGTCGCCCTAGTCAATGGTGCGTAGATAGAAGCAAACTTCTCCACGAACGCGATAATATCTGCAAGGCCCGAGCTGCGAACCTCAGCCGGAGTAGTAGGTCTAGGCCAAGTCTGACGCTCGATCTTGGCGTATCCACTCGAATGCCATCGGCCGAGCAATATGCCCAAGAAAGCGCCGCGAAGTCAACCAAAACTCACATTTGGAAAACTTGGCGTATAAGCTGCTGGTCTGGAAGCTGTCGGCCACGGTCTCAAATGCTCGCATGCTCTCGCTCTGGCGAGAATAAACCAAGATATCATCGATGAACACTATCACAAGCGTGTCAAAATGGTTTGAACACTCGGTTCATCAAATCCATGAATACCTGGAGCATTGGTCAACCCAAAAGACATGACCACGAACTCATAATGCCGTCTGGGTCTGAATGCGATCCTAGGGACATCCACCTCTCGACTCGCACTGATGATAGCGATCGCAGATCAATCTTGGAGAAACATCTCGCACCACTGCGGTCGAACAAATCATCAATCCCGGGAAGGGGTATCGTTCTTAATGGTCACCTTGTTGCCTGCACTGTAATCAACACACGTGCGCGGCGTCGTCCTTCTTCTTCACGAACAATCTGGCGCTCCCGGGGAGAAACACTAGGCACGATGAAGCCGCTTCTCCGGCCAAATCTCTAAGCGATCCTTGACTCTCTCAACTCGGCGGGTGCCGTTACGTATGGCGGAATGGAAATAGGCCGAGTGTCCGCAATATGTCAATACAAAACTCAATCTCCCTCTCGGGAGGATACCCGGGAGTCATGGAAACACGTCGGGAACTCGTGACTCATCGAACTGAAAATCTGGTACCGCAGCCTTGATATCAAACACCGAATGAGATGGTAGATATACCGCTTCGCACCATCTTCCTAGCCTTGAGGTAGGAAATAAACCTACCGCCGGCGATACCGTGCTCCTCCCACTCAACAATGGCTCCTCAGAAAGCTGGAACCGTACTACTCTCTCTCTGCGGTCAACATTGGCGTAGCAGAAGCTAGCCAATCCGTCCCCATAATCACGTCGAAGTCGATCATCTCCACTCTATCAAGTCGGCTAGGTCCGACGTAAATGGTCACAGGACAAGCTCTATATACGCCGAGCTACCACCGAATCACCCATGGCGTAGCTACCTCGAAAGGTCTATGGACTCGGGCTCTATCCCTATCCTACTAGCAACAAGGGAGATATATAGGGCCAGTAGAACCGGATCTATCAAAGCATACACATCAAACCCGAAATCGATAAGGTACGTGGCGACATCGGTGAGGCCTCACGATCTGTCGGTGGACAAAGCATAAATGCGGTTACGAGGACCGCTAGAAGCTGGACCGCGCCACGACCTGCGCGACCTGCGGTCCATGAGTACCTTGCCCTCGGGGCGATCGCTGTCGGGGATGAAGAAGACCCGTGAAAGAACTGTGGTGACTCTACCATCGGCCGCGCCGTGGTGGACGGTTCCTCGCATAGTGACCTGCAGCCTGGCTGAAACAAACCCCGTAGCACCACAACTCCGAAGTGGGATCTACGCATCGGCCACCGGAGGTGGTCGATCGGCGATGCCTCTGCCGCTCTGGACATCCGAAGTCACGGGCCTGATGCGCCCTCGAATATCTGGTGTCTTGAGGGCGGCGCGAGTGCTCTGGGCTGGTGGTGCAAATCTAGGCTGCTGCGAGGCCGCCACCACGATAGCCACCAAAAGACCTGCCGTCTGGTCTTCTCGCTGCGCACAACGGCGGTCTCTACGCCTCACATCCAAGAGCATGAGCTGCGTGCGGGTAATGTCCATACCGGTGGAGAGAAACACCCGCATATGACTTCGGCCATATAGTCGTCTAGCCCGGTGACATAGCGGTGCACCCTATCCTCATATCGCTACCAATCTTTGGGACATATCGAGCCATGAATCAAACTCGACATTGTACTCCCGGCGGTCGTCCTCTCGCCTCGATAGTAAAAATCTATCGGCCGCGCCCTCTCATCTGTGGAGGCAAGAAGTGAGTGAGAAAGCCTCGAGAACTCATCCCAGTAGGCGGGACGCGTGCTCTCCCGGGATAACTCCCATGAATCAAACCAATCGATTGCGGTATCACGCGCGACGCGAACCGGCGTCACAGACTCGATCCGAGGCCTTGATCACCTCATGATCCTCTGAAGCTGACGGATGAACTCCTGCGGATCATCCTCCGGCCTCGACCCGTAAAACTCTGGCGGGCTACAACTCAAGAAATCTCGTAGCCTCAAACTATCTGCCCTCGGGTGTACCACGGGTGCGACCGGCGCTGGAGCTGGAACTGGAACTGCCGCATCCAGCCTCTCCTCGTATCGGGCCACAACTTTAGCCAAAAGCTGGGCCATCTCCTTGTACCCTAACTCCTCCGCCCGGTGTGGGGCGGGAGGTGTGGTCTTGTAATCTGTCTCTGCTGGCGGCGTCATAGAACTCGCCGTCTCTGGTATAGACTGGGCCTGAGCCCTCGTGACTCTGGGTGTCCTGCTAGCAGCTCCCTCGGCTGCCTTGCCCTTCTGGGCCCGGGTTGCCTTACGTGGAGGCATAACTGTTACAGGAAAGGAATACGTTAGAGGGGTCCAACCTATAACACAGCTCTAAAGCACGATCTCAGAATGAGAAGAATGGAAACCAATCCTAAATATCCTATAGCCTCCTGATTATTGGTGTGGTGCACGACACACCGATAATCAAGACTCTACTAGATACGGTCTGTAGACACTTTCCGAGGATTAATCGCTTCGATACCACTTTTGTCACGACCGTTACGGGGCGTGGTAGTGCCTTCAGGGGCACCCAAGTAGTCATACATCCAGTAATCGCGGAAATATAAAGCAAGACATGAAACGATTTATAAAACAAGACACGATTTATGTGAGAAAACATCGCCTTTCGGCATATATATAAAAACATGGTTTAGCGATTACATCCGACATCGCATAACATGACTACAGACCTCTGAAATATACAACTATGGCGGGACGGGGCCCGCCATACCACTGTACAAAACTATCTACAACGGGGAGATCATACCCGATAGTAGAGCCTCGGAAAAGATGGAGCTCGACACCAACGTAGAGATCCTAAGAATGTGGATCTAGCACTGCTTGCCCTTACTGCGGCATGAGCGGCCCAGAAGGAGGTCGATCTGCATAATGTACTAAGTATATGAAATCGTAAAATACTTAAATGAAACATATCATTTTAAAAACAGTTTTGCAAGTATGTATGAAACAACGAGAAACGCGCATAGTGCCACATCACAAACAAGAAGCGTGATAGGTAAGCTATGTGAGTCTTTTCTAGGCTGCGAATGATAAGCGAGGCCGATTGCGTAGTATCACCATGCAAGCCTAATCTCGGACTCCGTAGTCGCGTAGGCCAATCACATAGGCCCGCATAGGTACATAACCCGCATCGGCGGTACTCCTCGGCATCGCCCCGACTCGTCGTCGCGTGGCCACGCATGGACCGCATGAGGTATAACCCGCACACTAACACGGAACTCCGTAGCTCGCATAGGTCCCTTGGATCCGCGTGAGGTATTCTCGAATCATGGTCCTGCACCGCTGAGTCTACCCCGCGTCGGAGGCGCCTTAACCCCCGGTAATATGTCAAGAGGTGAGTGATGCTACACTAACCTAACAGCTTATCGTTAAACAACATAAGCACAACAAGAATACTCTTTTTCACAAACGTTACAAGACACTAACACACATAGCATCATATCATGTCTACTTATCAAACCATCTTATTATTCTTTTCACAATTCAATAAGTCTGTTTATAAACACATAGGCAAACTGTTTCTTTTATCAATCTTAAGTGGTTATACTTAACTTCCCATAAGGCTAGTATAACTCTTAAGCTTCTGTTTAAAAACCAATTAGTTCTCTTCTGTTAAGAATGATTCAGTATTCTTTTGAAATGCTTTCAGATCTTTATTATTCAGGCTTAAGCCGTGAGGCATTGCCGTAAGTGTTATTCAGGCTTAAGCCGTGAGGCATTGCCGTAAGTGTTATTCAGGCTTAAGTCAAAGACATTGCCGTAGTTATATTTTAGTTAACACGTATGCGTCACCGTACTATATATATTGTAAAATATCATGCTTTAGGAAGAATCACATACCTTCTCAGCGAAAACCACCTGCCAAGTTGAATATGTCGCGCGCAGAGAGTCAGCCTATAATAGTCACAGATATCTATCAAAGACTACTCTGAAGGTCATTCTAAACAGAGGGTTCACAATTCTACGGAAAGTCGGGCAGCACTTCCCTACCCGGTGAGCTATATAAGTCTCATTGTAGCAGTCCTATGTAATCTGATTTGATTATTCTTCTTTTAAACCCTTCTATTGTGGTAACAGTTCAATTCTATTCTACAATATTCTTCTAAGTATTTAATACTTATTCTTATACTACAACAGTATATATTCTCTAATTCAAAAGAGGGTTAGGATTTGTTACCTCGGTAAGCCCAATAATATCCTAGAAAAAGTCGCGCCTGAGCAAGGTTTTGCTCCTAAGTTGTATGCTCCAAGGAAACCTTAGAAGTTCTTCACAACTTCTACTAAGTACTAAGGTATTTGGGCTAGGGTATTTTGGGCATTATAACAATACAAGAAGGCAACTTTTCTACCAAGGGAGGGGGGTAGATTTTTGGCTAGGCTAGGGGGGGTATTCGGCCAAGGGCCTTCACAAGGGGAGGGGGGAGGTGTTGGACGAAAAGGGCTACAAAGGGAGAGGAGAGGATTTTCAAGACTTGGAAAGATTTGTGGATGAAGAACTCTTCATCTCTAAGGGGGTATTTATAGGTCAAGAAGTGGCCAACCAATGGCCAAGATTAAGACAAGTGCAAGGCAAGTGTAGGGTGAGGATTAACTATACACAAATATCCTACCAACTCCTTGACTTGTGCACAAGGCACAAAAAACGTGCTCCCTATTGTTCAAATCGTCCAAATGGACGATTTCAAGTCCATCAATTGGAGGGTGACAAGTGTCGCCCTCCCGTTGGTCCAAAATGTTTCGTCTCTCGGAAATATCCGCAAAAATTAGAAATGGCATAGCCGGAATTTACCCTACGAAAGCTGTGGAAACGTTTCGTCGGAAAACTAATCGTTTTGTGAGTTGTGCCCAAAGAAAATCGTCCAAGCCTAAACTTTAAGGCTAAACTTTTTGTACGTATTCCCTTACGTACATACTCTGGAAATACGGGGTATAACAACTTACTCTATACGGACCTCATCCGTACAATTCTCTTAAGCCTACCACGTAGCTTAATATATTAACATGGTATTCCATTAAGTTTCTTAACATGACTTCTTAAGGGTTCACTGCCCTATCAGACAGCTCATCCTTCCCCAATTATCTCAAAATAAAACATAAGACCTTGGCGAGAATTGGTTTCTTAACACGCGTCTGACCCTCATACATAACTCCGTATAGCTGTATGTCATAATACCAACTATACTATAATCATTACCAACCTGGATACGCAATCCACATAGTCCTTCCTGGGTCACTGCTACATTTCTCTTAGCTGCAATCAACATAACTCGTTAGGGAGAGACGACCCTAACAACACAGCTCTATCGCACGATCTCTGAGTGAGAAGAATGGAAACCAATACTAAATGTCCTGCAGCCTCATGATTATAGATGTGGTGCACAACACACTGATAATCAAGACTCTACTAGACACGGTCTGTAGACACTTTTCGAGGACTAAATGCTCTGATACCACTTTTGTCACGACCCGACCCCGGGCCGCGACTGGTGCCCTACCTGGGCACCCTTCTAATCATACAACATAACAAACTGCGAAAGATAAATAATACTTTTTAAAAAAAAAACTAAGGCCAAGCCGATAAGGCGGCCATAACATAAAAATTACCCGAAAGGGTCTACACTGTTTAACAATGTAAATAAAACAACTCTGACGATCCAAATTACGGATGAATACTGCACTTAAGATTTGAACAAATACTATGACGGGACAAGGCCCCGGCGTACCCCTGAATATACATGACCATGACGAAAAGCTCCGGAACATTAGAGCCATCTCAAAATGCTGAACCAGGATCCTAAGCTCGCGGATCCACAACTGTGTACCTAAACCTGCGGACATGAACGCAGCCCCCCGAAGAAATTCGATAATAGGTATCGAATATGTAACGGAAAATAAGGTACAGTAACAAAACATAACTGTACAAAAGAATGACAGGGGCAAGTATAAAGAAAGGGTAAATACCAGATCCTACCGTGTCATTTCCATCTCGTGAACTTAATCGTACCTTATTATCTTTTACCATTTTTCCATAAGAGTATAGTCAAATTCTTACGTACATACTTAAGAAAACTCATCAAGTTCATAAACATATAACTTACGTATCTTGCATAACCTAATCCGTCTCTTTATGGAGGAACGCCTATCTTGTCATTGATCTGGGACGCGATGGAGTCACATAAGTCTGCCTATAAAGGTATACTGCCCGACCCAATCTGGGACGCGATAAAATCACATAAGTCTGCCCATAAAGGTATAATGCCCCCCAACCGTGGCGATAAAAGTACATAAGTGCGCCCATAAAGGTATCTTGCGTAAAAATAGGAGGCTCATGATCAAGCGGGGTCCCTCGCATGATATCAACAAGCAATCCTACTCCTGGACTATTTCACATGCATAGGTCTTGTGGACCCGCATGAGGTATTCCTCGCATAGGTTGTACCCGCCCGCATGGGACTATTTCACCCGCATAAGCCCATAAGGACTCGCATGAGGTATTCCTCGCATCATGGGTAGCAAATCCACTAACAGTGGTATAATGTCATGACGTTCGGGGCGTGGAGTGCTTTACGGGCACCAGCGATCATACATCAGAGAAATCAGCGGAATATAAAACATACAGATATGAAACAAGAGATAAGATAATAAAACAGGCCAACCAAAACGGTTGCCTTCTTGCATATATACAGAAATTTTTGAACAGTTACATCCTTTACAACCCCGCCACAACGATTACTACGGACCTAAGAATGTAACAACAACTATGACGGACAGGGCCCGCCATACCCTAAATGTACAAGAACCTATGTCACGACCGAACCGGGCCGTGGTCGTGCCTACCGGGCACCCTAGTGATACAACATCAGAGTAATCAGCGGAACATAAAACAATAACATGAAATAACAAGAAGTATGAAACGATAGTCTGAGAAAAATTGCCTTTCGGCATGTATAGATCAACTTTAAAACCGAACAGTTACATCCTATTACAACTCTGCCCACAACAGTACTACAGACCTCTAAGAATGATATGACAACAACGACGGGACAGGGCCCCGTCATACCCCTGAATGTAAGCACCTACAACAACGAGGACTATACGAATAAGCCTCGAGAAACGGAGCTTCCCAACGCTTGTGACCCTAAGAGCGAGGATCAACGATCGGTGTACCTTTACTGCGGCATGAACGCGGCCGAGGTCGATCAGCGGTGCCAAGTATGTGGCGAAAATCTTGTAAATGAAATCATAATAGTCTATATAAAGCAGGAGACATGTATGATAACCAAACTACAGTTCACAATAAATAAGCAGTCATGTCAAGTCAGGGACTCACGCCCTCAAGTCATCACTCAAGTATAACAATGGGTCTCACGCCCAACATCAATCATGCGTGGCATACCTTACCGCATGGCGATCATGATATAATCACACCAAGAAGTACACATGAACACCGGTCCCACTGTGTCATCATAAAACCGTGACGGGGTAAGTATGAAGGCATAGCGACGACTACTAAAACCCACGTACAAACAAGGTCGTAAAGCGTATCATGAGATCTGTCTGCATCCGTCACAGGATCAAAGGGGGCCACTCGCCCGCAGTATCTAATGTGCGCGTCTAGCCTGGAACTTCCCATAGCTCCGCATGGGCCACTCCAATGGCCCGCATGAGGTATTCCCCGCATCGAGGGTAGCTACTCCCCGGCGTCTGGACTCGCCGTCCGTACGGCCACAAACCGCATGACCACAAGGTCGCATACTAACACGGAACTCTCGTAGCTCGCATAGGCCATCTGGACTGCATAAGGTATTCTCGAATCATAGGTCACTAGACCCGCTTTGAGTCTACCCGCGTCGGAGGCGACAACCCGGAAACAAGTCAAGGTGAGTGGTATAATACCAACATAACGGCTGATCGTTAAACAACTTTAAGCGCAATCGAGGGAAAACCCCCTTTACACAAAACATCACAAGATACTAACACACATAGCATCCTAGCATGTTTACTTATCAAATCAACAAGAAAGTATTACAAGGCTATCACAAACCAACACAATCAAGTTATACACACAAGGTACATTCTAATATATGATTAACCAGGTCGGGTATCTATTCCCAAAGTACTTCATACATTATCTTTTAAAAGATACGTTACGTTTACAAAAGTCACACAATACCCGTAGTATATGAAAATAGAGTGATTATCTTTTGAAGTAAATCAAAACACTTCTCTCAGTAAAATCAAGTAACAACATTCTTTTCCAAATGTTTCAAGTTTGCCTAATTTCAATTACTCAAGTTTCTCATTTTGAAAGGTTTCAGTAGTTCATAATTTTAATCACTTAATGATATAATTCTCCTTTAAAAGCAATTTGAGAAACATATATACGTCGTGAGTAGGTTATTCTTGTTTATAACAATCTTATTTAAGCAGCCATGATCTAGGAAATGTAACATCATTTTGTCTCATCTTAGTTTCTATGCAGATGGAAGTTTCTACTGGTTTTACTAATACATTATTAGTCAAAACATTTCCCTTTATTAGCCAGCGTGGTTTGTTCGATACTTATTCTGATTTCCGAAATCAGTAAAACATTATTGCTTTTAAAATCAAGTACTCATTACTCGCGAATGAGGTTTTACAACATTTTTAACAAAATGTTAATTACCAAGTAAAACAAGTTAAGTCTCTTATCTTTAAGATTAAGTCTCTTAACTTTTAAAATCAGTAAACCATTCTCTTTACCTCTCTTAAAACGTTATACCTAACTTCCCATAAAGCTAGTATAACTCTTCTATATTATCATACATCAAGTCGATTACCTTTTAAAACCACAAAGCATTTTACACGTATGCGTCACCGCACTACATAGTTATACACATATCATGCTAGAAAAGGTAGGAAGAGGTTCACATACCTCGCGACGATTATCGACTAATAGCAAAACGCTCCAAGTACCTCAAACCGTCGGCTACTCCTTAAGCCAAGTAGATCGCGCCACGCATGGTACTTCAACCTATAAGGCCACAAGGCGCTTATTAACATCTAGGTCTAATCGTAGAACATTCTACAGAAAATTCGGCAACACCTCCCCATGACCGCATAAATCTCCTCCTATCGAGGTCGGCTATCAAGCCAACCAGGGGGGGTTTATACATCTAACCGGACGTGTACAATTCTACTTCACAATGTGCTACACAAGTCTCATGTCTGATACCCTATGTAATTCTGATTCGATTCTCTTTCTTTATATTGGGCTTAAGTCAAAAGACATTGCCGCAAAGCTAGGTTTAGTTCTATATATAGTATACTTCAACTATATAATCTTACAACATGTAATTTCCAATTACAATAGGGGGACAAGATAATTACCTCGATAAGCCCATAATTATCCAAGTATAAAGTCGATCCTGGGCAACGTTTAGCTCAACTCGTGCGCTCAACCCGCTCCAAACCACCCTTAGAAGTTCTAACCAACTTCTACTTAATACTCCAACTAACTATGGAGATTTTCCTTAGGGTTTCGGTTTTGTGGTGAAAGGAAGTATAATAGTATTTACGGGCTTTTCAGATAAGTATAACCTTGGAATACTACAAGGTATAAGGGCAAGGTATTTTGGGTATAGTAACAATACTTTTGAGAGTATTTCTACCAAGGTGGGGGTGTATTTATACGAGACAACACCACGAGGGTGTATACCCTCGGCCAACCCCACTAGGAGGGTACTCGCCGCCAAGGGGAGGGCTCTCGGCAAGGGCCTCACCAAGGGGGGGGGGGAGGGGGGTGTTGGACGAACACCACAAGAGAGGGGGAAGGGATTTTAGACTTAGCACAATTTTTGGATGAAGAAGTTCATCAAAGGGGAGGGGTATTTATAGGTCAAGCCATGGCTAACCAATGGCCAAGATCAAGCCAAGTGTGGTGCAAGTGTAGGGCCAAGATCATGCCAAGTGCACCTTATCCATCTACCACAAAATATCCTACCTACTACTTGACAAAAATGTCAAGGAATTCGTCCCCCTTTACTGTTATACCCCGTATTTCCAGAGTATGTACGTGGGGACGTACGTAGAAAAGTTTGAACTTTAAAGTTGGCTTGGCCGATTTTTATTTGTGCACAACACCCGATTAAAGTCGTTTTTCGACGAAATGTTTTACACGACTTGCGAAGGGAAAATTCCGGCTATGACATTTTTATTTTTTGCGGATTTTTCCGAGAGACGTAACATTTTGGACCAACGAGAGGGTGACATGTGTCACCCTCAAGTGGGCGAGTTGGTGGACGGTTTTAGCTAGCACGTTTTTGGCATTTTTGTTGCCAAAAATGTTTGGTCAATGTTGTGTAGATATTTTGTGTGGTAGATGAGAAAGTGGGACCCACAAGACACTTGTCCAAATCCACACCCTACACTTGCCTAGTACATGGCTTCATCTTGGCCATTGGTTGGCCAAGGGTTGGCCTATAAATACTTCCCTTGCTTGAAGGTTTTATTCATCCACCATATCTTTTCCAAGTCTTAGAAATCCTCCCCCTCCCTTGTTGGTGTTCTCGTCCCTTCCCCCCCTGGCCGAGAGCCCTCCTCAATGTGGCCTTGTGGCGAGACTTCACCCCTCTAGTGGTGTTGTTCTCGTATAATATACCCCCTTTGTGGTGTAGAAATACTCTCAAAGTATTGTTATAATGCCCAAATTACCTTAGCCGTATACCTTGTTGTATTCTAAGGTTATACCTATCTGAAAATGCCAGAAATACTATTATACTTAGTCACCAAAACCGAAACCCTAGGAAAATCTCCATAGTCCGTTGGAGTATTGTGTAGAAGTTGGTTAGAACTTCTAAGGGTGGTTTAGAGCGGGTTGGAGCGCTCGGAGTTGGAGCTAAACGATTGCCCAGGATCGACTTTAACTAGGATAATTATGGGCTTATCGAGGTAATTATCTTGTCCCTCTATTGTAATTGGAAATTACATATTGTTAGAATATATAGTTGAAGTATACTGTATATAGAACTGAACGTAGTTATCGGCAATGTCTTTTGACTTAAGCCTGAATAATACTTACGGCAATGTCTTGCGACTTAAGCCTGAATTTAAAGAAGAATACTGAACTGTAATTACATAGGGATGTATTACAGTAGACTTGTGTAGTAGTACCGTGGAGTAGAATTGTACCCATTAGGGTTAGACGTATAACCCCCCCCCCCCCTGGTTGGCTTGGTAGCCGACCTCGATAGAGGAGGAGATTTACGCTGTTGCGGGAGGTCGCAATTTTCGGTAGAATGTTCTACGATAAGATCTATATGTTAATAAGCGCCTTGTGGCCTTATAGGTTGAAGTACTACGTGTGGCGCGATCTACTTGGCTTAAGGAGTAGCCGACGGTTGGAAGTACTTGGAGCGTTTTGCTATTAGTCGATACTCGTCGCGAGGTATGTGAACCTCTTCCTATCTCTTCTAGCATGATATGTGTGAACTATGTAGTACGGTAGACGTACATGTGCTAAACGTATTTGATTGGTTTAAAACATAAAGTGTTATAACGGCTTTATGGGAAGTTGGTTATAATAGCTTTATGTTGGTAAGAAAATACTTGTGGTCTTTAAAAGGTAACTGATTTGAACTATAACTGGCTTGTTATGTGTTAATAAAGAACTTGAAGTATTTCAAAAGATTTTTGAATCATTTTGAAAGAAGAAGTAATACTTGGTCTTTGAAAAACTTAAGAGTTATACTAGCTTTATGGGAAGTTAGGTATAACGGCTTAAGAATGTTTTACTGATTTCGGAAATCAGAATGTGTATCGACAAACCACTGCAGCGTTAATAAAAAGGAAATGATTGACTAATTAAGTATTATTAAAACCAGTAGAAACTTCCATCTGCATAGAAGCTAAGATGAGACAAAATGATATTTCCTAGATCACGGCTGCTGTAATAAGATTGTTATAAACAAGAATATCCTACTCACATATAAGACTTATGTTTCTCAGATTGTTTAAAAGAGAATTATATTCTTAAATGAATAAGACTATGAACTACGAAACCTTTCTAAAATAAGAAACGTGAACATTTGGAATTAGGCAAACTTGGACGTTTGGAAAATAATGTTGTTACTTGATTTTACAAAGGTAAGAGTTTTGGTTTTCTTAAAAGGACAGTCACTCTATTTTATACTACGGGTATTGTGTGACTTATGTGAAAGAAACAGATCTTTTAAAGATTTAATGTGTGAAGTACTTTGGGTATAGATACCCGAACTTGTTAGTAGAAAGTACCTTGTGTGAATAACTTGATTGTATTGGTTTGTGATAGCCTTGTAATACTTTCTTGTTGATTTGATAAGTAAACATGTTAGGATGCTACGTGTGTTAGTATCTTGTGATGTTAGTGTAAAGGGGTTTTCCTTCGATCGCGCTTTAAAGTTGTTTGACTATCACCGTTATGTTGGTATTGTACCACTCACCTTGACTTGTGTCCGGAGGTTAAGCGCCTCCGCGGGTAGACTCAGTGATGCAGGACCATGATTCGAGAATACCTCATGCGGGTCCGGGGATCCATGCGAACTACGAGTTCCAGTTAGTGTGCGGCCTTTATGGTCACGCGGTCTTTGTGGCCATGCAGATCGCGAGTCCGTGATTTACGCCGGGAGTAGCTACCCTCGATGCGGGGTTATACCTCACGCGGGCCTATGAGGTTGGCCTATGCGGAGCTGCGGAGAGTTCTGTGGCTAGACGCGCATTTGATATCGCGGCGAGTGTCCGGCTTTTATCATGTGGCCTGCAGACAGATATCATGACACGCTTTATGACCTTGTTGTGCGTGGTGTTAGTAGTCGGCTATGCCTTCGTACTTACCTGTCTTTTTTATTAGGACACGTGGGTCCCGGTGTTCATGTGTATTCCTTGGTGCTTGTATATCATAAATCGCTGGCGGTGAGGAAGGTATTCCACGCACGATTGATGTTGTGGGCGTGAGACCCATTGTTAAAATTGAGTGATGACTTGAGGCGTGAGTCACGACTTGACATCGCTTATTTATGGTGAATCGTAGTTTGGTTATCATACATGTCTCCCGCTTTGTATAGACTACTATGATTTCATTTCTGATTTATTTTGATTTCACATACTTGGTACTGTTATCGACCTCCTCCGGCTGCGTTCATGCCGCAGTAAAGGTACACCGATCGTTGATCCTCGCCTTAGGGTCACGATTGGTAGCTGGAAAGCTCCGTTTCTCCGGAGGCTTGTCTTGGTATAGTCCCCTGTTGTTGTAGGTGCTTACATTCAGGGGTATGACGGGGCCATGTCCCGTCGTTGTTGTCATATCATTCGTAGAGTGCAGTAATCTTGTTGTGGGCGTGGTTTGTAAAAGGATTAAATTGTTCATGTTGAAAAAGTTGTTATTTACATATATGCGAAAGGCAAGTTTTTCTCAGTTATTGTTTCATATTTCATAATATGTCTTGTATCGTTTATGTTGGTGATTACTCGATGTTGTATCACTAGGGTGCCCGGTAAGGCACCGATCCACGCCGGAATCGGGTCGTGACAAAAGTGGTATCAGAGCAGTTAATCCTCGGAAAGTGTCTACAGACCGTATCCAGTAGAGTCTTGATTATCGGTGTGTTGTGCACCACACCAATAATCAGGAGGCTATAGGGTATTTAGGATTGGTTTCTATTCTTCTCACTCTGAGATCGTGCCTTAGAGCTGTGTTGTAAGTTGGACCCTCTAACGTATTTCTTTCCCTTACCGTTATGCCTCCGCGTAGGGCAACCCGGGCCTAGGAGGGCAAGGCAGCCGAGGGAGCTGCGAGTAGAGTACAGAGGGTTACGTGGGCACAGGCCCAATCATCACCTGGGGTGGTGCTTCATTCGGGGAGTTTTGCGACGTCACTAGCCCCAACAGAGTTTAGTACAGCGGCGGCAGTTCCTACTGCGGCCATGACATTTGAACCTTCAGTTCCACGACCGGGAACAGAGAATTTAGATTGCAAAGAGGCGACCCTGTTACTAGCTATAGATTTGGCTACCAGAGAGTATACCGATGTACCGCGAGTCTTGATGACTATCTAAGAAAGGGTTGTGCAAGAGTAATTCTTCAGTTAGGCCTGAGCATGGCCTGTGTACGGGCCTATGCGCAGCAGGCCAAGAAACGTAGAGATTTACGGGTTAACAAAGGGCGGCGAGAGAGGGCAGAGCAAGGTCCTTTAGTAACTTTCGGCGAGTCGCCTCACGGCCAGATTAGATATGCACCTCCGCGGTCGCAGTGGTCTTCCGCGATTTACGGGCGTTGAGTGCGAGAGTTGGTCGAACTCGAGCTTCCGGTTCACAGTCACACGAAGGTTCCGGCCTATCCGATTCGCTTTTCTCGGTGTTCACGCGTGTGGCAGCGCCATCTCGAGAATGTCGTCTTTTGGTTGGTACTTAGTGTACCTATGACCGTCAGGGTCTGATGTCGAAAGAGTGTCCTTGCGGGAGGACTTAGCCTTCAGGATCGGTGGGTAGTTCGTCATCTTCCTTAGCTATGCGCCCTACGGGGCAGGTTTGATTAGAACGACTAAGGGGAGTGAAGCAGTAGATATAGATAAATCCTTAACCCTCTAGAGATCAGTATGTGTGATAAGATGGGTATATCATAAGTGCTATGTTCTGATAGCGGTGTGTTAAAAATTGTGATTAGAAATCTTGGTTAGTTAACCAAGTAAGATTTGGGGGATAGAGAAGGTGTGAGCCTTAGAGTTTTATACGTAGAGACCTTAGAGGTAAGGCCATCTTGAGAAGGTGTAGTGTTATGTTTGATCCTTATCGGAGTGCATAGTGCACGTGATCTATGTTTGGGGATAAGTCCCTGAGTGGTGTGGAATGAAAGAGGGTAGTTGAGCTAAGAAGACCGCTAGGTTTTTCGTAACATGATTAGTGAGATTGTTCCGGATCGGGGAGCTAGTATTGTGCGCGTTGCCGGGTCGGGTTGAGGCCACATTGCGGGTCAACCCGCGGCATGTTTGGTGGTGGGGTCAGTTTGTGGTGGTCCCGCCTTGTGATAGGGTCACGAGGGTGTTAGGCTCAAGTTTAGTTAACCAGCATACGAGTTCGTGGATGCGTTTCAACCGATGGTCGGGCGATGGGGCAGCCATCGTGTTCGTCGGTCGGAGACCATTTACTCGGCTGTGTTGAGATATCGGAAAGGTTGTAAGGCTGCACGGGGTGCCTACCTTCACCTTATGACAGACAGTGGGGCCCAGGGTACGGCTGTTTTTGTTTCTGGAAGTTTTACCAGGCAGAGTTAAGAACTCAGGAGAGTCTCAGAATCGCATTCGCCCTCGGGCCAGTGTATGGATTTCAGGGGTAGTCGTGGGAATTGTTGTCTCCTGTGGAGGGAGCGTTTAAGCTACCATTTCAGTGTTCGGATGTCGCCTTTTGAAGCCTTGTAGGGGCGGGAGTGTAAGTTGCCGGTCGATTGGTTCGAGGTTGGCAAGGTTCAGATAGTTGGTTCAGGCTTGTTCCAGCAGACTATGGATAGGGTGAAGCTTGTCCAGAAGAGGTTCTGGCAACTCAGAAGAAATTGTACGGATAATCGGCGACGACGTTTAGAGTTCAGGTTGACGGTCGATCTTCTTGAAAGTACCACCCCGGTTAGGGTGTGGCGAGTTTTGGAAAACAGAGGAAACTTAGCCCGAGTTACTTTGGGCCTTTTTGAGTTCATAGGCCAGGCTGCCTATATGTTAGCGTTGCCGTCCGACTTAGGAGGCAGTACGTCCGGTCTTTCGTATTGTTATGTTCGGGAAAGTACCGGAAACCCATCCAGAGTGTTCCCAGTTAATGATGACCATGTTAGAGATAGTAACCCCGAGTCTTGAAAAGCGAAGATTTAAATGTGGTAAGAGTTCGGGTGTCGGCTGACGCCGGTGGCGTATAAAGAGGCGAGCCTACCACGGAACAGACCAACCGTGGCTCTCCGTATGGCGCCCCGAGAATACGGCCGTGAGGGCATGACTCGTGGATCGCAGCCGGTACCATTTGTTGGGTCGTCGGAGCAAGGCTCGCGACAAAGTGACAAAAGTGGTATCATTTTGGTGATGTTAGAGGTGTTTCCTCGTGGACTTGGATGTAAGCATCTTGCGCAAGTTGTTTCTGTGGCCAGGTGTGGCAGGTTTGTTCTCGTAAGTATAGTAGTGAAGACTATACTGGCGCACGTTTGTTTTGAGACTTGGAAGGAACATTCGGGACGAATGTTTCTAAGGAGGGGAGAATGTTATACCCCGTATTTCCAGAGTATGTACGTGGAGACGTACGTAGAAAAGTTTGAACTTTAAAGTTGGCTTGGCCGATTTTTATTTGTGCACAACACCCGATTAGAGTCGTTTTTCGACGAAATGTTTTACACGACTTGCGAAGGGAAAAATACGGCTATGACATTTTTATTTTTTGCGGATTTTTCCGAGAGACGTAACATTTTGGACCAACGAGAGGGTGACATGTGTCACCCTCAAGTGGGCGAATTGGTGGACGGTTTTAGCTAGCACGTTTTTGGCATTTTTGTTGCCAAAAATGTTTGGTCAATGTTGTGTAGATATTTTGTGTGGTAGATGAGAAAGTGGGACCCACAAGACACTTGTCCAAATCCACACCCTACACTTGCCTAGTACATGGCTTCATCTTGGCCATTGGTTGGCCAAGGGTTGGCCTATAAATACTTCCCTTGCTTGAAGGTTTTATTCATCCACCATATCTTTTCCAAGTCTTAGAAATCCTCCCCCTCCCTTGTTGGTGTTCTCGTCCCTCCCCCCCCTGGCCGAGAGCCCCTCCCCCTTGTGTGGCCTTGTGGCCGAGACTTCACCCCCCTCCTAGTGGTGTTGTTCTCGTATAATATACCCCCCTTTGTGGTGTAGAAATACTCTCAAAAGTATTGTTATAATGCCCAAATTACCTTAGCCGTATACCTTGTTGTATTCTAAGGTTATACCTATACGAAAATGCCCAGAAATACTATTATACTTCCGTCAGTCACAAAACCGAAACCCTAGGAAAATCTCCATAGTCCGTTGGAGTATTGTGTAGAAGTTGGTTAGAACTTCTAAGGGTGGTTTAGAGCGGGTTGGAGCGCTCGGAGTTGGAGCTAAACGATTGCCCAGGATCGACTTTAACTAGGATAATTATGGGCTTATCGAGGTAATTATCTTGTCCCTCTATTGTAATTGGAAATTACATATTGTTAGAATATATAGTTGAAGTATACTGTATATAGAACTGAACGTAGTTATCGGCAATGTCTTTTGACTTAAGCCTGAATAATACTTACGGCAATGTCTTGCGACTTAAGCTGAATTTAAAGAAGAATCTTGAACTGTAATTACATAGGGTATTACATGAGACTTGTGTAGTAGTACCGTGAGTAGGATTGTACTGTTAGGGTTAGACGTATAACCCCCGGTTGGCTTGATAGCCGACCTCGATGGAGGAGGAGATTTACGCTGTTGCGGGGAGGTCTTTGCGAATTTTCGGTAGAATGTTCTACGATAAGATCTATATGTTAATAAGCGCCTTGTGGCCTTATAGGTTGAAGTACTACGTGTGGCGCGATCTACTTGGCTTAAGGAGTAGCCGACGGTTGGAAGTACTTGAGCGTTTGCTATTAGTCGATACTCGTCGAGGTATGTGAACCTCTTCCTATCTCTTCTAGCATGATATGTGTGAACTATGTAGTATGCGGTGAGCATACGTGTGCTAAACGATTTGATTGGTTTAAAACATAAAGTGTTATAACGGCTTTATGGGAAGTTGGTTATAATAGCTTTATGTTGGTAAGAAAATACTTGTGGTCTTTAAAAGGTAACTGATTTGAACTATAACTGGCTTGTTATGTGTTAATAAAGAACTTGAAGTATTTCAAAAGATTTTTGAATCATTTTGAAAGAAGAAGTAATACTTGGTCTTTGAAAAACTTAAGAGTTATACTAGCTTTATGGGAAGTTAGGTATAACGGCTTAAGAATGTTTTACTGATTTCGGAAATCAGAATGTGTATCGACAAACCACTGCAGCGTTAATAAAAAGGAAATGATTGACTAATTAAGTATTATTAAAACCAGTAGAAACTTCCATCTGCATAGAAGCTAAGATGAGACAAAATGATATTTCCTAGATCACGGCTGCTGTAATAAGATTGTTATAAACAAGAATATCCTACTCACATATAAGACTTATGTTTCTCAGATTGTTTAAAAGAGAATTATATTCTTAAATGAATAAGACTATGAACTACGAAACCTTTCTAAAATAAGAAACGTGAACATTTGGAATTAGGCAAACTTGGACGTTTGGAAAATAATGTTGTTACTTGATTTTACAAAGGTAAGAGTTTTGGTTTTCTTAAAAGGACAGTCACTCTATTTTATACTACGGGTATTGTGTGACTTATGTGAAAGAAACAGATCTTTTAAAGATTTAATGTGTGAAGTACTTTGGGGATAGATACACGAACTTGTTAGTAGAAAGTACCTTGTGTGAATAACTTGATTGTATTGGTTTGTGATAGCCTTGTAATACTTTCTTGTTGATTTGATAAGTAAACATGTTAGGATGCTACGTGTGTTAGTATCTTGTGATGTTAGTGTAAAGGGGTTTTCCCTTCGACTGCGCTTAAAGTTGTTTGACTATCAGCCGTTATGTTGGTATTGTACCACTCACCTTGACTTGTGTTGGAGGTTAAGCCGCCTCCGACGCGGGTAGACTCAGCGGTCCGGGACCATGATTCGAGAATACCTCATGCGGGTCCAGGATCCATGCGAACTACGGAGTTCCGAGTTAGTGTCGCGGCCTTTATGGTCATGCGGTCTTTGTGGCCATGCGGAATGCGAGTCGGGGCGATGCGGGAGTAGCTACCCTCGATGCGGGGTTATACCTCATGCGGGCCTATGAGTTTGGCCTATGCGAGCTGCGGAGAGTTCAGGGCTAGACGCGCACATTTGATATGCGAGCGAGTGACCGCCTTTTATCATGTGACCAGCCTAGACAAATATCATGACACGCTTTGTGACCTTGTTGGTGCGTAGGTGTTAGTAGTCGGCTATGCCTTCGCATTACCTGTCTTCGTTTTATTAGGACACGGTGGGTCCCGGTGTTCATGTGTATTCCTTGGTGCTTGTATATCATAAATCGCCGGCGGTGAGGAAGGTATTCCACGGCACGATTGATGTTGTGGGCGTGAGACCCATTGTTAAAATTGAGTGATGACTTGAGGCGTGAGTCACGACTTGACATATTCGCTTATTTATGGTGAATCGTAGTTTGGTTATCATACATGTCTCTGCTTTGTATAGACTACTATGATTTCATTTCTGATTTATTTTGATTTCACATACTTGGTACTGTTATCGACCTCCTCCGGCCTGCGTTCATGCCGAGTAAAGGTACACGATCGTTGATCCTCGCTCTTAGGAGTCCGGTTCGGTAGCTTGGGAAAGCTCCGTTTCTCGGAGGCTTGTCTTCGTATAGTCCCCTGTTGTTGTAGGTGCTACATTCGGGGTATGACGGCCCTGTCCGTCGTTGTTGTCATATCATTCGTAGAGTGCAGTAATCTTGTTGTGGCAGGGTTTGTAAAAAGGATTAAACTGTTCATGTTGAAAAAGTTGTTATTTACATATATGCCGAAAGGCAAGTTTTTCTCAGATTATTGTTTCATATTTCATAATATGTCTTGTATCATTTTATGTTCCGCTGATTACTCTGATGTTGTATCACTAGGGTGCCCGGGGTAAGGCACCAGTCACGGGCCCGGAATCGGGTCGTGACATTTACCGCCCCACACTCCACCAATGAGAGGGTGCCAAGTGTCGCCCTCTCGTTGGTCCAACACGTTTCGTCTCTCGGAAAAATCCGCAAAAATTAAAATTGACATAGCCGGAATTTACCCTACGCGAGTTGTGTAAAACGTTTCGTCGAAAAACGACTCTAACCGGGTGTTGTGCACAAAAATAATTTCGGCCAAGCACTTTAAGCCACAAACTTTTCTACGTACGCCCCACGCATACTCGAAATACGGTATAACATTCTCCTCTCTAGAAACATTCGTCGAATGTTCCTTCTAAGTCTCAAACCAAGCGTGCGCCAAGATACTTCACTACTATACTTACCTGAACAATCCTGCCACAACTGGCCACAACAACACCTGCGCAAAATACTTACATCCAAGTCAACGAGGAAACACCTCTAACATCACAAATGCTCCTATCCAAGGGTCTAAAATATAATTCCTTCGCACTTTCTCCATACAAAAGAAATTGTCACATCTCTGCTCGCAATACATGCTCGCTTCTCCCTTTACTCGTCGTGATACCACTTTTGTCACTTTGCCGCGAGGTTCTAGTGTCACTCCGGCGACCTAACAAATGGTACCGGGCTGCATGCGATCCCTGAGGCTGTCGTACACTCGAACTCTTACCACATTTCGACATCGCTTGCTTTCCAAAACTCGGTTACTATCTCTAATGTGGTCATCATTAATCGAACACTGATGGATCTCGATACTTTCCTGATCATAACAATACGAAAGACCGGACATACTGCCTCCTAAGTCGGACGGCAAATGCTAACATATAGGCAACCTGGCCTATTCTTCACATGAACTCAAAAGGGCCCAAAGTAACTCGGGCTAAGTTCCCTCTGTTTTTCCAAAACTCGTCACACCCAACCCGGGGTGGTACTTTCAAGAAGACCGACCGTCAACCTGAACTCTAAGCGCCATCGCCGATTATCCGCACGATTTCTCTGAGCTGCCAGAACCTCTTCTAGACAAGCTTTACCCTATCCACAGTCTGCTGGAAAAAAAGCCTGAGCCAACCATTTGAATCTTGCCAACATCGAACCAATCGACCGGCGACTTACATCCTCCCCACAAGGCTTCATAAGGCGACATCCGAACACCGAAATGGTAGCTTAAACACTCCTCCACAGAGACAACAATCCTCACAACTACCCCGAAATCCACACACCGCCCGAGGCGAACGCGGTCGAGACTCACTGAGTTCTTAACCGCTTGGTAAAACTTCCAAACAAAACAGTACCACTGGCTCCACTGCGTCATAAGGTGAAGGTAGGCACCGTGCAGCCTTACAACCTTTCGATAAATCAACACCGCCGAGTAAACGGTCTTTGCTAGAAGACAAGATGGTGACCTCCCGGCCCGACCATCGGGTCGAACGATCCACGAACTCGCATAATCGGTTAACTAAACTTGGGCCTAACACCCTCATAACCCTAACCCCAAAGCGGGACCACCACAAACTGACCCCACCACCATACAGGCCGCGGGTTGACCCGCAACGTGGCCTCAACCCGACCCGGCAATGCGCAAGCCATTAGCTCCCCGAACCGGAAAACTCTCACTAATCACGTTACGAAAACCTAGCGGTCTTCTTAGCTCAACTACCCTCTTTCATTCCACACTACTTAGGGACTTATCCCACAAACATAGCTCACGTGCACTATGCACTCCTATAAGGGTCAAACATAAACATACGTCTTTTACTCGAGATGGCCTTACCTCTAAGGTCTTCACGTATAATGCTCTAAGGCTCACACCTTCTCTATCCCCCAAATCTTACTTGGTTAACTAACCAAGATTTCTAATTACAATTTACACAATGCTATCAGAATATAACACTTAAGGTATACTCACCCTATCACACATACTAATCCCTAGAGGGTTAAAGATCTATCTGTATTTACTGCTTCACTTCCCTAAGTCGTTCTAATCAAACCGCCTGCAGGCATAGCTAAGGGAGGTGACGAACTACCCACCGATCCTAAAGGCTGAGTCCTCCTACTAGGACACCCATTCGACACATGGCCCTGACGGCCGCCGGTAATACGAGCACCAACAAAAAGACGACGTTCTCCGGGATGACGTCTGTCACACTGTGAACCAGAAGCCCTGGAGTTCTGACCAACTCCTGCATACCGCGAACGTCCTGAATCCCGTGGAGGACCTCTCTGCACTGGTGGATGTGTAAATCTAATCCGCTGGTGAGGTGACTCGCCTCGAAAGTTACCAAAGGACCTTGCCGCTCGGCCTCTTCCTGCGTCGCCGTTAACCCGTTGATCTCTACGTTTCTTGGCCTGCTGTGCATAAGCCCGTACACAGGCCATGCTTAAGCCTAACTGAAGAATTACTCTTGTACAACCCTTTCTAAGATATTTATCAAGACTCGCGGTAGATCGGTATACTCTCTGGTAGCCAAATCCATAGTTAGTAACAGGGTCGCCTCTTCGCAATCTATATTCTCTGCTTCGGCCGTGGGCGAAGGTTCAAATGTCATGGCGCAGAGGAACCGCCGCCGTGCTAAACTCACTGGGTGGTGACGAGCATAACTCCGACGAAGCACCTAACTCGGTGATGGTTGGGCTGTGCCTCGTAACCTATGTACTCTACTCGCAGCTCCTCGCTGCCTTGCCTCACGGGCCGGGTTGCCTACGCGAAGGCATAACGGTGGAAAGAAATACGTGAGAGGGTCCAACTTACAACACGGCTCTAAGGCACGATCTCGAGTGAGAAGAATAGAAACCAATCCTAAATATCCTATAGCCTCACGATTATTGGTGTGGTGCACAACACCGATAATCAAGACTCATGGATACGGTGTGTAGACACTTTCCGAGGATTAATCGCTCCGATACCACTTTTGTCACGACCAACGGGCCCGTGGATCGTGCCTTACCGGGCACCTAGTGATACAACATCAGAGTAATCAGCGGAACATAAAACAATAACATGAAATAACAAGAAGTATGAAACGATAGTCTGAGAAAAATTGCCTTCGGCATGTATAGATCAACTTTAAAACCGACAGTTACATCCTATTACAACTCGCCACAACAAGATTACATGCACCTCTAAGAATGATATGACAACAACGACTAACAGGGCCGCCATACCACGAATGGCACCTACAACAACAGGACTATACCGCATAAGCCTCCGGAGAAACGGAGCTTCCCAAACACTGAACTGTGACCCTAAAAGCGCGGATCAACGACTGGTGTACCTTTACCTGCGGCATGAACGCACTTCGAAGGAGGTCAAGATAACAGTACCAAGTATGTGAATCGAAAATCGTAAATGAAATCATAGTAGTCTATATAAAGCAGGAGACATGTATGATAACCAAACTACGATTCCTGATAAATAGCGATCATGTCAAGTCGTGGACTCACGCCTCAAGTCATCACTCAAGTATAACAATGGGTCTCACGCCCAACATCAATCATGCCCGTGGCATACCTTCCTGCATGGCGATACATGATATAATCACACGAAGTACACATGAATACCGTGTCCGCTGTGTCATCATAAAACCGTCTGAGGTAAGTACGAAGGCATAGCCACTACTAAAACCCACCGTAAAAACAAGGTCGTAAATCAGATTACGAGATCTGTCTAGGCCGTCACATGATCAAAGCCGCCACTCGCGCGATATCTAATGCGCGTCTAGCCCTGGAACATCCCATAGCTCCGCATGGGCCACTCCAATGGCCCGCATGAGGTATTCCCCGCATCGAGGGTAGCTACTCCCCGGCAGCGTCCTGGACTCGCCGTCCGCATGGCCACAAAGACCGCATGACCACAAGTGCTGCAAACTAACCTGGAACTCTCGTAGCTCCGCATAGGCCATACAGACCTGCATAAGGTATTCTCGAATCATAGGTCACTAGACCGCTGAGTCTACCCGCGACGGAGGCGCCTTAACCCCGGAAACAAGTCAAGGTGAGTGGTATAATACCAACATAACGGCTGATCGTTAAACAACTTTAAGCGCAATCGAGGGAAAACCCCCTTTACACAAAACATCACAAGATACTAACACACGTAGCATCCTAGCATGTTTACTTATCAAATCAACAAGAAAGTATTACAAGGCTATCACAAACCAACACAATCAAGTTATACACACAAGGTACATTCTAATATATGATTAACAAGGCCGGGTATCTATTCCCAAAGTACTTCATACATTATCTTTTAAAAGATACGTTACGTTTACAAAAGTCACACAATACCCGTAGTATATGAAAATAGAGTGATTATCTTTTGAAGTAAATCAAAACACTTCTCTTCGTAAAATCAAGTAACAACATTCTTTTCCAAATGTTTCAGGTTTGCCTAATTTCAATTACTCAAGTTTCTCATTTTCGAAAGGTTTCGTAGTTCATAATTTTAATCACTTAATGATATAATTCTCCTTTAAAAGCAATTTGAGAAACATATGTCTGATACGTGAGTGGTTATTCTTGTTTATAACAATATTATTTAAGCAGCCATGATCTAGGAAATGTAACATCATTTTGTCTCATCTTAGTTTCTATGCAGAAGGAAGTTTACAGTTTTACTAATACATTATTAGTCAAAACATTTCCTTTATTAGCGCCATTGTGGTTTGTTCGATACTTATTCTGATTTCCGAAATAAGTAAAACATTATTGCTTTTAAAATCAAGTACTCATTACTCGCGAATGAGGTTTTACAACATTTTTAACAAAATGTTAATTACCAAGTAAAACAAGTTAAGTCTCTTATCTTTAAGATTAAGTCTCTTAACTTTTAAAATCAGTAAACCATTCTCTTTACCTCTCTTAAAACGTTATACCTAACTTCCCATAAAGCTAGTATAACTCTTCTTTATTATCACACATCAAGTCAGTTACCTTTTAAAACCACAAAGCATTTTACGTACGCGTCACGTACTACATAGTTATACACATATCATGCTAGAAAAGGTAGGATGAGGTTCACATACCTCGCGACGATTATCGACTAATAGCAAAACGCTCCAAGTACCTCAAACCGTCGGCTACTCCTTAAGCCAAGTAGATCGCGCCACGCATGGTACTTCAACCTATAAGGCCACAAGGCGCTTATTAACATCTAGGTCTAATCGTAGAACATTCTACAGAAAATTCGGCAGCACCTCCCCCCCGCAACCGCGTAAATCTCCTCATCTATCGAGGCCGGCTATCAAGCCAACCAGGGGGGGGTTATACATCTAACCGGACGTGTACAATTCTACTTCACAGTAATGCTACACAAGTCTCATCATGTCTGATCCTATGTAATTCTGATTCGATTCTCTTTCTTTATATTCAGGCTTAAGTCAAAAGACATTGCCGCAAAGCTAGGTTTAGTTCTATATATAGTATACTTCAACTATATAATCTTACAACATGTAATTTCCAATTACAATAGGGGGACAAGATAATTACCTCGATAAGCCCATAATTATCCAAGTATAAAGTCGATCCTGGGCAACGTTTAGCTCCAACTCCGTGCGCTCCAACCCGCTCCAAACCACCCTTAGAAGTTCTAACCAACTTCTACTTAATACTCCAACTAACTATGGAGATTTTCCTTAGGGTTTCGGTTTTGTGACTGAAGGGAAGTATAATAGTATTTCTGGGCTTTTCGTATAAGTATAACCTTGGAATACTACAAGGTATAAGGGCCAAGGTATTTTGGGTATAGTAACAATACTTTTGAGAGTATTTCTACCAAGGTGGGGGTGTATTTATACGAGACAACACCACAAGGGGGGGTGTATACCCCTCGGCCAACCCCACTTAGGAGGGTACTCGGCCAGGGGAGGGCTCTCGGCAAGGGCCTCACCAGGGGAGGGGTGTTGGACGAACACCACAAGAGAGGGGGAAGGGATTTTAGACTTAGCACAATTTTTGGATGAAGAAGTTCATCAAAGGGGAGGGGTATTTATAGGTCAAGCCATGGCTAACCAATGGCCAAGATCAAGCCAAGTGTGGTGCAAGTGTAGGGCCAAGATCATGCCAAGTGCACCTTATCCATCTACCACAAAATATCCTACCTATGTCACGACCCGATCCCGGGCCCGTGACTGGTGCCTTACCCCGGGCACCCTAGTGATACTACATCAGAGAAAACCAGCGGAAATAAAAACTTAAACATGAACATGAGACAAGATAATAAAACAGGCCAACCAAACGGTTACCTTCCAATAAAATATATATAAACAACTCTTTCAAAACGAACAGTTTAATCCTTTTTACAAAACCACCGATTACTCTGCACCTCTAAGATTTACAACTATGACGGACAGGGCCGCCATACCCCGAATGTACAAGAACCTACAACTCAGGGAACACATACAAAAGATAAGCCTCAGGAACTGAGCTTCCCAATGCGCTGAAAGGTGATCCTAAGAGCGGGATCGGCGACGATGTACTTACTGCGGCGTGACGCGGCCGAAGGAGGTCGATAACAGTACCAAGTATGTGAAGCGTAAATCACGTAAATGAAATCATAATAGTCTATATAAAGCAAGAGACATGTATGATGACCAAGCTACAGTACATAACATATAACTAGTTACATCAAGTCAGGGACTCACGCCCTCCAAATTATCACTCGTGCCCGTGGAATTTCTTCCTCACCGCCTAGCTTTATGATATGTGATGCCAAGGAGTATACATGAACACCGTGTCCCACCGTGTCATAAAAACCGTATAGGACAAGTATAACTACCAGATCCGACCGCATCAATAATATAATGCAACCAAAACACGGCCGTCACGGGGCAAGTGCGAGCCGACTAGGATACCAAGGCCGGTCACGTAGTCGGCGGGGCAAGTCTGGCTGACCACGGGGACGAGCCGTATCACGAGACCGTCACTACACCGAACGGGGCAAGTCGCGGTGACTACCGGGTACCAAGGCCGAATCGGTCATGAGGCAGGGGCAAGTACGAGCCGACCACCGTGGACCAAGGCGAACAAGAAGAAACCTCATGGAAAGCTAGTCCATAAAAATAACAATTCTTGCACAACCAAGGCTATCATCACAAGCATAAGCAAGCTACGCAACAACAAGCATAGGCAAGTTACACAACACAAGCATAGGCAAGTTACACAACAACCGGTATAGGCAAGTTACACAACACTGCATAGGCAAGTTACACAACAACCAAGATAGGCAAGTTACACAACACAAGCTACTTTCATTTTATGCCAAAGTCCGGTTTTAACCCTAAAGTACTACGACGTTAAATTCCTTTTAAAGAGATCCATTCCTTTTATAAAAGTCACCCGATGTCCGTAGTATAAAAATAGAGTGACGAACATTGTTAAGTAAACAAAATGTTTTCCTTTGTAAAAATCAAGTAACAACCTTATTTTCCAAACGCTCAAGTTTGCCTAATTTCAAATGCTCAAGTTTCTCATTTTAGAAAAGGTCTCTTAGTTCATAGTTTTAATCCTTTAAAACATAATTCTCCTTTAATGATTTGAGAAACATATGCCTTATATGTGAGTAGGTTATTCTTGTTTATAATCGATCTTATTAAGCAGCCATGATCTAGGATATGTAATATCATTTTGTCTCATCTTAGCTTCTATGCGGATGGAGGTTTCTCTTGGTTTTAATACGATACATCATTATTCAATACATTTTCCTTTATTACGCCGATGGTGCTGTCGATACACATTCGATTTCAAATCAAGAAAACATTATCCCTTTAAATAAAACCAAGTACTCATTACTCACGAATGAGGTTTCACACAAACATTCACATTAAACAAATAAATTAAGTCTCTTATCTTATAAGATCAAGTCTCTTAACTTCTAACATCAGTAAACCATTTTCTTTACCTCTCTTAAGACATTATACCTAACTCCCCATAAAGCTAGTATAACTCTTTTTAAAACCTTTAAAACCAAGTGTTACTCTCCTTCAAAACGATTTATAAATCTTTTGAAATACATCAAGTTCTTTATTATAACTAGCCAGTTATAATTCACATCAGTTACCTTTTAAAACCACAAAGTATTTTCTTACCTACATAAAGCTGTTATAACCAACTTCCCATAAAGCCGTTATAACACTTTATGTTTTAAAAACAATCAAACACGCTTAACACGTACGCGTCTACCGTACTACATAGTTCACACATATCATGCTATAAGAGATAGGAAGAGGTTCACATACCTCGCGACGAGTGCCGACTAATAGCAAAACGCTCCAAGTACTTCAAACCGTCGGCTACTCCTTAAGCCACGTAGATCGCACCACACGTAGTACTTCAACCTATAAGGCCACAAGGCGCTTATTAACATCGTTCCATATTCTACAGAAAATTCGGCAGCACCTCCCCCCCCCGCAACAGCGTTAATCTCCTCCTTTACCGAGGCCGGCTACCAAGCCAACCAGGGGGGGGGGTTTGCACGTCTAACCGGACGTGTACAATTTACTCACAGAATCTTACACAAGTCTCATGTCTGATCCCATGTAATTACGATTCGGTTCTCTTATTTAAATTCAGGCTTAAGTCGCAAGACATTGCCGTAAGTATTATTCAGGCTTAAGTCAAAAGACATTGCCGCACAGCTATGTTCAATTCTATATATAGTATACTTTAACTATATACTCCTACAACATGTAATTTCCAATTACAACAGAAGGTCAAGAATGTTTACCTCGATAAGCCCAAAATTATCCGAGTTTATATGTCGATCCTGAGCAAGGTTTAGCTCCTACTCCGAGTGCTCCAATCCGCTCCAAACAACCCTTAGAAGTTCTAACCAACTTCTACTTATAACTTCAACTACGGGTGAAGATTTACTTAGGGTTTCGTTTTAGCGTCGAGGAAAGTATAATGGTATTTTCTGGGCTAGTATAAGTGTAACCTTGGGAATACTACAAGGTATTTGGGGCCAAGGTATTTGGACATTATAACAATACTAGGAGAGTATTTCTATACCACTACAAGGGGTATTTATACGAGACAACTAGGCTAGGGGGGGGGGTACCCCACGGCTAACCACTACAACGGGGGAGGGGGAAACTCTCGGCCAAAGGCCACTAGGAGGGGGAGGGGGAGAGGCTTTGGACGAGAACTACAAGAGGGAGGAGTATTTTGAGACTTAGGTAGATTGCTCAATTTTTGGATGAAGAAAGTTCATCAACTAAGGGTATTTATAGGTCAAGTGAAGGCCAACCAATGGCAAGATGGTGCCAAGTGCAAGGCAAGTGTAAGGCCAAGATTAAGCCATGTGCAACCTTATCCATCTACACAAAATATCCTACCTAACCCTTGACCAAAATTGGGCAACAAAACGTGCAAGAATGGCCAATTGCGTCAACCTCTTCCAATGTGAGGTGACACATGTCACCCTCCGTTGGTCCAAAATGTTACGCCTCTCGGAAAAATCCGCAAAAAATTATAAATGACAAAGCCGAATTTTCCCTACGAAAGTCAGGGAAACGTTTCGCCTAAAACGACTCTAACCGGTGTTGTGTACAAATTTCGAATCTATGCCTACTTTAAGGCTCAAATTGTATACGCACGCCTCACGCATACTCTGGAAATACGGGTATAACATTCTCCTCCTTAGAAACATTCGTCCGAATGTTCCTTCTCGAGACAGATAACGATAGAGTTCTTCTAAAAGTTGCCAACGCCACAACCGCCACGAAACACCGCGTAAATACTTACATCCAAGTCCACGAGGAAACACCTCTAACATCACAAACTTTTGTCACCTTGCCGCGAGGTTCTAGTGTCACTCCGGTGACCCAACAAATGGTACCGGACAGCATGCGATTCATGAGGTCTAAAATATACATCCTTCGCACCTTCTCCCGTCACAAGAAATGATCATATCTATGCTCGCAATACATGCTCGCCTTTACCCTTACTCGTCGTACTCTTCTCGAACACTTGAACTCTTCTAGTATAATGCCACACTTTAGTCAACGCTCGTTTCCAACCCTTGGAGCCACTACCTCCAAACTTGGTCATCTTACTAGCTTCACTTCTTTACTAAGGCCATTCCCGGCCTTCACGAACCGATTCTGGTCGAACATACCCACGAACTCATACGATGGTCATCTAAACTGGGCCTAGCACCTCGTGACTTACCACCGGCGGGACCACCCAGCTGACCCCACTTTGAAACCGGCGCGGGTTGGCCCTCAACATGGCCCCAACCCGATCCACTAACGCATCACGCCTTGTTCCCAGACCGGAACAATCTTACCTCAACAGTCATGAAAGCTACCACTTCCATTTAACACTACTCAAGGAAATTATCACACAACACATTCTAGGCATAAATGTATTCGACAAGGATCACTTGCAAAATCTGGTACTCAAGACGACCTTACATCTAAGGTCTCAACATGAAATATTCTAAAGTTCACACTTTCCATGCCCCCATACAAATCCTTTCAATCTAGCCAAGCTTTCTAACTCATAACCATCATAACTCTATCCGAACGTAGCACAAAATAATAAGGTCATCATCTAATGCATACAAATCTTTAAAGGGTTAAGGATATACCTGAAAATAGGCGGTTCAAAGGAACGCTAAAACTGGGAACTTCCACCGCGACCTCTAGGGCTGTATGTAACATCTGCTGGCTATGGAAGGTGAAGAACCGCAATCGCTCTAGTAGTCCATGCTATCTCGCCACTACCGCAGTCGGACGATCTCTTGCCGGATGGCCTGTTGGCGTAAAAATAACAATCCCCGAGTTAGTACGACACTCTCCTTTATGAAGCTTTCCACAACGACCACACTGAGACAAGGGCAACCTCATCCGGCGAGCATTCCTGCTCCCCTGAAAATCTGAAACCTGGGTGCCCTGACCTGCTCCTGAATATCTCGAAGGTCCCGGTGTGGAGGACTACTCATCTTGGTGGGCGCATAATCGGCTCTTCTTGAGGCGGTCCGCCTCGAAAGTCACCAAAGGACCTGCTGCTCGGCCTCTTCTGCGACCACAGTCATTCCGTCGATTTATCCTCTCCTCACATCCGGTCATAAGCTGCGTGCTGGCAATGTCCATGCCCGGTGAAGAGCTACACCGAACAACTCGGCTAGGTGATCATCGAGCCTGTAACAAATCGGTGCACTCGATCCTCCATACTAGCTACCAACGCGGACGTCGGGCCAATGAGTCGAACTCCACATTGTACTCCCGAATCAGACGCGGCTCGTCGTAACACCAAAAATCATGCCCGAGCCCTCTCATCGTGGAGGCAAGAAATGTGCAAGAAAGGCCTCGAGAACTCGTCCCATAAAGCCGGAAGTGCATGCTCTCCCGGACAGCTCCCACGAATCAAACTACGATCATGCGGTATCACGCACGGTGATGCGAACCTAGGACCACCGACTGGTCTCCGATGCCTTGATCACTCTCGTGATCCGTCAGAATCGCTTGATAAACTCCTGCGGATCATCCTCGTGCCTCGACCCATAAAACTCGCGGCCTACAACTCGAGAAAATCCCGTAGCCTCGAACTATCTCGATCTAGGGTGAACCATCTGGTGCTCTTTGGGCCGCTGCGTCGGCTATCCTCAAGTCCGACACAACCCCGGCCATTAATCGGGCCCACTTGTAACTCATCTCCTCTCGCATCGGTGCGGATGGAGGCTCAGTCTTGTGGTCTCGCATTTGCTCTACTCGCGACTCCTCTGTTGCCTTGCCGCCGGCGGGTTGCCTTACGCGAGGCATAATCGTAAAAACGGCACGTCGGAGGTCCAATCTTATCACACGGCTTTAAGGCACGATCTCGTAATGAGAAGAATGGAAACTAATCCTAAATGTCTGCGACCTCTCGATTATAGATGTGGTGCACAACATCGATAATCAAGACTACTAGACACGATGCATGTAGACACTTTCCGAGGACTAATCGCTTCGATACCACTTTTGTCACGACCCGATCCGGGCGTGATCGTGCCTACCGGGCACCCTAGTGATACTACATCAGAGAAAACCAGCTGAAATAAAAACTTACACATGAACATGAGACAAGATAATAAAACAGGCCAACCAAACGGTTACCTTCCAATAAAATATATATAACCAACTCTTTCAAAACGAACAGTTTAATCCTTTTTACAAAACCACCTTGCCATTACTCTGCACCTCTAAGATTTACAACAACTATGACGGACAGTGGCCCGCCATACCACAATGTACAAGAACCTACAACTCGTGGAACACATACAAAAAGATAAGCCTCAGGAACGGAGCTTCCCAATGCTGAAAGGTGATCCTAAGGCGGGGATCGACGTACGATGTACTTCTACTGCGGCATGACGCGGCCTCAAGGAGGTCGATAACAGTACCAAGTATGTGAAACTGTAAATAATGTAAATGAAATCATAATAGTCTATATAAAGCAGGAGACATGTATGATGACCAAGCTACAGTACATAACATATAACTAGTTACATCAAGTCAGGGACTCACGCCCTCCAAATTATCACTCGTGCCCGTGGAATTTCTTCCTCACCGCCGTGATTTATGATATGTGATGCAAGGAGTATACATGAACACGTGTCCCACGTGTCATAAAAACCGTATAGGACAAGTATAACTACCAGATCCGACCGTACCAATAATATAATGCAACCAAAACACGGCGGCCGTCGGGCAAGTGCGAGAGCCGACTCCGGATACCAAGGCGGTCACGTAGTGGCAAGGCAAGTACTGGTGACCACTGGGGACCAAGGCGTATCACGAGACTTCGTCACTACTGTTGAGCAGGGCAAGTCAGGGTCGACTCACGGTACCAAGGCGAATCAGTCATGAGGCGGCAAGTACGAGCCGACCACCGGGGACAAGGCCGAACAGAAGAAACCTCATGGAAAGCTAGTCCATAAAAATAACAATTCTTGCACAACCAAGGCTATCATCACAAGCATAAGCAAGCTACGCAACAACAAGCATAGGCAAGTTACACAACACAAGCATAGGCAAGTTACACAACAACCAAGATAGGCAAGTTACACAACACGGGCATAGGCAAGTTACACAACAACCAAGATAGGCAAGTTACACAACACAAGCTACTTTCATTTTATGCCAAAGTCGGGTTTTAACTCCAAAGTACTACGACGTTAAATTCCTTTTAAAGAGATCCATTCCTTTTATAAAAGTCACCCGATGTCCGTAGTATAAAAATAGAGTGTGAACATTGTTAAGTAAACAAAATGTTTTCCTTTGTAAAAATCAAGTAACAACCTTATTTTCCAAACGCTCAAGTTTGCCTAATTTCAAATGCTCAAGTTTCTCATTTTAGAAAAGGTCTCTTAGTTCATAGTTTTAATCCTTTAAAACATAATTCTCCTTTAATGATTTGAGAAACATATGCCTTATATGTGAGTAGGTTATTCTTGTTTATAATCGATCTTATTAAGCAGCCATGATCTAGGATATGTAATATCATTTTGTCTCATCTTAGCTTCTATGCGGATGGAGGTTTCTCTGGTTTTTACTACGATACATCATTATTCAATACATTTTCCTTTATTACGCTGCAGTGGTCTGTCGATACACATTCTGATTTCCGAAATCAGTAAAACATTATCCCTTTAAATAAAACCAAGTACTCATTACTCACGAATGAGGTTTCACACAAACATTCACATTAAACAAATAAGTTAAGTCTCTTATCTTATAAGATCAAGTCTCTTAACTTCTAACATCAGTAAACCATTTTCTTTACCTCTCTTAAGACATTATACCTAACTCCCCATAAAGCTAGTATAACTCCTTTTAAAACCTTTAAAACCAAGTGTTACTCTCCCTTCAAAACGATTTATAAATCTTTTGAAATACATCAAGTTCTTTATTATAACTAGCCAGTTATAATTCACATCAGTTACCTTTTAAAACCACAAAGTATTTTCTTACCTACATAAAGCTGTTATAACCAACTTCCCATAAAGCCGTTATAACACTTTATGTTTTAAAAACAATCAAACACAGTTAACACATGTACGTCTACCGTACTACATAGTTCACACATATCATGCTATAAGAGATAGGAAGAGGTTCACATACCTCGCGACGAGTGCCGACTAATAGCAAAACGCTCCAAGTACTTCAAACCGTCGGCTACTCCTTAAGCCACGTAGATCGCACCACACGTAGTACTTCAACCTATAAGGCCACAAGGCGCTTATTAACATCGTTCCATATTCTACAGAAAATTCGGCAGCACCTCCCCCCCCCGCAACAGCGTTAATCTCCTCCTTTACCGAGGCCGGCTACCAAGCCAACCAGGGGGGGGGTTTGCACGTCTAACCGGACGTGTACAATTTACTCACAGAATACTACACAAGTCTACTGTAATACAGTCCTATGTAATTACAGTTCAGTTCTCTTATTTAAATTCAGGCTTAAGTCGCAAGACATTGCCGTAAGTATTATTCAGGCTTAAGTCAAAAGACATTGCCGCACAGCTATGTTCAATTCTATATATAGTATACTTTAACTATATACTCCTACAACATGTAATTTCCAATTACAACAGAAGGTCAAGAATGTTTACCTCGATAAGCCCAAAATTATCCGAGTTTATATGTCGATCCTGAGCAAGGTTTAGCTCCTACTCCGAGTGCTCCAATCCGCTCCAAACAACCCTTAGAAGTTCTAACCAACTTCTACTTATAACTTCAACTACGGGTGAAGATTTACTTAGGGTTTCGTTTTAGCGACTGAGGGAAAGTATAATGGTATTTTCTGGGCTAGTATAAGTGTAACCTTGGGAATACTACAAGGTATTTGGGGCCAAGGTATTTGGACATTATAACAATACTAGGAGAGTATTTCTATACCACTACAAGGGGTATTTATACGAGACAACTAGGCTGGGGAACCCCACTAACCACTACAAAGGGGAGGAAACTCTCGGCCAAAGGCCACTAGGAGGGAGGGAGAGGCTTTGGACTAGAACTACAAGAGGGAGGAGTATTTTGAGACTTAGGTAGATTGCTCAATTTTGGATGAAGAAAGTTCATCAACTAAGGGGTATTTATAGGTCAAGTGAAGGCCAACCAATGGCCAAGATGGTGCCAAGTGCAAGGCACGTGTAAGGCCAAGATTAAGCCATGTGCAACCTTATCCATCTACACAAAAATATCCTACCTAACCCTTGACCAAAATTGGGCAACAAAACGTGCCAAGAATGGCCAATTGTCGCCCAACCTCTTCCAATGTGAGGTGACACATGTCACCTCCCGTTGGTCCAAAATGTTACGTCTCGGAAAAATCCGCAAAAATTATAAATGACAAAGCGGAATTTTCCTACGAAAGTCGTGAAACGTTTCGACTAAAAACGACTCTAACCGGGTGTTGTGTACAAATTTCGAATCTATGCCTACTTTAAGGCTCAAATTGTATACGTACGCCCTCACGTACATACTCTGGAAATACGGGGTATAACAACCTACTACTTGACAAAAATGTCAAGGAATTCGTCCCCCTTTACCGCCCCACACTCCACCAATGAGAGGGTGCCAAGTGTCGCCCTCTCGTTGGTCCAACACGTTTCGTCTCTCGGAAAAATCCGCAAAAATTAAAAATGACATAGCCGGAATTTACCCTACGCGAGTTGTGTAAAACGTTTCGTCGAAAAACGACTCTAACCGGGTGTTGTGCACAAAAATAATTTCGGCCAAGCACTTTAAGGCATAAACTTTTCTACGTACGTCCTTACGTACATACTCTGGAAATACGGGGTATAACAACCTACAACTCAGGGAAACATACCAAAAGATAAGCCTCCGGAGAAACGGGGCTTCCCAATACGCTGAACTGTGATCCTATGAGCGAGGATCAACAACTGGTGTACCTCTACCTGCGGCATGAACGCAGCTTCAAGGAGGTCGATAACAGTACCAAGTATGTGAAAATCGAAAATGAAATCATAATAGTCTATATAAAACAGAAGACATATATGATAACAAAACTACAGTTCACAACATAAAAGTAGTCATATCAAGTCAGGGACTCACGCCCTCAAGGTCATCCCTCATGCCCGTGGAACTCCTTCCTCAGTGGCGATCTAGGTATAAGTCATGTGATACGTGTAGCATGTCTCGGCCCATCTCATGGACTCGAGGTGAAATCGTATCGAATACATTCCCGGTCCATCTCATGGACTCGGTATCAAATCAGGTGGTATACATTCCCGGTTCATCCCATGAACGCGGTGTCGCATGAAATACATTCCCGGTCCATCTCATGGACTCGGTATCGTGTGAAATACATTCCCGATTCATCCCATGAACGCGGTGTCGTGTGGAATACATTCCCGGTTCATCCCATGAACGCGGTGTCGAGTGAAATACATTCCCGGTTCATCCCATGAACGCGGTGTCGAGTGAAATACATTCCCGGTTCATCCCATGAACGCGGTGTCGAGTGAAATACATTCCCGGTTCATCCCATGAACGCGGTGTCGTGTGAAATACATTCCCGGTTCATCCCATGAACGCGGTGTCGTGTGATCATAACATTTAAACGCTCTTTTAAGACAGATTAAGGTAATACCATATGTTCCTTTTAAAACAACTAAGGTAACATTATGCCCTTCTTTTTAAACCAAAACACTTTCCTTCTTAAAGTCAAGTAACAACATTCTTTTCCAAAAGTTCAAGTTTGCCTAATTTCAAATATTCACATTTCTTATTTTCGAAAGGTTTCATAGTTCATAGTCTTAATCTTTTAATAACATAATTCTCCTTTTAAAACAGTTGAGTAATATATGCCTTATGTGTGAGTAGGTTATTCTTGTTTATAACAATCTTATTAAAGCAGCCATGATCTAGGAAATGTAATATCATTTTGTCTCATCTTAGCTTCTATGCAGATGGAGGTTTCTACTGGTTTTAATAATACTTAATTAGTCAATACATTTCCCTTTATTAACGCTGCAGTGGTTTGTTCGATACTTATTCTGATTTCCGAAATCAGTAAAACATTTATTCCTTTTAAAAACCAAGTACTCATTACTTACGAATGAGGTTTCACACTTTTTAACAAAATTCATATTAATATGATTACGTCAAGTCTCTTATCTTTTAAGATCAAGTCTCTTAACTTCTAAAATCAGTAAACCATTCTTTTTACCTCTCTTAAGTCGTTATACCTAACTTCCCATAAAGCTAATATAACTCTTAAGCTTTTAAAACCAAGTATTACTCTTCTTTCAAAAACGATTCTTAATTCTTTTGAAATACTTCAAGATTCTTATTATTAGACTCAAGTCAAAAGACATGTGATAAAACCACGTTCAGTTAACACACGTACGTCTACCGTACTATATATATTCTTTTAAAATATCATGCTCAAGAGGATAGGAAGAATCACATACCTCGCGACGATTATCGACTATTAGCAAATAGCTCCAAAGTACTGTAATCCTGTTAGCCTTTTCCACCCTTCGAGTAGAATACGCTACGCGATCTTGACCTATAACGGTCATACAAGTCTATCAACGTCTAGACTACTCTGTAAAATAATTCTAGATACAGATTCCTTTATTCTACGGAAAATTGGGCAGCACTTCCCTACCCGCCAAACTACACAAGTCTACTGTAAATACAGTCCTATGTAAGTACAGTTCAGTCTTCTTCTTTAATATTCTTCTGATGTGATTTCCATTCAATTCTCTTCTTTAATACCATCCTTATATACGTCTTATACTCATTTCTATACTACTATAGTATGTAATTTCCAATTACGATAGAAGGACAGTAGTATTTACCTCGATAAGCCCAAAATTATCCAAGTTTTAATGTCGATCCTGAGCAACGTTTAGCTCCTCAGGCCTCGACCCGTAGAACTCTGGCGGGCTACAATTCAGAAAGTCCCGTAACCTCAAACTATCCGATCTCGGGTGAACCATGAGTACTACTGGAACTGCTGCGCCTAGCCTATCCTCGTGCCTTGCCACTATCCTGGCCAATAATTGGGCCATCTATTTGTACCCCAACTCCTCTGCTCCAGGTTGTGGGACTGGAGGCTCAGGTATTGTGGTCTCAGCAGCCACTGCTGCGGCTCTAAACTTCTTTGGGGTGGCGGCGCAAAACTCGCCGTCTGAAGCACTATCTCAGGTAATGTCCGGGCCTGCGCCCTCGTACTCCTCTGTATCATACTAGCAGCCCCCTCGACTGTCTTGCCCACCTGGGCCCGGGTTGCCTTGCGCGGAGGCATAACTGGTAAAAACGAAATACGTCAGAGGGGTCCAACTTATAACACAGCTCTAAGGCACGATCTCAGAATGAGAAGAATGGAAACCAATCCTAAATGTCCTGCAGCCTCCTGATTATAGATGTGGTGCACAACACATCGATAATCAAGACTCTACTAGACGATGCGTAGACACTTTCGAGGATTAATCGCTCCGATACCACTTTTGTCACGACCCGTTCAGGGGATCGTGCCTTACCCGGCACCTGCGATCATACATCAGAGAAATCAGCGGAATATAAAACATACAGATATGAAACAAGAGATAAGATAATAAAACAGGCCAACCAAAACGGTTGCCTTCTTGCATATATACAGAAATTTTTGAACAGTTACATCCTTTACAACCCTGCCCACAACAGTACTACAGACCTCTAAGAATGTAACAACAACTATGACGGGACAGGGCCCCGCCATACCCCTGAATGTACAAGAACCTACAACTCAGGGAAACATACCAAAAGATAAGCCTCCGGAGAAACGGGGCTTCCCAATACGCTGAACTGTGATCCTATGAGCGAGGATCAACAACCGGTGTACCTCTACCTGCGGCATGAACGCAGCCCCCCGAAGGAGGTCAGTACAACAGGTACCAAGTATGTGAAACTGAAAATACTGAAAATGAAATCATAATAGTCTATATAAAACAGAAGACATATATGATAACAAAACTACAGTTCACAGCATAAAAGTAGTCATGTCAAGTCAGGGACTCACGCCCTCAAGGTCATCCCTCATGCCCGTGGAACTCCTTCCTCACCGTGATCTAGGTATAAGTCATGTGATACGTGTAGCATGTCTCGGCCCATCTCATGGACTCGAGGTGAAATCGTATGGAATACATTCCCGGTCCATCTCATGGACTCGGTATCAAATCAGGTGGTATACATTCCCGGTTCATCCCATGAACGCGGTGTCGCATGAAATACATTCCCGGTCCATCTCATGGACTCGGTATCGTGTGAAATACATTCCCGGTTCATCCCATGAACGCGGTGTCGTGTGGAATACATTCCCGGTTCATCCCATGAACGCGGTGTCGAGTGAAATACATTCCCGGTTCATCCCATGAACGCGGTGTCGAGTGAAATACATTCCCGGTTCATCCCATGAACGCGGTGTTGAGTGAAATACATTCCCGATTCATCCCATGAACGCGGTGTCAAATCAGGTGGAATACATTCCCGGTTCATCCCATGAACGCAGTGTCGTGTGAAATACATTCCCGGTTCATCCCATGAACGCGGTGTCGTGTGATCATAACATTTAAACGCTCTTTTAAGACAGATTAAGGTAATACCATATGTTCCTTTTAAAACAACTAAGGTAACATTATGCCCTTCTTTTTAAACCAAAACATTTTCCTTCTTAAAGTCAAGTAACAACATTCTTTTCCAAAAGTTCAAGTTTGCCTAATTTCAAATATTCACATTTCTTATTTTCGAAAGGTTTCATAGTTCATAGTCTTAATCTTTTAATAACATAATTCTCCTTTTAAAACAGTTGAGTAATATATGTCTTATGTGTGAGTAGGTTATTATTGTTTATAACAATCTTATTAAAGCAGCCATGATCTAGGAAATGTAATATCATTTTGTCTCATCTTAGCTTCTATGCAGATGGAGGTTTCTACTGGTTTTAATAATACTTAATTAGTCAATACATTTCCCTTTATTAACGCTGCAGTGGTTTGTTCGATACTTATTCTGATTTCCGAAATCAGTAAAACATTTATTCCTTAAAAACCAAGTACTCATTACTCACGAATGAGGTTTCACACTTTTTAACAAAATTCATATTAATATGATTACGTCAAGTCTCTTATCTTTTAAGATCAAGTCTCTTAACTTCTAAAATCAGTAAACCATTCTTTTTACCTCTCTTAAGTCGTTATACCTAACTTCCCATAAAGCTAGTATAACTCTTAAGCTTTTAAAACCAAGTATTACTCTTCTTTCAAAAACGATTCTTAATTCTTTTGAAATACTTCAAGATTCTTATTATTAGACTCAAGTCAAAAGACATCGCAGTAAAACCACGTTCAGTTAACACACGTACGTCTACCGTACTATATATATTCTTTTAAAATATCATGCTCAAGAGGATAGGAAGAATCACATACCTCGCGACGATTATCGACTATTAGCAAATAGCTCCAAAGTACTGTAATCCTATTAGCCTTTTCCACCCTTCGAGTAGAATACGCTACCCGCAGTACTTCAACCTATAACGGTCATACAAGTCTATCAACATCTAGACTACTTTGTAAAATAATTCTAGATACAGATTCCTTTATTCTACGGAAAATTGGGCAGCACTTCCCTACCCGCCAAACTACACAAGTCTCATCAGATACACATGTAAATCTGATTCGGTCTTCTTCTTTAATATTCTTCTGATGTGATTTCCATTCAATTCTCAACTTTAATACCATCCTTATATACGTCTTATACTCATTTCTATACTACTACAGTATGTAATTTCCAATTACAATAGAAGGACAGTAGTATTTACCTCGATAAGCCCAAAATTATCCAAGTTTTAATGTCGATCCTGAGCAACGTTTAGCTCCTATTCTGAACGCTCCAACCCGCTCCAAAAAACCCTTAGAAGTTCTACACAACTTCTACTTAACACTTCAACCGACTATGAAGATTTTCCTTAGGGTTTCGTTTTTGTGACTGAAGGGAAGTATAATAGTATTTCTGGGCTTTTAGTATAGGTGTAACCTTGGAATACTACAAGGTATTTGGGCCAAGGTATTTTGGAATAGTAACAATACTTGGAGAATACTTTTCTACCAAGGGGGGGGGGTATTTTACGAAAACAACTAGGCAAAGGGTTCGCCGAGGCTCTCGAGGAGGGGAGGGGAGGCTTTGGACTAAATCTACACAAAGGGGAGGGAGTATTTTCCTTGGAATTTCACAAGTGTGGATGAAGAATAAGTCTTGCATTGGAGGGGTATTTATAGGCCAATCAATGGCCAAGATTTAGACAAGTGGTGGGCAAGTGTAGGGTGTGGATTTGGACAAGTGTAAGTGGGTCCCACTTGCTCATCAACTACACAAAATATCCTACCAACCATTGACCGAATGTTTTAGGCAAAATAAATGAAAAAAACGTGCACCAACTCCCCTAGCTTTGCCGTCCACTTGAGGGACAAGTGTCACCCTCTCGTTGGTCCAAAATATTTCATCTCTCAGAAAAATCCGCAAAAATAATAAATGACATAGCCGTATTTTTCCCTTCGCAAAGTTTGGAAAATGTTTCGTCGGAAAACAATTCTTTTTGGTAGTTGTGCACAAATATTTCGACCCTTGCCTACATAAGGCTAAACACTTTTGTACGTACGCCCTCACGTACATACTCTGGAAATACGGGGTATAACATATAACGTCTTGGGGGTTTACCCCTCATTTATACTCTTACCCTGAAGCAGGTGGTATAACGTCTTGGGGGTTTACCCCTCATTTATACTCTTACCCTGGAGAAGGTGGTATAACGTCTTGGGGGTTTACCCCTTATTTATACTCTTACCCTAACTCAACCGGCCATCATACATAACATAAGTCAGGTTGGAGAATAGGCCAGGTTGCCTATAAGTTAGCATTGCCGTCCGACTTAGGGGGCAGTACGTCCGGTCTTTCATGTTGCTATGTTCGGAAAAGTATTGGAGATCCATCCAGAGTATTCCCAGTTAATGATGACCAAGTTGGAGATAGTAACCCCGAGATTTTGGAAACTGAAGCACTAACAGGAAGGTGGTAAGTTTTTTAAGAAGAGTTCGAGTGTTCGAGGAGGGTACGACGAGTAAGGGAGGAAGTGAACTTGTGTTAGGAGAATAGAAGTGATCAATTCTTATGTGAAGTAAAGGTGCGAAGGGAGTATCTTTTAGACCTTGGGTAGGAGCTTTTGTGATGCTGGAGGCGATTCCTTGTGGACTTGGATTTAAGTATTTGCGCGTGTTGTATTGTGGCCATGTGTGGCATTTGCAAACTGTTTAAGTTATGAGGAACTTTATCATTATCTGTCTTGAGAAGGAACATTCGGGACGAATGTTTCTAAGGAGGGGAGAATGTTATACCCCGTAGTTCCAGAGTATGTATGTGAGGACGTACGTACATTTGTACAAACCCTAATTAGGTTAAGGATGGAATTGTGAACTTTCAACGGAAAAGATTCCGAACCTTGTGAAGGAAATTCTACGTTTTTAGTATTTTAACCGATTACAGATTTTTTCGAGAGACGAAATATTTTGGACCAATAGGAGGGAGACATGTGTCACCCTTAATTGGCATGGGTTGGACGAAAATGTTGGCCAAGTGGACATGGTCAAGTGGTCAAAGTCTTGGAAGATATTTTCTTTTGGTGAGTGGGAGTAGGTAGGGACGATTTTGTGGGCATTGGGGGGCTTGCCTTGTGCGTTTTTCTTGAGCTAGTGGAAGACCACATGGCTCATTGTTGTGGGGGACATATGTCCCAATGTTGTGGTGGACATATGTCCCAAGGTTGTGGTGGACACTTGGTGGAAGACTTCACTTGAACAAGCTATCCAAATCTTCACCCTTCATTTGTGTTAATCTTGGCCCTTGGTGGTTCTATAAATACCCCCCTCTTGTGCAAGACTTCTTCATCCACTAAACACTTTCCAAGTCTCAAAATCCTTCCCTCTAGTAGTGTTCTTGTCCAAGTCCTCTCCTCCCCTCCTTGCCTAGTGTTTCGTCCGAAACACCACCCTTCCCCCCCTTCCTTGTAGTTTCGTCCCAACCCCCCCCCCCCCCTTGGTAGAAAAGTATTCTCCAAGTATTGTTACTATTCCAAAATACCTTGGCCCAAATACCTTGTAGTATTCCAAAGATACCTCTATACTTAGAGCCCGGAAATACTACTATATTTCCTTCAGTCACAAAACGAAACCCTAGGAAAATCTTCATTGTTGGTTGAAGTATTAAGTAGAAGTTGTATAGAACTTCTAAGGGTTGTTTGGAGCGTGTTGGAGCGCACGGAGTAGGAGCTAAACGTTGCTCAGGATCGACATTAAATCTTGGATAATTTTGGGCTTATCGAGGTAAATATCTTTGTCCTTCTATTGTAATTGGAAATTACATATAGTAGTTTAGATTTGAGTATAAGACTTATAGAGGGATGGTATAAAAGAAGAGAATTGAACTGTACTTACATAGGACTGTACTTACAATAGACTGTGTAGTTTAACGGGTAGGGAAGTGCTGCCCAAATTTCCGTAGAAATAAGAACCTTCTGCTTAGAATATTCCAGAGAGTAGTCTAGACGTTGATAGACGTATTTGACTATTATAGGTTGATACTCTGCGCGCGACATATTCGACTTGGCAGGTGGATTTCGCCGAGGATGTATGTGATTCTTCCTATCCTCTTGAGCATGATATTTTAAAATATATATAGTACGGTAGACGTACGTGTGTTAACTGAACGTGGTTTTACTTCGATGTCTTTTGACTTGAGTTTTAAATAATAAGAATCTTGAAGTATTTCAAAAGAATTAAGAATCGTTTTTGAAAGAAGAGTAATACTTGGTTTTAAAAGCTTAAGAGTTATACTAGCTTTATGGGAAGTTAGTGTTATACCCCGTATTTCCAGAGTATGTACGTAAGGGAATACGTACAAAAAGTTTGGCCTTAAAGTTAGCCTTGGACGTTTTTTTTTTTGTACACAACTCACTAAAAGAATCGTTTTCCGACGAAACGTTTCCACAGCTTTCGTAGGGAAAATTCCGGCTATGCCATTACTAATTTTTGCTGATTTTTCCGAGAGACGAAACATTTTGGACCAACGGGAGGGCGACACTTGGCACCCTCCCATTGGTGGACTTGAATCGTCCATTTGGACGAATTGGAGAACCATGGCACGTTTTTTGTGCCTTGTGCACAAGTCAAGGAGTTGGTAGGATATTTGTGTATAGTTAATCCTCACCCTACACTTGCCTTGCACTTGTCTTCATCTTGGCCATTGGTTGGCCAAGGCTTGAGCTATAAATACCCCCTTAGAGATGAAGAGTTCTTCATCCACAAAGTTATCTTCCAAGTATTTAAAAAATCCTCTCCCCTCCCTTAGCCTTTCGTCCAAACACCTCCCCACTGAGTGAGTTTGGCGAGGCCTACCCCTAGCCTAGCCGAAATCTACCCCCCCCTCCCTTGGTAGAAAAGTTATCTTCTAGTATTGTTATAATGCCCAAAATACCCTAGCCCAAATCCCTTAGTCCATTGTAGAAGTTGTGAAGAACTTCTAAGGTTTCTTGGAGCTACCGGAGCGTACAACTTAGGAGCTAAACCTTGCTCAGGCGCGACTTTATCTAGGATATTATTGGGCTTACCGAGGTAACTAATCCTAACCCTCTTTTGAGTTAGAGAATACTTACTGTAGTAGTATAAGAATAAGTATAAATACTTAGAAGAATATCACAGAATAGAATTAAACTGTTATCACAGTAGAAGGGTTTAAAAGAAGAATAATCACACTGTACTTACATAGGATTTGTTTCATGATGAGACTTATATAGCTCACGGGTAGGAAGTGCTGCCCGACTTACCATAGAATTGTGAACCCTCTGCTTAGAATGACCTTGAGTAGTCTTTGATAGATGTGCGTGACTATTATAGGTGACTCTCTGCGCGACATATTCAATTGGCGGTGGTTTATTTGAGAAGGTATGTGATTCTTCCTAAAGCATGATATTTTACAATATATAGTACGGTAGACGTACATGTGTTAATCGAATAATAACTACGGCAATGTCTTTGACTTAAGCCCGAATAATACTTATGGCAATGCCTGGCTTAAGCTGAATAATACTTACTAAGATGCCTGGCTTAAGCCCGAATAACAAAGAATCTGGAAGCATTTCAAAGAATATCGAATCATTTTTTTAACAGAAGATAAATATTTGGTTTTAAAACAAAAGCTTAAGAGTTATACTAGCTTTATGGGAAGTTAGGTATAACAACTTAAGAAAGATAAAAAGGAACTGTTTACTTGTTTGTTTATAAAAGCCTTGTATTGATTTCTATTAAGTGTAGTAAGATTTGTGTGATAAGTAGACATATTATGATGCTACAGGTTAGTGTCTTGAAATCGTGTAAGGGGTCATTCTTGCTTTGGCTTACGTTGCTAACGGTAAGTCCGTTGTCTTGTTATTGTATCACCTACCCTCGATCGTTATACAGGGCTTGCCCATGATCGCGGTCTATACGGCTATGCGGTCTGTGAGACTATGCGAGCAGCGGTATGCTCGTGATTGATCATTCCGGTGTTTAGCCCGACGCGGGGATTCCTATGCGGTCCGCTGAGACTACGCGGTCTTGAGGCTATGCGGGTGCGGGAGCCTAGGCGGATCTGGGGTTGGCTGCCCCGATGCGAGAATACCTCATGCAGTGCATGTGTGACTATGCGAGTGCGGAAGTCGAGGACTAGGCACGAGAATGATACTATGGGCGATTGGCCTTGCCCGATCATTCGCGGCCTAGAATAGACACATTCTGCTTTTCCTATTCTTGTTGTTTGTGATGTGGCACTATGTGCAATTGACGATTGTATTTGTGAAAAGGTTTTAAATACTTTGATTTCATTTGATTCTTTATAGTTTCACATACTTGGTACTGTTATCGACCTCGCCCGGGGTGCGTTCATCTGCGCAGTAAAGGCAAGCAGTGCTAGATCCGCATCCTTAGGATCTTTGCGTTGGTGTCGAGCTCCATCTTCTCGGAGGCTCTACTTTGGGTATGATCTCCTGTTGTAGATAGTTTTGTCTGATCCAGGGTATGGCGGGCCCTGTCCGCCATAGTTGTATTTTTCCTTAGAGTGCTGTAGTCATGTTATGCGATTTGGGATGTAAATCGAACCATGATTATTTATATATGCCGAAAGCGACGTTTTCTTACATAAGCGTGTCTTATTTTATAAATCTGTTTCTGTCTTGTTTTATATTTCCACGGTTACTCGATGTATGACTACTTGGGTGCCGGTAAGGCACGATCCACGGCCCGAACGGGTCGTGACAAAAGTGGTATCGAGCGATTAATCCTCGGAAAGTGTCTACAGCCGTATCTAGTAAGTCTTGATTATCGGTGTGTTGTGCACCACACCAATAATCGAGGCTATAGGATATTTAGGATTGGTTTCCATTCTTCATTCCGAGATCGTGCTTTAGAGTCGTGTTATAGGTTGGACCTCTAACGTATTCCTTTCTGTATGATTATGCCTCCACGTAAGGCTACCCGGCCTGAAGGCAAAGCGTAGGAGTCGCTAGCAGACACCCAGAGTCACGAGGGCTCGTGCCCGATCTATACCGAGACGGCGAGTTCTATGACGCCGCCGGCCCAAAGAGACCACAGTACACACCTCGCATCCCACGGCTGGGGCGGAGAGTTAGGGTACAAGGAGATGGCCCACTATTGGCTAGAGTTGTGGCCGTCGAGAGAAGGCTGGATCACGGCGGTTCAGCTCAGCTCGGTCGCGCCGTAGTGCACGAGGCGAATAGTTTGAGACTACGGGATTTCCTTAGTTGTAGCCCGCCAGAGTTTTACTGGTCGAGGCCGGAGGATGATCCGCAGGAGTTCATCCGTCAGCTGCAGAGGATTATGCGGGTGATCAGGGCTTCAGAGACTGAGTCTGTGACATTCGGTTCGCATCGGTGCGTGATACATGATCGATTGGTTTGATTCATGGGAGCTTTCAGGGAGAGCATGCACCTCCAGTATGGGATGAGTTTTGAGGCTTTTCTCACCCACTTCTTGCCTCCGCAGATGAGGAGGGCACAGTGATAGATTCTTGTTCTTTGAGATAGGGAGGACGCGGTGAGGAGTACAATGTCGAGTTTGATTCTTTGGCTCGATATGTCCACGCGAGTAGCGAGAGATGGAGGACCGGGTGCATCGCTATGTCACAGGGCTAGATGATTACATGGCCGAGTCTTGTGCGGGTGTGTCCCTTCAGCCAGGCATGGACATAACCCGTATGCAGCTCATCTGTTGGGATGCGAGTAAGCGTAGAGACGCGGGTAGAGCGATATCAGCAGAAGAAGGCGCCAAGACGGCGGTTCTTTTGGTGGTCCTCGTGGTGGCGACATCAGGTGAAGTCCAGATTTGCACCACGCCTAACGCAGAGCGCTCTACCTCATTTTCGGCCCAGAGCGATCGGGGCGGTCGGGGCCCGGGACTTGATTTCGGGGTAGTAGGGGTGCTAACCGCTCGAGGTCCGCTCGGTGTGCCGTTGTGGTAGATACCATTCGAGTCAGACTCGGGAGCTCGCTATACTTGTGGCGGCAGGTCATTTCGCGAGTTTGTCCGCCGGCGGCGGCGGTAGTAGGGCCCGATGCGGTGCATTGCGCTTCTTCATCCTCGACGATTACTCGCCGGAGGCAAGGTACTCATGGACCAGCGGGTCGCGGAGGTCGTGGCGCGGGTCAGCTTCTAGCGGTCCTCGAACCGCATTTATGCTTTGTCCAAAGCGGATCGGAGGCCTCACCGATGTCGCGGTACCTTATCGGTTCGGGTTTGATGTGTATGCTTTGATAGATCCGGTTCTACTCGCCCCATATATCTCCCTTGTTGCTAGTAGGATAGGGATAGAGCCCGAGTCCATAGACCCTTTCGAGGTAGCTACGCGATGGGTGATTCGGTGGTAGCTCGACGGGTATATAGAGCTTGTCTGTGACCATTTGATCGTCGGACCTAGCGAATTGATAGAGTTGGAGATGGTTGACTTCGACGTGATCATGGGGATGGATTGGCTAGCTTCTTGCTATGCCAATGTAGACCGCAGAGAGAGTAGTGCAGTTCCGTTTCACGAGGCCGGTTGTTGAGTGGGAGGAGCACGGTATCGCCGAGGTAGGTTTATTTCCTACCTCGAGGCTAGGAAGATGGTACGAAGGGTATATCTACCATCTCGTTCGGGTGTTTGATATCAAGGCTGCGGTACCAGATTTTCCGTCGATTCGATGGTGAGAGAGTTCCCAGACGTATTTCAGACGACCTCGGGTATCCTCCCGAGAGGAGATTGAGTTTTGTATTGACATATTGCGGACACTCGGCCTATTTCCATTCCGCCATCTGAGAATGGCACTGCCGAGTTGAGAGAGTTGAAGGATCGGCTTAGGATTTCTTTGGAGAAAGGGCTTCATCAGAGCTAGTGTTTCTCCCCGGGAGCGCGGTATTGTTCGTGAAGAAGAAGGGCGGGGCGCTGCGCATGTGTTGATCTGAGCGGTGAACAAGGTGACCATTAAACGAATACCCCTTCCCGTGATTGATGATTTGTTCGACCCGATTGCGAGCGCGAGATGTTTCTCCAAGATTGATCTGCGTCGCTATCATCGAGTTCGTGTCGAGAGAGGTGGATGTCCCAGGATCGCATTCGGACGTGCGGGCATTATGAGTTGAGTCATGTCTTTTGGGTTGACGATGCTCGTGTATTCATGGATTTGATGAACCGAGTGTTCAAAACATTTTCGACACGTTTGTGATAGTGTTCATTGATGATATCTTGGTTTATTCTCGCCGAGGCGGGAGCATGCAGAGCATTTGAGGATATCTTGTGATTCTCGGGACCAAGAATCAGACGCCAAGTTTTCCAAATGTGAGTTTTGGTTGACTTGATGGCGTTTCTTGGGCATATTGCCGGGTGATGGCATTCGAGTGGATACGCCAAGATCGGCGATCGGGACTTGGCCTAGACCTACTACTCCGGCAGAGGTTCGCATTTTCGGGCCTTGCAGGATATTATCGGTTCGTAGAAGTTTGCTTCTATCTACGCACCATTGACTAGGTGACTCGGAAGCGGCCAAGTTTTAGTGGTGATG